>CM032383.1:2631651-5341651 GCA_019049475.1 Eueides isabella
TGTAAGCTATTGTCTGTCTGAAAGTTGTACATACTTAATTTTGTATTAAAAGCCCATAAAACGTTAACAAAAAACTATTTATTTATGCCATGAATTATTATAATTGTAAAAAATGGGACTGACTGGATCTTAAATCTTAATTACGAAGAGATGGAGGCATTAATGTTAAACTAATTTTTGATAAGAAATTGTATTGGTGAATCAGGGCTAAGAGCAAATAAAAATATCGTAACCTGCAATTATACATAATATGTATATATTTAAGTACTTATATATAGGTACTTATATATAGGTACTTATGTATTTAAACATATAGACACATACGCACATAGACATACAGGAGTACATATGCACATGCATACAAACAGACATTCACACACACACACACACACGAATAAACAAGTGTAGTATTATTTTTTAGTATTTTTTTTTGTTTGATTTAAGATATCGTTTTGTTATGTTTTTTGGTTGTTTAACTTGCATTCAATCTCTTATAAAGTTATGTTAAGGTGGAAGAGCAAGGCTTCCTAATACAGGTCTTCGGTGCTTTACAGGAGGCACTCGACCTTGTAATTGTTAATTGTGAAAGAAAATGAATAAATATGTTATTATATTATAATTATTAGTTTAAGACCGCCCTTCTCAAGAGTACCATTCCAGAGGTTGGTACTCTTGAGAAAGCCCTGGTGAACCCCTACTGTAATCTGGAAAGGTATGGTATCGCCAACAGCAGTCCTAAAAATGGAAGCGGAATTGTGAAACATGTCTCTGATAATCTCAATATAGGCCTCAGGGATCTTACCAAATACACAGACGAGGCACACAGTCAAGCCTCCTGCAGATTTAAAAAAGCACTTGCAACGCTCTCTTCTCTTCCCTGTATCCTTCTATCAAAGTCCTGAACACAAGCACACTAAGAAGACCCTTCACAGAAGCCTGATTACAGAGCAACGCAGAAACTTTGCGCAATATCTTGCGTCGTTTTATACCGAGCACGAGTCAGTTTGTATATGAGCTTCTGCCCCTCCACAATTTTAAGCTTATCATGTAATGGTAATAAACTTTCACTGCTCGCTCTGGTTACAGCTACTTGCTGGCACAATTTTGCTACTATGCACTCCAGTCTATTTTCAGGAGAGTTCGATTTGTGCCACTTCTTAAAGGCAGCCTTCTATTCACGAGTCACCTTCTGCACCTTGTCATTCCACCACCATGTCTCCCTTTGCAACTCTCGATGACACATCCTCCCTTTGCAACGCCAAGAACAGGTCTGCCCGCCGCAATGTTTGCCGGTTGAGCTCGATCCCAAGCATCCTGAGCAGTCTCGGTGTTAGTCGCAAGATTTTGACTTTGTACCTCTATCATGAAGTCGGTATGCATCGGTCCCTTCAGGAACCACCAATTGATCCGAGGTCTACGTTTCTCGGCTACTTTCTTCATGGAGTGACGTTAAAGTCCATGACGAATAGACGATGTTGGGCCGTCAAGCTTTCGCCTGGAATGACCTTACAGTTAGTAACCCTGCCCATATGACACCATCTGGTCAACAAGAAATCAATTAGTGTTGAATGGAACCTACTCTTATAAATGATAAAGTGCTGAAGATTCTTTTGGAAGAACGTATTCACTACGGCCAGATCAAAGGCAATATAGGTTTTTAGAATATTTTCTTCCTCCGTATTGCAAATACCGTGTCCAACTCCACCGTGAACATGTTCATACGTCGGTGCCGCCTTACCGACATGGCGCAGAACCTCTTCATACAGCTCTCGGAATGACTCCTTTTCGGCCGCACTACAGCCCACCTGGGGAGCGTCAGCACTGATTAAGTTTGTGGTAAAGCCCTCAATCAATACCTTTTCCCATATTAAGCAATGGCAGCGACGCAGCATACTAAGAATATACATTTACTAAAAATATATTAACACTACACTCAAAAGAATATTATATTTGGGCCTGAAAAGAGCCGAATAATTTCATTTACAAGTAAAGCGGCATATATTAAAATAACAACCAATAATAAATTTAGACCATAAAAATTTAATTGACACCATAACGACTTAAGCTGCTGGAATTCGGGTCGACGCAGTCAGATACAAAACAATTTGTGGCGCCCTCAATCATCAATCTCTATCTCTTTTCATTTACATCATTGTAATTCAAGATAAAAGAAGTAAAAATATAGAAACAGTAAAACACACTTCGATTTATAATAACTTTCTTAAAGATAATACACTAAAAAACCAGCACTCACGTCTCAATTATTACATCCAGCTTAGATACACTTGAAATAGAAATAAATAAAGCAACTACAACAGAACATATAGGTAAAATAAATCATAACATATCAATTAAAATTTACACAGATGGAAGTTATTTTAAGGAAGATAGAGATGGTGCAGCCTTCGTTGCATATGCTCCCGATGGCTGCCATATTATCAAAACGTTTCCTACCTGCACAGTCTATCAAGCAGAGTTATATGCGATAAAGGCGTCACAAAAAGTCATAGCACAGTTCTATTTAAGGCAGAATTTGACAGGCCACGGTTTCCATCTGGAATATATAAATAAATTTAAAATAAAATTGTCACAGATATAGCTTACCAAAAATTGGAACACACAGTTATTTGAAATATAAATACAATATCACTGCCATTGTCTATATATAACATAATAAATAATGACAATTGCTTTGAATCATTCGTCTACCGTCTTCAGCGCACTTAAAGATTGAAATAAGTCAGTAACATAAATAAAATATATCTGTAATTATATATAATTTAAAATTCAATAATATATTATTCAATCTGTAGTGTCGTCTGTATAAAAACACAGGAGACAGTGCCCCCATTATTTACCAGATAAATCTTAGAACCTACTGTTTTGAGTTGTCAATTCTTTTATGTGTTAAATAGTCTTCTTTTGAAAATATATATATTTGATTCAAACTCTTATTTTAGCATCTATAAAATGAAATTGTAATCGTTTTATTTCGTTTAACATTATTGAAGAAAAAAAATATTATTGAGCCAAAATATACTGAAAGACATTCTAAATACAAAACGACGTATTCATATTTAACGAAATTTTACAAACAATAAAATCCAAGCTAAAAAGGCAATATGGTTCATATTTGGATTCTTTTGTAAAATTGATTAAATGTCCATGCATTATAATAATAATAATAATGCATGGACATTTAATCAATTTTACAAAAGAATCCAAATATGAACCATATTGCCTTAGAACCTACTGTTTTGAGTTGTCAATTCTTTTATGTGTTAAATAGTCTTCTTTTGAAAATATATATATTTGATTCAAACTCTTATTTTAGCATCTATAAAATGAAATTGTAATCGTTTTATTTCGTTTAACATTATTGAAGAAAAAAAATATTATTGATCCAAAATATACTGAAAGACGTTCTAAATACAAAACGACGTATTCATATTTAACGAAATTTTACAAACAATAAAATCCAAGCTAAAAAGGCAATATGGTTCATATTTGGATTCTTTTGTAAAATTGATTAAATGTCCATGCATTAATCTATTTTCATTTTTAAATGTTATTTTTAATAATATTTTATAACATTGCTGTAGGTCGTATCAAGACTCGTATTGTTTGTAAAGTACTTAACAAACTAGTCTCTATATTCTGCCCACCATTTATAAAGCTATTTCAACTACACGACAGGTGAAGGCTAGAGATATATCTTGTCATATGTATTTCTAAAATGGAACTAATTCTGTTCCCACAAAAATATCTGTATATTTTGAGTCTGTACTCAGCCGACACAGTATTAGTTGGCTATATATTCCTACAATCTGGGAATCACTTATAACTCTTAAAAAAAAGTAGCTCGTTTATATTATTTGTATTTTGTTTTGGCTTGTTTAGTATTCTTTTTTTCAGTTTCAGGTTTCATCCTGCTCATGGTAAGGTAGGCAGAGGGAAGCTGTGTGAACTTAGAGTTAAGAACACTTCATTGTATCTATATATATACATATATATATATATATATATATATATATATATATATATATATATATATATATATATATATATATATATATATATATTTATATATATATATATATATATATATATATATATATATATATATATATATATATATATATATATATATATATATATATATATATATATAAATTCAAGTTGTGCAGAGGTTACAAACATATTTTTATTTATTATAAATCAACATTGTTTTAAAACCTTATTAAAATTAAAAAAAAGTCTGTAATTTATTTTATGTACATAATGCGGTTGTTCTCTATCTATAGCGTTTGTGTTGCTCGTTTGCTTTATAAAAATCCGGATAGTATTCAATGCGGTCCTTGCTTCCCTGATGGAAACCCATGGAGCGCATGTAGTATTATTCAAATTGTAGTATCGGTTTCCTGAGCTACTGAATCTATAGTTTCATCATTAGAATGTTCCAGCAGTCAACTCCATCATCGCACGTAACAAATTCTTCAAAAGATATTTCTATACATAAGATTTCCTATATTAAGATTTTTAAGCATTTACAAGACATGAAAAAGCTATCTCTATCCCATTCAACCCTGAAAGTATAAAATTACACGAACCATTTTTGGCTTCTTGTAATTATCAACGAAAGATTGAAAACCTTATACTTTTATATATTTTAAACCAACTTTATAACTTATCTTCTATATCTGTTTTATGATTGTTTGAAAATATAGGCAATCTAGGGAAACGGTCAAATTTGTAGGCTATGTACTATCTTTGTATTTTATATAATTTCTTATAATAATTATAATAATCATATTTTATTTGATGATGTTAATGAGCTGATGATGATGATGATGGGATACACAACTCGATAAGTGAGATTTTTTTTGTAATATTTAAAAGACTTATAGGGGTCTGTCGATTTAATAGCAATTGGGGAATGGCCAAATTGCGGCAGCGTGTGTTGCAATTGAGACGATGCGAAGAAAAGCATCTGCACGACATTTTTTGCATAGCAAGATGCACACACCGTCCAATATTCGGAATTTTGTGTGTTGAGTGGCGGAACCCAACGCCGAGATGTGTCTTTTTATCAGAGTGATACTAAATCTTCCTAAATTACCGAATGGGAATCGACCTCATAATTAGTCTAGTTTACCTACCTAAATTATTATTAGTATTAATGTAAATATATGAAAATGTGCAAGGAGGCCATGACGAAAGAAAAAGAAAAAACGTCCCAAAGTACATATGTATATCTATGTATTTTAACGTTAGATAAAGAAATGAAATGCCATAGTTTATAACTGGCTTTTAGTAATAAAATTTTTATATGTTCATGTCAAAATGTCATATTTGCTCATCACAAATTTTCCTTAAGCAGTTGTCATCAATGTGACTTTCAGAATAATATTTTATATAAATGTAAAAAAAATAAACAATAATTGGGCAGTTTGTGAGGCATTAAAAATCATTAAAGGTAAAGAAATGAAAGTAAAATTGTGAAACTAAACTCTTTCAGAATATTTTTTTTAGTATCAAACTTGAAATTATGGAAGTGAAAGAATTGTATTCAAAAACTCAAGAAAAATATAACGGTAATTTCAACTGTAAAAAGATATCTACTACATTCAATGATAAAGATAATTATCGTTATTTAAGTGCCTCGCGAAATTTACATTTTAAAGTATATCACGTACCACGGACACCACGAAGACCCAGAACAATAATGATACTTAAAAATGGAAAGTGCCATAAATATGCTTATTTTAAAAGATTTAATGCTTTAACTAAAAAATATATATTATCCAATATTATTAGTAACAATAGTTTGCCAAATTTTAGAAAAGCTAGTAATAAATATGACTTATGTTCTAAAAGTAAAAGTAGTGAAGAAATTTCTTCAAAACAAATTCATCCATTTAGAGCGAATTTTATAGTCAACACTGTTACCGGAACAGAACATTTCTATTATTCGGCCAACACATTTGGTAAATCATGCTGGAAAATATACCGCTGCCAGTTTAATACACAAGAAGAAAGTTGTTGTTGTTCTTGTAATTCAGATGCAATGTTTGAAGTGATGAAAAGTTTATACGACTGTTATAAAAAGAAAAATTGTGATCATTGTAATTGTATTTTATGCGGCCATCTACCTAGAGAAGAAAGACGATTAGGAGAAATACGTAAGTCAGAACCGGAGCTCAAAGCAATTAGTGAAGTTAAGTCAAAAAAAATAAAAAAATTGAAGGGTAAAAAAATTAAAGATGTCACATCTATTTTGAAAGATAAAAGCCCAGAGGAAAAAGAGAAAATATTACGAGACCTCGTAAATGCAGGAGCTATATTACCGGAAGGTAAAACAAAATCAGAAAAGGAACTAATTAAAAAAGTAGAGGCCGAACGCATACCAGAAGAAAAAAAGATATCGGAGAAGGTTTCAGAGGAAGGAATGAGACCTGAAGCTTTAATTGCAAAAAAGAAAATACCATCTGCAAAATTACGTAAAGCAAAGGAAGAAGGACTTCTTACTCCACTAGAAGGAAAATCTCCGAAGCAGAAAGAAAAAATTTTGAAGGGACTAGCATTGAACGGAATTCCACTTCCAACAAGTACAACTCCGTCGACAAAAAAAATCATAGACAAAGTTCGGAAAGAAGTTGGCCTTCCACCTGAACCAATAACGGCTGATGATAAGCAAAGATATAAAAATGCTATGGAATCAGGACTTATAACACCTTTAGAAGGAAAATCTCCCCCTGAAAAAGAAAAAATTTTAAAGGCTTTAGCTGATACTGGAGTTCCCCTTCCTGAAGCCCGTACATCGTCTGAAAAAGCACTTATAGCCAAGATAAAGGCACAAGCACCCCCAGAAATAGCTGTTAAACCAGAAAAACGTAAATCTATAAGCCGTGCTATATTAGAAGCAAAAACATTATCTGATAAACTTCGTAAAGCTAAAGCTGAGGGCTTACTAACACCTCTGGAAGGTAAGACAGATGAACAAAAACACAAAATTTTAAAAGAACTTGTAAAAAATCATATTCCACTTCCTGAAGGTAAGACAGCGTCTGAAAAAAAAATTATTGATCAAGTTCATGAAGAAATGGGACTTCCACCTCAACCAAAAACTCCTTCATCAAAGGAGAGATATCAAGAAGCTGTAAAAGCAGGATTGGTGACTCCACTTGAAGGAAAAACTGAGAATGAAAAAGAAAAAATTTTGACTGGCTTAGCTGCATTAGGTGTCGATTTGCCAGTAGGTCGTACTTCGTCAGAAAAAGCTTTGATAGCTAAAGTAAAAGAAAGTGCACCAGCCCCAGGAGAAATCCCCGTTAGGCCAGAAAGAAAGTTAACGAAACCAGGTATATTACCATCACTACGGGGTAAAACACCTGAGGAAAAGGAACAAATACTAAAAAAAATTGCGATGAAGAATATGCCACTTCCAGAAGGCAAGAGTCCTTCAGAAAAAATACTTATTGATAAGGTGCGTGCAGATATTGGATTACCCCCAGAACCGAAATCCAAAAGTGAAAAAGAAAAATATAAAGAAGCGGAAGCGGCGGGATTAATTGTCCCGTTGGAGGGTAAGACACTATCTGAAAAAGAAAAAATCTTACAAGGTCAAGCTGACCATGGCCTTGAACTTCCTCAGGGCAGAACTGCCTCGGAAAAATCTTTAATAAATAAAATAAAGAAAGGAAAAAAGAAAAAAGTTAAAACTCGTGACAAAAGTATAGGTCCCCCGGCTTTACCTCCAGAGAAAAGAAAAAAATTAGATACCAAAACTTTGAAAGTAATGAAAGAAGGGAAAGGTCCGAGTGAAGAATGTATATGTGGCTTGTTAACACCAGAATCAGAACGAGCTCCTCTAGAAAGTTTACCTTCTATGAAAGTACCATCAGAAAAATTGAAAGCCGCAAAAGCAGCTGGTCTTCTAACGCCATTAGAGGGGAAAACACCATCTCAGAAAGAAAAAATCTTAAAAAATTTAGCCAAGACCGGTATACCATTACCTGAACCAAAAAGTGCGTCAGAAAAAAAAATCATAGAAAAAGTTCAACATGATTTAGGGTTACCACCTGCACCGATGACACCATCTTTAAAGGAAAAATATGCTAAAGCTCAAGCCGCTGGTATTATAACTCCATTAGAAGGCAAAACTCCGGCTCAAAAAGAAAAAATACTTAATAAGCAAGCTGAAATGGGAATTAATCTACCCATGGGACGTAGTGCTTCGGAAAAGGCTTTAATTGATAAAATTCGAGCAGGTGTAAGGCCTGCAGAAATACCATCAGAAAAACGAAAGTACAGCTTAGAAGGTAAAACACCAGAAGAAAAAGAAAAAATTCTTAAAAATTTGGCAAAAGCTGGTATACCATTACCAGAAGGGAAAACACCTTCAGAAAAAGCAATTGTTAAAAAGGTGAAAGAAGCTGCAGGTTTACCAACGGTATCCCCTCCAGCTTCAGAAAGACTTCGTAAAGCTAAAGCAGCTGGTATTCTCACACCACTAGAGGGTAAAACTCCAGCACAGAAAGAAGATATAATTAAACGCCGTTTGGAGGCTGGCATTCCGCTACCTGAACCAAAAACAGCCTCAGAAAAAAAGATAATAAAAGATGTCCTTGCGAAATCTTCTAAACTTTTACATGGGAAAACATTGTCACAAAAAGAATTATTATTAAAGAATATCGCAAAGCAAGGTTTGCCGCTACCCGAACCCAAAACAGCATCAGACAAAGCAATTATGGACAAAATTCGTGCAGAAGCAACACCTTCTCTGAAATTAAAACAAGCTCGAGCGGCAGGGTTACTGACCCCTCTTCAAGGGAAAACAAAACAAGAAAAGGAAAATATCTTGAAAGGGCTAGCTAAAGCTGGTATAGCACTACCTGAGGTAACATCACCTTCAGAAAAGAAAATTGTTGAAAAAGTTCGACAGGATTTGGGCTTACCACCAGAACCAAAAACTTTATCGATTAAAGAAAAAATGCATCAGGCACAAGCAGCCGGAATTATAACCCCTTTAGAAGGAAAGACTCCAGCACAAAAAGAAAAAGTTTTAAAAAAAATGCACGAAGCCGGTATTCCATTACCTAAGGGTAGAACGAAATCTGAAAAGTCCATGATAAACAAAATTAAAGGTGAAGTTGTATCTGACAAAGTTCGTGCAGAAGCAACACTTTCTCAGAAAATAAAACAAGCTCGGGCGGCAGGGTTAATGACCCCTCTTAAAGGTAAAACAAATCAAGAAAAGGAAAATATTTTAAAAGGCCTAGCTAAAGCTGGTATTCCACTGCCTGAGGTAACATCACCTTCAGAAAAAAAAATTGTTGAAAAAGTACGACATGATTTGGGCTTACCACCAGAACCTAAAACATTATCGATTAAAGAAAAATTGCAGCAAGCCCAAGCTGCAGGAATTATAACCCCTTTAGAAGGTAAGACTCCAGCACAAAAAGAAAAAGTTTTAAAAAAAATGCACGAAGCCGGTATTCCATTACCTAAGGGCAGGACAAAATCTGAAAAGTCAATGATAAAAAAAATTAAAGGTGAAGTTGTATCTGAAAAGTTAAAAGAAGCTAAAGTAAAAGGATTGGTAACACCACTGGAAGGTAAAACGCCTGAGCAAAAAGAAAAAATATTGAGAAAGCTAGCAAAAAGTGATATGCCTTTACCTGAAGGTAAAACACCGTCTGAAAAAGCATTAATAGCTAAGATTAAAGCCGAAGAAGGCGTAGCTTCTATGTTACCTCCAGAACTACCCGAAAAAATTAAGAAATTAGACAGAAAGACAGCAAAAGTAATTAAAGAAGGCAAAGGGCCTAGTGACGAATGCATTTGTGGCTTATTAACACCTGAAATTGAAAAAATCAGAAAACCGAAACCAGTTGGCGAAGAACTTCCTATACAAAAAATTCCACCTGAAAAAATGCGTAAAGCTAAAGCGGCAGGTTTACTGACACCTTTAGAAGGAAAATCTCCTGAACAGAAAGCAAAGATACTTAAGGGGTTGGCTATGCAAGAGATACCACTTCCTGAACCAAAAACAGCTTCTGAAAAAAAACTTCATGATAAAATTCGTGCAGATCTTGGGATGATACCACAACCAAAAACTCCATCAGCTAAAATAAAATATAATGATGCAGTCGCCGCTGGATTAATAGCCCCATTAGAAGGAAAATCACCTTCACAAAAAGAAAAACTATTAAAAGGGCAAGCAGCATTAGGTCTCGCTCTTCCTGAAGGTCGAACGTCATCAGAAAAAGCTCTTATAGCTAAAGTCAAAGCAGCTGTACCAAAACCGGTAGGTGAAGTAGTCCCTGTACAAAAAATTCCATCAGAAAAAATACGTAAAGCTAAAGCAGCAGGTCTTTTAACGCCACTCGAAGGTAAAACGCCCGAACAAAAAGAAAAAATACTCAAGGGATTAGCAATGCATGAAATACCACTTCCTGAACCAAGAACAGCTTCTGAAAAAAAAATTCATGACAAAATTCGAACAGATCTTGGAATGATACCACAACCAAAAACTCCATCGGCAAAAATTAAATATAATGATGCAGTCGCCGCAGGATTAATAGCCCCGTTAGAAGGAAAATCACCTTCACAAAAGGAAAAAATATTAAAAGGACAAGCTGCCCTAGGCCTCGCACTTCCCGAAGGTCGAACGCCTTCAGAAAAAGCTCTTATAGCGAAAGTCAAAGCAGCTGTACCAAAACCAGTAGGTGATGTAATTCCTATTCAAAAAGTACCATCAGAAAAAATGCGGAAAGCTAAAGCAGCAGGTCTTTTAACACCGCTCGAAGGTAAAACGCCCGAACAAAAAGAAAAAATACTTAAAGGATTAGCTATGCAAGAGATACCACTTCCTGAACCAAAAACAGCTTCTGAAAAAAAACTTCATGATAAAGTTCGTGCAGATCTTGGAATGACACCACAGCCAAAAACTCCATCAGCTAAAATAAAATATAATGATGCAGTCGCCGCTGGATTGATAGCGCCATTAGAAGGAAAATCACCTTCACAAAAGGAAAAAATATTAAAAGGGCAAGCTGCCCTAGGCCTCGCGCTTCCCGAAGGACGAACACCTTCAGAAAAAGCTCTGATAGCTAAGGTCAAAGCAACTGTACCAAAACCGGTAGGTGAAGTACTTCCTATTCAAAAAATACCATCAGATAAAATCCGTAAAGCTAAAGCAGCAGGATTATTGACACCTCTTGAGGGCAAGCCTCCCGAACAGAAAGAAAAAATACTCAAGGGATTAGCAATGCATGAAATACCACTTCCTGAACCAAAAACAGCTTCTGAAAAAAAACTTCATGATAAAGTTCGTGCAGATCTTGGGATGATACCACAACCAAAAACTCCATCAGCTAAAATAAAATATAATGATGCAGTTGCCGCTGGATTAATAGCCCCATTAGAAGGAAAATCGCCTTCACAAAAGGAAAAAATATTAAAAGGACAAGCTGCTCTAGGTCTCGCTCTTCCCGAAGGTAGAACACCTTCAGAAAAAGCTCTTATAGCAAAGGTCAAAGAAACTGTACCAAAACCGGTAGGTGAAGTAGTTCCTGTTCAAAAAATACCATCAGAAAAAATGCGTAAAGCTAAAGCAGCGGGTCTTTTAACACCACTCGAAGGTAAAACGCCCGAACAAAAAGAAAAAATACTTAAAGGATTAGCTATGCAAGAGATACCACTTCCTGAACCAAAAACAGCTTCTGAAAAAAAACTTCATGATAAAGTTCGTGCAGATCTTGGAATGACACCACAACCAAAAACTCCATCAGCTAAAATAAAATATAATGATGCAGTCGCCGCAGGATTAATAGCCCCGTTAGAAGGAAAATCACCTTCACAAAAGGAAAAAATATTAAAAGGACAAGCTGCCCTAGGCCTCGCACTTCCCGAAGGTCGAACGCCTTCAGAAAAAGCTCTTATAGCTAAAGTCAAAGCAGCTGTACCAAAACCGGTAGGTGAAGTACTTCCTATTCAAAAAATACCATCTGAAAAAATGCGTAAAGCTAAAGCAGCAGGCTTATTGACACCTCTTGAAGGCAAACCTCCCGAACAGAAAGAAAAAATACTCAAGGGATTAGCTATGCATGAAATCCCACTTCCGGAACCAAAAACAGCTTCTGAAAAAAGACTTCATGATAAAGTTCGTGCAGATCTTGGGATGATACCACAACCAAAAACTCCATCAGCTAAAATAAAATATAATGATGCAGTCGCCGCAGGATTAATAGCCCCGTTAGAAGGAAAATCACCTTCACAAAAGGAAAAAATATTAAAAGGACAGGCTGCCCTAGGACTCGCACTTCCCGAAGGTCGAACGCCTTCAGAAAAAGCTCTTATAGCTAAAGTCAAAGCAGCTGTACCAAAACCGTTAGGTGAAGAACTTCCTATACACAAAATTCCATCAGAAAAAATGCGTAAAGCTAAAGCAGCGGGTCTTTTAACCCCGCTCGAGGGCAAAACACCAGAGCAAAAAGAAAAAATTCTAAAAGAGCTTGCTTTGCATGGAATTCCACTTCCCGAACCAAAAACTGCATCAGAAAGTAAAATAATTGATAAAGTAGTGGCGGCTGTAGGTTTGCCCCCACAACCAAAAACTTCGTCTGAAAAGTTAAAGTATAAAAATGCTATAGCAGCAGGACTAATAACACCATTACAAGGCAAATCAAAACCTCAGAAAGAAAATATTTTACGAGGTCAAGCTAAACTTGGACTTCCGTTACCAGAGGGCAGGACAGCTTCAGAAAAAGCTCTTATTAATAAAATCAAAACAACACCTGTTACAGAGGCTCCTAAATTAGTAAAGTCGTTGGAAAAAATTAGTCGACCCCCTTTGCCCCCAGAAAAACTACAAAAATTAGATAAAAAGACAGCTGCAGTTATGAAGGAAAGCAAAAAACCAAGCGATGAATGTATATGTGATTTGTTAACCCCTGAATCAGAAAGAGGCTTAAAAGAAGCTCCTCCAATTGTTAAAATACCTTCAAAAAAGTTACAGAAGGCCAAAACTGCTGGGCTATTAACACCATTAAAGGGAAAAACAGCGAAACAAAAAGAAAAAATCCTTAAAGACTTAGCAATGCAAGGGATTCCCCTTCCAGAAGCATCCTCACCGTCAGAAAAGAAATTAATAGCTAAAGTACGCAATGATATCGGTTTACCTCCAGAACCTAAAACTTTATCAATGAAAGAAAAATACGATAAGGCTTTAGCTCAGGATATTATCGTTCCATTGGAGGGAAAAACTAATGCTGAGAAGGAAAAAATATTGCGTAAGCAGGCTGCACTAGGAGTTCCTTTACCTGTTGGAAGAACACCTTCAGAAAAGGCCTTGGTTGCTAAAGTCGAAAAAGAAGCCGTCCCATCAGAAAAAATTCGAAAAGCAAAAGCTGCCGGATTATTAACACCTTTGGCAGGGAAAACACCACAGCAAAAAGAAAAAATTGTCCGAGGTTTAGCAGAGGCTGGCCTACCACTACCGGAAGGAGAAACACCTTCTGAAATAGCATTGATTCAAAAAATTAAACCAGAAGTAGCACCTAAATATGTAGCCACTGAGAAAGAAAAGATTAAAACGAAATCTAGGAAAGTTGGCGTACCTAAGTCGAAGGGAGGTATCGTTGAAGAATTTCAAGATATAGTAAAAACGACAACGTGTGATAAAGGTTGTGGATGTGACAAAAAGAAAATACGATTTAAACACAGTTATGTTAAAATAAGAGTAACATCTCCAGATATATCGTCGTTATGTCCCTGCCCTGAAGAATGTTTACCTGGAGTAAAAGGAGGTGTATTTACAGATAATGAAGGTATTAAAGTAACAGTTGGGCGAGTCACTTGTAGTCCATCGAATCAATCACGGAATTTATTTGGAAATGATAATTACAAAAAAATATATAGGAAATATTCAACGCTAACACAAACTCCACCGGTCAAAAATCTAAACAGCACCAAATATAACCATCAAATATATGATTCAAAATCTGAATCAGACATTTATTTATCTCGCCGTTCATTTGTGTGTAACTCTGATTACCATTTTCATAAAACGATTACATTAGTTAATTCCTACTCATGCATTAACACTTCTTCAAATTCTCTATACAATGTTTTAAGTACAGACATCTCATCTAATAGCCTTAACTCTATAAATTTCTTAAAAACAAAATCTTCAGTAAGCTTAGTGACGATTCCAAGTACAATTAGTGTGTGGTCTTTTTCGGCGACGAGTTGCTCCACGTCTAGCTATAGCGAAAAGGAAAGAAGTTTAATGAAAAGCTACATTGATAACTATGAAACCATACAAAATGTTTTATTAACGCCTAGAAAGAAAGACAACAGGTAAGATTTTTTTTTATTTGTGTTATATCTCGTACATACCAGGATCAAAAGAGGGAACCTTGTGGGGAAGAAATTCTGTTCTTAGTATAGCCGAATACAAGCATTGTGCGTTAAATGGCGGAACTCAACGCCGCTCTTTGCCATCGTACCAAAACTAGTAGGATTTTGTACTATTCATCTTTAAAAATAAACTACACTCTTAAAAGATTTTCCGTCCCTACTTTTAGTGATCACTCACGCAAAGGTCAGCTTAAACCTTGCGAACAATATTTCTCTATTTATGCCATTTTTTTTTTTCAGTTACACTTCTTTAAATACCGATCAGTATCAAAATAAATATGATACAAGTTTAATGGAATTCGCCACTCATAAAGAAATTCAAATATATAGAGCAAACGACATAATTAATGACGCATTTGTTAATAAGCTAAGTAGTGTGCCTAGTGAGAGTGCGCACATTATTTATGTTGATGACATCGACAATAATAGCCGTGTTTCAAAGTTGTTGAAGGAAACAATATCCGAGACAAGTAATTTGTATAAATCGTCTTCTTTAATTATTATCGTTTCGAGTTCATCGGGTAACTCATCTGATTACTGTAGTTCAACTATTTGTCTCGATCTGTCTGAAACACATTCTATTTGGAATCCTGGGACTAGTGGTCTCCATCGTAAGTATTTTTTTTTTATCTGTAATTGATTATTTCTCTTAAACTATGTACATAGTAGTAATTCCAGTTAATTATATAGATTTGCGCGGAAGGCAAAAAGGTTTCAAAATCAGCACCCGTGGAAATGCTCGAGAGTTTGATAATATGGATAACAAACTATCACAACCTAAAGAAATTGGTGAAAATCTTGTTATTCCAAAAAAATACAACAAACAGTTAAATCAAAATAATTGTACAAGAATAGTTAGTACAGACACCACTGAAGATAGGCCATGTTGTTGCGAAGTAAATAGCGTAAACAATGATCACCAAGAAGTACGAGTACAGAGATCTGACCGCATTGTCTCGGAATTCCTCAAGCCTATGATTCTTAAAGACGTAGTTAACCAGGGTATGTGAGATCCTATATCCTATAATTTAACATATAGTTAACGTAACGTTTTGCCTATTTTTTTGTATATATGACGTTATTACTAAATTTTTATAATATATAATGCTATATTATTGCAGGATTTAATCATAATTATTATATGTTGGATTCACCAAGTTCTCCAAAGTTATCTTACACATCGCCACATCATTCTAATCGCTGCGAACCAACTCCAGTTCGGTTATGTAAATTACCACCATGCAGTGGACATAATTTATGCCACGATAGCGAATCAGTAAAGAGACAACCTTACATACATCCCAATGGTGTTTCACCATCTACACCGCCATCATACAAAAGTTGTGACTGTAGCACAGCGAAATTAAAAAAACTATGTGAAGAAAACACAAAACGACTTATATCAATAGCTTGCGGAGATTCTAAAGACGATTTACGTAAAGAATGCCCTAAAATGGAAAGGAGTAAGTGGTTTATTATGTAATTGTAGCATTATTTAAGAATTATTAATTGTATAATAAATTATGATTACTTGAGGTTGTTTGAAGACTATGCTGTTTTCGTCGTCTGGAAGAGAAGACTTGCTGACATTTTTAATATTGTTTCCCTTGCAGTTTAGTCAGTTTCTACATCTAGTCTTTTTGATAAGATGATTTTTCAAACAATTAAAGAAATATTACTACATACTATAAGATTACCTTTCATCAAGATATGGCGCGCGATTACATTTATGATTAATTTTATTTCCCTAAGTAAACAAACACAAACACAAAATTAAATAAGAGTATAACTAATAACTGCGGCACATTTTTATATTAATGCAGTTATTACCGAAATAATTGTTATTTTTTTGTATATATATATATATATATATATATATATATATATATATATATATATATATATATATATATATATATATATATATATATATATATATATATATATATATATATATATATATATATATATATATATATATATATATATATATATATATATATATATATATATATATATATATATATATATATATATATATATATATATATATATATATATATATATATATATATATATATATATATATATATATATATATATATATATATATATATATATATATATAATTATATTGTTACAGAAAAAGTCCAAATGCCTAATGAAATTACCACTGAAACCAATAAATGTAGCTCATGTATGTCATCCAAATCGAATTTACAACCGATTTTGACTCCTGACAAAATCACTAAACACTCTTGTCCCTGTCAAGAACACCAAAAGACGTCAAATATAGATGTAAGCAACAAACAGAACAACTGTCAGTGCCCCGATCGACCACACAAGAAAACAAAAAAAGGTGTAGTCTGCGAATGTCCCGAAGAGCCGGAGCTTGAATTCGATATAAGCGATTGGTTCGATGAGAAACAATTGAGAAAAATGCAATCAGACCTAACATTGACCACTTCGGGCTTCAAAATACAAATTCCTCGTAAAAAATCCGATTCTGAATTAAGTTTTGAGGAAGCGTTAAAATATTATGCTGAAAATTTAGAAAGTATTAACGACGAAAAATGCGGCTGCAGAGATAAATCAAAGAATACATCGAATTCTATATGCGATTGTCCACAGGAGCCCGTCGAGCCTCCTAATGAACCGTTTACGGGAATCAAGTTCCGCATAGACGGTAAAGGCACGGCATCGAAAGGACTTAGTGGCATCTTGTGTTTTGAATAATTTATAGAATATATATAAAATTGTAAAATGTTTAAGATTTTTTAGACGGATAAGTATTTGATCATGCTATAATACCATTTTATATATTTTTTGTATTGTCAATTTAATGTTTTTGGTAGTGTTTTTATATCATTGTTATTATTTGTTACATTTTTTTTACTTATCCTAAGTAAAATACTTTTTTTAATTATATTAGAAATGTTTAGATAACTATTTTAAATCTTAACTGAACATATTTCGGTTACTAAGTAATACGGTTTGTTCATTGAAAGTTTAATTCGAATTAAATTTTATCCAACTTGAATAAAGTTTTTTTAACAAATAGATACATGTGTTCATTTTGTATTTCGCGCCATTTCCATGTTTCATAGATAGGCAAAGCGCCACCTTCCGTCTCTACGCTTCCGAACAACTCGTTAGAAACGTTCAATAATATAACTAATCAATCAGACTTACCCCTATACCATACATTTGTCATATATCACATATGGGCGTATCTATAAGAGTTTTCCATGTTGGCGTAAGTCAAACTCGCGTACGTATAGCCGTGTGCATAATATCCCTTTTTTCCGAAGTGCAGTTGACCTGGAAGAGCTTCACAACGTCACGCGAGTGTGTCTGACTCCTGAGAAATAATTACGAGCTCTTATAGCTATGTGAAAGGGACCTAATATGTCAATATATCTTTGTTTTTTTTTTTTTTTCTGTGGAAAACACAAGGCAAACGAGCGTACGGGTCACCTGATGGTGAGTGGTCACCGTCGCCCACGGCCCCGTGTAACACCAGGGGAGCTACAGGTGCGTTACCGGCCTTTGAGGTGGAGGTAGACGCGCTTTTTGAAGGTACCCATGTCGTATCGACATGGAAATACTGCCGCGGGTAGGTCGTTCCATAGATGTGTGGCGCGTGGAAGAAAGTTCCTACAAAATTTATACGGACATGCGTAATGAATGACTAAGCGTCGGGCTCTTCAGTATTGGTCAGTAGTGGACAGGGGCGTTCCTGTAATAATATAAGTGTACCTTCCGATAATCCTTTTTTCTTTTTCAAAAAGGGGTGCCGATGAAGGGTTGTGGGTACGCCGAAGGGCATGTAATTTAAATTGACTGACTGACTAAATATCATTTGCTGGGTGGCCAAATCAATATCGCATTTTTAAAGGCCAAAATGTATTATTAATACAAATATTCAGAATTAAAGTCAAATAAGTTTCTAAAGAATTTTATTAGATAGAATATTCATAGTAAAAATAAATTATAAAAATTTATGCTTATAATTATAACTTATATAACGTAAAGCTACCTAAAATAAATAAATTATATATCACTTGTCACATTAAAAAAAAATATAAAATTTACCACAAGTTTCACTTTGGTAAAAAATAATACTAATAAAAATATATTTCCAATCAACATATTTTTAACTAAAATAAATAGAAATTCATAGGAGAAATAATAATAATTATAAAAAATATATCATTCATAATAAATCCATTTCACCTTTCTCCCTGCAGTCTTTTTTCTACCGAAACTTTGGTGGCATAGCTCATTGATTGTGCAAGGTTTATTTCCTATCAAATAGTTTTTTTTTTCTTATTTATGTCCCAAGCCGAATTTCTAAAAGTCAATCGTCAAACAGCCGCTCCTACTTCAATCCCAAATCAAAATTAAAAAAAAAAAAAAAATCAGCACTGACAGATAATTAAAAGACCGAAGATAAAACTACGATTACATGTTGAGTATCATATTGATTGAATATTAGAATGGGGATGTCAAGCGTTGGGGGGATATTATAGTGCGTTTGGGAATATTGGGTGTAATGAACGCCCAATTTACTGTTCTTGTGGAACATATGGCCACATGGTAGCCTCGACCTCGAGGTCGGCAGTGTCAGTGCCGTCCTCCGGGCTCTCAGACTCCATGTCATTGGGAGGCGACTCAGTGGTAGGCATTTCTTCCTCTTCATCAGCATCGTGAGACTCCTCAGATTCTTCGGCGTCTTCGTTACCAGTCACGATGAATACTGCAATATAGTAATAGTTTGTTGGATATAAGTAATGCAGAAATCATAAGTGGTTAACTTAGGCACTGCAACGTTAAGTTTTTTAATATCGACACAATATCTTCAAAATACACAGGAAGTAAGAGTACTAACATAAAACTTTATACCAGGTTTTGATTAGTAAAGCAAAACTTGCCAAACATAAATAAAAGGATACAATGAAGAATAATATAATATTATATACTTATGATCTTTTCTCTTTTTTTTATTACATTTAAAGTTAGTAAAGATAAAAGCTGTCACAGAGCATAAGAGTTTCTGTTGTCAGTAAATATGAAAGTTAAGTTAGATTCTCACTTGGGAGAATGATATTTTTTATTAGTTTTTCTCATTTTAATAAAACTTAGCATGGTGTTAATTCCGCCACTCCACATACAATTCCTTCTGCCTATGTAGAACATAAAAAACTGGTAGAACATAAAAAATATAGGGTAAAACTAAAAAAAATATGTAAAAATGTATGTATGTGTGTATTATTACCATCATCATCAGTTTCAGCTTCTTCAACGGGTGGCGGGTTCACCTTCTCCATCGGCACAGGCTTCATGTACTTCTGGCCAATAGAGTTCAACTGTAGTAGACAAAGGACATAGATAAAAAAGTTTGCATTTAAAATTAATTACATTATATAATAAATTAATAAAAATTGCTACAAAAAAAAAACTACACAATGGCTTCAATATCATGTTTTACAATAAATATAACCTTTGTTTAATAGCAAAGCAGGCCATGAATATAAAAAACAAAATAAAATCCGCAGCTGCAGAACTAAAATAAAAATATTGTTAAAGCTTCAAATAAATTAAAAAATAGGAAGTCAAAAAAAATAATATAATAAAAGAGAAAATATAACAACACACAATTTAGTCATCTTAAATATAAATGAGAAGAAATAGGAAGTATAAATAAAACAAAACACTTATCCAATATAATCAATTACCTACACCGCAAAGGGAAGGGAAGATGGCTACTCTATTAAAGCTAATCGATTTTCCTATGGAGGCAGATATTTATCGTATACATCTATTAATGGAGAACAATTCGCAATAATAAATGAGTGAAATTCGCATTATTAGCTTTGCGCACTTATTTCAATAAGAAATAATGTAAGAAATATTTATATTTAGGTACATACCCAACGTTGGTTTGCCTGTTCGAGTCTTGTTAGCTCGGCATCCTCATCGCAGGGCCTATCGGGATTAAACCAATCTGGCCCAATCATGCTCGGATATAATAGTGGGAACGGAATATTCATGGTGTATTTCAAAGTATTTGTTTGGAGTAAGACCGAACTCGTCTAGACTAATCTAGTCTTCAAAGCTACTTCGAAACGGATGCCGAACCAAGCCGCTAATAGCCAGACGAGAGTATTGATTATTTTGAATTTACTTGTTGTAGGACAGGACTGTTGATAAAGTATCGATATATCGAACTATCGATATTATTATTTAGAAATATCGATATTTATTACTAATTCGTTTTGGACGATATATCGATAGTTCGATATTGCAATGTAGAAATCGACACTCGATATTTTCTTCAAATAAGTTTTTATTTTTTCTCACCAATATGTTAAAATACAACATTGTCATAAACTTAATCTACTATATTCTATTTACATCCTATTATGTTTTCTCTTTTTAATTTATTTATTTGTATATTATCAGAAAACGAGATAGATATGCTTTTGAAAAATATGTCTAGCGCCAATGAAGTTTTTCATAGAAGTTTTGGTACAATGCCTGCTAAGTTAAGACAGTTTATAGATCAGCCAAATATTTCAAGGACATCAAATGCACTAAAATTTGAATTGATAGTAAACATTTTACCAATATGCTTTTAGAAATAGCTGTAGCATCTGAAAGAATTACCTTTAGAATAAATCTTTTAGTGCCTAATAACTGTAGTAGTGTAGTGACAACGAGTGTTTTTAAAAACTCCTACAGGGAAATATGTATACGCATAATTATTGTATTGAAACTAACATATTTTTTTAAAAAAATATTGAATTATAAACCTTGTTACTTATTTTTGCTAATTAATGATTGCTTTTTAAAATAAAACCGATAAAATGAAAACGAAAAAAATATCGACATATCGAAATATAGATATTTTTTTTTTCGATATATCAAACTCCGATATTGTTATACTTAAATATATCGATATATCGAGTATTTGATATTTAAATGAATATCAACAGTTCTAAGTTGTTGTACTTATGTTTATGTCATTTTATAACACTTCAAGCAACAGTATTGAAACACACAGCCAGTTAATGTATGTATTAAATTTTACTTAAAATTGTATTTAAATATAACTACAATAATATGAATAAAGCTTAAGTATTTTTTATAAATTACTATATTTTTTAAATATTTAAAGAAGAAATTATGTATATTTAGACATTATGTAGATGATATTTGATAAATTATATTGTACAAATACCTATATTTTTTAAATTTAATATTAAGAATAACATTTGATATTTTTAAATAATATTTTTACCATATTTTCTACTCAACTTATGAGATTTACAAAAAGGACCTTAATAGTATGTTAAAATAATACATAAGCTAATTATTTTTTTACAAATCGGTAACCTTAAAAGTGTTTAGCCCAATAGGTTATTTAAATTTTTTAATATTTGTTTCATAATATAAAATTATTACCTGTGTGAACCAGCTTAAGAGACCGTTTATAAGGTCAGATCTTTGTTATTAAATATAAAAGATATATAGTATAAATTAAAGAAACGTTCCTTATTAGAGTAACCGATTCAACAGGATATTATTAAATAAAGACATCTTTGATGGTGTATAAAAAATAATATAAATGACCCGATTTACTAGTATAACGTACGATTTATCTTGTCTGTATAAATGGCCCTAATTCTTTTTCCATATACTGGCAATGTTTGCAATACATCTAAACTTATTTTATGAAAAAAACACGAATGATATGGTATAATAATAATTTTTTCGCGGTATCCCCGTCATTATACTATTAAGCTGGCGCTTGTACGGGCGATCGTTACAAGAATTATTTTCTATTTTTTGTACTTCAAATTAAGGCTTTGGTAAGTGTTTTTAGTGTGAAATTGAAGATAATTTTGTTTGTTTTGATCATTTAGTTAAAATATTGTTAAAATTAGGCAAATTTACGGTGATACATGGCACGTGTCCAAACGTAGGGTAGTGTAGGGCATCCGTAACGATTGTTTTACATTATTTTGCTTGTTTAGAAGTCTAAATTGAAAGCTAATGTGTTAAAAATAAGTTTGTTAGCTTTTCGAATTTTGTACTAATCGGAATTCAATTGCTAAAGCCTTAAAAATTTACATTAGAGTGTATTTAACATTTTCCATTGTTTTGTTGCTACCGTCATAATTAGTTTAAAGAATTTTTAAGAAGATTTTAAAGAATTTTTTTACTTGCCTTAGATTTATTTATTTAATTAAAAAATATTTTAATTGACTTTTCTATGTCTATGTGAATTTCTTGAATTAATAAAATATTTTCATTGCATTAAATCTGATATCCTTGCCAGGATTACCAGGGTAATTTAAAATATAAAAAAAAAAATATAATTTATTTTGAACTTAAAAGTTATATTTTATTTTCTAGAACATGGCTACTAACAATGGCAATCGTAAAAGGAAATCAATGCCAGCCATTAATCTTGGAAACAAAACAAAGAAATCCCGGAAAGTCCCACATCCCGAAAATGACGACAGCAATGATTCCTTAACCTCCGAGCAAGTTCCAGAACCTCAGAGAGAGCCATCCCCTCTACCAGATGAGCCAACTGAAAAGTTACCTGAAGTAAATATATTATTATTTTTTCTTCAGCTTCACACTTTTTCCTGTACATGATAGAGTAGGAAGAGAAAACTTAAGAACCTAGTATTAAGACACTGTTTATTCACTTTTTGCTGAATTTGTGTCATTGCATTATGACTGGCACAACACAACGCAGCACTTTTGCCTTGTTACTAGAACTGAGTTAATAAAAAAAAATTCCACTGTACCATGACAATTATCAAATTATTATATTTATACATATTATTAAATATTAAAAGTACTCCAAAAGTAGGTCCAAAAAATAATATGAATTGAAAAAATCTAAAATAATAACAAATAAATATATTAAGCCTTTCATGTAAAATGATTTTGAATTAATTTATTTAAAACTAAAATTTCATTGAGTATAATTCTAGTATTGTTATATATGATTTAGGTTAGTTGTTATGAATTATAAAGTATCCACAGCTTACTTTTATAATAAAAGTAATGCTAAAGTAAGTGAAACTGATATACCACTCTTGTCATGCTATTATGGTAATTTAAGCAAGTGAGAATTAACAACAATGTATTTAAATATAATAGGTAGTAAGTTCTTAAGTTTCATTATTGTTTTACAATTTTCCTTCATTAAATAAAAGTAAATGAAAATTTACATCTGCATTGCGACTGTTTCAAATAAAATTAAGATATTGCTTTTTAAATATTTAAAGCTACAAAAAGGCAGCAAGTGAACTTTAATAAATTAAGTAGAACAGAGTATAAATGTGATAATTATGGGTTTGCTCCTCACTCTATTATTTGCATTTTGTCTCTGAACAAATTATATTTCCCCATTCTGAGCATGAATATGAAATTTGGGCAGTGGGAGATAAACATAGTCTAATTACTGGGTTATCTCTGTCTACTGTTAAGCTGAAATAAAATTGTTGTTTTTTTTTGTATTCAATTTGTCTCTTAAGATATTTGTAATTAAATTTAACAATTAATTGTTTAAGTTCAAAATGACATCTTTAAGTATATATTTTCTATTTTCACTATATAATAATGGTACTCAATGTATATATTATTTTTAAATTTAAAATGTTAAATATTTCATTTCCTCGAGTGGGGATTGAACCCATAACCCTAAGGCGTGCTCTCAGACCCACTCTTTTTCTACAGTCTTCACAATGAAGATGCTCGTGAAGATGTTAGACTATTTTTTCTTTTGCCCTGTACCACGACATCCAGCCGTAGCCTTCTTGCACCTATGTCAACTATAGCTCCAGGAACATAGTTTCTAGGCCTATAAAATTGCCTTAATATAAGGACAGACGCTTGAGCGATATTCTGCATTTGCAGTCTATACCAGTCACCAGCCACCATTTGTATACACCAGCGGAAGTCTCCTCCTATTTGGTTAAGCCATCGTTAATTCTGACAAAACACCCTACCATACCTAAACTTATGCATTAGCATGGTTAGTGCTCCAGCTCAGGCTACCGCAAGCCTTATGCTTTATCTTCGACATATTCATTTAAACCAACGTTCTCGAGCAGTTGCTTATAAAGATCCTTGTCAAGGAGTGCTATGCATCGGCATACATTATCAGCCATGGACGCAGATCCTGAATGTGAGCTGAGATAGTATCTAGCACTGTATTGAGTAGTAATTCGTACTGTAATCGACCAGTAGTAGTCCATACCGTAAAAGCAGAATTGGCTTGATAATCTCAACATAGGCCTCAGGGATCTCTGTTTCCGGACCACCAGACATACTGACAAGGCACATAGTCAAAGGCCTCCAAATCTAAGGTTCTCTTTTTTCTTGTTTGTCTGCTATGTATTTTCGATGGAAAAATATGGCGTCCGATTCTACTTGAAATATATATTGTCAGCAAAAGATGGTACTCTCGGCGGAGCGTGACGTCCATCATATACTGGAAGAGTATATGATGGACTTCTTGGTATGATTCTCCCATAAGCTTGTGGGTGGCTGGTGTAGCATCTTTTCGACTGTACTGTGCATGCATGTAAATGTAGTCCAAAAATGGGTTAAGCTACAAGCGAAAGTATATTTTATAGAAAATATCATGGGTAAATAATACTATAGAATATTTAACATTTGTTGCAATAGCTATTTCCGATAGTCAGTATTGATTTTAATATATTTTTTGTATCCCGCTTGAGAGAAGGCAGAGGGCCGTTCAAATTATATTTTGCGTTATAATAAACGGAACGCAACGCTGTATTTTACTTAAACTAAATTTTATATAAGAGCAAGGAATTCCCCCTAGAGGAATTCCCCCTAGAGGAAGGCATTTCCCCTAGAGGGAATTGTGTTCACAACCGCCATGTTTACATTAAGACGCTCAGCCACGACAATTTCAATTTTAATATTTCTAAGCCTGCTACCTTCATATGTTAAAAGCGAAAGATCAATTATTACCAATAATTACCTGAAGCGTAAACAAGTATTTCACTTAATAAAATTATTCTAATTAATAAACCTTTTATAACTCAGGAATTGCTGAAGACATTCTACAAGACGCCGGGAGTGCTGATGATAGCCGGCTTGGTGTCTTGGGACCTGGTGGCGAAGAGGGACAATAATCCGTCTAAGAAGACGCACCCTAATTTGTATACATTCCATAAGTTCACGGATCGCAAGGTATTTATTGTTGCGCAGCGGCACAAGCGTGTGACTGTAAACGATAAGTTGAAGAAATGAAATGTTTGATATTTTCCAATTTAAATATTTAATATTTTCATATCATCGCTCTGGTAATAAAGCAAAGCGCGGCATTGACAGTACACGCAATGCCTTAAATTCAGCGGAAAATGGAGAAAGGATGTGAAATGGAGTGTCTTAACACTAGGTTCCCAAGTTCCTTGTGAAGCTGAGTGAGTGAAATATTACGACACGTTAATTTGTAAATTATAAACGGATGCAAAGATGAAATGATTGAAGAAGTTGGAGCCATTTCATATATATATTTTTTGATACTTGTGTGTGTGTGTGTGTGTGTGTGTGTATGTTAGTCTGTGCGCGCGTATGTGTTATTGTCCTTTTTTTAAATCAACCCCTTTTTTTACCAAAAAGAGTCTGGATAAGCCTCAATAACCCAACAAACTTCATAAATAAAAGCTTTAAGTATCATGTCAGCTTTGAATATGTTAATAAATACATTTCAACAGTTAAGTAACGGCATTATTAATGAATATCGTTTTTGTTACAGTACAGGTTAATAATTAGTGGATGCAGTGCTGGCCACTCCATCTTAGTGTCCGACAAGGGGGAGGCTTATACGTTTGGTATGTGAAAATAAGATATATTAATTAAGTTTTATTTTTTATTAATAAATATACATCACCGTCATGACACAGTGGATCAGCGTTTGACTGTAAAAGTGACGGTTACGTGTTCGATTCCCGCTCGATGATATCTCACTTTCTCTCTTTTGTAAGAACTAATTAACTAACTAAGAACGCCACAGCGTTGTCGCTACGTTCTCTCTGGTTAGGGTTAAAGTTAATAAATATCCATATTGTATTTTTTTATTAAATAGTATATTTTATAGTACAGAGCCGCCTGCGGCTTAACCCGTTTGAATTACTATTTTATTTTCTTGTCCTTGTTATTTCAAATACTTTATTGTACTAACACTTTTAAGACAATACTTTGCTGAAATAAATATTTTAAATTGACGTATTTTTTTTATATATGAATCGATTTATATGTATGTTGAGGGAAAGTTGTCAAAATAAAATAGTTATAATAGCATTTAAATCTGGTGAACCGTTCCTGAGGTTAGTGCGTACAAACGCACAGACAAGCAGACAAAAGTTTACAAAAATACTCATTTTATTACATTAATAAACATCCTCTATAATATTTTCTTAAATATTTCCTCCGTGTAAAGAATGTGATCAGATACAGATTTATTATAAGTATTGATTTATTACGTTTCGATAAAAGTTTGAAAGTCCAAAAATAAGACATGTTTGAAATCACATATATATTATTTAATATAATTAAAAGAACATGTGTAATGTTGTAGGTAGTTACATTCATATTTATAGAAAGTTTGTTAATTATTTTACATTTTATTAGTACATATTATATTACAAAAAAAAAACAGTCATTTTGGTTCTCACTTTAGCATGTAATTTATGTATATAAGTCTCGATTAAGTTCAGTAGCCTATGTAATAAAATAACAGGCACAGGCGATATGGATGTTGTTTCACTCAAAATCAGTATATATTACATAAACTTATTGAGACTTAAAGCTTACATATTCGATAAATGATACAAGAGGCTTATGGTAACTAAAGTATGAAATATATACTTTGATCTTACCTTCTATACTTATAATAAATCTGTAACTGATCACTGTCTGTACATGGAAGATATATTGGATGTTTATTCTTTAAAGATCTTTAAATAGGTCCTATATTTTTTTGTCTTGTTTGTCTGCTCATCAGTTTGTACGCGCTTAATCTCTGAAACGGCTAAGCAAATTGATGCGCAGTTTTCACTATTATATTTTGAAAAACCCTTAACATTTCATTTTTGTTTTATTGAAATCGTTAATAAATAAAAAAAGATATGTAATTTTAAAATATTTAGTTAGACAAAATTGCTAAATCGTTATGATATTGTATTAAAAGTGATAATGTTATTAGAATAAGAAAGTAAAAAAGCAAAGCCGCGGGAGGTTCGCTAGGTCGTATAACAAACTCTATAAAGGTTTCTATCTCATTTTGACTTTGTCGCTTCTTTACTGACGTTTTTTTTTTTCATTTCTTCTTATCTTAGGACGGAACTCCTGTGGTCAGCTTGGTTTCGGGGACACAACGACCCGCAATGTACCTGAAGCAGTTCCAGATCTGCAAGGCTTTAATATAATTCATGCGGCTGTCGGCAGGAACCACAGCCTGTTTGTTACTGGTATTTTATATTTCTTACCTATATATACTAGAGATGCCACGAATATTCGGCTACTATTCGGTATTCGGCCTATTCGGCTACTTTTTTTAATATTCGGTATTCGGCCGAATAGCATGCAGTATTCGGCCGAATACCGAATACCTAATACCTAATTATGGTAAAAATATATATGGTATTATTCAAAAACATATATTACTTAAATTACAAATGGTTCATTTTCATACATAAATTCATACTAAGTGCTTAAAATCTGTCAAAGGTAAGTTAAGATGAATGAAAACAATTTTTTCAGCATTTGTTGATAGCAAGCGATTACACTTTTCTTCATAAACAAAAATTCCTTCTGGTAATACTCTCGCTGTAGACACCCACGAGACGATAGAAAAATCTTAGCAAATTTTGTCAGTATTAGATACAATTTTGCGTTTGCTGACCATTATTTGTAATGGTCTGCTGACCTGTTTCGGCGGACAGTTTTCAAATAAGTATAAATCTCTTAAATTTAAAAACGTACAAAACTTTTGAACGAAGCAGGATTTAAACCCGCGCCTCTTGAAAATCCCTCCAGCGCTCTGACCAACTAAGCCATTCGTTCTCACCAAGCTTCGTTGAAATTATTATACGTTTATTACAACTAATGTGTTGATGTGTTTGTTAGCATCTCTGTACGGAGATTTTTATAAATTTTCGAACCCACAGAAAGCTAAACTACCCAAAGAAAACTCGTAAGAATTATCGTTTTGCAAGAGAGAATACTATTTTATTTAATATTTTTACAATTTTTTTAAAGTGTTATCTCTGTAGGGAGATTTTCAAGAGGCGCGGGTTCAAATCCTGCTTTGATCAAAATTTTTATACGTTTTTTAAATTTAAGTTTATTTTTTTCTGTCCTAAGTGTGGAATAACACTTTAAAAAATAGTGAAAACATTAAATATCAATCTCGTTTGTCACATTTTTTCTCTGTATTTTCTCTACTTACTTTGCCCGCTCCGCCGCTCTCGTACAAAGTGACTAAGACAAAAAGTAAGTACGTAATCATTTACCAATATTCGGCCGCCGAATATTCGGTGCTTCGGCCAATTACGTAGCCGAATATTCGGTAGCCGAATATTCGGTATTTGGTATTCGGCCAAATCACTATTCGTGGCATCTCTAATATACACACACACACACACACACACACATATATATATATATATATATATATATATATATATATATATATATATATATATATATATATATATATATATATAAAATACATATAAAATTTTAAATAAAAAACTGACTCCTTAATTAATATAGTTTATTTTTATTTAATTATAAACAGATACGGGTACAGTATATGCCTGTGGTGACAACAAGAGCGGTCAGTGCGGCCTCGGGCACACGACGCCATTGATTATGAAGCCCACACGAGTGCGATATACGTGAGTGTTTATAATATTGCAGTACGGTCGGCGAGTTTTGGTCGCCTCTAAGTTAGTTTTTTTTAATTTCCTTGCTTCTATTTTTATTCCTCGTGACGCTTAACTTTAGAATCTCCAATACTTGTCGGCTATTCTGTACTTAAATATCTGTAATTATTGATATTTATTTTCATTCGCGCCCACCGTGAAGCTGTGGGTCAGCATTAGCGTAATAATTGTAAACTCGATTGCTGCTTCTGTATTTCATTTATATTTACTCTACTCAGCTTCACGCTTGTATCCCGCACATGGCAGGGTAGGCAGAGGGAACTTGGGAACCTAGTGTTAAGACACTCCGTTCCACTTCCGTTCCCCACTTTCTGCCGAATTTGAGGCATTACGTGTTGAGTGGCGAAACTCAAAGCCGTTTTGCCATGTACCAGAGCGAAGAAATGAAAACATTAAATATTTAAATTGAAAATATTAAATATTTCATTTCCTCGAGTGGGGATCTAACCCACAACCTGTCGGTTACAGTCACACGCTTGTGCCACTGCGCCACGACAGGCCTCAAATATCATTCATTCATTTATATTTCTTTTTCTTTTTTGTAAGGAAAAGAAAAAAAAGAGCCCCTTCTCAATATGAAATGCCTCGATTCCAAGCGGAAATTGCTGGCAGTTCAATAATTCCCTTCGTTTTCTATATTCACGTAATTTTATATAAAAAAACGAGGTTACAACGCTTATATCGATCTTAAAACGCGAAATCTAAGAGGCGTAGGATCAAATCCCGGGGACGGGTTTTCTAAATGATTATCATTCATTCCTAAGTGTGGGTCAATACTTTAAAAACAGTTAAAAATATACTTTTAATAATATGGCATTTGTTCTTGTTTTTACTTTCCAGAGGTGCGCCAATAGTGAAGGTGGGATGTGGTGCAGAATTTTCAATGATATTGGACTGTAATGGAGCATTGCATTCATTCGGTCTGCCTGAGTATGGCCAGTTAGGTAAATATTTTTAGAATAAATTGTGGTATTTTATCGTTAATTAATAATAAAAAAATATAAAATAGATTTGAACACGTGTTATCTATTTATATAAAGTCATATGTCACAACTGTTGTTGATGTACCATTCTCAAGTTAAATTATTTACATATTTGGAAAAGATGATTTTCAATAATATCTTATTTTATTATTTTTAATGATCAATAAAAAAAAATGTACTTTACTCGGTATCCTCCACTGGATAGGCAGGAGGGAACATGGGAACCTGGTTTCAAAACACTGTCGCTTTCCACTTTCCGTCGGACATTTTGGGTCATTGAGTGGCGGAAATCAACGACGCTTTTTGCCTTGTTATTAGAGTAAAGAAATACACATATTAAATATTCATTTCCTCAATTGGGGATCGAATCGACAGCCTGTCACACTCACAGTCACACGCTAGTGCCCCTGGACCACGACACGCGGCATACATTTCATAGAATATATATAATAAGCTGATGTCACCAGGTCACAACACCGACGGCAAGTACTTCGTCACGTCCACAAAGCTGTCATACCACTTTGAGACGGTTCCGAAGCAAGTAGCTTTCTTCTATGAGAAATCGAAGGACGGCCACGTGACTCCCGTCAAAGATGTCGCCATTGTTGACTTCTCGTGTGGGAATAATCATACCGTGAGTGTTCTTTATGTATACTCGTATTGTGATGCATTTGTAATTGATCTTTTTATTGTACATGGAAGATATAATTAAAAAATATATATAAGGGGATTTAAATATTTTTATTCAAAATAACAAGTTACAAGATTCATTTAACGTCAAATAATTTACTAACAGTTCAGTAAGTAGACGAACTGGCGAAAGAAAAGCGAAAGAAGCGGGACATGTATTTTCTTTACTGAAGCTATTATTAGCATAAGATACGATACGATATTTTTTTTTGTTAGTCGTGATGTCGTTTTATGTACAGGTTAATTCCAGAAACGATTAACCAGGTTTAAAATGCAGTTCAATATTTAGTGTTTGCTATATTTAAATCGTTATAAATAACAAAAAAGAAATGTTAATTTTAATTTAGTTCAACAAAATTGTTACATTTTTTTCTTTCATTTAGTTAAAAAAGTGATAATGTTATTAGATCAAGAAATATATTTGAAATTATAAATAAAATTGTGTATTTGAAGCGGGCTAAGCGGCGGGCGGTTAATGATATTGAATGATGATATTTTTTATCAGGCTCCATTCGATGATTTCTTTTAAAGATGAACATAGCACATCATCATCAGTCAGAAGAAGACTTCTGACATTGTGTGACTTGTTATGTGGTTAGTGAAATAATGAATATTTAACTATTTTAAAAAATAAGATAAAAATAGTACGATTTTTCCTTTAAATGTCAGATTGTCATCTGCTAACTATGGTGTTTAAGTCGGTTTATACATACAAAAGTAGTAAATAAATAAAATACATAGTCCCACTATATTTTCAAAGAACAATATATATGTATGTATGTATGTATGTGTGTATATATATATAAATATATATATATATATATATATATATATATATATATATATATATATATATATATATATATATATATATATATATATATATATAAAAAATTGTTTTTTATTTCGTCCCCAGGTGGCAATAGACTCTAGCAAGCGCGCATTCAGCTGGGGCTTCGGTGGTTTCGGTCGTCTCGGGCACGCGGAGCAGAAGGACGAGAGCGTGCCGCGGCTCATCAAGTACTTCGACTCGGCTGCGAGGGGTGTTCGCGCGGTCTACTGCGGTGCTACCTATAGCTTGGCGGTTAACGAGCTAGGTGCGATTTTATGATTTTTTTTTGTTGGTAGTATAAAAACTACTGTTGACAAAAACATAAGCTAAAAGAATCTCTCATATCTCTAATTCTCAAGAATCCCGCACACGGTATGGTAGGCAAGTTGGGAACCTAGTTTTAATGAGGCATTGCGTGTTGATTGGCGGAACTCAATGCCGCGCCTTCCATTGTCGTGACTGAGCGAGGAAATAAAACATTAAATATTCAAATTAAAAATATATTAAATATTTCGTTTCCTCGAGTAGGGCTTGAACCCTGTCGCGTGTATTGTCAGACGCTTGTATTCCTGCGCCGCAGCAGGTCTCACGTTTTTTTTAAATAGGTTATAAGTAGATGAAAATGTTTTGGGAATTATCAAATAAATTTATTTTGTAGTGTACTGAAGAGCCTCTTATAGTTCCTTTCTGTTCTTTGATTTTTTGCTTATGTTTTTTTTATTGTTTGTCAACAGCAGTTATTATATTAATATTATTAAGTAAATAAGTCTTGGGCATGCAGTCGAATAAAATGAGAATTTACGGCGCGTTGCACTACGTAGCGACTTATAGTTGTTAATTAAATAATTATATTAATCTTATCTCAAGCTTAGAATTATGTACTATACAATAGTGTGCAATTGCTACATAAATATACTAATTAAGTTATTATGTATTCAATTATTGCAATTTAACTATGATACAGGTGCTCTGTTCATGTTTGGACAGACCAAGCGTACCGGTGAGGCCAACATGTACCCCAAGCCTGTACAAGACCTTACAGGTAATTTGTTTTATTGATTTTTTTATATGAATACAATTTATTTGGAGAACATTCTTTTATTGACACCACTGTTCACGCCACATTCATAATCTGTAACTATTATGATTGTCTAGACATTGTGTAATGATTGGCGGAACTCAACGCCGCGCTATGTCTTGATATAAAAAGAAAAACATTTAAATAATAAATTGGTAATCAATTCTACACAATCATCAGGTTAGATGGCCTCAATAATAAATAGAATAAAATTGACGTCATTTTCCTTACTGTACCTAAAAGGGAGATAAAAGTAATTTAATTATCTGTTTAAACATTTTTTAATTTAAATGGTGAAATTTCATTCAGGTTGGAACATTCGTAGTGTTGGTACGAGCAACACGTCCATAGTGATAGCAGCTGACGACTCCCTCATTGCGTGGGGCGTGTCGCCGACTTACGGTGAACTGGTGAGATGTTTTTTCTTCATTATCTTTTATATCTTGTGAATGAAGAAATATTTTTGTGTTATATTGTCTATAAGTATTCATATGCACATCAATACAACTAAGGTTATGTTATTTATACATTATGCTAGTTGTTTCCTTGGGCACTTTGAATGTGTCATCTTTCATCATTTACTGTCAACTGTCAATTATTTTTTTTTTTATCATGCAAAGGACGTATTATGTATGTATAATTAGTCAAGTAGCTAATCATAAACATACTTTTTCTTCTAAGAATAGGCCAAATTAAAAAAAAGGAATATTTTTTTCTACTTTGTTTTGTAAAACAGGCAAAATTTTAAATGAAATTTTGTGAAAATGAAATTAAATTTAAATATTTATAATATTTATTTAGCATTGTTACATTGTCTCGGACGACTTACTTTAAATACAATTAAATAGCGACCCGCCGGCTGCTTTGCCCACTTATACATATAACACTATTTTCTTTACTAATTTAAATTAATTGCTTGTTCTAATAGAATTATCACTTTTAAGACTTACGTTCATTGAAAATTAAAATTTCAGCTAAATGAATTAAAAAATTGTAGCAACAGCCAATGAATAAAAAAGTTGTAGCAACCCAATTAAATAAAAGAAACACTAAATGTTGGAGAAATGTTGCCTAAATATAATAATGAAAACTGCATTGAAATTTGGTTAGCCATTTAATCTAATCTCAGGATTAGCGAGTACTAATGCACATACAAACATATAGACAGACAAAAAATTTGAAAATTACTCTTTTGGGTCCTATAACATAATAAACGTGCCATATAATATTTTTTAATATATCTTCAATGACAGTGATGACGGATGAATTATTTTTTTATGATTTTCATTTCCTCGCTTTTGTAGACAAATCGCGGCGTTGAAATACACCTTTCGACAAGCAATGTATCAAAAATTAGACGTAAAGTGAGAAATGAATATTGGCTAAGACATTGTTTTGTTTGGTTAACTCTAGGCACAGGAAACATAAAAACATTTTGAACTAAAATATTTCATAATATACATATTGTATGATGAGCGAGTTCCAGTTGAGAGTGTAACTAATTTCTAAGTACAATAATTGTACAGGGCACAGGCGACATCAACAAGTCTACAGCGCGGCCCAAGGAAGTGACGCGAATGGAGGGACTGAACATAACTCAAGTGGCAATGGGCTATTCACATACTCTGCTTCTGTCCGACAATGCCACGGACGAGGTCAAAACTAAACTGGCGACCATACCCACTTTCGAACCTTAAACATCTCTTAAAACAAATCTCAGTTTTAATTAATTTATGTCCGCCATCTTGGATAAAACGGCGATCGCTTTATTACTTGTAGTACTTCTGTCATAATTATAATATGTTATAATTATGTATGTTTTATGTAAAATGGTGTTGGGTTATTTTTATTTAATTTTTTCTCATAATTATGAACATTAATATGTTTTTTTTTTTAAATTCTGTTTACAGCTGTTTATTATTGGAAATATACTTTAAATTGAAAATCCCTTTTCGAATCCAATTTTATTATTGCTTTAAATTTACTTATTTCTTGTATATTTTCTGGCGCTTTTAACCGACTGGCGTTTTCAATGAGGAGGGAATTATCAGTTAAACTGTTTGTTGTTTTATTCAATATGCAAAAATAGTGAAATCAATTACAAGCTTACATTGATTATAAAGTTCTTTTTTTCATGTAACAATATATCTATATATAATTTCTATAAAACACATGCAGTTTGTTGTGTAACATGCCCTTCTTACTTCCATTAACAAATTGAATGCCAAATTTTGATAATAGTTTAGTTTATAATAATTCTGTATGTTAATCACGGGTGATGTTTAACCAATTGCGCGAATTTAACTGAATGATTTACCTGAAGTGTTAATTGTAAAATACAAATAATACCATTGAAAAATACAATTGATTTTTCAAATTAACTGAAGCATAACTGTTTTCTGTTGTTTTTATTTTTACATTTAACTTGTAAATTTTAGTAAACTATTTCTTTTTCTTGTAATATTTTTTTATTAACAACTTATATAATACAAATTATATAATACATTTTGGATATGGATATATTAAAAAATCATTTTCATTTGTATATGTAATATAAGAACATACTTTATTTTAGATCATATCTTATATCACTTCTTTATTATTCATTTAATTGTTCAAGTATGAAAATGATGATATATATATATATATATATATATATATATATATATATATATATATATATATATATATATATATATATATATATATATATATACATACATATATAAATATATAAACTATAACTCCATAGTTGACAATGTGACATTATATATATATATATATATATATATATATATATATATATATATATATATATATATATATATATATATATATATATATATATATATATATATATATATATATATATATATATATTATTTCCAAAATAATTTTATTCATATTATATTAAGTGGAACGGAACGTCGGTTTGTCTGTACTTTGAGCTCAAATTGCACTTATTTAATAGTTAAGTATTTTCTTTTTTCATTAACTTCACTAATAAACTTAAAAGAAGTTTGTTTGTATAAGACCTACGTACGTAAGTCTGTGTGAGTGAAGCTCTATAACTGAAGCATGATTTACATTAGTTAGTTGAAATTTATAAGTGTTTAGATTTATTATTTTTAATTCATATCAAGTTGCACAGTATTTTTTTCCTTTATTGAGTAAAATATTCGAACAATCTCATTGTTGTATTAAAGACTGGTATTTTAAGTATTTGTTACTGTCTCGTGTGTATAGCGGTGGTCGGTAGCAGTTACTAGTTTATTTTATTGAAATCTCGAACTTTCTATTGAAGTCCTGGACTATATTGAATGGTTGATTTTAAGTACGCGTGTATTTAATCTGGCGTTTTAGTGAATTCTTTTGTTTCATATTAAAGTTAATTATATATATATATATATATATATATATATATATATATATATATATATATATATATATATATATATATATATATATATATATATATATATATATATATTTAGAAGCCTGTCGTGGCGCAGCGGCGCAAGCGTGTGACTGTAATCGGTAGGTTGTGGGTTCGACCCCACTCAAGGAAATATATTTAATATTTTCTTTAAATATTTGATGTTTATATTCCATTCAACTTTAACCCGTTCATTGATCCAGTGACGTTATATAGAGTTAACATAAGTCATGTATTTGACACGTCACGAGCAGGCCTTAGCTGCTACCACCATGTTGCAAGTCGGAATACCTCTCACACACTGCCTCTCTGTAAGCATAAGTGAATCATTTACATCACATGTGCGTTTGAATTTACCCTCCTAGATTGTATTTTTATATTTCTAATTAATTACTTTAATGTCTCCTATCGCTAGGTAACTAGCACTACGTATATATAATTTAAGATTGATAATTCCGTACGTTTGCAGCGTGCGGTCGTCGCCGGTGGCTAGATGTGTACTTAAAGTTAGTGTATTTCATATATATTACTATAGACGTCCCGGCCCGCAAGGTCCGTATCTCTTTTATATCTTAGTATACGATGGTAGTGGGTGCGATTCGAGTTGTACCTAACTTCTTATTACTTATTAAATATTTTCTACATGTTTATTGTGAGATTTTCTTAACAACGAGTCGTCCGTGAGTTACGTCACACGTCAACAGGACACGTGGTAGGGGACACCATTGTCGCACCAACGTTGTCATCCTCGGTCTCGTCAAAGTGACACTGACAGGGAAAGTGTAGAAAAACAGTGAAATCCGTGTGACGTAAGTCAATGACGGCCTCCAAAATGTTAGAGAGTTATTGGTGTAGTTAGCTATCATAATGATATTTAAGATATTTTCCGTAGTATAAGTAATTAAGTAATATCAACTGCTCTACTCATGCAGTATCCACATTCCCGAGCAAAGATGCTTCAATTGTTTGTTGTTTGTCTCTTAACGAATATTGGGCTCGTATATAGAATTGTAAACTTTATCTTCGTAACTGATAACTTAGTGTAATGAAAGATCGGCACAAATATTGTTAATTAATTAATAAGCCAATATTGTAAAATGTCACATCTGGTTTTTAGATGTTAGATGTATACCGATTCTCTATTGTTCATTGTGACGGGTAACTGCTTGAATGTTTTACATCGATCTTGCCGAAAATACTTGGATTTTATTAAATACTTTTTCAAATAATTTGCCAGTTTTATTTTTTTCTATTGATAAAATGGTTAACAAAATGTTTCTCCAAATCCCAAAATAGATGGCAAAGTGTTTCTGGTAGTGACCGACCGAAACTGTTTTTTTCAGCCAAAACCGACACCAACTTTCGGCCTCGCTCTTAATTTCGGCTGGAACTTACTTAAAAAATTCTTTTGCTTACTGAAAATAAGTGTGTTTTAATGGTTTTGCCCATAATTTGCATACTCTATTTAGACAGATAAATTATTTAATTATGTGTTTTATGAAATAAAAATGATAATACAAGCAATTCTGAGCGTTATGAAAACTAAAATCAAAATCAAAGTATTTTTTATTCAGTTAGGCCGTAACAAGCATTTTTTAATCGTCAAGTTACATAGAAATAACTGTAGTTAGTCCTACAGAAAGCTACCAACCAACCTTTTCAAAGTATAACTAAAATTTATAAAATATCCGTAACAACATCCGTAAGCTATCTCACTTTTCTAACAGCATTACCAGAGGTGGGTAGTGGGGAATTGAAGTTTCGAATCTAGTGTTTGTCCCAAGAATACCACGGTATTGTACAGGATTTATTAAATTCCGTACATGTTTTATTTATATTATAGTTTATTGCAATTTAAAAACCGATTCCAAAGATGAAAAAGGCGAATAAAATTCTGAAATCAGTTAGTAGTAGCATAGTCAACGTTTATAATAAAATAGATTCCATTTTATTTATTGTGTATCCTAAATATACAGCTTAATTTTCTGACTTTGTTTGCAACTTAATCAATTTGCGAGTATCAGAATAGCCTATGAACTATAATAATAACGCAAATATTTAGTAGATATATACTATATACTATAAATAGTTAAGCAAATGCTGTTTTTATTCCTTTCATTGCCACAAAGATGTATTTTATCGTTAAAATGTTTGGGTACGCTACGGTTACAAATATATAGTATTTGTATAAGTTTTAGTAATATTTACGGTTAGAATGTTTTAGCCTAGCCATTCGGATAATTTTGTCAAGCCTGCTTCGGCAATTAGTCAAATATCATGCCCACTTTTACAAGTAGAAACAGTTTATATAATACAGATCTCATTTACATAAATCAAAAACAGTGTAGGTCCTAATACACTTCCTTGGGGACCCCAACGGTCCCCAAGGTATAAAATATATATGTATAAAACTATACTGTTTTCTATTTGAAAGGAAGTATAGTTAAGAGAATTGTTCGAGTGCCGCTCCACGGACCCCAGTGTAATACAATTTGCAAGCATACATACGAAGACGGACCGATCAGAAAATTCTTGGTATCAAGGAGCCGTAAATCGGCCGAGTATAAAATATCGCCAACCTCAGTGTAAGATATTCTAAATACAAAAATAAGTTAACGGTAATAAACATTAGGAAAATATATAAAATATTTTTCCAATGTTGCAAAATGTTTTGTATTTTTTTATTTCATAAATATAAAGTAACTCTATCCATTATTTGAGTAAATTTCTCACTGATGACTTTCTGCACTTCTCTACCATTATTAAGTCTATATGCCAAATTTCCTTTAGAGATCAAAAGAAATTCCCTCGTGCAATACACGCCTCATTTAACGAACCACGCCGCCGCCGCCGGTTCAAGGCCCCGGTCATACCGTAGTTTAAAAAAAATAAAGTAGTTATACGATAGAATAATATTTGATTTGACTGATTTATGAATAAAACACATTTTACGTCACACACTTTTATTAAGATAATGTAAACTTATTCTAGGTCAGGGGCCGTCCATTAATCACGTGAAGTTCGAAATGGAGGGAGGGGGTTCGGCGAAAATCACAAGGTTTTTTCAAATTTATTTGTTCGTCGAACGCGTAGTGCAACAGAAAAATATCATTATAAAGATATGTCAATTGAAGCTAATTTTATCAGCTTTATCTTATTTCAAAAAAGAAGCAGTGGTAATATAGAACTTTGTTCGAAATTTTGAAATGATGTAATTTCTAAACTAATTGAACGATTTGGCTAAAGTTCGAAGTCGACCTTTGGCCACCGGATAAATATGTTGAGACTCATAAGGACCTCTTTGGAAATTTAAACACGATCGTGCTGACAAGCTGCGTTATATTAAGATTTTTTTTGCAAAATTTGATTGTTTATAGTAAAAAAAATGGTTACATATTTAAGTTTCAAAGTACTGTCCATCTCTAACCACAACTTTTTCCCATCTTTCTGTCAATTTAGGGATATCGGCTCAGAAGAACGTTTCTTCTTTTGCGCCAATCCACGAATACATCCATGTTTTGCAATCCTTATATGAAGTGAACCGTTTCTCAGCCAAGTCGTGTGTCATCATCCGAAGCAAGTAGTAGTCGAAAGGAGCAACGTCTGGAGAATACGGCGAGTGGGAGACCTGCCATTTCAGCATTTTCAAGTTCCTTCCCTCACATAGCGGCCGATTTTTCATCAATGCACGGCTCAAAGGCATCAATTGAGTTCGATACAGGTCACCTGTGATCGTTTCATTTGGTTTCAGGATCTCATAATAGATCACACCGATCGGATCTGATCTCGTTGATCTTGACACAGCATAAGCTTCGATCCATGGATATTCGTCTTAAACCACGTATCAAGATGGGAGGGAGAGTTAAAAATGCTACAAAAAATATCACGTGATTTATGGACAGCGCCTAAGTCACAGAGCAACAGGGGAGTTACAGCTACTTCCCATCGCTCCGCGTTACTAAGTAAGTTATATAGTCTTATTCTAACATACACACATATATTTTGAAACGGAAAACCCATGTTAGACAATAAAGTGTAAGGATGTGCCTAGGAATGTTGTATTTTTGATGGGACCTCATTGATTTCTAACTAGCATTTTCTTTTCCGTGGGGAACGGGAATGGAACGGAGTGTCTTAACACTAGATTTCCGGGTTCCCTCTGCCTCGTGTATTTCTTTTTTCCGGCGTAACGACCGGACTATTATCCGTTGACTAGGTCTTGGTATAAACTAACTTACTAGCTAGAGAGTAGATGTATATTCATTAGTCTTATTTAATTAATACGCTTCGCTTCATTTTTATTCAATTTATAAATTGACATACGTTTTAAAAACCTTATTTTTAAAGCAATTTTTATTGTATACAAGTAATAATGATTGTAAATAGTTCCAAAAAACAAATCTTAGGTAAAAAGACATAAAAATAGTAAATATTTAAATTCAGATTTTGTAAAAATAATATATAAAGAAGTCGACCTCCGACGGAATCGTGAACGCTTAAGTACTTATATAATATGAATATGTAGATATAGATAGGGTAAGTAAGCTTATACTAATACAATATTAAATGTTTTGTAATACATAGAAATGTACCCATGGGCGTATGTAGATATAACTTCGAGGGTGGCTGGCATGTTGAGGATGTCATCCTATCAAATTCAATGTACCGATTATCGTACGAAATGACCTCTCGAATTATCTTACCAAGTAAAGATTTTTAGATGTCCAGCGTCATTGGTCAGTTTTTTTGAATTACAAATACTACAATGTTATTACAAAACGCCCATAGGCATTATAATATTAATTACGAAATACATATCCTTAAATACTACTTAGAAAACGTGATGAAATTTTATTTATCAGAATTCCAGAAAACATAATAAAATAATGTATGTTGCTAATGTATCTAATAACTAAAAGACATACGGATGAATATTGACTAACTATTGACTCTGAAAAAATCCCATTTTATTAGTATAGTAAGTTTTTCGATTAAAAATTCTTGTAACTAAAGGTATACAAATCATTTAATAATACCAGTTTAATATTTTAATGGTCATTTTTTTGTATAAATTTTGTAAAAGTTCGAGGTTTGCGATGTATTCATCTCGGCATGTCATTTAGAACAAAGATAATGGTTGTTGAGGAACTGCAAAAGGAACTTTCAATAAAGACCTACAGAAGACAGAATACATTTAAGTAATACTGAACAAAAAGGAATATCTTATATCTAAGGTATCTTATATCTAAAGTATCTTATATATAAAGTATGAGATCTTACCTTAGATCAACTATTCACTAGATTATAGGTTGCATATAAATACGGCTCAAAACAATGGTACCAGTCAATAACAAACAAAATTACGAAATATTATTACGCCACAGATAGAACCTTATTTAGCGCAATAGATATGACATTTTGCTCCGCGATATTAAGAGGTTGGAATTATTTTTTTTCATAAGCTGTGGACGGGAGAATATCAACTGTAATTGTAGTATAAATAACGTCTAAAATTGTAATGCCACTTTTTCTTAATTTAATATTTAAATTTCCTGTTAGAAAATGGAATATAGAAGTCATTGAGTTACTATTCTTTTTTTATTATATTAACTCAAATTCAAATATTTTTATTCATAATAAGAAGTTACAAGTTTCGTTTTTTGAACGTCAAACAATTTACCACCAGTTCACTAAAGTTACTGCCTCAGACCTGAGAAGAACTGGCGAAAGAAACTCAGCGGGACATGTCTTTTTTTATCAAAAATTTTACATCATATGTATAATTATGTGACAATGATACATTTGAAGTAGCCTGGAGAGAGCATTTCATTCCCAAGGCGTGTTATTATTTATAAAATTGTTAATTTGGTAATAACCTTTAACACACAAACGTCATTTCACAACTTTTTTAAATTGTGAAATAGAAAATTCTCGGACGTTTTCTGGGATCTTATTGTAAAAGCGTACACCCTGACCCATAAAAGAATTACGGACTCGATGCAATCGAGTCATAGGTGCACTAAGATTAAACTTATTTCTAGTATTAATATTATGTATGTCCCCGATTTTGCTAAATTAATTTTCACTTTATGCAAATTATGAATTATTCATTTTTATTCTATGTGATTCAATTAAATATAGCCAGAGTCTCGAATAAAGCCCTTTGACTATGTTTGGTAATGTGGTATCATTTAAATTTGATGAAGATGCAGCCTAAAAAACGAAATTCACTACTAATTTATGAATTAAAGTTCGTTTTTTTATTTTCTTACTACAGCAGCGTTACAGGGGTATTATTAATTGTTTTCAAAAAAGGATATTGTTAATTATGTTATCTACTTGCGCTAAGCCAATAAATTCCAGATACTCGTGATAACTTCAGAAAATAGGTATTTTCTATAGATCCAAATAAAAAAAAATAGTTTTTAATTTCAATAATTATTTTATATGAAACTTAACTGCTCCATGCATTCCTTTGTCCAGACCAACCAATCGACAAGATCGGTGTGGTGGCAAATATTGGCTAAACGACGAAATATTTATATTTAATTGTTTAATAATTATTTTTAGGTATATAAATATTATATAAACTAATTTAGTCGTGTACTTATCAAGACAAAAACATTATATGAGACCATTATTTTTCGGTGTTTATTTACGCAGTTTTAAAATGCACCTGATATTAAATGCAACAATCTATGATATTTCTGCACGTCCGCTGGGTTGGCTATAGTTGGACTGTACTAAACACGAATAAGGACATAATTATGTTTGTGCTCTTTTTCTCGGGCCGTCCATTGGGTTGTGACACTTAATCTATAAATAGTTGATCGAAGGATCTTACAAACTAACAAAGAGTATTTTAAAGAATTGTATATATATATTGCCATGGCAATTAATTGAATCAATAAATCCATTGGCACAATGTATACACAATTTAAAAAAAAAAAAAAACGTTCAAGAATTGATTGAAAATAAATCAATTACACAAAATATTGATTTCTTAAACGAAAATATTAAAAACTATTGAAAATAAATCTATCCGAAACAAACATTGATTTCTTGAACGACAATATTAAAAAAAAAAAAAAATGAAAATAAATCAATCATACAAATACATATTCGCTGCATGTACATACATCAATGCATCTGTACGATTAATAATATTTTTTTTTTTTTTTTATATAACACTAAATCATAATATGGATGTTTGAAAATAATTAAATATACAAAAGAAATATTGAGATTCTTTGCCTTGTTATGTAATTTTTTCATAATAAAATAATTAGAAAATATATGTTATTTAAAAAATAAACAAATGAACTTAAGAAACTCTAAGAAACTTCTTCTTTGGGAATCTTTTAATTTCTACATCAAAGTCCTTTTTTTTACCTAAATCAGTGGTTTTTGTTTTACGAAAGTCTATCTAATAATTGCGCAACGCAGATTTAGAAATTAAATAAGTGACACAATAAAAACTCACAAAGTCACATTGAGCCTTGAGCCAACTTGACGCCTTACATGTATTTATTATAAGCGTATATTTTCGTGCATACCAAAAGAGTACGCTATCACAAGTTTGTTTTAAATACTTTCAAAGTTTTTAAACATGTATAATGTATATGAAATGCAAGTCTTATTAGATTACATGGGTAAAATTTAATTTGTGCACATATTTAATACAAAAAAATATAAAGATGTTGGACTTATAAAAAAAGTATTACTTAAATTTGAGTATTTTAAATACGTTGCATAAAAAATACCCTGTTGACTATGCCACTAGCGTACCGTTTATTGAAGTTACCCCCCGCAATCTTGTTTGCATAGACTTTGATCCCGAGCTTTAAAATATTTTGATATTTTTCTAGGTCTTCATCGAATATTGGGACAAAAAGTATACTTTCAATTCGTAAATTGTGCTTCGAACTGTGTTTTAATACGTATATTTACGATAAAAAAAATACCCGTCGCAAATTCCAAAATACAATGTCCATTATCTGTTGGAATTTGCGACGGGCCTTAATTTCATCCTACCCACCATTTAATAAAACAAAATAAAAACCAAAAAATATTCGACATACAAATTAGACCATTAACTCCGAATCATATGAAAAGATAAAAAAAAGAACTAAAAACAAAATAACAAATCAAAAGTTTAAACATGGCGCGGGTAGGTCTGCGAGGTCCTCACGTCTATAAGTCTCTTGGCGGCGCTCTCGACGATCTCTTTGAGGTCCGCGTCCGTGATGTGAATGATCAGGTCGTAGTTACATCTGTTCCGGCGCTTGACGCTCGATGATTGTTCGTCTAGCACCTGCAGGGCGTGGCTGACGCAGAAGGCGCCGTGTCCATCGCACACCCCCTTTACCTGTCATGTAAGACAAACTGTTAGCTATATATCATATTAGCTATACACAACGGGGGCTCAAACTAAAAAAGAAACTTACCCGGGACAAATATAAATTGGCGCGACATATTCCGCATTCGTCCTCCTCCGAAATGTTCCACATAATGCCCGTTGGGTTGTTCCTTGTTTCGAAGCGAGGCTGTAAGCATATATAATATTGTATACATATATTATTTATTGTATAAATTAATACATAATAGAACAAAAGTTCACAAAGGCGGGTTTGTCTCTATAAGATATATCTTTCAGCCAACCAGAAAAAAGAATTGGAGAAAGAACAACGGCGTTGGCTGGGGTACGCCAGCAGAAAGCTCAGGCCACATCGATATACTATCGTATGCTTTTATCAATTGGCTACCAAAAAAATAAAGCGGAACCAGCTTTAGGATTCACAACTGCCCGGAGAGCACTAGGTTTAAGTAACTCTAGGTTAAACTGTTAAAATCACTGCTAAAATCTAGAAGTGTCAAAACAGTAAGCTTGGTAATACTCATAGCACATTGAATGTGCTCCATGATATTAAGCAGTGCTCTGGTTGTGTTATGGTTGTGTTATGAACGGAAATCGGACTGAATAGGACACAGTATATTTTTAGTTGAGAGAAAGGAGCACAGGTGGTTGTTAACTAAGAAATCAAGAACCTTAGATAATATAGGAAGGATATATTTGGGACTTGGCTAATCAATAACTTTTGAGGGATTCGGAGCTCTTGGAAGTAAGATGACATATGCATTTGTCAAAAGTTGATAATGTGAGTGACCACAGCGTAATGCTTCCATCACGGGAAGAATCATCTCAGGCCTAGATTATCACTTCCGCAAGCTTCGGAGGAAATTAAGTGAATATGCTCCTTGACATCATCTTCAGATACAGTTTCGAAAAAGGAAATGGTGTCTGGTAGGAGACTATGCGAGAAAGACGCTGGGAAATCAGATTCTAATAAAGAGTTTATATTTATGGGGGGAGTTGTAAAACTTACAACATACCAAATGACTCCAAGAATCTTCAAACGCGCTTGACTGAAATCCTAAATAGAATTGTAAAAGTAGAGACGCAAAAAACATTTACAAAAAACAAAAGCAAAAACTGCCTTGACAGCAGGATACAAATATTGTAAAATCTTTAAAAAAAATGGTACTAGTTTCGATCTCAAGTATGACATATGTCAACTCTAAAAGTGTTAATTAATTGAAATGTGTCTTAAGAAAGTAAATAAACAAGACTTCTTTAAGACAGTTAAAACTCTTTCTTAAAACTTTTTCTCTTCTTTCTTCTCTTTCAAACTGAGCCATGCGAGAAGAAAATATTGAAGAGTTCATTCATGCTTCTTAGTAGTTGTTTCACAGGTGTTTCCATAGTTGAGTTTGGCAGTGTCAAAACTATGTGGGAAACATAGTTATCAAGTTATGACTCAAATTAAGCACTGGATGTATACTTTAACACATATTACCTAACAAATTTCATAGCGTTTCTTGTTAAATGCACTATCTATTTGTAATATGTAAAACGTAAAAATGGTCACTGTAGTTTGTCTTTGACATGGACATTACCAAAATCGCTGTTTCTTCTTTTTTTATTTTTTCTCTACTAGTATAGGTATTATCGTCATGTAATACAAACTAACATACTACTAACCTTGAGGCCATGTTTTTCGAGAGCAGCCCGTTGAGACACCTCGGTCCCCACGATGGTGACCAAGCTGGCGTGCACCAGCTGCAGCACGTTGAGCGACGTGCGCGGGCCCGTCACCGCCGAGATCAGCAAATGTTCCAGGGAGAACATGGACGGCTCGCAGCTGTCACGCAGCTCCTGGTAAGTGACAAGGCATTGTTTAATCATGGTGGCGTAGACACTTTTAGTAAACGCATATGTATGAGATTAACAACACTTACTTGGAAGACTGGATGCACCTGATGGATCCAGTGGTTGTAAGCGAAATAGACACTCTCAGATACGGTGTACCCGGTGGCTATTGAGCAGGAATACGCTTTGGGAAACACAATGACAAATTCCCCCGGTTTTTGCAACAGTTTTGACATGGACACGCCGTGTTCCAGCAAAAAGTTGGGTGGTATCATCGTGATATCAGATGGAAGCCAGATCGATTTATTTTGACACGAAGTAGGACATAATATTTCCACCGCCTTACGGAATCTCTCGCTTTCTTCGTCTGGTATTCCATACCTGAAGCAATAAAAACGAACATGAAGAATATCGAACATTAAATAATTGTCATATTATTAATACATCAGTTTCGCAACAAAAGCGCATATATCTGAACATTCGCAGGTCACTGAAGCCAAATTTAACAATGACGAGCGGCACGTAAAAAAGAATATTTTGCATTAATTGTTTTCTGGGACTTTATATGTATATATAAATAATGACTTCGTCAATGTTGTTTTATCTACATGCAACACTCAATATATAAGACATGTTCAAAAATGATCTTAAATTTAATTACGTTAAAACATAACCAGATATGAACTCCTCCTCTTGTAACCGTCCAAGTTGTTTGGTTCCAGCTTTGTAGAATATCACTTTAAAAATGTAACAAAGTAACAAATATATACACTTACAAAATAGAACTGCTGAAATTATTCGATATTATAAAATAAAAATAAATGCATCGAGCCGAGCATCCACAACATGCTTGTGACCCTGCATAGTATACTATATATATAAATCACCATATTTTCTCAGGTCCCTCGTGCATGTACTCCATCCACGGCAGGCCGTGAGGGTCGCGGTGCCAGCAGCTGGTGGAGTACAGCATACCGAGGTGCAGAGTGGGGACGGTCAGACCCACCACAGAGCCGAGCAGACGGAGGATGTTCCCATTGTTTTGATTTAACATCTGTTTGGTTGTAAAAATAAACAAATTTAAATTTATATTTTAATAGTCCTTTTTTTTTCATATAACAATCCACTTATGTTTAGCAGTATAGTATTTATTATGTGCCTTATGTTTATTTACAATTCATAATGTTATCTGTCATTACTGGATTATGTTAGATAGATGGCTTTTATCACTTATAAATATATTGGCACATTTATATATATATATATATATATATATATATATATATATATATATATATATATATATATATATATATATGTGTGTGTATATGTGTATGTGTATATGTGTATATGTATATATGTATATATGCATATATGTATATATGCATATATGTATACATGCATACATGCATACATGCATGCATGTATACATGCATACATGCATGCACACACGCATGCATGCATGCATGCAAGCATACATGCATGCAAGCATACATGCATGCAAGCTTACATGCATGCAAGCATACATGCATGCAAGCATACATGCATGCAAGCATACATGCATGCAAGCATACATGCATGCAAGCTTACATGCATGCAAGCATACATGCATGCAAGCATACATGCATGCAAGCATACATGCATGCAAGCATACATGCATGCATACATGCATGCAAGCATACATGCATGCAAACATATAAGCATACATGCATGAATGCATGCACGCATATAAGCATACATGCATGCAAGCATATAAGCATACATGCATGAATGCATGCAAGCATACATGCATGAATGCATGCAAGCATACATGCATGAATGCACGCAAGCATACATGCATGAATGCATACATACATACATATGCGTACATATGCATGCATAAATACATATGCATACATATGCGTGCATACATACATATGTATGTATGTATGCATGCATGCTTCCATGCATGCATATATGCATATGTATGCATATATGCTTGCATGCTTCCATGCATGCATATATGCATATGTATGCATATATGCATTCATGCGAGCATACATGCATGAATTCATACATACATTCATACATACATACATACATACATTCATACATACATTCATACATACATTCATACATACATTCATACATACATTCATACATACATTCATACATACATTCATACATACATTCATACATACATTCATACATACATTCATACATACATTCATACATACATTCATACATACATACATTCACACATACATTCACACATACATTCACACATACATTCACACATACATTCACACATACATTCACACATACATTCACACATACATTCACACATACATTCACACACACACACACACACACACACACACACACACACACACACACATACACACACACACATACACACACACATACACACACACATACATACATACATACATACATACATACATACATACATGCCTTTGTATGTATGTATACATACATACATACATACAAAGAGGAATGCTTGGATAAAGCTGCTGGAAGAGGTAGAAAGAGATCCCTGGGGCAAGCCTTACCAGATAGTCGTTAAAAAACTAAGACAGCGAAAAGAAATACCTACTTGTCCTGTGATTCTTAGGAAAATTATCAGCGTTCTATTTCCTAAGCAGCCAGAACTGCCTCTCAACCTCGAAGAAAAAGTCATAGAGTTTCCGCTTATTACAAAGAAGGAACTTATTCTAGCCTGTAGTAGAATAGGAAACAATAAATTTCCAGGCCCTGATGGAATCCCAAATGTAGCGCTTAAACAAGCTATTATGGCAGTACCCGAAATCTTCTTGGACACGTATAAAGTGCTTATTAGAAGGAACTTTTCCCACAACATGGAAGCGACAGAGACTTGTACTCCTCCCTAAAGGACAAAAACCCATAAACGAGCCGTCGTTCTACCGCCCGCTGTGCTTACTGGATACCGCAGGGAAAGTGCTAAAGCGAATCACCCACAGTAGAATTGTAGGTGTAGTGGAACCCCAACTAGCTGATACGCAATATGGGTTTAGAAAAGGTCGATCTACACTAGACGCCATTGAACAAGTGGTCATCAAAGCGAAGCAAGCAATTTCTGGGGCGAGATGGAAAAGAGGATCCATAAGATACTGTTTAATAGTAACATTGGATAGCAAAAATGCCTTTAATTTTAGCCAAATGGAAGGTTATCATGGAAGCACTCGCAGTGTTGTCGCACTATATCTGTGTAAATTTGTTGGTAGTTACTTCTCTCGTAGAGTCATGACATATACCACGCAACAAGGGCTAATGAAGTACAAAGTCACTGGAGGAGTACCGCAAGCATCAGTTCTAGGGCCACTGTTGTGGAACATCCTGTACGACGTACTACTGAAGAAAGATCTTCCCAGCGAAACCAAACTGGTCGCATTCGCTGATGACTTGGCGGTAGTAATCGTGGCAAAGTATCTCGAAGAAGCTAAATGGGCGTTTAAAAGGTCATTCCAAACTATTAACCAGTGGATGAGCTCGGTAGGGCTAGAACTTGCCGAATACAAAACGGAAGCGGTTCTGATCACCGGAAGGAAAACAGTTGAAACCATGAAGCTCAATGTTGCGAAATCATAACACAGCCGTCCATACGATACCTAGGAGTAATGCTTGACCAGAGAATTAATTTCAAGGACCAAATCAAGCACGCTGCTACCAAAGCATCACAGGTTACAGCCAAATTAGCCCGGTTCATGCCCAACATTGGGGGCCCCAGGCAAAACCGTAGGAGGTTATTAATGGAAGTAACAACGTCTGTACTGTTGTATGGGGCGCCAATATGGAGTGATGCACTACACAAAGAAGAGTCGCGGCGGATTTTTGAATCGGTTTATAGAGTGAGTACGTTACGAGTAGTCAGTGCTTTTCGTACGGTATCTGAAGATGCGGCTTGTGTGATAGCAGGTATGGTTCCGATAGCAATACTTGCCGACGAAAGGAAGAACACACCAAGGTAGAAAATGTAACCCAGAATTGGAAGTAGCTGAATGACGTAACGAAGTGAGACAAAACAGTCTACAGCAATGGCAAATGCTCTGGGATGCGTCACTTAAGGGAAGATGGACCCACCGGTTAATACCATATACCAAGCCATGGATAAGTCGTGGTCATGGATACACGATGCAAAGACATCGGCCGAAGTATGGAAAAATCTACAAAATGCGTTCAAAGATTCTGGCTTAACAAGAAGTGGGATTACTACGTGATTTAGTTAATACCACATTAGACTGCTGTTCAACAATTGAGGAATATGTGAACAAAATAGTAACTATAGTCCATAAGTTACGAAATATTGGTTTTAATGTGGATGACGAATGGCTGGGGACGTTGTTGGCTGGATTGCCGGAACGATACAAACCAATGATTATGGGGCTAGAGAGCTCTGGTGTAAAGATAAGTACAGACTCAATAAAAATGAAGTTACTTCAGGAGGCTAAAGAGTCAAATGTCTCTGTTCTTTATACAAAACATAACAACAAAAGTAATTCCAAAAATAAGTTTAATAAAAACTTCAAGCCACAACCACGTTGTTACAATTGCAATGAGTATGGTCACATGAGTAAGTTTTGTACCAACAAGAAGAAGAATCATACAAAAGGCTTTGCAGCAGTTTTTTCAACAACTTATTATACAAGCGAACAATATGGAATGGTATGTGGATTCTGGAGCTTCTTCACATATGACAAATGTGCCTGATTGGATGTATGATATCCGGGCAGCTCCGATAAATAATGTAATAGTTGCTAATAATACATCCATTCCCGTACAGTAGATGGGTAATGTAAATTTGAATTTATATGGTGAAAATGGTAAGCTAAATCACATACAGGTGAGAGATATTCTTTATGTTCCAACACTAAGTACTAATCTATTATCTGTCAGTCAACTGGTTAAGAATGGCTGTAAAGTGATTTTCAATAAAACTGGTTGTGAGATTTATAATAAGCAAAACCAATAACAACAGCTAGACTGACAAATAATATGTATAAATTAAACATCTTCCGGGAAAATGCATTTATATCACTATCAGACCCTCAAAGTACTGATCTGTGGCATCGGAGAATGGGGCATCTGAATTATAATGATATCAGAAGGCTCCCATTATGCACAGAAGGAGTAAATTTTGTACAAAAAAATAATAACCCAACAAAAAAATTTTAACAGGTTTTGGTATCAAGCACCAGACAACTGCTCCATACACACCGGAGTAGAATGGGATAGCAGAGCGCCTAAACCGTACACTCACAGAGCGAGCTAGGTGCATGCTATTCGATGCAGGACTGCCAAAAATGTATTGGGCAGAGGCAGTGGAGACAGCTGCTTACATTATTAATCGATCTCCGACCAGAGTCCTTGACTATGCAACACCACTGGAAAAGCTATCAAGTATGAAACCGACAATCTCACACCTCCGAGTTTTTGGCTGTAAAGCCATAGTGCACATACCAAAGGATAAGAGACTGAAATGGAACCCGAAAGCGAAAGAAATGATTTTTCTGGGTTATTGTCAAAATACAAAAGGGTACAGATTGATGGATCCACACACAAAAAGGGTCACTAAAAGTAGAAATGTAACGTTTCAGGAAGGCTGTCATACTAATGAAACTCATTCACAGAAACCTGTTCCAATACCTATATCGTTGAATGAAAGTGATAATATTGTAACACAGAATCGCAGCTCTGACAATGATTCAACTATATCTGAAGGGAGTTATAGCTCTATAAAAGATTCCTCAAATCATGATTCGACTTATATACCAAGCACAGATTGCACTATTGATTTAAACTATTCCATAAATCTAAGACCACGGGGAGGTCAGATTTATGATGATGATGACATTTGCAATTATGCATGTTTGGCACTAAATCATGATCCTGCTATTTTGGAGGAAGCTTTGTCTTGCTCAAAATCTAGTCATTGGCAGAAAGCTATGGAAGAAGAATTTATGTCATTACAGAAATATAATACTTGGGTATTATGTGATTTACCCGCACGGAAGAAAGCTAGCATAGATAGCTAGATAGCATGTAAATGGGTGTATAAGACAAAAATGAATGAAAAAAGGGATATAGTTAAATATAAAGCGAGGCTAGTTATCAAGGGCTATGCCCAAAGAAAAGGATCAGATTACAATGAAGATTATTCACCAGTAATCCGATACTCATCTCTTCGATACTTGTTCTCATTGGCTGTGAAATATAACCTAAATATTGACCAAATGGATGCCGTATCTGCCTTTCTTCAAGGTGATATAGAAGAAAATATCTACATGGCTCAACCTCTGAACTTTGAAGAAAATAAAACTCAAGTATGCCTATTGAAGAAATCTTTATAGGGATTGAAGCAAGCTACTAGCTTGCTTGCAGTGGAACCTAAAACTTAGTCATGCATTGAAGGAAATTGGTTTGACACAGTCTTATTTGGATCCCTGCATTTATTATAAAGTACAAAGGGAAGATATTTCATTTCTAGCTGTATATGTTGATGATCTGATTTTATTTTCAAGTTGCACTGAAACTAAAGACCATATAAAAGGAGAATTATTCAGAAAATTTGAAATGAAAGATTTGGGTGAACTGAAATACTGCCTTGGTCTACATGTATACAGAGACAGAAATAATGGACAAACATTATGTATTGGACAACAAAAATATATACGAGACATATTAGAAAAGTATGGAATGTCCAATTGTAAAACTGCTAAAACACCTATTGATCCAAAGACGAAATTTGTTGCGAAAGAAAATATAGATTCAATTGCAGATATTTATCCATATCAAGAAGTTATAGGATGTCTACTATATCTGTCACAGGGAACCCGTCCAGATATCTCATATGCTGTGAACACTCTTAGTAAATATAATAGTAGACCTGAAATGCAGCACTGGGTTGCTGTGAAACGTATACTGCGATATTTAAAGTATACAGAAAATTATGTTTTGTCATTTAAAAATAATAATGAAACCTCTATAGTTGGTTATTGTGATGCTGACTGGGCCAGCGATGAGGGTGATAGAAGGTCTTGTACTGGCTATGTATTTATCCATCAAGGTGACGCAATCACGTGGAATTCACGCCGGCAGCCTACTGTTGCACTTTCTACCACGGAAGCAGAATATATGTCTCTGTCGAGTTGCACGCAGGAAGCTATGTGGCTTAGACAAATGCAAGAAGAGTTCTGGCCTAATTTATCCACTATACCTATAACTATTAAGTGTGATAACCAAAGCGCTATTAAACTTGCAAATACCGAAAATTATCTTTCCAGGTCCAAACATATAGACATACGACATCATTTCGTTCGAGATAAGCTGCGCCTCAAGAAGATTGTCATTGAGTATATTCGAACTAATGACATGGTTGCTGATGTGTTGACGAAAGGTACTCCCCAGTTAATGCTCGAGTACTGCTCTTCGAAGATGGGTTTACGGCTAAGGGAGGATGTTGAAACACAGCCATAAACCAATAAACGCCTTTATATGGAACGCATCCATGCTTTGTCACAGGCGCCCTCTAGACGCGTTTCTTTATTCCTATCTCAGCTGTCATCTTGTATTCTGTTCGTTAACTTCTCTCTCTGTATTAATTTCTTATTTCTAATAATTACTTTGCTATACACAACTCTGTTTTATTTACTAGAGAGAGCTTAACTATTACCTCACAAATTTTACTAAAAGACCTGCGTAAAAGAGAGCAAGCGCGGAAGAAACTGGTCTGTAGACAGCCTTTAAGATGCATAGCTGCGGCTGAATTTCCCTAGCGGCCATCCCGCGGGGACCAGGAAAGTAGAAGAAAGAGGACTGGTTTTAGTCGGTATGAGTTTCCCGGACTGAGCCCGACATACGGGGTACCAAGATGACACCGTATGATAGGTAAATGTATGTTTTAATCACTATAAAAAAAGCACACACACATACACACACTCACTTTTCAGCGATAAGGTCGCCTATTGTCTTCAATGAAATGTATTTACTTTTATTTCATTTCGGTGTGTAATAAAGAGTTGTTATAATATTATTATTAAATAAAAAAAGTGTAATTCAACTCGGGTCGCCATTATACATATACATTTCCGACAAGAAACAGTGTCAGTAAAGTAATGCTAATTATAAAAATACCTATAGTTATAGACAAACAGACATATAGACACACACACAATACTTAATTTTAATTGTTGATGTTTTATAATTTAATTTGTATATTAATTATAACTAACCAATTCGTATATTGAACTAATATTATCTATATTGACCTAGGTAAGAAGATTTTTAATTTGCTTTGTGATTCACCCAAAGAAAATTTTAAATCTTCTAACCAAAAATTCGTTACGACCTAGCTCAATATAGATAAAATTTTAATTCTAATAGACACAAACAGCACACAAAAAAGAAAATGAAATGAATTCACCTTCAAATTCCATGGATGTTGGCCGCACGCTTCATCCGGCTTGTTCGTGAAGCCGTACCCCTCGCTGCTTGTTTCTATAGAAGCGCTATGAACACACACATGCTGATCCGCCACAAGAGCTGACGACCAGTACGAGTCTTCTATTTCATTTATTGTAGCCTGGCTGTGCACATATCTCTTCTGAACATTGTTTGCAATCTGTTTGAATAAAAAACACTATTAAATTATGGCCGTCGAGGACGTCACTTTTTTAAACAATTCTCCTATTCTAAAGAGATTACGCTAATTCATGTGTAATAACGTTCTGATCAATAAAAAAGATTTCTTATAAAAGAAGTTGTTCAATAAATCAACAAAATATACAAAATAAAATATATAATCACTATAAATACCCTTTTGAAGGTAAGAAGATTCATAGGACGGCCTTTTATGATGCATTCCTCTGCCTCCTTTAATTGTTTCACCAAGTGTGGGAACCTCTTGTCATCCTCCTGTTCACCATCATCATCAGACGAATCAGATTCTCCCAATATGAGCTTTTGAGCGTGTAGCGGGTTCGATGCCCTGTTGAGCATGCGTCTATACCTTTTTTGCCATAGCTCCTCGACCTTTTGTACCATTTCATTTCTCTCTCCTAATTAATAAATATTCGATAAATTTTGTTATTACGTGTAATTTTTATATAGTACTTATTAATTTACAACATTCCGCATTAGAATTCGCACAAAAATATTTTATATAAAAATAAATTCGCAAAATATAGTAGTAACGGTGATAATATAAAAAACACAAAAATAATGAAATAACAAACACAAGGTTCAGGTAACTTACGTTTGCTCAAAGAGTTGTATGGCACTACGTACTTCACATACAACTGGTCCAGTCTTTTATCTGGATTAGACAGCTTTCCACATTTAAGCTCTTCGGCCACTTTGGCCCAAGCTTTTTTATTCATATTTTTTAAACCACCGTTATTATTAACAGATTCATATAGTTTCGGCAAGTTGACTTCCATGCCGCCCAGCTATATATGATATAACAATTTTATTAAGAAGAAGTATTATGAATATTTTAAAAGTTTGTCACGCGATGAAACTTATTAGGATAAAAGGTATAATAACAGTACATTATAATATAATAAAAATAAGTAGCTCATGTTTTTTAATTCCAACGATATTGTTATAAGTCATTGACCACCTATAAGAAGTAAAGAAATATCTGGGTGCAACATCAACAAATACTTACCAAAGGCGGTTGCGTGCAAGCTATTTTCAGTGTAGCCAGATGAGATCTCATAGTGCACATCTCTCTGGTCAAGGAGCTCCAACGTCTGAACATCCTTGTTATGTATTGGTTAAATACCGTAAATCTCATCGCATCGTTTAGGTTGCATTGTGGATTGAAACCAGGTGGCGCGACTACCTTACATAGTCCAAATTTAGCCGCACCAGGCATTATTTTCTCGAAGTAACTTACGGGATCCTAAATAGAAAAACTTTATGAAATCACCAAATAAAAGAGAATTGTTAGAGGAATAATTAAAAGAATTAAGAATTTGTTACTTGTTATTTCGAATCTATGAAATTCTATGCTTATTGCTTAAAATTATAGATTTTATTTGTTTAAATATTATAAATATAGAACAAAAATTGAGACCTTGAATTCTTCCTCGGTGGGACGGAAGATGGGCGCTTCAGCCATTTTCGCTCGTTCAGCTCTCACTCTCTGGCGTCTCAAGGGCATCATTTGGATTCTATCCTTCCGGGTCGGCACGGTGATTTCAGACGCGTCAGCGTCGATGATTTGCTCTGGTTCTGTATTGTCGAGCGTTGATGTATAAGACATAGGACTAGTCGATCGCTCTGAGCCTCCATTCGGACGAGGGGCGATGGAAGAATCACTGGTTTGCTGCTCGCTGCGCGGATTCTCATCATCCGTAATAGGTTCTAATACATTAAGTGATGTTCTAGGTGTCGGCACTTTTGGGACTTTAAATATTCCATTATCTAGCCACACTTGTACCATGTCACTTTTAAACTCCGAATCTTCTCTAGACCTCTCACCTGGTCAATGTTTAATGTCATTGTGAGCTCTTAATAACAAAATATTTATTTTATAGTGGATTTGACACACATATACTATTGACTAGAAAACAGAAACAAATTATGACTTTTGTATTAAAAGCTAATCCAAGCGAGACCATACTACGAGATTTAGACAAAGTCTTTAGTATTGACAAAATTACGTATGACTGTACAACACTTTTTAATAGGTAACAAGTGGTTGAAGCACGACGATCTTAAACATAAAATCTTAGACAGCATGCTAAAAAGCAAGAATATCGCAACTGAAACGGGGAAAGCATAGGGACAATAAAAAAAATACATATGGTAGTAAAAAAACCAAAATTGTACGAAAAAAAAAACTTTTATAATGTAGAAAGAATAATTACGAGATAAAGACTCCTCAGTGGCGGCAAATCCGGCCTGTAGTGAGTATTCTGAAATAAATTTCAATTCATCCATAAGCGTATGGCATATAGGCATCTGGCGGCCCCGAGTACATTTACTAAATTTACTAGTTTATTTGAATTTACAACTCGTAAGAATACACAATATTTAGATTAACTAGTGGCCCGCCTGCGGCTTCACCCGCCATTTTTTTAGCTGAAACTCGAGGTCGGTATAGATATTGCTAAGCTAGGTATTTTTCTCCTTAAGTACTGGAAAATACATTTTAAATCTAAAGAATTGCTAAAGATGACTATAATAGTTATTTTGATAAGGATTAATGCTAAATTGTCGATAATACCATTACAATAACCCGATGAATTAAGAATGTTAAAATAGCCAATGTGGCTCAATTCTCAGAGTTAACCATATACCACGCGGACTTTTATATAGTTTTTTGAAAAGACAATATTTTTATGTATCTTAAAGTAAGCGTTCAGAATTTTTTTTAAATATTTTCGTAAAACAATGAATCCATGACAATCCTAGAAAAACTAAAAAAAAATATATGAAAAAAAAAGTTCATCCCAAGTATAATGTATCTCTCTCTATGTGGAACTACATCACAATGGCTTCAGCGGTTTGGTCGTGATCGCCTCACTTACAGACAGACTTACAGAGTTACTTTCGAATTTATAATATCAGTACAAATAGTTAAATAAAATATAGCAGTCATCGATACTATTTTAATTTTAAAGTATTTTTATGCACAAAGTGTAAGGTATTCTTTTGTTTATACCATTTGCAGATAACTTATAGATATATGCAAAAAAGTATTACCCTCATACGATGTATCTGAATCGTCAGGGGATTGTGCCCTAAAGCCATCTTGCAAATAGCCTGAAACAAGTTTAAAAGATGAACAACAAATTAACAGATTTACAACAATAATAAAAGCCACAAACATTTAATTAGACGAACTAAACTAAGGATATATAATTGAATAGATACATTTATGAAAAAAATAACATAGGACGACATAACAAAATAACAACACAAAGTACAACATTATGTGAAAACAATGTACCTATGGTAGTATAACGTTGTGCCTGTAAGCCACTGGGGCCAGGTTGAGCCCAGTCTGAAAATAAGATGTAAATTAAATTCTACTAAAAAGTTACGCTATTGACTATAAGGGCAAAGAATTTACCATACAAGCCAATCTAAGAATAAATCACGGAGATGAAGAATTTAGTTTCCATGTCAGGTTTTTCTATATCGTTAAAATTTTTGTTATACATTACCTATTTCAGTTTGTGAATGGAAGCGCGACTGTAGACCACTAGGTCCTGGCTGTGCATTATCTTAAATTTTGAAAATACACAAATTTAAAAAATAAGCAGATACTCATTACTTAATAGGATACTCAATATTTAATAAAAAAATATATTACCAGGTTGTGGTGCATTCTTAGTTTTATCCTTGGCTTTGCCCTTACGACCTTGAGTCCCACTAGGGCCTGGTTGAACTAGGGCGTAAAAAGAGAGGAAACATTATTTTATTTTTAAATTTACTATTTACTTTTACAAATTAAATACAAATTTAAATTGTTATTATAACAGTCAAAATGAAATAATTAGTGTTTTAGGTGTTTTTCCATCGTATTATTGATTTGTAAAGTATTTGAGGAAATATCTAAAGTTATATACCGTTATTGGACGTTGGGGCGCAGGAAGACATGCCGCTCGGCCCTGGTTGTGGTTCATCTGAAAAGCAGACTAATATTTATAAATGAACGAAATATTATAATAAAATATAATACACTAACAAAATGAAATAATAATGCAATACCATCATCAAGTGTAAAATCAATGAGTCTGCCTGATTGGAGGCCGCTAGGTCCAGGTAGTGACGCCCAGTCTGGTGAAAACGAAAGTGAAAGTGAAAAGCAATAAATACTAAGGGCACGTTAGTAATCTATACTTATAATAAATCTGTAACTGATCTGATTAATAGGAGATAATAGGAGAGAGGAGAGACCAATTTTTTTTTTATTTAAACCATATTTTTTGGTTATGTGTCTGTTTATTTGTTTGAAAATTTTATTACAAGTAATATTAGTAAATAAAATATTATAATTCAAGCGGGTGTAGCCGCGGGCGTGTCCCCAGTAACTAATATAGATAACATGTATCATACGGCGTCCAGCGCCTGCCGAGGCCCGCGAGTCGTATGGGATGATACCAGGGTAGATGCAACTCGACCGCTTCCATATTTTAAAACTGCGATATATATTTGCCTAATATTTATCGCAGTCGCATTTTAGATAATGCCTATAATTGCACAAGAAATAATACAGTTGATCGTTTCGAAAATAAATCTCATTTTTTTTATTTCGTATAACAAAAATTGTTACTGTTGTAGATCTTTAGGAGAAAGATTTAGCTCTCGCGCACTTTTGTAGAACATTTAAAGGACAAACAAACTACTCTAACAATTCAATTATACATGTTTTTTGCATAGTTTCATGGGGTTATTCAGCGTACACACAGAATTTCTCTGTGCCAGATTTTCAACAGTTTTCACTTTTATCCTAGGATTGAAGAAAAAATCTTATAGCCTATTATAATCTTTTTTGAAAAATTTACTGATAGTCCGATTCAAAAATATTTTTTAATCGACCAAGTAGTTCCAGAGATAAGCGCGTTCGACGATACAAACGAACAAACAGACAACCAAACTCTATATCTTTATTAAGAAAGAATACGAGGCCGGTCATGGGGCAGTAGTATAAGCATGGCCGGCTCGACAGTTTATTTTTGAACCCTACTAGAGGAAATAACATATATTCTCGCTAAATGAAAGAGACAAAGAGTGGCTTTGAGTTCCAAAACTCAACACTCAATGTCTCCAGAATTCGACAAAAAGCGGGGAACGGATGTCTCAATGGAATGGGACTGTAACTAATAGTTTAACGTGAAAATATTTTATAAGGCATACCTTGACTTGACCTTGACCCCAATGTGCTTGGCATATGGTTGAACAATACGGGGCTGGCGGGGGTACTCACCCTCCAGCCGGGCATAAAAGATTCTGATAAAGATAAGTTATTGATTAATAGTGTTGAATAAAAAAAAATGATTCAAGTGTCACTTAACGCAATTTTTATTTTGGTGTCGTCTACGCTTGACACCCAAAATGAGGACTAACTGATACAAAGTTATCTAAATACTTATAAAACAATAATTTTGCAAGATAACACAAACGAGCACGTCGAATAATACTGTTAATGGGTTCCTCATAAAATATAAGCGAAAACTATGACAAACCAAAAGAAATAAAAATGTACTAACATATTATAATTCCCTAGTTTCAGTTAAAGCGTTAGCCGAATATATTAGCGCATCGGCAACCCTACTCATTAAACCAACGTCAATCTCGGTTCGACTACGATCACACCCCAATGTAATATTGTGGCACGCACATATTCATCATTAATGTACTTTTATCCTAGAAAAAATAACTATAAATCATACTTTTTTTATTTTACATAAACAAAAATTAAATTCTAAAAGTCGTTCTTATAAATGGACATTTTCATCTGTATGCCAACTTTACTTAATTTTATTTCATAAAGTAGTCTTTAACTACTTTATGAAATAAAATTAAGTATATGTTTGTCATCATAAAATCATAATTGTCCTGATCAATGCTATATTTTTACGGTTCAGGTCGTGAAATAAGCAGTATTCTATCCAACTTAAGATTATTATATTAACGTTAAATGTTGTTAGGCTCACACACATATTGTTATAATCACATTATAAACTGTATTTAAAAAGTGGAACAGTTAAATTTCTCGCCAAATAATATTAACTCAACATTAATACTATTGAGTATAAGTCAATAGTATTAATAGTATTAATATCATAAAGCCAAACATAAGTTAGTGCTCTAAATAAGTACACATAAAATATATAGCGTTCCTCTTTGTTCTGTAATTATAAATAAAAAATAAAAATAAGATTGCTTAGCGTTATAATTTAATGTTAAACCAGAGATATATCCTAATACTTTGAATGCTCATTAAATATCTCTAATAGTAATTATAACATACAAATGAAACACGGCCTGTCGTGGCGCAGCGGCACGAGTGTGTGACTGTAAACAACAGGTTGTGGGTCCGATACTCCGTGGATGTCGAGAAAATATGTATTTAACATTTTCAAAATAAATATTTATATATATATATATATATATATATATATATATATATATATATATATATATATATATATATATATATATATATATATATATATATATATATATATATATATATATATATATATATATATATATATATATATATATATATATATATATATATATATATATATATATATATATATATATATATATATATATATATATATATATATATATATATATATATATATATATATATATATATATATATATATATATATATATATATATATATATATATATATATATATATATATGTTTCCTATTAATATAAAAAATATTAATAAATGGAGGTATATTCAATGTGTATATATTCTATTTACCAATCCTTCAATAGAAGTGTCTACAGAAGATACATATAATATTACATATTTGAAAAACAAGTACTTAGTGATTATTTTAACACTATAATCAGCAGTTATTATTAAATATGCATATAATACAATTTAGAACAGTAACTTATCTTGAATTTAGTAGTTACATTCGTTAACTACTTTTTCTTTTTGCGCTTTAACGATTTATGTGGTGAATTCTAATCAGTTTCTTCTATCATCTATCATCCCTATGCTTCTATTTAGACACTCAAAGCTCTTAATACCGTTTGCAAACGTTAATCGCTTTTTTCGTTGTTTTTTATTCTCAAATTTTTGGGTTTTCTTTACAACACCGGTTATAAGAGCTAAGTGAGACATTTCTTTAACGTCTTCATTAAAAAATAAACAAGTTAATAAGTAAAAGTAACAACACTTAACTTTCAATATTGAGATTTCAGATTCCATTAACTATTACAATTTAGCTGTCAAAAATACGTCAAGAGTACCTAATAAGCCAAATAAGCCAAACCTAACGGATACTACAGTATTCTTTAGTTTACGCAACCGTCAAGCAGACGGCGGTAGTGGACTAAGTAGGTGATAGCGGTCGTGTACGTTTTGAGAATTGATTAGTCGATATTGGTTTCAAAACTAAGGCAGTGAGACATTTCGTGAACGAGAATCTTACCTTCATGTATAGAAATATCCGATTTGGAATCCATGTCAGCTAAAAAGCGAAGAAAGTTACATTATAGTTTCACGCTTTATTCCTTCCTACATAGTAAGAACCTAGAGGAACCTAGTGTTACCTTGGCAATTAAGATTTTAGTCACAAAATGAAATAGATATATTTATAATTAAAAGTAGAAGATATATATATACATATATATATATATATATATATATATATATATATATATATATATATATATATATATATATATATATATATATATATATATATATATATATATATATATATATATATATATATATATATATATATATATATATATATCATGTTATAAATAATTAAAATTAAACTACTTTAATTGATCTCCTTCCCGCGAGGATGAGATATGCTACTAAATTCTAATGTTTATCGTCGTCAGTCAATGCGTGCGGACGGTATTGCAAATTTTGCTATTGAAATCAAAACCTAGTGCTGTTTAACTTTCGAACTAAAAATATTTTTGATAAACATCATTTTTGAGTGACAACAGTGTTTGTGAATAAAGTTATTACGGTACTGTGCGAGACTCACGCGCTACATAAACAGCACCCGCAAAACTGTTCTTCACCCCCGTGGGAGGAAAACCGCTTCTATTTTTTGACCTACTCTTGCAACAAGTGCACCGGGTGTTCACTCACACATACAAATATGAGTTTTGCAATGATGAATTAAATATCATTCGATAAAGTTGGATGAGTCGACTGTTATTGGTCAAAATAAGTTAAAATCACTTGAGACCGAATTCATACAGCTTAATCAATCTGTGGAACACCAACTATTGTAAAAGTCGGTCCAAAAAACTGATCATCACTAGTTTACTGAACAAATCTAATATTCCAAATATAAATACATGCAACCTATTAGACAATTATGCAGATTTTCCATCAAATAAGGCCCATTTATCTTTTAATTTATTTAAATTTATTTAGAAATAAAAGGCTTTTTATTTTTATTTTTTTATTTTATTTATCTTTTCTTTACCTAAATGCTCGCAGTATACGCAAAAAAGGAAAATTTGATGAACCTAAATGTATTTTTCGTGCTATCCAAACACCATACATGTCATTTTGCTGACAGAGACATGGATAAGTACAGAAAGGCAATCTGCAAGTTTCAACTTCGTAAATACACTCATCACTACAATAATTGAGATGATACAGTCGGCGGTGGAGTGTTTGTATTTATTCATAACGATTTGAAGCATAGTCTATCAGACAGCAAATACGTCAGGGGAAACAATTATCTATGTATAAACTGGTAAAATATGGCCTAGAGGTGGGAGATGTCTATAATCCTGGGAATGTCAACGAAAACATTTTAACGAGCATGAACTAGAGTCAAGACGTAGAGCAATAGTATTTGGAGATTTTAATATAGATTTGTTGGAGAAAAATCGAAGGTCTAAACGATACAAAGAAGTTCTAAAGCGAACTGGTCACAAAATTATTAATAAAATTAAAAAGTCCTATTGTAAACCAGAAAATCAATATAGGACCACGTGAGTACTAACTTAACCGAAGATACTTTAAATATAATACTTATTAATACCCACTATCCGACCATAAGCAAATAAAATTAAACCACCTTCTAAAACATATGGTCCATATGAGGCTGTAGATTATTGTAGGTACTGTGATCACGTTGAACGAAATACACTAAAACTGAACAATAGTGACTATACAGTTCGAAAATATGATATGAAGCTATGTGTAGATATCAGCAAGGTAAGGAAAACGAAAATTCTAAGCCCGCCACAGAAATATTTGATAAATCAGAACATAATTTCTGAGATCAATGAACGAAACCAGTTGTAGGCAAGACAAAGAAAATTCGCATGATGACACGGTGAACTCAAATTGTAGTGTTGGCTTGGATGGAATAAGCACAAAAGCTATTAAATCTGTAAGGAATGTAATATGTAATAAACTAACTGAATGTTTTAACGAACTAATAAGTGACGGTATATTTCCAAATACATTAAAAGTTGCCAAGATTACGCCAATTTACAAATCAGAATCCAAAACAGATCCAGGTAACTATAGAACAATATCAGTAATCCAGATATTGTAAAAAAAATTTAGATAAAGTTTTACACACAAGTTTACAAGATTATTTACACTCAATAAGATATATCTCTAACAATAAGTACAGTTTTAGATCTAGAAGTAACACAACCACGGCTAACATCGACCATATCTCCAAAATAAAACAAAACATTTATTTAACATTTATCTTTATTGACCTCAGAAAGGCCTTTGACACAGTAAGTCATAAGCAACTTTGAATATATATATATATATATATATATATATATATCTATATATATATATATATATATATATATATATATATATATATATATATATATATATATATATATATATATATATATATATATATATATATAGATATATATATATATATATATATATATATATATATATATATATATATATATATATAGATATATATATATATATATAATATATATATATATATATATATATATATATATATATATATATATATATATATATATATATATATATATATATATATATATATATATATATATATATATATATATATATATATATATATATATATATATATATATATATATATATATATATATATATATATATATATATATATATATATATATATATATATATATATATTATATATATATATATATATATATATATATATATATATATATATATATATATATATATATATATATATATATATATATATATATATATATATATATATATATATATATATATATATATATATATAAATATAATATTAGGGTGGGCCAAAAAAATCAACTATTTTTTTTTTTACAATTAATACGGAAAAATGGGTTACTAGGCACCTTAAAAAAATTCTCACCAAGTATGAACTCTTAATTTTAATAGGAAGATCCTCCGCGTCGCAGTTTTTCATTTTTTTCTCAGTCCAATAGAAAAAAATTCATTCCTCATCATTAATTGGTCGTACAGAAAAAATTTCTCTAAAAATTTTGTAGGAAATTTAATGCTCTACAAAAAAGGTATCTTATGTTTTTTCCGTAAACCTCACCATTTCACTAATATTGAAGATTTAAGATTGATTATTTTAAGTCAAATGTCACTTTTGTTTATGAATTTTATAACTCGACAAGAAATGGCTATTATTGAATGGGCAATAGAAATTTTTGTAGCAAATTAACTGCTCTATAAAAATGGTATCTTATGTTTTGGCGATTAAATTAAGCGTTCAAAAGATATTCATCATCAAACTTTCATGTATACCGATTTTAAGAGTTTTTGATTAAATAATCGAAAAATTTCAATTTAATCTATCAGTTTTGAGAAAATTTCATTTTTTGTCTTTAATGTAAGTATTATTTGAATTTTGTTTTCAAAATTTTTATTCAATAATTCCAAACTTTTTATTTTTCATCATTAGAAATCACGATCATGTTGTTTTTTTATAACGTCTTCAAAACGTCTTAAAAAATTTTTCCACTACAGCTGTATATTGTCCTTGGGAAAATTTCTTCTGTAGAGAATTTTTGTTTTGTATTCTATTTACTCTGTTTCCCTTGTGAACTAGCGCCACCTACATTTTTCTTTATAGTTATATTGTTTTTATTTGTTTACATTTTCTACAGCATTTCTAGTGTTTCCACAAGTTATGATCTTGTATATGTGATAAAACGATTAAATATTTACAAATTTTGCGGTCACTACATAAATTTATATATTTATCGAAAATATGGATAAGGAAATTCATTTGATCGGAAAACCCATGCAAAAAATTTCAGAACGTAAGTTGCCAACAGTGAAAGAGGTTATGAGTGTTTTTTTTTATCATCTCAAAGTGTTAAAATGTTCTATCAAACAAAGTGCTAAAAATGCAACTGATCAAGTTATTGAACTATGGAAAAACAACCAGATTCCGACTAGTGGATCAACTAATGTAATACAAAAAATTCTTCGCTATCATAACCGATGGTTGAAATTGCAAAAATCTTTTGTGCGAAAAAAATCATCAGCCCAAAACAAAAATGTAATAATATTTCAGAATGAAATCAAAGCATTATTTGATATTGTAGATCATAAATCAATAAAACTGCTTGATAATGATATTCGTGAACTATATTCAAATCAAAAAAGTGATACCCGGAAAGAAATTCTTTCAAATAACCCAAATAAATTAAACAGTACTATGAATACGATGGAAGTAGATGAAAGTCGTGAGTATTTACAACATTTAATTATTATAAATTTTAATCAGAATTGAAAATAAATTAAATTGATTATAAATTATGAATAATAAAGTATATTATTGTTTTTCTAATTAATTATATCATAAATGTCAATATGTTCGTAGATGATAAATAAAAACTCTTTGTGTTTCTTATTTGATGTCAAAATGAATGAGTTCCATATTTTTGCTTCCATTAATTAAATAACAACGCTTATTTTAGATTTGAATCAACCCTCAACCAGCTATGAGATTGTTCGAAGTGAGGAATCAGAGTCATCTTCAACCCTTACATTAAGTCAAGCTACAAATTTCGGTTCAGATTTAGAGTATGTGCCTCAAATACCGACAACACGAGCAAAAATAAATATTCTAACTCCAGAGCTTATCTCAGCACTCGACAGAGCTAATGTTAGTAGTAGAAATGCGATGTTCATTATTGCTCCAGTTCTATCAAGTGTTGGTGTTAATGTAGAAGATACAACTCTTAGTTATCGAACAATTCAACGAACTCGCATGCTCTTACGAAAAGACATTGCTATAGGACTAAAAGATAACTTCAAAGCTCATGATAAATACGTCGTGCATTGGGATGGGAAAATATTGAATGACATTTCTGAATCGAAATTTGTGGATCGATTACCGATTATTTTGACTGCTTTTGGTACTGAACAGTTACTTGGAGTTCCAAAAATGAATAGTGGATCGGCAGAAAATCAAACAGCAACCATCTTGTCAACGTTAAATCAATGGGGTATTATTAGTTACATCAAGGCGATGTGTTTTGACACGACTGCGGTTAATACGGGTAACTAATCAATAATAAAATATTTAAAAGAAAATTTTATTTTCATCGTTCTAGTTGAATTGTTTTCATACATTAATTAAATTTTCGACACGTGCCCATTAGTTATAATTCTTTATTTATTTATAGATTTTAAATATGCGTTACAATTTTTATTAAATACAGAACTTAAAGTGTAATTAATAATTATCTATTTTTACTATACAGGAATCCATCATGGTACATGTAAAGAAATTGAAAAGGCCTTAGGAAAAGAATTAATTTGGTTACCATGTCGCCATCATATTTATGAGATCATTTTAAGGAGTGCATTCGAAGTCTATTGGTCAGTATCATCCGGACCAAATGTTCCAATATTTGGCAGATTCAAAAAATTTTGGGACACATTCGATAAAACGAAGTATAAATCTGGTGTTGAAGATAGTATTGTTGCTAATATTATTACGAATGAAAAAAATAATCTATCTTCATTTATTAAGCGATACTTACAGGTATTATTTAAATACAATTTTAAGTGTAGAGGATAATTATTGATTTTTTACGAATAATTGATTACTTTTGGTAGTTATCGCAACCCCGAGATGACTATAAAGAAATATTGGAATTGTCATTAATTTTTCTGGGAGAAATGCCACGAGAGCAAGTTTTCTTCAAGCGTCCTGGTGCAGTTCATCATGCAAGATGGATGGCAAAGGCAATTTATTGCCTAAAAATGTTTATTTTTAGAGATGAATTTGACCTTTCTAAGAAAGAATTGGATGGTCTTCGACAATTTTGTATTTTTATAGTTATGGTGTATGTAAAAGCTTGGTTTTCATCAACTTCTGCGACTTCTGCTGCTAATCACGACTTAGAGCTTATGAAAAATTTAATTGAGTACAGTAAAATTAATTCTTTAATTTCCTCGGCTACATGTGAAAAAATGACTTCACATTTATGGTACTTAAGTGATGAACTTGCTATTTTATCACTTTTTGATGATACCGTTCCATTAAACATAAAGAATAATATTGTCGAAGCTGTTAAGACTCGCGAAGGTACAGATTCTAAAGCAAGAAGATTTATTATTGATAGAAAAAAATTACATTTAATTCTGCAAAAAAATATAAGTGACTTTGTTTCTAAGAAGTCATTAAAACTTTTTGAGATCTTTGATCTGCCGTATGATTTTCTTGACAAAAATATTGATTTATGGTCTACTGATGAGAGTTATAATGAAATAAAGAATTTTTCACACAATTGAAAGTTGTTAATGATGTGGCAGAGCGAGGTGTCGCATTGATAAGTGAATATAACCAATGCTTAACGAAAGACGAAGAGCAATTTCAACTTTTATTGCAAGTTGTGAAAGAGCATCGAAAAAACTACCCTACTTGCAACAAAAAATTGTTTGAAAATAAATAGCTCAGTTGAAAATTGAAATAAAAAACTTTCTTATAACTAATTGGACATTTTTTTCTCTAAAACTGAAATCATAATATATTTATAATGAAAACTTTGCTTTTTTTATTGATAAATGATTAACTAAGCGATAAATAATATACAATTTATTTTTTTAAATGTAGATAAGAATACTTACACATAAAAAAAAGCTTGAAAAATATTTTGAAGTTTCTCAGTTGATAAAAAAAATTTTTTTCGTGTAAATTTTCTCAAAACTGATAGATTAAATTGAAATTTTTCGATTATTTAATCAAAAACTCTTAAAATCGGTATACATGAAAGTTTGATGATGAATATCTTTTGAACGCTTAATTTAATCGCCAAAACATAAGATACCATTTTTATAGAGCAGTTAATTTGCTACAAAAATTTCTATTGCCCATTCAATAATAGCCATTTCTTGTCGAGTTATAAAATTCATAAACAAAAGTGACATTTGACTTAAAATAATCAATCTTAAATCTTCAATATTAGTGAAATGGTGAGGTTTACGGAAAAAACATAAGATACCTTTTTTGTAGAGCATTAAATTTCCTACAAAATTTTAGAGAAATTTTTTTCTGTACGACCAATTAATGATGAGGAATGAATTTTTTTCTATTGGACTGAGAAAAAAATGAAAAACTGCGACGCGGAGGATCTTCCTATTAAAATTAAGAGTTCATACTTGGTGAGAATTTTTTTAAGGTGCCTAGTAACCCATTTTTCCGTATTAATTGTAAAAAAAAAAATAGTTGATTTTTTTGGCCCACCCTAAAATATATATATATATATATATATATATATATATATATATATATATATATATATATATATATATATATATATATATATATATATATATATATATATATATATATATATATATATATATATATATATATATATATATTTCTTTATTATTTTCTGTAAGACTGCCTTAGAAGACGGGGTTAATTAAAATAAAAAATATGAATGTTTAAAAAGATTTAAATATATATTTATTACATTAAATAAATTGTTTTTATTTAATAAAATAAAAAAAAATATCGTAAAAGTATAACCTGGTAAAACCTGCATTTATTAACATTCATAAACGTGATCAAAATGCTATATGCGCGAGTGCCTGTGTAATTTTTAGAGGCGCGGGTGCTGGCGGGTCAAGGGAGGTTGCAAAGATGTAACAATGAAAACTGCATTTAAATCTGGTTAGCCGTTTCTAAGATTAGCGCGGGCAAGTGCACAAACAAACGGACAGAAATTTTAATTTTAGACTCCAATTAATTAAAAACTATTCGATTTCTTAAATACCTATATCTTCCATGTAAACTGTCTTTACATGATTCCCTTATCAGATTATTAATAACGTCGTAAGTATCGATCGCGACATGTTTTTGATAACTTAATATTTTTCATATTTCCTAGCGTAAAGGTTGTTTGAAAGAAATAGTTAATTAGCTAAGAAATCGCGTCTTGTGCTTCATAAAGTGTTATTTTCTGATTTTAATAACTTGTATTTAATTTTTTTCTACATTTGTGGTCTACAATATATACAGGATAAAAAATATACGTTTGTAAAACTTACCTTCTTTGTGATAATAACTCTCTATAATTACGTTTGACAGAGGATCAGCTTCTATGAATAAGACAAAATGAAAACAATTTTTTTTATTCATTTACGAGTACCTACATATAAAGTTAAGACATACGAAAATAATAAAAAAGACTTACCTTCATTCCGAGTAGATCCCTCTGCGTTTATTATGTTGTTACCTTGTGTTTCTAAAAAGAAGAAGAAAAAAAAATTCATTAAATAAAATTACATATAATGTTCGGAAATTAGAGAAACTTTTGTGTTTATTGTGTTGTTACTTTAAAAACATCAACATGCTCAAATAAATTGTTTAAGCACTACTTTGCGGTAGCAATAAATTTGGGTATATATATATATATATATATATATATATATATATATATATATATATATATATACATATACATATATACATATACATATACATATACATATACATATACATATACATATACATATACATATACATATACATATACATATACATATACATATACATATACATATACATATACATATACATATACATATACATATACATATACATATACATATACATATACATATACATATACATATACATATACATATACATATACATATACATATACATATACATATACATATACATATACATATACATATACATATATATATATATATATATATATATATATATATATATATATGTGGGGGCGAGTGGTGGAGGTAGACGCGCTTTTTGAAGGTACCCAGAGGGTTCCCACAAAACCGCACAGTAGTGGAGTGCCACGTGTCCAGATGATGTGGATGGTACTTTAACTTATGGCGTACTGTGCGGTTAAAAAATTTGGCGGCAGGTACCAAGTCAAACAGTTCTCGAGAACACTACCCGTTATAAATGCGGTAGAGAACACACAGTGAAGAATGTACGGAACTGAACGGTGTTTTGGCGTGAAATACTGTCTCGTTCTGCTGATGACCCCATGTTTCTTAGAGGCCAACTTGACCTTGCTTTCCAGATGATCGCGGTACTGGCAGTCGTTCGAAAAGCAGAGGCCCAAAATACTGATGCAGGGCGCGGATTTAAGCGGAGTGTTCTCGAAAACTGGTGATACGACAAATGGGGTGTTTAGTGGTTATCGCGCAGACTTATGTCTTCTGAGGGTTGAATTGAACCAGGTTCTTTTCACCCCATACGGAGACATTCATAAGGGATGCCTCAACGGAAGACATAAGTTGATTTCGGCACTGGACGACGATTTCCCAATAAAGACTTGCACGGCCGGAGTATATAGCGTTTGGAAGGATGGAATTGGAGAACGCAATGATAGGGGCGAACGTCTGTTACAGTTCTGCTATGAAGAAAATTTTACCATCACCAACACTTGTTTCAAACAGCACATTCGCAGATTATATATATGGACATCCCCTGGTAATAGATGTAGAAATCAAATTGACTACATATTAGTAGGGACACGATGGAGAAGTTCAGTGACGAACACTACAACTTTTCCTGGTGCTGACTGCGGTTCCGACCATCAACTACTCGTAGCAACAATGAAAATCAGGCTAAAAAAGACACAAAAAAAAAGTTTCTCTAAAGATGCAAAGCATAAACATCAGCGGCTTTAAAGACGATTTCGAGCAGAGAATGGGTGACCTTCCAAGCGACAAGACAGACAGTGATGGAAAATGGGAATATCTAAAAAACATGATAGAAGAAACAGCTAGAGATAATAAACTCACTAAACCCGTCATGAAAGATTTCATTACACCCGAAACGGCTTTAATCATCTTGGAGAGACGTAAACTGAAAGAGAAAGGTATATGTTCAATTAAAGATCAACAGAAATAGAATTTGTTTGGAACTCGAACAAAACTCTCTGAAAAATGAGTCCAGATATCTTTTTCAAAAGGTAAAAGAGCTAACTAGAGTGCGTAAGCCGAAAACCTTTGTCATCGAGAATAAAGATGGGCGTCCACTCACAGATGTGGCTCAAGTGTTGGAACGGTGGAAAAACTATTACTATACTATACAGGACAGGTGAGCCTACTACGGCTAATATTACATGGACGATAGAAGAACCTGACATTCTAGCATCAGAAATCGAGCATGCCATCAAAGCTCTTAAGTGCAACAAAACGCCTGGTAAGGATGCCATTACAGCCGAAATTATAAAAAAATTAGGTCAAAAGGGTACGAAAGTCATCGTCTCCGTCTCTTTTTAACATATATGGAGAATACATTGTCCGGAAGACCATCGAAAACTGGGAAAAAGGGTTCCCTATAGGTGGAAAGAAACTAACAAATCTCCGATATGCTGACGACACTGTTCTTCTCGCAACATCCATGGAAGATATGAGTGAGCTGTTCTAAAGACTCGAGATAGAAAGTACTAAAATCGGTCTCACAATAAACAGAACGAAAACCAAAATAATGCTGGTGGACCGAGCCAAAAAAATAACTAATGTTACATACAATATTCCTGGCATTGACATTGTGGACCATTATATATATCTAAGCTCTCTGATCTGCAACGACGGCAGTTGTACTCCAGAGATCAAAAGGAGAATTGTAATGGCAAAAGATGCTATGACCCGGCTTAACAATATCTGGAGGAAAAAAGGAATCGGCATCAAAACCAAGATAAGACTGATACGAGCCCTAGTATTTCCTATCTTCCTGTATGGAGTGGAAACGTGGACTATCCTAGGCCGAGAAAGACAGCGGATTGATGCTCTAGAGATGTGGTGCTGGAGACGCATGATAAGAGTACCTTGGACTGCGAAACGTACCAATGCATCTAACCTGGCCCAAATCCAAATAAAAACGCGCTTGTCTATCATTTGTCAACAGCGTATCCTGTCATATTTCGGACACACAGTTCGCAGAGGCGACGATAATTTAGAAAGGCTGATTGTGATGGGGATCACTGAAGGCAAAAGATCGCGCGGGGCGCTTACCAATAAGATGGATAGATCAAGTCAAGGAGTCATCGTCTTCTAAATTCTACATGGTTGTTAGAGACGCGCTGGACAGAAACCGGTGGAGGCAGATCATCCGCTCCACATGCAATCCTGAAGCTGACCACGATCCTCAGATATGAGGGACCGACTTGAGAGAGAGAGAGAGAGTGCTATCATCTGCATAATAATTTATGTTAGAGTACTCCACCATATCATTGATATTCAGAAAAAATAGCATAGGGCACGCAGCCCTGTGTTCACGGACATGTATTCAGAGCAAAATCCGTTGACAGAGACCTTGATGCTGCCGCCCAGTGAGAAAGCTAGCGATCCACCTGCATAAATTCTAGAGAAGCCCGTAAGATGGAAGTTTTGCGAGGAGCGCCCCATGCCACACACGATCGAAGGCCTTCGCCATGTCCAGACTAACTGTCAGGCACTTTCCCTTGCTATCAATAGCCACGGTGGGTTAGGTAAACCAGAAGATCACCAATTGAGCGATCCTGACGAAAGCCATATTGGCGGTCGTTAATCAATCGGTGATCCTCTATAATAGATAAACCAAGAGCTGGCTATTTATTATGATCTCCATAAGTTTGTGATAGCAATAGGCCTGTAGTTAGTTGGATCGGAACCATCGCCTTTTTTCGGAATCGGGTGGATAAGAGCGCTCTTCCACGAATCTGGGACCAGAAATCTGGGGAATCCAGGAATCCGGGGTCAGCTCAGGAGCACATGAGAAGAAATCCCATCTGGCCCACTCGACTTGTCTGTTGGTGGATGTCTTAGAAAGTTAGAGCTCGCTTAACAGTTTTCTGACTAATTTTAACGGCAGGCATTGAGCTCTGACACCGCGGGATGGTCGGCGGCGTTGTTCCTTGGTCATCCATAGTCGAGTTTGAGGCAAAGAGAGCGCCCAGAAGATCGGCTTTCTGTTTCGCAGTATGGACCAGGATGTTATTTTTTGTGCGCAGCGACGGATGTGAAGGCTGGTTTGCCACAAGCAGCGAGTTTGCAAGACGTATCAAACCAACGCTGTGACTTGCCACCTATTGGCACTGCAGAGCTAGGAATGTAAAGTTCCATACCATGCAGAACCACGTCGGCGACAGCAGCAGCACAAGCACTAGAATTATCAGAATAGAAGCAAACCGGCCCCCAGGGATACGATGAGTAAAATGTATGTCTGCTGACTTGTAGTGACAAAAGCGACGAGCCGCTGAGATGTTTTACTGACATGGTTAATGGGCACAGTACTCTGTACCAGGTATATATATATATATATATATATATATATATATATATATATATATATATATATATATATATATATATATATATATATATATATATATATATATATATATATATATATATATATATATATATATATATATATATATATATATATATATATACATATATATATATATATATATATATATATATATATATATATATATATATATATATATATATATATATATATATATATATATATATATATATATATATATATATATATATATATATATATATATATATGCCTGGTACAAAGTACTGTGCCCATTAACCATGTCAGTCGAATTGCATTTTTAAGGGAGGTTTTTTAACTCCATTTGTGGTCTACAATAAGGTATACAGGATAAAAAAATATTAATACAACATTGCTGCAATTTAGATACGTATCGTTAGGATGCAGGCACAAAGACGTTTGTAAAACATACCTTCTTTGTGATAATAACTCTCTATAATTACGTTTGACAGAGGATCAGCTTCTATGAATAAGACAAAATGAAAACAATTTTTTTTATTCATTTACGAGTACATATAAAGTTAGGAAATAACACAATAATTATAAAAAACTTACCTTCATTCCGAGTAGATCCCTCTGTGTTTATAATGTTGTTACTTTGTATTTCTAGAAATAAGAAAAAAAAATATAAAAAATACATGTAATGTTAGGAAATATGAAAAGTATATTAGAAAAACCTACCTTCATTTCGAGTGGATACCTCTGTGGTTATTATGTTGTTACTTTGTGTAACCAGATTTCCTATGAATAAGAAAAAAAAATTTTTTTTATTCATTTATAAATAAATACAAATGTTATGTGTATGTATTTATTAGGATTTTTAGGATTAGGATATATGAAAAATATATGAGTAAAACCTACCTGCATTCCTAGTACGTTTTTCTCTGTTTATTATGTTGTTACGTTTTCGAGTTCGAGTTTCTATGAATAAAATAAAATCATTTTTTATGCATTTATAATATTAAAGAAAACAAATATTAACCATTCTTTAACATTTATAAGAAAGACTAACTAATTAATACAACGTTAGGAAATACAAAAAAAATATAACAATAATCTATCTCTTTTAATTATTATTACGTAGACTACTTCGTAAAAGGTGTATATGACCACACATAAATCCCAGTAATGTCCTAACAAGTACTTACTAAACACATGATATGACTTATTTCATATTGTTATAACGTAAAGAATAAATAATATATACTACGCGTAATTAGCTATCTATACACTAACCATTACCCATAGGAGTGTTGCCCTACAAATTAATAAAACCATCGAAGTGAAACATTTAAATTTACAAACTTGACTAGGTTAGCTAAATTATTACCGAATAAACTTACGATTTTTAACAGGTGGGAAACGTGAAGGTTTTGATTTTGGCCCTTTAAAGAGAAGATATCTTATATTATTAACATTTCAATGAAGTAATTGTTAAATGTTTGTTAATAAAAGAAAATCAAATCTACGTACCTGAGTTTCTCTTTTTTGATATCACTTTAGTCACATTAATTTTTAATGTATCCTTTTTATTGTTTCGTCTCGTAAAATATGTCAGAGGTTGATCGTCATCAACTGAAAATTCACTGTCACCTGTTGAAGCAGCTTTCCAACGTAAGTACGCTCTGGCCGCAGCCTTTCGCACCGGATTGCGACGTGTTTTTTTTAAAAGATCTTGTTTCTTATTACGTGCATTTTTTTTTGAGATGGGTTTTCTAGTAATTTTGGTTTCCTGGAGTAATGACGGGCAATTATCAGGTTCTGTGTCAATAGTATCAACGGAATCAACATTTCTTAGCCTTTTCAAAAGCACTACTGGTTTGTGCTTATGAGTGTCTATAAACAATACAAAACAATAATAAGTCAAACGTTTTCATGTTATGCAATTACATAATCTCATATAAGCAATACTAACTTCTCAGTGATACAAAGTCTAAAAGCTCTGTTGCAGTAGTTTGTCTGCGTATTATATTTGTATGTTCTTTAACCAGATCAGTAACTTTACGATTGCTAATCTGTGCGGTATTTGGCGGGACATACACCCCTTGGGCAAATTTCCTTTGTGCCATTATTTTACTGTAAAAAAAGAAAAAAATGGCATAATACCATGCTGAGGATAAATATATAAATTTAGAAATCGTTTAAAAAAATAAGATGGAGGCGAGACTTGAACCCGCGCGTTTCTTGTAATCCGTCCCCATCCACGTTCTCATTAATCTACGTCGAAATTCAAATATTCATAGTTACAGAATCTGTTAGCAATACGTATATATGAATTTCATTGTTTAGTGGTAACACTAAGTTCCCAAGTTCCCTCTGCCTATTCAACCATGTGCTTTGTAGGGAGGTTTTTACAACTTTGCGCTATCCACAGATATGTGATTGCTTAGTGATCGTTTAGCAAAAATAAATGCTATTTTTTAACATTTTGATCGAACATTTAGTATATGAGACCATTATTTTCCTTTTGAAATCACAGTGTAACATGATTTGATTGAAAACACATCTAATCAGGATTGAATTTGTTTTCTTTTGATATTTTTAATACAAAACAACAACGGCAAACGCAATAGCAATGCACGTCATAATGATTTTTTTGTTCATGTATACGATACTCGTATCGTTATTATTAACGTGAAAGTAATACGTTATTTAAAAGTAACACATTGCTATAAAACGTTATCAAAATATAACAGTTCCGAACACCTTTTGTCGCTAGTAAGTTAAATAACTTTTAATGTTTGTAGGCAAACACAACATTGGGCTACACGACTTTATTAGAATAATATAATAGAAAGTAAAAATAATAGGCAATTTTATGTTATGTGTATTTTTTTACTCAGCATCACACTGTATCCCGCACTTGGCAGAGTAGACAGAGGGAACTTGGGAACCTAGTGTTAAGACAATCCATCCCGTTTTTCATTTTCCGACGAATTTGAGGCATTGCATTTTGTGGCGGACCCCATTGCTGCGCTTTGATTTTTTTCCAGAGCGTAAAAATAAGAATATTAAATATTTAAATCAAAAATATAGTCTTCAATCCACATCCGAATGAGTGGGGATCAAACATGCATATAGTCCCGTTTTTATAAAAAAAAAATAAAGACAACCACCAAGAATAATATTGTTAATTATTTTATATAACAATAATAAATTTATCCTAGATATAATTGTGACTAGCCATAATGATTAGTAAAATTGATCATTAGCCTGAATAAACGATTGTTTACAATATGTTACCTTATTTTAGGAAACATAAATATGCTAAGTATGTATTAGTATGCATATATGCTAAGTCAACTAAGCTACTTAAGTTACTGCCTCAGAATACCCAGCAGGACCTTTTTTTATAAAATATTTACTGATTCACACTATTTATTTAATAGTCACAATACTTTTGAAATAGACTGGAGCAATTATTTTATTCCCAAAGAGTGTCATCTGTTATAAAATCATAAATTTAGTCATAACCTTTGCCATGGACATACTTTCACATTTTTTTTTCCAATTACAGGCTCACTCAGTTTAAATTTATTTTTAGTATTGATATTATCTATATTACCAATTTTGGTTGATTCATAAATATTTTCAAAAATTTGTGGAGATGCCATAAAATATTCAACAGTTTCAATTTATTACTAGCTAGCTATTCTACTGAGCTGAGATTTCCATGTCAATCAATAATATTTTTTTTACATATAGGTAAATCAATAAACACACACAGCAACCAATAAACAAACATATGACTCCATTAACAAAAATCAAAAACATTTGAGTAAGTGGATATAAATAAATAAAATTCTGCCACTTTACATGGACTAATTCAAAAATTGTTCAAAAGAAAATATAAAGTAGGTTTTGGCTAAGTACCCCGCAATTTGTAGGGCTTAATGTGTGTCTAAAAATATATATACATATTTTATACAACTATTATTTTTTTTTCTACAGTAAAAATTAAATGAGTAAGAACATTTCAGGCATAACCAGAGAAGACATTTAATATTTTCATTCATAACATCATATCTTTATTAATATTTACTAATACAATAAAAACACAAATAGTTTTACCTTTCTTACAGAAATTGCAATAGAAATATACTTATATAAATACATTTAAATTGTCTTACTTGTTTTTACTATTACTTATATGATACTTACTAATATTATTAATCAAGTAGCTTGATATGCATATACCAAGTGGGTTGCAAGTCACTGGTATCATGATAATTTATACTAAATAATAAATGAGTTCAAGATGAATTCAAACATAATATTTAGTTTTGCTTATAAATTCTATTCTGTATTTACAGTAAAAGTGTGCCCAGTCCCACGTAAATCACCATTTACATACATGATATTTACAAAACAAGCAACAACTTTTATAAAATTTCAAATTTAAGTATAAAAGACAATTACAAAAAGCATACTTCAAATATTTTGTATGTCAAGATTTTTAAAACCAGTTTACTAAAGTTGAGTTCCAACCAGTTTAGTAAAGTTGAGGCCTGCCGTGGTGCAGTGGCACAAGTGTGTGACTGTAACCGACAGTATGTGTATTCACACTATTTAATAGTTACATAATACTTTTGGAATAGTCTGGAGCAATTATTTAATTCCGAAGGTGTGTCATCTATTATAAAAACATAAATTTAGTCAAAACCTTTACTAGGGACATATTTTAACATTTTTTTGTCTCCCCCTTAAATTTGTTTTTCCGTTAAAGAATCTTTATTGACATAAAAACTGTGTGGTTTTTCCAAGACAAAGTTTGCCTTAATATAAGCTGCTTTACAAGTATAATGTTATAGGACATAATATTATGAAAGTAGCTAAAGCAAACAAGGGGAGCTATCCATGGAGGGTATCCATGTCAATTAATATTTTACCTATAGGTAAATGAATAAGCACACACAGCACTCACAAATAGGCACAGAAAAAAAACTAATAGCAGTCGTGGGACTGCCAATTGAAGTGAAAACGGAACTATTAAGTTGAGAGGAATTAAAACTATGTATATGCAAAAATTATATGATTTTTTTATGTTTTATTTATTAGTTACATATGATGGGTTAAACAAATCATGAACAAAATATAAATACAAAACGCTCAACGCGCCTAAAGAAGTTTTTACTTCAAAAATATTTAACTGTCAACAACAGTTACAGATCTCTATTCAGATAATGGATGATTTTTATTCCTCACTCCTTTAACAAATACCAAAAAAAATTGAGTAAGTGGATTCTAATTAAATTGGAATTTTCGCCACTCCAAATGCAATAATTCAAAAATTGTGCAGAAAATAGTTAGTAGATTTTGTAGGATTTAATGTATGTCTAAAATATATGCATATTTTTGATAGAACTATTATTGTTCCTTTAGTAAAAATTATATAAGTTACAATATTTCTAAGGCATAACCAGAGAAGACATTTTATGTTTTCATTCATAACATCATATCTTTATTAATCTATATAAATAAAAATGAATCGGCAAAACATATATACATATATAACTTCTGAATGATTGCTTCGAATTGGATGATTCTTTCAGGAGAAGGTTTGTATAAAAACAAATATATAAAAAAGACTTACTTTTTTCTACATTTAAAAAGATAAAAAAATAATAATAGTAACCTGCACACAATTGACCTACATTCTGCACATTCTCTATTCGCCAAAAAGAAATAAAAAAAATGTTTGACAGATAGATCTACAAAACAAAACAAATTTTTGGCTTAAGTACAGACCGTGCCGACCGAGTTTTTGTGTGTAAGTCTTAACGATAAGAAAATGCCACCAGTAACTTACTGGTGGCATTTTCTTATCGTCCAATATTAGAATGTCTTACTGGCAGTAAGACATTCTAATATTGGCCGGTTACAGTCACACGCATGTGCTGCTGTTCCATGACGGGCCTCTATAATTTTGCAAGTCAAAAATGAGGATGTCATAGTTAAAAACAGCTGGATTATTCCATATTCGCCATTACTTTCGAAAACATGTTGTGCATTGCATGTCATCACAATAATTATGGTTGAATTACTTAATTATAATTTTATTTATATAGATGAAGTCGTACTATAAACAGAAGATTTTGTTATCAAATAATTAATAATTTTTAAGTCTATATATTGTCAAATCATTGAATCCAATTATTTAATTTTACTAGAAGGTTTATTTTGTCTCAGTCATGACTAAAGAAATAAAATATGGTGGAACAAAATTCACTGGGGCAGCTAGTATTTAATAATACAATATACAAAAAAGTAGTTTTACCTTTTCTACAGTACTACAGTACATACTTTGCAAATATATAAATACATTTTAATTTGTCTTACTTGTTTTTACTATTATTTATATGATACTTACTAACATTATTAATTAAGAAGCTTGATATGCATATACCAAGCGGGTTGCAAGTTACTGGTTATACTAAGTAATAAATGAATTTAAGATTAATTCAAACATAATTTTTAGTTATGCTAATAATTTCAATTCTGTATTTACAGTAAAAGTGTGCCCAGTCCCCGAAAATAAACATTTACATACATAATGTTTACAAAATAAGCAACAACTTTTATAAAATCTCAAATGTAAGTATAAAAGACAATTAATCTCATCAATAAGATCGTACCCTACACAAATATATTTAGGAAATATATATGCGACTAGGGACACGCCCAGACTTTATTTATCTATAAAAATATTTCATATTTACAAAAAAACATTCAAATAACAACTAAATATGAATCATTTTAAAGAAGATACACTCATAACTTTTAAAAACACTTACCCCATTTCGTCAGGACGCTCCTACCATTAGTAAACGCAAAACAAACATCAATCAATATTGAACTTGGAAGCAGTGTTGCCAACCTCAGTGAATAGATAACAGCAGATCAATTTTTAAAAAGCAGTAGTAATACGTAAAATTACATTTTCAAAATATTAAATCTACTGACTCAAAAACCTTTCAATTGGGATATAGAATTAGTTGTATAGATGTATAGTACTGCAGCACTACCAGTAGTACTTCTTTAATTATCATATTTTTTTATAAAGTACATTATTGGAAAAAAAAACTATTATATAATTATATAATTTATTAAAAATAGGTACTCAACAAACATACTTACTTAGCTTTATTCTATATCCCTAGCGGGGTAGGCAGAGAGAATGGGGCGCCAAACGCTACGTCTTGGCATACCTCTTTCGCCCCGTCCACTGTCATCAACCTCGTCATACATGCCCTCCGGGGGTCCTCATGCTTTTTACGTGACCTTCCTCCAATATCGTCGATACTGTGTTTTCGAAGGTCCACCGAGGTCTCCCCCTCCCTCTCTTACCACTCACTCACACTCCTTCATAAATATTTTTTACCATTCTTTATTCACTTATTCTCTCGACGAGCTCAAACCACCTGAGCACGTTCTTTTTCAATCTCACTGTGACATACACGCTAGTAACACCCATTTCTTCATTGGGTATGCGATCAGCTAAACTGACTCCGCATATCCGACGAAGAAATCGCATCTCAACAATATTCATCTTTCTTACATTCTTCTTCTGTAATTCCCACGTTTCACTGCCGTATAACAACGTCGGTACCAACACTGCGTTGTGTACGGCCAAACTTCCAGCTATGCTGACGTTTCGCAGTTTCAATAATGCAGCTAAGGCACCGTTAACTCTATTACCAGCAGCAATACGCCTTTCCACATCCATTTCATCTCTTCCGTCTCTGCTACACAAACTTCCCAGATATACTACCTCATTCACTTGTTCTAATACCTTATAATTTACACTGATCTTGCATTCTGTCCTTTCTTCATTTCTTTCAAATATCAGAACCTTATTCGCATTCAGGCTTACACCATTATTCACACACCCTTCTTTCAGAGTGGTAACCAATGCATGTAACTCGCTTTCTGATGATGCAATAGGCATTGTATCATCTGCGTATAGCAGGCAATTTATTTTCGAAGTACCTACTTTCACTCCTATGTCACTTTGTCTCACTCCATGACAGCTGTCCAAATACAAATTGAACAACCAAGCTGACATAGCGCAACTTTGTTTAATACCCGATAAGATCTCAAACCAAGGTGACATGCCAGCTCTTACTTGCACGCAGGCTGACTGATCTCTGTAAATAGACTTTACAGCCTGAAGCAAGGGTCCGCTCACATTATACCGGGACAGTATCTCCCATAGTCTCTTCCTTATAACTCTGTCAAACGCGTTTTCCAAGTCCACAAAAGCACAGAAAATTCTTTGGTTTACTGCCAAAAAAATTTCCGTGACCATGCGGAGGGAAAAGATCTGATCCATCCTCTTCCAGGTCTAAAGCCTCCCTGCTCCTTTGCTTGCTCTCTCCAAATTTACTTATATAAATACATTTTAATTTGTCTTACTTGTTTTTACTATTACTTTTATGATAATTACTAACATCATAATCAAGAAAAAAAGACCGTAGCGTTTGGCGCCCCGTTCTCTCTGCCTACCCCGCTAGGGATATAGCGTGAAGCTAAGTAAGTAAGTCATAATCAAGAAGCTTGATATACATATACCAAGCGGGTTGCAAGTTACTGGTTATACTAAATAATAAATGAGTTTAAGATTAATTCAAACATAATTTTTAGTTTTGCTAATAAATTCTATTTTGTATTTCCAGTAAAAGTGTCCCCAGTTCTCGAAAATCAACATTTACATACATAATATTTACAAAATAAGCAACAACTTTTATAAAATTTCAAATGTAAGTATAAAACACAATTAACCTCATCAATAAGATCGTACCCTATACAAATATATTTAAGAAATATATATGCGACTAGGGACACGCCCAGACTTTATTTATCTATAAAAATATTTCATATTTACAAGAAAACATTCAAATTACAACAAAATATGAATCATTTTAAAGAAGACACTACACAGACAGACAGACAGAAGACATTACACTTATAACTTTTAAAAATACTTACCCCATTTCGCCAGGACGCTCCTACCCCTGGTAAACGCAAAACAAATATAAATCAATATTGAACTTGGAAGCAGTGTTGCCAACCCCAGTGAAAAGAAAAGCAGCAGATCAATTTTTAAAAAGCAGTAGAAATACGTAAAATTACATTTTCAAAATATTAAATCTACTGTCTCAAAAAGCTTTCAATTGGGACATAGAATTAGTAATATAGATGTATAGTACTGCAGCACTACCAGTAGTACTTCTTTAATTATCATATTTTTTTATAAAGTACATTATTGAAAAAAAAAAAACAATTATATTATTTATTAAAAATAGGTACTTAACATACGTTACAAACATACTTACTTACTTACTTAGCTTCACGCTATATCCCTAGCAGGGTAGGCAGAGAGTACGGAGCGCCAAACGCTACGTCTCAGCATACCTCTTTCGCCTCGTCCACTGTCATCAACCTCGTCATACATGCCCTCTGGGGATCCTCATGCTTTTTACGTGACCTTCCTCCAGTATCGTCGATACTGTTATTTCGAAGGTCCACCGAGGTCTCCCCCTCCCTCTGTTCCCACTCACTATTCCTTCATAAATATTTTTTTATCATTCTTTCTTCACTTATTCTCTCGACGTGCTCAAACCACCTGAGCACGTTCTTTTTCATTCTCACTGTGACTTATACGCTAGTAACTACCATTCTGTATATCTCTTCATTGGGTATGCGATCAGCTAAACTGACTCCGCATATCCGACGAAGAGATCGCATCTCAACAATATTCATCTTTCTTACATTCTTCTTTTTTAATACCCACGTTTCGCTGCCGTATAACAACGTTGGTACCAATACTGCATTGTGTACGGCCAAACTTGCAGCTATGCTGACGTTTCGCAGTCTCAATAATGCAGCTAAGGCACCGTTAACTCTGTTACCGGCAGCAATACGCCTTTCCTTTATTAAAAATAGGTAATCAAAATTACAAACATTATTTATTAAAAATAGGTACTCAAAATTACAAACATTATTCATTGTTGTGTATTATTATATCCTCAACATTTTCAGTTTCAATGTTTTTGTTAAAATCGTACATCAGTAGCATCAAATGCGTTTATTTCGGATGTAAAGAATTGAGCAGAAAGTAAGCGATCCACATGGACAGCCGCTTAAAATTATATTTTTATGGCCGGCAACTGTCCTAGAATCCTGTTAACGACCTGAACAAGTGACAACCATCTTCTTTGGCTAGGGTGAAGCAGCTTGTGTGGTTTAATATTTGCGAGCGCTTGAAATGTTTTATAATCGCCTATACATTTTGAAGAATTCTGTATATGGTTAAATTCTTCTCTACAGAACTCTTCTACATCTCTTGGCAATTTTTAGCATACATACATCAACCTAACATATTGGTTTTGCAAGGTATGTTTTTTCGGTAAAATAATCCATGATTTTATCGTGCAACTGTTCCATCTTCAATGGGTATCAGTGTAAGAAATCGGTCTTCAATTCGAAAATTATCATCCCTTTTCTTACAATCAACACCAAATGTTTAATGGTAGATTTGTCCGTACAATCATCCACAAGCAAAGAAAAGTTATTTTCTCTTAAATTCTCTGTCTTTTTTTTGCGCAGTTTCTCCAGTTAAATTAACGATAGTTGCTCTAGCTTTAGTTTTGCTCATAGACAGTTCCTCTGTAACTATAGAATCTGGACATACAGCGCGTATTAATTTTGTCAAATGGGACGCTACATTAACCGAAAGATTGTGCTCTGTAATAAAACAAACCATCTTGATTTCACCTTTTTTTGCACCTTGTTTTGGATTTTGTGAGCTCGAAGATAACATTGATGTTAATATTAGTTGTTTTACTAATATTTGGCAATTATTGACGTGTTTTTTAGAGCTTTAGTGGCTCAGTAATTCATGAATCCGCATTTTCTATCACAATTACAAGCTGAGCAGAATAAATACTAGTTACCTTTAGCAGTTTTTGAATTTTTTATCTTGTAACCATGAATCAATAAACTTCTGTTCGCATTTCAAAGCTTTCTTCCTATAAGAAAACCTTGCATCATACCGGAGCTTATAAAGTACTTGGCATCGAACAATCTATCAAGTATAGACTTCAGATTGTTACTTTAGTTTTTGAAATCCTGGTGGTGAATGTGTCACTGAATTTTCCCAAAAGCTTTTTTCATTCATTAATTTTTGTATTGTCACCTACACTAGTGTCAATATTTTGGAGAGCTTTTTCAAAACTTAATACTGTATGTTAATTTTTTATCACCATAGTACCTTCTTCGATAAAAAGTCCAGTTCCTTTCACTATATCCGCACCAATTAAAACGTCACAAGGAGTCTCATGGTCTTCGATGATGTGGAATATTATCTCGACAAATACGTTGTTAATGTTGCACATAGTCTTAATTTGTTGACAAGATAATATTGGCACACTATTTCTTTCCATTTTCTTCAGCATTAAAAGACATTCCTCTCATTTCCCATGAAAAGAAGAACTTAGCAATCGTCTTATCTAAGATTAAAATTAACTATCATTCCTATCGGCAACTTGACTACAATTGGATTGAATATGTACAGCTTGTCCACACTTCAAGTTGACTATAAACCGTTCACGTTATTTCTTAATCTGGGACGTTTTATTGGTGGTTCACTCGATCTAAATTCCCGAGGCCTGAAGGTAGTTGCCACAGAGATTAATTCGGGAACAATTGTACGTTAACTAGACAGAAGGGCGAAGCCGTAAGTATTCACTGTCCAAGTAAGCATCTTTCTTTGTGTCGTCACTTATTCTAAGTTTCCAAATTCGCCAGGTATTCGTTATAGATTCAACTAGATTCGAGTTGTCAAATCTGAAATGTTAATGTCTTAATTTTAATATATCATTAGAGTATTTTGCTTCATGTTCAAATGTTTGAATCAAAGAAGTGACAAAATCGCTACATAAGGTGTTTATACGAAAACATAATTATATCGGCTCGAGGTTTGAGGCAACACTGCTGCGTAGGAGAGTATTTTGAAGCGTATAGGCTAGAAAGAATAGGAAAATAATCAACTTTAAAGACTTTACATCACTACTAGCTGAGGTCATGTAAAAATACACCCGATCTACAAACATATATACAGATTTTTTGTATTCTGGCAATGATATATTAATCTTCATATATTTTTTAATCTGCGCCACCAAATAGTCTTGAGTTTATGGTTTAGTCTTTAATTCTTTATACTAGTTATACTTATAACTAAGTATCTACTTTTTTACACTCTACAGTTTGAAGTGTATTGTTGGATTGCTCATTGGGTGTAATCAAACACTATGCGAGTTAAAAATTTAAAACTGAGATCAATGTTAATGTTGAAACGCTAATAGAAGATTAAGTGATTACCACAAAAAGATCAGGTCAGTATTAATCTTTTGTATAATTATAAAAATATACGTTTAAATTGATTTTACTAGTGTATATATTTATAACCCATATTTATACGCATACAATGTATGTATCATATGTATTGAGTACGTAAAGTGCTCCGATGCTCTCTACATTAATAATTGCGTTGCGAACTTCGTGTTATCTATTTATGTAAAAATGTTTGATACCAGCTGTTTTGTTCATTTTCTTTGTTGAAATGCTCTACAATTTCTGTGGCAACTATTTATTGTGTTTGAAATTTATTGACTATGAATAATATATATGTTTTACGTAATGTTTATCTAAATAATTATATGTCACAGATCATTCACCTGTGTAACACTAAGTGATTGTACAATTAATGTAAATATTGTCAAAATCAACCTAAATATCTTCGGTATTTTTTACTTTCTTTTTTATTAATACGTCTGATACAAAAATAATATACAAAAATAATATATTCGATTTCAAATAATTTATCTTATTCTTATGTTTATTGTTTATTATGTCTTTTTAAGCTGGCTGGTATATTGTCAACTAACGTTAAATGTGTAAAATGTATTTTCCATTAAGTTTAATGTTGTAAAATTGACCTGTCATTTTACAATAAAGACATGAACAAAAACATTTATTACCAGTTAAAAAGAATAGATTCATATTAATCCTTGTTATACTGTTTTGATCCTGTTTTATTACCTATATTTTTTTTCTTTCCATAATGCTTGATAAGATGATTGTGTTAATAGTAAAGGGTATAAATTGTAACAAAAAACAAAGATATAATGACTCAATTATGTTTAAAAACTCTCATTACGCTTATTATAATAAATATTATTAATGACATATCAATCTTCATAGTCTCTGCTTTTGCTAGTACTCCTGCTGTGTGAGATATTTTAGTTCTATAGTATACAATACACTTCTATATACTCTAAGTCTGGCTATTAATATTATTGCAATTAAAAATTAACAAACTATTAATTTACAAATTACATTTATACAATATTTCATTAAGTTTTCTTATATTTGTGCTAATTTATTGTAAAATATTTTTGAAATTATAATAGAATGCAGCGGATAATAGAATAAGGAGTGAACTGAAGTGCCGTCTGTGTACTTAATGCAGACATGGACTCACTATATATAGCTTTAGAACCTTTAGAACCCTCTATACCTCTTACATAGTATTAGTCCAAAATTTGTGTACCTATTGACATTGTACGCACCTCTGCTTGTGACAGAAAATGATGTAGTCCTCCATGTGTTATTTGTACCAAATTAGTAATGCTACCAGTAAGAGTTAGAATTTGCAGAAAACTTGCACAAAATAACATTTTATTTTGTTAGATGAAAAAAAAAAAACTTTGTGAAAAATTTAATAAGAATAAGGTACTAAAATTAAAACAATTACTTGTTAGTGGTACACAAAGAAACATCTCGGAAATAAATTGTTGAGAAAATTTTTACAATTCAGCAATATTTTAACTAATAAAATGACAGTATTTGTGCTGAAAGCTCCCAAAAATCTTCTTAATCAACTTCAGTGATGGTTATTATGGTGTTAGCTATGAAGGAGTGTTTGACCCATATTTTTGTTGACAAAGTATCAAAACATTGCCACAAGTGTAAGTATAATTCTTAAGGAGGTTGTTAAGTCTCTTGTCTACACCATATTTAATAACCAAGAATGACCCTTCAGCAAGACAGTCCCGTATTATGCTGCTATTGATAAGTGGCTTCCAATGACCACTTTGAACTATAGCATCTTATAGTTATAAATATTATGTAGAATCATATAATGTGTTGTTTTTTTGTAACGGTATTAATGGCAAGACTAAGTATAGTATACTGTTATAATCTTTAGTTACATTTTTGTAAATTTCAATGTATGTCTTCTCTGTAGTTATGATTTTGTCAATTCAGCTTATTTGGTCTGTAAACAGCCAAATTTGTTTTGTAATTTATGTTTTTTTATTATATTATGGTTTGACAGTCAGTGGCTCAAGCATTCAAATGATCCTTCATTTAGAATAAATTTACTATGTGATTCTGCTAAAAGTTTGTTAGGGATAGCAGATGTTTTTGGCTGTGATTGTTGTATAATATTATGTGGGCAAACAGAGATATTAGTTTATAAATGTTGCAATTGAAACAATATTATATTATGCACAAACAAATAATAAATCAAATATTTTTAAATGTTGTTCAACTGTTCAGTGTTTCTATTTAACACCATTTAAACTAATTTATAAAAAAACTATGTTTAATGTTGTTTGATTTACCAGGAACATGAATAGTGCTTTGGTTGTTCAATTATAATGAAAAAATGTTAGTATTTTGTAATAATATTTTTTACTCATTGGGTTTGTTTATTGATCCCATATGCTGTCTAAATAGATATGACATATATTATTGTACTTAAATCACGTGTATAAAACATATTTTACTCTGTCTTATATTTACAAATTATATATATATATATATATATATATATATATATATATATATATATATATATATATATATATATATATATATATATTGTGTATTCTTGTTCCCTATATATACCTTCGTATTAAAGCTAATTCATTGATAATATTATTATTTTTTACTAGACATGAATCGCGGTGCGCGCGTGGAGCCCACTCCGCCGGAGTGCGCTCTCGCGGCCGAGATGTTTGACCATTTTTGTTCAGCGGGAACTATGAAACAAATATTAGCTCTCCATCGAGAAATTTGTAATACACTCAATTTAAAACCTAACAGATTACCAGATTTTTATCCAAAACTAAAGGTAAGAAAAAAAAACATACTTCTATCTTAGTAAAATGTACTGCTTAATTAATTATTACCTTTTTACGCTCCTGTTTTACAAATAGATAGAAACAGATATCTTATTTGTAGTATATCGATACTTTAAAATATTTAACTTCATGCAATAATAAATGTGAAAGCTAAATATTCATATATTTTTTTGGAAATAACGATTACCTCTCGTAGTAATAGACATAATCAATTTTACGATTAAATTAACCTTTCTACAGTGAACTGTAAAAGTAATATAATAATATGTATTAAAAATAGGCAACATCTACCCACATTCAACATAAATTAAATGGTTAATCTGTAAATGAACGTTCAAAGAGCAATATTTAACGTTCAGTGTGTGTGTAGAATGTTTGCAAAGATTTCTTTAAAAATACTCATGTTTAGTAGGTATATTTCGAATTGAGTTGAAATTGAGCAGCGAGCATGAAACGACGAGAGTCCAACCAAATTCAGTGAACTCGTCACTCCCGTAGTGATGAGTTCACATCTATAAATACCTATCTAGATCTAGCGTCATCTCAATCTGCTCTTTTAAAATGTTATTATTTTACCGTAATCTAATCTTTGTATATATCTGTGTATAAATAAGTGTCTATATATATTTTTAATGAGTTCTATTTATTAATTATTATTGCGATCTATGTTGTTAAATATTTATAATATGAGAATACAAAAATGGCTTCTGAGTTAATATTTAGAAAAACTTTTAAATTAAACATAGCTTTGCTTAACATTAATCTAAGACTTAATTTAGTTAATGATTTAGCGCACTGTGATTTGTATTAATTTTACATATTCAAAAAATATTTTTTTGTGGATCCACTTTTAATCAGAACATATGTTTTGTGTTTTGATCTTGAACTCGAATCATCTCGAAGGTTGTATATTATGTGATCGGCCCAATTCTTAATCTGAGATAATACAAAAAACATTTTTTTTTTCGTATTTAAATACATTTAAAGTTACAAATAATTAGTAATAAATGTTATTTATCTTTTTTCTCAATTTACTTGTAGGCCAAATTAGCGAGTTCATGGAAAGCCCAAGCTCTCTTTAAAAAATTTGATGCTCGCGCTAATCACAAAGTTTATGGTAAGGGACGAGCTTGTACACAAAACAAAGTGCTTATTATAGGCGCTGGACCATGCGGTGTGCGTGCTGCTATCGAGTGTCAACTTCTTGGTGCCAAAGTGGTAAATTACATACATATATGTTCTAAATTACATACTAATCGTTATATAAAAAATGGGCAACGATTTATATTAGTATAGTTAGTGCGATTATTTTTTGTTAATTGTTTATTCTCACACACATCTGGCAATTTTTAGGACGGAAGTTGGATTTGGATTTGACAGCTATTGAATAATACCTGTAAAGTTTATGATAACTAAATAACATTTACATTAAATTTGTGATCATTGTTAGTTTATCGTACATCATCATAGAGGCCTATCGTAGCGCAGAGAACAAGCGTGTGACTACAAACGACAGGATGTGGGTTCGATTCTTGCACGAAGAAATATTTATTTTTTTCATTTCTTCACTCTAGTAACTCGGAAAAGCGTGGCATTGTGGTCCGCCACTCAACACACAATGCCTCGAATTTGGCGGAAAGAGGGAACGGAACGGAGTGTCTTAACACTTGGTTTCCAAGTCCAAGTCCAAGTCCAATTCTGTCAACGTTCCATGAATGGGATACCGCGTGAAACTAAAAAAGAATTATTAGTATATACTCTCAATGAGCATCACATTAATTTAGCAAGTAATTATTTGGTCTCGTCTCTTTGAGCTTAGTAGAATTTGTAATTTGTTTAATCTTACTGGAATTATAATTTGAAGAAAGTTATTAAGTAAGTGGTGTGGTGGCGAGTTACACTTTCTATTTTCTTAAGATCTTTTTAAACTATTACGTGTTGCCAGGCAAGCGGATCATGACTGAATAATCTTATTAAATGATGAAACAAATGTTTTTTTTTTTTCATTTGTTGCATTTTTTTTGTATTATGCATGACATCTATGACTTTCCGTGACGGATACTGGAATATTTCCTAACATTTCAGCAGCATAGCGTTTTGAATATCAACTCAATACCTTTATATTTCTATTATCGTCCATCAAAAACGAATACAAGCATCGCGTCCTACACCCACGTCATTGTTTTCTAACTCATAGTAATTATGAAATATTGTTTGTTTATAGGTAGTTATCGAAAAACGAGATCGTATGTCTCGAAATAATGTGTTACATTTATGGCCTTTTGTCATTCATGACTTAAGGGCGTTAGGGGCTAAAAAGTTTTTTGGAAAATTTTGTGCTGGATCCATAGATCACATCAGTATAAGACAGTTGCAGTGTATTCTGTTAAAGGTAAAACAAAAATAGAAAATGTTTTTAATTATTATATATAACAATTTGTAAACTTAATAAATGTTTATATATATGTTTTAATTTTAGGTTGCACTATTACTAGGTGTTGAGTTCCATGAGGGGGTCAGCTTTGAAGAACTCCTAGACCCTACTGTTACAGATAATTCGGAAAGTGAGAGTTAATTTACATGATTTACTTATTTTACTAATAAAGTATTCTTTTCAGTTTTATACTTCAAGTATATAATGCTAATTGCAATTATTGCTAATAGTACTACATGAATATGGCCCCTTTTTTATAATTTAATTACAATACCACATAATTAAATGAGGACAGGGTCACAATTGTATATGCGAGAGGCGGTAGATACCATCCCTACTTGAGGAAATTAAATATTTAATACATTTATTTTTCGCTCTGGTAGCGCGGAGTTGAGCTCCGCTTGTGAACACGCAGTACCTCGAGAATGCCCGGGATAAAGCGTGAAGCTGATAAAAAACTTTAATACTATCTTTGTTTTCACATTAATAGTGTAACATTTGAAGGCCAACACTTATATTTCCTGTTTTACAGAACAGATTAAGCAAAACCAGTCATACTTTTCATGAATCACCTTGTGTTCCAACCCCCGCACATTTTTAGACATTCTATCTCATTTTCTCTCTATTGACATTTCAGTGTTAATATTTAGTTAATGATTACATTTGGAAGTAAGGGAAAAGTGACATTTGTATAACGTTAAGGAGGCGAAAGAAATTCTTAAACATTATAGTGTTGTCAGTTTGCAAACCTGAAGTTTACTTCTACAGATGTTCTATTAACCGTTTGGTATTTCATTTTTAAACATAGTAACGTACAATGCTTTAGATATATTATTGCAATTTTAAGGTAAAAATAGGTACTTTCTTATGTTACGTCTAATAACTAATCATTTAGTTACAATGAAATGTGCCAAAATTTATAGTTTCCTATAAATATTAGTATTATATACTAATATACTGAAAAATATATGTTTTCCCAAGCGCTAGGATGGCGTGCCCGAGTAATACCGACAGATCATCCAGTGGCCCAATATGAGTTCGACGTACTAATAGGTGCCGACGGTAAACGTAACACGCTGAACGGTTTCAAACGTAAGGAGTTTAGAGGGAAACTTGCTATGGCCATCACGGCGAATTTTATAAATCGTCACACTGAGCAGGAGGCGTCGGTAAGTTGTATTATCTATGCTTATAATTTAAATGTATAATATTCGCTATGTAAACATGGAGGATATGTAAGAAAGTTATTATTGGGGTCAATTTTTAATTTAATAGAAACATTTTTGTTCATTTTCTATTTTCTTCTTGTTGTATTTTGTAATTTCCCTTATAATTTGCTGTTTTCTTATTTAAACTGGTTCGTAACTAAAAAAAATATATCAGTTTAAAATATTTTGTTCCACCAAAACATTTTTATTGTGGCTTCCATTGCCTATCTAGGATTACAGAAATGACAATATAAATTAAAATGTTAATATGTATATGTTTATAAGATGTTTTACTATTAATAATTAATAATAATTGTCTATTATTATAATAATTGTTTTTATATTTAGGTGCCAGAAATAAGTGGAGTGGCGTTCATATTCAATCAGAAATTCTTTAAAGAGCTGTACGAAGTGACTGGAATAGATCTCGAAAACATTGTTTACTATAAAGATGACACACATTATTTCGTCATGACTGCCAAGAAACATAGTCTTTTGGATAAAGGTGTTTTATTAAATGTAAGTCAGTGTTTGATTGTTGTACATATAAATAGTTAGTTGTAAAAATATTCCGAATTCTAAATAATATTACTTGTACCGTCAACAATAGAAGTTTGAGTAATTAATTATTAACTGCTCTAGACTAATCGTGATATGTTACGAAGTTACCCTGTTATTTACCCATTAAGACACGTTCCCTACATTTCGGTGAATTTGAAGCATTGTTTGGCGGATCTCAACGCCGCGTTTTGCCTTGTTATCATAGTGAAAAAATAAAAACAATATATATTTCATTTCCTAGAGTAGATATTGAACCAACTACCTGTTGTAGGCGTTGACAGCCTCTATCGTTTAAGTATGTATATTACCAGAGCGAAGACATAAAAATATTAAATATTTGAAATAGAAAATATCAAATATTTCAATTCTCGAGTGGGAATCGAACCCACAACCTGCCGGTTACAGTCATACCCTTGTGCCGCTGCGCCACGACAGGCTTTAAATTTAAAACGTATGCCTTATGTATGTATAATCGCATACAATTTAATACTATGCCATTTTTGAGGATTTCGCGGAAGTTTCCCGTCTACTCAGTGTTGAGAATGTGGACCGTGCGGCTCTAATGCGATACGCGCAAGAGGCGGCCAGGTTCTCCACGGACGGTCGGCTGCCGCTACGCGACTTTGCTCTCAACCACTACGGGGAACCCGATGTCGCATTGTTTGACTTCACTTCCATGTATGCCGCTGAAAATGCCAGTATGGTAGGTTATCGTATTTATTTTTGTTATTGGAACACTTTTTGCATTTTAGTAAGCAGTACGCTGTGCGCATGTTTCTCCGTCTCTCTCTCTCTCTCTCTCTCTCTCTCTATTAAAAAAGCAAGTCAGATATTTTCATTTCTATTTCGCATTGAACAGTGTAGATTATTTTTGTTGAGTGTATAGAGTTTTTTTGTACATAATAAGTAATAAAAATAAAAGAAAATATTATTATAACTTAAAAAAGAAATATGTATTATAATTCCTTCACTAATCAATCGAAAAGAACTTGGTTCCATCCGGGTGTCCCCTGACACCTTTCATTTATTTAATTAATTCATATAAAAGATCTCAAGTAATATATTAGTTTGCAACCAATACAGATCTAACAACTTTGAGAACAAATACGTTTCTAATCTTCATTTTATTTTCATTTTATTTCTATATATATAAATATCTCGCAAAAGGTCCAAAAATATGGCATGTCTATGAGTGTAAACGTTATTGTTGTTCATAATGTGTACCGTATGGAATAGAATAGTTCTAGTTATGGTTTTTGCTGTTAGGTTTTAATGTTAAAGTAATAAAAAATAATTTTTATTTGTAAATTGATAGTGATGTAAAATTTTTAGATTTGATAGCTTTCACTTCGGTACTATATTAATGATAGCTAATATGAATGACATTAATGTGTTTGCGCGTCCTGTCGCACGCGCGTTTAGTTTATTATTTATTTGATTTCGTTAATTAAACGTAATTTATAACTACAAAATGGCTGATCAGTTGATTTACTATATGGGCTTTAGGTGTTTCACATTTAGTTTATATAAAATGATACCTCTTAAAATATTGATTTTTACAAGTAGTATAATTGAATGGGGCACTAAATTTTACTACTTTTTAAAATTATTATCAACGTTTTTTTGTTTCATTTTCACGCTTTATTCCACACATAACGGGGTAGGCAGAGGGAACTTAGGCCTTATGTTAATACACTCCATTCCGTTCCCTACTTTTCTTCGAATTGAGTGGCGGAACTCAACGCCGCTCTTTACCTTGCTACCAGAGCGAAGAAATGAAAACTTTAAATATTTTATATCCTCGAGTGGGTCGAACCCACAACTTGTCACGTTTACAGTCACACACTTGTGCCACTGCGCCACGACAGGCTTCAATAATGTGTTTGACCACTGGTAGGTGTACGAGCGTCACGGCCGACGTCTCCTCTGCCAGCTCGTCGGCGACAGTCTGTTGGAGCCGTTCTGGCCGACGGGGTCGGGGTGTGCCCGCGGGTTCCTGTCCGCGCTGGACTCGGCGTGGGCGGTGCGTGCGTGGGGCTCCACACCGGCGCCGCACCCGCTCGAAACTATAGCCGAGAGAGAATCTATTTATAGACTTTTGGGTGATTATGTTTGTTAGAGTGTAAACCTGCTAACTAACCATTAAGCAAATTGTCGGTAGAGACAAAAAATGTTCTAGAGTATACGAATGTTATGTGACTTTTTTATGATAGTAAAGCTGTCGTGTTTTATTCCATCTGAGTACGGAAATGAAAATAATTAATTTCTACAAGTGAGAATAGAACTTACAACCTTTGCCTTTTCAATCAAGCACCGTTGCACTACGCCACATTGGTTGTCTTATAAAAACCATCACATTATACGAGCTTATTAACTACGAGGAAGAAATAAATGTAATGGTTGTTGTGGTTCTAGTCTTTCTATATTTGGTATATTATGTTAATTCGCTCCATATTAACATGAATTAAAAGCATATTTATGTTAATAAATATTTCATTTGTAATTATGTATGTGTAATGGTGAATTTATGGACACAATAAATTGTAGTAATTTTCATTTTTTTTTAAATATTCTTTAATCTCATTTAGAATGCGAATGAAAATCTATTTATAGGCTTTACTCAGCTTCACGCTGTATCCCGCTCATGGCACGGTGGGCAGAGGAAACTTCGGAACCTAGGGTTCAGGCACTCCGTTCTGTTCCCCAATTTCCGATGGATTTGAGGCTTTCCGATGGATTTGATTTTGTTGGCGGAACTCAACGCCGCGCTTTGCCTAGTTGCCAAAAGGAAAACATGAAATATTTAAATTGAAAAAATATTCTATATTTTATTGTCTCTAGTGGGGATCGAACTCACAACATGTCACATTTACAGTCACACGCTTGTGCCGCTGCTCCAATATGTTTACTATAACAATATTAACTAACATGCAAATTGTCTTGTCTGACAGCCCAAACCACACCAGAGAACCTCCACCGTGACTTCGGCGCGTACACGCTGGACCCGGGCACGCGCTACCCCAACCTGAACCGCGCCGCCGTCACGCCGCACCGCGTCACGTCCTTCTACGACTCCGACGAGCCGCTGCCCCTGGACGCGCCCCTGCCTAAGAAAAGACGAAGAGGTTTTTATTGGCTTTGCTTATTTAATTGATATTTTTTAAGTGTCTCATTTTATTACCCCGCTTTTGATATAGTATTGTATGCATAGTTATTAACTCTATCTCTAAAACAGTTTTGAGATATTGCGTGGTGGAGTTCTCGTAATTTTCCATGTACTAGGACAGACTACAGAACAAGAGAAAATTAATAGATATTCTCCCATCTAAGAAATCAATCCACAATTTTCATATTTGTAAACACAGTGCCGTTGTGTCATAGCGGACTTTAAAGTAGTTTCTTTACAATTACATTTACTGATGTTACTTGAGATAATATGTGTGAATATATATGTTTCTTAAGTATAACTTTAGCAACCATTAAATCATACTACTTTTAAAGCGTTGGGTTAGTCTTGGTTACATAAATGAAACTTTCAAATTTACATACTTTGAGTGCGTAAACTACAGCCAAATCTCCAATCACTTTTAATAGGGTATTTATAGTGACCCAAGATGTAAGGCTTGTGTTTTACTTCATTGTAGTAAAGTTAAATCTTATATTTAAAGTTTAGTTCTTCAATCACCTTATTTAGCGTGATTGTATTGGGATTGTTCGGACTTTATAATTGTATCGATATATGGTGTGTTTCAATCGTATTTTTATGGCTTGGCAAGATATAATAAAAGGTAATTGAAGCTTGGCGTGGCGCAGTGAGCATAAATGAGAAACTTTAAACACGACACGTTGTTGGGCTTGGTCCGTCTCCCCTGCAAATTAAATATTTAATATTTTTATTTCATCACTCACAAGGCAAATCTCTTATAATAATAACATTATTATTATTAAGGCAAATATCTGCGGTTAGTCCCGCCTCCGCCGACTCCAAATGCAATGCCTCAAATTCGGAACGGAGACTTTTATCACTGGGTTTTCAAGTTTTCTAAGTGTGGAATTCAGCATGCAGCTGATAAAAAGATAATAAGAACCAGGACTGTTGATATATTTTAAATATCGAATTTTCAATATATCGATATTTTTAAATATACCAATATCAGAGTTTGAAATATCGATAAAAATATATCGATATATCGATATTTCGATATATCGATATATTTCATTTTGTTTTTATTTTATCTTTAAAAAAAGCAATCACAAGTCAGCAAAAATAATATATAAAGTTTATAATTTAATATATTTATTAAAAAATATATTAAATAGAAATATTTCAAAACAATAACTGTGCATACCAATATTTCTCAGTAAGAGTATTTAAAAATTCTCGTTGTTTTATGTGTTTAGCTGTTTGACTACTAAGACTATTAGATACTAAAAGGATAAAATACAAATAAATAAACTAAAAGTGATAAATCATAAAATGGTGTAAATAAAATACAGTAGATTAAGTTTATTATGATGTTGTAGTTTAACTAATTTGTAAATAAAAATAAATTAGTAATAAATATCGATATTTCTAAATAATAATATCGATATATCGATATTTTGTCAACAGTCGTAATAAGCACTTTATCAATAATTATGTTTTTTTATCTGTTTTTGTTTTATCGAGGTATTAAAATTAAGATGTTATAATTTTTTCTTGAAAGCTTCTAATATATCAATATTCGTTACTAGCCAAGAGATATTGCATATTATAAATCATACATATAATTTATTTTAGAGCCAGAAATATCAGAAGAGGCGCTCATCGCTTGGGTGGGATACTCCGAGCCAGGTCTCAGAGCGGCAACCGGACCAGCCGCCTTGTCCGAACTACTCAAGAGATATAGACCAGATTTACTTCCACCTGAGTCTTCGCCTAGAGCTGTTTATCACATTTTGCAACAGGAGTTTGGTAATATTTACTTTTAAAATTCGTTATTGTTTTCCTTATTCTATATATGTACATACATTATATTTAAGGTAGCGTAGACCGAGGTGATGATTTCTTCCTATTACGGACCGAAAGCTACAGCATATGATATGCAATTACACGTACAATATTTATTATATAAATGAATTACCAGAATGAATTTAGTTTTTTTTTCAGCTTCATGCTGTATCCCGCACGAGGCAGGGTAGGCAGAGGGAACCCGGTAACCTAGTGTTAAGACACTCCGTTCCCCTTCCGTTCCCCACTTTCCGCCGAATTGGAGGCATTGCGTGTTGAGTGGCGGAACTCAACGCTGCGATTTGCCTTATAACCAGAGCGAAGAAATGAAACATTAAAAAATTAAATTGAAAATATTAAATATTTCATTTCCTCGACTAGGGATCGAACCCAGAACCTGTCGGTTACAGTCACACTCTTGTGCCGCTGCACCGCGACAGGCCTCATGAATTTAGTTATATTATATAATAAATTAAGTAATTATTTTACAGGCATAGCGCCGGTGGCAGCGAATGGTCCCACACGCGATATACCTGAAGCAAAATTACGATCGTACCTTTTACGTGTGTACTATGCTTTTAAAGGTGAAGTGCCTCATATATATCACAAAACGGAAATGTTTGATCAGGTAATAGAACTTAACTGGAAAAACTAAATTATTTAAACTTTATGTATAATACACTTATAATTGTTATTAATTTTCAGATCAAGCAAAGTCAGCTAAATGAAAAGAGTATAAGAAACATAGCTGATCATTCAGTCTCTGTGTATTCAAGTGAGTATTAAATTGATTGATTTATTTATATTATTTAAGATTATTTTTATTTTTTTTTCAGCTTCACGCTGTATACTGCACGAGGCAGGGTAGGCAGAGGGAACTCGGGAACCTAGTGTTAAGACACTCCGTTCCACTTCCGTTCCCCACTTTCCGCCGAATTTGAGGCATTGCGTGTTGAGTGGCGGAACTCAACGCCGCGTTTTGCCTTATTACCAGAGCGAAGAAATGAAACATTAAATATTAAAATTGAAAATATTAAATATTTCATTTCCTCGACTGGGGATCGAACCCAGAACCTGTCGGTTACAGTCACAATCTCGTGCCAGGCTTCAACTACGATTAATATGAATAATTTAATTTATAGTTTTAGTGCGTATTTTAGATATAACTTATTTGATTTTAGACGCTGCAGATGCTGACAAGTCACATTCGAGAAAGAAACGTCGTTCCGTTCGCACGCAACAAGTAAGTAACGATCCCGCTGAATATATACGAAAAAAGATAGGGAAATTAGATCTTAATGATATTACACAGTTAGCTCGACTTATTGAAGGCCACGACGCCGTCTCGAATGATGAACAACACGCGGACAAGCAAAGGGAGCTACAAGAGCAAATTCTTACTTTATTAGACCCAGAAGACTCCCCGGATCCTGCTATGATTAGAGATTCTTTAGCACAACTTCTACAAGGTACAACGAAGACTAAAATTAAGACAAAAGAAAACAACGAGGAGCAAGCTAAAGTGGCGCGTTTCTTCCATGATGATAAAATGAACAGGAAGTCTACTAAAACTACTCGCAAGCTCAAAGGTTTGGACGCGGATACGATGAAGATACCAGACTTCTCTGACATTTTTGACAATTCGGAAGACACAGATGTCACTTTGGTAGCTAATACTTCGAACAGAAAAGTCAAATCGAGATCTCCATCAACTGGTAGCGGTAAGCATGGCAAAATGGTTCGTTCTTCTTCTACAGAAACGCCAGTTCTACCAACAAGAAGGTTGTCTGAAGTGGTGGGTTTACAAAGAAAGAGATTCTCACAGAGCCCAGAAGTGTCGCCCTACGGTCGGTCCAATTCGATAGGGTCTACTGAAGCTGCGTATAATACTAAACGTATTGCTCAATTATTTGAGGGTCACACGCGTCACACGCCGAGCCCCGAGTCGGTTTCAGTGCGTACCAGATTAGCGGACAACCCGGAAATGGCATTGCGTTGGCAACGCATGGCGAACATTATAGAAGGGAAGAGATGCGACACTCCGAGCCCAGACCGCTCAAAGCGTCGTGATTCAATCGGGAATCCTGAACTGGCTCTACGCAGGCAACGCGTCGCTGATCTGATGCAAGGTGTGCCCAAACAGCGACGAAGCCCAGAACACTCGACGCAAAGACGGAATTCCGGTGACATGGCGTTCAGAATGCAAAGAGTGTCTGATATGATGAAGAAGAAAACCGCCGAGGCCAAACGACCTAAAAACTTCGGCAAACGGAAAGCGGCTCGAGAAATTATGAAACAACGATTCGAAAAGAGCTTACAGATGTTGGCTGCTGAGCCGCGGCTAGAGGTTACTCCTTCAGCGGACCTGGAGAACGATTACGGCCTACAGCAGTACCGCGCCAGCGCACCGCAGTTCGACGAGCGCGTCAAGAAGCTGGAGCGCAAGCTGCAGCACTACGTGAGCGCCGTGTGCTTGTGTGTGCCATGTGCATGGAAACTAACAGTACTCTGCGAGATATTACGTTGCACTTATATTAATACATATTACATATATTAAGATGTACGTTTTCTGATAAACTTATACCTACAGAAAATATATCTGAAAAACGTCTTATATGTTTAGAATAATAATTTCGATAAAATACTTAACGTGTGTGCATGATTAGTAATAACTTACTTGAGTGTCACCAATTTCTTTATTAATAATGTTCTTTCTTATTAATAAAGATCGAATTAAATTTATTCCAGCACACTAACCCGTTTTATGTTTTTCTTGTTTAATCCTGTTATAATTTATGTAATTACAAATTTTATTTCAAAATGTTATATACAAAATGGTATATAGGCTAATGTCATATAATACATGAACGAATCATTAATATCATCGTAATTATATAGGAGGAGGGCAGGATCGTCGGTAGTGGCGGTCGCAACGTCGGCGGCGGGGCTCGCGTGGCGCGTCTCGCCGCTGAGCTATCCAACACGAACACTCCTTCTGTAGCCCCGAAGGCATCAAAGCCTAAGGACCTGATGAGATCAGTGGGGAAAATAGAACGAGATGATTGGAACGTGAAGGAGATCGAACGAAAAATAATGGAGAATAAAATGGGACGCCCTGAGCCTAAAACTGCGGAGAAAGTACCTAAATGGGACCGAGAGCAGGTTTGTTTTATAGAATTCAATTATATATTTTTTGAATAAACATTTAATAATAATAATAATATTCTAAAATAATATGCTTTATGCAATATAAATAGAAAGTACGTTTTGTGCCTACACAGTTCTTAGGTCGTCAACGTAGACTCAAAGAAGGCGATTCGAACGAAGAAAAGTGGGGTGAAATAGACGAAACTCTCCATAAATACGACCAAAAATTTAAAGATTCTGGAAGACCGATTCATGGAACTAAAAAGGTATAGTTCTAATTATTCTGTTTTCTGTGTGTAGGTATGTTTTTAAAATATATTTTTAATTATATTATTCACTTTTTATACAGGTAGCTAATTTAGCAACTAAGTTTGTTAAAAAAGAAGAACCGACCGAAGAAGCAGATAAAGCGGCATCTAAAGAGGAGGTAAGCTTAAAACATAGTTACCGTGATAAAATAACCTATATTTCGTTAACTGGTGCATCAAATGATTTCTTTTTACATTAAATAAATAACTTACGCTTATTTCAGTTAATAGTATATTATATATATGAATTCAAAAGGGTAATGATTCTCTAACATAATCGATATGTAACGTTGAAGTACAAGAAGCCGTGGCGCGGTCCGTCCTCGGCGGGCATGCAGTGCGCGGCGTGCGGCACGCGCGTGTTCGCGGCGGAGGGCGTGACGGCCGACGGGCTGCACTTGCACCGCGCGTGCTTCCGCTGCGCTGTTTGCAAGGCCGTCTTGAGACCCGGGTGCGTTCACTTTGTTTATTTTTTTTCATTTCACGTTTATTACGCATATTTCAAACCAAGTTCTAATTTATTTGGTAACACTTTTTTCGTCCTGTCGGGGCGCAGCGGCACAAGCGTGTGACTGTAACAGACTGGTTCTCGGTCCGATTCTTTAACGAAAATAAACAGCAATCTTTATTTAAGCCATTTAAATATGTACAATTAATACTCCGCCTTCTTCTTTTTTTCATTCTTCATCCTTCATTTCTTCATCACGTCACTTTTATTACAGTCTATATAAATAAGTAAATAAGTCATTTATGGGTCTGAGTATACGTATCTACAATAGTATTCCGCAGTGTATTTTGAATTTGCCACTAGAGAAGTTTAAAGTAAATGTTAAAGTAATGTTAATTAAGAAAGCGTACTACACTGTCCAAGAATATTTGAATGATAAAAATATATTTAATTAAGGTCATTTGAATTTCATGCAGGATAATCACTATTGTATTAAACAATGAAATTGTGACTTTATTCGATATTGAAAAGAGCAACTGTTGAGTTTCTTGCCGGCTCTTCTCAGCAGAACTGCATTCCGAGCCGGTGGTAATTTTATGTTGTGACGATTCAAAAGTGCTTGCTAAAGCCTATTTGAATAAAGAATATTTTGAATTTGAATTTGAATTTACAATTGATAATTATAATAAACACAAGCTCTGTTCAACTTACAGAAGCTATACAATGGAGCGTTACGGCAGTAGACTAGTGTGTCTCCGTCACTCCGGCGTCTCGGTGCCCGACGCGATAGTGTCCAGTTCGTTGGCCCCGGCCCGCTCGGACGCGCCTCCGCCCACCCCGGAGAGGATCAGCCTGGAGCTATCCGACGGCGGTGCGAGGGAAATAGACGAGGACGAATGGACTGATCGGAACTTCCTGGCTTCGGAGACCTCGGGTGCTGGTGGACTTAGGTATGTTTATTTATGGTCTATAGTAATTGTTATTGTTTTAGTTTTGTACATTGCCTGGACGATATATTACGTTAGTATAAAGAAAACAGACATACAGATCAGACACAAGTGTGTTACAGCTTTATTATACACATATTCGTTTTGCATGCCTTCCAGCTTGGTATAGTAAAATATCAATCTTACTATAGGAGTAATATTACATATAAAAATTGGAGATTCAAAAAAGTTCGTAATTGTTTAGTTTAATATTTATATAAGTAAATTTAAGTTAAAATGTTTAATTTTATCCAGTGACGAAGAAGAGTCCAGCTCGGACGAATACACGGACGCTGGTGACAGTGACAACGAAGCGGAACATTCACCTGAGCCGGCCATCAGCGAGCCGAGACCGACGCACTCGCATCTTTACTTCTCTGATGATTCGTTCGGATATGATGATTATTCTGATGATGGTGAGTCAGTGATGTCAGTCATTTTATTTATAAGCAAGGCCTGTCGTGGCGTAAAGGCGGAAACGAGTGTATGTAAACGGTTATGGGTTCGATCCTCGCTCGAGAAAGTGAAATATTTGACATTTTCAAATGGAACATGTAATATTTTCATTTCTTTGCTCTGGTAAAAGGCCAAGTGCGGCGTTGAGTTCCGCCACCTTACAGTCAATGCCTCGAATTCGGCGGAAAGTGGGGAACGAAACAGATTTATTTCTTTATTGATTATTTCTTTATTGAGATGCTAAATATAATTTAAAGCCTTTATGACAATTTAGTTGATGATTTCATATAAATGAAAGATTTCTTATATTAAAGAGGGTTAGCTGAACCTCACTTGCGTAACATAAAAGTCATAAACTTACACGTCTGGAAAATTCCTTAGTACGGTACTTTTGTCGACGAGTCGAGAGGAAACGAAACATTTAGTAGGGGAGGCCACGATGCTAAATCGGGATTTATTCGAGCGTCATAGAGACCTATTGGGTTGTGAAGCTTAGGTGATGAAAAAAAAATGTCATATAAACCATAACCATTTCACCAGTGGGGGGAGCGGCTATAGATTTTCAAAAATGTAAAAAAAAAACAGTTCTATGGACTATACTCGAGCGAGTCAGATAATTATATTTTACATGCCGTACGTATTTTTAAAAATTTTCGTATGTTAATCTGACTTTCAGTGATGGGGGTGGTCGTACGTTGGGGTAAAAAATGAAAAAAAAAAGTTTAGAGGGCGTCAGATTTTCGAAGGGGATGTTAAGTGAACCTAAAAAAATGCTCTTATAAAATAATCTGACGATTTGGACGTGACGCATAGTCATATCCGTTATTAGAATGTGCAAAAAAAATGGTCATTTTGAAATACTCAAGCGCAGACGACAGATACGTCAGATTAAGATATATATGGTTCATCTTGATGCCTTAGACGTGCTGTTCCATAATCTGAAAAGAAGCGTGGAGAGGGAAATATAGACATCACGTAACTGCACGCATTAAACTTTATCGATAAATCTTTGTTGTTTCGGCTTGTGGAAATTGTCAGATTATATATTTTTCGTAATCCTTGAATTATTCCGTTCAAAATAAAAAAGAAATTAAATGTTGGCCTCTAAAGTCACAAGAGTTCTTATATACCTATGTTTTGTTTGTCTCAAAATAATTTAAAGTAAAAAAAAATGCCATAAATGAAATCCACGCAGCCACTTATAACACATTTCAAGGCGGCCACGACTAGTTGACCCTACTATAGTACGGCACTACCTATGTTCCAATAGAATATACAGTACGACGTATATATACATTATAACGTACAATTGGTAATTCATCGAATTCCAGGTGCCGAATCATCGGGCAACGAGTCATGTTCCCGGATGCGAGCGGCGCGCGAGGCCCGCCGTCGTGAAGTGCCGGTGGACGCGCGGCCGCCGACCGACAGCAGCGAGGTACAACGCTGCGTCGTCGTTTAGTACACATGTTGGATAATGGCCGCTGGGAGGTGCGCTGACGCTCTCTACCGCCGCCGTTACATTTCGTTTCACTCATCTCATTATATATTTATTTATTTGTTTGTGTACGTATATGTGTATTTAGCCATCTGTAGATTACGTCACACGTTAAAGGAATTATATTTGTTTTTTATTGAGGAATTATATATTTCGTGCTATTTTATTTTAGAAAGGAATATTTTGGAAAACACATTTTTTTAATTTAATAATTTCTAGATATTAAATTGCAAAATATGTCACGTCACACCGTCCGTAGCTAACGGAGGTTTTATAAGTGTGATTTACTGTGACAAGAACATACGCTGAATTGTTCTGACGTAATTTATGGATGGTCCTTTATACAATATATGTATGTGCATGCACTTACTTTATTAGAAATATTGAAAACATTATTACTACACGCATTATTTATTAAGTAAACTATACAGTATTATCTTGTAGATTTTTCTCGATTTTATTGCCTTAGTTAACTAAAAGGAATACAGGTTCTTTTTTGTCGGGTTCACTATCTACTATGTTTTTTTTTCATACTATTACTTTTAATTCATTTTATTTTTGTTTGCAGCTGATATTATGAAGAAATTAAAATTCCAAGGTTGAAATATTTGTTTAATAATTTTAAAATAACTTGTAACTTTTAGTAATGATCTATACGAATAGATTGTCAATAATTGTTTAAAAGTGAATTGTAGAATTTTATTGACAGTACTAATTTAACATAAAATTCGAATCATGTACCATATTTACATACATATCGCAGTTAACACAGGCGGCGGAGAGAGGTAAGAGTGTTTATGCCCACACTAACTTACGTTTGAATACATTTTAGCTGTTGCCGTTTTTGCTTATTATAAAAATTCTAATAGGAAAATTAATAATATTTTGTTTCATTAAAAAAACGTAATTTGTAAATAAAGGCGTTTCACAAGAAATTTAAATATATATATATTAACGATGTTGTCGATGTTGTGTGTGATTTTGACTAACTATTAATATTAATATTTTATTAGATCTTAGAGTTAGAAGTTCAACGAAAACTAAATCTCCGATATTAAAGCTGAAGAGTTTGCTTCTTTGTTTGTATTATTGAACGCTCTGAGCTCAGAATGTATTGGTTCGTTTTGTAAAGTTATTTTTGCATTAGATACCCCATTTCTCGAGATTGTAGGCAATATTATATAACGATAAAACCTGCATATATATAAATATAAGTTTAGGTGTGGAGATAATATAGGAGCGGTAAAAAAGTGAAAAAAGTTGAAACTCGAGAACTACCGTGCGTGCTAGCGTTACCGTACCGTGAAGTTATGCAATGATTCAACGTTAAAAATTCTAAACAAAGTTCGCCGTAAGGACAACAGAAAGTAGCTATTTTTATGTTTTACAAATTACAAAAAAATAAAGGGTTCTTTTCAAAATTGTTTTGGGCAACACTATTATTTCTTATTATAAATAAATAAAAAAGTAATATCATTATTGTTTACGGTAAGTTAGTGTGTGGTTTACTGCGCATGCGCACCTTCCTTTTTCACTTTAGTTTTGTTATATTATTAGAAAAAGTCAAAAGTGCTTAATGAATTTAGAAATGATTGTTTAAACAAATATAATGAGCTTGTGCTGTAAAAAACAGGTGGAGTCAGAGGAGGAAAGTGAGAGTAGCGATGAGGAAGTGTCATCGGCTACAGAAGTGTCAACTGACAGTGAATTTGCAAGAGAGGAATGTACCCCGGCTTGCCCCACCTCCCCGCCTGCCATCTTAGTGACCGAGGCCACTAACCCCGCGCCCCCGCCCCACGCCCCCGTTCCTCCCACACCCCCCGAGTACCCCCTCAGTAGAACACGATCGGCCGGCGGTCTAGCCACCAAGCGAGCACTAGAACTCAAGAGAAAATACCTCCTTGGTGAACCTTCACCGCCGTCTGTCAGAAAATCCGACTCGACGTCGCAACTAGACACTAAATTGGAAGCCTTTAGATCTAATATCACGGAAATTCAAAAACTATTGAACCCAGCTCCCGTTCAGCCACAAAAACCCATTGTTACCTTCCAAATTACAGCGGAAAACAAATTTCAACCGATGCCAGATATAATAAAAAATCTCTGCAGCGATGCACCTGTAGACTTGTTGACCAAAGGCGATTCACCACTTTGCACAAATGATTGGCGAGAGCCTATAAAGGAAGAAAAAAAGGAGCCAGATATAGAATCGGATTCACTTTCCGAGGAGGACTCGTCGCACACAGAGACAATGCCTAATCAACCTGTGCCCAGAGTTGAAGTTCACGACGAGGGCGGCGAACTGATACAGTTAGATAGTTTAACTATTATAAGTAATGGTCTAGAGGACAATGATGAGAAGGCTTCAGGTACTGCAACAACGACAGGCCCTACAGTGCTGGCGGCGGACTCGGAGTCTTCCGAATCTTGCAGGGACGCCACCACGTTAGCATTAACTGAAACGGAATTGTCAGATTGGGCAGCCGAGAGTGCCGTCTTAGACGATTGTGCTTTTGATGACAGGGAAGATAGAAAGAGGAGCAAAAACCCTAGAAGTCTAAGCGGACCGAAGTTGGTGCACGAAACGAAAAATATATCTGCAATAGCCTCACACGTCTGTGGGAGGACCAGCCCTGAGCCAATAGTTTTTTCAAACGCTTTAGAACATTTTGAATTTGCTGATGAAGGCGATCAAGATCCTTTTATAGAAACTCCTACAACTCCTAGAAATGAAGGTTTTATGGAACTAATGGACAACGATTATGATCCTTATTTTCCCACAAACGATAGGTCTATGAATTTCATTGAAAGAACGTTTTCAGAGACTACTATTAAGCCTAATGAAGTGGCCCAAACAGAAGATGACAAACCAAGTGATTTTTCTGATGTCATAAAGTTTATTGACGATCAAGATTCTAAAACAGAAAGTGTTTCAAAAGCCGAAAGTGAAAAATCTTTATCTCACATTGAAACGCCGCAAAATGATGTTCTTGATAAGTCTAATACAAGTAGCGACCGAAAAGAAGATTCTCTCATAAAAGTTTCAGAACTTAGCAGTATGGATTTCGATGCCAACATAGATCTAAAACGGGAATCCACGAGCATATCCGACACTTCACCACCGCTAGAAGATGAAAAAGGGAGTAAACTTGATAAAATTGATGATGACAAACTGGAAAATGAAACGTCATTAGAAGATATTTCTCCTCCCTTGGCTTCTGAAAAATCTAAGTCACAAAGTAGTTTAACTTATAGCAATTTAAATAAGCCTATATCATTTACGAATCCTTGCAGTATTAGATTATACGCACCGGCCATTTGTAGATCAGCCAGTGAGACTTTCACCAGACCGAACATTCGGTTACCGACGTCTGCGCCGCAACACACAGACTTTAGTTTGTCTTATCACTTAAGTTCAGATTCTGTTTCCACAACAAGTCCCACTTCCAGACGTGATACTATCGAAAAAGTGCACGAAATAAAAAAGGAACGAGACGAACAGACTGAAGTAGTGCGGCGGTTAGTACTAGAGCGGCTCGGTAGTAACGGGCAACGGGCGAACAAGAAGTGCTCTCGCAGGACCAGGCCGTCCCCCCTGAGCGCTGTGCCCCCACCGGTGCCGCCGCCCCCCGCCTCGCCGCCCGCACCCCCGCCATCTCTCCCGCCCCCGCCTCCGCCGCCGCGCCCTTCTCCGCCGCCCCTCGATGCGCTGCCCGTCGCGCCCTCCCTCTCCGACCCCGACCTCACGCACGAGAGGAGACGGAAAGGTATTATGAGGAGCATTTCGAATTACTTCAACAGACGACTGGGACCCCGACAAAAGGTAATTTTACATTATACTAATTTTCATAGCTTAAAGCATATAAATTCCATATTTAATAAAATACGATACTTTCTTCAATAAGGAAACATGTGCACAAACAGTATGAAAAATGAACATCTCATTCGAAGCACGCAAAGACGCATTGCATTTTACATGAAATGTGTTTGTCATACTTTGCTAAACGAACGACCTTAGATGTATTGACACACAATAATCTACACTAGTACTTAAAATTGTGAATATTGTAAATAATGGTGGTTGTGAAAATGGGGGTGGGTGTCCATATTTGGCCCATTGAATAATTAGCGTAGGTCAGTTATGTTCCCATAAAGGACACCCACAGTAGACTAACACTAGTTAAATTTTCAGTGTGTCTCGGAGCCGGACCTGACGACGCACGTAAGCAAAGCATATCAAATACAGTATCGTGAACTCGTGAGTCGCATGCTGTGTCCATCTCTCTCGCACACCATCCGCTAACTGTACGTTGTCTTGTCTCGCTCAGTCACACCGTTACACCGTTACGACATACGACTTGTCCCGCTTTTACCCTCCGCATTGGATCATAGATTTTCTATATTGAATCTTTGTTAGTCACACTATTATGGTTTACAAGTGGCGGACTTGTGCCTTCAATATTGGATCGTAATACGCTATAATGAATCTCTGACTGACATTCACACCGTTGCGACTTATTACTTATACCGCTTTTACATTCTGCTTTAGACCTATACATGTGCGATATTAATTAAGTGACATTTACATTTTACAGTAACGACTTACAATTTACTTACCTCCTGTATCTTTTGCAGATTTCTTTGATATCTCACTCTACTTGTCTTTCCCTAATTAAAAAACCTTTAAAAGTACCTTATCGTCACCAAATTATCATCAAACCAATAACTTTGATAGTATATTTTCAATTTCCTTTGTGTATAGTTATTTTTTTTAAAGATTTAACCTATTTCTTACATCCTCCAGATCCAATGTAAGTTAGTGTTGCTCGTTGTCTTTGCTTTCTATCGTTAAGGGCAAGTTCGATAAATGGATGTTTCGTCTTTACATTATTGTATTGGCTTTTTATTTTATCTTTTAGCATCTTGTCTATTGAATGATATGTGCGCTAATGATTGTTCTGCATGTTTGAATGGCTTTCTTATGTATTATGAAAAATGTAATGCTTTATTGTCTATGGATGATTATTTCTTTTAGTATTTAACTTTTTATTGATTTAAGTGTTATTTTAGTATAAATATATATATTTTTCTGTGCATAGTTATATATATATATATATATATACATATATATATATATATATACATATATATATATACATATATATATATATATATATATATATATATATATATATATATATATATATATATATATATATATTCTGTGCATAGTCATATTTCAGTATGGAATATTTTTTATGTACATAATAATGTACTATATTTACTTAATTGAAATTACTAATGTAATTTACTTGTTGAAAAAAAAATGGCAAATATTTTGATTAATTTAATAAATCTCGCAAAGAAATTCTGGTAGATTGTATAAAGCATGTAAAATAGCTGTGGTAATTATCTCGATTAGTGAGTGCTATTTTTTTTTTTTTATAAATACAAGGGGGCATAATTTTTAATATATTTAAACTTTAAACTAGCTTTTATGTAACAGGAGCCCCACCAAAGTCGTCGCGATCACAAGTCCACAGGTGCTTTACAAGACGCGCCTCCCGTGCCGCCGCCGCCCGCCAGTTACACCCCACCTAACATATCTACATCGTCACGATCGAGACCAGGTATTGTGGATTGTTATAATTTGTTTCTATACATTATTTTTTCCTTATTTCCCATCTCTTATTGAAAATAAATATATATAAATAACGACTGTAGGCAGAATATACCGCTAGTGTAGCGTGCTGTAACTTTTTTCATACATTCCTCCTCGTGCCTAATATTACATTTAAATGATAAGGGTTATTAAGTCACAACTTGTTTGACTTTTAAACATACGATTTCATATCCAGACATTAAATGCCCTTTCCCCAGGACTTCGTATATAATCTATATTTTAAACAATCAAAATTTCAAAATTCAAATAATCTATATTTTAAAATTATACAAATATTATATTTACATAGTTGAATTTTACATACTTGAATTTTCTTAATTGAAATGTATTGGGATTGAATAAATGTTTCAAAAAAGACATTATTTTTCTTACATATATTGCATTGTAATTTTCATTTTGCGGCATGTATTTATTTGTAATGTAGCTTTTGCATATGTCTCTTGCATTAAGCTCTATCGCATTTTAATATGTAAACTTTTATTATCATTTAGCGAAGCAATTCATACAGCATTTTCATAATTAAAATTACTTACAAACAAATGTTCATTATTTAATGAAGTTAACTTTCATTTGACATGTAGTGTGTAAGTGTTTTACAATAATAGTTTATCATAAGCTTGTGCCACCAACATAACAATAACTCCCATCACATAAGGGGCGTATTACGGGGGGTCGGGGGGTGCTGGAGGTGTTGGGGACGAAGACGAGCGTGACGCAATGCAGCTGTGGTTCGAAGCGAGATGGGCCCGGCTCGTAGCTCAACGCCGCGCCAGGGAGGAGGCGCGCGAGCCCGCCGACCGACGCGTCGCGAGACTACAGCGCCGACTAACACGACCCCTCTCTGGTATTGTTATATGATACTCGTATTGTACGCAACTAACACTCATTTGTTATTAACTTATTGCATAAATATTTTTTATTATTATTTTAATGTCATTTATTAAACTCTTTCCATTACGATTACGCATTGTAAAGAATTTAATAAAATGAGAATTTCGAAAGAAAATACATATAATAGTTTAAGCAATCGTCGCAGTTTATGAGAGAATTAAATATTTTTTTTTTTCTTTTAATTCTTCAAAAAATTGCATGATATCGACTTATTATCAAACTGTAATTTTAGATATATTTATTAGAAATTTGATTAAAAATTAAATGTAATAATATCAAAGAAAAAAAATAAAAAATATTAAAGAAGTATGGTCATTATCAACATTGCATGAGCTCTTTAGCGCCCTATGCATTATACATTTGGTATTTTATTTTCATTTCCATTAATTTTCGCAACATTTCTTAGCTGCCCTGCAAATATATTTATTTATTTTGAAAAATATTTATTAATTAATTTTATCTTCGTGTCTTTCATCCATAAACTTACCAATAACACAACGAATCTGTATGAAAATCTGACAAGACATTAGAAAGCTATAGTTCATTTGACTATACCCTGAGTATTAAAAAACAACAAAATATCTCCAGCTGAGCAGCAAGCAGCTACAGTAGCTGAGCTAGTTCAAGTGTCTGCACAACGTGATGCGCATCTCGCGTTAATGGCAGCGGACAGGTAACAAGATAACATTATATAGCTATTATTCTTTTTAGTGGCGCAGCGGCACGAGCGTGTGACTGTAAACGACAGGTTGTGGGTTCGATACACACTCGAGGAATTGAAATATTTAATATTTTCATTTTAAATGTTTAATGTTTTCATTTCTTTGCTCTGCTACGAGGCAAAACGAAATTACAACTTACATTGTTATTTTTTAGTAAAGTTTAGAACATAACTTAACGGACACTTTTGTTCATAATGTATGTGTTTTTATTTCAGGAGACGAAATGCAGCGAGCAGCGGAGTTGGCGGCTAAATTCGGTTTAAGTTTTCCATAGTAAACTTTACCTGAAGTTTTACCACACATTTTTATATCGAACAAAGTATGTTTAATCATATTCTGTTGGAACTATAAAGATTTACAACATACAAACATATTGAGTACCCACGTTAGAATGAATCTTCTAATTAATAGGGCAAAGCTTTATTCGATACTTTTATTTAGCTTTTATCATACTTACATAAAAGAACAAGATAGCTTTAAAGAATAAGATATGGCTTCTTTAACGTTCATTAATGAAATTATAAGTAATAATAATATTATTCTAAAGAGATTACACTAACAATACTATACCTCTAATATAAAGAAAGGTCTTCACAGATAAACATTGGTGTCTCGTTGTAATAATGTGTATATTTATTTATATTTTTGTACGATATACGATATTTATGTCATAATTGACAATGTCTAATTCAAATGTAAGAATCAAAATTATAACTTTGGAACATTTTACCAGTGACATGATTTAATTTTATATAATAATAACAATGTTTATTGCTGATCATTTTATTGGCGCTTTTGAACATGTAGCGGTTTAATTAAATGTAGATTGCTGTTAATTTTACTATCCACGTAGATATTTAAAGTATTTTCGCAAAGTACTCAGTAAAAATTTATGAAAAATGAAATTATAAGAGACGATATTAAAATTCGTTTTCGTACTTTGTGACACTGAATTATAGTTAAAAACAACAATATAATTTTACATTTTTTTAATAATTTGAGACGTGCACACATTTTGATATTCATTATCAAAATAACTTTTTAAACCAACAGAAAAAAATGGCCTTCGTGAATATTTTATTATATGTAACATTTTGAACAGTTATATATATATATATTTATATATATATATATATATATATATATATATATATATATATATATATATATATGTATATATATATATATATATATATATATATATATATATATATATATATATATATATATATTTGAATCACATACATACAAACATGACATATAAGAGGTCAGCACCTCGATAAAGTTTAAGGGGGTTTTGCATTACGTTAACGGCTAAATGAACTGAAAAATAAGTCAAAATGCACAAAGTCCCTGCTTTTGTGTATAAACGGTGTGCTAGATATGCCAAAAGAGTATATTATCGTAAAATAATTGTATAAAATAAGTATAGAAAAGTGCTAAGTATTACGATCTTATTCTAATATGCATTCTAATTGCTATATTTCCTTGTAATAAAAAAAAATGCAATATTACTCACTCTATTAAAAGCTTTAGATCACGTTTTAACATGAAGTACAATAAAATATAAAATAGATATAATCATAGTAATAGACAGATGGTTTGGGCAAATTGTAATTACTAGATCAGGGATGAGATAGATGACTAACTAATGATTCGATACATTGATAAGTTTTAGATTGTTTTGGAAATGGGTGGAGTATTTGAAACTCGTTTTGAAAGGTTTGTGATTTTGTCTGGCCTAGCTGAAATACTAGCGCTTAACTACAAAAAAAGATATATAAATATAATGTTGTCATAAATCCTATATATTGGAACCGCAATTATTGAAAACTAGCGGATATTCCGAAATAATCGGTAATCGGAACTGTAATAGTAATTTATATATAAATCTCCGCATCCAGATGCGAAATGTTACATCCGTAACATCCCTGGTGTAAACAACTAAATGAAACGGAAACATGATGCACTCGAAGCCAACAGGGAAATGTGATCGTATAAAAATATTTTTATGAGAACATTTAGATTGTTATATGATAGAGTATTTTTTTTACAAATATAGTTCATAGAGTTTCTATCTAGTAGACTTTTTGTAGTATTTATTGATTAGTAAAGTTGACTGCCACTTTGGCTGACTCACGCGTCGCTTGCAGTAACGTAACGCTTTCTATGTGCATTCACTTAAGTATATTTAATATACATTTGATATATTTTTATATTAAATATTTCATATTGGTTCTCATTTTGTAACAGTATTACTATATATCATGGTTTGTCGATGTATCGTTTGTTGGAATATTTAATTATGACGAGGAATGTATTGGGAGGTGTTAATATCCGCATCATAGTTAGTGACTACCACAGGCTATTGTGTCTTGTTAAAAAAAGAGTACTTCTGCTTTTTACCTCGTTCACCTTCTAGCATTTAATTTTTTATATAATTAGCTTCAATATATCTAACTATTAAGAAAATTAATATAAAAACTTAAAAATAAAATTATTAAAGAAATAAATGGCTATAAAAGAATTGTAGAGCGCATTTGATATCTCTTGCTAGCTTGCGTTAACGTCATTCATTCCTCGACGACGCTTACTTATTTTGTATGGCATTTTTTTAATATTTGAAACAGTTATAAATTCACCTTCGCCCAATACCACAATAATTCTATAAATAAACAAATAAACTGTACATTATTTCGAAGCAGTATTCAAAAATGATATATTACATATATATATATATATATATATATATATATATATATATATATATATATATATATATATATTTATATATATATATATATATATATATATATATATATATATATATATATATATATATATATATATATATATATATATATATATATATATATATATATATATAATGAATAATTATCATTTACATTATTTTACTGTATTATAACATCAAATATAGGCTTAGATTTTTTTTTGTAGAATAAGCTAAGAAGAGTATTTTTTTATATTTTCATTAAATTTGCGTCACAAGCGGACCGTCCTTGAGAGATATTACTAGAATGCTTACTTTTTTTTTAATAACGTTGGTGCGTGGGGTTCTTTTTTATTTCACCTATTTATAATAAAAATATACATTGTATTGTATTGTCACATTTAGATAATCAGGCGGTTTGTATAGATATTTTCTTTATTATGATTGTGTCTTATAGGTATTTTTTATATTATTTTTAATTTTAATATTTTTGTTATACTGTCACTTTTTATATATACACACATTTTTATATATGTTTTTGGTTGTTTTTTTATAATTGAGTTTTTAGTCATATAATTATGTTCTATACGTAGGTGTCACATAAATTATCTGGTAAGATTTTAATTAGAAACCATGTTTGTTTTTATTTTGTTGTATAATGTTTGCATGTATATTATAAATTACAAGCTTACGGGCTCTGCATATTATTTCGATAATGAAATTAGTATATTTTTATTGTTTTATTTTATCACTTATACAACTTATCACTTATATAAAAGTACTGTTACTTTATAACGATAAATTTGTTTACTCAAAATGGAATTGAATTATGACTATTTGATATAATTATCACAAAAATACACATGCATCACATTATTTTTTAAAAAAGTCTTAATTATACAATGGTAATTAAATTTAAATCATTTAATATTTATTAATCCAAGTAACATGTTCATTTGTTAGTTTTTAAATATATTTTTAACAACAAACAGTTTTAATACTATATAATATGTTTATATATATTTATGTTAAGTTTAGGTTTTTTAATATATGTTTAACGTTGTATAGGCGTAACTAAGACTCAATTTTAGACAATTATTTAGAATATAAATGATCTCTTCAGCGAGAAAAGTTCATTCTAGGCAGATCCTGTAAATCGTTTTAACGGCAGCTATCATCATTGTCTGATCTAATCAGTGAAACCGTCAACATTTATATTAATTCTTCATTAATACGGCTTAATATGATAGAAATAAGATCAGCGCAAGGTTCTACACAAAGCAAATGTACCTCTTTTTTTTGTATAAACAATTTTCAAATTAATAAAAATATTACTATATCACAAAGGATTTTTTTATTGAACACCATCTCCTTAAATTTAAACTGCAATTAATTTATCACAAAACTTTATTTCGGTTACATGAATAAATACTTCACATGCGCACATTGGTGTAAGTCAATATTTGACAATACTAAATGTAACAAAACAATAAATATTTTATGAATTAAATGCGATTGATGATATTCTGGATTATTGTCACGTTGTAATATTTACATTGTAATCGCTTGTGATTGTTATATATTAATGTTAATTTTGAAATTCAAACTTTATTTCTGGTTTTGATTGATTCCTTATTGCCTGTTCAATGGCACATATACAAAGTCGTAACAAACTTAGCTTTAGGTCGAAATACGTTGTACTCACTAATATTATAGAAACATTGTAAGCAATCAATAAAGGAATATTTTGTACCTTTCAGAAGTTAAAATTAACTTTGTTTTATTTAATAAACATAATTTATGACGTTGTTAAACACTAAGTTACGTTCAATTTGTGTTTATTAGGTGAATGAATGTGAAGATACAATAAAATAATTATTAGTGGTCTAAAAGAAAGTTAGAACGCTGGTCAATGATTAACTTCAATCTAGTCTTAAAAACTTATATTTACATTTCATATTGAACTTTGCCTATGCAAATATACTTATGTTAACGTAAACGAGTACCTATACCAAAAAATAAGAAAAGATCAAGGTAATCATAGCAAAAGCAAGAAAGTTCGGTGTATATTTACGTAAGTACGTACATACTGTTCCTATTCATTTCCAGTGGGTTATGATTAGAAAAAAATACAAGAAAAAAATATATATGGATATAGAGCCTTAACTTATATTTACTATTTAACAACTAATATCTTTCTTTCAGTTTAAAGTCATCTCACTTACCATTTAATATTTGTTATATAAATTTCAGCATAACTTTTGTGTGAATTATCTATACATCAATTATATTGTCATTCAGAGGTTGTCAACCAAGTCTGTGGTAAAATCGAGATAGTCCTTACGTATATTACTTATTTCCAAAAACTATATAAATAAATATTAGTAGAAAGGAAATCAGCAAGTAGGCTGAAATTTATATAACAAAAAATGATAACACATCAACTTAATTAATTGTTTTCTATAAAATATTTCTAACAAGCAAACTTATCGATATCTACATTTATTCATATTAAACATAGCTAATTTGCAAGAAACTTTTAGCCTAATAAAAAGTGAAAATTACACGACGGATGACAACTTACAAAAAGTTGAGCAAATAATTACGATAAAGTATCGTCTTTAGTTTGTACGCTAAAATAATATTAATAATTTATTAACATTTAAATTATTTCCTAAACAATAAATAATACTTATCATCATCAGAATAATTTTACTGGTATATTACCACTCTTCTAAGTCTAATAACAGAAAACAAGAACATCTCCTAGTCGATTTTTCTGATGTCTGATAAGTAAAAATATTTGGATTATCTAGATTTACTACATTCAGTCCAGGCGGCTCATACTCGTCAAATGTTGTATTTAGTAAATAGAAATATGTAATCAGTATCGATGTTATGTATGTAGAGTAAATAGTGCAAGTGTGTTAATATCTAGGTTTGTGGTTGTGGTGCGCTTGGGCGCGGTGCGGGGGCTGCCAGTCGGGGCGGCGCGCGTCGCGGTGGTGGTGGTGATGGTGGTGACGGCGCGGCGCGGGGTACACGTCGGACACCACCAGCTCCGAGCCGTCCTTGGGGGCCTCCCTCGCCTCGCGCTCGTGGCGTCGGGGCCCCGCGTGCTTCCCGCCCGTGGCCTCGTGCAGCTCCTCCCACGCCTGCCGGTAGTACCGGTTAAGGCCACTCCGCGACTCCGACGACGACGAGTCCAGCGACGCCACCGTGTTGCAGTCGGGCGACACGTGGTGCCTGTATCGCTTGCCGTCATTATGTTTCCTGCTAACATTTTAATTTTTTTTTATTGTTTGTGTAATGGATTGATAAAAAAATACTAATAAGCATAATTTTAAACGTATGCGTATTGATATTTGACATTTGTCATAATATTTACAGCATTTAGCAAATGAACCACAACGAATATGTATAAACGAAGATTTTGTGATTCAAAACCGTGACGTGTAGGTACTTTGGCATTGTGCTATTGTGTGCTCTTCTGTAAATACAACAAAGAATCAGTCTTAATGAATAAAAATACAATTTGGTAAGCGTGCTATGAATATTTATATGTGTGTGCGATTTATCGTGACATTGACGACTTGAGATGCCCTCAAAATTGCTCTATAGCTTCACGGAGCAGCCATTCTGGAAGCCGTGCCATATTGAAACAAATAAATGTTTCTGGTGCATCGTGCTTCGTGCGATGCGGAGTGACATGGTGGCTTCGAACTTTTGCAAAAATGTACACTTGTATTAAGCTACAGCCACCGTGTCAACCGCGTGCTGTACCTTAAAATATAAACGCACTGGCTATAAAGGGTTGGAGAAATGGCCCGCGCGGTGGGTGAGGCGGTGGGCGCGGGCGAACTCGCGCCGTCCCACTTGCTGGTCCGGGAACGGCAGTGCCAGCAACGTGTACCAGCGTGAGGGCAGTTCGCGGACCGGCGCCTTTTCACGCTTGCGATCCCCACTAATGGTTATTAGCAACGTTTACTACTTTTTGTTAAGCTTTGCGAGTTATCTTTATGTGCCATTTGAATTCGGAAGTGTATGTAACTGTAGATTTGAGTAACTGTGTGATTTTATTCATTTATATAAGTATCTAGTCTATAATATAGTGTAAACGTGTTCCTTTATCTAATTGTGATTCGCCTTTAAGTAATCGTAACTAACTTCAAACATACATTAAATATAAAGCGTTGCAACAATTTGAGAATTAAATTATAAGCATTTATATTTTAAGGTACTATCATACCTTCATGCTGGTAGTATTTATCCTCAGTAAGCACGCCTAAAACTTGATTATTATTTGTATTGTTATAATAGAAACGCTGGCATTTTGTAGTGTCTTTACCTTCTAACTAAGATGACGATAGTAGTAATGATCGCGATGAGGAACACCAGAGCTCCGAAGGCGGCTAAGGCGACCACGGCGCCAATATTGAGGCGGGCGCCGAGCGTCTCGCGTCGGTCGCCATCGACCGGCTGAGGGACGTTCACGCGAGGAGTTTGCTCTGCTCTTATATTGTTGCCGCTACCAAACACCTGATCACAAATGCCGTATCCGTTAAAATAAGTTTACATATCAAACATATTTATATGTTAGATAATAGAATATATAAGTCTTTTCTTTATAAATTATGATCATCGTGTTCAATATAATTACGACGTATTGCTCGAGCAAATTTCTTTTATATTTTAGCTAAAAGCATTTGCCTCTTATTATTTATTAATACTAGATTCACCTGATTTTCTCTTGGGTGGCTCGCAACTATGATGTGAGGTACGTGACTTGTGGAAGAGTCTTGAGAGTCTGAAGGTGTAACCTTTCTAGGGGGAGGTTTCTCATAGACTCTAGTAGTAGACCTTTCAGTTGTTGTAATTCTAGGACGCGGCCGTCTGGTAACTTCTGAAGGGACGAATGGATTTGGTGAAGAAAGAGGCCGTTGTGTCCTGGACCTCGTAGGCAAAACTAGTCTGGGAGTAGTTAGTACGGGGACAGGTGACGGCGTGGTCGGTATCTGTGTAGTCGCAGGAGGGGGGGTGGTGGTCGTAGTGGTCGTAGTCGTCGTTGTGGTTGTAGTAGTGGTTGTTGGACGCTCTTCAGCTGTCGATAAAATAATATTTAATTAGTTAATATATTTGCAGTTAAGGATCTAAATAAAAATATTATTAGACAAGTCAGTCAAGTCAGTTTTAAACTTTAAACGGATCATCAGTATACCGCACCGGTACAATCACTTTAGGCGAAAATATTCTTGCAATAAAATCTAATTCAGAAAGGGTAATGGATTAAAATCATACTTTGCGAAATAATAATTCGCTTTTTCTACGGAGGAATTAAATTTGCAGTATTAAAGAATATCTTACGATAGCAATGAGGAGGCACGGCGTCCCAAAGACCTGTAGCAAGACATTTTATTTTATTTGCGCCGTGAATTTCAAATCCTTTGTTACATGTGTACTCAGCTACAGCTCCGAAAACTGACGCATTATCGGTGATTTCCATGCGTCCGTTCTGAATCTGGGGCGGATCTTCGCATTGGATGACTGTTAAATAAGCAAAGATTTATTAAAGCTTAATAGAACCTAATAATTTATACTGAATAAAGACTACATTACTTATTTTTGTGATTGTAGTAGAAAAAAAAAACACTTATTATGTAACATACTCACGTACGTACGTAACTAACTTACCATCGCATCGTGGTGGTGGTCCGTTCCAACGCTCGTCGATATCACAAACGAGACGAGAGCGACCCGCCATTTCGTATCCAGACTCGCATGCATATTGAACGTGTGACAGATATGATACAGAACCGTTTAATAGCTCGTAACCACCGTGGGGTATTTCAGCAGGGAAACCGCATTCAATTCCTGATAACATAATAAGTTAAGCATAAACATTATGGTAATAAGGCAAAGCGCGGCGTTAAGTTCCGCCACTTAACACGCAATGCATCAAATTCGGCGGAAAGTGGGGAACGGAGGTGGAACGGAGTGTCTTAATACTAGGTTCTCGGGTTCCCTCTGCCTACCCTGCCTCGTGCGGGATACAGCGTGAGGCTAAAAAGAAAAAAAAAAAACATTATAGGCATATGGTTTTTAAAGTGCCGGTGCCAATTAGCAAAAACTGAAATCATTTTATTTTTGTCAAGTCTGTGTACCCAATGTGTCTGTCCTTATGTCACAGTTATTCTATTCAAAATCACATTTAAACTTGGTATTAACAACTGTACTGAGTAAGTGAGGTTTGCGACATAAATCATTTGAAAGACAAATACTTTCAAAGTGGAACCTACGTAATACTAAAAAATAAATAAGTTTTGAAACCAGAGACTAAAAATAATTTTATAATTTATAACGTGCTTAATAAAACAAAGAAACCTATGATAAAATATAGTATATAGAACATAAAATACAGTACATATTCAATAGATCTTTGCATAATAATTTATAATAATATTCTAACTTTAAATAATTATAAAAATTTGACTAAATTAAAAGGCTTACTTTTACAAACAGGTGGAAATTCATCGTAAAATCCAGTGTCTAGACATGTTCTCACAGTGGGGCCGACGAGCAGGTGCCCTTCATCACAAGAATATTCTACTGTAGCTCCAACTTCAAAGCTCTCTGTAGTCATCGTGGAGTTAGGTGGTTGTTCAGGTCTCCCGCATGCTTTGGGTTCTAAAAATAAATGTTCCACAGTTGAAGACAATTAATCAAATATCATGACCAATTTTATTACACTAAAATATATTTATTACAATATTTTTATATATTAAAAATATCTTGTATTACAATATTCTTAACATCTAGCACAATCGCAATGCAAAAATACCAATAATTCGCGCGGCAAAAACGTGAATGGAACTTACGGTGTTGACAGATATAGTTCAGCCTCGATTGGCAATCAGTGTCAGCCCACAACCAGCCCTTGCTGCCGTCGAACCTGGCGCAGCCCTCGCCGCCGCCCGGCGCGTTCCAGAAGGAGACCGTCACGTCGTTACCGTTCACCCACTTCCAGTTGTTTGGATCTTGTGGGTCGCGGACTGCCCCCATCCAGTACTGACTGCTGCTATCGCTCCTAGCAAAACAGATTTTGGACGTAAATAATAAAATAACAATTATTATTATCACGTACACAAATGTTAGATTTATAAATTTTAGCTAAGTATATGTATATACATAACACGCTGACAATTTTATGAAATATAAAGCATTGTTCTGCAAAATAAATTAATTAGCTAATGTTACCATAATCAGCAAAGTATAAGCCAACTATAACTTCTATATATGCCAAATCTGTATTAAAAGTAATCAAAAAGGTACAATTACACGCCTTTTCATATTGAACTCAGAATAATACAATAAACAAAACACACATTCACATTAAACTGATACATACATCTTAACAAACCACAACCTCTTTAATACATTCAAAATAAAAATGAATTCTATATTTTTAATCCAAACCTAAATTATTAACCACTTCAGCTTTACTTACATCAGTCTATTTGCTATATGAAATATATATCTATCTTCTTTATATAAATTATTATTTAAATAGTTTTTTCTGTACGATTACGCATAAATATAATTTGAAATAACGTATCTATCATTCACAATTGATATGAACGATTGTTCATAGAATTTGTAGGACGGGATTCCGTTGCAGCACGGTGTCCAATCACGCTAACGGCTAAAACGTAACAGTCAAATGGAAGACGAGACCAGAAATTGAGTCGAATCAACTCGCTCTGCTTCGCATAGCGGATCTGTAATGGATCATTCAACTAATAAGAACTTGTGTGCTGATTTTTACTCCGTAGTAACCGTACCACTATGGAGCTCATGTAATACATTATATGTTATAGTAAGTAGTCTATGATTCGTATGAAGGGAATATTATTAGAATTATTAATGAAATTATTATTGGTTTTCTTTTACAAACATGAAATGACAACAAATAATATTATTTCCAATTTAAAGTTTAAAATAAAATGAGTATTTTTAATAGGTATTTTCTTGTTGAGCTATCAATCAATGTCACGAAGATTGAGACAATATTCGCAGACTAACGTAATGCACATACATATTCCATATAAATTTAACATCAAATTCGCATTAACACAGCAGAGTGCAATAAGATTTCATTTTAACATCAACCAATATATTGTATATTGTGTGGATACACGAATTGAGTATTGCAGCATATTGCAACATCAACCGATATTAAGTAAAATGTAATATTACCATATACTTGTATATTAAATTCACCTATAATAACACAAACACACACAAAAAAACGCGCAGCTTAGACACTATAATTTTGAATACTATTTTTCACTCACCGATGTCTTCGCCAAAGTTCCCAGCTAATGAAGCCTTGAAGGGCTGGATTGCTCTCGTCCACTAACGTGCCGCCCCTCGAGCGACAAAATGCGAGAGAATCTCTAAAGTTCACCGGCTGGCGATCGTAGAAAATATAACATTTGCCATTATAAGTAGCTGTACTGCCCGGAGGTTGATCTCGGAATTGTGGACATCTTTCTATGGGCAGAGCTTGATCTGTGTATACGAATGCTTCGCAAATAGAAAGTTGGCTAGGACTTGATGCTTCTAAGTGAACGCTGACGAAAGCTCCTGGCATTGGCGGATTGCATGGCAGGAAAAGAGGTTGTCCTTCTTCTAGGAAGCCCGTGAATCGATTACAAATAGGATTAGTTCCAAGATCCGGCCGATTGTTGCCAACTCTCACTACGATCACTGCTGGCTTATTTGCACCTGAAAAATATAAATTGTTATTGATACTTATATCAAACTTAATTGTCATAACGTATTATAAAGTAAATGTTAAGCTGACTTAATCTATAATTCAACGATTAAGTTACAGTCCTCTCTTGGACCATTATTTATTTTTCAGCTTCACGCAGTATCCCGCACATGGCACAGGGAACATGGGTACCTAGTGTTAGGACACACCGTTCCACTTCTGTTTTCCACTTTCTGTTGAATTTGGAGCATTATGTGTTGAGTGGCGGAATTCAACACTGCGCTTTCCCTTTCTACCACAGCGAAGAAAAGAAAACATCAAATATTTAATTTGAAAACATTAAATATTTCATTTCTTTTGGGATTGGACCCACAACCTGTCGTTTACAGTCACACGCTTGTGCCGCTGCGCCACGACATGCCTCAATAATTAATAATTGATATAATTATCATTTTTCAACAACTTTATATCTATATTTAAGCAACGTTTACATGTCAATGCTTTCTTTGCGTCCTGCATTGGTTTTGATGTCTCATAACTTTCACTAGAAGGTTATCATTTGCAGTCACTGAAGCATGTCCGTAAACAGTTTATAATACAATATTATTAAAATAATAAGATTTGTAAATACCCCTTTACTTTAATAAAATTATCTTGGAAAGCTGTGGATCTTACCGCATTTCCATTTAATAGCAGTTTCGTTTCACAAGTTACGGGGGTTACGTTGTCTTACTTTACGCACCTCAACATACGTGACACGGCGTTTTCGTCATAAACGTGTACAGACAAAACACAAATATTCAAAGAAACCGTTTACTTTTTGTTTAATATTCACTTATAGAATATTGGATAAAATGTATTTGATGTATCAACAATAACAATGCGTTATTTTATTCCAATTGGAAAATGGTCAATGCGTGGAGAGTATTATTTTAATTAGTAAATTAACGCTCACGAGTGAGTTCGAGCTCCACTGGCCATATAGGTCGAGGAAGACAGACGGCACTCTGAGTAACGCTCAACAACACATGAAATATTATGTTTATTAACCCGTTACTAATATAAAGGACTTGTGGAAAATAAGCTAACATGAATTGATATAATTCCAACAATGTGAAATTACATTAAATTATGTAAGATGAATTTCTTCAATAACGGTTGATGTTTTCACTAATGTTAGTATCTATTCAGTGTTATGATTTATTACAATATTAATTAATTGTATAATAATATCTGTAACTCTTTAGATAATATCGAAGTTATATATAAAATTAATCCATCAAGTGCGAATCTGGTGTGCCCACCCAAGGGTCCCGTATCTATTTTAGTACTGTGGGTCAACTAGAAGAAAGCCAAAGGTTCTAATTACACGGCGTATTAAGTTGACAAACTTAGTTTGTATGAAATATATTATGAATACAAGTGTGTAATATTTATTTTTATATAAAATACCTATAAGTTGTAACTTTTTGGGCGTTATCTTTTATTTGCATTATAATGTCTCACTTTTTGCCAAATTTTATGACCATGGGCACAGAGAAAGTACCTCAAAGGCTTTCAAGTACCCAGCGAACTTAATGCAAAATGCAGCAAAATCGGTGCTTAAAATGCTCATATTTTTTATTGCGTTAATTTAGAAGCCAAATTTTTGTGACTTTCAAGGGACCGTAGTCCTGAATATTGGATTTTAATTTTAGCTTATTAACTCCATTCGACCTCGAATTAAATGGTATTAAAATAGATCGATAACAAAATAATCTTATAAGGATTCCGTTTTTACTTTAAGGTAACGAACCCTAAATCACATATATGCACTTACCGCAACAAGGTTTGCCGAAGTCCAGCCTTACGAGTTGAACCATATAAGGTTCTAGCAGGTTGACGTACCACCAGGGTACTCTCTCGGATTTGGTGAGCGTACATGTCTCCGCGTTGAAAGCGACAGCGGTGCTGCCATCGAGAGCCCTCTGAGGTACTCCACTGTCCTCCGTAGATATTTGCATTGGAGCTTTACCGGCAGCCACGTTTAGCACTAAAATAAATAAATTAATATAAAATTAACTTACTTAATAATAAGTATTATTTTGCTTTTAAGAGTTAATACATGGTTTTTGTTACGATGAATTCTTCATCAAATTGTTAATTTTTTTGTTTAAGCGCCTTAAAAATACCAGAATAAGAATCGAGTAGCTACAGTTGAATCAGTAAATGTTATCTTAATTAAATTCATGAGATCGTTATTTATTTATTATAACTATAAACCCTCTTCTACCTTTTTTATGGCAGGTAAGTACCGCATGAAAATAATTTTTTTCTTCACACAACACAAATTATGATATTCATGGTTTTACATTTGCTTTTTGAATGTACTTGTTAAACGGCGGTAACTAGTCCTACATTTCGTCTACCTGCTTTCGTACATACTTATAGTAAAATTGAAACGTGTTATGACTTATACCAACACATTCTCAACGTTACACTTATCTGATAATGGAACCCAAGTTTATTACTGTTACATTTTTTTTATCTTTGTTAATAGAAAAAACAGGAATTTTATTCCCTTACGTTGCCTAATAGTATATACTAAATCAAAATTCTAAGATTATAAGATAAGAATAGACTGAGATTAGTGTAGATTAGACATAACAACGGTAGTTATGAATTCACAGCATCTGTGTATTAAAAGAAGTCTCTTATAATGAGATATTAAAATTAAGCGTGTTCTTAATATTCTTGATTGACTGGCTAATTTTGTTAATAAATTAACGAATTAAGAAATTGTAAAAGTTGCTGGCTCTATTTTCTCTTAGCCTTTGTATTATACTTGTATATTGCTATATATATTTTATTGTATTACTTATGCTCCCAGATTTCCAACCAATATAATATAAGTGTATATATATATATATATTTCGGGAATCGAAATTCAGGGAATTGAATTTATTAATCGGTTAAATTTTAATCTTTGATTAAAAACTTTTTAGACAAACTCGTCATTTCCGGTTCCCCATATCGACACACTTCCCATAACGATTCGCTTCTTAGTGAAATAGATCTGAATAGTATAGTGGATGTCACATGTGTCACGCTCTATATGTCGACAGTCGGTGTGTGCCCGCGTAACCGCGACAAGTGGCTAAGTAGGAGCGCCGTCGCGGTCGCTCGCACGCTTCTCAGTTATACCATTAGATATATTGACACCTGCAGCAGCAACTATTGAGTCGGGTCAAGTCTACTGTCACGTGACCGAACCGGTAAATTAAGTGTATCGACTTTAACACGAGCTAATAATCAGATTAAGGCTGAAGTACTATAGATACACCTAGTGATGCGCTACGACAGGCCTCAAAACGTTTTTATTATTAATTTTACATAAAGTTGATCAAACATATCTCTTTACTTTAATAAAGCTCAACACTTCTTTTCGTTCGTTTTATATGCTTGTATATTTATATACTATGTTTATTCCTTATATGCGAGTTATTTTTCTTGGTTGTGCCGTCCTGGTCTAATGCTTAACCCATTTACCTGAACTCACTTATAAGTTTTTTTAATAAGAATCATAACTAGTTCTTTTCGAGCACTACGGTGATGCCATTGCTCGTGAGTGCCGTTACTCCGCTGACCGTGACATCTAAATTTGCATTAAATTATTGACATATCGCATAATGACTCTATGTATGCCACGTATAAAAATACTAAGCACGATTTAATTATATTAATGTTTTATAAATGATAGACAAGAAAATGTTCTTTTAGTATTTTTTATAATAATTGCATTTTACTATATTTACGTTTTTCTAAATCTAAGTGTCATTATAGGTACATTTAATGTATATATAAATCACGATTTTCTGAGGCTGCTTTTTTACCACAATTTACATTTCTAGTAAGTATAACTACTTACTGCATTCTTTGTATAAATTGCCTCTCGAGAAAATATATCCGAAGAATCCACTTAGTAGTGACACTACATTTACTTATCACAGATATGTACAATTATACATAACTATATTCACTTTAAGCATATCTCTATTGGGAGTAAAAGCCATAATCGTTTCTATTAGCTATGTCATCGTAAAAGGCTGAGCGCTGTTGCTATGACAGACATTGCTCTATATATATTTCACATGTACTAACATACTTTACAAAAAAAAATTAAAGACTTCTTACCTATGTAATTTATATTGTTTGGTTTTTTTTTTAATTCTTAAATATTTACAAATATTGCAATTTCAATGTTATTCGATTATAATCAATAGCTAAAATATTTAAAAACTAATAAATTTGCAAATATTATAACGGCGACAAGAAGTGTGCCACTGATTAACGGTGACAGGGCACGCCACTTGAGATGCGTCATTGACGACACATGCTGATTTCTTAAAGTTCACGCGAGGTTACCAATACTATCATATTGTAGGTAATAAAATAATATACATGAAAAGAAATATATTAATATTATCTTTTTTTTTAAATAAAAAATATATAAATAACTCTCAGAACTTATCTAATATGTAAAATGACTACATTCAATACTAATGAAATATTTAATTTGAAATTATTAAATGAAATATTTAATAATTTCAATTTAAATATTTATTGTTTTAATTTCTTCGCTCTAGTAACAAGGCAAAGGGCCTCAAATCGGCGGAAAGTCGGGAATAGGACGGAGTGTCTTAACACTAGGTTCCCAAGTTCCCCCTGGCTGCCCTGCCATGTGCGGGACACAGTGTGAAGCTGATAGATAGAGAGAAATATTGAAATGATTGTTTCGTAGTGAATTCGTCAAATTCAAATTGTACCTAGTTTTGTCTGTACTAAATATTATTTATTAAGATCGACTAAGATAAAAAGATAATTGTTTTTCAAATCTCGAAGCGAAGTATATTATGTAAGTCAGGCAGGCGTATTTAAAGAAATACACTTCTCTGTTATTCAGTCACGCCACTGTAAAGTATAGAAAGTGTCCAAAGTATTTTTAATATCTGTCATAAATCATACAATAAATAATAAATTGAAAGTATTATTTTAATTTAACAGAAATCAATTAAATAATAAATTAATATTTTATATTAAGTAGGTATTCTAAGAAAATGAATAATCTAACACGAGTAACTTTCTCTCCTTGTCCAATACATGTAAACATGCCTATCGCGACGTAAGATCTCAGAATGGAAAAGTGCGGGCAACGACACTATCAGACTAAACCAGTTTATATATGGGTCAAAATATCATACGTACGGCCGTACAGCTTCCGTGGATTACTTCTACACCTGTTCAAAGCAAAAAGTTACACCTGACTTGACTATTTTATAGTTTTGCGTATGTTCAATTTATACCTTTACGAGACGTGTTTGCATTTGCAGTTATACGTCAACTTGACCTATGCAATTGAATGTAGTGATAATATATACAACCTAAATAATTAAAAAATATTAATACGTAATAACTTTTATATCTACCGATCATATCAGGTTATAAGTATCTAAATATATATATACATACAGTGTCAATACACTCCGTTTATGCTTGTTGGTAATTGTAATCTGAACTTAGCACTAAATAGTCTGATGATCTGAAATCTTAAATATATAAATTATTAATTATATATCAATAATCGTGGTGTCTATGTTCGCGTTATTAACTGTAAGTATGCCAAAAATCACATAAATTATGCCAACCGTTTTTTTAATAAAAAAAACACTATCCAAATTAGCATTTAAATCTAAAATGACTGTTAATTTTGAGTTATAAGTTTTGTTAAATATTATGATATATATAATTTATATTATTTCGTATAAACACATGATAAACAAGAGTACTTATTATATTGATTTGAAATTGTGTAGTAAATTAAAACGATAGATATACAGAAATAAATTAGTAGTGACTTGTGAACGACATTAGCATGGCATTAGTCACAAAGGGCATAACTACAGCACGGCTGAACAACTTTCCGAACGGAGAGAGCCGTGGGAGTCATCTACAATGAATCTTCCGCTTTTTCGACTCCATTCACGGCTCATGTGAAGTGATTTCTCGGCGAAGAAAGTAAAAGTGGGTCAGCAGAAGCGGCGTCTTCGTGCGGAAATCGTGGAGTGAACACGATAAGATTATGGCGCTTCTCGTAATACTCCCGTAATGACTGATAAATCAAGTATTTTGCATTACCTTTTTTTTTTTAAGAAAATTATTATATTTTATATTTTAATTTCTTTGTTATTTAAACATTACATATTATGTTTATGCTAGTCATCGTTTAACCAACCATATTTGAACCTAATCAGTTTCTAACAAATAATATATTCAATACAGCACAACAAAACACGACACTATTAATGCAATGTGAATTATAGTGTTGCAGTATGCAATATAACTGCAAATAAGAAGAAACCGCAATAAGCGGGTACCTGATCATCTCGTGAAGTAGCAGTTTGCCGAGTCTATTTACTAAGTTTATTATATACCTACTGCTTATCGTTAAAATTCGATATTAACAAGTACTTGTTAAATCTTATATTTAAGCTATAAATATAACATAATAAGTATTTCCAAAGTGTTTGTCTTACCACAAAAAGGTATACCATCGGGCGTCCACTTTCCATTGCTTTCACATATTCTTCTAGAAGGGCCGAGCAGTTCAAACCCTCGCTCACACGCATATGTGGCGACTGTGCCTTCTGTGAGATTGTCGTCTGTGAAGGTGACACGCGAGTGAGCTGGCGCACCAGGAAAGCGGCACGACGCTGATACACATACTGAAAAGGAAACACATGTTAATAAAACGGTTTTGAGTCCAAAAACATTTTAAAACACAGTCGACAATAGAGAATAACCTGATCTGTAACTACGAAACTTTTGTAGAAAATAAACATCTAGACTCCAAGACCTGCATTTATTATAATAAATAGTTAAATAACTTTTTCCCTATTTACTTAAAGCTCTTGGTGCTTATTTTGATTTTTAATGATTTTTTATGAATCTAAGTCTAATACAATCAGCAATATATCTTAACTGTATATAATTATTAGTCATAGTAGTATTCGGCGATAGAACACTTAAATCTTATAAACTTAATGGAGATTTTTATTTATTTTAAAACTTTGACAATATACTTGACACTTGCAGCTGTGGGAAAAGGTCAGATAAGATGTATATTTGTTGTGATGTGTGAATTTTTGACCGGTGACATGTTTGTCAAATATAGTATAAAATATTGACATTATGACAACGAACGCAAGCCTGCTCGCTTTTGCAAAATTCCTCAACCAGACTAAGGAAATTGATGACAAGTCTCGTGCACCTCTTTTAACTCTTCGGCTGATAACTTTAATAATCATAGTTGCCTTAATGACATTGCATCTCAGGTCAATGCGTGTGTTTCGCTGGGAGCACTCTGTAACGGGAGGGTTGCTGGTCACTTATATTATATCAATGCTTGGTTTGGCCTTATGTGCTGGAGCTAATCACTGTGGTGGGCTACTTTTGCAGGTACGTTGCAGAAATATGATTTCTACCATAAAGCTCAATTTTAAATAGAATAGACGTGGAGAACGGATTATTGACTATTAATTTCTCTCTGTCAACCTCGCTAAAAGACCTGACGAAATCTAGTATCTCTATTTTTCATATTACATTTGCGGTATAAAATATAGAGATCCACGCTATATCACTTCTTCGTAATATATAAAAATCTTATTTATATTTTACTAAATTTAAAACGTTTAAAAATTCAAAGCCATTCGTCCTAACCAAGCTATGCCTGAATTCTTATACGCTTGTTACAAATTATTTATGTTGTCGGCAACTCTGTAGGGAGATTTTTACAAATTTCCGCTACCCAAAGACATTTTGTGTAGAATAATCGTTTGGCAAGAGAGAATGGTATATATTAAATAATTTTACTATTTTTAAAATGTTAATCCATGCTTGGGAAAGAAAAAGATTAAATTTAAAACGTATAAAAATTTGAACGAAGCTGGATTTGAGCCCGCGCCCTCTTGTAAAACCAAGTCCAAGCGCTCTGACCAAATAAGCCATAAATTATATTGTAACAATTGTATAAAAAATTCGGCGTATCTTGGTGAGAACGAATGGCTTAGTTGGTCAGAGCGCTTCTTGTTTTAACAAGAGGTGCGGATTCAAATCCTGGTTCGTTTAAATTTTTATACGTCTTAAATTTAGTATTTTTCTTTCCCAAGTGTGGAAAAACTCTGAAATATATAGTAATAAATATTTATATATTATTGGTGTATTCATGAACTTTACGTTTACTGCAGAGTTATATAACGGGTACGGGTGCGGCCCTGATGGGACTGAATGCAGCAGTGATATGGCAGCGATGGCGACAAGCCGGCGAGCTTACACGCGTTGTAGCTGAACTTCTGGCCACGCTCGGGGTTCGACTTAAACGACAAGTCATCACCAAAATAGCTCTCAGTACAGCTGCAGCTGTAACGTTACTTGCCGATCTTATTACAACACCGTTCGTACTAGTGAAGTGAATAGAGAATAATTGGTGGTAGTTTTCCTATTTAGCAAACTGCTGCTGATTTCTAAAATGATTGCGTTGAAGTGAAATTTCAAGTTATACATAAATTGTCACTTTTTTATGTTTTACTTATTTTGGGTGTTTTTGGTTATGTTATAAAAATAAATAAGAAACAAACATCATCCTATTTTTATTTTTATAATTAATAATTGTTAATGCTTCGAGTACGCCAGTGTAAAACAACATATTTTTAATGTAGAAACCTATATTTTGTATGGCAGGTCTGTGAGCCTACTATTTTGGATATATAAATTAAGTTTTTTCTTAACAAAATGATTTATAATAGCATGTAGTCTAAGGATTGAAAAATAGTGAAGTAAATCTTTAGACGGCTCACTAAACTTTCATCTTTTGGCATGAACCAGGATGGGCTTACCTAATGACGCCACACTCATACGAGGTGAAATGTCTATCTCCACTTCCGTTGCAAAATAAGTAAGAGGAAAGTCGTGACTCAAGCATGGTATGACGAATTTTTAACGCGTCATCGGCGCTTTAGTTTCCGTGAAACAACCAATTTGAAATGTTTCATGATTAAAATTAATCCGTGAAAAGCGGGTGAAAGCGCGAACAAACTAATAAGCTACAATCCAACAATTTTTATTCTACCATTATGTTTACGCACCAGGATTTTTATTGCACAAGTCATGCAGATAATTGCTTCAGTATATACCATACCTACTGACTAAAGTGAACTCGTTCACTTTTATACAAGGAAAAGACACATAAATAAATACTAATTTAGAAAACAAATATATTTTTAAAATTATTATTTTTCTTTTCTAATCCACAGAATAACACTTTAAAAGTAGTAAAGACATTTATAAAGTTAACCGACTTTTTAGTACCCTACATTTTTTATTATAAATGTAGAAGAACTCCAGCCAAGCCAAGGGGCAAATGTCAGTGAAAGTTTGTATACTACGGTAAGTACATGACTGTGCAACCTGGATAGGGTCTTTATGTTTGAGAAAAACAAATGAATATATACATATATATATATATATATATATATATATATATATATATATATATATATACATAACTTATGACACAATTACTAGCGATCACTATCTTATATATTACACAAATAAGATTTATTCAATGCATGAAGGTGTACGATTTTAACAACACACAATTATTTGAGTAATATTCAAAATAATTAATTTTAGAAAAGCAGAATAAAAAACTTTTCACTTATATATGTCAATTATATTTAAAATATATGAATCACGACGCTAGTAAGTGATACATAAATAGCATTGACACATAAATAACATCATAATAACTGCACTTAGTCGCAGCCGTTTGCTTCGCAGCAAACAGACAGCTATTATTTAGACTAAGAAAGCGTGGTGACCCGCCATCGGTCGGCCCCTGTTTTGCGGGAATAGCACCAGCAAATTAAATTTTCCATTATTTTGTTCCTAAATGTAAAGCCGTTAAGTATGTACATTGTACCTAAATATATTTTTGAATAATAACATACTCTAAATCTCTTTTAATAGAGATCCCTTTTAAAGCATCGAAATTTATAAAAGAGGTGCAATTTTAAGATATGTTTCTTAAAAAGGGCTTTAGTAAGACTTAAGTAAGTTAAGCTAACGATAATTTAGCATTTATTTAAATTAATATTACAGGGTCGTATTAGATGTGCGAACAGTACCAGTTGACTATAAATACAATTAGTTGATGAAGCATGATACCACACAATATTATATACACTTTAAGATTGCCTACTGATACCTAGATCCTTTATCGTCATCTTATTTTCCTTGTTTAATTTCTTTAAGTAGAACACTGGTGCTGCTTACTTTCTAAATGTATCCAAGACTCTTAAAGTTGTATGGATATCGTTAATAAATTCGTTATAGTTAAGTTTATAGATTTATTAAAACTAATATTTTTTATCAGAAAATACCTAATCATGTATAAAAAAATTAAGTCCATCGATTTTTCTTCAAATATTAATATGAAACTGAAAACTTGGTCATATTTACGCAGTTCGTAAATAAGCGTATGGTGAGATTTTTAAATTGTTTTAATTTGTTAAGCAAGCTCCTTGGTCGCAACCAAATAGAAAACGTTCGCGTAATCGAAAATTGGAAGGATTATACAATGCGCTAGCATAATTTTGGTTTTGTGAGGAAAGAAGTGGAGAAATATCGTCGCCTTGCGGAACGCCATCAGTGAATTCAAGCCAAGTCAATGTGGAATCTATTCCTTTTACACATTGCCGGCGGTCAAAGACATAAGAATGAAACCAGTATACAGCCGCTGAAGATATATTGACAGCCCGAGGAGTGCCAAGGAGTATATCGAAGTCAACAGAGAATTGTTTAGTATGTTCAAAGAGTTTGAAGGATAGAATAAATATTTTCACAAACATTTCAATTCTAAAATTTTTCGCAATTTCTCACTTTAATAGTCAAGCACGATAATTATAAAGAGGAATAAATTAAGGAGATTATTTTATTGGTTTACTACGAAAATTTGGTTTGATTAGCTTTTTCTGGATTACAAGTTATATATAGTCCTCTCTGTTGTTAAACTACGTACAAAAATTAGATATAATCCTACTCTAGAACATATTAGTTTTAATATAAAATCAAGTTCATCATTCAGCACACATGACGCCAAAAAAGAAGAGGCAAATATTGGAATGATAGTGTTCTATTTAATTAGCCCACCAAATAGGTTTATATAATTATCGTTTTTAATCTTTACGATGTACTGTTTTTTTTAAACATATTGTATGTTCTCACTCGCGTGCAATTTCTTGACTCTAACTAATGGACACAAGATAGACATAGCATCAATTATTTCTCAAATTTTGAATATATTTACTAATACATATCTAAAACGTTAGCAAAATTCCTCAGACTCGAGTAGCGGGCTCGACCACATTCTTGTACCGTTACATCGTCCAATACGCAGTTAGTTTACGCATAATCAGGTCGCCGGCAAACCCATCGAGTGATGTAAATTGTGGCACGCGACAGATCCGCTTTAAACACTACTATACATATATAAGATGAGACCGGAAGACGCAATTCCGATCAATTGCCACCTTGTAATCTAGCCGTAGCCGTAGCCTCCCGCTGTAAATATCAAATGCTTAACTTGGTAAAATTATATACTGTTAAATGTTTAACTCATTATATTTATTTAAATACAAGCGACCCGCTAGCGACTTCGACCATTTAATCTACACAATTAGGTATTTAGTAACTAATCTGAGTAACAGTTATTTTAATAAGACTTAGTAGCAATTTCGTCGTACATAATCATTTATTTGTGAACGAATCTAAATAAAATAAACACTAATTTTTAAGGGGAGTTACATTAGCAAAGACTAACGAATTTAAAACGGTTGACCAATTTTTGAGATTAATAAAAGGGCACAAGGAGACAGACAAGCAAACGAAAATGTTTAAATTTTTGGTTTCAGCTTCTAATACAAATAAATAAATGTCAAATAAATAATAAATGTCTCAAAAAATATTTTTTGTCACATATCTTCCATGTATGACAGAACATAGCTACAATTTCCTTCTTAGTATAGATATATAGTATATAAATACATTATTCTAACTAAATATAACTTATATTAGGACTTTGAATAAGTTTTCGCTATTTTAACACAAGACATTAAATGATTACTTTCTTAAATGTTTAAAGATTAACACATCGATAAGAAAGTCCTGTTTGTACCCTTCAATTTTAGGGTATGATAGTTTTAGCAGTTAAATTTCTTGGTCATTTATTTATTTACTTACTCATAAAATATTTGGTTCTATATCATGTAAAGTGCACTGGTTCACTTTGCACTGGTTCATTCATAAGAAATCTCCGGTTTAACCGCTCAGAATTATTGTTAACGCCGATACGACATTCAGATAGTGGTCAATTCTTCAAAAATAAAGTATTAACTTGAAGATACAAAGCATTCTGGTGCAACCTCAAAGATTGAGGATGAAGATTATTTTATTAACCACACCCAAACCAGACGCTAGAAAAAGTTCAGAACAAAAACAACCTGTAGTTAATTCGGCTACAGTTCGGAAGCGATGGGTGCCACATGAATAGCAGCTCAGCATTTATACGTAGTTGAAAATCTTTAGAAAGATACAATTTTCTGCACGTATAATCCCTACGGATAAAAGAGAATTTACTATGATAATTTAAAGCAAAGCTTTATCCATAGTTGAAAGCTTCTTCCGAACATTTTGTTGAGATCGGAGGCATGTAATTTATTGTAAGCTGCTCAAAATCAATGATATTACTACGTAAGCTTTTATCGTTGCAGTTAAAAGCGCTTAAGCTAAATTATAAAAGAAAAACGATTGCTGTTCGAAGAGAGATAATAAAATGGTTTTGAGACATATAACAACAATTGGCCTCGTGTGACGTTATTCACTACTGTTCACCTTTTAGATCCTTGTATATGACTAGGTTGATCGTTTTCATTATTTAGAAGAGTTCATTATTTAAATTAGGCCCCTTATTAAATTGCTTTAAAAAATTAGAATATGTCCTTTTATATGAACTCCACTTACTATAAGAATGAATTCTTGCTATTCCTAAACCTTATATTTTATATAATTTTTTATGACGTAAAAATACAGCAGTAATTTATTCATGGTCATGTTTCAAAAAGATCTAAATAATATAGTCAAATTACAACTTTCTCTACGTAAGCCTGATACCATAGTAAGTGTTTATAATTTTTCTATAACACTCCTTCCATGACTGATGTTGTTTCACAGTTACATTATATAAGCTTTAACAGGAAAAAGAAAAGAGCACTTAAAATTATTAACGCCAGGCATGTTCGTATCAAATCAAATTTGATTTATGCATAGATGTTCTTTAAACACTGATATTCAATGTATATTTTATCGTATTTTAATCAAATTCATGTAATTAACGTTATCTTAACAAAACGATCGCCTAGGAAATGTTTCTTTACACACATACATGTAAATAGCAAAGGTCATTTACGCTCACTTGCTAATATCTAAGGGAAGTTGCCACAGTTGTATAATCAGGCCATTGAAAGATTGTTATTGTATTGATAACATCTAAAGCGTTGCACCATCGATCATTCTTAGTGAATTAAGACTCATTAGAGGTAATACAATTCTTAAATAGAGTTTCGTGGTATACTTTATTTTATAATAGGTCTTACCTAAATATCGTTTAAAATAGCGTTGAGTCGATTATTTACAAAATTGTAATATTCAGAACGATTACATTTTCTCCATTAGTATGGATATATTTTTACACGTCTCAAAGAAGCAAATAAATACAAAACATCTGTAAATATGGTTATGGTTTTATTTATTTTTTTCTTACTTATAGTAACATAGATCAATGTTATGTTAAAGAGATTAAATGGTTGTTTTTGTGGCTGAATTGTTTTGCCCAATGTGGATAATTTGAGAAGTAAAAGTTTAATACGTCCCGATGCAAGCGGTGAAAGTGCGTCTTAATTTGCCGTCGGGTGCTAATTACGTGAATTTATTCATTATTTTAAAGCAATAAACTTTGATTTATCTATTTATTACTCTGATTACTTTGTACTAACATTCATATCATCTCTCTTTTCTTTACAATCAAACTAGCAAACTGCTAACTTTATACGCTATATTAAATAGCTTGAACAAAAAATAAATAATAAAACACAAAAATACGCTGCTCGAAATACTTGTGAAAGTGTTATTATAATATATGATAATAAAGTCATGGACATGAGACACGGAGACCTCCATGAAAAGTACAATGATAAGCCAAATGATTTCTTTGACGGCATTTTGACCCCTGCTTTCGTGTTGGAATGCAACCTCATAATGTTACTTTCACTTAATGAGATTTTTATTTTCAAGTGCTGCTAGCACATTTTCGGATATACTTATATCACATTGTTTTGTGTGTTAATGACTTTTCGCATTTGTTTTTATTTTTCTATAAAAAATATTAAGTGAATCATTATAAATATTCTATATAACTGAAGAATAGATCATCGCTTTATGATACCAAAAAAATACTATTAACTTTAATCATACTCATGAAAAAAGTGTATAAATATACAAATTAGTGTTTCGTTTTTATAGATTGCCATCGTGAAATTACAATAATATTTGTAATTTATCGATCTTTGTTGATATTTCATTGTCATTCTATTGATAAAATAAAGTCTTTTCAATTAATTGACATTCCTTAAAATTTAGTATAAGTGAAAAAATTAAGGAACATATGGCAATTGAACTGTATTTTCATAATCAATACAAATTACAAGAGTTTCTTATAATAATTTATGTCTAATTTGTGATTAAAATACCAATAACGTCTATTTTTTTTTTATTTAATTTACTTAATTGTGGCTCTGTCTAAAATATTTTAAGTTTTAATGTTTCATTATAACACATTTAATTATAGTAATAGTTCTTGAATGCTATTTTCTTTGGCAATAATTTAAATGAAATTTGTATTGTTTTTGGTTTTCACATTTCATATACATATATGTATTTAGAAACCTTCCTCATTAAGGTTACATTTTTATTATATTTAACTTTACACAGGATTGCGATTTACAAAGTTCCGGATGTAGGGGAGCACATAAAAATGAGGGGAACTTAAAGCTTCCGTTACATGACATAACGACAGTTGGTCAAATAATCTTTGGTTCGGTAATTATATAAGATCACTAATCATTACTAACGTAAAATGAATATTAAAATAACGGTATGAAATACTCACGTGTCTTCCTAACATATACAAAATACTTCATTCCTAAAAATATTTTCAATAATGAGATCGATCTCAGAGGACCAAACTTTACCTAAAAATACATCTAATATACAAGGTTGGCATGGTTTTATATGATGAAAATGATTGTTAATTAATAATAAATTGTATAGTCTCCATGTTGTATTAGTACTAATGAACTACATTAGAAACACGTATTTCAAAGTATTTTAATAAATATACGAGTTTTTCAATTCAACTGTTAATATAATTTATCTTTATATAATTTAGAAGCAATGTTGTGTTACAAATATTTATAAGAAACAGTGTAACAATTTACTAAAGTGAAAACGATATAATATTAACGATTAGACAGAAGATCGGCCAGAAAGTGGTCCATCTTCTGCAGCGTCGAGACTAGCTCTCTAAATCTCACCCACTTAACAAAGTCACTATTTGATAAATGAAAAAAAAAAAAACAAACCTTGGATAAAAGCGAAGATAACACATAAATAAATGACATCCATGTTAAAGTTCACAGTGAGTTTTTATATGACACTCACGACGGTATTTGGTTGCGAAGCGCGGTCATGGCGCGTACAAGTGACAGGGCCGCCGGCGGTCTACTGACTACTGAGCGTGCAGTGCGGCAACAGGTGCGCCGGCGCATCGCAGGTACACGCCGCTACACGCAAAGAAGCTTTCGCGTGCCGAATAATTTTCTCGAGCTCTGGAGTATTTACGTGTTTCAACTTCCAATGGTGCAAGTTGCGGTCGATTATTAGGTTAGTGGGTATCGTTAGATGCTATTAGAATTAAAATATTCGCTAGCACACAATATATAATATAATATATACATTCTATAACAGGTTTTATTCGTTTTATAAAATGTCAGTATGTTCATACGGAATATAAAAAAATAATGCATAAACCTATATAAAAAGAGTATTTAGTTGTATTTGATTCATATGTATAGATAGATTAAGCTTATACTTTGAAGCGTTTGCGCGTTGATGTCTTTTATAGAAAACTTTTCTATATTTCTAAAGACGGTTTGTTTTATATCATTTAATGTATTATATAAAGGAAGGCCGTTAAAACTTAATGAAAAACAACTGATTGTCATATTACTTTCAAACAGAAACTTTGTATAATAACTAGCGCATCCTTTCTATCTTTAACGAGGACAGAGAAACTTAAACAGGAATATTTTCACGATAGTTTAAACCTATAACTATCGTAGTCAGTTAAACACATTCTTACTAAGCCGCAATAGTGATGACCCAAATATATGAAAGAAAATATTATGGAAAAAAACGGTTGTCTTTAAAGTCGGTTTACCGACGTTAGTTGAACGTGACGTCATAAAAAAAATACAGTAGGAATGTTTGCATTTTTCAAAAGAAAAAAATAATTTTATTTGTTTAATATATATTTTGTATGGATATAGAGAAGGGGGCAAATGGAAATCACAATGGAATTGATCTAGATAAATTTATTTGTACGCATAAATACAATTACTATGTCAATTTTTTTACAATGTAAATAGTTTTTACAAATATGAATGTGCGTTATGCAATTGTTTTACAACTTTTAAACATGTGTGATATTTAACTTCTTACAATATTATTGTATAGCAGCTGTCCACGCGGACGCATCGCTCAATCAAGTAGGAGAGAGAAACAGACGTCGAACGTTGCCTAACGCGGAGACGGATTGTGCCTCTTTGTCGCTTATTCCGAGCTCTCGCTTGCACTTCAAGCCTTAAATGGAACGCCTCAGAGCGAGGTAACGCCGTGTAGGTCATGATTTTTGCTGCGTGCAGCCGGCTCCATCGAATTTTAAAATGCTGATGTTACGTCAAAAATACTGTATTTTTTAAATATAAAATTTGATAATTTATTACGATATAAAAAAAACAACAAAATTTTATATTGCTGCAAGGCAGGAGAAATATTAAAGAATGTTATTTTCATATCAGTGCTGTCCTCCTGTTACGTTTAAAGTGACGTTTAAAGTATCGAAAAAAAAAGAAGTATGAATATTTTAAATTCTTTCCTCTTTATACAATACTTCAATTCAAGTTATTAAAATTTTGCTTTTAGTGCGGAACGGAACGGGGTGTCTTTACAATTGGTTCCCAATTACCTCTGTCTACGCTGCCATGTGCGGGATACATCGTGAAGCTGAAAAAAACTTTTAAAAATGATGTTAAAAAGGGCACTTTCAAAATATCCTTTTTTTAAACAAAATATCAATAAACTTACGTAGATTTAATTACAAAGTAATGTGTACCTTTATAGTCGCACTAAGCAATACCTGGACGAGGTATACATTTTAGTTCTTACATCATTATACCACAGAGAAACAAGTATACCGACCGTTCAATGATGGCTAGAATATTAAGTTTCGTTGGGAAATAGATGGCAGAGTAACAAGAATTTACTTTCCACATCTCACCACAGAGCCCACAGAGGACAACTCGTTACTCGCAACTGTATACTATGTGACTACATAATATTTGTAATATTTGTTTATTTGTTGCGAAGAAATAAAAGAACTGTGTATATTAAATATTTAAATTGAAAATATTAAATATTCCATTTCCTTGAGTGGGGATCGAACCCACAACCTCTACTACACTCTCTCTCTTCTCAGCTTCACGCTGTATCCTGCACATAGCAGGGTAGGCAGAGGGAACTTGGGAACCTAGTGTTAAGACACTCCATTCCACTTCTGTTCCCCACTTTCTGTCGAATTTGAGGTAAAACGTGTTGAACGGAACGCAACGCCGCGTTTTGCCTTGTACCAGAGGGAAGAAATGAAAACAATTAAGATTTAAATTTAAAATATTAAATAATTCATTACCTCGAGCAGGGATCGAACCCACAACCTGTCGATTAAAGTCACATGCTTGTGCCTCTGCGCCACGACAGGCCCCATATTAGTAATAATTACAAATATCAAAATTCTTATTATGTATCTATACATTGTTGTATGAATTCTCATAATTTTCTACTTCATTACATATGTTTATATTAAAAACACGTATTAAATTTCTTCTACATATAAGTATCAAAAGTAAAAGTTATCTATATCCTATTCATTTTGTTTCCGGACGATTTTATTATTTATGCAAATAATAAATACGCTAGCCACTTATAGTATAGGTAAATGGATATTTAATATGATTTATATATTTTAAACTCATCAATATAAATTATAGAATAATATAAGAATCACACTAAAAACACATGTTAAATACATATACATTTATATATGGACATAACATTGTGTGTATCTTGATAAACAAAAGGTTTCTTGTTTGGCAATATTCATCTATTAGATATATAGATATATGTATATGTATCCGAAGATGATTCCCGTAATAATACTGTTTGTTATATAAAGGTAATTTTAAGAAATTCCTGTTTATTGATTATTATTATATTTATATAGGTATATTCTGTGGAAATTTTCACACGTAAGTGAGGAGAAAACTAATAAATTATAATTATTTGTGCGTCATATATCTGTACATTTAAGCTAGGTAATAAGTACAGTAAAGAAAGTGGTAATAGTACTGTACAAACAGACGGTTAGAAAACGAACAACATAATATGTAGGTATCCCGTAGATATTGATGGCTGTCATAGAAAATCTATATACGATTAAAATTATCAATAATTACTTTTGAATAAGTATCCGTCCACATGCTTGTTTATTTGAAGATATTTTTTATGTAAACTATTAAACTGTAACAAACATGTGCTAAATCGACGGACCCCAACATATAAACTTGTAAAAAATATTGTAAGCATCCATTTTTGTTGTTTTTTTTTTAAATATTTTTTATATTTTTTACTAAAAGGGTAATTTAATATAAATACATATTTTTCTAGGCCATAATAATAGATATCGTTAATAATTTGTTGTTCTAATAAAATTATCACTTTTAAGACAATGTATACATTGAAAATTAAAAAATAATAAGCTAATTGAATAAAAAATTGTAGCATTTTTTTTGATAAAATAAATAAAGCGAAACCCTCATTGATAAGATTGCCAAAATATAATAGTGAAAACTGCATTGAAATCTTGCTAGCCGTTTCTGAAATTAGCGCGCAAGAACGAACTGATAAACAGACAAACAGATAAAACATTTAAAAACCCGTTTTTGGGCTATTACATTAATAAATGTCCCTTATAGGATTTTTTTAATACTTATCTTCCATGACCAGTTACAGATTCGGATCTGAATCACGGAAACGGTTTCAAAGATTATTATAAATTATAGTTTGTTTGATGTTTCGGGGACGATAAATCGATCTAGCAAAAAGCTCGCTTACCAAAAAAATACCGCGCAAGACTGATATTTCATTGTTATCTACATAAATGAATGCGTAATCAAAAAAGGAAAATGCAATTATAATAATCATGCACATCAGTCGATTACAATAATTATACAGTTCGACCCGATTAGTATAGGAGTATAATAAAAATTCCAGCACGTACACCCCACATTAAAGGATGGGTAGGTGAGTTGTCAGACCTAATGCATCAGTGTCCATAATGGATTCTAAAAAGGAGCGTCACGGATAATCTCTTATGGCACAACCCAATTTTACATATTTTCAAACTTTCGACTCTAACTTGAAATAATAACATTTATTTTCGAACGCTTGAAACAAAATATATTTTGTCACCTAATAGCCGACTATCACGACATTGCTTTGGGCTGGTCGGAATGTGAGAACCACTTTCCTTTATCCTTTCCCAGATACAATGACAACAAAATGTTGGTACCTACCTACAATTTAGTTAATAGGACCCACTTTGTTTTGGTATCTATCTATATATACTCGTATATACATATATATATATATATATATATATATATATATATATATATATATATATATATATATATATATATATATATATATATATATATATATATATATATATATATATATATATATATATGTATATATATATATATATATATATATATAAACATTTTAAGTAAGAATTTAATCTTCAATATACCTATGTATGGAATGGACCTAAATGCGTCAAAAAGTTTCGCTCGTGCATACGCTAATTTTTGGACATTAATCTTCATTCCGTCTTTTTTATATTGTGTGACTTAAGCTTAGCTGGCACACGCTTCTTCAATAGGTACGTGAGTACAAGTCTCAAAACTACATGTCTTAAAATACGTTTCAAAAGTACTTACCTATTTAATTGCATTAGACAAATAACATGAGTTAGATATAAATAAAAACTAAAATGTAGAAACAATAAAAAATTTATTTCTAAAGATTAAATTATCATATCATAAATATATTACACCACGAATATAAATAGATTTATTGTTATAATTTAATTTAATAAATAAAATATTAAAATTGGTTTAAAATAAATGTGAATCTGATATTCAATAAGATCATATTATAAATACAAAATATTTTTAGTATTTCTTACATTTGCTTTGAAACTGCCACGGATTCAAAAATATAATAAGACATAAATGAAATCGCCGTTTGGCATAGAAGGAATAAAAACTATAAATATTTGAAATAAAATATTTTTTTTTTAATAAAAGTATGAACTATTTTTATTTATGCATTTTGATATAGAAATGAACTATTTTTATCTACGCACTATCTCATAGAGGGTTTATTGATCCCTTTACCAAAAATATCCATTCGGACGGGGGTCAATTAAATATTTGAAGGCGGTTTACATTGCATCATTTTACCTTGCAAGAAACTATTCAAAATTTGAGAAAAAAGAGGAAATCTGTTGGAGCACGGTCCTGGGAATATAATGGATGTCTTAGACATTTCAATTGAAGCTTGTGCAGTATTTGGTCTAGCGTTGTCGTGAAGCTTTCACTTCGATTTTCACTTTGGTTGTTTAGCAGCTAGCTTTTCCATCATGGTTTCCAATTACAGTAGACGTCTGCCGTAACAATCTGTCCAGATTTGCGAAAATTGTAATAAGCGACACCAGCACTAATTCACCAAACGCTTACATGTAACCTTTTTTGGGTGAATATTTGCTTGGTGCAGGCTTTGGCTGGTTTGCTATTGGGATGCGAAAGTAGCCAAAGAAGATCTTGACGAACTAATGTTCCCGTTGAACATCGCTGTTGATAATATCTAGTGCTGGGCGGTTCGGCGTTGGAAGCCCGAAATAGATGAACGACACGTTTGAAGTAAAAATACAAATATCTTCAATCATTATTAATGACTCGTTATATATCTTTGCAGAGATATTAAGACTTTGATTAGCGATTCTAGTCCGATATAAAATATAGTCACTCATTGAGTCTTTATATTTGTCAAACGGAAAAAACACGTTGTTCATATTATTGAAAACTATTGACTAATTTGTTGTGGAGGTCAGCGCTCCATTTGTAAGCTTGAGATTCTAATGGTTATCATCTTCCAATAAATGAAACTCACGACACGCAAAAAATGTTGTCTAAAGTATCATTGACTTTTCGCATATATTGGAAGGACGTCGATCCAGGAACGTTAACCAATGATAACGCAAAAGAAATCGCGTTGCTTAGGATGAACTGTATATAAGAGACTTAAAGTATTTGTCACAAATATGTCGGCAAGCTCTGAGACTGTAATGCCTCGTTTCCGAAGTTGCCAATTTTTAATTGTTTATTACATGTAAAAAATGTTGGAACTTCAGCGTACATTAAAGTCCTTGCGAATTGAACAACAACATTTTTTCGATATACACAGGTTAAAAAAATCAGTTAAAGTTGTTGTATTCAATAGAGTAAATCCAACATCGTGTTTACGATGTGTAATCAAATACATCAAAGATTTTTTTTGAGGACAGTGATATCATGACGGTGCAGCAATGTCTGACCTGGTAACCGTAAATTTTGAAGTAAGTCATGGCATGTTGAATATATTCCTGCATATGACGCGGACTACCAATGTATGATGATGGGAGAATATATTCGGTACCGATATTGTTGATGTCATTCGTTGCATCTACGTTACCGATTACGGCGTCACGCAAATAAATGTACTCCTCATCACGAAGTTTTGCTTGATTAAATTCTATGTATCGTAATTTGTCACTTTCGATTTTTACATATGTAGGTACATATCGACAATGAACTAATGAAATGTCTGTCTGCTTCGGAGAATGTTATTATCTTTATAAGCATAAATCATCAGTCGATATACGTAAAGTTCATAGCCTTCACTATCCTGTTCAGTTTTTCACCTGCAAATATATATACTTATAAGATATACAGAAATTATGGATTAAGAAAAAAATATTGTAAGATAATCTTTAAGTTGTACCTGTAGGTGGATTTCTTAGTTTAATATTGATATGGTATCAATCTTCCTTTCGAAAAATCAGCAGATACCGTAAACATCTCAAAAACGTTGATTGTCTTGAATTTATTTCTATCGTATTAATTCTGCGTTGTATGCAAATGTATCGACGTTGGCATCAAGGGTGTATTTACCCTAGGGCTAGAAGGGCTATAGCCCGGGGCGGCAGGCCACGAGGGGCGGCCCGGACTTTGGTTTGGACGTTTGAAAAAACACAAAAAAAAAAATTAAAGACGTAAGCCTAGAACGCCCTGAACCACCTTTCTACGTGTAAATGTCATATCTGAAGAATTCGAAATTCAATTGAAATATGCAAGCCGCCCCTTGTCCTGAATCGGTTGAACCGTCTATTTTTTTTAGCCTCGGTTTTCTTTTCATATTTAAAATTTTGTTCACAGATAAATAATGTAAAATATAAAATCTATATTTTGTTATGTGTTCTTTCAGTCTTTTTTTTTTTCTTTCGATGGGGTAAAATGCTGTTGGCCCTGCGACCTCTACAGCGTCACCGGTTTTGTTGGAGGCCGAGCTGGAAGAAAAGTGACACTACGAAGTTGCAAGGGTGCCTCTTGCGAGACTCGAACCTCGGCTTGCGAACTTGCTCCCGAAGGAGCTCCCGTGGCAATGCGAAGGAATTTATTTTGCATAATTTGAAAACGACGGAGTCTAGTGTGTGCGAACACTACACTGGCATATGTGAATATTGGCCATGTATTAAATTATCATATGCCGATGGCATAGCACTCATTGACGAGAATCGGCTGATGCTAGAGAGTAAAATGAACCTCTGAAATGGTACGCTTGAGAACGGCGGTCTTAAACTAAATGAGTCGAAGACCGAGTAAATAGCTTTCGGGAGACCGGACTCAAGCATTATCCATATATATACTGAACCAGCCGCTAAGTCGGAAAAGTTCAGGTACCTCGGATCCGTAATGAATGAGTATGGAGGCATCGATTACGATGTTCATGGTCGGATAAGCGCTGCCTGGGCCAAATGGCGGGAGGTCACTGTTGTGGTCTTCGACCGCAGAATACCGACCAAACTCTAGGGGCTGATATACAAGAGCATCGTTCGACCGGTTCTTTTATACGGCGGCGAATGCTGGCCAGTACTCTCGGCACACTCAGGAGCTTCATGTCACGGAAATGAAGATGCTGAGGTGGAGATCAGCGAACAGAACTGAATTGTGTCCGCATAAAGGGCTAGGTTAGTCAGTGGAGTTTTTGGGATGTCAAGTGTATACAAACTGTTCAGAAGTGGCGAGAGTACAGAGCCCGTAGAAACACCGGCTCTTATAGGGCGTCTACTGGTCAGGGTACCTTCGACCCGGAATCTAAAAGTGCGATTCGTTAAGTAAGCTCGTATGAAGTGCACGAGTCTATCTGGCACCCCTTAACGTATGAGCTTGACAATCGAGCTATTATGTCAGACTTTATCGAACGCCTTTGCAATATCTAGGAACATTGCCGCAGACGGCTATTTGTGGTTGGAATGGGAGGTCTTATGATCCAGAATATGTTCTGTGATCCTATGGACTTCTTTCATCCTTGATGGGGCGGAAAGTTACAGTAGCCTGGGGCGTACAATCTTAAAATACGCCCTTGGTTGGCATGGTTCAGCATAACAACAGCAACTTTACCAATAGTTGAATTATATATGTGCCTTAGTACTCTCCATAGGGCATCGTCTGCTTTTGTGACAATTATGTAGTGCAGTCTGTTAGAAAACTTGAAAAAAGAATCTTGAACAATCGTATCAATTGGATTACCAGTTGATACGAGAAAGAAGAACGCGAAATTGTGAACATTAGTTCAATTTCGTGTTATTCTTTCTGCTCTATATGGTTCACAATTTCGCTTTATTCTTTCTGCTCTATATGGTTGTAAACGCAGGTGTGTGATTGTTGCTCCCCATCGCCCATAAAGTAAATTTGTAGAAATTTTGGATCGGCCTGATCGGAAAGCCTGATGGCTTTGGAAGCAATGAACCAATTTGGTGATATACTTTACCTCCAGACCATCTTGAATGTAGATTCAAATTTAGGACCCCCTTACTTATGAACAAAAATTTTTGTTGCTCAAAATTATGTCATTTGTAAGCGTGAATTGAATTAACGATTTTTATTTCAAAAACAAACTGATTGAGATGTCATCCCGGCTAAAAGTGACTTTAAAGGTTCCAGTGGTGGGTTAAGCGATGGCAGTGAAATTTTCCAGATGTGTAACATAAGCCAGCTGATTCATCTTTGTACTTGAAAGCATGACAATGTTGATACTCTATCCATTGTACCTATCGTGATTAGCGCATGTGACAATATTTTGTTCAACGATAATATTCAAACGCGACACGATTAAATGATGCTCGTGACAATTTTCGATTAGCTTGCACTCGCTGATGGTGACGTTCTCTATATTCAATGGTTGCTTTTTGACGTGCGATAATAACGTTGCTCTGAATTTTCATTTGCTAGTGAATGTGCAACTTGATCTGTCCAAATTACATTGTCCGTCGAGAGTTCTTCATTTGATATATTTATTATATTCTAATCGAAGGTCATGGACCAATCGAGCGTTATGCACACTTAAAAAATCCTCTTATAAAATTTGGTACCATTTGATTTGTTATTTGATTCACCTCACAGTTTAAAATAACACAATAATAACAAATTATTCTCGAGCGCAGCGTCATCTATCCCTCTGAGAAAAATATTTTGACATGAAAGTAGAAAATCATAAGATTTGATAACCCGATGGTAGCAGTCTGTCCAATCTTGTTAAGCATTCCAAAATTAACATCTACTTAGATATTAAAAAATGTAAAAAATCTAATGGGCACAATTTTGAATCGAAACCATTCTCCAATACTCTCCAACATAAAAATTTCGTCAAAATTTGTCCAGTCGTCGCCATGCTTATGTAATCCGAAAGATATTAATCATAAGGATAAGAAAATCACTTAAACTTTTAAAAAACAAGACTGTTTTGGGTTCAGAAGATTTTAGTTCATAATTATAAACACTCTATGGAATCATTTTTTATACAGTATATACATATATGTAATTATAATTTGAATACTGACCTCGAGCCTGTCGTGGCGTGGCGGCACAAGCGTGTGACTGTAACCGACAGGTTCTAGCGCGGCGTAGAGTTCCGCCACTCAACACGCAATGCCTCAAATTCGGCGGAAAGTGGGGAACAGAAGTGGAAGAGTGTCTTTACACTAGGTTCCCGGATTCCCTTTGCCTACCCTGCCTCGTGCGGAATACATCGTGAAGCTGAGTATATATTTAATGTTTCATTCTTCGCTCTGGTAATAAGGCAAAGCGCGCCGTTGAGTTCCGCCTCGTGCGGGATACAGCGGGAAGTAATATATAAAAAAAAATTGATTCGATGTGTAAAAAAACTAACTAATTATGTTATTACAATCAGCATCTTATAATTATGAATAATTTAATAAGGTATTGACTTAGTTTTTTAAAGTTTTTATAATCATTTAAAAATTGACTTTAAATTATTGTCTTTCTCCTATTTAAATAAAAATATATCAAGCGTAATGCAAGGATAGAAATTATTTTGATATCGACATCTGTGACGCTCGTTTGCACAGAGCACATTAACCCTACGGCTCGTATGTCACGAACATACTAACGCGCTTACAAACGTCTAGATGGAAGCCAGATGCTTGTATAGGCTTGGAGCTTGTTGGCGCATGCCAAGCTATCACAAGCGTTTAAACGCTTAATAAGATTTGTTCATCCTTCGTTGTTTAACAATATCCTAGTTGCTAATAGTTAGTTATTTTCATAAAAAAATCTTATTTTTATAAATTTGTTTTATTTTTAAAGTATTTTCGAATTCTGATAAAAGTAAGTTAAAAATTTTGCCATTTCGGATACTGTGCCATTCGAATTTAATTCAGTTATTTATTGGAATTAAAACGATTATATATTGTTTTTACAATTTATTAATCATTTACGAAATTTTATGGCTTATTTTTTATTATTATATTTTCAAAAATTTTATGGGGACAATACCAATTGTTTGAAAGAAAATATTATACATATTAAATTTCTAAATTAAACTCGCCGCTTACACTGAAAGATTTACTTTTAAACATATTCTAAAGAATATCTTCCATTTTCTCTTCAAACACCCAAAATACTTGAGGGAAGTTGATATACACGTACTATAATAGAACTAATGAATTCACAAACGCAGGAAAATTTAAAAGACTCAATGATGAGAGACTGTATCTGGTCGCGATTTACAATATATATGCATAACTTTTTATAAGTATAAGCCAGACGACGCCGATAGATTTCTCTCTGACGAACGTACTTATCAATTTATAGTTTTCAATATTTAATATTTTGCTATATATCCAGATACAGTGCGAAAAAAATAATAATAAAAATATTAAGCATCCTTGTGTTGTGTGTGTTCTTTATGTGTTTTATTGAGTAATTTGTATTGCAAAGGTAAGCTAAAATTCTAAAATTATTATCGCAAAGCTATATTTAGCAATGTGTTTGAATTAAAATTGCGTTTAATGGAAACAAAAAATATTGTCAATTGTCACTTATCGCTGTCAGTTTTTTTATATGATTAAATTATTTTATTTATGTATATAACTTAAATTTTACCTTGCATTTCTTATAATTATTATATTATCTTCTTCACTTCGTTGCTTTTTCTTTCAACTTTACTCACAAATATAATAGATATTACTCTGTTTGGAAATTATAGTAGATTTTTTTCAAAATTATATTATTATTTACTCTTATTGAGAGTTTTACTACTATTGATTAAAAATTACTCCATGATCAGCGTTTAAGAAATTTATTTTATAAGGTAATATAGAACTATGGAAAACATAAACATGCCTGAAGATTGCGCAAAGCAGTGGGAAATATTGTTGTTGTTATTATCATCAGAAGAGAAGAAAATCGATCGTACTAGTGAAAGCGAAGTGGACACAATGACTTACTTTTACAAAAATAAAGGAGTTCGGTAAGCTAGTTTTATTTGAATTATCAATATTTAAAATAACAAATCTTAAAAATATTGACAAATTTCGTATTTATATACAAAAGTCCGTATTTACATTTGATCAAACGATGTAACTGAATATGCTTATGCTGTTTATATGTTTGATATGCTATCAAATTAGCTTTTTTTAATATTTTTATTAAAACAACAAAATATAATAGTTGTATTATTATTGTACATTTAACAGTTAATTTTAATTAAATTACTAAAAATATGTAATTTTCAACAGAAAAATACTAACTCACTGGTTGCAGCAAATGAAAGTGACTTACGCAAAAAAAACAAATGAATCTCATACAGCGTTAAAATGTGATGAAGTTTCACTTTTGTGGAGACAAAAAGGCAATGATAAGTTTAAAGTAAATTTAGTGGAAGCAAGTTATAAATTTTACACACTCAGTGTTCTATATGCTAAGCCCAACAACCTTATGTTTGCTTTAGCCATTGCTAACAGATCTGCTGCCTTGTTACGAATGAAGAGATTTCAGGTTAGATTAAACAATTTATTATTTCTTAGAAATGTAAATATTTTACAGTACCTAATTGTACTTTTTATTATATTTTTTCGATATGTAAAGAAAGCAATCATATTTCATACTTGATGACATTGGCGTAGCAATGGGAGATGCATGTCCACACTAGAAGTTTTACTAATTAAAACATTACACAACCCTCACAAAAAGATAAGTTTAAGATTAGAGTCAAGTCACCTGAAAAATATTTTTAAACATGCCTAAGCTTTTTGATAAACTATAAAAAACCAGGGCGCAACAAATATTTTAAAGCTTAAGTATTTAAAATGCTGTAGGTGTTCATACCAACACTATTATTGCAAATGTAAAAGATTTGTTTGGATGAAAGTCTTGATCTCAAAAGCTACTGGGTGAAATCAAAAATTCTATATATATTGAATGGTCCAATTTACTGAGGAAGGCTGTAGATATTATCACATTATGTAAATCATTGTATTTTATAAAAGTATTGTGGTACCTGCGGTCATGTTGGGCCGTATTCATTATAATTATATTTCAAATGATGTATTTTCCTCAGGAATGTCTATCAGACATCAAATTAGCCATGTCCAGTGGTTACCCAAAGGAACAGTTATACAAATTATATCTACGACGTGCAGATTGTCACATCGAATTACGACAACGAACTCATGCTCGGGCTTCTCTTGATGCCGCTGTATTGAATGCTGGTTTTGCTAATTTCTCTACCACAATTTTTAGTGAGTATCAAATTTAGTTTCTATCATAAAGAGGTTGGTTTATTATAGATGATATGATAGAAACTAAGTACAAGAAATTGAAGCAATGCGAAATTTATGATTTTACATTTTGTAGAAATAATTTATTTTTGTAAAAAATATACAATAGTTATATATAACTTGACTTTAATTTTGTATATGGAAGTGAAATTATGAGAATTTTATGTTAAATTCTAAGTTTTTATAAATTGTTTGCTTAGCGATAGTAATTTGCCGTAATATGAATTTAAGCTTTAAATTTTTCTAAAGTGTTAAAATAATTCTTGAAAAGCGCATCTTTGTTGACATTTTTTTGGCCATTTCTAATAATAAATTTGTATTCTGTAAAAATTACAAACTATACATATTTTCTATAACAGAAGTAAATATATTATGTATTTAATTTCAGCGGAATTTGAGCGCCATGTAAAAATGATGGAAAGAAAGCTTTTGGCTATAGACCAAAATGAAGCGGTAGTTGATAAAACAATAATACTCCCTGAATGCTACCTAGGACTGAACCCCGAATTTGCTGCGGCCTCAAATGCCATAGAATTGAAGTATATTTCTAATTCTATATTTAAATAATTGACTTAATGAAGAGTTCTTTCTTGAAATATCAATATTATTAGCAAACTTTAAAAATGTTATCAGTGCTTTTTTTTTTCATTAAAAAATTAAGAACATGTATTGTTCTTTTAGATTGATCTGGTTATTTATAAGATAGCATTTAAATGATACTAAATATTTCTTTTAACATATAAATTACAGTAAAATGGATCAAAACAAAATTCCAACAACATTGCCACAGGGCCACTCGAGGAAATGAAATATTTAATATTTTTGATTTATTCACTGTGGTAATATTTCGCCATTTCAAATGTAGTGCCCAATCTTTTAATTCTCTTTATTTATTGTAAGCACAGGCGTGCCGAAGCAGTAGGCAGGCACGTGGTGACCAAGGCGGACACTCATAGGGGTGATATCCTCTTCTCGGAGGAACCATACGCATGGGTCACCTTACCGCCGGACAGCGACGACGTGATCAGTTACGTGTGTGAAATGTGCTGCAAGGGCGATATCAATCCTGTACCGTGAGTTTTTTTTCTTTTTTATGTTTACACGACGATGACATGTTTAATTGCTCTAGAAAATAGACATTAATCTAGTCTGGATGAAATAATGGCAATATTTACTGGGATTTTATAGTGTTTTTCAAACAAATAGAACAGTCAGATGCTGGAGGGCAAGGGGCATAGACTAGATGTGCCTTCTATTAGTATTCAATTATTCTAGCTACTGAGAGAATTAGGGCGTCGCGTATGTTTTGGAGTATTCTATCATGGCGACGCGAGTAACGAGCACCTTAAAAACTGCCAATAAGTGCCTGGCTGTACCGATGGCCTCTCCACAAGAAAAGCAACATTTCCGGGATCTTTTTCCCATCACACCAAGTTACTCTGGTCTGGTAGAGTCATCTGGAAGGATTTTAGGTAGAATTTTAAAAGGCCGGGTGACCGATCGTACAATAAGGTGCGTTCACTTCAGATCTAACAGGATACAAAATTCCCCAAGTTCAACCACTCACTCTGCATTTGGAGTTTCATTGCGTTCACTGTGTAGTTTTCGTTTTCATCTTCTTGTAGAAATGATTTTAACTTATCTCGGTCACTTGCCTTTTGGTACCCAACTCTGCTCTATTAGTCTATGCCTGCCAAAAATAGTTTATGAAATTTAAGTGTTGATTCAAGCTCCTCGACACACACTTGTCTTTAGGGAGTCATGGAACTGCTTCATCCTTCGATTTCTCCAACATATGTATTTTAGTAACTCCAATTTGTTTATAGAGTTCTGAAGGTTTTCTTAGCGTCATACCAACGAATAGTTGGTAAGTCGGTTGGTTTCTGAAAAAGGTAGAGGGATCAGCCGAATGTGCCAATTCCCACTGCAGAAAACATGACATTCTATGTCTTGAAAGACGTTAGGCGGAAAGTGATGAAGGAAATGTTTTAATATTTAATAACGGTTTTTCATGATTGCTGCGTTTTGTTTAACTAGGTGCGAGAAAATTATTTCAATTCTTAATAATTTTCCGTTTTTTTATATACATAGTGTTATTATCACACCCGAATAAAAGTAGATATCTCAGAATATACAAACTTCTACGAATACGAATATTATTTAAAACACGCGACATTCACTTATTACACATTTTTACGTACACCAACTAGTCTTAGCGTCATGCTGACATGCTCACACCGATAGGGTAGTCAGAGGGAACTTGGGAACCCAGTGTTAAGACACTCCGATCCGTTTCCCACTTTTCGTTGAATTTGACAATATTTTTGCTAAACAGTTTGTATTTGCTAATATATAAAACACTTTTAACGTATTTGTATTGTTCAGATGTGAAACGTGCTCCAGCACTATCTACTGCAGTGAGGCTTGCCGCTTTAGCGCGGTCTTCCACCGCTGGGAGTGCGCGGCGGCGCAGTGCACCTTGTTCAAAACTATCGGCATTGCTCATTTGGCTCTCAGGTTAAATATTTGTGGTACTAATTTTAAAAACGTATAAATAGTTAAACGCTTGGAAACATTCTTATCAAGCTACGTCGAAATTCTTATACGTTTATTACAATTTATTAAGCATCTCTGTAGTGATATTTCTACAATTTCCGAGTCCCAAAGACAATTCATTCAATTCAATTTTATTCTCCTTTTTCGTATATAACAGGGTATGCAGAAGAAATTAGTGTAAAAGGGCATAGTCCCCCACGCCTAGGAAATTACTCTCGTCTTGTTGCCAGAGGCCTCTACTAGCCTCGGTCGGCTATTCAAGAAAATAAATTTCAAATTTATATCGAGAATTATATCATAATTGTGTTAAGTGTTTACATAACATAAATATATAACAATACATATATTATATAACAATTTCAATTCCAGAGTTCTATTAATAAGCACGATCAATGGTTTCCCAACACCACCAACGCAGCTCCCGTCGTTGTGCTCCGCAGCGGAACTGTTCAGAAGTTACGCGCAAGTCGATAATATAAAAATATATGAAAATAATACTCCAGCTTTCTACAGGATGTTTAATTTGGTTACAAATTTTGATAAAATGAACAACACTGACTATATACAGTATGCTTTGGTGAGCACCTCTGGTACCAACTACATTTAGTGTTTCCGCTGTAGTTACACTGTGTTAAATGACTTTAACTTGGTATTTTCAGAGCGGGTTAGTGAAAATAATTCTTAACCCGGAAAATGAATCGGCCGTATAGCCGTTTAGTAAGGCACTGTTCCATTGCGACAGCGACACGTCAGCGGCAATAGTAACCATAGTTTAAATATTTTAACGATTTTTGTGGATTCTAATCACAATATGTATTTTAACATATGTTACGTTAATCAGAATAGACGTAGCGGATTTGTCAGTGGATCATTTTCTCTTCCTTAAGAACTCATTTTTTTATAAAATAATGAAGACAATGACAAAAATGATTTATATAAATCTCAAGTTACAGTTCGAAACCTTATTCTATATGTGTAATGTAATTTTCTAGAGTTTACTAATACAGTAATTAAAATTTCAGACGTCAACAATGTTAACGTTGTATCTGGAGCAGTATACGAATTTCTTTGAGTCTTTCTCAACAACGCTGCCCTGTTTGCTCCGTGAGGAAGACTCGCGTGTGTTCGCGGCGGCCATTATGTTGCGTAGTCTCGGCCAGCTCGTGTGTAATGGACACGCTACCCTCAGTTTGTCACTTGTCGGAAAAGGCGGTGAGAGCCCGCGGCTTCAATTATGTATATGATTATATCTACTAACGTAACATTGTCGCTCTATTGTATTGTAAACTAAAATTTTAGCTAAATTAATAGATACTTTATGTAGCGGTTTTGTCGTAGTGAATATTTTAGATTGACGTAACTTCTTTGTTTATTAACAGATTTTAATAAAACAAACACTAAATGTTTTTTTCTAATATATCTTCCATGTACAGACTGTAGAGAGTGATCAGTTACTGATTTATTTCAAGTATAGGAGGTGTCCATTTTAAATTACTATCAAATATATACCGGAACTGAGTCAACGCAATTAATAAATACAAGCATTTATAATCGTTTTTTTTTTTCTTTAATTAATATTTTAGCAAAGAAAATTTTGCCTGAAAATAGGAAATATTTGCATAAAAAAGTAATTACAGAGTTATTATATTTTTATAAATTTTCATTTATACTTATAATTAACCAACAAAGTGATTTTTAAAATTTTTGTCTGTTTATTTATGAGTTTTACGCGCTAATTAATATCTGAAACAGCTAACCAGATTTAAATGCCGTTTACACTATTTTATTTTGGCAACCTTAGTGCCAAGAAATTGTGTAAATCAAGCGGACTAGTATTAATAAATACTTATATTATTAATGAATTCTACGAATTTTGTAATATTACTGATATTGGAAACCCTAATAGACGAGTCGAGCTCGCACTTGACCGATTTTTGTTAATGTTTGTTAGGTCGTACGATAACTGAGAGGGAGGTGCGTCGCGCCACTGCCATATATCCATCTGCCGCCATGATGAATCATTCCTGTGATCCCAATATTATTAACACGTAAGTAAGATCTACTATACTAAAGTACACGCGGTGTGAACATATAAATGTGTATGATGATTTAAACATAAATATTCTTTGAATTTTATTTACGAGGCCTGTCTTGGCGCAGCGGTACAAGCGTGTGACTGTAACCGGCAGGTTCTGGGTTCGATCCCCGGTCGAGGAAAAATTAATATTTTCAATTTAAATATTTAATGTTTGATTTCTTCACTAGGTTCCCGGATTCCCTCTGCCTACCTTGCCTCGTGTGGGATACAGCGCGAAACTAAAAAAAAATATATTTTCATATACTAAGTATATTTACTTGGTAATAATGGTGTGGTAGGCAAATTGCTTTTTTTAAAAATGATTTAGGAGACATTCTTTTTTTTATTTAGAAAACGTATTAAATTTTGAACGTAGCAGGATTTGAACCTGGGTCTTGTTATAATTTCTTTATGTCGTATTTGAAATTTCCGTTATACAATGACTATTTATTAGAATTTTATTTGACATGAGTGAATGCTATTTATTAAATGTTTTTACTATTTATTAAATGTATATCGACGGTTAGGAAAGAAAAGTATTAATTTAAATTGGGTTTTTTTTATTTAACATTCCTAATTGTGGATAAACACTTTACAAATAGTAAAAGACATCCTTCATAAGAAATATAATAAGAAATTGTACTAAATCAGCTCCTTACTGGTAACTAAACAGATTCTACAACAGACGTCTGATAATCCGGTGCGCGCGCGAGCTGTCGGCGGGCGCGCAGGTGTTCAACTGCTACGGGCCGCACCGCGCGCGCGCGCCCACCGCCCAGCGCCGCGCCCAGCTGCGCGCGCAGTACATGTTCACGTGCACGTGCTCCGCGTGCTCGGACAGCGAGCGGAGGGACTTCGTGGTGGGTTGTGGGCACCCGCAGGGAACATGGGACCACCCACTTATAAAGTTTCCGCCGTATTTGAGGCATTACGATTTTAGTGATGGAACTCAACGCCGCGCTTTGCCTCGTTACTAGTGAGAAGAAATGAAATATTTCATTTTGCTACTATCAAAACAACAAGCTGCCCTTGCGCCACGACAAGCCACTTAAAGTATATTTGGACTGTTTTCTTTAGGTTATGTTCAACGCGTACGCGTGTCAATCGTGCAAGGGGCCGGTGACGTGGAGTGCCCGGCGGCCTTGCTGTCACCATTGTAACGCTAGCTTCTGCCCGGTAAAAGCGTTGGCTATCCTAGATAGGTCCGAGGAAATTGATTCAGAGGGTAAGTATTATCTGTTTATACTAACAAAAACTTAGAGAACATTAAAAATACACGCATTTTTATATCGTAATCACCATTGCATCTCCGGGAAATTTAGCGGAGTTGATTTCCGTTTATGAATGTTTTAAGAGTAGGTTCTCTCTGTTTACTCCGCTATTCGGAGAAAAACGACTTGCCGTATATATAAAACAAACTGAAGAAAATATAAATTAAGTTTAATATTAGCGGAACGTGCCACGACAATGGAGGCGCGATGTGCGGGGATGTGCGCCGCGTTCCGTCTGAAGCAGCAAGTGTGGCACAAACACCACACGACGTTGCGCGCCGCCGCTGATCGCCTCGCTAGGAATTATGCAAACGCCGGTGAGGAGGCTGAAATATTTGAGACTTTCTCTAAAATATTAGTCTTTAAAAAAATATATACATAGTTCTTGTGACAAGGAAAAAACGGCTTGAACGGTTACTAAAAAGACACGGGTTCAAATCCCGCTAGGCTTTAATTTATATATATATATTTTTTTATAAGTATATATATATATATATATATATATATATATATATATATATATATATATATATATATTTATATATATATATTTTTTTAAAGTATAATATATTTTTACCATTCTTAAAATGTTAGTCCACACTTAGGTAAGAAAAGTACTAAATTTAAAAACATAAAAATATTTGAACGTAGCAGGATTTGAACCCGCGCCTCTTGGAAACCGTCCAAAGTGCGCGACCCCTGCTATATACAAATTTTTATACGTTTTTAAATTTAGTAAGTATAATATAAATAAATTGATTAACTAAATAAATCACATTTACCTTTAATCTGAAACAATGTACTATTGCCTAAACATAAATATATTATTTTCGCATAGTTCATTTCTGTCACCCAATGATTTATTTCACGTTATGTCATTAACACCCTGTATATTTTTGATAATAAATAGATTAATTTCATTTTCATGTTAATAATGAATTGTAATCAAATGAATACACTACATTTTTATTTTAATAAATTTAGCAATGTATGTTACTTCTAGCTAAAAATACATTTTCAATTGCAGGTGAATTCACCAAGAGTATGGAACTGATTAAACAGAATATTCAAAGTCTTGAATATCAATTTGGATCGTTCAGTGTCGAGGTAAAAACTATTTTTTATATTATATTATTTCAGGGTGTCGCACTTCCAGCGGCCAAAATAGAACGCTTTTAGTATCGCTTGTGGTCTTTCTGTTTACCGAATCCCGACACATTGATATGTATATTTAATTTCTCCATTTGATTATTCGGTAATTTCACATTGTATGAAATTACCGAGTAATTAGATGAAGAGTGGATGTTTTACCGTTGGGCTACAATCATGTAATTTCTACTATTTCCAGTCAGTCTTCATTAATTTAAAATAACTACAAAACTAATGTTTTTCAGGTGGCTCATGAACTTAGAAAGCTGTCGGATGTAATGTTAGAGAGAATACTTAATACTCCTCAACATTCAGAGCACAGGTGCAGCATTTCAATCAAACAAAATCTTATCATATTATTTAATCTTAATTATTAAAATAAACATTTTGTTAACGAGTTTGAAGATTTTTGACATAAATATTATACATTTTCTAAATATAAATCAGATCATACAATTTTCACCAATATTTTTTCCTCGATAGGGACTGGTGTCTAGAAGCTCACAAGGTTCTAAAGAAAGCGGTACAACTTATGGAGTTAAACTACGGCTCGTGGGAGCCATTAGTCTCTCGTCTCAGAGATCAAGAGGCCTTCGTCGCTTCTCTTCTAGCAGAGACAACGACTCCAAATACAACTGATTGTATCCATCATAATTTACATTATAATCTTAAAATATAAGATGTCTGAGCAGCATGTAGTGGGGGCTTGTGTTTGAGTATTTTAAGTCAATATAACCAATGAAGCTTTATATAAACAACTTAGTCTATTCGTCGATTCTTTTCGACGAGATAAGAAATGTAATACATGTAACACTAGGTTAAACTCCGCTGCTAGGTGATGCTATTTTATTGTCTTGATAGTCAAACCTACGGTGAAAAATCGGCGTTGAGTTACGCTAACACGCGATATTTATAAAATAAGTGAAAAGTCAAGAGTCTTAAGGTAAGTTTAACAAGTAAGGTTAGCGCAAAGCTAAAATATAATAATCCCAATAATATTTAATGTAAATGTAATCAATTGTGTTTTAATAATAACATAAACAGCGATTCTGTGTATGAACGAACTTTTTTACTTACATTGTAGGAATTTGTAGTGTACTCGAATATAATTTAAATACACACTTATTACTAGGATGTTTGTTGTTTTTATTTGAGAGATAATTCCTATATTTAACTGATAAGTCAAAAATATTTTCGTCCTTATACAACGGACAACTGAAATACCAAAATTAAATAGGTTATCAGATATTTAGCGCAAGTTTTTCGAAAATTTTGGGCCCATTCTTCAATTCATATAATATGTCAATCATCATCATCTTTTTTTCTTTTTTTTTTACACTATATTTTTTTTTCAGTAAAAAAAAACCTGCGTTTTACCTGCGTAAATCCACATCTTCGTGAATCTTTCGGTGCAAGTTCTATAAAAACTGATTGAGGTGTTCAGATTCTTCCTAAAACAAACAACATTTTTAAATTCAGTTTGGTAGTTTCGTTTGAAATATATATTAAAACAAACAAACTTAATTCAATGAATTCAAATTGAATTTATTATTAAATTTATTTATTTACTTTTAAAGAGCCAATAATAAATATTTAACATTAATAATAATTTAATAATGTTTAGTATTGATTATGTTCAATAATAATATTTTAATTTATATTAATAAATAATACATAAGAAAAGATAGCCTCTTTGTATTGGGGTACTTGAAAGTCTATAAACCCATTTTTTCACTAATATTCACGAATAGTAAATATATTAATAAAAATATTGAATTTAACTCACTACTGAATATAATTTATTGGCACATATATAAATCGCACTTATATGAAACTAAAACACGTTCATAGGCCACTAGAAACATGTGGACAAATACTATGAAAGTGAAAACAGCTGCTACTTCATACGCCTGCAACCGCTGCAACTTCATACTGTTAACTTTTGTGTGACAAATCTTAAAATGTCACCGTCAATCGTTTTTTCATAAAGCGACTAAAGTAGTATAACTTTAAACACAGTTGTTTTAAGGTCACAGAGAGAAACAAAAATTATATTAAATAAAGAAAAGAAAAAAGATCCCCATTATATTTTACACTTTTATTTAGATCACGGGTATCCCAGTGGCAACATACATTAAGATTATTAAACACCTTTATAATAATATAGTACAACTAAATAACTATACAATGCAGCTAATACCTTCTAAGGTGTGCAAAACATAGGACGTACAAACAATTCCTATGGATTATGTGTAAAAACTATAAAAACTATTTATATAGATAAAAGTCTACCGAGTACCAGCTAAGTGAATTATATCTTCGATAAAATTCTGCCTCCTATTTATATATTGTTTTGTAGATATAAGAACTAATGCAAAACAATGTATGTATATAAAATTATCACCATTTTTTTGTTGTTATTTTTTTCCTTACAAAATAAAAGGTATTTATTATAAACACTTACATTTCGGTTGAAATATTACTTAGAAATATTTTTTTATTAGTAAAAATTTAATTTTGTAGTAACAATACTACTGTGTTGCTTTAGATAGTTCAAAGCTCCAGATGACAAACACGGTGAAGTGTACATATATACGTTTATACTTATACATTGAGACAATTCAAAACAATGACGTAAAATCCCCATTATGGAGAACTTAAAAAGAGATCATGTAACCTGCACAAATAAAACCCTTACCCCGCCTTCTTTATTATATTTATACTTCTAATTGGGTCACGTTGGAGAATGATTGTTACACCTGAGGATAAAACTCCTAAGGAACCAACTTAAAATATGATATCTGCGTTAAATATTAAAGTTTATTGAACAAGCTCAATATCAAACAATACATATATGGACAAAGGAGTCTCTTCACAAGCTTCTCACTGCTTACCCACCTGTATAGAGGAGAAAGTGAGAACCTAAAAGAATCTATTGTTTTCAGTAAAATTCTAACTTTGATGTATGCCTATGTATATCATATAAATAAATTTCGCTCTTCACCAGCAACTAATTTAATATTACATGAAATATATTTTAAAGACACATCAATCAATAGCATTCAAAATAACTGAATTATAATTATTTCATTAAAACACAAATCTAGTAGATACATTGTATATAGATCAGTAGATGATCAGTATGTGCTTGTCGTCCGTACGTACAACGCATGTATATATGACAGCCCGCTGTACAATTACAATATTATTGTACTATATTTACATATAATTTGGAAACTCCTCTTGGATTGAATCAAAACGTTCGTGTATATGGCTGGCGTTTTCTGTTTTTGAGCTGCTCACACAATAACAAATAATATCAAAAGTTTTACTTTAAAAAAAAAAAACGAAAAATATTGTGCAATAATATTGCCTTGTCTTTGGGCGCCAGCTTGATACATGTGATCTATCTAAACATCAATATAATGCACATTTATTATGACGATCACTTACTTAGGTTTAAAAACTGCGCGTTTCCGGTATCTCTGTTTGATACTATTTTACATATTATTGTCCAATTTCGTTTAAGTATTGCCAAAATACAATTATAATGCACAGACTACATTCAATGTGTAGCAGTATTATAAATTTACCTTTTCTTGTGAAATATTGATTTAATTTTAAAGATATGAGCGACTGACATGTTTCTAATAAAGGTTTTTTGTTGTCTTACTCACGCTTTTCAGATATTAACACTACTACATCTAAGCGACCATACTATATATAATATATTTACAATATACGCGATTAAAATTAAATCTAAATTACATGAAATATACATTAAAATGTGAATGATACATGACTCGAACGACATTTGACTGTCAATAAAGAGTTACATTAATTTACATACCAAATAATATGAAGCCAAAATAACAAGTACAATAGTATACAACCAAATAATGATTTAAATACACGTGACACAGACACGCCTATATTTAAATAATCTTAAAATATTCAACCCAAACGCTTAAGCAATTAAAATTGAATTCACTTAAAATATACTTAAAAACGATATAAGCCCAACACTCCTAGTACGGCAATATTGATATGTAATGAAAAAACCATAGTATGCCTAGAATGAATAGATGGAACGTATGCACAACATCTATAGGAATAAACATTATATGTAAAATCTTAGAAGAATCTTATTTAGATGACAAATATGCATTTATGTAGTACCGAAGAAATGTGGCAACAGACACATACAAACTAATGATTAATTATTACAAAAAAAAATATATCTTTATGGTATTTTGCCTATATTACACGATGATTTAAACAAATTTTGGCTAGTTGACGGTTACAATGGTCAAGAGACCCGCGAGGCCCGCTCATAGCCGATTCAATAAACATAACCAACATGATTTTTAAACGTAAAACGGCTTCAAACGCATTTTTTTATCACATTTTATTAAAATATAATATTTAATTTCCTTCACTTCCCTCTACAGTAACATATTTTATTTTTTAACACTCAAATGTATTATGAACGTATTTACAAAACATACAATATTTACTTTTATCGTGTCTGCATTATATTGTTAATTTTTATATATATATTTTAATAAACGTTATATAAATATAGTTTACATATATCAAAAACTACAGTAAAATGGCAAAATAAGTACTAACTAGATCTAAATACGACAACTGTTCATTGGTATTGATTACTTACATACAAAAGAGTGCCGTAAATTGATAGTATTTATCTCTTACTTGACCAATTATTTTATGTAAATTTATAAAATGAAAACGTGACGAAATGAAAACATTAAATATTTAAATTGAAAATATTTCATTTTCTCAAGTGGGGATCGAACCCACAACCTATCGTTTAAGTCTACTATTTTGGTGTTATTGTATTTAAGTGTACTATTTTGGTGTTGTTGTTACTCTAAATATACTAGCTAAATAACCAGTCTAGACGCCACGAGCACACTCGAACCATTCTCTAAATATTAATAATTCTATTACGAACATTTGTATTTTATTGGTGTATTTTAAACGCTTGTATGTTGAAACGACGTTGTTGTATAATGATTCCTATGTCTCAATAATTAAGAAATCCAGACAGATTGGCATTTCTATTTATGTATATTTAAATTCAAACTTAAACAGCATAATAAATCTCACTATGTTTTACCATCCAAGTAAATAAGAAAAGCGTATATTATATTCGCCTTGTACTATAAGAATGGAGTCTTACATTGAAAATTAAATTTTATTCTATAAACGCTCCTATACATAGTATATAACTGTAAATGTCTACTTCAAATGAATCATTAAATACATTAACAATAATATATTTAAAATATCACGTTGTGTTGGTCTGTGGCGATACGGTGGTGTCTTGTGTGCGTGAGTTATAGCTACAAAGTATTTACTTCAAATGGAAGACTGAAGTTTTGTAAATACGTCCATAATTTAATTTTGAACAGGCATTTGTAAACGTTTCACATGCATTATTTATAATTATATATAAAAATAAAAACTGATGTAAACGCTACATGCGACAGTCAGTTTATATATTGAACCATATAAAAGCAAATACAGTAATATAGCAGGGTCTTTGATTTCCACGATTAATACACATTTTAAAATACACTTTTTTTTTTATCGAATTAATGCAAACACTTTTCAGTAGTTACCCAAAGTCGTTTTATTTTAAAATACAGAAATATCTAAGATTTTTTTTTTGCCTAATAAAGTTTTTTTTTCTAATATCTCAAATCCACCAATATATGTTGAACTTACACAACAATTACTTTGAAAACATGTTTTATTTAATTTTGCAAGCATCAATTCGAATGAATTTTGCTTTGATATGATTCAGTTGCTGTGTTGAAATAATCTAAAAATAAATATGAAATGCAATAACGATATAAAATAAATGTGAATAATCCAATTAAGTAGATATAAATGCTACTATAACTGTAGTATTAATATATCATATTGGGATAAAATTTTAAAATGAACTTGATTGTGGAATTAAACTAAACGCAAAACAACTTTATCATCATAGGTTAGTTCTTCTTCTTCTTCGCCTTCGTCATCCTCCTGAAAGTAAGAGAATATATGTATTAATGTATAAATAGCACAACGCACAAATAAGCTGTAGCTCAAACTACTACTGGATTATAAAAAACAAATTCCGTTAATTTCCCATTATTGTAGAGAAGTTTCATTTTTCCTTTCTTAAATCCCCAAAAATGTGTAAAATAAACAAACCATAAGAGCCTTACTTGATAGTAATTTCAGATTCATTTGTTTCGTCTGACCTGCAGTTAATAACGAAGAGACAAAAAGCAGTGTATATACCTAGGGACGCTATTTAGAATACTAACATCAAAACCAAAACACGTGTCGACATCCTTCTCAAGTTTGATGCTCCTTTCTAAGTTCTTGATCTTGGCTTCTTCAATGTATGCTTGTTTTTGTACCATTTCGTCATCTTCATCGTCTTCCTCCTCTTCCTCAACTAGGATAAACAAAAGTTAAGTGGTTTAATTAAACATATTTATTTGTATTATAACTCTCTCTCTTAACTTCACGCTGTATCCCGCACAAGGTAAAGGGAACTTTGGAACATAGTGTCAAGACACTCAGTTCTACACTTTCCGCCGAATTTGCGGCGTTATGTGTTGAGAACTCCAAACCGCGCTTTGCCTTATCACCATGAGAATATTTAATTTCCTCGAGTGGGGATCGAATGCACCTGTCGCTTTTACAGGCACGCTCGTACTGCTGTGCTACGATAGGCTTCAATTTAATTATAACAATCTTTATATAGCCCGCCAATTCGATTAATTTTAAACTGCTAGTCAAAGACATATTTTAGTCTTCTTTCGTCCTTCTAAGATTTCTAGTACCCTTAAATAATAGTTTCATATGATAAAAAGTCATTTATCGTTTTTATACAATATATATGTATATTGTAAATAAATTGAAAAGAATTCAATGAATGACTAATTAAAACAAACTTACTAAGTTTTAACTGTATCAATATGTACCTTGCTCCTCATCAATAAAATCTGGTGCTACAACAGCAACTTGCTGTTCAGAGCCGTCCTCCAGCTGTATGACCTCCAGCACTACATACTGCTGGCCCTCGCCATCAGCCACAGTTACGAGTTCACCACGTTTTAGTTCACTGTTGAGATCCAGCTTCATTATATCCGTTTCATTGTCCGAATCTTCAGTCTGAATTAAAAGTAAATAATTTACTTATTTATAAACATTACCCATTTTAATTTAATATTTAAACATGTAATATATTTATATACTTCAAAACAAATATAATTAGTAATTTGTATTTGCAAAAGCAAATTTTATGTAGCATATGGTTGTAGCTATTTAAATAGTCTACTAATAAAGTGTAACATTCACTCGCTTATAGAAAATATTTTTAAGTGCTATTCAATAAGGCAATCAAAGGGGACAACATTCTTGTGGCACTGACAATATTGATATAGTTTCTATAATAGAACAATCACATCAGCATACACAAGTATTTTTGTAACTAGATTTTGGTTTGTATATATATTTAATAGAAAAACAAATAATTCGTTTTAAAAATGTTCTCTATTTTCGATTTTATTATTTTTGTCTTTAAAATATTTCGCATTGCAAATGTTAAACAGAATTAAATTGTTGGTAATTTGTTTTCACAAATAATAAATAAATTCAGCACATTAGAAAATTAATAAGAGAAATGGGGATACAATTTCTTTTATTCATTTTCATTCACATATATCCTACAAGTAATGTCTATCTAACCAAAATTATGTTAAGGATTTCTTTCATTGACTTTCTACCCTTTCAAGTGTTATTTTGGTAATTTTTCTTATATTTCTTTTTTATTTTAAATATTTCTTCAATTTATAATCAAGTACACAGCAATCACACAACTATTAAGTAGTTTTCTAATTTGGAATATAAGAATTAAAAAATACCATATACATATATTGGAACACATACAAATAAACGATGAATCTATAATATAATAATATATTACGATTACCTGTACTATGTCCTTATAGCACATTAATCATCGCTAACAAATCAATGGTAAACTACCAAGACTAGTGTAATGGAGGTTTCAGATTGTTAGACACATGCAATGTCCGAGTCTAATTTCATAATACTTATTGAAATACTAACAATACTGATGACTTTGCTAAGTGCAGAAGCAATTTTACAAATTGAAGACACTCATTGTAAATATGGGTAATTTATAAATCAATTTACTATAGTCGCAAAGCAATGTTTTATAAAATGTTATGTAGGGAATGGTTATAATAAATTTATTTTATGTTATTTTAGTTGTTTATTTATATATGGTTTAGCCAAAAATGTTATAAACATTTGAATTTCAAATTCATACAATAAATGTACAAAGCAGTCGCTTTGAATAGGACCTGTTAACTACAAGTAAAGCTCTTACATTTATAATAATATTTATACCAAAACTTTGGATTATCTAAAATTATAGTTCAAAAATATAAAGTATTACATATTAAACATTCGCAATAGTAAATATAAAAATATGTTATATCATCCTCTTTTCTCAATTATTCTAAGTAAGATATCGCTTTAACTATGTACACATTTAGTAAGCATTTGACAAACACTGAATTTACCAACACAACATGTGAAACAGTAAATTTATTCTCATTACCCAATGAGTATTAATTGTACAAATAATATAGCGAAATAAACTTGTTGAACAATACCTCTAGAGTTAGTATAGCTTTTTAAGGAATAAAAGTAGGAATCAAAGTGTTTGACGAATACTATGTAACTCTGGTCACCAGTACAGTTAATGTAATTAAACAGTTAACATAATGTAATGTGTATATAGCTTTTCTTCATAATGAGATTGAGGCCCGTTGTGGTTCAGCGGCACAAGGGTGTAACTGTAATCGGCAGGTTGCGGGTTCGAATCCCACTCGAAGAAGTGAAATATTTAATGTTTTCAATTTAATATTTAATGTTTTCATTTCTTCGCTCTGGTAAAAAGGCAAAACATGGCATTGAGTTCCACCACTCAAAACACAATGCCTCAAATTCAGCGTAAAGTGGCGAACGGAAATAGAACGGAGTGTCTTAACATTAGGTTTCCACATTCCCTCTGCCTACCATGAAGTGTGCGGGATACAGCGTGAAGCTAAGTAAGTATAATGAAATTATCCAATACAAAATAAATATTCAATTTAAAGCAGTAATTATAAAAACAAACACATTCACCAAGACTAATTCATCAGCTTATTGTAATACTAATGTATAGATAGGTCTACAATTACTTACCCTCAGATTTCCATCAACAATTTTAATTTTCCTCTGCCTTCCTAGCTTCAAGGCCAAAGCTCTCTCGTGGTGGTCCGACTCAGGATCATGAACAGCCAAATGGCGTATCAAGTTGCCTTTGTGTGCGAATGTGCGCTTGCACTCGTGGCATGTATGAGTCTTCTCCTTGGGTGGCTTCGGCTCGTAGTTAGGATTGTGATAGAGATTTTGATGACGACGGAGCAGTTGTTTTTGTCTGTAATGTAGAGATGATGTTAATTATTGTAATTAAGATGATTAAATGTAGGCTCTTGAGGTACAACGAGACAGCGCACGACTGTAAGTGTATATAGTACTGGGCTTCAAATCGCTTCTTTAAGTACCGCCGCTTAATGCGCTATGTCAAGAACATTGTGCAGAATTACCTTACCTGCTGTGCAGTAAAAAAGCAAACTAACATTTGATAATATTGATAAAGAATAATAAAGTGTTTTAGAGTGTTAACCCACTCTTAGTTAAGGAAAGGGATAAAAATGTCAATCCTGCAATTTTCATATTATTATATGTTTTTAAAACAAGTCTAAGGTTGTAATTGTTATAAAAGATGAAAACAGCATAATTTGTATCCCTGCTTCTACTTGTCTTTGACATAGTCCTATTTCCTTCTTTTTAGCAATTCAGTATTACTGGTATAAAGGGCTTCACAAAAATGATCACTAAATTATTTAAATAAAATAATATACCTAAAGGATTGATCACAATGTTCACATGCAAAGGGCTTCTCATCAGTGTGTTTCAGCATATGTGATTTGAGGTGACGGAGCGTTGTCGACGCGTAAGGGCACAATTCACACTTAAAGCATTTCTCGCCCTCGTGAGTCTAAAGTAAGAATAGTTGAATATATGTAAAAATAGAATTTAATTAAGTATGCACTGATAAAACTTTGGCGATTGCTTCAATTTCATCCTAAAGTGCTAATAAGCCACTGCAAGAAAAACTTGATATTTATTGAACAACTATTGTTAAACAATATGTACTTCTAGCAATAGGTTATTCGAAAATAGCCAAGAAGAGAAACACATTGAATATTATCTATTTAAAAAGTTGCTAAAAGGTGTTGATGAAGAACTTCTTTTGCATGGATTAATAAAAGGTAAGTATTATATATTTTAAAATCTTAAAATATAAAATCACCAATGTTTGCCATTTTGTTGTTAAAATGATTAACATCGAAAATACGTTAGAAACATTTTCTCACTTTCTTCACAATATTTACAAGCTTTTTAAAATGTGATGCAGAAGTTTAATAGACCAATGATTCCAAAATGGAATTTTATAACCTTCATCCATAAATGTTTATTAATAACGTATCTAAAAATTAAATACAATTGAGAGTGTTTTACTTAAATTAAGTTTCAATACATTACCTTATTATGAACTTTACAAGAATATCGATCTGGGAAAGATTTGCCGCAACGTTTGCATTTAAGGGGTTTGTCAGATGTATGGAGCTTCTGCACATGGATACGGAGATCGGTTTTCCTGCCGCATTTGGCAGGGCAGAGCTCGCAGGCAAATACTGGCTTCTCTGATACTAAAAACATAACAAAATATTTAAATACAGTATAGACTTTTGTGAGTAAGAAGTGTATGAAATAATAGATTATTTTACCATTGTGGATAAGTTTGTGTGCTTTCAAAGAGTTAGATTGTGTGAAGCACATGTTGCAATGTTCACATTTGTATGGTTTCTCCCCAGTGTGCGTGCGCAAGTGTCGCTTCAGCTTAAATGTATCTTGAGATGCATATGTACAATGCGGACACTAAAACCAAAACATTTTAAAATAAGTTCATATATCTCATATAAGTATTACTTTTATATTTTAATTATCATAAATATTAACTTATGATATAAGTTTCAATATACCTGGTATGGCCTTTCCCCAGTGTGGCATCTTACATGACGTCTTAACTTGGAAAGTTCAACTGAAGCATAATCACACTCAGTGCATTTGTGCGGCTTTTCATGAGTATGGCGATAACGAACGTGCCTAACTAACTCTCCTAAAGCAAAAGACATAAATCAATAAATATTTATATAATTATAATGGTTAACTTTACAATACAGGATGATAAGAGAAAAAAAAATAAAATCAAGGAATTGTATGTATACCTGAAGTAGTAAAAGGGCTTTTGCAATATTTGCATACATGTGGTTTAACCCCGTTATGCATATTAACATGATTTTGCAGTGATGCTATGGTCTTGAAGCCGCGTTCGCACACATTGCATTTGTGAGGTCGCTCTTCAGAGTGCGATTTCATATGACGAAGTAAAAGATACCTAATAAGCAATTTTATATTATTAGTAATTATACATTTTTTAATAACAAATTATACAAACATTTTAGACTTACCGCCTATGACTTGCGTATGAGCAAAAATTGCATGTAAAATGTGGTCGAAGATATTTGCCACGTTTTGACGTTGATGATTTTGCCTAAAAAGAATAAAAATTATTAATATTAAATCAATAAGTTCTAGAAAAATCTGTAATCATGTCAATGAATATAAATATATAAAAAAATATTTAGTAAATTAATCACTAATCAAGTAATAAATTCCTTGTAAATCATTAAATACCTTGGGTTGATCATCTGCATCATCAGAACCATCCTCTCCGGCAGGTTCTTCTTCGTCCTCCTCAAAATTGTACACATCATTGTTCTTCTCTTCCTGATTTATAAAAAAATTACTATTATATTATGTACATATTGGCAAAAAATATCATTAATAGTTAAATATTTTATGCAATTTTAATGGCATTCTAATGTGTAGCTTCAATTATTGTAATCTATCCGAATTAAATTTCTTTCTATGTATACTTTAGTAATCATGACTGTTCTAAATTAATAAAAAAAATCTTAAATATAGTTGATAATTACAAAACAAAAAAAAGAACATAAATCAAATAAAACCTTACAACATTATAGCAATAAAATAATAATAGCAAATAAAATAAAAATACTTAGAAATGATGAAACTGAAACACACACAACTCGATCAATTGTATACTAAAAGATTACCTGATCCACCTTTATATCAATATTCATAACTGGTTTATTTTCATCTTGCATAACCAATACATAGCTGACTTCACCATTTGATGACTCTGATGGTACCAAAGTTACTGTTTGATAATTCTCAGCATCAACTAACATTTGAGTTTCCTCTGTAATCTTTAATAATCATTGGAATTTCATTATACTTATATGTTAAACTCTGACTTAATTAAAATTTAAATACAATTAGGGATGTTATAGATGTAATATTTTGTATCAGAATACTAGACCATTACTATATCAGATTAGTTTACAGATATAATTTTATATCTGTAAACCCTCCATTACTTTTAAAAAAAAGTATTTATTATAATCTGGGTCATGGGAAATGAATTTAAGAAATATATTTATTAAAAATTTGCTACTGAACAGACATTGCAATATTATTTTTATTTTCTTCCTCTTTGTTCTTGGCTTCACACTGTATTCCGCACAAGGCAGGGTAGGCAGAGAGAACCCAGGAATCTAGTGTTAAGACACTCTGTTCCAATTTGAGGCATTGCATGTTGAGTGGTGGAACTCAACCCCGCGCTTTGCTTTATTACCAGAGCAAAAAAATGAAAAATTAAATATTTAAATTGAAAATATTACTTATTACATTTCCTCGAGTGGGGATCGAACCCAGAACATGCCGGTTAGTCACACGCTTGTGCCGCTGCACCATGACAGGCGTCAATCAAGGCTTTTATTTTCTTCTAGTATCAAAAATTAATATAATATTGCCATCTCTTACTATCTGTTTTTTCGGCCAGGCAAATAAGAAACTCAGCATTACATATATTTGAAAAATAGTCTGTTATGGACATCATCAATAACATCCCTGAATACATTTAAGTAGATAGTATATTTACCTCTTCATTATCTTGTGTTACCTCTGCAGGTATTGAGACAAGGCTTTGGCTATCTCCAGAGGGCTGATAATAATAACGCCCTTCCTCATCAACAAAATATGTAACACCTGTGTCTGCTTCTTCATCTCCACTACCATTTACTATAAAAATGAACTATAATTACTAACAATTTGGTATATTATTTTTAAATAGTACTTTATATATTACCTGTTATCACAGTGGCTGTTTCATTTTCTTGTTCAAAAGAATTTAAATAAGATTGAAGTATTGTCTTGCCCTTGTTAACACTTGCTTGTTTCTTGTCTGGTGGTGGCATGGTCCTAAAATAAGAATTGACTTGCAATTGAAAACATTTAAATGTTGTTTCATATTAAGAACTAAAATACATATTGATTTTTTCAGAAACAGTTGAGTCTACCCACACAATAACTGACGCGATCTATTCGCAAATTTTGATATGTATAATAATAACTGGTGGTGAAAAAGTTTAAATATTAGCGAAATAGTTGCACTTCTACAAGTTTTAGATCAAATTATTTGTATAAACACAGTTGTACAGTAATAATAAACAGCACCATTGACTACTAAGTTAATTTATATTGATTGATTGTAATACACAATTTTAAGGTTATTTATTGCAAAAAACGATATATCTCTTTAATAACTCCAATAAAATAGTGTTCAACATACAAATACGAGTTACAGTCATAGTGCTATTTATCTGCTATGAAATTATAAAGGCTATGTCCGCCATCTTATATTTGAGTAACAGTTTACTCAACCATACCCTGAACTCATTTTAAAGCATTATTTTGAAAATTCTTGATAATACACAATCACGATATTATAATAACAAATTACCGCCACTCAAGAAATTTAATGTAAAGAGAAAGATCACAGACGGCGCTGTCGTCAGTACTAAACTGATAGAAATAGCAAATGTTTTATAATTTCACATGCACTTTACGCATAAAGATACAGCCACGTTTGCTTGATGGATCCGAAAAATCTTATCCGCTTCGTCACTTTACTGGTATTTTATATAATTATAATGGAAATATGTACCTGAATCTTTAAAAGCAGAGCTTCTAAATTTTCTCAACGAGGGCGTTTCAATCAATTCTTTGAAGCGACTGTGACGCCGTAATGGCGGACATCAGAACTACAAGACGTACCAAGTCAGTATCAGTGTTGCTAGTACGAAATTTTACCGCATTTTTTTAAGCACAAACGTTTAATTATTATATATTTATGGATCATTTAAAATAAAAAAAAAAAACAATAACTTAAAGCACATTATTTTTTAATATTCAAGTACATATTTAATTGAAGTTGAGACAGAAAAAATATTCTGAATTATAATAAACATTATTATTTAATATGTAAGTCTTAATTTTTATGTATTTTGCTTACTAATAATATCAAAAATATTTCAAATTAATTGGACCCATATTTAACATTTTGTTATATGCTGAAAAAACAATATTAATAAATATATACAGAATATAATTTAGTTTACCTACAGAAATATAAAAAAGTTATGTTCAGCGATGATTGCTTTAAATTGTATTGAGCTAATACTTCCGCTGACCGGGGATTTAGTTCCACGCACCATTATTTTACAGTAATGTTTGTAAAAATGATTGCTACATTTTTTTGTGTACATTCCTATGTGTTAGTTACATGCAATACATATTTTAATAATAATAATTAATTAAATAATACTTACCTATTGCATACAAGTAAAACAAATTGAGTATTGTTTTAATTCATTTTTTTCTACAATTTCAGTTATTATGATATGTTCTTTATTGTAAAGCAATTATTACCCATATTATTATTCAGTTCATTTATTTATCTTTAAAATAATATACTTAATTTGGGCAAATACAAATTCACAATTTAACCAGTAAATAGTAGTTAAGGAATTACACTTACAATCACGAGATTGCTCGAATATCTTAATAGAATAAAACTAGTCTTCTTTAATATTATACATATATCCCCTAATCATCATCATCACCAGCTCAGTATTGTCATAAGGTGTTGACTAAAAGAAGCAAAAACTTATATGATTATTATAAGAAATTATATGAACGTACTAAAATTCGGGGGATTTCCTCGATTTTCATGGGATTCCATCATCAGATGTCTACAAACGACGGAGAAAGAATGGATATATATAAAAAATTAACGGTCGTATAACCTCCTCCCTACTTTTTGTAAAAAACAAGTCGGGTAAAAAAATTATAATGATTTCAGCATATTGCTTTGAAGTTTTTCAGTTAAATATACAAATTTACGTAAATAAAAAACAACGACGAAATTTTATTTCTATACATCTTACAATAAGTCTGAGCTAAGCGCGTTACTCAATTATTACCAACTACCTCAAATCATCGATAGATCTTAATCTAATGATAACCAGACATACCAAATACAAGGTGGACTTTAAAGTCTAAATTAATTTTAAATGCCTAATGTATATTAGATTTTTTTCTATACTCCGAACGATTCTTCAGAAACAGTGGAGAAACTCTAAGGACGATCGAGCACATTGTGATTTAATTTGTTTTTTATTACTTTCACGCTATATCCCGCACTTGGCAGAGTAGGCATGAGTATCTAGTGTTAAGTCACTCCGTTCTGTTCTTAACTTTCAGCCGAATTTGAGGCTTGTGATTAAAATTAATAATGTATCACCTATTTCATATATAATAGATACCCCCATATGTAAATTTATCTCCATATTTGTAATCAATTAAGCAATGTCGTGTTGTGTGACTTTTACCTGGTTTATAAGATCGCGTTCAACGTTAACATTTAAGTGCACAGGAATAAGTCCCGAGTAAAGTGCTAGACTATTGCATTACCTTATTTATTATAAACCTTATTTATGAAAACATGCATAACAGAGTGGCTTATCTCCTGGTTTATTCTACGCTTCCTGCTAAATGCTGTGTGTGACATGTTTGATCTTGAAAACTATTCTATAGATAGGCATATACGCCTATCTATCTTTTATAGTAATATACCTATAAATTCGTACCAATTAGTGTTTGATTTGTCCAAATCCAAATGTGACACACATTCTAATAAGTTTACATTTTATTATTATTACACTAAATATAAAAGTATAAGGGCTATGTCAGAAATAAATGTTAGTATAATATACAATACCAGCGACCGAGGGTGCCGTACTAATTTACGGGATGTACTACTTATAAAAGTTATCATATTAAGTTTGTGGGGGACTACCATTTTGTACGAAAGGGCAGATATAAGTTCACAATCATTTAATTCAATGAAATACCTATAATTTTTATATTTTCCTTTATTTGTATTATAACTGTTTGCCAAATTTCATAGTTCCATTAAAATTGGCGTTCGTGGCGTCATTTTCTTCCTCTATAAGAATAAGAATATTTCCTATCACCACTAACACTTTGTTATACCACTTTATCTCCAAGAACATCTGCTATTTTTTTTTATTTCACCAGCTTGTTCAGTTTAGGAGTCAAAATAGCGCGTTCACATAAATAACATTTTCCTGAATTGGTATCTTACGAAATATTGAATTAATAAGTTCCATCTCGGATACCTAGATACTTTGCCAAGTATTTCAGAAATTCTAATCTGACCATTCTCTTGAAGAAGGAAACCTTCTTTAACTTTTAATGACAACTACAAAGCTGGGTTCTCATATTAATTGATAGTTTTACGTTTTTCATCTGGTTATGGCCCCAGTAAAATTATTTCAAAGAGGCGTTAATTTTATCAGCCCCCGTCACTAGATTTAAAACTGGTACAGTTTGTCTGATATCACCTGAGAATAAAGTTATATTGGCTCATTGGCCTGTCATCTCGACGAATGTTTTCCCGCAGCGTTCTATCAACGGCCTCTGTGACCTTTTTATGAGATATGGTTGGCTCATCCCATACGACTTATCATATGGGATGAGCCTACCATGCCTTAGCATCCATACAGAAACAATTTTGTTTTGCAGAATCCAAGCAAAATTGTTTCTGTATTGATGGCTTATCTCATGTAACAGAACATGTTGGTGTTTCTTTCAGTTCTGTCGAAATCGATTGGGATTTTAAACATTGGATGCCGTCTTTCCGCCAGGAAGTAATTTGGCAGCAATTAATTCCTGGTGGTTTTTTCAGCGGCTGCTGGAGCATCTAAGAAAAACAGTTTCTTCATTTAAGACGCCATAGGACCACCTTACTAAATATTAGTTATAGTAGTGAACTCAGTAAGGCGGTGCTAAGGGAACAGGTACACCGTAATCAGTAAGAGAATTGCCTACAACCAAAAACACAATATCTTGTATAGAACAAAGGGGACTATTAATTACTCCTTTATCTGTTGGAAAATCTAAATCTTCTGATAAAAATGTTTTGTAGTCTTGCCACAATCTAAAAGGATTGAGGTGGCACAAAATACCAACATTATAGCAAATAACTACCGTAAACTACTGGGGCTGTCACTGACGCAAGATTTCTCAAGACTTTTTCCCAGTGGATATCATCTTTTATTAGCCAAAGTGACAATAAAACACACGAAAATGTATGATGCGTCGACCCTTACTTTTTGCTACCTTGCATGCTTTTTTCATAAAAATATTTAATGTGCAAATGCCCTTTTATTACTATTTAAATATAGCAATTTAATTTAAATTTACCCATCACAATGAACAACTTTAGATAAGAAATTTTATTTTCCATTGTTATAATGTATATTTCTTTAAAAAATATTCCATATTTTTTTTATGTGACTAAAAAATGAGTGTTAAGCTGCACATCTTTAATTAATGCCATGTTTTATTATTTATTTATTTAGTTTATGGGATGTTCCATATCTTCGTTTTTAATATGTCAATGTAAAGTGTTCATCCCGATTAACAACTTTTGTTAAAATATCATTTCATAATTTTTTATAAGTACTTAAACTGGATCATAATGATTGTTCATGAGATGTTCCAGATGTTTGATTTTAATATGTCAATGAAAATTACTTACCACGCTCAATAACTTTTATTAAGACAGTATCTTAATATTTCTTATGGTATAGCTGGATTGATAAGGTTGTTCATCAGATGTTCTAGATGAATGTTCACGGGATGTTCCATATCTTCGTTTTTAATATGTCAATGTAAAATTCACATCACGCTCAATAACTTTTGTTTAAACATAATTTCTTATACTTTAGCTGGACCGTTGTGTTTGTTCATGAGATGTTTCAGATGTTTAATATAAAATACTCACCGTGCTTAATAACTTTTATTAAGACATTATCTCAATATTTCTTATAGTTTAGCTGGACTGATAAGGTTGTTCATCTGATGTCCTAGATCTTCAATTTTAATATATCATTGAAAAATACTTATCACCCGCACAACTTTTGCTATGGATGTAGTTAATTATTTCTTATAGTTTATCTGAACCCCTGCTGTTCTGCATCAGGTGTAAAGTATTCGAAATGAATAGGCTATATGCCTATGTCCTGCCTAGACTTGATAGCTATACAACTAAAAAAAACATTGAAATCAGCCCAGTAGATTAGAAGATGTGCTGGTATAAACAGACAAATAGACAGACAAAAATTCTAAAATTCGCGTTCTATTAATTATTTTAAGCCTCCCTAAATTGTTTTTAATAGATTCAATATACAGACACGACTTTTTTTCTGTTTTATATAGTATAGATAGATTACTTGAGCAAATAATTTTAAATATAAGTAACAACTCCACTAGATAAGTCGGTCAGATCGAACACAATCACGGCGTGCGCAGTTAATCATTCTCGCTGTTTATTCTTCATAAAAAATAAAGGTACATTCATTAAAAGCTTTTATTAAACTTTCCGTATTAGTTATTGTTACAGCGAATTTGACCTACTTCTCAGTATCTGATTGAACCCCCGACCCAAACGATCACTACCTCATCTTGGCAAAGTGTTTGTACTTCCTAAGCTGCTAATCTGATTTTCTTAAAACATAGCTAAGACCACCAAGGGTTAGGTTAAAATATTAGTTAGGTTAAAATATTAATTTAACTAGTTGAATTACAAGTTAAATTAATATTTTAACCTAATTTTTTATTTTTTTGCAAAATAGCTTTTGCAATTTTGTTCAATAATTGGCGCCACTCTTTGCCCGCTTCTTTTTTATTTTATATTATTTAGAGAAAATAATTTTGGATTTAATACAGAAAATGATTGCGATGCGATGAGAGTTCTTATGTATGTGTTGTATTGTAAGTTTGACTTGTCGGTGCTACCATAGTTTCTGAGTGAATGAACCGATTTCAGCGCACTCAAATCGAATCGAAATATTTTTTTAATCGCAGCGCCGCCGTGGTTTTTAGCTATGTTTTATGTAAGTCAGATTAGCAGCTTAAGATATACAGGCCATTTCGCCATGAGGTTAGTGATTTTTTTGAGTCGGTGGCTTTTTTATTTATATATTCTTATCGTCGTATCGTATCGTCTTAGCCGATGTACCTGGTTCAAAGTGTTTTATTTACTGTAAGTATAAGATATATATAAGTAGGTATATAGAAACGTGTCAAGTAAAATAAAACAAATATATTTCTACCATTTATTTAATGAGAATAAATAGCAAACACCGAAACAAATTATTGCCCAAACACAGCAGAAATCTAATAACAAATAAACAAATCATTAATTATCACAGTAATAAAAAAAAACAGCATGCCTAAATCTAATTCTTACACAAATACTTAAAAATCTTATGCACGCAGAACATTTGTAAAGACACAACCAGAAACATTAATTTCAAGAGAAACAATTTAGTTAAAATTATGTAGTAACTACCTACACATACATAAATGCAATATATTTTTATTTTCCAATTTTCTTATTATTTTATGAGAAAACTTATGATCAAATATTTTATGATAGATTTTAGAATAAATATTTATATTGTCCAAATGTTCTTAACAAAGCTACATATAACTTTTTTAATTAGATAATTATTAGATAGAAGGATATTTAAAAGCTATTAGGTACACATGTGTAATAACATTCAATAGTTGCTTTAAATTAGAAATTTCTATAGACTTGATAAGAATATGTCACTTGTTGAAAAGATTACAAAATGCTGTCATATCCTAAATAAATAATAAAAAACACAGAAGATATTTCTCGTATTAAAAATTAAAATCATCCTCGTTAACGACGGTGGGATATGAAATAATTAATTTTGTTTGTTTAGTATCTATTCTTGTAAGCATTTAACTTTATAGCTTTAAAAGTGTAATATTTAATGCAAATCTTAATGAATACACTCAAGACATTACAAATATAACGTATTCGTAGGGACAGTCTATAATAGTATTTATTTATGTTACACACATAAAATATCGAAGTAGTTGCAACAACTCGATAAACGCACTTAAATCTAGTTTTTAGTATTTGTAATACATTAAAACCTAACATTTATATTTCTTTCAAAAAGTCGAAGTAACCATTATGTGTCTGTGGCACACCTACGTTTAACATAAGTCTAAAATATTTAAATTATAATCATAATTATGAAGTTATAATTTATAGATACACATATAAACAAAAAAGTACACACCTTCGTTGTAAATGAACTTATTCAACGTGCTATATAATATTATATAAATAAGAAAAAAGGTTAAAAGATATTTTTCCAAAAGAACAACGCCTAATGATACGCACAACAATTATATATATATATATATATATATATATATATATATATATATATATATATATATATATATATATATATATATATATATATATATATATATATATATATATATATATATATATATAACATACAAATTTATATACTATATATAATAAAAAAGTCAAGAGTTTAAACAACAATTACAGTGAAATTGACACATCGCATTGCGCTCAGCAGAAAACATGTTATTTGTAATAATTTCGCATTTACGCAATCAAGATTCGCATTCTGCAACTAAATGCAATGTGATATGTCTTACCTATGTTATCTATCATGACACCACTCTGGGTATGAAGTCCCCGTCATCCTACAATTGAAAGAAGAAACACCTTTATATACTAACGTAAGATGGAATAAATAGAGAAATTGAGATATTCTAACATTTAAAACTACACCAATTGACAAGAAACACATTTATAATAACAATTATCGTTTCAAAAACATTTTTGTAAATTGTTGAATTACATTTCTGTTTGCTTCCTGGTATGAGTTCTCATGTGGCGGGTGATCATGTCTCGCCGGCAGGCAGCGTAGGGGCACGCTGTGCACCGATACGGCTTCTCGCCGGTGTGAGTGCGCTGGTGAGTAGCGAGATGATCAGAGCGTGAGAAGACTTGGCCGCACGCGGAGCACGAGTAGGGCTTGAGCCCAGTGTGGAGGCGAGCGTGACGAGTCAGCATATCAGATCGAGCAAATTTGCGACTACACACGTCGCACTCATACGCTCTATGAGTTTCTGAGGCTCTGTCCCTGTGGCGGGAAGCGACATGTTTTGTAAGGCGGTCATGTACCGAAAATGTCTGACCGCACGTGTTGCACACATATGCAGACCCTTCATTGGTAGGTCTCGCAGCGTCCGATCTAATCGAAAGATCAAGTGGCACGTCGTTCGGTGCGTCCGAGTTCTGATGTGCCGAATTTAACATCAGCCATTGCGGGAAAGGATAATGGTTGTTGTTACTGATCTGGATAGTAAGTTTGTCCAGGAGTCTCGATAGACGTCGGCGCTTTCGCATGAATTTGGGACCGTGTACAATTGATGCTGTTTCCGCCATACTAGTCGTGAAACCGCTGCTTCCTTCCTCGAGCGCTGCCGCGCGGTACAAGTTGGTCCAACCTGTGGGCAAGAATAGTTTGTTGTAAGTCTTATTATAAGTAGGTGCATCTTTTTAATGTACTATATATATATTTCATAAGTGGCATGTTCGGATAGAAAATACTAATTCGATTATTTTGAAAATCTTTCTATGTAGGTGGTTATATAGGCGGCATAAATTAAAAACTTTAATCTCCGTAAGTAATTTCCATTGTCATAATACTCGTAAAAAACAAAGACAATAATTTTAACGTCTTAAACAAATAATAATAGGTAGGCAGGTGACATTTTTGATTTACTTATTTACCCAGTGAGATGACAAAACATGCAAATATTGATAATACGTTGCACCTTTAGCGCATCTGTCCACAGTGTGATGGGCGCGACCCTTATCCTTAGAGCCCTATTGGTAATGTAAAGACGTTTTTTGGCCAATGAGATCTCTTCGCAGCTGTACAAAAGCTCCCCCAAGGTTTATTGAATGGTTTTTAATATATATTTGTCCTCATTTTTTTTCTTAAAAGGCGTTACTTATAGTATATCTTGAAGCGATGGTGGGGTAGGTAATACAATCTGTTACTAAGCGGATCTCTTATATGACTTGTCAAGAATATAAGAATATTGTATAGGTAGATATGTATCAATATTTACGGAAGAAATAATTAAAGACCGAAATATCAAATCAATCTAAAATACTAAATGGTACTAGAATTAATAAAGTACCTATATATTAGTTTATTTTTATATAAGATGTAATTTCAAAGTTGTATTTGTTGTTCGGATATGCGTAAAGCCGGTTTGACAATAGCAATTGAGAGCATAAGAAAATCTTTGTTAAGAATTATTGTTAATAAAGGGAATTTCCCAAAGCCAGTTATTTATTTCAGCTAGGTCATGAAGAAGTAATAAAAAATATATATATTTGACGTAATTTCTATTGTAACAATAACTGGTTTACCTTGTTTTATACTGTACTAATTGTTTTTAATTTTCTTTAAATAAATTACATTAATGTAGTTTTATAAAAAAACTACAAATCCGCCCGCGGCTTCGCCCGCTCGTATACACTATTTTATATCACAATTATTTTGTTGTTTTATCAACATAACTCTCAAGACAATATCTATGCAATGAAAACTAGAAAGAGGAAAGAGAAAAGAAATTTCGGCCAAATTATGAAAAAATATAGCAATCTTTCACTATTTGGGGTCCTATTTCACTAATAAACGATATAGATCATAAAATTTTTAGACAATACTTATAAGATATTTATAAATATAACTTTTGTGTATAGTTTTATTATAAATATAGATTAAGACCAGTATTAAACTTATAATTATTTAATACTGTAAACAATTATAAACCAATATATGTATGTCTGTATGTATATACTATGACAATGATTATAAAACTTAAAAATATCAGTGTCACTTACTCAATGGACAATGGACGTCGTTATTATAAACATATTGTATTCGTTTTCTATTTTCAAATTAATAATGTTTAACGCATGTATGATGTACGGGATGTAGGTATACATGGGAGGATAAACAGAACTTGGGAACCTAATGTTAAGACGCTACTTATTATCAACTTTTTTAATATTAACATTTTTTAAAAAATGTGTAATTATTTGTCTATATTGTATAATTTAATTTATTATTACATGGTATGTGTATTTGAAATAAAAAAATGTTGTTTTACATGTTAAAATTAATAAAAGCAATTTTTTCCATGTTACTTATCATGGAAACCAAAATAATTGTAGAGTAATATCTAAATTGAAAATTAATGATACTATCCAAGTTGTTATATTTAACACATTAAGAAAGTATTATAACATACATGTTTTAAATCGTCCAAACCGGCCAAGTAGCAGGTCCAAGCTAGCACTAGAGAGTACCTTTCACACACACAGGTCCTTAGATATTTAGCACATGAGGTGTTTTATCTATTGCACTTTACGTTTCGAAGATGCACTTAGAATCACGAGAATAGTGTTGCGTACAGTGAACGGTACGTAAGGTCGGCGGGTCGGGCGTGCGACCGTCGACCGGTCCCGCCGCCCCCGCGCCTTGCATGGACACATGGACGTTCACATACGATATATGGTAGCTTTATAGCAACTTGACACGTTCATCTCAGGGTACGCATCGCGAGGGACTGACTACTTGACTGGTGACAGGCGGAGCGCCGCCCGCGCCGCCTCCACCTGCCTGCCGTTCCCGCATACTTGATACTTGCCTATTTGCAAAATATGTGTATGTACCGGACACCGGCGCACGCGCATCGCGCAACGACTCAACGATATAACAATGACTGTTTAGTAAATTTACAATTCCCAGTAAACTTTAATGTGATGATTTCATTTATAACTATTCTCAATATTTCTTTAGTTTTATAAAGGCAAAAGTATCGGAAGTAGGTACTGTCTATGTTGTGTGTCTGCCTCCTGAAAGTACTGTTTCTGTTTTTCATATATTTCAGTTTTTTTAAATATGCACATAAATCTGGGACCGCTTTACCGTTCATATTACAAATTAAACATATTCAACTACTTTTTGTTTTCACAAATAAATTTCAATTATCATCAACATTTTTATTAATGTATTTTGAATTTTGATTGTTAAATTTTTGTACATTAAGTTCCTTAAATACCTGGTATTTAAGCAACTTAATGTACAAAAATTTTTCACGTATTTCGTATACATATATAATAAAATATAAAAATTCTTGACAAGTAACTTTTCTTTTATAAAAAATGTAGGTAGATATATATTTCAACAAAAAAAAATAATTATGGAAAAAGTAGTGACAATTTATATAAACACCAAAAAAATTAAAAATTCTGTCTAAACATAAAGTTCTGTTTTGTCACACAAATTTCTTTCAAAATCTAAAGAAAATATAAGTACTTCAGATTTAGTATAAGTATGTATATTATTCCAATGTCATTATATCTCTATAAATTGATAAATAGCGTCTTGCGTGAGATGACATGACACTTAAACAGTTTACCAAAAAAAAAAAACGGAAAAGTAAGTAGTATATTATAGTCAACAACAATAAAAAAATACTAATTTCCATTTAGGTCTGCCCTATCATCTATAGTTTCTTTCCACATGTGTGAAAACTAATAATAAAGTGCAGCAGTGCAGCTTTTCTTATAGATCGATAAAAATAATTTGCATAAAATACAAAAGCTGTCACAGCCTTATGATGGTAGATCGATAAGTGCCGTCCTGTTTTATAAAATTAAGACAGTATTTACACGATATTGGCGTAGTTGTGGAATTAATTAGTAGTTAGAAAGGGTGCTGTTGTACGATGATAATAGGTTGATAATCGCTGGTGTGTATTAAAAAGTTTTGTTTTGTTTGATTAGTTTGGCCAATCAACACAAAGAAGAATGTCTTTAGAATAAACATTTACCAATTTGAACATTTTCATGTCCTCAGTTCATCCCTCAAATAAAAGATAGGAATAAAGACAAAAAAAATATTTTTACATGACTGAGAAGACTACAGTTTTTTTATAACATGGCATATTCTCGAAATAACTTACTAATTTAGCGAAGTAAGTAGAAAGAAATTCTCATATGAAAAAATATTTTCGACGATAAATTAGTTATTCTCAAAATGAGAAACAACTTCTTTAACAAGTCAATAAATAATGAAATCCCTTTACTAAATATAAATACTTTTGTAATTAAAACTGAAATTTCGACCCTGACACTCACAAAATTAGATAAATTATAACAAAATACTTGCAGCAAACATGGTATAAATCGGTATAACACACGTAAGTATGTCGATATCATTATTAATAATTCAAAAGCGTGGCGTTTAAAGTTTTACTTAAGTAGCGATATTATCTAATAATTTATATTGTTTTTTAGTTATAAATTTACCTTTTAATTTATAAAATAGTGTCTTGTTATATTTGACAATTAAACATTTATATGTTATAACATTGGAATATTAAATGCTTACCAAGATTATGAAGGGTTTTGTAAAATTTTCATCATAAATATACCTTATTGAATTACGTGTTAGAGTACCTACTAGAAAAATATATTATCTATCATGTTATTTATTTAATTTAAAAAAAATATATATATTTGCACAAATTTTTTTTAGACAGGACGACTGACCAATGCCGCTAACTTATGAAAACATACACTTAACTTACCTGACACGTTTAAGCTCTGTAGTTCAGCCTTTTGCGAGTCAAGCATAGCTTGCATTTTCGTACGAAAATAAGATAAGAAACAAGAACCAAAAAAAAAAATCTTATACCGAAAACTTCAAAACTAACACGTAACTAAACTTATAAGTACATAATGGTGAAATGTAAAAACTGAAACGGCGATGTCGCACGCGCGATGTCTCCTCAACGAATGAGTCCCGTTATATGAAATCAGTTCTAGGGTAGAAAAATAATAAAGCTAAGCTTATTGTTGTGTAATGAAGTCTATAAGAAGGGTCCGAGATCTCAGCAGATGGAGGGTTGGCGTGAGAAACGGGGGCGTCGAGCCTTGTCGAGCAGCTGTCTTGGCTCGTGGGTGTCTTGCGCTTGGTGAGTGATGGCCGATCTATAATTCCCTACTACCTTACGCCTACTAATGACCTTGTTATTGTTTTAATATTTCCACTTATTCGTTGTCAAGTTAAATTACGTATTTATGTAGATACAGTCTTAGTACTTTATTTACTTAATACAGATAATTACTAATAATTGGTATAATATTTTTTTGATTTAGATTTTTTTAATGATTTACTTAAAATAAACAGTCTTTGGCTATTTATTTTGAATATTTTTACTCATTATTAATTGTTTATATTTTATCAAATCTTAAAATATAAATTTATTTTTTAATTAAAATAACTTTAGGAGGCGTAGAGAAATGTTAAAGAAAAAGTGTTAAGGTACTTTGTTCTCCACCTTTCGTCCATTGCAGTAATGATGTGTTGAGTGGCGCTAACCACCAGTTTATCTTTTCACAATGCCTTTAGGCGTTCATAATGTTCATATTACACAATATAAGTTTGTTTAGTATTTTTAAAACTAAAATGACATTTATATTTAATTCTTTTAAAGGATCAAATATGGTAAAATAAAATAGAACAAACCTTATTACCAAAATCCTAAGTGAAGATACAGAGATACATATATTTTTTAAAAAGCTTAAAGATTCCATAATAAGTACTTAGAAACAAATTTAACTTTCTTTACTTGTCTAAAATATAATATGTGATAATTTAAAATAAATATTAGTACAAATATTCCATGTAAATTAATAAAAAATAAAGTACAAATATTCCATGTAAATTAATGCTGATTCGGATGATTAAAACTCTGTTGAAGTACCTAAATAACTAATTAAACTATTCAAACTGTTGCAATCGTTTTATTACGGTGAGTGTAAAAAAACCGCTATGTTTTATACCTCTTTATAGATTTACTTTTTTTATAAAATATGTTAAGTATTTTTACTATTTTGAAATGTTACACAACGATAAAAAAAAATATTTATAATCCTGCTTCTTTCAAATTTTTATACGTGTTTTAATTAAGTATTTTTATGGCCTAAGTGTGCAATAACACTTTGAAATAGTAAAAATGTTAAATAAATACCATTATCTCTTGCCAAACGATCATTCTAACGAATTGTCCTTGGGTGGCGGAAATTTGTAACGATCTTCCTATCGAGATGCTAACAACTTGACAAATAAGTTACAACAAGCGTATAAAAATTTTAACGGAGCTAATATGAGAACATTTGGTCAGAGCCCTTGGACGGTTTCCAAGAGGCCCGGGTTCAAATCCCGCCGTTCAAATTTTTATACGTTTTTAAATTTCAATATGTTAAGTATGTTATTTAATTTAACTTGGGAAGATAATAGAACATGAAATAAAAACTATTGACTCATAGGTTTCATAAAGGAAAAATCCATAAGTTATGGGTTTGAACTCCATTCAAAGAAATAAAATAATTACATTTTCTCTAGAATAGCATTCGATCATACAATCATTATGATTGGTTTTCCATAGATTGGACAAATTGTGTTTTGTAACAAACTTTGTAAAGATAAAAAAATAATGAGCACTTATAATAGAAAGCGAGAGAGTCAAGAATTTGTGTAAAATAAGTATTTTCCATGATTATCATATGACAAACAATATATTCTTTGTCATATGATTATCATGGAAAATAATATTAAGAATTAAAAAATGTTGTAATAAGTGGGGAACGGAAGTAGAACAGAGTGTCTTAACATTAGGTTCCCATGTTCCCTCTACCTACTCTGCCATGTGCGGGATACAGCGTGAAGCTGAGTAAAAATATTGTTACATATTTAAACACATTTCCGTAATAATTATATTTGTGTCGTCCATCCATCCCTGCAACTTAATGTCTTTACTGATATGATTTCATTAATATTTTAAAATGAAACGAGCGATAAAGGTTCAATCGTACAAAGATAATGAAACGAAGAGCAAGTGAAATATTTTTGTCACAATTTCATAAAATATGATTTTGTTTCACACAATATGTCGGTATTGTACTCAGTCGTTAGTAGGTTGAAGTTTAAGCACTACTTACTGATTCTTGCAGGTAACACACAAAAATACAGTGCCCCAGTCAAATTAAAAACTTTAATACATTTGCGTCAGCTGTTAGAAATAATTAATTATCATATAATAATATATAGGTACTAAGTCTTGACATATAGTTAATGTAAAATATGGTTTTCATCAGACTTACGTTAACTTCTCATACGTCTTTGAGTATGGTGAATATGTTAAATTTATTTTTTTACTGTCATCGTGTACTATATGGTATATCATTATGATACAACCAACCAAAAGAAATCATTCATACATTATATTGGTAAAATTTTTAAATATTTAAATAAAATAAACTTTATAGCTGATCGTTATAACTTTATTTGTCACTTATTCCTTGACTGCAGCTTCGCGCCCGCGCTTGTTTCAATTTAAATCGCAAGGGCTGCATATTCCGTATTTACTTCAATTAATGGAATTGTATTGAACCGGGTGCCGAGTTGTATCTTGCATGTACTTATTCATTCTTATTAAACATAACTTGTTCAATATGTTTAATTGTTTTTACAGCAGTTATAATTTGGGGTAAAGGTAATTAAAATGGCTCACATTTGTAATAATCACCTGATATTAAGACAGTGACACGTAGTGTGACTGTAATATAGATATAAATATTATGACTGAATTAATATACATTAAAAAAAGAACGTACGGCGTTGAGTTCCGCCACTCAACACGCAATGCCTCAAATTCGGCGGAAAGTGGGGAACGGAAGTGGAACGGAGTGTCATAACACTAGGTTTCACTTCCGTTCCCTCTGCCTACCCTGCCTAGTGCGGGATACAGCGTGAAGCTGGAAAAAAATAAATAAAAAAAGAACAAAAATAAAGACTTATGTTTACTAATTTAACAAGACACAAATATGTAGGCGATCAGAGGAAACGAAGTTGTTTATATCTCATTAAAAATTAAGATTTGTTTTTTATATAGAAATTCATAAGCTCTATTTTCTTGATGATCGTCTACTGAGTATTGAGCCGATTAGCCTCCTTTTTCTTATTTGTTAAGTGTTTGTGCTATTTTTAATTAAGTATTATATAAAGAAAAATATAATAATTAAAAATAGTGTAAGGAAATACTACGATATAATTTCATATTAGTTTTTGAGAGTGGAATTGATATTGTTTCAAGCTTCACGTTATCCACCCCTCCACTCCAGAATAATCTTATTTTCCCCAGTAATTTTAGTAACCAAAATTTTCTCTATAAAATTTATAATATGTCTGTGTAAGACCTTTACAAAGACATATCTGTTGGAAGTTAAAATTTATATTTATTTCTAAATGCGCTTATGATCCAGCTTATGGCGGGGTAAGAAGAGGGAACTTAGGAACCTAGTGTTAGGGCACATGGTTTCGTTTCCCACTTTCTGTCGAATTTGAGATCTGTCGTGGCGCATGTGCACAAGCGTGCCACTGTAAAAGCGACTAGTTGTTCGTTCGTTGTTGTGGGTTTGATGAATTGAAATATTTAACATCGAGAAGATTAAATTTTTAATTATTTATTGAATTCATAAACAGACATAAGAATATGATACCTGTTAATTGTCTTCAACGCTTGTTACAACTTATTTATATTGTAGCTAATGTCAGACGAAAAACCATTAATAACCGAGGCACACCAGTCACAAAAGTCCTGTTCCATAAATCTTATAAAGGAAAAAGAAATAGAACGTGAAATCAAGGTAACCAAAGAAAGAAAAATAAATAAAAGAAGCACTTTGAAGTAGGCACATTAAAAGAAGAAACTGAAGGGATGAAGGAAAATATCAAAAAGAAGAAATCTTAAAAGACTTCACATCCAAAGAAAAATAAAATTGTATTTGCCACAAAATTTATTACCATCAAACGTACTACAGAACAGCAAGTAAGTTGGTACTGTCACGCCTGCGAAGAAGACAGGATGGGTGACACAATAATGCAATGTTCACGATACTCTAAGTGGTAACACGAAGAGTGTGTTGGTGCGTTCTAAGAAGGTACTAACGAATTTGCGCCCTGGTGAAAGCGAATCGAAGCAATTTATTTGAGATTTTCAAGATTCTTTTTAATTACTTGATTTGATAAACAAATTCTATACTAATGAAAGCTCAGTTCTAAAATTGAAACACGAGAAATGTTAAGCGAAAACTTTACAAAAAAAACTCGTTATAAATACGCGTACGTATTTATTTATAATATTATTAAAGTGATTACATTAACAATACTCCCTTTCCGACAACTTATTGCGTGGTCGTTCTCACGGGTGGCACCTGGTGTAAAAGTGTAGGGGGCTTGGACGTCGTGCGTCGCGGCCCGCGGGTCGTCTGCAACATTATGCTAATCACGGCTTTCAATTGTGTTTACGGTTAAGTATTAAGATTAAGAATGTAGAAAAAAAATGGCATTCTATATGTAACATTGTAATATTTAAAGACATGGATATTTAATTCATTTAAACAAAATGCATGTATATGTGTCAAGTAAGTATTTTTTCCTAAGTTTCGCGTTACTGTCAAAAAAATTAAAATTAAATGACTTCATTCGAAATATGAACAAAAACGTTCCAACTAAAATGTGTTTAGTAGAGATAAAATAATTAATAATCATCAATTACTACTGTTTGATTAAGATGTTTTGATAAGTAAAGCTTATAAACAATATATTAAATAAAACGTAGGTTTTCCTATTCACACTTCCAGTATAATTACTGGAAGTGTGAATTAGGTAATACCTATTGACGAATGTTATACAAACAAATAATATGAATGAATCAAAAGCCGTGAGAATGTTACCCCTATTTTCTTTTGCAAATCGCCCTCCGCCTGCTAAAAGTAAATCCTAGGTGGTTAAGGGGAAAGATTTCTCACGAGTCACACCTGCGCTTACGCTAGTGCCCTCCGCCTTACAGTATTAAACGGGACTGGTCAACATGTACAGTTATTCTTTTAATCGTCATATTTATTTCGGGGTCGTAACTAATAATAATATCGTACGATCGTTCAAGTAACTGGATAAATGCGAAGCTTTTAAAACGTATAGGTATCTACCTACCGTCACCATGTGTAATAAGTGTTGCGTATTATTTGTGTTCATGCTTTATGTTTATCTTATATTAGTTGCTTGTCCTGGATTTGCTTTGGCATTTTATTATACAATATATTTATTTATATCTAAGTATACAGGTTGTAGACTGTAGAAATTTTTTTTATTAGCTAATTTACGATTATTATATTTAAAACATGATTTTTTATTACAAAAATATTTTTTTTAAATATGAAATTAGCTATGTAAATATGAAAGATAATCCCTCTCGTAATTTAATGTTATTGAATCTGTTTTTTTTCTATTTTATCAATAAATATTAATATTTTACCTGTATAAGTATATAAAAGCAAAAAAATACATTCTTTAACTCTCTAACGACTAAGTATAGAATTTCTTGCTTGCCTTAAAATAATTCATAAGTCACTATTAATATTTTTTAAAAATCACAATTACTTATAAAAAATATTTGATAAAAATATAAATACTTTATGGCAATATAACAACATTTTACGTTTTCTAATATAAGATGGCCAAAGATTGGTCAAACGTACGACTTGTCGTGGGAAAAACGAGGAATATGTAAACAAACATTCGATAACACAATGTAATCGATGAAATTGATTTTAAATCGTCATGTTTTTATTGATATCAAGTTTAAACAGTTGTAAATTTTTAATATATTTGTATTTAGTAGTTTGGTAGTTTTATATATATATATATATATATATATATATATATATATATATATATATATATATATATATATATATATATATATATATATATATATATATATATATATATATATATATATATATATATATATATATATATATATATTATATATACATATATATATATATATATATATATATATATATATATATATATATATATATATATATATATATATATATATATATATATATATATATATATATATATATATATATTACGTTGACATGTACTTAATAGTTTGTAAATTAAATATTTATTGCAAGTCGCACCTTGTCCTGAAAGAAACGGTACCGCTCCCACGATCCGTTATTCTATTTTCTTTACAATCTTCCCCATTCGTCTGCAGCGTGGGGTTGAGCGGCGGGGGCTCAAGGTGAGTATGAATTCTCACGTGGAAATCTTGCTATTATTATTGCGCAAATTACTATCATTTACCATCTGTTCATTTTAAAATTATGGCTAGTAAAATAAGTATTATCAGTTTGGATGTACCGTATATATGTCGTTGATTATTAAAATTATTTATATCAGACTCTTATCCTTTAGGTTTTATTAGTAACACTATTAGATAATAATATGTTGAAAATCCTTTAATTTTCATGGAAAACTATATAACATATATTAACAATATTGATAATTATTGACATTTATTTTTATTTATAGATATATGTTTCATATAGATAAACATCTTTAACTAAGAAATTTGTGGGATGCATAAATGAAAAGCTACAAGTTCAGTCCGCTTTTACCAGACAATTATTTTTGTCTACATTTCCAAGCTCCGTCGTTTTCTTGTTTTACGTACATTGCCACTTAAGTATTATTAGAATGCTTACGCTGTTTTATAGTTAATATAATTATGAAATGCTATTCAACAAAATGTTATTATCTTATCTATAAATTAGGCCATAAAGGTTTTTTGAAGAGAAAAAGGTTAAGATTTATATAACGACCGTTACATCTCAATACAATTTTGAAATATTATGTATATTAAGAAAAATATTAATATATTATATATATAATTGTAACAATAGTATGATGTAAAGTTTTGATTAAAACAAAAGACCTGTCCCGCTGAGTTTCTTTCGCTGATTCTTTTCAGGTCTGAGGCAGTAACTGTAGTGATCTGGCGGTAAATTGTTTGATGTTCAAAAAACTAAGCTAGTAACTTTTTATTTTGAATAAAAATATTAGAATTTGGATGTATACGCAGAAAAGTACCTAATAGTTAATTAAAATATGTGATGACTAATTTCATTAATTATCATGAATAATCATTATTAAAAATATTTTACTCTAAATATTAACCGAAGATTTTAAAATATTTTTTAAATATTTTTGTTGCTTTTACTTTTTGAAGAAAACAGATTGTTGTAGATTACATTCTAGATGACTTCTATTAAGATTCTATTTTATTAAATTAACCTAATATATTATTAATTAACCTAATATATATTAACCGAAGAAAAACCGAATTAATTAACCTAATATAACCGAAACAAGAGAATTAATTAGCCTAATATATATTAACCGAAGATTTTAAAAGATTTTTTAAATATTTTTGTTGCTTTTACTTTTTGAAGAAATACAGATTGTTGTAGATTACATTCTAGATGACTTCTATTAAGATTCTATTTTATTAAATTAACCTAATATATTTGTTATTATGTAATAAATGGCTATATGTGTGAAAATATAAATATGTATTATCTGGTATTGTTCACATTTGCTGTCTGTGGCCATTGGTTTATTATTATTCTATATTTCAAAACGTCAACGTCAAATGTTCTCAGTATCTTTGCAGATGCAGAGTTATTGATTTTGTGAGAAAACTTGTAAACTATACTAACACATCACTGTTTTAATTTTTGTAGGAAAACCAGAAATTAACGATGTCTGCTAAATTACATGAAGCACAAGAACACTGTAAAACCGCGGAAAAATTGTGAGTTGCAAATTATTTGCTTGCGACTTAGAGTAATAAAGAATATAGATATGATTGATTTTATACCTACCTGTAAGTTAAAAGTGGCAAAGAAACTAAAATTTTTGTTTTAGGTGTTATTGATCGCCCATTGCGTCTATAAACCTAAATGCGTCATTGTTTTCTTTTTAGCTTGCGTATTACTTGTACATTTTTTGCATATTGACTTTAAATGATTTATATATTAAACATCATTAGTATTGGTTTATATCAATTTTATATCTTTTGATTATCTCAAATTTTACATGTTAAATTAAAGTAAGACTTAGAAATACATTTACTTTTTTAATTTTTTTCAGAGTATAATTGTTAAAAAGTCTATTTGTATGTAGTTATGTAATTTATTGTTTCTTTCTTTAAGCAAACATGAAATCTTTGATAAGGGAGTGGTCCATTGTCATTAAAATGTTTTATGATTTACTGCAAATGCATATTTACAAATGAGTTAATATTATGTCTTCAAAATAATTATTTCTGTTCATTTATAATAATTACAAAAATATGTTAAAGAATCAAATTGGATTCTTCTGTTTAATAGAATTTAAATTGTCTTGTTATGTTTATTAATTACTTATATTTCTTAAATAACTGCGAATATTTGTTTCTTCTTTGTGTTTAGTTTGAAAACATCACTTCTGAAATGGAAACCAGATTTTGATTCTGCTGCCGATGAGTATAGTCAAGCAGGTTGGCTTAAATGAGTTTTAATGTGTATTATTTATTTTTATTCTATTAATATTATTTTTAATGTTGCCTCTTTTACTATTTAGCTCAGTGCTATAGGATTGCACGGGATCTTCAAAGTTCCAAGAATTGCTACCTGAAAGCTTCTGAGTTTTATAAGAAGAATCACTCATTTTTCCATGCTGCTAAGGCTATTGAAAATGCTATTATAGTCAGCAAGGAAGTGGCAACTACTGATGAGGTTTGTAACATAAGTTGAAAATTGAATAATTTCTTGGAGTAAATTCAAAATAATAGGCTTGAATTAATATTATTACAGTTATATACATTGGGATTGGAATCCAGCAGCTTGTATCAGCAACATGGGTCCGGAGATGCTGGAGCTAATATTTTGGATAAAGTGGCTAAAATTATTGAAGAGAAGTCCCCAGAATTGGCCGTGAAGCTTTTCCAGCAAGCTGCTGACGTTTCCTCAGTAAAGATAATTTGAATTATTATTTTTAACATTTATAGTGTTATTCCAAAGTAAAAAAAGAATATTTTATTATTAAACAAAAAATCCTACACATCATGGATGGTAACACAGGGTTTTCAAATCCTGTTATGTTTAAATTTTAATGTTTTATTTTTAGACTGAAAGTGGACAGCATCAAGGTTCTGAGTATATCAGCAAATCGTCCAGAATTCTTGTTAAGCTTCAGAGGTAATGGTGTTAAATTAAATTTTTGTTAAGCCCAGAAATCTACTCTTTTGTCACATTTATTATTAAAAACGATAACATGTTTTTTAAGCAATTTTCTTATTAGTATTTTTTCAGCTTGACATTATAGTCAGTATAGTTGGATATACCAACTTATGGCAGGACAGACAGACAAACGGAACTTAGGAACGTAGTGTTAAGATATTCTGTTTGCCATTTTCTGTTGAATTTGAAAATTGTGTCTTTAATTGCAAAACTTGATTGCACACTTTACCTTTAAATAAGAACTAAGAAATGGTATATAAAAATTCCATATATTCTATTGGATATCAAACGCTAGTGCTCCGGTGCCACAACAGGTCTTACCATTGTTTTTTTTATGAATTTAGGTATGATGAAGCTGTGGACAGTCTGCGTCGTGAGATTGGTTTCCATCAGGAAGCTGGCAACATAAGTGCTGTTGGCAGATTAACTGTCGCAATTGTACTTGTACAATTGGCTAGGGGTGACGCTGTAGCTGCAGAGAAAGCTTACAAGGTATGTTATAATTTACTATGTTAATACATTTTTTTTATCTCACCGGTAGTATATATCTATAATATGTTATAATAGTATGTGATAGTTATGCCTATCTTTGGCGTTTTTTATCATGGGTCAATGAGGTTCGTAAATAAAAAGTCATATCAAATTGATATGACTTTTTATTTATAAAATATTACTATGTTATGGGGGGTTGATACAAGTGCAAACTGCATTTAAAATGATTAAGCCTTTTTTATATAAGCTTGCTGACAAATATTCTAAAAAATGTTATATAATTGTGTTGGGTCTTATTATTTTAATTATATATATGTATATGTATATATATATATATATATATATATATATATATATATATATATATATATAGATATATATATATATATACATATATACATATATACATGTATACATGTATATATGTATGTATGTATACATGTATACATGTATACATGTATACATGTATACATGTATACATGTATACATGTATACATGTATACATGTATACATGTATACATGTATATGTATACATGTATATATATATATATATATATATATATATATATATATATATATATATATATATATATATATATATATATATATATATATATATATATTAACTAACACTAGCTCCCTAAGTTCCCAAGTGCCCTCTGCCTACCCTGCCATGTGTGGGATACACAGAGTGAGTGAGTAAATAGATAAAACTTGACCTGACTTTAAGGTAATAGTAAAAATATTACACATTAACTAGGAATGGGGCAACAACTGTGAAGCACCAGAGATGCAAACATTAGAGCAATTGCTACAAGCTTATGATGAAGAGGATCGTGAATCTGCGAAAAGGGCTCTGGGTTCCCCCTTCATACGCAGCATGGACGTCGAGTACGCCAGGCTGGCCAGTACCATCCCTCTGCCAGAGGGCATTGAACCTGTACCTAAGGCGAGTGTTAGGGAGAATGCTGCACCGTCTTATGTGAGCGCTAATGCTACTTATATGGTATGTTCTTATCTTATCTATTATTATCTTATATTATAGTTTTTTTAGTTTATAGTATGAATAATATTCTTTCTAATTAATTATAAGTGACATTTCACACTTAGGAAAGAGAAATAATTGTATTTTATATGCCCAAACTATATTAGGGTTGTCACAGTCTCTTGGCAAGTTCCATTCCCCCTTGGTTCTCCCAAGTTAATATATATATTCCTCCTTTTGATAACAAGTACAGAGCTTCTTTATAGTTTCTTTTAGACGATTTTAAAAGTTAAACAAAAAATTTAAAAAATGATGATTAAAAAATTTAGCAAGAAGACAATGCTGGATCACAGTTCCAGAGCAGCGGCTATCCAGCAAGTGGCAACCAAGAGAAGAAGGAAGAAGAGGATGAATTATGCTAAGCAAACCCAGTGTGTCGAGATCAATTATATTAAAAGGCTTTGATCAAATTCTAAAACTTATTGAATCTATCATTAGATATTATTGGCGTTAAATATCATATGTGTGAAAACAATACATATTATGTAAAAATTGTATTTATTTTGCATTTGTAGCTCGTATTTTAGATATGTAGGATACTCGCGTGAATGCTGTTGGTGGTTTGTTATAAAATAAGCAAAACTATATTTGTGAATGTTATATATTTGTTTTTTTGAGTGTTTAATTGGATTTCATTGAAAATACTTTTCTTTAGTATCGACCCGCCCGCGTCTTTGCCGGTTTTAATTACACTGTTTTATTTATAAATCTCAATTACTTTCTTGTTATTATAAAATTATAACTAAGGACAATATTATTAAAAATTTAAATATCAAGTATTTATTAATATTTTAAATTAAAGTGACTTTTATTTATTAACCGATTGAAATTGACGAATTTTTTTTATTTTATCGTTTGATTTTAATAAAAACAAACAGAATTCTTTTACCATACAAAATATAATAATGCATTTCAACTTGGTTAGCCGTTTTTATAATCAAACAAAAAAAAAATCAATACTTTATGCCCTATTACATTGAAGGTGCAATATTACGTATATGATAGTAGCAATAGATTAAAAAAAATATGTGGTATTTTTTGAATAATAAAAATATCTGTGCTATTTTTTTAATCTATCTTTCATGTACAGACAGCATTCATTTACAGATTTATTATAAATATATACATGTTGCTATCAATGAATATTTTAAATTGACATTAGGATGTACCTTTTGATGTGTTATATTAATCATGTTGCAAATATTTATGGATGTTATAGTCAAGTGTTAAGGCAGACATTTAAATACAATATATAGTTATATATACAATTATTATGATAAGAAAGGCAATAGATTACTCTTGTTTTCTTCTGTCTTTGTTTATGGCATTCTCAATTATGTCTGTTCAGCACTAATCACCTCGCCAATGTATTATTTTATGGAGAACACATGAAGCGGTAAATAAGTGATAATATTAAACAATACGAAAATACGTGAAAAAAAAATAAAAAAATAGATAAAAACATCATATTTCATATTTTCTCATTATTTGTCATACATGTTTGATTGATAAAATTATACAGTTTTTATCAAAATATTACTTTGTGCTTCTTCATGAGGTATTTGAAAAGTGCAAATTGACTTTTTTCCGTTGACTTTTCATATCGATATCTTATTTCCATTTTCTCCTTTTTATTTATTAAGCGATGTTAATTTTTGATACTATAGATTTATATTATTGGATTTGATATAATATTGTAAACAGATGTATATAAATGTCTACTTAATATGGACTTTTCGAATGTGAATCTATGATATAAAAAAAATAATAGTAGAATTTATTTAGCAAATTTATCATATTATATATGGCGGAGATCATGTGATAGATTATATTTGTTACTGAATAATATATTTTGGTAAAATAGTGTGCTATAACAGCCATAGATTAAAAGTATGTTAGTGTTAACTTGTGTGTAAATTTTATTTTTATACATTTTATGTACTTATGTAATTTTTTTTAATACAATAATGTTATATGATATAACAAAATTATATCTCATCTTAAAACACCTTTGCGAAGTAACATGAAAGAGAGTTATATAATAGTGTATTTCAATTTTTTTTTTTTTTGTGTCAAGTAGTTAGAAAGTGTTAAGTTATTATTTTAGTTCTAGCACATATACAGTAATGTTATTTGGATATACATGTATGTGTATCACAAGTGGTCTCTCAATGATGGTGTTAGTTGTACTACGAAATAAATAAAGATGTTTGTCAGTGTCAATTTATATAATTAATTTGGCTTCTTTATTAATAATAAAATAAATATATTAAAGTAATAACTTTGTTTTATTTATTTACCACTTTATTGAATTAATTACAATTATATACTTCTAGTGACATTGTAACTTATTTTTTTTGTATTTGCAATTTATTCTTTTTTCACTGGTAAAGGCATATATTTATTTCTCTCAAAAATTCTGAAGATTATACTTAATGTAAATGGTATAACTTAACAATATGAAATCAAAGAAACTTTTAAGAAGAAAGTATTTTTTAATATCTTATGTTATTAATTATATTATGAGGAAAGAAGTTTTTTAACAAGACAATTAAGTTGCTATTGACTGAATAATTCATACAAATAACAAGAGATCTATACAATGTTTTTTTAAAAAAATGTAGGCAATTTGAGATCATGAATTTAGTTTTTTACTCAACACAAGCTTTAATGGTCAGTACAAAATCTTTTTTCTTGATGGGACCCAAAATAAAAATTTGATACATTTTGCAAAACCACCTAAATTTTGTTCAAGTGTCATTAATGTTTCATATGTATTTTTTTAATGTAAAATTATATAAAAAATCTATTGTAAAACAACATGTTTGCAAAGTATGTATGGCAAATATAAAAATAAAAGTTCCTAGAGTGATTGCTTCACTCTATAATGACTGACTGACTTCTAATAAAAACAGTATAAATTCATTAGGTGTGTAAGTTCACAAAATTATAAATAAGAAGCTTTTATTGTGCTTTTCATTATACAATCATATCAATGAATATAGAAAAAGGTTTACTTGGGTCTGGGTTTTAATGCTAGCAAGTTGTACTGTGGTTTCTTTAATCCTTCGTCACCATCAGACAAATTTGAGTTAAAATTATATAATTTTAAATACAAGAACATGAATTATATAAAACATCTAGTTACCAATAATATCTCTGAATATGCATAAGACTACATTGTTTTCAGTTACAGATGTAGAATTATTTCATATCATCCAATAGTTTCCACTATTTGCTTCGCTTTATATGAACTGGTATTACTTGTTTATTTTTCTTTTTCTTCTAGTACCTAGTAAAAGTTATTTGTACTTATAGCTACTTACTACTAAGTGCTAATGTACCAAAATGAGACTCTACACCAAAAGTGTCTAACCCAGAACAGTAAAATGGATAGTTTTTATTTCAGAAATTCTATAGTATGATGATAGATATACAAGTAATCAAATTTTTAAGTTTTATAAATATGAAGCCAGATAGATGACTTTTGTTATAATTGAAAAACAAAGCTAATGCTTTCATCATGTTATTCTAATAACATATAATTATTTACATAGTGAAGATGTTTACAGTAAGTCATTTATAATACTTCAGGTAAACCAAATAAAAAAAATCTCAAAGTATTAGTTTGGATTTAAAGTATACACAACTACTACTAAAGTATTTGTAGCTAAATATGATAATAAAATTTATAATTTGAAATATGACACTGTAATAGAGTTATATATACTTTTGTGCTATATGCAATTGCCTATTTTGGACATGTAATCAGTAGTAGAAAACCTATTATTTATTTTAATAATTTTAATCTTGTCCATATTAATTAGTTGTGGCATTATTTTAACATTGCTTTTAAAATGAACCAAACAGAGATACTAAGTGATATAATTTAACGAAAATGTCCAACTAGAAATAAGGTTAGCTTAATACAACTGCTACTATATACTAATATAATAAAGTTCCTTTAAAATACTATTTTACAACTTATAAAATAATAATTAACAATAGATCTACAAACATTAGAACAGTTTAAGACTGGAGATTTTTATGGGTGAACATGGATATATATTGCGGCATCATTGGTGGTACTGTTGGTGTTGAATCTGGAGCATGGTCCTTGTCTTTGTTATTTTTTGTTTTTCTAAACTGAAATCCATTTTTGCGCAGTATTTTACGCAGTGTTTCTCTTGAACCCTTAAAGTTAATTTCTTCTTTGAGTATTTGCAAGAGTTTGTTTATTGTAGGAACTTCTTTTTTGTATGCGTAGAATTCATGTATTTTTCTTCGTATTACTTGCAGATCATACTCGTCGACCTCAATTTTTCCTTTAGTTCGAACTCTTTTCTTAGGTGTTTTCTTTAAAGTTTCTGGATCCAATAAACCTTGTTCAACAAGCCTTGCTTCTTTGACTATGTTTAATACAGTGCGTTCTGACACGCCTGTAATACAATAATAAAGATATTTATGAAAGTGTATTTAAAATTAACTCGAGTGGTCAACTAATGTTTTCATAAGCTTAAAACCTAAACATGAAGTTCTTCAATAAACATAGTATTCATTAATAAAGCTAGTAAAATATGAACGTTTATACTAATGTTTTTGTTTTTGCATTTATGCATGTACTGAATACAAAAAGTAAAAGACAAACCTGTGGCGGCGGATACCCTTACATACACTTTACTTAAAGGAATTATCGGGACTTGCATCCGTTTTTCTTCATCCATAAATTCCTTTACTTTTAATATTATATCCCGAACTTCACTAGTAATGTTTTTCGGCATATTGTATACTTGTTATTAAAATTTTTTAAACAAACAATACTAATGGCTGACTTGTTTGAGCATAGAGTATACAAAATAAAAAAATAAATTTTAAACGTCAATGTCTTTCGATATTTTTTTAGACGAGGGACTTAAATATTACAGCCCAGTAAATGTATTTTTTACAGTTAATACATTTTTTTAGACTAAGTTTATCATGTTTCTTATTTCAATGTAAAAAAAAATATTCAAGTTCTAACGCACTCATTATACTCACTATATCACTAAATCACTTTACATTTACTTCGCTGTAAACAACATTTTTAAACTCACCATATATTAAAAAAATGTAACTAGTTTTAACAGATACAATAGGTACACTATATATATGAAAATAACAGAATAGAATGCTAGTTCATTACTGTTTCGAGAGTTTTTGTGGGTTCAAAAGGATTATATTTTGTGAACATTATGCTTCGTAAAATTAACTAAATATCTTGAGTAGGCACTTAGATGCTTACATTTAAATCATTATAAGTTATACTTAATTATCATTATGTAGTAAATATTAGTTATCGTAATAAATATTTTTTTTTCTAAACGTTTCAATTGCTTTTGCTATTTCGACCATTTGCGGCGTCCTCTGATTGCCCTCTCATGCTGTTGGGTAGTTTTGCGTTAGTATTCTAATATACAAAAACGTAAAACACGATGGAAGATTTTATTTGTACTTCATTCTCATTGATAATTGGGGGTGTAATATACCTATCTCGATAGATAGATTGTATCCATCTTGGCTATATTTATTTTGAAGACGTAATTTCGTTTTGCCGAAGACGACATCATTGAAATTTAAAATCAATATAATCTATTGGAGACTCGAGAGTCCCGGCCAACTTTGATTATACATAATCGAGCACATATAGAAAGACTTTATGACAGAGGTCAGTTTTAGGTGGAAAATAGAAAAATTGAGAATTGGCCTAATTTGAAAGTAGTGTTTTAACACTAGTTTCCCAAGTTCAGGGGGAAATTGGGAAACTGGTATTACCTACCATGCTATTTGCGGTAAAATCTGTACTAGTATACAAGTTTTATAAAGCTAAAGAGTTTGGTCAGATGTGATAATCTCTAAACCTATTTAGTTTTGTATATTATTATAATAGGCTGCACTCATTGCTACTTCATTTTTTTTGGGTAGTGGAATTGTGAAACAGTAAGATCAGCATACCAGATGCAGTTATGATTTTGTTGTGAGCTACCAATTTTGTTTTTGGTCAAAAGTGCTAAGCTAAAGAAATATTCACCGCAGTAGTGACGAATTATTGAGCAAACAAAAAATTATATTCAATTTTTCTCTTGATCGAGATTTGTATGTGCGTCATTAGCATTTCAAACACAAATTTTGAAAAATTATAAGTGAATTGTTATATTTTAACAACTTATGAATTATTATGATAATTTATTATTATAGTTTCAATATAATTTGTTTTATGTGAATATTGGTTGTTTTATGCTTTGTTTTAAACTATTTTATATTTAAGTCTAGATATACTCACCCGAGTATGTTCAGACACAATCTTGTCGGGTACCCCCGGACATTTTTGAGTTAAAGATAAAAACCTAGATTAAAACAATTCTTATGTATTATTTTATTATATTATTTGTATATACTATAAATATATCCTTACATAGAATAATAAAAATTCTCCAGAATTGTATGACAGGTCCTGACCTGACCTGACCTGATGCATTTTTAAAACATTTCACAACACTTTTCCGAAAATCTAAAAAGAGCGAGATTTTTAATACATATATTCGGAATTCTCGAGAGGCTATAGAATATGGCGCCCATACAGATCTTGATTTTTTTATCTTACCGATAAACGCTTCGGTTGGGAAAAACGCTTTATTAAATACTGAACTCCGCTTTCATTTCACATTTGGTGGGATGCCATTACTTTTTGTAAATAAATTATTACTCTTGCAATGTATAAAATACGATGTTAGTATTGTATTCATTTTATATTCTTACATTCTGCGACCTGACTCCTTTACTTGACATTATTTTTACCTTGATGAAACTTATTCATATAATAAAATTATAACAACCCCATGTCTGTACATTATAGCTATTAAAAAAATACTAAGCTATTAAAAAATACTAACTAATCTTCATACAACCAATAGAAGCCAAAAATATGATTTAATTTTTTTTTATCTGTCTGTCAACAAACAGTTGTCCGCTTTTCACGCAAAATCTACTGGACGGACTTTGATAAAACTTTCTTTGTTATATAGCTATTAGTTCTCGCTAACATATAGGCTATCTTTTTGTTTGGAAATTTGCTCTTTAGGGGGGTAAAAGGGAGTGGTTAGTTTGTATGAAACTCCGTCAGTTTTTAAGCTAATTGGATTAAAATTAATATTTGGCTATTTGGTTAGAAATTAAGAATGAGGCAATAAGGATTTTTGAAATTCTGCCTTGACAGAGATAAAAAGGTGGCGTAAGTTTCTATGAAACTCTGTCAGTTTGCGATGTATTTTGATGTTTGGTATGGTGGGAGTAAAAAGTGTCCTGATCAACATCTATGAGAAATGATTATTTTAAAGCTCTGGAGTCCGACTGCATATCTAGCTGGCATGCAACACCAAGAGCACTGCTTCACTTTAAATACATACGGAAATTACTCTATTATACCTGATAGTTTTTTTATCTTCTGTTGGCGCATATACATCCCTCGGCGAGACGAAGTTCGTGGGCACCAGCTAGTCATTATTAATTATAGTTTTCAAGCTTGTTACTATATATAAAAATTGTAAGCTATCGAGAAGTGGACTTATTTTTTTAAAAAAGTTTATTGAGTAGTGGGTTCTTATACCTTTAACTAAAGCAACTGCAAGAACACCTTAAAGTCATACAAATGTCCTTATTATGCCATGAAATGATCAAATCATTTGCTACTGATATTAAAAGTGATATCCAATAGATTTTACTTAACTTAGCTTCGTTTTCTTTAGCAATATTCGGCTGCAGGTCTCTAGATGCGTGACAAAAATTACTAATTTAGACATTGGTTTGCTCAATCCCGTCAAAAGCAGGCCAATAAAACGACAGCGAAGTTATTTTATGAGCAAGGTGTAGATTCCGCGATCGTGCGCGGCAAGCCGGCCATGGCCTACGCGGCGAATGCGAAACAGTTTTTTTCTTTAATTTAATTAATATTCTTAGTAGTGTTGTGTTGCGACAAAGCGGGGAAATGTCACTGTGTAACACTTGTATAATTATAAGAAAATAGTTAAAAAAGTACAGAAGTTTACAAATATTACTAACTCTGGTTATTTAAGTAATGGAAATTTAGAATATTTTTTTGTGATAAACGAATTCTTTTTACTAAGCTTTACTTATTTGAACTTATATACTTATAAGCTAAAATATTCCAACTACATATAACTTTGTGATACCAAAACAGACTTATAATATAGTGTTTTTATTTTTATGGTACAAGCGTAGTGGATAAATCATTAATATTAGCAATGTTCCGCACCCTTCCTTGAACTTGCATAATGCATAGCCAGTGAACGGCTTCACACAATGACCATACTATCTATGCGCTATCGTAGAATTTTAAACGGCATCCACTGCTTAGTACTCGTTTTAGTTTCTACGTTGTAATATTACTTACTATGGAAACTTTACAATATACTACACAAGGCAAATGGAATCTTGTTAAAACGAAGTAGTTGAATATTGTATAACTTACAGTACGGTTAGAATACAGATGACTGGGGTCATCTGCTTTACCGGTGTGATAAGATGAAAGTGCTTTGTAGAGAGGAGCATTATATGCCTTATCTATTATTTATTAATTTTATAAGAGCGTTATGAAATAATTGTCACTTCGTTCTATATTTTTCGACAATTTTTGTGATATTAAATAGTTTGAAGTTTTTACCTACATGTCATTCCCAATTTCTACTGATTTTTTGAGTTATTTTGTACATTGAATGCCAGCTTTATGCTGTCTTTGTAAGTATTTCATTGTAATGAATTTTTCGAGAAGTATCAAAATCCAAATACATTCCGTATTGAAAGTTGGTGTTGCCTCGATGAAGAGCTTGAATAGCGGTTCTAAGTACCTACAGTACTAGTCTAACCAGATAAAAGAAATGTTTTTATAATATATTCACCATCAATTTTTTTTCTGTCACATAATGAACCCCCAAGTCCCAAGTCCGTCTATTGTGTTAATATAAACACATTTAGGTACATTACGATGACGTGGCTTAGTACTAGATTAATAATTTTCCTCTGCCTACTTAGCTATGTACAAGGTACAGTTTGAAAACAATACGAGAATTTCATTTCAATGTTTATTTCTATGTAAAAATACCAATGCATATTTTAAATGAAACACTTTTAAACGGATTAATCGCGTATATTGAATGGTATACATTTTTGGGAAACCCGACGTTTCGAACACTTTACAGTAGTCCGTGGTCACGGGTAAACTGAGGTGGCATTTGTCTGTCAGTTGATATAATTATTATATCAAACTACCGCCAACGATTCCTTAATTGCCTGAATTTTTGGCGATTGTTGCACATTTAAAATGTGTAACAATCGCGAAAATCAAAGACATTACCAATGCTTATTATTTATTAATAGCTGAAAATATTCCAATTAAAATCAATAAAATAAATAAAACGTTCCATTTAAAATTGTTAACCACTATTTTTACAGAACGCTGATTGAAATTACGCGAAGAAACACAATTTCGGCGTCATACAAGCGATAAATCGCCTACAACTACGATACATAGAGGCGGATTCAGCCTCATAAAAGCTTATGGGCACAGCCACGATCCACTGGTGAAGTTCCACGGTTGCGTATCACTAATTATAGGTTATAATCTATATCACTAATTATAGGCATAAGTAAACGAAAGAAAAATGTTTTAATTTGAATTTAAACTTAATATATTAATTTAGATATATCTGTGTATGTTCAATTTATTTGGATGTACAAATAAAGTAATAATAATTAATGTTATGCTGTTGGTTTTCAAATATTGTACGCTTAAAATTTATCGGGACGTGACGACCATTTCTCATCTGCAGTTGATAAATAAATCAACGACTGAATATAAATTGGTTATTTCGAACATCATCATATATTAACTAATCACCAACTAGAGTAACTAAAATGTAAAGTGATTAAATTTAACTAATATTATCATTTTTTTTTAATTGTCACAAAATTTGTTACACCAAATTCAAGATAGAATTGAGTGTCTTAACACTAGGTTGTCAAGTTCCCACTGCCTACCCTGCCGTGTCCGGGATACAGTGTGAAGCTGAGTATTATATATATAAAAACCGATTTAACCGATTCGATAGCGGTTTAACCGATTCGATAGTGGTTTTTTAAAATCGGAAGCGTTGTTTATTGCGATGGGTAAACAGTATAAGAGCTACAAGCACTTAACAGAGATGAGGTGTGACGAGGTAACTTTATTGGACAAGGTTTTCTTTTAATTTTAAATTTTGTTCGTTGGTAATTATTGTTATACTTGGCAATATATAAAGAGTAGTTCTTTATATATTGCCAAGTATAACAATATCTTTTTGGTTAGGCTAAGTCTATGTATAAGTATACCTATATTATAAATAGAATGACACTACAAGTTCTTTATGTTACGAAAACCTAAGATTCTCAAAAAACAACCTGAAACTTGTATAAATTAAGTACCTATTAGTTGAACGGTTATTCTGTGAGCTAAATTTATAGTATTGTTAAAACTTAGTTTATGTGTTAGTTAATGCTTAATGGTGAAACGAAATCCAACGTATTACCCCCGTGAAGTAAAAGGCGGAAATAATTATTACCCTAACTGGGGTGCGAATCAATATTTATCAGTTCACAGTCAAGCGCCGTCTTTTTTCGGCGCGATGGCAATAATTTTACTCATTGAAATAATATATTTCTATCGTACCTAATATTATTTTGACTTGTCAGGTGTCTATCTTAATTTGTGAAATCACCGGACCGCATCTGAAATCGGATTGTATATCTTCCATACGTTAGCAAACCGCAACCGCTGACCGAGATAAGCATTAACAAATATACTGCAAAATATTTACTAGGCTGTTAAGATATTATATACTGTAAGAGGTATAATTTAAGTAATAACATTTTAAGCTGACATAGCGCAGTAAAGCAAAGCCTATGTATACGAAAGTAATTTGTCCAAATTTTCTTCGAATACATAATATTTTCACAGATTATATTATAAATAATTATAAATAACTGACTTTTTGTGACACTCCGAATTCCGCACATGACCGGGTAGTAGACCGGGTAAGAACTCTTCGGTCCGTTCCCCACTTTCCGGTAAATTCTAAGTTGTTAAAGGGCGGAACTCAATGCCGTGCTTTGATAGGTATGTATATTATAACAAAAGAAATATAGTACCTGAATTTTATTAGAATATTGAATGCTATTAAAATCAAATAGGAAATATTACTTTGATGTATATTGTTAGGGCACTTCACTATTTCTTTTCTCTTTTAGACCAAAATTTGAATTTATCGGCTTAAATATGAATTTAATATAATATATAATTATATATTATTTTTGTTTCAAAGCAATTGTATGTATTATAATACATACAATTGCTTTGAAACAAAAATAAACTTTCTACAAAATTTCTTCAACTTTGAAATTTAAATATAACACTAAATATAACACATATTTTTAAGTAACGCAGCCAACGTATCTGATCTTCAGATACGGTCTGATTGCATATTTATACACTGTGGTATAACTTGCGTACTTGTTTAGCTGCTGCAATAAGATTACTGTGACCGAAATCGGTCAAGAGGATCACTATTAACTTCACGTACATAATAGGAAAATTACTACCATTCTTTACAGAAAATAATGTAATGTTTTTCTCACGCTCAAAATCACTGCGGGTTACTTAACTTAATACTTAATATCCTCTTATACTTTGGCTTATTATTGTGAAATATTCCAACTGAATAATTTTTCATTAAATAATATTATAATTTTTATATACATATTTATTCTGTCATGTAACTTGATGTTATATTTAATAATTAAGAAGTTGTATAATTTATTATGAATGTTTCAGTGTTATATAATATACTAAATCAAAGTTACATTATTTTAACGTAATTCTAATAATTAACTCGTACATATGTAAGTTAGTTAATTAGCTAGATGTTGTTGAATATACATATATATATATATATATATATATATATATATATATATATATATATATATATATATATATATATATATATATACATATATATATATATATATATATATATATATATATATATATATATATATTCATAAATTATATATATTACGTCATTAATAATTTGAACTTACGACCGTTGTGCTCACCTAGCTACTTACCAACTCTCCAAGATCCAGTTAAGTTATATAATATTTTTTATTTTAAGGAAATTGTACAGTCATCGGAGTTGATGCATAATTATTGGTGCAATAGTACTATAATATGTGGCCTAACAAAATGAACTTACTTATGTTTTGGGGTCATTTTAGAGGTAAAAGGAAGATAAAACTATTAATGCCACTTAGTGTATGTATTTCATTTAATTTACATCAATGATCTTAAAGAATTATAATGTAAAATTATAGTGTACAGTTCGTTTTAATGTCCACTACTACGTATATAATTCGGAGAGAACGTATTGTTGATATCAGTTTTAATCACTTACCTATTTTTAATATTCAACTTTGGTACTTGAGAAAGAACATGCCATTAGGTGACGCCACTAACTTTTAATTTAAAAGCCAAAATTTAAGTTGTAAACGACACACAATTTACGCATAGGCACTCCATATAAACCATAGCACCAAAACAATAGTCAGCCCAGTCGACAAACGTTGAAAGATGGCTGGTGTAAGATAGCTAGTAAGACATCCCGAGTAATTAGTAAAATTAAAAACAGATTCAAAATAACAATATGTTAATTCTTAAATTAAGCGACCACCAATTGAATTATTGACCTAAGACAATTTGTTAATACAAGACAGACGTACCGTCACTTGTGGGAGAGAGGTGCATATTTCTTATTATAATAACAAAATTGTGTCTAAATATATACCATAAGATGTTTATTACAGTATGATTTAGAGTATGAGCTGCAGTTTATGTAAGAACCGTCAATATAGCTCTGTATGTAACAAGTCGTTTAGAAGTAACCGATGATTTCGTTTTGCTCTTGTATAATACTATCTTCATACTGATGTGATTATAGTAAGTTGAATAAGAACACGAATTAAATAGCTACCGTACCCATATAGTATTCAGGTGCTGTTACGTTGGCAAATCCCTTCGCTTCTACGTCTAAATCGTTATAAAAAAAGAATGAATGTCACCCGGAAGCTTTCATAGCTGTCAATTAGTGAAAGTGTTTTGAAAATATTTGTCATTTATTATGTACTAATCTTCTATTATTCAATTATTGTTATTATTTTGTAACAAATTTAGAATTTTAACTGTTGATCTTAATGATTATGTTAATACGAATGTGATAAATATATAAAATTTGTATCAAATTGATATACAATGAACTGAAAAAATATACAAAAACCTAATCTAGGTGTATAAATTGTTAGTTATACGACTACGAGATGTATTTGGAAAGATAATTAAAACGCACATTGCATTTGCTTTGTCGGGATCTATAAGTACAATTTAATAATTATAATATTTAGTAAGTTTTGAAGCTTGTCGTGGCGCAGCGACACAAGCGTGTAATTGTAAAAGCGATAAGTTGTGGGTCCTCACTCGAGAAAAATAATATTTCACTTAATATTCTCAAATGGAATAGATATTTTCAAATGAAATATTATTATTTTTTCGCGCTTGTCACAAAGCAAAGCGCGGCGTTGAGTTCCGCCATTCAACATGCAACGCCTCAAATTCGGAATTATAATAGTATCTAAGTTTCCTCTGCCTACCCTGCCATGAGCGGGATACTTATTTATTTATTTATTTATTAAAACAGGTTTTTATTGTACTAACAGCGCAGCCAAAGCGCACAATAAGATATATATAATAACAAGTAATAAAAAAAAAGAAAAAAAAATACATATAGGTACAGCGTAAAGATGAAAAAAAAAAAAACAAATACTTTTTATATCTCCACAAAATATATATTATATCACTGTCGCTTTCTACGTTCACTCAAGTAGCTACATACATAAGTATATGACGGAAAAAACTTGTACCCAATGTTAAATTTTGGTTTATGTCGGACACATCACTCAAAAGATCAGTTATAATTTTATCATGCGCAGTTATTAGACTGAATAACATGGAATTCGTTTTACGCAACAAGCCTGGCCCCTACTGTAAACTAATTCTGTTAAATGTAGTCATTATTACGTATCCAATCAAATTCATATATTGATCTATGTATGACTACCGAGGAAGGTTGTATTATAGTACGATTAATATTAAATAATGCTGATTGTAGAAATCCGTACCTTAAAATAATATCTTTTAATTAATACCTTAAAAGAATAGAGATAGATTTTGTTTGCTTGTCAAGTTTGAAATAGAATCTAATGTCTAAATTCCAGGTTTACTGATCATAAGATAATAAAACTTCTGAGTACATTCAAAAGATATTTTAGCATCTTGTATGAAGTGTTCCGCGTAATCCTGTAGTAATTCCCGAATACCTACAATTATGAAATTTAGCACGAATTGAAAATGTACAAATAATTACAAATAAAGGAAAAGATATCGACATATATTCTACTCATATAAACTGAGCAGATTATTCCCTTTCACAGTACCAACTTCAGGACCGTATTTTTCATTATCATGCAACTCTCATATTTAACAGGTTTGACAGAGAATAAAGAATAGAAATAGTATCTAGATATTCCATTGTATGTTTGTTTATATGTGACTTATCAACAATGTAGTACTTAAGAGAAAGCATTTCTATATTAAATAATTATTATACTGGTTGAGAACACCATAGATACAGTAAGAAATGGGAAGGGTAGGGGAGCATTCTTATAGGCTTTCTCGTCTAGTTACTATTGGAACGGGACAAAATCTTTTTTTCCATTTTACCTGTTAAAGTTCACGCAAAAAAAGAAGTTGCGTGCACCGACTAGCAAAATATATACAAAAATAAAGATTGACAGTATAGTGAGGAAATGCTGGTAAACTGTGGAAAAGTGAACGGACATGCTATATTTAAAAGCCATTAATTAACAAGTAACTAATGAATTCGCGTGTTAAGTATTTAATTTTGTTATTATTTAACTAATTAAATGAATCATTTTCTTTTCATCACATACATAAGTATAATTATAGACACATTTTACTTCAACACTCTTTTATTCTCTCACTCAGTTTCACGCTGTATTCCGCACATGGCAGGGTAGGCAGAGGGAATTTGGGAAACTAGTGTTAAGATACTCCGTTCCACGTCTGTTGTCCACCTTCCGCCGAATTTGAGGAATTGCGTGTGGAGAGTTAACGCTGCGATTTGCCTCGTACCAGAGCGATGAATTCAAATTCAAGTTCAAATGATAATGTTAAATATTTAAATTGAAAAAACTAAATATTTCATTTCCTCGAGTGGGATTGAACCCACAACCTGTCGGTTACAGTCACATGCTTGTGCTGTTGCGCCACGACAGGCCTTATATATATCATATATCATGTACATAATAAAAACACTGATTAAAGTACAATTACGACATCTTGGCGAAGTGCTTGTAGCTCTTACATTCATAATTCATAATTCGATTTTCAAAAACCGTGCTCAAATCAGTTTATTCATTCAGGAGATACGTTGTCAGAGACTGACAGACAGGCAGGTTAAACTTATAACACCTCTCTTTTCACGTCGAAGGTTAAAAGGAGCCCTAGTTGATTATTACTTCTTAATTATTGTTATTAAATTTAGTTTTTCTAATGGATTATGGATTAGATATTGAATTTAATTGGTCTCATATATGTTTTTACCGCAATTTTGCGGTGTATCCTCATGCCACACAATCACGTAAATGTTACTAGGTTCAACTTTAAAGGGCAGTAAAGCGGGTGAAATTATAATTTAATGCTAAATGTCATATAGTGATGAAAGTTATATATAACAGAGGTACACTAGTAGCCGCCTACAATTTTGTTTGCGGAAATGTAATAAATACAATGTAACATCCTTTTGACTGCTTTCTCCAAGGATTTTCTCTCTTTTCTACCTTCCTATATTTCCCAAGGGCAAGATCCTTGGGATTATGCCTAGTTTTAGAGTTCTACGTGACGTAGTTCCGATTATGCTTTGAGTAACATTCGTTCATGACCAAAAGAGTTTTTAGAGTTTTTAAAGTATGAATTATCACGTGATAATGTTTTAAAATTTTATCATTTAGTTGGCTTAAAAATATTTTCACTCTTTGCAAATTAAACAGGATCAGTATAGGTATCTAATTTAATAAAAAAAGTCCTCAGTAGACATTGGTTGTATAAAGTGAACACAAAGTTGCTTAGTGTATTCTGATCGATTTACATTAAAATTCAAAGATAAAATCGATTTGTCAACTTGATAAATTGTATTATCGATTTTTTGCTGTATAAGGAAATTAGAAAACATAAAACATATCGCATCAGGCAAAGAGCTTCAAATAATTTCATACATTAAAAGTAATAAGAAAAACTGAAAGAGAAAATATTAAAAAAAAAAAACAAAATGAAATTTAAAAAAAATATCTTTATTGCGCATAGCATAAATAAAATGTATTTACACTTACAAACATTAATTTGAAATCGCAGAGCTTTTTTAACATCACATATAGTCAATATCACATACAAAATAAGTATAAATAAAAATTGTTCTTACTAATTTAGAAAACGTATTAAAATTTAGAAAATGTAGCAGGATTTAAACGCAGACGCAGGTTCAAATCCCTCTACATTCAACTTTTCATTCGTTTTCTAAATAAGTATTTTATCTTCCTGAGTAAAAAAAAATTCTTGCCTACTTAATGACAGTTTATATGAATTTATACATTAAAGTACGTTATTCCAAACTATTGTACAAATTAATTTTGTAAATTAAAATTTGTTACATACACTAAGGCTTTTTAGGGCGTAATTTAAAAGTAAATAAAATTATAAGGTATAATATTTACATAGGTAAAACAACTTACCATCACAGTGTGCCAATTTTTAATGAAATATTTCTAATACTTTCATCTTGTTTTAACTTTGACCAGTAGAGCACTAAGCTCTACTAGCGCTAAATAAATAGTTAAAAAATTACGGGACTCGATATAAAAATCTTTCTAGATTGACAGGAAATTGTAACTTAAAAATAAATACAGTGTAAAATACGTAAATGATGTATCACTATTAAATTACCATTATAATGTAGTTTTTGGCACATTTTTTTACACAGAAAATATATAGCACATAGCTCTTTGGTTACACTTTGATGATAGTAATACACATAAACCAACACCGTGCACTTTTAGAATTACTCGTCAGCTTACCCCTACCTGTGTATTCCCCACCAATTTGAAAAGTCGCCTTTCTACACTAAAGCGTTCAATTTGTATCACCTTTCTATAATGGTCGGTTTAAACGGGCTAGTAAGGAACCTGGGGGAAGGATTATGCAATTGTTGGACACAAGAATTGCGTATATAAGCTTGAGGAAGGACTGGAGTAAGTAGAAAGCCAGCAGATCTCAGCAGGCAAAGCAATTCACTGAATCAGTCCAGCAAAATAACCAAGATGTACGCGAAACTCGCCGTAAGTAAAGTAGTGGATCAAAAATATTTGTATGATGCATTTATTCGTATCACTTTTTAAAATATCATATTCATAATATAAAAATTATTTCAGCTTCTCACCCTTTTGGTTGTTGCCGTGGTAGCAGTCCCTACTCCTGGAGGTGGAGGACAGTAAGTACATATATTTTTTTAATTAAAATAACAATAATTGTCTTATGTACAACAAAGTGTTAGTCAACAATAAACACAATCAATTTATGAATCATGTTTAGTTCAAGTTCACAATTAAAACCAACAAAAAGTACCGCCGATTCGTGATTCTAAGCTCGTTCTTTTTTTCTTATCATAGAAACATTTGTGTTCTCGTAGTTCTTTTGCTAACCGCTCATTCAATATAACATTCAATATCATTGTCGTTTTGTTCCGACACGCTTGAAATTTATAGTAAAAACTTTAATGTACACATGTATGGTCTGGTTTTGTAATTAATACCTTTTTTTTTATTTAACTGAATGCACATGGTGATCCCCTTACGTGACTGAATACTAAAAACGAAAGAAAGTGCGTGAAATGCAATGAATGGAAAATTTTTACTTAATAAAAACAAAACACGTAATATAAAGACGTTCGTTGCTTTAGTAAGTTTATATACCGGGGACTTTTTTAAAGTTTTACTATTTAAAATTAGAAAAACCATAAGAGCTGATATGCTAAATGTATGTTTTAAAATATCAGACTGCGTTATTATCGAAATAACCGAATAATTGCTGTGGACCGCATCCGCTTAGCTTTCTTTTAGGAATTTTAGTGTATGCAATTGGTAATAATTACTGACCTGGTTGCATTTAATAAATATCTTTTGCTTAAAGAAATTAAATATACTGTGTATATAAAATAAATGAAATTTATCTTTTTACATACATTTTTTTTTATATACAATTTCTTGTATAGTACAATTTATCTTGTATATTTTTTACATGTATGACATAAACTGATGCTGGTTTGGCCATTGCTGGAATTTCCGTCAATTACTTAGCTATAACCAGTATAAATATAACTTTGTACATATAAAAGATTTATCAAGATTTTTTTTGTAGTCTTCTTACTAGAATTATAACTATAATTGCGTCATAACACCATGCGGTTACATATTCTAGAACGCGGTACACGGCCGCAACATTCTCAAGTTGTTTGTCGGTGAAATGGTCCGGTCGTCTGCCGCTTTAGATTGATCGTTTATTAAAAGATGAAGGAATTTGAAATTGAATTAATAGTTAGCATATTGTTATTTCAAATAAATACACGAAGGAAAAATACGAGCTACAAGTTATATTAATATCGTTGTTATATTGATTTTTTTTTCTTAATTTGATAAATATAACTTTTTATAAGAATATATCGCATTCGGTCTGAAGATATATAAGCATAAGTAGCAAGTTCCAGACACTTCATAATTACGTCACACATACTTAAGTGTTTGTTTCAAGTTTTTTTAAAGACAAACGTAACGCTTAGGATTTCAGAGAGGTTAATCTGATATACGGATACTTGTAGTGAAAGGATTTGCTTTCAATAGAGTTATTTATTAATGCTTCTCAGCTCCTTCCCCTCGTTACGTAATCACACGTAAATGATAGTTGTTTTGAATATTAAATTTGATTTATATATACATTTTGAGTAAATCATTATGGCAGCTTCTACGCATATAGTTTTTTTGGTTCATAAATAGTTATCCTTCATTGTTTATAATCACACACAAGAACTGTCATGGCGCAGGGGCACAAGCTTGTAACTGTAAGCTAAATAGGTCGTCGATTAGATTGCCTTTACTCGAGAAGATTAAATATTTAATATTTTCGTTTCACGCAATGCCTCAAATTTGTGAAGTGTCTTAATACTAGGTTCCCAAGTTCCCTCTGCTTTAAAGAAATATGAAATACTTAAATATTTCTATATTATTTTTCAAAATATTTAGATTTTTTTTAATTGGAAAACATTGACGAAACAAATGACTTTCAAATACTATATTACATAACCTGAGATTAAGCCATTTTAGAGCTTGTAACAATGTAGAGCATGTGTTTGGTCTGTATTCTGCGTCCATTTAAATATGTAAATGATTACAGAACATTTCTTTATGTCTATGCTAATCCTCTAAAAGACATGTGCCTCTAGCCTTTGAATATTATGGTTAGCTAAAATTTTAATATAATATAATTAGGTTACATAAGAAAAATATTTATTTGAATTGAACTGCCCGCGGCTGCGACTGCTAGAACTACATAATTGTTTAATAAAGAAAATTCATAATCAAAACTATTCGTTGCAGCAAACACGTGACCATCCACGTTCCATACAAGGTGCATACAATCCACCACCACCATGTCTCCAAAGTGCCTTACCCGGTACATGTGCCGGTTATCAAGGAAGTGCCTGTGTACAAGGAAGTGCCTGTAATCAAGCACGTGCCTGTGCCTGTAGTGCAGCACATTCCAGTGCCTGTAATTAAGAAGGTGGAGGTTGAAAAGCAGGTGTTCGTACCTGTGCATCACGAGGAGGAACATCACCATCACGGTTGGGAAAGCGAGTCGCTGTCGCACGGCTGGCACTGATTTACAACTCTATTATAATAGAATCTTAGGTAAATTACAACACTATTTTGTATAATAAATTTAAATGTTTCTTTGTTTATTAAATTAAGTTTAATCACATTTTTTTCTTCTTTCAGGTACAAATTAAGTAGTTAATACATTATACATTAATATTACATATATTTGAAGCTGTTAGAATATTTTTTTTTTTACTTTTTGTAGCAATCGTTCATTTTTTGAAACACACTTCGTAGTATGAGCTAGTCATTAACTTTACCCATCTCTATCATCTGTATTAGACTATTGGTTTATCAAAAATTAATTAAAATTGAAATAGAGTATCTGAATTGTATATTTGAATAGATATATTATAAAAAGTTACCATGACATACGTATGTATAAGCCAAAGAAAAATAAATGCGAATGTTTGACAATTTTTTTTTCTCTTTATTTTTATTTATACCTGTTTATCATTTATTTATTACCTCTTGATTTATTGGAATTGAATATTTTATTGTAAGTTCTTTAATTTTTATAACATTTAAAAGTAAAAAGAAAGTTGTGATGATTGAAAATCCATCCTAATCAAGTTGTAATATAGCATAAAATACAAAAAAGAAAAAAAAACTAAATAAACTCTCATAAATTGATTATATAAAATATTGTTATATAAACAAATAAAAATTGTTTCAAATAGAATATTTTATTTTACATAATATGGTTTGCAGTTTTCATTTCACCCCTATCTTATAAAGTAGCATACGAGTTCATAAGTTGTAAACGTGACAACGTTGGCCAGTTGAGCTTTGTATACTGTGACTGCTATCCCACGATACAAGCCCCAAAATCCTTCAACTTTTACTGTTTGTACTATACATTGAATAAGTTTAGTGCATTTTACTAAATTCCTTGCAGTACTGGGTGTATAAAATTTATCATCAGCTTTATGACTCTGGAATATAAATTGAACATAAACTGAATAATAATTAATCATGGCTGAATGTGTATTGGTTTTCAATAAGGTACAACAAAATTCAACTATAAACATATGTAAACACTAGTTTTGCTTGCGGATCCTTTCGTATGATCGAATGAAAAAAAAATCACTAATAATACATATAATGTATTAACATGCCTTTCTCAGTAATTGAATTATCTTACACAATATAATTTTTGTTTATAGAAAATAGCAAATTCTCAGGTTTATAATAATTAATATAGATAATAGGCAATAGATACACGCCACGCACTGAAGCCCACGGGTCTTGCGGAGTACCACGCTCGATACGACAATCACTACGCTCTTATTTTTCTGTGATAATCTATATAAAACGCACAAGTATCTAACTTAGTTAATTTAATATGGAACAATACTGTGTAGCATAAAACTATTTCAAAAATAAACTAAATTATAATTGTGGGTTATCCTCAGGAGACAGACACATACTCTCTCGGACTTTTGTTAAAACTTTAAAAAACTAACGAACTGTTTTGTTAGAACTTTAAAAGGTGAACAATTCTGTTTTACATGATTATTGCGCAGCGTCAGCAGCTTCCTCAGAGCACGTACGGAAGCTCTCGAGTTCTTCCTCGATAAATAGGCCTTCTAATGCAAAATTAATTTTCAAATCATACCAGTAGAACCTGAGATTAGCGCGTTAACAATCCAAACAAACAAAAACTTTTTAGCTTTATAAATATTGATAGATAGATACAAAAGTACCATTAGATATTTATACGCGTTTAATTTCATGATATTTAAATATAAAAATCGCTTAACAAGAACCATATCATTTATTAATATCTACATATTAAAAATAATCTACATACAATTTTTATCTTTTCAAAATATTGATAAAAAATAACTTTAAATCTGAGATAATTACTTAAGAAAATCAACTTAGTCTTAAAAAAGTAGAGTGGAGTAGTACTTAAGAAGTAGAGACTAAATATTACTTAGACAATAAAACGGAAAAATGTATTTTATATACATTGATACAGAGTTTAGTACATACTTAATACTTGACTCTCCACCTATGAAGCCGTCTACGTAATATGATTTAAAATTATAGGACTGATATTTTTTTCAAGCTTCACGCTGTATCTCGTACACGGCATGGTAGGCAGATGGAGCTTGGGAACCTTGGGAACCTATTCTTAAGACTGTCACCACTTACCGTCGATTTAAAGTATAACGTGTTGAGTGGCGGATCTCAACGACGCCCCTTGCCTCGTTACCAGAGCGTAAAAATGATAAAATATAAATATTTAAATTGAACATTTTAAATAGTGTTGCCCAAATTCAGTCTTGGTCTTGCAGTCTTAGTCTTGTTCTTGCGTTTTTGTAAGACCAAGACCAAGAACAAGACCGCGTATTTTTAGCAAGACCAAGACCAAGACTGACCGTGCAAGATTTGAGCAAGAACAAGACATGGCGTGCAAGGCTCTTGCGTCTTGCAGCTAGGACTTAGCGCTATTTCACTGAGTAGTTAGGTGTAACAGTTCGGTGTATAGGTAGGTACGCTTAGGAATTCTATGAGACGCAAAAAACTGTAGCAAAGAATATGAAAAACTGGACCTATCTATTAAAATCAAACTGAGTGCATGCATAGTTATGTTTTAACCATCGGCACTTTGATAACGCGGCATCAAAGGTTTTGTACTTACTTCTCAAAGAAATTTGCCGCTTTTCAGAAGTACATGGTTATGATACACGCGCCGGCAGCTTCTTTTGAAATCTAAAACAATCGCTGCCGCCACGCCGAAATCATAACATTTGACACTATTTAGGCGTAGGTATACTCATGCAAAATAATTTCGAATTTTAAGAGTACCTACAGGTGTTCCAAAGAATAAATAAGTTTCAGAGTGCTTAGAACGAAAATGAATACATTATACTGATCACGCAAGTAGTATTATGATTGGGATAAAATGGTAAGGATAGGTAGTAGATGTCATATTAATTCAAATAAATGATAAATCGTAAAAATCTTTTATTAAATTTCTTATAAGTTGAGGGTTCAATCTCTTTCTAGACAGATAAGTATTGTTCTTTAAAATACAGTCAAGTTATTGTAATTAATTTGTTTTTTTACATGTTTTAGCAAATGTAAGCTTATAAATCATAAATGTTTATTAAGAAACATTTACTTCCATGGAAAACGACATATATGTCAGTTGATTTTTCGAATTTCTTATCAAATCTTCAGTTATTTATGAATCTGCTTGATCTTTACTATGGCTATGTTAATTCAAGCTCACAATGTTCCAATTCTAATACGTTTTTTAAGATTTAAAGTAAACTTTAATAAATAGTAATAGACTAATAGGTAATTGCAAGACTTGCAAGACTCTTGCTGCAAGACCAAGATCAAGACCAAGACTGGGAGCGCAAGACCAAGACCAAGACCAAGACCAGGTGTATTGGCGCAACTCGCAAGACCAAGACCAAGACTGGCTAAGTCTCGTCTTGTTCTTGCATTTGGGCAACACTAATTTTAAATATTTAATTTCCAACAGATGTGTTAAACTTAATATAACAAAGAAAACTGTTGTGCAGAGACGAATTATGAATGTTGTTTGAATTAAATAGAAAGTAGGGCGATAATAATGAGCATTAATTATTGTTGCTGACTTGGTGTTCGAGCATAGGCATCATTTCTTAATATAACATAATATCTTAGCCCCTCACAACATAATTATACTATATAACCATATAACCTTTTTTTGTGAAAGCATTTTTCATCAGATATTCAGATATTTCATGGCTTTCAAGAACATACGTGACCACGGACTACTGTAAAGTGTTCGAAACGTCGGGTTTCCCAAAAATGTTTACCATTCAATATACGAGATTAATCCGTTTAAAAGTGTTTCATTTAAAATGTATAACAATCGCGAAAATCAAAGACATTATTATTTCAAGAACATAGTTTATAAAATTGTATAGAAATAATAATCATAAGAAATGTACAAAAGCACAAATTCTTTCACAAATATTGCTTTCAGATAATCTATAGGTACTAAGATATAAATCTGTAACTGGTCACTGTGCATGGACGACATATTTAAAAAAAAAGCTTATAGGGCACTTTATTAATGTAATAGGGTCTAATATAGTAATTATTTAATTTTTGTCTATTATATTTTGGCAACCTCTAGTCACCATATAGTTTTGTTAGAAATTGGTTAGTAAATATCAAAAAAAATATGTACGTCGATTTAAAATTTAAAATATTTAGTTCGACAAAATTTAGAATAAGAAAGTCATTGAGATTATTGAGCGAAGCCGCATGCGGGTAGCTAGTAGGTATAACAATATGGAGTTATATAAAACCAAAGCTGTCTGACCTCATACAATAGATCTTTATGTTTGAACAGATATATTCGAATAACGATTTTTTTCTAAATGTTCAGTGCAACTATTTTATTAATAAAATTTCTGGGGTATACACAAGACTATTTTGGGGTGGGCACGGATTATCTAGGCTGAGTGTTGGCAGCTGTTCTTATGCCTATGTTTATATATTGCACATGCAAACTTTGTTGGAAAAATATATTATATTCGTTTTTTTCTCAGCTTCACGCTGTATCCCGTACGAGGCAATGTAGGCAGAGGGAACCCGGGAACATAGTGTTAAAACACTCCGTTACCCACTATCCGCCGAATTTTGAGGCAATGCGTGTTGAGTGGCGGAACTCAACGCTGCAATTTGCCTTATTACCAGAGCGAAGAAATGAAACATTAAATATTTAAATTGAAAATATTAAATATTAAACATTTCCTCGACTGGGGATCGAATCCAGAACCTGTCGGTTACAGTCACACACTTGTGCCGCTGCGCCACGACAGGTCTCGTATATTATATTATGATTTATATTATTATAAGAACATTATAATTTAAAACAAAACATACCAGATGTTTTCTTTTAAAAGTAAAGATAGTTAAAGAATTAATTGTATCTAATTAATTTTTCTAAAGTGCTATTCGTCACATAAAAAAAGAAATAAACCTTTTAAAAAATAATTCAACGCTTGAATAATAACATGCACCTCGTAAGACCGTCCAAGCTCTTGTACCACCATTAAGCAATACGTTTTCATCTTTATACGTTTGTTTTTCTATGGTTCCTTAATTAAGATTCAAGGAATGTGTGCATATTTCAGAAAAGATGATTGTGAGGTCTATTTCTAGTAAGCACTCATTTGTATAACATAGAAAATAATTCTAAAGTTCGTACAACAACTTAGATTTATTTACAAATCGAAAATTAGCTAATGAAAATAGCTATCAATTTTAAACGATAACACAGAACCGGATAGAAAAACGCAAGGGATGCAGTAATATAAAAACAATACAAAACTAAAAATAATTCTAAGCGTACCGGAAGGTCTGACTAGTTTTTAATTGGTTCTTCTGAAGTACTTTAACGCTAATTTTCTTCTTCTTATATATAGAATATGTAATATAGAAAATGTGTATAAATACTTACACCAATTTGTAATCGTCTTTTTGCCAAATCTAGAGGATAGGTTAAAACTTTAGCCACAAAGCCGGCGATACAACCAGCGGCGGTGGTAGCGTAAAGCAGATGTTCTGCTTTATGAGCATTGGCCTTCACATGAGTACATTCCCCGTTACACGTGTAAAAATAATTAAGGAATATTGGCTGAAGGAAGCTAAATACTGAAAACGTTATCCCAGCTTGTGGCCCTAACTGAAATTTATTAAGGTGAAAGTTATTCTATTATTTCTCTAAAAAAAAATTAAGTATGCATATATCATATTTAAATATTTAAAAGATTTTATGCAATTTTTTAACATATTACAAAAAAATAGAAGGAACGATTTGTAATTTTTAAAATAATATTGCTTAGGCTAAAGTACCTACTTGCCATAGATACGAATACAAGATCGCGTATTACAATTGAAAATAAATAACCATAAGTACTCCAGCTGCCCATCCTTCATAGAAAGCTAATACGCCACCAGATTTGTATACAGCCTTAGCACCGTTCAAAAATCCTCGATACTGTTCCTTGATCAATATTTGCCGTACTCGTATCACTTCAAGAGGTGTTACTAAAGTAGCGCTACACGAACCAGCGCATATACCACATACAAATTCGAGAATAGCCCTTGCGAAAAGATAATTTTATTATAAATATAAAATCTATACTAAAATGTTATATAGGAGAGTTTGTTCGGTGGTAATCTATTTATTAACTGTTTTAAATGCAACACTAAATGTTGAAAGAAAGTTGCCAAAATATAATAGTAAAAATACAATTAAATCTAGTTAGAAGTTTCTGAGATTTGTGCGTACTAACGCACAGACACACACAAATATATTTTTTTATTTTTAAATGACTATTTTGGGCCCTATTACATTAATGAAAGAAAATTTAATTTTTTTGTCTTTTTGTCTGCGCGTTTGTACGTGCTAATCTAATATATATTAAAAAAAAATCAGTAAGTAGAGGGAACTTGGGAACCTAATGCTAAGAACTCTCTTCCACTTCCGTTCCCCACTTTATTTTAGCTTTCACTACATTAACAAAACACTAAAGTAATTGAGATTAGTAATTAAAATAGTGTAATTTTTTGCTTCGCACGGGTGAAGCCACGGCTAGTAAGTAATATACACTCAGCTTCACGCTGTATCCCGCACGAGGCAGGGTAGGCAGAGGGAACCCGGGAACCTTGTGTTAAGACACTCCGTTCCACTTCCGTTCCCCTCTTTCCGCCATAGTAATAGTAATATACACGTAAAGAAAATTTTATTAAATTTATAAGCTTTTACTCTTTGTACGTATTTTATAGGCAATAACCATACATCAAACGTACTCACTTGTATTTAGGATTCACGGAAGTACTAAACATAAATTTAGTTGTAACTTCATAAACATAAAACTGACTGGTCGTTGAAAGTATTGAATGTATCTGCAACAGATATTCATATTGACATCGCATTAACAAATATATATTATATTATTATTATTATATGTACGTTATTATATAAGAACACCTTCACTTATTTATGCATATATAATTAAATTTATGTATTAAATATGGGGTACGTACAAAATGATTCTTTTAAAAAAGATAAAAAATATTTCTAAACAATCATGTTGTTTTATATCGGCAGAATTAAAACACGTTTAAGATATATATTCTATTGTCATTACTTTTTCACTTTTTACAACTGGTGTGAAATATTTATTAATAAATTCTAATATTTTAGCATTTTTTATATTAGCTATTCAGACGTAGCTTAGAAAAGCTTTCTTAGTGTGGCATAAAGTTTTATGTCGAAAATTCTAAATTAAATTAACAATCGATTGCTTTAAATTTTCAAAAAGTCATATAAAAATGTATAACGACTTCCTTATGTGAGCAGTGGCTCAGAGGCATAAGCGGCGAATGTAGTTGTACGCGATAGTTTGTGGATGCGAATCCCATTCAAGAAAAATGCTGGTAATGAGGCAAAGCGTGGCGTTGAGTTCCGCCACTCAAAACACAATGCCTTAAAAACATCGGAAAACGGAAAATGGAAACGTCTTAACGGTTATTTCCACCTACTTTGCTATCTGCGGGATAGAAATAGGTACTTACTTCCTGTCAATACATTTGTTGTCAATATATAATAATCAAAATATAATTACCAAAATATAAACGAAAATGCACATTTATTACCTGGCCTAGATTATGTCCGTGCCAGAAAGCGAATAAACCTTCTTCAAAAAGTATTTTTTTGGATGTTTCATATACGTTGAGGGGTTTTCCTGTGGTCATTTTTTTCTGTAGTTGTGTCCTAACTTTAAGTACATCTAAAGGCTGAGTTGCAAACCGCGTGACGATACCGGATATACAGCCAGCTATTAATTTTTGGTTTGGCGTCAACGAATCATCTTTTCGGAAGCCAACCATATTTCAAGACATACTTGGTGCGTACTATTATTTTCACGTATCACAACTTCATTATACATCATTTTCTATTCTGTTGTCATATGCTGACAGACAATACAAAGACATGAGAATAGAGCAATATTACTTTAATTAATCGAGTACAGATTAAAATAATACAATGTTGCTGACATGTAATCGTTATATTTGTAATATATGTATTTCTATTTATGCAATAAAATTAATTTCGACATCGAATTAAGTAGCGCAACTTAATGCCGCACTATGCCCTTTTGCCCGAGAGAAGTATATTTGTATTTAGTATTATTTTTAAATATTTCACATTTAGTGAAAGAATTAACACATTTTAAACTTTATTATAAATATTGTAAATTGTCTATAGAGACGTATGAAAACAAACGTTGACGTTGTCAACGTGGGTAAGGCCAATATAGCCACTAGCCAGTAGAAATAGATTGCATAGTCAAAAAAATATAATTAGCAGCGTTACTTTGTAGCAATAGTTAAATACCGTACAGCATAATTTTTATTTGCATGTACTAACTAAATAAAAAATACTGTACTAATTATTTTATATGTCTATCTAAGGAAAAAAATAATTTAATTTCTTACTGATGAATATGAATATGAAGGTCTAGCTTAAACTTTATAGTTAAAAGTTTATATTAGATAATTTAAAAAAGGGACGTTTGACCTTATTTAAAAAAGGTTCTTAATTTTAAAAAATAAGAAAAATACCGATATCTTGTTCGTTTCCTTTTTTTAAGTTAATATTTATTTCTATTTAAATATTTCTTATAGTGAGTAAAAAGTGAGCATTATAAAAAGGAATTTTCAATAATGTACTCAAAGCAATTTTAGAGGAATTAATTAAATATAATAGGTTATTTGCACAGCTGTTACATCCAAATACGTATTAAACCTTATACAGAAAAACCTGTTAGTTTACCTCACGCATATAATCTAGATTAAAAATTAAATTATTAAGTTAAAGTTTATTTTAAAAGATTTCGAAATTCAAAAGTACGGGACACTAACACGGCGTACTGTATATGTTTTATATTTTTATATCCATAAATTTAAATACAATACTTATAAAAAAGAGAAAAATGAAAAGATGTGAGATAACTATTTGTAATCATTATGCATGAATTACAATTTTCTTACTCATCAAAGCATTAGTTAAAAGTTCAAGTTTATTTGACTTACGAAGACAATAATATTTATTATGTGTGATGTTAAAATTAAATCTATTAATAAAATAATTCCAGGATGCACCGTTGTTTTACTGATAAAGTCGTAATGATAAGATATCAATAACAATGAAAGCGCGCACCTAATTTATTATATTTTTAGTTTCATATAATTAACAAAGTTTTTTTTGCCATAATTCACTTATTTACATGTTTTTGATATAAAATAAGAAATTATTGTTACGTATGAATATATATATATATATATATATATATATATATATATATATATATATATATATATATATATATATATATATATATATATATATGTATATATATATATATATATATATATATATATATATATATATATATATATATATATATATATATATATATATATATATATATATACATATGTATATATACATATATATATATATATATATATATATATATATATATATATATATATATATATATATATATATATATATATATATATATATATATATATATAGACCGGTTATAATATATTAAATGGTATCAACAAATAATATGCATCTATATGTAAACGTAGATAACCGATGACCGTGACGAAGCTCTCTACATTGATTGGGTGACCACTGTGAACTTATAACGTTTATTGCTTCAAACACTCTTCGCCGAGCATATCGTTAATTTCATTCAATATTTTAAGTGAATTTTAACAAACGGTAAGTTTATACACAAATAAGTAAATAAATAATATTATGTTTTATAAAATTATAAATATATTTTTTATTGTTGCGAATATATTTTAATTAACAACAATCACAATATATTTATCTCGAGATAAGGTAGCTTTAGCAAGTGAATGCATTAAATAAACATTTGTTGTGTTGTTGCGCTTATAAAAACAAAGTTTAAATATTAAATATTTATTATATATTATTATTATTTTAAATTGTTAAATAATAGTCATAAATTAATCAATTTAATACTATAAAATAAATTTAAATTTATATAATTAATTGAACTATATAATTGAGGCCTCTCGTGGCGCAGCGGCACAAGTGTGTGACTGTAACCGTCAGGTTCTGGGTTCGATCCCCACTCGAGGAAATGAAATATTTAATATTTTCAATTTAAATATTTAATGTTTCATTTCTTCGCTCTGGTAATAAGGCAAAACGCGGCGTTGAGTTCCACCACTCAACACGCAATGCCTCAAATTTGGCGGAAAGCGGGGAACGGAAGTGGAACGGAGTGTCTTAACACTAGGTTCCCGGGTTCCCTCTGCCTATCCTGCCTCGTGCGGGATACAGCGTGAGTAACTATATAATACTATCAATATGAGTGATTTAATATTATAAGTTAAATAAACAGAAATTTATATAATGCATTATTAATATTAAGAATTTGTTCCGAATGTATTAAAATTGTATTGTTAAATGCTTTAATAAAATTACTTTAAGCTCAAAAATCAGTCTCATTATCGGAGTATTTTGTTTATTAACAAAATGTCAGATGGCTATCAAGAGCGTCTGGTAATGAACAAGGAAAGAAAAAGCAGAGGAGATAGCAATGATATAAAGGTGAGTTGATACACACATTTTTCTAACGCATCGGCGAATTTCAGTTTTGATTGGTATAAAATTAAAAGTACTCACATTTTATTATGTTCTATATACGGTGAAAATATTAGAGGCCTACTCAGGAGGTTCATTTCATATTTTATTAGGTGAGGAAGAGGGAGGCCTGTCGTGGCGCAGCGGCACAAGAGTGTGACTGTAACCGACAGGTTCTGGGTTCGATCCCCAGTCGAGGAAATGAAATATTTAATATTTTCAATTTAAATATTTAATGTTTCATTTCTTCGCTCTGGTAATAAGGCAAAGCGCGGCGTTGAGTTCCGCCACTCAACACGCAATGCCTCAAATTCGGCGGAAAGTGGGGAACGGAAGTGGAACGGAGTGTCATAACACTAGGTTTCATCTCCGTTCCCTCTGCCTACCCTGCCTAGTGCGGGCATACAGCGTGAAGCTGAAAAAAAAAGAAAAAAAAAGGAAGAGCGACTACTAGGCACGTCTCTGAGGCTACTTAATGCTAGTTAATATATTTTTTTAAATTTCTATATTAAGTTAGTCCAATAAAGAGTCTCATTTGAGAAAACGCGTGATACGTACGCGTGGCACGTCGTGGTACAGCGACACTGCATATGGTTTAGCGTAACGTGACGGTTGTGAGTTCGATTCCTACTTGGGGAAAAAATGGATATTGTCAATTACCTCGCTTTATCTAAGAACGACGCAAGGTCAATGCATAGGTAGTGCTAGGTCTATTGCGACGCATTTTTTCAGTTTTTGTTTGGACATGTTAGAGGTAAGCAGTCTATAATTAATTAAATCTATTTTAATTACCTTTTTTTTTATTTACGCGGTACCTAAGAAAACAAAAGAGAGTTAAGACGCTCTTTTGTTTTCTTTCCTCCTGAGATTTAATTGTTTAATCTAGGCAGATTAAACTTCATGCGAGATAAGTACCGCGTAAATAAAAAAAAGGTAATTAATAAAGATTTAATTATTTATAGACTGTTTACCATCACCATATAAACAATAGTTTGTCAATGAGACTCTACGTCTAACGTCGCAATAGACCTAGCACTAAATTGCGTCTACGTTCTTAAAAAATATTTATTATCTATTGTTTTACAAGTAGTTCTAATGAACATATCGCCCAAATGACGTGATGTGCTTACCATTATATTAATACAGTACTAGTAATATAATCAATATTGTCTCTGTATTCATTGCCCTCCGGTCACCACTTAAATAGATTATCAAATACACAATAATGTTTTCATTGTCTAAATATTTGTACAAAGTAATCAACCAAATTTTGCTAATGACGTTTATGGGACATAGCTTGATAGTATTTATTGCCTTTGAATTAATTAGTTAGTAAAGTTAATGCTGTAGACTTTTAATTATGGAAAGCTCGATTAAATTTTAAATTATTTACCTTCTTATACGCGAAGTTTGGACCTAATAGTTATTATTTTTTGTGCCTTTATGGGTTTATGGGGTGGTGCTGGGAAAATTTAAGTCAGATCTAAAAAAAAAACCAAATTATAAAACCAAGAGCTCGAAACCTTCATTATGGTAGATAGTTTCTTAGCTATATAACATAATACTGTTTATATTACACAACTACATAGTAACGGGTATTAATTACAGAATTTCGTGTCATTTGTTGTTACCATGAAATTTCTTACATTCAAAAATGAAATAAAATCAAAAATTTTCGCTGATAACGCCCATGTGAATCTTACTCTAGAGGCAACGTTAAAGTTCAAAATTATGCAACTCTATAGATTAAGGCAATGATCAGTGCACCTGTTGTATAAAATGTAACGAATTAATATGTAATTTTATATTTTATTGTCGCATCGTATAAATGTTAAGTATGTTATTTGTATTTGTTTTCCATGTTCATTCTTTCTGACAGTCTCTCTCTCCTGCTGGACCGAACATCCGGAGTGTCCAGGAGGCTCCCGTACACAATGAGGGCAATCCGTATTTATTTCCACCGATTGCTCTGGATAATCATTACAGTAAGTATGCTTATCTGACTAAATTTGTACTTTGTTATGATAGACAATATAGATTAGATAGATAAAGGAACGTAGTGTTAAGGCTTTGATGTCTCACTCTGCCTTTGATGTCTTTTTACCGTTTTATAGAAATGGGCAAATATTAATACCTTAAATTTATGACTTTTTTATACGTACTAAGTACATATTATATTATAAATACATAAGGAATACGACACAATAGTTGGCACTTCGCCATTTATTAGCATTTTAGAGTTAAGATAAAAACCTTTCTTCGCCATGAATTAAAATGTAAAATACTTAGTATAAATAATTTATTTTTACAGGAACACGAGAAACTTCTAAACCTAAATCGTTAACAATGGAGCCTAAACCACATTCAAGTTATCATAGAGGATGTATTTCAAAAGATTATAGAGGATGTTCAAAGATCGGAAATGAAAGAAAACCTTATAAACTAGGTGAAGTGATGAATTTGTATATCTATGTCCATTAAATTATTTTTATATAGGCCTTTGTGACTATAAAAGCGACAGGCTGTGGGTTCGATTCCCCACTAATTATTTCCATATTTAATATTTTCAATTTAATATTTCATATTTTCTTTCCTCTGGTTACAAGGCAAAGCGCGGTGTTGAGTTCTACCACTCAGCACTCAGTGCCTCAAATTTGGCGGAGAGTAAAGAACGGAATAGAATGTCTTAATCCTAGGTTCCTAAGTTCCCTCTACTTACCATGCAACTTGCGGGATACAGTTTGAAGCTGGAAAAATGCAAAAAAGCAAGAAAACATTATAAATTAGGTGAATTAATTTGTGAGGCCTGTCGTGGCGCAGCGGCACAAGCGTGTAACTGTAACCGACAGGTTCTGGGTTCGATCCCCACTCGAGGAAATGAAATATTTAATATTTTCAATTTAAATATTTCATGTTTCATTTCTTCGCTCTGGTAATAAGGCAAAGCGCGGCGTTGAGTTCCGCCACTCAACACGCAATGCCTCAAATTCGGCGGAAAGTGGGCAACGGAAGTGGGACGGAGTGTCATAACACTAGGTTCCCGGGTTCCCTCTGCCTACCCTGCCTCGTGCGGGATACAGCGTGAAGCTAAGTAAGTAAGTAAATAATTAATTTGTACATATTAGTCCATTTAAATAATATTTTATGTAGAAATTATGTTTGTTTACTGTATAAGAAATAATCAATTGGTAATTTGTTATTTTTTGTATTTTTAGGTAAACGCGCTCCTAAGGACATTGAAGTAAGTGATTATCTAGATCGAAATCGAGATTTTTTGGAGGCTTACATTATTGATAGTGTTTCTATAAATCAGTTAGAGAGATGGTTAATTAAAAAAATGACACATCACCCGGTAGGTGTTTGTTCGTTGTGTAATAAGTATAAATTATCTATATAATAAAAACAGATTTAACAACACTATTAATGTTGCAGGGCAGAGGGTCACATATAGATAAATACGAGCCTATATTAAACAGCTTCCACGATGCTAATATAAAAAAGAAAATATTTATGGTAACATTTTTTTTATATTATAGAAATACGAGTAGATAACATATGTTTTCCTTTTTAATAACTTTTTATGTAAGATTATAATGAAAAGGTATTTTTTTTTTCATATTTCAGGAACTCTTAAACAAACTGAAGGAAGATACAAACGAATATTCAATTTCGTTAGAATTAACTCACCTATTGAGTACATCTGTTGGTGTAGACGCTTATAGGGTATACAAATTATTTCCAGATCATCCTAACTTTGTCCAATATTTTGTAATGGACTCACCTTCGGTAAGCAATTTATTACCATAAAAGTAAATATTCTTAAACGCATTTACATTTAGATTTATATAAAGGTAAGGCATGTGATGTATATGTATATGTATATATATATATATATTATATATATATATATATATATATATATATATATATATATATATATATATATATATATATATATATATATATATATATATATATATATATATATATATATATATATATATATATATATATATATATATATATATATATATATATATATATATATATATATATATATATATATATACATATATAGATTTCAATACGTTTTCAATATAAAATACTACGCCTGCCCTTTAAGTACAAGCAAATACGCCTTAAAGAACAATAGCACAATTTATGTTTAACTTTTTTTAGGATTATCTCACACCTCAGTTGACAAGGGCTGACCTTAGTAAAATTGGACATGTACTGGAGGTAGCAAAAAATGGAGCATGCTTACGGCTATCGAGATATGTGAATTCATCATTTCCAAAGATATCCAGTTCTCTATTAAAAACGTTCGGTATAAAAGATGGGGTAAAATATTTTTCTGAAAACTGCTTTGGCAGTTATAGCAGCTTATTATTCTACCATGTTATGTCATTTTAACTTCATACATTTTCAGATAAAAGCAAATCACGTGATGTACTTACCTATTTTAACTGCTAACGGCAAGACATCGTATGTCATCGAAATGTGGCGAATTCGAGATATGTTTGAAGACAAGGATGAAGAAATCAGTTCTAACTTTATTGTATGGGGTAGTTTGATTTTACACTATTGCAATTTATATCTGGATAAAAGAAGAGAACGCAATATGTCCGATTTCTTATTAGATGTAGTTAAGTAAGTACATATAACTGCATTTTTTTCAGTTTTGCAGGATCTACCCTTACATGGCAAGGTAGGCAGAGGGAACTGGGGTCCTAGTGTTAAGATACTCCAATCTTTTCTATTCATCCCCGTCATTGCCGCGCCTTGCTTTGCGAAAAGCGAAGCGAAGAAATGAAAACATTAAATATTTAATTTGAAAATATTATATATTTAATTTCTTCAAGTGAGCCTTTCGCACACACACACACACACACAGCCTTTCGCGCTTACGTGACATACTTGTGCCTTAGCGCCACTACAGGCATTTTAATATTTTGAAATATATGAACATTATCATCATGATCTAATTATAAAAGCTAATTTAGTTTTTATTTTCTCAAGTTATTATTATTATTTTGTAGAGCAATTTTCGAAGAAATGGTATCCTTAGATCAACTTATCAAGAGAATATTAGAATTCGCTCAACGATTAGTAAATGCAGACAGAGCTTCTCTGTTTCTAGTGGATTATAGAAATTTTGAACTAGTGTCAACTGTATTTGACTTAAAATTTGAGCCTGGTCAAGGAAGGGATCTGGAGAAAAAGGAAATAAGAATGCCAATTAATCGTGGTATTGCAGGCCATGTTGCCCTGTCTGGTGAGACTATGAATATTCCTGACGCCTATTCAGATTATAGGTTTAATAGGTAAAATATTAGTTAAATTAGTTATTTAATAAATTATCACCTAGATATGAATATTATTTAATTTTGTCTCCAGGGAAGTGGATGAAGCTACTGGATATAAAACAATAAGTATTTTGTGCATGCCTGTTAAGGTACAGGGAAAAGTTATTGGTGTTGTGCAGATGGTAAACAAACGGAACAACGACAATTTTGACCATGAAGATGAAGTCTCCTTTGAAATATTTTCGACTTTTTTTGGACTTGCTTTACATCACGCAAGGCTGTACGATAAAATAATGCGGAAAGAGCAAAAATATAGAGTCGCATTAGAAGTTTTAAGTTATCACAACACCTGCCGAGAACATGAGGTCCAAGAAATACTTAGAGATCATAATGAAATTAAAGCGAATATAAATGACTTTTACTTAGATCCATATAAATTAGATGATTTTCAAAAATGTAAAGCTGTAATTTCAATGTTTGATGATCTCTTCGAACTTTCAAAATTTGATTATGTCACGGTGACCAGATTTATATTGACGGTAAAGAAAAATTATAGAACTGTGCCGTATCATAATTTCGATCACGGTTGGTCGGTAGCTCATGCTATGTATGTAATATTGAAAAGTGATAACCGAAGACGTTTCGACTATAAAATGGCAAGTCGAATGAAAATTGTAATTATTAACTGGGTATCTGTATATTTTTTATATTTATATCTCTTTTGTGTAATTTCAGCGTCTGGCGTTATTTGTAGCTTGTCTGTGTCATGATTTGGACCACAGAGGATATACTAACAAATATATGAACGAAACTGCTTCACCTTTAGCTGCTATGTACACAACTTCGCCTTTAGAGCATCATCATTTCAATATAACAGTTACTATTTTGCAACAGGTAATGTATTTGTATCTTTCTTTATTTATAATTGAAGAGCTTTTTAGAATATTTTTGTATATTTTTCAGGATGGGCACAACATATTTTCTCATTTATCTGGTGACGAATATAAGGACATCTTACGTTATATAAGACATTGTATTCTAGCGACTGATTTAGCTGCCTTTTTCCCTAATTTAGCAAAGTTGAAAGATATTCACGAAGAAAATTCTCATCTCACAAAGTTCAATTGGGCAATTCCAGGGCACAGGTATTTATTTTAAAATATTTTAAGTACAATAATATTTAAATATATGTTTCGAGATATGGGTGTTATATTATTTAATATTAAACAAAAATAATTTAATTTAATATTTATTAATAATTTCAGAGATTTGGCTATGGCTTTATCAATGACTGCAGCCGATTTATCAGCGTCGGCTAAGCCCTGGGAAATTCAGATTAAAACTGTGAAGGTTATTTTTGAAGAATTTTATGATCAGGGTGACAAGGAAAGGGCAGCAGGCAAAACACCAATACCAATGATGGACAGAAATAAGCCAGAAGAGCAACCGGCTAGCCAAGTAAATTTTTTTAATTGTTTTTATCGTTTATATTATATTTATTTCAATACAATAATTTAACGCATTATGTTTCCTTATAGGTGGGCTTCTTAAGTCAAATATGTATACCATGTTATAGTATGTTATATAAAATACTTCCAAAAACTAAACCTATGTATGTTATGTCTTTGAAAAATCTTAATAAATGGAAATCGAAAGTTCATTCTAAAAGCACTGAGAGCGATGAATCTTCAAATGAAAATACCTCTGATATAGCATCTGAAATTGAACTAGATGATGACAATGCAGAAATATCAGAAGAATATTCTGTGTCCCAAATAAGACCAACTATGGGAAATAATCTTATCGATATTGAGAATGTTATAGATGAGGTACACGATAAAGAAGAGGATAAGCATATTGAAGAAATAAGTGGTGAGATTACAGCTAAATTGAAATGTATTAAGTCTGATTCAGTTTCTTGGGAGGATGATAGTATTTTGCTTGACAATGCTCAGAATCATATTTGGAAAGATTGTGTTGGGAATTTAGTTGACGAGGAAGGCGTAGTTACTGTGGCAAGAAAATCTTTGAAGTCGGCTTCAGAAAATTGTGAAGATTAGGACAACTATTAAGAATAATAATTTGCACATTATGTATGATATTTAGATAAATAATTTGCACATAATGTACGATATTAATACGAGTATATATGAATTTGATTTTCAAATATAAATTTGCACATTATGGATAATGCAAATTAACTTCTTTTAATGATTGTATGTTCAATATATTGATGACTGATATCACTTGCAATAAAAATCGTTTCAGAAATCTATAGTGAAATATGTCTGATGACAAATTAATCTTCAATAATATCGATACATGTTAAATATGTACCTAAAATAAAAAGTAACTTGAATCAATGCACGATAGAATTAATTAAAAATTATTTTGATATAAAGTAAACAGTCAGTCAATTGTTCATATCGTTTTTTACTGGCCAATTAATTAAATTTACAAGTAGTTTTATAAAACGTTTAAATTCTATTTCCCACTAGTCAATTTTGAAGATGATGCCACTTTTTTTACTCCCTCAATTATTTATTTGATCAGCTTATTTGTATAGTTATGAATCACATAATTCACAATACAATAAAAAGTGTTAATAGATGATGAGCAATATCAGGCGCATTAAAATATTTGTTGCAGCCAATGTTTTCTCCAGCATTTTCATGCGGATGTACTTCACTTAATGTCACCTAGAATCTTCTTAACTTAACGCCATACTTTGTCATGCTTTAATTTATTTTACATAAGAGAAAATATAAAGACAAAATATTTTTTAAAACTTTTTTTTATTGATATGCATAATTTTTTTAAAAGCGTTATTGTTAATTCTGAGAAATTATTTAATAGGCTGTTAGCAGGTATACATTTTAAGCCAACGAAGTAATGTATTACCCTTAGTGGGGATCATACCTATTAATTACATGGGATTTACACAGATGTTCTATTGCGTCACGATAGTTTTATTAATATAAAATATAATGTATATTTGTAAAATAACATAAATTCTAATTTATATATAGTTTTACTGTGAAATGTAGAATATACTTCTATATAATGTTGCAATTAATTTATCATTTATATGCTTAGTGATCATCCCGACTATCATATAACTAAAACTTAGTTTATTTCTGTTTCATTATATCTTTTCCATTGCTGTCTTCTTGTTTAATAGGGCGTAAGCCTTTTAATTTGTAGATACATAATTTTGTTTCTCAGGCTTGTAAATCTATTTGATCGTTAATAATAAGTTTATGTTAAGATTTGTAAAGGAACTAATTATAATCAATAGTTTAAATTCCCGTCCCAATTTTACCTTTACCTTATTAGGTATTAGGGAAAATCTTTTTTAGTACTCTTTTACAATCCGATTTAACTTCACACTGTATCCCGCACATGGCAAGGTAGGCCGAGGAAACTTGAGAACCCAGTATTAATACGCTGTTCCACTTCCGTTCCCCACTTTCCGCCGAATTTGAGGCATTGCGTGTTGAGTGGCAGAACTCATCGCAGCGTATTGCCTTGTATCAGAGCGATTTAAATTATATAATAATTAATAAATCGATTTAAATTTAACTCTGAATGCATATAACTTTTTCTATAATAAATTACTGAAGAAGAAATTAAAGAAACAAATATTATAAATAATAAAGATATTCAAAAATGAAAACTATATATATATATATATATATATATATATATATATATATATATATATATATATATATATATATATATATATATATATATATATATATATATATATATATATATATATATATATATATATATATATATATATATATATATATATATATATATATATCGAATTTCAACTTTTTACTTTGCATAGTTCCGTCTGTGCGTTTTCTGTGCCACTTAGCAATATAAGCTCGGTGCGCAGAGCAGTACTCGCAATTTCGTAAAAAACGTATACAGAGATATGAAACAAAACAACAATATACCTACTATAAATTTTTAGTGGAGTGACGTGGGAGTACAAATGTACGACAGGTAGTAAGATCATTTTCTCGATCTGGTAACGAGGTTCGACTCAAAACGCAACGATTTCATTATTAGGCGAAAAGTGGGAAACGGAAGTCTTAGTGTTTTAACAGTTCCATCTTAAGTTTCTTCTTCCTTCCCCTTATATGTACAAAATACAGTCTGTGGCTAAAAAAAATATTTTTGCGAGCAAAAGCAAATAAATTTTCAGTAATTTTAAATTATAATTTATTTTGAATATTTGTTATATTATAGATAATAATACTAACGATCAAGCGTGTCAAGTCGCAGGTAGGCCGATAGCATGAATATAAAATTAATTTTATTGTTTATAACTAACATAAAACATTTTACTACATTTCCAAAGTTAAAGGTCACTATATCTATTAAAAATCGATATATAGTGTTGAATTCGACCTGGTTTTTGTGAAGACCCACAATAACCTACAAAAGCTTTTTTTTTTATGATAGCATTGTTTAGAGCTGAGGCAGCCGTGAATCGTGATACGTTACGTAAATCCGGTCTTTGTGAGATTGTTACTTACGTGACCGCGATCAAGAAAATAATGTCAAAGATGTGGCATCTGAGATCAGCTTTTACAATAGTGTTTTATAACTCGAGATTTATCTTAATTTTGTATTTTTAGTTTAAATTATATAAAAAATAAAATAAATTATATAAATATCTTTGTTGATCATAAAGTTCTTTAACCAAGAATAAATTATATGTGAAACACACTTCACAGTAGTGAAGAATTACGTACGGGACGTATTGATCTTCGTTATTTTCATAGATTCAAAATATTCACTGTTATCAGGCAAAACACAGTTTTGTGTTTTTTGCCAAAACAGAAAATTGGAGTAAAAAATTGTTCCAATTATTCGATACAGTCTGACACTAGGTAGTATATTGTCTTTTATTCTGCTTTTAAGGGAAGAAGTCTATACTAGGCTATTTATATGTGCATGATAAATATTACGTTGATTACTTTCTAGCGAAAAAATGAAACATTAAATATTTAAATTGAAAATATTAAATATTTAATGTTTCATTTTTTCGCTCTGGTAATAAGGCAAAGCGCGGCGTTGAATTCCGCCACTCAAATTCGGCGGAAAGTGGGGAACGGAAGTGGAACGGAGTGTCTTAACACTAGGTTCCCGGGTTCCCTCTGCCTACCCTACCTCATGCGGGATACAGCGTGAAGCTATGTATGTATGTATGTATTACTTTCTAGTACCTTACCTACTTATTAGGTAATATTAGTACGCCGTTCACCTGTGACCCTTTCTCTAAATTGACCTTCTCAGCGCATCGTTCACCCGTTGGTTATTTCCTATATGCTACATACAAGATGGGTATAATTAAAATATAATTCTAGAAAGTAATGTAATTGCTGTATCGAATAAATTAAAATATAGCTATTCGTTACGACCATGACGTTATCGAGGCTTGATTGATATGTAAATTATTGAACGCGATGATTTGTGATTTTCAATCTGTTTTGAAAGAAGAGTTTAGTGAGGAATGTGATTAGCATCACGCGGTATATCATATTTAGTTGAGAAGAGGGGAGGCAGGGGGAATCAGTATTAAGATATCCCGTTCCGTATTTCCACAGATTTCTAAGAAATAACCGGCGGAATTTAGCACCACGGTTTCTTAAACGAGTTATAACAAAAAATATTATGTAGAAATTGAACCAATTAAAATAAAACAAAGTATATCGCAACATGTGGAAAGTAAACAGTGGAATCACACTAGTTGCCATTGAAAACACGGGAGATGCGAGAAAAATTAAAATAATGACCATGTTAAAAACACGTTGTGCAAGACTAATACTTGATTTTTCACGTCTTCGATAAATTGATATGCAATCGATTATGGCTAACGAATGTAATACCTTAATTTGGTGAGTTTAAGCGAAGGTTGTATTGCGTTTTTTTTTTCGTAAGAATACTCGTAGGATTAGTCTTATCACAATTCACAATATTTGTAGAATTAAATAAATAATAATGTTTCTTAACAACATACTTACGTATTACTTAATATTTGTTTTCTCGCATTTCCTGTATTACATAATTGAACATAGACATCCTAAAAAAATAATAATATTAGGCCCTTACATATGGAATTGGCCTTTTGTTGTGCTGGCCACTTTAATCACATACTTCTCCACTTTGGATAGGAATTTCAAATTCAAATTTATACAGCTATTTACATATACATTTGTGTTTCGATAGTATCATTAATTTGTTTTTTCTTCTGTTTATATTCTAATTATAGCAATCAGATTACAAAATGGAAAACTTCAAATATCGAGTTTATTATTACGAGTACAAGCTCCACTCGTACTTCCAGACAGAAGTTAATAATGAAGGGTTGAGTTAGCTGCTGGTTGTGTGTTTAGTCATACGAATGTTTTTATCCACTTGAAGCAAATTGGGAAGTTTAAAAAGGCTTGAGAGGTATACTTTACGAATTGCGTGACGCAAGCCGGCAAGCGCACGTCGGCTGTTGCGTTTCTTTACTTAACCGGCACAATCATGAAGGGTTTTTAAATAGAATTATTGACCTGTGATGAAAAATGAATCTCTACTACAATCCGAAGCACTTATCGTAATGGCTGGGCGTACCAGCCATAGGATTTGGCTGGCTTGCTCTATGCGAAAATTGACCCAAAAAGTTACTCGTGTAGTTCATTATGGTTTTCTTAAATCTCAAAATACCATAATGGAAATCAACAATAACCTATTCTGCAATGTACGGGATACAGCGTGGAGCTAAGTAAGTGAGTAAGTAAATAAAAAACCAACCATAAACAACCGAGTATGGTCAATACGCTACTGTAGCTTCTTGACAACGCCAGACTAGTAGTCAAAAGACCACTTATAAATTAGACGAGCTTCAATTGAAACGCCTCGGATATCCACAGTACTCTCCGGGCCTTGATCCAAGATATTACGATTTTTATTGAAATTTCGATAATTTCTTGCAAGGGAAAAATTCAGCTCCTATGTGGCAGTCCAGATCGCCTTCAATGATTTCGTTGATTTCCGTCGAAATGGGTAAATTTAGTAAATTGATAATAAACAAACTATCTGTGAGATGTCAAAAAAGTATAGATAACAATGATTCATATATACTTCAGTTAAATAAATATATTATTTAAAGAATATTCGATTTCCTGTTCGTCGTATCTTTTTTTTTTATGGAAAAGACGGCAAACGAGCGTACGGGTCACCTGGTGGTAAGTGATCACCGTCGCCCACGGCCCCGAATAACTCCAGAGGAGCTACAGGAGCGTTGCCGTCCTTTAAGGTGGAAGGGCACCGGGGCCCGGCATTACCTAATGCGAAACGCAGTGACCAAAGCCACTACTTAACGCCGGTCTTAAATGCCGGGGGTGGTAATAATCCGGTCGAGTCTGCCCATGCGTGTTGCCATTTCTGGCAACGTGACTCTACCACACGCACTTTAGTCGCCTCTTACGACACCATCAGTACTAGGGTGATCCTATTCTAAGCCGGAATCACACGGCAAAAAATCTATCATTAGTAAGACCTTAAATTACTAACTTAATTCTTACTTGCTGAGGGTTCGATCCCGACTCGATGAAATAAAGTATTTAAAATTTTCATTTATTTGCTCTGATAACAAGGCAAACTGCGGCGTTGAGTTCCACCACTCAAATTTGACGGTAAATGAGGAACGAGGAGTGTCTTAACGCTGTTTTATCAACAATAAATATCACTATCTTTACAATAAAATGACTATACACGTATTTTCGTTTTAATAAAAGATGTCAATTTTATGTTTGAGTTACGATTATGAGAATTTGACATTGCCTAGTAATTTGTTACTCGGAAGATATTTAAATTAATTTATACGTCATGTTACTATTAAAACATGCAGCGGTTGTTCATTTTGCTAAGAATAAATTAATTTAATTGCGTTTTTTTCTTATATTATAATGTATATAACAATAAAAATATTATTTTATGCGTTTCCTTAATATTTGTAATTCTAATTGAGTATTTTATGAAGTTAGGATTATTCCCAAATATTGTGTGAGTAAAGATGTTTCAAATAAAACACTCACATTTTTTACTATAATTAGACATATTTCTTCATCTTGTGCCCTGTGCTAAATACTAGAGAAAGAAATGGTCAAGAGCGAGTCACATTCGCCTATCGAGGTTTCCGATTCCGGTTCAAGTTGTTACTTCAAGATAACGTCAACGGGAAGTACAATTTATAGAAGATGACCTTAAGTTTTCAAAATAAGTTTGATTGCATAAGGCAATCATTTTGTACGAAATTAACTACATACATGAATTTGTTATAATGATATAGGTTTTTATTAAAAAAATGCAGCAAAAACAATGCATAAATGCTTTGAATTAGATTGCGTTGACTTAGTAACTCGATTTTCTGTACTGCAAGGGACCTTAGACTTGAATATTTAATACCTTTACGCGCTCATGGTAAATGTTCTTGACCAGATGGAGAATAAAATTTGAGGTACGGAATCCTAAAGTTACAATACTATAAAAACGGATGTAGAAAAAAGTAAGTAGTACTAAAAAATATTGAGTTTTTTAAATAAAAATAGCTTTACAATTTTTATTACATAATGGTATAATAGCTACGATAATTCAAAATGTGTATTTTAATATTCTTATACAATTCATTGAAATAAAACAATTGTACGTGAACAATTCAAGGTAGTGTGGATGAGTCCAATTACGATTGTCTTTATTTTAACTATAGATGCGTTATAGCAATAACATTTAAGTAGAAGTCGAAAATTTTGCCTTAATATTCTTTTGGCCGGAAATGACCTTTACGAGTAGGAATAGAAACATTTGATACATTTATATGAACCAGTTAAACATTTTCTATATTATTATTTCAATATTCAAAATATATTTTAGATATAAATGCTATAACCATAGACAGAAGTAACCTAGTCTTAAGACATTCTGCCGCATTCTTGAAGCATTGTATGGTGAGTGACGGAAAGGGAGCACTTCGCTTTCTTAATTGAAGAAATCCAAACTTTAAGCAGTTAACTCTGAGAATGGGAATCATAATATCGAACCTACGTTAACGCGTACAGTAACACGCTTGTGCCACTGTGCCTCGACGGCAATTATAGTCAATTTATGCATATAGAATTTAATTTGAAAGTTAAATATTTTTTCTATGATATTAATATCTCTAATCTTAATTTAAATCACCTAATATAGCTTCCAATATATATTGATAAATTATAAAATTTAAATATCTGAACATCAGAGTCATTAATTTTGTGATTGTGTGAAATAATTGTTTGTACATGAGAATAATAGAGGCGAAATGTTTCTCATTCTTTATTTGGCTTTATGTAACTGACTTCCTTATTAAATGTCATAGTTCGAAGCACGAGCACTACTAGGTAATCTATCGTTACGATTGTCTTATTTCTCGTGTTCTTCCTTTTCCCGTATAGTAGTGGGAGTTGAGTGCTGTTACTCAACTTTTTTTTGTTTGTTAAATCAAACTTTTTGTCCCTGTGACATGACTTACAGTAATACTAATGAAGTCTTCATAAATAAATACACTTTCAAGTATCAAGAGTTTAATTATACATTCCCATTTGACTACACAAATTAATGCCAGAAATATTTTTTAACAGATCCTTTGATATTGTACCTTAATAGATATCTATATTAATATGTTAAATGTAAAAACTTTGTTTTGATGTCCGCTAATGAATATTGGTTCAAATTGATAAAATCATTCGGTGTTGGATAGCCCATTTATTGAGAACATTAAATTTGTGGTCTGTGGTACTTCAGACAGTCAAAATGGCCCATATTTCACACCAGAACTCTTAGTTATTTCCATTTGACAAGTTTAAAAACTAGTTAAGTAGTTAAAAAACTAGTTTAGAATGTAAAATAATTTTCCTGTGTACTTTTTGTAACAATTGCAACTAATTGACACATGATTGGAAGATTTTTTTCTCATGAATTACGAGTATATATAAAGGATAAAATTAATGACATATAGTTAAACTATTTAATGGCTTAATTTGAAACTATATATATATATATATATATATATATATATATATATATATATATATATATATATATATATATATGTATATATATATATATATATATATATATATATATATATATATATATATATATATATATATATATATATATATATATATATATATATATATATATATACATATATATATATATATATATATATATATATATATATATATATATATATATATATATATATATATATATATATATAAAGGAATACCTTTAAGCGGAAAAATAAGAATTTATAGTTTCTCAGCAATAACCATTACCATCGCATTCGGGTCACATCGTCTTATATAGATTTAATGTGCTCATATGGCACTATCACGGAGAGCCGTCACTGCGTAGGTCGTTATTATTATTTATAAGAAAGTTTTTAATTATTTAATAAGAAAAACATATACAAAAACACTATTTGGAAATAACACTACTATATTTATTGATACTGAAAGGATAGATTCAATCAATTTAAAATATCTTCGCGTTAGTTTCCTAATCTTTAATGTAATGATTATTAAAATGTAAAGATTTATTATATATATTATTTCGAAATAATCATAATTTTTACTGTTTGATAATAACTTAACACGTTTAATGCGAGCCCGATTTTAAAAGATCTTTTAGCTGGTGCGGTTGAGGTAGAATAGGCGCAACTTAAACTTCCTTGTAGTGCGGGTGAGGCCTTTTCTATGTCATGTTTCAATCGTTTACTAAATGTGTTGTAACTTGATCAGGAACGTGATTCGATATCTCTAGTTTTATACTACAAAATCTACTGACTTTTAGTTTAAGGGAAAACACCTAAAATATATTTGAGGAGTTTTCACACCACTCTTATTGTCTGATTCTTAATAACTAAAAAAGTATTTTATCCTTTTACTGCACTTTTTACAAATTCGATTCTCCATATTTGTCTAATTTTATAACAGAACACATATAAAACATTATATTATCGAGTCTTTTTTTAATATTATCGAGTCAATGCTTTACACAGAGAGACATCTATATTTATCTTTGTCCTATGTCAAACCATTGAGTGTAAACAGCCACGGCTCCAGAGTGAAAATACGAGTTATACGCGCCGCACCAGCTTAAAATCTACCATGAGGCTGAATCGACCTCAAGCCTCAGTGAACAAGTTAAAGTTACATTACATGTGTTGAATCATATGCAATATATGTATCAGAGGCCTGTCGTGGCTCAGTGGTACGAGCGTGTGACTGCAAACGCAACAGATTGTGGATTCGATATATACTCGAGTATATGTAACATTTAATATTATCAAATCAAATAATCAATATATCCATTGAGTTCTGTCACACAACACGCAATGCTTCGCAATAGAAAACAGTGTTTTAACACTAAGTTCCCAGGTTCTCTCTGCCTACCTTGACATGTGCGAGCTACATTGTAAAGCTAAAAATAAATCTAAATATTGTTGGCTTGTGATTTTATTAGAAAAAAGGTAAGATTTTTTAACGTCCTGTTCTTCCTGACATGTAAAATTATACGGTCAATTGATTGAGAATTGAATTATTTTAAACAAGCAATTCAGAAGGTTATAGGTCAAAATAAATATACAATGATTACTTATATTGATTGATTGAGTTATTGAATCTTATAAATGAGTGCTGAAGCATGACAGTTCTCTTAAAATAATCACAAGAAACAGGTCTAAGTTGATCCCAATTAATTTTCATCTCTCAACAAAGAACACAGTTTGTTGTAAATCTTAACTTTCTGTCAATTTACTTAAAGAAAAATCATTCATGTGACTAATGTTTTAAAGTTATTTAAAGCTATCAATCTCACTATTTCGATATTCTGAATCAATGCAGAAATAGAACGAGCGCATAAGTACACGCTCAATAACGGTAAGATGTTTGCAAACAAAATGACTGTGCATATTCTTTCATTCCATCATGCGGTTTCTGTCTTACGTAAGACCGTGTTAGTATGTAATCTAGCTCCCAAGATACAGTTCGTGAGTCCGATATTTAAGATCTTCTATACGTAACAATGTCAGACAGATAAACAATGAAATTTATATGCTCGATGTATACATATATTTGAGGTCGTGGTGTTATAGTTAAACAATGTATTATAGAATGCGCGATGGTTAAGAATTCTGAACCTACAGGAATATTTCTTTTTTCAGACAGTTAGTAAGCATCTAGCTATCAAGCACACGGGAACCTAGTGGTAAGAACGTGGTAAAAAGAAAAAAAATCAGTTTTCACTAAGACACTTTCGTTGCCTATGTTCCGCATTGCCTGTTCAGTAGCAGAACTCAATACTGCGTTTGCCTCGTCACTAGAGAGAGGAAAAGAAAATTTTAGATATTTCATTCACCCCAAAGGAAATTGAACTGACAATTATGACCATTCATTCAGTATGAGGTCGTCACCTCAGTCTAAGTTAGAATAAAAATTATAAATTTACTTAAATTACATTTACTTTTGGTGGCAAAGTAATTTTACTCTTTTACAACACAAACAAGTTGACTCTTCATAAGGCTAAGACATGCCTACTCTGTTTTGAGGGAAAGACTGTGAATATACTGCTTTGTTTTTACGTTTAAATTGATTGAAACTATATTTTTGTGTGTTCATTTAAATACATTCTGTTTGTAAATTGTAAATCTATATTAATATAATAACTAGCGTGTTGAGTGGCGCGCCTCAGTACCGCGCTTTACATTATTAGCAGAGTAAAGAAATAAAATATTTCATTTTCTCGAGTTGGGATTGTAGCCACAAACACCTGCCATGCCAACAGTGTGCGTAATTTTGCGCTACGACATGTCGCTGAATAATATAAAATGTAAAATTCCACTTTTTTCCCTTTCCTGATAGTAGAAAAATCTTTTTTTACTGCCGTTTTACATTACTTAATATGATACGCTGCGCAGTTTCGGTTGCACATTGTCTATTACCCACTCAGTAAGTAAAGAGCTCTACATGACTCATCGATAGGTACATGAAATTGCAATTTGGCTGTTTATAGAAGTCAATCTGTCAATAATTTGAATTGTCATGCTGAGTCGTATGTTTAAAAAATAACCAGTTCTTTTTAGGTCTGAGGCATTCGTTTATTGAATCGTTTACAAATTATTCGACGTTTAAGATTAAGTAACTCTACTTAACACGCAAGATCACTAATTCGGCGGAAAGTGGGAAATGGAACGGAGTGTCTTAACACTAGATTCCCAAATTCCCTTTGTCTACCTTGCCGTATTCAGAATTCAACGTGAAACTGAGAATATCTTACTGTATTTGAGACTAACAAGCACAGCATTTTTTCATTTAGCCGACTGATAAGAAGAATCTTAAAGGAAGTTGAAAAAAATTCAAATTTCATGGGCAATATATCTATCATCGATGAAGGCTTGAGAGTCGCTTAAAAAATTGTTATAGATCTTGCACGTCTGGTATTCAGAGGTAAGACATTCTACAAGAAGGGTGTGAAAGAATTTTTATCAGAGTGCAAATGCAGAAGATGAGAGCACCCCAGAAATTCAAAACTCTTAGTTTTGATATATTGGGGTAATGTATCAAATAGACGATGGAGGACGGTATAGAAGATGAAGTATTAGGATTGGGAGCCACTTAATCCTTTTACGTAAGTCAGAGACATGGTAGTACTTATTTAATCCTTAGATGAACCGAATAGCAAGATTTTGTAGCCGCTCAAGTTTATTTAAATGTTCCTCTTTTAAATCAAGATATATCGGTAAAAGTGTTTTGGTAGGTAGGAAGTTACGTAAAATATATCCGGCTGATGCACACATCTTCCTGCTCACCAGTTATATATAATTATATGTCTAAGATGGATGTCTAATAATAAATTGTTTCGTAGTGGCATTTCAAGTACTTTCTATAAGTCTCATATACCTGATAACCTGGTGACAGGATGGTCAAATACATAACTCATAGTTTTATCTGCCATAGAAGTCGTGGAGCTGTAAAAGCTTTCTGCATCGAATAGAAACTTATACTATAGAATAAATGTTTGCTCTCCTCTGAAAATAAATATGAAGGCTTTTGATAAGAGCTCCATCACGACAAATGCTTATTATTTTCACAAACTAAATAACATATTCAAAAATAATTTTATTTTCTAAAATACTAAAAAATGCATATAAACATTAAATTATATTACATTTTATTGACAATAGAATTAAATAAAATATGAAATTCATGTTAAAATATCACGATTATGTACTTCTCATAACGACAATTACGTTGGTGGATTCGTCTATCAAATATAAATTTCAAATAAACGTTATTTCATTCTTATTTTTTAAATACTCTCAATGTTTCAACTACCCAACGTGAACCCTTTCGAAAGTTCAAATTTCTTGGAACGCCCAAGAAATACGAAAATATTAAAAACTACGACGAGCAGTAAGGAAAACGGTATCGCTTTATATTTTCAGGAGAAAATTTAGATCAGCCATCTGGTGGCCCAGCGCCATCTATAGCGGTACATGAAGATGTGAATGATGATATAAGACAAAAACAGGGAGTTAGTATTGTTAAATATCTTACATAATTTAAAATGTAGGGTGTCCCCTATTGTCTTACTAAAGTTATTATTAAGATTTTTTTATTACCTCGAACGTGCGTTCTAGAAAACAATAATAACTATATTTAATATGTAGCTGAATAAAGTTTTTGGCTGGGCTAATTAATTTTTCGAAAATACACCCAAATTTATTCATATGATCAAAGGCCTGTAGTCCGTAAATAATATTCTTCGTGAGAAGTCCCAGGAATAATAGAAGAAAGGTCAAAAAATATTTTTTAAAATATTTAGTATTTAAATAAACAGCTTTTAGCTAGGTTAGCTTCAGTTTTGTAGTAAAATACATATACATTATAAAATAATAGGAAGAAATTATTTTGTAACTAAAGATATAACATGTATAATTTATAATAACTCTTTCGAAACTATTTGTTTCGTATCGAGGAAAACAATGAAATAGTATAGTTTGTTAATTATGTACATAAATTATGGAGTCATTAAATTTTTCGTTAGCGAATAGGATACGCAAAAGTTGGTCAGCCTGTCAGTGTGCCTCAATCGGTTGCTATTTAATTATGTGGGTCATAGACATATTTTAACATGTCCTTTATGTTTTTATATATCATATTTGGAAAATATATCACTTGTGAGGGAAGCTTGTACTCAAGCACTCTCTATCTATATAAATCCTTCAATGGAAGAAAGTTCAGATACCTTGGATTCACTATGTACTGAGCGGGAGGTATCAATCAGTCTATCCAAGCCTGTACAGATGCTGCTTGGGCCAAATGGAGACAGTTCCCTGGTTAGATCTGCGATTGTAGTATACAGCCCGAGCTTAAGGGGCTGATATAAAGTTCTTCAGTCCATCCAGGTCCAAAACTCTTTAGTCCAATCCAGTTCAAGACAATCTTTCGATGTGGTTCTGGAGTCCGTGATTTAGTAGATAAGCTCTAAGAATGTCACCTGAGATGATATGCTTGTGTTTCGTAAGCCTAAGAACTATGTGAAATCAAATGCCTTATCATATCTGTCCCGGGAGTGAAACTCCGCTGAAGGTCGAATATCGTGATGGAAGATGTAAGTGCTAATGGACCCCTACGTTCGTTTAACACTGTCTAAAGTGGAGTAACTATACAATAGTTTCACAGCATGTACAAGAATTATTTTGGAACATTTATTTATTCTGAAGAATATAAAACCTTTTTAAGGGCTTTTTTTTAATATATATATTTTTTTATAATTGGCGCCTAAAGTTTTACGCCTATGAGATACAATATCAGAGTGTACCAAAGTAAAAACTAAAAATAGAGTAGATTTAATCACTCCTAGTAGAGATCGAACCTACCTTGAACTGTTCTCCAGTTCCAATTTCTGTTTTCGGTTCCAAGTTTAGCAATATTTTAATAGTTACATCACGTTTGAGATCAGATTAAATCATAAATAATAAAGTGCACTAATAAGTAGTGCGTGTCACAACGACAAATTTCTGTACTGATTTCCCACATTTATAGCTCCCTCAAATTAAAATACTCTCATAGCATTGTTTGAACTTTTAGAAGCGGCGACTTTCTCTACTATATTTCTCAGAGTTATCTTTTGAAAATAAATATGAAAACGGAATGGAGCGGCTCATACTGTTTTGTACGAAAGAAATGTAAGGTTTACTGATTTATTGACGTAAATATTTTTTTACATCAATTTAAAGATTTTATATTCATATTTTTTTTTTCGAAAATCACTCAGAATATTATGATTATGATTCTGTTATTTTTTTACTTTTAACAAAAGGACAGCGGAGTCAAGTCCTTCATCATTTAAGATGTAATAAATTAAAATTCAATTTTGTCAATTAAATTATTCATTATTAACCAGAAAAAGAGCTTACACAATATAATTGTTTGAATTGACTGACTTACACAATAGAATTAAGTCCAAAGCGTAATCTACAAAAAATTCACTGACTATAATAACATAAAGCACGGCGCCACATTATGTAATATTTTCTTTAGCTTTACGGTAGAAATATGCATAAACTTGAAATATTTTAATATCGGCCAGCGCTCGTCATGTGACGCCTAATTCAGATATACTCACAAGTACGTAAACGTTTGACACACCTTGAACCTTGATCCACTTTCTATAGAAAAAAACAACAAATAACAATTAATTAAAGAAAAATGTGATATGTTTAGAATTTATAATGTCCATATGCTGGGAATCCTATATTCGTATTGCATATTAATGTGTTGGATTTGTTTGTTTTTTATTTACAAAAGAATCGACGCAGGGGCACAATGCGACTGTAAACTGAATGACTGTGGGTTCGATTTCCATTTAAGGAAAATAAATGTTTAATATCTTTATTTCTTCATTCTGGCGACTACTTCATAACGCGGTGTTGAGCTCCGCCGCTCAACACATTATGTCTCAAATTCGACGAAAAGCGAGGAAGGGGGTGTCTTAACACTGGGTTACTAAATTTCCTCTGTTTATCCTGCCATGTACGTGATACATGATACCGAAGATGTAAGTGGGGACAGAACTCTATATATCATTTTGTTTTTTTTTTTATATTTTAAAATCTCATAAGCATAACAAACTTATAAGCATAACAATCATTGTTGTGTGATAGAGAACGATTGTTTTCTGATCTAAAGATCGTTAATTAATATATAAAAAATGTATGTTTACCAAGATTATTTTAAGATAAAAATATTACATATATACATAGCTTCATGAGAATACGCATACATGTATCAGAAATACAAGGTGATTACGTTTCGATTATGATTACTTAAAAAAATTCAAAAATGTTGTTTAAAATATGTAAATGTTTTAATTAAATGATAATGATGGTTTTTTTGTGTTAGGTAATAACTGAACATCTGTTGCATTGTAACTACGAGCTTAGAAAGGTGCATTAATATATATTGACAACAAATACAATTAAAGAAAATTAACTGATGTTAACGTGTTCAAATATAATAAAAAAGCGTGGTCAAAGGGTTCAAATCCGTCGTAAAATGTAATATTTTTATTACAGGTTCAAGAAAAATTGTTTTGTTTGTTTACATTTTTACTATGTTTTAAAGTGTTATTCCACACTTAGGACAGAAAATACTAAATTTAAATTTAAAAAGCGTGTAAAAATTTGAACGAAGCAGGATTTGAACCTGCGCCTCTGGAATACCGTTCCAGCGCTCTGACCAACTAAGCCATTCGTTCTCACCGAGCTCCGTCGAAATTCTTATACGCTTGTTACAACTTATTTTATGTTGTTAGCATCTCTGTAGGGAGATTTTTACAAATTTCCGCTACCCAAAGACAACTCATAAGAATTGTCGTTTGGCAAGAGAGAATACTATTTATTTTAATATTTTTACTATGTTTTAAAGTGTTATTCCACACTTAGGACAGAAAATACTAAACTTAAATTTAAAAAGCGTATAAAAATTTTGAACGAAGCAGGATTTGAACCCGCGCCTCTGGAATACCGTTCCAGCGCTCTGACCAACTAAGCCATTCGTTCTCACCGAGCTCCGTCGAAATTCTTATACGCTTGTTACAACTTATTTTATGTTGTTAGACAGAGATGCTAACAACATAAAATAAGTTGTAACAAGCGTATAAGAATTTCGACGGAGCTCGGTGAGAACGAATGGCTTAGTTGGTCAGAGCGCTGGAACGGTATTCCAGAGGCGCGGGTTCAAATCCTGCTTCGTTCAAAATTTTTATACGCTTTTTAAATTTAAGTTTAGTATTTTCTGGCCTAAGTGTGGAATAACACTTTAAAACATAGTAAAAATATTAAAATAAATAGTATTCTCTCTTGCCAAACGACAATTCTTACGAGTTGTCTTTGGGTAGCGGAAATTTGTAAAAATCTCCCTACAGAGATGCTAACAACATAAAATAAGTTGTAACAAGCGTATAAGAATTTCGACGGAGCTCGGTGAGAACGAATGGCTTAGTTGGTCAGAGCGCTGGAACGGTATTCCAGAGGCGCGGGTTCAAATCCTGCTTCGTTCAAAATTTTTATACGCTTTTTAAATTTAAGTTTAGTATTTTCTGTCCTAAGTGTGGAATAACACTTTAAAACATAGTAAAAACATTAAAATAAATAGTATTCTCTCTTGCCAAACGACAATTCTTACGAGTTGTCTTTGGGTAGCGGAAATTTGTAAAAATCTCCCTACAGAGATGCTAACAACATAAAATAAGTTGTAACAAGCGTATAAGAATTTCGACGGAGCTCGGTGAGAACGAATGGCTTAGTTGGTCAGAGCGGTGGAACGGTATTCCAGAGGCGCGGGTTCAAATCCTGCTTCGTTCAAAATTTTTATACGCTTTTTAAATTTAAGTTTAGTTTTGTTTGTTTACATTTTGCCCTAAATAATTAGACTATAGTGATAAAATACTCTGTTCTCCATTTTCCGCTTAAGCGTGATTTTTGGTAACTTGCGAAATGTTTGTTCTTGTTTAATGAAATTAGTACCACAGAATAAGCCTCACACAGTGATACCGAGCCAAGATTTTATTATAAAATATCTACTTATAGTATACATTTTTTAATGAAATCTAATATCACACAGAGATCAATAAAGAATGACTAATAAATGTTTGAATATAATAAGTCATTAATATTCTATAAAAGTGGTGACACTGATTTTTAAAATATATTTACCAAAGTTCTCAAATTTTTTGGTTAATTTTGCTAGTGCCAATTACAACATCTTAAAGTATTTTATTTCAATTATCGTTTTTTTGTATAATATGACAACTAGGGAGTAGTAAAAGTGTATGACTGTAAACTCGATAGGTCGTGGGTTCGGTCCCCACTCGATGAAATCAAGTATTTAATATTTTCAAATTCAATATTTAATGTTCTCATTGCATCGCTCTGGTAACAAGGCAAAGTTAGATTTTGAGTTCCGCCACGCGCAATGCCTCAAATTCGGGAGAAAGTGGGTAACGGAACGGAGCGTCTTTACACTAGGTTCCCGAGTTCCTTCTGCCTACTAAGGCCAAATGGGGGTCAGTTAGGGAGTAAAGCTAAAAAAATAAAAAAAATCCAATTTCAATGTACACACATTGATATAAAGTTTGAAATATCTTAACACAATACACTCGGGCAATGGCCTGACCTCTAAACGGTATGGCTTAAAGGCGTATGTAATAATTAAATGAACAGTTCGAGATTTACACGTCATAATTTTCATAAATTAGATTTTTTAGAACTTTTGTTAAACCTTATTTTGTTGTACTCAAAGAACATTGTTAGTGGTCACTCATTTGGTTATACGCCGTGTCGTAAGTAGTTAAAATTAAGGATTCTACAATACTTTCTAAACAAGACTACGTGCTCAGTTCATTGTGCAAGCTAAGTTGTGGTCAAAATAATAATACGTTAGTATGGACGTATATCCCCACATTGTTGACATGAAATGTATTTCGAACTTTAATATACTAGAGATGTATCATTATTATGAAGCATATTTTTTTTATTATAACGACAATTTAAAGGTGTTTGACGCTTTAAAACAATAAAAGCTTCTGATGTAGCTTTTATTTTCATTTAAGTTCTAAACTATTTCATCAGGAAATATCTATATATGTACACGGGCGGATGAAGAGGCCAACGATCAATGTAGCAATATGTAAAAAAATATTTCATATTTAACGATTTCCAATAAACAACTAAAATTATTGTTTTCCATAATAGGAATTATGTTAACATAACTTTATAACGCAAAAACGTGTGTGTAATATGACTTACACGCTCATATCATATATAATAGAACATTAAGTATGATATATAACGTCATAATGAGTAATATTATCATTTTATACGCCAGTGCGCGCACGCACGTATATACAACTGAGCTTTCACAGCAGCAAATTATAAAGGAGGGTTATCGTGGCGCAGGAGCAGAAGCGTGTGACTATAAGCGCTACTGGTTGTGGGTTCGATTCCCACTCGAGAAAATGAATATTTTTAATATATTCAAATTCAATATTTAATAATCTTTATTTTTTCTTCATTCTGGTAACAAGGCAAAGAGATGCTATCAGATCCGCCATTCAACACACAATGCCTCAAATTTGGCGGAAAGTGGGAGACGGAATGCAATGTTTTAACACTAGGTTCCCAAGTTCCCTTTGCCTACCCTGCTATGTACGGGTTACAGTGTGAAGATTTATAGTAAAGAATATAAAGGAGGTTACGTGTGCTTATACTGTATTAATGTAATGTATATTTATCAGTTCTTTTTTACTTATATCCTAAAAGATCCTGGCTCCTTCGCTTGCGTTGACTACCTCATACTTCAACAAGCTACTTTAATTTTAGGCGTGTGACTTTATTATTTTAATACTTTGGTAGCGGTATGCTTTGAAAATTTAGAGACCTACTAAACTTACCCCCAAAAGATTTTCGAGGGCCTGGGCTCTTAGATCAACTATTCTAGACTGTTAATTATATAATGTTTACAAAAATGGTCATTAATCTGAAGAACTTTTATTTCTGTGTTACATTTACATCTTTGGGACCGTCCATTAATCACGTGAGGTTCGAAAAGGTAGGAGGGGGTTCGGCGAAAATCACTAAATATCACGGTTGGTGTGCAGTGAGATATCCCGTGTACATATAAGTAAGTAATTAATAAGTTTTAACCTCACCACGTATCACCAAGGGGAGAGGGAGGTCAAAATATGCTACAAAAAACATCACGTGATTAATGGACGGCCCCTTTTAAGGGATTTGTAGGAATAATTAATATTCTTCGGCGCTATATTAATATCTCTAATAGATATCTGGTCTCGTGTAATTTTTGCGTGAAATTATTACTTCACAAATCTTTTATTTACAATCGTTTAGAATTTAGTCGTATGTTTACTTATGTGATGATGAGATATTTGTATTCACCCAGTAGCTTATACAAACATTTATTATTGACACCAAATCTACGCCATGTTTGTTTTTACCTTTACTGTTAACATGACTAATAATTAAATGCAATGACAGCTGTAGTGGATTATCATAGCTTATAAATATGGAAATAAGAACTAATTTTCTCTAACGAACTGACATAAATTGTATTATTCGGTTAGTGAAATTAAACAAGTCTTTTTCCAAAACCTTGGCCTGTTTCGTTCAATTAATCGTATAAAAGTTTAACACCTACGTGATAATATGACAAAAAATTCTCCTAAGGCAGTGGCAATTGAAAAACATCGTGATGAGAGATGCTGTTTGCCCATTCACATATCTTTATGAATGTCTTACAGTGGATCTAACTAATTTTAAATATTCGTTAATTTGCTAAGTGGAAAAGGATTTGAGTAAAGTTTAAATAAATATTTAAAGCGTTTCAAGCTAAAAAGTTAATTTTGTATTAATATTTTTTCAAACTATTTCTTTAAATATTATTATTATCTCCAATTATTAAGTAAGTAGTTGAGGTCTGTCGAGACGCAGGGTCGCAAGCGTGCGACTGTAAATGTGACGGGTTATGGGTTTGATACCCACTTGAGGAAATTAAATATATAATATTTTCATTTTATTTGCTCTAGCAACAAGGCGAAGCGCGACGTTGAGTCCCGCCACTCAATACACAAATTCGACGGGAAGTGTTAGTCGAAAGTTTGGAGGAAACGAAGTGTCTTAACACCAGTTGCCCTCGACTTCTCTGCCAACTCTGCCATATGCGAGATACAACGTGACACTAAAGTAATTAAATATTCATTATAATTGTTTATTTAATTTGGCTACGCTTAATTTCTTTAACATATAACATATTAGTGATTAGGACTGCTGAGCTAATCCAAAGAAAAAGAAACAATCTCAATATATAAATAACTCAAATAATATTTTTATGTAGCTTGCCAACATCAATTTCAACTTACAAAAATTTAAATAATATGGCCACACTTTTTGCGTTGGCGCATCCTCATTTCGATTGCAATAAAACTTTTTTGATATTTTGATGAAAAATATAATAAACTGCATAATGGTTTGCGTCATTAGCGTCTTGTATCATTATGAAACCAAGATATATATATATTTATAAATATATATATATATATATATATATATATATATATATATATATATATATATATATATATATATATATATATATTGTTAAAATTATATGATGTTTGTAAAAATTGCAAACCATTATCGTTCATTTTATATTTTTATTAGTGTGATATTATAATATTTTGACAATTGACATACTGCAGTTCTATTTTTTTCCATCTTTTTCCATCTTAGATTGATTGAGTTCGATCCACATTTTATGCTTTTATATAATAAATCAGCTTTGCGAGAAATAGCGTTAAGTTGCATAAACATAACACTAAGGTTAGTTATTTCTATACGTTTTAAATAATAATAAATTCTATCTTTTATTACTCAACATGTGGCCTGTCGTAGCGTCGTGGCACAAGCGTGTGACTGTAACCGACAGGTTGTGGGTTCGATTCCCACTCGAAGAAATGAAATATTTAATATTTTAAATTTGAATATTAAATGTTTTCATTTCTTCGCTCTGGTACAAGGAAAAACGCGGCGTTGAGTTCCGCCACTCAACACCCAATGCCTCCAATTCGGCGAAAAGTGGGGAATAGAAGTGGAACGGAGTGTCTTAACACTAGGTTCCCAAGTTCCCTCTGCCTACCCTGCCATGTGCGGGATACAGCGTGAAACTGAGTATTACATAACAGCCTCTATTTCTTATTACTTAATAATTCAAACTTAATAAGTATACTTAATAGGAAATAGATGCTTGTCGTAGCGCAGGAAAACTAGTGGGTGTCTATAAACGCGGCAGCTTGTGGATTCTATCTCCACCCGAAGAAATGAAATATTTTATATTATCAAACTAAATATTATTTTTTTCCATTTTTTTGCTCTGGTAACAAGGCAAAGCGCGACGTTGAATTCCGACACTTAATACTCAATGCCTCAAAGTAAGCGGAAAGTGAGGAACTAAATGAAGTGAATTTCGCAGCAGAGAAAAAACGATTTTAAACAACTTTGAGTGTACGTATATTACAATTTTGAAATTTGACTCTTAATTCATACATATATAAAATAAAGAGCGATTTTGTATCTTAAAAAGGCAAGAGACAAACACTTCTAAATCCATATTTAGCAGGTCAGACAGTCTAATCTCTAATATGTATGTTTGTATGTCATGTCAATCATATAATTATATTTTATGACAGTTGTGGGAGTAAAAAAATAAATTTAATCAATTAATTTCTTATTTTATTGGTAAGATTTTTGCTATTTTATAGTCATAATCAAGTTTTAGTTGTAGTTTTCAGTCTTATATAAAGTGTAATAAAAACTTACTTTTAATTTCATTTTAAAAATATTTTCTAAATTTGATTCCGGCTTAGAATAGGATCACCCTGGTACTGATGGTGTCGTAAGAGGCGACTAAAGTACGTGTGGGATAGTCACGTTGTCAACAATGGCAACACGCATGGGCAGACTCGACCAGATCATCACCACCCCCGGCATTTAAAACCGGCGTTAAATAGTGGCTTCGGCTACTGCGTTTCGCATTAGGTAATGCCGGGCCCCGGTGCCCATACACCTTATAGACCGGCAACGCCCTTGTAGCTCCTCTGGTGCTACACGGAGTCGTGGGCGACGGTGATCACTTACTATCAAGTGACTCGTACGCTCGTTTGCCGTGTCTTGTCAAGAAAAATCCTCCTGATATGTGTCTGTATAAGATGATTGATTCGTCAGGTAGGTATGTCATTTTTGGTATAATAGAGTTTTTCTATATATACATATAAGAAAATAAAACGGTATATCTGTGATATCAATCTTCGGAACGGCTGAACAAAATTTTATAGAACTTTCACTGAAAGATATTTTCACTTGACTAGTAGATAGTAAAAGTAAAATGCCAAAAAAATTTTTAAATATATTACAGTATAGATAACCATACTAAAACAATCAACCGCTTGATTTTTTGCAAAATGTTTAAATAAATATTGTATCTATAATATTGAATGACTATGGAACAGTGCAAACGAACGAAGTCGAGCGATTGTCATTAGTTCATAATAAATTTTGTAAGGCTAACTTTTAGTAAAAACATATGTTGATTTCAAATTTTCCAATTTAGCAAGAATTACTTCTTCATTCATACATATATCGGCAGGTACTTGAGAATCTCGACCCATAAATTTAAGTGTATGTTCGAGATCGTAATATGCCCATGTTTATAGTTACATAATGAAGCATTTGTAGTTACTAAACTATTATTTTTTGTATCATTTGACCCAGTTCAACGGTCAGCTTACGCATTAGCATGACTTGCAGGTATGTATTAAATGTTTTCTCCCATTTTGAGCAACAACTTAAAATGACATTTAAAATAAATCTACGTAAAATATTTTTATATTTTGTAAATGATGAAAGTTGCGGAATAATCGCAATCTGGAGAAAAAATAAACATTTGGAAAATATTTAACAAATTAAAAGTAACTGTATTTATATAATACGTACCACCACTAAGCATACGTTCGCATGAGTAAGGCTATACATTTTCTAAATAACTATGAGAAATATTACAACAACAATAAGACAAACATTTGAAAACTTCCAACGGCTCTAGAGCTAAGAAATAGTCTGACCGGAAAGTTTCCGCTGGTTATTTCCCGATCAGAGGCGGTAATTTTAGTGAACCAGAGGTAAATTATTTTGCGTTCTAAATAAAAAAATATTTTGAATAAAATTATGATACATAGACGGAAATTAACTGTAACATACTGTGATAAGAACTTAATTTTCGACTAGCCTTTGAGCTTATTACTTATTTATTTTTACTTTTTATGTTTAATTATATATTTAAATTTATTAGTATTAATACAAGCTCCATATTGTTATACCAACGACCCGCCCGTGGTTTCACCTGGTTGAATTATACTATTTTATTAACAAATCTCAATAACTTTCTTGTTCTAATATCATCATCATATTAAAGAAAATATCTATACATTGAATATTTAAATTTCAGTTAAATTAATAAAAAAAATGTTGCAATTTTGTCAAACTAATTATTTTAAATTGACGTAGATAGAATGAGCCTGGTGAATCAATTAGACCTGCATTTTTTCATTTGTCCAGTATTTTGTATAAAAACGACATATTCGCATACGGTAGCGTAATCTTTGTCAAACCACACAAAGGACACATTCACTCACTCACTCAGCTTCACGCTGTATCCCGCACAAGGCAGGGTAGGCAGAGGGAACTTGGGAACCTAGTGTTAAGACACTCCGTTCCACTTCCGTTCCCCACCTTCCGCCGAGTCTGAGGCATTGCGTGTTGAGTGGCGGAACTCAACGCCGCGTTTTGAAAGAACACATTAATGATAATAATTCAAATATTTTGTAAAATTAGGATGATTGATTTTTATTAGACATATGGTCACATAATGTCAATTGTATCATTAAATTTTTTCATATAACGTGAAAAATATAAAGAATTCCTATTATAAATAGCTTAGTGAAAGCTAACTTCCTAGAATTATGTTGTTATTTGATTAGCACTCTGTATAAGGAATTTCGCATTACTTACTAGTGCTTAAGATGGACGGTAAGAGACGAAGTGCGCTTTCTGTTTTTGCAAGGCATTAGTCTAACAAACCATTAAATGCAACGCAATAATTATTTACATATTTTTTTATGTATATATAATGATATATTTTTATGTATATATAATTATAGAGGCATATCATGACGCAGGGGCACAAAAGTGTGACTGTAGACGTGACATGTTGTGGGTTCGATTTCCGCTCGAGTTAATATGAAATACTTCTTTGAGTATTTCATATTTACATTTTTTTCGCTCTGGTAACGCCGCGAAACGCTGCGTCAAGTTACGTCACTCTATTGAGTGACCAATTAGAGAAATTGGCCACCAAGTTCTCTAAAATTCAGCGGGAAGTGGAGAACGGAAGTGTATTAATTGAAACAGAGTGTTTTACCTCTCTCCTTTTCTTTTTTACATTTTCTTACTATACAGCATGAAGCAATTTGTAATTATATACCTTGTTATTGTGTGACGTTGTGGCTTATTATTTTCGTGCCCTATCGTGTTTGGAATTGTAATCTGTTTTATAACTGGAATATAATTTTAGCAAATGTAACTATACTTAAGATATTCCAATGTCTACCAGAGCGGAGTATGTATTGGAGAACGAAATAATGAAACTTAACGCACTCATTTCTGTATTTATAAGTAAACGCATAAAATATATGAATATCCATTTCTATCTTAAATTACAATACTTCAGTAGACTCAGTGCTTGTATAGAATGTTATGTTAAGTCAAAAGTTTATTTTTATTCTATTATTGAGTAAATTGTTTGACAGCAATCATATTAATGTAGAAAGAAGATGATAAGTGCAAATTATATAAATTGAGATTATTTCTTTTAAAATTTATATACTTTAGGCACTTTACCGTAGGGAGCCTAATATTTACATTCTGTTCATACATTGTACGTCGAGTGATAGTTATAGTAGGTAGTAGCCAATCTTGAAATAAAATAAATATTCTGTCACATTTTGTGCACCTACATTATGTCTATTTTCTCAATTCAACAATTAAATATTTAATTATTATACTAAAAAAATGCAAGATGGCGTTGTGGCACAGTGGCACTACATCGGACTATAATCGAAACCATTGTCGTATTGATTCCTACGAGCTGTTATTTTCATTTTCTTGCTCTGGTTTTAACAATGTGGAGCTGAGGGTGAAACTGAAAGGGAGTGTCTCAACATTGGTTTTAACCTGTCAACCCTGCTATTCCATGGGATAATGCGTGAAGATAAAAAAAAAGTAATATTTAGCTGGTGTTTCATTTTATTTATTTTAGCATCCATTAGTTACGAATGCAAACACCAACTTAGTACTAAAATACTCTTAATTACAGTTTATACTAAATTTAAAGATGTTACTTGGTTAGTTGACAAAATGTATTTTTTAAGTAATATATAAAAGTTAGCGCTAGCGTCTCACCAAACCGCGAGATAATAAACATCCATCGCCAATGCAATACATAAGTCAGATTGTATGTATCAGCAAGAAGTGTGTAACACTGAAAATAAAAGTATATATAGTTTATATATGTTGCTCAATTTTATTCATATATATATAGTTTGTTAATTAAGAAAGCGTACTACACTGTCCAAGAATATTTGAATGATAAAAATGTATTTAATTAAGGTCATTTGAATTTCATGCAGGATAATCATTATTGTATTAAACAATGAAACTGTAACTATTTAGTATTGAAAAGAGCAATTGTTGAGTTTCTTGTCGGCTCTTCTCAGCAGAACCGCATTCCGAGCCGGTGGTGATTTTATTTTTGAGACGATTCAAAAGTGCTTTCTAAAGCCTATTTGAATAAAGAATATTCTGAATTTGAATTTGTTTTTTTTACCTGTTTCCCGCACGAAGCAGGGTAGGCAGAGGGAACCCGGGATCCTAGTGTAAAGACACTCCGTTCCACTTCCGTTCCCCACTCTACCGAATTTGAGGCATTGCGTGTTGAGTGGCGGAACTCAACGCCGCGCTTTTTGCCTTATTTCCAGAGCGAAGAAATGAAACATTAAATATTTAAATTGAAAATATTAAATATTTCATTTCCTCGACTGGGGATAGAACCCAGAACCTGTCAGTTACAGTCGCACTCTTGTGCCGCTGCGCCACGCCAGGCCTCAAATTTTTGAATTTGAATATATAAATTTTCAATACAGGGTCCAGGCAACAAATAAGCATACGTATTGCAAATTATTGCAAGGTATAGGCATTTCAATGTTTATTGGTTTTCCGTGTAGTACCTAACAGTGTTGTAAGGATCGCACACAAATGTTTTTATTATGTTTAATCACTAAGAAATTGAGCAACATTTTTTATTACTATTGTTGGTTAAGTATGTAAGTTTTAAGGAGTATATTTGCAAGTGTTTCTCATGCTGCCATTTGCAACTTTAATATAAAAGTAATATACAACAAAATAGTGTTGGAAGAAAATGATTTCTATAAATATCGAGTACATAAATTTGAAAATCATAAAAGAGAAAAACATTGTATAATGAATCTGTATTGAAATTTTTATATTTAATTAACAGTAAATAATGATATACAGCGCAAAACGTTTTGATCTCATCTTACATAGTAAGACAAGATCTGTTGTAGCGCAGTGGCACAAGTGTACGCCTGTGAAAGGTACAGGATGTGGGTTAGTTCCACATGTATCCTCGCTTTGGTAACGAGCGCTTCTACGACTTGACGCAAAATACTTGATGTATTCGGTGAGAAGTGGGGAACGGAATAAAGTATTTCAATGGAATAGAGTCTCTTCTCTTAACGCTCGGTCCCTAGGTAGGTTTTCTATGACCACCTTGCAGCGTACAGCTTGAAAGTATAAAAAAATCGAACAGACAAAGCCGTGTTACAAGTGTTAACTACATAAACAAGTATGTACGAATGTACGTCAATGCGTGTTCGCAAGTTTAAAGTCGCGTGAATTATAAATTTCGTTCCGGCATGAACGACCCCTGCATAATGGAAATCTAACAAAGATAATGGCAATGTTATATAACTCGCATTGACGTTCACACCGCGCTGTGACTTTTATATATGTTATGAAAACTTAGCCGTGTCTCGTTACTTCGTCTGTCTATAAATTGGAGGTTAACTTTTAGGGACATAAAAAAAATATAGATTTATTCTCTTTATTTTTCATGTTCACGCTGTATCCGGCACAATTAAACGTAGGCAGGTAGAAGTTTGAAACCTTGTGGTAAAACGTCTCTTTCACGCTTTCCGCAGAATTTGAGGCATTGCGTGTTGAGTGTAGTGCACCCACCGTCGCACTTTGCCTTGTTACCAGAGCGAAGTAATGAAAACATTGAATATTTTACTTGAAAATATTAAATATTTTATTTTCTCCAATAGGGGTCGAATCCACAACTTGTCTTGTTTACAGTCACACTTTTGTGCCCGTGCGACAAAACAGACCTCAATATTAATTAATTTATAATGTAATTATATAATTTTATTCTTTTAATGATAAAAAACGCTATAAAATAATGTGTTTTTATGAGCAAAAGAATAAAATATATATATATATATATATATATATATATATATATATATATATATATATATATATATATATATATATATATATATATATATATATATATATATATATATATATATATATATATATATATATATATATATATATATATATATATATATATATATATATATATATATATTAAGGTATAGTCAATTTGCTAGATTTAATAATAAATGTAGATAAACTTTCACGTTTACACTAGTAGGATCACACGCTTTGTGGTCAGATTATACTTTACAGCCACATATGCCAAGAATACCTACCTATATATAAAATCGTATACGTTTTCCATCTCTAAGATTGTATTACCTAATGAATAATATAATGGTAATATGTATTTCTTGTAATATTATAAGTAATCAAATAAGATGATAATCTTATGCGGATAACTAAAAATATATACATTATGCAATTAACACATAAATTAAGCAAATAATTATTGTAATTTTTAAAGGCTGCGAGTCATTGTGTTATGGCATTGTGGCGTAGTTGCATTGTATATGAACCCATCGAGTGTAGGTTCGATTTTCACTCGGGGGAATTAATTATTGAAATAATTACTTCTTTCGCTGTTAATGAGAAAAGCGACGAATGTTTTTAAAAGTGGGCAGAAAATTTGGCAGGAAATGTATTAACAAGGAGGCATTGAAGCTTTAATATTTGACTACTACTTATGTGTGTGTGTGTGTGTGACAGATATATATCTTTTATAGAATATACTTACTTAAATTGTACAGAGTTGTGTACATATATTTTAGAAATACAATTTCGGTGGTTGAAAAGAAATTATACCTATGCTATGAAACTAAATTAATAATTAAATTAAATTTACTTATATTAATAAAATGCGACTGTAAATACAAAATACAGTCAAAGATAATCATGAGAAATATTAGTTATTTCTTTAGGATCAAGGGGGCGAAGCCGCAGCTGGGAACCTGGAATAATATAAAGTATTATATATATAGTACCAAATTATGTTTACCAATTTTTAGTTTTAGGCATTCGCATATATCTAGACTAGTAAGTAAATTGTATACACACAATTACATACAAAGCATAAAAAAAATGATATTTATTTTTCCTTTTTTTTGACTATTGCTGTAATACTAATATATTATTAGGATACTAATTACGGAAAATTACGTTACAACTAACGTAATACAAATATCCTAATGTTCATTTAATGAGTACGTAGTAGTGTTCATACACAATAAAGAGCCTAAACTACTAGAATTTAAGGTCTATTTTACATTTAAATATCAGTCACTTCCAGGTTAAAGTCGTTCACACGGTGTCGTTAATTAACGTGAGTGCAAAGGAAATGCTTGTTAATTTATTGCAAGCTTTAAAACTTTTTCTAGCTGCATCAGCATTTTGTAAACAAAATCATGGAAGAAATCGTCTTGTTATTGGAATGTATAGTTAATGTATAATTCCCAAGTTGTGATTGGGTGTGGAATTTATTAATCGTTTATTGATGAGTACAATCGGAAATAATGACCGTAAAGTATTTTGCAACAAAGTAACATTAATATTATGAAGAAACATTATTTAATTAATATACTTTCTTTGCGATGGGCAGAGGGAACCTAGGAACCTAGTGCTGAGACACTTCGTTCCGTTAACCAATTACCGCCAAATTCGGTGCTTTGGGTGTTGAGTGTCGGAACTCAACGCCGTGGTTTGCCTTGTTAACAGGGTGGAAAAACGAAAATATTAAATATTTAATTACACAACATAATTTCTTTTTTGACAGTATATTTTATTTTTCGAGTGAAGATTTAACCTGTCGCCTTTGCAGGAGTTCGTGTTCACACGTTTTACTTTCCCGCATCATGACAGACTTTGGGTGTTGAATGGCGGAACTCAACGCCGCGTTTTGCTTTGTTAACAGGGTGGAAAACGAAAACATTAAATATTTAATTTGAATACATTAAATATTATTTTTTGGAAGTATATTTCATTTCTTCGAGTGAGGAGTCAACCTGTCGCTTTTACAGGTGTTCGTGTTCACACGTTTGCGTCCCCGCATCACGGTACGACAGGACAGACATTGCGTGTCGTATGGCGGAACTCAACGCTGCATTTCGTCTTTGTCGCAATTGTACCCGCAATTACCGTCTATAGTCCGTCGAAGTCTAACTGCGCTACGATAGATAACATTTTGATTAAGAAAAAGAATGAATGGTATATGACATAAGTAAAAATATGTATGTTCTAACCAAAAAAAAAAACCTAATTTCATAATTTTTACTTCTTGTGTAACTCTTATTAAATAATATTATAAAAATTACATTTAGTTTAACATTACTTTTACATCTGATAACATAAAATGTAATTCTCATATAATTTACACTTTTACTTCATTATAATATGGTAAGCATTTTTATTAAAGTAAATATAACTAACTACATATATAAATACAATAAATAAATTATATATATATATATATATATATATATATATATATATATATATATATATATATATATATATATATATATATATATATATATATATATATATATATATATATATATACATATATATATATATTTATATATATATATATATATATATATATATATATATATATATATATATATATATATATATATATATATATATATATATATATATATATATATATATATATATATATATATATATGTTATTTCAATAAATAAATAATAGAGTAGGTGAAATGATCATTATATATATATATTAGGGAAAAACTTTTTAAAATTGGGTAAAATTGGGTACCATTTTTTTGAGTATATTACTCGATTTAGTACGGTTATATTTAATATTAGATAATGTAGCCTTCAAACACCATTGTCTGCATTGTTCACGCAAATTCGAAACATTGAGTCCCATTGTCCGAACTATATAGCCACACTTTGTCTCGGCAAGCGTGGTAGAATTATACCTGGTGATTTCAGCTTCAGCCAGTATCCTGCACGTGGGAGAGGTAACTAGGGAAACTAGTGTTAAGACTCTCCGTTCCGTTTCCTTGGTGGTTTCAAATACAAATAATCTTAATATCTTTTATATAGATAGAAAAAAAATCAGTCATAATTTTTTCCTGAACATAAATCGTACCAACTTACAACATAAACAATAAAAAATATTTTAAATTATTATTTTTTAAATTTATAACACAACTGCCATTCTATTAATTACTATCGCTATAATTAAACTTGAAGATTAATTATTTTGTGTTCGCTTATACGATTGAATAACACGTGTTATTCGATGCAAATTAACATTTCTTACAAATAACAATTTTCGGTCTAGACGATTCAAACTGATTGACAAATTTGCATAAAACGTTGAGAACATGAATTTGCAATCTTTCATATTTTACCAATTTTGCAAAATGTTGATGCAATTATGAATGGTTGTGGCATCGATCGGAACTTTTTATGATGTTAGAGTTTACGCTCAATTTTTTTTATATTTTCATAGCTGGGCAGGCAGAGCTGAATTTGGTATTGCGTGTTGAGAGCGGAACTTAACGCCGCGCTTTGCCTTATTACCAGATAAAAACATTAAAAATTTAATATTTCATTTCCTCGAGTGGGGTTTGAACCTACCACCTGTCCCGTTTACAGTCACACGCTTGTGCCCCTGAGCCATGACAGGCTTCTTTCTTATTTTTACACACCCACACACACATACATACACACATATATAGTGTGTAGCATTGTGTATGAGTGTGTTAGTGTGAGTGGAGATCTAAGGAATATCTATTCTTATATTAAAATAATTGTATCAAAATATCTAAACTTTTTTATGAATGTATTTTAAAAAATTGTTCAAGATTTTTTTCATGCCCAGCTCTGATTACAATTACTAACAAACCTTACATAACATTTTTTAAGAGAAATCGTAGTTAAAAATGTTTAATTTACGATTCCGTGTCGGATGAGATAATCACAAAAAAATAGTTTTCTACATTTCACTTATACTCGTAGCGAGCAAGAATATTTTTTTTAACTATACGCTGCATTGCGGTTATTTTTGAGACATGCATATGAAGTGTCGGTGCTCAACACCGCGTTTTGTTCAGAAAGAAATTAAAATATATAAAACCAGAGTAAAGAAATTAAAATGATTGTTTTTCCCTTTTGGAAATTGAATCCACACCCGTGGCTTTGATAACCAGACGCCTTTCCACTACGCCACAGCGGCCTCATTAAACTTGTTTATATACAATTCTACTATTTTATCACTAGCATAAAAAGACGTATCTTTATCCGCCTTTGTGGGTTACAGTGACTATTGGCATTCTATAGCAGTTCAATTTGCTTCTGTAAAGTCCGACCAGAAGGGTGTTTGCGAAATCCTTTACACTATGAATTTAAAAGTAGACATAGCGAAGTACTCAAGGCGGCACTATGTGAACATCTGAACTTGACCTCTTTACGTTAAGCTATTTACACTTTGTATTCAACCAGGGCGGGTTTATATCGTTAAAGGTTTTTATGTATGACGCGTTAAACGTTACTATATCTTAGGGGCCTAATAGGCTCATAATATCGGTTTCGAAATGATTATCTTTTGAGGCCTGTCGTGGCGCAGTGGCACAAGCGTGTGACAGTAAAAGACAGGTTGTGGGCTCGATTCCCACTTGAGGAAATTAATTATTTAATATTTTCAATTAAAATATTTAATGTTTTCATTTCTTTTTTCTGGTACACGGCAAAACGCGGCTTTGAGTTTCGCTACTTAACGCGAAATGCCTCAAATTCGGCGGAAAGTGGGAAAAGTAAGTGGAACGGAGTGTCTTAATACTAGGTTCCTAAGTTTCCTCTGCCTACTCTGCCAGTTGCGGGATACAGCGTGAAGCGGAGTAGAAGTTAAGATTTAGTTTTAAAGGTTCTTAAATGTGTATATATGCATATTAATTATTTATTTTTAATTGTGTTTATATGTTTATGTGTGTTATAATAAATTTTTAATAATCCGCAATATTTGCTCTTTTTGCGTTCATTTCTATTTGAAAACAAGAAAAAAAGCAATATTCTAGTATTCAATCTGTCTATAAGAGTACATTTCTGAAAAGAAAAATGCTTACTAAATATCTTTTGTTTCTAATCGAAACTTGATATATCATATAACGTGTTTTAATAAAACATTTCTGATGGAATCAGAAATGAATGGCGTTTACAATTGTCACAAAAAATATGACGAAGCAATGTACGTAAAAATGGACTCGGGTCGAGGCGATATAGTTATTTGTATTCGTTGCTGGTACACAATTAATTGAATATTAATTAGCGAATCGGTTACATTAGATAATATTTTAACCCCAATTGCAAATGTGTACGACGGTAGTATGAGACACATTGTGTAATTGATATACTTTCCTTTATTATACACCGCGTTTTATATATTTCATATTTTAATATTACACCAGTTTTGTACGTAGTTCTATAATAAGCTTTGGAGACTTGTTTCTTATGAAACGTAGTGGTTTTTGGGTTCATTTAACATTTGTTGTAATTAATTATTAAAAAAAATAATTAATTAATTATTATTTAAATATTATTTATTATTAAAATTTAAATTCCATTTTAGATGTATATAGTACTGCGTTGAACCTCACCAGTAATCATGCTCAAATGTGACTAGCGGAAAACCGATTCTTGTAATATATCCCGTAAAATATAAACTTACAGTGTACAGTTCTAGTTGCATATGTTAATGATATACATATGCAACTAGAACTGCATGCTGCTACATTTGTTATGAATATTTCAACTTTCACCTTAAAGAGCAATAATTCTTTATTTGAATTTTAATTTCAATTCCATAGATAAGGCATCACATAAATTGTTCGAACAATTTCTACAATACCAACTTTTTATTATCTATTACCTGTCATTTTTTTTTTTTCATATTTTGTCATTATTAATAATAAAAAAAGAGTGTTAAATGAAAATATCAAATTTTGAATGAATACAGTTATTAACATTAAATTCGCAAATAATAAAAGTCATTACTGCCGCAATGTTAAAAGCTTCTTTTATTTCCGTTAACATTTTATAGTATTCTAGTAAACAATACACTCAATGAAAAACATTCTTAGGTAACATCGAGACATTTACATTTAACGTGCAAACTGCACATTTCGCATACGTAACTGTTGATGCATGGCAAGTCTAAACAGATATACCTCTAGCGAAGCTTGTAAGTAAAATGACTTTTGAACCAGGGGTCTCATCTCTGGTCACGATTAAGAAAAGCGACACGAATAATCCTGAGCGTAGGATGTGTAATTTAAAAGAGAGGGGCTTCTTAATAAATAGACATGCGCGGGCGCAGACCAGGCAGTCGCAGCAGCGTACACCTCCATCTCAAAATGAGGACGCTAGCGATAACGGTGGGTGTTAAAAAAATGTGATGTGATGTGATAAGAATACGAAGTGATAATATATTATTTATTATGTAGATTCATTATTTTTTTATTATTATTTTTGCGGAGTGAAATCTTGATTGTTATTTTAGGTTTTTTTGTTAATTACAAATCTGTGATTTGTTTAGGCAAAAGTGATTTCTCATAACATTTTGTTACGTACAAAAAAATATATTTTTTTGTGATATTTTAAAAATATTAAAACATAAGTATTTGTGTGTCCGATAAAATAAGTGAACAAAACTTGTTATATATAAACAAAAATATTTATTTTACCACACTATTTTATTTGGAAATAGTTGAGAAATAAATAGTAAATAGTTACTAAGCAAAAAACATATAGAAAAATTACAATTGTGACAATTTATATACATATTGATATGACAAACTTTTATCTTTTTCTATTATAATTTTTGCATAAGCAGTTCAAACATGTTAAAATTTAACAAAAATATATATAACAGTATGTTGACAAAATATTAAGGTAGAAATATAAAAAATATATAGATAGAGCTAAATTATTATAATAAATAGCAACTGATATAATAAAAAATATAATACCATACATTTATTTATTTACAGATATTACTGGCGGTAGCCATTGCGGCTTCACTAGCTATACCCCTGAAAGATGAAGCACAAAACGTAGAAGTATCCAGAGAAAAACGCTCACCCACTCCTGGCTGGCACTCAGAACCTGAAGGAGTGTGGGAAAAGAAATTGATTTGGAAGGAAGATTGGAAACAAATTTGGAAAACAGAGAAGAAATTAATATGGAAAACGGAATGGAAAAAGGAAAAAGTACCTGCATGGAAAACAGAAAAAATTCAACAGTGGAAAGAAGAACAAGTACCTGCTTGGAAAGTTGTCCAAAAACCCATATGGAAAGAAGTCCAAGTGCCAATATGGAAAGAAGTACAGGTCCCAGATTGGAAAAAAGTATGGAAACCAGTGTGGAAAGAAATTCAAGTACCAGTGACAAAAGCAATCCAAGTGCCAGAATGGAAAAAGAACTTTGTTCCTGAATGGGTAAAGGAAGGCGTTCCTGGAGAAAAGTTTTTAGGAAAGGATGAACATGGATGGGAATACACTAGTCACGATCTATGGAGAAAGAAACTGGTTTGGAAGCCTGTTTGGAAGAAAATTTGGAAAACGGAGCACAAACAAGAATGGGTGACTGATAAGAAATTAGAGTGGAAAGAAGAATGGAAACAAATTTGGAGAACTGAAAAGAAACAAGCGTGGGTCACTGAGAAAAAACAGGAATGGGTAGAGGAGAAAGTACAAATTTGGAAAACAGTTAAGAAAGAGGTTTGGGTGCCAGTGCAGAAGAAAATATGGGTAGAGAAATGGAAGCAGATTCAAGTACCAGTATGGAAAACTATTGAAGTCCCAGCGTGGAAAAAGGTATGGAAACCAGTCTGGCAGAAAGTTTGGGTGCCAGTACACCATGAACACCATGAACACCACGATCACCACGAACACCACGGATGGGATAAATAGGTATATTTTTGATGTTATTCTCTGTACATAGATATTTTCACAATATAGTCATTTGTTACTTAATTGTTACCATATAAACCCAAGATATGTTGAACTTTGTAAATATTATATTTTAGATTATTATACTAGATGGTGCTGGTAAGTTTTACCGAACAACTAACGTTTTAGGCGTACGCTAAGGCGAATGCTGTATCATTGGCGATTGTACAAAATTAAATTTTCCCTTGCGAACGTATTTGGCTTTGCGTGCGCCTCAGGAAGTGACGTCTAAATGTTTTCCTTGTAATCTTTATTCACTTAAAAACAGATCATTAAACTTCGCTTCCTTACCTAGTGTCCGTGCTAACAAGTTTAGCAAAAATACTGTAAATGTTGTTAAATTTTAACTTAAATTAGTTGTGTTGGCAACATTTATATTGAAAAGAGGCTATATTGAATACTTAATTTATACTACGTATGTTAGTTTACCTAATTGTCAGTTCATCAGATTATTTTAAAACTAACAAAATGTTTGAAATACCTTTATAGATAATAAAAAGATTACAATTGTAAATTTTAATAGTAAAAACGGTGAACTAACAGTTATTAATTGGACACTTAAAATAACCAAATATCGAGAATTAAATTCATTATTTAATTTATAATGTCGTTTCGTATACTTTAAAGACAGAAATAGGTAATACAATACTTACTTATATTAGTACCACGATGAATGTATAAAGTGCAACGTTGTTTTTTATGTTTTAATAATAGAACCAACGAAATAAACTTTATTAAATATTCCAAAGGGTTTTATTTTTAATTTTATGTAATTAAGATCTTGTCACTATTAATACCTATCGTAATATCATTGCTAACGGTACATACATAAGAGAATACTCCTGCATAATAAAATTATATTGCTTAACATACTAACAATTCTCTCTAGTAGCTAAGAAACATGATTTTATTGTCACACATGTTTTGTTCGATCACAGTTTTCTTAAAGTTTAAAAAAATACATAAAAATTAATAGAAATAAATTATTTTAGTTTGCTGGTAGTCGTTTGCGTGTATGTTAGGGGTATAGATTCAAATCTCACTCCAGAAAATGTATATATGTATGACTTATCCCGAAAGCAGGATATGCCGCCTACCTACGATGAAGTCAACGTCCCTTAGCCGCTTTTCACATGCACTCAAGAAATTACGTGTTGTGGTAGAATTCAATGCTGCAAGAGGAAATAATAATTATTCATCCATCATAGAAATCGAACTAAGAACCATCACGTTTTTATTTCGACACTGCCCCACTAAGCCATAGTAGACTTAGATACGTTTTGTAAGCAGATTTTGAAATGATCATTTATTTTATATTTATTATGATAATGTTTGGATATAATTATGTTTTTTTACACAATATACCTACCTACTCGTAATATATTTTTTATGGCCACATATAATATATACATATATTATTAAATACACGTAAATGAAGGCCTAGGTATGAATAAATTTTCTCAAATGATATAAAGAGGTTTGTGTTTATTTAAGTAATTAATTTAGTATAACAATCCATATTGGTATTGTTTGACGTGAAAATGTATGAGAAAATTATATCTAATAGTTTCCTATGACACCTTCGTTACGCAATGCAATATTGACGTGCGTCGTCGTTTATAATGATTATTGCTAATAATATGGTTATTATAGCTTACTCGTGAAATATTTGTTATTTTTCAGCAAAACTCAGCACTATTGGAAAGGAATTAGAAGCTACTGCTAAGACACTGATTATTTTACACTCCTATCAAATTCAAGACATCGGATGTGTAGCAGCGGTACTTAGTGCCGCGCTTTGTTTCACCAGCGCAAGGAAATGATAATATTAATGTTATTACTAAATAACTTAGAGAAATTAAATATTAAATTATGGTTTTAAGCAAAAAGTACGGTAATCTGTGTAATATGCAGCATCGCAAGTAAATATAAAAATAACAAACCAAGGTTTCTCGAAAGCGATGTTGTGTTGGGTGAAAACAGAGTTACTATTTTAAAGATGTTACAACTTAGCACTATAATCTCTATTTTTATTGTATTCATCCTAATCAGACCGCGTCTTCAAACTACACTTGAATTTTAACTACAATATGCAACGTGAACAGAGCATTAAATATACAATTATACTAAATAAGTAACAACTAGCACAGTGGCAGCAATTGAAAGTAATATTTATTTTTGGGTTCGAATCCCACGTGGGGCAATATTATTGCAAAAGCGAAAGCTAGTCTTTGGCGACTACATGACCTAAAAACTCGCAGAGTTTTAAGCATCTTCGCCTATTAAGTTAAGTATGTACTTAGCTATGAATACGTTAGATATATAGAAATATTTGAAGCCTGGTTCGACTGGTTCATTACATAAATATTTATGTCACGTTTAGTGCATCAACAGAAACCTAAGCGCTGTACCTGTATATCACTTATACACAAGAGATTATCTCACATTCATTTGCATAACTTTCACTTCTCGAATAAAACGAGTATAATTGTAATTAAAATGTGAAATTCTGAACACTATTTACGAATTATAATCATATATATTATATACAGATGACTTGTCAATTCTTCGCTCTGGTAACAAGGTAAAAGGCGGCGTTGAGTTTCGTCAATCAACACGTAATGTGTAAAATTCGGCGGAAAATGGCGAACGGAACGGGGTGTCTTAATACTAGATGCTGTAGTTCCCTCTGCCTACCCTGCCGTGAAGCATACAGCGGGATACAGCGTGAAGCTAAAAAAATAAAACAAAACTATAATAATTTCTATCATCCTATGTAGATTGTTCATCATAATGTACATTTTGATCAATATATCGCTCGTAAATATAATCTAGATCTTTATACAATTTGCTACCTTCGATTAAAAACTTCTTTTTTTGCTGCCTATACATAGTTAATCTTGCCAAAAAGTCTTTGTGACTTTTTTGTCAAGGTTAATTATGTAGTTATACCTACCAAATTTTATCAAAATCGGTTCAGTGGTTGAAGGGTGAAAGCATAACAGTCACACATAGAGATCCAATTTAAACGCATTAATAGTACCAAAAGACAAATTTTATTCATATATTATAATTAATGACAGCTTACGTTATAATTAATTGAGCTTAAAAATTTGGTTACGAGTCACGTTATTAATTTAAGGTAAGAAATAACATACAAAGCGGTTAACTCTTAAAAAAAAACAAACAACATGTTCGTATATACACAATTTTCCTATAAATATAGTGATTTTATCTAAATAATGTATCTGAAAAGAACAATACACAGATTAACACTAATTTGATAGTCGGAATTTTGTAGTTACTCTGTGGCCAAGGCAAAAATAATCTGGTATCAAAAAGGCAGGAAGCCATTGTTTCCTCAACATATAAATAAGGAAAATATAACATAAAGTTACATACACTTGGTTTAAAATTGCAAAGCTAAGAACGTCAGGTAGAAGTCGCCTTGGTTCTCGCTCATCTTTATTGTCTAGAGAATTCTTCCATTGTATGAACGCGTCTTCACTTTGTGTTGGTTTCTTAGATACTTATCTTAATCTTATAAACATCTTTTTGGGACATCATTAGTAAAATGGAGCTAACTATATGCTACCTACAAAATAATAGTAACAAAATATAGTATATTAATGCCCTTTATTTATAAATTAATTAGTATAGAGTATTTCAAATGTGTAGTTTTAAACCTGGTTTTAAATTTAGTTTCTAAATTAAGTGTTAGAGCAATTTATTTGAAATAAGTTATTTGATATATTTTTCGCGAACTAATTTCAAGTAGGTTGAGGGAATTTGGGAACCTAATGTTAAGACACTACACTTTCCGCCGAAGCATTGTATATTGAGTGGTGGAACTTAACACCGCGCTATGCCTTGTTACCAGAGCGAAGAAATGAAAACATTAACTATTTAATGTGCAAAGATTTTAATTATTTTATTTCCGCGAGTGGGTATCAAACCCATAATTTATCACGTCTATAGTCACACGTTTATGCCCCTGTTATGAGATTTCTTGAATAATATATATTATTGTTGTATATAGTACTGCTTTGCAATTAATTTCTTACGGTTGTGTCAAGATATACTATAGTAAAAACATTTTATTGTGAGACTTTGAATTGGAAACAGGATTAGACGAATAAGGAACGTAAAGAAACAATAGCACACAATAGAAGTGAGACAACACTGAAACACACTTGCAGCTTAAGAATTGCGTCAGGTGGTATGACTGACAAAAAAAAATATTATTTAATATTTTTTAAATTAATATTTTTATAAGATTAAAAAAAGAAACTTGTACAAGAATATCGTTAGGATCAATATTTTACAATCTCTAAAGATCATATTTAAATTACATAAATGGCTACAATGTGTGTTTGTTAGTTCGATGTATTGGATAAATTTATTTTTTTTAGCTTCTGACAGTATCTCGCACATAGCAGGTAGCAGAGGGAACATAGGAACCTAGTGTTAAGAAAATTTCTGTTTACCATTCTCCGCCAAATTCTGGATAAGCACTGTGTTAAGCAGAACAAGGAATTCCTTGAATGATTGAACTCTGTGAGTTCCTGTCGCGATTGTAGTCTTTAGTTCATTGAAATTAAAATATTTAATTCTAAATAAAATTTACCCCCGGTTTGATAAAGTTGCCTCAGAACTTAGTTAATAGAAAATCCTCGGACATTTTTTGGGATCCTGTTATCTTGAAAAATACTAGTCTCATAAAAGAACTGTTATATTTAACCCGGTACAGTTAAGTTACATGTGCATCTAGTTTAAAACTACTTATATTCGTCATCAATTCTTATAGCTTAATCGCTCACCTTGCAATGTATGCTGGTAAATTGTGTTCTCGATGAAAGTAGAAGATCTGGCAAATGACTGCCACACTTCACTGTGAATTCTTAGATGCTTTATGAACCAGGCTCTGCTCCTGTATGTTTTTCCACACGTCGGGCACGACAACTGCGCATCTATAAAAATAATAAAAATGTGTAATAGATGCTCATTTTGTAATATTAAAATATACTAAAAATATATTTTTTACATATAATAATTGAGAGGAGAAGAAGAATTAGATCTAGAAGTCATTTTATATTAATACAATACTACTAAAACTGAATATTTTTTGTTTCTCACGTTCACATAAATTCAAGCAAAAACTATTAGGCTGAATTTTAAAAATGAATTTTGTGAAATACATACATGTTTATTTATTTCATGAACAGAATTACTGCATGAAGGAAGTCCATACTAATATCAAACAATAACATGTAACTGTATCTTGTCTTACATATTCTATTCTTATAATAGAATAGTTAAAATCTTTTATCTTGCTAACCACAATACTGCAATCTATTTTAAATTTATTTATTTGTTTATACATTTCCTGCGTAGCTTAGTTAACGAGGAGGACAAAGAAAACAATTTTAAGGTACTACATTCTTTAGTTTTAGCAAACTATTTATAATTTATTTATTTTTTCAGCTTCACGCTATATCTTGCGCATGGCAGAGTAGACAGAGGGAACTTGGGAACCCAGTGATAAGACACCATGTTCCGTTCCCCACTTTCCGCCTATCTTGATTGGCGGGTATCGATGCCGCGCGTTGTCTTGTACCAGAGCGAAAAAATGTAAATATAAAACATTCCATTACCTCAAGTAGGGATCGAACCCACACACACGACAGGCCTCAAATATTATTTAAAGATAATAAAATATTCTGTAAAATAAATGCATAAATATTTAGGATGACTTATGTTTACAACTTAGTGTAGGCGCTGATTTCCATGTGGGTCCGTTTTAAAACAGATCGGTAGACCGTTGCGCAAATCACGGACATTTTCCAATACCCACATGTTGCGTAATAATAGTTAGAGACACTTAAAGGGACGGTTAAAAGTGAATACTAAATGCATTTAGGTAGCATAAGGTACTATTTTGCAATTATTTCGTACTAAATAATGTAAAATGCTTGTATATGTTGATGATAATAAATTTAATAAATATTTTAATATTTTGACGATTTATTTTGTATTTATTTTGGCCTGTCGTGTCGTAGCGGCACAAGCGTGTGTCTGTCCGACAGGTTCTGGGTTCGATCCCCAGTCGAGAAAATGAAATATTTAATATATTCAATTTAAATATTTAATGATTCATTTCTTCGCTCTGGTAATGCGGCAAAGCGCGATGTTGACTTCCGCCACTCAACACGCAATGCCTCAAATTCGGTGAAAAGTGGGGAACGGAAGTGGAACGGAGTGTCTTAACACTAGGTTCCCGGGTTCCCTTTGACAACCCTGTCTCGTGCGGGATACAGCGTTACAGCTGTTTATTGTCGATTGACTAATGATGACAATGGTTGCATCATCATCAGTCAACCGACGTCCACTGCTGGACATAAGCCTCCCCAATGCGCCTCCAATACGGACGGTTCTGTGCGGTCTGCATCCACGATCTATTTTTTTCTTTAACGTATGTACGTCGTTAAATATTCTGTTTATCTAAACATCAAAAATTGCCTTGCCTATGCCCTTTAACAATAATAAAACATCGGTGATTTGGAAATGGTTAAACTAACTCCTTTATCAATCTTGTATATAATTTAAGAGTAAATTAGCTTAGGAGCATAATATTAAAGCGGACATAGAGCATTTTTTTTAAATAATTTTTAAATTAACTGCGTGTTCAATGAATGAAATTGAAAATCTGAGTTTATTCGTATAAAGTTTGGGGTAAAGCGGTAATATTTAAATATTATCAATAAAGATACAGACTCAATATAAAAATGAAGGCAGAGACAATTCTGCACTAAGCCATAAAGTTGAATTTCGAAACTTAGTATTGAACATATAACCGTTACCTTTATAATCTAGCTCCACTGGGTCTTAAATTCAAAAAGCGATGTTATTTAATAAGGTCGAAAATTGTAAAATCATATTTAATGTTGTGTTTTAAAAATATAACAGTGACTTATGTTTATTGATTTATTCATTTATTCACGTCACCTACCAACTATATCAACATTTCTAAAACGGTGAAAAGTGGTTAACGGTGAAAAATATTTGGTTAGCCAAATCATTGTTTCAATTACTTTGTAGGCGAAGGAAAAACGTAAATCTGCCTACAATAAAGCTCAATTTACTGCAAAATAACATAAACAAGATGTAATAAGCGTATAAGAATTTGACGTAGCTTGATGAGAACACATGGCTCAGTTGATCAGAGCGCTTGGACGGTTTCCAAGAGGTGTAGGTTCAAATCCTGCTACGTTCCAATTTTTAAACGCTATTAAATTTAAATTTAGTATTTGCTTTCCGAAAAAATAATAAAAAAGGAAACCTATCGGTAAGACGCTTTGTTAACATGTTTATTTACTATTATTATACCGCTGCTTTTTATATATCGGATTGTGTGCACCTAAAGTATATTTAAAATATATAGTTAATTTTGTAACTTCTATATTATATTTATAAAGTTATAACATTTGTTGTAATACTTATGAGATCTAACATTATGAGTACATGATAGATGGCACTAAATGATCACTTTCGCTGTCGCCCTACTATTACGGCAAGCCCTGAGGCAAAGTACGGCCACCTATGTCAAAGTAATGGAGATTCTCTTGGGTGATTCTATTCACAGCGTATTCACACAGTTTCACTATAGTAATTGACGAAGCGAAGAGGTGTAATCGCCATCAAAAGTTAATTCTACTTAATAATATATCTTTTATCTCATTTTTGGGTTACGTGAACGCTTTCACTGAGCTTAGCGTTTATTATGAACGTGGTATAATATTTTTTTGAATTTAATATGCATGTTTTGTATGGACAGATTAGTTTTTCAAATTTACAAATATTTGTAACGGTCAAAATAGCTATGTTAATACCAACTTACTAACTTAGCTTCACGCTGTATCCCGCACATGGCAGGGTAGGCAGAGGGGACTTGGGAACCTAGATTAAGATACTCCGTTCCAATTCCGTTCCCCACTTTCCGCCGAATTTGAAGCATGGCGTGTTGAGTGGTGGAGTTCAACGCCGTGTTCGCCTTGTACCAGAGCAAAGAAATGAAAACATTAAGTATTAAAATTGAAAATATGAAATATTTCATTTCCTCGAGTGGGGATCGAACCCATAACTTGTCGGTTACAGTCACACGTTTGTGCCGCTTCGCCACGACAGGCTTCAAATGTTAATGTTAATTAAAATCTACTTACACTCACGACATATTACTTGGTAGATGGTAGGATTTAGAAGTAATGCATTTTTTTTATAATTTCCGACTAAAAAATAACAAGCAAGCAAGGTTCTTTCTTACTGGTGAGTTTTAAACTTCAACGAGAGACCGATTACAGAGCGTCGCCACAGAGAAAATCCTTTTTGTTAGGAGGAGTAAAGAGAGGAAAGTATTAAAGAAGAAGTATAAACAACAAAGAGCTCTATGATTTGATCTCACATAGTATGATTGATAAGCGGATAGGCAGAGACAATGTGGTGTCTCATTCTTTTGTTGATTTAGATACATTGCTTATTAAACGCGTAACTTAACGCCGTCTTGCTAGAGCGATACATTAAAAATAATTCATTCTTTCTAGTGAGGATTAAACCCACTACCACCACGTGTACATACTCCAAAACGAGTTCTACTTACAATATATTAATTTTAAATAAATGCGTTACATAAGTAAATACATAGCTTTAAGTTGACAAGTGTACAGTTGCAATTCACTCTGATAGTATCCTACCGGGTCCCGACCTCGGTTACGATGAGTCTTGCATGACCTCTCCTATAGGTGCAGTTTCCGTATTTGCACCCGGATGAACTGTAATTCTATAGCTAAGTGTGATTTTTCTAGCATTTAATTACAATTTCAATTATGACAATAATTATTATTATGTTTAGTTTTACTCTCTCAGCTCACGCACAGGGCATGGTAGGCAGAAGGAACTTGGGAACCTAGCGTTAAGGTACTCGTTTCCGTTCTTTACTTACTTCCGAATTTAAGGCATTGCGTGTTGAGTGGCGGAGCTTAACGCCACAGTTGCGTCTTGCTACTAGAGTGAACAAATTATATATTTAAATTTAAAATGTGAAATATGAAATATTTCATTTCCTCGAGTGGGAAACGAACCCATAACATGTCACGTGTAAACGTCACGCGCTTGTGTTGAATAGCGGAAGTCAACCATGACTTTCATTTTGAATTTCTCTAAAAAAATTGTCTAACAGTGTGAGAAGGTGGAAATAAGATTGTGATACTATTAATAAAACCTCTTTGAGGTACAACGTTTTCAAAAATGTTTTATCTTATACGATTTTATATATATAATGCCATCTATCGTATACTCAAGGTATTATTTACGTTGGTGCCTTTCGACCACTTTCGCCAAGCAACTTGAACATGTTCACGCGCTTATACAATTTAACAAGAGATGTCATCGCTATATAAATATTAAATATTTTTTGCTTAGTTTTTTTTTTAAATAGTAATTTTAGATTAATTATGGATCTGTTTATACATCATATTTTATGTTTGAATTACGCTACAAATTGACATTTATTATTTTAAAATAAACTAATTAATTTAATACATAGATTTGATATGATTTTGACTAATATATATTTTTTTATTATTTCAAAAGTTATTAGAATTTAGAATACTAAAATAGAATGTTAAAATTCATTTCAAACTGAAATTACATAGTTATTATACAGTAGAGCAATCTGACAGCAGCTTTCTTGGCAGGAACCGGCCAACCCCTGTCGATAAAGCAGTTCTTTATTTAATTCAATAGGGGATGGTCTTGCTATAAAAGCTCGAGCACAAAATATGTCAAAATAACTTAGCATTTTATCGAATTCACTTAAGATTTGCACTTAAATAATTTTCTTTCAGTGTTGTTTACACAACAACGTATAGATAAAAGTTGTGTGTAATTTGAAGGTGTAAAAAGTGATACAAGATTTGTCGGTAAGTTTTGTTTTGGTTTCTAATTTTTTAAGATGTTATATTACGTACATGTTTGTATTTTTTTTCTACCCCAATACTTTTAAAGCATTATAAAAAAAATATATATAAAATCTAAAAAAAAACTTAATTTAGTATACAAAAAAAAAATACGATATTTTACAAGTAATTCAATTGCTAGATGAAGACATATACACACATATAAATATATACATCACCAATTACCAATTAGTTAGCCAATGGTACTTAAATCGAACGATGAAAATATTATTAACTTACAATTTCATATAACTAGTAATTTAATAGATAAATTTAAACGTTCTGCCCGTATATATCATTAACATTCGCTTTGGGACCGTTAATGACATATACTGGCAGAACCTCTATACTACACACAATATGGTCACACCTATATAAAATCGTAAACTTATGTAATTATTTATTTAATATTCAATTTTAATAGCTTTATTTAATTATAAACTAACTAATATATTTTTCCATACTATGTTTGTGATTGTTTTTGCAATCTTTGTCATAAAGGTGAGATTTCTTTACAGTAATAGGCATCTTTAGCGGAAAACTGAGCTATCGTTGATTTTTGACCAGGCATAACTCTTCTTCTTTAGTATTATCTGGCCATAACATTGATGTGCACCCTGCACGTCATTGTTATGAATAGATATGTGAATGCATCTTGTGTGTATTCGTGTAGATATCTGGGGCTGTTTACAAATGATGAGGGCAGAATCACCATCTGATCCAAGTTATTTGGATCCAGATTGGCATCATTCGTATTGCATGTTGAAGATAAATGTCATTTTCAGCGCGCAGCTCTCTTTGGTTTAATGAAATGAACCTTAAGCGCTCACTCTCCATTTTAACACACATGTCCACTAGGTGCTGATGAAGGAGGAGCCTACACTTGAGCAAAAAATTAAAGTCGCTACGACGGACCATTAAGTGGAAAGCATAAAAATCTTTACAGGACACCTTTTTGCTCGGTAATAGGCGCTTGGTAACAGGATTTATTTATGGAATGTCAATACTATACCCCTCATGTCCCTTCCAAAAAATGATTGGGTACTCGAGAGCGTCATAGAGTCTATGAGCGTCTGGAATTCTAGTAAACATGCCACTGTGCGCCTGTACAACAATGGCCCGAGACGCAGTTTCTTCGCTACTAATTATTACGGCAGCTATTTTATTTGTAGTTGGAGCATTGAAACGTCGCTCATGTTGGCCACGTGGTACACGATCTGGGTGAATGACTACTTTAAAATTATTGTTGACCATTCTGTCTCTAGCAGTTTTAAATTTATGTAGCAAACTATTGTAGTCGTAAAGCACTCTTTGTAATTTTTGGACAATTTTTCTGTCTAGCTCTTGCACATCCTCAGTTCGCCTATCTATTTGCTCTTCTTCATCACCTTTAAAATAAACTTGCAAAAATTGTGGTTGAACATTGGCTGCGAGAAGAAATGAACCGATTCTGTGGAAAACTTCTCCTTGTATCGTAAAAAGTCGTGCAAAATCCTGGCATTGACATAATTATATCTGCTCCAAAAGAAGTCATATGAAGGCAGATATTGTATTTTCTTATATTTGTCAGAACACGATGAGACTCTTCAGTTTCATTAGAAAAAAGCTCTTTCAAAGGTTGAACAGGCTCGTCTATAGAAGGAATGGCTACTTTCCCGCCTGAACAACACATACCTGCTGCTGCTGCATTTACAATCTGTACTCATTGATTCTATCTTTATAAGCTTGTGAGTTTCATAATCAAGAGTCTCGTCATACTCAAATGCGGCTTTACTAAATACGCCCCATTGTTTTGTGTAAAGGTTTGAAGTCGCTGTGCTGCCCTTTCAGCAACAGTGTGCCTGCGAAATTTAGCCATTTCAAATGTTTCTATGGCTCTTTGAGACGCCCTATAAGTCGCTTGCTGTTGACGCCGATATAGGGACGCTTCTGGAGTCTTCAAAGCTCGCTGAGACAGCAGATACTCCACATATCGTCGACGTTGACCTTGGGACTGCTCTGGAGTCTCAGAAGCCCGTTGAGATGCCATGAGTTCCGCATTCCATTCACGTCGAGCTTAGGAGTGCTTCTGGAGTTTCAGTGGACCGCTGAGACGCCATAAACTCCGCATGCCGTTCACGTCGGGCTTGGGACTGTTCTGGAGTCGCTGTAGCTCTATGTGCCGAACTACGCAACGCTAGCTGAAGCCTTCGCAGTTCGATTTGTTGGGACGTCTCATTTCGTCTAGCTATTTTCATAGCTTAGGCTTTATTAGAGCTTTGCGAAATATTAGAGTTACGCTTTCGCGGCATATTTATAGGTAGATAGGTACTAATTAAAACAAAATTGGTAGTAATTTTCTTAAAAAATAGTAAAACAGTAACCTATAAATACACCTAAACGATATTCGATAAAAAAACATGATAATTTATTTACTCTACACCCCAGCTCGGAACGAACGAAAACTTATCTTAATAAGTAAAAGTACAATTCTATAATTAAAAAAAAACTATTACAAACGACTGGAATAAACATCAAACAAAAGTATTTTTTAAAAGTACCTACTTAATTCAACAACAATAAAGTAATTAACTTACACCTAAACTACAAACTTATCTAACTAAAAAAATAATCCTACTTTTAACAAATTAAATTAAAATTATACTAATATTATGATGAAATTAAAAGTAATCTATGTTTCTATTAAGAATATAAAATATATACGTATGAAACTAAAATTGTTTTGAGTATCGGATTTGTCATACGAAAAACCGCTTACTGAACACAACCGTCAACGACGTCTGCCCTTGGGTGTCTTCCCGGTTGGGTCGCGCACTCGGTGATGGTGATCACACCTTTTAGGCGCTTAAGATATTCCGTTTGAAACAATCTTATCGTGATAATTTTTTAACTATTCGTCAAAATTACTGAATTTATCAATATTCAATATGTAAAGTGAAGGATGTATCACTTTGCATAAGTGTTCGATAAATATTGCAAAAAGTGCATTGTTATAAAAAATATCCAATTAAACTTTATGTTTGGTTCACTATTTTGGTCATAGTGACTTACACGTAAATGATATATATGCTATCGCAGACTTTTATTTACAACTATTTAAGATAAATAATCCTACAGTAATTATCTTTGTGTAACTCCAACGATAAAAAAAGTTTTTTTAAAAATCGAATTTTGAGTAATCTGAGGAACATACGTATGAAGTACCTCCTTCTTTTTCGCAGGCGGTTAATAAAATGAGATCATAGTTAGATACAGATCTCCCAAATGCGTTATTATACGAAAAAACCGCATCTGCGCCTTTCAAATTTGAGGGTTGCCTTCGATTACTCAAGGATTCCATCATCAGATCCTGATCTCCTTACCATAGGACCAATTATGAAATATACTCTCTCGAACAAAAAAAAAATTTAAAAATCGGTCCACCCATTTTCGAGTAATCGGGGAACATGCATAAAAGAACCTCCTTTTTTATGTCGGTTAAAAATTCCTATAAATTTTAACTTATTATATTATTCTGATATCAAAGCTATATTACTGCAAAGTTTCATGAAAATCCGTTCAGTAGTTTTAGCGTGAAAGAGTAAGAAACATACACACATCCTACAAAATTTAACATTTATAATATTAAATAATAAACTTAACTTAGCTTCACGCTATATCCCTAGCGGGGTAGGCAGAGAGAACTGAGCGCTAAACGCTACGGTCTCGGCATACCTCACTTGCTTCGTCCACTGTCATCAACCTCTTCATACATGCCCTCCGGGGGGTCCTCATGCTTTTTACGTGACCTTCCTCCAGTATCGTCGATACTGTGTTTTCGAAGGTCAACCGAGGTCTCCCCCTCCCTCTTTTACCACTCACTTTTCCTTCATAAATCTTTTTTACCATTCTTTCTTCAGAACGATTGGAGGACGGAGCTACAAATATTAAATAATAAATAATTAAATATTAGTAAGATAAGATTGCAATAATAAAAATGATTTTATATATCATTTATAAATTATAAATGTAAAAAATTATAAATTATAACAATAAACAATAAAAATGCGTCTTAGATATAGTTGATCATTGTGATGGGTAAATTTTAATAAAATTGCCGTAGTGAAATAGTAGTAAAAAAAGGCACTTACACGATTTGCACATAACATATTTTGACGAAAAAAAATCATGTGAGGTAATTAAAAATATATCATACCATATAAAACATTTTTGCCGAATAATTAGAATTATAATTAATGCAGTGAAAATCGATTTGTTTAATGTAATTAAAATATTTTTAACTAAAAAAAAATGTTTACATTAAATATTTTTACGAAAAAGTGTAATAAAATGTTGCAATAGAACACCACAAACGTAAGCGAAGAATGAGAAACGCAAATATATAAAATATTACTTGCAAGTGAACATAAAACGCCGTAAAAAAAGTTGGTGTGGCCAGATCTTGGCAGAATATATACAGGGCGTCCTTATAGTAAGGAATGTTCCTATTTGCGCCTATTGCTCCACGTTGGTCGAATACCTCTTTTTTCTTTTCAAAATCTATTGAAGCATCATTCGTTTTGAAGCAACTTGCAGTCGGGACCTTAGTCTTGAGGAATCTTGCGTCAGTGGCAGTCCCAGTAGTTTACGGCAATTATTTGCTTCAAGATTGTGGAAAGTAAAAAACATTTTTGTCAAAAGATTTTAACGTAATCTTAGACGTAATTCGAAAGGCAATATCAATCTAACAAATAAAAGATTAATTAATAGTGCCCTTTGTTCTACACAGGATATTGTATGTTCGATTGAAAGCTCTTACTGACTACAGTCTGTCTTTTTTTTACCTGTAACTCCAGGGAAGTTACAGATGCATTGCTGGCCTTTAAGATGGAAGTAGACGCCTTTTTGGAAGGTACTTATGACGTACCGTTACCTACCTACCTGTTCCCTTAGCAGAGTCCAGTCAAACACGGGCTAATCGAGATCGAGTTAACTACTATAGTTAATGATAGAGCACCCCAATTTACAACGGAACAAATGTTTCGTAAGGTGATCCGAAGTGCCTTAAGTAACGAAAGGAAGCTGTTTTTTTTAGATGTTCCAGGAGGCACTGGAAAATCTGACAAGGGCAATTCTAACTAAATTGAGACGACGAAATAAGATTGCTCGTGCATACTTCAGATATTACTGCCAAATAACGTCCTAGCAGAAAGATGACACATTCAATGCAAAAATCCCAATTGATTTGGATACACAAATATTTTCTGTTACACAGAATTGTGACAAAGCAAAGTTATTTCAGGATTGCTGCCATATTGTATGGGATGAGTCTACCATGTCTCATAAAAATGCCATAGAGGCCGTTGATGGAACATTGCGGGACATTCGTTGAGATGACAGACCATGGGCAATATTACAATTTTAATCTCATGGGATTTGAGACGAAACTGCCAGTTTTAAATCGAGAGACCAGGGCTGATAAAATCAACGCTCCTTTGAAATATTATTATTTATGGCCCCAGATGAAAAAAACAAACTATCGATCAATATTCAATGGAAGAACTTCTCCAGAAGATGGAATGCGTCAGCCTTGAGTTTGGATTAAAGATCAATCGCAGCAAATTGAAAATGTTGATTGTGGACCGCGCCAATAATAACTCGTCCAAAGTATTGCGAATTGTGAAGTAGTCCAGTCCTACATATACCTTGGTACTTTAATCACAGGCAAAGGAGGATGTATTGAGGAGAATAAAAGACGTATGGCTATAACCAGAAAAGCAATGGATAAGTTTGGGAAGATATGGAAAAACAGAAATATCACCAAGAACACTAAAACTCGATTAGTTCGGACTCTTGTTTTCCCTATTTTCCTTTACACTGCCGAGACATGGACCTTGCGAGAGATGGACAAGAAAAAGATTGATGCCCTGAAAATGCGGTGCTGGAGAAGATGTTCGGGGTATCTTGGACAGAATTCCGTACAAATGTATTCATACAAGAGGAACTCGGCAACAAAGAGCGACTATCATCTCTTATAAAAACCCGCATTTTGAAGGCAGAGTGGAGAGTACCAGACCACGCGGTAGGGCACCCATGCGATGGACTGACCAAATAAAACCAGCTTTGGGAAGCCAATTGCACGAGTGCACCAGATAGAACTAAGTGGCGAGAATTTGTGGCGAGAATCACAAAAGCCAAGAACGTGCCTACATGACGACCACGACCGCTCTGTCTAGAGCGCAACGACAGAGAAGAAGAAGATCAATCGATATGAAATCTTGAAGACATTGTTTTTTAATTCATTAACAATGAGCTGCCTTCCTGCTGACAAATGAACACTTAAGGTTGGTGTTTTGGGACTCCACCGAAATTATGCAACGCGATCCCGATTTAATGTCAGAGTAAAGCAAAGAAATGTTATTGCAGCGGAAATTCTCACTAGGCGTGGTGCTGGTGAAACAGTGTTTTTACCACGCCTACCAACTTATACCCAACAATTTCCGGACTGAAAATTATTGGGTGAGTTTCTGTGCTTTGTGATGACAATCAATAAGTCACAGGGATGCGCTTAAAGCACCGTAACGCTTTAAGCTATCTTATATCTATCTTAGCTATCTTATATCCTATATGTACTCCTATATATACTTCTATATATACTTAAAGACTGCAGCGGCCAACTTCATGTTGCTTTATGATCTAAGGTTATTTAAAAAAGTACTTTACAGTTAAATAAAGATCTTTGGCTCTATGATCTATTGAATAGAATATACGTCTTTATATGTTAAACAAGTCCGTTTAAAAAGTAAACGCACATTATAGGAAGAAATAGCTTTAAATACGTACGGACTAAGTATACATGATCAATAATCGGATTTACGTGGAATTTTCATCTTCATCTTAGTAAAATTCTATTAACAAAACTACGATAATTGCAAAAATAAATAACATACTAATAATATATAACATATTTATTCTCAAGTTTGAAAACACTTTATTTTCTTCGTCAGTATGCGAAGAAGAATTAAAATGCTGAAGATAGTTAAAAGTCAGGAGGTTTTCATAGAATAAATCGAATTCTACATGGACGAAGCCGTGAGCAGCAGCTAGTACATAATATTTAATAACAATGTTATAATACTAAACACAAATATTACCATTCAACATTAATGGAACGGAGAATTTTATGAGATAATACAAGGGATAGATTAACTAATGACATATGAAAAGGACTTGAGATGGGGAACCGTCGTCCGTCGCTGAAATAGAAAAGTGGAAATGCCACACGGGATGGCTAGATTTCAAATGTAGTGTATAGCCATGAAATCCATGCCAAAGTAGTATCCGAATCCTTTAGATGATATAATTATATGAGTATCCTCAAAATAATTCAAGATTTTAAAAATAATTAATCTTTAAGTATAGGCCTTTAGGTAGAGGCCTGTCGTAGCGCAGCGGTACAAGCGTGTGACTGTAAACGACAGGTTGATCCCCACTCGAGGAAATGAAATATTTAATATTTTCATTTCTTTGCTCTGGTAACAAGGCAAAGCGTGACGTTGAGTTCCACCACTTAACACGCAATGCCTCGAATTCGGTGGAAAGTGAGGAACGGTAGTGAAACAGAGTATTTTCACACTAGGTTTCCAAGTTCCCTCTGCCTGTGAATTAATCTTTAAGTCGTGGGTGAGTGGGGAAGCGGGAGGACATTTGAATTGTAATATAAACTTGCCATGTACGCCATCTTCTATGTTAAATTTAAATGGTGGTTGGGTTTGCTAGCAAACCACTACATCAGGTTTAATAAACCGGACGTCCTCGCTGGGGTCAACAGATATATCCCTTAAATGTTCCATAAGGCTATTGAAATACAAAAACATTTTCAATAGAGAAGATGGACGCAAACGATCTACCTATACCTATGGGACACACTTTTTAAAAAAATTAAATTCCAAATCCACCACACCATAGGAAAAGGTAATAAAGAATCGTTTTCTGTAGACAGACAGATGCCACCTCAGACTATATCTTGTAGAAATCAATATACGTATATTCATCCGTCTGTAGTCATGTGTAGTCTGTCTATCAGTCTACAAATGACTAAAGACTACTGCAAGGTGGTCGAAAAGTTCGGGTTTCTGAAAATGTTTACTGGTAACTGGTATGATATATTCGATTATTCTCATTAACTTTGTTTCATTTAAAATATGTCATAATAACCAATATAAATATATAATAAAAAGAAGCCATAAACTTATTTAGAAAACAGAAAACGGAATCCATGGTTCCCGTCTGTCAACACCATTTATCTCTAAATCACATGGAGATATCAAATTATATAAGCAAAGCAAAAAAAAAACTTCTAAGTCAATATGATCGTTGCGAAATCAAAATATCTGAAATACAATTATCGAATTTAGCAAAAAGGGGGGAACAATATAAATAAAGGAAAAAATTCAAAAGTAAAAACGTAGACTTATTATAATTAATCATTATAAATTAATATTTAGGTAATCACATATGAGCCAATTGAATGCATACGCCCGCGAATGTTTTTTTTTTATGGAAAAGACGGCAAACGAGCGTACGGGTCACCTGGTGTTAAGTGATTACCGCCGCCCACGGCCCCGTGTAACTCCAGAGGAGCTAAAGGAGCGTTGCCGTCCTTTAAATTGGAAGGACACCGGGGCCCGGCATTACCCAATGCGAAACCCAGTGGCCAAAGCCACTACTTAACGCCGGTCTTAAATGCCGTAATAATCCAGTCGAGTCTGCCCATGCGTGTTGCCATTACTGGCAACGTGACTCTACCACACGCACTTTAGTCGCCTCTTACGACACCATCAGTACCAGGGTGATCCTATTCTAAGCCGGAATCACACGGCAAAAATGTTTTATAAATTCAATTTCCATTGACTATACTATCCCAATTAAAAAAAATATATCAATTTTTAAATTTGTACAGAACTCTTAGTGATCGAGGCCGACTCGTATTTGACCGGTTTTTGAACTTGGCACTCGTATTATCGTGGTGACAATATCAAATAACTTAATAACTTATGTTGGAGCTTTAATATATTTAGTTTCTATACGTATGTAGGAACAAATTACAGTGTCCACAATACAGCAATAAAAATTCAGTAATGTAATTATTTTTGACATTTATCGACCTAAACGTTTTAAAATTCTCATTTTATAGCATGGCTTGTTAACAAAATAATAAAACACATCAACTGTCACGCTTGCTTTTATGCTCATATGTAGGGCGAAGCACTCTGGCTGAACTAACGAGATCTCGTTACAAACATATAGATGACGTTATTCGAAGGTACAGACTTAACTTAACTTAACTTAGCTTCACGCTATATCCCTAGCGGGGTAGGCAGAGAGAACGGAGCGCCAAACGCTACGGTCTCGGCATATCTCTTTCGCCTCGTCCACTGTCATCAACCTCTTCATACATGCCCTCCGGGGGGTCCTCATGCTTTTTACGTGACCTTCCTCCAGTATCGTCGATACTGTGTTTTCGAAGGTCAACCGAGGTCTCCCCCTCCCTCTCTTACCACTCACTTTTCCTTCATAAATCTTTTTTACCCTTCTTTCTTCACTCATTCGCTCGACGTGCCCAAACCACCTGAGCACGTTCTTCTTCATTCTCACTGTGACATCCATGCTAGTACCTGCCATTCTGTGTATTTCTTCATTGGACATGCGATCAGATAAACTGACTCCGCATATCCGACGAAGAGATCGCATCTCTACAGCAATCATCTTTCTTACATTCTTCTTCTGCAATACCCACGTTTCGCTGCCGTATAACAGTGTCGATACCAACACTGCATTGTGTACGGCCAAACGCGCAGCTATGCTGACGTTTCGCCGTCTCAACAATGCAGCTAAGGCACCGTTAACTCTGTTACCGGCAGCAATACGCCTTTCCACATCCATCCATATCCATGGATGTGAAAGGTACAGACAAACTTACAATAAAAAAAAAAACTATATAGTTCAGATATAAATTTGTCAACAGCTTTTATAGATTTTTTGAACATTTAATAATATTAATAAATTAACCACAATTGTTTTGGCCGTAAATTTATTTTAAGCAATATTTATAATGTAATTTATTTATAATTTCAATTGTTTTTTTTTTGGTTTGAATATGTGCTAATGTTATTTTAAATTGAAGAGAATAAAGGCCTATCTGAGCGATTCTCGCTCCAACCATAACTTACTCGGCGTATACAGAACCCCGAATACGGGCAATTAGTACTATAACATTTAAGTAAGAAACATTCTACAGAGTACCACCAGCAAAAAAATTTTAAAGCAGAGGCCCAACATAATAATGCTGGGCTCGGCTTTAAAAGGAGCGTTCTCGAAAACTGGTGATACGTCAAAAGAGTTGACAATATCATGCATATTACAATGCTCGATTTACCTTTGCCATTAGAAATATAATAAAGTTCACAATTACGCACACACGTTACACGAATTGAGGCCTGTCGTGGCGCAGCGGCACAAGAGTGTGACTGTAACCGACAGGTTCTGGGTTCGATCCCCAGTCGAGGAAATGAAATATTTAATATTTTCAATTTAAATATTTAATGTTTCATTTCTTCGCTCTGGTAATAAGGCAAAAGCGCGGCGTTGAGTTCCGCCACTCAACACGCAATGCCTCAAATTCGGCGGAAAGTGGGGAACGGAAGTGGAACGGAGTGTCATAACACTAGGTTTCACTTTCGTTCCCTCTGCCTACCCTGCCTAGTGCGGGATACAGCGTGAAGCTGAAGAAGAAGAAGAAGATGAAGTTACACGAATTCTCTTATAAGTAGTATATTCAGTCAATTTAAAATGTATTATTTCAATAATCTGAAAGGTTCTTTAACATTTTGGTAACAGTCTCCGTTTCCAATGTGAAAGAAAGATTTCCTATACATATTTTTTATATTAAGTGTATGTACAACAATTAAAATACATAGAGATAATAAAAAGTGTTCTTTGATTGTGATGACAGGGTCGATCGTTCGTGAATATTATAAAGTTATAGATTTAAGTCCATATATATATATATATATATATATATATATATATATATATATATATATATATATATATATATATATATATATATATATATATATATATATATATATATATATATATATATATATATATATATATATATATATATATATATATATATATATATATATATATAATTATTATTTTGTGCTAAGGATTTTCTCGATTGTTTCTAATTAACTTCAAAGCTAATTGACCATATTTTCAAGTTTCTAAAAAAGTAAATTAAAAGTTATATTCGCTTAGGTATATATTGATGTATTAAGGTATCGCTCGTAGGAGTATTTTAAAAAATATTTATATACAGAAATAATTGATGCGAGAAACCTCAGTTACATCAATAGCGCTTACCTTCATCTATAGTATTATCATACAAATGTATTACATTTTTATATTTTGCATGGGAATACAGATAATTTAACTACCACAGTAACTACGTTATTCAATAACATTTTTATATTTTTTTTATTTACCTTAATAAACATTAACAAGAATAACAAACAATACATTAATGAAATATCAATTTATATAATGGATAAATGTGTGAGCTTTTGCAGATACCTATCCATTTTGATGTTTTATTTGAGCAAAACTATTTGATATTTATTTAGATTGATTTTATTGTTAGAATGGAGTATGTAATATATATATATATATATATATATATATATATATATATATATATATATATATATATATATATATATATATATATATATATATATACATATATATATATATATATATATATATATATATATATATATATATATATATATATATATATATAACGCTAGGCTATGATCATGCCTCTATATCACGCCAGAGCATTAGATATATAATAAGACAAATATTTTAAATTCGTAATGTAATCGTAATCTACGCAGCATCAGCAGGCAATGTGCAGGCAAAATTATCTCGACAATACATAATTCAGTGAAATTGACATTTTAATACTATAGTATATTCATGATAAAGAAGAATAGAAATTTTAAACAATAATTTCTGACATTTATGTGTTTAATCAAACTAACACGCTTTATAATATTATAGTATAGAAAAAAAATATAATCTATATTTACTTTGATTTTGGTTAGAAATATCTTCACTTAAAATATGAACATTCTTTTTAGTGACATAAGAAACTAAGTGCAACTATTTACTACGGTAAGCTGTAATACTCAAATACTCCTTTGTGATGCGACGATGCAAAAGATGAAGTTATTTATAATTAAGTCTTAAGGAAAATTATAAATTTCAAATATTAAAGCAATATTAATCAAAATATTTATAATTATAAAATAAGGAATCAAGATTTAAACTAGGTCAGGTTAGAAAGAGTTTCTGCTTTAAAAAAATATAGTTTTATTGTAAGAACGTTTGCAGATTTTTGTTGTTCGACGTTAAGTTATTCCATTATTACGACGATAAGTTATTCCGTTATTGATTAGGTTTATACATTTAGTGATTGGTCGGATTGAATTTAAAGCGGCATTTTGTTTAAAATATATGAGAAAACATAAATCTTAACTGAGATCATTTTATCAAATTGGAACCAAGCGTCAACCATTATACTACCAAATTCTTATTTGCATTAAAATATTTATAAAAAAAACAACAGTGACAATATTACTTATTAAAGCAAAACACAATTTTCCTTTTAGCAAATTTAGCTTCTATATTAACCTCACTGTGGTTAGGTCAATGCAAATGTAGTAAAAAATAAATATATATATATATATATATATATATATATATATATATATATATATATATATATATATATATATATATATATATATATATATATATATATATATATATATATATATATATATATATATATATATATATATATATATATATATATATATATATATATATATATATATATCTTCGCTGTATCTATCAAATGGTAGGGCAGGCAGAGGGAACTTGGGAATCTAGTGTTAAAACACTCCGTTCCACTTCCGTTCCCCAATTTGAGGCTTTGAGTGTTGAGTGGCGAAATTCAACGCCGCGCTTTCCTTGGTACCAGATCGAAGAAATGCAAACGGTAAATAATATTTCATTTCCTCGAGCGATCGAACCCACAACCTGTCGTTTACAGTGACACGCTTGTGCCGCTGCGCCATGACAGGCCTCATCATCTAATGTACTAATATACTATATTACACATGAGTCCACTAATTGATCCTAGCCAAGCATGGCCGTAGGGAGGATTAGAGCGCTCCCCAAAAGTACGTACATATATATACATACACAACACACGCATATTTCATTACAAAGGATTCAGAACTCGATCCAAGACCTAACCACTGTTTGTTGATACATTGCACTTCATAATTAAAATCTACATGATTATTTGCAATGTTATTAGTTACAGCAAACATGATATATTATTTACGTATGTTTAAATGGCGTTAATTAATTAACTATTGGCGGTTATTAATATTGTTGCTTTATTTGTTGAATTCATTTATTTGTACCTCAAGAAGTTCGTTATGAGGTTTTATAATTAATAGTGCTTAGCTAATACATATTATTTTCTGTGATATAAAATATCTAATATTTCCTATTTCTTGTATAAATTCATTTACGACGTTAAGATAATGAATTTATCAATATTTGTCTTTGTTTTACTAACTTTCTCTCTCTCAGTTTCACGCTGTATCCCGCACGAGGCAGGGTAGGCAGAGGGAACCCGGGAACCTAGTGTTAGGACACTCCATTCCACTTCCGTTCCCTACCTTCCACCGAATTTGAGGCATTGCGTGTTGAGTGGCTCAACGCCGCGTTTTGCCTTATTACCAGAGCGAAGATATGAAACATTAAATATTTAAATTGAAAATATTAAATATTTCACTTCTTCGACCGGGGATCGAACCCAGAACCTGTCGGTTACAGTCACACTTTTGTGCCGTTGCGCCACGAGAGGCCTCATTTACTAACTTAACCTGGTATATATGCACAAAAAATTGTGTTAACTTTAAAAAAATATATTCTTTATGCGTTGTTAATAAACATGTTTGTTATGACAAGATAACTGACTGAATATACTACTGAAGCTCAAATTTAATATCAATTTCGATCATATTTAACTGCATTTTGGGTAAGCTTTAAAGAAAATTGGGTCTAGATAAATTAAATATTTGACCATATTTAAACAGTACAATAAATTATCAATATTTAGCTTGCTTATCGACTGGACTGTCTTTGCGTATATGTTTCCGCACGCATATATATTGTTGCTACAAAGTAAACAAGCAACCGTTGCGGAAAAAATGTGAGTCGGAGCTCTTCAAGGGTTCACCAGAGAATGCACTGATTTAAGATTTTAGCTCAACGGGGAGTACAATTTATAAAAATTGACAAAGATAAGTTTACGTACGAAAAATGAGACTATGAACCGTTACTTTCGTTTCCTCGAGTGATAATCGAAGCCTGACGCGTTTACAATGATATGATTTTGCGTTTGCTCAATGACAAACTTAAATATTTTTTATTTACTTAAAATTTATTCATACATTTTTCATAATTGGGTGTTTTTTTTTCACAAAGCTCATTCATCTAAACTGACTCTGCATTTCTTACGATGAGATCGCGTCTTAACTCGCATTCTTATGAGGCAATTAGGACTGCAACATCTGCTTACGACAGGTAGGTTACCCATTTTGTGTATCTTGCAGTATTTAATAACCACAAGATTTTTAAATACTGCAAGATACATCGTATGTAAACTTCAGCTGAGACGTTAGAACTTTTGTGAAAGAAAAATATATTTCAGAAATATGCACTAATATTTGTTAAGGAAGCTCAGTTTGATAATTGTTTAAAGTTTAATGCATGTAAGTTTTCTACTTTTTCTGCAGCATTGATTTGATTATTCTGTGGTCGCGCGGTCAACTGAAAATAACTAAGAGCTGTTTATGACACATGACGCATAACTGTAAAAATGAACTGTCAAATACAAATATGATTTCAATTACGAACTAGTAGTTCCTGAGATTAGCGCGATCATTGAAACAAATTCTTAATTAATTTATAAAATATTGATATAGAAGAATAGATATATAAAAAAATATTATATATTAGAATTAACAAGACGTGTGACGAACGACTGTAAATGAATGGAAGTTAATGCAAGTCACAATGGCGGCACGACGCGACATTGCTTTGCGGAAAAAAAATCAATTAAGTAGTTTCGTTGACAGTAACATGTCTATATTTAGAAATTGCAGATTCTGCATGAAATGGAAAAACATAAATTACGTATTTATTTCTTGTTTTTATAAGTATAGGAATAAATTAATAATTATTAGGTTTAGTATATAGGTATAACTTTCTTTTTTAGCTTCACGCTGTATCCCACACGAGGCAGGGTAGGCAGAGGGAACCCGGGAACCTAGTGTTAAGGCTCTCCGTTCCATTTCCGTTCCCCACTTTCTGCCGAATTTGAGGCATTGCGTGTTAAGTGGCGGAACTCAACGCCTCGCTTTGCCTTTTTACCAGAGCGAAGAAATGAAACATGAAATATTTTAAATTGAAAATACTAAATATTTCATTTCCTCGACTGGGGATCGAACCCAGAACTTGTCGGTCACAGTCACACGCTTGTGCCGCTGCGCCACGACAGGCCTCAAACCTAGATATAACTTGAGTGTAAATTATGTTACCAAATGTGACTTTTGAGTTTGAGGGCACAGTCAAGGATTTTTTTTAAGTAATTGTCGACGCATTGCTTGCTGATTTTACATGTTAAATCATAATTTGAACTATTTTATAATTGAAATGGAATACAATACAATATTGCACTCTGGTATACATACAGACTGATGATATATATATGTATTAAATATTAGGTATATATCTATAATCATTGCACTGTGTGGAATTTGTACGTTTAATTATCACATAGTTCTCTAACAGTGCTCAGCTTGAGTGATTTAAAATAATTATACGGACGTAAGGTCGGTAACGAGATAGTTGTGTATGATTATATTGCTAAGTAAGTTTATCACAAGATGGGAACATTGTCTTAACACTAGGTTCCGAAGTTTCTTCTGTCTACCCTTCTATGTGCAGGATACAGCATCTGCTGTTAAAAAAAAAATAAAAAAATAAAAGTTTCATTTCTTTTTAGATAATTTTTCAGATAACTTGTTTTTTATGTGTATATGAGCTGATGTTAGGTCGGACAAATTAATTAAATTAAAGAAGATTTTTTTTTTAACGTATGAAATTTACATTCGTTGCGTACTCAAGAGATGCAGGCATATTCCAACAGTGAGACAAAATTTATTGTGTATTTTTCTACATTTTAATCAATTTCTAAAACAAACAAGGTGCTATCCAGATATATATTTGTGTAATAATTAATGAATTTAGGGTAAAACGTCCGAACTACACTAGTGTAGGCTCAATAAGTATTGTGTGGTTACTATATTTGATAGGGAAATGTTGATTGTGATGGGGGCGATGCAGAGGGTTGATTTGATTCATAATTATAACATGATATTACCTGTCAAAATCAGAAATTAAATCAGTATCAATTTAGTTCTACATTGCAATTAAAAATATAATTGATAAATTCAATGACTACATACATACATTTGAGTAGAAGGTAAAGTGGCAAAACTCAAGGCCGAGCATTGTCTTGTTACAAAAAACAATAAAAATATTTAATTTCTAATGTACCTCAGAATATTTATATCGGCTTAGAGCCGTTAAAGGGATAGTTCACTTATTCAGGGTACAACATAATTAGAATTCTTGGTACCAACCACCAATAAGAAAACTTTTAAGCAGTGCAACTCAACTTATATTATGACGTCATTGTCAGTATATTTAAAGAAAATGTTGCAATACGCAAAACAATTCTCGCAATAAGTGCAAAATTACCGAATAGCTTTTAAGATTTGCTTTTTCGCATTTTTTTTATTAAAAATATTGTACTTTTTGAATTTAATAATGTATTTTCTCCAATTATGACGACATACATAAAAAAACACTCTGTACCAATCCGATATGTCAACTTTCACGAAGTACACATTGCTTTGGTTAAATATAATTTGAAGTCTGTCAAACTGACACTGTTTAAAATGACAAGGACAGCTTAAAACCAAATATTCAAGCTATTATTTCAGTGATAACTAAAATTCAATATTGGAACTATGTAAACCGGTACATTTTGCTAACACTATATTTTTAAGGGATTACTAATAATATATTATTTATCATTTTGATAAAGGTTTTTTATAATTTTTAACGGGTATTCTTACGGTGGCATCACAGTACATATATGATAATACAATGCTTGTTCGAAAAAATAGCCAGCAAAGTAAAAACTATCTCATCCCTCCTAGTTTTCGTCTTCAAAAAGTGAGTAAGTCTTTTATGGGACACGGTACACGTATGTATAATAAAATTCCACAAGTAATTTTAAATTTGCCACTTCAAAAATTTAAAGTGAAAGTTAAAAATATATTGTTAGGCAAAGCATATTATTCAATTCAAGAATACTACAATGATAAGAGTGCATGGGATTAAATGCTGTTGGTACTCACTCAGGAAGCTATGTTATATATTTACTTTAATTGATATTTGGAATAGAGCAACTGTTGAGTTTCTTGCCGGCTTTTCTCCACACACCCGCCTTCCGACCCGGTGGTAGCTTCCTGTAAGGACTGACACTACAGACACTTGTAACTTGACGATTCAAAAGTGCTTGTAATGACCTAATCGAAGCTTGCTAGTTTCTTGCATTATTCAAAATTTATCTCAGTACTGAAGTCGATCTAGAGGTTAATGTTAGTAAAGGATTTTTAAGATAGTTCATATAAATTGTGTTACTAGTCCCCAAATAGACATATCTTACGTGTCGGATCTAAGACTAATTCCAAGTAGGGTAATATCAGAACCATTTACGTGATATAGTATAGCCTATAGCCTTCCTTGACTACAAAAGCTATAGCTTTCTTTTTTTTTACCTTCACGCTGTATACCGCACGAGCCAGGGTATGCAGACGGAACCCGGGAACCTAGTGATAAGATACTCCGTTCCACTTCCGTTCCTCACTTTCTGCCGAATTTGAGGCATTGCGTGTTGAGTGGTGGAACTCAACGCCGCGCTTTGCCTTATTACCAGAGCGAAGAAATGAAACATTAAATATTTAAATTGAAAATATTAAATATTTCATTTTGCGACTGGGTAACTGTTCAATTTTATATTATGAAAACATCACTATAAACTACGTAGTACTATCCTTTTCAAGTACAATAAAAATGAAAAAGTCACGCAATATAAAATCTAAACGTATTAAGTTCTTTTAAACTTACATAGAAAATATGTCTGCAGATTCTTAGACGAAGACTTAGAAAGCGAAAGAAATGCTTGTTTTCTTTTTATCAATTATATTGCTTCACGGGCGAAGTTATAAATACCGGTGTCGATTGAATTACAGAAAAAAATATTATTACGAGCGAGTCTAGGCAACAGTTGTGTACGTTTCATTTTGCTCCGCTATTCAGTTTGCACTTTTCTACGACTTCTTTTTAAACTTCAATAAAAAACTAAACTTCAATAAAAATGCTTGTTTGTTATTTAATGATGTTGAAGATATTAAAATTAGAAATGTTTTTAAGAAAATAAGTGTTAAGTACAAAATACAGTATACGTAACAGATATTTTGTGTGTAATTTAATAATTTGATTATATTAGCTTTTTGTTTCGTAAATTTCAAATAAAATGCAGTTTCAGAAATGTAATTCCGCCACTCAACATCCAATGCCTTGAATTCGGTGGAGGTGAGGGTGGTTAGTGAGGAACAGAATGGGATGCATGCCATACACACTAGATCTGTATATATATATATATATAAATATATATATATATATATATATATATATAATATATATATATATATATATATATATATATATATATATATATATATATATATATATATATATATATATATATATATATATATATATATATATTTAATTCCATAGTTTGATATACATACATTTTTTTTCCAGATCTTATCTAATCGGTATTGTCTTTATACTAACCTCTAAGTCTGAGTACCTACTACCGACAACTTGTTGGAGTCTCGTGAACTTTACCAATTATTACCTTTCTGTAGGCGTAGACAGTAGGTATTAGGAAATGCGCTTTGTATCGTTTCCTTTCTATTGTTAACTAACATGTTTTACAGAAAATGACGAATTGCTTATCGAAAGATTTGCTTTTATGCGCCATTTTTTTATATTGTAGCATAAACTACAATGAAAAATTATATTAATAAATTTAAGTTTTAAATTAAAGGAATTCAATAAAATGTATTGAAACGAAGCAACATTTTTCTCAAGTTCTAAATTTCTAGTAGACCTATACTATTATAATGACAGTACAATAAAAACAAAATATTCAAGACATCTTTTGTGGTTAAGCCGTATTGAAATTGTTATATATACACTATTTCTGATGACGGTCCATGATGAAATTGATATTGTATCTATATCAACTTATATCCATTGTACGGAAGACTGCCTGTCTATTTATCAACAGAGCTTTGATGTATGTCATGTCAAGAGCTTTCGCCTTTGATTGGCGCCGCAGGTACTTTGCCTTGTAATAGATTGGTGCAATCAGTTTCAGTGGATTTAATTATTTTAATTTTTCTTCTCAAAAAAGATTACAGGAAAATTGAGTTGTCTCCAAAATAAAGAAATATTATAAGTTATAAATGAAAGTAGAACCATACTGGATATTTGTTTTTTGCATAAAGTTGCAAATGGAGGGATAGACTTCAGGAAACTTTATTATCATTATAAATATATATATTTATATTTATATTTACCTGTACAAAAACAAAAAGCTTAAACGATGAAAATATCCGTTCAAAGAAGTTTGAAATTGTTTTTTTTCACGCCGTTACGGGCTACGAGTACAGCGTAGATGCTCCTTTTACAAAAAATAGGACTGTTATTTTTAACTTGCCACCCACCCTTTCGTATCTTCCTGAACATAAAATGTAAGAATTAAATAGAGAACAGATTTTATTTGATAGTAATGTACATTTTAAATAATAATAACTTAAAATTATATAATATAAAGTAGTCATTTAAAAATTCAATTTAAAAGCATGATCAAAATTGTTATTTTTTTAATGATATAACATCGTCACATTCGTACTTTGTGTGAAAAGTTTCATACAGCGTTACAACACCTTTTTGCAATACAAATCTAGCTGAATGCATAGTGATGAAGCGTTCCAAGCCGAAAGTTCTATAGAGTTCAAACGTTATACCGAATTATAAATTTTATTGATATTTCATTTTTAAAAACCATTCTTTGTAATTAAATAGCATATACAATAAATAATAAACAATAACAAAATATTTCTTTTCTTAATCATATATCGCATTCTCCAGTCAATCAAATGGTCAAATCCCCCTGCGAGGGGTTACATAATTATAATTATTGTGCGGCCGCCGGGGGTTAAACACAGACGGGCGGCCACTGGTATGTTATAAAATTCTTGTCTAATTAAATGTTTCCATATAGGTATTTAGCTAAGCTCATCACTAAAATCAATCCATTTGGCGTAATCAGAATTTTTGCGTAAGCGTACTTAGCAATGCAGTCGAATTCTACTACAAACCATGGCATAAAGTCGGTGTAGTTTTATTGGAGGAATGTTTTATTAAAGCACATAGAGTATATGCAAAGCGGTTACGATTTGAATTTCAGAATATCTCTTGATTGTGCCAAAATTGAGAATGGACTAAATTAGTAATGTTTATTTTGTCCAGCCTTTTTAACGTTTAAGAAATAAGGATTTTAATTGTTTATATACGGAATACATTTCTAAATTGCTACATACACATTATATACATGTTATATTTCATTTGACGCGATAACAGTTTTCCACAGGTGAAAAAAAATATTTTTTAATTATTTTTTCAAATAAAACTGGAAAAAGTTGTACCGTTAAATACTGCGCTCGTGGTTTCTTCTTCAAAGTAGCCCTTTAGTAGAAAAAAAACTTGTTGTAATTTCTTTTTGTCCTTTATATATTAATAATATCTATTTTATATATTAATAATATCTATTTTAAACGTAAGATTTGTTGTGTAACGAGACCTGTTAGATAATTCTAAACGCATTCATGCTTCAAGGCTTCAAGAGTTTATATTTCCTCAAGTTTTTTAGTTTCTAAACTCTTTCTGTGAGTTCATAACTTTCGTAAAGTTAATATTATCTATGTTATATAAATATTTTTCTATGAATATCGTCATACAGATAAAAGTGTGATGTCGTATAGAAAATTGGTTTAAAAATACCTTTCAGTTGTAACGTATATATCTATCAAGATCTGTTAATAGTTTTATAATAGAATCAATAATTTAATTTGTAATTTGCCTGTGATTCTCTATTATTGTTCTCTCTTTGTCTTCATTTATTTATTATATTTTAGTATCCCATAAATACATTGTATCATTTGAACTCTCCAAGTTTTAAAAACGAGATTTTCACCGTATTAAGATTTTGCAAGCCGCTATCGAGATATTAATATAGATAACGTATCAAGAACAGAGTTCGATAACATGTAGGGTTTAACAACAAGCTAACCGGAATATACTGGGCATATGACAGTAAGTGATGAGACGTGTGCATTGGAATGGCAATTACCCTCTGGCGTTCACTACGGGCGACTTCACGTTAGAATTTATCAACATCAGGCGTAGACCTAACAGATAATGCTAATGACTTGTCTAAATTAATTAGTTGATTATGTTTATCCTAGTTAACTAGTTTAGATAATTTTACTTGAAAAAAGATTTATTTCTTGTTTTGAAATGTAGAAGTTGAATAAAATTCTATATAAAACGCTATATAAATTGGTTATAAGTATGTAAAATCAAATTAAATCACTCTTAATCAGGTGTGCAGAGTTATCAATTTATTTTATAGTTAATTAATTCTTAAACTAGATCTCAATTACCAACCAACATAAACTAATATCACGGTAGTTTGAAATGCTCTCAGTCAAATTATTATCTACGGCAAAGTTTAATAAATTTTCCGTCGATTGGATATGGAATTAGAGAGTTTGTGGAGAATTGTTGTTGTGCATTGAAATACTCGAATTCTCACTCGTGTGCTTTGAAGCCGTCGTTATAAACGTATGTCTGTTATTGACATAAAATTTAAGTTAGAAATTAGTATTAAGATTTTTTTTACTTTCCTGGCAATGACGAGCAATGTTCTATATCTTTTCATATTTTCGCCGTGTGATTCCGGCTTAGAATATGATCACCCTGGTACTGATGGTGTCGTAAGAGGCGACTAAAGTGCGTGTGGTAGAGTCACGTTGCCAGTAATGGCAACACGCATGGGCAGACTCGACCGGATCATTACCACCCCCGGCATTTAAGACCGGCGTTTAGTAGTGGCTTTGGCCACTGCGTTTCGCATTAATGCCGGGCCCCGGTGCCCCTTCCACCTTAAAGGACGGCAACGCTCCTGTAGCTCTTCTGGAGTTACACGGGGTCGTGGGCGACGGTGATCACTTATCATCAGGTGACCCGTACGCTCGTTTGCCGTCTTTTCCATAAAAAAAAAATAGCTTTCGATGGAGTGCTGGAGGTGGTCATATTTTTTACGTGACCTGATGTGATAGTCACTAATCTCAACCGAGGTCCCTCGGCTTTTACTTGCCTGCCTTTTTAATTACTTATTACTTACTTAATCTTGCTTCTTGTTTCTCTTTTTTCAAGTTCAAGTTAAGCTCTATAATCATAGCATGTAAATACGTACAAATTCATATATGATCAATTTTACTTACAGAACGTCTCAATAATCAGATCTTTATAATAAATTATACACCATTTTCATGAAATATAATGAAATATAATATTGGTACAATATTTTGTTAATCTAATAATAGTGTTATAACGTAAGTGTAATTAAGAAGAACCATTTAAAATACTTACTCAGCTCCACGCCGTATCCCGTGTTAAGACACTTCGCTCCACTTCCGTTTCCAACTTTCCGCCGAATTTGAGGCATTAGCGTGATGAGTGCCGGAACTCAACGATGCGCTTTGCCTTATAACCAGAACGAAGAAATGAACACATTAAATATTTAACGTTTTTTTTTAGCTTCACGCTGTATCCCGCACGAGGCAGTATAGGCAGAGGGAACCCGGGAACCTTAAGATACACCGTTCCACTTCCGTTCCCCACTTGAAAATATTCAATATTTCATTTCCTCGAGTGGGGATCGAATCCACAACCTGTTACAGTCACACGCTTGTGCCGCTGCGCCACGGCAGGCCATTTTAAAATACTTGAAAATTACGTTTTAATGTATAATATAATTTATTTTACCATTTTAAAATACACGTAAATGTTTGATTTTAAACAATGACGTCAATCAAGCACTTGCTTTGTTGCGAGCATGAAAGGTGCATGTATAATTGAAATTTTACGCCGAAGAGTGTTTCGAACACGTCGTCATGGCGCACGTCAGTACAACGTGTTTACGGCAACACGATGGTTGGTGGACATCTCGATTAGTGAATCGCATAAAATAAATTAATTTTGTATATTAAATATTGAAATATTATTAATAGTTTGAAGCCTCTAGTCGCAGGGGTGACTGTTAAAGGGCCTATCCCTTTAACAGTTTAAAGGGATAGGTTGTGAGTGTTAAAGGGCCTATCCCTTTAACAGTTTAAAGGGATAGGTTGTGAGATCGATCCCTCGGAGATATAAAATATTTAAAGTTGTTATTTATTAGATCTGCAAAGCAAGGCAAAGCGCCGCGTTGATTTACGCCGATCAATACGGAATACCTCATATTCGGTGGTACTTCTTAACATTAGGTTCCCGAATTTCCTCTGCCTAGTTTTCCATGTGCAGGGGAAACAGCGTAGAAAAAAAACATAAAAAAACAAAAGTTCAAATACATGTATAGGTTTTTATTTTATTGTTGTATATTTTATAAGAATACTTACTTACTTACTTACTTAGCTTCACGCTAGATCCCTAGCGGGGTAGGCAGAGAGAACGGAGCACCAAACGCTACGGTCTCGGCATACCTATTTCGCCTCGTCCACTGTCATCAACCTCTTCATACATGCCCTCCGGGGGGTCCTCATGCTTTTTACGTGACCTACCTCCAATATCATCGATACTGTGTTTTCGAAGATCAACCGAGGTCTCCCCCTCCCTCTCTTACCACTAACTTTTCCTTCATAAATCTTTTTTACCATTCTTTCTTCACTCATTCGCTCGACGTGCCCAAACCACCTGAGCACGTTTTTCTTCATTCTCACTGTGACATCCACGCTAGTACCTGCCATTCTGTGTATTTCTTCATTGAATATGCGATCAGATAAACTGACTCCGCATATCCGACGAAGAGATCACATGTCTACAGCAATCATCTTTCTTACATTATTTTATAAGAATGTGTTTTAAAAATATTGTTAAGAAACAGAACTCAACGTCGTGGAATTCCAACACACAATTATCGCGTTTAAAGGCAGACACTGTCCCACTGCGCTACGATAGCCTTTACAAACAGCTTTGTTCTAACATGAAGTTTTAAATCATTACTTAACTATAGCTGTTGATACTCACTCGGGTAGCTTGTTATGAATTTATTGTAATTATATAAAAAAAAATATGACAAAAAAATGACTTGAAAAGTTTATGTGTATGAATAGCTGTAAGCGGAACAACATGTTCTTAAAAGTACCTACAGCTTTACTTGATAATTACTTCTTTTAGTAATATTTTTACAGTGAAATCACTTACTTTTAATTTTATTTTATAAATATATAAGCAACAAAGATAATTTTCGTCGATTTTCGAACTTTGAATTTTTACGCTGTAAATCTAGAAGTGATAAGAAATTTTCCTTACGTCGATTTCTGGAAGCGTTGTGTGTTAGTTGGCGAAACTCATCGATAATGAAGTTGATAAACATTAAATTTCCTCAAGAAGGAATCAAACCCACTACCTTGTACGTATATAGACTCACGTTCTTGATCCTGCGCCACTACTGACTACACAAACACAACACAACTCTTGATATTCTTTCAATTCATCTCTCTCTCTCTCTCTCAGCTTCACGCTGTATCCCGCAGGGTAGGCAGGGAACCCGGGAACCTAGTGTTAAGACACTCCGTTCCCCACTTTCCGCTGAATTTGAGGCATTGCGTGTTGAGTGGCGGAACTCAACGCCGCGCTTTGCCTTATTACCAGAGCGAATAAATGAAACATTAAATATATAAATTGAAAATATTAAATATTTAAATTCCTCGAGTGGGGATCGAACCCAGAACCTGTCGGTTACAGTCACACTCTTGTGCCGCTGCGCCACGACAGGCCTCCTATACACAGGCTTCAATTACATGACTAATTATTATATGGAAACTTCCATGCTGTCTCGCATTACTTATACAAGTTAATAATATAAGCAAATACTACAGAGACTAGTTTCTATTAATATAGTAAAAAAAAAATATTTGAAGAAATGAAAATACTAAATATAATATAAATTGAAAATATTAAATATTTAGTTTCCTCGAGTGGGGTTCGAACCCACAACCTGTCGTGGTTTTTTTCTGTATATTCATGACATATTTAGGAAAATTATAATCATTTACGAACATGTGGGGTAAATTGACACCGTCGTACCGCAGTTGGTGTGTTTCCCTAACTGATAATGTTATCAATAATCTTCAACAGTTATCAACAGTCTTTGTTTACATTGTTATTTTTAATAAATAAGTAGATATAAGTGTGTCTATATAAATAAATATAGCTAGTTAAAAAATTTTTCAGCATCTGCTTTAAAAATTCGTTTGGATTATTTTCTTTAATTTTCTATAATAAGTTCAATGTACACATTGGACTGACAATAGTAAAGTAAAGTTGGATCAGTCCAATCCCATAGTACCTCGAATTCGGGGGAAAGTGGGGAACAGAACGGAGTGTCATAAAACTAGGTTCCTAAGACCGTTTGTCCACCCTTCATGTTTCGGATACAGCGTAAAGACGACGATAATGATGATGTCAACTGACAGACGAAGTATTCGAAATATCAAGTTTCAGAAAATTATTAGAAATAATTTGATTTAGACAAAAAAAAAATGGCATAAGTATTTCTTAAAAAATATATTTATTTCAATTGGATTTGTTTTTATCTTTTGGTGCATCTTTAATATCTAGTGCATTAATAGAAATAAGAAACAGTCGTCACCTTTTAGCTCTCAGGGTACTTCTTGTACTCTATTATTATATGAAAATTTCGTCCAGAGTTTATTTATTTTTTGTTAAGTAAAGATAATTATTTATAAAATTTTATAAGAGACACATACAGAGGTATATTATATATTTATACAACTACAGTTTTCAGCGAGCTTTATTAGGAAGGAAATGTAACATATAAATGAAAGTTAATGTGTTTGAAGTCACTTCGCAACTATTTTCATATCATGCGACAAACGCTTTACGTCTACATATTGTTTTCCTATAAAGTCGACGAAATGAGACAGACGGATGAACATTTTAATACGGATTATACTCGAAAGTCCATTTATGATGTTTCGACAAAAGGCCCCAGGCAAACCTAGGGCGGGTCGCTGTCGCTATTGTATAAAAGTATTCACGGTAACTCACTTATGCGTGAAACAGAGTGCACGATACGAAGTTTACAGTTTCACATTTTATTTTAACGAAATATACATATAAGTGCTAATTAAATATCTAATGCGAAAGAAATTAACGTTGTAAACAATTGTTTACCTACATCATCAATACAATCAATATTTTACAGAACATTTTTATTGAATAGAAATAAAAATATAAAGAACAATCATAAGCCACTCGAGCATTACATAACAATCCTGGTGCGCTACTTAGAATTTTCTCAATTTCTTTGAAAATAAATATGAATACTTGATGCATATTTATTGAGTAACAACATTGCTTTTCAAAGACATGATTATTATTTAGAAAATATGAAATTAATCTAATAATTTTATTGTCGTTAAAATGTTAATAGTTCGGTAAAATACATAGTGTTCTATCAAGGGATAATATAGACAAAACGATGGAGTTTCAAGAAAAAAGTATACAGGGCCCGACTAAATTAGTAAAAATGGTATTCTATAATTAAAAATAAGATGAAGCCTAGAAGCCAGTGGGTACGAGCACGTGACTGTAAACGTGACAAGTCATGTTGTCAATCCGTAGGGATTCAAAGAAATGAAGTATTTAATATACTCAATTTTAAATATATATTTTTTTTATTTCTTCACTTTGGTATCAAGGCACGGTGCGATGAGATGATGAGCGTGCATAGAGTTCCACCAATCAACACGTAATGCCTCAAATTCGACGGAGAGTAGTAGAAGTAGGAGCGTCTTAACTCTAGATTTCTAAGTTCCCTCTCCCTAGCAGCAGGGTTCTATGTTAGTAGAATAGATAAATCCTGAGGTATTTGGTATTAGTACTTCGAGGATTTCTATGAGGAGATATAGCTCAATGACGTTGCAACAAAAAAAATGTGACGTGTGAATGTGAGTATCAAAAGAACTGAAGCGCCCGCCTTCACCCCCACTTTCTTTATTTGACAAAAACAATGATAGTATAGCAAAATTTTCAGCCAGCAATATTAGTTTGTTAACTGAAACGTCAATAAAACGTATAATAACTATAACTGCTGGTGAAAAATCCCATTGAAAATGTTAATTAAAATGTTATGAAATGTAGATAGATATTTCTGATTCAGTTTTCTATAATAAATTTCGCCGTGGAGTTCAAAGTAAATTTGGTTTTAATTAAATATTGATAAACGTACGTACGTTGGAAAACAGTTCAATTCTTCAATTTCATTGCATAGATCCGATTAAAAATGGAAAAACAGACCAATAATTTAGAAAGTGCATTTCATATTGGTCGTACTCTTGTTATATTTTTTAACAATGTATTTTATATTTTAAATTAATAAGTATGTTTGTATGTCTTTTACAGTCATAAAAGGTGCTCTTTCTAGCTATCTCTATTCTAGCTACTTGATAGTGACGTGTTATTGCTTAAGATGAAATCATTATTAAGGACGTAACATAAATGTTTATTACAAATTCCTTATAAACAAGTAACTTGGAAAAAAATATTTTAGTCAAATTACAATAAATGGAAAAATGTTAAACTAGTATATAATTGCTAACTAACAAAAAACAATATGGTATAAAAAACATAACAACAGTTGTATATATTATATTACTCAGCTTCACGCTGTATCCCGCACCAGGCAGGGTAGGCAGAGGGAACCCGGGAACCTAGTGTAAGGACACTCCGTTCCACTTCGGCTCCCACTTTCCGCCGAATTTGAGGCATTGCGTGTTGAGTGACGGAACTCAACGCCGCGCTTAGCCTTATTACCAGAGCGAAGAAAAATGAAACATTAAGTATTTAATTTGAAAATATTAAATATTTCATTTCCTCCATGTATTTGCAACATTTTCCTCACTCTAATCACAAAAGAGTGAGTTTCGCTACTCAAAATTAGGTGTTCGAATGATGTCTTAAACGGAGTGTCTCAAAAGCAATAATTCCATGAAGCATAAGGTGCTTTAATTTTTCACTTAAAGCGCGCATGCGTGATAAAAGTCTTATAAAGCTCGAGCTGGACGCCCCGAAGTGCAGTTCGTCCGCGTCGGTCCTTCCAAGCGAAAGTACGCGCTGGTAAAGCGCTGAAAACTAAGTTCCCTTGTCGGGTATACGTTTAGTTACATGCCGCCGCGGTATCGGTACCATGGTGTAAGGTAGGTAATTACTATAATATTTTCCTTATAATTAAATTTTTATATGATTTCTGTTCATTTAGCTTTTTTTTTAATTATTTATGTATTATAATTATATTCAAAGGTTTTTTTATATAACAAAGAATTAAAGGATTTTTTTTTTCAGTTCTTAATTTAATTCCATTACTTTACTTATTATGAATAATTGATGTGTTTTATACTTTCGAGCTTGAGTTCTTTTTACAATTTATTTATTATTTTATGTGCTTATATATTTTGTCTGTTCATGAAAGCCTCATAAAATTTTAAGTAATTATTTAACAATTCAGGGGAATTCTTAAATAAACGTAATATATTTGTATCGTTACATTTTCGTTGTTTTATATTTAAATTGAATATTTTAATGTCTAACAAGAAATTATTTGTATTTTTTTATGATGAAAGCGAGTAATATTGATAAAGTTTTTAGATTCTCGCATTTTTTCTATATACAATAATACAATTTTAATTTTTCTAAAAATATATCTGTTATAAAACCTTTTTTTAGTTTAGCGCAATAATTAAATTTCCTCAAATTATGAATATAAAATTATATACATTTGAATATGTCATACTTTAATATTGACTAAGGTGATACTATATCACTACAAATACATACATTTAATTTGTTTTTTTGAAAGAAATATACACCAAAAATTAAAATTTCAATTACAAACTGTCCTAAAAGCCTATTTTTAGATTTAAAATAAAAAATATATATAAAAAAACTATTAATATATATTTTTTTTTACTCAATACTTGTAAAAAAAATAGTATCCATTTTATTGCACTACTTTGAAGGGCCCGGCAAACCTTCATGACCAATACAATTAACAGTCCATTGTTGGTCTGATTCTTTGACTGGGAAGGCTATATTTATGGCAATCTGCGATTTTGGTTTTTTTCATGTTCCCATTATGTCAAGGTTAAGCGCGGTGTTAAGCTTACGCCAATAATTAATATTAAAATTTTTATCTTTAAAATTTTTCTACCTTACATGGTAAAAGTATATATATATATATATATATATATATATATATATATATATATATATATATATATATATATATATATATATATATATATATATATATATATATATATATATATATATATATATATATATATATATATATATATATATATATATATATATATATATATATATATATATATATATATATATATATATATATATATATATATATATATATATATATATATATAATATATATAGATATATATATATAGATATATATATATATATATATATATATATATATATATATATATATATATATATATATATATATATATATATATATATATATATATATATATATATATATATATATATATATATATAGTTACCAAAAATGACATTTCTAGGTTTTCCTTGGCAAACCCACCAGCGCAAAAAAAATTAAATATTAGATATTTCATTTCCTCGAATAGGGATCAAACAGACCACCTGTTGCGTTTCAGGCACATCGCACGCTTGTCCCCCTGCGTCACCACGACAGGCCTTTATATTACTGATTATGTGTTGAAATTCTTTGAGTATATTGCCCTATTATCAAAATTCACTCAAACAATTTTTGATGAAATAAAAAGCATAAAATTGTGAAGCACAATAAAGTTACATGTTATATCGATTTAAATATAAAATTATATTTTTTTTACTATTTACAAGTAGTACACACATAAGAAAAAAATTACTTACTTAGAAAACTTGCCCTGGACGTATTCGAAGAGGCGCAGGTTCAAATCCCGCTACGTATAAATTTTAAAAATAACAAATCATAAATAACAAATATCATATTTAAAAAGTACAGACATAAAAAATAAAATTATCAATAATACGATAGATTTTTTCTAATAGAATAATATAACAATGTTAAACATTTGTTGATTTTTTAACTTCCACAATTCCACGCTGAGAAGAGAAAATTTTTTTTAGAAAACGTATAAAAAATCATAGTTGCGTAAACTTGGAATCAAGTTCAATTCCTACTTCCTATTTTAACATCTATAGTTAGTTATTGTAACTCTTAAGTAAAACATGGGAAATATTTATGTCAGTATAATTTATATGTAATTTCCATTCACACTATACCTGTGTATTACGGCCATCATATCATATAGAATATTAAATTCTGAAAATGACAAGCCGAATAAGTTGTTCGGCCGTGAATACCGCTCTTTGAAACAAAACGCTCATCCACAGGACTGTTTTCAAAAAAATACATTATATGTGATATTAAACTGAATTAATTCATAGTGTTTTCGTAATCTAAACTATACTATACCTTAAGTGTGATTTTATTACTAGAATTCGTTCGATCGTTCGATAATAGCAATTAAATTCGCCATCTCTTATAAATTATACTGGACGGACGTACAATAATAAAATAATTTTATAAATTCAACAAGATTACGTCCACCCATTGTAAAATATGAAATACAAAATATTGGCCTCTGAAAGGGAATAAATAATGAAATGTAACGTGGCTAAGTCTTTAAAAGGGACATTAACAATACCTATTTCCGGACATAAGCTTCTTATGTTCGAAAATGTCACATAACACAGAAATATATTTTCAGTAAATAATTTAAAAATTCTCTTTGAAAATTGTTAGGTTTTAATTAATATAGAACTTTATAAAGCTTCATAAGCTTTCTCTCTAGTTACATTAGTATCATAGTTGCTAAGTCTAGAATTAATCAACGTACAGCGCAACAAAACAAATATAATAATGGAAAAACTAATTTGCGCGTAAACTCGTGACAAATGTTATATCTATTACATTACAGTATATTACAGTATATTAAAGAAATACTTTCCAAGAATCTTAAAGAACAATATATGCATAAGATATTAATATAATAGTATATGATTTCGTTATAATATTGTAATGCGGAGTTAAATGCCGCTACTTACGTACGATGTATCTGTAATATTAAGAGATGGATGAAAAGAAGATTTTTTTTTTTTTTTTTTTTTTTTTCTCACTGCAATCTGTCTCGCTTGGACATTAAACAGTCTGTTTACCGTATATTCAAATTTTTTTTTTTTTTTTTTGGTCCAAGTCCACTGACTTGGCCCCTTCAATTTAATTTTTTGGTAGACTTTGTGACGGACATAAATCAAGAGGTGTTTTCCTTTTTAATCTTGAGAATATCGTTCTCGGTTTCATCAGTTCGGCTGCCAACTCGTTTATGTGAGTTAAAACACGGTCTTTGTATTTAGGCATTAATTTCCTTATTTCCTCTTTTACTGTGGAAATTTTAAGATCATGGTGCAACCTTTCGTTTGTCAAGTACCAAGGGGAGTCTGTTAAAATTCTCAGAACTTTCGATTGGAATCTTTGCAATATTTCTAGATTGCAATTTGCAGCAGTGCCCCACAGCTGAATTCCATATGTCCAAGTTGGTTTAATAATGCACTTGTATATAAGCAATTTGTTTTCTAGTGATAGCTTGGAGTTCTTATTTAACAACCAGTAATATTTCCTAAGTTGTGCGCTGAGTGCTTTGCGCTTAGTGAATATATGTTTTCTCCAAGTAAGTCTTCTATCCAGGTAGATTCCTAGATATTTGGCTTCATCCGATTGTGGTAGGTCAACGTTATTTAGGGTAACGGGTGGACAAGTTTCTTTCCTAAGTGTGTAGGTCACATGAACTGACTTATATTCGTTAGCTTTGATACGCCACTTCTTGAGCCAAGATGAGATGTTATCAAGACTCTTTTGCAGCAGATCCCTTGCTTTGTAAGCCACTTTGTTAACAGCAAGAATAGCTGTATCGTCAGCGAATGTGCCCACATTTACGCCATTAGTTTCTGGCAGATCAGAAGTAAAGAGTAAGTATAGCGTAGGACCTAAGACACTACCTTGTGGAACCCCCGCATGGATTACTTCCAGATTTGAAGTGTCTTCGCCTTGCCTTACAAAAAAGTGACGTTCGTGCAAGTATGATTTTAAGAATAGAAAGTAATTTATTGGGAGCATTTCCTTTATCTTATATAGGAGGCCTTCGTGCCACACTCGGTCAAACGCTTGAGATATGTCCAAGAATGCTGCGGAGCAGTATTCCTTATTTTCGAAACAATCGTAGATACTATTGACAAGTCTATGAGTTTGTTCTGTAGTACCATGACCCTGACGAAATCCGAATTGGTGTTTAGGGATAAGTTCTTTGTCTCTGAGTATAGGATTCAATCTGCTTAAGAACAGAATTTCGAGCACTTTTGAGGTTATTGGGAGAAGACTTATTGGGCGATAAGATTTAGGTTCATCAGCATTTTTTCCCGGCTTCAATATCATAATGATTTGAGCGACTTTCCACTGGGGCGGGACATAGTTTCTCCATAGTATTGCATTATATATCTGAGTTAGTACTACTATGCCCTCCTCCGGCAATTCCCTCAGAACTTTCGCCGTTATCAAGTCATAACCAGGTGCCTTGTGTAGATCTAGCTTAAGTGTAGCTCTGCGTACTTCAGCTTTGGTAAATCTGTTTATAGGTAGCTCAAGTTGGTATGTTGTGCCTAGCTCATGTGAGATTTCTGTAACTGTGTCCACGGAACCTTCATTGGCGTTTGGTTTGAATACCTCTTTCAAGTGCGTAGCAAAGGTTGAGGCCTTTTCCAGATCACTATTAGCCCACGAGTTATCCAGCGTACGTATTGGAGGTGAAAATGATTTGGGCCGCGTTAATTTCTTTGTGGCCTTCCACAGTGAGTAGTATGTTGCCCTAGTGGCATCTAGACTTGCAAGGTATATTTCGACGCCTAAGTTTTTGTAATCCAGCAATAGCTGCTTCAATGTAGCTGTGATGTAATTCAGCTTCTTCTTATCCTCAGGGTATCTTGTCTGCTGCCAGATTTTTCTAGTGGAGCGTTTTTCTGAAATTAAATCTCTTATGGTTTGTGGGCAAGAATTTGATTTAGAGTGTATTTGATGAGGTGTTGCTTCCCATGCCGATGTCTGGACGCAGTTGTTAAAATGCTCCACAGCCGTAATGAGGTCGTCATCTGATTTAAGGGCCATTTTTGTGTTTATTGTTGAAGATACCAATTCACGGTAAAGGGACCAGTTGGTTTTGTTAGAATGAAGTCGACACTGTCTCTGTGCTGTCTCAATATCTTTTCTTAGCGTTATAATAACCGGCGTGTGATCCGATGACAAATCCAAGCATGATTTGGCTGATATAAACGTATCTGCAATGCCTTTTGTCACACAGAAGTCCATCAAGTCTGGAGCTCGCTTCCGGTCTGTGGGCCAGTATGTGGGTTCTTGCGATGTGACTACTGATAATTTAATGTCCTGGCTTGCCAACAACAGTTGGCGTCCTTTGGGTGAGGTAACTCGTGAACCCCAATCCGTATGCTTTGCATTATAGTCCCCACCAGCTATAAATCTATTTCCGAGCACTGTGAAATAGGCAATATAATCATCCTTTTTTAAGTTGTGTTTAGGTGGACAGTACAGTGCAGAGACTGTCAATGGGCCAGTGCAGCTCTCAACAACAATATTTGTTGCCTGTATCATATCCATGCAATAGGGCTGCACAAGGTGGTGTTTAATATTTGATTTTATAAATATTGCCGATCCACCATGTGCAGAACCATCCGGGTGGTTCGTATTATAACATTTATATTGTGGGATGTTAATGTAGCTTTTATTGGTGAAATGAGTTTCAGATATCAACAATATGTCCACGTTCTTCTTATATAGGAATACTTTAACTTCTAAAGTATGTTTGAGCAGCCCATTGGCATTCCAAATTACTAACTTAAGTTTCCCGAATTTTTTAATTGGTTAGTTAGCGTTATGAGCAGATTGTTCATAGTTGTAAGTTGGGTCATTAATTGTTTTAACATCTCCACTATGTCCATCATGTTTTTGGTAACATTTTGTTCTTGGGCATCATTGGCGTCTGTTTTATTATTGTTCACATTTTGGTTACTATTTACAACCTGTGCATAGGTCTTCGTTTGTTTATTTGACATATCACGTAGGCTAAGTATTGTTTCTTTTTTATGAGGAGATCTGGGGATCCGTTTTTCATGTACAGGAGGGTACTTAATTTTCTGTAGTTCTCTGTATACATTACAGCCTTTATAATTTGTTGGGTGGTTTCCTTCACAAAGAACGCATTTCACATCACTTAGTCTACCTTTCCTTGCACAAGCTGACGAGAGGTGGTCTCCGGCGCATTTTATGCATTTAGATTTTCTGCGGCAATATTTTTTGGTGTGGCCATACTGCTGGCAATTTGAACATTGTGGTATTTCACGTTTGGGACGTGGTGGTTCGAAGTGTATTCCACAGTTTAGAAGCCGTTTGACACTATAAATTTCTTTATTATTACCCTGTGGTTCAAGTTCCACAATGAATATTGGCAGAGGTTTCTTAGTTAATCTTTGTTTTATATTCCAAATATTTGTCACGATTTGTCCTTGTTCTTTTAATTGTGATTTTATTTCATCTGTGTCAATAGAAGGGTGTAAATTTTTTAAAATTACCTTGAAACTCCTTTCCTCTTTTGGTTTGTAAGTATAGAATTCTGTTCCCCTTTCTTCCAATAACTTCACTATTTCCGAGTAAGTTTTAGATATATGTAATTGGATCTTGACTCTATCATTTTGTAAAACCCTCAGTGTATACTTCTCACTTAATTGTTCGTTGAGTAGGTCAATTAGAGGCTTTATGTTGGTCACTTTGTCTACAAAAATGGGGGGTGGTTTGGGTTCTTTTAGAGGCTAAGTTGTTAAGGTTACGTGATCCGTTTCTAGTTCAGCAAAGCGGTTTGAAGTTTCTATTGTCTGGCTAAGCCAATAAGAGTTTAATTTTGTTTGTTTACTCCTGCTTGATATTTCAGGACTTAACCGCTGTCGCTTTTTATTACTTACTTAATTCCATTTACCTTCAGAGGTATTATCATCATTTAATTGAGGAACGCTGCTGAGAGAATTCGTTCGTGGTCTGTTGGTAAATAATCCCTTGTGGAAGACTTGTTGAACATAATCTTTTGTTTATGCACTTAACTCCGTCGTCGATGACTTCAAGCGAAAATTGCCCCCCCCCCAGAATCCGAGGGGCTGCCTGAGCAATGGCCTGCCTCTGGGGCACAACATTGCTCAGAGAGGGATTCTCCGCATATCACGGTACCCTACTGGGGTAGTTTGTTTTGTTTTTCCGCCATTTCATAAAAGTTTGCTGCACCACAGCTTTGTCTTTTGTATCGGATAGGATCCCTTAGGCCGTATCTTCCTGGACTCAAGGCACGCCCATGCCTACTGGTTTTGGTTCACGCTAGGTATTTCATTTCCCTAGTACCACCCATATCTGGGAAGCATTCCCCTATCCACCACCTGGGGACGCGTTCGATGGGAGGGCCAGCAACTCCACACGAAGAAAAGAAGATAAGTAACATATAGACAAGGCCTTTTGAGGTCTGTCGTGGCGCAGCGGCACAAGCGTGTAGTGTAATACTGTAACCGACAGGTTGCGAGTTCGATTCCCATTCGAGGAAATGAAATATTTAATATTTTCAATTGAAATATTTAATGTTTTCATTTCTTCGCTCTGGTAATAACAAGGCCAAGTGTGGCGTAGAGTCCCGCCACTCAACACGCAATGCCTCAAATTTGGCAGAAAATTGGGGACGGAAGTGGAACGGAGTATCTTAACAATAGGTTACCGAGTTCTCTATTTCTTTCTCTGTCATGTGCGGGATACAGCGTGGAGTTTTTTTTTTTTTTTTTGAGTTTTATATAGACAAGGCCGTTGTGACGTAGCGGTAGTTCATGCTGTAAGGCTATAAACGCCACGGCTTTGTGTTCTACATACTTTCATTTGGAAGGAAAAGCGCGTCGTTAATTTCCGCCACTCAATACACAATGCTTCATCAATTTTGCGATGCGTGGGGAATTGAATGGAATCACTCCTCATGAAGGCATGCATGTGGTTGCTGGATGGTCTACTAGGCCAGAACATATTCGTATAATTGAAAGGGAGAATAACACAATAAGATAAATAACACAATAAGATAATAAAACGATATAGAAAAATGTTAAATCTAAATTAATTAATTAAATAAATAAATTGATCAACATTTTCTTTGTTTTTCAAACGACGTTAAAAACTTAATAAATAATAATATTAGTACACTATCGCATGTAATATTGTATTTATTAAACTAACTACGGTTCAATGTACTTAACAAAGGATTTGATTGAGACAGAGCGGATATTGGTACTGTTTTATCGTAAAATCATTTCCTGTGATAACAGGAAAGCTCCTTATACTGGCTTTGTTAAATATAATATATATAGTTCAGACAAGTTTATTTAGTTAAGACGGACGAAGGTTATATTGTGCATAACATAGAATGCCTGGCTAAGTAATTATAAATTGAGTTTAAATTGGCTGTTTCTTCGTTATTTATCACATCATGTATGTATATATATACTATTTCTTTTCTTTAAGGTCATACCGTAGCACAGCGTAGAGACGCTACGCTCGCGCTCCCTCGAGTGTGTTAGTTTACTTCATTGATTATTTGTTTTGCGCCAATAAAAAGAGTTAGTTGTATATATATATATATATATATATATATATATATATATATATATATATATATATATATATATATATATATATATATATATGTATATATATATATATATATATATATATATATATATATATATATATATATATATATATATATATATATATATATATATATATATATACATATATATATATATATATATATATATATATATATATATATACACACACACACACCAACAGCCTCTGCTCGTTCACTGCTGGTTATTTTCGCATCTAACCACGTCCACGTCGTCTGCATCAAACGATCGCTAATTAACCTACCTTTCATTGCATACGTTTATAACATAAAAATCATTTTCTGTCATAAGAATAATTTAGTATCTTCCACCTTACTGCTTGAAAACAACAAATTAACTACGGTGTACTTAACGTCGCTCAATAAGACTTTTCATATTAAGACTTTGGCAATAAATTGAATTGAAACTAATAAAGAACTCATCGTCTTTAGTTATTGAAAAAAAAAGCTTAATTGAAACATGTATTACGTGGAAAAGTGAATCATTGGAATTTTCTTCGTAAAAGCGATCGTTGAAAATTAATTTAAAATATTATCTCCTTGATATTTTTTATAAATTATCTAAATGTAAAATTTCTACTAAATTACTTCTGAGATTGTACGTATAACTTTTGTATTATAACGTCATAGTGAATAGCCAAATAAAAAATAAAAAAAAAGTACTCTATGGAAGTAATTTTACGTCTACGATACTTGATTATATTTCAATGTAATATAATTTTTAAATGCAATTTATTTTATAAAATTGTATGAACCATCACAACAATAATTAGATTTCTATAGTATAATATATCACTTAAGAGGTAGTATTTTGTCACTCACCTTAGAAAAACTATAATTTACTTATCAAGGTACCTTAACTTACTTCAGACATTTTGCGTCCCTATTATCGTTTATTTTCATACTTCCAACAAAGCACACGTGTATAGTATATACACGAGTGTACTAAGATAATCCTCGGTAACGTGACATCGTATAGAAACATCAGTGACTGCTTTGAGCTCGGATTAAATCTGGATTGATGGTTTAGTGCATATAACGATGTAAAATCTGAGAGCAACTTCAAAGGAGACGCAAGGGTATCAATATCCGGTATGGAAGTAATCAAAGAGATTTGTAACAGACTAACAGAACTTCATTATAATCCTGGACTAAATGTGATATATAAACCTTTATTGAAATACAATGACAACTTAACTTAATTTCACGCTATACCCCTAGCGGGGTAGGCAGAGAGAACGGAGCGCCAAACGCTACGGATGATACAAAAGATAAAATGATGTAATTTAAGCTTAAAAAGAAATCTTCGGAAAGTACAGTTAAGTATAAATACAGGAAGACGACATTGTCTGCTCTAAACGGAGATTGCTCATACAATAGTCGATGTCGGCTTGAGAAAATTTTTCTATCACAAACATTTCCTGTCTATCTCTGCCACATGCCAATTATAAAGTTTTAATAAAATAGTAGTTCGTTTTTGTATATGTTTATAAGTGAGAAAACTTTAATTATTGAATATTTTGAGATTTTTCATAATAATTTTATAAGCGCTCTATAATAAGCACACATTTTTTTCAATAGCCCTTCGCCCGTCTGTTCGTTTATTTTTCTGATTGTATTCTTATAGACTATTATCGATGCGAGTGGAAAGATTTTATAAACTTTTTCGTTGTTAGCTACTAGTACTGAGCAGGACTTAGGCTGTTATTTATTTAAAAATCGCTTATGTCATATTGAAAGAATCACTTAAATTATAATATAAATAACGCAGCAGTGGCATAAATAATGCCTTAGCAGAAGTTGTTTATGTATAATACAATATATTTTTCTCTTTCTCATTTCCTCTAGTGGGATCGAACCCAATGTGGGAACAATTTATTGTGTATAATATTAAATTAATATGAAACCTATATGAGTACCCATAACCGACTACATCACTTTGTATCATATATATTGTACGGATCAATTAGTGTAATGGTTAATTAAAACTTTCACATGCATGCTGATAGTTCAAAGTGTTTTATTAATTAATACTACAAAACACTAAAAGGTTGGTTTCGAGCTAAAATGTTTGACTGCACTGTTGCACTTAACTACAAACATTAATGTATAAATATTGTGGTAGGTTTACTTGCTGCATTATTATTTATTCATTGCAAATTTAACGAATAAAAATAAAATATGAAACACATTATTAAGCCATTTTTATATTACTTATCACCATCACCCCATATCGTGGACTTATCTGTGTGCAAACTGTACTGAGTTCGAGACCCGCTCAGAAACATTAATTATTTTCAATTCTTTATTTTGATAAAGAGGTAAAGTAACGTTTAGTTTCAGTACGCAATACGCATAGTTTCAAGTGGATAGAGAGTGCAGAACAGCGTGCCTTAGGTGCCTTCTTCTTACCTTGCGAGGAAATACGTTACGCAATTTTTCTATACTTTTGATTAAAATTCTAAATTAAATATTCTATTTTTAATTTAGAATCCACATGAAATAAAATAAATGCATTTAATTATATATAATTTACCATACCAATATTCCCAATGGAGACCTTTCAATAGCATTAAGCTAATTGGAAGTAAGACGTGTAATCAATGACTAGATAGATGCTTTGACGTTAACGTCGTTTGAGGGATTTCTGCCAGTATCGTGTACGTCTATGGCGTCTTTCAATAAATTTATAATATTCTTAGATACTAAAGAATATATATTTTATCATTTTAATATTACCTACAATCGGATTTATTTGGTTTTTAATTTATTTAGTGAAGGTAGTTGAATATTTCAATTTGCCGTTTATAATAAATATATTGAAGAAATATAATTATATATTTTTATTACAAACAGTTGTATGTCATCTATAAACGTTAAGAACTGAGGTAATTTTTCATTACTTTCAATTTTACCATATAAATGTAAAATATAAATGTCTTAAGTAATCCAATGAAAACTGTATAGCGGCCTTATGGAAATTGAGGTTTTAACACTATGTTCAAAAGTTTCCTCCGCCTACCCGATCATTTGCGGTAAACAGCGTTAAGCTGAGTGAGATAGAGTGAGTTATATTTTCATTTTTTTTTTTACTCTGGTAACAAAGCGCGGCGTTGAGTTTCGCCACTCAACAGACAAAGCCTCAAATGTGGCCAGTGGGACAAGTGGGGAATGGAACAAAGTGTAAGCAGTGGAAATTTAGGATCCTTTCACTAAGATTCCATAAAATGACTTATATGCGTTGAAAAACAGTTATATAGTTTTGATATATTCATGTAAAAAACCATTTTAACCTTCACAATCACAAATTTACTTACCAGGGATTTATTAAATTTCACAAAATATGTATTTTAATATGATTAAACTTTAAACGATATTCGGGATTTCAATTTAAGCTCTTTAAATCTAGTATAAAAGCAGTTACTACTAAAATAATGTAAATATTTATATTTTATTACTTTATTCATTTCTTTTTTTTTTTATAAGAAATTTGAACGTGATAACACAATAACATTTTTATTTCTGTGTTAAAAAACAAAAAATTTAGTACGAATTCTGATTAGGAATGGTAGGAAGAGAACAGCAACATCTATAGTGGCGTTTTAAGTGGTTACATTTTATGTAGTTAGAGATCTTTCGTGGCGCAGAGGCACTAGCGTGAGACTGTAAGCGAGAGGTTGTGGTTTCGATCCACTTGATGATGCAAAATATACATTATTTTCATTTCTTTGCTGTTTCCGTTGAGTTCCGCCATTCAACAGGCAATGCTTCTAAGTGAAAAATACAGTGTCTGACTTTGCCATATGCGTGATGAAGCGTGAAGAATAAAAATAAAAACATTACGTACCTAATTCATATAGGTGAAAGCAATTTACTGTATCTATTTTTAAAACTCAATAATTTAAAACGTGACCTTTACGTCAGTTCTACTATGAAGTTTAAATTTATAATACAATCATTATATAATCGAACGTCATTTCATATAGAAGACAGCATACAGAGGCAATCAATTATATTTTTATATCATAAGTGTACATCATTTTGTCCTTCACCCATAACGTATATGAATTTGCCATAGTATATTACATACATAAAGGCGTCAGTTATCCCTTAAACTAGAACTATTTCTTAAGAAGACGAGAAAAATTGCCAGATACCTACATATTTCATGTCATTATTAATAACTAATGTGGCCAGAGATTGAAAATATGATACTGATACCCTGTAAAATGTCAAGATGATGAGCGCTTTGTTATTTTGCAAAGTTAAGAGAAGCATTGTTTTCTTATAGACAAGATTGAAGCGCGCTATTATGTTAGTATAATGTACGTCTTATCAGATACCTATTAAAAAGAAAAATATTATAGCTTAGAAGTTTTAGAAACGTAGGTATTACTTTTTGTAATTTAGTACACTAATGTTATTGTTTGAGGCCCGTCGTATCGCAGAGGCACGAGAGTGCGACTTTAAATGGTTGAGGATGTGGGTTTGATACATACGTGAGAAAATGAAATATTTGATAATTTTATTTCTTCGCTCAGGTAACAAGGTAAATCGCGACGTATAGTTCTGTCACCCATCACGCAATGCCTACCACAAATTCGAATCGAAATGGGGAACGAAACTGAGTCTTAACACTGGGTTCCCAAGTTCCCGCTGCCTACTCTGCCGTATGCGGGAGAAAGAAAAAATGCACATGCACTAGCACATAGTCCACAATCTTTTTACGAAGTAAAATAGGACTTATAAAGGCTAGTAGTCTGACTAAAGCCTAATGGACGCCGCCGACGAACTCTCTTCATTTTGTTTTAATTTTGAAACGTGATGGCTTTTCGTTGGTAAAAATATAATTCGTGTGGTATCGATTTATTTCTAATACTTGTCATATCGAATTTACACTACACGAATTTCAGTTTTCGCCTTTTACCTTTTCCAAATAAATGTAATGTGTCGATAACATCACTTGTGTCTCAAGAGAGAAATTATTGAGATAAAATCGTAAATGTATATAAATCATAATTTTATATTTAACTAACGACCCGCCCTCGTCTTCGCCTGCTCGTATTATACTATTTTATTGACTAATAATCTCTATTACTTTCTTGTTCTTATTACATCATCACTATAATATTGATATAAAAAAAAAATAATTTAGCTAAGTAAATATACATTTATTTTAAGGCAATTTTGTGGACCAATTTATATAAAACAATCTCTATATGTTGATGGATGGTAAACAGAATATAATAATGAAAACTAGATTTAAAACTTTTTAGCCTTCTCTTAGATAAAAACGTATAAACGTACGCACGTAAACCAAACATACATACAAACAGATCAACAGATAACAAACGAAAAGTTTAAGAATCACTAATTTGGGCCCTATTATATTTATAAAGATTACCTATAACACTTAATAATATATCTTGCATGTACAGACAGTGATCAGTTATCGATTTATTATAAGTCGGTATTGATAAATATAATTATAAATTGAATAAGGAAAAAGTACAATGATTTTTGTGTAATTAAACCAAGTGATAGCTAAAATTTATATTACTTTCCTTTTTTCTTTACGCAATGAAGAGAACGGAGTTTCTTAACTTTACTAGGTTCCCAAGCCTAAGGATGTGCCCCTCCGTTCCTGTTAAGATACTTCCTTTACCTACATTCCGCCGAGTAACCAAAGCGAAAATATTTAAATATTAAATATTTCATTTCCTCGAGAGAAATATTAAATATTTTATTCCATATTTTGTAATTAAATAAAAATATTGTTGACAGATTCAGGATGATAGACAGGCTTCTCAGGTTTCTTAGGATCTGCCGGTGCCACAGTCTGTCGAGGCGATGCACCGGCTACGTCATAGTCGTGCTCCTGAGCGCGGTGGTGGCTTTAACCATATCACTGATCATCATCAGTAAGTATTATTTAAATTGATTTCTTTATTTTAATTTAATTATTCGCGTATTTATTTTTAGGAAAGAAATATACTTTATTGGAAACATATAACAAAAAATAACGTAGCTTGAATGTTTAACCGTTATTTACATAACGGAATATTTATGTATAACTAATGAAATTTAGGAACGAATACCTAAGCGGTTACAAAAACTGAGTACTGAAAAACGATGTATGTAATTTATTTGGAGATGTTTATATATTTATTAAGAATAAGAAAATAGTAATTCTAAATATTTAATAACTGTAAGTATTTAATAACGAAAGTTTTGTAAAACCACAACCACTTGAGCTAGACGAGATAGGTATTTAACGGTTAAATTTGATAAGGAAGTCATTTAAAAGTGAGAAAAAAGTTATTCGCTTTTCAATGTTAATTCTAAATGAAATTGCTTCTATCATTTAAATGAATTTAAAATAAAGAATACTTTAGACTTATTACAGCTTTTCAATAATATACAGAAGTAAGTGATGTGATATTAAATTAAAAAAGTATTTAAGAACAAATAAACTGACCTCAGGTGTATGTTAAAGTGCGGCGTTAAGTTTCGCCACTCAACACGCAATGTCTTAAACTCGGAGGAAAGTGGGAAACGGAACGGAGTTTCCTAGGTTCCCAAGTTTCTTTTGCGTACTATTAGCAGGATAAAGCGTGAAACTGAAGAAAATAAAACATATGCCTGTTTATTACCATTATATAATTTCCAGCGTTGATATGAACTTGATATGTTTTGATTTTGATACTATTTATACTGTTCCCTACAAACAAAGTGTGGCCTTTGAGTTTCACATTTTAACACGTAGAATCCTGAATTTTGGACCAAATATTTTGGTTCTAGATTTCTGCTACAAATTTTAGGGTAATATTGTCAATAAAACTATATTTTTCAATGTCTTAAATTCATACTAGACACAAAAGTCTAGTATAGTTTTACTGTCAATGTTATGCTAAAATGTGTTGTGAATTAGTTCGATTTTTCAGAATGGCTATACAAAGCAGATCGATAGGAATATTCATAAAGCTCTTAACAAGAGGCAGCTCGAGGTATTTATAGTGTCTTAGAAGCTAAAGTGTTTTTTTAATATTTTTGGCTCCTATTTTGTACTATCAATCTCTTGAAATATAAAATAATATTTATATGTATACTCAGCTTCACGTTGTATCTTTATTATATTAGGCAGAGGGAACTTGGGAACCTAGTGTTAAGACACTCCGTCCCACTTCCGGTCCCCACTTTCCGCCGAATTTTGAGGCATAGCGTGTTGAGTAGCGGAACTCAACGCCGCGTTTTGCCTTGTACCAGAGCGAAGAATTGAAAACATTAAATATTTAAATTGAAAATGTTAAATATTTCATTTCCTCGAGTGGGGATCGAACCCACAACCCATCGGTTATAGTCCTACGTTTGTGCCGCTGCGCCACGACATTTGAAGAGGTTGGCTGGTAGAAAATGCGTTAACCCCTCCTTTTGTGCAAATTTATTGGCTAAAAATTGTGAACAATGAAGAATAAATAAATAAATAAATAAATAAATTGTAACTGATACATGATCAACTGTATTGCTTATATTATTTTGTGGTATAGAGTTCCACTAAATGTTATCTCTTTTTATTTCTATTGATGATTAAATTAAGGCTACATTTATAGTATGATGTTATTGGGAGAAAATAATTGGTTTAAGAATGGCCGCCTGTAAAGGTCGTACTTATTTTGTAACTTAGGCTTTGATTAATCCATACACCATATATTAGTATAGGCGTTCAATACTTCTTGCTATCGCGTGATATCAAGCTGACATTTATATCAAATATTTAGATCTACAGTCTCTTGGAATACATAACAAATCAAGCTTCTAAGTCAGCGCAATAAAAACTGTTTTCGGCTTCTTTTGCTGCATTTTATATGAAATACATCGCGTAATCAAAAAAAACTATTAGTGTCCTTCTGGTGGATCTTCAGTTTCGAAATTTGGCATAAAGTAATAACTTACAGCCAAAACAAAAGAAAACATATTAAAATACGAGCCGAGCTGCTCCAAAATAAAATTAGTATTCAACACACACGCACCAAAGTAAATTAATCAGAACACCAATATAACATTGCATATAACTAAAATAGAACAACAATAAAACTTTTAAAATATTTAAAGTGATATTTCACACTTAAGAAAGAAAAATACTTTTTAAGAAAACGTTTAAAAATCTGAACGTACCTGGATTTGAACCCGTGCTTCTTTGAACGTTTATTTTTATGGAAAACACAAGGCAAACGAGCACACGGGTCACTTGATGGTGAGTGATCACCGTCGCCCACGGCCCCGTGTAACACCAGGAGAGCTACAGGTGCGTTGCCGGCCTTGAAGGAGGCGGTAGACGCGCTTTTTGAAGGTACCCATGTCGAATCGACCTGGAAATACTGCCGCGGGTAGGCCGTTCCACAGACGTGTGGCACGTGGAAGGAAATTCCTACGAACCGCACAGTAGTCGAGTGCCACGTGTCTAGATGATGTGGATGAATAGACAGATTTCCAAAGACGCACGGGTTTATATCACTATGTTGAATTTTTTATACGTTTTCTAAAAAGTACTAATAACATTGTCTTTAATTTGCACAATATTTACGGTCCAAAAAAAGTTACCGGCTCCATTGTGATTGTGTACATAATTATATACTTTAATAGAATTTTCCAGTAATCTTTTGTAATTCGCTTCTATAGAATTATACGGTAATATTTTGTAATGGCCATTAATATTTTATAGTTAAAGTTATTAGTAAAATTGAATTTTAAACAACGCAACAAATTTTAATGTAATTTTCACTGATTGTTAAAATTAATGAATAGGAAGATCAATATGTATAATATTAAAATATCATTTATATTGTATTTATGATCTATTATCCTCATGTTTAGTGATCCTCTACATTATTTAATCTACTTAAATGCCTTATTTTAACTTTCTAAGCTCTGTCATTGATTTGTTTGTTAATCAAGCAGTAACAGAAAAGATTTATATAAAGGTATTACCTATAGAATTCTGGGCAATGTAAATATATTGCGATTATATGGAAGGTGGGTGGGAAGCCTGAGGAGTTTTAACAATACTATTTTGGGCATCGCTTATTTCACTCAAAATAAATTTCCTTTTAGGGATTATGAAAATGTATATTGTTTTATTTTAAATATACAATGGCGACATAGAATTAATATAATAGTAATAATATAAAATTGATTGATTTAAAGACCCTCGCGAAGTATCTGATTTACTACGACTTAAACAATAAAGGATATTTTTATATTAAATTCATTTTCCCGTTCTGTCAAAGCGTGAACGATGAATTCCGCACTTTAAATCGCAATGACTAAAAAATTTGGAGAGAACTAAGAACAACACACTGTACTATAAAAAGAAACAAAAATTTCACAAAATAATAAATTCGAAATAATCACAGATTTATCTTGACGATAAGTGGAAGATTTGAGACATTAATTAGCTTTTTTTATATAAAATAAACACAATATATAAACAAAACAAAGTTAATTTAAAAATGTAGAATAACAAAATAAATATAGAATAACAAAATATATTCTATTGATCAAATTGTTTACCTAACCTTAATTACTACTCAATTTATTGTTATGATTAGATTTTGTTTCTGTTTTTATATTATTAAATCAAAATAAGTAGATTATTCTATTGTTTATCTGAAAAATATCAAAATTAGACTTTGACACTCGACAAGAAAGGAAATGATAAAAAAACATCTTGTCATTATTTTCACATAGTAAAAATATATCTAACTACCTTCAGTTGTGGCTTTACCCGCGCGGTCCAACGAAGATAACTGAAAACATCTTAGTGCGGTATAATATCACATAAGTATATTTAAGAAGATTTTAGGCAACCCGACAACTTTACTTTACTTTTTGCCTGTTACTTTGGGATGGTTATCGAGACAGTTATACACTTAATAAATCGTAATTTCTTCTTATCTTTCAGTGTTAGTCCCATGGAATTGTTTTGAAAGTGCAGCTGTTTCCAGTGATGCACTTGAAAAAACATGATTATTTTAAATTCACAGACATTTTAATTTAGTTTATATGTATATAAATCACAATTAACATTATACAACATATTTCATGATTTTACGATGTTGGCAAAATTGTCGCATGTAATAGAAAAACGTTTAGTTATTTCACATCTATCTAAATAGGCGGTTGGTATTTATTATATCTATTCAAGAGAATTACAGTGTGATAATGTGCTAAAACATCTTTCAGTTTTTAATACAGTATACTGTAGCATCAGTATATGGGCGGCATAAGATAGGGACACTTTTTCAATTTAATAGAATTCATAGCTTAACTTATTTGGAAACAAAAAATGTATAATCGTCGTGCCTTTTGTCAGCGACATGGAGATATATATGAGTGCAATATTTCAATAGAAAATTTGCTGCCATCCATCTTCAATAAATAGAAACTGAATAAAAATTTAGGTTCACTTACCGTCACATTGAATAAAGGAGTGGGCAAACACACCCTGTTTGGCAAGCGCTTTGTGCCGTCCGTGCAGTGCTCCACAAAGGTTATTTACTTTTGTCAAAGGCTTTTTAACCGAACATGCATTGAATTCCATTAAATACAGTATAACATTCGCGTAGCTTGTTAATCAAAGCTGATATGTTAAATCAGCTAACCGAGAGCTGAAATTGTAAGTATATCCCAAGCGATCACATTATATGTACTTATTTATTTATATTTTATGAGTTGAACGTTTTAAAGGGATACATTTTATAGTTTATTTAATCAAATATCTTGATAAGACCCGAGTGTATTATGAAAATTTCAGATGTATAAATTTGTAGTTGCTATAACGTATAGCGAACAAAATAAATAGTGGATTTATATTAGCGGTTTGCCACCTGTTGATAGCGTCTGTAGGATAGCGGCCGCATTGGTACTGTAGATATATCATACTCTCATACTCTTGCAATTCATGTCAACTAGTTACCAGATCTAGTGTAGTGGTAGTAGTGAAATATTACGCATATGATTACTGTCAGTTGATTGAGTGCTTTATTTTAAAATCTAGAATTTGTTATTGTTGTGTCAAATCTTCAATCAATTCGTTCAATAAGCTTAACGTTTGTTTGAGATTTGACAAAATATTAACTAAATGTACAGTACAAAATTAAATCACTCAGCGCACTCTCTTTCAATGAACTAACAGATTAAAAACGACAACAGTAATCTCTCGTCAATATCAATTACGATATATGCATGCATGACAAAGGCCGTGTAAAATAAATCCGAATCGGACTGTTCATTTTATACCTTTCTTGTTTATTAAGTTTGTTTTACGTTAGTGTAATAGAGTTTCATTTGGAAAAAATACCAGTCACTCGCATGTTAATTGAATATTATATCAATAAAATATGCAGTTGGGATTCACTATTTAAAATTATAAATAAAATTTCATCAATATAGTAATAGGCCTTTTTAGAAATTTTGTTACAGTTAAAGCTGCTGCATATCCTCTTTTGCTTTTAATATTTCTGTACATCTCCGTGAAGTAATTTATATAATAATAGGGCCACTAACGCTAGATAGAAGTAAACTCAAAAGAGTATCCTATTGCAACGAGTCTAAAACTTGATCTACAGCTAGTGAATGATGGTGATACGGATCGAAAATACTAAAATATTTTTTATATAATTTACAATACGAGTTAGAAGTTTTGAATAAAGTAATATAAATAACTAAATAGAAGAAAATCACTACCTGAAGTCGAAACTGTGACTGTTACACCATTTAAATCAGCGATTTTTTGTTGCTTGACTAATTTTGCGACGATTCATGGATGGATATCCATTTATAAACCTACTTAGGATAACATACATATCTAACATGGGCATACTTGCGTTGCGAAATATATAATGCAAATTTGTATCACTGTACATAAAGGTCAAAGCGAAAATGAAACCATTTCACACAGAAATCATTATTAATTTCTCATTAAAGCGGATGTAGACGATTGTATGCAATTTATTTATTCAGAAGCGTTGATCGAACCTAAGCCGACCTTTTGTGGAGAGGAGCTCAACCGCTTCTGTTGACAATTGGATGTGCCCGTTGCATATCCTGTGGATAATGTGGCATTCTCGCTTATTATTGTACCAAGTCATTGCCTCGGACATATATTAGTTTCAATTGAACGCTGCAATCACTTAATGGCCGACCCCTCTCGTGGAAACATGAAGTACTTACAATAGTTGACTTAGCTAGATAATTTCAGTCTACATTTATCTGTTGTATAACAATGTAGGATAGCGTAGTATAAGGATTTTGGCCAAAATGGTTTCTGACTAGATCTCTATTGCGAGGAACCATTTACATAAATTTTATTTCACCGCTTTGCTAAGATAAATGCGGTGTTAGATTTCGCCATGTAACACGCAATGTTTCAATTAGACGGATACTGGAGAACAAAATGTCGTTGATAAGTGTGAAAACTACGACTGGAGAAGGAAGAGAATAAAAAAAAATATGGAAAGGTAAACGTAAACGTCTGTTTATAATATTGTGGTTTTGTAATTTTAACGCAAAATCACTTTTCCATTGTTCAGTCTATTTACCTGTTAGAAATTTGAATATTCATTCATTTAACTATAATGCACTATTATAATATTGATATTTTTTTTTAGCTTCACGCTGTATCTCGCATGAAGCAGGGTAGGCAGAGGGAACCCGGGAACCTAGTGTTAAGACACTCCGTTCCACTTCCGTTCCCCACATTCCGCCGAATTTGAGGCATTGCGTGTTGAGTGGCGGAACTCAATGCCGCGCTTTGCCTTATTACCCGAGCGAAGAAAATGAAACATTAAATATTTTAATTGAAAATATTATTTCATTTCCTCGACTGGGGATCGAACCCAGAACCGACAGGCCTCAATATTTGATATCACTAAATATTTCGTATATACTGCTTACGTATTAACAGATGCACCATGAAACTTATCTTTTCACCTTTATTGGATTTAAAATGTTAATCTTTTAAAATTGTAGTCGTTATACTTTTGGTTGTCTCCATTTTTTAAATATATTATAGATTCATGTATAAGACGAACATTTTTTTTATGTCTTGTTAATTGCTTGCTTTAGATCACAATTAACCTCGGGACTTTTCGTAATGCTAAGCATGAGACTGTAAACAACAGACTGCGACAGGATGTTGGTTTCATGCCCTCTCAAGAAATCGAAACATTTAATTTTATCATTTTCCCATTTTAATAAACAACAAGGTAAAGCGCGGCGTTAAGTTTCGCCACTCAAAACTTAATGCTTCAAGAAATCGGCGGAAAATAGGAAGAAAAAATGACTTAATTGAAACAGAGTGTCTTAACACTAAGTCTCAAACCAATGGGATTTGAACAAATAACTATCACGTTTCGTCAAATTCATATCAGAAATTGCTTTTTATTTACTTTTCTTTCCCAAAATAATTTACATACATGTTGTATACTTAAACGTCTGTTATAAATAATAAATATACTAAATATATCTATACCTCTAAATATAAAATAACAGTGTTTACAAATAAATACTAGCACATCCAATTTGTTGCAAGTTCAATTTTTTCTTTAACCTACCTTAGTAAAAATATTGTTTCGTTCAGTGGTTTGGATGTTCTAGCGTATATTTACACGTACATAGGTATATATAACAAAATTTAGTACATTTTTATATTATACATAGCACATCCTCTTTCTATTTAGATAGTAATTTTCTTTAGCAAGTTCTTATGGTAAATATTTATTTTTAAGCAATAAACAACTGTACGTGTACTTGCACTCACAATAATCAGGCGATAAATGAAATAATATTCTGTACTTCGTTTATGCCATACATTTCTACGTTATAAGTTAGATTTATATCACCAAAAACATTTTTTAATATTATCACATTTCGTGCTTTATTGCAAAATACATTTCAAAAAGAAATTGTGACAAATTCCATTAATTTAGGGTTATTGCATGTTGGCAAACACTAGTTCGTACTCAGTACAATGTGGACAATTTAATATAGATTTGTAATTTTTTCTTCACGAGAAATTTGAGACTTTGAATATTACTCTCAGTCGAGTACAGTCCAACTGAACTGCGCTTGCACTTAATAATTATAGATTAAAATTTAAATTAAACGGTATTTCATTAAGTCAGAATTTTTTTTTTATAATTAAGCTCATTTAAGTTTTATTATAGTGAATTGTTGTTAAGTAAACAATTCTTATATATTTGTATTAGAAATATACAATAAATATATAGCGTGATATTTGTTTGCAGGCGGGTTCACAAGAAACGTACTCACCAAGCAGGACCTCACCAGGATCGAAGCCAGGATGGATTTTTTGGAGGGTCTTTACTTGGTCCGTCATGAGGAAATTATTGATTTGCAAGTAAGACTTAACTAGTCCGGTAGCGTGAGGAAAGAATTTCAATTTAACTTTTGTTCGACGGACTAGTTATTTAAAAAAAAAAAGATTACTTGCGATTTAAATTTTTGGAATACTCTTATATTTGCAAAATTTTAAATATAGATTATTTTCAGGAAAGTACCCTAGTGACAGTCAACGTTTCCAAGTATATCGGACTAATTAGAGTCAATGAAAAAAACGCCATCTTAAAACCTGAAATAATTGCCAAGTTAAGAAATATGACCGGTACGCTTAAGTATGAAATAAAACGTTACGTGTGACGCGTATTGTTCTTAGTGATGCTTATTTCACTCAGTTTTCTAATTTGGCGTTTGTCTTTGTTTACATCATGTCTTCAAAACATATCCATAGAGAACAATTATTACAATACAAATTGATATTAAAATATAGACTACAGTTTTCACTTTACCTAACAAACAAAATAAAAACATTAGAAACACATTGAAAAAATAATTAAATTATTCAATATCCTTGATGTAACATTAATTAAATGTAATGTAATAATCGTTCTTGATACGAATTATATATTTTTTGCTATTTTCTTTGTCAAATTTATTTAATTACATTTCGATCATTGATATACATACATACATAAAAATGAAATGATTTATTGACTTTAGCGTTTTATGAATATATATATATATATATATATATATATATATATATATATATATATATATATATATATATATATATATATATATATATATATATATATATATATATATATATATATATATATATATATATATTTATATTGGAAAAGCATATTTTTTCTTCACATATTACTATTATATTTTCCATAAAAGGGACACCTTTTCTAAACGATTGCAGAAACTAATATAGGTGACAAGAAATATCTCAGTATTTATCGCATACTTTAAATAATATTTTGGGTAATATAATTTAATTATTAAGTGAATTGATAAATAAATAAATAATAAATAAATAAATAATAAATTAATTAACTGGTTACGGCTAAGATATTACTTGTAACCGATATAACGAAAAGCTCGTAGCTAATTGCATTTTGCGACTGTAACTCGGCCATGCGAATTGTAATTCAATAAAGATCGACCATTGCTTTGATTTTGTTGTTTTTTTTTTGTTACCCTGTATATATAAATATGTGTCAGCTAATGTTAATATATTTAAATTAATTAAGTATTATATTTCGTACAGGAATGCGAGCTGCCATGGGTATGCGTACGCGCCCACCGCCTATAATGCGGGTCTCATTCGTTTTAAAAATCATGCCCCACCTGATGGACGACGCTTCAGCCTTACGTCCTGCTTACCACATGCAATCTGACCGCAAATACAGTGATATTGTAATCGGCATACCAACTGTTAAACGTGATAAAGAGAGTTACCTTATGGTTACTCTTAAGGTAGGTTGTCGTTTTAAGTACTTTGATCTTTACTCTCTAACACAATGTATAAATAAACTAGCTTCGTCAACGTTGAATAAAAAAATCGAATATAGAACAAGCGGCAATAAGCTTGGGGCATATCTAGCGTGAGGGCTTAAATTCGACCGTGAACGCGTCAGGTTGTTTGTTCTATCCCTCCCGAGGAATTGAAATATTAAATATTTTTCCATTTTGGCAAAGCACCGCGTTGAGTTCCGCCACTCAAAACGCAATGCTTCCAGAAATGAGAGGAATGTCTTAACACTAAGTTACCAGGTTTCAGGTTTATCCTGCTACGCGTAAACAGCGTAAAGGTAAAAAAAGATACAATCACGTTTCGTATTATAATATATACCTAACAATTTTTCAATTCGTTTTACTCACTTTTCTTTAACAGATATATATATATATATATATATATATATATATATATATATATATATATATATATATATATATATATATATATATATATATATATATATATATATATATATATATATATATATATATATATATATATATATATAAAATAGTTTGACTTTGTGTATTTATTCAGGTGATCCAATTATAATTAAAATTGTAATTAAAATTTAATTAAAATACTTGAAAACACAATCGCATCGCTTTTATCAAAATTCGACAATTACGAAAAGTCAAATGAGATTAAAGGGTCCATTGAATCATAAAAGTCAATTTGTGCTTTAAATAAAATAATCTACGAAATTTAAATAATGACTTATAGCTTTCCATTAAAATGAAAGTATGTGATAGCCACAAGTAATGGATAGACAGAGAACAATGCGGTAACGGCGGTTCATAACAATATATTTTATTAAAATATTTTAGTATTTAATCGACGGCATGAATGAAAAAGATATGGAAAATACGCTTATTGTGGTGTTCGTTGGCGAGACGGATCTGATGTACGTATTGGAAACCGCACGGAAAATTGAGCTCACGTATGTATTGAGAAATATTAAGTTAAAATTTAAATATTTACTGTATAAAGATATTTTTATTGTCTAAGTAACTGTTTATTCATTGAAATACAAGTTTTTCTTTCAGCTTCACGCTGTATCCCGCTAATGGCAGGGAAGGCAGAGGGAACATGGGAACCTACTGTTCCGTTCCCCACTTCATAATTTCGTGACATCATATCTTTTTACCAGTTACAAGTTATACATAAATATATATCAGAGTATTGGTCGATCAGGTTTCCAAAACAAGTGCGAGATGGTATGATAGAAGTGATGTCTCCGTCGCCCGCCTACTACCCTGACTTAGACAATTTGCCGCAAACTTTGGGTGATTCGCAAAAACGTGTCAAGTGGCGTTCCAAGCAAAATTTGGATACTATTTACCTGATGGCATACGCACAATCCAAAGGAACATATTATCTAATGCTCGAAGACGACGTTATATCATCAAGCAATTACATGCAGGTGAGAAACTAATAAATAGACGTATTACTTATAAAGGTACATTTGTAGAATGGACAACCTGCGGCAGTGTTTTTAGGTCGATACGACCTGGGTACCTTCAAAAAGCTTGTCTATCTTCACCATAATAGCAACGCACCTGTAGCTCCTCTAGGTCTCTACTCCTCCCCCGCCATAGACGGAGGTGAACCTACCATTCCATAAAACAAAACATATGAAAGTACACGTAACAATATTCTCTATGAATAGTCGACGCTGTTGAAGCAAAACGTTTATAATTAATAGGACAACCGGCGCGCAAATAATGCATTTCCCTTTTAATTACGGAGTACTTCATCAACAGACGCGTCAAAGTGTATGTGCTTTTGTCGGTGCACAAAATTTAATTATTGATACGACATGCGCTCGCCAAGCAACGAACTAAATCGGAGCCGGAAAACATAATAAATTTTGTATTTTCCTTGTGACATGGATGGCAGGCTGCAGACACAAGACTGCACAAATTGGCGTTGGTTGAATTTGATGCTTTTTAAATTCGCTCGTTAACTTCCGACGTAAAATATATATTTTGCAATATTCGTTATCTGTTTTTCAGCTATTGTTTGTATAACGATATAGTAAAGTCGTAAAGTACGAAAAATACACAAAGCGTTCGAGTGTAATATACTTAGTTTATAATATATGTACAAGCGGAATAAATAATATTGTTTTGTTAAAACAAACACAACGATTTATTCTACACCTTTTATGATATATTACACTTTAAGTTTTTTTAGTTATGTATAGAGCTGATGATAAATATATAATTATTTTATTTAATATTAGAAACATGATCGATGTCATTAGCATATTAAGCAAAGCGAATTTCAAGCTTGTTAATTATTTGTGTGTAGCTCTAGCGCGTATACTAGACTACTTACTACGTAAAGTAAAGTAGTTATAACTAAATATATCTTAAATTTAAGTCTTATTTTAAATGACGATTGCGGATTTTTTTTTGCTATATCAAGTATCTTGCGAAAAAAAATTGTTAATTGGTCACAGCAACACTGTATTCTTTTCAGGAAATCAAACAATTTACAGCATCCGTGTCTGTTACTACACCTAATTGGTACATAATAGAATTCTGTCGCATCGGTGGTATTGGAAAGCTTTTTAAATCGGCCAAGCTCATTGATTTCATTATTTATGTTCAATTATTTTATAGTAACATGCCGATTGATTGGCTCATTGAGAGCTTTTTGGCTGATCGAGTCTGCACTATCGATAAGACTTCGGTAAGTGATTTTAAGATTACCACAAATATTTTTTTATGTAATTTAGAAATTGTTTTTGTATATTTTTGTGTATTTTCACAGATTGCATGTGGTAAGAGTAAGTTGGAAATCTGACCCAAGTATAAATCTATTTTATTTCAACATATTGGCTTGTATTCTTCACTGAAAGGAAAAATTCAACGGGTAAAGGTTAGTTGTTTTATTAATTATTCATGAGCACCTCATACGTATTATTTACCTACACGTCATATTTACATATTTACACGTTATATACACACTAACTAAAAGCTCCATCCACCCACATAGTATAATATACAATAAATATCAAATATATATATATATATATATATATATATATATATATATATATATATATATATATATATATATATATATATATATATATATATATATATATATATATATATATAAGTTTAAAAACCTAACACTTTGTTAGAAGATATTCAATACAGCTTTTATCTTGAAATAAAAAAAAAACAAAAATTAACTGTACCCGCACGTATCGGAGTAGACAGAGAGAATGACAAGAGAACTCTGCGCCGCGCTTTGCCTTGTTATTAGAAAGAAGAACATAAACCGTTAAATATTTAAATTGAAAATATTTCATACTTAATATCCTAGATTTGGAAGTAGCGATCGAACCAACATCTATATTTTTGTTATAATAGTTTCTTTTTGTATCTTGATAATTAAATGTGATTTGAAATAAATATGTTTTGTTTTAGGATCCTCAATTTAATATGCTACCAACTTTCTATCCTCATAGTAATCCTCCCTTAAAATATATACGCACAAGTCTTAAGGAACATCCGGGCCATACTTTGAAAGATGCTTACGAGGGGAAATCCTATTTCTGGGGATCGAAACCAAAGGAGGGCGATACAATTGAATTCTGGTTTAAGAAACCTACCAACGTCGTTAGGTCAGTATACTAAGTGTGAAATTAAACAGCTTTTACATATATATTATATCCAAAATACAAATTTCAAACATAAATTACGATTGCTTCTCTTTTATTGTACATGTTACGCTCGTGTTTATGCAATGCGTTTTGCATTGCCTATATCCAATGATACATCTCGTGTATTAGAGTAACTATTACCTTTTGAATATTAAAATTATAATACTCAATTTACAATTTTGATTTTTTCGGTAAGACAAACGACAGTGACGTTTGTTTTTGGGGAAAAAATAAAAAAAAAACAGAATATCTAGGTTATTTCTATCTATCTTATAAAAACGTTAATGTAATGTAAAACGGTGTGTTTGTTGTCACCAGCTACACTTTCCGGAGCGGCAACGTAAAGCATCCGTCAGATAAATTCTACGACACCGTCGTAGAAGCTTTGCTTGTCAAAACACAAAATTACACATTTTTGGACTCTTTCGATGAATTTGGATTAGCTGACGGAACTGTCAAAAAGAACCTTGGCCCGTTTCAGTCTATACGCTTCCGATTCACTAAAGAGAATTTTTACTGGACACTGCTGAGTGAGGTAAATGTTATAATCATTATTTTTTAAATAATTGTGAATAAGAACGATAAAAAATATAATTCATTAAATTCAAAACGTGTAGTTATTAGCTAATTAATATATCTTAATCATCTCGAGCCGATTTTCCACTACACACGGCATGTTGAACAGTGGAAACAGACGCTGCTCATTATCTAACTAGACGATAGCAAAATATATGGTAAATACAGGAACGTTTCCACGACGAGGATTCGATTCCGCTAGCTGGTAATCAGATAATTGGGACAGGTTATGATACAATAAACTGTAGGTTTAAGGTTTTCAGATTTTACTGTTTAAATTTAATTTAGCTGATTTACAAAAAAACTTATAGTAAATATAGAGTTTGCTTTAATATTGATTTAGAATATTTTATGTACAAACTTACAACTTAAACAAAATTAAGTTTATTTTCAAACATATTTATACTAATTTATACTTAATATTATAAAACTGAAGAGTTTGTTTGTTTGTATGTTCGCTTGAACGCCCTAATCGCAGGAACTACTGGTCCGATTTGCAAAATTCTTTCAGTCTTAGATAGCCTATCGAGGAAGGCTATAGGCTATAAATCACGCTAAGACCAATAAAATTTTGAAACATTCTACTTCAAAATCGGTGGATTTTTTCCTAATTGAGAATTTCCGCTCCGTGCGCTGCATAAACGGTTAAAGTTTCACAAAAAACATGTGACAGAATTGTTCTCCTTTATAAGTTCTAAAAAAAGTCCGCTACAGCATATGTCTATCTATTAAGGTTAGCTTTTTATGCTAACCAAATTTGTTCTAAAATAATACATTAGTTGCGAAGGTGTTATTATAAATAATTCTTATCCAAATGAGCATGTTATTCATCACAACTTATAACAATATTGTCCTTAACATCATTCGATTTAAATTGATACGGCTACTATCTATTTTTCAAAATCCCTAAGTAATAAGGGTTGAACAAACTTAACATGTTTCCCTTTTTATGGCAATACAACGTTTGCCGGGTCAGCTAGTTCTTTAGTAACTGTCAGAGGCTTTTCAATAAGTGTCAAACAAGAAAAAAATACCACCATACCACTCCTTTATAGGACAAGAGCCTATTTAGTAATTAATTAATTGAATGTTAGCCCTAGTTTCATAATACATATATAGTAATAACTCTATGAGAAATATATGATAGTAAACTTATACACTGTGTACATGAAGTCGACAGCGAAGTGGACACAGAAGTGGAACGGAGTGTCTTAACACTAGGTTCCCAAGTTGCCTCTGCCTACCCTGCCATGTGCGGGATACAGCGTAAAGCTTATTCATACTTTCTAATCTACATTCCCAGTATCAATTTTATAAGTTCAATATTTTCGTTTACGTTTTGTATCTCAGTGACTTTTATGTTACTGGCAACATTATACAAGTGTATATGTAGATTAAATAATTGAATAGTATTTTATTCTCATGTATCTTTTGAGGCCTGTTGTGGCGCAGGGTTACAAGCACGTGTCTGTAAACACTTGGTGCGTTTACAGTCACGTGGTTGTGGGTTCGATCCCCACTCGAGGAAATGAATGAAACTCAATGCAACAAATTCAGTGAAAAGTGGGAAACGGAAGCAAGTGTCGTAACACTAAGTTCTCAAGTTCCCTCTGCCCACCCTACCATGTCTGGGATAAACGCTGAGAAAAGAATGGATCTATTTTTGGTTCTTATAATTACAAATTATTATTTTATTGTATAATAGTTGTGAGTTTTAAAAAAAAATAAATGTTTTAATTCAATCACATAAATCGAAAACGATGTATTTCGTTGTTTATTTCTCAATTTGAGTATATAAATAAAATTGAGTATATAAATAATTTGAGTATATAAATAATTTAATTAAATTTGCCGTGTGATTCCGGCTTAGAATAGGATCACCCTGGCACTGATGGTGTCGTAAGAGGCGACTAAAGTACGTGTGGTAGAGTCACGTTGCCAATAATGGCAACACGCATGGGCAGACTCGACCGGATTATTACCACCCCCGGCATGTCAGTATATACTATACTATCGGTTTTTTTTCAGCTTCGCGCTGTATCCCGAACATGGCAGTAGGCAGAAGGGACTTAGGAACCTAATGTTGAGACGCCGAAATTGAAGCATTGCGTCTTCAGTGACGGAACTCAACGCCGCCCTTTGCCTTCTTACCAGAGCGAAGAAAAAACATTAAAAATGTTCTTTAAAAATATTTCATTTCCTCGAGTGGGTATCGTGCCCAAAACGTGTTGCGTTTAAGCCACACGCTAGTGCCGCTGCGCCACGACAGGCCTCAGGCACCTTTATTAATCAATTTATTAATTTCAATATGACTATTTTAGATTGAAATCAGGACGGATATGAAACTTAAGCTACCACGTGACATAGCGAATCGCCCTGTTAAGAAAATAAGGCAACAGGACGTTCCTCGTCGTAAATCCTACAGAAAGGCACGGAGCATTCGTTCAAGGCGATCTACTTTTTAAACTTCGACTGGGCATGAATTTTCTTTTGGATGATCAACATTTTACTCTAGTAATTATGAATATTCTAATAAATATTTAGTAACAGTCAATATGACAGTAATAACCTTTTAGAATTAGTGAAAGCCAAGATGACACTGTCCTACCAACTGCAGGTTACTATACTATTTGCCGTCGGTTCTATCGAGGAAATTCCGCAAAGAGATTGGATATAAGTATTTTCTTAATAGAAAATATTTATAATTATTAATCAAGTAAACCGAAAAGGCAGATTTTATCCGTATAATAAAGATTTTCATTACCAGGCGCATCACCGTGTTGAAAACACATTGTTTTGGACATTTGACTATAAACTTTTATCTGCGGCTGGGCATGAAGATTTTTCGTCATCAATTATTCTAGATAGTAAGGACATTCAAATATATAACCTTTTAATACTAATATTTAGCAGTTATAGCACTGACCTCCAGAAATCAATTTGCTATTCATCTATTAAGAATATACCATCCAAATAAATATTTTCTTTGCAGAAAATATTTATGATCATTAGCCGTATGGAGGCAGGTTATTATCTGTAGTAGTAAGTTTTTTTTTTACTTTTTTAGACTTTATTTTAGACGTAAATTTAATTTATTAAGTATATTTTAATTTAAGATTTATTATAACGTTACTTTACATTAAAAAAAAACATTGAAAAAAGTAAAAAAAAAAAATATTGTGATTATTTTTGAGTGTTTATAATTTGTTATTAGAATAAGCGTTAATGGGTAAGGTATTTAAAGGACATTTACAAAATATACACTATAATCTTTAATTATAAGATAATATTAATATTCATCTTGGTTGTATTAGGATTTCCGACGTTTTGTGTTAATCTCTTTGTATCGATATTTTATTTAACTTAAAATGTTTAAGTTCATTTTACTCATTTCAAAAATTATTTTGTATTTAAAATATTTTTGGTTTTAAAATTATATTTAGGAAGGGTTAGTAAAGGGGGCTTGCTGAAAGTGAAGCGGAAAAGACTACAGGGTTGTGTGTGTGATGATATTCTAGGATCGAATTTTTAAAGTTCATGCGATTATTTGACTTTACTTGCATACTATATATAGTTTTTACTCTTAGTATTACGAAATTAATATAAGAAACTGGGAATATTTTTATCTTTCAAAGATCTCTTTTTTTATTCATAATTACTTTTATGTTAGTATTAATTTACTTTATGTTTTGTAATGTTTATTCTTAGATATTAACGGCGTTAAGAAAATATGATAAGTTCTAATTTTACTATCGAAATGATCTCGAAAGTTTACTATGGCTTTAGATTGGGACAATAACGTCACATTATTCAATAAACCAGAGAAAAATGCTTTGCATTACAAAAAAAATCAATATTAAAGACTATCACACTAACGATTGCGAGTTTCACTCATTTTGTGCTTTAAAACGCTTAGTGTGATAAAGTATACCATCCATAACTTATTAAAAACATTTGACAGAAAGAAAAATTTGACGTGACAAGCTTTAAAATATCCATCTCCATCTAAACCCATTCTCGGTTAAGAAATTAATGTTAGTTTCGTTAGTTTAGTTTTTATTAGTATTGATTCTGGCTGGCACATTATACTTTAATGATTTTTTTGTCTATAATAATTTAATTTTGACTTTATAACTATTTTCTATTATATCAATGAATATTTATCTTGTAGCTCGTAAAGGGTTATTGTAGTGTCTTTATATAATCGACTATTTTACTTCAAATTTTACATCGCCAGAGATTGTATCTCGCGGTACGCCATTCGAGGACGTCTGACATTTAGGGTTTAAGATAACTATAATTATAATTTACCATTTAATAATAAGTTTTTTTAAAATATTATTTTTCATTTTGAGGCCCTGCGATCAATTTTGATCAGTTAAGGGTATTGGTATCCAGGCTTTAATATGATATTAGTAAATGTTAATGTACTATGTGTTTACTTTATGTTGTCGTTAGTTAATAATCGTTGGGGGATGGTGTGTTTTCGCACTAGTCGTAACTTTTTTCATTGAATCATCAAAAACATCTAAAAATCTTTGTAAAACATTTCAATAACATGGTAAATTTCGACCGCGCTCAACAAAGCCTGTGACGCCATTTAATTTTTTATAATGCAGGTCTGGCCCTAATGTCAGTCAGAACTATATTTCGATAAACTTATACCTATTACTATTAATCTGTATTTTAAACATTATATCGTAATTATAAGGTCCATATATTGCATTGTATTCTTAAGGCAATTATACTCTCTCTGGTAGTACATTTGAGTTTTATTGTAGACTAGCGACCCACCCGCGGCTTCGTCTGCTTGAATTATCCTGTTCCAATTTTACCAAACTATATGTTTTAAATTAACCTAACTTTTTTTATTTATTTACCAATTTAAATAAAATAAACACTAATATATAATATTTTTTTTTATTGTTTCTACCATGTGCAGACAGTGACGAGTTACAGATTAATTATAAGTATAGATAAGCTTACGTCCCCTATAATTTTTTTACATATGTACAGTTAAAGGTTATGGCTGATTTAGTATAAATCATAAGTAGTCATCATCAGAAGTACAATATTACTCATCTTTATGCATATAAACGCTAACGGTTACGAGGTAAATCGCGGCGATAAATTCTGCCATTCAATTATGACCTCAAGAATTTCTTGAAAAATGGAGAACGGAGTGTCTTATCACTAGTTTTCCAGATACGGCACAAAGCTAAGAAAACAAAAAAATATAGCTAACAATAGATAAAATATGTCATAGAAGATAAAATATGTCTTTACCTACGAGTATCTATGTAACTGCAATGATTTTGTCGTCAGAAATGGTAATATCAGTTAACATTTATAAATACGTGTACGTTAAAAACAAGAATGAATCCGTCCAACAAATACAGACCAGGTAAATGTTAAGACATAACAAAGTAAGGGCTAGAGTCTGTCGTGACGCAGCGGCACAAGCGTGTGACTGTAACCGCCAAGTTGTGGGTTCGATCCCCACTCGAGACAATGGTATATTTAACTTATTCAATTTGAATATTTAAGTTTTCATTTCTTTGCTCTGGTACAAGGGAAAACGCGGCGTTGAATTCCGCCACCCAAAAGTGGGGAACATAGTGTTTTAACATTCTAGGTTCCCAAGTACCCTCTGCCTACGCTGCCATGTGCGGGATGCATCGTGAAGCTGACTAAGTAAGAAAGATTTTAGAAAAGTTTATAAAAGTATTTTAGAAAAAAATGCAATGAGCATTTTATGATACAACAAATTGAAGATCTAGAATAACTGATGTGAATCCCCAGAATCATGAAGAAAATGAATAAGGCTGCTTTATACGGCCATCCTCTATAAAAATATCATCTTAATATTCAATCTATTTAGTTCAAGAAATTATAGGTACATCAATTTTGCATACATTTATTCGATAGCATCATTTTATCATTTATTACAACTACGTAAATGGATGTAAGTAGTTATAAATAATACACTGAGAAGTGCAATTAGAGTAACCTGATATGTTTATCGGGAGAAATAAAGTCTAGAAGAGCAATTTGTTAATTTGTTATATTTAAAAATATATATATTCAAGTTTAAAAGATTTAAAACCATGAATAACTTCTTTAAAGGGCATCGTTGATAACTCAATTAAAATGTAAATAAATTTGTTTTTCGAGATCAAACATCTGAGATGAAAGAGGGTCAAGTCGTTCGTCGGCCAGACACGTATTTACCGCAAGTAGCGACATCTAGGGGTAACCTCAATTAATCTTTGAAAGAATGTCGAGCCTTTTATAAGTAAGCATGTAGGTGGAGCTTAACTACTGAGACTTATATTAAATAATTTTTTCTATAATATTTTTTTCTATAAGAATTGTATTCAATTACTGTAATAAATATTCACAAAGTAATACATATGAAAGATAGCAAATGATTTAAATAGCTATTATATGTTCTAATAAATGTACTAAGCGTACTTGTTGTTTATAAAAATTATGTTTAAAAAAAACTCATTTTTTTATAATACTTAAAAGCACATTTTATCACTTCTAAATTTATTGATAGATAATTATAGAGTCTGCGAGTAGTTCTTCCTCCGCCTGCACTACTGGTGACATCTATGAATTTTAGTAGTATCACAAGGTACATCTTTTAGCTTTCAAACACACTAGACTATAATTACGTTTTCAAATATGCTTTTTCTAAACTGAAATCTATAGATAGATGGCATTATTATAAACAATTCGTGATTTACTTGTAATTTATTTAATTGCTTGATATTAATACTATATAACATGAGTTTAGCATGGAAAATACTGTAAGAGGAAAATAAAACTACAGTATATAGCTACAGAAATTTATTAATATTCAACCTTGATTTCCCTAACCCTATAATAGTCTCTACTTAATTGATATTTAAATTATATTAACACTAGTAAACAATATTTATTCGATTTTTTACGATAATCAAGAGAGATAATTGAGATATCAATATTTGTTGAGTATTTATTATATATACATAGATACTTTAAATTAGATACTTTGAATTTATCATAATTTAAATAAAACAAAAAATAAAAGTAAATCACACAAAACAATTAATCTTATGAATATTCTGAGTTTGTAATATCCAAAGAAGATTGAAATAGGAAAAATACATAATAAATTAATAATAACACTTCTACAGTTTTCTTTATTTTATATTAAATTACATTAAGTTGCACGTCATATATAATTTAAATCCTTGGTATAATTAGAGCGCTAAAAGGAGCGGCAGAGGGAGTGGCACCATCCACGTGGTCCAATGAAGGCAGTGGCTCTCCAGGTACCGGTAGAAATTTGAATCTCTGTAGCATGTTCGTTGTAAACACAAATATATTACATTTCGCTAGAACGTCTCCCATACAACGGTGTTTCGACAAACCGAATGGGAAAAAATAATCTGGAAGGCATATCTTGCCTTTACTTATAAATCTCTCGGGTTTAAATCCATATGGTTCGGGAAATAGCTCCTCGTCCATCAAAATGTTAGGGAAATTACCGACTACCATTGTGTCCTAAAAATAAATGATACTTATATGACAATGACACTTGTTGAGACACACGTGATATGATACATTTCATTTATATTGCAACTTTAATCATATATATAGTTATATATATATATATATATATATATATATATATATATATATATATATATATATATATATATATATATATATATATATATATATATATATATATATAGTTATTATATTAACAATTAAATATAAACACATATTATAACGATTTCAAGTAACAATTATAAAGATTATAAATATAAAACTCTGAAATCATGATAGTACTGTATTGATTTTTAATCTAACATATTCGAATTTTAATCTGAGGCTTAAAATTAAAGCTTTCATTTTATACTAATTAAAATATAATTTAAATAATTTTTGCCGTGTGATCCCGGCTTAGAATAGGATCACCCTGGTACTGATGGTGTCGTAAGAGGCGACTAAAGTGCGTGTGGTAGAGTCACGTTGCTAGTAATGGCAAGACGCATGGGCAGACTCGACCGGATTGTTACCACCCCCGGCATTTAAGACCGGCGTTAAGTAGTGGCTTTGGCCACTGCGTTTCGCATTAGGTAATGCCGGGCCCCGGTGCCCATCCACCTTAAAAGATGGCAACGCTCCTGTAGCTCCTCTGGAGTTACACGGGGCCGTGGGCGACGGTGATCACTTACCATCAGGTGAACCGTACGCTCGTTTGCCGTCTCCATAAAAAAAAAATAACTTACTTTAGGTATATGATATCCTGATAGAGTAGTGTCGCGAAAAGCTCTGTGTGGTACTCCAAAAGTCCTACCCATAAAATGACGAACACTTTCATGAATTACTGCTTCACAATAAGGCATGCTAGAATTAATTTATAATGTGTAAGTTAAAATACTATCTAAATTAATAAACATGTTATGAGTACAGTATATCTATTTTGATTAATTTTTTAACTTACTTTGGTCGATCATCTATACTAGGCATACGATCTCTCCCAATAACTCTATCTATTTCTTCTTGTGCTTTCTTTTGGACATCTTGATCTCTTACCAGGTAGCTGAAGCAAAAACTCATACTTTTGCTTGTTGTTTCCGTTCCAGCCATAAACATGTCCATGCAAGTGGCCACTAGTTGTCCTTCCGAATACGTATCAATTTCCCCACGCGCTTTCAAAACTCTTAAATAAACATCCATAAAATCTTTGTCCTCATTATTGGGATCAAATCTTTCCTTATGTCTTGCAATTTCGTCGCGTAGAAATTTCCAAATTCTTTTGTGAGTTTTCACAAAATCTGTATAACCAGAAGATTTTGGGGCTAATACAGATAGTATTGGAAAGTGACTAAAGCTGCATCCAACCATGTCGATGGCAGCAAATAAATCAAACAAGATATTTTGCAAAAGGATCATTTCAGGATCGTCTCGCTGATATCGTATTCCAGCCATCATTGTCCACAGTGTGTTTAAAATATACGTACTGAAAAAATTATGCATTTGGATTATGGTGCTATTATTATTGACCATAAGATTTGATACATCCTCAACCATGTGAACAGCTTCAGTGAAAGCAATTTCACCCATTCCGCTTCTCCCAAATCCAAATTCTTTGAGGTGTTTTATAAGAAATTTTCTCTGTTCTTTCCAAGTATCGCCGTCCGTTAGCAGGACACCTATTCTTTCGCCCCATGTTCGTGTCTGATAAAATATACCTTTAGGTCGACCGTCAATATCTTCATTATAAAGCATCTCTTTGTTCGCTTCAACAGAATTCACCATAACAATTCGATCTTTCCCTATTTTTAGACCAAGCAAGTGACCATCCGGGCTATAAATGTTGGATAATTCTTTAAAGCTCTTATATAAATATCCAGTTTTTTCACGACTTTTGTTAACTTCCAACGCGCTTCCAATAATAGGAAGCCAATTAGGGCCTGGTGGGAATTTTTTTGGCTTTTTTGTATCCATGTAAAGTAATATTCCAATGATAAATAATACAACAAATACCGTCAGCAACATCTGTGAATTGAAATTATAAATATAAAAAAAATGAAAAAGAATAAAATGAAATAAACAGAATATAAAAATAAAAAATTAAAATTAACGATATAATAACAAATAAGGTATAATACAAATATTATTCAAAACACCATAACTTGAATCTTACTAGGTGCTTTTTTTTTAATAGGTAGGAATGTACTTTGATACAGCATATTTGCTAAAATATATTAATTTATATGAGCAGATACGTAACATAATTAAATCTCAAATATTATCGACTACAGTATCAATAAATAATCTATCATACTACATTATTTAATCAACAGTTAAGTGACAGTAATTAATACTATTATACATTACATATACATTAATATATGATAACACCATGAACCCCTGAGGGTTCCGTATCCATTTCATGTTTATAGATCAACAGGAACTATAACTTATAAAAGTTGACAAACTTAAATTTGCGAGTCTTTGTGTTTATTTTTTGTGAAATGAACTACAAACATAAGCTTGTCATTTATGTACATTCAGGTAGATTATTTGTTTTACATACTTAAATAAAATTAACGTGTCCTTGATTTCATATTGTTACTTACATAATATCAACGCACAATAACTGCGTTTGTCGTGCACACTCTCCTATCGCTTACCTAAATAGATATAAATCACTAAACGTTTATATATTAAACTAAAGACCACAAGCTGCTGCTTATTTTTTTATCCTATTCAAGTTATAAAAAATGTTTATATACATAAATCGTAGCATATATTTCAGCTCAGCGCTGTTTCCTGCACACGGCAGGAAACCTGGGAACCTAGTGGTAAGACACTTCGTTCCTTTCCCCAAATTTTACAGGCATTGCGTGTTGAGTAGCGGAACTCGACGCCGCGCTTTGCATTGCCAGAGCGAAGAAATAATAATATTAAATATTTTATTTAAAAATATAAAATATTTCTCAGGCAAGAATTTAACATTTTCAAATTTATTCTCTGGATACAAGGCAAAGCACGGCGTTGAGTCCGGAACGGAGTGTCTTAACACTAGGTTCCCAAGTTCCCTCTGCCTAGTCTGCCACGTACTGAATACAGCGTGAAGCTTAAAAAAATATTTTTATAATATATTTATAAAATAATCTGTCTAAATGAAGGGAAGCTAGTTTCAAAGGAGCGACATCAAAAGCCACCCAGCAACCCTAGCCCGCGCCCCCATGTCGACAATTTAATCGCGTTTTATTTAATAATTCTTTGCTCTCTTTGTGGCGTGGATATTTTGCACCAGAGCAGAGCCTAGATTTTTACAATGGAATTTTAATATAAGCTTAAATACTTTGGCTTATAACTCTTTATTTATGATAATTATAAAAACATTATAATAAATATGAATTTTATGTCAAAGATATAAATTATTGCTGTCGTGACACAGAGCCACAAGCTTGTAAACGTACTGTAAACGACATGTTGTGGGTTCTATCCCCACTTAAAGAAGTGAAATATTTAATACTTTCATTTCTTTGCTCTGGTAACAAGACTAAGGGCGGCGTTGAGTTGCGCCATTAAACACGAAATGCCTCAAATCCGACGGAAAATGGGCAACGGAACGGAGTGTCTTAACACTTGGTTCTTAATTTCCATCAACCTTCCCTATTATGTACGGTATATAGTGTGAAAATGACAGAGATAATATAAATTAAATAGTTATTTAGGATATATTTGGATAGTAAATTTTCAACATTTATTTTTTATTATCTAACATCTTTGGACCAAAATATGTGATACGTACTTACATATATATTTTAGTTTATATAAAATATTCATATAGACACTATAATTGATTCGTAGTGTTCGATAGATAAATCAATTAAGACGCCGAGACGCCTTGCGTTGTTGTTTACTGAAAGCTCTATCGAAGTAATTGTAGGATAAGTTCATAACGACCGAGATCTTCGTAGGGAAAACATGAAGCTTAAATACTAGTTAAGTTAATTTAGGAATTTAACAATAGTTAGTTATATTCATTATTATTTAGTTTTTAACAAAATTGTAATTTCTTCCCGTTCTATTATTATATTATAGAATTTTTTTACAGCTTTTGCTTGTAAATAAAATATTTAGAATGTACTGGTAATAGTTAAGTCATAAATAATTTGAAGTTAATTTATATACGAGTATTGTTTTAGTTTCTCTACTTTTCCTCTTCGTCCTTCAAGCAAGAACCATTGGACACCCCTATTGACGACTAGTTATGTAACCAGTCCAGAAACTGTCCAAGACCTGTAAAGTAGGTAGAGCATGTGCTCTACCTACTTTACAGGTCTTGGACAGTTTCAGCCACAGTAACAATTTCGTTTGCAACTTATAGACATGTCGGCATATGAAAATGGGTCGGTAGTTTTTCACCACTATTTAGTAATTCTGTTGTTATTCTGTGCTTCTCTTAAGCCATCACCTCAAGGCCATCGAAATTTCTTCTTTTTGCTCAAATTCCGCAAGAATGTCTGATTGAGATCAAACTTTGTTTCCATTAATAACGACCAACTTATTCAGATGGCTTCAACCCAGTCGCCGCACCAAGACGCTTGATGGACAAAGGATTGGATGGATTGATTTTCGTCTGATTTGACAAAGGATTTGTTTATTCAAATCTGACGAATATCAATTGCATTTTCACGTCGCGCTGTATTAACCGTAGAGACCCTCCTCAAACTTTGGTAGAATTTCATTCCTTCATCACGAAGAATACCCACCACTTGGTCGAGCAAAGACAGCAAATCGGTTTATTCAATTTAAATTATAACGTTTCAGTTCCAGCAACAGTTAGTAGCAGGTTTTGCCGGAGATAGACTTTATAAGACGTGGAGTTGAAACTTGTAGTAAATAAAAAAATAAAAGCAGAATAGAATTTAAAACATTGTAATGCACATTTTTTTTAGCCTCACGCTGTATCCCACACGAGGCAGGTTCGAACTCCGTTCCACTTCCGTTCCCTACTTTCCGCCGAATAATATATATTTAAATTGAAAATATTTAATATTTCATTTCCTCGAGTGGGGATCGAAGCCAGAACCTATCGGTTACAGTCACACGCTTGTGCCGCTGCGCCACGACAGACCTCATGTACATTTTAGTTTTTGATGTTAATTTGTAGATGTACAGCCTGCCGTGGAGCAGCGTCACAAGCGTGTGACTGCAAAAGACAGGTTGTGGGCCGTACCCACTACATGTCTTTTGCAGTTCCCCACTCAAGTAAATGAAATATCTAACATTTTCAAATTAATTCTCTGGGTACAAAGCAAAGCCCAGCGTTGAGTCCGAAATGGAGTGTCTTAACACTAGGCTCCCAAGTTCCCTCTGCCTACTCTGCCATGACAAAAAATAAAACTTTATACATATAACTATAATTTAGTACTTTTTTCTTTGTATTCTCTAATATATGTGGCAGAAACATATTGCAGGACAACATAGACGCTCGTTGTATAAAGTAAGGCGAGATTTGCATATCCACATACAAAAGCGGGTTGACGAAAATAATTCATTTAACAGTGCAATAAGTGATTCAATTACAGTTAAACATTTTGCAATCTGGAAACGTAATTCGATGTTTCCAAATTCCTGTTTCACTTAATTTCATTTCCGGCACACTCAGTTTAATTTTACAGATCAATTAGGTTCTTAGCACAACAGCACAAAATTCAGCAAAGACAAGAGTTTGGAACACAAAATACTTTTACTTGAGGCCTGTCGTGGCGCAACGGTACTAACGTGTGACTGTAACTGATGGGTTGTGGGTTCGATCCCCACTCGATGAAATGAAATATTTAAAATTTTCAATTTACATATTTAATGTTTTCATTTCTTCGCTCTGGTACAAAGCAAAACGTGGCGTTAAGTTGCGCCACTCAACACGCTATGCCTCAAAATTCGGCGGAAAGTGGGGGACGGAAGTAGAACGGAGTGTCTTAACGCTAGGTTCCCAAGTCCTCTCTGCATACCCTGCAATAGGCGGGATACAGCGTGAAGCTAAGAGAGAGAGAGAGAGAAAGAATACTTAAAAGCAGTCTGATGTCAGCAATTCCTCTTTGATAAAAAACATTGCAGCAATATTGCATTAAAATTTTAATTGCGAATGCTAGTAGAATAATTTCTAAATGCTATTTACTGAGGTTGTATAAATAAGCCCATGCACGCGGTAGGGGAGGCGACATAGTGGAACTCACTGTTGATTTGAAATACAAACAAACTTATTAAACTTAATTTATAATAAAATATTAGTCGCTGTTGAATAATCGGTGTTAATCCAACAACATTTACTATTTTTATTATTTTTAAAGTGGTAATCCATACATAGGAAGAAAAATACTTTTGGATGGTTACCAAGAAGCGCGGGTTCACATCCCGCTGCGTTCAAATCTTTCTACGTTTCCAACATAAATATGTAACATTTTATATTTTATTTAAACACGTGCATAAATATTAAAGACAATACAGTGCAACGCAAATTGAAACTAATGAATATCGACGTAGTTAAGTGCATTTAAAAGGGCACATTGTTAGTGGTTGGGCACGGTAGAATTTAGTTTGTTAACTTGGTGCGCGTGTCGATGTCAGTATGCAATGCGATTATATCCCATGATTGAGTTTGAAGAGATCAATTGAATTATGTTGGCAATATTGATACAATGTATTTTCTACCTGAAAACATTCATGGGCGTATGGCAGTTGCGCCGCATATTTTATTAGAATTCTCCAAGCAGGTGTTAAGCTTAAAATATTTTAAGGTAAGCTTTTTTATGTAAGCGAAAATGAAGTCTTTGACGACGACGAAGCTTAAGATGATATGCAAAGTTATTTCCTCTCAACCTTACATTATAGTACTACCGATATCTTAAACATATACAGAGTTATGAGAGATAGAGCAAAGCTTATTTAAACTTTTAAAAAGTATAATTAGATTTTTAATCCACACAACACAACACAACATTGTGACTGATCAAACAGATCTAACGTGAAAGAAAGCTTGAAAATTTGAAAAACACATATTTCCTCACTATACATTTTACATTAAAAAAAATCTAATAAATAATATACAACCGGTAAATAAAATCATCATACCACAACCATTCAAAAGCGACCTCCCTAAGGTGTTTCCCGTTTGTACAACCCGATTATTTATTAAATAAATTAAATCGTCATCGTTTTTATATGTATATGTTTGTACAAAAAAAGATCGAAAAACGAAAAAATATATTTACAGTTTATTAAATGAATACTACCAAATTTCTTTGCCAACTTTTATAAATTATGTCCGTCCCTGTCCCTTTGTATGACTATCTTGAATTTAGTACGGGACCCCCGGTGGACGAGTCCGACTCGCACTTAACCGATTTTTTGATACATCATGTTGTGGTACATTATTTTAACCTTCCAAGTTTAACTTAAATCATTTATATATGTAGATATATTAAAATAATAACAAACATTAGGACAGATAAAAGTAAGTAAGACGAATATAATTTGATTTCGTTGGTTAGAGACATGTAGTTGAACACATCTTAATAATATGAAAGGCATAGTAAAGTCAGTTTTCCAAGTAAATTCAGATGCACAAAACCTGTCAAGTGGAAGTGTTGAAACGACGAAGTTGGGCAAGTTACTAAACTAAACATTTAAATTAATTTATTGTTAGGTGTTCGGAACATGAGTAAAATGGCTATGCTTAGACTATTGATCCGCAATCTTAGGAAAGTAATATTTGTGTTAAGACCATAATAGAAAATAATATTGTGAAATTATGTACATATAAATGTTAATTTACGTTATTTTAATTAATTATACACATTACATTGTCAGTAAGAATACCTTAGGTTGTGTGAATGTGAACTGACAGGTTGTGGGTTCGATCTCTTCTCGAGGAAATGAAATATTTAATATTTTCTATTTAAATATTTAATGTTTTCATTACTTCGCTCTGGTAACAAGGCAAAGCGCGGCGTTGAGTTCCGCCACTAAACTCACAATGTCTCAAATTCGGTGGAAAGTGGGGAACCTACGTGGAGCGGAGTGTCTTTACACTAGGTTCCCAAGTTCCCTCTGCCTACCCTGTCATGTGCGGGATACAGCGTGAAAATGGAAAAAAAAATGTAAAGATAAGGCGGAATAAAAATTGAATTTGGATGAACACTAAAGCGTAACTTGAATTTGCTGTAAAATATTACTGTGAAATATTTATGTATTAGATTATCCATTTATGGAAGAAAGCTATAGGTATCACTTAAATAGTTTCGATATAAGCCTTTGTATCCTTAGTTAAATTTTCCTTAAGTACTTAGAATATACCAAGTGACATACAAAAATCACATCTCATCTATTTCCCTTAAAGCATGCCGCTACTAAAAGTTAATTCAAATGTTCATAAAATTACAAAACTATCTAAATATGTAAACAAAACGTCGTATTTAGGTTACTATCAGTATTGGTTAGCCTCAATCCAACACAACCGGAGCCCAGACTCAGTTATGCGAGAAGTGGCCTAACTTGTTGTTTATATAATTATTGAGTAAATTGTATAACTGACTACACACACTGCTGCAAGCGACTAACCGGTTCCGTCGAGAAAGGCACGAACTATAGAATGAAAGAAACGCAAATCAGGCAAAACCGTGCGCTTTCTTCTTTGTGTTGCAAAATATTAAATTAAACTTAGTGATATTTTTTTCTATATACATAAAATAATACAGACACAGAGCTATAATTATGACAGGCCCTAGGGAGAACTCCGGCAGATGCTTAATTGAAGGGTAGCGTTCTCACCCTTTTTCCTGATAACCCTACAGGTTAATACCTACTTCACTACCGGGTATGTACACACATTTAAATTAAATCAAATTCAAACAAATTAAGCCATCCTTAGAATTGTGAGTTAAAGTTCTGTTTAAACAATCCTACCATTGAAAAGGTCTTAGAAACCTCTTAAATTCTGAAGTTAGTAATTGATTTAAGCCGCTTTGCATTCGAGTCTAAATCTTAACATAAAATAATTTTGTTTTGTAAGTCTAACATGGCTTTTAAGGCCTGTCGTGGCGCGGCGGCACAAGCGTGTGACTGTAACCGACAGGTTTTGGGTTCGATGCCCAGTCGAGGAAATGATATATTTAATATCTTCAATTTAAATATTTAATGTTTCATTTCTTCGCTCTGGTAATAAGGCAAAATTCGGCGTTGAGTTCCGCCACTCAACACGCAATGCCTCAAAGTCAGCGGAAAGTGGGGAATAGAAGTGGAACGGAGTGTAACACTAGACTCCCGGGTTCCCTCTGCCTACCCTGCCTCGTGTGGGATACAGCGTGAGGCTAACATGGCTTTTCTTCTCACAAAATTTTTGTTTATCTAACATTGCTTTCCGTTTTTTATCCAAAATATACTTAAAAAGTTTAATTTTCTTACTTAAAAATTTTCAGATCTTATAACTCAATATTAGTGTTATTCCTGTTTGAGAATGTGTAAAGGGAAATAGAGATTGATTTAAAAAAGCATAGCTCGACTATTCAGAAAGAATATGACGGGCATATATCCGGCCTTCTCAAAGCGTTTTAAACTTTTTCCGGAAATGCGACCTATGTCGATCGTAGAATTCGTAGGAAATTTTATATCCGCAAAATTAAACCATACACGTATTCCACAGAATGTGACGTAGTTTGCCAACGTAACAATGCATTAAAAATACAAATATTCAAATTTACCGTTATTTACAAATAATTTTGCGTTTATTTAATTTTTTTTTCTATCCGGTTAGATAAATCGCGACGTTATGTTTTACGACTTCTAATAGCCAAAATGTAAAGAACGGAGAATTGTGTCTTTACAATACTCTTCCTCCGTTAATTAATGGTTAAAATTATTATGATATCGACGTTGAGCTCTACACTTACTAGACATGTATACTAAGCATTTGGTTCTCTTTACCTACAAGGAAAAATCAGAAATTATGGTAGATGCTTAAGATTTAAAAAATTAATGAAATATATATTAATCGTATTAATAATAAAAATATATGTATATATTCTTATCTAACATGTACAATAATATATTATTGTATAAACCAACATACGTATACATTACAATCTGAAGACACACTAAAGTTGTTTAAAAGCGAGACTCGTCGCGTTATAGTATAAGTACAGTAACTACGAAAACGAATATATTCCTCCGCTCAACACACAATGTCTCAAATTTGGCGGAAAGTGAAAAATGGATGAGAGTGTCTTAACACTACGTTTTCTCTGCCTTTCTTTTTATAAATAGATATAAGCTTGAATCTAAAAAAATAAATACAACGATCGAGAAGTTCGTAGTGTTTATATAAGTAGTGTAGTGTCCATCCTGATAGCTCTAATAGATCGAGTATTAAGACTGATTGATTGATCTCGTTGATATAGTTTCCGCTTGGATACTTATTGTGTGCTTTAGTAGGTTATTTTATAATTAATTAATGAAGATGGTTTCTCATTATTTATAATAACCAGACCGCAGCTTCGCACGTTTGAATTAGATTATTTTTTACTAATCTCAATTACTTTCTTGTTCTAATAAAATTATCAATTTTGAAACAACATCGACTCGTTAAAAGCTAAAATTTCATTTATATAAATTTGGTAGCAATTTTGTTGAACTGAATATTTTAAATTGTCGTATTTATTTATCAACCGATTTAAATAGAAAATACACTAAATATTGATTTGAGGTTGGCAAAACATTTGAGATTAGCGCGTACAAACATACAGCCATACTAACAAACAGACAACATTTTTAAAAATTACTATTTTATGCCCTATTACATTAATATTTTAAACATATACGATTTTTTTAGTAAATCTTTCATGTACAGACGGTTATCAGTTACAGATTTATTGTAAGTGTAGATTTGGAACGTAAAATAATGATTTTCGAAGTGTATTTTAGTTTTTTTAGTATTTTAGTTTTTTATTGAATTATCAAACGGATTTTTTCCTTATACTTTTAAATACAGACTGGCTCTAGCAATCAATTATTAATCCTGGGTCATTTATTACACTTGTACATAGGGAGGTTTCATAGAGAAACTGATAGGGGGTAGGTAATTCCCAGCTAACTAAGGTATAAAGCATGTGACTCAAAAAAACATCTAAAATATATGTATAATTTGCTAAAGACTACAGGAAAAGTACTACAAGAATGTGTTATTAATAAATCCTACATATTTGCTTCTATTATCGTTTTTAGGCGCAAAATTAGAAACAAAAATGATTGTAAAGTTAAAATTTCGTCTATCATACATAAATTTTATTTTTTAAAACTATGAGTTTATTTATCTAAGCTATTCGTTTTGATTTCAACTTTAATATAATAAAATAAAGTAAAATTTTCTAATATTTGATTTAATTAAGTAAGTATAAAAGAGGACTATCGTGGTGTAAATACACATACAGGACTGTTATTGCGATCGATGTTCGGATCCTACCCCAAGGAAATAAATATAAAATATGTATGTATATGTTGAATATAAAATACATAAAATATTTAATTTCCTAGAGAGGAAATGGAACTCGAATTTCCTCGTTCTGATAACGATGCGAATCTCGACGTTGAACTTATAGTGCGGGTTAACTTACAGTCCGTGGTGGAAAGTGTGAAACAGGAGTGTTTTAGTAAAAAAAGAGTGACTTAACACTCTTTTTCTACTTCCTCTGCCTATCGAGCTGTGGGAGATACAGAGTGGAACTAAAAAAAATATAAAAGATAAACACGGTATTGTATTTCATGTTACTTGAAATTTTAACTCGTTATAATGAAATATGGGAAATATTTAAAATGAACATTTTAAGTGCTTGTCGCACGACCACTATTGCTCATTATAAACTGGAGAGCTTTTAAAGAAATTATTTATTATGAAAACATTCAAAAATAAATATATTTTGATGCTTGATATCATTCAGACAAGTGTGTTACTTTTTGGCCTGAGGCCGGTCGTGGCGCACAAGCGTGTGACTGTAACCAATAGGTTGTGGGTTCGATCCCCACTCGAGGAAATGAAATATTTAATATTTTCAATTAATATACACATGTATATATATATATATATATATATATATATATATATATATATATATATATATATATATATATATATATATATATATATATATATATATATATATATATATATATATATGTGTGTTATATATGTGCAGGTATTAGTATATGGATTCTGTTCCGGGACTGTCCTGGATATGAAGCTGGGATATTATAATTTTTAAGAACCTTCGTTTGTTTTTAATAAAGTGTTAAAAAATTCTTGCATTTAAAAATACACACTTTTACCACAGAAAGACACTTCATTTTTACTTATATATATATATAGAGATAGAAGCGCATTCCATGGTATTGTGACCGCGTTAGGAATTCAGTATACATTGGCATCCTAACCAACTCGGACTGCAAATTCACGATATATATGTATATATATATATATATATATATATATATATATATATATATATATATATATATATATATATATATATATATATATATATATATATATATATATATATATATATATATATATATATATCATCATTAGCCTGATGACCTCGCCAGGTGTATCAGTTAAACCCGATAAAGTTATTTTTTTGTTTATTACAACTTTGTTACTTTTATTTTATTTTTATTTAGAAGTCAATACTGTGCCGGTGCATTGAACCTGAAAAATATGATGATATAATATAACTCAACGGGAATTCTGTACCATCATAATTTCTTTTGAATATAATTTAAATTTAGATTTATCTTTATTACAGAATGCTAAAATTAGTAATTAGGTTTTGGTTTTTCAGAGTACACAAAACTAAGCTCCTACTATGTCAACGTAATCAAAAGATACGATTAGTTATGTATCGTTTTCGCTGCATATTATTTGAAATTTATTGCGTTATCAAAGCCTATAGACGCTTCCTGTGGACTGACAGTTAACAAATCCGAATAAAGAAACAAATCCGAAAAGCTAATACTTATATCACAAAAAAAATCTTTAAAAATTCATAGTTAAGTTTGTCAACTTTTATTTAAGTTGTTTTTCCTGTTGACCAATAATTGATTCGACTAGCCCGATTCACACTTGGCCGTTTCATAATTTAGATCATTACATAATATTATGTCTTGAGCATAAGTGTGATTGCGCCTGAATTTCATCTCTACTCCTAATATGAATCTAAAAGAGGACATAGCGCGGCGTTTATTTACGCCACTCAACACGCACTATGTCTGGTAGTAATTCGCTATGTACAAAGAAATATTAACCCAATATACACAAGACAATATTTTATAGGTTTATGAGCAGCGTTACGTTTTTTATGTTGTTAACACAGAATAACATGTTTCGTGTGTATTCGTGCGATCACTTGTCGGTCCGATGCATTTATATAAATTAATCATTGATTATATATACTACAACCGCAATTCGCTTATGATCCATTTATTTATCGATGTTGATGACCAAACGTTATTTCCTTTAAAATTATTTATTTTTTATTTCATATATCAGTAAATGTGATTCAAATATAAGAAGTTGGAACACGATATTTTTAAACAAAATGCAGATTGGATGTTTTTATATTTTTTATACAATCAGTAAAAGTCAATCAATTAGATCAATTTAATAATAAAATTGTTATAAAATATTTTAATAATAAAATTATTATAAAATATTTTAATAATAACATTGTTTGTAATAATCTCATAGTACGTGATATTTCTATATCACTAGATCCGCTCATAAAGCGTTAAAATCCGTTTTAAAACGAAAATTGATTCGCATTGCAAATATAAAGATTTTATAGCTTGCAAATAAATCACGATAAATACATATAAAACAAATAAAATAGACATTCTCAATAATATTATATAAAGAAACAGTAATATTACAAAATTACCTTAAAGAACAAGCTTTCACTCGATATCTAGATGTATACGTAACACACCGCTGTCGCTATCTTCAATGCGATGGAATGACCAATTTGGCAAAATATAAAATTCACTCGTTCTTCCCCCTACAAAGATAAACGAGGACTGGCTTGAAACCTCTTACAGACGATGAAGCTATAAAGGTGGGGACACCTTCGTAGGCAGACTGATTTAGCAAATTACTTTTTGTTAACATTTTTGTCTGTCGGTTTTTTTTAATAAAGCAGGTGTTTCTTAGTTAATAATTGAAAGAATGTAATGGTTTCAGTATATTTTTATATATATATAAATATATATATATATATATATATATATATATATATATATATATATATATATATATATATATATATATATATATATATATATATATATATATATATATATATATATATGTGTGTATGTGTGTATGTATATATACACATGTATTTTCAATACATTTTCGTATTAAGTAAGTAATAAGTGCGTATTTTGTTACGGAGCTCAACGCCACAATAAGGTTTTCCAACTAGAAATTAAGATTTTATGTTGTTCAAATTGCAAATTCATATGAATATTTTATACATGACACAAGAACTTATTTTTTTCTATGATGCAATCATAATCTTATTGCTCTGGTAGTTTAAGGAGAGACATTACTATAACATCCGTCGATGGACTCTTTGGGCTAAAGTGTAGTTTTCCTTTTTTTTTCACTGGATCTCTAGCAAAAAGTGGAGAATGGAGAAATATGTCATTAATTTCCCTTTCAACACATAATTACATAAAGATTGTACGAAAATTAACAAACCAAGCCAACCTATCTACGAGATACACCTGAAGTTATGATTTTTTTTTCAAACACGTAACTTGTTTATAATTTATTAATTCACAACTTACTTTGTACATTAAATGCATATTTCATGAAAAGCATAAAGCGAACACAATAAGTATCTTAAAGAGTAATCTTTAACATTTGATTGTGAAGCAATTATATACATGGAAGCTCTGGTTTTGTTTAACATGATTTAAGTGGAACTTAAGTTTAACAGCTTTGAATTTTAAGAATAATTTATAGTTTATTCATTTTTTCTTGTCATTGGGTGCCATTAAAGTTGAAGAATTTCTCTTGAGGTCACATTTATCTCGCATTGCAGAGTTGAAAAATTTAATGAGCGCAGACATCAGACAACACCCCGGTATATACATTTTCACTTATATATTGACTATATACATATAATATTTTCTACAAAAACCTCTGGAACGACCTACTCGCGGCAGTATTTCCAGGTCGATACGACCTGGGTACCTTCAAAAAGCGCGTCTACCTCCACCTCAAAGACCGGCAACGCACCTGTAGCTCCCCTGGTGTTATACGGGGCCGTGGGCGACGGTGATCACCATCAGGTGACCCGTACGCTCGTTTGCCTTGTCCTTTCTAAAAAATTAATAATAATAATAATACTAGGGCATTCCCTGTGGTAATCGAAATCACAATCGCTGCATTTACGATCAGACAACGTCTTAATGTTAGATAGAATTGTAAAAATTTATTTAACTAAAATAAAATAAATATTAATAACAAAATTCAGTTTAATACTTTATGATTGTTTTTGCTAATTGAAATGTACCTCTATTTGTTTGTGGCTAGCTTTTACATGATACAACCTATGGACCGTAGTAGTGGCGGAATAAAATGTCAGTTCCAAAAGCCGCCTAGTATCAGTGAAATCAAGTCCATCAGAAATAGCAAATGGAATATGTATATACAATTTTACAAAAAAAAAATAAAGAATTCAATTTTAAATGTGTATTAATTAAACTCCCATTTAGCGAGGCTCAAACATTTATGTCAGTAGAGCACTAATCACTTCACATACATTAATACAAAATTAGAAATTTATCGTTTATTCTTGAACTAGAAATAAAATAAATACAGAAATAAAACTGATTTAATTGTAAAAAAAACTATTTGGCGCTGTGGGATTGATGATATACAGTATCGATTGTAGTACAAGCGATAGTTATAATAAGTAATATTTTTATAAGTCGTCGTATCGTTTTTGTGTGAATATTTTTCGTTTAAATATATTATTTGAATTAAATATACTTGATCATAAGTATCATAATAATAATGACAGCTTAGTTTTGCTCTAAAGGTTTTCTGGAAGACGTATCGATATACTAGTTATTTCCTCCATGCTTGTATAAAGATTTCACTCTCACCAACAATTCTTATAACGCCTGTGACATTATTGATAGCAAAGTAACAATATCGATATTTTTCATTTAGACTTATTTACAATTTATACGAATATATGCCGTGTGATTCCGGCTTAGAATAGGATCACCCTGGTACTGATGGTGTCGTAAGAGGCGTCTAAAGTACGTGTGCGAGAGTCACGTTGTCAGCAATGGCAACACGTATGGGCAGACTCGACCAGATCATTACCACCCCCGGCATTTACAACCGGCGTTAAGTGGTGGCTTCGGCCACTGCGTTTCGCATTGGGTAATGCCAGGCCCCGGTGCCTATTTACCTTAAAGATCGGCAATGCTTCAGTAGCTCCCCTGGTGTTATACGGAGTCGTGGGCGGCGGTGATCACTTACCATCAGGTTACCCGTACAATCGTTTGCCGTGTCTTCTACATAAAAAAAGAATACATATTAGCCGTAGTTAGTAAAAAGGCACTTAATAAAAATGTTGTTAATTTTCTTTCAACCACACCCTTTGTGAATTAATTTTGCTTCCGTAAATTATCTACCATTTAATAAAGCGTTTAAGCGTTTAGCTTTGTAGCTACGTACAACAAAGAAAGTGTCATCTCCTTCAAACAAGTTCAATAAAATTACACCCTTACAATTATTTAGTATAATAAAATTACGTTGGCTTAAGATAATATTAACTTTTAAATAGTTAAGGTAAGTGCAGTTAATAAGACATCGTTCAAAGTATTGATAGAATAAAAAACTATAGAACGCTCGGAGCACCTATTCATTCCCTAGAGCATCTATTATGACGGTCAGATGCCTACAACCATAGCGAACCACAACTCCTGATTGCTGGTTTCAATCAATATCGAAACACGGTAATCATTCTAAGCTTTCAGAAAGCCCACATTTATAGAGCTTTAACATACTTCAATATAAAATCCTTTTGATATCTGATCCATTTACTATCTCCAGTATTAAACGAGGATAAGTTGAGAAACAGAAATTAAAATTTTCTGTCTCTCGTATAAATGGAAAGTTATCTTGAGAAACTTTTAACGAGATTATTGGGCGAGGAACATCAATTTTAAATGATTTAGTCTACACAAAAATAATTCATATTTAAAATAGTTGATTTAACTTTAATTATATTTTTTTATAATGCGAGCAAACACTGCTGTCTCTGCTTATCACTTGACGTAGTCCACTGTCATCAGCATTTCATAAATGCTCTCGTCATACGTTTGTACGTGATCATTCTCCAGTATTATCGACACGTGTTCTTAAAAGCCAAACGAGGTCTTCCCTTGCCACTTTTACCAATGAATCTTTCTTTATAAATCTTATTGGCCATTTATTCAAAACTCATGTGATGTGGGAAAGAAAAATGTTTTAACGGGAACGAAATATTTTAACCCTAACTTCCCAAGTTATCTGTGTCTCCCTAGCCGTGTAAAGCTGAAAATGAACCAGTAAAGCTGAAAAAAAAACATTTCCTATTCTCTTGACATGTCCGACCCACCTAAAAACATCTTCTTCGTTCTTTTTGTTGATCTGACTAACTTAATCATATGGCATATATCTTTTAAATATTTACAATTTCAAATAATACAAAACAAAAATAACAACATGCAAAAAACTTAACAATCAATTTAATAACTTAAGGGCAAAATAGCTAATGAAACTTCTTAGAAAAAGTCTTAGTCTTAAGGATAGTATCGATAGTAACAAATAATCCCCGTAATCAATTAAGTCTTCATCATTTAAATATAGACGCTTCCATGGATTCGATTTAATCCAAAGTTCTTTGAAAATATTTAATAACATTTAATATTTTGTGTAAGGATTTTTCTACTCCTAGAGCTTATGCTAAAATTAAAAGTATTATAGAACTGCTTTGTTTGATGTTGTTTATCTATCGCATATAATCATGCATAAACTGAAACGTGAAGCTGAAAAAAAATTAAAATAATATATAATTATAAATTATATATTTTTTATATATTTTTTTCAACTTCACGCTGTATCCCTCACGCGGCAGAGCGAATATATGAAACATTAAATATTTAAATTGAAAATATTAAATATTTCATTTCCTCGACTGGGGATCGAACCCAGAACCTGTCAGTTACAGTCACACTCTTGTGCCGCTGCGCCACGACAGGCCTCATTATATATTTTTTTTATTATTTTTCATTAAGTCGATATGTAAATATGTAAATTAAGGTCAAATATAAGAAACCGAATTCGACACATTTAAATTGTTGGTTTCACGTAGATTAGATGACAATACAACACAACAACAATATTATAATTGATAATGTATTATTTTAACATTACGTTAATCTCATCCTCGTGACAAAACCACATGTACGTATTTGTTAATAGCTCAATACTGCTATATAAAGTTTCATTACCTCAATTACAAACCTTTACACCTTTCACTGCCTCCACTAAACATGTGATATATTAATTCAAAATCCAAACGCGAGTTAGTAATACGAATAATAAATCTGTATCTCACAAAGCTAAATAAATGTACAATATAATATTAAATCTACAAATGCAGGTACTGATTTAACCACTTTAATATGTTGTGCATTCGCTTTGATATAGTAATTAATACGTTGCTGTTCGTTAACAAGTAGTTCTGGTTGTATCTTACTCACTGTAAATTAATTAACTGTATTTCTAGCACTGTTATAGAAACAGGTTTCTTTTAAGACAATAAAATAAATTGCTTTATTTGAAAAGTTTAAATGACGACGACTTGGAGTGACGGCGATCTTCAGTGTTTATCTTATAATTGCTTTTAAAACTTTTTATTAAATGCCACCGTGGATTTTCAATATATAAAACTATTTAATTTGCAAGTTTTTGTAATTATTTTGGTATTTTCAGCTTAATTTACAAAGCTGAAAAAAGCTTTAAAGTTGTTTTGACACGCATCTCGCGTCATTCAATTTGATACCCAGCGAACGATTATTGACAGAAAATGTCAAACCGAACTGCATATCAAAGGAAAGATAAATGTTATAAAAAACTAGTTTGAACGTGTATAAAACTTACTTTGTTTTTTGGTGTAATTTTGCAAAACACGGCGTATAAAGGATTTACTATGAATAGCTACGGAAAGCTGTCATATTCAAATACGCTTCCATATTTTGAAAAAAATTTTGTTAATAAAAGTCGAAACAAAAAAATGTACACGATAGTTTATTGACTTAGCACTAAATTGTATGTTTTGTTCTTTTTTATTATTTTTTATATACCTACTAGAACATTGTAATTATCTAAAAAAAAATCTTTAAAAGAAGAAAAATCTTGGAAAGGTAAGCAAAATTAATTACTGTCTCGCCAACGGCGTTTCTTTGTTACTTAAAATATGTATATATGTACATTTTAACCTGATGAGAAGTTATTTCTATCACCTCAAAGGCAGCAGCTCCTAGCCTTTTTCTATTATTTTTAACTGACTATTTCCTTTTACGTTCTATTAACAAAGTGTGAATCAAAATTACAAAATGAAAAATATATTGATTTTACCAAATACATTAGTACGTATACGTGTATGTTAATGAATTAATACTATATACAACTTTTTACAGGCCTCCGTAATGAAATTCTAGTATGACTTAAATTTTATTATGCATAAACTGGGCATTTTGAATAGATTATAAAATTTGTATCAAACTAATTAAGATATTTCACAAAAATCTAACATTGTTTTATCAGAAGTTGGTTTTGGAAAAATATTATCTTAAAAATTTAACGAGTATTTTTTTAGAGAAAAGATGAATTCAAATAACAAAACTTGATATAAAATATACTTATGAAATTATTATATTATAGTCTATTTTTTTAAATATCTACAATATGTGTAATAAATATTTTTTCTCGGGAACTTTTAATATATACTACGGGGAAACGCTTTGATACTCAAGAATATGAATAAATGTAATGTTGAATCAAATAAAACTGACCAAATTTATTAAGTATTACTTCAAATTACTAATAGTCTATCTTAGCTTATACGTATCGTTTAAATTTTACCGAAATTTCCGTTTCAGCATTTACAAAAAATAATGTTGTCAACATTCCCTTTTTTTCCACTCTTTTTGTTTCTTGAGCCTTATTTCGTTCCCCGTATAGCAAATATTTTGAATCTAAATAATGATGTATTCATTCGTAATGTGTATTTTCTTTGAGTTGAAATATGAACTTAACTATAGTGTTTTTTGTTTCTGTTTATAGTTATTTGAAATAAAAAATCGAGCATAACGTTAGAGACATAGACAATCTCTTATAAAATCATTAAAAAAGAATCTATTTTCTAATATAGTCTCACAAACTATAGCAACATGGACTTCATCCTTAGTTGTTTTATCCCTTTTTGGACTAATCATTGTCTGTCCAAACATATGTTAATCTCAGCAAGTTTGTATTGTATGCAAAGTACTGATCAAATTGTATGAAGTAGATGTTAGCAACGCATTTTGCAATCCTTTTAAGGTCATGCTCAGCTTTGCCGCTATTGTTTTTCGTATTCGTCTCGTCGGCTCATACGAATACATACTTAGAAATAAACGTTTAAATTACGTAATTTATGGTTTGTACAAATATTTTTAAAAAATACTACTTTAAAATATATTATCATATAATCAAAATGTTAAATTATAGCAAAGGTTTACCAAAACAAATAAAGATAAAACTTTACTTTTACTTAAAATCTAAGCATAGTTTAATACTTTATAAGGGAATACACGACCTTATATCATTGTACTTTTTTGTATTAGATTAAAATTAATACCTGCGTACCAAAGTATATTGGTTTATTTCTTAGGACAAGCAACCTGGAGCGTGGATGGTGGAACACTCCACGCTTCCGAGAATAGCTCTAATTCTTATTTTTATTAATTTCTTATGCTCAAGAGATTATCTGGGTTGTTATTATCGTTATTTTCTTCTATCGTGTATTTATTATTTATTAGCAATAGTATTAATTAGAAAATATATTTTTTTACTTTGTGCCATAATATATAATGAAAAGTTTTCATTGTAAGTAATCCTTGGATGAGTTGTTGTTGTTGTATAACATGTGTGCTTATACTTATCTTTACTAAAACAGATTAATTCAATATCGTTAATATTATAGATATGATATTTTTTTACTATTTATAAGTGTTTTTCCACACTTAGATAAGAAAATAGGTACTAAATTTAAAAAGCATATGAAAATTTTAACGTAGCAGGACATGAACCCTCGAGGAAATCGTCCAAGCGCTCTGACCAACTAAGCTATACGTTCTCATCAAGCTACGTCGAAATCGTTATACACCTGTTACAGCTTATTTATGTTGTTAGCATCTTAGATAGATTTTACAAATGTCCGCTACTCAAAGACAATTCGTGAGAATTATCATTTGGCGGGAAATAATACTATTTATTTGATATTTTTACTATTTTTAAAGTGTTTTTCCACACTTAGGAAAGAGAATACTACATTTAAAAAACGTATAAAAATTTTAATATAGCAGGGTTTGAACTTGCGCCTGTTGGAAACCGTCAAAGCGCTCTGACCAACTAAGCCATACGTTCTCATTAAGCTCACGTTACCAGAGTCCTCGACATTAAAATGTTAAACAATTAATTTTCTCCATTAAGACTTAAACCTATAACCGCTTTACCTTACTAACCGGTAACCTTTTACAGTCAAATGCTTGGGCCCTGTGCCATTACAGCCCTCTTAAAATTACTATTATTATAATAAATAAAATGCTTCAAGTCATTCCAAGACATAAGATTTTCATTTCTCTCTGGTCCAGTAGTTGAAAAATCTATACAAAAAGGCTGAATGCTATAAACAACATACTAACATACTACATAAGCTTTTCTATTTCCTACTTCGCGCAATCTACAGCAAGCTACAGTAGAACCATTGTCATAATTTTTATTAAATTTTTAAAGACCATTTCTGCAGAATAAAATATTTATTTAGCAAAGTATAAAACTTGTATACGTATTTGGTTTAATAAATAAGTTGTAACGAGCTTTTATTAAGAATTCATTTGAATTTCTACAGTGTTTGATGAGAGAGTATGGCTCAGTAGTCAGAGTGTTGGATGATTTCCAAGAGGCGTTCAAATCTCGCTACTTAATACATACTCTTATAAAAATTTTCGCTATGGTCAATTTTTCATACGCTTTCTAATTAAGTATAATTGAGACTTTACCGTATTCAGGAAATCGTAAGATAAATTGCTTTGCAGTTCATGAAAATTAGTTTGGAAGTAATACGCTATTCATATTGTAAATAATACTCGTGATATCGTTATAACTAATGCAACTCTTGCAGACTTGATAGAAATAGATTGTTCTGAGTGATTATTTTCTTTATTTTTAATAATTATTTGTTTACAAGCGTATATGCAAAAAAAAACACCAAAAAGTCACTTTATTGTCAAACTTCAAACGCATTTTAATACTAATAAATTGTAGAGCACAGATAATGTATTCCTTGTTCCGTTCTTACTTTAGCTGATTTTTCTGAATTCTCTTGTTTTATTAAGCTTAAAGCTATTGGTATTATTTTGTTTTTGTTACATTGATGTGTTAGTGGTAAAAAGATAAGCGTAAGCAATAACCGAGCAACGCTTGCATTTGTCTCCGCCAAAGTAGAAACAATCAAGGATTATTCTAATAAGTACAAAGTGGATGTCTGGACAAAGTCGAGGCCTGTCGTGGCGCAGCGGCACAAGAGTGTGACTGTAACCAACAGGTTCTGGGTTCGATCCCCAGTCGAGGAAATGAACTATTTAAAATTTTCAATTTAAATATTTAATGATTCATTTCATCGGTCTGTTAACAAAGCAAAGCGCGGCGTTCGAGTTCCCCCACTCAACACGCAATGCCTTAAATTCGACAGAAGGTGGAGAACGGAAGTTGAACGGAGTGTCTTGACATTAGGTTCCCGGGTTCCCTCTGCCTACCCTGCCTCGTGCGGGATAACAGCGTGAAGCTGAAGAAAAAAGAGAAAAACAAAGTGGATGTGTATTTAACGAAATCAAATAATAAAAGGAACGTGGCCAAAGGACTAAAATCGAAAGAAATGTGATATTATCAAAATAGCATTTAAGAACTTTGTTAAGTTTTTTACATTTTGTCAGACCTAAATTGTATAGACTATATTTATTTCTGACTTTCTATTAGTACAAAATAAAAAAAATGTTGACATAATTAAATTCATACATTAGCATCAGAAAGTTCATATTATATTTTGAATTTGTAATGTTTTATAACTTAACCTCAATTACAATCGACATGAAATGTTGTGATAAGATAAAGGCCTTTACGGCCTTATATTTATTTCCTAGTATAAATAAAGTATAACCGATTATAACCCATATCTCAAGTTTGTAGCCTTTATCGTGCTTGGATTCAAAATACACACGGAATGTTGGACCGATTGTATAAGGGCTGAGTTTTTTTTACAACCTAACGCTGTATTTTGCTCACTGCAGGGTGGGGCCGAGAGAACTTGACAACCTAGTGTTAAAACACTCCGTTCCATATCCTACTGTCTGCCGGATTTGAGGCATTGCGTGTTGAGTGGCGGAGCTCAACGTCGCGCTTGTCCTTGTTACCATAGCTATATAATATATAATTTTCTTAGGAAATTAAATATTACATATTTACTTTCAACGAGTGGAGATCGAACCCACAACCTGTCGCACATAGGATCAGTCAAGGGTATATATAGATCACGTAAGGACATAATTTTTTATTTTTTTTTATCTTCGTGCCTATATATCAAATAACAGACTACGCAGAGACTAGACTACCTCTAAGTTTTAACCAAAATAATATATAATATTTTGTTGGGCCTATTCTTTTTCGTACATTGTAATAACATTTAATAAAATATTGGAGACCATTTCGGAAATATTTAATTTTTTTTATTTTATTGAAAGAGAAATTGTTGATATTCATACCTACATAATATATAGTGTTTATATATACTTTGAATATGGCATCTGTTATACCGGTTTATCGGATTTAAATAATAATGTTGAATTAAAGCAAAATACTATCAATAAAATTGATTTCGACACAATAAAGGTAGCTATTCAAGATAATTTTAATTAAGTTTTATAAAATTTTATAAAAATATTTCTTTTTAAATTAAAAAATAAAGTTTTCCCTGCATGAAAAATGTAATCTGAGAAACATAGGGTATTTTAAATTTCTTAAATCCAATATTTAATACCATATTCTGTTATTCTAGAATATTATATCTAAATACTCAGGCGAATTCGTAGCCACGTTCATCTCTTGACAATCATATACGTATCAACTGTGCCATAAACGAAAACACAACAAGGAAAACGTTACGCGCGTTTATAGACACGTACTATTATTTCTACGAGCTACTGGTCTCGCTAACGTTCGTTATACGTAGCTAAGTCGATAAACATGAAATACTCTACAATTTCCCTTACGAGTACAGATTAAAAATAATAAAAATATTTATAAGCATCGCTATAAATAAATGACATTGCTTTCACATCGGAGTCAGAGAGTATAGTTTAAAGGCTCTCTGTTTTCACCTTTCTCATAATTCATTGCCACGAGTAAGAATCGACCTGCCTACGGTTGCAGGTTTGCCGCTAGACACGGACGACCTCTTAGTCACATGGTCAAAGTAAAAATATTAATATTCACTCATTCAGCTTCACGCTGGATCCCGCACATAGCAGGGTATCACGGGAAGCTAGTATTAAGGCACTCCGTTTCGTTCCCCACTTTCCGACGAATTTGAGCCCTTTTGTTGTTAAGTGGCAGAACTCAACGCTGCGCTTTGTCTTGTTGCCAAAGCGAAGAAATGAAAACATTAAATATTAAAATTAAAAAATATTATATATTTAATTTTCTCGAGTGGATATCGAACCCACAACCAATCGCGTTTACAGTTACGGCAAGCCTCTAAAACAATTAATATGGTTATTGTATATTAATAAATAAATAAGCAATAAAGTTTTTTTTAACAATGAAATTAAAGCAAATCTCATACGACTCTTGCTAAGAAAAGTAAATATAGCAAGCAAAAAAGACTTGCCTGGGCCGTAATAATGTTAAAGTAAACATAATATAATATATTTTACATACCTATATACAAACATCGTTTTATGTTTTTCTGTGGATTATATATTATGTTAGATAACAAGAATATTAGTACAGAATTGAGTACGAAGCTGAATTAATATTTGTTATAAACTGTTGGCAGTGAGATAAGTTTTATATATGTATAATCGTATATTACAGAATATTATAACAAAAAAATATATATTACACAATGTTTTCCAAATATATTTAAGACATCATTATTACTTGATACAATATAATTAGGTAGCCACGTCTGACACAGATCACTGGCACGGAAATCTTATTAAAAGATGTATATGTCATTTAAGGCCCGTCGTAGCGCAGGAGTACAATTGTTACAAGTTGGGGGTTCGATTTCCGCTCGATAAAATGAAATATTTAATATTTGCATTTCTTCGCTCTGACAACAAGGTATAGCGCGGCCTTGAGTCTCGCCACTCAACACGCAATACCTCAGATTCAGCGGAAAATGGGAAACTGAACGGAATGTCTTAACACTACGTTTTCAAATTCCCTCTGCCTACCCTGCCACGTGCGGGATACAGCGTGAAGATGAAAAAAAAAACTATAATGAAAAAATCAAATGGTATTGTGGGAGGCTGTTGGGGTTAATGGTTTGGTTGACTTTCTAAAGAAAGATTTTAGGATATATTTGTAAGTTACGTTCTCTCAAAATTGGCCGAAAAGTGAGGAACGGATGAAATTAAAGCAAATCTCATACGACTCTTGCTAACTAACACTATATACTTTCTGCTATATACAATGTAGATGTATGAAGCAAAATATATATAGTTAATATTTAGAATGAATTCATGACCACGGCGAGAAAGGATGTGGCTCATTACTAAATAAGTATTTTTGTTATACACCTGCAGACTTGTTATTATATTTCCGGGCTGGGCCGTCAACAGGCCCCTTTAAATTATCCACGCATATAATATTATGTTCACATTGTAAATATATACATACGAGTGACCGGTTTCAAGGCCTTGGTTTTTGTCAAAATAACGAACTTTTCAATTTAAACTTTGCTCGTGTTCCTTGAGCGTATGTTGCTAAATTTTAGGCAAACACTTTTAACTAGTTAAACAAAAGTTATAACTGATTTGTATATAAATATACATATATTTTTGTATTAAATATATATTTTTTCAATTGTTTATACTAAAAAAATAGTATATATGGAAATATAATAGGTATTACATTTATATATAAGAACATTTTTCAACTGTTATAAGAATTACCTACAAATATAAGCGTAAGTAACTACAGTTAAAAGCGAAACTTTATATTATACGAAAAGAGTTCTATAAAAGGTAAGGCCATGGGCAACTTACTTTTGCGAACCAAATTTCGGTGAAAATTTTACTCGTAACCGCAACTTGCCGGTAGCCGTGTATCAGACATGTTTTAAATGAACGAATATTTGAGCTATAAAATTGCATTGAAACGCATTGATTTTTTTGGTTAATCACCGCTCCTTGCTTTAATAGTGTACTGTAAATATAAAAGTCAATAAACGTATTAAAAAGTAGGCAGGCGTATATTAAAATATTGTTTTAATTTGTTGCTTCATGTAGAAATAAATTGTTTTCAAGTGATAAGGTTTGTCTTGAATTTAGGTGGAAAAGGGATGGCGGAATGTTCTTACCTAGTTCTCCCTACATTGCTACGAGTATATGGACAATGAAGTGGGTATTTAAATTTAAAATATCATAATATTGATCACAATATATCTTGGTTATTTAAAGTAGAATATTTCATACATTAAATGAATATTAATATTTTAAGTGAATACAGTAAAACATCTATTTTATTAACAAGAATATCTGCTTTCTGAATAATCAAAAAATCTCATTGATGATTGAAATATTAGATGTTTCTTTCTTTGATTTAAATATTATAGTACCTAGTTGACCTTCACTATCGAAATAACAATGAACTCAGTTGAGAAGATTGCTATTAGAAAAGCGTAAACTATAACGTTTTTCAAAGATTTTAATTATTTCACGTTTACCCCAAGTCTTAGCGAACGTAGGATTTGGAGTTGAGGCGCGTTTCATGCTCACCATAGAATGTTGTTAACATTAAATTAAGTAAGAAATTAAAAACAAGCCTTTACACAAAAAAATATCCAAAAATATATCTCGCCATTTGTAGAAAATTATCTCTAGATACACCTAAGGCATGGTAACATGCCGTGTGATTTCGGCTTAGAATAGGATCACCCTGGTACTGATGGTGTCGTAAGAGGCGACTAAAGTGCGTGTAGTAGAGTCACTTTGCCAGCAATGGCAACACGCATGGGCAGACTCGACCGGATTGTTACCACCCCCGGCATTTAAGACCGGCGTTAAATAATGGCTTTGGCCACTGCGTTTCGCATTAGGTAATACCGGGCCCCGGTGCCCTTCCAATTTAAAGGACGGCAACGCTCCTGTGGCTCCTCTGGACTCGGGGCCGTGGGCGACGGTGATCATTTACCACCAGGTGACCCGTACGCTCGTTTGCCGTTTTTTGAATTAAAAAAAGAAAAAAAAAACAGTGTAAGCAAATTGAACATAGTGCACAATTTTCAAGATATTATGCATTGTATAGAGTAATATAACGCCGCGATTTGCCAGAGCGGGTAGGGAAAAGAAAATAATGGTATAGAATATCTTTACTTAAATTTGAAACGTTATTACTATAAGAGTAATAACGTTCGCTTGCAATTTCATGTGTTCGACAGTATCAATTTGCAACCACGTAGGCCATTCAATGTGAGGCACGCGGTTGCAAAACCTGACCGAACTACGGATTAAAGAGTAAAATATTCCTAATAAAAAAGAACACCAGAAAAGAAAAAAAATGAAATTGTAACTTTCGCTGCGTTATATTCAAATACTCGTAAATAAATATATAGCAAAAATAATATTGTAAATTAAAAAAAATACATTTCAGTTAATTATAATAGAATATGCACGCAAAATAATTAGAAAACATACAAAGCTTTTTGTGTTGTCACGTAAATATAATATATTATATATATTACATATTTATATTTAAAGGTGTTGTTCAATTCAATATGCTATACTATATGAGTATTTATATATTACCTAAATACACAAAAAAATTTAGATATCCACTACAAAATATTCAATTGAAATTATCAACGCATTGAATAAACATTGAAATATGTTTCCTAGTAATTACAATTCGGTAATCAAATCTACGTTTGATAGAAATATGACTTGTGAATTTGAAATATCTAAATTGACTAGCCCAAGTTATTTCAATAGGCTATTGCTAATTATGCGAAATACGAATCGCAAAACCAATTTCGGAAGCTATGAACGGAATTCATGTATTGATTATCATAAATTTAAGTACACATTGCACGGATAATTGGCTTGTTTATTATAAATTAATGTTGTTTAAGGTATTTTTAATTTAATATAGTAGAAGAAACATTGTGCTTACATAAAAATCGAGTCGAGAGTCGAGTCGAGTTTTGATTGTTGTTTATTTAAAAAGTAACCCTTAGAGGATCATTTCGTTGTTCACCTGTCAGTTTGTCAAGACCATTTATCTCGAGATCTTTAGAAGGTAAGAAGCTGCAATTAACATCAAGTATTTAGGTGTATGGTCTCTTTAAGCACATAAAAAATCAAACTTCTAATTCAAAGAAATCAGAAATTTTTCAGTTGACCGGTTCCGTACAGTTATGAAATTTGTCACAATGTAAGAGCTTTCATTAGAAATTAATTTAAAATCGAATATTTATAATTAATTCATTATAAAATAATTTCATACAAAAGGATTGAATACTCGTCTGTAAATCTATATTTGTTATATAACTGTTACCTGTTGATCTATAAATAAACGACTAAAATTACGAAATTATTGAGGAATACTTTAGATATACCATCCAAAGAGTAAAATATATTTGTAGTTATAACATACCATAGATTTTATTGAATTAACTTGTTCCGTAAGACGTCAGCTACACGTAGACGAACGAATAGATTAAATAGCATATTAAATTTTATTTTTCATCTGAAAACGACAGTTACATTAAACTTTCAACCGACAGTTAATATTAGAGAAAATACTTATAAATGTTGCTATGTAAAGCATATGTAAAGCAGCCGTGTAATTAATTAAAAAATACGTTTTTTTACCAATTAGGAGTAAATCGAAAAAATATCCTATCGCATTTTATTAGGATATTTTTTTATACATCAGTAAAGGACTGATGTATAAAAAAATATCCTAATAAAATGCGCTAAATACGCTTTTGTAGCTTTGACGATGCCTAAGCTGAAGACTAACAAAAGAAAAATATTTAATATTCGCTGCAATAATTTCATCAAAAAATATTTTGACATATGAAAGAGTGCGTCAACTATGTTACCCAGAGCTGCACCGGTTCACGCTCGTTTTATTCCATTTCAATATTGATGCTGAACTACCAATAAAAAATACCTGTTAAAATGAAATTTACCAAAGAGAATTTCAAAGGAATGTTTCAATGAGACATACCGCGATCGTAATGAGAGTAATATGATATGGAAAATATATGTGGTTAAATGGGTCAATCGAGTGTGGTCTTTACCAATGATCCTGAATCAAAAAGCTTTTAGTACAGTCTAATAGTAATAATTTGACTAATTTTAAATTGAGGCCTGTCGCGGCGCAACGGCACAAGAGTGTGACTGAAACCGACAGGTTCTGGGTTCGATCCCCAGTCGAGGAAATGAAATATTTAATATTTTCAATTTAAATATTTAATGTTTCATTTCTTCGCTCTGGTAATAAGGCAAAGCGCGGCGTTGAGTTCCGCCACTCAACACGTAATGCCTCAAATTCGGCGGAAAGTGGGGAACAGAAGTGGAACGGAGTGTCTTTACACTAGGTTCCCGGGTTCCCTCCGCGTACCCTGCCTCGTGCGCGATACAGCGTGAAACTGAGTGAGTGTGTAATAGTAATAATGTTATGCACATTCTCAATATCATTTTTATCGTCGATATAAAGCTACAATATTTTTTATGAATAGAAAAAAAATCCCCATTACCTCTAGTAATTTATGGAAATCAATGTAAGTGGAATCAAGTTAGCATGTAAAGCGAACGTCTGAATAGAAAGGAAATTAATTCTGCCAATAATCATAAAATATTCTATACTGTCTGCTGGCATTCATGTTTCCATTGGACATATCTTATTATATTACCTCAATGTCGTTTCACACGTAACTTTGTGTAAAAATTCTAGACTAGAAAGAAAATTCAGGTTATACTATAATAGTTTAATTATGTAGAATTAAATGTACTAAATATGAAAGTAACTAAATATTGAAACAATTTAATAAAATAAAATAAAAGAACGTTGTGATATATTTTAGACTGTATGAAACGATGATTATGGGTTCAATTCCTCCTTGGGGGAATTTTTGATTTTTATGTGACCCTGCTTTCTTGATTTTTATTTAACCCTTCTTTATGAAGCGTAACCTTAAGTTGCTTCACTTAGTGTGCAATTTCTCGAAAATTACGTAAAACGAACAGCTTTTGTGAGCCAGAAATTATAGAATAAAAAAAAACATATTTTATAAGCCTGGCGTGGCGCTGCGGCACAAGCGTCTGACTGTAACCGACAGGTTCTGGGTTCGATTCCCAGTCGAGGAAATGAAATATTTAACATTTTCAATTTAAATATTTAATGTTTCATTTCTTCGTTCTGGTAATAAGGCAAAGCGCGGCGTTGAGTTCCGCCACTCTATACGCAATACCTCAAATTCGGCAGAAAGTGGGGAACGGAAGTGGAACGGAGTGTCTTAAAACTAGGTTCCCGAGTTCCCTCTGCCTACCCTGCCTCGTGCGGGATACAGCGTGAAGCTAAGAAAGAAAGAATATTTTATAAGAAATAAATAATTACATATAATAATATAATAATTCGATGTATTTTATAGCGGAATGCATACCGTTACAGATAACGTAATTATGAAGTTTAATGTTTAACTTAATTTTAAAACGATAGATACCATGAACATTTTATGAAACACTTAATTTAAGAATATGACACGTAACCCGTGTGACACACTTTGCGATCGTTAGTGGAGTAATGTAGTGAGCACGTACTCGTATTTTTATTTATTTTGTTTCAACTTTGGCTTTTTGCGCGTGCCAGTTTTGGAGTGAAACCAGAGTTACTCACTCACTCAGCTTCACGCTGTATCCCGCACATGGTAGGGTAGGCAGAGGGAACTTGGGAACCTCGTGTTAGTACATTCCGTTTCACTTCCGTTCCCCACTTTCCGCCGAATTTGGGACATTGCGTGTAGAGTGACGGAACTCAACGGCACGTTTCTGGTAACAAGGCAAAGACGCGGCAAAGAAATAAAAAGATTAAATATTTCATATCCTCAAGTGGGGATCGAACCTACAACCTGGCTTTTGCACTTTTGCCACGACATGTCTCAAAGTAGAGTTAGGATACGAATAAACGGATTTTTTTAAGTATAATTATGTTTAAGTACAGTTACATTGACAATACGTTTTTTCCCTTCTGCTTTATCAATATAGTAGAAAAGGCAGTGAGAAAGAAGTGTCCAAACTCTCCAATCTTCACTTTTCGTAAATTTGACAACGCTATCTCTGAAATGAGAAATATAAAAATATTGATTTTTCCGAGTTGGCATTGAATTTACGTCCATCGCATTTACAGTAACATTTATGAACTATCTTCAACGCAATGGCGGCCTCAATATGAGCGTATATCGTAGCTACGCTTTAGCTACAGCTTTATCACAATGCTCAGGTAAAACTATTGTGACCTGATTACGCTTTGCAGGTCATCGACTCAGTAAAATAGCCAGCGGCGGTAAAATATACTATACTAGATATTTTCAGTTGGAACTTTTGAGTTTTTCCGTTTTTAGTTGCTTGAATGTATTGTGTTTTAACTTTTAAGTATAACTACCCTCAGCTTTGTCCGGATGCGTTTCGCTTTGTTGCAAAAGTTTTTCTTATATAGACGCTTTTTTACTGAAACGCATATTTTTTTTTTAGCTTCACGCTGTATCCCGCACGAGGCAGAGGGAACCTGGGAACCTAGTGTTAAGACACTCCGTTCCACTTCCATCCCCCACTTTCCGCCGAATTTGAGGTATTGCGTGTTGAGTGGCGGAGCTCAACGCCGCGCTTTGCCTTATTACCAGAGCGACGAAATGAAACATTAAATATTGAAATTGAAGATATTAAATATTTCATTTCCTCGACCGGGGATTGAACCCAGAACCTGTCGGTTACAGTCGCACACTTGTGCCGCAGCGCCACGACAGGCATAAACGCATATATGAGTATGAGTATGTTTATTTATATTTAATAATACAAAAAATCCGTATTTGGATTGGAAAAAAATATTCTTTAAGCAAATTTAGAACTAAAAACAAAAGATTGTCCGTCAAAAGAGGAACCTAATAATTTTTTAACGAAAATATATATGCACAACATTTCTGTAAAGATTAAGTTAATAGAATTTAACTTCACGCTGTATCCCGCATAGAGCACGGTAGCCAAAAAGAACTTGTTGGAGGAAGAGGAAAGTGTTAAGACAATCCAATCCAATCCAATTTTAGAGAATAATTATGTAATATATAATTATGTAATATATATAAAAAAAAACAAAAGTCGTTATAAACGATACCACTAAAATGTATTGTATTATTTCAAACAGAGAATGAAACGCGTTTCAATTAATACAATAATAAAACAAAAGCGTTCGATTGGCATCCGGTCAAGTTAAAGTTAATTGTTACACTTTTTTATCTATAATAAAATCCTTTTTTCGAGCAACTTTATAGATATTATTTTGATTTATTCTGAAGTCTCGACGCCTAAGATGACTAAAAGAAAAAATAATATGATTAAAAGTTGTCTTTGACATATGACACATTTTAAGTGTGCGTTGTTTGTGCGTGTGGTAGAGTCACGCTGCCAGTAATGGTAACACGCATGGGCAGACTCGACCGGACTATTACCACCCCCGGTATTGAAGACCGGCGTTAAGTAGTGGCTTTGGCCACTGCGTTTCGCATTAGGTAATGCCGGGCCTCGGTGCCCTTCCACCTTAAAGGACGGCAACGCTCCTGTAGCTCCTCTGGAGATACACGGGCCGTGGGCGACGGTGATCACTTACCACCAAGTAGTTTACTTATCTAACAAAGTCTTCAATTTTACAATAATATGAGTACACCTAGATATTTTGCAGTAACAGAAATATGTCTTACTGGTTTATATAGAATAGTAATCGTTTAAACATATATTGAGCCCGACTCGATAACCTAGTCGACGTCTAGCCGAGACCACAGACTGAGTGCAAAACCAACGAAAGAATTAATTTAAATTAAAAATATTTAATGTTGCAAAAAAAAACAGACGTTAGAAAGATAATTTAAATAGAACATCAGGCTTGATGCGGTCAACCAAACGTATCGTATCGAAACCTTATTATACATTAAATTTAAATAAATAAAAAAACATACACTCGTAAAAATATTTTTTCTTAGATTCTTTTAACTTACTCAGCTTCACGTTGTATCCCACATATAGCAGCGTAGGCAGAGGGAACTTGGGAACCTTGTGATAAGATACTCCGTTCCACTTCCGTTCCCCACTTTCCACCGAATTTGAGACATTGCATGTTGAGTGGCGGAACACAACGCTGGGCTTTGCCTTGTGACAATAGCGAAGTAATGAAAACATTAAATAATGAAATTGAAAGTATTAAATATTTAATTTCCAAAAGTGGAGATCGAACCCACAACCTGTCGTTTACAGTCACACGCTTATGCCGCTGCGCCACGACAGGCCTCAATTTAATTTCTGTATACTTTAATAACTCCGTTACTGATCACTGTCCATATACAATGGAAGACATATTAGAAAATCATAAAGGGTACACAAACAATAGAAAACATTAAAGTGTAAATAGAGACTTTTTAATTTTTTGTTTGTTTGTCAGTGCGATTGTACACGTTAATACCAAGGCGGGTCGGCAGTTATAAGTAAGTGCTGCAATATTCAAAAGCAAGTAAATATACGTGAATTTAACGATGCAATGTTGTCAAATATGAGAAACTTGCCTTAGCTCTAAGTAATGAAGTAAATAGCGAGAATCCGATTTATTTAAAAGGAAGTTTCTCCTGTCTCAAAGTAATCGGAATTCCGGTGCAAAGCTTCTTCACTTCAGCGTTTAATATTTGCTGTTTACAAACGATTAGACTCATGTGTACGTGTGCATGGTAGTTTTATTAATCTAAATTATATTGATATTATTCCTTTGACATTAATTTAATGTTAAAATAAAATAATAGATTTTTAATGCTAAATTTCAGATAAAATAAAATAGAATTATCTACGTGAAATTTTAGGATATATGTTCAAAATTATTAAAATATTTAATTTTCTATCAAATATACTTTCAATGACTCTTACTTAAAATATTTATGAATCAATCTTTTCTGTTAGTATTACTTATAAATGTGAGAATGGATGATTGTATCACTTTCAAGCAAAAAGCAACTACTGAACAAATTTAAATGAAACTTTACAATAATATAGGTTATACATGAGAATAACACATAGGCTACAATTTATGGTAGAAATTGCATAATATAACAGTAAGTATAAGCGGGCGAAGCCGCATTCAGGTCGCTAGTTAAGTATAAAAATATTCTCTAATGCCAAAAATTATTTGTAACGATATTGGAAATATATCAAATCCAGATGTGTACCAACTTTTCAATAACCTATCGATTTTGATTGAAAGCCGTTTACAGAAATAGTTTTCGGTTAAAGTTTAATTTTTTTTTATATCTTCCTTATCATTTACTTAAATAAATTGTAGGTGTTTTCAAAGAAAAAATTAAATTAAGCCTTTGTGATTTGACAATTGAAATATATTAAAAGAAAACAAAAGTGCCTTCATTAATAAAATTTTTGATGTTTTAATTTTTTTTTCTAATAATAGGGTATACGCAGCGTTGAGCGCCACTCAACACGCAATGCCATAATTTTGCCGAAAAGTAAGGAACAGAAAGGAGTGTCTTAACACTAGGTTCGTTCCCTCAATCCTCCGTTTTGCAGGATAAAAGAAACATGCCTTTTTTAATTAGAATGAGTCACGATTTTGTTTCAAACTTAAACATAAACTTAAATAAATATCATAATATAATCTTCAGAAAGCGACTTGAACTGCTGAATCCACAAATATTGAGCTTGGTCAGAACGTTCTAGCCACGCCCCTATGACACAAATGTTAATAGTATAATATTTTAAAGCAAACGTAAAGAAATTAACGTATAGTTTCACTTTAATATTAAATATTCGTGTCTATCGTGGCACAGAACAGGTTGTAGGTTCGATCCCCAATGGAAGAAATGAAACATTTACTATTTTCTTTTCTTCGTTCTAATAACAAGGCAAAGTTGAGTTTTGCCACTAAATGCCTCAAATTTGGCGGAACATGGGAAACAAAACGGAGCTACTACGTTCTCAAGTTCCTTCTGAGTTGAAGGCGCAAAAAAAGCTCGTCGTCTACAGCGAACGTCATCACAAAATAAAATTAAATAACCACGCTGCATTTATGCAAACTTGAATACCTATTGTCATAGGATTGCGAATTGGCCACATCACAAGGTGAAACATTGTGTACAGTGCTATTTTATGAAATGACCTACATGGCCGTTGGGTTATAATGCGCCAGTGCTGCCCTTTCAGTTTTTTTTACATACGAATGAGATACATACACAACCCTTCTTATAGATAGCCTTTGTGATATATTTCTCTTTTTATTATTTCTAATTAGAACTAAGCATTAGGCAACTATAGTAGAAGCGACTGGGGGACCCGGGACCGCTCCGGGAAATTGTAAAGTTTATTTGTATACCCAGGTATCCAAACAGCTTATACTTAATAACTTGGTGGCCATCGTGAAAATAGTGAGTTTAATTTTTCTCAATTCACATGGTAAGAAAACAACGCACGACGCATTGATTTCGCTATCGACAATGTGTAGACATTGTCGTTATATGTATTCCGCATATACATAGCAGCTTGCAAATATAATAAATTCACAATACTCATCTCTCTCATAGCTTCTTGATTTAGCAGGGTATAATTTTAGCAGGGAAGTCGGGAATCTAGTGTTCAGACACTCCGTTCCTTTCCTCGCTTTACGTGGAATATGAGGCATTGCGTGTTGACTGTCGGAACTCAACGTCACACTTTGCCTTATTTGCACAGCGAAACGAAAATATTAAATATTCATATATAACTAACTATAAACTATAAATAATCAAAAAATATGCTAATTATGCTATGCTGCCATATTGTCAGAATCTACTCAAATTGTTACAATGTAATTTACATTAATAGGAAAATAAACAAAAATATAAAAATTGAAAAGCTCCAAGAAATGAAGAGGGTCATATTTGCAGTAGCGAAATGAAATAATATTGCTCGTTAAACAACGTTGACCCAAATCGGAACTACAGGCTTCAGTGTCGTATGTCTAATTAAGTTATTATTTGCAGTTTAATAATTGCGATGTGGGTGTTTCGTGGCATACGTCGTTACGTCTGCTCATTGATTATGTGCAACGCATTAATAAGAATGCACTTATACTATAGAATACTTTCGGCTTAATAATATATTATTTATTTTTTATTTAAATCTATACTTATAATAAATCTGTAACCGAACGATGTCTGCACATGGAAGATATGTTGAAAAAATATTATAGGGGACGTTTATTAATGTGGCTAATAGAGCAAAAAATATATTATCATATTTTGTTTGTAAGAGGCAATCTCGGAAATGGCCATCAGATTTAAATGCCAGCCAGCCATTTTAAGTTTTTACTGTTATATTATGTCACATTTTCTGCAACGTTTAGAAAATTGCTACAAAATTTGAAAGTGATAACGTCGCTTAAAATTGATAATGTTATTAGAACAAGACATTGAAATTAGTAGGTAAAATAGTGTAACTCAAGCTGGCGAAGCCGAGGGCGGCTAGTTAATAAATAAAGTTATCAAGGTGAGATAAGCCTTGGGGAGAATCAATTAGTTTCATTTCCAAGCTATAGTAGAACAAAGCGCAACGTTAATTTACACAAAACAGAGAACGGAATATATGTACAATGGCGGTCATAGCTTATCCTTATATATAAGTAATAAAATGTGAAATAAACTTAAAAGCAATTTAAAACACCACAGAAAATGACTTTTATTTTCTGGCTCACAAACAAACGCTCGGTGAATTAAAAGAAAATCTTAGTATCTAATAAAAAATAATCAGCACTGTACGCTTGTATTTAGAGTAAAAGCATTCCTTTCTAATCAGATAATATCACAAAGTTTTAATAAGAAATACTGCTAGGGACACAACAATTTATCGTTCTTTCAAAAATTTAGAACGAGTTAAAGAATTTTTAGATTAAATATGGCATTTGATATAAAAATTCTTTAACTCGTTCTCCTACAACACGTATAACTATTGTACGCTTTTATTCGAACAGCGTTTATTTTTCTCTTGCAGACCTTTTAGTCTCAACTTAAGATGAGATTACTTTTTAAAAATCAATAACCAAGCAGAGTTTATTCCCGCCTTTTGCAGGCACCGTTCACCACTTTAAGTGACTAGCTAGCATCCAGACGATTAAGCTTAGATGTGAACGGGAAAAAATAATATATATGTTATACTACTTTAACTTTGTTCTATTTGCTTTACGCAGCAGCCCAATCCCGCAAATGGCAAGGTGGGAAGAGGGAACTTGGGAGCTTTCTGTTCCCTACTCTCCGCCGAATTTACGGCATTGCGTGATAAGTGGAATTGCATGCATTCTAGTGGCTGATAATAATATATTATCATCTTGTGTGGGGATCAAACCCAACACATGTTGCGTTTATAGTCGCAAGATTGTGACCTGTCGTGGACAGTCCTTACGACGCCTCTTTTTGATATTTACAAAAAATAATTATATGTTATAATAATATAGTAAATTAGTATAGGTATTGGTTAAAATGTATATATATATATATATATATATATATATATATATATATATATATATATATATATATATATATATATATATATCCAGCGTGATATATATGTGTAAGCTCTCCATAGAAAATTTAATTACGCCTTTCTAATGTAGAATTTTCCGCCTAATTAAAAACATTAATGTCGTATATAAAAATATATCTCAAATCTAGCCTTATTGTAATAATAATATATCTTTAAAACTCAATTTACATTGCTTTGTTAGCTCTATACAGTTTCTTGTTAACATCCGCGGATCTACTAGACTTAGCCACTTCAGTAAGTCCCTCTTTTTGACATCCACGCAGCTAATTATTACAACCACAGGCTTTTAGTAGCCATGTACTAAATCATGTACGCACTGACGGACAAAAGCTTTATTTTGTAATAGTTTAACTTTTATTATATTCTAGATTTCTTCTGGGGTAGCTATAATACACCATCCCTGCCATGTTACGTCTATTTACTGATTGTCAAGTGGACAATCAGTCCATAAAATCCATAAAATCTATCAGTGAAATTATTTATTACTTTTAAACATACCACTTCTTTTTTGCTATTTTAATACTTAAGTATAGTAGCAGTATATTTATAAAAGTTTCTTAGTTCCTTTAAAAGAGGGAGTTTCAGGGGTTCGATATTTGTGCCTTGTACGCGGTTTATATATTTTCTAAAATCTTCCATGTACAGACAGCGATCGCTTACAATTTATATATGTATAAGAAATATGATTTTTTTCGCGGGATAGGAAAACTATATGTATATTATTATAAAAAAGATACGAAGTTTTTAATAAAATGAATTTAAAGGATTTTTAAAGTATAAATATTACTATTTTGTATACTCAAAGCACTGTTTGAAATACGCTTTCCTATAAAATATGATATGCCTCAAAGGAATTTTTTTAACAGAAGATACATTTACTTTGTACATCTATAGAACGTTATTAAAATATTGTACGTATATATTTTATTATTGATATATAATCAGTATTATACATTTTTCATTATTTTACATCTGCCTTCCTCATATATTTGGGATATTTAATGATTGCATACTACTTGTTTTATATTGTAAAGTAAATTCAAATTCAAATTATAATATATTCAAATGACTGGTTTTTTATTGAGTTACAAAGTTTGTTAGAAAAAATATGCACTATATATTAATAGAACTTGTTAACTTCATAAAATTATGAAGATAGAACTATAATAATGTTCGCAGTAAGCTAGTTTGACCGACCGACTGTCGAGGGTTGAGAATTATACGTGAACGGGAAGTACAACTGACAATAGTTGGCAAATTTAAATTTGCGAGCGTATGCACACATTTTGTGTAACATGAACCACAAATATAAGCTTGTATTATTTTTTTCCACGAAATATGTAAAAAAAACCAGATTTGCATCTCTATTTATATCGAAAGTTTTCACTTTTTGTGTTTTTCACAAAATTTTATATATATATATATATATATATATATATATATATATATATATATATATATATATATATATATATATATATATATATATATATAAGAACGGAAGAAGTACTCTATATGTAGATGATCATTACGCAGTCAATTACAGTATGTAACAAACGATGAATATTATTGCTCGTATATTGCATATTGTATTTTCGGTGGTCCCAGGGACCGTAGATTTGAATATATATTGGACACCTACTAATTTCATCTCGATATCTCCACGCATCTTGACAGATTGACAGACTAACAAAAAATTGATCAATTAAACTTTATGTTTTTGTTTTGTATTATAAAAATCATTTTTAAATCCTTATTTAAAGCAATGCCTGATTATTATATGGATAAATACTTACGTCTATATAAATCGGTTATCAACGGCTAATCAATGCGTTTAACGAAGTTATTAAAGCTTCTACATTAATCTTTAATCTGTAGCTTCTACATTAAGATTAGGGTAGGTTGCCAAGATGTAATAGTAAAACTGCATTTAAGAAGCTAACCGGAGCTTGACAAAAACAAAAAAATAAAAAAATACTATTATTGCCCCTGTTTTTTTATAATATATCATCCACGTAGAGACAGTGATCAGTTACAGATTTATTATAAGTATAGATGATTTCTTATTTAGCTGGTTACTTACTTAGAAATAAGAAGAGCTAAACAAAATTCACGTGTATTTTCATCCTTCTTCTAAATCTCTCAAAGCTTAAGCTTTATATACATTACATGACGTTGAACGAGGCAAGTCGCAGATAAAAGGGAAAATTGTACTCGGAGTAGTTGATTAAATCTGAAGTAACCTTTGAAAGAATATTTTTAAAATACCATGTAAGCTATTTTTAACATATTTACAATGATATTTCAAAGTTGAGAAAGAAAAATACTTTATTTAAAAACGTACACAAATTTGAACGTAGCGAGATACTTTCATTGTATGGCTTAGTTGGTCCGAGTGCATTGACAATTTGTAATTTTTAATGATTTGTTGTTTTAATGATTCTAAAAAAGTTACTAATTCTAAAATATTAATAAAAATAAAGAACGTTATTTTATTCGCTCGTATTTAAAAATTAATTAAAGAATTTATCACTTGCAGATGAAGTATTTCAATTAGAAAACAGGTAAACCTTACCTCTGTATTATAAATTAGATTATATATTTATTCATCACATTGAGTATTGTGGTCAACGTAACTACCCTTCGTTATTCCAGAGTAGAAAATAAAAAAAATACATATTGGAAATCTCTTAAAAGAACAGTGATCTGATCAAAAGAACAGTGTATAAGAACAGTAAATATATTAAGAACAGTCTGCATTCACTACGCCACAATAATCACGCCTCAATTTTTTTAACCTTCCTCTTTTATTTGTGAAATAAAGTTATTTTGTCCCAAATCAAAAAAAAAAATATGAACGGACGAGCATAACGTTTTCACAAAGGCAAAGGCAAATTGCAACGGAAATTCATGAAATAAGACCTGCATTAATTAACTTTCTTGCAGCTTTTATTTAAAGGTACTGATTCACAATGAGCTCCTATATTTTTTATCATTGACTGCACCGTTCCATTGGCTGTTAGTTTTAATATTGGAAACTGTACAAAATGATACAAACAATTTGTTTTAAACAGCAAGTAATTAAAAAGTTAATTAAAATAAACGCTAACAGAATAAAAACTCTGCAAGCTGAACTGTAATTATTTAACGTTGTTATTTTATAATTTTAATTATTAATAGGATCAGGTTTTACATTACACGTCTATACTTATAATAAATTGGTAACGGACTGACTGTCTCTACATGGAAGATATATAAAAAAATGTTATAGGAGACGTTTAAAAGTAATGATTTTTAAATTTTTTATCTGTTTGTCTGTGCGTGTACGCGATAATCTGTTAGACTAACCAGATTTGAATGTAGTTGAATTTGATTTTATTTTTATTTAAATCAGTTTATAAACAAATAGTTCTTTAATTTAAAATATATAGTTCCGCAGGATTGATACATTTTTTTAAATAATACATCTGAAAAATTTTAGATACATTCATAAAATTCCATTGATGATGTCTTAACAGTGATCATAAATAAAATACTGTAATTCAAGGAGGTCGCAGGTGTTACATAATTATGTGTAGGTAAATGTTTAAATTGATACAAGCTACAAAATACTACACAACAAACTACATCTATATATTTTCTTAATATAGAAATAAGATCAAAAAAATGTTTTCGTCGTTCATATATTTCAGACACAGAAAGTCTAAAATTTATTTGTAATATATATTTAATTAAAATTTTATTTAATATTTCAAGAACGCAACAGCACAATTTGTTGTATAACGACGACACAGGAATCAATATCCGTTTTAATCAATCAACTTTACATTGAGGATTACATTGATTAAATTGTCCTGCGGGACTGACCCTCTCCCCACTTTAAGCAAAGACAATTCGATAATACTTGTTAGAAAGATTTGTTTTCTCATAATTTAAAAACTTTTCATTTCTTTAATATCGTGTAAATCGTGTCACAAAAGTTATGGGGTCAGGGCCCAAGCTTTTTTACAATCGGTAGACAACTGGTAGGGTTGAGTTCCTCCATTAAATACACAATTTCGAAATTTCAGTGGAAAGCGGGAACCTAGTGTTAAGATAATTCGTTCCGTTCCCCAGTTTCCGTGGGAGATAATAGATTGGAAACATTCAATGACTCAAGTATTGCGTGTTGAGTAGCGGAACTTAACGCTGCACTTGGCTATATTGATGACATGAAAAAATTAAGTTATTTAATTTAGTTATTTAATTTGAAAATATTATTAAATATATGATTTCCTAGTGTAGACATCGAACCCACAGCTTCAAACCAGGTTAACCCTGCTTTAAGGCACTCGTCTTTTCTTTTTATACCATAAGTAAATCTAAAAAAAAACATTCTCGTACATTTATACTATCTTTAACATATTCTATATTTTTACTCGTATCAATCGACTTTGCTTTCTTTTTTACAAATTTTAATCCGGTCTGAATCCTTTTAAAGTAATCTAAATGGTATGTCGGCAGATTAAATGCATTTGCAAATACCATGAAACAATAAAAAAATAAAGATTACTGTCAGTGCTATTTTTTAAGGATTGGAAGAAAAATATACAGTAGCCAGGTAGTACAGGGGCAAGCGTTACACGCTAAACATGACAGATTGTGGTTGTGAATTCTAATTTTATTCTAAACTCAGCGTGTCTTAACACTGGATTCCCAAGTTTTCTTTGGATACCTTGCCATGAGCGAGATACAGTAAGAAGTAGAAAGTGCAATGTACAACAAATTGAATGATATATAACATATTTTTACTCTATTTAAAAAACAAATATTATACATATATCATTTTGGTAGCAGTTTATATAACGTAAAATCACGTCATTACACATTTCCTTAAGAATATCAAGAAATATTCTTCTAGCACTCCGCTGTGCTTCCTATAAAACCAACATGTAAAGCAGCTTGACGCTTTCTGCGCTGAATAGGTTCGGCGTTCTTTGTCAGACGAAGTAGTGAAAGCTTCAATAAGCTATAAAGGAATTCTCGAAATAGATAAGTGGCGAAAATATTCTGTTGTTATTTCTATATCATAATAATAGAAGAAAAAGTAGAAAAAAAACCACAAAAAACAATATATATTTATATATATATATATATATATATATATATATATATATATATATATATATATATATATATATATATATATATATATAAAGTTAATAAGTTGATCCTATTAGTAATTACTACAATAAAACAACATTAAAAAAAGGACATTCACGTTCAGAGTTTATTCTAATGAAAAGTTCATAAAAAACTACACAAACATCCACATTGAGTATTATCAACAATATTCGTTATAGATTCCACTAAAAGGCTATTTAAATTTAAGATACTATATCTCTCTCTCTCTCTCAGCTTCACACTGTATCCCGCACATGGCAGGGTAGGCAGAGGGAACTTGGAAACCTAGTGTAAAGACACTCCGTTACACTTCCGTTCCCCACTTTCCGCCGAATTTGAGGCATTGCGTGCTGAGTGGCGGAACTCAATGCCGCGCTTTGCCTTATTACCAGAGCGAAGAAATGAAAGATTAAATATTTAAATTGAAAATATTAAATATTTCATATCCTCGACTGGGGATCGAACCCAGAACCTGTCGGTTACAGTCACACGCTTGTGCCGCTGCGCCACGACAGTATTATAACATTTGTCAACATAGAAAAGCTGAGATGTCAGCATTTCTTAGACAGAGTCACGTCGATACGTCAATAACGTAATAACTTTTCAGTACATTACCATAGTACCTAAAACTGTTGAGAAAAGTTATCATCGTTTCACATACTTATTTGATTAGCAGAACACAACGCCGCGTTCTATATTATAATTATAATATTTTTAAGATATTGTAATTTTTCTTAATATATTTTTTTTCAAATTTCAACAGCAGTACAATATATAAATAAAGACTCGCATCATATTAAACCAGTTTATACATTTGACGATTTAACGTAAAGTAACGAAATTCTACGCGGGACCGTTACAGTTGTGAGACAGCGTGACGCGTGCCCTCGTAGTCGTCATTTTGCGTATTTCCCACACTTTCCAGGAACGATATAAAGATCTTAAGTGTATAGATATATAAGCATGTACCTATAACGATTATATTTCGTGATCTATATAATACTAGCTTAGGGGCCGTCCATTAATCACGTGATGTTTTTTGTAACACTTTTCAACGCAGCTCCATGTTGAGGTTTAAGACAGAACCAGCCCCCTCCCCCCCATACCCAAAATCACGTGTATTTTTAGTAGTTTTCATTAAAATTCAAATGTTGTAAATTTTTTTGAAAGCCACAGCTTTTTTTGAAAAAGAGATAATCGATTTCTATAAAACGCACCTTAATGCTGAAATAATTAGCTTCAATTTACATATATTTATAATGAAATTTTCTCTTGAAGAAACACTACGCGTTTGAAGAAAAAATAAATAAACGAGAGATCTTACTGCAATCCCCCCCATTTCGAACCTCAAGTGATTAAGTTGGACGGCCCCTTATAACGCGGCTCAATCTGCAATGTCTGGTGTTACATCGAACATAACGTGATAGCCACCAATAATTATATATACCGTCATAGGCTGATGACGTTGATGATGATGATAATATTGAAATTTAAGAAAAAAATATAAAAAGGAACTAACAACTTACGGAAAATATTTCTGTAAAGTTTTTAAATCGTGAAGTGTATTTATGTTCGTTTTTACGCATGCAAGTCGGGAGGTACCGATTTTATAGCATTATTTTCCTTTCATTTTCCCAGGGAGCTTAGGTCGACGAGTTGTACAATGCCGTCACTGGTTTGTTGACATGACTACATAAATCATATATGTGAACTCAAACGCTAACAATAGAATTTCCAATAGGGACGAAGATTTTCCAAAGAATCACATCATAGATAATATTACGTGTGTGTATAATAATATACGAGTAGATATTTGCGAAAATTGTAACGTTTTTTAATGCTAAATTTCTATAATTTGTATATATTTGCGATTAAAGAATGTTGGTAACACTTATTTGCTTATAGTAGAAGCTGTCAACCGAGCTTTAATTATTAGTCGCCTTTAAATCATTTATAAACAGCTTTGCTAAGTTTTAACGAGCTTTCTCAAATAGTTTGCTAGAACAGATTGCAAACATCAGTGGTTTTTTGTTGAGGATGTCTTTATATATAACGTAAGTATATCCTACTTCATTTATTTTTCCTTTTTACTTTATTTAAGGACTTTGAATTAATAGTAAATCTAGAAAATATTAATATTAATGTTATTTATTTTTTCAGTTTTACGTTGTATCCAGCACGTAATGGTATTTAAACATGGGAAACTAGTTTTAGGTCGCTCTGTTCCCACTAGGACACTTCCGTTTCCCACTTTTTCTTTCTTTCTTCTCTTTCTTTTTTTTCTTTTCTGTTTCCAAATTCTGCAGGCATTGTACGTTTAATGGCGGAGCTCGAGCTTCCGTTTCGCCTCGTTACCAGAACCAGTAAGTAAAAATATTAAATGTTTCTTTTCATCGTGTGGAAATCGAACCCACAACCTGGTGTGGTTACTGGGACACGTTTGCATACCTGCATTACAACAGGCTTCCTGCACCATGATAGGCAACAAGTTATATACACGGTTTATTAGGTTTCTTTTCTTTTCTGTTTGCTCAAGCCTCAAGCCACACACACACACTCACATAAATTAAACAGGTTTCTCTTTCTCATAAAAAAACTAAATGTGTCACTTTAAAAAAACTGTAGAAACCATTTAAAAACAAAACAAAAATATGTATGTTTTTAACATATTATTACAATTGTAATAATTTCCACTCTAGTAATCCGAGTATATATAAACACGGTGTAGTGTAGTATATTTACATCGTACGCGTACGTATGAATGAAACTGCCATGGGTGGTTGCGCGCGCGCCTAACGGTCGGCCCATCCGTCTGCATACACACGAGTATATATAGCGGATGGGATAGCTGTTGAATAGATTAATTTTATAGTTGTATATATATATATATATATATATATATATATATATATATATATATATATATATATATATATATATATATATATATATATATATATATATATATATATATATATATATATATATATATATATATATATATATATATATATATATATATTATATATATATATATATATATATATATATATATATATATATATATATATATATATATATATATATATATATATATATATATATATATATATATATATATATATATATATATATATATATATATATATATATATATATATATATATATATATATATATATATATATATATATATATATATATATATATATATGTATATATATATATATATATATATATATATAGATATATATATATATATATACATATATATATATATATATATATATATATATATATATATATATATATATATATATATATATATATATATATATATATATAAGTTTTTAGGAAAAAAAAGATAATTATTTTTTTCGAATTCGTACAGTACTTACTATAACAATACTACTGTACTAGTTTTTACATGCAATTAAATCCTCTTGTTTATATGGGAATAACTAAGAAAGTATGACATATGTCGTATGACACGTTCAGCCAAGTTCAAGAAGCCGAGCCGGCTGAACACGACTGGCCACAATTTAGGTGATGTAATAGTAGCCTACAACATTCCTCGATAAGTGGACTAAGTATGTAATATGAAAACAATTTTAAATTCAAAATATTTATTTTGATTACGCTATCACCCAAGCAAACATTTTAACTTTATATTTTTGGTAGCTTTACGCTGTATCCCGCACTGGCAAAGGAACCTTGGGAACCTAGTATTAAGACAGTCCGTTCCGTTTTTCACGTTCCGCCGAAGTATTGCGTCTTGCAATTGCGTGGCGGAAGTCTACGCCGAAGCAATGTACTATATATAATATTTTAGAAAAATCTTTATCGAAGTATAAATGATATTTAAAGCTTCTAACTTTTTAATTTATAATGTTAGCTTTACTCAGGCTTAGTTTCAAAAATAACAAAGCATTATCGATGAATAACGAAATACATTAATGGGTTCTATATTGGTAATTCAAATGTGGAAATCTGCCCATAGGATGGAATTCACTTTAGGAATTACATACAGTGCGTATCCTGGATTTTCTGAAACATTAATTTATATCATACATGTTTTGTTTCATTAGTTCACTATCAATTCTATTTAAGTAATTTTCAACTACTCTAAAGCAAACTTGATCTTTAACTACTGTAAAACAATTTGATTTAGCTCAGCTTCACGCTATTACGGCACTTGGCAGGGTAGGCAGAGGAAACTTGGGAACCTAGTGTTAAGACACCCTGTTCCTCTTTCGTTCACCACTTTCCGCCGAATTTGAGGCATTGCGTGTTGAGTGGCGGAACTCAACGCCGTATTTTGCCTTGTTGCCAAAGAGAAGATATGAAAATATTAAATATTTAAATTAAAAATATTAAATATTTCATTTCCTCGAGTGGGTATCGAACCCACACGAATGGTTACAGTCATACGTTTGTGTCGCTGCGCCACGACAGGCCTCAAACTTGATTTATTTGCTGATATTTAAAATTTATTAAAATTGCAATATGTAAGGCGTAAATTTATAATTGACCATTAATTATGATATTAATGATTCTCAGGTTAATTTTATTTCTAGGTCTGCAATATTGAATGGTTTATGAGAAGCTTAACTAACTGTCTGTGCATGAAAGATATATTTAAAAAAATCTTATATTGGACGTTTCATATTGTAAGAGTGGTCAAAACAGTAAATTTTAAATTTTCGACTGTTTATCTGTCAATATTACATTTTGGAAACCTTCCTTGAAGAATTAGTGTTAGTTTTATTTAAATCGATTAATAAATAAAAAGTTACATTAATAAAGTTACGTTAAAACATTTAGATCGACTAAATTGCTACAAACTTTTTATTCATATAGCTGTAATTTTAGTTTTTAATGTATAGATATTGTCTTAAAAGTAATGATGATATTATAATAAGAATGTTATAGAGATAAGTAAAAAAAATGTGTAATCCAAACAGCCCGGTCAGTGTGTAATATAACCATGTATATAATATAACCAGGCCAGTATATAATATGGACACAGGTTCAAAGTTTGAAATATAACTTTTTATAAATATTGAGAAAATATTGTTTATTTTCTGTATTTCTTTATTCTTTCTTTGTTTATTAAATTGTTAATTGGCCAAACTATTGATCAATAATGTACATTTGAGTTTTGAAATAAATAATTTTATAGGATTTCGGAAATGGTATATACTTATAATTTGTCTTACGGCCTTTGGTGGTATCTCAAAATGTATAAGTTACACAGATTAGACTGGCATAAACACTTAATTTTAAGTGATTATAGAGTCATACACAGGTAGTGTCGCCACTTTATGTTTGTAAATAAAATACACATTTACATATTTAAATTAAATCATTGGTGCTAATTGCGTTAATGGAAAACGTAGCGAATTTATAGAATTGATTCACGAGAAAAACGTAATTTCAACGCTTGAATTGATTTATTTCATTTAAATGTTATTTAATATACCTTCCCATTTTATGAATTCTGTTTATGCTATACATTTAAACATAACATTTTATATAAATTAATTTTTGTATGATCTGTTTTGAGTAATGAAAATAATATTTTTTTTTTACTTAATAAAATAAGTTATCGATCTCGTCCCTATAATTCCCTTGATAGCACGTGAGGACTTAAGGATTAAAAAGAGAAAGCTGTACTCCGTACACTCTATCCGCGTATTTATCTACGCGTGAGGACAGTGACGGGGGACGAAAGAAGGCGGCGGGGGAGAGGTCTGCGCGGGGGAACACCGCGCGGGGCGCGGGCAGATCAGTCGTGCGCGTACCACCGCGGTAGTATTACGTGTGTTGTGTTATAGAAAACTAGACCAACGTCACATGTAAGCGCGATGGACGTCCTTCCGAGCGGTAACCTGTTCCGCGAGCTGCAGGACGTCACTGACACCGGCTACTTCGAATGGAAGCTGTCCCTCGAGGACTACTGGCAACAGGTAAGCAGCGCGGCCACGGCTCGACGAGCGACTCCGGCATGCCCGTGCCGGAGTGCCGAGCCAGCATTATTGTTTAACAATTTCGAATCTCCAATGTGGGGTGCCGTCGCGCTTGCGTGAGCCCTCGCGGTCGATTTTCAACGAATCTTCAAAGTAAACCGACGAACTTCTTTCGGAAGCTCCGCACTCTTGAATTGCCAAGATTAATTCCCAAGTCCCTGCCTACAAACCAATTGGCCCGAAGGTTGTCGCGAGCTGTACGCGTGCGGTACACTACATCGTGCTTACGCCATAACTAAAAATATCCTAGCAATGTTTAAGAGGTTTGAGATTACGATTCATCGTGGTATGAATTTCAGCATCAAAAAATATTTTGGTCTCACCTAAACATTTTCAGACGCCACGCATTTTCTGTCGAGTTTTTAATTGATTTTCATTGATGTTTAGAAGCTTTAAAGATCCCTAACATAAATTAAGCATACAGCATCTGTATGGAAAACCTTCAAGACAGACTTGTTTAAAATGATGAATCATTTCTCACGAATGTTAAATTGTTATTAGCAGAAAAGCTGATTCTTATTAATCATAAGGCTTATACTATGTTTTATATAATTTTTGTATTTATTTTACCACTTGTTATCAAAACATTATTATTTTGTTAGTGATAAGTATTGTAAGAAATTATAAAATATTATTATGTCAGAAAGATATGATTGCTACTTGGGGAAAACATAGTCTAATACTGTGATAACAACAATACTGACTGAAATAGAAATTATTTGCGAGATAATCTCTATAGATTATAACAATAAAAATATATAATTTTAATTGAAATATTTTAAGGAAAAAAAGCAATTATTGGGTTAATTTGTAGTTTAATAGATTATTTTTTTCAACGGGGAATAAATAGTTTGAAAAAATTATAACAACTTCAAATGCTAGCTATGCCTGAACCTACACTCTCATAAAAAACGAATTAAAGAACGGTTTTTATATTATTAAATGTTGTAATGTTTTAGATATTATAAATAATATATATACATATACATATATATATATATATATATATATATATATATATATATATATATATATATATATATATATATATATATATATATATATATATATATAAAGATATGTATTTTAAATAACATTTTTGCACTCTAGACAAATTTGAAGATTCCAGACGACAATAATATGACTAACGTCAATGGAAAGGTCATTCGGATTATTATTGTGAATAGCAGCACACAAAGAGTGCACAACTCTATACGATTTTTTCTTTTTGAAGTTTAAATCTAAATTGCAGCTGCGGAAACTGCGAAATTCTACGTCTGCTGAAAAGCTGCGAATAAAATAATATGAACAGTTATGAGATTATCAAAGTAATTGTATGACTACAAATCCATTGGTTGTGGGTTCGATCTACACTCTGAGTATCTTAAGGATAAAGCTAACTGAACAAACTTGCACTTATTATTTCCCAGGCAATAGTCAAAAGTTTTACAGACGTTAAACGTTTACTTTACAAATGCTTATTTTACGCTCGAGCAATTTATGCTCGAATAATTACAAAATTCACTTAAAATTATACTGATATTTGACTAAAATACAAGTTTGAAATATCAAATGACCTCACATAAAATACGCTGCCTAACCTTATTCTCAAAACAGCCGTTGAATTTAGATGTTACTATAGAATATCTGCAAATAATAGTTTTGTTGAAATGAAATATTTTGTAATAAAACATAATTTGACTTTGTATATATAAAGATCAAACAGATATCAGTTCTGTAGATATGGCTATCAATTAATATAAAGATAACATCGTGATGTAACTGTTTGTTAGAGATAAAAACGTATATAACATTGCCAGTCGACAACTAAAATTGCAGTAAGTGTGTATTTAGGACATATTGCAATATTTTACAAGTACATACGTATTTTTATCTCGGAAACCTTGGCAAGTGGATTTTAAAATGTTTGCTTATTTTATTTTGACAGTAATTAAATGGAAATAATAATAAAAATATAGTAACTGCAAAAAAATAGATTCACGCTTTTTCAAAATATTTTAAGTAAGGCAAGGGGAACATAACGGGGGATTCAACCTCAGTATGTTAACATACTCTTATATGAGAAATAGTGAGAATATTCATGCTATAGTTCAGGGGTCTAATCACGCATACATGAAATATTTTTAGGCATATTCTTAATAAATCTCATCCATAAATGATATACCGGAACAAGACGGATCTGTGATCGGTAAATAAGTTGTCAAAATCAAAATATAGTTTATTTAATTAGGCCATTACGAGCACTTTTGCATCGTTACACTAAAATTACTGTAGTGTCAGTCCTACAGGAAGATACCACCAGCTCAGAGAAGCCTGCATGAAACTCAACAGTTGCCATTCTTTAAATATAATTTACAATAAATATAGACCATATCATAGTTAACTTTCCGAGTAAGCAGCAATAAATAGCATTTAATCCCACACATATCATTATAAGTCTTGGATTGAATAATAAGCTTAGCCCATAATATATTTTCAACTTTTTCTTTAAATTGTTTAAGTGGCAAGTCTAAAGTTATTTGTGGAATTTTATTAAATCATTTCTCTAGAGTGAGTGAATGAGTGAGTGAGAGAGAGAGAGAGAGAGATATACGTAGACATTATATGACACCAGATATACGTAGACATTTCCATAGTTAAATATATTGAATATTAAAATTATTTTACTGACAGCGCGACGATTTCAAGACTCTTAAGTTTTATCTCTTTGGAGGTAACGTTCCCAGTAAGTTTCTCTTCGTATCACTCCGTTCCCCACTTTGTCTTCTTATACGATCCATTATTATTTGTGTGACAAAAGCATCTGTAAGACAAGAGAGTAGTGATCAGCTCTCGGCATCCCACTCCAGGCTTCGTCTATCAGAAAATTAATTAATAATGAATTCCTCGAGTATGGAATGCGCAAACATTTAATTCACAGTAAGATTAGGCAATTTTTATAGGTAAAAAGTTCAGAGTTTAGTGGCTTCTCTTGTCTCGAGCAATTTCTTTTTAATTACGAAATACATGTGATGAGTTAACCAAATATGTTAACTTATTTTATTTCTCATAGTTCAGAATAACGTTTCATAGCATCGTGCTATCATTTTCATACTTTTTAAAAATGCAAGCAACTTTTAAAATAACATTTTAATTGAAGAAAACCTATAACGAGCTTCTTAAACTTTTGTGTTCGTAACAGGCTAGCCACAATGTTGGTTGGTTTACGTTATAAAATTATATATTCTTATATTATATTTGCGGAAAAGCTTCTCATAAAATAATATATTAAAGCTTGTTTTATAATTTAACTTTTATAAAAAGATAATTAACTCTCTTATGCATAAAAAGTAAACTAAAGAAAAATACAATGAAATTAATTTGCGTACATCCTACTAATGAAACACAAAGCCAAAAAAAATACTTGCTAAAAATATATTCTCAAGTTCCGCAAGGAAGTCATAAAAAAAAAGAAAATGCAAGAGCTTCGTTTTCATTCACAACCGAAAGTTTCAAGAACGACAAAGATGCTACTAACAACTTTCGTTAAGAGGTTGTTTACTGTTAGCGAAGTTAGTGAAACGTAAATACATAACAAGTAACTTTATAGCGTCATTAAGTTCATTTAAAATTTCTAAACTTAGATATTCAACTACATTCAAGTATTATTAGAATTCAAACTAATAATCTATCGGAGGTATGAAGCAGTACAAGCGTAAAAGTTTGAAAAACTAAAGTACAACTTTCAGTAACAAGAATATAATTTACATTAATATTTTTCATATCTATTTAAATTTTCGAAACTGCACAAACATGTTAATTTTTAATGAACGACAAGTGCTTTGACAAGGTTGGCACAGGAACCATAATGTTAAATATATGCAAAATCTTCTACCCAATTTCCGATATTGCATTTAGAGTGGCGGAACTCAACGCCGCTCTTTGACAACCAGAGCACAACCAACAAGCATTGCGTTTATGGAAACACACGATTTTATCAAATTTAAATATTTCATCTATCTAGTTCAGAAATGTCCTGTAACTTTATCTCGGCTTTGACATGGACGAGAACTGACGAGGACCGACTTCCTATTTCACGCTATGAGTTTGCGACCAGACTTGGCATGTAAATTCGAACATGATAAACTAAGACTCGAAGACTTGGAGTTGTATGCATAACTTAGAAATTTATTCTATCAGAAGTCTTATCCGAGATTCCGTGACGTTTCATATTTTAAAGTATTTTGCCGTATTGGATTTTAAGTTGGATTGTAGGGATTTATTCGTGTAGTACTAACATGTTCATAGAAGACGCAAGTAATACAGACCTTGCATTTAAAGATTACTTGCAGTATTGAAAGGTAAATAATTTTGAGTGAACGAGCTTAACGTTGTATTCCACACATAGTAGGGTAGGCAGAAGACTATTTAGTGTCCAGACACTCCGTTCCGTCCCCTACTTTCGCTGCACGGTATTTTCTTTGCCTTGTTAGCATTAAAACACATTAAATGTTTATTTCGAAAATATTTGTTTTCTTTTGTCTAGTGGGGATCGAACCAACAACCAGTCGGGTTTTCAGACGCACGCTTGTGCCCCTGCACCATGACAGGCCTTAAAATTTAAAACAAATTACCTCTATCCAAAAATGTGAGTCGATGCATTAGTCTGCTCATTCATTAGAAGAGCTCGTATGTGACTAATAAAGAACATTCCTACAAGATAACCCGCGCGTTGTAACGATTAACGTTAATTCGGAACAATTAACGCTGTATTCATAAGGTGTGCTGTCCAAGAAACGAGTTATATTTACTTACAATTTATATGAAATATATTTTTATTTATTATTATTTTAGAGACGTAAATTTAATAAAAAAGGTTTTACAGAAACTTTTAATAAAATTGTGTTAGTTGCTGTATTTATAAAAACAACGATTTACGGAAAAAGCTTTTGCTCGTATTAAAAAAGTGCTATTTACAGTTAGTCTTGATTTATTGGTGTAATCTTCGAAGTGAAATATCGTTAAGTAACGACAGTCAAAAAGTCATCAGTTTATTTTAAATGTTTTTTTTTAAATTTAATAAGAAAGGATGCCACTTTTCTACTTTAATAATTTCGATAGAGATTTTTTGTGGACTTACTAACTAATATACGACTATAAATATAAAGCCCGAAGCTTTATTTACGTCCCAGTTTTAAAAGAATGAAAAAAAAAAGTGAGAGTATTCACGTGAAATAAATACCACAGAAATTTTCAAATAAAGTTCCGTGTGATTTTTTCGAATAAAAAATATCCCTCTCATCCGGATTCTGCGTAGAGATCAACTGAACAACGTGGCCTCGTGATTAATAAAAACAAACTTCAAAATATTCGTGTGAATATATTTTGCATTGATGCCTAGAAGCTGTTAAATATAATTTTTAATAAAGCACATGTTAAACTACTATCTGGGCTTGTTATCTTCGTTAAAATGGAAACTTGCTATGTTGTTAGTGAATTCGTATGGGAATTATAAACTTCCTTCAGCGCTAACGAGATTTAAACTTGTTGCATGCACCTATGGTTAACCCATAAGTTTAAACAATAGACGCAGTAAGTAGTTTCAATTCTACAGTTATCAGTCTGTTTAAAGGTAGGTCATGTGACCTGGCTTTATTATGTATACTAATGTCACCGTTCATAACTAGCACCTACTTAAATAAGTTTTGAAATAAGCATGAAAAATATTTTATGTGAAAACCTGAACATGACCTACCTTTGACAGACGTATTATATCCTTGGCCTTTGACAACTACAGAACTCTAGACTGTATTGTATTCGAATAAGAAAGAATTTTAAATTTCTATAACACTTTTAAATATAAAATCTAAAAATATCAATTGGCATATATATATATATATATATATATATATATATATATATATATATATACATATATATATATATATATATATATATATATATATATATATATATATATATATATATATATATATACATATATATATATATATATATATATATATATATATATATATATATATATATATATATATATATATATATATATATATATATATGATAAAATAATTTTGTACAAACATTTAACAAAATATTGCCATTTGGAGCGTTAAAAATGTGAATATCGATTTACATTCAGATCAAATTCCGCCATTATATTTTTATGTGGTATTTATTCATTTAACAATAATAAATTGGGACGCAAAACAATGTGTTTCAAAATTGAAATGTTTATTTCACATTTTTATTGAATAGTATTGTTCCTACAGATTTTAATAGGAAAAAAATGGATAAAATCTTATTTTGTTTTATCTACTGAGATATCTAATTCAAATACTAACATCGACAATAAAAAAAACTACACTTAATTGAAAGCCAATCTTGCGTCCCTTTCTTAATCTTTTTTATCATAGCCAAAATTCTCTTCCACAACGGAGTATATTCCGAGATTGTATTGTAAATGCTCCTTGTTTTGATAATAAGAGGATTCTGGCTCTTATAACACACAATTCTAAAGGGTTCTTGAGAGTAATGACTCTGATATTTAATGAAATATCTTACAATTTCAACAACGGTTTACCAAGATTAATTACATTATTTACTTTTGATTTATATAATATTAAAATACAGCTAAGTTAACTATATTGTTTTGAGGCCTGTCCAGGCGCAGGGATTCTAGGTTGCAGATCTAAAGACATTGTCGTGGGTTCGATCCCTAGTCGAAACAATAAAATATTTAATATTTTCAGTTCTACGCTCTGGTAATAAGAGATAGAGCGGCGTTAAGTTCCGCCACTCAATACGCAACGTGAGAAAGCTGAAAAAAATAATATTTCTAAACTAATACAAATTAGAATACAGACAAGTTAAGTATACTTATTGTGTAAATATACCTTCATAGGTCTATATGTATGTAGTTAGCATACAAAGTTAGCCGTATTATTATGACTATGTAGAAACAGAGGCCATAGGGAAATATTTCACAACGTCAAACTTTGTACTCTCTGCCAGAGCAGTGCTAGCGGTAATTAGAGTCGAAACTGTTTGACGTTTGGCACAGCTAAAACCACCTATGAACATTTCACGCTACATGCCTTGCGAGGCGGACGCAGGCAGTTCCTTTATTGGTACAACGTATAGATAGAAGTTACGGTATGAAATATGCCAGTTGCATATTGAACTACGCTCCGTAATGGAAATATACTTTTAAAATAGCGCATAAGTTTTAGAATATGTAGGCAGATGAGTTCTACGTACGTGAGTTGAAATGGTTTTAATTCTTAGTGTAGAATCAAATATGTTAAGCAATGTTTTAATATTTAGTTCTTTTACAGATTCACGCTGTATCTTGCATTGCAGGGCAGACTAAAGGAACCTGGGAACCTAATGTTCGCATTAAAATCATTGATCTTAAGAATTGCGTTTTGAATTTAACGCTTCACTTTCACTTGATACCAGATCTAGGAATGAAAATGATAAATATTCCATTTCTCGTATGGGAAACGAGACCACGACCTGTCGCGTTTACAGTCGCAAGCTTGTACTCCTGTACCACGTACGAGCTTTGAAAATTTGTTAATAATATTATCATTTTTTCATTCTGGATCTTGCAAACTTGGTACGAAACAGAGTGCCTTAACACTATGTTCCTAAAGCTCTCTCTGTCTATCCTGCCACGTGCGGGATACAGAGTACCTACAGTCAAAAAAATAATATAAAATACATATCAAAGCCTGAGCATTGCAGAGGATAAATTGATCAGAGTCTCCATTAGAAGAAGGTAGTTATTTCTTAATGAATTCTGTTCGTTTTTGATAGATAAAGTAATATAATAATATCACTCGTTGACAGTTAATCTTAACAAAAGAATACTACTTACGCGTTGGTGTTATCAAAGTATAGAATGTACGATAAAAGATAACAATGTACACATTCAAACTTTTGGTTTTAGTGTGTACTTATATACCGCTTGGATATACTGTTTTATTTACTATCAATTACTTTCTTGATCTAATAATATATAATTTTAAGAATTTCAGCCATATGAACAAAATAAATGTAACAATTTTGCCTAATTTATATACTGAATTCAATAAAATGAACACAAAATGTTGACTGAAAGTTGCTAAAAATTTATAGTAAAAATTGCATATAAATCTGGTTAGTCTTTTCCGAAATTATCGCGTACAAACGCACATACAAAAAGACCTAAATTTAACTTTACATCGCGTTACATTAATAAATTTCCCCTATGAGTATTTTATAAGTATATGTTCCATTAACGGAAGTGGTCTGTTACAGATTTATTATAAGTGTAGATAAATAGACGTAATACTTATGATTGTGTAGTAGGGAAATGATTTTATACATATATAATTATCATATATATTTGGACCTATGACTTAAAAAGGAAAACTTTTTTTTTCATATAAGCAAGAAATTCAAGTACCATTATTAACTAACTAAGTAGTAGTTTTATGTTTCTTAACAATGAAATTCCTGATATTAGACCTTATTCGTTTATGAAATTTATCACGTATTTTTATAGTCCTCGATAATCATTTCAATTCCATAACTATAGATTTCTTAAAAAAGTCTTAACAGATTTTTCATTTGAAAAATTAATAATAGCTAATTTATCGCCCACAAATATGTCACTATTGATAATCATTAACTGCTTACACGTCAATGTAAGTAAGTCGAGCATTAGGGATGGGAAGCAGTAGTTATGTAAATTAACCTTATTATTCTGGTTACTTGATTTAATTAGATTCATCACTCGTCTATTGTTAGCATAAACATTTCTTATCGGTATAAATTTGCTTACTACCTAGGAAAATTTGTTTGGAATCTTTAATTTGTTCAAATCGGCTTGCACTTAATTTTTGATTATTACGTTAAATTAATATATGTATTTATTGTAATTTGTTACAATGATGTATTGCACTTTGCAACAATGATATATAAAAATAATACAGTCTCTCAAAATAATCAGAGATTTCATTAGAAAAAAAGGGAAATACTTCATAGTAAGACCAGTCAGGTTATTGTTTTACATGAAAAAGCAAATTAATTACTGGTTTCACTAAAAAAAATTATGGTACATAGTTTCGACGGGCACTTAGAATTTGTTATGTGGGAACAAGACCGCTGGTGAAAGCTTGGCATTAATATTTGTGATTAAATTATAGTGTTGTTGATATAGTGATTAAAAGCTAGCATAAAATGAAATATAACAAAATGTATATAAATATAATAAAATGTTCTCCTGTTTCACATTCAAATAGAAACATTTCGATAGATAGTTCACTCACTCAGAATGAAAATTTAAATGGTGTTTTTTGAATATCCATCAACTTTAGCAGCAAAATGTTTTAACGAGAAAATAACGGAATAAAATCAGGTATTTTGTATATTTGTTAAATATATGTGTGTTTTTCTTAGCGTCTCTTTATATCTTGCATGGAGGTATAGGGAATGTCGCGTTAGAGTCACACATTTGTGCCACTCTGCTACCGCGGTCTTAATTGTTTTATACTTATTTAATGTCAATTAGAAGACTAGTTGTCGGACTTTCATTTCAAACTAAACAACTTTAAATCTCTCTCTTAGCTTCACGCTGTATCCCGCTCATGTCAGGGTAGGCAGAGGGAACTTGGGAACCTAGTATAAAGACACTCCGTTCCACTTCCGTTCCCCACTTAAAATGTATCTCAAAATCTATCAAATACAAATTATTCTATACATGCTAAAAATGTATTTATAAAAAACATTACTAGGTTTTTTATTAAAGCAAATGTAATTTTTGAGCTATAACATTGTTTTTAGCGAAAAGCGAGAACTGCATTACCTGTCTATCCTGTATGAAATTAATTTAAAAAAAAAATGAATTATCATACAGAAATATAGAATTTATCCTAATCTTTTTGTTTACTACCTGATATTACCCAAATAACAATATATGTTGGTACCTACATGAAAAATGATTACTGAATTATTCAATTGCAATTATATTTGGCAAGGAAATCGTTCGAATTACGATAAGATAAAAAAAAATTAAATTTGAAAATTTCTCTAGAGACTATCACGATGATACGCTGGCATACCAACATATAATTTTGTTTGTACATATATAAACACTTTTCACATACAAATTCGTGACTCATGTAGAACCATACTGTAGAACCAATACTATAAAATCGATATTCGCGTAGAAACGTATGTATATAAATGATTCGCTCATACCGGAAAGACAACTTGATCTCTGTAGGGAATACAGACGCGTATAAGGATAACGTTGCGATTAAACAGGATTATTAACAACAGTGTTTAAATATATGTATGTACGGAGTATCTAAATTATTCGTATTTACAATGGATTGGTTGGCTTATTGCTTATTGTAGTGATAACGAGGCGCGATGTTGGGTTCCGCCACTCAACACGCAAGGCCTCATATTTAGGTTTCCAAGTTCCCTCTGCCTACCCTGCCATGTGCGGGACAGCGTGATGATAACAAAAAACTTTTTAAATGTATGTGTATGGTAAATAAGTTGACCTGTGGTGTATATATATATATATAAAAACATTGGATACAATAAATAAACTATTAACGCGACAGGTTGTGGGTTCGATTCCCACTCGAGGAAATGAAATATTAATATTTTTTTTTTTAATTTCGCTTTGATTTCCGCCAAAATTAAGCACGCAATGCTTCAAATTTGACGGAAAGTGGAGAACAAAATTATCTTAATACGAATGGAGTGTACTAACACTAGGTTCCTAAGTTTCCCCTGCCCACCCTGTCATGGGCGGGATGCAGCATGAAGCTGACAATAGGTAAATAAATTTATAACAATGCTTTGTAATGATAGATATACCATAACAACAGGTTATGAACTCACGCCTCTTGGCCACCGTCCAAGAAATATGGTAGTCAATTAAGATGTACATCAAAATTTCGATATGGTTGTTAAAAAATATGTCGTTTGTATGCTATACATATTTTTGCTATTATTTCTGTTTCAAACAGAAATAGAAATATATATTTTCACGAATACAATTTAAAATGTCGATCTAGATCAGTTTTTCCCAAAGTGGGGCGTATGTCCCACTGGGGGGCATTTTGGCTATTGGAAGGGGGCAATTAATGATTTAACTAAAGAATAATTACCCCCTTGCCAAAGCATTTTAAGCCAACGCTTGGCTTAGGGGGAACATGGTGGTTTTAGAGATTTAAAAGTGGGGCGTGGACTATGAAAGTTTTGGGACACACTGATTTAGATCAATCAAACTTGGCCTAACTGCGTCACGGAGGCGTAAACAAGCAAATAAAAAGAAATAAACGTGTAAAAGATGGAATCTCATATTAAACATTTATTTTTCAGCTTCACGCTGTATCCCGCATATGGAAAGGTAGACAGGGGGAAGTTGGGAACCTAATGCTTAGACATTCCGTTCCGTTCTCCACTTTCCGCTGAACTCCTCAAACTTTACGTGTCGAGTGGCGGAACTTAAAACGTAAATAAATAATATTATTTCCAAATTCTATACAAACACATAAATTATATCAAATTTTATTATTAGCTTAGGTTTACCATAATTTTGAATATTTAACGGCGAATGGTAAACATCAATGCGTTCGTTCACATATATATTAACGGAATAATTTGAAATAGCGTTCGTTATATCCGATTGCAACTTACCCATTGTGGCTAGCTGGCGGTTCGGGATGCTATTGTCTTCTACGTGTTGTAATCAATTATTACTATTTATTATTCAATTCCCATCAATTAGAGTGTCATTGCTTATCGGTTTCTGTTAAATCATAAAGTAATGTACTGTTATTGTTATATATTTAAATAAGGTATATTTATAAAGTATATTTTATTTGTGTCTAGAATCGAGATTTGGCACTGTTTGTAACTTTATTAAGGTTTTGTTTTTAAATAAAAAACAATGTTTCTGCATTATAGTTAAGTAAGTATAGTGATGCTGACAACATAAAATAAGTTGTAACAAGCGTATAAGTATTTCTACGTAGCTTGATAAGAACGTATGGCTTAGTTGGGCGCACCGCTTAGACGGTTTCCAAGGGGCGCGGGTTCATATCCTGCTGCGTTCAAATTTGTGTACGCTTTTAAATTTAAATTTAGTAACTATATATAGGCCTGTCTGGCGCAGGGCATAAACGTGTGACTGTGAACACAAAAAGTTCCGAGTTCACTCCCCTGTGAAAGAAAGAAGATATATAATATTTTTTAAATATAAAATTTACTGTTTTTATTTCTTCGCTCTGGTAACAAGGCATTGGCATTAAGTTCCGACACTCAACACGCAATGCTTTAAATTCGGCAAGAAGTGGGCCACAAAAAGGAGTGTCTTAGCATTAAGACACTCCAATTTGTGGCACACCGTTTTACAATAAATAAAGCATACAAATATTATATTGATAGTGGGGAAAGGAAGTGGAACGGAGCGTCTTAACACTGGGTCCCCAAGTTTCCTCTGCCTACCCTGCCATGTGCGGGATACAGCAGGAAGCTGAGTTGTTTTGCAGCTAATAGCACAAAGCTAACATTTTTTTATTATTACAACTTAGAATTACTTATTATAACTAAGAAAATATAGTTGTTAAAAACGTTATCAATATAATATGTTGGAATATACAATTTTCATTCCTCCTGTCCCAATTCCAGCGTCCACTGACCGCAAACTAGTCAGAGCTTGCGCTGTGGCGATCGCGATCTAACATACGTACTACAGTAACTACGTATAAATTTACTTTAAATTCAGGTTAAGATATATTATCGATACTGTAAAGTAATCATTGCGTATTTGCACTTTTATTTTAAATAATTATGAATTAATAAAAAGAATTTGATGTTTTTCCGCATTGATGTGTTTCTGAAAACGTTATTACTTCATTAACATGTTAACTTCATCAGTCATCATATATTAAATAATAACCTTTAAACTCTTGTTCTTTTGTTTTAAGTTATAACAATCCTATTTAAGGAGAACACGTTGTACCTATATATAGTGAAGTTTTGTTTTGAACGTATGTACATTTCTAAAAAGTTGCTTATTTAGAATTTATGAAGTTTCTTGAAGTCGAAGAGCAATTTTCCTATAAATCAGTAAGTAGTGAATAAGAATTATTTTATCGAAGATTTCCGAAATCACCATTGTAAATTTTTTATCGAAATTATTGCTGTAATTTCGACAGATATGCTGACAGGTAAAGAAGAAAAATTCATATAATAAATTCAATTTGGCATTCTGTTTCAGAGACATTTCATATGATTTTTTCCCAAATACCCTCCTTTGGCACAAATAGATATTGAGGCATCCCAAATGGCATTTGCCAAAGGAAATTCACCCATGAAGAACGATTTTCTGGTCGCTTGGCAAAAGCTCATGCAACACTATCCCTAATATTGTATGTTGTTACATATCTGTACGTTGATTAGGCCGCTATTGAATTTCCACAGTTCGATTATTCTCTAATTGCACTAATTATAGCCACGTATTAACATAATACGTTTCGGTGGTATCAATGCAAGGCGACTGCTTATTAAGTGTGTCTCACTCGATTAAATACTATTATAAGGGTGTGAATTACAGTAATTACTATATTTAACCTATTAAATTTTCCTTAAGGAAGGGCTCTAATTTTAAAGCATGTTTTTGATTGATAAGTATTGATTTTTGTTTGCAACAATGTGATTTGATCGTAGTAAAAGTATTTAATAACGATTAATATAAACTAAACTATTTAAAAAAAATTAAGTTTTGTGATTTTGCTTGATTTTTTTTCTTCTTTAGTTATTTTGATGTCCGGTTATTTTTAAAAGCTTTTATTTAGTTTGTTTATGCTTGCTATTATATTTACTTACATTACTTTTATAGACTAAAGGATATATTTCTTTATTAGTGTGTACATCCTCTATATTGTTATAGTACCCTTTTTTCTACAAGAACAAAAACTTCGTGAGGGTGAGGTCGATATACCGGGGTATAAGAAAACCCAATCACACTGAGACTGAACTTAAAACCATTGTGTGTACGTCATGAAATAAATTTGTTATAATATTACAGTAAAATTTATACTTTTATAAAGTTTGCAATGCTTTGATATCTTGGATCAATGATTTAAATTGGTATAAGGGCAACTTATCAGTAGGTAGGTAATATTTATTTATAGTCTACTGTACGTTGATTACACAAGAATATATAGAAGTGTGAAGTCATATTCAGAGACTGAAATGACGGAATAAGTTTCTTTATAAATCAATAGACTGCATACTTTGGACAGTTTTAAGATATAAACAAAAATAAATTGTTGTAAATATACACATACAAATATGTAAATTTAAATTGGTATATAATTTGTGTCAAATAGTTTTTTTTTCAGCTTCATGACCCCTTCATGGCAGGACAGGCAGAGGGAACTTAGGAACCTAACGTTAAAGCACTCCGTTCCTTTCCATTGCGTGGCGAAAAAGCCGCGCTTTGCCATGTATACCGTAGAAATTAAAACATTTTTTTTTTGTTTTTTCAGCTTCACGCTGTATCCCGCACTAGGCAAGGTAGGCAGTGGGAACGGAAGTGAAACCTAGTGTTATGACACTCCGTTCCACTTCCGTTCCCCAATTTCCGCCGAATTTGAGGCATTGCGTGTTGAGTGGCGGAACTCAACGCCGCGCTTTGCCTTATTACCAGAGCGAAGAAATGAAACATTAAATAATCAAATTGAAAATATTAAATATTTCATTACCTCGACTGGGGATCGAACCCAGAACCTGTCGGTTACAGTCACACTCTTGTGCCGCTGCGCCACGACAGGCCTCAAATTAAAACATGCATTATTAAATTAATTGCATCATTCTGAGGCCTGTCGTGGCGCAGCGGCACAAACGTGTGACTGTAACCGATAGGTTCTGGGTTCGATCCCCAGTCGAAGAAATGAAATATTACTACCCTGCCTCGTGCGGGATACAGTGTGAAGCTAAAAAAAAATCGCATCATTTTAAATTCATAGTTTACTTCATACATACCTTACTCCTGGAAAAAATTACATTTATAAAAAGGAAGATATAAACCTTTCTAAATAATTTTACAAATTTTCTACATTCGTGATACCTACAATACTACTAGATAGGTAATATTTTGACCTCAAGGACGGAGAGGTTAAAATAATTAAAATTGTTAGAATCATGTTATAATAACGAAAATATTAACTCAGCGGAACAAGTTATCTCTCTTCTTAGAATTGTTAAATTCTAAACAAAATATCTTGTATTTTTTCGCAAAAGCTCTATTTAGTTTAATTTTCAGTTTAAATGAGCAAAATTTCAAGTATTCTTCTAACTAAGTCAGCTGATAAATAGAGAAAATGCTTGAATATGAATAGTCAGGTTTTATTTCACATATGAACTAGTTATAACCTCCAATTTCGTCCTCGTGATCAAACGGAAAAAGCTATAGAGTTGTATATGACATGAAACATTCGATGTAAATTAGACTGCAGGCAGGATAGTGTAATAAGTATGTATATTATAAGTATCGCCGTTATGTAGATAACATATAGCCTAACAGTAGTTACTGATTAACGTATTCAACCAAAGAAACTCTCTGGCTTTATAATATTAACATATAACTTGATCAAGATATATACTAGAGAGCGTTATTCTCCACTTTCCGCCAAAATTATGACGTCCAATGTCACAATTTTAACGGAAAGTGGAGAACTGAACGGAGTGCCTTAACATTAGGTTCCTAAGTTTCCTCTGTCTACAATGTTATATAGTGTGACACTATTAAATGAAAAAATATATAGCTGCTACTAGCTCTATAGCTTATTAATAATAAATATGAGTAATAATAGTGTAATATCAATTCTCGGAGAAACATATCGCCAAGGTTTTCCTTTTCCGATATAACGAATATTTGTTTAAATACTTGAGTGTTTTTCATAACAATTCGAAATAACTTAAAATTTTACATAAATTCATTTGGGGTACGCAATGTTTTGGATGGTTTTCTGTTGGTATATATATATATATATATATATATATATATATATATATATATATATATATATATATATATATATATATATATATATATATATATATATATATATATATATATATATATATATATATATATATATATATATATATATATATATATATATATATATATATATATATATATATATATATATATATATATATATATATATATATATATATATATATATATATATATATATATATATATATATATATATATATATATATATATATATATATATATATATATATATATATATATATATATATATATATATATATATATATATATATATATATATATATATATATATAAGTATTTGTTGGTAATAGCGACTGCAGAAATATATAATGTACGAGAATTTCAAATGACAAACCGTCACTATTATATTACACTATTATATTACACACTATGAAATACAGCCTGGCAATAGACAGACAAATGGACAGCGAGAAACTATATATATTTTGGGAATTATCACTTAATTTGTGGTATAGATACATGCATTATATCTTATGAGTTTGCCTTTTATATTTAAAAAAATACAACTTAATTATGAGTATGTTTATATATTGTAAACATAAATTTCATTCTGAAATAAGACAATAACATAAAAATATTGTATGAATCACGGAAAAGCTTTTCTTTTGTTTTTAAATCTTACCTATTTGATTGTTATTTTGTTAAACATAAAATAGATAATATATAAAATTATATTTATAAAGTCATTCGAGAACAACAAATGAAATTATGTAAAGTACTGCATTTCGGAACGCAAATGGACATTTCACGTTATGACCTGAGCGAGTGAAAACGTAAGTAGATTATGTAAGTGTGGAACAGCTTTTTAATATCCTTATAAAATTTATAGTTCGTTGAAAATTGTTAATATTTTGATGAGTCACATAAAGAAATATTGTTCTTGTACAGTCTTCATTTTGTACTGTACATGGGTAAAACAAACAAAAAGAAATAACTTTCAATCAGAACAAATATCATTATACCGATAACAAATGTTAATGCTTAAACAAAAGGATAGTTAACGACACAAAAAACCAATCCATGATAGGTAAGAAAGTGTCGAGATACGTCGATCCGCGCTCTTATAATCAAAACAAAGATAAAAATATTAAATATCTCATTTCCGCTAGTGAGTATCGAAGTCACAACCTCCTAATATACAATTGCCCGCCTGTTTCACTGCGCCACGACAAGCATCAACGCCGATTCCTGTTTATTGTGTCAAAATATAATATTTCCTTGTTTTGTCATTGCTTATAATTAACCACCATTAAATTATAGGTTAAATCAACTTAAATAAAGCTCACGTACAAACAGAATAAAGTTGAACATGTCTTCGTAGCAAGTTATTTGCCTGACGCCTGACTGCGTTGGGTCGATGTGATTCATTGTGAATATTATTATATGAATACCGTAATGAATCATTTACAAGTATTATATAAAGAGGTCTCAGCTTATTATTACATATCGATAAGCTATGGGAAGAAAGTCATTACGATTGCAAGCAATTGCTTTGAAATGTTCAAACAGAAACAATCTTTTTAGAAAATATGTATATAAAAGAAATACGTAATTGTAAATATTGCAAATCCGTTCAAGTTTTTATACGTTTTCTCAAAAAGTATTTTTCTTTCCTAACTGTGAATTTCATTTTGAAACTGTTAAAAATAAATACATATTATTATAAGTACATAAATGAATATGCAATAGTAATGCATTTTCTGATAAAATAAGGAAAAAACTGAAATAAATAAGCTATATTTTATAATACTTATATAATTAAAAAATAATTTAAAACGTATGTAAGTATTTTTATTTACAATAAAAAATATTTTTATTACATACATTACCATATATTTACGTCTTTCTATGTATAGTTTTGCAACTTACTAATTTTAATATTACATGTTTAACAAAAGTAATTATTTATACTTTTTTGATTAGTCTCTTATTATTTTGAATACTATGTTACCAATGGCGGAACTGCTAACGGCGTTATAGTCAATGCGTACAATTAAGAATTTTTTAAAAGGTCCCTATAATTATTCCGCCAACAGTGAAGCTACATTAATATTCAACTGCATTAGTTACGTCTGTGGAACTTGACAATAGAAATTTATTAGCATTGTTATTCACAGATTCAAAATGTATTATATATTACTATAAATATATAGGTATTATTGTGCATCAACATAGCGTTGCATAGATAAAAAATGCGATAAGATTACAAATATTTGAAAGTTTATTTAAAGCCAAAGATTTTTTTTATTATGTTTTTTATTGTAGATTATATTGACAATTTTATTACAATATAATATTTTTTTTAGTTACGTTTATGTTCAATACTACGGGCAGAGTAAAAAATAAGGTTGCTCTCGCAATTTACGTTGTGTTTTGAAATTTTTCTTGAGCAATTCTGTACCACTGATTTTAGTTTATTAGGTATTGTTAATTGTTAAATTAATTATACATAAAAATTGTAGTTTGTATATAAAATATAAGGTATATTCTTATCGTAACATTTCAAATCGATATACCGATATAAAATCGTTATTAATAATGACTGATTAAAAGAATATCATGTTACTGAAAGTCTAGTTTTGAATAACAACACTAAAAATTAATCTGACTATGCATTGGAACATGCCAGTGCCCATGCAGTTACGCCTACGGCATTATTCATTGAATTGCTAGCAATCGAGTTCCGTGCATTGATGTCGGACCCACTTATTAAGTTAACTATCATCCCCGGTCAATAAAAAGAATAAGCCCCCATTTAGTATTAATTTAGCTCAACTACTATCATAACTTTACATTTATATATATAGAATAAAAACAATATTTTATACGAACTGTAAAATTTTATTTATATTTTTTTGCTATTTCTTTAATAGTATTCTAAAACGCTATAGTGCCCTGCGTCAAAATATCCCGAAAATAGTAAATGTTTGATTACTCTGCCGTGTCCATACTCTATGACTTTGGAGCACAGATCTCTGTGAACAACAAACGTGACGTCTGGATACAATTCGCTGACACAATGCAATTCCACGTGACCCGCATATTCACCGTCTCTTGCCATTAGACGTCCATAATCTGAGGCATCTTGTATCGCCAGTCCGTACGATCTGTCTCCAATTATAAAGTCTTTATATCGATGCCAGTTGTTCACAACTCTTTCTACGACTCTCAATCTTATTTCCCTGTGTTTTTCTTGCGTTCCAAATAAACAGTACGACACAGATCTAAATAGACAATTTCCGTCACCTTTGATCGGAACTAGACGGCGAGACATTTTCTCTCCAGTGTATACTCGTTTTAATCTTATTGAGTCTTACGTTTTTTGCTATCGATTTCTCGATGCGTATTTATCTAAAAAGTTAGTATCTCTGTGTTGAAGTGAAATACTTGTAGAAATTTTCTATATACCGTTGTGATTTATTCAAAATGTTTGAGGTGAAAAGCATATGCCATAGGCGAATAATACATAAAAACTATAAAATTAAAGAAAATATGTCATTTCTATTGATAGTTGTCAAATTTTCACAGTTATTGATTAACGTATTAAATAAGACTTGAAGTCGATAATTTATTTAATGGTAATATAACTTAAAATTCTTAAGTTATAATTTGCTTTTAATAAATTTAGCCAATGTGTCTCATATATTTGTAAAATGTATAAGTGTTTCTGCGTTTTAGTTCCATAAAGGTGACGTCGGGCGTGACTTAAAACATTTTCTAAAAGCGAAAAGTCGAGGACACAGAAAGAATCAGCAGGTTTTATTATATGTTATTCTCACTCACTTATCATATTAAAATTTATATTTTACACTAAAAAATATTTTTACAATATTTCCTCCCTTCCTAACACAGATATTTCATTAAGTCAATGATGATAATTCTGTAAGATTTTCATGATTTCCATGATTCGCCCTTTGTAGATCACCTTTCCTTATTATTATTGTATTTCAAATTGGTGATAAGAAATCATATTTACATATTTAACATACTCTACAAATAGAAGTATTATACTTTTAATTTGACCTTTTAGTTAAATATTCATATATTTTTGTATATTTACAGGTAAGCAGTCCACATCAGTGCACCAACGTCGAACAAGTAGGTCAACTAAGCAAAGAATTTGAAGAATAAAATATCAATTACATTAATACCATTTTATATTAAAAATATGTTAAATTGTTCTTTTGTTATTAAATAGAATAAAATCTGTTGAAATTATATTAAATAATTGGCGAATGTTATCCATCATATCCAATCTGATCTATATAGGTAGGTACTTACGTCAACGATTTGCTATATACATACTTACTATAAAGTTATCATTATAAAGCAAGTGGAAAAACCAGCAACATGATTTTTAATTAATATTTTTTGTTATAAGTCAAAGTAGGGACAGACTAGATTTCTTCCTTTTGCCATTTTGTGGTGGTACTCATGGACGAGGGAACGGAACATCGCTGTGCTGAAAGCCACGATTTTAATTAATTGGATCGAGACCAACTTCAACTTGGTCAGTACAAACATATCGCCAGTGTATGATTTTGATTTCGAGTACTCAATTTTTTAGAGATATTAATATGTCTAAGTAAATTCGAGATTAAAAAACAGGAATGCTTATACATTTTCAATTCTTTTGTTTCTAAAGTACGAGAGATGCGCTCCATAGGTAAATATATAGGTCGCCGATATTTTTAATATTTTTAAAAGTGTTATTCCACACTTTGGATAGAAAAACATTAAATTTAATACAAAAAACGTATTAGAATTTGAACTTAGCGGGATTTGAACTTGCGACGCTTGGAAACCAAGCGCTCTGACCAACTAAGCCATACGTTTTCATCAAGCTACGTCGAAATAATTATAAATTGATTACAACTTATTTATGTTGTCAGCATCTCTGTAGTAGTAGGTCGTAGATATGATTACTAAAAAATACTCATTAAATTTGTCATTAATTATTAACTGTTTTAAAGGAAAACGATAATAAATACCAAAGTTGTTACATTACTTGTTATTATTTAGAGTGGATGTATGTACGTGTTAATATAATATTTGACCTAAATCTAGATGTTCAGTCACTAATTTAATCAAAACTTTGTTTATGAACATAGAGATGCACGTATTTCCCTCAGGCGTACCAGAATATTTACTGTAATATTCAGAACAATTTAGGCGTAATGGGCAGATGGAAAACGTTTTGGATTACTCAATATATATTTTCATCAAATACTATGTTTTTTTTTTAAGTTGAAGCTCGCTAACTATGCCAAGCAAATTAGCGTTTAAATTATTTCTGCTCTAACTTATTAGATATCGAATAAGAGCTTGTCACTAAGTTAATTAATAACTTTATGCTATTTTGGGAAGGCTAATTTGAAATGCCCTAGAAAACCAGTTTGATTTTGATGATAAAATATTTAGATGTTTTTATATATATTATTTGTATAACTATATATGTTTAACCTTTAAGGGTAAGCTGGGCTGCTAGCTTCACACCAGGTGTTTGTGTTTTTTATGTCATCGGATATTTCTTGACCATTTTTTTTTTAAAGTGGTATAATAAATATCTTATAGAATACACAGGACGCTCGGGATTATGATCCTAAAGTTATTTTTTCGTGAAACCCGTACAATAGATAGTCAGACGGAAATGTTATAAATTAAAATTATGTTGATTCCTTTTGTAGTTCAATTATATTTTTAGATAACTAATAAGGACTGCTATAAATATGAGATTTAGACAACATATTAGTTTTAAATTATTATCGTAATTATTCCTAATAATTTCATTAATTATTAAAATTGTTAATAATATTTATCGATTTCGTGTTTAGAACGAGAACACAATGAACTGAAGTACAAATTTGTATTTGTAGTTGTTATGTAATATTTTCTTCTTCTTTCTTCTTTAATTCTATAGCAATTTGAATTTAAAGATAAAAGACAAAAACTTGTTATTTTTATAAGCATGACTTGTAAATCTAACCGAACCGTCTTTCCACCTGAATTTCCTTTAATATAAACTTACCAACATGGTGTGGTTGTCGCGATTCGTTATGGCATTAAATAATGGGTCACAGTCGCACCTCTTACTGTGACATCATTTATCATTGACCTTTTTTTAGGACACGTTTTATTACATTTCATATATCAATGTGATAACGTCGCCCATGTTGTCGTCCTCTGATTTTTAACAAGTTACTTCAATTATTTGGGAACTAACAAGATTTTCGCTGAAACTGCACTTCTTATCCAAATCGACGCATATTTCATCATAAATAACGCTCATATATTTATATAGTATTGATTAGTCATAGGAAAAAGTTGATCGATCGTAACCATTTTACTGCAAGATAAGTAAAATTTTAAAGCCCTTTATTATGGCTACATATTGTTCATCTTACTCAGAATGTAGTTATCAATCAGTACCATACTTTCTTTTAGATAACAAAGCACTTCCATTACTACATTGCACTATGTTCCAAACTGAATCTATGGAATTTCTGATTCCAATACACGTAATTCGTTAAACAATCGATAATATCTTTTCTTTTAAAACAACAATGACTGCACCTCACTTTACGGTATTATTATTGCCGTAATTTTTTTTTTGCTGTCAAGTGATGTTGAAACTTTAATATAGTGAAGAAGTTTCAATATTGGTCTTGCAACTAACAACACTACGATAAATTAACTATCTATTACCTGTAGTACTAGTAAATAAGGTACATGTACAAGATGTATATATCTTTATAGGACGTTGGTGTGACGCAGTAGGAACTGGTCTGGGCAACACCTTGCCGATCATGTGAAATTAAACCGCACTGGAGAAAATGTTTATATTAATAAATTACAGATTTTGTTCTGTTTTCGTTCAAATAAAGTTCTATGGTATTTGGCGCTATCGTCTTAATGAAATATCTGATTCTGAATAGAAAATGTAGTTTTTCGTTAGGCCTACAATTGATGCAGGTAAATGTGTAGGGGCTGTGTATGCGTAAGTGAAATTGTAACAGGTTAGCCACGGCAAATGATGACAAGCGATAAATAAAAACATGTAATGGACTCGGTGGTTAACTTTAAAATATCGAGATGTTGCCACAAATACTTAATAATATACCTATATATATTTTTTAACTTCACTTTGCATATAGCAAAGTGGGAACCTATTGTTAGACACACTATTTCTCAGGCACCTGTCAATTTTCTAGATATTACTTATTGATTTGCTGATTTAAAAGCGGTTGAAAATTAAAATACAATATTTAAGAATAAATTTCATACGCGATATTTGGTTTATTTAAAAAAAATCTATTTAAATATTAATAAGCTTCATATTTGTATAATATTTTTCGATGTCGTCGTTGTGATTTTTTTTATTAAAAATTAAATAAAAATACCACGCTTTCGGTCGACAAACCCACTTGCTATATCGTTTGAGATTCCGTCGTATTTCATTCTTAGAATAATTTTAAAGCCTAGAAGAATTTCCTACATGATTTTTGGTTCTTTGTAACGAGTGTATCAATGTTCTATATATCTGTTTAATAGAAAATTACCTACAGTATGATCAAATCATTCTATATATTCATAAAGATATCATATTCCAGATTTCGCGAAAAGTTTCAGCATTAGCCCTAATATGATAAAAATGTTACGCTAACTATTGCAGAGATACCGAGTTTTCTATCCAATTTTATATTTAACAAGCAATTTTTACGGAGCCAGCTAAGCCGGTTGACGTGGTCAGTTAAAATTTCTACTCTATGGATTCAATTTTATCGTTTTAACGTTTTAATTTCGTTTGTGAATATTCTGTTTGGGTGAAATATTCAAAATATGCGTGGTGTATAAGTCAAAGTTCCCTTTATCAAAAACGGTAGTTAGGTTAAGTGCGTACCTTACACATTCTCAGTGTAAGCGGTTGAACAATTAGCCCGGATTCTCTGAACGTCAAACATATTTCTTTCCTTTGATGTTTTTCATGTGGTATATGTTCATTGGTATTTTATGAAAATATTTTATGTAACAAATGTATGAAATATAATAATAATGCCATATTATACGGTACTGAATAATAATACCATTAAAGTGATTATTTCGTAAAATAATAATTCTAAATAATTTCATTTGAAATAACTAAATAATTTATATACAACCAAGTTACTACTAATTCTTATAAACCAAGCCAAGGAAATATTATTTGCTCTACGCATTGTACTTGTAACGAATTATATCTAAAGGTAAACATGTGCAAATGATAACTTGGTAAATAATTCCAGTGGGAACTCGGAAAATCGATCCTTGACCCCTTTACCGGTTGCCTCACCCCGGCCCTCGCTTAGGTATACCTCGTGATATAGAGGACTGACGGCGAAAGGGGACCCATAAATGTTATCAGACACAATGAATCTTATCACGTTACCAAAAACGTCATTATTGCTTGTGAAACAAGATAGGCGAAAAGCAGCCTTCCGAAACAAAACTTTGCGAACAAATACAAGTAAAGCTACGAATTGATACATTTCGAATAATAACATGAGATCCCGAATGACTTCAATTAGATAAAATGAATACGTTTCTTTGCATCCAGGTTTCCACGGATCTTTTCCAATCCAGGGATTATTTTTAAAACAGTAGGTACTTATTAAATGTTATTTGCGATTTTCATATTTCTATTACTCGTATCTGTTGAGATTGTAACTACATGTGTATTTATTTATATTTACTAAAGACCCGCCTGCGGCTTCGCCCGCTTGTTTTATTCTATAACATTCTTGTTCTAATTAAATAATGACTTATAAGACAATATCTATACATTATAAACTAAAATGTCAGCTAACAGAATAAAAAATGTACCAATTTTGACGAATTTAATATTTTAAATTAGCTTAATTCTTTAATTTATCAACAGATTTTAATAAGACCAATGAAGGAAAGTTGCCAAAATATAATAGTTAAAACAGCTTTTTAAATCTGGTTAGCTTTCCGAATTTAGCGCGTGTTTGTATGTGATAAATACACACAAAAAAAATTAAAATAATTATTTTGGGCCCTATTACATTAAAGGGTTTTTTAAATATATCATCCATGTACAGACAGCGACAATTTTTGTTTAGTATAGATTCAGTTTGCATTTTTTTTAATCAGGACTATAAGAAGTGTACATTGTGTCGCTCCATTTTCGCTGTTTCCCACATCCATCATTAACGCCGCCTTATGACCAATATAATAAAATATGTTACCAACACAACTATCATAGGCCATCGTGATGCAGTGAGATAAAGTCTGACTTTAATTGTGAAGAGTTCGTGTCGAATTGTTGGGGTGATTATAGATATATTGCATTAACCAGAGCTGGTCAAGTGAATTAAAAATAATAATATTATTGATATTGATGTTAAGTAATCATATCGAACCTTTAACCAATACGTTAACTTTCTCCACTGCGCTCAATCAGCCTTAATATTGATGTTCCAATTTAATCTGGAGGATACACATAACTGCATACTGCATATATTACTAGGATATCGTATCTCTATTATAGACGTGTGTATCTTCCGAAATTAAGTAATTTAATATCAAAAGTTGGTTAACATGTTGTGAGCATCGAAAGGGTTTTATACAGAACAACCGCTAATGGGAAAATATTTACAATATAACTATAACAAATTATTATAAATCTTTTAGTTCCCAGGTTCAACGCGTATCTAATGCGTCATCTCTATTTTTTTCTATGTATTTTAGATAAAGTATTCTATTTAGAATTTTATTAGCACTAGTGCTGTGTATTGAAAATACAAATTGTACTGAGAAAAATGGTATTTCAGGTTCTGAATGTGAATAGTTAAATAAATATTAACCTTTTTTTTTATAGATGAAATAAATTGACTGAAATTGATGAACTTTAATCATTTAGTACTAGATTGTCTATGCCTATCAATGCAATTGATTTTTGACTTCTTTACGTATCTTTGGGATTACCCACCCACGATACATGAAAAAATATTCAACCATGTTCACAATTCAAATTTTTACTAATGTTAAACAAAAATAGTATTGTGTTTTAGGTGACATTAAAAGTTGAATGAAATGATATAAAGATTGTCACAATGAGTCACATCTGAGAGTAACAGTCAGCTGTTGAGGTCAAGACCTCTTACCGTCAATTGTTCTTAATAAGACCCACAGATGATGACTTTTTAGTAATAATTATAATTTAAGTGGCAAAGGGCGGTGACTCAATGCTTATTAAAATGAACTTATTTGACGGAATTGTGCTTGAAATATATATATTTTAAAATATTATTGTTTTATATTATAAAAAATTCTTCAATTTAAATTTTTACTTATAGTTAAAAAACACAAAATTATTACTATCCAAACTACATTTGTTTCAATATTAAACATGCCTCTTATAAATATGTTTTTGGCCATATGTCTGAAGAGATTTTAATGAAATATTTAATTATTTTCAACGTTGGTATATACTTGATTTTAAGGATCGTTTTAATATGATTATTTTTCATACACACTTATGAAATAGAGCACTTGTGCTTCTAAGCATACTTACCCTTCCAACAATATCAAGAAGTTAAGCTATAAGTAAAATAGACAAACCTATTTTTTTTATTTCAACCAAATTAAGAAAATAGAGTTGTCAACATTACGCTACTACTTATATTGTTGGAAGCGTAAAAGCGCTCATACATAACATATTCTAAAAAATATAATATTTTAACAGCGTAATAATTAAATACCTGATATCAGACGACAGTATCTAATCTGTCAAAAGGTCGCATACTTAAGTGTGATATTCAAGTGGTTCTTGAGCATCAAATTCCATTTAAATGGATGCTGCGGCTCTTGAAGTGCTTATATTTACTTCTACATGACGTGTTAGGATCGCTTCATTTTACTCCCATTCAAATTGTATGTACCATTTCTATTGGACCGTGGGCCAGATTTAGACCGCTTATAGTAGGAGGTCCATTATTTTTAACACGTTATATTTTATACTGCGGTATGTTATTTTTTATTTTAACTATTATATCAGGAGCAATATGTATAGATACGTGTAGTTTCTTCTTCATGCATTAACCATTTTTGCCCGAATTCGAGACATTGCTAGGTAAGAGGCGGAAGTCAACGCCAAGTTGGGTTCCGTTCAAGCGTTCCATTAAGTTGAATCTATGGTATGTAAGATTTTCCGTTCCGTATAACGGAAGATCGTATGTAAGGTTTTCCGTTCAACGGAACGGAAAATCTTACATACCATAGGCTGAATCATTCACTCTTTTTTAATCGTCTCTCTATCACGTTTTTGTTTTTTGTATGCATCTATAGATCAAGTTTTAGTAAATAAATATACTATTTAGTAAATCGGATCAAGTGAACAACTTTAATAGCTAATCACCAACTGGTTAATATTTAGATGCACCTAGTTTCAGAAATTTGTATTTATTGAGTACTACTTTGAATTTGTTTGAAATTGACCTGATTTAGTTTAAAGAGTGGAGTTTACTAGATTTTCTGTACTATTGATATTATGAATTTATTGTATGTTGTGAACAATTCCCATTCAGGGAAATGAACTTGTCACTCAGCACGTAACAGCTCAATCCCTCTGCCTGCCATACTATATGCGGGATACAGCGTGAAGCTAAAAAAAATTAAGACAACAATTGCTTATAAACAAAATTCATAATCAAACAAGTACACTTATCATTTATATCAATCGTGACAAATTATTATTTTCGTATTAAAAATGAAATTTAAATTCAAAATGCGATTTCTATTCAATAGTACTTACGCATCGCTTAATTTGTATGGAATGCCAATGCAATTGTATTTATATCAACATATCATTATGTAAATTTACCTATGCGTAATAAGGAAATGTGATTCTTTTCTATAAATAATAATATTTTAACACCTTCACAGTATGTGTAACCAGTCACGTTAAATTAACTTCATGTTTTGATCTTTATAGTAGGATAGGCAGAAGAAACTTTGTGCTAAGACACTCCGCTCTCCACTTTTCGCGTATCCCAGTTTTCGAGACGTTGGGTAGGTATTGGATAATATTTTGTTTATTATTATATTTAACTAGCAATCCAAACGAGGCTTCGCCCGCTTAAATTTATTATTACTGAATACTATGTATTCATTTAATTTCGTGTAGGAGCCTCACAAATATTAACATATCTAGTTTGTTGGATAACTAAAATAGCTTTACCATATATACCTAACTTTCAACAATGAATATATTAGGCGTAGTAAATATTATAAAACACCAACAAAATATATTCTCTATGGTAGTTGTAAATTTGGTATTGGTTAAAACACTGATAAACGATACGTATCAGCTGATAACTTTAATCTCAACGCATGACATCATTATTTTAAATGTATTAAAATACAAGATTAGTAAAATAATTCCTAATCTAAATACCTTCCAAATGACCCTAGATCAAAATAAGTTCAAGTAAGATTTGTGAAAAAAAACCCATTTCATATGATTCATCACAGTGATGGGAGACAGCATGACATCATAACTAGACCGATATATTCGCGATCTGCTACCCGTGGCCGACATACGAGCTCTACAGTTATCAATCACATTGTGTATACAAAGGAAATGGTTTTTATTCGTCTGTGGCTATTGTCGTCCAAGGTAATATAGTATCACAATGTCTCGAATTCAGGAGGGAAATGTAGAATGGTTTTATTTTTAATATTATAGCCCAATTATACGAAACATTTACTAATGTAAATCGTAGCCTATATGTTAGTCTGATATTATTGTAAATTTTGATCCAAATCCGTTGAGTAGTTTTTGCGTGAAAGTGGACCAAACATTCTGCATAAACTTCAATATCAATAGGAATAGAATAATTTATACTATGTTCTCTATAACTTACATGAAATGCTTGAATTGTATAATTTTAATGTATCTTCATAGTAAAATTCAAAAGAGAGCCTTTTATTAGTATTTCAGGCAAATTTAACTTGCTTTTAAGGCTAACAGTGAAGTTGATACGGCACACGGGATTATTATTCTTCTACCTTTTAATTAGCTAATGTTTCATTAGTAACCTGAGTGCTAGACCTGTTTTGTGACAACAAGATTACAATTTTAATAAGAGAAAATGTTTTGGCTATTATTTGGATTATTCCCTAAAAATATACAATTTACTGGATTTATCAATGTTAATTCAAGTATATTTAGTTGTTCGTGATATTTGCGAGCTGAGCAAAATCTAGTTAGGCAACGGCATGCTGGTCTGCACAGATAAGAATTTAGTGTAACCTGATATGCAATCATTCCGGCTAGATGTCTCGTACAGGTCAGAGAGCAATGGCTTGTCGCAATAACTCAGTGTGTGACATGCCTCAAATTCATCGAACCGGCCCGAAGGCTGGTTTACGTGGAAATTTGAGGAATTTATTCAATTTATTTAATTTAAACGAAAAATTAAATAGCAAATTAAAGCTGTTGTGATGAATTTTATTTGTTTATTACAGAATAATTGCTCGTATTTCCTTAATAAAATTGAGGATTTATTTTTTGACTGTGTCGACTTGTTCTATCAATATAAATGATTTAAATAAAATTGGTTTTCAGTGTCATAGTTACAATGGTTATAGCATTATACGCTGATGTATGCGCATACGTATATTTTCTTTCTACTTTCAATTCCGCATATCGCAGGGAGAATAATTTTGCTAAAAAACTAAATCAAACAGGTCCCACTTTCCATTCGGTCCAATCCGTGTGTTTTTTTTTTCTATCGATTTATCATTACTCACTTTATACGTGCTCCAGCTTTGAGCAGCGGGCACGTCTTTCATTAAAGTTGTTATCACATTTCCTTTTGTAGCAGGTAAGTGGCAGTGCACCTATATATATATATTCTGTGTATAATTTATAACATATTTTATAGAATACACTTTCAAACTAATATTGCTTACCTTTACTCTTATAGATTAGCTTTTACTTAACTAACTTTATTCTGAAACTTGATTTAAAACAGAAATAATTAAATTACCTTCACAACATTCAAAATAAGCAAGTCCCAGTAAGTATTCATAATATTATAACCACTATGCCACAGGGACCATATTGATCCGTATTTGGAAATACCTTATGCTATAATTATATTAAAAAAAAACATAAAGTATACATAAATTTTACTCACCAACATACAAGCTATCTGTAACAAAGAAAACGAAGGAAAAGGTTAATAATAATATTCATAATGACAGTCATAATAAAAAAAATGATTGAGTATGTAGTATAAATATTACATTGTTCATTTTTATAATAATATTAACTTATTCTTATTTTTTTTATTTTTCTCCCTCTTATAAATAACATGATACAACCACATACGTAAAGTCCTGGTGGCATTAACATTTCACATATTTTGCATAATTTGGTGAAATTTAATTACGTATCATTAAAATACGTATCATACGAAAACTTCAAAATTGTTATGTCTAATTAGACCAATTTTGAGGCGTTCGAGTCACAGCTGGGCAACTGCCCTACTGTAATCGCGATGATAGTGGTTTCTATTCTCGTTCGAGGAAATGAATAATAATGACGTCCTCATTCTAGTAGAATTTAGCTAAGGCAACAAAAAATGTTTCGAAAAATGTCCATAAATTATCAATTTTATAATTTTGAAATTAATTTATAATTTGTTTGAGAATGAATATAATTACTGTAATCCTAAAGAAAATTAAGGCTATAAGCAGAATATGTTCAAAGATTATTTTTATACTATAATCAGCTGGCATTTGACCGCATTAATCGTGATATTAAGCACTGATGTGGCCGGTGACGCACGTTTGTCTACAAGCCTATTCCCTATAGATTTCAAAGTTTTTTTGCATTATATGATAGGTATTAGAAAATATTTTCTGACTATTATTTTTGTTCTTGTAGTGACAAGAAATTAGTGGATAAATTTTTAAGAAAATTGTACATGTTCATGTACAGCACACGTGTATTTTGTGAGTAAATATTATTTCGAAAACCATAGATGTTATTAAATTTAATAATTTGTATATTGGAGAAAGCTTCTTTTAAAGAAATAAATGCAATGTAACTAAAAACCTTAGTTAAAACTTTTCATAAAAGTGTATAGTGCATTTGTACTATTTTTAAAGTGTTTCTCGACACTTAAGAAACAACATACAAATTTTAAAAACATAAAAAATTAAACGAAGCAGGATTAATAACCCGCGCCTCCGGAAACCGTCCAAGCGCTCTGACCAACTAATTACTGAGCCATACGTTCTTATATGTGTAACGTGTAACTAAAACATTACATATCATTCCGTGGATACAAATAATGATTAAATTTTAAACATAAAGATGACTAATACTTGATGATGTACATGATTTTACTTAGTGTTTTAAAACGTATGATAAATATACGAATAATGATTTAAAATTTCTCAATTCACTCAGCTTCACGCCGTATCCTGCACATGGCAGGGTAGGCAGAGTCAACTTGTAAACCTAGTGTTAAGACACACCTTTTCACTTTCGTTCCCCACTTCCCGCCGAATTTGAGGCATTGCGAGTGGCGGAGCTTAACGCCGCGCTTTGCCTTGTACCAGAGCGAAGAAATGAAAACATTAAATATTTAAATTGAAAATATTAAATATTTTATTTTTTCGAGTGGGGATCGAACCCACAACCTGTCGGTTACAGTCACACGCTTGTGCCGCTGCGCCACGACAGGTCTCAATATTTCATATATTATAATTTATTATATAGTTGCAACAATAAAAAAAAACATAAAAAAGCGTTATTAGACGTCAACAGCATCGGAAGCGGGGTCGGAAAACGCGGAAAACAAGTTTCCGCTGTGATTGCATCGTGTTTCCGACCAGCTAGTTTATTGTCACCTGAATTGTTCTACTAAACTGAGTTCTTTACTCTCTGACCACATCACTTCTAATTAGCTTTTCAAACAGAAACAAAACTGATTTTATCTAAAACCAAATCTAGGGCGACCTTTTTGGTTGCCTTGTGCTCTATTGCTATTAAGAAACTCCTAATAATAAATTGTACCATATAAAACTCTCTCCTCGCCCTCACGTTTGTATATGAAAGAGCGATTATAATATACATATTTCAAAGAATTTTATTCAATATGGAATATTTGAGATTTTATTTTCCTTCAGGATGATAATATTTTTCATTTTCCCATTTGAGACGAAGCGTGTTGCGCGATATAAGAGCAAGAAGTGAATGAAATATATTTTTAACTCTAAATATCTTTCTTTTTCTTACTCTGCCAAAAATAAATACACAATCATTTAATAATATGTACAATCAATTAATCTTTTAATAATATGTACAATCAATTAATTCTCCAGTATACCGAAAAACGTATAATTTCTCGAAACATATAGAAAAAGTGTTGTTGACATACATAATGATGAGAGCTTTAAAGTTACATCACCGTGTTATTGTTGTACAGAATTTTGAATCACACTTGCGGCGCGCATGGCACGTTCAACCCGCACAAACGCATTTTGTGTTTGTAATGAGAACAATGCATTGTGATAAAATATTCACTCTCGCACAAAATTCATTACAACTTTTATATTGTTCCTGTAAAGATGAAAATGTGCAGATACTGTAGAACATAAATGTTAATGTCAGGTAATGAAATGTGCAGAATCCCATTTTAATATGAGAAATTTATATGATACTTATAACTCCTCCCGCACCTACACGAGTGTGTACTCGTAGGCTATATTTTGCTGACAAAAGGATCTAACGTTCGTTGTTTTCCTTAACGCTCTATTCTCTATATTCATAAAATGTACCTGCAGTTGATGGTGAAAGTAATAAACCTACGTTGTGATTAATCTATAAAAATATACTTTTTCATATGTATTGGTTTTGATCAAATCTTTGAGCAAGTTTTAACTGACTTCTTTTTATGTTACATCAACCGTATATATACAAACTTTAATCTTTGTGATTGGTAGATATATCGCAGTCAGGAAAATTGAAGATACGATATACCACTTACAGTTCAGTTGGATTATATCGAATTACTTAACAATCTCGCAATATATATTTAGTTGCGGAGCGTCGAAAATTGATAATTAAAATAACCTTACAACCTTTTTAATTGACCGATCGTATCTTTGATTGATTGATTGGAATTTGCTTTATCCATTAAGCGCTGATCAAATACAGGTGTACCAAAAAAGATTGGAACGTTAAAATGCGAATATTTCATGTGTGACTTCCGTTTCCTATTTACTTTTATGAATAATGTTTTAAAAACACGCCACAATTTGTAAATTTCAGGGATTTTACAGTTAACTATATGAATGTTTACGCATTGCATATATATTTAAGTTAAATATTAAAAATCGCTTCGGAGATGAGTCGTTAAAACGTTTTATCGGACTGGTGCAGCTCATCATGACTCTAAAGAGGTAGAAAGAGGACGAGGGAGTGATAAATAAACAAGTTCAATGAATGTCGGTAATAAGAAAATTTATAAAGTAACTTATCAATAAACGATGTGATTCGAATACTAATTCACAAACAAAGGTGGTACCGTAGTTACGTAGACTGAATGGGGTTGTAAGAATTTTCCCTATATATGCAAACTTGCTATATCCAGAGATTAGATAATTAGATGACAGTTTAGTAAGACGGTTAATTTTTTCAATGAACGGTTGTAACATAAGTAAAGCGCAAATGTAACTCTAAGTACACATTTTTATAAATATAAGTTTTGTTTATTAGTATTTATGAGTATAAATACTAAATTTATAAAATAAAATAAATCAACAAAGTTTAAATCATATTGGTTATGATTTAAACTTATGAAATACTTATTGGAATGAAATAAAAGTTCGGCTTTACGGTATATCCCGCACATGGCAGCGTAAGCATAGGGAACCAGTAGGAACTTAATTTTAAGACACTCCGTTTCCTTCCTCACTTTCCGACGAAATTGAGGCATTGCGTGTTGAGTGGCGGGACTTTACGTCGCGCTATGCCTTGTTACCACATCGAAGAATGATAATAGGAAATATGTATTTCATTTGAAAATATTAGATATTTCATTTGAAAATATTAGATATTTCATTTGAAAATATTAGATATTTCATTTGAAAATATTAGATATTTCATCTATTCGAGTGAGGATCGGACCAACAAGCTGTTGAATCTACAGGCGCACGCTAGTGTTCCTGCGCCATGTCTGAACTTAACAAACATAAAAAGTGAAGAATCATAAATAAAAATTCTTTTTTTGAATATTTGTGTCGAGAACATCTATAATTAAACTTCTACTTAAAAAATGATGTTAAAAATTCAGACATTACATGGTAGATTGCCGAGAGATCTACAGTAGATATACCTAAGACAAAGATGTACTAAAGCAAGTTCGTGCAAGTTTATCGATGAGAACTTCAAGTATGAACAGAAATGAAGCAGAAAAGTAAGGAAATCTGATATTAGTCTTTATAAATATAAAGCCCTTTTTTTACTTGATTGACATTTAGCCGGTATTGCTGTGATGGCACTTAATAAAAGTCACAAAAATTATCTATTGAATTTATAAAACCATGTTAAAAGATCACTCATTATTTTATTATGAAGTGAGAAATTAACGAGAATTTAAAGAAATACAAAATAAGGCAAGCCACCATGATATGTTGGCTGCGATTTACGTCATACCTTGGTAAACAACGATTTGACATTTGTATTGTATACAATGGTATTGACAGATTGCTCAGACATAACTTCATAAACGACGCCATGACAGTTCGACTCATTTTGACGTGATTTTTAAACTTAAATTAAAATGTATATTTTTAATACAACTTTTTTATATTCTGATATATATATATATATATATATATATATATATATATATATATATATATATATATATATATATATATATATATATATATATATATATAAAATGAATGAAAATAACTAACAGTTGCGTACGTCTCAGAACTACTCTGGGTGACACAAAGCTTATAGCTTTCCACGAAAAAGGGGTTCACCGGGTTCACCGAACACGAAATGATTTTTTTCAATTCCAGCGAGTAATTTCTAGCATAAGAGAGTTCAAAGAAACAAATTATAAATATTTATAATATTTAGTATAGAAGCAAAGATAATATTGAATATATTTTTTATATACGAGTCTATGCCACAATTATTTTAATATGAATGTTATACCACGTCAAGTATTTTACTAACAATGGAATCCCAGTAGTGAATATTTCAATGGCTCCCAGAAGGCTTGGTGAATGGGTCGCGCTTAGGTTTACTAAATGCATATTAAGTGTAGGTGTGCCAGTTTGAAGCATATACTTGTTATTTATTAATAGACCTCATCTGGGTTATGTAAGTAAAAAATATCGTTACTATGTTGAAGATAAAGCATGGAATTTAAAAAAGAATATACATATTAAATGATTTATTAATATTAGATAATATTACAAATCATATATTTTTAAAATAGCAACACTGATGTATATATATAGTTATTATTCGAGGCCTGTCGTACCGCAAGGACATAAGCAAGCATGTTGTGGGTTGGGTCCCTAATCGAGAAATGAAATATTTATCATTTTCATTTCTTTGGTCTAACAAGGCAAAGCGTGGCAATGAATCGGCCACTCAACACACAATGCCTCAAATTCGGCGGAAAGTGGAGAACGGCACGAAACATCTTGACACTAGTTTTCCAAGTCCCCTCTGCCTACCCTGTTATTTGCGGTTAGCAGCATAAAGTTATATTACTGAACTATTTTTTAATAACTTAATACAACCCTAAATAAAAAAATCCTTGAATTAATTTTGAAGTAAAGTGAAAATTAGTACAAATTAATAACTCGCTGCTAGTTAGGAACGTAGGTATGATACGTAAACATATCATGCGTTCGGCCGTAAACTTAAGTTTGTCAATTTGTACGTTCCGTTGACCTACAGTCCTGAAATTGTTACTGATCTTTCAGTTGCCAAGACCGACTCGTACTTGACTGATTTTTATAATATTTACAAATATTTTAAGTATAATCGTACGTTTCGACTGACGTCCAAATTTTATCAAAATATTATAAAGGGAAAGGCAAAAGCATCACTTAAGCCACGAAAAGCACAATTCTCACTCAGTATCTCATAGTAGCTGCGGATAATCTGCTTATGTGCGCATATATGCGTATTTGTATATAACTATCTTGTACGGTTGAGTCATTGTCTTGACACAATGGGTTGTAACGAATCGATGTGCCGCCAAAACATTCCAACCAAGTATCCACAATCAATGGTATTGTGTGTTTACGTGACTTGACTGCGGGGCGGTGTGATGCGATACTGAATCTTAATATGACTGGGTACAGACGTAAAACCTTATTACTATATTATTAAGACCGTTGGCAATGTGCGCGCAATGCTTCTTCTGTGGTTACTATTATTTCGGAATTCAATTACTTACTACTTACTACATTCTTGAATACATCGATTGCAGTTGGTATAAGTGCGTATGAAATTGTTAAACATTTTGGATTTTACATATTGAGAAAGTTTTCTCGGAAACATTTAAAGCAATTAACGTTCAGCTTAACTGTTTTAATGAGATCGTGATGGCGCGGTGTGACAATTTCTGACTGTTACATAACAGTAAGCCGTTCGATCTCCAATACGAAGAATGTGATATATTCCATACTCCAGCTTCACGCTGTATCCCGCACGAGGCAGGGTAGGCAGAGGGAACCCGGGAACCTAGTGTTAGGACACTCCGTTCCACTTTCGTTCCCCATTTTCCGCAGATTTTGTGGCATTGCGTGTTGAATGGCGGAAGGAACTCAACGCCGCGCTTTGTCTTATTACCAGAGCGAAGAAATGAAACATTAAATATTTAAATTGAAAATATTAAATATTTCATTTCCTCGACCGGGGATCGAACCCAGACAGGCCTCAAATACATATTCATATTGGTACATATTCCCATTTTCTTATATTTAGCGCGGCGTTGAGATCCACAGTCACTCTATTGAGTATCGACGCAATTACATGTCTGAACATTTGATTGTTATTATTAAGTATTTAGGTAGGTACCAAAAAATAAAATCTAGATATTTGTAACGCTCCATTTATATTTATGATGGTGTTATCTTACCACTAAACATTTAAAATAAAAATAGCATCTGTTAGAAATGCTGTAATCTATGCAAATATATATAAAATACAGATTAAAGTGTCTGTCTGTGAATTCAAAGTACCGATGTCTTTGTAACTTCCTCAAAACCAAAACATAAACAAACAATTTAAAAAATATTTGCGGGCTTACTTACATAGAAAGATAAGATATAAATTACGATTTGTTAAGTGCCAAATGATATAGATTACAGTAAGAAAATAATTATTCAATTTTCCTTAAATACACTTACTTAACATAAAATAAATATACTCGTACGTAGGTACTTATAATAAAAGCGGGATAATCCGCACGGGCTCGCTAGTAAGTAAACAAAAAAAAACCAAAGATATTGCTGTTAATAACCAATACCAATGAAAAGCATAAGCAAAGTTTATTCTCACGTATTTTTTAACATTGCAACAGAAACTGGCTTATGTACTATGATTACTGATTAATTATTAGAAACCGCCTTGATGCAGAGGCACAGTGATTGCAAATGCAACAGTTGCGGGTTCAGTTTCCACGAGGAGAAATTAATAATTTCAAACAATGTTTAGCTTTGTTAACCAGACAGAACGCGGCGTTGATTTCCGCCACGCTCAATATCACGATGCTTTGCGAACGTAGGAACTGCATCATGTCTTAACTCTCGTTTCTTTATGGGTAAAATATACTAATTATGTATTCAAATTGTAATGTGTCACAGTAATAAAAGGAAATCGTGAAACGAGTCAAGTGCAAATTAAATGATCACGTTGGGTGTTACAAAAACCTAAAAAATGTCAATTCTCGAAACTATTAATAAAAATATGAACTCACATTTTTTTCTAAACATTTGATTGCTGTAGAGATGCGATCTCTTCGTCGGATATGCGGAGTCAGTTTATCTGATCGCATGTCCAATGAAGAAATACACAGAATGGCAGGTACTAGCGTGGATGTCACAGTGAGAATGAAGAAGAACGTGCTCAGGTGGTTTGGGCACGTCGAGCGAATGAGTGAAGAAAGAATGGTAAAAAAGATTTATGAAGGAAAAGTGAGTGGTAAGAGAGGGAGGGGGAGACCTCGGTTGACCTTCGAAAACACAGTATCGACGATACTGGAGGAAGGTCACGTAAAAGCATGAGGACCCCCCGGAGGGCATGTATGAAGAGGTTGATGACAGTGGACGAGGCGAAAGAGGTATGCCGAGACCGTAGCGTTTGGCGCTCCGTTCTCTCTGCCTACCCCGCTAGGGATATAGCGTGAAGCTAAGTAAGTAAGTATTTTTTTCTGGTACCAAATGATATCTATTTTTACAAAAAAAAAAAATAAATTAAATAAGGATGCAAAGTAATAAAATTTCTGTCATTTTTTTTAGTTGGCAGAGGGCACTTGGGAATCTAGTGTTCAGGCACTCTGTGCCGTTCCCCACTTTGGCGGAGTGGTGGAACTCCTTCCTGCGCCATGTTACCAGAGCGAAAAAATAAACATTTAATATTTCATATCCCCGAGTGATAATAGAATCCACAATATGTCGCGTTCTTAGTCGCACATTTGTACCACTACGACGTGCCTTTAAATAAATATTATAATATTATATTTAAAACGTGAGAAATTTGGTGCTATCGAGTTAATAACATGCTTCTCAAACGTACACATACATACATACACAAGGTTTATAATATTCGCACTTTGTCGGCTTCTGGAGTCAAACTTGTATTGCGGCATTCCAACAGAATATAATTACGTCATGTAACGAACATGGCTCTTAGGATTAAAATGGCCTGGCAAGATTTTTGATTTCGAGGTGTTGTTTGGTTACTGCGGTTTAGTTTCAACGGTCACAATTGTTACTAAAATATCGACTTCTTTATTTATAAGTATGAAATAGTTAAAAAAAAATCCTATAAATTATTTTTTATATTTTATTTAGTAGGTACATTTATAATAAAACTCATTAATATTTCAAATATCTATCACAAGTTTGAAGCGCATTATTATATATTTTTTTTTTATTTTAAGCCTAATGGAAAATATGAAAGTTGAATAGAGAAAAGAATATTAAAATTCCTAATGGAACCGCCGCTTTCAGGAAACTCTATTGTACTTTCTATATCAAACTAGTTAATATACTGAACGTCCGTAAGAGCCACTTATTCGGTTTTTGCGAGGCTTTAAAATTATATAAGCATAAATTTTATTCCATATATTTCATTATTACCTTCACGCTGTATCCCGCACGTAGCAGAGGTAGGCAGAATCTGAGATCCTAGTGTTAAGACATTCCTTTTAAAAAAAAATCGTTCTCCACTCTTCGCCGAATTATGAAGGCATTGCGTGTTTAGTGGCGGAACCAAACCTTGAAAATGAAAATATTGAATATACCTCCCTCCCTACCTCGAATGGGCATTGAACCCACAACTTGCTACGTTTAGAGCTACGTGCTTGTGCCTCTGGGCCTCGACTGGCTTAGATTTCGCTCATTCTATAATATACATCTACTTATTATTATTTTTTCTTTTTTACGATTAATAATACCTGTTGTTAATTCGCCAAATTAATGTAATGCAATTAAATTAAGATGAACTTTTAAATATAAATGTACTTTTGAAATTGCAGTGAAATCGAACCATTTCTATTACAGGTAGATCGCAAACATAGCTAACAAGTAGATTAACATTGTAGCAAGAGCCTCAAATATGTATGTGAGAATTGAAATCTGTATATAACGCGAGAAACAAGGCGGTCTCTGTAATAAAAATGATTCTTTTGTGTACCGAATGTGCGAAATGCACTACGAAATGAAAACAGCTGTGGTAATTATTTCGACCCTTTTTCTTGTACAACCTACAGTTCGAAGACACAATGCATAGATTTACTACAGAATGGGTATTTTATATCTGTCATATTTTTTTAATGAGATCTATAACCTTATAAATAATAGTTTAAAAAACTAAAAAACACGTTTAGCTTTTTAACTTATTATATATTTTCTCCCTTTTTATTTTGTTTAGGTGTTGTTTAGCATGCGCAGATACGCTAGCTCTATCACTCTTTCGGGGAGTAAGAGAGATAGAAGGATCTGTAACAATATTTATTAATCCTGACTCATAATGATAATGAGAAACTGTTTTCATATTATTACATTGTCATCTTTCCTTGATAGGTGTGCAAAGTTTCAAATTAATCCGACATCTGGAAATTGCTGAATATCATACATACTCTATGATTCCGTTATATACATACAAACAACCCAATCTAATAAAAGCCTGCTAATGAAATTTAAAAATAAATACGTCTGCCTTAAATAATTCACGAAAAAATCAATTCATTTAGGGTTGTAAAATAAAAATTAATAAATCATGAATGATTGGTGAATACACGCACATCTGGGGAACTATTACTGTTCAACACTAGTCTTGGCCAGGATAAAGTAGAGTCGTAATAGCCTAGTTTAAATTCTCTGCTAAATAATTCATATGAAAAAAGCATTTTTAAAAAATAAGAAAATATTTAAAAATTATATAAAATAATTGAAGTTGCTTTGTGATGACAAGCAGAAATGTAAATCAAATGTTTAATTCGTAATATTTTTCTTTCAGCTTCACGCTGTATCCCGCACGAAGTAGGGTAGGCAGAGGGAACCTGGGAACGCAGTGTCAAGACACTCCGTTCCAAGTCCGTTCCCCACTTTCCGCCGAGTCTGGGGCATTGCGTGTTAAGTGGCGGAATTCAACATCGCGCTTTGCCTTATTACCAGAGCGAAGAAATGAAACATTGAATTTTTAAATGAAAATATTTAAATATTTCATTTCCTCGACCGGGATCGAACCCAAAACCTGTCGGTTACAGTCACACGCTTGTGCCGCTACGCCACGACAGGCCTCATACTGTAATAAAATTATTATGTTTAATTTCCATAAAGTTCAAGTCACCATATTAATTTTAATGAAAGACCATTACGAGTGTTTTTATTTGGTTCGCTAAGTAAATATATGGAGTAAAACAACATATCGATAATAATTTAAACATACATTGTTAAAATAAGTATTGAAAGTAAAATAAGTATTTAAAATTGGGCGAAAACTTTGAGACACATTGTCTTAACACTTAGTTCCCCGTATACCCTGTTCGTTATACGGGAAAATTGTGAAGTCGCTATTCTAAACTTATATTAAATTAAATATTTTATTTTATTCTGCCTTTTTTTTCCACAAAAAGTTTAACGTGGCAGGGTAGGTATAGAAAGTTTAGCTCAGCCATTCTGCTCCCCAAAATATTACTTCAAAGGTCAATAAAATAATTGCTTATTTGTTAAACAGACTAAAATATTTTTAATACAAAATTCCGAGCCACAAAACCTCGAAATGGAAATACTTTAAAAAGGAAAATATGTGGGCCTCTTAGAATTCTGCCTCGCCTTTATATAAAACATTATATACAACCAATGTGTAATAAACACCAACTTTTTCATTAAACGTAAAAGTAAATTGTGAATTTAATTATATCATTGAAACACGCTAAAATTATTTATTTACAAAGAGCTGAGAAATTAATTTTAAATTCAAATCGTACTTTGGTTGAACTTTTCTATAATATTCGCTCTATGGCATTCAGAGTTGCGGTGGCACAGAACGCCTCTAAAGTAAATGTAAAGCTTCAAACTCACTGCTAGTAGTAATAAATTTGCACTTTTTCTACATATTATGTTGGTGATCCAATTTTAAAACTTATTTAGAATTAGAGATAGAGAACATTGAATATAAAAATATATAAATATTTTTTGTTGAATTATATATCAAGTTTACTTGTAACAATTATTGTAGGTACAGAGCCAGAGGTATAATATTTATAAATTATTTCATAGTACCTCATAATAATTAAAATTAAATTTAACCTGATTCATCACTTATCGCAAAAATCATCTGATTATCTTTAAATGTATGTATGTATATTTCTTGTATCCAATAATATTTGTTAACGAGATGATTAGAATAAATACAAGTTAATCAGATTGTGACTTTAATTATCACTGAACAGCAATGTACGTAATTATTCTATGTATATATTTTATATAAATTTCTTGTTTTGTAGGTGATGGCAATATTTTAAATGGATCGTTGTTGGATACACATTTCTGTATAACTTAATCTTTTTTTTCCTATACAACCGCTGTCAAGCGTTCTCCATTCAACGCGACATTGGCGAAGTAATTTGCGCTTAACTGGCACAGTTGGAACGGCGGTTAAAGAACTGAACGGAACCATATATAATTTTGTAAGCTTGACATAAGTGTAGATTCGATAATATTTCGTAAATTTTAAAGATAGGTGTTCCTTTGGTTGAATTTCAATGTAATTCGAATGTTACACACAAGAGTTTGTTTACATTATCAGTTTAGATTTTCTGCGTTCTTAGAAGAGTTAATCCGCTTCGGTCAGTAGTAACACGATGATCATATGTAAATGCCTGTGCTACTTGAGGGAAAATACTTTAAATATACTTTAAAATATTATATTATTAAAACAAATAAAATAATAATTTATGTCCGTGTTAAAAGTGCGTAAATGGTTATATTTAATTTAATTTATCAAATTATAATAGATACTCTTTATATATGAGTGGCGGAATTCAACGCCGTGTTTGCCTTGTACCAGAGCGAAGAAATATTTAAATTGAAAATATTAAATATTTCATTCCCTCGAGTGGGGATCGAACCCACAACCTGTCTGTTTTAATCACACGCTTGTGCCGCTGCGCCACGTCAAGCCTCAAATACCTACATATATACAAGTGAAAAAATGTACGCTCATGTAAGTATATGAGTCATTGAATGTTATTTTTAAGATATGAATATAAAGAATGGAATGAAATACGTGCATTTGGCTACAGTGGGCTTCAAACTATATTTTCCCCTGTCTCATTACTTTTTAATCAACATCGAGTGCTATTGTATGGAAAGCTGAAAACTGAAAACATGAAATACCTACGTGCTCACGATAAATTTGATTCCGCGTAAATCGTGCACTATCTGCATACAACGTTGCATGACAAATCATACCAAATGTTTTGTTATATCTATTGGACACGCTTATGTAGGCACTTGTAACACATTTATTACACGTTGGAACTTCCTGGTCATGAATAGTCCAAAATATTTAAAACTTAACATAAAAAGAATACGTTCCGTTTCTGATTTTACCTATTTAAAATCCAGTACGCATTCATCAATAACTGATAACGGCTGTAACGCAGCTCAAATATATTTAATACAATTTATGTACTCTACTTGATAATCCAACATGTTTTTTTTTTCATAACCTTTTTAACTCACTCTCACAGCTTCACGCTGTATCTCGCAATAGCAGGATAGGCAAAGGGAACTTGGGAACCTATCGTTAAGGCACTACGTTCCCCACTACGTAATATTTTTAACAAGAACTAAGTAAATATAAATTTATATTGTAGCGCCACTGTACTCCAATTATGAGATAAATAGAACACTTTAAACAGCTAGAACAATTATTAGAAAAACTGTTTTGTATTATCTTCTAGACTAATCGCTCATTAACATTGCTACTGAGATATGTCTTACAATGGGTCGGTCTTAGAATGGTCATTAATTTATTTATTACGTTTAAGTAAATTTTAGAATAATAAAAATATTCTAATTTGTATAAACAAATAAAGTTTATAAATATCCATACACGCCAGACAGCCGCTTAGCGCGAGTTTTTTTAAATTGAGTGTTTCCGGTTGAGCGCAATCGGTCTTTTTCAGTCGCTGCTCTATAACAACAGATAATCTGCACTTATGTGTTTTCTCATTTATTTAAAATGGACAACAATTGCTTGTAAATACATATAGAGATTTAGATCTTCAGGCAGCATAATAATTACTTTAGCTATATCATTGTTAATGCCACATAAACGAATAAAAGCCTTTAACGTTTCGATAAAAATATTATCACTAAAATAAGTTTGGACTTTTATTTATTTTGTCGTACTTTAAAAAGATTTATTATATTGTAACTGCATTTTTCTGTGACCCGTTTGCATAGATTCTATTAATATTATCTACATATTTATATATGAAGATCAGTCAAGATATCAAAGCGTAGTACACGAGGCACATTTAATCCTTTCAATAGTTTTTAGGTCATGCGAGTTGTGTATATATTATGCGAATTATAGTTACAGATGCTTATTACAGCGACTAGTACGTAAACTTTGATGAACGTACAATAGTGGTAGGGCTTATTTAAATTATGATGTTCATCATATGAAAGATTAAGATATATCAGTTGTGTGACACTATATATGCGACAGTATCCAATATGTTATAGGTATATCCTGTATTGAATTAATGATAACTGTAAAGTACAGTCTTTTTTTTTTTTTCTGCTTCACTCTGTATCCCGCACTAGGCAGGGTAGGCAGAGGGAAAGGAAGTGAAACCTAGTGTTATGACACTCCGTTTCACTTCCGTTCCCCACTTTCCGCCGAATTTGAGGCATTGCGTGTTGAGTGGCGGAACTCAGCGCCGCGCTTTTGCCTTATTACCAGAGCGAAGAAATGAAACATTAAATATTCAAATTGAAAATATTAAATATTTCATTTCCTCGACTGGGGATCGAACCCAGAACCTGTCGGTTACAGTCACACTCTTGTGCCGCTGCGCCACGACAGGCCTCATATATAAAGTACAGTCAAAATATTAATAATTATTTCCATACCTAAAAGAAAGAATTATAGCAGGTGTTAATAGAATTGATATATTTTTTATCACTTTATGAACACAATAATCATTTACGTGAAAAGAAACATTCAAAGATAATAAAAAAAATATTAGTCACAAATTAAGGATAATTCTAATATTTGTGATGGCGTTATACGTAAATATCATAGCTATACAGCTGGATATTCACCTTAATATAGTAGAGAGGTCGATGAATAACGCATGACTCATAGTAGACTAGATAACGAACAAACATTGAACGTTCTAACCGTGTATAAGTACTAGCCGTGGATACAAGGGCAAAACCTCAAAGAGCTCTTCATTTGGATAATAACAGTCGGTACAATGGATGCTACTGTGAAATATTACTGTCCAGGTATTACTGACCGTCTGTTTAATTAAGTTCTTCAAACACTTGAGAATTTACTGTAGGCAAAAGTGAATTGAGACAGAGCACTATCGAGGCTCCGTAACGAAATGAGATTGTAATAATTTTCTTATTTTCCTTTCAATATTTTTTCTCTGATTTTGTTTTGTAAGTCTACAAAATGTTTTGTAAATATACCATTTTACAGAATATTCTGCAGCTTAATTAGAGTCAGTGGAGAGGGAGGTTCGAAACGTAAAAGTTGTTGTCGAATTAAAATTCCCTACGAAATTGAACGTTTCATTTCGGGAGCAAATATACAGCTTACAAGTGAGCTAACTATGAAATGATTTTATATTTTTTTATTCTTGTAGCAACAATTAATGTTGATATTTGCTAAAGTAAATTTATGTAATACGATCCACAGCGAATCGTCGACATGCCTTCGCTTTTATTAAATGTAATAATTAATTAATTAATGAAAATGTACGTATATTTACAAATAAAATATCTCTGCAGAAATTTTCATTTATTGTTAAATCAAGGCAATAACTAAGTGGTTAACTTCAATGGTGCGATAAACTACAAATACCGTTGAGCTCGCTGCTGTATCTTGTTACAGAATTGCATAACGGTTTCGCTGTAAAATAATTTATAATCGCTATAGGAGTAGTTAATTTTTGAATTATTTTAACATAAAATAGTTTCAAGTTGTATCTAGTTTATATACAGAGGATGACTTAAAACACCCGCCTTATTTACGAGAAATTGTGTGTTTGGTGTCGACTCAATATCGCGCTTTGTCTTATCATTTAAATAATAAATAATATAATGTAGACGTCACAGACGTTAAAATATCATAGCAACGTCTATTAAAAATTACCTTAGCCCTATTTAAGAAAAACAACACTCATTCAACACTTGTGATTTGACCACGTCGAACGAATGAGTGAAGAAAGAATGATAAAAAAGATTTATGAAGGAAAAGTGAGTGGTAAGAGAGGGAGGGGGAGACCTCGGTTGACCTTCGAAAGCACAGTATCAACGATACTAGAGGAAGGTCACGTAAAAAGCATAAGGACCCCCCGGAGGGCATGTATGAAGAGGTTGATGACAGTGGACGAGGCGAAAGAGGTATGCCGAGACCGTAGCGTTTGGCGCTCCGTTCTCTCTGCCTACCCCGCTAGGGATATAGCGTGAAGTTAAGTAAGTAAGTATTCAACACTTCGGTATCTCGTATATTACAGGTTACTAGATTAATAGATATTTGTTAAGTTTGTGCTGTTTGCGAATAGCAGGGTAGGTAGTGAAAAACTGCCTACCTATTTTTACGAGGCATTGTGTAATAAATAGCGGTACTTAACGCTGCGTTTTATCTAGTTACCAGATCGCGGAAATGGGCTCATTTTTATTTTATCTTAACGTATATAGCTAAGCTTGCGAGTTATACACGTTTAAAAGTAAACAATTATTTACTGTAATAAAAAATAAAAATTTAAGTAAATTGTACACCACGATCTTATTTAAAAAAAATACATACAAAAAGACCAAAACTGTACAAAAATACCAAAACTGTACTCCCATGAGCTGTAAAATAGACGTTTTAATGTATAAAATTGCCAATGTCAACTGCAGCGCGATTTGTGGTCGTATTGAAGTTATTAATAGTTTTGATTGGTTTCAGTTTGTATTCCCTATACGGGTTCAGCTAATGTGCCATGATTAAAATTTGGTTCTTTTATATCGTTTATATTATTTCAATGACTGACATTTATAATTAATATTTATACTAAATATTCTAAAGGATTGGAAATATTCCAAGGGATTTGCTTAAAATCTTATTTATTTTTTTAAATAATATTGATCAATTATAAACCAACGAAGAAATCAAGAAAATATATATTTAAGATATGAAAAAAGTGTAATTCAATCATTTTGAGGCATTCCCATTGAATAATTGTTTGTACTGTATCTACGAAATGCGATTACACATTTAAAAGACAAAGCAAAGTGTTTATACAAATTTCAACATTGCAAATGCAAAAGTTTGATTTGTAACTAATTGAAGTAGATGACAGTAATTTATCAAAGTTGAAAAATAAAGATTATTAAAACATATTTTTTATTTGTTAAAAAACAAAATGTAAAATTTTGTTAGACCCATGAAAAACCCATTTTTTTGCTTTAAATTTTACAGCATAAAGCCAAAGTACTTATATTTGAAGGGCTGATTTTCATTGGCCGTTACATCTCATTTTCGTACACGTATGCCTTAGGGACCGCATGCTGTCATCGTTCTCGCATTGCTTGCGGGGTAAGGCGTATGCCATAAACAGTGCGTCATGCTTGCTTATACATATAAATGCAATTGAATATATTGTTTGTGTGTCTTTTTGTCTTTCTGTTTCGCCGGAACAGCTGAACTGATTATTATGGGACTGTCATTTACTGTGTTTACATATAGAGGTGATTGTAGACCAACATCAACTTTTTTATTTCGAAATTCTAGCGAAATAGTGTTTAAGTCGGCGACTGCCGTCCAGATAGATAAAAAATTCTAATATTTTTCTATGAAAACAAATTTTTGCGAGGAAAAAAAATTAAAATCTTCAATTAATTCAAATTATGGCTTATTAAGTGAAGTTAAAATACTTTATTCAACAATTTTTAACATAATTTCCCTAAATAAACAAAATAAAATTGCATATAGTTGCATGCTAAATTTGGAAATAAATAATTATACGTAATGCTTTACTTTCCTTTAGTAAAACGGACTTTTAAATGTTTCTTTTAACGTTTAACGTATATATACATATACGTATGTATATTTACTCTAGTCGTAAGTTATCTTGGGGCGAATTCACGATTTCCAGAGTGTTTGGCGATTTAACACTATTAGGCTTAACCTGAAATCAATTATCACGCTTGTTAGTTGAAAGCTTTGAAATCTCTAACATTTGTTGAATCCAAATGCTCTATTAAACTAGACAACAGCGCTGACTACGAAAGCTAGATTGATTTTACCATTCAGACATAATTCGGTTACATTTCTGTATGTACCTACAGATAAACTGTAAGAAATTATTCTAAAAAATACGGAAAGAGGCCAGTCGTGGCGCAGTGGCTTAAGCATGTTGACAATAAAAGAATATATATTTTCACTGTCCTCGCCCTAGTACAAAGGCGCGCAGCGTTAAGTTCCGCCATTAAACACAACAATCTCTTCTATTCGGCGGAGAGTGAGGGACGCAAGTGGTTCCTACTTTGCTGCGAGTACGTGCGGGACACAGCCTGAAGTAGACATTAAAAACTATATATATAGAAAACAATATATAGACATTAAAAACAATATAATAATAAAAGTAATTAGTTTTCTATCAACCAAAAAAAACCATAATAAAAAATGTTAAATTAATGGAAATTATGATATGTACAATAAAAAATATAGTTGTTATAAATTGAAAACAAAAACTATGAACTAATTAGGTAGGATATATTCATGTGTTGTTGCATTGACTAACAAATCCTAGTCTGAATAGTGCTCTGATTTTATGTAACCACATTCCGTAGTTAAATGTTTCTCGTATATTTTACGGTATTCAATTTAAATAGATTTTGAAAAGGCTTTGTGTATTACTTATGGTATCCATTGTTACTTACAATTAAAGTAGAATACAGAATATGTATAGACGTAGACGTATTTTATTATTAAATGTATTGTTTTTACTAGTACAATAAATGTTCTCACTTATTTCCATTGTTGCAGCATTTATTAAAATGATGTGGTATTGTGGATTCATAATGTTAATATTAGAATATAAGTAGTTTTGTTTTTAGTGTTTGTTTGAAAAGCCTATTTGGCTCATTTTTGTTTTTCATTCCACTTCGAGAAGGTTAAGACCTTATATTTGACTTATTATCTCCCCTTTGGATGAACCGATTTTGATAAAGTTTTCAAATCAAATATTTGTTACACTTTTAGATACAGTTTTAATATTTTATCAGATTTTAAAAAATGTATCTTAATTAGCACAAACTTATCAAAAGAATTATAATCAGCATATTCCATGGATTTGTAAAAGAATTTGTAACAAAGTGCTTATAATATAAGTGTGTATGTTGTATCTGTAGGTATATATTTTTTTACGCCTTTCTATCACCGTCTTCGCTTCCGACGGAAGCGTCGCAATTTTACTTGAGATGAAAAACCATAGAATGTCTGCGAGGAGGGAGAAATACGAGCATTTATTTCCTTCGAAAGGTCTAAATAGCTATTACGGTATATTTGCTTTCACCTACATATGTATAGACTGGATTATTGATACCTAGATGCACTGGAATATTGCGCAGTAGAACTATAAGGTTACACACGAAAAGCCGTTTTTTCAATTCCAAATAAAAAGCAATCTTTCAAGGCCGTGTTTGTTTTTACATAACGTTATTTGAATAACGTATAGGTAATATTATTTATATTATTTTCCCTAACAAATTCAACAATACGTCTATTGTTTTCAAATAGATTGATTCCTTTATCAAATAGCTTCATACAGAGCTTATACAATTCACTAACAGTGAGGCTTACAGTGCTATTTCGATACATTTTGATTGATCGTTGGTAGAAATATTTATAAATATATAGAAATATAGAAATATAATTTCTTCGCTCTTATAAATAAGATTAAAAAAAAGAAAAAAGCAGTGTTGAGTAGGTACGGCCACTTAACAATCAATACTTCAAATTCAGCGGAAATTGCGGAATGGAACGGAGTGTCTCAACACTAGGTTCCCAATTTCCCTTTGTCTACCCTGTCCTGTGTGGGATACAAAGAAGCTGAGTGTGAAAGTTGTTAGTAATTTTTGACATGTTTTGAGCTGAAGATTTTAATAGAACTGAAAGAAGTATTTAAGATTATATGTGTAAAGAACATGTACTATTTTGGTCGGGGAGGAAAATAGAAACAATCAATTTACCTATAATACATACATGCATTGGTTCCCGTTAACGTAATTTAAATACGGGCTAGCAATAAAATTTCAAAGATTCTAAAAGCAAAGTGAATTTTAAAATACACATGTATGCCTCAGTTCTCAATGTTCGAAGAATAAAATATGTAAGAATATGAAGTAATGTGTACGCCAATCAAGCACTTGCTCAATAGTCCGCATAATTTCAATACTACTATTTTTAGTTCGGAGAGGAACGATGGTGGAAAATTTATCGAAGCTGAACGTGGGTGGTTGTTGATTCAAATGAAAATTTATATTACATTTGAAATATAGTATAATTAAAACGTTGTGCGAATAATTTTAATTACACGAATTGCTTCGTCAAGGCCGTTATATACCTAAAGTAAATACTTTATTATTCATTATTTTGAATTATGTCAGTATAAAAAATGTTTTTTTATTACTTTCACGCTGTGTCACATGGCAGGCAGAGGGAATTTGAGAACCTAACCTGATGTTAAAACATTGCCTCACTATTAAAGCACTTCAGTTTCCCACTTTCTTTCTGCCGAGCTTTTTTAGGCAATGCGTGTTGAGTGGCGGAATTCAACGCTGCGCTTTGCCTTTTTGCCAGAGCGACTAAATGAAAATATTAAATCGAACTCTCAACTTTTCGCGCTTTTGGCGCCCCTGCTCTACAACGGGTCTAAAAAAATCTTTAGTTTCAAGCAAGAAATTTTGAGAATAACTTGCTGCTATGAGGCCAGGTTGTGGGTTGTACGCGACAGGTTTTGGGGGGTTCGATTCCCATTCGAGTTAATATAATATATAATATTTTCAAATTAAATATTTAATGTTTTCTATTATACCATATTCTATTTACCAGAGGGTAAAAAGGCAAACCGCGACGCTGAGTTCCACCACTCAACACACAATGCCTCAAATTTGGCGGAAGTGGGGAATGAAACGGACGAAGGAGAAATTAACACTAGGTACCCAAGTTCCCTCTTTTTACCATACCATGAACGGGATACAGCGAGAAGCTGAAAAAAACAACCTGTTAGACACAAATACGTATTTAATACAAATATAGATACGACCAGTTATAACTTCGTTAACAACATTTGTTAGAATGTCATACAAATAACTACAAATACTTTCAATCATTCAATAGTCACGTTTATGAATTCTACAAACATGTAAGAGATCGTAAATCCATAACATATTCTCTCTGTTGTAATGGAATTGTAAATTCAAACATTCTAAAGCGAGGCTGAAAGCGAGAGTGGTCCAGTTTTACTGACCTCATAAAATTTTAACAATAACTAACTTTTTACGATCATTTTACGGAAGGTAGTATCTATTGAACAATATTAGAGTTTTCTATAGTTTTTAATTAGCCTACTTTGCTCATTTTTTTTTTGGTAAATTTTAAAGTGAAACCATCTTTTGTTGTTTAAGTATTTCACGGATTTTGTACAGAAGAGTATTTTGTCTACTAGAAATACGTTTTCTGTTCTATACAGAAAATATTCTAAATATAAATATTCTAATAAACGTAAATAACCAACTTTTTTTATTTGGATAAAATCAAAAACCGATCTAAATCAACTTCATGATTAATTTATATTTAACCTAACTACATAATACACAGAAATAATTACATACATAATATATATATATATAAAAAAAATGAAACGCTAGGAAGATCGTGATTCGTGTTTTGGCACGTTGCCTGTTTATAAATCAAAGATTGCGTGCTTCCCGATTGCAAAATAATGTTCCATGCCCTCCAATGAGATTCGAGAGGAAGCGTGTACAAGTTTTTTTTATCGGATATGTTATATAGGTATGTTGTTCTTTTATATATTTTTAGTAGAATTAATAGTTATTCAAATTTTCATAATGTTCCCGTATGTATTATTTTTTTTTACCTATACAACTTCGAAAAAGAGATATTTTTACTTCACGGTATATCCTTTATTTGGCAGGGAGTGCAGGGGGAACTTAGGAACCTAATGATACCAAAACGAAGAAATGAAAACACTATATATTTGAGTTGAAAATATTAAAAAAATCATTTCCTCAAGTGAGAATCGAACTCAACCCCAATTGCGTTTACAGTTCTACACCACGAATAAAATATTATAAAGAAATATAAAGAATATGTATAAATTCATAAATGTCAGCTCAGTTACAATAAAATATTTATAAATTTAAATAAATCGTCAATTAACGGCAATTCGCATACAAATTTCATTCGCCCCGTAAGTCTCTTGCAAACTGTTATCAATGCACGTCTCAAAATATTCGCGCATTCATTTGAAACAGGTTTCAGTGTGACTAATCGAAATATGTATTCGTGTATGGTGAAATCGTTAAACGTAAAAGGCACTGCCTGCGGTTTTTATCACACAAAATGCAACGGCCTTGCCCATCTACATAAAGCGTAAGCGTACACGTCTGTCCAGACGCTGTAAAGGTGACGACAGATAAACAGAATGTATACGTGATGTGTTTTGAATCTGTTAACGTATTACTTGTTATTTATACTTAAGAATGTGCCTATGTTTTGTTCCGCTTCTTTTTATAGAAACTGTATAGTTGTAAAACATATGTTAGTTCGTGTAAATATTTTAAAGTGAAACAATAGATTTCTAGGCTTTTGTAAATGTTCCAACAGTATATTATATAAAAAAAAGTAACATAATAGTGTGCGAGGGCGCTTATTCGTGAATGTTGCGTGTATTATCTCACAACTGCTGCTGTGACCGTTGTACTGACGTGTAGGGCTGTCAGTTATCGTTTGTTCGACCGTATACAATTTGTGGCTTTCAATTTAAACCGTTATATCTATTTACAAACTTTGCCCTGACTCCTGATGAAACTTTTATCGAAATGAAAAAGCTCTATAAATAAACTAACAATAAACTTATAGTACTTTTAATATTTGATGTAACGTAATTGAAAGGGTATTTATTCAGTAAACGAGAAAATAAAATGGCCCATTTTATATGAACTATTGCTGAATAAAATGTCTTTTTACAATTTGCCCCGGAAATAGATATTATATATTGAATGATTTTTTAAGTAATAATATCGAAAGGGACGTTTAATATAGTTGTATGCATATACAGTTTAATATCAGTTGTATACTTTTAAATTTTTAATTTACTTTGACACATGGTGCCATTGCGCCATCACAGACTCAAAATATATATATATATATATATATATATATATATATATATATATATATATATATATATATATATATTTTTTTTAATTATTAATTATGGCAGTAAAAAAAAAATATACTGTCCAAACCCTAAGGGGTACCCACGAACCGGCATCGCTGATGACTCACCGACAGAAATACCATAATAGAACGACCGTCCGTGTGACGTAACGCATTTTTTATTATTATCCTTTATAATAAGCTTGTTTTTGTATAAGGACACAGGCAAAATGTTACTTTATAGTTATATTAAATTAAAATAACATCCTCTAGTTGTATGGACGATACAGATAACAAAAAAGAAATAAAATAAATAAATATTAAAAATTCTATACTACTACAGTGAATGGCAAACAGAATCCATTAAAATAAAAATCTATAATGCTTTTTTTTATTTGAGTTCAGAATAATATATAAAATCGTAGGATATTTTTTAAGTGACGTATTGATATTGACACTATGCACCCTAGGCATCCTCTTTTACATTACTCTTTAACACAATGTGTTTTTTTTGTTTTATTTTTTTAACTATTATTTATTTCATAATAATAATTAAAGATAAGTATGTGAAGTTTCAAATCAATCTGACGTTTTAAAGTCCGTTAAAATAGCGTTTAATAAATTACAAACATACATAGACACATACATAATACGATCGCTGATAAAAAATCATATTGAAAAAGAAGAAATCGAAGGAAATTCTATTAATTTTGATTGAGGATAATATATGAAGTGCTAACCTTTTATAGAAACTAATTATAAAAACTTTAACAAGAGCAATTAAATAACTATTAACTGACATTAGATAATAGAATCTAAAATATTTAATAGCTTTGATTAAAAATCTCACAACCGAATAATTGATGCACGTTCATTTTAATTAGTCGAAATAAAACGTCTATCCTATTATTAAATTGCGATGAACCAAACGGATTATATTATGCTCTTCAAATTTTGTTTTATTGTAAAATTATATTAAATAGTGCCGATTGTGGTTAAAATTATGTGTCTATTTGCTCTTCAATTTTAAGCTTAGTTTGAATATAAATGTGTAATGCCATTTAGATAATGATGAAAATCAGAAATTAACTGTAAGTTTCACGCTTTATCCTAAAAGAACCTAGTGTTAGGGCACTCCGTTCCGCTCCCCACTTCCCGCCTCATTTGAGGCATTGCGTGTTGCGCAGTGGAACTCAACGCCGCGCTTTGCTTTGTTACCAGAGCGTCCTTATAAAATCAAAATTATAATATTATTTATTGTATGATTGTACATGTAAGCACTTTTAAATTTATAAAAAAATAATAAAAAATAATAGGTACTTCAGAAAAGCTGGCGCGGAAGGATGCAATGGTTGTAAAATTGACATGCCTATGTCAACCAGGCATCGTCCTTTTGGTGTTGGTCCTTTAAATTCGATATGGGCGGTGAACGACTAGCTCATTTACTAAGTACTTTAGATTTAGTGCGCATAAGACAATATTCGAAAGCTGTACTAAAAAACGTATTGAATAAATAAATGAAGTTATTGTTGAATAAATGGACAATTTCACTAAAGTTATTTAGAAAGTTGAAGAAAAATGAGTGAATCGTTGAGCTAATTTCAAAATATCACTAAAGAAAAGATGAAAAGATTTTTTTTGTAAAAGTGTACTTATTTTACTGTTGTTTGTTCTTAGAGTCTTAAAAGGTGATTTCATATATTTTAATTTTTTACGCCTGTTCTTTGACACATGTTTTAAATATTGGTTTATTTGACTATTTATATAGTCGTTACAAAGATATAAAAAGTATTCCAATACATTGTTTAGTTAAATTTTACAACTGAATCATAGAAATCTTGCCTTAGTTAAGTACGACTCTTTTGTTTTTGTGTAATTCTGTTCATTCATATAACAACTTCTTCTTGAGACTTTGTTAAATAACATATGAATAGTGAAACATTGGTTGCAAATTACAATGCATGTTTCTTGTGCCGTGGAAAAGTGCGAGAAACTATGAAAGGTGTTGTGAAAGTCACGCACGCGCAACGCAGACGCTATGTATGGTGACCAAGTGTAACCAGCCTCTGGGAATTGCGGTTTTACGATACGTACGTAGCTATAGCCTTCCATGGGAAACAACAAACTTATGTGAAGTAGAATGGATATGTAGGCCCTTATGGCGTATTGAGACAACAGCGTCTTATTGTAAATACAACAATCGTGGACAAATTCAAACCGCAAATTAAGTTTTTTGACAAGTTCCGTCAGAGAAAGAGAGTGAACAGAGTGTCCTAGCACTCTGCCTACTTTGTTACATCCAGAGTGCAGAGGAAAGCAAAAATCTATGGTTTGGTAGATCTTTTTTTTTATCAACTAAATGAACAAGAACATTAGTTAAATGTTATAAATAGTAAGAATAAATATAAGTATATTCTTGAATGCGCCATCATATTTATAAATAGACACATTTTTTTTTAATTGTATATATATTCTTCCTTATGATTCATAAACATTACTTATACGGTGATAACATTAAAAATGTATAGACAAAAACAATTATACTATCAATTAATAACTATAACTATAATTATACTAGAATTACATTGTTTATAAATTAAAATAAGTTAATTTGCAGTATAGTATAATAAATAAAAAGAACTAAATAAAGAAGGCTCATGAAAATCCTTCCATCCAAACTGTTATATATCTGTCTGATAATATAGTAATATTATCTGAACTCCGATTGGTTTTTGTAAAGCTCTAATACAATTTAATTTTTGTATGAAATTTAATTTGGGATCGCATCGATCGTTTAAAGCTGTATTTTAGTAATCAGACAAACTTTAATAATATTTAATTTTTAACTTTACGCCGAGATATACCTATATCTATAGAATTATTGAATGGGTATCAATTATGTTACATCAAATTTGTTTTTATCTCAAACTTCACTCAAGAGACTAATGTTTCACCAGTTTTACCACTGGATGATATAGTGTCGTGGTAAGTGTTATCTGCCAGATAAGCAATATCTTATCCGTCACCTATTACATGGGTAATTAGTGTCTACCAGCTAAGTTGTAAGAGAATTGATGTTAACAAAAAAATATATAAGTAGCCTTTGTATGTGAGATAGCATTATAGTTGTCAGATACTATCTGAAACTTTATTCTTAACTGGTGCTAAATGACCCTAAATGTATTATATTATTTGGAACTCTTGTCTAACTGCTTGAGCACCTCTGACCGGGGGCAGATTGCCTCAAGCAAAATATGTTTATTATGTAAAATAAAGCCTGCTATTTCTTGAAAAGTGAACTATACGATATATTTTTTTATCATAATTTAAAACAATATTTCCTGAATTTCACACGTTTAACCCAACCATATTCCTACAATCCTATGACGATCACAACGAGGATAACAAGGTTTTCTTAATATAATTTAATAAGTTTTTTAATTATTTTTTACTGTACATTTATTATTGCTGGCTGTTTGCGAATGCGATTTTCACTATATTTACAGCTAAGTGCCCGGCGAATGTTGTTTCAACTTTACACAAGATATTTTAATAGCTGACCTGGCTTTTATTCTATATATTACTGTCCATTAGCGAATGTATCATGTATCATTTTCTCACGAAATCTTTTTAATTACGTTCATTAAACATACTTATTTCTTCATTTTCTTTTTAATACAGGTATTTTTTATATAACATACTAGGTATCCAAAAAAAGTATAATTTATATACCTACCTAGGATATATGTTCATATCTGCTCAGTAACATACCCGGTATATATGTAATGCCAGTATATAGCAAAGTTATTTTTAGTTTAATTTTATATATAATATAATTTTACTTGGAATTGCTCATCTTTAAGGCAAAATACGTATAGTTTTATAATAAAGGCGTACATAGTAATATATAGGCACGTAATTAACTTTGTATGTACTGTCCCTTTGTGTTTAGTTTCGATAAGGCTTTTGTCATGCGACTACGCTACGGCACTATTAATTCTTTGTCTATTTTTATCGGACTATAGGTATGCGAGCAGAAACTCATTTAAATATATAGTGCTTATCCATGGTGCGTCCGTTTTCCATATAAAACACTGTGAAAAAATAAACATATTGTCTACGATATAAAAAATATTTTTTTATTTTGTCGTGGCTTGAGCAATTTGTGGATGGCCAGTATTAATTGTCTTGAATATGACAACGCTAAAACTGCCTGAGTAAAAGCTCGTGCACAAGGTTATTAGATGATACATATATATATATATACGTTATAAATATTCAATTCCTCAATTATTGGTATATCATTAATGGGTAGATATTGAAAACCAAAAAAAAGTAAGGGACTCAGGGACTCAGTACATAAAAAGCGCTCGCTGCGAATTTCCCCTAAAACTTATTACAAATTAATTTAAAGTAAAACAAAAGAAATCCAAAATGGAAAATTAAATGGAATTCAGAGACCCTGTCACGAAGGCTTACACGATTATGCACCGCGGCGCCTAGCGGAGAGGATATTAGTGTAAGCCCTGTAATGTAATAGGATGTGATATCCGACCCTGAACTCCTCTCATTTGATTATACCACAAGCAATTAACTACCCTAGGCGACTGACCATGCCGAAATTGGTAGTGGCATTGGTGATTATGGTAAAGGAATACCCAATTTATATAATATAGATAGAACTGCTCTTTTAAGTATTAATTATGAGAGATTTTTTTCTATAGTTTTGTTTAGAAATTTAATTTAATCTTATCTTGGGGCTGAATCGTTTTTATTTTCTCGTTTTGGTGACAATGCAAAGTTGGCATTAGGCCCTCAATACATTACGCATAGAAAATTTGGCGACAAGTATGGAACAGCGGGGTCTTATAACAAAATTTACTTTATTACAAAAATTCAAAAAAGTTATATAGCAATAAAATTCAGTCCTTATTATAATAAATCTCTAACCGATCACTGCATATACACGAAAGTTATATAAAAAAATCTTATAGGGGACGTTTATAATAGATTTCAAATCTTATAAGGCCCAAAAAAGTGTCACTTTAAATTTTGGTCTGTTTTTATGTGATCGTAGAAATGACTAACCAGATTAAAATGCAGTTTTCACGTTAATTAGTAAATAAAATAGTGTAATTCAAGCTGGCGAAGCCGCGGATGGGTCACTAGTATATATGTAATATACTTAAAAAACGAGTCCTTCTGATCACCTTTGCTGCGTTCTCAATGTTTTTAAATTGTCGTTTTAATTGACCTCTTTAATACGTGTGGGCGCTACTACTGAGAAGTTAAACCAAGTATGCTTCTTAGTCGGTCTCATAATACGCTGGACATAAAAAAGCCGCCATGTACCTACTTTAATTTTCATTGTTTACTAGAAAATGGTGTCGAAATTAATTAAAAGCAATTAAATGTGTAATTATTGTTTAATTAATACAGCAGTGTTGTATATAAATAATGACGACCAATAAAATTTAATTTAAATTACGCTGAAAATTCTGTTTGACGAGAGCCGATGATTCGTGAATTGACACTTACTATTATTAATTTGTATTTTACGTGAACTGCTTTTAAAATTTTAAAGATATCACGCTGTTATATTTTTATACGGAAATTTAAGACTTGTAATCAAAGTATTTATATGTGCATTGGAGTATTTAACTTAAATATGATAATATTTTTTTTTACAATTATTGTATATCTACGATTTTGCGATATGTCTGGATTAGTGCCCTCCGCGCGTTTTTCTACCGTAGTGTATAACCTAGTGTGAAGACCCTCTGTTCACCATTTACCGACCAACTTTAGATACGTTTCGTGCTGAATCGCGGAACTCAAAGCTGCGCCAGTTTTTGCATTACTTAGTCAGACTTACTTAGTCAGACTACACCAACACAAAAAATATATATTTTACTGAACTATATCACGACAATATCACTAATAAAAAATAATATTGAATATTCTATTCTAAAGCGCTTAGTAATAGCTCTGTTTTAAATGCACGGTCACATTCCCACTGTTTTTGCGGGGTACACAGAAAGTGCTGAGCAAATTGAAATCTCGTGATGGATATGGAAATGGGGAATGCTTATTTAAGTAACCTAGATCTTTATATACATTATTTTTCTATCCTTGAACGTACGACCGATACGTAAATAATTCAAAATAGTTTAAAAAACACGTTTTAAACTATTATTTATTTTGTCCACTTTTGTTTTGTTGAGGTGTTTTTTTAGCATGCGCAGATGCGCTATAGCATATATGCATCTGTAACATAATTTATTAATCCTGACGGTTCTCATAATGATAATGGGAAACTGTTTTCATATTATTGCTTTGTCATCGGTCCTTGATAGGTGTGCAAAGTTTCAAATTAATCCGACTTCTGGTAATTGCTGAAAATCATGCTCTAAGATTCCGTTACATACATACATACATACAACCCAAGCTTATAAAAGCGTGTTAAGAAAGAAAAACAAGACTTTAAATATGGTTGACTTATAAAACCAGTTAGAATAGCATTGATTCAACACCGTTCTATCTCAATGAGGACTAAACCGATATTGATAAAACATAAACTGTTTCCTTTATTGGAATATATCTCATCTCAATGCGTTCTTTGGTAGACAATATAAGTTGTGGATTTAGTACACATGTTTAATATAATATGGCATGCTTCAAGAGGTATTTTTTAATATTACCCAATTTCAACAATTTCCGATATACAATACTATTAAAGCCTTTAAAAATTATATGTAAATAAATAATATATATATTTTAAATAAGTATCTTCAAGTATGGTTTTCAAGCGATTATAAATCTGGTACATTTACAACATTTTAGTTTTAATAATTTGCTTCTTTCACAATAATTTTATCTGTTGAAGTTGAATATCAACCTAACTCTCTTTACAATAAAAGCTGAATGAGATAAAAGCGGATTCGGTTTAAGTCGAATGTACCGTTGCGTTTCGAAAGACATCGTGCCCTATACCTTCGTTCTAGCCTTGACTGAGAGCGTTGACCTTTTTTGTACGTCGTAGGCACTTAGTGGGTGCTATTGTGATTCAGAGCGACATGTACGCATTCATTCTTATTGTATGATGAGAATCGTCTCATTCGGTACTTGGCTATAATATTCTTGTAGTTAAAATAATAAGAAAAATCTTTTGAAGCATTATTGGATTTTATTACATTGTCTGAAGAAAATGGTGGATTAAAAACAAGTAATAAAATACAGTATATTATATACATTTATACCGGTCAAAGCGTATACAAAGTTATGTCAACTTGCACGGTGCACGTTGGGTCTCATTATCTAACAGAATACTCCGAGCGACAAGAGAACACTTTCTTATCATTTGTTCCGTCTCTATCTACACCACAAACTGTGGTATATGCGTGAAGGGGAAAGAAAACGAACTATTGATCGCTCCCAAATCTCCTAAATGCTTGAAATTCCATAAGTAATGTCTTCAAGGCTCCGTTTGGAACTCTTGGGGAATTCATTTCAAATATTGAGCCTTTTAAATGACAATAATGCTACAAGAATTAGATTGTTGAGCAAAATTTTTACATAAATTGTAGCCTATGTTTTATTCTGATGTACTAGTATAAGCTATATTACTGTTAAGCTATATCTAAATCTATTCAATATGAACTTTGAACAAACGTCCATCTTCACTAACATGGACAGTAATTATATTTATATTTTGTCACAAAATAGCTGTTAGTTTTAGACAATATATTTGTCTAATAATAAATTTCAATCAACTATAAAATTCGTTTTTCATCACCATTATTAAATATACCTAACTGAGTACTCATGTTTTTTTCATTTTTATATGTACTATACTACAATAAATAATTCTCATAAATAACTTTTAATCTATGGCCGTAATTATTAATATTCATAACAAGCAAGTTAAATTAAGTGTATAATTTCTCTTAATATAGAATATATTATGCAAAGTAGCATTACCTAGGTATGCATTTTTGATCTACTTAATTAAATTTAACGCACGGACGCTACGTTAGCGCGATATTTACTTGATAATTTTACATTATTTATATTTATAAGGAATTTTTATTTACTATTATTTTTTTATTGATCCATGTAACTTGATAATGAGTTCAGAGAGAGAAAAAAATCGAATCTAATTTCTTATTTTACAACATTTATATGTAAAATATTATTTAAAATGATATTTAGTTTTACAAAAAACCAGAAAAGTAACTACAAAGTTATATATATATATATATATATATATATATATATATATATATATATATATATATATATATATATATATATATATATATATATCGATAAATCTACAATACAAATATATTAAATATTATTAGATTTAACATAGTATATTATTAGACCTAATCAATTTTACAGACATGTTACGAAATGGAGCGGTATCTCCGAGAAGAGCCGCGAGGGAAGCGCAAGGAGCCGGCAGAGGAATGGGCATCAGCACCAGCACCAGTTCCTCAAACGCCGCCAACGCCGCCCCCGGCGCCCTCACCGCCGCCCGCGCCCAGGCTAACCGTTACATCTGTTAAGAGCGAACCGCCCAGCGATTCTGACGAACACGAACAGAAAGGTAAGCCGTTTTACCTTATTTACCCTAGCTTTATCTATTTGAATTACGAAGCGAACGTTTTTTTTTTAATTAAGTATAAGTTTTAATTCAGACGTAGGTACATAATCATAGGTAAGCCGTTTTACCTTATCTGGTTTAACTAATCATGTTTACAGAGCGAATTATTTTTTATGTTATTAATCGCAATGCCGATTTATTGGGCGAAAATTTACTGTATTTCTTATTTGTTACTGGCGAAGGTATAACAGTGATATTAATATTTTTATTACAGGTTTCTTTGTGTTAATGAAATATTTGAATAATGTTAGCTCATCGTTTTGTACCTATGTTCTTTAATAAATCTAAGCACATAGGCTTTACAGAATTGGATAATATAAAATATTATTCATTAATGTTTAAAAAGGTATAAAGCTTACGCCTCTGAGGTTTTATCTTCGCTGTACCTGTTTGTAACACTCCCCTGGTAACCGTAACCTGCTTTACTTTAAGTTATCTAGTGAGACGACATTCGTGTGATATAGCTACTATTGAAATATTAGAAATTATTATGAGATACTATATTTGTATAGGTCAGTTTAGGAAATAGTAATTAAAAAATGTATAAAGGTGTTCGTTCCGAGTAGTGTTCGCCACAAACCGTAAATGTTATAGAGTTAAAATTTGTTTTGCTTATTTAAATGTTGTGAAAATGATCATTTTACATTAATTTTATTCATTCCCTACGTTTCGATTTGTCTCAAATTAGCATACGTACCAATATATTAAACGATCAAACAATATCATCATGGCTTAATCCTTATATCCTTAACCAGGACGACCACGGTTAAAAGAAAATATTAGTTAAAAATATTTTATAACTATTCATTGAAAATTTGTACCGGGCTATACGACTTTGTTACGATAAAAAATCGAGAAATAGTATACGCCCTCATGTCATATCTTTGGCTCAGTTCAGTGTTAAACTCCTCGTCCTCTTTATATCAATAGAACAATGTTGAATCGTAACAGTACGCGATACTTTGTGTGACGTATATAACTGATATACATTTAAAGTGAATTTGCAAACTACGGCTCAGTTGGCATTGTCAGTTTCACGCAATTACCCCATGGTTGATACAATTATCGCGCAACCACTTGCTAAATGTGCTGAGTAATATTAAGGTACATAAGCAAATTAACGATATGATATGTAAAAATAATGTTTATCCGTCCTTATTCCTGCATGGGAGGATGGACAAAGAGATCTGGTCTTCACGCTTCACCTGAATTTTTGAGGTGTTGTATTGATATTTGTAACTGAACGCCGCTCTTAGTCTTAGCCAGAGTATGGAAAATAATTCATCAGCAGGAAAATGAGATGCTGGCTCTAATGCACTGAACACTGGAAAATTTTTGCTTATCTATAAATTAGTATAAATAAAAGTGGTACCTACACGTCATGGATTGGTGTGCTACCAAGCTCGTGTAGCTCATTGATCTCCAATAGCTGTTACAGCGGGACATGATTCCACACTTTTTAACTCTACTCCATTAAAACTTGGAACAAAATATATTATTTATAACTTAATCGTAACTTAATTAAATCTGTTATCTATTTAAACTTATTTTAATGTAAAATGTTTTAATTAATTTGTCTGGCGTCTGGCAAGTCGCTTAAATATCAAATCATTTTATAGTATACAAAAGTTGTAAATTCACAGTGAAAATCATACTTTGTAGTTTAAACAGATAACATATAAATATATATTTTTAATAATATATTATAAATATATATTATTAAAATAAAAAATAATATAGCCTCAACTTTAGAAATAAGTATCATATTATTTTTATGATAAAGCCTAGACTCTTGACAATACGTAATCGCAGAAAATGCTTACAATATTTTACTGTATGCATTTAATTATAAAGTTCAAAGGGTTAATTTTTTTTTTAACTTTTTTATTAGCAAAATGGTTTTGTCTTTACATTGTTTTCGCGATTAGGTACGTCCACGACATGTAGCTTTTAAATAAAAAATATTTCAGTGATAAATATAGACAGGAATTATATGAATGTTTTATTAAATATACTTATTACTGATACCGTTTCTATGTAAACTGGTAATTTCGCGAAAAACTTAATATAAAATAATTACTTATACATTTAACTTTTTAGATTTTTTTATCACAGGTAGTCTTGCAAAAACGTTATTTTACCTTCTTACAGATTACTTCGCCTACCTACCGCTACCTACTACACATTAATATAATCTATTTTGTAATCTTAACACGCTTTCGAGTGTTTGACAAAATTTTCTCCAAATAGTAAAAAAAAAAATTAGACTGGGGAATATATTTTTAACCTCAAGCTTAGGTACTGTATTCATTTCCCCTTACTTAATTATTTGACCTACGAATATATATTAATATCATTGAATATTTATAAAAATAATGTATTTTTTATGTGTAACAAATAATAAAAAAATAATAAAAAATAACATTTTTTATGTGTAACAAAGTAATTTCATTTTGCTAGAATTAAAACCCTTTAACACTGATATCATAATAAATTGAATATAAAAACACGATAAATTCTTATTAAAATATTCGCAAAATATATAATAATATTAATTGAGCCTCGTTTAGATATATTTTGAATATTTTCGAAACTACTCGGAAGGATTTATCAAATGTAAACCGGGTATAGCCGCTATTAAATTCAGTTCACTGAAAACTAACCTATATTTATTTTAAATATTAAATGTGAACGATGTTTCTATTAATTTAATTAAACGTACTCAGAAAAACTAAATAATCTATAGTAAACACGTTATGCTCGTAATTAATCCAATAATGTATTTTAAGATTATTTCAATGATATTTTTTATTTAAAAGCTGATAGGACAAGTACGCCCTTGATAACTTAAATTTAAGATATTTTATTATAAGTAAATATAGATCATAGCACATATATTAGGTTACAACAATATGCATGCACAAATTTACTACAATATAAATTACATTACACACAGTTGGCTTTGTTGATATTTCATTGGAAAAGAAGATTGGGAAGAGATAGAGTTTTCAAAACAGCGGCCACATTGATCATACTCGTAGCTAATACATTATAACATCAACACGCTGAGCTTGAAGGAACATTGACACCACATTAAAATCTTGACATCTTTCCATACACATGCATTGTTCTGTAAAATAAAGAGCTTTTTTAATATAATAAAAAAATACGATGCGAGTGATGGTGGACTTTACGCCGTTAAATGATAGGTAAAAACGAATAACTAAGTAATATTAATTGTCGTTATCTTGAGTTTACTCTTTAAATATTATGCTAAGTATTGATTCCACGCTATGTTCTCAGAACATATATACTATGAAATATATATAATATTTTAAAAAAATATATAATCATCAAACACATTTCATTTTACGATAAACTCGAAAGGTACTTTTTTTTCTTCTTTCTCCTTGCTCCTTTTCTGTTTTAATTTATATATGAATCGAGACAAGCTTAGGGATTCCCTTTATTGTTTAACTTGAACTAGACCAAGGACTTTACTTGTACGGTGTACTTTTTCAGAGGAGCCTCCCAGCCCTACACCGGCCCCAGTGCGTCGCACTGTACCGCGCCTGCCGCACGCACACGCACCAGATCCACGGCGTCGCGTGCATAGATGCGAATTCCCATCATGCGATAAAGTCTACACCAAGAGTTCACATCTTAAGGCGCACAAACGAACACACACAGGTAAATAAGGAATTCTAAACTATTTCTACATATATGGGATACTTCAATGGTTGCGACAAGTGGAGCTACTATTATAGGTTGCATATTATTTATGATTGTGCTATTGACTCGAAGTGTAATTACCAAAGTGGCATAGGAAGTTCAAATTAATACATAAATTACTTACGTGATAGATGATTGGGCAGAAATTATTATTTATTAAGCAAAAAACTAAATAATTATTCCCATTACGTAACCAGATGTTCCATTGAAGATGAAAACGTGAGACTTTCCATTGATAATGTAAATAAACAAGAGGTTAAATCATTTTAGTGTTACCCTAAAATCCAGTCTTAAGTGAATCTAAGTGATAGCTACTTTATTTAAATAGGCACAAGTCAAGGTACAGATTGAACAAAGAAATTATTTTCGTGGCAAGATGTACACTAAGGGATCGCCCATACAAAAGAATTACATACTGGGAAAGAATGCAATAAGTCTTTACTATACTACGAACTTGAAACTTGGGAGAGTAGTAACAGTGTAAGCTGAATTCACATCACTCAAACTAAAACTATATAAATATAGAAACTTTAAAAACGTATCGATGGAATCAGAAGACTTATTTGTCCTTATACACTCGATTGCATCTTATATTGGTTCCATAAAAGAGTAACTTTTTATTGAAATCTTAGTTTAGGGAACAGACAATGGGAACTATAATTCATCATACATGCCAATACTGTAGGTTTGTTTACTAGTGATAAGATTAACAATATCATGTGTGTACATATTGCTATTTCCTTTACGTTACTAATATAATGTTATTGTTTGATTGGCATATCAGAATACGCCGGAGGTTAAACGCCTGATTCTGGCGTACATATTGTATTCATACTAATGCACATTCAATTACGTATCTTAGAAGGGTGTTAAGGAATGTTTTAATGGGAAACAAGAAAGTATTAAAGGGTAAAGGATTAAATTTATACTTAGTTTCATAGAACTACTTACAGAAATGTACAAGCTCATGCAATATATATATGCGTAACAGAGATATTTAAACTATTATCGATAAACGTTGTATTAATATAGTATTTTAACCTCATTTATAACTATTTAATTATTCACATTTTGTTGTACAAAAAATTACAAGTAGGTAAGTGATGCCATCATATTTATACTCGTCTGGCTATAAAATGTTTTGATGATGTCATGATTTAGAAACTTTATTAGCAGAAAATAAGTGTCATATACATACATGTATTCTGAGTAACTAGAATTTATTTATTATTTCAATTATTTTTAAAATACTATATTTAGTTATTAAGATATTAAACATTGTCATTACAGGTGAGAAGCCATACAAATGTTCTTGGGAAGGATGCGAATGGCGGTTCGCGCGATCCGACGAGTTGACCAGACACTACCGTAAACATACGGGAGCGAAACCGTTCCGGTGCCGCCACTGCGACCGCTGCTTCTCGCGCTCCGACCACCTGGCGCTGCACGCGAAGCGCCACGCGTAGCCCGAGAGCCCGGCGCCCGCTCCACGGAAGAGGGCCAGCCGGAGCAAGCGCACCGACAAGCCTGTGGCCAGCGTGCTCTAAACAGCTGCACGCCGGGCGCGCCTCTAATCGCCTCACGTGTGTTTTCCGTTAAGTTCGTAAATTTTGTGTATTGTGGTTCTACGGAATTGACTTGTGGTTCAGTCGAAGAGCGCGCGCCCGCCGGAGCGGGGACGCCGAGCGTTGCAAGCCAAAGAAAACGTCGCTACGTACGCGCGTAGCCGAGTCAACACTGATTGCACCTAATGCTTTAAACTTAATTTTTATTCATTATATTTATCGACGATAAAACTTTTAAAATCTCTTTAGCGGTTCGGCCTCCGTCGTTGTAGTTCTTTGTTGCAATAAGGAAACGTATTATATTTGCCGTTGTTTATTATGTAAAAGATTTTTTCTAAGCTTTGTGAGAGCTTTGTTTAGTGTGTGAGAGCTTTGTTTAACGCCGGCGGTCGCAAAGCGGCCGGTCGGCGACAGTTGTGCCATCGTTCGCGGAGCAAGCCTTCCGTCAACCTGCATTTCTTTGATACGTGTGACATATGATAATTTATTGATCCGCGGGATGCTCGGCAGAAATTCCCACCGACGCCCAGCACAACCTTACGTTAGCGGCTAGTTGTAAGCTTAATAGGATGTGCGTCGCGCGTTACCTGATGTTACGCCGGCCTCTCGGAAGCCTCGCTGTGAACACTTAGACCCTACCTACCAGCGGAGGTACGCTACTTTATTACTATTTTATGTTAATATTGAAAACATCACATTATTTTTACTTATTTATTTGTTCAGAAGCGACACTTTCGAGAAATCGGCTTTTGTTTATTTTATATTGTTTATTTTAGGATATCATATTTGCGTACGTTGCATACCTACGATATATTTACGTTAAGCTTTTTTCTTTTACTCTCTCATTCCGTTTGAATAAGTTATCTGTCGCGCTCATAGCGTTTGAGGTGCCGCGAAGGATAGTGTTTGTACTTTGCGCAAACGTCTTGCAGTTCGTCACGCTGTTACACAAGTAGCTCGGCAGGGTATTTTTGATGACCCTATATTATTTATATAAATATTTTATTTAGAGGATACTTCGACAATGCTACTTGTGTGAGATCGTTTGTCCTTTAACAAGTTGATTCTAAAACACAGTCGCTGTCTAGTTGAAAGACCCTAGGTCTGGGATGTGTGTTGACTCGTTAGATAAATGGCAAAATTCCACTGCCGTAACATTAAAAAAATGCTTCTCTGACTTTTTATATTCTAATCTAACAAATATAATTTGCGTGACTGTTATTATAAATCTTTTGAAAGTAACTTGTTATTGTAAGAGCTTACATAATTTTGACGTTAAGATTTTGGATCTCTTTAAGTTACAACATATCATAAGGGAATATGAAAATACCTAAGAATAATATTGATAAAAGATAATTTATCGATCTATTAATTTATTGTTAGGATTTCATTATTAATAAGTTTTATACAACAATCTACATTTACTATATAAAATATTTATGTTTGAAAGTGACCAAATTTTATTTAATGACAATCAGTTAAAATTTCGTTGAATTTTAAATATATATTTGCAGTGTTTGTTTTTTTTTAAGAGAAGCTTTTTTAAAGAAACGTTTATATTTATTTTAGGTGACAGAAACAATTGCTGGATTTTAGTTTAAAAATCGTGTGTTTATTATATATTTATTACAGAAAAATCTATACTAATTTCTTTATTAAACTCAAGACCCGATATTATTTCACACGGACAAATGGAGACAATATGTTTTTTTTTCTATTAGACCAAACTCTTACATAAATATTTTTTTATTATATTGACATATTAAACTTTATTCAAACTAAATAAGTATAGAAATGGCTCAGTAATTTGGAAATCTAAATGAATATAGTGCATATACTAAATGTAAAGGGAAGTTTACATAAAAAAATATTGATTTGTAATTTATTACAGTTTTATTTTATTTTAAAAGCAATTTTTTGTGCAATTTATTTTACTGCAATGGTGTTTTAAAAAATATTTATTTTAATGTGAATTTATACATTTTTTTAGACTTGTTAGTTTTTTATTCTATTATTGAATAGCTATTTATATTATATTTTCTAGGTTTAAATAATTTCTGTGTCGGATTTTACATATATTGAAAAATATTTATTATGACCATCGTCATCTGTCGGAAAATGGAGGAACTATTTGATTTAGTACTCGGTGAAACTCGCCATCTTGGTGATGGTTGACATTTGCATTCTGCGCAGTGAAACGCGTCGGATCCGCTAGATGTCTCTATAAATATTTGATTACAAAAATTTTACATGCAAATAAGCCACTATAATTATCGTCGTGCACTAAAATTAACATTCTTTTGGTAAATAAATATTAAATCGTAAATAAATAATAAATATAAATATATAATAATATGTGTTAGTTATAGTAATTGAAAAAAATAAATAATAATTTAAAACTATACTTAATAATATCATTTGCATAAAAAATTGCGTTTGTTATAAATATAAAATATTTAAAAAAAAAAAAGTAGTTACTACTAAACGGTAATTAGGCAAGTGATTCGAAATAGTTGTCAAAGTGTTTAACGATTTTCAGTAGCTCTTAAATACCGACATTTTGGGTACGTTACATTTAGGGTTGCCACCCGTACTTTATTATAAAGTATTGTACGTTATTTTAAATAATTGTACTCTATACTTTATGAGTACAATAAAGTACACGAAAATACTTTATGTCGTATGATTTGATTTCGTTGGGATTTTGAAAAGATTTGTCGTAAGTATTTTTTCGTTAATTGAAATTTATCGATTGGTGCTGAATCGATGTCACCACTCATCAGCGCCACATAACTCGAGCTGCTGTTTTTGAAAATTTCTGAACGCAACTTAACCTTAAATTAAATGTCAACAATGTCAGTGTCATAGTCTTAAATTATAATTATTTGTTTGCTTCGTGCGACGCGGTCTGAGTGCAATAAGAATACAATTTAACAGTTTTATTGATTCATAATTTAGTAAATCATGGATAAAAATACTCCACATACACCTACAAAACGTAATTTTGATTGTGAAACGAATCAAACTGATAGTCAATATGTTACTGTTACACCGAAAAAAAGGTTTAAAAAAATTGATACGACGCAACAGAAAAATAAACGATTGCAGAAGTACAGAAGTCAGTGGGAAAATGAATATGGCGATTGGTTGATTAATGATACACAAAACGAATATAATGGAAAATGCAAATTATGTGGAATTACATTTACAATTGCTTCAGCAGGAATAGGACAAGTAAAGAGAAAAAAAAAATTTTTCTCTGTGTTTTTGTGTGTGTGTGTGTGTGTGTGTGTGTGTCTGTCTTTCCGTATTGGTACACTGATAAAAAAGTATCTTGAACCAAGAAAATTATTTTGAAGAATTTCACTCTCTTGAATCAAGAAAATATTTTTTTTAGCCAAGAGAATTTGACTCGAACCAAGAATAGGTTCTCGACTCAAGAATTTTTCCACTTGATTCAAGACAATGACATTCTTAAAAAATATTTTCTTGGCTCAAGATTATTTCTCTTGAGTCAAGATATTTTTTCTATCAGTGTACGGTTGCATTAAATATTCAATCGATGCTATGCCATAAAATAATTCGATTTTATGTAAATTAATAATCAGCATTTTCATAATAACTTTGAAAGTATAATTATTTGATGGTGATTGGAGTCTGGAGGTGATGGGTAAGGTGACGGGATTATTCTTATTATTTTCAGATTAAACAACATCTGCAAACAAAACAACACAAATTAAAATTAGAAATGAGAAGATCATCTGGACTACTTGAGACTTTTCTTCATTCTTCTTCTGCTTCCACACCGTCTAGATGCAGTGATAAAGAAAATATTGCATCTGAGTTAGCCCTAACGTATCACACCGTAAAACATAATTTGTCCTACAACAGTATGGATTGTACTATAAAATTGAATAAAGTTATTTATACCAATTCAACTTTAGCTACAGGAATTCATTTAGCTAGAACAAAAATGGAAGCACTAGTCACAGAGGTATTGGGCCCATATTCTATACAAAATGTAATAGATGTTATTAATACAGATAATTTGTTTTACTGCTTACAAACAGATGCTTCTAACAAAAAAAATATAAAACTATTTCCACTAGTGATACAATATTTTACGGCTGAAAATGGCATCGAAAACAAATTATTAGATTTTTATGAAAATAGCAACGAATCTGCTGATGGTATGTTTGAAGCAATTCAAAAGTCATTAGAGCAATATAAATTATCTTTTCATAATGTATCTGGATTAAGTGCTGATAACACAAACGCAAATTTTGGCGTCAATCATTCTTTATTCACAAATATGAAAAAATTAGTACCAGATTTAATAAAAGGAAATTGTTATGCACATATAGTGCATAATTGCGTAAAACATGCTATGAGTTTTTTATCACATGACATAGAAAATGTGGTTTTGAAAATTTATGCTCATTTTTCACATTCTGCGGTAAGAAGAGAGGAGCTAAAAAAATTTATAGCATCAGTAGATGGAGATTTCCATGAAATAAAACGCCATGTAGGGACAAGATGGCTCTCTCTTTTGCCATGCATTGATACATTATTATTGAATTGGTCACCTATTAGAAGCTACTTATTAAGTTTAGACTACTGTCCAACAGTTTTACAAAATTTATTGATGTTCAATGAAACAGAGCATGATATTGTTGAAATCTATTTGCATTTTTGTAGTCACTTATTAAATTTATTTAATAAAACTGTTAAATGTCTAGAAGGTAACTGCATAACAATTTTGGATATTTATGGGATTATGATTAATCTTAAAAATGGATTAATACAAAGAAAACACGATCTCTTTTTTGGCTATGAAACAGGCAAAAAAATTAAATTATTAACTTCATCGGAACTGACTAGCAAAATTCAAACAATTTTTTTATTATTTATTGATAAATCCTTAGAGTACCTAAATAAATGGGTTGATTTTAATGACACGAACTGGTTATGTATACTTAGTCACATAAATTTAAAGAGAAATATTGAATTTGATAATATTGTTCAGATAATTGAAAATTTAAATCTGCAAAAACTCAATATAAATATGGACGATCTTTATGGAGAAATTGCGTTATTAAACCAACTTTATAATCAGATATGTACTTCTAAGGATTTTGCAGAACTATCAACTGCACAAAAATGGCAGCAAATATTTAATAAGAGTGGTGATAATTTTTTAAATTTATATAAAGTAATTTCATTTTTATTATCTGTACCCGCCACGTCAGCATTCACAGAAAGAGTTTTTTCTGTAATGAACAATAAATGGCGAGACGAAAGAAACAAAGCGTCTCTGAATTTAATAAAAAATGAATTACTCATTTATTTTAATTTAAAAATAGAGTGTAAAGATGCTGTAGAATTGTTTAGCAAAGATACTAGTCTAATACAAATTGCAAAAAGCAATAAAAAATATGTTTTTAAATATAATAACAAAGAAAAATAAATTGTACTTTATTTTGATACTATGTACTTTTTTTTTCTTAACTAAAATAACCAAAGTACTTTTATTACAAAAAAAAAAGGTGGCAACCCTAGTTACATTTTTTAAAATATAGCGATCACCGCATTATAATAACGTAATATTATAACCTGGCTGTGGTAATTTTACTAGCATTGTGAATATTCCATAAAATATTATCAGAGAACACAAACATCTTTACACATTTTGTTCGCATTTTTTATCCTCCGGTCCTTTTTGGGATTAAAAGAATTTTTTAAAATTGTAAGTACAACGACTGCAGAAATTTTACTGCCAATATTATTATCAACTAAGTAAACAGGAAATGGAAAATGCACAGATTGTTTAGTATACCTATTAATTATATAATCTGTGTGTTGAATTTGGTTGTACGTGAAAATCCCGGGGGCCAATGATGTAGTCTTCCCAAATGGATAATTGTGATTTTTTACGTCAAGGCGATCTCAGGGATTTAAGTCTAAATTATAGGAACATTTTCTATTTTTAATTCCAGTGTTTTACATTGAAAGCAAATAATATTGTTCTATAGCTGAACTGCCAAAAGCACAATGTTTAGAAAATTTTATATTCCTTAAGAGATTTTGCTAAATAAGCACTAAATTAATATCACCTTTTTTAAATATATAATTCATTCTCCTTAAAGGAATTTAACTGGATTCTATTTCATATAGAACAATAGGGTAGGGGTAGGCAATGTTATAAGTATACATTATTTCACAAAGAAAAAAAAAACCTGTACCTATTATTTAACTACCATTTATATTCAAAATAATTTAAATTTTATTATTGTTTTAGTAAAGCAAAGTTGTTTAGCGTGTGTGTTTGAATTAATTTAACAATGGTGCAAGCGGGCTTGTGTACTAAAGTATTTATATTCTTCAACTGCTTAGAACAATTTTGCCAAATTTACAAACAATTATAATATAATGCGTGTAAATATCTAACTTCTACAATTAAAATGTAAAACTTTATTAAGTGTTTATAAATCTGAATGTATCCCGAATCCTCATACAGAAGATAACCACTTCCTTGATGTTTAACTTATTGTAGTGTATTGCAAATCGAATTTAAACATAATATATTATTACATTATGCTATCTCTATTATATAGTAGCAATTTAAGTTGTCACATTCATTTGTACGCTGGCAATTTATTTTTAATTACATAATAATATCATAGTCTTTGGATATTTTTAATATTCTATATTAAAGTATATCAATGTATGGGTGTTTATGAAAATATACTTTAGGTGTAATTGTAACAAATGGATCAAATAAAAGCAAGTATGGCAATATCTAACTATTTTTGACATTTTTAGATAATTATAGGCTTATTTTATTGATGACTTGATACACATTTTATTTATATCTTGATTATTATAGTTCCAATGACATTTAACAAGAATCAATATTATATCTATTTAAGCTCCCAAATATTATTCAATTAATGGAGATTGCCTTATTTGCTTCTATATGATTCAAATATATAAAAATGTGATTCATAAGTTTATTCAATCCTAGTGGCATACCTATTATAATGTAATGTGTCATAGTACTGTGTATTGGAATATTTGTGGTATGATGATACCTGTGCTTAATGAGGAGTCTAGATGTGATTAGATATGATAAAAAATATTTATTAATTACTTATGCACGATGGCTGACAACTGCATATAATTAGTTGTGTAGATAAATATATTATGTGTGGAAAAATATGGATGTTATATGGTATTATAATGATTAAGTAAATATACACTCTAATATAGCAAATTTTTGAAACAAAAGTTGCGGCTGTGTATTTCTGAATCAACCTGTAGATAGGTTTTCTTAATAAATAAAGAGTGAACCTACTGATGATAGAGAAGCATGTCACATGTTATTGGATTTTAGTGCTGGACGTTGAGATTTGTTTTTTTTTTATTTATAAGTATTAAATACTATAAGTTACCTTTGATAATATATCAGTTCATACAAAATTTGTTGTCAAATCAGTATTAAATATTGTTAAAGATGCGTTTTTCATGTATATTACTTTTTGTTTAATGTTTTATTCAAATTTTGTCTCAGTAATTTAAATAGTAGCATTGTTAGTATTGGTTAAGTGATTTTAAAAATATATGTGTTGTAATTATATATACATACTATAATAAAAAAAAATCACAAGAAATAAAGTTAAGAAAGAGCCATGCATGTTTTAAGCAACATTTATATAAATATTTGTTCACAATAAACATCACATTCAGAACAAAAGCTTTAAAAAAATCAAAGCCGTTCATAAAGATAAAACAGTCAACGGGCAATACATTCCAGTGCTTCTTAAATCAGTAGGTTTATGCTTAGGTGTTTAAATAATATATAATATTGCTGTCTATCTGTTAGAAAATTAATGAAAGTGACATACACATTGTCAAACTTAGATGTAATATCTCGACTATGAACCTAATACCCTTGTAATAATAATTATACTTTGCAATTTAAAATTCTAAAGGTGTTATGATAATTTAATTGCCATGTGAATGTTTTTACAAGTTTTAGATTAACTTTTTTCATTGTAAATGTGAATTGTCAACTGATTTTTTCTAAAATTTGAATGGTATATACCTATTATATATGTCTATTGTAACTATAACTGTGTCTATATAGACTTTTCTGGAAGTTTTAATAATCAAAATTGTATTCCAATATGTAAACCATTTGAAATTTGTTTAAATATTGACTAACATTCTTCTAGAATGTGTTTTGAACGTTTTATAACTGTCTAAGGTACTGTTGACTATTATTATTATTTGTGAAGTACATCAAAATGTATACACAAAAAATGTAATTAGATGTTAATTTAAATATTAAGTTACTCTATTCGCAGATCAAGTCTGTTTCATTAAGCTTCCAACTGGGCTTATACTAGTAAGTACATACCTAAGCATCTACTATAGTTATCTGACTAATCAAGCATATACCTATTTACAAGTATAAATTAATAATTATTTTTCTTTCCTGATGTGATCTTTAGTGAATGTGTACTGTGAAACCTGTTTCATTGGGTTGTTATGTAGCATATTGCATTTTATATTAATAAAGTTTCTTATATGTGGTGTTGGAAGTTTTAATTCTACATTAAAATATATAATATGTGCTAAAATACATAATAGTGATAAAAGAAATAAGCCAAACAATAAGCTATGCGACGACATATAGACATTTATAACTATCCTATATCATACGTATACGCAAGGACGTCAGGTCCCCGGATATCCGGGTCAGCCGGGAATCGCCTAAACTATGGGAAAAATAACTCACTAAAAGTCTATAAAGTCTCTCACACGAGCAATTCGAGCTCAACCGTTGATTTTCAGTTATACTTAGATCACTTATATGTATATATATAACGAAAACAACGAATAACAATAAAATATACGTGCGTCGGGCGCACGGCAAAAAACGTCATTGATCGGTGCACGCATACAAGGCAGCCCCGCGACCCCGTACCTGCCTCCTTGATTTGGACATCTGTAAATTTTGCATTAAATTAACTGCATCAATAACTAGTATCTGTCGGATATAAATCTAGGATGTTCTACAGGTTGTGTAAATCAAGGTGTAACATACTTCGACGTTGTTCCGTGAGATGGCGTGAAATATGAAATGAAGCCTGAATTCGTAGGTACTGAATGGGAATTTATTTTGTATGTATGGTTTTTGGTAATCACTACTAGATAGCGGGACTAGGCGCGTCTTGAACTTGCCTATCTATATTTTATTTAGAAAATAAGAGGTTGTTTTTATTTTGGTGTGAAATTTTACAGTGCAATTCATATGGTTAGTTGTTTATTTAAAATATTCCCAATATATTTTGAATATAGCTATTTAAAATTAAAAGCATTTCTAAGATATTAGTGTTTCTGCAGTTGTTGTAAAACTGAAAAATAGAGGGCAGGACTACAAATTTTATTTAAAATATCAAACGTAAAACAAAGATATATATGATATTTAATTGACAAATCATCAAATATTATTCTATAAATGTATCTTTAATCTTAATTAGAAAATAAAATATATTCTAAGTTTAAAAAAGAAATGATATGCTATGTTATTTGAAATTTAGCAGGACGTTTTGTTTGTAAAATTATTTTATTGAATAATAATTTTAATGTTTCTACTAAACCTTGAAAGTACCTCCTTATATACTAATATTTTCTACAACAAAATAGTCTTTTTACAACAAAATCGGTCTAATAACTTTGAGGCATTGCGTGTTGAGTGGCGGAGTTTAACGCCTCGCATTGCCTTGTTACCATAGTGAAAAAATGAAAACATTAAATATTGAATTTCAAAATATTAAATATTTCGTTTCCTCGAGTGGGGATCGAACCCACAACCTGTTGTTTACCGTCACACGGTTGTGCCGCTGCGCCACGACATGCATCAAAGCCTCAAAATTTGATTTAATTTAAAATAATATGATGTTTCATAGTTAAAAACAGTGGTGAAATATTTAATAACTAAAAATAAAGGCTTTTTGAGGCACTATATTGTTATTTCTTTGCTATAGTAACGATGGGGTGTTGAGATTCGCGACTTACCAAAACAGCAAAAAATTCCACGGAAGTGTCCGGGATACAGCGTAAAGATAAATAAATATTTTTAATGAATAAAAATATATTCAAATTTTAAACTTTAGTTGCTGTAAAAAATAAAAAAATAGACTAGCTTAGCCATTAATATTAATATAAAGAAAATATTTCCCTTCCTAAACAAAAAAATCAACAAAAACAAAATGGCAGAAAGTTGCTCGTTGAAAAAAGCATTTAAAGAACTTACAGAAAAACGACCTCTTCTAAATTAGGCGACGCTAAGTGGTAAAAGTATTTTGGTCTAAATGTTCCACGCTAAAATATAAAGTGTCGTGTTTGTGTAGCAAGTGTATAAAAGCGTTGATTACATTCTCCCTGAAGTGAAGCTTTGAAATACAGTAGCAGCTTTGTGCCCGGTAATGAATTTTAGTTGATATAATGTCACTATAATTTTAGTTTAACTTATATTTTGAATTTAATTAGCTTTTATGTGTATCTTACTGGCATGATCAAAAGGACAGACAGGTAAGGTGGCTGCAGCGTAGCTAGCTATTAACGTAATACATCCGGTAGACAAAAATCTAGTCAATTCCTAGGATAACTTCATTGAACCAAATGAACCTTTTGCCGGTTTTAAATGCCGGGGGTGGTAAGAATCCAGTTGAATCTGCCCATGCGTGTTGCCAATTGTTGACAACGTGACTCTCCCGCACGTACTTTATTCGACTCTTACGACACCATCAGTACCAGGGTATTCTATTTTGCTATTCTAAGCCGGAATCACACGGTATAAACTACAAAAACACTACTAAATATGGCCAATTTCTCACTTAAAGAGCTAACAACAAAGATACCCTCTATTTTTGTAAGTAATACAAAATATAAATAATTTACCAATAATGTCCGTTCAGTTTTACGCCGTATCCCGCACATGGCAGGGTCGGGAGAGAGAACCTGGGAACCTAGTGTTAAGACTCTCCGTTCCGTTCCCCAATTTCCACAGAATTGGGATGCTGCGCGAGTGGCGGAATTCAACACCGCGCTTTGCCTTGTTACCAGAGCGAGGAAATTAAATTATTAACATAAAATATTTAAATTGAAAATATTAAACATTTCATTTTCTCGAGTGGGAATCGAACTTACAACTTAACGTGTTAAGTCATATACGCCACCACGAGCCACGACAGTTCTCAAACCAATTATAATATATTTTTTATAAAAAGTCCTTTAGTAGTTGCGTAGTTGAATAGCTTTATGAATTTCCCTCACCTGCCCCATGGGAGCCCTACATTTTAATAGCACGAACGTAAGCTAAAATCTATTTTGATTTAGCTTATATCAAATCCCACGGGAAATCCTCGTTTCATGAAGGATAGGGTACGTACATGTTTTATTATGGACTTCTGTAGATAAGTTGGGCAATCATTTTAACCAAAAAAAAATTTATTAATTATGGCTGTCATCTACCTATGCCTTAACTTTTTATTAGTAGGTATAGGTATATCTTATACAATATTTTAAAAATCCTAAAACATATATTTTAAACTATATAATTAAAAATTACAACAACTAAGTTCGGATACATACCTATTTCTTAAATTTTGACGACGTTACATAGAAAAAAGTTATTATTACATTTCAGACTTCACTTGTCTAAATTGGTTCTGAACTCGTTATAAAATGTTAGTTCTTAGCTTCACACTGTATCCCACACGAGGCAGGGTAAGCAGAGGGAACCCGGGAACCTAGTGTTAAGACACTCCGTTCCACTCTCGTTTCCCACTTTCCGCCGAATTTGAGTCATTGCGAGTTGAGTGGCGGAACCCAACGCTGCGCTTTGCCTTATTACCAGAGCGAAGAAATGAAACATTAAATATTTGAATTGAAAATATTAAATATTTCATTTCCTCGACTGGGATCGAACCCAGAACCTGTCGGTTACAGTCACACGCTTGTGTCGCTGCGCCACGACAGGCCTAAAATGTTAGTTTAATATTGTATTATACTTACTTTTTATTTTATTTTGTATTTTCCCACTGCATCCAGCATACAGCAGGGTAAGCTAAAAACCTGATGTTAAACACTCCGTATTCCTCGTACTCACAAACTTTCAAAACATTGCGTGCGGAGTGGCGGAACTCAACGCCGTGTTTCATTTTATTACTAGAGCGAAATCCGCTGTCATAATCAATCCTACAAATGTCGTTAAATGTTACACGTATTCAAAATTTATGATTTAACTGATTTACCGTAAAAGGATTTGTAATGTAGGTATATATAATACCTACACCTTTTTTGTGTAAATTTTAAGATACTAATGGTAAGTGTTCACGGTCGCTCACGGCCCCGTGTAACACCAGGGGAGCTACAGGTGCATTGCCGGTCTTTGAGGTGGACGTAGACGCGCTTTTGGAAGGTATCGACCTGGAAATACTTAAATATTTAATATTCATTTTAGCCTAATCTATGAGCTAAAGCCTAAAGCTAAAGCTAATATGGTCTTGAGAAAAATGATTTAAACGAACCAACAGACAGCACACGGAGGGTAAATGTTAAAGAGTACGTAGATTTCGAATGCTAGGTTTTCTATCCGCTCACTAAATGTTTAAGGTACCAAATAATAATAATAATTTTATAAAAAATATTTTGGTTTATTTCCATAAATATATTCTAAGATAAACTTTTAAATAACTTTATTATACTTGAAACTAGACGCTTTATGTGAAATAACCAGTTATTACACTGCATAGCGGACGATGTCTGGGTCGCGTGTTAATATGATTACTATGTTCATGCAACTCGGCTTTTAGGCATCAAAGCCGACATTTGATGCTATAGTAGAAATTGATGTGAAATGGCGTTGTGGCGTTTGACTGGTAACCACTTCGACATCCGTTGATGTTTTGGAACTAGCTAGCTAGCTTATATTAGATTAAACTGAAAAATATATCAGTAGAAAAACAAATTTCACATTTCAACAACAAACGTCACTAAACTAAACATATTTTCTTTTTGTTAAACTGTTCTTCAGTTGACACGACTGACCTCTAGTTCAATCCTGATTGGCCTTATTAATAGTAATGATCTATACCACCCGAAAGTATCGATTTCAAAATAGCTCTCACATTTAATATTAAAAGGGGCATGCGACCTCAAAAGGGCGGGTCTGTTTCAATATTTAATATATATTAGGTACAAAACAGCATCCAAGTAACTGTTAAGTACCCAAATCAGTATAAATGCGACGAACGCTTGTTAATGTGGATTCAGCCCTATTTGTTTATCCCGAGCGTAGTTACTGGTTATTACCACCGTCTCTAAGGTGTAATACTTTGTTATTATCTGTGCTCTGCTACTATAGATTCCAATCATTGTATGTCTAAGCTATATATTTTTATTTATTAATTTTTTATAAAGATATGTTGTTCTGTACAGTATTTAACTAGACATACAATACTAGTGTGATTACGCTTAGCTTAGCTACCTATACCTATCGTTATAATTTTAAAAATGTACAAAAGGAAGTCAACCCACAGCGACGATGATATCATATGGATTAAGTATGTATGGTGAACGCTGTAACAGATTCATTAATATATTACTTAATAGGTATTCCATAAAATAATACAGGATACAAATTTCTTTCAAGATGTAAAATGAAAAATTCTGTATTTTCCATGAGTGCTGAAGAAAAAAAGAACCAAAAAAATATATAAATAAATAAATTTAAGGGGACTTCCGTGCAGCAAACATATTTGTCGTTTTTTGGTACGGAATTATTCGGATACGACTCGCACTTGACCGGTGTTTATTAAATTATGTTAGTCATCTTGAAGCGTCTCAGTTTCATACTCAATTTGAAATGGCCATAACTTGTGGAAAGCCGAGTCCTTAATGACATCATTAGGTTGTCTTTGTCTATCTCGTAAAATCAAAAATGTGTAAATTTAAAAAAAATGTAGTCTGGGCTAATATTATTTTGTAAGGTTTTTATTCTAGTATAGTATAGATATTCGGCTATTTATACTAATTAAGCTTGATAAAATCGATCAACGCTTTGGCAATAAAAATCTTGTTGCATTATCAATAAATGTGTTCAGGAAGCTAACTATGTTATATATTTACTCTAATTGATATTTTGAAAAGAGCAACTGTTGGTTTTCTTGCCGACTCTTCTTAGCAGACTCGCCTTCCGAGCCGGTGGTAGCTTCCTGTAAGACTGACACTACATACACTTCTATGTAACTTGACGATTCAAAAGTGCTTGTAATGGCCTAATTGAATAAATTATATTTTAATTTGATTTGAGTAAAATGTTGTGCCTGTAAGTTGAATAAATTTTCCAAAAACCAGTGCAAGATGATGTAAAAACTCCAATAGAATGTGAATCTAGAATTACTTAATATGGTCTATTTGTACACACATCTTCTTGACAAATGAACGGATTTAAATGAAACGTTTGTAATTGTATACTTTAGTATAAGCTATAATAGAAAGGTAAAGTGAAATTTGCACCGATGCATCGAATTGGGCGAAAAGAGACGAAGGCAGTCATAATACTAGAATTCTCTGGATTTTATGTTCGCTCTACCTACTCTGCCATGTGCTCCACAGCGTGAGGCTAAATAAATATTATTGAAAATAGAGGCTGTTGAAGCAGAATATTATAGCGTTTGCAATAGACATGAGTAGTCCCTCAGTATACAGATAGAAACATTTATATATTTAAATATAAATGTTTCTATCTGTATACTGAGGGACTACTCATGTCATGTTTTTTATGTATGAGAGTAAATTCATTTTGATTGCACATTCCTGCCGCTTGATGCTTGTTTCGTTTACAATAATCAGACAGTTACAGGCCAGTCCACATAAACGAAATTGCGATCAGCGCCTACTCATTAAGTAAATGTTCTTCTCAATGATACCTACTTATATACATTGTATTATTCAATTTGGTACAAAAAGGTTATATACACAGTTTTCAACTCTTCATCGCCCTTAACGTAACGCTCCTTTGTTTCAGTTGATTTAAGAGCGTAAAAAGCGTTTATTACTCAAATGAATCTCATGGAACTGAAAAGGTATAGTTCAGTGTATATAAAGGTATGTTTTGATATTCAATGATTTATTAACGTTTTTTTATACAATTTAAAGTTTTGGCTATACAATCTTTAGTGTTTTGATAAATAACAATTCACCAAAAATAAATACGAAACCGTCTTGGCGCAGATGCACAAGCCAGCGACTGTACCCGCGATGATTGTGGTTTCGATGTCCGCTTGGGACAATTTATTATTTATTATACATATTAGCAATTCTTCGCTCTGGTAATAAGGCATACGCTGCATTGAGTTCCTTTACTCAATATATCGTGAACCATAAGAAAGCTGCCTATTCATTCATTACATATATTATATAAGATGATAAAAAGAAATACAATACATGGTGAAGGTAAAAAGAAACAAATAAAAATATTGGCAATCCAAAGAAAGATTTAAAAAATAAAATGTATCATAAATTATAATAAATTATGAATTAAAAACAATTACCTAGTCGCGAGTTAAAGAAAATAGAGTAAAACAACAGTTTTAAATATATATTTACAAGTTTCCTAAGAGCAATTGAACCACACCGCTCGTAATTAACTTCAATATACGTAAGCAATTAGTTCTAAGTACTTTTACTATGATGAACGCAAATGTACGTAAGTAAAAACAATTTATGAACTTTTTAGCAAAGAAACTTCATAAGTTCAACGTATTTTGAACTCGAAATAACTTCAAAACATAAATAATAACAAAGTTATCTAAACTAAGTCCATAAAGTTTGAGATTGTGTGGCTCAGAGCCAAAATGAGGCTGCATATTCCCAAGGAAAATAAAGTCGATTTTTTATGGTGAATAGAAATTTAATAATAAAATTTACCACAAATATGCAAATAATTCATTTTTTGATTAATCTAGAATAAATACAAAAAAAAAGTTTTAGTTTTCATATTTAAAAAATAAAACTTTTTCATAATGTCTAATATTGATTGTTAAAGTTTTATTCTATTTAATAAATTGAAATAAAAAAATTGTATGTAAAAGTAAACACTTACCATAAGTACTCGTATGTATAGATGATAATAGAAAATAATCGTCAAGTATTACCACAAGGTATATGTTACGCGTAGAAATGGCTATAAAGGTACACTTTAGGGCCCGTGCAGTAATAATGTAATAAATCAGAGACGCTCACCTCATTTACTAAGGAGCGCGCACAGACCTTTCATTTATCTTTGTTCTGGAGATGTAGAAAAACAGCTAAGGCTACTTAAAGAGACACTTCGGTGGGAAGAATGTTTTCTAAAGCGTAGGAAATTCACACACATTTTTATTAAAAGGTGCAACAAAGTGGTTTCGTTTTACTTACTACGTTGGTAGCTTTATTTTAGATGAATTGTTTTCTTTTTTTCAAATAGTGGCTATTGCTTTTAACTAAATTTCGTGTATTCAAAGAAGATTTTCTTTGTCTTTTAAATTATATATAGAGTATAGTGATAAGTCAGTACACTTTCTTAAGCAGGTTTTACCTGGTGTATATTGTAGTTTAGCTACTTACTTGATCTCCAAAAACAGCTATATACTCTTACATATTATATTACATAAATAAAGTATATAATATTGTTAAATAATTTGTTATATATAAAATGTATAAAATAAATGAGACATGGACAATTTGAAATTAAAACATTGTTACAACCAATATCGATTTTATATTGAAAGAAATTCAATATAATTCATCGCGCCTTTTGTCTAATATAATAAAAAATTAACCAAACATATACCATTAAATTCACAGCTCTCACACTGGGCTTTTTAATTTTCCCAATAGTTAAAGAACTACCAAAATATATAATTTTATTTACGTATACGGTACACTCGAGTCTCATCATAAGAGTGGGTGCTTCAGCGAAACTCAGTGGGTCGTTCTTTTATACGAAATGTACGGGCGTGTGTACGGAGTCGCTGACCTTTTGCCACTATCATTTTTTATTTTAGGACATCCTAGTCACGTATTAGAGTTGTTTGTCCTTCGGAACTTTTTATATTAATAAATCATATGAGTATCAAGAATATTTTATGTACTTTTTTTCTTATCTGTACGCTATTCCTATTTTTAGTCAAGTAGGAGCAATGCAACTAGTTTTTGCCAGCAGTTTTGTTTGGATGAGATTACATTATTAATATTACAAAATTTTAAATAAATATTATTTTATAGTCACAATAATGATTTTTTTCATAATAAATAGTTTGAAAAAATAATTCAATCTAATAAAAAAATAATTTCAAACAAAATTTCATCCCTTATATTATTACCCTTTAAGGAATCAATATCCAAAAGCTCTTTCTGAAAGCTAATTTATACACCATGAAGATAGTCACTAAAAAAAACTAGTGCTTAAATTTACCATATATATGTTATATAAACTTCAATCGCCTATTTCATATTTCACAAATAACTAAAAATTATGACATATAACATATTCTTAGTGTCCGAGGTGTCAAAGAGAGTTCTACTTCTAACAGGTTAACCTCAATGAATTGATTAACCAACAGTCCCTGATATTAACGCGTTTCATTAAACAAAGTATTCAGCTTTATAACAATAGTGTACAATCTATATTATAAATAATAAGAGGATCTCAGCAACTAAATCGACCTTTTTTATCATATTAATTAAAATAACGCAAACTATTAAAACATTTGAGTTCTGCAGTGGCGCAGGAGCACAAGCATGTGACTCTAAATGCGAAAGGTAGTGGGTATGATCTCCACACGAGAAAATTAAATATTTAATATTTTTAATTTAAATATTTAATATTCTTATTTCTTCTGTGGCGCAACATGCGCAACACTTTTCGTCGAATGCCTCAAATTTGACGAAAAGTGGGGAACGGAGTGTCATAACACTAGGTTCCCAAGTTCCCTCCGCCTACCCCGTCTTGTGCGGGATATTGCATGAAGCGTAAGTTAAAATATTTAATCTTTCAAAACACATAAAATCAAAAGCCATATCCATTATACCTGTATATATACGAATAATGTTTTGATTCACCCCTCACGTTCGTAGTTGGAAAGTATTCAATATTAATTAGAGCTGAGGCTGGCTCAACGAACGTGGCTCATTTATATGATGCCAAGTTAGATAATTAATCTTCTCCTGTCTATCAGTTTCCTGTACCACAATTGAGTGGCTTAACTATTTCAAAACGTACATTGATTTATTGGTTAGTTACCTAACGTTTCGTTCATAGAATGTAAAATTGCGGACGTGATTTAAGGTGAATTTGGAAAAAGGAGCTATTTATACTGAAATGAATATTTTAACAAACAGTCAGTTTCTTTAGGAGCCAAACAAATTTTACGCTAAAGCTAAAAGCTTTAAAGCTAAGTCAAATTATTAAAATGATTTTCATTTTAATAATTAGACTTAGCTTTAAACATTTATACAATAATTAATAAATTAGTTAAAAAAAGTCACTGAATTATGAAAGTAATTAGCTAATAATAATAATAATTACACAATTATTAATTATAAAAAACTATATGTCATTGTATGCTGTGTATATAGCGTGATAGGACGTTGTACATATGTTGAATGGCGGAAATCAACGCCCCCCTCTATCTTGTTACCAGCGTGTGAACATAAAACATTCCCTCACGCGGAAATCGGACTTAAAATTATGGTTTTTACATTGTACCGTCGTGCCACGAGACCCTTGACTTATATTTTATTTTATTTTATTAGGGAAACAAACAGAACATGTTACAAACAAACATCAGCATAATGAAAAATAGTAAATCCAACCAAAGTTTACACTCAAAAAATTTAAGAAAATCATATTAATCATAAATTGATAGAAGTAAAATAGATAGCTGACAATTATAAAGAATTAAAAATTAATAGTTTAAGAAGACATAATAAAATATGATATGAAACAAACACATATAATTAGTTTATTTATAAGATAATTCTAATTAACTTTTTTTTTTAAAAACAATATCGTTGCTGGCTGCAAAAATATCAATTTGAGTAAACAGTTTATTGTAACTAGCAGGCAGTCTCAAATGACAAAGATATTTTGTGCATGCTTACTTCTATTAATACGTAAATTAAGTAAGACTTTGTTACGCGTTACTTTTCGCGGACATCTGAAATTTATACAATTTGAAAGGTATGGTATGGTGGTCCTTTATTGATCTTCTATCAGCGCGTGATAACATTTCAGAACAGTCATTTGTAAAAAAATATACTGAATGCATCTAGTCACTGTTTTAATATGTCAAATTCATCAAATTTGATCGCTTTAAAAATTAAAGCGAAAAATTAAGTGAAAAATTTGATGACTTTGTCTTGAACATTCTTTAACCGGTTAACATAAGTCTTATAATGTGGATTTATAATCAAGAATAGATCTAACAAACACACACACCGGACGTAACAGGAACGAAAGATGAGCAATGGCCCTTGACTGTAACTGCCTGACTACAGTTGTGAAGGTACGAAAATAGCCACCTAAGTAGATCACCATGTATACCGACTTTTTTTTGAAGTTTGTTTATGAGGATCGTATGAGAGACTTTATCGAAAGCTTTAGAAAAGTCTGTATACATAACATCCAGCTGAGAGTACTCATCCATTAGATTAAGACAGTCGAAGAACTAATTCACAAAGAGATATTCTCGACTTTATTTCGGTTTTATGTTTACAATATTGATAATTATATTAGAACTTGATGAAGTAACAACATTATTCACACTGCAAGAAGATAGACCGAGTTCAAATAATTACTAAAAAGCTGATAAATATTATTAAATCTGGCTGCTAAGATGTCATTACGACACATAGTATCAGGGAACCAATTGGTGAACAATACTTTTGATTTTACGAATTTCCAAAAATATTTACTCTTCCTTTTAATTTGAAATTCAGCTTTAGAAATATAATTTTTATAATAAGCAATAATAAACTAAAACAATCATAGTCAGCGAACCTTTTGTATATTTTCCATTTCTTATGAAAGTCAAATGTTTCTGCAATATTTTATTTAAAGAATGAGAATACCAAAAAGAATATCGATAACCACTAATGATTATATTGGGATAATTTTTAAAATATATTATGTGATATTTTTTAAAAGTTAAACTACGAGTATATAGTGTTCTTCCAAAGTAGTGACATGTTTAAATATGTTAAATTATATTTAAAAAATAGCTTACAAGGGCGGACATATGCCATTTGTACTACTTGGCGAAACATTACCTTGGCTAATTGTTTTTCTTATAATGAATGTTAAGACCAATAATTAAAATGCCATTCAATACATTATTTAATACTATATTGTTAGTTAGACGCTTTTTAAAAAATATTGACTTAAAACTTATTCACGAAACATAGCTTTAACAGAACGGAACTTCTTACACGAGTAAATCTATATAAGATTGACTCAATTGCCAAGTATCCGATGTAAAGAGCTTATTCCAATTGAATAGTCTGTAGATTAAATGGACAGTAGATTTTTCATAGTGGATAGAACTTTCATAAGCTTCTTGGGCTTAGAAAGTAGTTTTGAAATTTTTTTGGCGTTGTGTTCCGCCAATAAACTTAATGTCTGAAAAGTTGGTAAAGCAAGTTGGCAGAAAATGGTTAACGGAGTGTTTTAACACTAGGTTCCTTTTGAGTTCTCTTGTAGATTGATCTAATAAGCAACCCACAACTTCGTTTGCGAGGACTACAATATGTAAAATGGTTTTTCTCATTACTATACTATCAAAACCTGAATAGTATCTAGTAGTACTTCCGTATACTAGGTGCGTTCAAAAAGTATCGCAAATTTAGAATTTTTATTCCTTACATATATTTGAATATCGATTTTTTGTGGCGTTATGTTGGTCTTTTTACTCATGTCTCGTTTTTGTCACTCATCTGTTGTCTCTCACTTATGCCAAAAAGTTTGGCCATTTTGAATGTTCCATTAATTGTTGATAGCTTGCACGTGTTTGTCCTCATCGTCAATTTTAACCTATCAACAAAAATATACCATTGAACCTATATCGAAATTTGAGTAAAGGCCAAAATTAAGTGTGCAGATGCATTTTGAATGTTGATCGTGAAATACGAAGAAATTACCTTGGACCAAACCAACGTTTATCGGTGGTACAAAATATTTTCCGAAAAGATGTGAACGACAAAGAGTGTGCCGGACGCCCGAGCACTTCAACAACAGACGAGAAAATGCTAAAAAAGGGAATGAATTGAAGGAGAACATGATAAAAATGAATGATTTCACGAAATACGAAATAATTTTTGAATACACTACGTATATACATCAAAAGGCATGTATAATCCAAATTTTAGCGTTCTACGCCGCGTGGTTTTTATCGGGACTTCATGAGTCACTCAGTAACGCGAAAATCAATTAATAAACTTTTAAATAAATATCTTGATAATATACAAATAAAGTTTTAAATAAATATATTTAAATAATTTATGTAAAGAAACTCATAAGCTCTTTTAAATATCTTAAAAAATGGAAAATATATTATAAATGACAGTAATTATAATAACTATTAGCGCTAAACAGTAATTACTGACACAAAGCTCGCTGTAAAAAGCTCGTACAAAAACAGCAGGAACACGTTTGCACAAATTGCATATAATTAAGACTTAGCTTAAATGCGAAGTGACTTTTGGTGTTTAGCACTCACCCTAGATTAAGTATTTTTATGCAAATGATCTCATTAAAGTGAGATAATTTTTAAGAATAAAGCATTTCTATTTTTTTTAAGGAGAATACGAGGCAAATGAACTTACGGGCCATTCAGTGGTAAGTGCTCACCGCCGTCTAATGCCCTGTGTAACGCTAGAGGAGCTATAGGTCAGTTGCCGGCCTTTAAGGTGGAGATAGACGTGCTTTTTTAAAGGTATCCTTGCCGTATCTAATAAACACTCTCTCAGGTGGGCCATATAACGTAGAACATATGACAATATACTTTGGCTATGCATGTACGACTGTGCATTTGCCTAAGATCAGGGTTAGGGGACATTATTTGTGTAATAGTGGCCTGTACGACGGTTTTTTTCCTTTGCAAATCGTTTTTACCCGCCTTAAGTTAATGCGTTATTTACATGATGTCCTTACTCGCAAATTTCCCGGTTCTCTTTTTTTTTTTTTTTAGCTTCACGCTGTATCCCGCACTGGGCAGGGTAGGCAGAGGGAACGCAAGTGAAACTTAGTGTTATGACACTCCGTTCCACTTCCGTTCCCCACTTTCCGCCGAATTTGAGGCATTGCGTGTTGAGTGGCGGAACTCAACGCCGCGCTTTGCCTTATTACCAGAGCGAAGAAATGAAACATTAAATATTTGAATTGAAAATATTAAATATTTCATTTCCTCGACTGGGGATCGAACCCAGAACCTGTCAGTTACAGTCACGCTCTTGTGCCGCTGCGCCACCACAGGCCTCATTAGTCACTTCCCGGTTCCTTTTAACTTTTTTGTTAATGTTTGTATTTATTCCTCTACGTGTAAATGTATTAGATATAACAACCTACAACCTTCTCTGTATATTCTCCAAACAACATTATATTGGGGAAGTAATTTTGTACCGTACTTGTACGCTCCGAACGCTATAATTAAAGAACTGAACTGAACTGAACAATATATATAAAATTATAAAGGGTTATGAAGAAAGAAGAAATTAAGAATTAGCCAGTATACGCTCTCACTGCCAACTTAATAAAACGAAGTAAGAAAGAAAAGAATAAATTAAAGACGATGTTGGCAGCGGTTTAGTTTACTTTGTTTCCGGTTGACATTTTACAATGTATTTTATTTTTTTTTTGTTAAAGTTTATATACTATAAAAATACTGTTTAAAAGTTTAACTATGCACAACATTTTTATATACAAATATAAATGAATATTGAGACATAAAAATAAATAAATTATTAAAAGATTCTTACTTTTTCAAAAGAGGCCAGTGTTCCTTGGAAGGTCTGATAACATAATCAAATTATGGTAATTGAATCGTCTTCTTTATATCGAACTTCTATAAAATCCTTACAAAATTAACTTAGAGACCGTCTTGGCGTAACGTGACAACGTTCGATTGTAACATCGGGAGTTGCTGGTTCGATCCTAACTGTAAATGAACCATTTTCATTTCCTCCTTTTACAATAAAAGCTCTGCGTCTTGTATTCCTCACAAATTCACAATGTCTTAAAAATTAAGGCAAAAGTGTGAAACGCAATTAACCTCTGTCTATGCTCCTATGTGTGGTAAACACGGTGAAGCTATTAATTAATAATATTTTTTTTTAGATCCTAACATAAAAAGTTCAAGCGTATAGAATGTTCTACATAGATAACGTTAATGAGATATGAGGTAGTAAAAGATGAGCTCATTCGGGAATTGGGATCGTTTCCAAGGAGGCTTGCCAAATCTGCCGCCAAATTATTCATATGTCGGCGTCTGTACGGCTCTGGCTATACTCGATGGCCCTACTTCCGTAAGCTCAGCAATACAAATAACGATACAAATATTTTTGAGGAAAAGTAGTGGTAGTTTCCAAAATTACTATGGGATTTACTGAATTTTATATAATTTCTCTTCGTATTTTTTTTTGCCTATGTTAGAATATATTAATTAATAATATTTTATTTAATATTCATGTCTATACTTTTTTTATAAACGGTCAGCCAAAGCTTTATTTCGCAATTTACTGTTATCGTCCAATATAGAAGCCACTCCATTTATAAATAAAGCAAAAACTGACAAAATGGTTGAAATTGGAAACGGATTTATCGTACAATTCAAAAATGGTTTGGTTTGGTATTTGAATATTCAACCTCAACTCCGAACTAGCAATTTTTAATACTTTCATAAACATTTTTTTGGATAGCTCAGAAAGACAAATAACTAAAAGAAGTTACTGTAAAAATCTAGTAAGTACTAATGTCTTTGATTTTCACGATTGTTATACATTTTAAATGAAACACTTTTAAACGGATTAATCGCGTATATTGAATGGTAAACATTTTTGGGAAACCCGACGTTTCGAACACTTTACAGTAGTCCGTCAGTCTACCCGTGACCACGGACTACTGTAAAGTGTCTCGAACTCGAAACGTCGGGTTTCCCAAAAATGTTTACCATTCAATATACGCGATTAATCCGTTTAAAAGTGTTACTGTAAAAATCTAGTAAGTACTAATTTTAAAACTAAGCAATAAAATATTATAAATTAGTGTCGTGTTTATTGGGCTTTGCCATAATGTTTGATAGTATTAAAATAGTGAAAATATATATTTATCTCAACAGTATAGACAAGGAAGTGACTTAATTTTAAAATTTTAAACAATTCTTTTTTGCTAACACTAACCGTTTTAATAATTAAAGAAAATATAAATATAAATATATGAAGTATAAGAACAAATGAAATAATAAAATTGTAACAGTAAAGGTGCTTCATTCATATCAGCTTTCAGCGAAACATAATAACCTCGCTAGTCCATGACCTCTGTCCAAGTAAGCCATACATTTTCATCAAACTAATTCGAAATTCATATAAGCTTTTTACAATTTATTATTTTTAGCAATTCTGTAGGGAGGTTGATACAAATTCCTGCCACGTAAACATATACTTAGAATTGTTATTTGAGAAAGAGAATGATCACAATTTTGAAGGTAAGAAAATCAATCACATTAAAATAGTCCATGGTCATTGGAAAGTGTTGGAAAATCCGGTTGCCGAAAATGTAAAATACTATAATACTCTACTAATTTGGCTAAATATTTTTGAGTTAAAATGATATTTATGAAATATTTACTAAAAAAAATATTAAAAATGTTATCAAAAAGGCTTGAATATATTATATATACATAAAGTACATTTTAAAAAATAATAAATAAAGTAAAGCACTAAAGCTAAAAAGTTTAAAATTTATGTTCTCGTTCTTTATGACTTATGAATTCGCAACAAGAGGTTGAAATTCCGCCGTGTTCAAGCTTGACAGAAGCTCTCCCAGCGCTCCCCTATAATATTTTAAAAGGAACATTTTTATACTGGTGTGAAAATTTTATGTTCATCGTACTCGTAATCTATGCATTTAATAAAATTGTTACGACCATGTATGTAAATTTTATCACATAATTCACAAAAGTAAAAATCGTAAAAAAGGAATATTGTGACCTTTCGTGGCGCAGAGATACAAGCATGTGACTGTAAGCGCGGTTGTGGGTTCGATCACCACTCGAGGAAATGAAACATTTAGTATTTTCAATTTAAATATTTATTATTCTCATTTCCTCGCTCTGTTAACTAGGCAAAGCGCGGCGTTGAGTTCCGTTCCGTTCCGTCTGTTCCGTTTTCCACTTTCTGCCGAATTGAAGGCTCACAGTGCCTCCAATTGAAAGTGGAAAACGGAACGGAGTGTCTTAACATTAAGTTTCCAATTTCCTCTGCCTACCCTGCCACGTGCGGGATACAGCGTGAAGCTAAGGCATATTGACATATAAATATTTTAATACTTAAGTATACATATACTCATAAGCACTATGCATAGTCCGTATATACTTGTGGAACAAGACAAGTTATGTATTCCTTAATTACTTTCAAGAAAATAAAGTCAAATCATAAATCATATAAATTCAGTTATTAATAATTTAATGTCTATTTTTAGTCTTTTTATATTGGAAAAATGTAACAAATAATAATCAGCGGTCGAGTGTGGTACAGTTGATTAGGTTTTCAAAGGTGATTTAAGTAATTTGAATATTTAAAGAGGCCTGTCGTGGCGCAGCGGCACAAGCGTGTGACTGTAACAGATTCTGGGTCCGATTCCCAGTCGAGGCAAATGAAATATTTAATATTTTCAATTTAAATATTTAATGTTTCATTTCTTCGCTCTGGTAATAAGGCAAAGCGCGGCGTTGAGTTCCGCCACTCAACACGAAATGCCCCAAATTCGGCGGAAAGTGGGCAACGGAAGTTGAACGGAGTGTCTTAACACTAGGTTCCCGGGTTCCCTCTGCCTACCCTGCCTCTTGCGGGACACAGCGTGAAGCTGAGTGAGTGAGTGAGTGAATATTTAAAATTGCTTAAACAAATATTTAATACTTATTATAGGTACTTAGTCTTTTGTAGCTCCACGCTGTATCCTGCACTGAGCCGAGCCTGGTGTTCAGGTACTCGTATTAAGACAGTTCATTTCTCACTTTCTGCCGAATTCTGGAGGCGATGCTTGTTGAGTTAAAATGTGTATGCGTTTTCCTGTATAATGTAAAACCCTACTATCTAAAAAAAGTAAGACATAATGTCGTAAGATATATGATTTAATGCCAAAAGTAGACATAATTAAACATTTATTTATGTCTGTCTGTCGGTCACAGATAAGCATAAAACTGATTTTATTTTAATTTTTGTTTATAAATTCCAGATACATGTTTTACTGAATTCATCTTTTGCTGTCTAAATTAATAGGCTTATTTTACTCTTTTTAGTTTTCATATAGTATTTTTTTTTTTGTATAATAGAAGACATACATATTTTTCTGCCAGCAAATACATATTTAAATAATGTTAGTCTACGGAAATATACACATTCATTACATCCTGAGCCATTACAACGTCTTATATTAATTTTATTTTTGTTCTGTTCTAAAATAATGCTAACTTATAACTTACCTACATAAATGAAAAGTATTTTAAATTTCTTATTCGATATAACTTGAAGGGCCATCAATGAAAGTTAATGAGTTACTTTAACAAGAACGGAGCGGCGTTTACGGAAAACCTGAGGCAATTCTACTAAATAGCGAGATAGAAGTCAGGGCAGATTTAATCGTATCGATTCCATTAGACAGTACCGACGGGCTGGCTATCTATGGAATTTCTTCTGCCCCCGATTACTTGCTGTTGATTGAATATATTCTTTCGTTTTCTTTTTGTAATTTTACATTTTTTTTTCCTTATAAATATTTCCCACATCCTTTAGAATGAAGCTGAATGAAAATAAGTAGTAGTTAAAGCTCACTGTTGTGTTATTAGTATGTTTTCTAAAATTATTAAATAATTATATTTTAATGTTATCTATTTTTATTATAATAAATCGGCAACAGATTGACTGTCTGTTGTTGTTTAAATACTTTTAAGACAATATAATATATACATATATATTGAAAACGCAAATTTCTGTGAAAAGTGAATAAAGGGTTTGTAGCAGTTTCATCGAAATTAATATTTATATTGACATAACTGTTTATTTTACTTTTTATTTCAAAAGTTACGTCAATACAAATATTAATCTCGACAAAATTGCTACAACATGTTTATTCACTAAGCTGGATTTTTTGTTTTCAATGTGTATATTTTGACTTGAAATTAAATAATGTTATTGTAACAAAAGAGTAATTGAAATACGCAAATTAAATAGTCTAATTCAAGCGGGTGATATATCAACATGTTTTTTGTATTGCAGAGCATATAACATGGCAGGGCAGGCAGAGGTAACTTAAGAAACTGGTGTTAAGATATTCCGTTACGTTTTCGCAAGAATTTTAGGCAATGCATATCGATTGGCGGAACTAAACGCCGCGCTTGCCTTGAAGAAATTATATTTGAAATTTAAAAAATATATATAAATTAATAGTACACGGAAAAAACTGAAAACAATCCACTTTAAAAAAAATAAATGTTCTTTTCCACATCCATCAGCATAACACGGTTGGCAACTTGGCAACCTAATGTTAAGACGCTCCGATCCATTTCCCATTTAAAAATATTTATTATATATTTTCTATAGCGTAATTTACACTGTAAGAGCGATGGATCTGAGTGAAGAGTATGCAGGGCTCCGTTGTCCATTTGGCGCTCCTTTAAAAGAAAAACGTGAAGCCAAAAAAATATATAAATTGTACATAAAAATAATTAAAATTGTTTATATAATATTATAGTATAATATATAGTTTCATAACTATCACGTCAAAAAACTAAAGACAATTAGTTATATTAGACATACTAAACGTGTTTTCATAGTTTGTCAATTTTGTGTATAACAGTAAATATATATGTTAGATCATTTTTAAAAAAGGTGAGCCCTGTCATATCTCAGTGGCACAAGCGTGTTACTGTAAACGACAGTTTGTGGGTTCGATTCTCACTCGAAGAAGTAAAATATTCAATTATTCTCACTCGAAGAAGTAAAATATATATTAAAATATTAAATTTCAGATAAAATATTAATATTTTCATTTTTTCTGGTTCAGGGAAAGCGCGGCGTTGAGTCTCGCCACTGCGCACACAATGCTTCAAATACGGTGGAAAATGGGAAATGGAAAGGAGTCCTTACTCTAGGTCCTATAGTTCACTCTGCCTACCCTAACCCTGGAATACAGCCTGAAGCTGATAATGATAGTAATAATAATTTTAAATAAGTATATAAATAAAATTAATATTATCCCAAGCAGATCTATCAAGGGTAAGCGTGAGATTAGGTTGAGTACACGCAAACAGTAGAAGCTACGTGAGCAGCATGGAAAGCCCCTAACGTTATTCACACTCGAAGAAAGGGTCGGGCCAAAACTGATTTTAACAAATATTTAGTATTTCTTGCCCAGCGAGCTTATCTTATTTGAGAAATTCTTAGATGTATATTGTTTTATTTTGTAAGAGGCTATTCTTGAGCCAGGGAGATTCGACTTCGCGAGAACAAAGCAATTTAGATATTCAGTTCTTAAGGGATGGTAAATAATTTTTAAATTAATCGTCGATGTTATCGTTTGGCAGTGGGGCAACGTTTGATTGTAAAAGCGACGGAAAATGATTTTTTGTCGAAGCCTGTCGTGGCGCAGAGGCGCAGGCGTACGACTGAAAACTTAATAAGTGTTGAGTTCGATACCCACTCGATGAAATGAAATATTTAATATTTTCATTTCTTCGTTCTGGTAGGCAAAGCGTAGTATTGAATTCCACCTCTAAACATGCAATGCCTCGAATTCGGCAGAAATTTGGAGAAATTTGGACGCAATGGAGTGACATTAGGTTCCCAAGTCCTCTCTGCCTACAGTGCCGTGTATGGAATACTTGGCAGAATAGGGAAAAATAAAATTGATTCCCTATTCTGGTATGAAAATATGCGGCGTTAAGTTCCGCCAGTCAACACGCCAAATGCCAATATTATACTAGATTCTAGAATTTAGAAGCTATCTCTAATATACATATATAAGCATTATTTATTTCAATGTTTCCATATACTCTAATAGATGAGAAAATAAAGAGCAACGACAACTTATTTCGCTCTCCATCCATTCACACTTTGTCTACTTATATAATAGAGCGTCAAGCACTTAAATAAAAATAATTCCCTTAAGGAGAAAAAAATCAACATCCGGTGAGAAAAAAGAAAAAAAGAAAAACAATAACACGATTGATAAGTAGTATCTTCCTTTTATTTGACAGCTTATATTTGTGAACGTCTTTTCTTTATATACAAATAATATAACACCGCCTTTATAATTTAATACAATAAAAAAATACTTTAACATTCAAATTTTATTTCTCAAGCATTCTTATTGATATTTTGCATATCTTAATTTCCACGCAAGACGCTTAGGGAACTGAAACGGAAAAGAAAGGTATGCCGTATTTCTCTTACAAACAATAAAATGCTAGAACAAAAAGAACGTCGGTTGAAATTTATTGCCCCTTTTCCATTGCTTTAAACATTGAATAGTATTGTTTATTGAAAAAAAAACTGTTAGTATTGCTTCGGAATCGTTAAGACAGTAGTCAATTCGAATCCCGCGGAAAGCTATTTTTTTGTTGTTCCCCTGAGTGGAAATAAACCCTCAACCGTGTTTTACCACTGAGTAAATTAAACTTTTATAACTATTATTTCCATATCATACATTTTAAATAGGATTCATTGTGAACATCAATAAACTATATAACCTGTATGAAATATATTACATTACGCTAGCCGGTAATTAACGATATGTTATAACGATTTATTACGCTTAAAAGTGATTTAACTTGATTGATTGGTGGCGTACATTAGACTGACTTGCATACAGATAGCGAACTAATCAATAATTGAGAGCTTTTTTCTGTTACTATTTTAATTTTATTTTTGTTACAAGTAATTGGGGTCTTTCGAGGTGCAGTGGTAATGGAGTGTTAGTTGTAAACGTGAAAGGTTCGATACCCTCTGGAGTGAATGAAAGATTTAATATTTTCTCTCTGGTATCGAGGTAAAGCGTGGTGTTGAGATCAGCCTTTTAACACTCTATGGTTTAAATTCGGCGGAAAGTGGGGAACTTCAATTGATCGTTGACTTCACGAAGCTTAAAAAAATGTTCAAAATAATATATATATATATATATATATATATATATATATATATATATATATATATATATATATATATATATATATATATATATATATATATATATATATATATATATATATATATATATATATATATATATATATATATATATAATACGAAAAAAAATCATATTAAAAAATGGATCATAATGCTTAAGAACAGAATAACGATGCCGTTGTGGCGCAGCGGCACGATGTCTGGTGGAAGAACAGTGATAAACATGAACATGATATCAATACAAGAAGTAAAAACAAGCTGATCACTCCTAGCTTTCGTCTTCAAAAATATAGTATGTTTAACAAATTTTCGCAAGTAATTTTAAAAATACCACTTCAAAAATTTAAAGTTAAAGTAAAAATATATTGTTGGGCAAAACATATTATTCAATTCAAGATGATTACCATGATAAGAATGCGTAGGATTAAATACTATTGGTACTCACTCAGGAAGCTAATTATGTTATATATTTACTTTAATTGATGTTTGGAAAAGATCAACTGTTGAGTTTCTTGCCGGCTCTTCTCAGCAGACCCGCCTTCCGAGCCAGTAGTAGCTTCCTGTAGGATTGACACATATCTATGTAACTTGACGATTCAATAGTACTTGTAATGGCCTAATTGAATAAAGAATATTTTGATTTAAATTTTTAATACAGCAAACTTGTGGTCACGTCAACTTCACAAGATTTCTGCAAGATCTTAAAATTGAAATTTCATACAGTTTCTCCGCAACTTTTCAATTATATTTCAGAACTTGTATTCAAATAGGTCATATGTTTAAAACTTATGTATGTTATGGTAGTTTATGCTTCGTCTGTCTTGAATACAAAATGGAATTTATATTTCTGTCTTGTCGTGGCGCAGAGGCAACAAGCGTGAGAGTGTAAAAGGTTCGAATCCCATTAAAGATAATAAAATATTTCATTTCATCGCTCTGGGAACAAGGCAGAGCGCGGCGTTAAGTTTCGCAAAAAAACAATGCAAAGACGAATTGTTGGTTTTCCGCACTAATTCAACGTATGTTTAAAGAAATTTTACACTGCTCTTTTTCTAGCCGGAGAAATTTTACACTGCTTTCTTTCTAATAAATTTCGTTGATGTAATCTAAGTTCCAGTAAGACGCTGTTTCTTTTTCTTTTTTAGATTCATTATGTATCCCACTATAGCAGTATAGGCAAAGGGAACCTGGGGCCCTAGTATTAAGATACTGTTTTCATTACGACACTGATTCCTTTCGTCGAATTCTTGATACAGAGCATGTTGAGTGATGCAACTCAACTCCACATTTGCCTCTTTACCAGAGTCTAGAAATGGAAATAAATATTTCATTCCCCCGAGTCGAAATTGACGGTCACGTTTATAGTCGGTCGTATGTGCCCCTGCACTAGTAAGCCTCAGACGCTGTTCTTGTATAATACAAAATTTTTATGTAAAGTCTTAATTCAATATCATTTCATGTTTAAAAAGTCGTTTTACTTGTCGCTCCTTTTGTGGAAAAATGCAAGAGAGAATTCAAAACAAATTATAGGAGTCTGGTGCAAACTTTAATAAACCTAGTCGGGAAGTCTACACCTTAAGTTTTAAACTAGTTATAAAGCTCTTTCCGCTTCAGTGTTGATGATATGCTTAAATTTATTAAACATAGGATTTCCATATATGAGAGTTATATTATAAGTGATAAGTATTTTGAATATTCAATATGATGTTAAAAGTATATAGTGAAGTATTTATATATATATATATATATATATATATATATATATATATATATATATATATATATATATATATATATATATATATATATATATATCTATATATCTATATATATATATATATATATATATATATATATATATATATATATATATATATATATATATACATACATACAATTTTACTGTCTGTGTATGATTTTAAAGTAACCATGATTTTGTAAGTGATACCAAACTAGATATAACCACAACGAAAATGATAATATATTAAATATTTAATTTCCTCGACTGACGACCGAACCACAGCCTGTCGATTTACAGCACGTACGCTTGGGCCCCTGCGCCACGTCTTACTTTTCTCGTAATTTGATACACAAGTTTCACCTATTGTGGGGGTCTATGAAACAATACTTTGGTTTTAATATATATTCAGCTTGTCCGATACGTCGGATAGCTGGGTCACGAATCTCATCACAATTTATCATCAGTTTTTCATAAACTTACACGCCTCGCCTCACAATCACGTATTCGTGCATTATAATATATTTACGGACTCTGATACGATCCTAACTTCATTATTTATATTTTTACTGTTTTTTAATGAGGAAATGAACATTTATTCAATGTTATCTTTTTATACTAAATCAGCATGTATTTAAATTTATGTAGGTATTTGATTTATGTTCTGAAGTCTAGTGAGGCCTGTCGGTGCGCTGGGACACAAGCTACAGTCATCGGGAAATTAAAATGTCTAATTAACTCGGGAAATTAAAATATTTAATATTTTCCAATGAAATATTTATTATTTTTTAATATTTTTGCTCTGGTTACAAGGTAAAGTGCGGCGTTGAGTTCCGCCATTCTTCATACAATGCTAAAAGTTCAAGAAAGTGGGGAGCGTAATGGAGAGTCTTAACTCTAGGTTGCCAAGATCCCTCTGCTTTCCTTGTCATGTGCTGGATACGCGTGAAGCTGAAAATAAGTCTATTTTATATACCTTTTAACACGTATTCACTAACGTCGTGGCACAGGGGCACAAGTGTGAAATGTAAAGGCAACAGGTTATGGGGTCTGTTCCCACTAGAGTAAATGAAATATTTCATATTTTAATTTCTATTGAGATCCGCCACTCAAGACGTAAAATCTCAATAGGGCTTAAAGTGGGGAACGAAAGTGTTTCCATGGAAATTGAACGTCCTTAGCACTAGGTACAAGTTCGTATCTGCGAGATATAGTGTGATTCTGAAAAAAAATAATAATTTTGAAGTAACGTCATAATATGTATCTAGTCTAGTAGTCGTCATCATTTTTTTTAATGTTTTTTTTATATATTAATAACTCACTTTAAGGCGAAAAAGAATAAATATAATTCTCGACCATCACTAGAAACGCCTTCTCCGTCTTTTGTATAGTAGAATTATCATTCCTGTACAAAAGCCAAATACAAATAAATGACATACTTAGAAAATATTCCATCGAGAAGTGGTATAGCAAGAACAAAAGTAATTTGAAGGTTCAAAGCGGCAAATAATATATTTTGAAGTGGTAGGTAAGCTGCGCAAGTCAACAACAAGCAAGAACCTATTGATGAAGTTAAACATCGCCTTGGCTTTTGCCATTATTTTCAGCGGAGCCATGTTACTCGAAAATCAATAAATTAAATTTTTAATTATTGATAAATTAAATTGATTTACTAAGTGATTTAAACTTATAAAATAAGAAAATCACTTTTAAAGTATTCATGTTATTAATATGTATGTGATGTATTGATAACTAAGTGTTATCAATTTTGTTATTTGGAAGTTATTTGGAAGTATTGGTCTCGTTAAATAAAGCGCAGCGTTGAGTTTTGATGAAGCATATGGGGAAACTCAACATGAACCAAAACTTGCAGGAAAATAGAAAACGATATGTTTACGCTACATTTCCTCTGGCTTTATTATTATTTAAACGGAGTGGTGTTGAGTGTTACTTGCTACATTTTATATGTTAATCTAATATATTAAACAACTTTGTGCTTGCCTACTAGGTCAGCTAAACGCGAACAATATTATTATGTCAATTTCTCTGCGAAGATTTGACACCATAAACTTTTAGTCCGGCATCGAATGTTATAATATCAAAATTATTGTACATCGTATTTTAACACCCATTAAATTAGATACCTATTATAAAAGAAAACATATAAAAATCGATCGCAATTAATAAAAAAATACTACCGTATCTGCGAAGTAACGACGGAAGCGCGACCCAATTTTCAGCCGTATAATGCTCGGACTAATTACCCCTTGATGATAACGGCGTTATATGAAAAAAAGTGGTCAAGTTCGAGTTGAACTCGCACACTGATAGTTCAGTATACATTTTTGTAATAATTGTCAGTAAACAGGAAGTACAGCCTATACAACTGGCAAATTTAAATATTCCGGATATTTAGCAACTATTTTATATAAAATTTACTAAAGTTGTAAACACTTTGTAACGTTTTTTCTGTTATACACTTGTAAATTACCATGTCTATATTTTTATATTTATTTGTACTGTAAGCTTTCAATGCTAGCCAGATTGTATAGTTCTGAGTCAGGGAAATAACATCCAATACTTTGCGAACCTTGTATTTCTAATATGCTACATAAACAAAACACAAAAAAAATATTTAGGGATTTTTTTCAACTTCATGCTATATATCTCACACATGGCGCTCATAGCAGAGTTGACGGAGGTAATTTAGGAACCTAGTGTTGTGTTTCTACCTAGTTTCGTTTCGTTCCCCACTTGCCACCGATTTTAGTGTATTGCGTGTTGAGTGGTGGAACTCAACGGAACGCCTTGTTACCAGACTGAAGAAATGTAAATATTTAATATTTCGTTTGAAAATATAACGTATTTTATTTTTCCCAATTTAGACCAACCCACTATCTGGTGCTCTTACAGGCCTAATCTTTTGATTGTCTTAACCTATAATTAAACTTCTTTTGTATATTACCGGAGAATTTTAAACCTGAATAGTTGATATAAATTTCTGCTTAAAGCTCGAATTTCACAGATTTCTGAGAATGTTATAAAAGTTTAGTGTTTTTTGAGATGCGGAACCCTAAAAAATTGAACCGTAACATAAAACTCATTTCCTAAGGGTTACGAGATTAATTGATGTCATAAAACATCGCTGCTGGATATCCGTGAACGTTGTAATAATCGCAATATTATTAACTATTAATTATACTTAATTGGCTTTCTTTAGTTATTATATAGTAGTTGATATTATTTTGCTGTTATGTTCTACTTAACACTAACAGTCTAGCTGACAAAGCATGTTAATATCAGTTCGATACTCTTTCGGCTATTGTTATATTTTTATTACTTTCACATATCTGCTCTCGTCAGTCAATACATAACGTTTCAAAATCAAGGGATTGTAGAGTCTTAGCGCTAGGTACTAGGGAGTGATGCTACTTGCATAGTTATGCTACCGTACATTGCACAATCACAGCATTCAGCCTGTATAGCCTCTTCAAAGATCAATTTGGATGCCCTTCAAATAACGCAAAACAAACATAATAAAATGTTCAAGATAAAAAAAAAAAATTTTTTTTTTGGAAATTTTAATGAAAAGTTAATGCAAATAAAAAATAAATGAAATTTTAAATTAATTGTACATACAAATTAACTTAGTTTATTTGGTAATATTCTATTTTTGTTTTTTAGCTTCACGCTGTATCCTACACGAGGCAGGGTAGGCAGAGGGAACTTGGGAACCTACTACTACTTACTACTTTCCACTTTCGTTCCCCACTTTCCGCCGACTTTGAGGCATTACGTGTTGAGTGGCGGAACTCAACGCCGCGCTTTGCCTTATTATTTACTTCTTAAATAAAATATAACCATACGAATAGCTAAGATTGTAAAGTGCTATTCTAGTTAATATTATTCCGTATCCATGTTTCTAATATCTTCAATTTATTCGTCAGCGAAGTAAACTAACTCACTAAAATGTACACAACCAATTATTTATTGTAAGCGAATTCTTGCGGAGCATGAGAAGGCTTGACTTCTGTTGATCGAAATCCGGTTAATCGACGCTGTAATGTATTTGCATTTCTTAAAGAAAATACAGGAGTAACAGAAAGCAACAGTATTGATGATATTTTACTTAGTCTTTTGTATTTAACTTTAGTCACATAAAATTTTAAAATTAAAACTCTGACAACATTGATTAATATCTATTCAATGAAAAACTAATCGATTTTCTAAAATTCACAGCCAAAGTATCATTAATCACTTTTCACAAAAAGAAAACACATAGAAAATTCGGCTCAGACATTATACTGGAACTAAGGAAAAATACCTACGTCATTCTTTGTAATTATCTAGGAGGATTATTCTGGATAATTAGGATAATGATATATTATCATTATCGTTGTTTCTTTTATTATTATACTAAGTTAATGATGAATCGACATTAAAACTGATAGTATATCAGCTAGAAACTAATTGACGTCTTTAAGAGCGACTGTCATACAATATAGTTTAGTTATACGTGCATTTACTGAATGCCAAGTAGGTATTTCCAAGTGCACCACCACCTGCTACACCATTTATCGCTCTTCAAGGCACTATTATATAGTATAAATTACACTTGATTGCTCTCTTATTCTTCTTGTTATGTAAAATAGAGTATATATAAATATACATATAAAAATATTATAAAGTCTCAGTTTTTGAAAATTGTTAGTATATTCTTTTAAAATGTTAAATGATATTGAAGTATTTGTTTTTTTTACACGCTACACCACACGCACGCATACTTAAAGAAGGGTACGCAGAGGGAACCTAGAGGCAATCATGGCTTTAGATTTTGTGAGTTTTGACTCTTTAAGGGAAGGAAATGTAAATTATATAAATTTTATTTATATATATATTTATATATATATATATATATATATATATATATATATATATATATATATATATATATATATATATATATATATATATATATATATATATATATATAAAGTGACTAGAAAAATCGATACACAAAAAAAATGAATGAATACACAAAAAAAAACTTTAATTAATAACTAAAGTGAATTGACATTTTTTAAACTTTAAATACTTTTTTTTAGTCAAATATTGACACATTAATAAAAATAAAAAAGAAAAACAGAAATTGCTGTCTGAAACATACCTTGCTGTAATCGAATAGGTCGAATTTTTCGATACAAAAGCCACCATCAATCACACAATTTGTATGTATCCCTGTCACGACTGTGAAAGAATTATTGACGTTCGTGCACAAAAGAAATAACTTCACGTACGACTGAATTACTTACCTCGTAATGCCTAATATATTAGGTATTCCCACTATAAAAAAATTATAAATATTAAAGTGATCATTTTGTTATGTTATTTTTAATATATTATATATACAGACAAATTTATTATATAAAAAGGAAAAAAAAAGGTGAATATTAGTTATACTATAATAAAAATATATCTTTTTTTATTAGCTGGCTTAGTTAAAAAATATTTTTTAGTTGAGATAAGGTAGAAAATTAAACGCGCGTATACTGTAGTACAGCATGAGAGAGTAAACTACTCGTAGATGGTTGTGTGATCGAATGCCTGGGGGGACTCATTGTTGGATTATTTTCTTTTCATATTCGCGCTCTGGTAAGAAGACAATGTATCAGAAACTCGGTGACTGATTGACTTAACGGTGGTTAGAGAATGGGGTTGTACTATAGATTGTATGTATCTTGTGCACTGAGCTTAAGATTTTTATCATCATTGCTCGTAGTAAAATTAGTTTTTATATATGCGACTCTACTTATTTATATCTATTCGGTACATTATTATCGCAATGAAAAAATAATTGATTAATATTAGAAAAACATAAATATTGCTAAGCCTGTATCTAAATTGCATTCACTGAAACACATTTCAATACTCTTCATCGTTTACAGTGGAAATCACGTCCGATTGTGATTGTGGCAAGAATGTTCGCTGAGTTCCTCTACTGAATCGCAATGTTGATTATTTGAGAAAACGATCCAGCTGTTTGTCACTGGTGTAGAGTGCAGCTTTAAAACGTAGCGTAGATGTTAAAACTGTCTTCAATTCCATGATTTCTATATAAATTCTAATTTTCTTATTGTATATGTTAATTATAATTCTATTTTTATAAACAACTAATAGAAATGTTATGAAAAAAAATATTTTATCTTAACATTACACATTTTTAATAAGGCCTAAGGTACATCTGAATGCCTTTTTTTTATTCCTATTAGGCAAGTATAAATCTAGATCTATTTAAACTAATATTATAAAACTGAAACATTTTATCGATTTATCGAATTGAAGAAATATTTTTGTGTTAGACTATTTACATCACGTTAATCAATATCTTTTGATACGTTACGTTTCCGTTTCATAGTTTACGTACGGTACCTGTCAAGAGACTTTTCTTAAGTTCTTAGAACGTGTCCACAATTCTGAGCCATATTTTAGTTTTGCAATTTGACCACGTTTGCGATGCAGTAGTTTACGGTGCAGTCTATATATATATATATATATCTGTCGATCTGCACTCGGAGACTAGACTCGTGTATTGCTGCGCCACGAAGATGTAATGCCACTTTTTGCGTCAGACGCTACGAAACGTATAGCAAGAATTCAATACAAACTGCTCATATTTCAAATTGAAAGATCATTATTAAAGCCTAGCTTAACTTTTATAAATGGTAAAAAGCTTTTCCAAAACATCCTATATAAATGTAAATTAGTTATGTTGATTTAAGAATTTAATTACGGGTCTGTTTTAAGTCTGAGTCTCAATCCATTTGAAATTTTATAAAAGCATGAATTAAGAGAAAAGCACTACAATTTTTTCTTTGATCTTAAAATTGTTAATAAACTTAATTTTATATGAGTAATAGATCGTTAAATATTTGTAAACGACAACACAAAAGACACTTATTTAGAAATTGTATAAAAAAAATAACGTAGCAAGAGTAGAACCCGCACTTCTACAATTCCGCTACGTTACAAAAAATACGTTTTGTACATAATTATTTTTCTATCTTAAGTGTGGATTAAGACTTTAAAAAGACGTTTATGTCGAGTACGTACTGATTCAATTTAGATCTTCTTTTTAGTAAAATTCTTTTTGTCTTTGACTAGTAAAGTCTTATTATAAAAGCAAAGTTATTTGCTTTCATAGTTAAGAAATACTATAAAAGCAAGTAACTTTACTTTACGTTATGCAACGCTTCAGTATTACAAAATATTGTTAACACGTTCTCAATGCAATTATTTTGCTAACAGAGCTTTCACTGTAGATTTTTTTCAGCATGTAAAAGTTCTGACATATAGCTTGCGACTACAGCATGTTGCTATTAGTGAAATGCATAAAATAATTTCTGCAGAATTCACCCAGTAATAGTTCTCAGAGTAAAAGGATGAAAGTTGTAACTAAGCGGAAACTTTGTCACGAGTAACGCGCGGAAATTACGATATCTGACTTCCTTCATGCATTCTGATTAGATTGTAATAGTTCGCTGTAATAGTGAATCTATATATTTTAATAGTATTTTTACAGCTCAGCTTTCTTAATGCAGCTGGTGGCAAATAGAATTACTAAGTCATTACAGTTTACGTTATTTGCAGAACTAGAAGCCGTCGTGGTGGAGTGCCTCAGGTTCAAATCCAACGCATTGAATTGAAATATTTAATGTTTTCACTTCTTCGCTCTGGAGTCAAGTCTGGAACCGCGGCGATGAGTACCGTCACTCGTCATGGAATGCCTCGATCTGTTCCAGAAAACAGTACATTAGTGAACAAAATTACCGTCAGAAAATACAAATTTTGGACTATCTATTTGGTTTCATCTTCCCAATAGTCCTTTTAGAAATATCGCACACTTGCTGTGTGCTAGAACCTTCGCCACGAGTACAAAATTAAACAGCTTAGAGCTCTAGATGTCGAGTGAAGCAAAGTATAATATTAGCAGACTTAACCATAGCGTAACTGACGAAAGTGTCCTTTAAATATTTACATTTACACGTGTATGTTGAGCTGTGAAAATCCGTTTGGCTGTAAGTATGAAAGTTGTAGGATGAGTTCCTAAATGAAAAGATTATTTTTATTTTGATTCCTGTATTCTGTTAAGACATTGCACAGTGTTAAGTACCGAGACTCAACATACAATGTTTTAAATTAAGACAGTAGTGATAAATATGTTTTAGCATTAGTATTAATGTATTTCCAGTTATAAACGAAAAAAAAAAATAAGTATAAGGAGTTAAAATATATTTTAGCATTAGTATTAATGTATTTCCAGTTATAAACGAAAAAAAAAAAGTATAGGTAGTTAAAAATATTTTTCATATGAGCAACGATAATTATAATATTGAATTATAAATGAAAATAAAAATGATGTATAAAAATACTTTTTTACTAATAGCTGAACAAGTAGACCAAGTGTTGAGGCACTTCGTTCTTTTTAAGATTTAAAATTTTGAATTTACCGCAATTTGACTTGTTACCAAAGCAAGATAACGAAAACAATTCATCAAAATAACAGACAACTAGGGCGTTCAAAGTAATAAGCTTTTTTATTAATCACACTTTCCCTATATAAAAATAACCAAATAAAAGTTCAGTTGTCCGTTAAGCTAACAGGAAGTGACATAGATAGTTAAGGATATTGCTTAAAAGCGCATGAGATGTTTTACGTGTCGTTGCCCGCCCCTTTTGATACCTGAGGCGTGCACAAATCCTTCATTCTACAAATAAAATAAAAATGAAACAAGTTGACGCGTTTATGAACATGTTAGAGTTAGAATTATTAATAATATGTACTATATATCTATGGATACAGGGAATGATTCAGAAAATTAATCATCAAAAAAGTTTAAATTTATCTACAAAGGCCTGTAATAAATAATTGTATTAAATCTCATTTATTTTCCGGATATAACCTGATGTATTTTATATTATTTTATTTATGTTTGGGAAACATACAATTACAGTAACACATATACAATAAAATCACAAAAATTTTACATAAATCAATAAAGTTTCCACTTAAAAAAAAATAAAAAAAAGTATGGTCTAATCTATGGTCAAACTTTAAAGCTTCAGGCTGTCCTGGTAGTGTAGGCAGACTACCTTGGAAAATTTAGTGTTACTAGAACCAAAAAATGAAAATATTAAATATATCATTTCCTCGAGTAGGGATCGAACCCACAACCTGTCGTGCCGTACGTTTTTGCCCTTGTGCCAAGACAAAACTCGAAGCTGAAAGTTTCAAAGTTGGTTAATGTTACCTCTTCCAATTCCATTCAAATTTTGATTTTTCGTTTGCTATACACAACTAAGTTATTTCCATTTTCCTACGGCGAAGCTGCAAAAAGCTAAGTAGCATTTGAAAGTTCAAATAACTTATTATTTTAATATAATATTATGATAAAATATACATACAAATAGAAAATTTGACCATCTTTGAGTCATTCATTGACGTATAATTCTGTTTCTTATTTTAGGTTTTTTTGGGACGTAATTAATATTGACATTTGCTACTAATTATAAAAACGTATAAAAAATTCAACGCAACAGGATTAGAACCCGCACGTCTTGGAAACCGCCCAAGCACCTTGACCAACTAAGCCATACGTTCTTATCAAGCTACGTCGAAATTCTTATAAGCTTGTTACAAATTATTCATTTTGTTAGCATCTCTATAGGGAGATTTTAACAAATTTCCGCTACCCAAAGAGAATTCGTTAGAATAATCGCTTGTCAAGAAAAAATGCTATTTATTTAATATTTTAACTATCTTTTACATATTATTCCACACTTCATTCTTCCACACATAATTCTTATTTAAAATTAGTATGTTTCTTTCCTAAGTGTGAAATAACACGTTAAACATAACATGTTGAACAGCTTGCCTCACATTTTCTAGCCAGATTTGAAAAGTAACAACATTGAAATCGTCCTCTGGAGAGAAAAGGAACATACATACATTAACATTCATTGTCAAGGTTCATACATATTGTTCAAAATCGCGGTGTGCCATTATCGGATACCTATAAACCCTATCAATTTTTATATTATTTTCTTATAAAAAACCTTTATAAATGACAAAATGTCAGACTCGACCGGATTGTTACCACCCCCGGCATTTAAGACCGGCGTTAAGTAGTGGCTTTGGCCACTGCGTTTCGCATTAGGTAATGCCGGGCCCCGGTGCCCATCCACCTTAAAAGACGGCAACGCTCCTGTGGAGTTCTCCGCTCGTATGCCGTCTCTTCAATAAAAAAAAAATGTCACAAGATTTAAGGCATTCATATTATATGAGAAGTTTGTTTATAATTATATTTTTTATCTGCAGATGATACAGAATAAAACCATTTCTGTCTATTAGCGACGAAACGAATTTCTATAGAATATGATATATAAACAAAAAGGAGAAATAAAGAACAAGATTCCGGTTAAATTGTGTTTCTTTCACAAAAATGAGGTATTTGTATTTAACTCAAAGATTTTATTGTCAGTGACCATTTTATATTTAAACCTACGTGGGTCATTGAAGTAAGGAGCTGACCACACGATAGATTCCTATTTCCCATTAAAAAGGCCAGCTTCATGTTTTTTCCTGCAAGACCACGTTTGAAATTTTATTATAAATATTAGTTAAAGATATTTGTTTCTGAAATTAGTTATACTTCTTATAAAATTTTTGCTTGTTTAATATAGATTGTGAAGTTAGATATACTTCTAATTAGAAATTTTCTTGTGAAATATAGACATTACATTTTACAAAATATACCAATAAATTTTACTTAGAAACCATCGAAATACGAGTACAAGCAATGAAAACCTTCTCGGCGTTGTCCAAATGAATTAGAATATATCTGAAGGTCACACCGAATACAAATAGAATAACTAAAATGGCAATAACTTAAGCTTCTGAAATCGTAAAACAGTAGTCTCTTTAGAGTCCATTCGTTCAATTTATTTCGTATTATAGAAAAGCACAACAGTTAAAAAATCACTTAACTTTATATCGTTGCTCAAAAGTTATAAAATATGCCATAAATACGCTCTTAGTTGGTTCAACATTTGGAATTAGATTGGTATAATAACTTTTCATTGTAAAGTTATTGTTTTGACTCTGCCTTATAAAGCTTTCCGTTTTGATTGAAATTATAACACATTTCCTCAAAGTTATTTTGGGCAGCGCTATTATTGGCAGGCTTTTTTAATCAAAGACAGGCACCCGATCGGATCCCAAAAGCCGAAGGCTTACAAATCTCGTACTTCAATTATATACGTTCTAAGCGATAATTCGGTTAAAATACTTATATACCGTGACAATATTTTAGCTTCACGCTGTATCCTGAATTTGAGGCATTGTTTGTACCTTTCCACTGATCTTGAGGCATTGCATGCTGAGTGGCGGAACTCAACGCCGCGCTTTGCCTTATTACCAGAGCGAAGAAATGAAACATTAAATATTTAAATTGAAAATATTAAATGTTTCATTTCCTCGTCTGAGGATCGAACCCAGAACCTGTCGGCTACAGTCACACGCTTGTGCCGCTGCGCCACGACAGGCCTTTTTTATTTATCCATTATTTTTATTTAAAAATTATCTAAATCCGTTACCTGTAGGTATATAATATATAATTACTTCTTAAATATCTCTTGTCAATTCAATCAGTATAGTCAGTTGCGTAGATTACTGTGATTGTATTTAATATTATATTAGTGTTTTAAGATAAAATTGGTTGATTTATCTTGTTTTCTTTACTGTTATGAACTCAACTCTTTAGGAATTTTAGTTGAGTTAGCTTACAAATAATATCGCATTTATTAGAAAAAGGTTGAGTTATTCCATGCGCTCGAAGTACACGGTATTTCTCGTGTACACCTCCTATATAAAAATAGGCTATATGTTGCCCTATTATCTCTACCTTTAAAAATATCCCATAAAATGAAGTTCAGCTACATTGGACAGAACAAATAGGAGACACCAGAGAATATTTGATTGTGTTAAATAAATAAAAACCATTTCTAAAAACACAATTGTTTTGAAATTATCGACAGCAACTCAAATTTTGTTTTAATGATATACATAGATTTATAGACTGATAATCCTTAGTACGTTCAGTAATTTTTTGTGAATTATTTACGGTATTTTATTATTTCTTATAGTGCCTGCCTCTTTTTTAATGTCAAGCAAATTTAGAGCTACATTAAAACATTGTAGCATTATTGTACGTCTTCGCCCCCAGGTTTCTCTAAGAGCCCTATTAATCAAGGCTCAAAGCACAAGCGTCGTCACTTATCATCATATGAACACACCTAAATATTAAACCTAAAATGTGAGTAATTTTTTCTACACAGTCAAAATAAAAATAAATTTAATTTTGTCACAAAAACCGATTTTCGTAAAAATGTTTTATCTCAATGATAAATTGTAACAGAATAATTGTAATGACAATTTCGTTCATTTTACACGAGTATATTTTTTATCTATAGCAATCCTATATGGATTGCTATAGATAAAAAATATAATATCGTATCGTATAATAAAATTAAAATTATTATCTGTGCTCTAAAAAAACAGCACAAACTACAAGATACTAAATCACAAACAACCGATTTGAAAACACTGTCCTGCACACATCTAGTTGACCTGGGAACCCAATGTTAAGACACTCCGTTCCTATTAAGACACTCCGTTTCTGAATTTCCTGCAATTCTTGAGGCATTGCTATGCCAAGACTGAGACAGAAAAATAAAAATACTACATATTTTATTTGTTGGAGTGGGGATTCCGGAGTCTCTTTACAGTCGCTCGTTACAGCTCATATAGGTCCTGTCTTATTTATTTACAGAAAAAAAAACTACATCATAGAAATCTATTGACTATTGAATTCCAATAAGCCTGTTATGAAGTATTTCAGAATTATGTATTATCGAACACCCAGGAACTATATTAGGCTCATTCAGTAACAATTAATTCGTTTTCTTTGAAAAAAATTATCGTCATTGGCAAAGACATACAAAAATATGAAATTACCATTCCACAGTCATAATTACTTCGCGGCGTTAGCTCATATTATGTTTTAGAGAAGCTCGCTGATAACATTGCCGCAAGGTAAGTGACAATGTATGTATATTTCTATCTTATTCTAACACATTTATTTGCAATAAAACCGTCTCAAGTTTAACAATTCCAAAACTGTTTAGCGTAACAGATTAATGTAATATTTAGATATTATTGTAACTTTATAAGAATTTGCTTTATCTAAGTTATTAATAAGCTGAGGAGTATTTTTGGTTGACTGAAAAATCTCAGGCACAAATGGATGAAATTGAAAAAAAAATTTTTGTGTTATATAACCTCCAAAATGTGCTAGTATACATGAATGGGGTTCAGAACATTTACGGACTTAGAGATGGTGTCTCCACAGCCTTAACACCATGAATGAAGTTCCCATGAAGGTACCCTCATGAATGAAACAAAAAATGATGGGAAAAGCCCATAGTCTATGTATTAAGTAAAATATATATATATATATATATATATATATATATATATATATATATATATATATATATATATATATATATATATATATATATGTATATATATATATATATATATATATATATATATATATATATATATATATATATATATATATATATATATATAAATATATATATATATATATATATATATATATATATATATATATATATATATATATATATATATATATATATATATATATATATATATATATATATATACGTAACGTTCTCGAAGTTATTATTGATATCCTACGTACTTCAAATTATTCGACTTTATCCTTTCCTAATTGCTTATCGAGAGTTCGAACAAACATCAGATATATTTAATCAGTATGAAAGAAATACATTAAGAAGTCTGAAAAGTAATTAGTGTATTAAAAAAACCGACCAATTGAGAGTTGGAGTTGCGCACGAAGGGTACCATTACGCGCGTACCATTATCTATAAAAAGGACAACAGGGCACGTAACCAACGCGGTCTTTTATGTGTATGTCATGGCAGCTTAAATATATATTGTATTACATTTTTAGTATTTATTATTTTGGAGGTAACAAAAAATTGAAAATGATCTACGAAAATTTCAACTGATTCAGAAGTACGGTTTATAAGATACAATCTGGTGACAGACACACACACACACACACACACACACACACACACACACACAGATGGACAGATGAACAGCGGTGTCCTAGAAGTTGGGTACCGTTTTACCTTTTGGGTGCACAACCCTAAAAAACTGGTTTGAGATAGGGATTTAATTTTTACTCGCAAATAATATATTTTCATAAAGAGAATGTCTCAAACTTGAAATTATGACGGAACTTGGAATAAAGGAGATACCAGTATCAATTATTACTAACCTAACTTAGTTTCACACTTTATCCCTAGCGGTGTAGCCAGAGAACATACCACTTTCGCCTCTTCCACTGTCATCAACCTATGGATAGCTCTTCGGGGAATCCTGGTGCTTTTACGTGTCATAGATACTGTATTTTCGAAGGTTAGCCAAGATCTCCCATTCCCACTCTTACCAGGTATTAGTAAAAAAAATACAATATGAATATTCAATAAAATAACTAATTAATAACAAAGGCATTTCCAATATATTACTTGAGTGATTGTAAATTAATCAAAACCTACTTGATATTATGAAGTGGAACAGAATTGTTATAGACAGTACAAATGTACTCGTAATATATTAAGCATTTCTATAGACATTGTTAACTGTAATATTATATGTTTAAATAGCGAGCATATATTGTGTTGGGAGTGGTTTGATCTAACTACCTTTGTAGTCTGTTTCAAATGCGGTTTAATTTCAAGACTAAATTATAATACAATTGTTACTGAAAATTATTATTCATTAAAAATAAACTGAATGTTAATTATTTCTTTTGATAGAATTCATTTGAATAAAAATATGTTAGGATGTGTTTATGATTTATAGAAAAACACATACAATATATAAAATATTACTGTTTATTGTTTTCTTATTCTGAAAAAGAAAAACCAGCGTAAGATCAAATAATATATATCTACTGCAGTATAATTCGACAGGTCATTTAAAAACGGCCACAAATTGAATAATGATGCAATAATTAATCGTAATATACACTGATGAAGCAAGAATGATTCGTATCTACAATTTGTATACAACGACAACCAATACAAATTCTTTTGGCAACACTATACAGTACCAGAGGCTAGATCATCAAATTAGAGACTAACCTAAAATCAAAATGAAGGAAAATTCGAACATGACATAGTTAAGCAAAAAAGATCAAAGTACGTTTCAGCGGGAAGAGTGCCGAGCTGTTTAAAAGGCGGTCGGATACTCAGTTTACAAGCTTACCGCCCACGCACGTGACATGAAGCTTACGAAAAGCTTTTAAAGAAAATTCCAAAATTTTATGAAATTAAATTTTCCTTAATTTTATGAATGTTGTTATGTATTAAGAAAGATCGTTAAGTGGTTTCATTTACTTTGTTTAGTCTGGATAAATATTTTCTTGAAAAATATGTCTTATATTAAAATAATTTCAAAATATCTAATGTTTTTTTGTACATACGTCTACATAAATGTATTTATTTGTTTATATTAGGATTTATTTGTAACATTCTTTAAAATATTTAGAATATTTATATAACTAACTAAATAAGCATCATTCCAAAAGTCAGAAAGGACTATTTTAAAAGAAAGGGCTATTTTATTGTCCGTGTGCCTTTAAATTAATTATATTTATTTATTATTTGTCTGTGGGCCTTTAAATTAATTATCTTTTTAAATTTAATTTAATTCATCACATTCTCATGATTTTGTAGAGCTCGGAACATGGACATGTGTTTTGGTCTATATATCAACGCAATTAAAAGTAAATGTGAGTGTTTGTGTAAATTTTGCCACATGATAAACATTTACAGTACCAAAAATAGAACATTTTAAAGAAGAAAAACTTTACAAGTACATTAATTTAATTAATATCTCAATATCATATTCCATTTGTACGCTAATAATAGATTTAACATGGTATACGCACTGGACGACAAGCCTAGTGTCAAAGAACATAACTCGGTTACCTACTTCGCAATAAAATTTTAAAGTACCTGTACCAATGAAATATTGCGTTCGTCGGGCGAAATTTGCCAATATTTTCAAATAGCTTATTTCAAATGGATGAAATATTTATTTAAAATGGGAATTTATTTTAGTTTTGTATTTATTTTTATTATATAGGTATATGTATATGGGTATTTGAAATACAAAACAAAGTCTTTTTAAGTTAAATGTCATTTTGTTTGATGTTGTTTCTCGCAAGATATATAGGGAACCTAGTGTTAAGGCATTTCGTTCCCCATGAGTCATACTTTCGACGATTTCACATTATGTGTTGAGCACAAAATGAAGTTTCAGCGGATCTCAACGCCATACTTTGTCTTTTTATCATAGCGTAAGTCGAATCCACAACCAGCACGGGTAAACACTTCTCAAATGGTGTGTGCATGTTGTAATTGATTTTTTTAACCAATTTTATTAACTTTTAATAGCGGCCGTCGTGGCATTGGAGCAAACGTGACGATTATGAGTTTGATTCTTAGTTAGAGGAGTAAAATATTGAACGTTTTCATTTCTTCGCTCTAATATCGAGGCAAAGCGCAACGTTGAGTTTATTTACTCAATAAGTAATTCTTAATAGGTTCGGTTAGTAAGTTCTTAGGTTCCCTCTGCCTGCCTACTCTTCTATATGCGGGAAACTATTATAATGTTACAAACTGACGTGGAACGGAGTGTCTTAACACTAGGTTCCCAGGTTCCCTCCGCCTACCCTGCTATGTGCGGGATACAGCGTGAAGCTGAAAAAGAATGATAATGACATAAATTTAAATCAAACAACACGAGATCACGACAAACACTATTGGTACCCAAAAATTTACGACTAGGCAGGCCAAGGTTGATGGAAATCAACCATATTTAAAAAATATTTATATATTTCTGGTAAATCATTACGGTTGGCGAGCCATCAGCGGCTTTGTTCCCTTGAATTATGCTATTATATTTTTACTAATTTCAACTACTTTCGTATTCTAATGCCATTATCACTTTTACAACAATATTTATACTATAGTGAAAACTAAAACTTTAGCTTAGTGAAAGAAAAAATGTAACAATTTCGTCGAACTTAATATTTTAAAATTTTATTTTAAAGGTTTGCCAAATTATATAATTGTGAAAACTACATTAAAATCTAATTAGCCGTTTCTGAGATTAGCGCGTACAAACGCGCAGACAAATACACAAAAATTAAATAATTACACTATTTTGAGCAGTATTACATTAATAAAGTTCCCATAAGATATGTGTACATAGTCGTACATGGGTACAGGCATTGATGAGTTACTGATTTATGTATTGTAAGTATAGATATTAATATTCCATTTCCATCAACAGACCAGCAAAATGGTACCAGTTTCATGATAATAATGAGGAAAATGGTAAATAAAATGCTAAATTTCATCACTCCCCGGGCAGGACCCCATAACTCTTGATTACACGACAAATTTCATATATTATAGGACGAAGGAAAAAAAAAACGCTCTTGTCACTAAATTTGCATATCGAAATGAACACAGTACAAAAGTATTAATAATTTATTTATATCTGATAAAAAGAAATACTTTTAAAGTATAATAAGTGTAATGAGATTCATGGGCTAGCATCTGGGGCTCAATAGGCAGGTTAGAATTGAAATCACAAAAATGTATGTATAATAAAATCATTAATCAGTTAATCCACGTAAATTGTAACTTAAATTATTTAAATTTATATATTTTTTTAATAAATTCATATTATTGAATTGGAAAAATAATTTTGTTTAATAAATACTCTAATAGAATACTAGTAATACTGTAATACTTTTACTATACAATCAAAGGTGGGATGGGTAATATAGCCTATAGCCTTCCTAGATTAAAACGACTTTGAGATCAGCGCGCTCAACCAATCGAATTCAATGCACAAAGACAATTAAATACAGAGTTTAATTTTTTAATGATGAACGAAGAAAGAGGCTAAAAAATGTTGCATAAATGAATTATGGAAGTTTTCTTAAGTTTGGATAGTGATAAATGACGGAATACCTAACGCAGATACGAAAATCAGATAGATACTTTCTTAAAATTACTATACTTTTATTTTCCTTCTTTTTTGATCATCCTGCACAAAGCGTACCCTGGGCAGAGGGAGGGAACTTAGGAACCTAGTGTTAAAATGCTCGGTTCCGTTTCGCGTTTGAGGCATTGCGTATTGAGTGGCGAAACTCAACGCCGCTTATTGCCTTGTTAAAAAGTAAACATTAAATTTGAAAATATGAAATATTTCATTTTCCCGAGTAGGGATCGAACCCACAGCCTGTCGCCTTTAGAGCCACCCCTCTAGCTAAATACTATCTAAATTAAAATCAAAATACATTCCAAGTTTCCAGACTTATTAAATTGAGACAGATTTTACTAAATTGAGTACGACTAGTTTCCCACTGCCACCTTGGTGTACAGAATTAAATAATTAGAAAAAACTCGCATATAATAAATGTAGGCCTATCGTGGCACACGCCTGTGCCCCACAGGCGTGTGACTGTAAACGCGGCGTTAAATTCCGATACTGTTAAATTCAGCGGAGAGTTAGGAATGGAGTAGAGTGTCTTCATACTAGGTTCCCTAGGTTCCCTAGGCCCTCTGCCTGCCACCAGCCCTGCTACGTGCGTCATAAATTTGTACATCACGTCATGCTACTCCCATTTTCATTAACAGACGAAGTGTTTCGAGAGGAAGCTTAGAATGTATAATACTTGAACATTATATGAGATTAAAGTAAGTAGTACCTATGTCGACAATTTGTAACGTGTCGCGAGATTACATTGCAAATGCTTCCTAAGACTTACAAGATAGATTAAAGTAACGTGCAACGGAATTATAATGTTGTAATTTTAAAAAGATCAGCATAAAATGAACAGTGTTTGTTAGACAACCATCTATCTATATCCTAAGGATAAGTCACAAAAATTATTTCTATTAGCAATCATTTAATATTTAACATTGCTTAAGGAATTATGTACGTTAGATTGGATCTAAAAATTAATTATAACGTTAGTAAATTTAAATTTTGTATTTACTGTCCTAAGCGTGGGATAACACTTTAAAAAAATAGTAAAATAATAATAACGTTTCAATTTAGCCTGTTGAATGTTTACGTATGTTAGACAGATGCTTGATGAAGTGTCGTTTGAACGTATGTATACGAGTACATGTTATTTTATCAAAATAACAAAAAGAGTACATTGTGTAGGTGTTCAACTCTATTAAAGGAAATAGTTATTATATAATAAATTTTGTTATAATAAAGATCTATCGTGGTGTAAGGGCACAACCGTGTGACTGTAAATGTGACAGGTTGCAGATTCGATCCCACTAGATAAAATGAAATACCGTAAATATTTCGTTTGTAATTATTAAAGTTTCAAACGAAAAGATTGCACGGTGTTGAGTTCCGCACTCAATACGCAATGCCTCGAATTCGAAGGATAGTGGGAAACCGAACGGAGTGTCTTAACACTATGTTCCCAAGTTCTCTCTACCTACCCTACCATATGTGGGTTATAGCCGAAGCAGTTTTTTTTGTCATACTTAAACAAAACACGAGGCTCGGTGAAAGAACTCCATTATCTTTATGTTTGCCGAAAGTGAAAACCATTATTGTACTTAATATAGGGCTTCTTACTCATACTTTCTTTTCACGAGAGATATACGAGTATACCTAAATAACGTTACATACATACTCGTATGTATGTAATTAAAGTTAACGTTAACGTAGACCGTATTGGCTCATTGCGCTAACATGTAAACTGGACGGTTTTCCGTTCGATTCTCACTTATTCCCCTAAATTATGATTGTGGTTATTGGTAGACTTTTATTGAAGCACGGCATTGAGATCCGCCATATCCTTAAAATCGAGTAAAACATGAGAAAAATAAAATAGCTCGAAAACTTACTGAAATGACCTCATTTCAATAAGTTTTCGAGCTTTTTTATACAAACTAATTTAGTATAATTGCTATTTAATTAAATACAAATAAATTTAAGCTCATTACATTAAAACGCTTCATTTAAAATAAATCCCTATAATCTCAATTTTGTAGTACATATGTGGGTTGATAAAAGATAAATATTTTGTGCAAATGAATATTACAATTAAGTAGTGGTTATTTACAATTGTATATTTAAACAAATAATACGATTGCATAAAAAACTAAAAAAGGAAAAACCGATCAAGCGCAATCCGGGCTCATTCGAGGGTTCCGAATTAATTTCAGGATTATAGGTTAACCGGAAGTATAACTTATAAAACTTGACTAATTAAAGTCTGCACGTGTATGCACTTTTGTATGGAATGGATTGCAATAACATGTTTATAATGACTTTTTTTTTGTAAAATTACAATAAATTTCCACTTTTCAGTTTTATAAGTTGTCACTTCTTACCAAATTTCATAACTGTGTATCTATGGGAAGTTTTCTATAGGTTTTTATGACACAGTACTTTGTAAAAAATTTCGTACAAAATGATATGTCAATATTAGCACTTACATCATGAAGGAAGGTGTCTGGTTAATAACTGTGAGGATATCATTAACCTCAGATACAGTCTTTCTGCAATCAACTATTTAATTGGAGCTAAGGTTTTTTATTATGAGTAAATAATACTCTATCGCCTTTTAGAAAATCATAATTTTACCACAAAGACACAGGCATATGAGAAAAAAATATATTTAAACATAGCTCCTGAGAGTAGCTTTATAATGTTAGTATTTAGTGTAGGCATTAAGTATGCGTCGCGCCCTCCGCCCTCTCTTTACAACCACTCTGCGTCTATATTTTTAAATTTGTATATCTTCTCAGATATTCATTTTACCAAAATAGTGTAAATTTTTTTAGGCACAATTTTTTTTTTGAATATTTTCAAACGAGTCTAATTGGATAGTGAAAAATATTAAATAATTTAAAATAGGTCCTCAAAAATCCAATAATTCCAATAAATGTATGATAAAATTAATAACCGATGGCTGTCTGTTCTGTACAAAGAAAAAAATGGAGATAATCTATTATTGAGGGCATTTGTCATTGTAATAATATGCAAAACATTTATTTTTATAATTCTCTAAGACACAACCGTAAATAGGTATTAAAGGTTACTAAATAAACTTAGACTCTAAAGTTTTTATACTAAGTCACTGTTGATGTTCTTTTTAAAGGGTTTCTCTGCCGCTTTCGTTGAATTTGTTTCAAAAGCTCATGAATATTTGGATTGATATATACAATAAACCCTAATTTTAAACATATAGTAAATACAAACATACTTATAACGTGAAACGCTCCATGTTCTAGCCTTATAGAGTGAATATTTTCGTATTTACTGAGCTGGCATAGAATGAGAAAATTTTGATAATACAACATAAACGCTAAAGTATGTATATGAAGAACAACCTCTCAACATTTTGTGTATCTTTTAAGACCATGAAATGGTTGTAGTTTTAAATTGGTTCAATATTGTAGGAATCCCATTAAGTTTTGCGACATCACGTTTGTATCTGATAAACTTTATATAAAAAATATATATCTATTCACCTTTACATACAGCCAGTAGGAAAGAAATAGTGTGGTAAAAGACAACCCTACATGGTATAAGTACGAGAACGAAAGCGAGTGCATATATATCCAAATTGATACGGAGATTCCGCAATCATACTGACCCCTCAAAATTTGAATGGGTTCATTGATAGAATTAATATACAATTAGGCTAGATACTAAAATGTAGATGGATACGAATATACCAATTATAAACTTCTTTTTGTTAAACTATAATGTATATTGTATGTATCGCTAAGAATGCCACTTTCTCAACTTTACATACAAAAAGAAAAGACAAAGTGTCAAAACGGCACATAAATATTAATATGAACACAAAAAGTTACAATAATGTTTTTAGTACAGCAATAGCTTGGAAATATAACAACTATCAAGGGACAAAATTTCTTACTCAATAAATCTTTCTTAGCAAAAAGAAAGTACATTATTTGTTATAAACTTTCTATATGTTCTTTTAACTTGGTACTTAATAAATACTGGTAATAATATAAAATAATAATAATAGATTCAAATTATTTTATTAACTAAATTGTCATATTATAAATAGTGTTTTGTTATTGATTTTTTTCTAAATATTTTTTCTCCACTCTGTATCCCGCACGTGGTAGGGTTCCTGAGAACCTAATGCATTTTAACTTAAGGCACTCCGATCTGTTCTCCACTCTCAAACATATTTAAGGCATTGTTTGTGTTTTGGCGGAACTTAACGCCGCGCTTTACCTTATTATCAGAGCGAAAAAATCAAAATATTGAATATTTCAATTCCTCGAGAGGGAATCGAAACTACAACCTAGTGTGTTTACAATCGTCCACTCAGATCCCTGTGCAACGACAGGCCTCCACATAAATAAAAGATACAAAATCGATACTTATAATTAATATCATATTAAATGTTTAAATGTTATATGATCATTATAATTTATAGCAATGCTGTGTACAGTAAATTATAATTTAATATACAAAATAATGTACATTATTATTATTGTATATATGTAGATTCTAATTTTGAACTTAGTAATATTTGGGTATATAATAGAATAATTATTAAACATAACCATGGTTCGTATAAAGGGATAAATTTGGAGGGCATCTAACCTCTAGAGGCCACTCTAGAAGTTTGTTGATGAACTAATGAAATATTATTTTTAAATGAAATATTATTAATACCCTTATACAAAAACACTTCAAAGCGACTTATAGTATCTGATACTTAACACTTTTTGTGTAAACAACATAACTTTTATAACTTTAGAAGTAATAAAACAAAAAACAACAAAAGTACCAACATTTAAAAGTTTACCATCCAGTAGATTAAAGTACCTACGCATTTATTTCTTGCACGTATGACACGTATATGCTGTCTTACCATTGAGTAGAATTTGGGATGATTAAGAAAGTAAAATTTCACAAGTATGTTTACAATAGAATATTTAAATATTATATACTGTTCCTTTTTTTATTTTTGTTTATTCATCAGTGCAATTTGACGCGCTGGTCTCATAAGTGGCTAAGGACATTTAAATATTATATTTTAGCAACCTCCTTTCAATATTTAGTGTCTTTTTCGTGTTAAGTGTTTTTTTTTTTTTAATTCATATCGATTAATGAATAACTAAGTTATGTTAATTTTTTTTTTTTTTCAACTTCACGCTGTATCCCGCACTAGACAGGGTAGGCAGAGGGAACGGAAGTGGAACCTAGTATTATGACACTCCGTTCCACTTCCTTTCCCCACTTTCCGCCGAATTTGAGGCATTGCGTGTTGAGGGGCGGAACTCAACGCCGCGCTTTGCCTTATTACCAGAGCGAAGAAATGAAACATTAAATATTTTAAATTGAAAATATTAAATATTTCATTTCCTCGACTGGGGATCGAACCCAGAACAGAATTTAATATTCTGATCTTTATAATATACACGCTATATATATTTGAAAATGCGATAATGATAAAAAATTATAGCACTTTCATATTACGGCGAAATACAAAATTATCCTGACCGGTAAAAGCAACTGTGGAATTTTCACAGTGGTTCCCAATGGCACTAAGGATCGTGTCATCATGATCATGCCCATTTTGTACATTTCACGTGTTTATTATATTTATTTCTTGTTGTTATTAACTAACGTCGTGTCGATCGTTTAAGCCTAATGAATCTTATATATATATATATATATATATATATATATATATATATATATATATATATATATATATATATATATATATATATATATATATATATATATATATATATATATATATATATATATATATATATATATATATATATATATTAATATAAATATAAATATATAATGCTGAACGTAGCAACATTTAACTCAAAGGTAGTAATTGTTTTCGATTGATCAAGTTTATTTTTTATTTTGTGTTTTAATATTTCTAGTTCTAGATCTAAAATGTTATTTAGTGTGATACAAATGCATATTTGGTAAGGAAATAAAGATTCATTAGGCTTAAACGATCGACACGACGTTAGTTAATAACAACAAGAAATAAATATAATAAACACGTGAAATGTACAAAATGGGCATGATCATGATGACACGATCCTTAGTGCCATTGGGAACCACTGTGAAAATTCCACAGTTGCTTTTACCGGTCAGGATAATTTTGTATTTCGCCGTAATATGAAAGTGCTATAAATTTTTATCATTATCGCATTTTCAAATATATATAGCGTGTATATTATAAAGATCAGAATATTAAATTCTGTTCTGGGTTCGATCCCCAGTCGAGGAAATGAAATATTTAATATTTTCAATTTAAATATTTAATGTTTCATTTCTTCGCTCTGGTAATAAGGCAAAGCGTGGCGTTTAAATTTCACCACTCAACACGCAATGCCTCCAATTCGGCGGAAAGTGGGGAAAGGAAGTGGAACGGAGTGTCTTAACACTAGGTTCCCGGGATCCCTCTGCCTACCCTGCCTCGTGCGGAATACAGCGTGAAGCTATAAAAATAAAAAAAATATTTTAATATAAAAAAATGGAAATACTTAAATAATACGAATGAACTAATGAATGATAATAAAAGAGCAGGTCGGTTGGGAGGTGGTTAGTCGTGTAACAGACAGACGTGGAAAGGTTAGGAACTTAAATGATATAAATAACGTTAAGCTATGATATCTCATGTTTTATGGAATTAATGACCACAGATAAAAGCTAGAGGCAATACTAAAATAATGACAGATTAGTTACAAATAGTCGAGTTTAGCCACTGGTAAAGTAGTAAAACAATCCACGCTGATTGCCTAAGAGGGAGTCCAATGCCCATGCGGGCTTTTATATAATCCGTAACAAGCAAGTTGAAGCAAAGAATGATGACGGACCTAACAAGTGATAGACGAGTACTATATAAAAACGCATAGACAATTTGCAACTGCTATACAATATACATAAAAAAGAGAATTAAAAAAAAATAAAAAAAAACTTTTTCCTATATTACTTCAATATTCTATTGTAAAGATACTCGTACAATTTTATTTTCTTCTTCATCCCCAAATCTACTTAAGGGTAAGGCAGCACGATATGTTTCATACGTACATGAAATAATTGCGTACTTTAATCTCCTTGATGGTAAACTATATATTATATGAAAAAAATTAATAAATCGTAGCTTTACCAAATGGTCATGATTTTCCTAATAAAAATATATACATATTTGCCAATGGCAATAAAATTATTTTAACCTAATATTACTCAGTAATATTTTCGGTACTTATTAGGTACCGCGTCAAAACAAAAAAAAGTTATAACAAGTAACGAGCTTTCTTTTTGGTAAGAAAGATTTATTAAGTAAGAAATTTGGTCCCTTGATAGTTATTATATTTCCACGTTATTGCTATACTAAAAACATTATTGTAACTTTTTGTGTACATATTAATATCTATGTGCCGTTTTGACACTTTATATTTTTTTTTGGTATGGTTAGGTTTGGTATGGTAGTTTAAAAAAGTGGAATTCTTAGTAATACAGATAATATGTATATATATAATAATTTTCTGTATTATGAAAAACCATTTATATTGTTACGCTAGTATGTACCCTAATTTTATTATCTAGCCTAATTGCAAATTACTTATTACTAAAAATAATTGCTCTGTAAATATTCTATTAACTCATTCACATTTTTAAGGGTCTGTGTAAGACTCGCATTCGCATTCATAATTGCGGAATTTCCGTATCAATTTTCATATCTGCATTCGCACTTGTAATCGTATATGCACCATATAGATTTATACAGCTATTTCATTCTCAGACAGTCAGTACAGTTTTTCTGTTCCGTGATGTCGCGAACTTAAATGAAGTTCTAATTTTATTATACCAGTTTAAAAGTATAACCATTTCTTAGTCCTAAATGATATACAAAATGTTTGAGTTTTGTCTTCATATACATACTTTAGCATTTACGTTGTATAATCAATTTTTTCTAATATTTCGACAAAGAATTAATTAATACGAATGTGTTCACTCCATAAGACTACTACATGGAGCGTTTCGCGTTGTAAATATGTGTGTATTTACTATAAGCTTAAGATTGGCATTTATTGTATGTATCAATGTAAATATTCATGAGCTTTTAAGAAATCAAGCGAAAAGGGCTAATGCACACTTAAAAAAGACCGTAATGTGAATTTGTTAGTAAAAATTAAGATGTGACATGGTCGCTAGAGCTAGTAATTTCATCCCATTAGATCTACGATAATATCTTATGAAAATTTAGTATGCATTATGTAAAGGCCAAGCCTTTAAAAAATATATTTTCCTTGTGAAAGCTGGGTAACTAAATAAATATAGTAGAGAAGTAAGAATCTATAAGTGTGAATACGTTATACGTTTTACGTTGCCATTTCTTCATTATGTTTTATAGTTTTAAAGCTTTTTTATAGTTCTTCAATGCAATTCCACGCCGAAACCAAAACGTAAAAAGGTTAATATATCCACTGTATAAATCATATGAGGTCATCGCGGTAAAGTAGATATGGGTGTTCCTGTTATTGCAATGTTATAAACATCACGTCGGTTCGAAGGTCACTCCGGAAAATAACACTTTCATTTTCACGCACTGGTTACGAGGCAAACGGCGGCGGTGTTGAGTTCCACCGATACTTGGTTTATTCTTCAAAAAGATACATTTGAAAACGCAACAAGTAATACAGTTCCTTTTTGATAATTTGTTTTGATTTTAAAAATATATAATATTTTAAAGAAATATTTTTCTTACTTTACTTTAAAATGAGAAACTCGAGAAACAACTATCATCGCCTTCACGCTATATAATATATCACTGCACAAGCGCAATATCGTCTGAAATGTTACCCACAATATTAAAAACGTATTTATACGAGTAAATAAATATTAATTTTGGTGTCTTTTATTTTATAGTATATTTGAAATTATATACGACATAAAGAGTGGCTGACATTGCAGGTTACTGTAATAACAATTTTTATGTATTACTAGCGATTCGTACTCAGCTTTGTTCGTTTCTTTCACTTGCTTTCACTTTTTTTTTATGAAAAAGACGGCAAACGAGCGTACGGGTCACCTGGTGGTAAGTGATCACCGTCGCCCACGGCCCCGAGTAACTCCAGTGGAGCTACAGGAGCGTTGCCGTCCTTTAAATTGGAAGGGCACCGGGGCCCGGCATTACCTAATACGAAACGCGGTGACCAAAGCCACTACTTAATGCCGGTCTTAAATGCCGGGGGTAGTAATAATCCGGTCGAGTCTGCCCATGCGTGTTGCCATTACTGGCAACGTGACTCTACCACACCGTCCAGTGCCTCAAATTTCATAGTAGGGAACGTAACGGAGGACTACCATGAGCGGAATAGAGCGTGAAGCTGGGAAAAATCTATGTATTAAAAAAGTTTCAGTCAAGTCAATATGATTTTGTGTCACTAAATACTTATTTTTTATTTTTTTTTTATTTTCGAACCATTTGAAATGAAACTAACGTCTGTTAGTACGTCTATGCTAAATGTTAAGTCCATCTTAACACAACATTTACCAAATATAATAGTGAAAACTGCATTTAAATCGGTTAAGCAAGACGAGCAAACGAGCAGATGAATTGGTCAAATGTGTTCACTGAACTATTCGATTAGTATATAATATATATCCAAAAAAAAATGTAATACAACATGAGTTTTATTTTAAAACAAATAATCATTTTAGATGTAAAAAAAGATTGTAAATCCAATGATTCACTATTTTTTTTTAACCTTCACGCTATATCCCATACAAATGCATGTCCCATACAAGGCAGACAGAAGGAACTTGGAAGGGAACCTAGTCTCACAACACTTCCATTTTTCGCAAAATTTACTTTATTTACAGTTAATCAGTACTTTGAACATTTATTAACGATGAGTAATAAATAAACATCAATACTATTGAAATGATATAAGACAGTACTGCTGTAAGTTATACATATAGCTACACTATTGGCATGGACATGGCGTACGTTGTTTTTTTTTGTATTTTAATACAGTTGATTTTTATGAAAATTATCGTCTGTAATGAATTTTAAAAAGAAAGCAATATAAGGCCTATCTATCTTAGCGCGGGAATGTAAACGACAGATTGTGGGTTCGATACCCATTCATGGAATTGAAATATTTAATATTTCCAAATCAAACATTTAATGTTTTAATTTTTTTGCTCTGGTAACAAGGCAAAACGTGGCGTTGAGTTCCGCCACTCAACATGGAAAGCCTCAAATTCGGCGGAACGTCGGGAACGGAAGTGTAACTGAGTGTCTTAACACTAGATTCCCAATTTCCATGTGTCAATTCTGCCGTGTACGGTACAGCGTGAAGTTGAGAAAGAGCAATATTAAATAAATATACTTTTTACTTATTATTCAGAAGGCTTGGACCAAGCGGGCGAAGCCGCGGGTTGGTCGTTAGATACCAATTTTGGCACTATGTGTTGAGTGGCAATACTTAACGCTTTGCATTTGTTACCAGAGCTTAGAAATTTAAACATTAAATATTTCATTTGAAAATTTTTGATTAAATATTTTACTACTTCGAGTGTACTCCACAGGCCTCGGTAATTTTCTTATATACAAAAAATATTTTTCCTAGAAAATTATTTAATATAATAATTTTTCAAATACGCTATTTTAAATTAACTATTGTATACAGTTAATTTACCTGGTATTATGAGAAAATTAGGTCAATGCTTGAATATTTGTATTCTCTTTAAGAATTTATTCACTATAGCTCAGGTCACATTTTAATTAATTAACTAGTTGAGATGTTAATTATAGAAGATTTCAATTCATTTCTATTTAATGCCTTTTAAAAATACTTTCCTTAAGTTGTAAAATAAATAAAGTTATGTTTTATAACTTTATGTACTCTTTATATTATGTCTAAAGTGAATAAATAAAATTGTTCTATAGAACGATTACTGTTCAGTAATCGTTGCCATTTTTTATTAACCGTTGCCATTTTTGTTACTAATTCTAATTATTTTCTTTTTTCTTTCATCATGGTTCAAAAACTATACATATACATAATTGACATCTCGATGTTCCTTCACCAGCAAAAGGGACTAAAATTAACGGTGTCATAGATAATCAATCAATCATATAAAAAAAATATTAAATAAAAAACCTTTTATTTCACGGAAAAGTATGACACAGCATAGTTCGATAAGTAGTGATGTTGCTTTTTAATTAAGATAATCATATCACTTTGATAAGTAGTGATGTTGCTTTTTAGTTAAGATAATCTTATATTATCCCGCATATGGTATGGTAGGCAGAGAGAACTTGGAAACCTAGTGTTAAGACACTTCGTTCCACTTTCGTTCCCCACTTTCCGCCGAATTTGAGGCATTGCGTGTTGAGGGGGGCGGAACTCAGCGCCGCGCATTGCCTTGTTAACAGAGTGAAGAAATGAAAACATTAAATATTTTATTTAAAAATATTAATGAGGCCTGTCGTGACGCAGTGGCAGAAGCGTGTGACTGTAACCGACAGGTTCTGGGTTCGATCCCCAGTCGAGGAAATGAAATATTTAATTGTATTGTAAGAATATGAAAACTGTCCGAACACCAGTTTAGTTTTGATAAGTACTACATAATAATTTGTATTGATGTAACAACTAATTATTTTTCCATTATTCCATTCTGTACCCACACAAATACACAAACGTATGTTAATTTCATGTGGAAATTACAATGAAATAGAGCCCAGCGACATTCTAATGCAGTGGAAATTGAGTTTAGAAATCATTTGCATGTGTCACAAGGTAGATTATGCGACCAGAGTAAGTTTAACACTGTTATATGCAGTCTGCATTGAAGGACATAATCCTGTTTCCAGCGGCTTACTGTATTAACATTATTTGAAATATTATTTTAAATTTATTCAAAGTAAAAGTTGTGTTACTTTACTGTACTTACAATATATTTATACACAATTTTTACATTGTTATTTTGTCTGTTTGTCTGTACGTTTCTACGCTTTAATCTCAAAAACGGGTAATCAGATTTAAATGCAGTTTTCACTTTTATATTGTCTTATTTAAATCTATCATCTATCAAATTTAAATCGGTTAAAAAATAAAAAAGGTAACGTAAATTTAAGTTATTAAGTTCGACAAAATTGCTAAAACAGCTTTTTTATATGTTAAGTTGAAATTTAAGGTTTCAATGTATAGATATTGTTTTAAAAGTGATAAAAAGTGATGCTATTAGAAGAATGTGGTGTATCGATTTTAGAGTACGGAGGCGTAGTTTGGATGCCGCATTAGTCGACACATTCACTCAGAATAAAGCGAAAAAGTTCAAATCTTAGAACAAAAAAGTAACACATTTTAAAATGCATACACTTAATAAAAAAAGACATTTATTAGACTGAGTGTTTTTGTACAAGTGCCTTAATAATGCGAGTTCTAATTCACATATAATATCAAAATTTACGTTCAATATCCGAGAAGGGGTCTCGGTATCCACGTAAGCCATTTACTCCTTTCGCAAGACCTCTCCAGAGAACAGTTCACACTTAGCTAGGAACTCACCGGTTTCACGGCTATCTCAATTACTCAACGAAAACAAAGATATCTTAAACCCATTTGGTGACACATTGTCTAAATATAAATTTAAAATATTGAGGCATATTTAATTCGTTAATTTCCTCCGAATTTAATAAATAAACTGTAAGATATGTAAAGAAGAAGCAAACTTTTTTTCGCTGTAAAGCATGCCGTATTCACTTTAAAAGATGGTTAGTTTTATATTTTTGTCATAAAATTTTGTTATTTTTATTTTTGCTTTTATTATTTTGTAATGTTATCATCACTATTGGATCTTATGAATAAATAAAGACGGAAGTAGTTCAGTAAAAAGGAAGAAGTAGTAAATCGCGGTCTGGTCTGGAGTAATTAATATAATTATATAACCGATATCAGTAAGTTATTTAGTATCACGACAGACAACATCTGTTGTGAATTCGATTTTCTGATAGGAATTTCCTTCTTTTTACATTTTACTTTTTTATTTGATTTTCTACATTTTTACATTTTATTTTTGTTTTTTTTTATTTACTTTAATAGGACAATTCTCTCAACACGATTCCATCGTGCCCTTGAATCTAGATTTTTACCAACATTCTTGACAACGGGTGTTCCTATCATACAAATCTAACCCTAAACTCGCTCCCTACAGTGATTGTTAATATAACTATCCCACAGGGTGACAACTTCGTGAAGGCAGAGAAAGAAAAGTTATCTTAATATCACCACTTAGCCCATAAGATTACATTTATGTGGGATATTAGTGCAACTGTCATTAGCGCGAAAAGCCTCGACAAACATCTTAAGAAGTAGCTTAGCTGTTGTATCAAACACCGGTTACGGAAGGCAGTATAGTTTAAAACAGCACGTTTTTGAGTGGAGGTTCCTCAATCTGGAACCTTAGCTACCGATGGCCTTGACGCTTATCTTACCGTTGATAGAGTGAAATTTTATATTTTTAAATGTATTTTTTTATATTAATTTATGTATATAAACATAAAAATTGTGAATAGAATTATATGTTGAGTTTTTAGTTTCCAAAATATATTAACCACAATTACGTAACGTGGCATATCCACATTCAATTTATAAAGAATATTGTGCTGTATACAATTGCGCAGTGTATTTTAAATGTCATGAACTACGTACGCTAGGTCGTCAGTGAAAACAGATAGTCTTTATTTTAAAAAAATATAATTTCTCGCTATGGATTACAGCGTTTATACCAAGTTCGATTCCCACTCGAACAACCACTTACTATTAAGTGATTGTTCGAGTGAGAATTGAACTCAGAATATTTAAGAATTAAGAATATACTATTATCATATCATCATAATCATCGCGTTATTTAGGTTGATTAGGTTAAAGGTAATAACCTTAAAGCTTATAATTACTAATTTGATGGCGTAAAAAATTTACTTGCCTTCAATCTGCTATAAAATTGTCGTTCTAGTAACTATAAATCATTGTGTAATGTAAAGGCCGTATAGTAAGATTGCTATATATATGCTAGCTTGTGGTCCACCGCTTCCGTTACATGTACTTATCATTAATATTCGTTCAAAGTTTTCAACCAATCCAGTAGTAAAATAGTAAAAAGTTTTTTAATAAATTACGTCAGAACTTTTCCCGTCCTTAGGATTTGTTTCTAAGATATACTATTTTTATTTTTCGTATTAAGTTTTCAGTGACAAATTAATATTAAATAGATTTAGTGCGTAGAGTGTTTAGTGTTTTTTTTCTTTCCTATAGAAAGTCTATCAATGGAAGATTAAATAAATTGTAAGACATTTATTTTCTAACTTAAATTGTCCATATTATCCAATTGTCCATCAAAACTGACAGTATTTATCTTTTAAGTAATTGAAAAAATGGATAGGGACAAAAAATGAATTTACAAGTACATATATCATAGAAAAATGTTTAGACAAACTTAAATTTGTAGTTAATTTTATATGAAACGAGTATAAATGGGCTGCTGATACTTTGATTAAACTTAAACAAGATATCTAATGTATTTTGTAAAATTATATTATATATAATACTTTATATCAACAATAATCATTCAAATTATAATATCATATTATAATTTAGCTTTTCTATGCTTGCAAGATCATAAAAGGGCTGCTTAGATCTACCCTCTTCAGCATACAATAGTAGACTCCAATCTCGTTGGCTCAACTCTTATAGCTAGAAATTTATAAGAAAGTAAATGAAATATCCATATAGTTGGTATAAAGATTAATTTTGTATACATAATGTTCGTTGAAATTCGGTACAATGATGGCGTACCTGGTGCTTTCCTGCAATAATGATTTTATAACATTTTGGTGTCTTTTGTAAAACAATATTAATATAATTCTGGTTAGCTATAATTTTCTGTTTTCAAATTGTATTTTATAAAAAAATTAGACATTTATCGTATCTTAATAGAGATAATTTATTTTTATATACACTATGCTCATCTATTTTTTTACGTCTTTTATGTGAATATTATATGTATTATTTTTTATATAAAAGCTTTTACGTTTAACCGCTGATGGAATACTTGCTGCTCGTATTTTTTTCTTATATGCCTTGACGTCATATCTCTGTTACATAAACTGAAACTACACCATTCTATAACCACTAACTCTATTTTATTTTCAATTCTTATAATCCAATAGATATATTGTATTATTGAGAATCTATCTTTTGACCTATAAAATAGCAAGGTTTGCTCACAAAAGTAGCTCCATAAATAACAACCTATGTAATTCTTTTTGTCATGATTTATGCATGAATATCGAATCCGGGACATTTTGTCCTACGGATTGTAATAAATCAAAGTTATGTAGCAATTTATTGGAATAAATGTCAGCGAGAGGATAAATTAAAATGTTGTTTGGCTTACTACCGATATTGTTAACCGACTTCTCTATTCAAATAAAGGAAGTTCCATAATTGATACCTATATATAAATATATGTTTATGTTTGTCGATCGATATCTCCATCAATTATGATTTAAAAAAATCTATTTTTGTTTGAAAGAGTTTATTTTACCATTAGTCTAGTAGTATCAAAGTATAATGATATAATCCCTTCGAATAAACCCCTTAGAAACTGAAGGCTTTCCTCGAAAAAAAATATGAGCACATACTCTGAATTACATATAAATTATAATAATAATCATATATATATATTCGAGTAGTCATCACCTGAAGACATTACTCAGTAAGTAATCATCAGCTGGTGATGATGACAGGAGACATAACTCATCAATGATTAAGGAATAATCTTTAAAACAACTTGATCTCAAGTAATATTAATATTTAATTAATATTACTTGAGATCAAGTTGTAATATTTAAAGTAGCTATCCTAACAACAGCCAAAAACAATTTTGGACTAACATTGAAAAGAAAAAAATAAGCTAATTTAAAAAAAACGACCAAATGGAATTATACTTATATGTACCATATTTAACAATTTTTATTCTACACTTAGGAAAGAAAACGTATAAAAAATTTAACGTATATCAGTATACGTTAAATTATTCGTAAATTCTAATACGTTACAACTTGAAGGCAAATTGCAAACAAGAAAATACAAATTTGCTCTTTTTTTAAACGAGAATTATATTGTACGGTTACGTGGTAGGTAGTGCGAGCTCGCTACGCGGTTCGTTAGACGATCGTCCTGTTATGCAATACAATAAGGCATTGTGCAGCCAGTACTTGGGTATATTTTCCTAATAAGGCTCCTTGAGAATTCGTATTGCGTTTGCAAAGAATTCTTCTGTTGTTGTATTGTTTATTTCAATATACATTTTTATAATTATTTTTTGAAACGATGACTTCATTTTAAGGAATTGAAATTATACATATTTCCGAAATCTTATAGTATTTTTAAATATAAATTAAAAGTATTAGCGAAACTTAAATTTTAAGCTTCACGCTGTTACGTTACGTCACAATATTGATAATAATATTTATTTATTATCAATACGTTGTTAAATACAATTTATTATTTAATTACCTCCTATACATGGTCCACGTAAGGTTCATAGGTTCATAGTTCGGGTCGACTCTTAGTCTGACTCAGTTTACTTTGTATGAATCAAAATGTTCTCTAAAATGAAACAAAATTATATTCTCATAAAATTATTCCCTCTTATATGATTAATATTACTAATTTATCGAGGCGTCATGGGTGTGACTGTAAGTGTAATACATGTATGTTTTTTCCTCCCTCTCTTACTAAATGTATGAGTTATGTGGGATGCGTGAAAAAATGTTAATAAGAGTCTAATTTTATATGCGTTAGTTGAAGATGTTATTGTGATTAGCGGGTATGATTGCCTTGGATTTCCTATCCATTTTATAATATTATTTTATATGAGACATAATTATAAATTTGTAATTTACATATTTATGTCTTAATTTATATTGCATGTTCTTACTTCCTGTATTATCTATAAATTCAATTTCTCCAATGCTTTCCTTTATTTGTATAGTAAGTCACTAAGTGTTAAATTTCATAAGTGTGAGCCCGCAGAAAGTATGTTTTAATTATACGATAAATTTCATACATTCAAACCAATTCATAAAGCCTTGTAACTTTTTATTGATGCATAATTTTTTCTATGCTCCAAGGAACTGAACTAAACTGAATATTTCATTATAATTTCAGCTTGACGCTTTTACGCACTCTCTTTTACTCACTACTTTCAGTTATGTAAATCACAGGGCTGTTTTTCATTAAGAAATTTAGTGTCTTGTAGATGCTGTTGGGTGTTAGCTAAAAATAATAAATATATACAAATAATAAACATTTCATTTAAAATAAAGCTTATATAAGTAATTCATTACAAGTATAAACAGATCTAAAATATCACTATAAATGCAGGCATATTAATTACAGTCCATTTAATTACAATTGTTTTGTATTACTTACAGCAAGCCAGGCTGAAGCAGATATTTGCCATTCTGGAGGAATATGTCTAACATCATAATCGGAGTATAAGGATAATGGGGATGGGGTAATCTATTTAATGGAAGGAGACAGATATGAGATAGCTAGTATAATACTTGATATCAAAGAAGTCGTAAGATCCTCGTACTAATTCTTTTTCTTCATATGAAAACTCAGGCATACAAGATCTAGGATATCCCTGTTCTAAACTTTTCTGTGCTACGATCTGCTGATCTGATGATCTGAAGATAATAATAATAATCCCTACCGACGTGTTCCTACGTTCTAAATGCAATAGAAGTTGGCACTTATTACGCAATAATGCAATAAATCTTGTGTCAATTCACGCCAGATATGCTTATGTTGATGATTTCACATCTAGTCAAGGTGATGCTTAAGGAATTACAATTAATTTCAATTGATTTGAACCTTAAACTGATTCTGGGGAAGATGAGGAAGCAATATATTCAGAAAGACTAAGGTAAGTTTAAAACTTATATTTTTTATAATCTAAAATAACTAATATGAATTTACATTAATTGCTATTTATTACAGTGGGATATTTACGCCGAACCTATCTTTTGAGAGAAAAAAATACATTAGAAAATTTACCAACACATGGAGCTACTATTAGCTAAACTAGAAGAAAAATTAAATAAACAAACTTTAATTATTACTACTACTGTTACAAAAAATGTGACGGAAGCCTTAAGTGAGAAAATTGAAGGCATAATCGAAGAAAATCGTAGTCTGAAAAATAATGTAAGCATATTAAAGGAAAAACTCAAAACCCTAGAAAGAAACCAATGTTATTTTCACCACTACAATAGAATGCGACCGAAATTAAGTAATGTGAATGTTAATCATCGGCATCTAAATATCTTCCTCCAAATATCCGTGAAGTAATCAAGTAATCCTACCTCCTGCCTCCCTCTTCCTCAGGCATCAGAAATCCTTCCTCCACACACACACAATAAAACGTGACATATAAAGCAGTAGTTTTTGAGATTAACACCTTTGCAACATTTGTGTTGGTATAACTCGTATTTAAAAACAGTGAAAATATCTTCTAAAATTATAATTTTTTTGGTATAAGCATAAACAACGTATTATATTGGATGAAGAAAAATATTTTTGTAATACAAAAAGGTAATTGTTGTGATACGCAGTGGATAGGATAACCGTCCTTTCAGGCATTTTTTTAGAAATTTTAAAGGGGAAATTCCGTTCTGCATTGTTTTGCACAGCTATAGCGCCATTGTAAATATTGTTTTTCCTCACTCTTATTGGTCTTAGCTTGATGTAATATAACATTTATCGTTTAATAAAATTGAACTATCACTAAATAATTTTTTAACTTCCCATTGACTAAGGCCGCATTTTTATTTTCCTTGGATATATTTCGGGCGTTAAAAAGTGTTTCGTGCAACACCTTGTAGTTCAAGAAGGAACTGAAGATATCAGACCACGTGACCGCCCTCACCGTCTCATCCACCCAGTGAAGCGCGGATCAGGTTAGGACTTCCGTTGAACCCTCTTTGCGAGCTACCAAACCAAGAAGCCATATATTAAGGATAGCGTAGGATTGTGAGGTGCTACTAGACTCTAGTACCCCGACTACAACTGTTCCGTCACTGGAGAATTGACGAAGAAGAAGAAATAGAATATTATTGATAAGAAGATATCTAAAAATATTTTATCTTGTCATAAAAATCGCACCTCAGTATCAGAAACTTAAACAGTCAAACTTCAAACAAATTTTATTTATTTTGTACATACACCATCTGGAGTATCCCTATTTTTTAAAATAATATTTTTTTGACATTTTAAAATAATATTTTCAAGAAATCGTTTACAAAAACATTATAGACCCTTATAAAAACATTATAGTAAGCCTCATCTTTCGATATCAATACCTAGTTACACTTTTGACTTGAAATGCCCATACTAATTATGTAAAGAATTTTACAAGAAACTTGGAAACCTAGTGTTAAGACTTTCCTCATTTTCCGCTGCTTTTGAAAACATAAAAGATTTCATTATCCCGAGTGGGAGTCGAACGCACAACCTGTCGCTTTTACTGTCAAACGCTTGTGGCCCTACGCCAAGACAAGCCACAAATATATTTTAATTTTCGGTATTATGCTGTATCCAGGACATGGCTAGAGGACTAGAAACGTGGTGTTAAGACATTTGCCATTAAAAGCCATTAAAAACCACTGTTTTTCTGTAGCAACAAATACAGGAGAAATTACATTGTGCAAATGTAATTGGTTGGAATGAGCGTAAATGCTTGCCCTTATGTGTAATGACCCTATGTAAGTAAGCAGTAAGGAAGTTGAGGATTTTATGGAATGAGAAAAAAAGGCAAAAATTAAACAGCACACCTGTTTATGTAGCTTATAAAAAGAAAAGAGAAAATAGAATTGTAGTTTTTTTAACCCAACTCAGCTTCACGCTGTATCCCGCACATGGCAGGGTAGGCAGAGAGAATTTCGGAACCTAGTGTTAAGACACTCCGTTTCACCTCCGTTCCCCACTTTCCGCTGAATATGTGGAATTGTATGTTGAGTGGCGGAACTTTACGCCACGTTTTGCCTTGTACCAGAGCGAGGAAATGATAACTTTAAATATTTAAATTGAAAATATTAAATATTTTTTTTCCTTGAGTGGGGATCGATCCCACAACTTATCGGTTACAGTCACAGACTTGTGTCGCTGTGCCACGACAGGCCTCAGTTTTTTTAAACCTACAGTTAATAATGATTAGACATGTATAACACTGTTTATAAAATGATAAGTAGCTGTTATTTCATATAATATATTAATTTGTCCTTTTATGGCTTCATATTATATCCCGCACATTGTAGCGTAGGCAGAGGGAAGTTGGAAACCTAATGTCCGTCACTCCGTTCCTAATAGGACACTTTCTTTCCCCACTGCCGCCACACCACCAAATTTGAGATTACATGATGAGTGGCAGATTTATTTCTCTACGGCTAGAAAAGGTAGACCTTGGACTACTTTATTGAATACGAAACGTGTAAATTGTGAAAGTCTAATACAATGTTTTCCGAAATTCCAAGCCTCAAAATCATAATCTTGAAAGTAGCCTGAAAGCAACCCACATACAGGATTAAATATAAGAAAAAGTCATATTTTTTTACAGGTGTACGTTCAATTTGTTGTTCTCTTATATAGGATTTATCGAATTTTTGTCATAGTTCATTGCAAGTTCATATTATTTGTCATAATTTATAATTATTATTGTAATGATAATGGTAAGTCTACGGGAAGTAAGGTTATAGGTTTTGTTTACGCAGCGAGTTACATAAAAAATCAGCAAACATCGATGACGTACGCCTTTATTGTTTTTAGTACCTATATTCGACCTAGACATTTGCTATTAATTGCTGTTTAATGCTTAGTAAAATAGTTTACACCAAATAATTTTGTAAATGCTTTTTTTTGGATAGAGATATACCCTAAAGTGTAGCCTAAAAATATTATTAGCTCTACCACTTATTAAACATGAGTAGGTAACCATAATGAACGTGCCGGTAATACGATTTAACCAATATCATACCAATTTCCCAGAAAAACCACATTGGTTATTAAAATAATTAAATATCAATCATATGCCGCCGTCATGATTAAATCCTTTATATTTGTTAAATTTAAATAATTATTGTGTTTGTTATTTTTACATTCGAATTAATTGGAATATATTTATAATAAAGTTGAAAGGGTTGGTTGAGCGCACTATTCTTAGGAGGTACTAGATTGAATTAAAAATAATATTTTAGTGTCGATACATTATTCGAAAAAGGCTTTATCTGTCATGTACTTTGGACTAATAAGATTTTATATTATCACGATTATTACTTATTTTAAATTAAATTAAATTTATATTGAGTATGTTAAGTTTTATACATATTTGGAAACTCAACGTTACGAACACGTTGCAATAGTCCTTGGTCACGGGTAAATTGAGATGGCATTCATCAGTTGACATAATTATTATATCAAACTATCACCAACAATGTCTTAATTGGCTCACGTACTTGAAAAAGGAACTGATTGTATCTTGCCCTTTGGTGTGGTCTCCACCACATAAATAAGTCAAAAAAATATTGATACAAAGACTACCTGGAGTAGAAAACTTCCAACCATCATCTCAATAGAGAAGAAATTTGGAAATTTGGTTATATTATTAGTATTGATTGTTTTTTTTGTATTTCAATAACCTCACGGATCATTCCAGAGATATAACTGTTCTTGCTAACGATGAACATATGGGCAGTTATGATATCTAGCCACTGTTACCCAGTATACCTATTGAGGTCTACAACAGGGTTTCAAGTGGACGCTAGCGCTAAACAATATGCGTATAGAATATCTCGAATTTTTACCTTACGTTTGGTCATCTCGTGGTAAATCAAGAATTCTAATTACAAATCATTCAAATGTCAACGCAACAAGATTCTCATCTCCTTCTGCATTGAATTCTTTTATTTCTAATCCTGTATTGAGTCTCTGTTAATATATAGCTATTATTCCTAATTAGTATAATAAGAGATGTTGTCGTGGACTTTTTTACTTTTCTTTTTTGTAGGACTATCCTGAATTTGCAAGGCAACAGTCGATCAAAATTGCAATGCCTCAAGGGATTCCCTCTCGTCACATTCTCCAGTTACCCCTCAACATCATGCACCTGTCACACCCTCTAAGTCCTACCGTAATATCATTTTTCAATCTCCTCGTTCCGCGCGCAAGGATATAACAGACAAGCTCATCTATTCATAATTAGTAATTTCTCATTTTTTCTTAATAAAGTTTGTGCTCTCAAGCAAGATGTTGATAATTCAACAGTGACAACAGAGGAACTGTTAAGTGTACTAACAGATATGTGAGCATAATTTCCACCTGTATTAGCTCTCTTACCACACGTCGCTCAAGTTTCTCTAAAATGTATAAAATTCTTCATGATGGCTCCACGGACATTTCTGCAACGAAAAAGGCATAAACTACTAAATATTATTTCACTGTATGAACCTATCATTGTTTCACTTAAGGAAACATAGCTGTTTCCTGACTCTCTCCTCGGAGAGCCTTCTCGTGTTTAAGGGAGGACAGAAATAAGGTAAAAATGGAAATTAAAAACTTCAATCTCATGATAATATTTAAATACTTTTAAAATTACACAAATTTTACTTCACCAGACTTTTCAAAAATAAAAATAGTTACAAAAAGGCTATGCAAATACTTAACCAAACGAAATCGCAATATATGGGGGCTCTACAGCATCCTTGAAACGACGACTGGTAAACGAGAGTTGTGCTTGTATTAATATTTGTATAAATTGCAATAAATATTGCAGGAACTGTTATACGTTTAGAATACGTTATATAAATTTTAAAATTTTGTACTTATATAATGTATAAAGGAAAATATGTTACTACGTATGTCATTGTGGTTTGTTATTCCATTTGGGAGAATGAGTTATTAAAGTTTTTTTTTAAGTTATTTGCTTAGATGATATGGTGAGATATAACTTCGCACTCATACGGTTTGACCATTACGTTACACTGCGTGTATGCTGCTATGAAGTAAAGGTTTCCCAAAGCTGAAGTGGAAGTAAAGAAAAAATGGAACAGTCTATATCATTATCACCATATAAACATATGCTATTATATATTTTTTGTTTTTATAAAGATGATGAACCTGGCTAAGTGAGAGTTACACTCGTCCACCTATGGTTCCGTATCAACAACAGGACTACAAGAAGCACAATTCTTAAATCTCTGCAAATCTCTGTTTACAGGCATATTATTAAATTTTAAGCCCCCGACGCAAAAAAGGGTGTTATAAGTTTAACCTGTTTGTTTATTAGTTTAATCGAAAGTCTTGTTTGTCGTAGTGTTTATTATCTATGTTTCATGAAAATAGGAGCAGCAGTTGCTACAAGCACTTTTCCAACATGAGGTTGGGATTCTTAAAGTCGAGATGTTTTTAGATTATTATTGTTTTTCGATATTGTGTAACTATTTTGTGTGGTTTTAGTATGCGATAGTTTTATCTGCAATATAAATATATGTCTTAACTATTTTAAAAGAAAGAAGAATGTGAATTAACTCACATTTAGGAAAGAAAAATATTTCTTTCATTTTCTCCTTCATTGGCAGTGCAAATTTTCACTTCTTAATAAATTTCATAATCGTAAGTCCTATCTATATTTTACTTGTAAATATATCTCTTAATTTTATTTACTTAAAAATATAATTGCAATTAATTGATAAAGATTTGCATCGGGTTTTCTGTATTTTATGGTCTTAACGATGACCTGAATATAAGATATTATTTCAGCTTATTGCCTCCATGCGGTCTTAAGATAAACATTTTGCCAAGAGGATCCACGGACAACGGTGTTGTCCTACGATGCTTTCGTTTTTCTCCTTTTAAGATACAGAACCTCTAAAGACGAGAAATGTTATAAATTTGGTTAAAAATGGATTTACTAATCAGTTTGAATAAAATAATATAATCCATAGCTAAATAGCCAAAAGGAATGTTAAGACACTCCGTTCATCACAATTTCCGAGGCATGGCGCAATTATTAGCTTAGCACCAACCAAATATACATACGGTATTTATTAAACATACATAGTGTCTTAGTATTATTTAGCTTCAGTAGACAATTTCTGAGGCCGAAAGTATCTTCGCCACTCAACAGACATTGTCTCAAATTCGGTGGAAATGGAACGGAACGTTATAGCACTAATTTCCTAAGTTATCTTTAGCTACAGGACACATAGGTACACGTATAAATACTTTCGACTCGTTGAAATTTTAAACTTGACTCCAACAAAATTTCGGCTTTGCAATATAAGTAGAATTAGTATAGATATAGCTTATATTGTAGTTTCGTCAAGCCTTATAAAGCATCCATAAATTTTAAAGCAAAGTTTCCGACATAGCTTTCGCTGTGGGCCTTTAAAATAATTATGAAAAGCTTATATGACGTGCAGAAACAACATTATTGTCAACTCACGCCTCGTCACGGAGCCGCATGAATTATTCAATCTTGTAATGAACTCACAACGAAGCCCACAGCTCTCTATTTCGCTACTGTACCCAAGAAGCGTGTTTAATGTATTTTAATTTGAAATTCAATGTAATTTAGAATAAACACAAGAAAATATATTATACTTAAATATTACAGTACTCATATGAAAAAAATGTTTGTCGTTTCTTTAGTTTCATGCTTTGTCCCTTTTACAGAACGATAGGAAGGAGAGGCATTGCATTTTGAATGGCATGAGTCTACGCCATGTTCTTTCTTGCTACCAAAACATGGAAACGGGCGAAGACAACTTGTTAAAACAAATTATGTCAGAGAAAATTGCTCGCCACCATAGTGGTCCTTCATAGCTTGTCTTCACTGCCGTCGTACGACAGCAAAAACTAAGCGATACGACAGTTTAATACATTGTAAAAGTCAAAGTCAAACTTGAATAATTTTATTCCAAACTAGCGACTCGCCCGTGGCTACAGCCGCTTTCTTGTTCTAATAAAATTATCACTTTTAAGACAATATTTATACATCGAAATTTAAAATTTCAGCTAAATAATAAAAAAACTTGTATGGTATGGTATGGTTCTTTGATTATGGCGTTCCGAGCGTGCCAGTTGATTACATATCACTTCGCCAGTGTCACGTCGAATTTAAAAAAACTGTAACAATTTTGTCAAATTATATATTTTAAAATGACGTGACTTTCTTATACATCAACCGAATTAAAAACAACAAACGCTATATATTGAAGGTAGGTTGTCTAAAGTTATAATAGTTAAAACTTCATTCAAATCTAGGTAGCCATTTCTGAGATTAGCGTGTACAAACGCACATGCAAACAGACAAACCTAAAAACAGGCTAGTAGATAAACAGATACTAAAATAAAATACTATTTCAGTGCCTTTTACATTAATAAACGCCCTTATAAGTTTTTTTTTAAATATCTTCTATGCTTTTAATATAGGTATCTAATATTTTACCTCTATTTACAGAATCACACTTCTTTATAGCGACATTTTTTAAATAGAGTAGAGCGGGCATTTCATTCACAAATCATGTTATTCTTTATAAAATTATCGTTTGGTAACATAGCAATTAGTTTGTTATGTCTGATCACTTTTTTCCTTTATATGCAAAATCTCATTGGAAAGTGAGGACGTCGCGGTGTAGCACGTAGACGTCACGCTTTGCCTTTTTGTTTTCAACTTCACACTTTATATACTAGACAGGATAGACAGAGAAACTTAAATATTTAATTTGAAAATATTAACGAAAGAATTTCCTCGAGTGTACTTTATAGTCATAAGCTCATGCCCCTCCGCCACGACAAGTCTCTCTTATTTTTAATAATATTATAAATGTGAAAGTTTGTAAGGATTGATGTCTGTTCTACTTTTACGCAAACTACTGAACAGATTTTGATGAAACTTTACATTAATATAGCTTGTAAATTAAAATAAAACTTACGATATAATTATTTATTAATAATATAGACGCTACGGTGGCGTAGAGGTATTGTGATCGACTGTTCTTCTGGTAACAACCCAAAATGAGATGTTGAAATCCAACATTTGTTCATTGAGTACCTCAACACTCATTTCCCTCTATTCAATATATACGATATACAGCGTAAACCTCAGAATATCCTTGTAATCAGATAACAATAGAATTTCATCATTCCCTAACGTTCAAACTATATTGTATAGGTATGTGCTCAGAGAATTCTGTCGAAGTAACGTGTTTTACAGATAATTCAAAATCAACATTTTTAATAACGAAAATTAGTACTGATACATCTAAAGGTCTAAAACAAAAGGTTTCACATAAAAGAACATACAATCATACTTTGGTTGAATTAAATAATTAAATCGAAATAAATTATTTTGTATTTTAGCCTATATATAGTGATTATATGTAACTACATATTTTTTTATTACTAATGTTATAAAAATAAATAATTAGTCCTTGTTTTTAGAAGACTAAGAAAAAATAGATAATAAAAATTCCAGAATTCCCGTTTGCCCAGAACTTTATTTTTTTTTCTAAATATATCGAACTAAAATTAGCCATTATATGCCATTATCTCTTAAGAGAACCTTGTTTTGTCTTCATCGCGAGGTTGTACCACATTGCCTCTAAAGAAGGTGAGCATAAGTACCTGCTAGAGCAAATACACAATCAAAATCGTAACTATTGGACGTATAACATAGCTTCAATTGAATTTCCTAGTTTGTTGGAAACTTTCTCTGACTGCGAATCGGTTTTTCTATTCAACTTGGGAATGCTCAGAGACTGCTAAAGACCGACTGTGGCGCCTTTCATAAAACTTCTTTCTGCTTGTTAAAGGTGATTTTTATACATTTTTTTTAAATAAATTTCTTACATTCAAGTTATACATTTGGTTTTATTCAGTTTTGTCGCAAATTTAGTAATGTCTAAAAAAATTACTAACCATTGCGAAGCAGCCATGGTGCAGTACTATAAACGTGATAGTTGTGAATTTAATTGTCACTCGGAGCTTATCATTTAAGGAATCAGTTTTGCACACAAATCACATCGGTTAACCAGAACTTCGGTTTTGTATGAAAATCAAACATCGAGACAAATTAACAAACAGTCCTTATACTTTTAAAGAGCCTTTATAAAGCTTTACCACTCGCCCCCACTGTTCCAAATCAATATTGTTCAAATCAAATTCAAATTGAAATTCAAAATATTCTTTATTCAAATAGGCTTTAGCAAGCACTTTTGAATCGTCATGAACATAAAATCACCACCGGCTCGGAATGCGGTTCTGCTGAGAAGAGCCAGCAAGAAACTCAACAGTTGCTCTTTTCAATATTGAATAAAGTTACAATTTCATTGTTTAATACAATGGTGACTTTCCAGCACGAAATTCAAATGATCTTAATTAAATACATTTTTATCATTCAAATATTCTTGGACAGTGTAGTACGCTTTCTTAATTAACATTGCATTTACTTTAAACTTCTCTAGTGGCAAATTCAAAATACATTGCATTGAATACTATTATAGATACGTATAGTCTGTTACATAAGAGCGTGGTCACTGTTACACGAAGATAAAAAATCAGAGAGTCCTGTTTCTTTTTTTATAACATAGAGGACACCTTAGCCCTTCGTGTTTTTTATAAAAAGTCAGCTGTCTGTCAAATTTAGTCTTTAATTGAGTGGTTTTTCGAAAAAAGTGCTGCTTACGCCTATTACTTTGAGGAATTTTTTCTATGTTTGCATGAAAAAGGACCCAAATTAACGCAAACTTTTGCTGCGAAATATATGGGGAAGTTGAAGTAGTTTATTAGCAAGTGGATAAGTCGCTATAAAGAGGTCGGTAACGTTGATGATTTTTCGGATCGCGGAAGTCAAGCAAAGTCTCAAAAAAAGACGAAAAAAAGATTTTCGCATTATTCCCGAAAGATCCAACTTTGACTTAACGTGGAGCTGCTGTGAAATTGAAAGCAAAAGGTCGTCTTTTTTTGAGACTTTGCTTGACTTCCGCGATCCGAAAAATCATCAACGTTACCGACCTCTTTATAGCGACTTATCCAGAGCTATGTCTTAAAGCTATAGCTTATAGCTATATGTTTAAATATATATTGAGAAGCAAACGTAAGAATACCTGTATCCTTAAAAACATCTCGCAGAGAATCTCGAGCTTTAAGATTATAAATAGATGTTGCGGCTCTTTTTTGCAGTATAAATATTGAAGCGGCCATAGTAGCTAAGAAATAATACTATGAAAATAACTAAAATAAGTTAGTCGGGCAGTATTAAAGTCCGTCATTTGCCTTACTTTCTTAATTGCAAACGCGACTTTGCTGAGTTTGTCTGCGAGTGTTTCAAGATGGGAATTCCACTGAAGCTTAGAATCTATAGTTATACCTAAAAACACAGTTGATTCCATCACCACGACAGTGGTCACCTTTAATAGCAAGACAAAAATTTAGTTTTTTAACATTAGGTAATGTAAATTGAATACATTTCGTTTTTTTTACATTTAACATGAGATTATTTACGTAAAACCAATGAAGAATATGCGACAATGCATTGTTCACTTTGTCAAAGTTAACTTTATTTCTGTCAATCTTAAATATTAGAGAAGTATCATCTGCGAACAGTACAATGTCGCATAAATCCATGACATAAGATGGTAGATCGTTTATATACATCAAAAATAAAAGAGGACTAAGAATAAAACCTTGTGGAACACCCATTTTTAGAGGAGATCCAGACGATTTTACATTATTTATATTAACCTTCTGGATTCTTTGAGTTAAATACGAGGCACCAAGATTAAGAGCTGCGTCCTGTATTCCATAGTGAGAAAGTTTTAGTAGCAAAATTGTGAAAAACTTTGGGTAGATCGCAAAATACTCCAACCACATTTTGCGATCTCTCCCGTGCATCATAGATGTGCTTGAGAACTGCAGCACCCGCATCTGTTGTTGACTTGCCTTTGATGAAACCATATTGCTCACTATCACATCTGGTCAAAAAATATTTTTTCAAATATTTTACTTAATGATGGTAAAATCGATATTGGTCTGTAGTTTCCAGGATCAAGTCTATCTCCATTTATGAAAAGCGCTTCTATTTTACTATATTTCATTGAGTCTGGAAAAGTAAGTTCTATACATCTTTTAAAAATATACGCGAGGTAAGGAGCAATACTACTTATAATAGTACCAAGAAATTAAACTGACATATCCCATAAATTACCAGTTTTCTTTAAATTAAGAATTTTGAATACTTTAACAATCTCATCTGGTGATACATGCTTAAAGACGAACTTATGTTTTGATTTGACTATATGTTTTTTTAATCGCTCGAGATTCTCTGCGAGATGTTTTTAAGGATACAGGTATTCTTACGTTTGCTTCTCAATATATATTTAAACATATAGCTATAAGCTATAGCTATAAGACATAGCTATAAGATATGTCAACACCTTTTGCTTTCAATTTCACAGCAGCTCCACGTTAAGTCAAAGTTGGATCTTTCGGGAATAATGCGAGAATCTTTTTTTCGTCTTTTTTTGAGACTGCTTGACTTCCGCGATCCGAAAAATCATCAACGTTACCGACCTCTTTATAGCGACTTATCCACTTGCTAATAAACTGCTTCAACTTCCCCATATATTTCGCAGCAAAAGTTTGCGTTAATTTGGGTCCTTTTTCATGCAAACATAGAAAAAAATCCTCAAAGTAATAGGCGTAAGCAGCACTTTTTTCGAAAAACCACTCAATTAAAGACTAAATTTGACAGACAGCTGACTTTTTATAAAAAACACGAAGGGCTAAGGTGTCCTCTATGTCATAAAAAAAGAAACAGGACTCTCTGATTTTTTATCTTCGTGTAACAGTGACCACGCTCTTATGTAACAGACTATACGTATCTATAATAGTATTCAATGCAATGTATTTTGAATTTGCCACTGGAGAAGTTTAAAGTAAATGCAATGTTAATTAAGAAAGCGTACTACACTGTCCAAGAATATTTGAATGATAAAAATATATTTAATTAAGATCATTTGAATTTCGTGCTGGAAAGTCACCATTGTATTAAACAATGAAATTGTAACTTTATTCAATATTGAAAAGAGCAACTGTTGAGTTTCTTGCTGGCTCTTCTCAGCAGAACCGCATTCCGAGCCGGTGGTAATTTTACATTCATGACGATTCAAAAGTGCTTGCTAAAGCCTATTTGAATAAAGAATATTTTGATTTTCAATTTGAATTTGATTTGAACAATATTGATTTGGAACAGTGGGGGCGAGTGGTAAAGCTTTATAAAGGCTCTTTAAAAGTATAAGGACTGTTTGTTAATTTGTCTCTAAGTGTTTATTGCAGGTTAAGAAACTTCGATCTTTGATTTTCATACAAAACCGAAGTTCTGGTTAACCGATGTGATTTGTGTGCAAAACTGATTCCTTAAATTTATAAACGTGATAGTTGTGAATTTAATTGTCACTCGGAGCTTATCATAGCTCCGAGTGACAATTAAATTCACAACTATCACGTTTATAGTACTGCACCATGGCTGCTTTGCAATGGGTAGTAATTTTTTTAGACATTACTAAATTTGCGATAAAACTGAATAAAACCAAATGTATAACTTGAATGTAAAAAAAAATAAAGTTCTGAGCAACCGGAGATTTTGGAATATTAATTATTTATTTTTTCTTGGTCTTCTAAAAAAAAGGAGCAATAAAGCACGATGATGCCATTAGTCTAATTGAGAGAACCTGCCAAAGTAAATTAATAAATACACTTATTATCACTAGTAAAAATTATAATTAAACAAACATAAGTTTTATCTTTTATGTATTCGTATGTAAAAAGGAAGCTATAGGTAAAGAAAAAAAAAGTAAGTTATAAAAAATGTATTTGTATGCGCAAGTACATAATATATCTAATTATTAATACAAAATAATACAAGGTAACAGTTATATTTCTTTATTATCTTGTAAAAACCAACCGTTGCGAATAAATATTATGAGACATAAAACTTGCAAAAGCAATACGAAAGCTTTGTATAATTAATTCATGAGAAATTACACGATACGAGGATTTTATTATGAGAATGAACAAAAGCGACTTATTAAAATCGTGGTGAAGTATAAAAATGTATATTTTATTCACATTCATTTTATACGCAGACGTCTTTGATTATTTACAAAATTATATATATGTTAAAGATGACCCCAAAATTTATACAGTAAAATTGCTTTATAAATATTATTATAATTTGATATATATATTATTTAAAGTAAATAAATTTTAAGTGTCACGGCGTAAATCATATAGATATAAGAATTAAATATATAGTGTAATGACATTCAATAATACGTGTCGCCTGAACCAGATCACGAAGATATTACGATGAATGTAAAGTAAAGAAAAACTAAATAATATTATAATATCGACACGTTTTGGCGTGAACAAAGTGTCAAGTATGCAGCCAAAGTTTTAGTCCGTTGATATAAATTATATTTAGTCGATTAATTCGGAGATATAATTATAAGTGAGAAGCACCTGTTGCCATAAGGCAGCGTTTGCAATGTACAATAAATATATCACGACTCGAGCATAGTTATAATACCTTGACTAGTTTACCCTATCTATAAAATTCTTCATTTCTTTTTCCTGATTTTTACCAAACAGGCAAATAGACGCCATAAATTTAACTCAGTCTACCAATGTTTAATATAACCTTAATGTACGTAGCACGAGGTTTCTGGTACTTGAAGGAACTGGAAGGAAGGAAAAGGACAGAATTTGAAATGAGCATAAATGGAAAGGTATCAGAATTAATTAATTTTTAGAAAGTTGGATTATTAGAGACGGAATGTACAAAATGAACGTGGCCGCTGAATTGCTGCCCAATTGCTGTCAGTAATAGTAGCAGTGCGTAAGTACACAGTGTTGTGCTGGTATCGACTCTGTTACGGGTAGGCGAAACGTTGATGATACAGAACAATAATGAGAGAAATATACAGAATAGCAAGTATAAACAAGGATGTATATATAAAGGCAATGTTTTTGAATAAGCAATTTTAGGGTGCATCGTTGTTTAGGTGAATATTTATTTGATATTTGGTATAACCCGGATAGTTCATGTGAAAAAGTTATAACAGTACTTTTTGCACGCAAAATGTAGCAAAAACGATGCATCATTGTTTGTAGCTTTGATTGCGTTAAAATCTTGGTTTTTTCTGTGCTCCAAAGGTCTGTAGATTTGCATCTTAGTTGCAATCTCGAACAACAGACGTACAACAGTGTGTTTTTAAGATAACAACATATTTTCCTCTTGAGACACGGGGATCTATAAATATTTTGCAAAATTTATCTCCGTATTAGGTATACTTCGAAATATTAATAATGTAAGGTAAATATTTGCACAGATGCCTATGCCATTCGACCGCTCGAAGAAGATTGTCGCCTATATGTCATGTTTTTGAGAGTTCAAATAAAAAAAACAGCCCTTACTCAAAATCATAATTATGTCATAAAAATAGACTCACACAATAGATATAAAATGTATATACATACATAAGATATGTTTCGAATACAGTAATATAAATCTACATTTCTAAATTTAAAGTACTGAATATGTGTTACAGATCTTTTCATTTCTGGGGGGAGTTATTGCGCTGTCCAACATGAAGTTACCTGTGTAAATATTTCATAGTGGGTGAGTTGATTTTTTTTAAATCACTGGCATTTTTTCGGTTTTCGGCATTGTGACAGGCAGGCACTGCGAAACACACGGACGGAACGGACACGGAAATCGTTTATCTTAAATAACGCTGTTTTGATAAATTTAAATGTTGATGGAGAAAATAATTTTGTAAAATTATATATAATAGTGATCCATCGCAAATCATGCCCGAGCTGGTTTCAGGCTGCGGTGTTAATGATTAAATCGCAATTAAACCAATTGAAGCAAATTGAGAAGAATAAAACTTAGAAGGTACCGCGCTAATTGAGAAAAGCAGCAGAAAAGTTACATTTCTTAACCGGCACAGTAATAAAAAGTTTTTAAATATAATTATTACTTCATTAAAATTGACTCTCCGACGATTCTCTCCTTACGGTAGACGTATATTGTCAACGATAAACCAAGATGGAAAAGATGGTGGTCAATCGTTATACGCCACAACAGCTTCACGACTCGAGTATCATGTATTTATATCTAATTTGGTAAGCGCCACTTGTACCAAATTAAGAGAGTTTCAATTGGAATGTTTAAGACATCCAATATGATGGCCGGACCTTGCTCAAACAAGAACAAAACTAATTTTGTTACGAAATTTAGATAGTCTCTTGTAAGGGAAAAAAATGAAATTCCGAAATATTCTCGTCCGAATATTTCTCGTCCGAATGGTTTTATTAGTGGATTTTTAATAAACTACCTATAACATGGCAAAAGTGCATAAAAAATATATTTACATGTATTGATGAAATGTGTCCATTAAATTATAAAAAAAAATCGTGTTGTTTCAAAAATTTTATTAAAAAGTATTATAATAAAAAAATGTGTAAAAGGCCTTAATTTGGAATTTGATCACTAAGTTTTTATTCATTGCCCTCAAAAACTGCGATGCGTGAACATAAAAATATTTTTTGCAATTTATGCTTCCTTTCAGTTACTTTGAGAGTTATGTTGGTGTGAAATCGTAATATTACAAGATAAGAAAAAATGTGTCTTTCTTTGGCTGATGGTTTTTAATCAACTGTTGCTTAACATGAGATTGTGCAATATATATCTATAGGATATCTAAAAATTATTCATTGTATGTAAATTGGGCATAAACTAAGAAACTTTTAAGAAAAAGATATTTTTGCAGCTTCACGCTGTATCCTGCACATGGCAGGGTAGGATAGCTCTTGGGAACCTAGCGTTAAAACACTGTCCGCCGAGCTCAACGCCACGAACTGCCTTATTAGCAGAGCAAAGAAATGAAAATATTACATACTAGTCACCCGTTCGCAGCTTTGCCCGCATGAATTACACTATTTTATTCACTAATTTCAATTAATATTGTGTTTCAGCGCTGTTAAGCTGCACATAAGTCTCATATGAATATATATTATATCTATATAATTATTAATTATCATAACTCGATATATGTATATATATATATATATATATATATATATATATATATATATATATATATATATATATATATATATATATATATATATATATATATATATATATATATATATATATAAATCTCTATCTGTATTTTCCGATCTGTACAAACACATTACGCAGCCAACGGCTCTCAATCTGCACTAAATTCCATAGATTTGACTTCAAGGCGTCATTCTCTTTGATTAACCGGAAACCAACCCTATTCGTTCCTTCTATTGCTTTCTTGCATATATAAGCTTTTTATAAAGTTTTTTTAGATACTTTATAGAATATTTATGTACATAGTAATTTTTATCTATAAATTTATGTGCGTAGACTATAGAATTGGGTCAAAATAAAAATGATAAATGACATAACTTGATGTGAATTGTGAATTATTCTACGTTAATATCTCCCAATTATCACTCGTATACTAATTATTACGAATTCCATCAACTTCTCGAGCTTTATATGGGATTTTTTTGTTTTACCGAGAAGATTTTTGAGATAAAACAAAAAATGGTTGAGCTAAAAGAGTTTTTGGGCTCGTTCGCTCGTAAAGGAGTACCCTCCTATGTATGTGTACCAGAATTTCTGTTTCCACATATATACAACATTTATAAAAAAGGTGCCAACTTATTATAAATATATTCCAACATTACAAGAGAAAAGTAACAAAAAACACCAAGCTATATGAGTTCAAAAATGAAAATGAAAAAATGGTAGGCGCTTTTTAATTTTTTGTACTCGCTTTTGTTTCTCTCATTCCTTTTGACATAAATACTGGTTGCGGCCAACCGCTGTTCGCTAGTCTCCTGCTTGCGGTCAGCCGAAAACAAAACAAAAACAACCAGCAAGAACAATGCAAAGTTACACAGTACATTACAGTACATTTTATATAGGGTAAATAGTAGCTAATATTTTACAATTTTATATCTATTTTACCAACCTTGGTACATCTCTCTTGTATAAAATTAAGAGCTGTCAAAGTTAAGGGAGTCTGATACGCAAATTTTATCTGTATATCATATATCGGGTCCTTCTTTTCTTATATTTTTTTTTTCTTTTTTTTTCTCAGCTTCACGCTGTATCCCGCACTAGGCAGGGTAGGCAGAGGGAACAGAAGTGAAACCTAGTGTTATGACACTCCGTTCCACTTCCGTTCCCCACTTTCCGCCGAATTTGAGGCATTGCGTGTTGAGAGGCGGAACTCAACGCCGCGCTTTGCCTTATTACCAGAGCGAAAAAATGAAACATTAAATATTTAAATTGAAAATATTAAATATTTCATTTCCTCGACTGGGGATCGAACCCAGAACCTGTCGGTTACAGTCACACTCTTGTGCCGCTGCGCCACGACAGGCCTTTCTTGTAATTAATTATCTTATTAATGTAATAATTAACAGTAAGTCTGTCTCTTTGACAATTTCTCTCAAATTCGAGTGGAAGTACCAAACTGAAAATAACACACAACAATTTTATATCGTAATTCATTCCATAGAAAAATGATTGCATACGGAATACCTGAGCGTTGAGTCTGATTCCTATCTCACGGCTTTCTTAAATTTCAAATGAAATGTTTGAAAAACAGTAGTAACACAATACTAATTAAAATCACACAAAATGTTCATGAATTACCATTCAATTTCTACACATATTGAACTAAAAACAAATATATATCGTATTGCCTAAGTCGTTTAATACCACAAGCAACGTAAATGTTAGAACATTATATAAATGTTCAACGCAATCGGCTAAGAATCCTAAATACACAATGTAACCAAGATTAAACTGGGTGGTTGTTTCAAAGAGAAATGCAGGCAACTAGGCGTATGAAGCGTGGTACCTACCTATATTGGATTTTCCGCGCGTTCCCAGCTTCGCTCTTGACGAGCGAAACCGCAATGAACTTATGTGTGATTGCAATCAATGCCAACTTGCTTCCTATTTGTGCAATGTTGATTAAATGGCACGCGTTGCTGCTACGTAATAAATACCTGTACGCCGTTTTGTGTGACTTTTTTACATTTAAATGTAAGGGAAGCTTTTAAATAATTTTGAAGCGAAGCTTTTTAAAATGGTTTTTTTTTAATGTACGCCGAATACCTGGCAGCGGATAACTGGCAAATCTGTGTTTAAATAATCCATCCAAATTAAGACCCCCGTCTCCTTTCAGCCGAATTCTCAAGGCCATTAATTCCCTAGTTACCAGATCAATTAAATGAAAATATTATATATAGCAAAAGAAAATATTTTTTATTAAGTATTTTTTTAGAATAATGTATAAAATAAATTTTTAAATTACTTATTCTAAATTAATATAACAATAATTGTGAGGGAATTTATTGTACGATAAAACATTTAAATGAATTAATTAGTGAACATCAAAACAAATGTTTCCAACAAACGTACCGTAAATAAATTCAGAAATAAACGTGTTCATGACAAACTGTCAACACCAAAACAATATCGGTTCTATAGGTAATAATTAGCCAGTTGATTTAAAACACGATTGAATAATTTACCTACAAAAAGCTTTCACTGAGTGATTTCTTATTACGTTGTTTTATTTATTCCGTGGAACGATATGTAAATGACATACTATAGCAAATATATATATGTAAAATAATAATATAATATTATATAAGAAATTAATAGACATATATGGTAATATTACTAAAGAACTTATGTGAACGATGAGAACCTCTTCTTTTGCTTACCAAAAACAATATCAGATATCATGTCAATAAACGATGCCGATGTTAGTTAGAAATTAAACAATTTTCTATAAACGTCATTCTTAATATAATTCAAGATAACATTGGAAAAAACGTTATAACAACTTTCCTAATGAACCCTGGCCTCGGCCCCGTCGGCCATTTGATAACCAAATTTTTGAGCATGACACCATAGAAATTTAAATATTTCCTTTTTTTCCTACTCCCGCTCGCATTTTGCATAACACTTTAGAGACGGCCGACCGTGTTATTTTAAAATGGTATTAGAAAATGTATTTTAGATTTTCCGCTTTGTAGATTCTATAGGAATTTCACGTCAAAGGCACCGCGCGGGTGTACTTTGGATGTATCTATATGTATGTGTAATTTTTATATACGTATATTGTTTATATGTAGATACAATGTGCTTAAGGGAATGTCTCCACTTCAACTTGGCTGCCTAACCTGTCTTTGTTTTGAAAAGAAGATATATCTATTCTGGTCGGCGGTAACGGAATATTTCGTACATATTAATGTCACAATTGTATATTTACAAAAATATTAAATATATGTACATCAATATATTATCCAGCTTTATTTAAAAATCTATAACATTCTTCATATATTTACCAACCAAATATACCCTTATATCAGCCTCCGGTTTGCCAATCATGTTTAATACCAGCGGCCACAACGCGGCTGCATCCACTTTTTATAATAAAATTATAATTATTGTTTTTAGGCAAATTAGGTTAATTATTTTAATATCGTTCTTTAGTATAATAGAGTACATAAATCAAAATGAAACCTTTTGAATAAATATTTAATTTTGTTCACAATAAATATAGTGTATAATAGAAAAATATTTGCTTATTTCATGTGTTTATTCCCGCGTTAGTCCAATTCCGTGGGATTACCAGAACAAAAAGTGGCCTATATGTTGCTCCTTAATAAAGGAGCAACATATACGTACAAGGATATCGATCTGTGAAAGTTTCCTAAAATATTTCCACTGTTCCAAAGATTACTCAAGATAAACAGAAAGACCGACAGAAGCATACAGAAAATTTGAAATTGTTTAAATTTAGTATTATATGTTGGTTATAATATATGATTCTAAATATATTTGAAACCCAGATCAAAATTCAAATGTTATTTACATCTAATATAACCTATACATAATATATTAATCCTATATCTATCTAATTATTAAACAAGATCACAAAAGCAGTGTCCATTTAATTGATGCTTAGCAATATTACATTTTGCATTTCAACGCATTAGTACCTTAACAGTTTCATGATTGCTCGCCTCACGTACAGCGTTTACCATTCAAAGTACGAGTACAATGGTAACGATTGCAGGCTGAAATTTGGAAATTCGATTTTCATTTCGGGCGTAGGTGCACGTGAATATTGTATGTATTTATAATACAATTTCACTAGACACAACCGTTTGTGACGATATAAATATTACACAGCAATTTTGTGTTTGTGTTGCCATATGCAAGGAGTGAAATTGTATGAATAAATCTATTTATTTATTTGGTACATTTAAAATTTTACATTTTACATATTTTATTTTCTCGAGTGAGAGAGTAGTACTTTCTCTTAGAAAGTCTTTATAATTATAATTACCCGCAATTATGACGGTAGTCGTTAAATAGTAAAATTTGTAACTTATATTACAATATATTTATATTCACTCAGCTTCACGCTGCACCCGCACATGGCAGGATAGGCAGAAGGAACTTGGGAAGTTAGTGTTAAGACACTCGATTCCACTTTCCGCCGAATTTTGGGGCATTGCGTGCTGAGTGGCTGAACTCAACGCCGCGTTTGGCCTTGTACCAGAGCGAAGAAAAAATATTACATACAAATTGAAAATATTAAATATTTTATTTTCCCGAGTGAAGATTGAACCCACATCCTGTCGGTAACCGTCACACGTTTGTGGCGCTGCGCCACAACAGGTCTACAAAAAGTAAATATTTGTGTACTCCGTTATTAAATACTTTGTACTACAACTACGACTATTTATTTTTGACTACGACTATTTATTTTTCTTTGACTTTGAGCTTAACATTTGTAATTAAACAACTGTTTAAAATTTATATCATTATCGCTTTCACGCGCGTAGTAAACTATGACATGACGTAGCGGCTGTGGCGTTCTTCGAAAATAAGGCTTTTGAACGTAAAATTTGTTATTTTAATTTTCTTATTGGAAGAAATATTAAACTTAAACTTAAAAAGCGTATAAAAATTTTGAACGAAGCAGGATTTGAACCCGCGCCTCTTGAAAACCGTTCAAGCGCTCTGACCAACTAAGCCATTCGTTTGAGCTCTTCTTCGAGTTCGAATTCTTAGTTGGTTAGAGCGCTTGAACGGTTTTCAAGAGATGCGGTTTCAAATCCTGCTTCGTTCAAAATTGTTATATGCTTTTTAAATTTAAGTTTAGTATTTTCTGTCCTAAGTGTGGAATAACACTTTAAAAAATAGTAAAAATATTAGAAGAAATATTTTTGGGTTCAGAAGCTTTTTTTGATTTTTCAGTACTTCATGAGATATCGCGAAGATATCGCGTACAACTAATTCCCTTAGCTTATAATATAAGCATAGATTGAATCTTTTCACATTATCACATTTTTTATTAAAATGTCACGAGAAAGCATTCCATAATAATTTCTACACTTAGCAATTTCAGTTAGAACACAGTTAAGAGTAATTTTAGTTGAGTAGTTCCGAAACTGCAGTTAAAGCTTTTTGTACTTGAAGGGTGTGTGTAGCAACCGTCCTGATTGTCCGGCGATTGTGATTTAAATGCTACTAAAGGAATTATTGAGTATCGATAGTTTCAGTATGTGTTTTTATTACATTTGCATGCATGGCAGGGTAGGCACTGGGAACTTGGGAACCTAGTATTAAGACTTTTTTTTATGGAAGAGACGGCAAACGAGCGTACGGGTCACCTGATGGTAAGTGATCACCGTCGCCCACGGCCCCGTGTAACTCCAGAAGAGCTACAGGGGCGTTGCCGTCTTTTAAGGTGGATGGGCACCGGGGCCCCGGCATTACCTAATGCGAAACGCAGTGGCCAAAGCCACTACTTAACGCCGGTCTTAAATGCCGGGGGTGGTAACAATCAGGTTGAGTCTGCCCATGCGTGTTGCCATTACTAGCAACGTGACTCTACCACATGCACTTTAGTCGCCTCTTACGACACCATCAGTACCAGGGTGATCCTATTCTAAGCCGGGATCACACGGCAACTTTCCGTTCTGTTCTCTGCTTTCCACTGAATTTGTACTGACGCCGGTTCTTCTTAGGTCTGAGGCAGTAACTTTAGGTAACCGGTGGCAAATTGTTTCTAAAAGTGATGTATGTAACTCCTTATTAAAAAAAATATTTTGTTTTTTTAATTTGACACTAGTCTCATGCCATATTGTTGCGCCGACAACCATTAAATGTTTAATAATAACTACCTCATTTCTGTAGTGGCACTCCACTACTGTACGGTTTCGTAGGAATTTTCTTCCACGTGCCACTAATCTGTAAAACGGCCTACCCGAAGCACTATTTCCAGGTCGATACGTCATGGGTACCTTCAAATAGCGCGTCTACCTCCACTTTAAAGGCAGGCCCCTGGTGCTACACGGGGTTGTGGGCGGCGGAGATCACCCATTATCATGTGACCCGGACGCTCGTATGCCTTGTCTTTTCCATTAAAAAAAAAAGAAAAAAAAAATCTTAAAAATAAATTCGTTTATATGAAAAACGAAAACAAAATGTACATAGTACAAACGTACAGGTACAGCCTATCACACTTAACATTTAATGTATTCCCGTAATAATCACATACATATGTATGTACCATAGAGCGCAGGCAACAGGGTGTGTCGAGGTGCGATTGCGCTTTCACCTTTAATTAGCTCCGCCATAAATTTTATGCGAAATGTTGGTAGCACGTAACCTCGGCATGGGAATGAAATGTGGAATATCAAATGAAATAAACTTTTGTTCCATTTCTGTTTCCCACTTTCCGCCGAATTTGAGGCGTTGTGTGTTGAGTGGCGGAACTCAACGCCGCGCTTTGCCTTATTACCAGACCGAAGAAATGAAACATCAAAATATTTAAATTGAAAATATTAAATATTTCATGAAATAAACTTTTTTTTACTAATAATATAAATGTTAAAGTAATTCTTTCTACTTGTCTGTTACGCTTTCACATCTAAAATACATTTAATACGGACTTACAGTTGTTTACCTTTTATCCCCAAAAACGAAGTTGAAAGGGTGCAAATGAAAGATGAAATTTTAATCTAATATATATTTGAGTTTTCTGAATTTTCATAAATTGTACTTCCTGTTTAAATTGACTTACAATCATGAAATTATTGTGAAACCCTATTACTGCGCTGGTTTTGTTTTATTTCGGCTAAACGATTAAAAGTTTTATTTTCTTTTAAACATTTTTTTTGCTCCACGTACGGGTATGCAGGGTAGGCGGAGGGAACCCGGGAACCTAGTGTTAAGACACTCCGTTCCACTTCCGTTCCCCACTTTCCGCCGAATTAGAGGCATTGCGTGTTGAGTGGCGGAACTCAACGCCGAACTCAATAAAAGCTTGTAAGAAGTTAAAAAGCAGTGTGCATTGCCAGTATATGATCTCTTATTTATTGCTTAAATTTTATTTCTTTATGTATAAAAAGATATTTTGAATTTATTTCTTTTATCAATTACAATCTTTTTAAAACATTAATACGAACATAAACATATACATATAATATAAAACGGATGATGAATAAATCAATTTACAATTTAGCCCTTCCCGGTACAACGCATCTTTTCTAAATTACCTCCAGGAACATTAGACAGGTGCTGAAATACGGCGAATTTCTTCGGAAATAATAAATCTTAACACGCAAACCATTCTTGTTCAATCGATATCCTTATTTTATATTTTACCTTGCGATTTTTCTTTACTAAGTTTACAAAATTTTATCTTTCCGGATAGGCATGGAGAACCTGGAAAACTAGGATAAATACACATTTTTTCCTTCCCCATTTTCCTCTTAATTTGAGTTACTGCGTGTTTATTGGCGGAACTCAACACCGCGCCTTGCCTCGAGTGGGGATTGAATCCACAACGTGTCTCAAATACAGTCAACACCTCTCTAGGATAGGCCTCTCTTTAGTTATAGTAATGTCATATATCACAGTAACACAGTTAAGTACAATACAAGTGTTTGACAACCTGTTTATAAAAGATGCACATCACTGCAGTGTACTTGTGTAATACCGATTTCTAATTGAAGGTGATTGGTTATTGATATGTGGAGGAATTAACGGTTTTCGTATCAACGAACCTCAGGAACGGAGTGTTTTTACGGTGTACGGTGAAGCAAAGAAATAGTACCCGTAGGTAATTTATTTATCGTTAGGTTTATCTTAGTAGTTGCAAAAAGAGTTATGATTAACATCCGAGACTGTAAATGGTATAATACCTATATATATATATATATATATATATATATATATATATATATATATATATATATATATATATATATATATATATATATATATATATATATAGGTATTTGTTAGTAATAGTTAATATATAGTTAAAAGTGTTTCATTAGAAAAGTGTAACAATCGCGAAAATCAAAGACATTATTATAAAATATATTTCTTGAAACAAAAAATATATATCGATAAATAATTAATATAAATTCAAAAACAATTACAAATTTAAGTTTCGACCTGCAAGAGATATGTTTCATTATTAACATTTTTTATTTCCTTCTGAGGATGAACTAGCATTTGGTGGATTTTGGCATTGAAGTAATAACAAGAAACTGTATATAGATTGTAAGCGTGTATGTAACTTTTGTAGTAAAAAATCATATTAAAAAGCCTTTTTAGTGACAAATTTATTTTAACTTCGAGTATAAATAATTATAGAATATTATATTATTTTTTTTAGCTTCACGTTTTATTCCGCACGAGGCAGGGTAGGCAGAGGGAACCCGGGAACCTGGTGTTAAGGCACTCCGTTCCCCTTCCGCTCCCCACTTTCCGCTGAATTTGAGGCATTGCGTGTTGAGTGGCTGAACTAAACGCCGCGCTTTGCCTTATTATCAGAGCGACGAAATTAGACATTAAATATTTAAATTGAAAATATTAAATATTTCATTTCCTCGACTGGGGATCGAACCCAGAACCTATCGGTTACAGTCACACGCTTGTGCCGCTGCGCCACGACAGGCCTCGACAGAATATTATACACTTATAATTAATTATACTGATGTTTGATATGTTATATGAGATAAGTATAACTATCTAAATTAATATCTAAATCAGTACAAAGTCAGACTATTGTCATTATCATGTAGTAACAATGCATGCGATCTGGGATTGTCGTTTGATCGATATTCTATAGGTAATAATTAGCCAGTTGAGTTAAAACACGATTAAATAATTTACCTACAAAAAGCTTTCACTGAGTGATTTCTTATTACGTTGTTTTATTTATTCCGTGGAACGATATGTAAATGAGCAAATAGCAAATATATATTAAATAATAATATAATATTATATAAGAAATTAATAGACATATATGGTAATATTACTAAAGAACTTATGTGAACGATGAGAACCTCTTCTTTTGCGTACCAAAAACAATATCAGATAAACGATGCCGTCATGTCAATAAACGATGCCGATGTTAGTTATAAATTAAACAATTTTCTATAAACGTTATTCTTAATATAATTCAAGATAACATTGGAAAAAACGTTATAACAACTTTCCTAATGAATCCTGGCCTCGGCCCCGTCGGCCATTTGATAACCAAATTTTTGAGCATGACACCATAGAAATTTAAATATTTCCTTTTTTTCCTACTCCCGCTCGCATTTTGCATAACACTTTAGAGACGGCCGACCGTGTTATTTTAAAATGGTATTAGAAAATGTATTTTAGATTTTCCGCTTTGTAGATTCTATAGGAATTTCACGTCAAAAGCACCGTGCCAACATACTTTGGATGTATCTGTTTGTATGTTTAGTTTTTATATACGTAGGTACAATTGTTAGTAGATACGGTGTGCTTAAGTGAATATCTGCAGTTCAACTTAGCCACCTCTCCTGTCTTCACTATGAAAAGAAAATTATTCTATAAAATTGCCTATCTACTCTGGACGTCGGGTAACGAAATATTTGGTATATATTTATGTAAATTATCACTATTGTATATTTAGAAATGTTTTAAATATACATCAAATTTATCCTGCTTTATTTAAGAATCTATAACATTCTTCATATATTTATATTTTAACAGTTAATATAATTATTTCAGCTTCACGCTGTATCCCGCACTAGGCAGGGTAAGCAGAGGGAACGGAAGTGAAACCTAGTGTTATGACACTCCGTTTCACTTCCGTTCCCCACTTTCCGCCGAATTTGAGGCATTGCGTGTTGAGTGGCGGAACTCAACGCCGTGCTTTTGCCTCACATCCGCCTCCTGATTGCCAATCATGTTTAAAACCAGCGGCCACAGCGCGGCTGCATCCACTTTCTTATAATTGAATATTGTTTAAGTGATTTTAGGCAAATTTGGTTAATTATTTTAATATGCTTATTTTTAGTGTTATACAGTAAATATATCAAAATAAAATCTCTTGAGTTGGTATTTCATTTTGTTCACAAAAAATGTCGTGTATAATATACAAATGTTTGCTTATTTCATGTGTCTATTCCCACATTCCCAATTCTGCGGAAATACCAGAATTTAGAATTATATATAGTTATAATATATGATTGATTCTAAATATATTCTGAAACCCAGATCAAAAATTCAAATGTTATTTGCATCTAATATAACCTATACATAACAAATTAATCCTATACCTATCTAATTATTAAACAAGATCACAAAAGCAGTGTCCATTTAATTGACGCTTAGCAATACGATTCATCATTTTGCATTTCAACGCATTAGTACCTTAACAGTTTCATGATTGCTCGCCTCACGTACAGCGTTTACCATTCAAAGTACGAGTACAATGGTAACGATTGCAGGCTGAAATTTGGAAATTCGATTTTCATTTCGGGCGTAGGTGCACGTGAATATTGTATGTATTTATAATACAATTTCACTAGAAATAACCGTTTGTCACTATATAAATATTACACTGTAATTTTGTGTTTGTGTTGCCATATGCCTCAAAGTACGTATAATCTATTATACCAGTATAATAAACATAAATTTAATACTATAAACTACAACAACTACTATTATTTCTTTTGTTCTGATTTTGATCTTAACCTGAAGCTCTGAATTCATAGTAAACGAGCTTTTACATTTTTAAACATAAGTAGTAACGTATTTTGTATTGTGATTCATATATAAGCATTTAAAATTTATATGAGGCCTGTCGTGGCGCAGCGACAAAAGCGTGTGACTGTAACCGACAGGTTTTGGGTTCGATCCCCAGTCGAGGAAATGAAATATTTAATATTTTCAATTTAAATATTTAATGTTTCATTTCTTCGCTCTGTTGAGTTCCGCCACTCAACTTGCAATGCCTCAAATTCGGTGGAAAGTGGGGGACGGAAGTGGAACGGAACGTATTAACACTAGGTTCCCGGGTTCCCTCTGCCTATCCTGCCTCGTGCAGGATACAGCGTAAAGCTAAAAAAAAAGAAAAATTATATCATTCTTACTTTCACACGCGTGGTAAACTATAATATAACACTGCGGCTATGGCGTTCCTCGAAAAAACTTTCGGCTTTTGAACGCAAAAATATTTCTCGAATCACCTTAGCTTATAATATTGGTAATTTTTGAAGTGAAAACTTCTTTAGGCGCGTTGAGCGTTTTGGCAGAGGGTAAAATCCTCGGTTCGCGTCACCGACATTCTAATGATAATAGCAGGCGTGCGACTAGCGCATGCGCAGTAGTACACGTATACACTAATATAGCCTGTGTACACGTATACACTAATACATCGACTATTTCTAACTGTGTTATGTGCGCGTTGGACGCTTTTTGGATAAGTATAATTTTGTGAGTCACGTCACCAATACGTTATAGTAGCAATACCTATTGTACCTTTTTTAGAATAAAATGAACGAACAGATAATCTAAGTATTGTCGAAATTAATGATGACAATGATGTAAATAATGAAAATAATGTTCAAACTTGAATTCATTGAAATTCGTGTAAATATAAATACTATGTATAATTAAGATAATTGTATATTAATTATTTTTTCAACCACTTTGTATTTATATTTTGTTCATGATTTGTTTAACCCATCATATGTAATAACTAATAAATAAAACATAAAAAAAATCATATAATTTTTGCATATAGTTTTAATTACTCTCAACTTAATTTTATTAAAATGTCATGAGAAGACATTCCATTGATCATTTCTACACGTAGCAATTTCAGTTAGAACACAGTTGAGAGTAATTCTAGTTGAGTAGTTCCTAAACTGCAGATCAAGCTTTTTGTACTTGGACGGTGTGTGTAGCAACCGTCCTGATTGTCCGGCGACTGTGATTTAAATGCTACTAAATGAATTATTTAGTATCGAAAGTTTCAGCATGTATTTTTTATTACATTTCTCTGTATGATATAGGGTAAGCAAAGGGAACTTAACCTAGTATTTAGACTCTCCCTTCTGTTTCACCTTTTTTCACCAAATTTGAGGCATTTTGTGTTTATTGAAAAGTCAACGCTGAGCATTGCGTGTAACCAAAATGAAGAAACGGAAATATTAAATATTTCAAAGGCCTGTTGTTGTTGGTTCGATTCCCACTCGAGGAAATTAAATATTTTACTCAGCTTCACGCTGTATCCAACACATGGCAGGGTAGGCAGAGGAAACTCGGGAACCTAGCATTAAGACACTCCGTTCCACTTCCGTTCCCCACTTTTCGCACCATCACACGCGCCACGAAACGTATTAACTTCACTTATAAATATTCATCTGTAAATAGGTCTGAGGCAGTAACTTTAGTTAACCAGTGACAAATTGTTTAACGTTTCTAAAAATAAAAAATAAAAAAAAATATTTTAAATAAAATATTTGTTTTTTTTTTTAACTTTAACACTAAATATACCCTGCTGAATGTGTGAAGTTCGCAACTTGTTGATGGCGGAATTCGATACCACATGTTTTTTACCGCCGACAACCATGTTTAATAATAACTACCTGAAAATATCTTGTAGTGGAACTCTACTACTGTGAGGTTTCGTAGGAGTTTTCTTCCACGCACCACTCATCTGTCGAACGGCCTATCCGGGCAGAATTTCTAGGTCGACATGAGTACCTTCAAAAAGCCGTCAACATACCTGTAGTTCCACTGGCGTTACACGGGGCCGTGGGCGGTGGTGATCACCCACCATCAGGTGACCTGTACGCTCGTTTGCCTTGTTTTTCCATTAAAAAAAAAGAACAAAAAATCTTAAAAATTAATTCGTTTATATGAAAAATGAAAACAAAACACCTATCCTATTACACTCACCATTTAATGTATTCCCGTAATAATCACATACATATGTATGTACCATAGAGCGCGGGCAACAGGGTGTGTCGAGGTGCGATTGCGCTTTCACCTTTAATTAGCTCCGCCATAAATTTTATGCGAAATGTTGGTAGCACGTAACCTCGGCATGGGAATGAAATGTGGAATTTGAAATGTAATAAACTTTTTTTACTAATAATATAAATGTGGCAGTATTTTTTATCTGTTACGCATTCACATCTGAATAGATTTTTAATACATTGGCCGATGTACACTTGTTTACCTTTTATCCATAAAAACGGGGTTGATAGGGTGTGTTCATAAATAAATGATGAAATTTTAATATAACACTTTAGTTTTCCGAATTTACATAAATTATACTTCCTGTTTGCATTGACTTCCTCTTCTACTTCAATCATGAAATTATAGCGATGTTTTACCGACGCGACCCTGTCTATTATTGCGATGTTTTTGTTTTATTTCGGCAATATAATTAAAATATTTATTTCCGTTTGCATAACGGAAAAGAAGTGAAAAAGCAGAGTGCATTGCCAATGTATGATCTTTTATTTTTTTTATTTTTTTGCTTCAGTAGGCAGAGGGATCCCGGGAACCTAGTGTTCCCGGGATTCCACTCGATTCCACTCTGTTCCACTTCCGTTCCCCACTTCACCATATTTTATTTATTGCTCAATTTTTATTTCTTTACGCATAAAAATATATTTCAAATTTATTTCTTTTATTATCAATCACAATCTTTTTAAAACATAAATACAGACATAAACATCGTACACTCGTATATAATATAAAATGGATGACAAATTGATTTACAATTTATAATTTAGCCCCTCCCGGTACAACGCATATTTTCTAAATTACCTCCAGGAACATTAGACAGGTGCTGAAATACGGCAAATGTCTTCGGAAATAATAAATCTTAACACGCAAACCATTCTTGTTCAATCGATATCCTTATTTTATATTTTACGATTACCTTATATCCGACAAGTATTTCACTTGTGATCTTTATCTACTAACTTTATATATATTTTTTTCAGGGTAGACAGGGAGAATTTGGATATTAACTAAGGTTAAGGCAGTCCTTACCGTTCCCCACTTTCTTTCAAATTTGAGGCATTGCGTGTCTAGTGGTGGAACAACTTGCCTACAGTAGAGATCGAAATTTTCCCATATACAGTCACCGCGAGGGTCACGGCAGGTCTAACTTTAGCAATAGTAATGTCATATACGAGAATCACAGTAACATGATGAAGAAAAGTTTGACAAAGGTTTTATAAATAACGTGTTCATTGTTATATACTTGTGCTATACAGATCCTAATTAAAGGTGATTATACGCGGAGGCATTAACTGTTTTCGTATCAACGAAACTCAGAAACGGAGTGTTTTTACGGTGTACGGCGGTGTATATCACTAAATTAAAAAATATAAATTCAAAAATAATTACAAATTTTAGTTTAAACTTTTTTTTCCGTTTAAGGATGAAGTAGCATTTGGCATTGAAGTAATAACGTAATAAAAATGTCTGCAGTGGTAAAATACTGCTAAACACAAGAAACTGTATATAGAAAAGCCTTTTTTGATACAAATTTACTTTAATTTCGAGTATAATTTAAATTTATTATTTAAATTAATATCTAAATCAGTACAAAGTCAGATTATTGTCGTTGTCATGTAGTAACAATGTATGCGATCTGACAATGTGACTGTTGTGTGATCGATCTCTGTTTAGTTAATTAATCTCTCTCTGGAAGCAAGATGCGTATTCAATGGAAATAATAGAACATCTGGATATTAGGTTCTAATGAGAATCTAGTATTAACGTACAGGCAAAGACATTATACAAATACGAAATGTGCATCATTGAGATTGCAATTTATTTTCAGTCTAGGAAATTAGTGTCACATTACATTGTTTGTGTCCGAGTGCCTAGACACTAGTGTCGTAGATAAAAATTCAAAGTGTGACATTTTCAATACACCTCAAAGCGCACATTAAGCACATTACCAGTTTGCGTGTGAACAGTTGGGAGAGTTTTCTTACAGTTACACTAGGGGCATTCCACGTAAGCGGCTAGCTCGATCTAAAGATGTGTAGGTCGTCACCAGCGCGGTCGCCGCCTTCTGGCATTATAACTGCTCTAGCTCCTGAACTGCTGTGGGCCTATTATGAAACTTGGTATAGATTATATGTATACCAAGATCTATTTGCAAAAAAAAAAAAAAAGGGGTCCAACTTAGAAAAAAATTTTTGCGTTTGAAATAATAAATACGCAATAGCTAGTTAAAACATGAATGTTCTACAACTAATTAACTATACATAATATTTAAAAAATATTGTATATCTAGCTCGGGGACATATATATATCAATAACATATTTAAACATTACTAAAATCGGAAACATCAAAAATTTTTAACTGCCCACTTGACATGGAATGCCCCACAATTCAGACACAAAAATAACGATCAAGTGTAAACTGTACATATATTAAAGCCTGACATTTACCTACTGTGACAAATGCCAAACAAAATGAGATGTGGTAATAAAATAATTTTACACTCACTATAAAAAAATCTTAGAAACACATGAAATTAAATAACAAAAAAATGTTAATTAGTATAGATCTCTCGTGGAGGTCTCATGGCGTAACACAACGCCGTGTTTTTCTTTATCAGATCTAAAAAAAAATTCTATTAAGAAATATTAGCTGTACATTTTTAAAATAATTAAGTAATATACTTTCTTATACTATTTGTTGCGAGAACCAAAATAATATTTATAAAAACTAACGTAGCTGGAAATATAAGACCACTTTTGTAAAGGAAGTAGCTAATAAAATAAATACACTAACATAAATGTTGGGTAAAGAAAGATAGCAATTTCAAAAGACCGTTCGAATCTTCTTCAATATATTCTTACTAAAAATTTTTGGTTATAATAGTTCAAATATAAAATATACTTTTATTTTTACTACTTTTTAAAGTGATATTTCACACTTAGGACAGAAAATATTAAGTATTGTAAATGTAACTATTTAATTTATAATTTAATTTTATTACAAAGTATGGGTGTCCTGGAATACTGTAAATGTGAAGAATGTAGCAATGAAATCTCCCTTGAGGTTATTCCTATATTTTAACGTTTTAACACTTTCACGTTTTAACAAAATATATTGCACCACGAAATATACAATGTATTTTAATCGTATCGTAAGCTCGAGGGTTGTGAGTTGTGGGTTCAAAACTCATTCGTGGTAATTAAACGTTTAATAATATCATTTCTTCGCTCTAGTAATGAGGCAACGCCGCGCTGATGTTAATTTCCGCCACTTAATACACAATTCCTCTAAACTACAGAGGAAAGTGGGGAACGGAAGCATCTTAATTATAATACTAGGTTCCCAGGTTCCCACTGCTTACCCTGCTATGTCTGGGATATAAAAAAGACAGTGGCTATTTTATATCAGTATTACTTTCCCAAGCGTATATGATACTGACTTTATCCAACGTTCACGTGTGGTATACAATTATAGACGCACATTTTCCTACATACGTCTAATATCAGATAAAGTTCTAACAAAGCTCGAGTAAAGCTTAAACGACAAGTTATAATTACTCTTTCTGTTACAATATTCCGCCTTTTATTAGAGTTGCTCGTGAGCTTTAATGCTTTTGATGTAATATGTACATTGTATGTAAGTAACTTTGTTCTATTCAACTTGTTATCTATAAAAATTTTCTTGTTAATTAACAGTTATTATAAATAACTGTTAATTATTTTATTATTCATAATTTAATTATATTATTTATTAAGACTTTTTTAAATGAAGATTTAAATAAAATTAGTTAAGTAGAATTGTATGGATTAAAAATATTACAAATTTAAAAATGTGTGAGGACGTATATTCGTTTCAATTTCACGGTTAATCTTTTAAATGGATTATGATTTTTCTGCTTTACGCTGTATCCCGCACAAGAATGTGTAGGCAGAGAGAAACCTTGGTACTCAAAGTCAAGACACTCCACTACACTTTGTCAAGACACTCCATTCCCTTAGCTATTTCCCGCCCACCTTGAGATATTGCCTGGCGGAACTCAACACCGCGATTTGTCTTGTTACCGGAGCGAAAATATTAAAATATATATCCTACAACCTGTCGCTTTTACAGCCAACACTTGCCACGATAGTCCTCGATGGATGAAATTATAGAATAGGAGAAATTAGAATAACAAATTGGCTGCAACTTGACTAACTTGGACTTGACTATAGTGATGGATTTGTATACAAATATTTTTGAAGAAAAAAAAAATGATGTGATGCATTGTAGCGGTGTTTGACTGTAATGACTTTTAAGGCGTAAAACTCAATTTTATACCCCTATGCCAAAATTTAACTTGCTAATACCAAATAGAAGCATAGTAAATATGTGTGTGCCTCTGTGAATGTGTCGTCTGTACTCAGTAACAAAAGAGTTATATCAAGATATAAATAGAACGATCAATACAAAACGAGTTATATTTATTTTACTATTCAGGTACTCTTTGAAATGTAAAGCTGACGATAAATTTAAGCCTCAATTAGTCTAGAGTTGAAAATTCCTTTGAGAGCTTACAGCGAGCAATTGCGGTCGTGGAAAGGTAACATAAAAGTGGGAAACGTGTCAAGTACAATTAATTCCACAATTTACTTTTAACTTTTATTCCGAGTGACACTTCGCGAGATATAAAACTTAATAAGAACAGACTACTTTATAGCTGTGTTTACAACGTAGCTTGAATATAGATTATTTAAGAAATTAATAATTTACCTTGAGTTTCACTGCTCAAAAGATCCTTCCAAATTGGGTAGAAAATTGAGAATGGAAGTGCCTTCATGGTAACTGACTGTCCTAGTACTAGGTATCCAAGTTTCCTCTGATTACCCAGCCAAAAACAAAAAGAGAAATTAAAATAAAATGTATACATTTACCTTTTTTTTGCTTTTTATGTTCACTCATCTTCCTTATTGAGTAGGTGTAGGTAGCTTTTCATTTCACCCGACACAATTGAGGTTTGACTTTCTGCACATTAACATACAATGCAGTTTGAGGAAACATCAATGTAATATAAACGCTATTAAATAAAACTTACTATTATAGAATATTTCAATAGCAACACGACGTGACTGAAATTTTACCTTCATATAAAATAAATAATACAAATAAATAAAGAAAATACTTTTAATACACTTATTATCCAATTTCAAATACTAAAGTTGAATATTACAGATAATAATTCTTTGAATCCTTCCTTACGGAAGAAGCACGTTTAAAATTTATACATACATATAACTAACTCGAAGAATTTGTAAGCATAAAGTCTATATATAATATTATAAGCAATCAAATTATTTTTATGTATGAATACAAATATTTGTTACTATTAAGCATTGACAATCAATTATAAGGAATCAGTGATTCAGATAAATAAAGTATTCGTTTTAATTGTTTTTAACAACTCATCTGCGGCTTCGCCCACTTGAACTATTAATTTCGATTTAGATTTATAATGTGAACATAATAAATACTTTGAGGCTAAACTATCGTAATTTCCATGTTGTTATAAATGATGTCACTTTTATTATAATTTAATAGTTTTAAGGATATTTAATGCTCAGTAGTTATTGCGTGATTTGCCAACAAAAGCAGTTTTTGGCTTTTTATTTTATAAATATATTCAATATAAGGGAAAAAAAGATACTTAGGTTTAAATTAATATATAAATGATGTAATCGGAGGTATATCAAAGCGTAATCCATTCGTATTACTCAATTCTAACATTTTCTCAGTTTCTTATTTCATTTACTATTTCACTTACTAATTACTTACGAACATGAGCTTACTAACAACCAAAATATAAGACAACAAAAAAGCTTTCCAAATTCCCGGCTTGATTACATGGAAACGAATATGACTTTTTATTCAAAAATACATTTGGCCAATTAAGCTAAAGCAGCATAACATTTCCTTGCTTATGTTAAATACTAAATCCAAAATGAATTTTGTTTTACGTTCGAAAGAAATTTTCTAACTTTATTTATGGTACTCAGTCTCCTCGATGTCGTTCGTGTCGTTGTAATTAAAGTACGTTGTTAGGAAAATACAAGCAAGCTTTTCATTAAAGGGAAAGTATATAAACTTTGTAAGATACGAAAAATTTTTTCATTAAGAACCTTATTACAAATAGTAAATAGATAGATGTCCGTTGACGAAGAAAGGAAGCGATAAATCGGTGCCGTTCTCCCTCACCGTGACGAAAATAAAACGTTCACGTTCAGTGAATCAGAAATCTGACAATACTTGTTCCGACGGGGTCTATTAGTCTTAAGTGTTTGTCGTTGTCTATAAAAATTTCACCGAAATTACATATTTATTTTTATTTTTGGATACAATTACTTTTATTTACGCCACTCAACGCGCAATACCTCAAATTCGACGGAAAGCGGAACGGAGTGTATTAACACTAGGTTTCCAAGTTCCCTCTGCCTACCTTGCCTTGTGCGAGATACAGCGTGAAGCTGAGAGAGATAATAACATAAAGTATCATTTAAAAATAAAGTATTCAATACAATATACATATTTTCTACCACGTAATCTAATTAGAATCTACAATATCAATAAATCAGTTAATATAGAATAATGAAAATAAAATTTCAATTTATAATACCTGAAATTATATTTAACTTACGGACAAGTTCACTGTAGTAAAATTTACGACATATAACGGTATAAATGAGGCACGTCATGTTTTTTGAAGCTCGAAAGTAAATTAGGTAGCAAAATTAGCGTCGCATCGGCTATGTCATTTATATGGATATATTATAATGTTTTTTTTTATTCTTTGCTCGTTTATTATATAATATTAGTCTAGATAATATTATTTATTATTATAGGATTGACAAAAATCTTTTTTTGTTAGATTGTCGAGATTTTTTTACCTACAATCAGAGTTACTGGGCTCTTAGAGTGTGTCGTATGTAGTTAAAATCAAGTTAATATTATAGATCAGAAGAGATTCTTTTTTTGAACTCGATAGTGCCAAAAAATTCTGGACGAAAATGAAAAATATATTTTATATAGGACAGTTCATTTAAAGAGGAGTTAACTTTAACATGTAAAACACATTCGGCCACAGTGGTGAAGCCATAGATAAAAGGTATATAAGTATAGAAAGAAAATCCTGCCAAATTATACAAAGTATGGAAGTCATAGAAATATTCGATATGACTCAATTTTTGATGAGAAATGTAAATCGTATGGCAAAGTTCATAGAGTCTATGAGGGTGAAGTTGACCGAAAACCATTTTAACAGTAGATTCCTTCTTTCTATCCTCCTATTTGAGAGGCCTGTGTGTAGCCCAGAAACATACGCTTGTAAACGCGTCAGGCTGTAGGTTCAATCTCCACTCGAAGAAGTAAAATATTTACTATTTTCATTTCTATTTGCAGCAAAGCTTTTACACCCAGGGTGGTACCAGCATCTCTGACGCTGAAGAATCCCTCCCTGAGTTTTCAAACTCAGGCCGCCCGTCGAACACAATTCAATACCTTATACCTTTTACAAAATTGAACATAATTTACTACACCAGAATATCAGCGACTCGTCGTGTCTGGCACTACAAGTCAGCAGATTGGGATGGGATGCGTATATTTTATTCATCGTATTCCTTGCTTTGCTTCTGATGATCCTAGTGTTTGTGCCGCTGCTGTCGCCGACGTGACCATCAGATACCATCAGATGACGCTCGTTTGCCATTTCTTTTACGTAAAAAAATAAATAAATAGTAACATGTTGAGCATTTAAAATCAAATATTTAAAATTCTGGTAATCAGGACCAAAGGACTCCTTCTCATTTAGACAATGAGAAGGAGTACTAACACTACACTATTTATTCAAGTTCCCTCTGTCTTCTCTGCAATTCACGTGATGTAGCGTGAAGCTGAATTTGTCCTGCTTTTTGCAGGATACAACGTGGAGCTAACATTTTCTATTTTCATTATCTATTTGGTTCCAAATATATAGAAGTGGAAATCGGGTAAACTTTCAAATATTTTTTTATTTACCATATCTTATTAAACTTTACGGCATCCTTTAATAATTCCCAATATTTGTAAAATAGATTTTTAATAAAATCAAAAGCGGAATGGGAGCCGTTATCGTATTTTCTCAAAATAAAATACACAATGCTTTGTAGTAAAATCTCGTCTCACAGCGAACAATGTACGAAACAATCGATCAATTTACATCTTGTAGCGTATTTTTTATGTATTCCCTGAACAAATAAGATTTCATCTAAGCTTTTGTTAAGCTTTACCAAAGGTAAATAAAGGAGATTTATTTACTTTTGCCGCTATTTTCTCACTATAGGTTACATCAAAAGGAATTTAAAAGTATTTTTTCTTTCTATAACGTTTTTTGAACGTCGCTTTAATATAGATAGATAAAATCAAGCAAGCTTACGATGGTTGTGGGTCTGAATTAAGATTGGGGTAAGAAAAAAGTTTACTTTTCCCTGGATGACCTTAATTGTCGAATTGCTACTGATCACATAATACTTAAGTTAGTACCGATTGGCCTAAGTGTATCCAGTTCCAAAGCAAAGGCTCTCTTGTTCCACGGCCAGCGCAAGGTGAAAAGTCTCTTTAAGGTGAAAACATTCGAGAGCAAGAGGTGGAAGCACGGGCTCAGTTGAAGATCTGTCTGGATAGTTGTCTGTCTTTTGCGTCGCACTTTTCTCAACTTGTACCGAACCTTGTGAACACCACCGGGGCCCTCGGTTGACTACTACCGAGTATCGGAGGGCCGGACTCTTTATACCGACGGCTGTATATTTTTTTTTATGGAAAAGACGGCAAACCAGCGTACGGGTCACCTGGTGGTAAGTGCTCACCGTCGCCCACGGCCCCGAGTAACTCCAGAAGAGCTACAGGAGCGTTGCCGTCCTTTCAATTGGAAGGGCACCGGGGCCCGGCATTACCTAATGTGAAACGCAGTGGCCTAAACCACTACTTAACGCCGGTCTTAAATGCCGGGGGTGGTAATAATCCGGTCGAGTCTGCCCATGCGTGTTGCCAATACTGGCAACGTGACTCTACCACACACATTTTATTCGCCTCTTACGACACCATCAGTATCAGGGTGATCCTATTCTAAGCCGAAATCACACGGCATGTATGTGGCATGTTGAGATCAATGGCACTGTAAGCTGCTCCTTTGTGGGTGGATTGTTTCACCGCTTGTAATAGGACCCAACTGCAGAAGGCACAGCGGGTCATAGCGATGAAAGCTACTCGGGGTACCGTACGGTGTCATGGACGGTGGCTACTCTGATGGCAGTTGTGCGGTCGTGAGCGGTCGTGAGGTAAACGCCCACTGACGGGCAATATTGTACGATCAGGAGGAGAGCAGACGAAGCCCTGATCAAACGATGGAGGTTGGACTTTGAGTCACCGGTGGCACGTCCCCCTAAGGTGGAAGCGGTTCGCCCTCGTTCACCTAGAACGCTGGGTGCACAGGGACTTTTGGGTTCTGACGTTCAGACTGGTGCAAGTACTAACGGGACAAGGTTGCTTTGGCAAATACCTGCACAACATTGCACGTCGGGTGTAGTCGTGTGCGCGCCATGAGTACGATGCCTCCTCGGACACAGCTCATCATACTCTGGCTGAATGCCGTGCCTGCGCTTCACAACGACAAGCCTTGATGACTGTAGGAGGAAGGGACCTCTCGCTATCTAGTGTAGTGGGGGCTAGAAAGTGTAAGGAGCTGGTGTGTCATAGTCTCTTCCTGTGAATCTGTTATCTCGTCGAAGGAGGCCGCGGAGCGGATTTGAGAGTCCCAAGAAAATGCTGACCCACTCTGTCGTCGGAGACTAGGGGGTACGAGAAGGTAGTTCACGCATCTCCTACCCCTACGCTAAAGACCCTGCTGCACTCAGCCATTGGGATATTGATAGCCATATGGCATCTTTAGATGATGGCTTGCGATGGTGGTTCGCAATAGGTGGGCTTTTCACCGTGGAGTCGTAGTGGCATGCACAAGCGATCCTGCGGCGTCTCGACTCAGATGGTGATGTTTCCGCTGGGTTTTAGTGGGTAGCATCGAATTTCCTCTCGATAAATCCCACAATACCATCCGTCCGTAGGGCATATCTGTTCTGCGCGGATGATCTGCATAAAAGCATTTCCCTGCGTCACAAAAAAGTACCAAATAAGTATTAAAGAGCAGAAAAGAAATATTTTTTTTACTAGAATATACTTATACTAGGTACAATTAAAGATAGATAAATTTCATTTACTTTTACATTTCTGTCTATCGATATAGTCAAATTTAAACTACTAGAGTGAAGGAGCCCAACACTGCGCTTTATTTTGATACCAGAATGAGCACACTAAATAGGATTTGACCCACTAGTACCCGTATTTACAGTTCACAGTCCGACATGAGCCACTGCGCCACAATGGCCTTAACCTCATGATGAAAATAACATAATTTAGTCAATGCATATTAAATGGTAATAATGAAATGGTTGATAATATTTCAAATTACATATAATGACAATTCGATATTATTTGTTTATGAAATAATACTCTATTAATTAGATTTATATTGGATACGTTATAAATATAGGACAGTATTGAGATAATTACCGCAAACATTGTGCTTGCTTTATTGTTAGCATAATGTTTGCGGTGATTCCTCACTCGGAGATTCTGATGCTGGTAGATACCTTTATCTATACGGCGTTGAGCTCCGCCATTTAACATGCAATATCTCAAAATGGGCAAAATGAGAGAATAGGTAAGGTTAATCGTTAGGACAGGCTATTAGATTTGAATTGACAAAAATGTTATTCTATTCATATGGACGAAAAAACTGAGATAGACTTCTGTTCTCAATGAATTTTTTTTTGAAAAGAAGGCAAACGAGCGTACAGGTCACCTGATGGTAAGTGATCACTGTCGTCCACGGCCCCGTGTAACTCTAGAGGAGCTACAGGAGCGTTGCCGTCCTTTAAGGTGGATGGGCGCCGGGGTCCAGCATTACCTAATGCAAAACGCAGTGGTCGAAGCCACTACTTAACGCCGGTCTTAAATGCCGGGGATGGTAACAATCCTGTCGAGTCTGCCCATGTGTGTTGCCATTGCTGACAACGTGACTCAACCACACGCACTTTAGTCGCTTCTTACGACACCATCAGTACCAGGGTGATCCTATTCTAAGCCGGAATCACGCGGCGTTATTTTTTTTAAGAGTGTTACATTATTTAATTATACATTTTATAATTAAAACCTTTATTTCTAGCTTCTGTTCTTTTGTGGGCCTAATTTTTACTAAAAGTTTATTTTAATGCCATAAGTAACTTAATTTCAAACAAGTTAGCCGTACCTATTACAATATTTGATACTATCCTATTTAAAAATATGAGTCATAAAATACACTGAGTAACATTTATATTGTCTACTAAAGAGAACTTTGCTAATAAACTACTACTCAGTTCATAAATATTAAGTATATTTTTATAGCTTCATATCTTATGTTAAGCAGGCAAAGAGAACCCAGTGTTAACACACTGTGTTCTTCACTATCTGAGTCATTTTCATGAAACAGCGTGCGGAGTGAACGAACGAGAAAAGATATAAAAATAATTTACCCCCAGGTCAGAATCAAATTCAGAACTGTCGTGTTTACAGTCAGTCGGATCCCAACAAGTATTTCTCCATTTTTTACATCTCTGGAGACGAAATCGTACCCATAACTATGGCGCGTGGAAATTTAAAAAATGTGCTGTATTTGCTCAATTTTCTTTACTAAAGTAACTTATTTTTTGTTTAAAAAATATTACATAAATGAATTCATTTAATTAAAAAAACGTATCATCCAAATATATTAAACTATCATATAAACAGTACATATTATTTTGTAGGAATATCTAATATGATCTAGTTGGAATTTGAGTGATCCTCTAAGATAATTCTGTAATATTGGAGAATTTCTAGATTAAATTAATTAGGTGAGACATCCACACGGACGTGGCGACAGTGTGAGCTTCTACTTTAAAAGTTTAAGAGTTTAATACAATTAAAAACATTACCAACTAGAGAATTGTGAAAGCTTGCCTTTGTAATCCTTTGGATTTAATTAAAAAGTTGATAGAAATAACAACAAAGAACATTTTATGTGTAGTTTTTTTTTTATAAAACGTTAAAAGTCATATTTATTTAAATGCCCATGTTACAGATACATGATTAGGTATGAATGGACAGGTAAATGTTTTAACTAAAATCAACGATACTGAAACGGTTATGGATTCGATTTTTATTTGGGGAACAACTTTTTTATTTGTATACTAAAATAACTATCGAAAATTAGACGATACGAAAGGAACGGCGAGTTTTAACACTACGTCCCTTCTGATTGTCCATGTATGTGCAGGACACAGCGTGAAGCTATTAACTTCTATAATTTTCAGTATAATCGTTACAAAAATAACATTTTATTTATTTCAGGTTTATATATTTACTTAGACAAAAAAAAGTCGCTGCTTTTTATTCAAATTCCAGATTTTGTGTATAGAATCACCTGGCTCAAAGCCACTATATTTTTAGACCACGAAAATTAAAATCAAATAATTAATAATTAAAACCTCAGACACAATTAAATAAAACAAGCTGTTATAAAAGAGTAAGATTATATCACCTTTAAACATTAAAAAAAATCAAATAATCAATTTAGGAGTTACGATACCACAGACATACATACCAATAACTTCGCCAAGCGAAATAAGGTTTTTTATTAATTAATATTAATTATTAAAATATTTATATATTATAAATCAATTCATATTGTCGAAATATTTAAATACACAACATGACTAATGGACAAAAATTTAATCGCACTGAACAATGGTAAGTGAATGGAGGGGTGAGCCATTGTGTTTACGTAAAGTGAAACTGACACATTTTGTACAGTAACGTAGCTTTGTTGTATGTATGTTAGTTAACCTATATTATGTTTCATTAGGCAAAGTTGTAGTGCTTCATAAAATTAGTTGTTTTTAGAATTTTGTATTTCTAAAGGAATAAAAGAACCTTTATAGATAGAAGATACCCTCATCTCAAAATCGGAAAGTTAAGAAGGGGTCAGAAAAATTAAGATAAAACAAGACGATTAAAATATACAAGCATTTATAATTTACTTTCGCTGAATTTTGTAAGAAATTCGCCGAGTAATCAAAACATTTATATTATATTATATAACATAAGTTTATATGTATTAAGTTTATATAACATAAGTTTATATGTATTCCCGTGGAAAATATTTTTGGAATCATAATTATAAAAACGAATATGAAAAGAACAGAAAAAAAAAATAATTACAAACCCATGTCTGTAGTTATTTCACACAAAATGAGTTCAAGCGACTGCAAGCTCTAAGCGCTCTGTAAATTTTTATAAATTATACTTCCCGGTGAAATGCAATCCTGAAATCGATATGGAAATTGCGATGGACGAGACCGACTCGCACTTAACCGGTTATTAAGTATTGAAAAGTTTCAAATGAATAATAAAGATTATAATAACTCGACTTATTTGATAAATCTATTCAATTTAATACGATTTCAACATAATCATATTGTGAACATTATGTCATCTATAATTATATCTCTATATACTGTTTGTAATAATTTAATGTTAAGATGGATTAGATGGAGGAATCCATGATATATATATATATATATATATATATATATATATATATATATATATATATATATATATATATATATATATATATATATATATATATATATATATATATATATATATATATATATATATATATATATATATATATATATATATATTTCCAAATTTGCATAAATTAGTCAGTCATAGAAAGTATTAAGATTAACCAAAACAAAGTTGGAAAATTTTCATATATTTCATATAAATATTTTTAATGACATTTTTAATTTGTATTAAACTCATGTCAGTTTTATGTGACTGAGCTGTTACTGTCAACTTCGCGGGAAAAGTCCAACTTTTTGTTAGTGATAAAGGCCGAGATGATAACCGCTACATCTTGTTTATTATAACGATGAGAAACTTTTAATTTGACGACAAAACTTTATTGCTTCACCATCTGAATTTATTCTTGGAAGATTTATTCTTAAGTAAATAACTTATATAAAAAGGAATTTTGCTCATAAATATGTGGAGCCATAGCTATATAAAGATTATCAAGGTTTGGAGAAAAATATAGTTGGCTAAAGTGTAGGTGGGGAATATCGAACTGTACACACATTGATAGTGGGTTCGATTTTCTCTTGGAGAAGTATCTAATGTTGAATGTAATGTTAATTAAAATATTATCGAAGAATGTAATTACTATTTATGAACATGCTTAAATTATTGACTCGTGATAGTGGTTCCGCTACAAAACACAAAGTTTTGTTTTTATTCCCAATACAAGACAATTATATTGATATTCGGAGAACAAATTTGAATATTGTCTTTTACAATGTTTCATACTTTTTCTAAATGATTTTCATTTCTAAAGTGTAGAGTAACACTTTAAAAATGTGAAAAATATTTGTATTTAACTTGCTCTTTTTTCCAAGTGCTATAGATAAACCGTATGGTTAAGCTCCGCCGCTCAGCAAACAATGAAAGTTGAGTACTGAATATTTAAACGCTAAGATCACTATGGCTGGCTCGTTATACAGGTAAAAAAAACATCTTTTAGTTACTAAAATTTATTTATTACATCATATCGTTATACAATTCTTATTAGAGTATCTCATTGATCATATTGAATTACAAAGTGAGATACAGTACTGCTTTAAGTAGGAATTTATACCAAACTTTGTAACACGGTATCGACTCAGCTCTTTGATGTTATCAAAAGAGAAACTGTACAACTTAGTAATTATGTAAAGTCGTTCCAATTTGTGTTATTGTTTGCAGATTATATATAAATAAGGCATTATAATCAGAAATAAAATACTTATTAGTGTACGTAAATATGCTTTATCCGTTATAATGTCGTCGCTGATTACACCCCTTTATAAAATATTCAAAATTGAGTCCAATTTTTATTTTCAATTAAATTATGATCATCAAAAATGTGTGATATTTGTGTACTTTAGTTACGTATAGTTTACAGAACCCACAGTACTTGGTAAGATTAATTTATCATAAAAAGCTTCGTACAAAAGAACGGCCTAAATGTATGTAGCACATTCTTTTTAACGTGAAAAACATCTCACGCCGACACCGGGCTAAGCTTGGCGATGTTATGGAAATACGTAAAAAAGTTGTTCTAGTGCGATTAAAATGTACGACATCTCTTCCAAAAGAACACAAATTCCCGCGTCTGTTGAATGCGAAACAAACATTCCTTTTAAAAATGTTTTCCTTGAAGCTAGATGTTTAAACAAAAGATAGTAAGGACTTTCTAGCTTTTGTATTCTCGCCCGTAAATGCTATGTATGTATGTAGAACTTGCGTCTTGTGATCGTAGATTCAAACTTCAATACACTCTCGTTTCTTTTTAGTACTACCTACTAGCGTTGTTTGATATGTATTTCTTTAGGCTGAGTGCTGAAAGCCATCTTTTTGTGAAAAACAAAAAAAAAATACTTTGTCGCTTTTTTCGAAGATAATTTATCCAATGCTTCCTTATCTAAAAAGGAGTTGTGTTTAATAATTCAAGAAACTATATCTTGCATTCTAAAAAGAAAGAGAGAATGGAGACTCTCAACATACGATTAGGAATTTTAAATCGTTCTGTATGTTACGTTATGTAAGAGACTACATTAAGACGCGTTGCTCGAATTGAAGAAATAGTTTATTTTCTATTGTAATTGGCTATCCAAAAAATGTATCATTTTTTTAATAAAATATATATGAGAAGAAAAAGTTAGACCATTTTGTTGTTCGTATTGTCTCCGTGCCTTTATTACTTTGCTAGGTGAGCTGATTTAGAATAGAAGATACCTTGAATATGTAAGATTATTTTAAGTGGAATAATTTGAAAACAGAAATTTATTTGTAAAGAAAGATATTTTTATATTATATTTCCTTTTACGCTTTTTTGCGCAGTTTAGGGAAATTGAAAACTAGTGTTACGTCACTCCCGTCGTCATAAACGTCGAGTGGCGGAACTGACCGCCATGTTTTGTGTTATCAAGGGATAGCAGTTGGTCCCTTTAGTGAGGACGGAACCCAGTATTATATTTACTTCACTTGCACTATGAAGATTTGTACATTAAATATTGCGGTTTTTAAATTATAATTTAAATATAAAATTCAACTATAAGTGGAATAAAAACTTTACCTGACGTGTCTAAATAGCGTTGTCTATGGTACGTCTATGCGGTAAATGAGTTGGAATAATTCTTAAATATTTTTATTGAATGTTGGTTCTTAACAAAAAAAAAAGATCTTTATTTTTTTAAGTATGCTAGAGTGTATTTAAGATTACTAAGTCTGGTTTTAAAGTCAATGTGACAATATTTATATATATATATATATATATATATATATATATATATATATATATATATATATATATATATATATATATATATATATATATATATATATATATATATATATATATATATATATATATATATATATATATATATATATATATATATATATATATATATATATATATATATATATATATATATCAAGTGTGATAAAAAAGACGCAGAGTATGGTTTTAAAACAAAATTATATTATTTGTGAAGATTTTTCAGGAATAGAAAATCGGCCTAATAAAGGAGTGTTAAGAGAGTAGTAGTAGAGAGTATTAAAATGCATTTCTATATATGAGAGTTTTTATCGGTGTCGGATATTGACAGATTACTCTTGACTTTGACAGCGAGCGTCCGGTTCGAAATGGAGTACGGTCTAATATATACGGTCAATTTAACTGTGAATAGTATTATTTACTTAAATAGATTGAATTTATTTATATTAAAAAGGGTCTTGTTTGATGGTAAGAAAACAAAATTTTATAATATATTTAAAACAAACTACATCCAATATTGACATAGTACAAATATTAGATTTTATAGCTTAAAGTTTGTGCAAAAGCGGCGAGTAGCGAGTGGTATTAGATATTTTTTCTAACGCAACAATACTTACATTATATAATTACGAAAATATTCTGATTATGTCTTTGATATAACCCACATTAATATGTACATTATTATACAAATAAGACATTGATGGCTGCCACCGAGCGCTTGGCTCAAGCGTGCTCCATTTTTATTCTGAACAGCAGTCGTAGACGTTATGTTTACTTCATTATTTTATTTAGTTCTTTTTATTGGAAAAGAACAAAGCGATATTGGATATTCAATTTGTAGCAAAGAAGTAACAAAGTTACTATACATTGAATGAATATCATAAAATATTTGAATATGAGAACTCTTGCTAGATAAAAAATAAAATGTAAAAAATTGGAACTAACTAATTACAGAAACAAGTGATCAGTGCATTATATCTGCGAAGATTAAAATGATTTTATATTAATTAATATAAAGAAAATGCAAGTTTAAATTTTCCTTTCACCTGTTTGAATAGTCAAAACGTGAAATGCCTCTCAGGTGGCGAAGCTTAACGCCGCGCTATGCCGCAATGCAGTAGATGGATAATATATGACTGGTAAAATAATATGACCTACTATTCCATACAAAACTCTGTAATCCATCAGGCCTCAAAGCCTTGCAAGGCCTCAGGCCTTTGTTTTTAGGGACTTTAAAAAAAACATTTCCTTTACCAAAATATATTATTCTTATCATGCATACGCTTATAATCTCAATAGGTAGCTTTTATACTATAATATACTATCTTCTTGAAAATTGTCTTGCAGCCGTTTGTATATTCAGGATTGTTTGTAAAGGCTCAACGTTCATATGAAATATCAAAGTAACAATTTTCTATATACTACTTACTTACTACAATATATTTATATTACTATGGTAGAGACTACAGTGAAAACAAAAAAACCTATCTATTTTACAGTATGTTTTTAACCAATGAAATATATTTTTGTTGATAAACTTAAAAATCTGTATATCGGCTTAGACTTAAATTTAATAGTGGTATTATATATATATATATATATATATATATATATATATATATATATATATATATATATATATATATATATATATATATATATATATATATATATATATATATATATATATATATATATATATATATATATATATATATATATATATGTGTGTGTGTTCAGAAAAACAAACTTTCTTATTTCGACAAAGTGTTTCGACATTAACTATACTTTGCTACAATATCCAACTATCATAGCTTGCTCGATGACGGGAATTCCACATCGAGCGCTGAATGCCGAAACTCGGCGCTTATTTCATTAGACCGTTAAAATACCTGCATATTTAATACAAACATTCTCTCAACTGGAATTTGAATGTTTCATAATAAAATTATCGCTATAGTTTCACAGTTGTGGAGTAATATTTGACTGTTGATGCTGATAAAAGGTATATACTGCTATATATGCTGATAAAAGGTATATACTGAAGTTGATGAAAATATAAAGTTGGTAAGCTAGAACGATCTAGCAATACACTAGTATTTCATGCAATTTCTTTTAGATTTACAAAGATACAGATAATATCTATAACTCGTTTTTTAGGTTAACTGCAACTATGTAACTACTTGATCTAAGAAAATGAATTTGACTCATTTTTAAATAGTTGTAACACGAAAAATTTAATTTTGTAACAATAATTCTTCCGATGTTAGTAATAAGCCACCCAAGTTTACATAATTTATAGCTGAATGGAGCTATATTCATTGCAGGTGGTCCACAAAGGCGTGCTTAATGCATGGTTATAGATATATATACATATATATATATATATATATAACCATGTGTGATCCCGGCTTAGAATAGGATCACCCTGGTACTGATGGTGTCGTAAGAGGCGACTAAAGTGCGTGTGGTAGAGTCACGTTGCCAGCAATGGCAACACGCATGGGCAGACTCGACCGGATTGTTACCACCTCCGGCATTTAGGACCGGCGTTAAGTAGTGGCTTTGGCCACTGCGTTTCGCATTAGGTAATGCCGGGCTCCGGTGCCCATCCACGTTAAAAGACGGCAACGCTCCTGTAGCTCCTCTGGAGTTACTCGGGGCCGTGGGTGACGGTGATCACTTACCACCAGGTGACCCGTACGCTCGTTTGCCGTCTTTTCCATAAAATATATATATATATATATATATATATATATATATATATATATATATATATATATATATATATATATATGTATATATATATATATATATATATATATATATATATATATATATATATATATATATATATATATATATATATATATATATATATATATATATATATATATATATATATATATATATATATATATTTATATACAGTTAGACAGTAATAAAGATGGACATGTTCGTGGGTCGTTACACATAGGCTTTATTTATGTTTATGTTACATTACGATATAATTATGTCTATAAACTTTATATCAAAGTCTTCGTTTGCGATTGACTGACTGATTACGCTTGTGACCTGGGCATTGGAAATTGAAATTGCGTTGTTAGATTAAAAGTTAAAGTTGAGCGCTAAGAAAGCATTTCTTTTTGTTTCTGAACATGAAAGATAAAGAAAACCGACAGTTCCTTTTTATGTTTTAAAGTTTACGTAGACAATGTTGCGTATAAAATGTTGCACCTACAACATACTAAGCTACGTGTCGTAGCAATAAAAATATCATTAATTTTATTCGTAACAGAAAATAAAATAATATTGCTCTTACGTACGAAAGTTTGCAGTTTATTCTTTAATTTCTTTTATTATCTTGTACTTAGTACAAAGCATTTCAGACACGTGCTAACCAAGTTAACTCCGAGAAAAGCTTCGGTGAAATCAATTAAACTGTTTTCAAGTTGGAAAATAAATACGGCCGGCACTATGATAAGAGCTATAATTCTTGTTCAAGCAAGTAAAAGATAAAGAATAAGTTATTTTGGACTATAATTTGTATTTTTTTTACTAATAAATATAGCAATAAAAAATATAGTATTTTAAAGCGATGATGATACATATAAATAACGATATGATTCAAAAATAAATTGCTAATATTTTTTTAAGAACATTTTTGAGAACATAACTTGTACTAAAATCGTCAACATAACTTGTACTAAAGTCAGACGGGATAATAGATATCGCCAATCAACATATAGTACCTCAAATTCAAGAGGAAAGTAAAAAACGAGAGATCTTAACAGTTGGTTATTATCTTATAACTAAAACAATAATTCAAACTTTAACTTTATTGCTTAATTTCATTTATTTTCAGTTTCACGCATGTATCTAGGGAACCCCGAAGATCCCATTTACCACCATATTTGAGGCATTGGGAGGCTTATTAAGTGGGGGGGAACTCAATGCCTTGTTACCAGAACGAAGAAAATAAAGTATTAAATATTTCATTATACGGGCACGGAACCCACAACCTCGCGCTTACAGTCGAACACTTTTACAACATCGTAACTATAGACTGTAATTTCTATTGCAGCTTTTATAAATTTTAAATAAAGCAAAATATGAAGTTGCTCTGTTTTCACTAACTTCTTTCGTTTTCCCGTTCATTAATCTTTCTATACAAATATACATGTAACGTACTATTGTACCAGTAATCAGTGGTAGTTTCTTCGAAGGGGAAGAACATGTAATGGGATTTGATGCGGTATACAATACGTGCCTATTTTCGATCCTATTGTTACATAAGATTTACTGCCTTTGCTCGATACAAGTCATTATGTTCCGGCGTAGTGATTTTTGTACATTTACTTATGTCATGGAATATAATATGAACGATTACTTCTTGGAGTTTTGTCAGTATTAAAGCTGCTTAGTTACTTCCCAAATTCTAACAACATAATGATTTTAAATATAGAAATATTTCCATATGAAAAATATGTATTTTTCATATGGAAATATTTAATCTTTCTTATGTACCACAGTGACTTGGGATTCACTCGATTCACCACTTTGTACTTTAATATCGAAAGTTAATGTACTTTATATATTTTTTTACTACAGAGAATTTAAAGTTTTAATAAAGATCCAGCGTCATGAATTACCATTTATATTGAATTGCAAAAAAAAAATATTTTCGTTGAGAATTTATTAACTTTATTGTAACTACCAATAAATCGTGAACAATTTTATTGTATTACTTTCAGCGTTTGACTTTCCGGAATCCAACAAGAAATTACAATAATACCACCATAAATATTCTAGCTGCTAATTTCTTTCATTTTTTCTTAGCTTCAGGCTGTATCCTGCACGAGGCAGGGTAGGCAAAGGGAACCCGGGAACCTAGTGTAAAGACCCTCCGTTCCACTTCCGTTCCCCACTTTCCGCCGAATTTGAGGCATTGCATGTGCTGCTAATTACATTTCTCAATAACATGCCATGAAATGATAATTACGTTCGATGTGAACGTTTTTAACGGGGAAATTAAGATATAATTTTCGAATTTTAACTGTATTTTAACTGTTTATTATGCGTAAATCGTAGATAAGCATTCTGGAGCAAAATGTTTTGTGAAATTTCATCCGGATCACCGCCGGCGGGACGACTACATTAATCGCGATAGCTACATTCTGTGCCAGGATTACTAAATGGAGACTTTTTTAATCACTGAATGTTTTTTTACTACTGGTTGAGCAAACGCTTGGGAGCTAGGAAAAGTAAGAGCTAGGAAAAAGTACAAGTAATTATTTAACAGTTGCGCAAGGAAAATTTTCAAGCATTTGCATAAAAGGTGGTGGAATTCAACGCCGTCATTTGTCTTACGCAGCGAGAAAATGACAATAATATTAATATAATAATTTTGCTTTCGAGCGGAGATCAAACCCACAACGATCATGTTTACAGTCCGATGTTGTGCCTTCCGGCTAAATGGGCAAAACACCATGCTATAAAAGAATAATCCTACTTAAACCTATAAGGGTAAAACATATTTATTTAAATAGTACTTTCAGTAAATATTTATATATAATAGTAACAAAATATTTGTATAATTTGTATTTAATGTTAAGTTTTAAATTTTAGAATTTCAAATAAAATGTTGAAATCTCGATAAATATTACACACGTAACTGTTTGCAAGGACACGATAGAAAATTACAAAAATCAACACTCGCAATTGAGTCAATTTGAAACGAGTTAACTGAGCGTCGCGCATTGTGCACTGTCACGTACAAGTGGAATGCACGGATCGATGGGGGCTTAAAACATACCAGTAAAATGAATAGCATAAGGATTTTGTATGTACAAATGTTCATTCGAAAGAATATATTAAATAGAAAAATGAGTTGTCCCATTTGCTTCACTGCTTCAAGCTGTACAGCTGGATGATTGCGTTACGTAGAGGAAAAAGAAACTCCACTAAGCTTTTGCTTATAAAATTCTTAGATAACATTAAAGCACTAGCTTAAATATTCCCTTTCAATTATTGTCTAATTTTAGAGATGCAGTTGCATTTTGATTAGCGAAACAGCGCCGAAATATACCACTGACTCACTCACTCAGCTTTACACTGTATCACGCACATGGCAGGGTAGGTAAGGGTAAATTGGGAACCTAGTGTTAAGTCACTCCGTTCCACTGCTATTCTCCTCTTTTTGCCGAATTTTAGGCATTGTGTTTAAAGTAGCGGAACTCAATGCCGGGTTTTCCCTTGTACTAAATCAAAGAAATTAAAACATTAAATATTTAAATTGAAAATATTAAATATTTAATTTCTTCGAGTAGGGATCGAACCCACAACCTGTCGTTTACAGTCACACGCTTGTGCCGCTGCGCCAAAACAGGCCTCTACCTTGTAACCAGAGCCAAGAAATGAATATAAATAATTTCTTCAAGTAGGAAACAAATTAAAAAAAATCTCTTTAGGAATGTTTGGGAATTTTAAACGTTACAAAAATTTAAATTGTTACTTAAAAAATATTATTTGAATATTTAATTTAGCCTTCGTTTGTTTTTATTTTGCATTATATTCACAACATTACATATTTAATAAAAATCCACATCAATGTATGTGTAATATATTTATTTTTTAAAGTATGTATGTATTTATAATGTGTATTAATACATGTACATATCTATATATGCATGTCGAAATGTATATATTGTAATATGCTGTTGAATGAGTGTTTATTTAAATGTATTTTTATGAACTTAATATAATTACGTATGTTATATTTAATGTTTATTGAATAGTTTTATATTTTTATGCACCACCTACCTTCTTTTTATATAACTTCTATAACCAAAGGTTGCCTGGAAGAGATCGCTTTAAGCGATAAGGCGGCCTTATTGTACAGTATAGTATTTTTTTCTGTTTTTTGTTTTTGTGTGCAATAAAAGTATATATTATTATTATTATTATTAATGTTGAGTTTTGTTCTGCGCCGTTACGGGCTCCATATTAAACACTACGTTTCCCACTTTTTAGGAAATTCGTGATGTTTTAATTGAGTGTAATTTTTTTTAAACAATTTTAGACATAGACGTTATTAAAATATATTACTGTTTTTACCATATACGAGTACATGGTATGTTCTTATGAATGCTAAAATTAATTCCAAGCACATCAAATTATATCTGCATAGATTGTTGGTTTCTGTCATGTCATACTAATTTGAAACTACTTGCACATTTCACCATTACACGAAACTGAAACAAGTTCTGTACATAAAAAAATACAGTTCTGTTTTAAATTATTTTAAATAATTTAGTAAATGGAGTTTCGGTAACGGTAAAAAAAAACAAAGTTACATAAAAAAAGAAAGAATGCTTAAAAAAGTTAAAGTTAAATACTGCCATTACCTAAACTAAAACAATAAATATGTACATAGACAAAAAAAAATATTCAGAGAGGTTTGTTATGGCACAAGGACACAAGCGTGGGATTTTAAATTCTACAAGTTATCCACTCGAGAAAATGAAATATTTATTATTTTTTTATGGACGAGACACGGCAAACGAGCGTACGGGTCACCTGATGGTAAGTGATCACCATCGCCCACGACTCCGTGTAGCACCAGAGGAGCTACAGGAGTGTTGCCAGCCTTTAAATTGGATGAGCACCGGGGCCCGGCATTACCCAATGGGAAACGCAGTGGCCGAAGCCACTACTTAACGCCGGTTTTAAATGCCGGGGGTGGTAACAATCCGGTCGAGTCTGCCCATGCGTGTTGCCATTGCTGACAACGTGACTCTCCCACACGTAGAAACGATTGCATTGCCATCTATTTTTTGAATATTTTTCGCTCTGGTAATGCCTGATTGAAACCTGACCTTGTTGAAAATGGCGGAAAGTTCCTCGCCGCGGAAGTTCTGTTCCAAAGTACCCCCAGCCTGCCCCGCCATATGCGTAATGCAAGGTGAAGCTGCAAAGAAAGTAAGGGCACAGAGGATTAGTAATGCATAATATTTTACAAATATGCTAATTACGATTCTACTTGTTACATCTAATTTATAATTTGTAACACCAACTATGCAATAAGTGAAAATATTCAAAGTTAACATTTTATTTAAAATGCAGGCGCATTTCTTGGGTCACGTAAAATAATATATTGTGAGTTCAGTTTTAAAATTGTTTGCTCAGCCCTCCTTTGTGACTTTGCCAAGAGAAACGGATATTCGAAACCGGAATTTAAAACTGAACCGAGTTTGTCTTCTAAATTATTAAACTGTCTGATTTAAAATAAATTTATCCATATAAAATCACATAAATGTTGTTTCTGTTAGATTGGTTTTCGATTTATTTACATTGTTTTAAAAGGTTATCTTTTTGCTACTGCAAATTGTTCCACCGGTATGAACTACACGTATGGCATTTATTTTGTGTCAGTTGTATACATATGTTTTTTATAGCGTATTAAAATTATATTTCAATATTTTTAAAATGTGTTCTCGTAGCAAAGCAGGCAGAGGAAACCTTGGAACGTAGTGTCAAGACACTCCGTCAATATTAACATGCTTCCATTCCTCACATTTTGACATATGGGTATTGAACCTACTTTGAAACGCTTGTGCACTCGGACGGTTCCCAAAAGGCGAGAATTCTTTCAAACGTCTAATTTTTCTCAGTTTTTAAACAAATTTCACATTACAAATCTTTAGTTTCACGCTGTATCCCGCACGAGGCAGGGTAGGCAGAGGGAGCCCGGGAACCTAGTGTAAAGACACTCCGCTCTACTTTGGTTCCACACTTTTCGCCGAATTCGAGGCATTGCGTGTTGAGTGGCGGAAATTAACGCCACGCTTTGCCTTTATTACCAGAGCGAAGTCTTTACAAATCTTTGGTATTATGATATATTCATTCTGTATCATACACCTAACCTAGTGATAAAATATTCTTCATCTTAATGCAAACGGACTTGCTATCGAATTCTTAGAGGACTTTATGTTTAGTGACAGAACTTACCGTCGCGCCTTGTCGCGTTACCAGAGCGAAGATTGAAAATATTAAATATTTCATTTTCATCGAGTGGGAATGCAATTGTATCCTTTCACATTTACATTTGAATATTTGTGCCCGTGCGCCATGAGTAACGCCTAACATTTGATATTGTAGGTCCTAATTTTATATAATATGCATTTATGCTGTAAATATATAAATATTACTCTTGAATAACTTATATATATATATATATATATATATATATATATATATATATATATATATATATATATATATATATATATATATATATATATGTACATATATACTTTTCCTCACTCACGGCTTTACTCTGTGAATAATTTTTTTCACGTATCTGTTTTAAAAATACAAAGACACACAATTTCAAGATTGTAGATTCAGTACGTAAAATTTTATATACACTTTAAAACAGATTATGCTACAATTCAATTTTATTTTAAGACGATACATAAAAGTTGGTTCGTACACGTTTTTACGTTTACGATCCACTGTAAGCTAATTATGATCGACTGATAAAAACCAAGTGTGTATAATATATGAATATTCCAAGGAAGTATACGTAGGAATTAAAGCTTAACAAAAAAATTACCGTTCACATTTTTAAAGAAAAATGGAGGCTCTGTATTTCATAAAATACACCAATATTGGCTAGATGGCTCACAGCCAAGTTACACGGTGAGAATTTGACTTCAAAGAAACTTGAAACTAACCGACCATAAGATAATATAACCTTGTCTTTTATGGAAAAATATTTGAGGCAACTTTGCTCCATTAGCATGAAGAATGTCTCCGTTACAATGAAATGTTCATTAATCATTAATATTATGCTGTTAAAACTGTAACTGTTTTAAGTGTTAATTTTATACTTATTTAGAAAATATAGATGCCTATCGTGGCGCTGTAGCACAAGGTTGTGACTGTAAGCGACAGGTAGGTGTGAGTTCGATCCCCCCTCGATAAAGTGAAATATTTAATATTTTTAAATGAAATATTTAATATTTTCATTTCATCGCCCTGGTAATAAGGCAAAGCGCGGAGTTGAGTTCCGTCACTCCACACGTAATTTATCAATGTCGGATGAAACACAGCGTAAAGTGCTGTATGGAACGGAGTGACTTAATACTAGGATACAACTTCAATCTGCCTTATAATAATAATTAACATTCTTTTTGTATTATATTTATACTACTGACGTATGTTTGATATCGTCTAGTACCTTTTATTATCTTTCTTCGTGCAATCTCATTGGTGTTTTTATTTTGTTTTTGAAAAAATGTTGCCTGCAACTTGTTAAAGATTCGCATTTATAATAAACTATCAACTCGCAACAGTTTTGCAGATAAACCTAGGTATTCAAAAAGTAATACAGGCTGAAATGATTTTATAAATGTGAGGAATGTTGAGGCGATAATTTTACAAAGAATTTAAAAAATACCTTTACATCGTATACTCTGTATTAACAATTACTATTGCATTCAAAAAATATAGATTGCAAATATATATATTTTATCGTTTTAAAGTAAAATTTCACCCGATTTAATTAATCAGTTATTTTGTCGGACTAAATACTTTACATTGTTATTGGTATTTCACTCATGAAACCGTTGAAACAAAATAAACTCTATAGGATGAGGATTTTTTATTGAAACACTATCTTAACTGCATTTACATCAGCTACGCCTTTACCGAAATATAAACAGACACAAAGATATAATTTTTTAAAATCAATGTTTTGGGTTGTACAACTTTAATAATTACTTATCCAAGGTCATATATTTTATGTACTTTATTAGGATATTAGATACTTTATATATCAGAAATAGCTCCAACGATGTAACGTTTAAAGATTATGATGGATATGTACTTCGAAGCACGCGATACTGTAATTAGTAGTAGTTATGTTGGAGCTTACTTGTTTGGCGTATACTTACTTCGCCTAGACTTACTAGAAACTAATATAATGAAGAATAAGTAGTGTAAATTATCTTTTAATTACATTGATGGGTACATTGTAATAAAGAATATTATTTTTATTAATATAATTTTATTAAAAAATGGCATTACTATTTTATGGCCTATACTTAAAGCTCGTTTCATCCTCTTGAAAAGCTTTTTTAGGGTACCGTTCCTCAAAAAGATACTACGAAACCTTTACAGGATCATTACTATTGGGATCTGCCTGTCGTGCCGCAGCGGCACAAGAGTGTGATTGTTACCGATAGGTTCTGGGTTCGATCCCCGGTCGAGGAAATGAAATATTTAATATTTTCTATTACAATATTTAATCTTTTATTTCTTCGCTCTGGTAATAAGGCAAAGCGCGGCGTTGAGTTCCGCCACTCAACACGCAATGCCTCAAATTCGGCGGAAAGTGGGGAACGTAAGTGGAACGGAGTGTCTTAACACTAGGTTCCCGGGTTCCTTCTGCCTACCCTGCCTCTTGCGGGATACAGCGTGAAGCTGAGATATCTAATAATATAACAAAAATAAATTTCAAATTCAACACATCACATCCATCTGATCAAAATGTTACAGGTGGATAAACTTACAGCTATGAAAATTGAATACACTTACGTGATAGTTGCGTCAGCATATTGGATAATTGTCGTTTATTTCTTATACAGCCTCCGTAAGTCTTTCTATTTTCTCATAATATATATTTAAATGAGCAATGCTTGTATGTATATACATACATAATCCTAATGTCGGGAACGGCTCCTACGATTCTCATAATTTTGTGTGTAGGGAGGGTATTTTGGGAGCGACAAATCGATCTACTTAGAATTCATTTTTAGAAATTGCTACAAAATTTCATTAGAATAAGAATAATAATTTACCATTATGCCGTAATATAAAAAAAATACAGTAGCACCGGCGGGGAATCGGGTTGTCTTAGAAATAAAAGACTTAAGATCGAATATATATATTTTTTTGTTATATATATTATTTTTTGTAAAATATAATCTTCAAAAAACATGATTTAACAAAACAAAAAGCTCAAAAGTTTGGAAATCTCGGTACTGTCATATTTTATACGTGTAAAGAACTTCAAATTCATTGTTTTTTATATTCCTAACTCTATCAATTGCTAAAGTTAAAAATCTTTTATACGTTTTTTAGCTTCACGCTGTATCCCGCACGAGACAGGATAGGCAGAGGGAACCTACTGTTAAGACTCTCCGTTCCACTTCCGTTCCCCAATTTCCGCCGAATTTTGAGGCATTGCGTGTTGAGTGGCGGAACTCAACGCCGCGCTTTGCCTTATTACCTTACCTTATTTAAACATTTTATATTACTTTATTTAAATATTTCTTTTGCAATATCCCATTTACATATATTTTGCTTTTTAACACGAACTTCTTTTCTTAAATTTCAATGGTTAGGAAAATTATATTGCTACATTGAAATAATGGTTATACTGTACTTCAAATTACGATTAATTTTTTATCCACTTATTTAATTTTAAAATTTTGTAGAAATAATCTATCAATTTGTCTTTCATTAGATATATAAAGATAATTTACACAAAACGCAGTAGTATAAGGGCAAATAATAATATTTATTTTATTGTAAATGACAAAAAAAAACAATAATTTTAATATTTAAACAACATGATACTTAACTAAAACTTAGTAAGACACTCCACTCAAAATATGCGCAGCGTTTCATTGCGCAGGTATGACCACCAATTTTATTAGAACCTTACTCTTTTGAACGCTAAGCTTTTCAGTATGAGCCGCGAAGGCCAAAAGGAGACAGAAAGGCCTTTGAGGTTGGAAGTACGTTACTTAGGACACGTGCCGGGTGAGTTAACCTGCGCACAACTTGCTGAATCAATCAACGTAGAGTCTACCCGGCAAACGTTTGAATGCCCTTTACGCATGCGTCGACGGTTAGGGACGAGAGACCCGCTCTAAGAAAAGCTTCTAAGCTTCTCATAACATAAGAATGTAGAAAATGATCATTTAATGATTAATTAATAAGGAAATGCTGCTGTTTTTGTTTAATCTTATTCATTAAATAATGACTCATGTATAATTATACTAAATTATTAACAATAATTAATTATGTTTGTTCTATATCAATATGAGTTGTTAATATTATAATAACATTATATATAAACTAAAAACGAGTGTAATTGTATATTTGTTATCATTATATAAATATAAACAACGTACAATTATTTACACTTAACAAATAAATAATAACGATGTTACGACATGAATGTACAGTCAGTTAAATTTCCTACAAAGTAGCGATAATTCTATCGATATTTAGGTCAGATGCCAGGGTCCCTTTTGCGGGACAACACTAGCATTTGAGAGAGAATCCCGCCTAAAGCTACCGTTCCAGTAGACAGTATACGCGCGCAACCGGTGTGTGTAGCACGCTAGCCTCATGTCGCTCGCGCCAGCTAACGTTCGAAAACTCGACCCAGGCAAGTGCAAAACTTATTTATTATTACAATAATTTTGTAAATAAAAAATATAATGAAATAAAACATATATATTTCTACTTAAAAGTAATTGCTATTGGTTTTTTTAGTGCATATTTTCAAATATTTACGTCGAACGTGCGGTATTTACGTTACGACGCTACGTGATAATATCTACAAATTGGCTAATTTTGTAATTTTGAGTTTTCATCATCTATGTTCGTGTTTACGGTATTTTGATAGTTTTAACGTGGTGTTTTCATATGCGTTCGTTCATGTAATTTTTTTGTCAAAAAAAAATATGTTACAATGATGAGAATATTTATAAATATTTTATTAAAAATGATCGAATATCCAATTTAGACTTATCTTAGTGAAAGTAAATTTAAATTGACGCAAAATCAACAAACCGGTCGCTGATTGCATATATGTATTGAACAGTAAAGTTTTAAAACATGTTGTGATTATATATGAATTTTCCATTGAACAAACAGTACAATAGGCTATTGTTCGTGCTGTATGGCCGACGTGTGCGACACTTGCAAAGTACAAGTGAACTCTGAAAGTATCTTACGTGAATAAGCAAATGAAGATAAACAGAGTGTTACAATGGCACAGTATTTTTTTACAGGTGTTTTTGTTCTCTTGGTTACAGATTCGTTTTTTTTATTATTACACATATTTAAAAATATATATTATATTAATCTAAAATTCACAAACACCACAATACCTTTTCTTTACAAATTTGTTATAAAAAAATTAATTTCCTGAAAATAAAAAACAAAAAAACTGCACTCTTCATTGTAAATTACAAAAGAAAATGAAGCAGTAATGTTTTATTCCTACTTACTCACACGTACATATGTATAACACCGTATGCATAGAGAATCCATTGCTCGATAACTTTTTTTTTTCATTTAGATATATAATTAAAATTACTATATATTGGTATATAATGTGCATATGTAATATTTGCTTCTAAATAGATTATTAATATATATTATTAATATATATCCATTTCCCACTTTCCGTCGAATTTGAGGCATTGTGTGTTGAGTGGCAGAACTCAACGTCGCGCATTGCCGCTTTCAAGAGCAAAAATGAATATATTTAATATTTCATTTCCTCGAGTGGGTCACATGCTAGTACCACTGCGCCACTACAGGCCAAAAATTGAATTATTTTATGAAATGAAATCTGGCTGGTATGTATGCACATACATTGTGTATGTATACATGTACAAATTTACGCGGTAAACGATTTTTAAGATAAAAAATCTACAAATTAATCCACAATTGCCTCTATCTTCCAATTCAAGTCTTGTAATACCATAGCATTCGTTAATTGTTGATAACATTTAAAATAAAAGGCCAGTAAAGAAATTAGGCACTAATATACCGCTTACAAATGAAAATACTTATATTTTGATTGCAAACACAAAAATATTAATCGCCATAATCGCCAAACATTATTTACATGTTCAAATTTATTCCAAGGACTGTGTTTACCTTTATACTCGATAAACACAACAATAATGGCATGGAATGTCAAATTGTTGTATATGTATGTATACAAATGAATAAATATCTCCACTGGTATGATTCAATATATTATTATTAAATATATAATGGTGACATTTTTTGCCACTGAAAGCCGTTGACTGTTGCCGTGAGTTCGATTCCTACTCAGGGGTAGGGTTTATTTTTTAACTGTTCTTTGTGTATAATCTTTAACCAGAGCTTACGTTTTTACACGCTGGTAATAAGGCAAAACGCGGTGTTGAGTTCTGCAAATCAACATGCAATGCCTCAAATTCGGTTAAAAGTGCTTGACAGGATCATGACAGGAACCTTTGGAGGAGTGCACTTTCTGTAATAGGTTCCTGTCATGTGTGTACAGCATAAAATAAACAAAATATAATTCTCAAGCAATCTGCATCTGCAAGAATCCAGGGCAGTACGCGGGGAAATTAAGAAAACGTTGGCGGTAGTTTGATATAATATTTATGTCAAAGGACAGACGAATGCCGCTTCAGTAGACCCGTGACCATGGACTACTGTAAGTGTTCGGCACTTCGGGTTCTTTCAAAAGGATATCAAACATAGAATCAACGCGTATCGTACCAATTCCACCACGACGTCAGCTATAAGAAATATTTTGATATTACGCCTAATTTAAATGAAAATATATAGACAGCGGTAGGCAGGTAGTATCCTCCTATAATTTTTCTTCCATTGCAAATATTAGTTATCTTTAGGACACTTTCGTTTCTTACCGCATTTTAGTGTGTACCGCGTGTTGTAATAGAGGAGCTCTAAGCCCCGTTTCACTTTGTTACCAGAGCGAAGAAATGAAATTGTAAATTATTTGTAGTAACTTTTTAATGGCCACCAACAAAATAAACATAAAAATATTTTATTATTATAAATTATATTACGTACTCTCTTTTTTATAAACTTTATATGTATACTTCCTTTTAATCTTTTTTGTCGTTATGCTCTCTACGTTTTGTTTTGATTTTCGAATCTTGACAGAAAAACAGGCCCCCACTCGAAGAAATAAAATATTTAATATTTTAAAATTAAATGTAACTTCTTTGCTCAATAACACTGAAACAATAACACTTCTTTGCTCTGGTAACAAGGCAAAGCGCGGCGTTGAGTTCCACCACTCAACGCAATGACTCAAATTCGACAAAAATTGGGAATTGAAAAGGAGTGTCTTAGCACTATGTTTCCAAGTCCTCTCTGCCTCCCTATCATGTACCGGATTTAATGTAAAGTTATAGAAAATTTCACGAAAAAATATATATATCGAAAACTAATTATTATATCGATACTTGACAGGCAGTGGTCAATATATTTCCTCTAAATTGACGCTATCCAATTCGTTTGTCAGATTCTAACTAAATGCATTTCATAACGAGACGTGTTAAATATTTTTCAGTACTTCTGAAATATGAATTTTACCGGTTGAGTAAAGCTTTCAATCTGAAACTCTCACTGGAAAGTTTTTATTGTAATTTGAAAATTTAATACTATTCATAATGATGTTTTCCCTTGTTTAGAATATTCTATTATGTAAAAAAAATATGAGGTTTAAAGTGACGTGGCGTGTCAAGCGTGAGACTGTAAATGTGACTGTTGTGGATTCGATCCCCACTCGAGGAAATGAAATAAAATTTTATTTCCTCTGGTTAGGAGGGTAAATGCCTTAAATTCGGTGGAAAGTGGTGAACGGAACGGAGTGTCTTAACAGTCATCAGCGTGAAGCTAAAAAAGCTTTTTCGCCATGTGTTTTCCGGCTTAGAATAGGATCATCCTGGTACTGATGGTGTCGTAAGAGGCGACTAAAGTACGTGTGGGAGAGTCACATTGTCAGAAATGGCAATACGCATGGGCAGACTCGACCGGATCATTACAACCCCCGGCATTTAAAACCGGCGTTAAGTAGTGGCTTCGGCCACTGCGATTCGCATTGGGTAGTGTCGGGCCCCGGTGCCCATCCACCTTAAAGACGTGCAACGCTCCTGTAGCTCCTCTGGTGCTACACGGGGCCGTGGGCGGCGGTGGTCACTTACCATCAGGTGACCCGTACGCTCGTTTGCCCAGTCTTATCCATAAAAAAAAAGCTGTCTCCACTGTGTCAGCGTAGCTACTGAATGAATTACCAATTTGAGTATGATATTTTTACTCTACGAAATATTGAAGCCACGTATAGATAAACATTTTCTTGTACAGTATACGTATGTTTTTTTATATATCTTGTTAGATATTGCGTCGTCTTGTATATATTTTCTAATTTCATTGCTACAATTTAGTTCTGGACTGAATTTAAAGAAACTGAGTCGAAATAAAAAGAGTTCTAAAATTTTAAGAGTCACTTATTTCTTAGTTATTAGGAGTTTCCACAGGAAAAATATCCCATATAAATGAGAAAATGGACTTACAGAACATAAGAATATAGAAGTGCACTAAAATCGTCCAATAGTGACTTCATTTTCACAAACAATTTATAGAATAGGAGCACAATCAAATAGAGTAGGGTTAGTAGCGAATTGGGAAATTCATGACATAGACACAGTAAAGTATTTTATTTGGCAAGACGAGACTGATTAATATAAGCTGTATGCAATGCACTTAGTAATACAATACCTATAGCTACCCATACGAGAATTTAGTTTTATATAGCTTTAAAAAGGTGTATTCTAGTAAATGATTGGTCTGCGGGACTGATCTCTCTTAATACGTTTCACATGCATCTCCCAGATCAAAGTAATTCGGTACGAAGAGATAAAGCTGTGGAATGTATTCTGCTTCTTTCCGCCGAATTTAAGACATTGCGTGTAGAGTGACGGAAATCAACGCCGCGCTTTGTCTTGTTACTAGAGCGAAGAAATGAAAAACATAAATAAACATTGGATTTCCTCGAGTGGCGATATGACGGGCTTACAGTCACACGCTTGGGCGCCTACGCTACGACACGCATCTTATTATACATTTAAAAAATATATTGATCACATATAAAATTGTTAGTTATTTAATAACGAGACCACAGATAAATATAACAACCGACAATTGGTAAAGTTTATGGAAGAAGGCTTCATTGTACATAAAAACCTCACTGAAGTATTGAATCAGCTCTTGATTGAGACTTAAAAAAGCAGATTAAAGAAGCATAAAGCCTGAGATTCGGTGTTCCGTCATACATGCTGAAGATTTATTACTTTTTTATATTATTTTTTGTTTCTACCAGTTCTTTTTTGTATTTGTTGTATTGAGAAAAAAATATCTAGACAGGTTGTAATTTTAAATAATAGCAGGATTTCGTTCAAAATTGTTACAGAAATTCTCAGTCTTTCTAGAATTTATCATCGATATTTTTTACTATTTTTAAATTGTTATTCCACAACTAAAAAAGAAAAATACTAAGTTTAAAAATGTATAAAAATTTTGAACGTAGCAGCATTTGAACCCGCGTCTCTCGGAAGTTGCCCAAGCGCTCTGATCAACTAAGCCAAATGTCGAAGTTCTTATACGCTTGTTAAAATTTATTTGTGTTGTTAGCTTTTTAAATGTAGTATTTATTATCGATTAATTGCATTTATTCACTTCCATTCTAGATCGTACTTTAGAGCAGCGCCATAAGATTCATTTCTAATTTAATTAAAGAGAGTAGCTCGGACAGTAAAGGCGAGTGCTAAAGCACAGTTCAAAGGGGCTCTTAAACTTCGACATCAAACAATGACTAAGAAATTAACAAAATATTTAGCATATATATGTAGATATTTTAAAACATATATGTATTTATAAATATATAACAATTATAAGAATGGCGCCGAATGAGTAACGATAGTAAGAGTAATTATTATTAACGGTGATGTTAAATTTGAATCATTTTTATTAATGTCTACAAAAGCAATAACTTGAGGGACGGTAAAGTCACTTATTTTAGACAGAATAAATTAGATGATAATGTTCTACTGAGAAAGCTTATACATTCATATAGTGGTTTTGTTGTATCTACAGGAAAGGACGCCTTTTCTACTTTATCAAATAAAATGTAAAACTTGGCTTTGAGATCTAATAAGCAATATCTTTGTGACGTAAAATAGAATATAATAACTTTCCCGAACTAAATAAAACAACTTTTTCCTGAAAAAGTTTAAGAACAACAAGAAAAAAGCTCAATTATAATTGCTCGATATACAAATGAATTTACTATCCATTATTTCCTCACGCCCGCATATTAAAGTTCTGACTGGGCTGATAGTGCATACCGCAGACTAACCCCGTCCATACGCTGCACAAATAATCCGCGTGTGCAGGTCTTATTTAATCACCAATGTTGTAATAGTTATGCTTAAACTAGGCCCTTTTTTAATGTGTATTAGGAAAGAATAATTTATCTTAGCCCTCTTATTTATTTTTTTATTTAATAATTTTAAGCATTTATTTATTTTAAAAATAAAATAAATATAGAGTGTCTAATGTATAGTTATCTTTATTTACAAATTTCTAAAAAGTATTTTTGTTAGCTTCACGCTGTATCCCACGCGAGGCATGGTAGGCAGAGGGAACCCGGGAACCTAGTGTTAAGACACTCCGTTCCCCACTTTTATGTAATAAAATAATGATTTCATATAGAATCATTACCTCATAGTATGAGGTAACATTTTACGTATATGAATAGAAATTAAAGATATATACCATACCACCAGCTTATGCAAATCATTCGACTGAAAATATATATTTTACGACGATTGATGCAATCTCGAAGCATTAAATTATTACCGTTCGATCAATCTATATTAAAATTTCACGTCATAATTTCTGCAAATTACCAGCATTCCCGCGGGAAGCACTCGTATTCCTGGGATAAAATGTAACCTAGTAAATATCTATTTATTTGGGAAATTTCATTTACAGCGAGTTATAATAAATGAGAACTACTTTTACAAATATGATATATCTATGGTAACCTTTGATTATTATTTCATTCTCTTGACATAAAATATTACTGTAAAAAAAGAAGCAGCAATCCCTCTTTTAAGCTCACAGCTTATATCCGGAATCAGCTTTAGAAGGCTGTCGTGGTTTCTATAATGTATTTTCTTGTAGCATTCGGTGTATTTTAAAATTGTATAACTTTTTCAAAAAAATATTTGTAAATTTTCAAAGTTTCTAATATATATAAATGATTACTTCTTACGTTTCCTATTTATCATACGATATAAATAATTGTAGCAACCAGGCGCCAAATCTTAAACTTTCAAGTATTAAATAGTCAAAGGCTGTACTCCTCTGTAGCCCTCTTATATTCATGAATAATAAATATATTGACCCACGATGTCTGCGCTGAACCTGAATAAGAGCAGTGTTTGCTCAGTATTGGGAATAGTTTCAAATTCGATTTACTATATCATGTATAAATAAAATATACCTAATACAATTTAAACATATATAATATTAAATATATAACGAGATATATAGTATGATATCTGTGACCTGTCGTGGCGCAGCGGCACAAGCGTATGACTGTAAACGTTAGGTTGTGGGTTCGATCCCCACTCAAAGAAATTAAATATTTAATGTTTTTAAATCAAATATTTAATGTTTTCCTTTCATTGCCAGTCAACACGTATTGCTGCAAATTCGGTGGAAATTAGAGAACAGAAGTGGAGTGTCTTAACACTGGCTTCCCAAGTTTCCTCTGCCTACTGAGAAATATATATCTATACTAATATTATAAATATAAAGCACTTGTTGGTTGGATGTGGTAATTGCAAATAGTACTGATTAAAATATTTCTTTTTAGTGTTGGATAGTCTATTTATTTAATTATAGAACGGAACGGAGTGCCTCAACACTAAGTTCCCGAGTTCCTACTGCCTACCCTGCCATGTGCGGGATACAAAGTAAAGCTGAGTATAGAGAACTGTATATAGAGTAGTATCTAAGAAATCAAAAATGATTATTACATCACGTCAATTTTGTTTTTGTAACATATCGTAATATCTGAGCTCCAAACTACTTAGGGCGCTTAGAATCTCTCAAGTACAGGGTGGGCCCCGGAGTTTTGCGAATTTGAAAAATTCATAAAAAAAAAAAACAAAAGTAATATTAAAACCAATTTATTTTTAAATTAAAGTTAACATTTGGGAAAATCATTTCTTAAAAATAACATCATCCAGATGCGCACCATCCCGCTGCAAACATTCTTCGAATCTCGACCTCAAATTGACAAAAACTCGTTCGCACATGGCACGCGGAATAACGGCCATTTCTTTGCGGATATTGGCCTTCAACTTTGCAATCGTGGTCGGATTATTACTGTAGACTCTACTTTTCATGTAGCCCCACAAGAAAAAATCGGGTGGAGTTAAATCCGGACTCCTCGGTGGCCATGGAATGTCACCTCGGCGCGAAATGAGTTTTCCAGCAAACATCTCCTTTGCGGCTGCCAAACTCTCGTTAAAGGTATGGCAAGTGGCGCCATCTTGTTGAAACCATGTCGAACTATTGTACCCTCGAAATTCTGACAGCTGTGGGTAAAAGAAATCGCGCAACATGGCTGTGTATCGCTCAGTATTAACTGTCACAGAATTCCCTCGCTGGTCTTCAAAGAAAAAGGGTCCGATGATTCCGTGTGCTGAAATAGCCGCCCAAACTGTCACTTTTGGCGAATGCAAAGGCTTTTGGTGTTTGAATTGTGGATTTTCTGAGGCCCAATAACGACTATTTTGTTTATTTACGTACCCATTTAAGTGAAAATGGGCTTCGTCTGAAAAAAGAATATTGTTGAAGCTCCGAAACCGCTCAAACATTGTTTCGACGAAATCACGTCGTAAATTGTGATCATTTGGCTTCAAATCTTGCACTAGTTGAAGTTTATACGGGTGCAATTTTAAATCTTCCTTCAAAATACGACGCAAAGTCGTTCTTGATACAGATAGCTCTGCTGATCGCTTGCGAGTTGATTGCCCAGGATTGCGTAGTACGGAAGCTCCGACTTCGTTTATGTTTTTATCTGACCTTTTCGTCCTTTCGGGCCCTTAGGTTTCTGATTAAGGGTCAAACCGGTAGCCTCGAACTTTCTGACCCACGCTCTAATCAAACTTTCACTCGGACACTGTTTTAAATCATGCAATCCATAGTGGGAGCGAAATGAACGTCGAACAATAACGCACGAATCAGCATTTTTGTAATAATTTTTTACACAGAACGCACGCTGTTCACCCGTGAAGTGCTCCATTGCGACTAAATTTCCAAGGCCCGAGTTACAGATCCCCACCTCCCGCGCTCCGCCCCCCTCCCCCGTTCCAACGATATGGCGATTTCAAATTCGCAAAACTCCGAGGCCCACCCTGTATATATTTATACACAGGTCTCAGTTAAGATATTGGTTATATTATTATTCAAGGTAAGAGAAACTGTTATATCACTATATTTCTTATAAATATTTAAAAATACAAGGATTCATAAATAATTTATATGCCAATTCACTATATCTGAGAGTCTGAACAAATTACACGCTTTTCTAATATATTCATTTTTTTTCATCGACAACATAAATATAAAGTAATAAGATCTTCTGTCTTTATATATAAATATAAAGTAATAAGATAATGTAAATGTACAATATAAATAGAAAAGTAAAAACCGATGTTCAGCGAGTCGGATTCGCCCGCGGTGGGTTCCGTACAATTCCAAGAAGAATATGAAATATCTATAAATTGTAACTATTTGGATTTTTCCATCATTTCTATATTATATGTATGTAAGATCTCACTTCGATCCAAATTTCATAGCTGTAGGTCTACGGAAAGTACCCTGTAAGTTTTGATTATTTCTTACAAAATGCAGCATAAAGATGCATGAATGCTCGTATCTTTGATGGCGTTCACTGAGAAGCTCGATTATTCCTATGCTCCAAGTAATCTTTTTTTTTTTAGCTTCACGCTGTATCCCGCACGAGGCAGGGTAGGCAGAGGGAACCGGGGAATCTAGTGTTAAGACACTCACTCCGTTCCACTTCCGTTCCTTACTTTCCGCGCTTTACGAATTTGAGGCATTGCGTGTTGAGTGGCGGAACTCAACGCCGCGTTTTGCTTTTATACCAGAGCGAAGAAATGAAATATTAAATATTTAAATTGAAAATATTTAATATTTCATTTCCTCGACTGGAGATCGAACCCAGAACCTGTCGGTTACAGTCACATGCTTGTGCCGCTTGGGAACCTTGCGTTAGGGCACTCCGTTTCACTTCCGTTCCCCACTTTCCGCCGAATTTAAGGCATTGCTTGTTGAGTGGCGGAGCTCAACGCCGCGTTTTGCCCTGTACCAGAGCTAAGAAATGATAACATTAAATATTTAAATTGAAAATATTAAATATTGTGGCCTGTCGTGGCGCAGCGGCACAAGAGTGTGACTGTAACCGACAGGTTCTGGGTTCGATCCCCAGTCGAGGAAATGAAATATTTAATATTTTCAATTTGAATATTGAATGTTTCATTTCTTCGCTCTTGTAATAAGGCAAAGCGCGGCGTTGAGTTCCGCCACTTAACACGCAATGCCTCAAATTCGGCGGAAAGTGGGGAACGGAAGTAAAACGGAGTGTCATAACACTAGGTTTCACTTCCTTTCCCTCTGCCTACCCTGCCTAGTGCGGGATACAGCGTGAAGCTAAAAGAAAATATATATATATATATATATATATATATATATATATATATATATATATATATATATATATATATATATATATATATATATATATATATATATATATATATATATATATATATATATATATATATATATTTCATTTTTTCGAGTGGAAGCCATAGATAGACATCATGCTTTCAGTTAGACTTTTAAAACAACCCCTAATAAATATATTTACAATTTAAAATGTATTTATATTCTGTAAATTATATTGGAATTAAAGAAAACAGTTAACTTAAATTATTACTATTATTTTTTATATCGTATCTCACATATTGGCATTACTCAATGACTGTATCAGTGTCTTAATGCTAGATTTTTATTTGCGTTGTAAAAAAAAACGTGATTTTACATAGAACCGAAAGAAGAAAAAATTCAAAACAAATGCTAAAAATTTAAACTTTGATTTTATGGTATGATTGTCTATTGTAACACGGATATTGTTACACGTTTCTTTATTACAAATTGCCGAAATCATTACTCAGTTTGTCTCAGCGTAGCAAAATATTGATTTTCAATTAAAACGTGACGCATCCAGTTCCAGATGAGGCCGGGGACGCGGGTTAATCATAAATATTAGAAGAAAATTGCTTTAAGCGAAGCGAATGAGGAGTGTATTATTTGAGAACGTCAGTATATAAATACAACTTTATTAGTACATTATATATATTTTTAAAGTACATTCAAAGCAAATACTATAAGTTATGACAAAAAATGCTTACTGTATCAGAAAAAGCTTAAATTGAAAATATCAAAGTTTTCTAACATTATGTCGTTAAAAACATATTTGTATGTGCTTATCCAAATCAGAACCACCGGGAAGCATCTCAGGAAGTACTTTCCATTGAAAAAATCTTTTTGTGTTGAATCCGTTACCTTGGCCACTTAGAATGTGTCATGTAAAAGAAACAACTGTTCTGGCGACGAAGCCGCGAACAAATCGTAGTATTCCTATTGATATTGATTTAATATAATGGAGAAAAAGGTTATTTTGCTACTTCGTGAGGCAATACTTGAAAACCGCTTATAAATATTATAAGCTTTCATCTATATCAGTCTTATCATCTTTTATGGCCGCTTTAGAAGAAATATGTTATTTACTTTTCACATTAAGGTTCAAAGTATTAAAACATAACGATTTTTATTTTTTTTCTGTTTGTCTTATGTATATTTAAATATTTTTCTATAAAATATGTCAATTTTCGAGATCAAAAACAAATAAAATCCCAAAAGAACATAAAGAAAACAACAGTAAAGATAACTTTGCTAAATAAACATAGTACGACAGTTTGGGACGAAATTTATTAAAATCCAATTGTTTTAAGTATATCCTACATATGCCATGTAAACGTGTACACGTTTCAATATTTACTTTAAAGATAGAAAGTTAGCCGAAATAAAACTCTTATACCTTGTTCTTAAGCAAGTGGTATTTGTTTCCCTTGAGCTTGACTGCGCAGCTTAAAGCCTTGGTTCGCTTTTCATTCTTCAAAGTAACGCAATACTTGCAATTGCTATATTTTTATACAAAAGCTCACTGTAATATATCTGGCTCATATTTAAATTTAATGTAAGGAATGTTTTTGTCATTGTCATTTTGTCAACTAAAAAAATATTTACCAATATGTAATTCTCAGCTGCATGGAGTATTAGTTGCATGTGCGGAAGCACATGGCAGAGGGAACTTGGGAACCTATTATTACGGTACCCTGTTCCCTTTCCTACTTTCAAGCGAGTTGAAGGTGTGCTGAGGGCCGGAACTCAACGCCGCGCTTTGTATTGTTACCAGACTGAGAAAAATATTAAATACTCCGTTTCTTTAAGTGACGATCAAACCACAACATATTTCGTCATAAATCGAGAAGTTGTTTCATTTATAAATTTCATTTCAATTTCTTGAAAGTTAACCGGTTTTTAAGCGTTTTAAAAAAATACTAAACTTTCCGATTTTTTCAACAAAGCTTTTGTTCTGAACTACAATAGTTCTCGTAATACTTCAAAACTGATATTTAACGTTTTAGTTGAAAATCTGATATGTGTCGGTCATTATTTGTAGGAAAATAAACAGTTTGCATATTTTGTCAGCATTAAATAATTATAAGAACAAGTTATTTATTTTATTAATAACACTATATACTTTTTGACAAACTATCCATTTCTCAATCAAGAAATTTCACAATTTGCAGCGGACCTTTTTAATTCAACTCATCTCAAATTAATTCATACATTTTCTGGTCCATTTTTCTATTTAAAAGAGAGACAGAGAAATAATTTCGAGCTTAGAATTTTAATTTAAAGCTTAGAATCACCCTGGTACTGAGGGTGTCGTACGAGGCGACTAAAGTGCGTGTGGTAGAGTCACGTTGCCAGTAATGGCAACACGCATGGGCAGACTCGACCGGATTATTACCACCCCCGGCATTTAAGACCAGCGTTAAGTAGTGGCTTTGGCCACTGCGTTTTGCATTAGGTAATGCCGGGCCCCGGGCCCATCCACCTTCAAGGACGGCAACGCTCCTGTAGCTCCTCTGGAGTTACTCGGGGCCGTGGGCGACCGTGGGTGATCACTTACCACCAGGTGACCCGTACGCTCATTTGCCGTCTTTTCCACAAAAAAAAAACTCGTAACTGCATAGGTTATTACTAACATAACTAACCAAACTCTCGTTAACCTTTTTTTGTTTTTTCACCTACACGCCGCACATGGCAGGGTAGGCAGAGGGAACTTGGGAACCTAGTGTTAAGGCACTTCGTTCCGTTCCTCACTTTCTGCCGAATTTGAAGTATTAAGTGTTGAGTTGTGGAACTCAACGCCGCTCTTTTGCCTTGTTATCAGAGCGAAATAATTAAAATATTAAATATTTCATCTCCCCGAATGGGAAACGTAAGCACAACCTGTGGCATTTACATGCTAGTGCCGCTGTGCCACTACATGGCTCAACCAACCACATAAATCAACCACATTAATACATTTAAATTATATTAAATACATAAATAATCGTGTAGGTGAAGTGGATGAAGCCGCCAACTGACCACTTCATAATTTGCAAATAAAACTCTCTTTTTGTTACATACAATGATTGATCACATTGTACGTAAATATATAATTGCGGTATCGAATTTCTAGTAATTTGTAACGTTTTTCCTCAAATTGTATTTTCCTTATCTTCACTGGTCTTATTCAGAGGAAGCAAAAAGTATAATTACAACGGTTAAGGTAAACCGACCCACCCTTTTTCTTAGCCAAATAAGTACCTATCAGATCGGATGATATTAATTAAACTTTGACTATATATATTATGCATATATACTTTGTATACTATCTTGATATAATCTTATAAATAAAAAAGGTGGAGGCCTGTCGTGGCGCAGCGGCACAAGCATGTGACTGTGACCGACAGGTTGTGGGTTCGATCCTCACTCGAGGAAATGGAATATTTAATATTTTAAGTTTAAATATTTCATGTTTTCATTTCTTCGCTCTGGTACAAGGCAAAACACAGCGTTGAGTTCTTCCTGTCAACACGCAATGCCTCAAACTCGGCGGAAAGTGGGGATCAAAATTGGAACGGAGTGTCTTGACACTAGGTTCCCAGGTTCCCTCTGCCTATCCTGCCATGTGCGGCATGCAGCGTGAAGCTAAAAAAAATTTTATTTTTTTAAATATTAACATTGTCAGCATTTCTTATGATTCTTATACACTCCAAACGCTATAATTGCCAAACAGGACTGAACAACGTATAATGTAATCATTTTATTTCGCTAAGAATGGAATTAAAGATATTACAATTATTTTTTTTTAAAAACAAGCTTCAATTCAAAAAGTAAAATGTTTTATCATGATGTATGTATTTATTTTACAAATCAATCCCTTTCATCTGATATCTATATTATATGGGTTATGCAAAAATGTGTAATCCTCCATTTTGTTGCGGCGGCTGTTTTGGCTTGACAACAATATTGATTATATGTTATCAGTACTGAATTTGTAATCCAAATTTCAGCTCAATCGAATACTAGAAAGTTGATAATATAGAGCTTGCAACATTTCACATATAGTTACACACACGGCAAGCCCAATCATTAATTTATAATGAAAATCGTACTTCTTTCTCAATTTTACAATAGCATTCTATATCCAAAATTATTAGAATTTCATGTGGGCGAAGTGAGTTGTACGTAGCTTGTACCACATGACATTTGACTGAAATCCCTCGACGCGACCCGAACGCCGCCCGCCATCGCTTAGACCGGGGCGTTCTACATCTGAGTCATTGCTTGAATAATAATGACTCAGGTAAACTTTTGCACTGCAGCTTTAGATATTGTTTTATGCTCTCCCCTTTTATGTTACTTCACTGTTGTTTTACTTTATATTTCACGTCCCCGTTGCCTTCAAGCCACTTGAACAAAGCTAATGAATGTTCACGCTAATTAGCCTTAAATCAAAACCTTCCTTTCCGCATTTTATAAATTGCAGAGGCAACAAAAACGTCTTTTAAAATATCTGATCTCTTAATACTTATGAAACACAAAGGGTCGAACAAAGTGAGGGGTGGAATGTTTCGAGGTCCCGGAGGAAATTACCAAACAGAATTTTTTTGGTTACGTCATATTTTCTTATTGTACCTTCAAAGGGAATATTTAAATAAATCGCCGAGTTCCTCTCAAAGTGGGGCGCTATCGGAAAATAATTCTATCTACCAACTATATTACAATACGACTCTGACTATCCTATCCTTTTATATAGCAAAAGTTTCGAAACGATCTTAAAGCGTAGGTATCTGGAGCCACGTATGGAACATTAACGCCGGGGGCAATAGAATGCTTATCGCATTTATTCTCACAATAATGATCATTTATTGATTTTCTGCATTTATTGAAACTTTGTTTACCTTTGTTATGATTTTATACTATTTTTCAAATACCAATCTATAGTTTATTTATCTTATTAGTAAATAAATTATTATTACTTATTATTTAAAAAAAAACATTATCAAATTATTCTCATTTCTTTTAATTTATTTGTTTCTTTAATTCTTTTCTGAAATAAATAAAAGTACGACAGTTGTATTTAAATAAGTAGACGCAACATTATCTCGAAATTTGGACGTAAAATAACAAAAGAAGAGTTTTGCCAAAAGCCAAAGTTCTTTTAGTATCAAGACTTTTATTTAATTTTTAAAATTAATTTTAAACTATATATTACTTCAACAGGTCTTACATGGCCAAGTGCACAAGCGTACAAATATATTACTGTATAGTGTTATCATTTGCTGGTATGGTATCCAAGCAAAGCTATGCCTTCAGTTCCGCTACTAAATATGCAATGCCTCTTAAATAGTCGTTAAATGGTGAAATATCTTAATGAGAACGGTTTTCTTAATATTTGGTTGATTTAGCGTGAATTTATTTATACAAGTTTCAATCTGAACAATCAAATATTTTTAATATAATAAAGTAGAATAGAAAAATAAAATAATGAAAGACTTTAGGAAACCATGCATTGTTACGAGAGGGACTGTAATAAATAAACCTATCTCGCGTCCATGTATTTTTTATTCAATTATAGGTAGCTTCACCTCACTGAAATGTGCCGGAAGCGAGGGAATGGAATATGTATTTTTTGTCTTTGCATCTATGGATTTTGTTTTTACGCTTTATGTTTTTAAGCGCGGCATAGATTTTGTCACAATATTGTCGTGTTTGTAATTTTTCTAACAAAATCAGAAGCACGTTTCGCTTGTACCATGAACATAACATGTTCATGGTACAAGCGAAACGTGCTTCTGATTTTGTTAGTATATATATATATATATATATATATATATATATATATATATATATATATATATATATATATATATATATATATATAACTTATATTTTTATTGATATTCATACTACAACCTCGCAACGTAACGACACTTAAAAGATGACACTAGCCACTCTATTAAAGCGCAGTTTACTTTATTTAAGTACAAGCACAAGTACATTTCAGGGTGATATGCCATATACACATAATAACAGCAATAATTTATAATTAAAATTTAAAATAAAATAATATTTTGTAACTACACGTATTCCACTCATTTCTCAAATTTTATCTAGTGATGGGACACTCCGTTCCCAAGTTTCTGCCAGAGACATTGTGTGTTGCGTGGAGTGCTAGGAAAGTAAAAATTACCCGAATAGAAAAGTACCCACAACCACCGTGCTTGCAGTTAGACACTGTTCTTCTGCGCCAAAACGACCATTTTATTGATGATGTACTATATAAAGCTTGACGTGTGCATTGGCACAAACGTGTGACGGTAAACGACAGATTGTGGATTCCATCACCACTCGAGGAAATGAAATATTTAATTTTCAATTTAAATATTCATTTGATTCATTTCTTCGCTCTGCTAACATGATTAAGAGCGGCGTTTGGTTCCGCCACTCACTACGCAATGCCTCAAATTCGGCGGAAAGTGGGGAACGGCACGGAGTGTCTTAAAACTAGATTCCCAAGTTCCCTCTGCCTACCTAGATACATGCGGGATACAGCGTGAAGCTAATCTATTAATCGTGTGGATTTATAGATTAGCTTCAACTGCGGGATAGCAGTTTCTTGAAACATTCAAGAACAAAACCTTTCATGCTTTTCAATAGCACATTACATTAAATTGCTCAATAACTTCAAATATTCTTATCAAAGCAAGCAGCAAAATGTCAAGTTTTGATAATAAATGATATCTTAAATTGTAATTAATTACATAGATGTTAGAATTTGAAATGGATTAATTTCATTAGTATAAATGTTATTTGTTTAGATTTGAATATAATTATTTGAAGGAACGACTTATTGATATTACTTGGTTGAATTAGAAGTACTAGGAAACACTATTCAAATGTTATCAGTTCAAGAAATCATTTGACCGAGAATAACTTAATAGTTTATGGAGGAACTATATTAATTTAATTTATCGCGCCTCGACTCGTACTGATCACTTGTACGATTTAGTTTAGCTTTCTGCTTCAAGTAACTGATAAGAGTTAACAAAGTAAATTTTAATACTAATTTTGATTATATTAAAGTCGGTCCCTGTAAGCATTGTCTTTAAGCCGAAAGTATGGATTAAGTGATAATTATCATGTTAATTGTCTGTAACAAAGGTTAAGATGAAACAAAAAATATGTACACGCTTTTCTACTCCAAATGTTATGAGAGCTATAGAATGTCCCTGCGGCAATAAACTATACGAGCTGAAAATCGTGTGGCTTACTAGGAGCCTCCAAAGTGTTATTGTGCTATACCATAATTTAGATTCTGACCCCATCATCAGCTCAATAATACTATAATATTTCTACTTTAGAAAACGTATAAAATTCTTAACGTAGCTGGATTCGAACCCGCCCCTCTTGGAAACCGTTCAAGCGTCTTGACCACTAAGTCTTACTTTCACGTTGTCACGTTGAAAGTTGATGTGTTCATGTTAAGTTGTTCATTCGTTCGTTCTTTTTCATAATCATTATTTTTGAAGTTTTTTTAACACTTAAAAAATAGTAAAGATTGGTTCAACTAAGGTATGTAGAAGTGCCAAGTCTAATGATGATATAAATATTATTAGTAAGTCAAAGATACAAATCGTCGCATGTATATATGACAATAAAAGCATAAACAAGCTTGTTATAACACAATTCTCTCTTATTTCTAAACTTGAATTTTGAGAATTTGCCTAGAACTTTGGCAAAGAAATAACAAATTAATTATATAACTGCAGAAATGGCGACTTCTGATAGCTCTATTATTTCTTTTTTATCGTAGAGAAAACTTAAAGGACCGTTAGAGAGTATTTTTTATTTGTCGCCGTTGTCTTTTTAATAAAAATAAATAATGTGAAAATTTAGAAAATATTTCTATTAGTGCTTTTTTATATAAGTATGTGTCTACTTATATCGCTGAGTCGTTGATTGCCTATTTCTGACTTTTCAGTTGATCCGTAAAAGGTTAATTCAATTCACAGTACACACATACACACATTTGTTATATATATATATATATATATATATATATATATATATATATATATATATATATATATATATATATATATATATATATATATATGTATATATACATTAGTACATATTTGATTTAAAGGGCTAATGGTTCAAATCCCGCTGTGTACGTTCAAACGTTTCCTGCAAATATATTTTATAAAAGGTATGTAATTTTTTTGCTAATTTACATGTCACACAATTTGTATAGTAACTCAGCAGGTGCAAATAAAAATGGCTTTACTTTTAATTCGTATTAATAGTATAAGCCGATATAGTTCACTTTCAATTTCCGTATTGCTTCTAGGAACAGAAAAGTCCGTCGTTTTAGGTTCTCTACTATTGAAAAAGTCAATCACGATAGTTAGTAAAAGCTAAATGGAATTGACAATCTACAATCGTATGAAGCCGCTATGTTAGCTACAGATGTCTGTTTTTTTATTTATTACAAGTTACGTGTTCGCGTTTTCACTCTCTCGAGCTACGCTTTTATTTATTTGATATTCACTGTATAACATTAAAATTTGTTGTTTATACTAGCATGGCTATCAATCATATATATTATACAATAAGTATTCCTATAATATGTTTTCGCTTTTAACTTATTTTTGTTCCTCTAAAAATTGGCGTATTTATTAAGGAAATATTTGATTACTTCTTCATAATTTACGGTAAATACCAGAAAAAGTATCACATGAAGAGACACATTATTTTGAAAATTATAGACAGACACAGTTTAAGAAGTAAAATAGAAAATCCAATTTTTCTCGTTCCCGTAGGAATTTTCTGATTTTTTTTCTCAGCACATTTCCTAACATACGAGTACACACCGACGTTTCATCTGAATGTTTCTATCAGTCATTCAGCGGCAGAGAGGTTTTATATTTATATAAATGTAGATCAAAATAAATACTGTTCAATATCAAGTGAATAGACAACTTTCACTTTTTTCTTTTCCTAAACACCAATATGAACGGAGTGACCATATTTTTTATTTATGTGTGACGAATAAAATATTACAAACACGTACGTACAGTCACGTCTAACATGAAAGTTTTTAATATCTTAACGTTAAAGCGTAACAGACAAACAAACAGATTTATTTTTCTATTAATTCTATTGATACATAAATAATGGATATAGAAGATATATAAAAAATGTTCTAATTTTATTGCAAAGCGTTCTGCTAACACGACTCAGTTTTGACGCTTAGCTCGCAATACTGGCCCAAGAGCCATTGAGAGTTCCACAAAACGAATAATGGTACGGAAGTTATATAAGAGGCGGAGAGGTTTTTCACACGAACTGTTGTAGATCTAGTGGTACGCTCTCGACATTTCTAGGCTGTACAAAAAAACTTGGCATAACATTGATTTCGTTTTTAATGTTTGTTCGTGTTTTAATGTGGTTCTGTGGTGCAGTGGCATGAGTATCTCGTATCATTGTTAACTCGATGGTTATGGATTCATTTTCTAGTAAAGGCATTTCATTATTTAACATTTTGATTTCCTCGCCCTGGTAATTGCGCGGCGTTCGGTTCCGCCATTCACATACAATACGGCAAAAATTCGGAGGAAAACTCGAGAAGGGAACTCGGGGGAAGGGAACTCTGTACCTACCCTGCTATACGTAGAAGACAACGTAAAGCCTAAAAAAGAAATATACGTTTGTTTGCTAAAACTCCAAAGACGTAAAAACTTTTTCAATTAGCGTGGGACGACATTTTTTTCGCAATCAGAAACTTCGAAGATTAACTTGGAACGGAAAAATGTGATAAATAACATATATATTTGAAAAATGAATTTTACATATACCTGCCTCAGTAAATCCCTATCGTATATTGGTTATCTGTATTGATATGAAATTTCAGTTTGACCCGTCAACTGAGTGAGCTTCAGTCCGTTCTAGCTGTTCGTTCATATATCATTTATCTTTCCTTTCATATATTTAGACTAGCAGCGAGCCCTGATCTTACTAGATTATAAATACATATTGTCATACAGAGTTTATAATTTAGAATTCATGAAACTTTTTGTGTAAATAATACACAAAAAGTTTCATGAACGTATTTAATTTATTTATATGTAAATAATAGTATGTAATCTTATTTATCATTATTATATAATTATATATCGATCTAGCAATTTCACTACAATGCATTTATGCATATCATTATTACAATTTGTTGTATTTCTTTTAATTATATAGTTGAAGTTGAATATTTATTTTATATAGTTGAATCGACCCAAGCCTTAATATTCTCGATATTCACCCACGTACCGTAACCGTTAAATCACATTTCGTTCACGCGTTTTAACTATTGACAAAAATTACTTTACTTAACAGAGCTCTTATTTTTATTCATGAAAATCTGTAAAAATCTACACTTCTGTTTAGTATAGACTTTAGAAAGCTGAAGAGTGCTTAGTTAAGCAGACTTATCTCAAAAATTGCTGACTGGAAGAAATATTAAATGAATATTTTTTATTTAAAGGTTACCCATGTATACGTGAAAAGATTATAGGTCACATTACGTTAATCGTTTTGACGTATGGAGTTTATAACTATACCTGCAATCTGATGTACCTTGGGAACATAGACTGAGATCAAGTGCTAATCTCAATTGTTTGCGTTCGACCAGGCGGACGATGTTGTTAAAGTTAATAATAGTAGCTAGTATAATAAGATCAAGGGAAGTATAAAATTTAAAATAATTAAGGCAAAATGAGTATTGTTATGATAAACGAAAGATTGATCACCTAATCAGTCTATATAAAATGATTTATACAGATATATTGAAAATATTTATTAGCGCACAGCTATGACTAAATTACATTTGGGACACATTCGATCATTATTATCTTCTAGAATAGATTTTCTAAAAAAAAGAATCTTTTATACCCAAGTACAAAAAAAATTAAGCAAGCAAGTAAATGTTCTATTAATTTGAAAATGTTAGATACAACATGATACCGATATTCAATATGCAAATATGTAGATAAGCAACTATCACTACATTTTCCTGTGACCGTGTTAAGTTTTCTAACAGTATCTATAACGGCGTCGTTATTGACGTAAAGAGGACTTTTCAAGAAAGCTCCTTTGTATACTAGGGAAATGGAATACGCATAAAGTACTATATAAAAGCAAAACTTGCTATAAATAAGTGTCAGATAAACAAATAATTGTATATTCAGGTTTTAGTATAATATAGTTAGGCATGTCGTGGCGTGGCGACACAAGCGTGGACTGTAAACCTCAGGTTGTGGGTTCGACCCCCACTCGAGGAAATAAAATATTTAATATTTTTAAATTAAATATTTAATGTTTTCATTTCTTTGCTCTGGTAACAAGGCAAAACGCGGCGTTGAGTCCCGCCACTCAATACCTCAAATTCGACGAAAAGTGTCACACTTACTTAGTATTTCAGCTAACAATAAATGCTCAGAACTATGTTATAAAATATCCAAAACCTCATGTACGCTAAAAGAATTAATTAAAAGAGAAAGGTAAAATTTATAGCTTCTCATAAAATATGTTACGTAATAACAAGATGAGAGGATAAATATTGTACGTACTACAATTATTAAAAAGAATGTTTGAATGCTTTTTGTTTTATCATCACTTCAGAATTTTTAAAAGTCTCTGAGTAGAAACTACGTAGCAATTCATTGATTTACTAATTACCATGTCTGTGGAGTTGCCAGTTGAAAACGTCAAAGCAGTACCTGGAACTGTGACCCAAGTGCTTATGAGAACTCTTTGGTGTGTGCTTCAATACCGGGCCTACCGTCCGAGCTCCTATATAACCAAATGCGAAATAATTTCACTAACGCCGTCTTTGAAGTCTGTTTTAGAAATGAATTGATATGTCTTAATGTATTATATGTAATAGTTCTACGTGGACTGAGGTCTATTGATGTTCTAAGTTTAGAATCTAGAGGCTATATGCTTCTAGAGGCTTAGGTATGTAAATTAGACAAAGCAACAAAGTAACATGAAAGTGAAGATACTTTAAGGAAATTTTAAATGGCCTTTCTACCTTCATATGATGATTTACATATTGCAACATCAGAATGCGAATGTTTGTGGAAATTAGAATGTAAATAAAGACTAAGATTGTGGTATTTGAAAGAAATAAATGGAGAAAGAAGTGAAGGGACAAAGTAAATAATTAGCTATTAATATAAATAAATAGAAAAGTTGAGGCCTGTCGTGGGTTCGATCCCCAATCGAGGAAATGAAATATTTAATATTTTCAGTTTAAATATTTAATGTTTCATTTATTCGCTCTGGTAATAAGGAAAAGCGCGGCGTTGAGTTCCGCCACTCAACACGCAACACCTCAAATTTGGCGGAAAGTGGGGAACGAAAGTGGAACGGAGTGTCTTGACACTAGGTTCCCGGGTTCCCTCTGCCTACCCTGCCTCGCGCGGGATACAGCGTGAAGCTATTTTTTATTTTTTAATATAAATAGGAATAGTGAAAACGATATATGATTTAAGAGTGAATGGTAAGAGAGATAGGAGTGACATCGTTAAACTTCCGAGGACACAGTGTCGACGATATAGGAAGGTCACGTATAAATCATTCGGCCCCAGGCGGTTTTGTATGATCTGTGGGGTTATTATGTAAAAATCTTAAATTTTCATTAAGTCCAGTTCAAAGCATGAGCAAAAATAATGAAAGGACTGTAGCTTAGTGATCTGTTTCTCTACCTCACCATCCAGAAAAAAGGCTAAATATTCTTTATTTGGTTTTTTTATTATTTTTCCATTCCAAAACATACATAAAAAAATATTAAAAATATTAATCTCATTTTGAATAGGCGTCTGATAATATATTTACACAAAACCTATTCTAACCACCCATTTTTAGGTCCAATCATACACTTTGTGAAACATAATGTAATCCAACCACTGAATACGATATTCATAAATTATTGGAAAGGTCTATACCAACATACATATATTTAATTTCGAATTTGATACTAAACTACTATTTTTAGTAAAGGAGCGGAAAATGGAGTCCTTTTGGGACAAGTAAACACAGTGGGTAAATAGACGCACTGCCTATATCTTAAAATCAAAACGTGACAACCAAAAATCCTAAGGGTTCGACATTCAATAGTATTAACATATTAGAGAGAAGTTGAGAATCAAGTATTAAGACACTTTGCTTACATTAATGTAGAGGAAAGTCGAAAGAGTTTTTATTGATTAAATCGAAACTTTTTGAAGCGTATAAGAATTTCGATGGAGCTTGGTGAGAACGAATGACTTAGTTGGTCAGAGCGCTGGAAACGTTTTCCAGAGGCGCGGGTTCAAATCCTGCTCCATTCAAAATTTTTATACGCTTTTTAAATTTAAGTTTAGTATTTTCTGTCCTAAGTGTGGAATAACACTTTAAATAAATCAACTTATTGGCTAGTAAGTTGTTTTTTTTTTTTTCAGCTTCACGCTGTATCCCGCACTAGGCAGAGGGAACGGAAGTGAAACCTAGTGTTGTGACACTCCGTTCCACTTCCGTTCCCCACTTTCCGCCGAATTTGAGGCATTGCGTGTTGAGTGGCGGAACTCAACGCCGCGCTTTGCCTTATTACCAGAGCGAAGAAATGAAACATTAAATATTTAAATTAAAAATATTAAATATTTCATTTCCTCGACTGGGGATCGAACCGGGAACCTGTCGGTTACAGTCACACTCTTGTGCCGCTGCGCCACGACAGGTAGTAAGTTGATCAATATTATTAAGATCCGAGCGTAATTTGTAGCAATACTGAGTACTTAGGGCTCAATGGTTATTATTAGGAAATTTGTTATCGGAAAGTGTAAGCGGGTAAGAGAGCACAATCCTATTACGCAACGTCGATTACGTACCATTATAAATACACTGAACAATAAATTGCGGCATGTTGTGGTGCAGGGGCACAAGCATGTGACTGTAAACGTGAAGTTATGGGTTTGATTTCCTTTAAAAGAAATGGAAATATTTAATATTCTCAAGTTGAATATGTAATGTTTTCGTTTCTTCACTCTGGTAATAAGGAAAAGCGTAGCGTTAAGTTCCGACAATAAACTCGCATTACTTGGAATTCTATGGAGAGTGGGTAACAGAACGGAGTATCTTAACACTACGTTCCCAAATAACCACTGTCTACCCTGGTATGTGCAGGATGTATCGTGAAGCTGAAAAAACAATAAATTTTGAATTTGTTTAAAGTACTTTTTATTTTAGGTTATACAAATAAAAAAAAATAATAAAAATATTAAAAAAATCACTCGCTCATTCCGATTTTTGTGGGTTGCCAATGACATTAAAAATATTTTTTTTGAAAAAACTGAGAGACATACAGTTTTCTTTTTACTTTGACTTATGTATTATCCTGCACAGTGAGAACGCCACTATTCTTAGTCACATTACTAAGTCAAAGTAGATAAAAATATTTTTGTAAAGCTCAGGTTAAAACTAGGGATGTTAGTGGTTATGGTTTATTTATAAAATATACCATGTTCATTAATAATTCTTATTTTAGTTCAATTTGTGAATACGTTCTAAATATGTTGATAATCAGAAAGCTTTTAGATAAAGATGCATTATCAAACTATAACCGAAGCTCGCTTTAAAAATTCATTGTGTTTGAGTGGGGAAAAGTGTAGAACAAGTATATAGTTACCGTCTTTATTTATAAGTTACTGAGAAAACTTTAAATAGAATTCATACTATTTAAAAATATGACTATTTAATAGGATACTAGAATACTCGTATATTTAGATTCGCCTTTTAACTATGTACAACGAAACACTCAAGTTTAAAATAAAATATCAAAATCAAGTAAATTTCAATTATTTTGGTCTTCTCGTTGGATATCGTACGTTTGGGAACCTAGTGTTAAAACTATTTTGTACCGAATTCGGCATTTTGAGTAGCAAAATTCAAGATCGCAGTATTAAATTTTTCGGAGTAGAAATCGAACCAACAACCGGCTCCATAACAACCGCTGACATTGCGCTATGACGGCTTTTAAAAAAATATATATCCTAATAAAAAGTTTTGATCGATTTGTAAAAATTAAATAACTTAATCAAATAATAAAGAATTTTACTTTTTTTCTTTGACACTCAATTTCCCAATTTACTTAAAAGGTTTTAATATTGTCAAACTTTTGCAAATGGGGAAGAAGAAATAAGTGAGCTAAAGTGAAATGAGACGTAATGGTACAGTTCTGCTCACTAAAGAAGGTGGATTTGTATTACCAAATGTGTTTTTTTTTTTGGTAAACGATATATCTAACAAAATATGTTCTTTTAGTACCAAATAAAAATAAAATACCACCATTTATAAATCTTACATTTCAATAATAATATAAAGAATTTACGGTTTTTTTGTGTATGAGTGAATGAATATGAATAATTTGGAAGTCAACAAAATTGTGTCTGAGCTGTTTACACTTTACCTAATAAATAAATTAATGTTTTAGCGCGTTGCGGAGTATTAAAAATGTCAAACTTGTACAAAAACTTTTCAACTACAACGTGGATAAAACGTGTCCACACAGCTGATGAGGCAGTCGTTAAATTGTCTCGACAAATTTTGCAATTAGAGATACTAATGTTCATCCACAGATACTCAATGTACTATATTATTGGCCCTTTTGGTCACTACAGCGTTACCGGACTTGGAGAGGCCGAGCTAAAAGAGCTTAGATTAAATAGTGCCATAATAGGTTTCCAATATAATGAAAACTAAATTGAATCTTTAACACATTTTGAAAGACTTAAATATAACTACATCAGTATAAAGCAATGCTATGCTTATTGTTAGCATTTTATATTACAAAAAATCTTCTTAAATAAAAAGCAATAGCATTAGCTTGATTTACGCTGAAATGAAAATACTTACAGCGTTCCCCGCTTCAGCCCAGAGCCCGGGCTATGATAAATTAATTTGTTATTCTCTTTTCTCTTATAATGAAAATGTATTTATGCAAGTTTTCTTTGAGTCATCGTGGCGTGGTGTACAAGTTCGGAATATAAATACATTGATTGGATGAATTATTTTTATAAGTACCACACAACTCAACAGACAGAGTCGACCAAAATCTTATAAGCTTTAATTATAGTAACTACTTCACAAAAGCTTATTTAGCTTCACGCTGTATCCCGCACGAGGCAGGGTAGGCAGAGGGAACCCGGGAACCTAGTGTCAAAACACTCCGTTCCACTTTCGTTCCCCACTTTCCGCCGAATTTGAGGCATTGCGTGTTGAGTGGTGGAACTCAACGCCGCGCTTTGCCTTATTACCACAATTCACAAAAGCTATTCAAACTATTTGAAAATTGCCTTCATGTAGATTCTATAATTTAAAATATTTTATATTATTTTGTAGTCGTATTTTCTACATTTATTGGAATTAGTTTTTATATGAGAAAATTATAATTAAAAATCGGTACTTTATCTTAGAATATTAAAATTTTAAGCAATAAAACAGTTTTCAGATCTTTCATTCATTCATTTTGAATTTATTCGACCGTAATATTAATTACTTGTTCTTTTAATGTAAGGTACAGTTACTTTACTTGACTAAAAGTAAAAAAAATAACTTCCTTTTTACTTGCAGGTCATACCCCGAGAAGAATAATTAAGTTACCCAACTTTATAGCCAGAGGTGAGTTAACTATGAATTTCTTAAGAAACTCTGGATCGTAACAAAAAGAAGAATATTATATGTACATTAAAGTAATGAAATATTTTAAATCCAAAAGGCACAAATTTGTAAAACTGTTAGAACATGAAAAATATAGTTGAACTAAAATGAAACTTTTCTGTGTAAAGTTACTAATTAATTTTCGAAAAATTGTACCTAGATTTTTTAATGTAAAGCTTTAGCTTTTTTAACTACTTAATTTGAACATGATTGACCTATTGTTAATGTAAGTAAAATATATTTTAATGCATTTTTAGTTAATGTAGCTACTGCTTTGATGTAGTTGTCATAATTCGGTGAGAAGTGGAGTATCTTAACATTAGTTACGTATCCTGTCATCATCATGCCTGAAGAAAAAAAAATGTGATAGTCGTTCAGATACAATACATACTGATGTAAATGTAGGAACTTCGTTGACGTAACTCAACTCGGTATCAATTCAATTGCGGTTTAAGCTGCCTCACGCTTTCTTTTATTGACGCACGACTAAAATCTAAAATCACATCAAATTGAATATTAATATTAGTTTTTTGTGGAAATTTTTCAATAAAAATAAGTTGAGTATATTTTTCTCACTTGTTTATACAAATTATCAAAAGGAGATTAAAAGTTTCATACATATCTATTTTTGATCTTATTGGAATAAGATAATATGTAAATTTCACTGAATTACCAAACTTTTTCTGACGCGTGGTTTCTCACGTTCGAATGTATTTGGTGGACCTAAAGGCTTAATACCTTTTTATATGGAACACGTAAATAAGACTTACTTGTGCCTTATTTACACGTCCTATATAAAAAGTTTGGTACGTACTAACGTCACGCATATACGCTGCTGGTAGATATTATTGTTAAATCGAATACTAAGCTTTTATTTTGAATAAATTTAATATGTATGTAAAACCACGCGTCAGAAAGAGTTTGGTAATTCAGTGAAATTTAAATATTATCTAATTCCAATAAGATCACAAATTCCAATAAGAGCACCCATATAGACATATGAAGAAATTTGTTGGTAAAGTCATCTCATCTCGAATCTCCATAATAAATATCCTAAATTTCATGTATGTAAATGAGAACTCATAAATAGTTTATGAGTTCCACTCAAAAGTAGCTCTAAATAGTACGTGTAATATTACACTTTAAAGTTAATATATATAATTTACTTCGCTCTAACTCTGCAAAAGCTTCAACGTGTAATTTTATTAGCACATAGCTAATTTAATGTTTTAAGCGATAATAAGAGCGTCAAGCTTCGCTACTTAATCTATTGATTGTACAAGCAGAAAAAATAATCCAAGCAACTGGCGTTATTCGATTCTTTAATTGTGAACTTCATATTTTCAATATACTAAAGAATGGACAAACATAATACTGGATTAATTCATTAAATTTTATGATATTTAGTATAATAAAAATAATTACGGGTACTCTAATCACTTCATAGCTTGAGAATAACTTGAAAGTTCTGTAAACCGTTTGTCAAATATAGGACATATCTGCTACAGGCTATAATATAAAGAACTTATTTCTTACTTATTTTTACGTGCTGTTTTTTCGTTATGAGACTACTATACTATCAGTAAAGTAAGCTCAATGTGCAAATCTTTCTCTTGAGAATAGCTGTAGTGATTTTGAAGTTTTTGATACAAATGTAAATTTTTTTATGTTTGAATCGCGGCCCAAATATATACAAAAATAAAATAAAATGAAGAATAAGAAAAGGATATCACATAAATATATTCTATGCTTTAAATTACTTAGTAGGAAGCCATCGTGGAGCGGTGACAAGCGTGTGGTTGTAAGTGCGACGTCTGTGTAAATATTTAATATTTCCATTTCCTCGCTCTTGTAATAAGGCGAAGGGCGGCTTTGATTTCCTCATCTCAACACTCCTCGAATTTGAACGTTGGGAAACGAAACGGAGTGCCTTAATATTAGGTTCCTAAGTTCCTTGTACCTACCCCTATATGTCTGGGAGGCAGCGTGAAGCTGAGAAAAATCTCTCTTCAAACATTGGGGACGGTAAGTAGGAAAAGGAGTGTCCTATCACTAGGTTTCTTGTGCCTACCTTCCCATTTGTGGGAAGTAGCGTTTCACGTTTCAAAAAAAAGGTAGAACAGAAGCAACTTAAAAAGAAGTCCTTAATCGGTTTTAACCGCATCAATCACCATTAATCCGGTTAAAGAAATTCATTTAAAATAGAGTTTATTACTTTAACAGCGTTTGAGCGCGTGGTATAAATTAAAATTTAACGTTTTGAAACGAAACTTTTTCTGTTTATTTAGTATCATATTATTTCTATCGTAGGTAGTTTGGATAATTTTAACACGTTCTATTACAGTACTTTCTTACGTGGTAACGCTCAGGCAGAAATATAAGAGGTAATTATAATTTTAGATGACATATTAAGGCGTTCTGACTTATGAAATTATAACTTCGAGAACGTTTTTCACTGTACAGTTTTTATTATTTTGTATCTATGCTTTGAGGCATTACGTGTTAAATGGCGGAACTCAACGCCGCGTTTTCAGTGTTACCAATCGATTAAATAATAAATAATATATTACGTAGTTTCATTTTTATCTTCTTCTTTCGGTCTTATTTAATCATTATTTCTTAGAAAATCAACATTAAGAAAATATTAGACGGAGATTCCATATACCTACCGTTATCCACAAAATGGGTGAAGCTGCTTATAAATAAATATATTATGTACCAATATAACTTAATGTTATTACCCTACAAACCGATATTAATTACCGTACGATCGTGACCTCTGTTTCTTCACAGATAATTGGCACGCTTATTTATATTTGCTATCATACATTTGTATATGTGTGATAAAGTAAATTGCATAACATACATGTATTTGCTGAATCACAGCCCTCATTGTTGAATAAGTAAATGTTTCTTTAATATTTTGTTGTATTGTATTTATATAGATTTTGAAATAACTAAGAAAAGCTATTTTTAGACATTCTATTCTTTCCGGATACCGGATACAGCACGCGGCTTTGTTGGATGTCTAAGAAATAATAATGTCTTTTTCTCGAGTGCTCTGGTAACTGTGGTTGAGTTTCGCCATTCTTTATCTCAGTGAGAAAGGAAGTTATTGGTACTCAGGTTCCCTCAGCTTACCCTGACATGCGCAGTTTATAATGTGAAGCCATATAAATACTTTGATTTGAAACCTCTATCTAATGTAATATATTACTAATCAAGACTGACAATAGCCTCACAATGTTAAGCAACATTTGTGATCTCGAACCAGTCCCATTGTTCTCGAATTCTATACCTAAATATATTCAAGATTCTAAATACTATATTTAGAACGGTTCAATAGAATGCAAATGTAGGGAAATGATCAGGAGTATAGAAAGTCTTCTTTGAGTTTGCATAATGTTATCCAGAGTTTTCCTGAGTATTTCATTTTTTTCTTAAAAAAAAAATAATGAACTAAATATCAAAATTTAATATTAAATGCGGAGTTGAGCTCCGCTGTTTTAAATGAAATTACATATATACATACATAGCTTCACGCTGTATCCCGCACGAGGCAGGGTAGGCAGAGGGAACCCGGGAACCTAGTGTTAAGACACTCCGTTCCACTTCCGTTCCCCACTTTCCGCCGAATTTGGGGTATTGCGTGTTGAGTGGCGGAATTCAACGCCGCGCTTTGCCTTATTACCAGAGCGAAGAAATGAAACATTAAATATTTAAATTGAAAATATTAAATATTTCATTTCCTCGACTGGGGATCGAACCCAGAACCTGTCGGTTACAGTCATACTCTAGTGCCGCTGCGCCACGACAGGCCTCAAATGCAATTACTGAGGAATATTACGAATACTGAGACAAAGTGTGAAACGAGGAAAATAAATCATTGTCAATACGCTTTTAATGATAACAAAAAGGAAAATTTGAATAATATTAATAAAACTTATATTGTTTGTTCAATCAACAAAATTTGTAATGAAAAGAAATAGATATTTAATAAGTAATACATTTTGTTCGATGTGGCCCAAAGACAAGGGTGGGGATGTAAAGGCGATGAATGTGAGTTCAATGCCTTCCTATACCATCCTTAAGGAGCACACACCAGGAGGGCCAGTATACCTGTCACCGGGTTTTAGCCCAGTGGCAAAAGATCAAACAGGTCTGGCTCCTGCTATTTTCGTGGTAGTACTTATAGGGTAAGCCATCAACCAGATCGAAGACGGTCTTCGATCACGCTACCTCTTTTTCCAAATAGTCGCCGGAGGTGTAGGCACGCTCACCTCCCGCACACCATTCAGCGTACTCGCGACTGACCTCGCTGAGGACGCCAGAGAAGCGGACTACCAATTTCCAGTTGGTACCAGAGTTGTAAGGCACACTCACTTCCCAACACGCGTCCCACGGTCTTGCCTGAACCTACAATCGGCTACTTTGGATTTGAGTCTAGCTCCTGGCTTTCCTTCTAAGCAGGCATGTACCCGAGTTGCGGCAGCCAACCAGTACTTAGGGCGCCACTAACGGTCGCTCCAAACCGCGCTAGGTCCACCAGGCATCCCTTCGTCTTTCGCCTTTGAAGATAATAACTTCCTGCACGCGAGTTCAGACACCTTGGTAACAATTGTACCGGGCAGACGAATATGTCCAACCTCTGCAGCCAACCACAACCACCGCGATCCAACCTCAAATGACCGGACAAGGGCTTTGGGAACATCCGGTCCCAGCGGCACCCTAGACAAATAACCGGACCCCTAGTTCCAGCTGCGACCTGACTATCCCCGGGTATCTGAACAGCCAGTGCCCGTGTTGCTCAGATTTCTCTGAGATCGCGTAGAGACAACCGTCGAGGCACTAATAGAAGCTTTCCTCTGCCTTACTACTGTCCGAGCAGCCGTGCCCCTTTGAACACAGATACCCTCCAAAACAGGTGCTGGAATCAGTTTGCAGTCGCCCGGTTTTATGGGTGCAGTCGGTAAGGTACAGAATGCACCCGAAAAATGCGGGTGAATAAAATAAAATATTTAATTCTTTCATTTATTCGCTCTAGTGAAGAGGTAAGGCGTGGTTGATAAAATGAGCTCCGCCATTCAAGGCAAGTCCTCCAGAATTTGGCAGAAAGTGGATAACAGAATGGTCCTGATTAGAACGGAGTATCTCAATATTTGATGTTTCGAAATTATCGGAACCATCTTTACTCCCTAAAATGTATTTTATTGGTAGCCATCACGTTAAAAAAACTTATTTCTCTCTCTCTCTCTCTCTCACATCAAAAAGAACATAGACTAAACAAATCCGGAAATTTGATGTAAAAATAAAACATCAGTAAATAGTTATTCCATTAGTTGGTAGATCAAATTGCAAATGCACTCAGTTCAATAATTTGAACAAAAATTAATCCGATACACTAAACATAAAATCGATATTGAAGCTGTATTAACGGGTTAGCGATATTTCACATTTTGAAATATTTCGAACTTCTATTTATTTTATGATAGGCAGAGTAATTATTTCAGGAGATATTTTACATACAGAGCGGATGCTCTGCATATTGGGCTATAGTATTTTAGCAGTTTGTTTTTTTTTTGTTATTTTGTATTTGGGCCGCATTTGCCGTGGCGCACAATCACACACTTGTGCAATGCAAGGATCGAACCTACAGCCTGTCTTGACAGATTGTGGGTACGATCCTCACTCGAAAAAGTGAAATATTTAATATTTTTAAATGAAATATTTAATATTTAGATTTGTTCGCCCTGGTAATAAGGCAAAGTGCGGCGTTAAGTTCCGCCACTCAACAGTCAATCCCAAATTCGGCGAAAACAGCGGCGGAAACGAAACGGATTGTCCTAAGACTACGTTGCGGAGTTCCCTCTCCCTACTCTGCCCTGTGCGGGATACAGTGTCAAGCTGAAAAAATGTAAATCATTAGTTCCGAGTAACTTTATAATAGCAAAATGCTAAATATCACCCCCTAGCAAAGCGCGGTGTTGTGTCCGCTACTCAATTAAATTCAGAGGTAGTTAGAGTCAATTAAACAATGAAAATTGTTCTTCACTCATAACGCAAACGCGAAGTTCCTTGATACTCTTGCAACGGGATACCTCTATCTGCTCTGCTCTATCTACGCGTATCGTATTACAAAGCTTACCTCACAAGAATATATGATGATTTATAATAATTAAATGATGTATTCCCTTATGTAAATTACGTTATTTTTTATAAGTAATGCAACTTTAAGTAAGGCAGTACCACGCCTTATCCCTGTTTAGTTTGGTTTACCGCAAACATCTGTTGACCGCAGGCACTGCTCACTTGAAATTAGATACATTTTACTATTTAATACTGAGCTAATATCACGGTCACCGCATTCATTTTCCGAAATATTTCATAAAATACCTTGAAACATATGTATAGACATATATAAATCATACTTTGAAACATATGTATAGACATATGTTTCAAAGTATTTTATGAAATATGTAGGAAAATGAATGCAGTGACCGTGATATTAGCTCCGTATTAAATAGTAAAATGTATCTAATTCCTCTATAATTTAAAATTTACCTGTATTATTTGGTTTTAAAGATAATTGACAACATCTTTTTTTTTTAGCTTTACGCTGTATCCCGCACGAGGCAGGGTAGGCAGAGGAAACCCGGGAACCTAGTGTTAAGACACTCTGTTCCACTTCCGTTCCCCACGAAAATATGAAACATTAAATATTTAAATTGAAAATATTAAACATTTCATTTCCTCGACTGGGGATCGAACCCAGAACCTGACGGTTACAGTTACACGCTTGTGCTGCTACGCCACGACTGATATTAGAAATTTAAAACTTTTAAAAGGCATAACTTTTTAGTTACAGTTGTATTTTCTATTAGTTTGACGCAGTATCCTACATATAGCTGGATAGAAAGAGAGAATTTGACAACGGGAACAAATTATTCTAACATTATAGAATAATTTGTTCCTGTTTAGACACTTCCGTTCCCAACTTTCCTCTGAATTTTCTAGCCATTGCGTGATGAGAGAAGCTCAACTTTGTCTCGTTACCATAGCGAGGAAATGAAAATGTTCATATTTAAAAAAAAATGAATTTAAAAAAAAAACAATATTTAATTTATTTACTCAATTATACCTATATAAACCTTTAATATCTTAATATTTTTAGCAGTGAGAATGATAAATCGAAACGAGGGGCGGGCTGTAATCTGCGTGCTTCTTGCGGTCATGGCAGTGGTGGCAGCCGCGTCCTACGACCGGGAGCGCCTTGAGATAGCTAAGCAAATATTGGAAGAAGTCCCGCTTACTGACGGGTAAGCGTAATGCTGATTTAATTTGTTTTAAATTATATGACGACGGATCCTGTGCACGAATACTTATATATATTTTATTTCCAATAATTACATTTACCTATTTGATTTGTTTCTTTATTTTGTTCTCTTTGCTTATATTTTATTTACCATGGTATTACAAACATATAGAAAAAAAAGTAAAAAGGGTTGGTAAAATAATAAATAATCGCACCTACATCTTTCATACCTCAGCTATTATAACTTCACAATACACATGAAATTTACCTTTTTATTCTAATGACATTTTGTAGCTCGTTTTCATTGTCTTATAAATGACATTTTGTAAAAAAGATATCTAAAAAGAAAATATCTAAATTTTAAGAAAATCGTTCCAGCCGTTTTCGTCATTCAGATTAAATAGACATATACCTACATAGATATATACAAGCATTGCTCATTTAAAGATATAAAATTAACTTGGCTGTGACATAATCAAGGTTTTAATTATAATAATATATATAAAATATTACTCATAAAATTTTAGTTTTTAATATGTCGAACGACTGATGTCCACTCATATGTAGACAAAACCCGCTGTTATAAAGTGACATAGGTACATACTCAATAATAACGGAAAATTGTGAGTTAAATGATATTCCATTTATGATTTGGGACACGTCATTCATAATTCTCCGATACAATAGACCTCTGTCAATTATAAAAAATCAGATAAACACAAGTTTGTACTTAAGCATAGATAACGTAAAGGAAACTTGGGGACCAAGTGATAAGACACTCCGTTCTCAGTAAGATACTACCCCACCTTCCGCCGAATTTAATACATTGCAAGTTAAGTAATAATATACTAAATATTATAATATATATCTTGAGCCCGTGAGTAATTTGATAATTTCCAGGGAATTATTTCTAAGTAATTTAATACCTATTGTATATAGGAATTACTAAATTTATGAAAAGGAGCCTGCTGGCTAAATTGGTAAGTAATTTTAGACATAATTTATTAATTTGTATTTCTTCAAATTATTACCAAATGCATTTAAGTATGATTACTATAATACGCAGCTTGTCAAACGTCACATCAAAAAATAATATTAATAAAAAACATGTATAACAAATCAACGTCATAAATACAATTTATCGGTCATATGCATCGTACGATCGTCGCCATACAAAGTCATTTGGTGTACTGATTGCTCGATCAGTTGGCTACTTAGTGCGTAAACTAGGCACAATTTTGCAGTAATCTTGCAACACGCATGAGTTAAGGCCATAGCTTGTTGCCGATTTAGTAGCTTACTGAACCAGATAAATAAAAATATTAAAAATTTCATTTAGTCGAGCTTGGATAGAACCTACAACCTAACATGGACATTGCGTTGGACGCTTGAGCAACTGCAAGCTTCTACTTTATAATTTTCTTCAACTAAACTAAGTATGGTAATAAGGCAAAGCGCGGCGTTGAGTTCCGTCACTCAACACGCAATGCCTCAAATTCGGCGGAAAGTGGGGAACGGAAGTGGAACGGAGTGTCTCAACACTAGGTTCCCGGGTTCCTTCTGCCTACCCTGCCTCGTGTGGGATACAGCGTGAAGCTATGTATGTATGTATGTAAGTAAGTATGGTTTCTTATAAAATCCTGTCTTTAACATACGTGTAGATTCTATAACGTTTACCGTAATATTACTTCCTAATATTAAAAAGTTGTAAAACTGTATTTCCCATAAAGTTCCTTCTAATATTAAATCTTTAAAGTTTCGCAGCGGAAAATATGTTTCAAAAGATTTTCTTTACAAATTATTTTTCAATCAATTTAATTGATATAATAACTTTAAAACGATATTGCAATAGACAAAGATATACGAATATTATATAAAACATTTTAGAAGCTTTTCTAAAAAAATTGCGACTTGATTTGTTTATTTGCGATTGTATTGTCCAATTTATATACAACAGATATATTTTTTTCCTATTTTACAGAAAATGAAATACGGAACCCTTCGTGAGCATGTTCAACTCGCTCTTAGCCTTTATTTTTATTTTATGACTCAGCTTCACGCCGTATCCTGCACATGTCATGTTAGGCAGAGGGAACTTGGGAACCTAGTGTTAAGACAGTACGTTCCATTTCCGTTCCCCACTCTTTGCCGAATTTGAGGAATTGCGTGTTGAGTGGCGGAACTCAAACCAAGTGTCAAAACGCTTCGTTCTCGTTGACACACTTACACACTTCCGATTTTAGATTTCCTCCCAATAGAGACATTATTTTGCTTGGACAACATAATGATAAAACGTAAACATTTTAAATATTTCATTTCCTCGAGTAGGAATCGAACGCGCTTACAATCTCGTACCCCTGTGCCCCTGCACAATAGCTGGCGTCTTCGATCTTTTATCTTTTTTTAGTAAACTAACTTGGCACGCTGGTGTAAACTTTGTATTTATTGTGTACCAGCCAGCCTCCATTGTGTTGTGTGTATGAAGTTTATTGCAGAGCGTGCAAATCTTTTCTACAGCTTTATTTCGTTCAACGCACTCAGTAAAACTTTCAGCTATATAATTTTAGATCTTTAATATATATAAGATTATATAACACAATAAGTACACCACAAGAGTAAGTAGTTTTTTTTATTTTTAGAATAATTTAAGAAAATCAATTTTGGAGATCCTTATAAGTAAAACTAAGTCATTTTAAATGAAACACTTTTAACCGGATTAAATGAAACACTTTTAATGCGTATTCAATGGTAAACATTTTTGGGTCTACCCGTGACCACAGACTACATCAAAGTGTTCGAAACGTCAGGTTTCCCAAAAATGCTTACCATTGAATATACGCGATTAATCCGGTTAAAAGTGTTTCATTTAAAATGTGTAACAATCGCGAAAATCAAAGACAAAACTAAGTCATGTTTGAAATGTGTTTTTTTTAGATCCACGCTGTAGCTTACATATATTGGGGTAGGCACAGGGAACTGTAATCTATTGTTGAATGTTTTCCGTTCTGGTGTCGAGACATTGCGTGTTGTTTGACGTCATATTTGACTGTACCTTGCTATCAAAACGAGGAATATAAAAAGAAATCCTGAGTGGCAATTAAATACACAAACGTCGCACTTACAGTCAGAACTGTTCTGCTGCGTGACGACGGTCTTACCTTTTACTTTTTAATATTTTATTAGTGAAAGTTTCTTTCCATTTATTTCAAAATAGGATGGAAATGATGGAAATGATGGAAATGGAAGGGATTTTTAGTTTTTCTAAAGATTAAACGAGATCCTATTGCAGAGACTCCGCTGTTGCGTTTCCGTCTTTCAGGCTGTATCCCAAAAAAACGTAATTCATATCAAAAAATCGGTAAATAAAAGTTCTCTCTCTATCTTAGCTTCACGCTGTATCCCACGAGGCAGGGTAGGCAGAGTGAACCCGGGAACCCGTGTTAAGACACTCCATTCCACTTCCGTTCCCCACTTTCCGCCGAATTTGAGGCATTGCGTGTTTAGTGGCGAAACTCAATGCCACGCTTTGCTTTATTACCAGAGCGAAGAAATTAAACACTAAATATTTAAATTAGAAATATTAAACATTTCATTTCCTCAACCAGGGATGGAACTCAGAACCAGAGATGTCGGTTACAGTCACATGCTTGAGCCGCTGCGCTACGAAAGACCTAAAAAAAAAAATTTTAAAGTTAAAATCTTCACAGATAATGTATTTTTGTTACCGCTGTTAAGTAATATATAAAGCATTATAAAATAAATATTTAAGAGGTCTTCCTTTCAACAAATGTTCTATATCTTCCTTGCTATGGACTTTATCTTCCTTGCAGAACACTTCGTATTCGAGTCCGACTCGTTTGGCAGTTCTCGAAGTGTGTGATTCAAGCCATTTGGGCAACAGTAACGCAGGAGGTCAGCGTCTAACCGTTAGCGTACTTTTTGTTAGTCAATCCCCTCCCATCAGAGGAATTAACTTATTTTCTTTTCCTTGATCCGACAATACAAGTGACGTTGACTTCCACCACTCGACACGTAAAATCTTGAATATATTTCGTGAATTTTGTAGGCAATAAATTAATCAAGGATGTATTTATTTATTGTCTACAAAATACACGAATGAAAATAATTATCTTAAAAGCCTAACACTAGAGGAAAATATTATATATCGACTTCATGTCATTGTGCATAGTGAACAGTAAGCATAGTGAACAGTAGCAATAATAATAATAGACTTTTAAATACACCCGTCGGCGTTGAATAGTGTTTCCACTTGGGCTCTTTGACTCCAAACAAATACGCTACAATAATGGACACTGTGTGTTTTTTGCTACTATCTTTTATTAATATTATAAAACCGAGGTGTTTTTCGCTTAATATGTGTGTAACATATATATATATATATATATATATATATATATATATATATATATATATATATATATATATATATATATATATATATATATATATGTATATATATATATATATATATATATATATATATATATATATATATATATATATTTCATATATATATATATATATATATATATATATATATATATATATATATATATATATATATATATATATATATATATATATATATATATAATATTACTGAATTAAAGGCATAAGGCGAAAAATAATTGATATAAATACCTCAGATCATAATAAATGCAAATATATTTAATATATCGATTTCAATACTTTGATGACACCGCAAAAGGGAAATCTAAAAATATAGTTTAACTAAATTATTACTCACTACTAGTTTATAGATACATATATGAATTTTGATGACAATATTCTTATATTTTTATAAAAAATTCTAATTAGGAAATATAACTCAATCACTCACTCTCTCACTCAATTTATGTTGCCTACTAGCTCGCTGTATGTCTTCCCTAGGCAGAGGAACCTTGGGAACCTAGTGTTAACATTGCGTTCCACATATTTTCCCCATTTTCCGCCGAATTTCCGAATTTGAGGCATTGCGTGTTGAATGCCACGCTTGCCTTGTTACCAGAGCAAAGAATTGATAACAGTAAATATTTAATTTGAAAATATTAAATATTTCATTTTTCTCGAGTAGGGATCGAACCGACTTGTCGTTTACAGTCACACGCTTGTGACGCTGCGTCACGACAGACCTCAATTAGAATTAGAAAATATGATAACATTATGTACAAAATATGATGCCAACTATTGCTTCTAAGCGAAGGTGAGTAACTACTCACCTACTCAAACAGGTTGAAGTAAAATGTCTATAAACATATATTTTCTTCATATATTTATAATTCCGCAACAAAATATTTTTAATACTTGTCTTTGGCTTTTTAGAGAAATTAAAAGTACGTAGCTGGCTTTGAACCTAGGCGTCTTTGAAAATAACTGACTTTTTTTTTATCAGCTTCACGCTGTATCCCGCACGAGGCAGGGTAGGCAGAGGGAACCCGGGAACCTAGTGTTAAGACACTCCGTTCCACTTCCGTTCTCCACTTTCCGCCGAATTTGAGGCATTGCGTGTGGAGTGGCGGAACTCAACGCCGCGCTTTGCCTTATTACTAGAGCGAAGAAATGAAACATTAAATATTTAAATTGAAAATATTAAATATTTCATTTCCTCGACTGGGGATCGAACCCAGAACCTGTCGTTTACAATTACACTCTTGTGCCTCTGCGCCACGACAGGCCTCAATTTTATATTTTTTCTACAAAAATCTTCATACTCAAGTATGGAATAATATTTTTGCATTGTTAAACATATTTTTACTGTTATTAGGCACAACGATCTACCATGGAACATCCGTAAATTCCTTCGCAATCAGATCAACGAGTTTGAACTGGATACCGACCTCACACAAGTGGAGCCCTGGTCTATCTCTAAGTACTCCCATACTGATTTACCTCGACTCAGAGAAGGCATGGTTGGAGCTCAAGTACGTACAATATATATACATTATATTTTTAATAAAATGAACGGTTTATTTTTGTTTCTTTAAAATTTTTATGTACATATTTTTTAATATCAAAACACTGTTTCCACTTCATTGCGTATTACTCATTCACTCACTCTGCTTCACACCGTGTCCCGCACATGGCAGGGTAGGCAGAGGGAACTTGGGAACCTAGTGTTAAGACACTCTGTTCCATTTCCGTTCCTTACTTTTCGACGAAATTGAGGCACTGCGTGTTCAGTGGCGGAACTCAACGTCGCACTTTACTTTGTTACCAGAGCAAAAAAATGAAAACTTGAAATATTTAATTTGAAAATATTAAATGTTTCATTTCTATCATTTACAGTCACACGCTTGCCGCCGCTGCGCCAGGAGAGGCTTTGAATACAATATATTTATTATATTTAAAAAAAATAAAGTCAAAAATTTCTTTACGCAATACCAAATACGTAGATAAGTAATAAAATTCAATACCAGTATCGATCTCCCAAGTATAATTTAACATTAATAAAAAAAATACAAAACTTGGCAATCGTATACAAGGCCTGCTCTGACTATTGATAGAATATTAAATTTCCATCAAAAGAAACTTACAAATCGGTCGACTGAAATACGACCCGAGTATATAATATAAGTGACGTTTTATTTTTCTCTTTGAGTTGTGTTTACTTTGATATGAAATATAATATTTAAATCGTATCGTTTAAATCGTCGTTATGGCGCAGTGGAGCAATGTAATCATAACGTAAGTGAAATCCAACTGGTTCAATCCCCACTCGGGTTAATAATATGTATTAAATTGTACTACAGCGCTCTACATATATACTACAGCGTCCCGTCATTAGCTCTCAAGTCTCATGAACTGTGCGGGAAGTTAAAAACAGAATGCTGTGACGCATTCTGCCTCACTTATAACTGTTTAAATTACCCAAAAATTTAGTTATTACTTATCTCAAAACCAAATCTTTTTCTAAAGAATGAAAAAAAGAAATGATAGCTTCTATTAATACAATACGGAAAAACTTATAATGCTGTTAATTAGCTTTTTCTTTGGCATAATAATTAAAGTGCGCCGTAAATTTAACAAGACAAGGCAGCCAAAACATTATGTCTAAAGTGTAAAGAAAGATGAAGATGAAAAATGCTTAGCGGCCGAGCGGATTCAGCGTAATAAAGGCGTTAATGATTAAATCAAGAACCAACTTCTATTCAAACAAACGTAATGCTTTACATTTTTTTTCAAAGGAAATTTAGAAACAACACTAGTGTTGAGACACTCAGTTCCATTGCCCATTTCCCGTCGAATTTGGGGGATTGCTTTCAGAGTGGTAGGTCATTCTATTTTTATTTCTTCAATATTTTTATGTACATATTTTTATATTAAACCACTATTTATGCTTTCCACACGATTTTGAGCGATTGTGTATTGAATATTTTTTAGTCAAAATCGAGTCAAACATTTTCCTTACGCAATAACAAATACATAGAGAAGTCCTCTATTCAATGTATCTAAAAAAAGTGATAAAACTCGGTATCAGTATCGATCTCTTTAGTTTTTTTTAACATTAATGTAAAAAATATAATTTTGGAAATCGAATACAAGCCTCGCTCTGACTATTGATAGAATATTAAATTTACATCAAAGGTAACTTACACACGAGTCGACTAAAATATGACAAAAGTGATGAAATGAATAAAGAAGTGTTCTTTTTTGTTTACTCGACTGGAGATTCAACTCATGACTTCTCACATTTACAGTAAATTGCGCCACGACAAACAATAAAATTTATTTGTAGGAATAAATATAAATATGCATTATTAGTATTAAAATAAGGTTTTTGAGGCCTGTCGTGGCGCAGCGGCACAAGCGTGTGACTGTAACCGACAGGTTCTGGGTTCGATCCCCAGTCGCGGAAATGTAATATTTAATATTTTAAATTTAAAATATTTAATGTTTCATTTCTTCGCTCTGGTAATAAGGCAAAGCGTGGCATTGAGTTCAACACGCAATGCTTCAAATTTGGCAAAAAGTGGGGAACAGAAGTGGAACGGAGTGTCTTGACACGAGGTTCCCGGGTTTCCACTGCCTTCTCTCGTGCGGTATACAGCGTGAAGCTAAAAAAAAAATAAACCAAAAAAAAAAATGAGGTTTTTAGAATTTAAATTTAAAAAGCAATTTTAGTTTAATTTCAAGTGTAATAGAAGAAATAGTATTACAAAATAATTACAATATAAAATATAATGATGGCCTACTTTAAACATTTTAAGATAATATAATGATGGCTTATTTTCAACATTTTAAAACTTGATAAAATGTTTTAATTAAACAAATGCTTTAATTCTAAAGTTCACCTATCGGAAATTTTGAAGCTTATCAATTAAAAAATAATACCTTTTTCATCCGGAACATATTTTACCTTCTATCAAAATAAGCTCAAACAAAAACTTGGTACCTTTACTTTCTGTCTAACCCTCGTCATAACGTTGCAATATTCGTATTATCTGAGGATTTTAATTAAAACTACGTACATTTTCATTACGACCCTTTGAAACAGACGTTCACAAAATACCCACTATTATTATAAATTTATCACTGTTGAGTCTGTTGACACTGAATTTTACGATCTATTTCACTTAATGAATAAAAACATTCACAAATATATATGAAATATGATATATCTTCACCAGAAATTTCCTTTTACTTTTGCTTTCATAAAATTTCTAGCTTTCTTATACAAATCCTAAAAAATATATACAAAAGCTATAAAAGGACATAATAAATTATTCATTAAAAAAAGTGTATTTCGACAGTTCTGGTCCGCATTCGTGCCCTGTGCCACTCAAAACAAGGACGCGGTGCAGCTAACTCTAGAACAGATTGATGTTATTCGTCGCCTCGTTGACAAGTATCCTCAACATCTGCAGCTCGCTACGTCAGTCACTGGTAAATCCTTTGTTTCCTTTTGATTTAATTTGTGCTACGTTTTCGTTTCTTTTTAATATACGCTTTGGCTTTTACTATTTTTGTCATTGTATAAGGCTTTACATTTTTCATGGTTGGCTTCATCGATTAACCATTCTGAGTAAATCTTACCTTTTTCTTTAATATTAATGTTTATGTAGCGAATAACTTGTATATATTATATGGTATGATAAATATAATAGAAAAAAATGTTTATTTAATATTTTTTTTCACAATATATATATCGAGTATTTATTTCATCACTTAACCTACGCTTCTGACTAGGTAAATAAAGAAAAACCTTTGAATATGTAAAAAAAAGATATAATTTAAACAGGAATTCTCGAGGCTCACAGCGCTAGACCCCGAAAGATAGCATCTCTCATCGGTATCGAAGGCGGCCATTCTATCGGCAATTCCCTTGGAATCCTCAGAAGCTACTATCAACTTGGCGTTCGCTACATGACCCTGACTCACACTTGTAACACACCTTGGTAAGTCACTTTTGAGTTATAATCTAGTTTTATATCATTTTAAGACCTTATATAACAAATCCACGTAAGATTATTTTTACTATTTTATTAGATTTATTCAACGCTAGCGAATTTTATATTGTAACTTAAAGTTGCTATTGCTATAGCGAATATGTGAAGCGACGCAGTTACCCCTTTACATACGCCTATATTATTTGTCGCATCATTTATTTGTATTGTTATTTCGTAGGGCCGATTCAGCCAACGAGCCTCCCGCTGCAAATGGTCTAACGGAATTCGGAGAGGTAAGCAAGTTATTTTACGTCGCATTCATTCTAATTGATCGTAAGTTATGTATGTTTGTTACAAATGTTAATTTATATAACGTTAGCTATATATTGTATTTTTTTTTTGAAGATTAGCAGATTCTTTTTTAGATTTTGACTATGGCTTATCATAAGCATATTTTACACATAACTTAAAGAGGTTTAGTCGAAAATTAACCAACAGACTAAGATAGGACAGGACAATAAAATTTTAGCATATCCAACTAATTTTAATATATTTTTTACAGTTTTGAAGGTAAATTTGAGTATTATTAGGTATATAGTATTCGAAATTCATCAATTAAAGATAATTCTAAAACGATTTTAACAAAATATATTTAAATTAAGATATAATACTTAACCCATAATTTCCATCATTAAGGATATTACTTATTTACTTGAGTGATTTTTTCATATTTCTATATAATCAGTTTTTTTAGTTAGTATCTACAATTATATACATAATGTATGTACACTCTAATATTAAGCTCACCGTTTTCAAGACAAAGTCACTAACAAATCCTTTGTAGTTAAATTTTACTTAGCTCTCTAAGTCCACTTGCCAAGTAGAATGTAACTTTATACACACTTACATATAACATATGTACATACATACATTACCCTGTTTACACACAGCATTAGTTTCCTTATCACAACGCTAAGCGCCTTAGTTTGGTTACAATCCTTTGCTGCAGATGCGAATTTCTAATAAATTTTGAATGTACAAACTGTATTGATTTTAATACTTTTAATGTATGAAGAGAAATTATTAACAGTTCTATTTAACAGAAGCGAATGGGCATTATTGAATTTCTACATAGCGAAATCGAAAATTTTTTTCGTGGGTCTTATCAATGAGGAATATTGACAAATACACAAAAAGCTTTAATTAAATAAAAAATATATATTTGTTTCACTTAAAAAGCTATATTATGTCGAAATCTGTATTTATAATAAATGTAACTGATTACTATGTACATGGAAGATATATTCGTATTTTAAAAAACCTTATATGGGAAAGTTTAAGTGTATATATACATATATATATATATATATATATATATATATATATATATATATATATATATATATATATATATATATATATATATATATATATATATATATATATATATATATATATATATATATATATATATATATATATATATATATATATATATATATATATATATATCAAAAACAGCTAATCAGATCTAAACTACTTTACACTTTTCGCTATTATCTTGTAATTTTTATTGTTTTATTTAAATTGGATAATAATTTTAAAAAATATGTCAATTTTATTGATTATATGTATTGTTCTAAAACTAATAATGTTGCAGTAAAAATTGATAAATAAAATTGTGTAATAAGCGGGCGAAGCCGCGAGCGGGTCGCTAGTCATAAATAAAAACGCCCAGTAACCACAATTACAATGTTTTATTTGCTGTTCATATAAACCAAAAAAAAAAAATTAAATGAAACAAAAGCCGCCAGCCGAAGTCTATTCACGTCTCCCGCAAATTAACGATTCGTTTGTTGCACGCTAATAAAGCCGAGTGTTACTTTATGAGCGGAACAAAACATTTAACCGTTTGATTTGCAAGCTATATCGTTTCATCGTTGTTTAATACATATTCATTTTGAAATTCATTATGACAATCAAGTTTGAGGCTTGTCGTGGCGTAGATGCACACGGGTGTGAATATAGGGAGGTTGTGGGTTCGATCCCCACATGAAGAAGTGAAATATTTAATATTTTTAAATTAAATTAATATATTTATTTCTTCAGTCTAGGAACAACGCAAAGTGCGGCTATGAGTACCGTCACTCAACACGTCATGCGTCAATTCAGTGTAAAATAGGGAACGGAATGAAGTGTCTTAACACTAGGTTCTCAAGTTCCATCCAGCCATTTGCGGGATACAGCGTGAAGCTACTAGCAATCAATTTCAAGCTTAGAATATTCTATATCACTGTAAAAATATTACTAGGCTTAAGCCAAATTTATTTATATAATCAATATAAATGAAAATAATATTGAATTAAAATTTAATAAAGTGCTGAAAAGTGAAATCGAAGAATTCAGTTTTACTGTCTATGGTCCCCTCTCTATTAGTAAACCACAGTATATATAAAGTTTGTCAACGTTTTTCTTAGGATTTCCTTTTTTATTTCTCATTATTATATTTGTTTTTTTTTTATCGACGCACAAAAACAAATTTTTATACTAACTATTATTTTATACAGCCTATTAAATAAAACTTTTCCTTTTATTTCTATGAGTAACATTAAAACAAACTCTAAATTTAAAAAAAGCTTTATACAGCTTTAAAGCTACACAATCTCGTCCAAACTACAAACAGAAAAATGAACCTATCATCACAACAATACAATTAATTATATCGTTTTTGTCAACAGAAAGTAGTTCGCGAGATGAATCGTCTCGGCATGTTGATCGATTTGTCCCATGTTGGGGAGAACACGACGCGGGCCGCAATCAGATTGTCTAAAGCTCCAGTTATCTTCAGCCACTCTTCCGTATACAGCCTCTGTCCTCACAAGCGTAACGTCCCGGACGATATCATCCAATCCATGGTAAGTGATCCATTACACTGGTTGTCACGAGTGCGAGATTCACTATAATATCTAGAGAATACTGTATCAGTTGGGATGTATATTAAATTGTAGAATTTATGAAGGTATTTAGGTATTTATTCTTCTAGATTATATAAATAATATTAAAATCCTTTTTTTGTTTTGATGATGTACAAATTATTGCTATAACAAATTTGAACTATTGGAAAGATTTTCTTATATACAATTTTTTATGTTATTATGCAATATCCATACACCTAATAATTATATTTTTAATCTATATCACTAAAATTATAGTCTCATATAGATATATTTATAAACATGCCTCAATACATTATTTGTTTTTATTTTTTTTTACATTGATTTTATATATGTATAATTTTAAATACAAAAATATATTTCATTTTACAGCAATATCGAAAATATTTTTAGAACAAAGTGCTCTTTTACATGACAGCCTGATAAGCGTTTCACAAAACAATAAATAGCGCATTCACAACTGCCAGTAACAAACGTTTGTAACATGTATATTGTTATGATTCAGTTTGTCGGTGTTGAGTGTTGACCAAGAAAAAATTATATCATATTTTTTTTAAAACTTTCATCAGAATTTTGCAAAAAGGACTAAGGTTTGATCTTAAAAGAAAAATAAATATTAAATACTTCTATTTACTGTACCATCAAAATACCTAGAATGATGCCGCTGGTCATTGCACTTTAGGCCAAAAGATTCTACGTCAATTTGAAATTCATACTTTTTTGAGGTTGCTTAAATGAATAATTTATATATATTTAAATAGTAATTATTCAGAATTTTTAAAATTAATATATAATAAATTATTCTATATTTTACATCTTTTATTTATTCATAAAAAAATATTATGATTTTTCCCAACAGAAAGAAAACGGTGGTCTAATCATGGTGAACTTTTTCCCTGACTTTGTGAAATGTGCTCCTAACGCTACCTTATCTGATGTTGCAGGTAATATTTTTTGTTATCAAATATTTATCAATTAGAAAATATGAATTATCTAAGGTCTATCGTGGTGTACGGACACGAAATTATGACTAAAAACGCGACAGGTGATGGTTCGATCCCCATCAAGGAAATGAAATGATATGATAATATTTTCAAATGAAATACTTAATATTTTCATTTCTTCGCTCTGGTAACAAGGCAAAACGCGGTTTTAAATTCCACCATTTCTTCGAAAGTGGAGAACGGAAGTGTCAAGAACGAGTCTCTTGACACTTAATTCTCCCTTTGCCTACCTAAATGTGAAGCTGAAAATATAATGTAAGTATATATTGAAATTTTTGGATATTACTAGTGTTTGTCATGCTTATTATATTGATCAACACTCAATTTTGTCGTCATCATGAGGCAATGGCACGCGGGCTTTTAATTTTGCCCTTCGGTTTGGATTGAATAAAGTAGTCGTAAATTACTTTTACCATATCTGTAATCGCAAATTATAGTTTATTAGATTATCTTCCATCAGGTGTGATTGCTAAAAAAACTAATTATAAGCAAAATATTATTTAATTTTAATATTATATGAAGTATTTATGTTACAGTAAAAATAGAAATACAATATTTCTATTGGCTAACATCTTTATGATTTTTCATTACATAAGGTATACTTGGACAGAGTAAAACTAAATTTAGTATTTCAATATCTAGTTTATCTCTATAAGTAAGGGATCACCATATCAATATTGTACACCCTACAAACATTGCTAGTTGTCAACCGTTCGATTGTTTGGCCAGAGACATGTGACAGTGGATTAATATTAATCGTTATACAGCGAGGCTATGGTGGTACAGAGTGACATCGTCTGTAAATTTGATGTCGGTATATTAAGTTGGTACATGGTTGGCTGATTTTTATTTAGTAGGTATCCTGCTCTGACAAACCAAAACACAGCGTTGAATTCATCCACAGACTCAACACAAACAATATTTCTAATCCGCGCAAAAACCAAAGAACAGATTGCCGATAGGAAAAAAAAATGAGTTATTTGTCTTACTTCCCTAAGAGTAAAACTAACTAACATCTAGTCGTATTTTATGTGCTAACCATTGTTCAAAATCTATCATTAAAATTAAGTCTTTATTGTACCAATTTCTAAAATACTTTTATTAGGTCGAGCTGTAACTAAATACCGAACTATATCATAATATCTTATAGTCTGTTTTAATACATGTATCATCAGGAAACTTAATAATTATACGTAGATTATTAAAATGAACTGATAATGGAAACGAACCTTTTTTATGGATAAGATACGGCAAACGAGCGTATGGGTCACCTGATGGTAATTTATCACCGTCATCCATGACTACGTGTAGCACCAAAGGATACAGAAGAGGAGGATACAGGGGCGTTGCCGGTCTATAAGGTGGATGGGCACCGGGGTCCAGCATTACCGAATGCGAAACGCAGTTGCCGAAGCCACTACTTAACGGTTTTAAATGCCGGAGGTGGTAATGATCCGGTCGAGTCTGCCCATGCGTGTTGTCATTGCTGACAACGTGACTCTACCACACGTACTTTAGTCGCCTCTTACGACACCATCAGTACCAGGGTGTTCCTATTCTATGCCGGAATCACACGGCAAACTGAACCTTGAACTGAATACTTGCAAACATAAGGGTTATAGATAGTAATAAATTCTCGTTATTAATAACAACTAGTAGAAATATCAAACTATCTTTATTTACTTAGATATTATTTAGCTTACGCTTACTGGAGTGTATAGACGACTAACTTACGAAGCAGCGAGTGTTTGAGTTTAATATTTAGTTTTTAGTCAATTACCGCCTTTTAGAAACTACTGATGGTTTTAACAAGCAAAGTAAAGAAATAAAATGTTGAAACCAAAAATTTATTTAGCTTACTGGTACAAAAAAGCAAATTAAAACAGTTCTAACTTTTTTTTTGTAATAGGTAACAGAAGGCCTGGCGGGTACAAGCGTCTGATTATAAACGCGATAGGCTGTGGGTTTGATCCTCTCAAGAGCAAATGAAATTTTAATATTTTCCATATTAATTTTTAATGTTTTCATTTATTCGCTCTGGTAATAAAGCAAAGCGCGGCGTTGAGCTCCGCAACTAACCGCAACGCAATGCCTCAAATTCGACAGAAAATGGGGAAGAGAACGTAGTGTCTTAACAGTAGGTTCCCAAGTTCTCTTTACCTACCCTGCCATGTGCGGGATACAACTTGAAGCTGAAAGAAAGAGAAAAATAGATAACGGAAGCAACCTAAACACACTCCGTCCCTTACACACCCAATTATCAAGACATTGCGAGTGGCGGAAATCAACGCCGCCTTTTATCAAATAACCGCAGTGAACCTTTAACCTCTTAACCACAAACAAACTAGACAGCCGCTGCGCCACGAAGACTTACTTTATTGCTAAAATATTTACAAAACGACGCTAAAGTTTATAAATAGGCCACTCTCACTGAACTCTTTACCATAATGTAACACCAAAACACATAATTTACTCCTGAAAATGACAATTTAAGAGGTACAATTAGAGCCTTTTGTAATTTAACATTTTCAATCTGTTTATAATTTCACATTCTACACAAACATACTTAGGTTATGTTAATTACAAAGGGACCCCGTAAATAATAAATGTATATAAATGCGATGGTTATGAGCTTGATTTCCACTGGTCAAATGAATTATTTTTGGTTCTTCTCTCTTTTAATAGGCGGCGGCGTTCAGTTCCACCACTCAAGACGTGATATCATAAAAATAAGATAAAAGTAGACAATATTGAATACAGAGTAAATCTAAAAAAAATTATGTATTTCTTTTTAATTTAGGTCAAAGCTGTATATATTTACGATCGTGTGTAATAAGATAACCCTTCAGCGTACATAAAAAAAACATGTTTGTTTTAGAACATTTCCATTACCTCAAGAGGATGATTGGTGCTGACTACGTGGGTGTCGGTGGAGATTTCGATGGCGTTAACAGGTAAATATTATTGAAATTGTGTACTTTTTGTGTTTTTGTATGTTGATGCAATCTTAGTTGGACTCCGTCGGACTATACGTTAAATGTATTGATCATGGGTTCGACACCCATTCTGAAACTTTGGCAAAGACATCCCTCTGTTTTTAGTTGCACTTCGCCACAAAGTGTTTTGCAAAGGAATTTAGTTCGAACCTGAAAGGAATTTAGTTACGAACCTGAAAGTACTGTAGTCCTAAATAACGAAGGAATAAATTTTAGTATGAACATTTGTATTTACCCTCTGTCTGTAAAGTTAAACTACAGCGTTCGCCAAATTGGATGGAAAAAGTAGAAAGAAATGTGGCCCTTTGACAATTTCATACTAACATTGCAAAACAAAATCCAAGTAAATAGAACGTGGCAAGTTGGCAAGCAAATTCTCACACAAAAGTTCTCGTGCTCAGAACTGTATTTACAAAATCCCAATCAAGCCTTTTAGACTTCGTCTATATCGCCAGCAATTTTGGCAACATGTTTGATTACTGGGAAAATCTATACTTTTAAACTTATATTAAAAAGCTAAGGAGCTTTGGTAGATAATTTTAATCACAGGAATCACTGGCTTGAAATGAATAATTGCAACACCAATTCAATGTTAGAATTACTTAAGGCATTTGGCATGAGCCATAAACGACTTTTAGTTGTTTTCATTCAATGGATTTAAATCATATTTATTATTTAACTTGAGTAACAAGGAATATTTCAAAGGCTTTTTTTTCGCCTTTATAAAAAAGTTATGGTAACTTTACATATTTTTGGTCTTCATTTTGCTTTTAAATTGAAAGTGATTCTAAGAGAATTTATTATATACATATTATGAATAAATCTTTAAAAAATTTTAACTTAAAATAATTCAAATTAATATAATATATTGAGTAAAGCTTTAAAGCTCCCGAATACAGGCGAAAAGAGCGTAACAGAATTTTGACAGTAGGTTATCTCTGCCTGTCATGTTATGTATATAACGTGACGTTGAAAAAATGAAGTACAGTTATTTTAACGCGTATAATAAATCCTTAACTCTTTAAATTATATATAAGTTAAATTACGGTGTAACGGAGTGTGTATATAGTGTGTATGTGTGTGTGTGGTGTACGTGTGTGTGATATATATATATATATATATATATATATATATATATATATATATATATATATATATATATATATATATATATATATATATATATATATATATATATATATATATATATATATATATATATGTTCACGCTATATTTCACACATAACGGGGTAGGCAAAGGGATCCTGTGAACATAGGGTTCACAGGATCCCACTAAGACACTCCGTCCCCCACCTTCTGCCGACTTCTTAACTTCTTAAGATATTGAGTACTGAGCAGGAGTGTCATTGAGTTGGGTGGGGCTCAACGCCGCGAAGAAAGCAAGATGGTGGGAATATTGAAAATATTAAATATTTCATTCCTTTCAGAAGGAAACGAACCTTTAACCACATTTTCATTTACACGCTTGTAATTATTACATATTAAATAATAATTTGAACAGTTACTTATGTACGTAAATAATTAAATTTTACTCCAGTAGATACAAAACAATGGGTAATAAATACATTCTATCAAAGAGAATTTGTAATTCTAGCCATATATTATAAGATTTGGTCTACTGTATACAATAGCCAGACTACAGCTACTTAATATAAAATTATTATTATTAGTTGTTAATAATAGACTTCTTATAACGTATGTAATATTTAAAATTTACTTATTTAAAATTATAGTATATAAAATGGTATATAATAAAATATACCACATTAAAATTTTCATAGATATGTAATAACATTTTCTTTCCAATTAAAAAAAACCATCAAAGCGAAAACAACAGAATATATAATCCATATTGTACAAAATTTATTTAGTCACAGTGTTTGTGTTAAGTCAATTTAACTTGCTGTAAAGCTAAACAAGAGGAGAATCGGAACACAAGGACGTTTAAGCTAATAATGTCAATTACAGAGTTCCTCGTGGCTTAGAGGATGTCTCGAAATATCCCGAACTATTTGCTGAACTGTTGCGAAGCGGACAATGGAGTGTGCAGGAACTGAAAAACCTAGCTGGACTAAACATGCTACGAGTGATGAGACAAGTTGAAAAGGTAAATAAACAAACGGTAATATGCGGCGGAAGATTAAATATTGAATTTATTTTGTGAACTATCTATTTATTTCAATTTAATTTTTATTTAATATTCAATAATATATGTTACCAAAGCGAAGAAACGAAAATATGAAATATTTCAATTCTTCAATAATAGTCGGCATTAAACCACCCAATCATAAAATTCTCTTTAATAAAAAATAAATGAACTCAGCTATATCAGAAATGTAAAAATATCTCTATATTCATTAATTAATACTAATAATTATTTAAAACAGCTTCTTTTCGCCCTAAAGATTGTCTGGCATGCCAATATGTGTGTGTGCCAATTTAACCGCCTATTGTGCATTTGTATTCAAATATTTTAATAATAAGTTTAATGTTATGTTGTATAAAAACTACGTAAATGATAACAGGTAAGAGATGATTTACGGACTAACGGAGCTGAGCCTGAGGAACACCCTGATTCTCCCAACGATAACGGAAACTGCACGAGCAACGCTTTCTACACCGACGTTGTCTAAGCGAACTCCACAACAAACTATAGAGACATCGGGTTATAAAACAAAAAAAAATTGGAATTCATCAAATTAGTTTTCTAGAAATCTTTTCTTCTGAAATTTTCACCGAAAGGATATTTTTTTTTTCAAATCACACATTGTTCAGGCCTTTACAAAATATATTGAAAATGTTATCTTACTATTGACCCGATGTCTTAATCTAACCGCATCATTATATCTGTTAAATAATTCAAGTAGCAAAAACTGTAATACCTTATATGCAATTTTATAGACTGTACCTTATTAGGGTGCAAATTAGAACATCCTATGTGGCTGTGAAAAAATTATTTATCAGATATGTGAATAATTAAATACACTAGCTTCAAGATGAGTGTTATTACAATATTGAATGTATTCCATTGATGTTTTATCCAAATATCGGTCTGGGAGCTTAGGTTTTGAAAAAGTTTGTCATCGGGAGAGACTTAACAAACTCACTATAGAGCGTCTCGGGTGAGGATAGTTTAGGGAGCGATAAAAAGTATCTCATTCTTTAACTTTTTCATATCACACCTTATCTAAATGCTTTTAAAGCATTTTGGAAAACATTTTGTGCTTCTGTTTCTCTTAATACAAGAGACATAAGACGATTGGAAAGTACGTCATACGTTGAAAGACAATCAAAAATTTTGATATACTTATTACCATTAAAAGAAAGTTATAGAATGAGAAATAATTAATACAATACTTAATCGCATGTAACCATTAGAATCTGTATATCAGTGTAGTAGACGCATGATAGATGTTCACTGTCGTAAAGCACTGTTTTCTTCAACTTCTAATATAATTAATAAAACTCTCGGTGTCAAATATCGCCCTTCTTAACTCTATCATCATCCAAAAATGGCTCCGTTGTGAATGATCGTGTAAGTTGTAATGAATTTACTAAAACCGAATTAAATTGCTTATATATCACAAATGGAACTGAATTTTCTTTTGAAGCTAACTTTGACAAAATTGGACAAACTAATGGATTACATTAATTTAGTTAAAATTAATAGGGGTTTAAGGAAAACATTTAATTTTATTTATATATTTCATAAAATCATAAATTATGGTTTAGGAACGTAGTTAGCTAATAAATTTTTAACAATGTTAACAATTGTAATGAATTTTTTAACAAGGATTCGTCGACGGTAATCATAGGGAGGGTTGTAAAGGAATTGAGTGCCATACGGACGCCATTGTACTATGTGATTTGTTCTTCTCCCTTATTTCTCCGCTTGTGTGAATAATAGGTGATTTTTATTATTATTAGAGGCCAAAGAATAATTTGCACCATTTTCAAATGCTGACTTTATGATATTATACATTATTATTAACGTGTTCTCTAGAAATAACAATATTATTTTGATAGCTTAGTCGGAGCTAAATTGCCGTCAGTAATTAAATACCATAGTGGATTGTGTTCGTAATTTCCCTACAATATTGTTACTAACAACAGCTTTATAGAAATGGCCTCTATTAATACAGTCATATATTATGTAAGTAGATTATATTGCTGTGTAGATTTCTGTACTAGCAACTGTGCATAACGTCAGCTCATTTTAACTGTCTTTCTTGTCTTCTATAATTTTCGTTTTTATATTTATTTATGATCATAAGTCAGTGATAAACCAAAGAAACATTGTGATTGACAAAATGTGCCAAAATTAATAAAAAATGGAACAGGCAGCATCTGCAATTTAGAACTTAGATATTAGAAACAACTTTTATTTTTAAAAGAAAACTAAATTAAACCATAAATAAATATTTAGAAGTAACGCGTATTAAAATTTGAAGCACAATATAGTGTTTGCATAATGTGTCTATTAAAAAATAAAACCATATTGCCAGTCTATTTAATTTATTTTTAATGTCTTAATATTTGTTACAGTGAGTAATTAAGCCTTTAAGAAAATTAGATCTTACGAAACATAAACGTATATAACGTATTCAGTACAACAATGTGCTGAGGGCGGTGCTAGGGAAGCCTCGGCATTGCAGTGCATCGACGATGTTTGCGGAGGCAGGAATAGATGATTTTTATGCAATCATGCGTAAGCGCGTCTCTTCCATAATCAATAGAATCACGAGCAGTACTAACACTCTCCTCAGTACATTGGCCTATAAAATGGAAAGCCCCCTGTGGAGGCACTGGAATAATTTGCATTTAATAATAAATAAGTAAATAAACCGTATACTAACATAGGTTAAGCATTGTACTAACAAAAATTATATGGACTAAGAGTCTGAAATAAAGAATTATTATTATTATTATTATTATTATAAATAGAGCACTGGGGCTAGTTATAGCCCCAGTGTTCCTTTCCTCGGGCTAGTTTTTGGAATTGTTAGAAGAATTACATTTTTTTTTCTTTCACGAGTTCATCCAAAAATAAGCTAAGGAAAGCTATAAAACAAAAGAAGGAGAACTAATCTACTACAACTTACTGTCACTTACGGAATTTCTTAAATGATAAGTTGAAGATGCTGCCTGTTGCATCTTATATAAAACATTAAGTACGAAAGTTTACGGTTTGAATAAATATGTCGACTATTTTTTTTTAAATTGCCTTTAAATTTTGGTGATATACAAGTACATATTTAAGTAAATATTGTGCGTTACAATTAAAGCAATATAAATTTTAATTAATATTTAAGCCAAGATTGGTATTTTCAATTAGATGAAAACGTCGACATATTTCCGTCATCATAAAACATATCCGTAAGGACTAAAAGCCATCTGTCCACTTTTGCATAAACTCGCCTCTAAACATTAGAAGAATCGAATTACATATTCCAAAACCCTACAATATTAATATATCAGCTTTAAAATTGTAATTTTGTCTTATGGTATTCGTAAATTACTCACTCGTGATTCCCTGAAGTCCTTTTAAAACAGATGGTTCTAAAGAAACGACCTTGTATATTTTCGTACTTTCATTGAATTTTGATATATTCATATATGTCTTTACGACAATAAATCATTTTGTATTGGTCGAAACTCCGCTTATTTCTTGGCTGTCGCCAGCTTTATTTTACCAGTATGAAGGCACGCTCCAAAAATTTACTATAGTTATTCTGGCCTTAGCTACAAACTGCTCTGTTCTTTGCAAGTTTTTTGAAAAAGAAACCTCTTTACACAAATGACAGTCCGATCACCGATATCATCGAGCCCCTAATTATATAATATTGGCTAGCGTGCCTCCTCATGGGTTAAAACTAACATACTTTATTTTTATAATTTTGTTACACAAATATATTGTTAAATAAGTTAAATTTCCAAATTATTAATTTATAACTTGTCTTAATATTTCATAGGAGGAATAAGCGGAAATTTGTCTCGATCTCGTTGAGCTGTGACTCTTATACCTACATATATTGAGGAGTCGGGGTAAAGTCGACTATTTCTTAAATATTACGACTGAAAATTTTCGAACCTTTATTATACCATTACTATCATGTCTGAAGTCTGGCTGTTATTTTGTAATTGGTTTTGAAAAGTATTTTATTAAAATGTCTTTTTGCACGAGCACACAGCTGTTACATGTATTCAACTTAATGAATTAAAATAAAGTCTTACTGGATGTATTGAAATGTTGTTTTATTTTTTCGATCTTTATAGTAGGTTCTTGTTCAAGAGTCATGCATTATCAAATAAACAAAATCTTTTACTTAAAATCATTACTCAAACATCTAGAATATTATACATATAACATGTTAAATATGTATTATTTATACGTAGCCATATATAGCTAATCTATAAATTATGATAATAGAAAAAGTAAATAAATTGAGCCCTAAAATGTCGCAGCTAGTTGATATTTAATGAAAATAATTTGCATTCAAATAAACTATACTAACATTCATACTCCAAATATTTATATTATAATTTTCTAATCTACGATATGTCATATTAAACTAAAATATTACCTAGTACAAAATTAAGGAATGAAACTTGTATACTTACTCAGCTTTACGCCATATCCCGCACGAGGCAGGGCAGGCAGAGGGAACTTGGGAACCTAGCGTTAAGACACTCCGTTTCACTTCCAGTCCCCACTTTCCGCGCTTTGCCTTGTTACCAGAGCGAAGAAACAAAAATTTTAAATATTTAAATTGAAAATATTAAATATACTAAACTTAAATTTAAAAAACGTATAAAAATTTTGAACGAAGCAGGATTTGAACCCGCGCCTCTGGATGGAGAACGAATGGCTTAGTTGGTCAGAGCGCTGGAACGGTATTCCAGAGGCGCGGGTTCAAATCCTGCTTCGTTCAAAATTTTTATACGCTTTTTAAATTTAACTTTAGTATTTTCTGTCCTAAGTGTGGAATAACACTTTAAAAAAACATAGTAAAAATGTTAAATATTTCATTTCCCCGACTTTGGAATCGAACCCACAACCTGTCGTTTACAGTGACACGATTGTGCCGCTGCGCAACGACAGGCCTCGTTTACGTAACTACATATTAACGATTGAATAATTAATTAACAACACTATACAATGTTACTTGTGGTCGATAATTGTTATCATCGTGGTGTAGCGAAGTATCTGATTGGAAATGTATTTTTCAAAGGGAATCTCAGAAAAAAAAATAATTTATTTTTATTTATATTGCTATAAAAAAAAATTTGATGTTTATATAAGTTCTGCCGTTTCAAAATGCCGCGATATTTTGCGGCAATTAGTGGGTAGAGGCAAATTATTTTTTTTTCCAGAAAAGAATATAAATAGAGAATATTTCTCTATTAATACTCTTTCTTGCCTCAATCATAAAACAATATAATAAAATTTATTAATATTGATAATTAATCTAAAAAAAAAAATAACCAATAAAGTAACAGGATATACATTGATAGTAATATCCACAAAGTTCAATATTCGAAATATCTCATCATTGTAAGTATATTTTGAGAAAACTGAATTTTGAATCCTTTTAATTATTTAATAAACTAGGGAACGGAACGAAGTGCTCAGATTATGATAATGGGCGACTTCAACACATGTTTGTTGCGTGACGATTCCCGATCGAGAAAACTAAAATCTATTTTTATGTCTCTCAATTTGCATATTCTACCTCTAAGTCCTACTCACCACACCAAAAATTCCGACACCTTTTTAGATTGAATTATTTCTTCCAATCCCATTTTCAAGTCCGGTCAATTTGCCGCTCCTGGTTTCTCTTTACATGACCTTATTTATGCATCCCTAAATATTAAATTTCCCAAGCCGAAAGCAGAGACTCTCTTAATTAGATGTTTCCGTAATGTGAATGTTGAGAAGCTGAAGAATGATGCTTTACAAATAGATTGGTCCAAGGTCGAAGCTTTGAAATCACTAAGCGAGAAAATCGAGTTCTTAAATAATAATTTACTTGAATTGTATGACAAGCACGCACCACTCCTGCCAGTTAAAATAAAAAATCATAGTGCATTATGGTATAGTGAGGATTTTTCTAAAGCTAGGTCCAAGAGAAATAGAGCTTTTGCTAAATATAAAAACAATCGTAGTGATTTCAACTGGTCGATTTATAAGTCTGCAAGGAATCCGTGTAATCAGATGTGTAGAAAATTAAAACGCCAATATATCTTCAACAAAATTCGTGACTCTTCCCCTGAAGCAATTTTAAAAATTTTTAAAATCACTTGGTATTGGTAAACCCGCAGTCTCCCCTATTGACTCTAACCTTAATTTAAATACTCTCAATCTTCATTTTTCCACCACCTCTATTCTTGATTTTTCTACTAAAACGTGTACTCTTTCTGAGATTCATAGTTTGCCAAAACCAAATTTCCCAATTTTCAACTTTTCTTATATCAATAATGATGATATTAAGAGGACCATTCTTGCTATCTTATCTAAGGCAGTGGGTTCGGATGATATTAGTCGCATTATGATCACTTTAATTATGGAAATCCTTCTTCCTGTAATCACACATATAATTAATTTTTCTCTTTCCTCAAATGAGTTTCCTGAGGCGTGGCGTAAGGCATTTATTCTCCCACTTCCCAAAGTAACTAATCACTCACTTCCGTCCTATTTCCATTTTACCTTTCCTCTCGAAAATTCTGGAATCTACTGTCTACCATCAAATCTCCAAAAATTTTGCTGAATGTAACTTTCTAAACCCACTTCAGTCCGGTTTTAGAAATTGACATAGTACTACTACTACTTTGATGAGAGTTACTGAAGACAATTTAGTTTAGCAATGGAGAATAAACAGATTACTGTTCTTGTTTTAATTGATTTTAGTAATGCGTTCACTGCAGTAGATCATGATCTTCTCATTGCTCTCTTATCCAAAACTAATGTCTCCTGTTCAGCTTTAGAATGGTTTTCTTCCTATCTTCAGGGACGCCAGCAGTCAGTCCGTGTAGGTCAGAATAACTCTGACTGGCATGATGTGAAGGCTGGTGTGCCTCAAGGCGGTATCTTATCTCCCTTACTTTTTTCAGTTTTCATTAACTCCATTACCTCCATTTTAACCTCTCGATACCATCTTTATGCTGACGACTTGCAGCTTTATGTGCATTCTAGCGTTGATCTCATTTCCGAAGCCATTCACTCTCTTAATGAAAACCTATTTCAAATTTCTATTTGGTCTCAAAAATATGACATCGAGGTGAATCCCAATAAATGTCAGGCGATAATTGTCGGCAGTTCACGTCAATTGACTAAGCTTGACTGTCACAAATATGTTACCGAGGTTTCGCGAAAGGTATACGCATCCCTGCATTCTATGATGCGGTTAAAAAATTTTTACCGGTCAACACAAAGAAACTACTAGTTAGCACCTTGTTGCTTCCTATTATTGACTATGGAGATGCTTGCTGTTTTTTAACACCTGCATACGTTTTATTTATAACCTACGCAAGTATGATCATATATCGTCTTATAGGAAGCAGCTTGGTTGGCTTTCGATAGCCGATCGTAGGAAGTCTAGGGTCCTTTGCTTACTGTACTCCATCCTTTTTAATCCTAATTCTCCTTCCTACCTGTCCTCCAACTTTTCCTTCCTTTCCGATTTCCATAATGAGTCCTTGCGATCCCAATCCAATCTCACGCTCTCTACACCCAGCCACACTTCTGATTTCATGGCCAACTCATTTACAGTAGTAGGAGTCAGGCTGTGGAATGACTTGCCTGAAGAAATTAAAAGAGCTCCTTCCCGCGAGGCTTTCAAGAGCCGAATTAAAAAAATATTTTTTACGAAACCAGAATGAAATATAAAATATAGTTTATATAGTTTATATAGTAATTTATAATGTTAAAAAGAGCCAAACGATGGTGTTTAACGTCCGAGGCATGTGTCGGAAAGAGATACCACCGGTATCATTAAATAATTATACACTAGATAGGGTGGATAATTTTAAATATCTTGGTCACTATCTCACTTCTGATTTAAAAGACGATACTGATATTGAACGGGAGCGGAGGGCATTGTCGGTGAGAGCGAATATGCTTGCTCGTAGGTTTGCACGTAGTTCATCCAATGTCAAAATAACCTTGTTTAGAGCATATTGTACATCTTTTTACACGTGCAGCCTGTGGGCGGGATATACTCAGAAATGCTATAATGCTCTCCGCGTTCAGTACAACAACGCGTTCAGGGTGCTGTTGGGGCTGCCTCGATGCTGCAGCGCCTCAGGGATGTTCGCTGAAAGCCGTGTTGATTGTTTTTATGCCCTCATGAGAAAAAGATGCGGGTCTCTGGTGCGTCGCATATGGGGTAGTGCCAACAGAATTCTGAGCATGATTTCTAATAGGCTAGATTGCATATACATAAATCACTGCTGTTCCATTGCAAATGGGATGATCAGCGGTGATTTGTGTGTAATGTAATATTAATAAAAAAAAAAAAAGAAACTTGTTATAATACTAACATAGTCTGTAAGAAATATTGTGTACTAACTAAAATGAGTCACTGGTCACTTGAATAAATAAAGTATTATTATTATTATTATTATTTCTACTTTATAGTCTCGGTTTGTTAAAACATACCGGTATATTGGCAGTCACGGACCTAAGTCAAGTGAAAGTCAAAAAATAATATTAAGTTAAATTTAACGATTTGGGATACTTAAAAATCTCCTAACTATTCTACAAGTATTTAAAATCGCTGCTTTTTGTAGGAGGGCATAAGTATAAGGGGACAAGGCTAATGTGCTAAGGGACTGGTGAAGGCTTTTAGGAATGATGCCTGTAGTAGAGACAATTACTGGTACTATTGTTACTTTCTTCAATTTCCTCATTCTTATAATTTCACCTTTTAATTCTTCATACTTCGAAAGTTTTTCTGAAAGAGTGTTTTGTACATTATGAGAATTAGGTATTGCAATGTCTATAATTAGTGCGGTTTTATTGACTTTATCTATAAATGTGATATCCGGTCTATTGTATGGTACAGTTTTATCAGTCAATATTGCTCTATAAAAATATAATTTATAAGACTCGTTTTCCATTACAGACACTGGGGTATATTTCCAGGGGTGCTGAACTGAGTTTGTATTTTAATGCTAATTTCTGATGGATAATTTGAGCAACTTGATCGTGCCGGTGCTTATAATCAGTCTGGGCGATTGATATACAAGCACCGGTTATATGTTGTATCGTTTCGGAAGCTCTATTGCATCGTCTACATATATCATTTTGTAAATTGGATTTTTTTATTATATACTTTTGATAATTTTTTGTTTCTATGACCTGGTCTTGGATCGCTATCATAAAGCCTTCGGTCTCGGGGAAGAGTTTACCGCGTCTAAGCCATTCGTTCGACGCTGTCTTGTCGACGTAATTCTGACTTAATTCTTTCCAATATCTTACATGAAGAGATTTTTGGGCCCATTCTTGAATTTTGGTACAATTGTCTGTATTTGATTCCTTTTCTAGAGAAGTATTTTCTTTAAGATTAAGTGGACTTAGCTTGTTATCACTTTTTATTATAGATTCATGAAGTGTGGATATATTGCTCTTAGACTGGAAATATTTCCTAAGGTTTGATATCTGCTTGTTATATAAGTTTACTATATCTATCAATCCCCTGCCACCATCTATTCGCTGTAATGTCATTCTCTGTAAACAAGATCTGGGATGATGCTTACGATTCCTAGTCATGGTTGTATTAATAATACGTTGGAGATTTTTAAGTTCGGTGTTATTCCAATTTATGATTCCAAATGAATACGTAAGTATTGGTATTGCAAAACTATTAATTGCTTTTATAGTGTTTTTTGAGTTAAGTTTTGATTTAAGTATAGAGTTAAGTCTGTATTTAAAATGTTTAGTTAAATTTGTTTTGACTTCCTTGTGATGGGTTAGCTGTGACTGTACATAGCCCAAATATTTGTATGTTTCACTTTCCATTAATGATTTTATATATTCCCCATTGCTCAGTAAATAATCATGTATATATTTTTTCCCTGCTGTACTTGCATTAATTCTACATTTGTCTATTCCAAATTCCATATCAATATCTCTTGAAAATGTTTCCGTTAACTTTGCCAGATTATTCAGGTCTTCTTTAGTTTCAGCGTATAACTTAATATCATCCATATAAAGTAAGTGATTGATTATTTTGTATTCATTTTTATGGGTTAAATCATTTTTAAATTTTAATTTGAATCCAATATGAGCCGAGTTTAAAATATTAGACAAAGGATTTAATGCAAGACAGAACCATAAAGGACTTAATGCATCGCCTTGAAATAAACCGCGTTTAATTTTAATTGGATCAGAAACTATGGTGTCATTTAAAGTGGTTAATTTTAATCTTGTGCTCCATTGGTTTATAGTATTTTTCAAGAAAAATTTAATTGTTGGGTGTATCTTATATATATCTAGCACTTGTACTAACCAAGAATGTGGAATTGAATCGTAAGCTTTCCTGTAATCAATATACATAGTAAAAATGTCTCTTTTGTTTTTTTGTGCTTGTTTTAATATGACAGAATCTACTATTAATTGTTCCTTACAGCGCTGACTAAACTTTTTACAACCTTTTTGCTCTTCAGCAAAGATCTGGTTATCTTCTAAGTGTTTATAAACTATTTCTGTGAGGCAAGATGTAATTATTTTGTATATTGATTGCAGGCAAGTGATGGGTCTGTACTTTGAGGGATCATTAAGAGTACTTGAATCCTTCGGAATCATGTATGTGATTCCAGCTGTAATGTAAGCAGGCATATCATCTGGATTTTGAATAAAGTGGTTAATATGATTAAGAAGATGTATATGTATATAAGTAAACTTCTTGTACCAGAAATTGTGGATAAAGTCAGAACCTGAAGCTTTCCAATTACTTATTTTCTTTATAATTAATTGCAGTATATCAAGAGATATACTCTCAAATTGCATATCCGCTTTAGTTTGATTTTGTATTTGTTCACAAGTAATCCACTCTGCACTAAAGTTATGAGTAACGGGATATTCCCATATAGAGGCCCAATATTTATAAAAATCATCTTCTGTAGGTGTAGCTTGCATTGAATGTTCATTATTATGTTTTGTAGAACTTTTCAAATTTCTATAAAATTGTCTTTCGTTAGATATAAACTGATTATTTTGAGTTTTACGTAATGTACATATTTTGTATCTTTGTAATCGACTGTTTGTAAGAGTAAGTTTTTGTTTAAGTGTATCAAGAAAATGAACCAGTTGTGTATTTGGTTCTTCGTGTGTCGAATGAATTTTATAATTGCTCTTTATTAAATTAATATGACGAATTATTTTCTTACTTCTATTACCGTGTATGATATTATGATAGTTAATCGGCCTATTTTAGTTCTCAAATCTTTTACTTTTTTCTCAAGTCTGATTTGCCATTTTGGTTTCTTTATATTAGATTTTTTTGTTATTGTATCTGGTGTAAGTCTTATTTTTGCGCCATTAATTTTTGCTGCAGTCCACGCAGCACAATATAGTACAGTTTGGAATGATCGAAAAGCTGTATCTCTATTAATATGTTCTGGTAACAATACTAAGTTTATGTATTCTATTATTTGAAATATTTTTTTCGACGGTCTTTGTCTAGGTATATGATTTCTTTTAGTATATGATTTCTTTTATTATTATTATTATTATTATTATAGTAATAATATATGTATTATGGATTTGTATTTGTTGTTTTATATCATATATATTGGGTATACGAGTATGCGTTTATATGGTTATGTATGTATATGTGTATTTATGTATAAGTATGTGTATGTATATGTATGTATATATTTATAAATATGTATGTGTATGTGTGTATATATGTATATATATTAGTGTATGTATGTAATAATATTGTACACCTACTTCTACATTTCCCACCTGACGAGGTTGGCTGGCAGAAAATGCTGTTGAGCGTTAAGCCCTCCTTTTGTGCAAATTTATTGATATAAATTGTGTACAATAAAGAATAAATAAATAAATAAAAGTGTCTTAACATTTCGTTCTCAAGTTCCCTCTGCCTTCACGGCCATGTGCGGGATAATGAAAAAAAATATATCAAGGTGATTAACTAGAATTAGTAAGGATTTAATATATTATGAATCAGTCAACAAGTTACTATGTTATAAATCAATGGAATATCGATATTTATATAACTACTTACATATTCACATTACAAGGAAGATTGTATTGACGAAGTTTTTAATAGATCTATTAAAGACTTCGTCTTCGGTATATGATTCTCAAGAAAGGTAGGTAAGTTCATAGTCATGTTCAATGAAGCGTCATTAAAGTCAAACTTGAATTGTTTTTAGTCATCCATTTCATTCAGTCAGGCAATTTTGGTGAGCACATTGAGTTGTCAAATATTGATAAAGCTATCACAACTTCAGAAAGCATTTCCGATTCAAAGAATTGACAAGAAAATAAGAAACTGTTTAAATATAAGATGTACAATAATTATATACAATATATATAATTATAGTATATATAGCCCATAGCCTATGGTTCAAATCGCTTTAAAAAGAATTTAAGATACTTTCGCATATTATTTAGAGTTTAATATGACATAAAAGGCATTATTCCTAAATAGCGAGTATTTCGAAGACGCTCCTTTAACTGGAAACCTAGCCAGCGGCGACTTGGACCCTTGTCCTATCGCAAACAAGATGGCAATTAGATTTCTCGTACATCCGCATTTAAAACATTTCATATAGTTTAATTTCTTGTAATAGTTACTTTTATTATATATATTTCCCTTAATCTTTCAACTAGCAACCCGGCCGCGGCTTCGCCTGTTTGTTCGAGTGTTTTTAGAATGCGGTATTAGGATAATTATATACTTAATTTTAAATATTTTGTCAGGCGATATTTTCGAAACTATTTTAAACAAAACAATATTATTTCTTGTTGAATTAAGATACGTTTTGCCTTCTCTATAGATCAAAATGATTGTATAATAGAGCAGAGTAATCGTCATGCCGAGCGTTTTGTCCCATGGGCCTTCACTTGCACCGAGGCGCATAATAGCTATGATATCTACAAATTATCTTACTTATATATATATATATATATATATATATATATATATATATATATATATATATATATATATATATATATATATATATATATATATGTATATATATATATTTATATATATATATTTATATATATATATATATATATATATATATATATATATATATATATATATATATATATATATATATATATATATATATATATATATTATTGTGCGAGCAAAGATACAGATAAAAGATGTACTGTATATACATCCATTGGATATGTTTCTAATATTTCTGCTATTTTTAAATTATTTGTTAGGAAAATTGAAGTGTTAATTAACTCTTTTAAAATTAGTATGCTTATAGTAATGTTTGCGATAAGGAATTTGATTCCTAGAAAAACAATAACGTACATATAACAGGAAGAGGACAAAACTTATCTTTACGATGGTTAGTCATGTTAACATAAGGGTTGTTTTTGTGTTTAAGTGATATTCTATGCAATATAAATGCCTGACGCTAAGAACATTGAAATTTTTATCAAGCTGTATAGAAATAGGATTGGCACAAGTAGCAACTTTTATTATGTCTCTTTATGTCATTTTCAGAGGGAGCATTACTCTCTTTGAAGCCTCTCCCCTACAGGATATGCAATGACACACTGGCTGAGGGCGAAATACACAATGCACATGATAGATTGATTCGCAACGTATTTTAATACGTTGCGAATCAATCTATCAACCGTTTACGGTTTTGAAAAAAAAAACAACTTGCTTATTCTACCCACGTGAGCTGTGAAATTAAGGTGATCTAATGTAAATGCAAGTACCTGATGTTATTTACTGGGGTATCTGTGGGCAGTGACAATTCAATACGGCTAGTGTGACGCTTTAATAGGCAATAAGAGATAAATACGTCATATGCGTAAAACAATCAAGAAAAAATGTTGTGTGTTTTTCACTGATTATTAGTACTTTAATACTTTCTCATGAAATTTAAAGTTTACAAACTTTGTCACCCAATAAATACATGCAAAAACAACTATATTCAAACGCCTTCTTATTACGTATTGAAAATTACAAAAAAAATTATAGCTAGTGAGGACCAATCACAGTACAAATAAAAAAAATATCAAAGTAATTTTATTGCCATACGAAATTAAATATTCATCTACCTCACTGAAATAATTATTACTTTCCCAGAATTCTTAATACGCACAATTCTAAATAGTTATTGCTGTAATACTTAATAATAGAGTATATAATTACAGAACATTTTATGTAAAATTGAAAGTAATTAAAACGTTATAATAAAGTTCTGCGTAATAACTGTGTTGTTTTTTTTTTCTTTTAATTATTTTAATTTAAGTAATATTTATTTTGTTCTTTAATAATTTGAAGCAGTGAATGTTAAAAATGGTGGTTGTGGTAAATTAGAACAATATGCATATTCGCGATAAACATATTTGATTTTTTTTTATTCGGTAATAAATGGTGAGGTGTCGTGGCGTAGGATCTAAAGTAGAATGAAATGAATGAAATATTCAATATTTAATATTTACATTTTTTCGCTCTGGTAACAAGACAAAGCGCGATTGAGCCGCCACTCAACACGCATGGCCTTAAATTCAGTGGAAAGTGGGGAACAGAAGTGGAATGGAGTGTCTTAACACTAGGGTTCCCAAGTTCCCTCCTGTTTACTCTGCCATGTGAGCAAAACGGCAATCAGCTCGATAGTTTTCTGGAATAACAACATGCGATGTTGGGCAATAAGTACAAAACATTAACTTTAAGGTGAAGAAAGTATACAATGAAATTGATTAGAACGAAATACTTTGATCTCCCTATGTCACTAAACAAGGGAAATCGGAACCCTTTCAAGTTTCACGTCTACATTTTGAACAATTTAAAAAAATCTCCAATAATATTATTATTAATTTAAAGATATATCATCTTTAAATTTAAATTTTATAACGAGTTTAACTAATGGATAAAGTGTGTAGAGTATAGCTTATAAGCTTGTATATTTGATGTAGCATAGTAGATAATATTGAAGGTATATTGTGTAAAGTAATAAAAGTTATTATTTTGTAGTAATATATACTCGTCTATGGTCTAACAGTTAAGATAAAGAATATACGGCATCTATCTTACAGAAGCCGGAAGTGTATCAGGGCTTTGTTGCGATGGTGAGAGATAGCGATTTGTTTCCGGAACAATCCGTATTTCAATTTATCAGCTAAAAATCTCCTTTGTTTACGCGACTGTTTTCTTTTTATTTCTTGGATTTTTTCACGTATACTATATACTTCGCTTAGATTTCAATTAATTAACATTAAATTATTTAAGCCTATTGTGATCCCTCTTGAAGAAGTGATATATTTTATATTTTTATCTCATCTCTCTGGTAACAAGGCAACGCGGCGTTGAGTTCTGCCGCTTGTTGAGTGGCAATGCCTCGATTTCGGCAGAAATTGAGGATAAGCTGTTGAAAAACTTTCCGCTCATTTTTTAAAAACCTTTTTATTCTATTAATATTAATAGATTTTTTTAAAATAAAATCGTTTTCTAAAATAGTATTAATCTGTATAGGTTAATACTATTTTAGAAAACGCGAACATACGTACAATCGTTTCCAATAAAGATAATAAATTATTTTCATTTCTCTGGTCTAATATGGCAAGTCTAAACGATAAGTTCCTCCATCTTACGCACAAGTCTCATCTTAAGGCCGAAAGTTAAAAGAGTGTATCGACACTAAGTTGTCCTTCTTCTCAACCTGAGGTTTCCAGTAAAAAACTAAAAATATTCAAATACTTGAACTGATAAGAACCAAAATATGAAAGTGGCTTTTGTGAGAATTGTATCTGCAACAGAAAAAAAAAAACGGTCTACACCACGACGCATTCGGATTTACTAAAATTTCAGGTGATATAGGGATTGCTTTGTTCAGAACTTCCGGGTTTCCTTTCAGAAAACCCATTCCGCCCTAAAGTTAGTGCGAAGTAGAGGACAAAATTGAATCACAATTAAAAATGAACAATAAAAGCTGCTTAAATATTTATGACAGTTTTTTAGTTTGTAAACTAAGAGAAAATCGCCATCGGCGGTAAGTGGGGAACTGAACGGAGTGTATTTACACTACATTCTCAGATTCACTCTGCCTTCACCTAATAGAGCTGGATTCAGTGAGGTGAAAATTAGTTTTAATAATATTTATCATGTATTATTAATTGTATTGTATAATGTATTGTTGTTTCATTTCTTCGCTCTGGTAATAAGGAAAAGCGCGACGTTGAGTTCCGCCACTCAATACGCAATGCCTCAAATTCGGCGGAAAGTGGGGAACGGAAGTGGAACGGAGTGTCATAACACTAGGTTTCACTTTCGTTCCCTCTGCCTACCCTGCCTAGTGCGGGATACAGCGTGAAGATGAAAAAAATATATATATTAATTGTACGAAATATAAGGTTCGCTTAAATATTAAGCCGTATTATATTCAACTCGGTTACATTTTCAACTTCGTTATTATAAAATCATAATGTATTTTGAAAAGATATTTGTTTCTACTATATACTATTTCAGTATATTGATGAATACCGTCTATAGCACAGTAGGTACAGACCATTTTATATTAAAACATTTCGTTATACATTTTCTATGGTAATTGATATTGTATATTAATTTATATCTAATTGGTGTTAATCACGTTAAAAATATGCAACTATAATAAATTTAAATAAAAAATTTAAACTTTATATAAAACACACACGAACCAAAATGCCTGCCAATATAAAGATGATTACGGATATTGAACGCTGTAATTTCACACTGTGATAAGCTTTCGTATACGAGTTTCAAAACTCGCCTCGTTAAGTCGACGTGAAAATTAATTTTTGAAACATCAGCGTGACACACTGCATTACAGATTTTGAGTTTGCTCATTAGCGTAGAACATGATGAGCAAATAAGGAATATATAAATATGTAGTTATTAACATTTTTGATGTGTCATTGCTATACTTAGGAAAGAAATATATCTTTATGGAACACGTATTAAAATACTTTTTTTTTAAATAGTATTAATATAATGATATATATAAGTGGGGAACGGAAGTGGAACGGGGTGTCTTTACACTAGTTTCCCGGGTTCCTTCTGCCTACCCTACCTCGTGCGGGATACAGCGTGAAGCTAAAATAAAAATCAAGGATATGTTGTGTATTTAAAAAATGGGCGCAAAATGGGGAATAGAACGAAGTGTATGCCGTACACGGCGGGTACTTGGAAACGCAGTGTCTTAACACTACGTTCTTTTCCCCATTATCCACTGAATTTGAGGCATTGCGTGTTAAGTGGCGGAGCTAAACGCCGCGTTTTGGCTTGTTACCAGACCAAAGAGTTGAAAACATTAAATATTCAATTTGAAATTATTAAATATTTCATTTCCTCGAGTAGGGATCGAACTCACAACCTGTCGTTTCAGTCACATGCGTAAGCCCCTTCACCACGACAGGGTTTAAAAAGATTATAGCGAAGTTTCAAAGGTAATTGAGTTAAATACAATCCAGCTTAATATTCAAGCGGCACTTATATTTCCTATAATTAAATACACGATGTACAATATATACGATTAAATTAATACAAAATATATTTGCTGATTTTCAGCTTCACGCTGTATCCCGCGAGGGATAGGTTGAGAACGTGGGAACTTAGTGTATAGGGTGTATAGGCACTCCATTACGATGTCATTTTTCATCAAATTTAAAGAATTGCGTGTTAAGCAGCAGAACTCAACGCCGCAATGTTAATTTTATTTTTGTGTGCGGACTAAAAAAACCTCATTTATTTTAAAGTAGCTTTCTATAGTTTATTTTGACTTGTGGTTCAGTTTTCTTCTCTGACGGCAAGAGTTTGCTGAAAGGAAACTCGAAAATACTGAACAAATCCGGCTGCGTTTTGTAGTAGAGCGTTCTTTTCTTTTGCCGATACAATACAAACAAAAGCCACTTTCATGCTTTCGTTCTTAAAGGTACGTTTTCTTCTGACATTGAAATCTGTTTATGAGTTACAAGTTTTGATTTTTATGTTCATACTGTAAACCACGGGGTGAGAGAGCTTAGTGATGAAACACTCTTTTCACTTTCCGTCTTAATACGATAAATTGCGCGTTGTACCGGACCAGAGATCAATTTATTATTTAGGTTGGTAAGTTAAACATAAGTAAGTACATATATGCTTCACGCTGTATCCCGCACTAGGCAGGGTAGGCAGAGGGAACGAAAGTGAAACGTAGTGTTATGACACTCCGTTCCACTTCCGTTCCCCACTTTCCGCCGAATTTGGGGTATTGCGTGTTGAATGGCGGAATTCAACGCCGCGCTTTGCCTTATTACCAGAGCGAAGAAATGAAACATTAAATATTTAAATTGAAAATATTAAATATTTCATTTTCTCGACTGGGGATCGAACCCAGAACCTGTCGGTTACAGTCACACGCTTGTGCCGCTGCGCCACGACAGGCCTCAAAAGGAAAAAAAAAAGTACATATATGGTTTAAACATTTATTTATCTAATCTCATTACTAAATACTAATATAAAAACGATTGATATAAGCATAGAGATAGCGGTGCTACCTTTTCTACTGGTACTAATCGCCCAACTTAGCAACGTAGAGTATTGAGTGACGTAACCCAACGGCACGGCATTTCTTACTACAGTGAACGAGGGGAAATAAATTTAACTTTGATACTTATTTCACATCAGAAGTCTAAGCAAACTTTTTTTCTCACAAAAATCCTAAAATGTGTAGTTGAAAAGTACGTCTTGCCTATCTTTTATCTTAGTAAGATTAAAACCACGTCTAACTTTGGGTCCGCAAACAGAAAAAGAAACCTCTGTTACACATTTGACGCACCTTTCTAATACTTAAGTATGGAAAAAAATACTATTTAACAAAATATAATATAAATTTCTTACAAAACTTTTTTTTTTGACTTATTTAAGGAAGAGATTTTAAAAATGATTCCATTTGTTTTAAACTCAGCATTTTATACTTTCTATAAATACTTTTATAATTTTAATCGTTTTCAGAATTAAAATAATAGGTTAAAAATATTATAAAATTATGTCTTCCGTCATTTAATTATAGACTCTCGACGACTAATGATGTTCGTTGTCGGCGGTAAAATTAATTATTTTAATTAGACTTTGATGAAGTCAGTATATATACTAATATTTAATGTCAATTTTAGTTTGTTTATTATTTTTTACACTACTCGACTAATTATCATGAAACTTTATACATATATTTTTAGAGATATTAAAAAGCACACAGGATATTTTTTATATAAAAATATAATTAAAGAAAAAATCTTTGAATTTCTTTCATAGAATTTGCTGTGAAGTTAATTTTGTTATTACTTTTTTCTTATCTCTTCATTTATTAGATATCCAAATAACATTGTTTTGTTTCGTTGTGTTTTATTAAATAATTTCTTGTTTCTTGCTTGATTTTGACTATTTAGAAATCTTTATCAATTGTAATTACAGAACAAGTTGAATCATCATCTGGATCTCAATTAAATCTGTTCATTTTCGACCCATTATAATTTGCGTAGAACTAAAAATACATTATATATATATATATATATATATATATATATATATATATATATATATATATATATATATATATATATATATATATATATATATATATATATATATATATATATATATATATATATATATATATATATATATATATATATATATATATATATGTCAAAATTTATTTATATTCTGTGAAAAAGAAACCTTTCAACAAATCACATAGGTTTTATTACACAGTTTATTGCACATTCGCAGAGTGCAATAAACTCTTTTGAGCCTGAATCAAATTCAAAAATCAACTTTAAATGAATCTACATACATATGTTAGCCTGTCAAAGTAATTGTATTTCACGACCGCACCTGCAATCGAGCTCCATTCACGTGCCCAGTACCCGCGTATACACCGCTGGTTTTGTTATGCCAATAAAGTTACTGCAACAGATGAACGATGAAAGCCTTTAACTTCTATAATTGCTTAATGTTAGTATTGTTAGCATTGTTGGTCGAACAAACGTTCGTTAACGGGGATATTTTAATATGACACCGTTTTACATATTTACATTTTACTCAGATTATCAAATATTTTTTTATTTAAAATTCAATGATGGATTAAGTAGACAATTAAACGTGAAAGTAGAAAGCTATATCAATAATGTATACATATTCCACTTATCATAAGCACATGACATGGTGCTTTTTGCGTCCAGTCCAAGTCTTGCGTCAATTAGTAACTAAATGTGCGTCATATACACTTTCACACAATATGGAACAAATGACAAAATAATGCTTTTAGTTTTCATCTTAGACAAGGATCTAGAAAATTCTCCACCAGTGAGACTTCAATGCATAAAAGCACAAAATACCTAATGCACATCATGCTACAGATAATTTATTTAATTTGCATGATATTGGCAGATAGAGAAGAGCATAAAGCAGAGCGGGCTTTACAATATAATTTCATAATAACTAGCGCTTTTGATATTACTTTGTTGGGCAATTGTGACAATTGCATATATTCTGGCATAACTAAATTATATTTATATATTTTTTTCGTCAACCTATTCACTTTGGTATTTTATCTAGACATCCACGTCATATTCATTTAAGTTATTTACATTTAAGACATCATTAGAATTTCTTTCCGATTAACGATTATAGTAGACGGTCTTTTCCAGTAGACTTCAAATAAAACTACAAAAGACAGCACTCGGACAATATTTAATACAGAATTGAAATTTTCTATTGATATATTGTGACTGTGTGTAAAATAAGTTAAAACGTTATATAATAATCACGAAAAACTGAATCGCGTGCCTGATTTATTGGTTCACCTAACAAAGGTTACTAAACTAAATATTACTACGAAGAACACTCTCAGCCCTCATTAACCGAAGTTAGTAGTCAATGTTATTAGAAGACTGACGTAACTTCAATGTTAATATTAAACTTAATTATTTAAAAGTGCAGGATGAATAAAAAAAACAAGGACGATTAAAGTGGTTTAACAAAAAAAAAAAAAATATTACTTAATAGCATAACTTTGTTTCTTTTTATCTTTAACAATGTGAAAATACGATCATGCTGATAATGTTGTATAATTATTTGATCTTTAATACAACATTATCATGTTGATAATGTTGTATTAAAGATAAAATAATTGTTGCTCAAAGTACAAAATAATTTAAATTAACGTGGCAAAATATCCTTAAATAGATACAGGTGAAACTTATGTAGGATATTAATTAAGCAGCTAACTAACGTAATGAGCTATTAGATATGTTATTATAGTTACCAGAACTTTCACTAATAAACACACGTGCTTTTAAAGATTTACGTCGTTATTATTTAAGAAAATATCATAGAAAATATTCAAACAAAACATCTTATTGTCAAACTAAATAACAGATTACTCTACATATATAACGTAACCCTAGTGTATATATATACACACACATATATATATACATATATATATATATATATATATATATATATATATATATATATATATATATATATATATATATATATATATATATATATATATATATATGTATATATATGTGTGTGTATATATATACACTAGGGTTACGTTATATATGTAGAGTAATCTGTTATTTAGTTTGACAATAAGATGTTTTGTTTGAATATTTTCTTTGATATTTTCTTAAATAATAACGACGTAAATCTTTAAAAGCACATGTGTTTATTAGTGAAAGTTCTGGTAACTATAATAACGTATCTAATAGCTCATTACGTTAGTTAGCTGTATGTATATATATATATATATATATATATATATATATATATATATATATATATATATATATATATATATATATATATATATATATATATATATATATATATATATATATATATATATAGATATATAGGGCAACCAAACCTTTGATTTGCTGATGACAATGCTTGAGGACCAAACATGAATATTTCAAAAGCCATACTTATGACCAGCAGCGTACAGTAGTGTGGACTAAACATGAATATTTCAAAAGCCATACTTATGACCAGCAGCGTACAGTAAAAGGTGATAGTAGGCTTAAATCAAACAGTATCCTTTTATTGCCGATATGACAAGGAAGTGGAAAGAAGAATTTAAAATATAGAATTGCCGCAACATTAAAATAAGTAAGGACAGACATGTACGATCCGGACATATCTGTCCATTACCACCCGTGAGCGTAGTATTTCAATACCTTTACCTATCTTGGGAATCGAACCCACAACTTGTCGGATTTAAAGTCTCATTCTTGTACTTCGAAAGTCTTCTTTGTTTTTAAACAGTTTCAAAAATAATCTGTAACTTATTTTTGTTAAACATAAAATTACTTTGTGAAACCAAAACCGTGGGTTGAGTTTACGATACAGGCATAACTTACATTTTAGAACTTTTCAAGATAATCAATTTTGTCCTAGGTATTTGCTTACTAATATAGCATGAAGCCTTTCTCACTAAACAGGCTGTCGAATACAAATTTAGCTTTTCAAATCGAACCAGTAGTTCCTATAGATTAACGCCGTCAAAGAAACTATCAAACAAGCAACATAATTCCTACAAAATAATTGTTTTACTGGGTTGGCTGAAAATTTAGCATTTAATGTATGTAAATATATTGAATTTAAAATGATAATGAATATAAATATTAGAATAGTAAAGTCATTTAAATTACCTAGTAATTGTAAAGTTCAAGCAGGCAAGGCTTGGCAGGCTACATTAATATAGGGTAGTCATTAAATTCCCTCATAGTCTATTTATATAATCATTTTATCGAATTCGACATAAAGCAGAGTCCGAATTGTTGGGGTTTCAATGATCTGTGAATGATCTGTAAGTTAAGTGAAACTTGAGGGTAACGCTGTGCTTTCTCTACGTCATTTATAAGGAGTGTGTTTTGGAAAAATGATCGACTTGGTACCTGTCGCCAAGTTTTCTAACCGTACAGTACGTTACAAGTATAAATATCATCTTCATTATCTTATATGTGGCACAACACTTTTGTGCAATTTCGTAGAAACTTCCTTCCACACACAACACATTCAGTTACATAGAAACGTTCATAGTGTCAGTCCTATAGGGAGCTATAACTGGTTTGGAAGGCGGGTCTTCTGAGGAGAGCCAGCAAGAAACTCAACAGTTGTTCTTTTCAAAATATATAACATAATTAGCTTCTGCGTAGCACAAATGTGCTGCTATTAATATAATGTAAACAGGAGTGTTAAAGTATGGCGTTAAGTTCCGCCAATACCTCTCCAAAATTGAGCAGATAGTGCAGAATGGAAATATCTTAACGGGTCTTAACAGTATGTTCTCAGGTTCCCTCTCTCAACCCTGCAATGTGTGGCATGCAGTATGGAGTTACTTAAGTATATAAAAAAAACATTTAATAAGTTATGTAAAAAGTACGAAAGACAAAATATTCAGTTAAACAAATTTATGTTACTCTTAAAATACAAGTAATGTTATATCGACATGGAATCTTGGAACAAATGGTAGCTGCGTTTTCAAACGTAATCTCTAATTCTTTGGACCTCGATGACATGATGTGTACACTAAATTTACTGTACATTGTGTGTAAATTCTATTGTTTATGGTAACTTATATGATATGATTTTAATATTTTATTGTAACCTATATTGATTTTAATATTTTAAATAATATAGATTTTCAAAAAAAGCTTTATCAAAAAGCTACCGTATTATATAGCTTATTACGCTCATACATTATAAACAAAATAGATATTCTTTAAAAATTTTATATCAATTATCCTGATTAGTGAACTTTGTGCTTAAATATATTTTTATATAACTATAAAAATATATTTAAGCACACTGAAAAATTTAGGGACATTAATCCGCTATTTATCACGCAATGCGGTGAAGAGTGGGAAACCTTTTCGTTGAGACTTTGCGCGTTGAGTGGCGGAACTCAACACCGCCCTTTACCTTTTTACCAGAGCGAAGAAATGAAAACATTAAATATTTCATTTCCTCAAGTGGGAATCGAATCCACAACCTGTCGGGCTAACAGACGCACGCGCTGCACTACAGGCATTTGATATTTCGTAAAATTTTTAAAAATCTATTTTTTAAGTAAATGAAATTTCCATACAGAGTCGCATATCTCGTTTCTCACATTTATAAATTGAATTTCACAAATCCCTTCACTACCAATGGATTTGTTGTAATAACTACATACACGGTTTTCATTTCTATTTATCTTTCCAAAGACATATTGACTATTCCGAAAACGTAACGTTTTCTTTATTGCTTTTGAAAGATTACAAAGAAGTGACATGGGAAGTCTATATAATAAACCCGCGTCTCCGCCCGCTTTGACTATACACTAACTTACTTATTATTAGTGAACTTTATATTACTTTATCTAGGAAGGCTGCAGACTATAGACGATAAGATCTATAATTATAGGGAGCAATTAAGATTTTTTTTTATTGTTAGGTTAGGCAAGCATTTGTCCACTATGTCACCTGGTGGTAAGTGACGATGTGAACGAAGGTGGAGCATGCTTGCCTAGGTAGTATCTATTCACTCGTTCCTTAAAGAGGGCCAGGTTATACTTGTCGGGGAACAGTTCAGCAGGCAGGGAGTTCCACTCCATAGCCGTTCGCATTAGGAAAGTGGAGGCGAAGCGCTGCGTACGAAAAGGTGGTATATCGACGACGTATGGGTGAAATCCCTGCCTACGTCTACTGTCCCACAGATAGAAAGGAGAAGGGAGTATTAAGTCATGCAGCGCTGCTGCACACTCTCTGAAATGTGTCCTGTAGAAAATCATCAGGCAAGCTACTTTTCGGTGATGCTCAAGACTTTGCAGCTTTGCCTCAACATTTGTTGAATTGCCAATGAGCTTCTTGGCGCGATTTTCAATCGAATCAAATGTCGCTAGCTGATATTTAGCATATCCGTCCCAAAGGTGGCAGCAGTACTCCATACTCGATCGGACTTTATTATTTCCCGCTACTTGGGCCCCCAACTGCCTACGGTCGGCCAGCGGTGCACCGTGCTTCGGATCCCGCTAGCCTCCAGAGCCAGACTCCCGGTACCGCAACAATCAGTTGTTTCAAACCGCTTACAGTTGTCAAGATGTCAAGATGCAACTGCACAGACCCAACCTCCAAGTAGGCGTACCAGAACGCGGGGATACCGCTTGGCGGCACGATTTAGCTTGTAAGGTGGTAACCAGCCAAGGCCGAAGCCTACCACGGAAAGAGTGTTGTTCATTTGGCACTGCCCAGGGGTCACGTGGCAAGAGGGCATCTAGAGTCATGAAGCCCATATTGGACTTCGCCTACGGACACGGACAACATTAAACCCCAAATTTGAACATAGCATATGTCTATATCATAAGAACAACACACAGTGACTACTTTAATGTTTTACAAAAAGATGTTAAGGGCTATTTTTTTATTAATTCTTATTTTAACTATTTGGAAAACAAAGAAGCGTATCTCAGCGCATAGGTACAAGCGTGAGTGACACTGTAAACCCCACAGATTGTATGTTCGATACCTAGTCGAGGAAATGAAATTATTTAATATTTTTAATTAAACTTCAAATGTTTATTTTTTCTATGCTCAGGTAACAAGGTAAAGCGCGTTAAATTTCGCCACTTAACACGCAATGCCTTAATTCAGTGGGAAATGAGGAACGGATGGAGTGTCTTAAAATTAGGCTCCCAAGTTTCCTGTGCCTACGCTGCCGCATACTTGATACAGCGTGAAGTTGGAAAAAAATAGGTGCGTTATGTGTTTTATATATTTGATTGTCTTTTACAGAATATAAAAAATAGATATTTTGGATGATATACATTTTAATAAATAAACTAATAAAATAAAATAAAAATATTTTATTTTCAAGCAACATAGGCTCATAGTTGGTTAGTACAATAGAAAAATTTAAGAACTATGTTAGTAAGACAAAATACAATATTATGTGATAGTCCTGGCTACATTTTGTACATGCAACCTGATAAATATCTCTATAGTCGGCCCGTCCAATCGATCTGCAAATACCTTCAGGATACTGTTGGTGCTTACCTTGCCCTTTGTATAACTGACGCCACCTTTTTACGAATTATCGCGAAATAATCGTCGATGTGAGCATCTGCAAACTTGGCTGATGCACTGCAGTAATAAGGGAGCCTCAACAGTGCCCTGAAAGCATTATTATAATGAACACGCAGAATATTGTCTGCTTTTTGGGTAGAGCTAGCTAGTGTAAAATGTTTGACAGTAAGCTTTAAATAGCGTAATTTTAATAGGCAATGAACAACCAGCAAACCTTCAAGCCAGCATATTGGCCATAACAGTCTTAATATATATCGTCGCATCTAGCGTGGTACGCCTTATGATAGCCCCAGTGGGCGCGAGCACCGAGGCGCGTAGCGTGTGACTATAATAATCGTATCTATTATCAAAGCAGAGCAAAGCATATTATTCAATTTAAAATTATTATCATAAAAAAATGCATGGGATTAAATGCTGTTGGTAATCTGAAAGGCTAAAGCTGAAGCTAATTATGCTATATATTTAAATTAAGTTATATTTTGCAAAGAGCAACTGTTGAATTTTTTGCCGGCTCTTCTCAGCAGACCCGCCTTCCAAGCCGGTGGTAGCTTCCTGTTGGAACGATGAATCATTGTGAACAAGTAGTTCAAAAGTAGACGATGCAAAGGTACAAATTTTTCTTTCATGTCTTCATCATTGTCATTCAACAGCGTTCAGATACAATTTTATTATGTTTTATGGTGGACAGCTAATAATATAAATCTACAATAATATTATAAAGGGCAAGCGTTTCTCTGTTTACTCAGCACGTACGTACAAAAAAAAATCTATGCAAAATTTGTACCTCCTAGCACTCGTATAAACAAAGTTTCATACAAACTAACCTATGGATTAACCCCAAATACACTACAGAGACTTACAGACAAACTTACAGACTCCATATATAGTACTTCTAAGTTACCAACAATCTTAAGCAGCACGTACATATGTCATAAAAATAATATTTCTATAAAATTTAAAACTCTTAACATTTGCAGTAACGAAATTTCATACAAACTATTAATCCCAAAAACAAGCCCTTGGAAGTTGAATTTTACAAAACCCTATCTTAGCGAGAACAAACCTCCTACATAGAATGTTCCAGCAAAATTTCAAATGTATATCTATATATATAGATTATATCTATATTAGCAACGGTACCTATATTTAATAAAACAAAATTGACTTAATAATATTTATAACAAATAAAATAATGAAATACAGACATATTGGTTGTTGGTTTGTCGTTTGTTCGGTCCTTGTTGGTGAGTATTTGCATAGATACGATAAAGTAGTCAATAAAATACACAAGCAACTTGCTCATCGATATGATAATGTTGATTTGGACCCTTCTGTAGGTACAAAGTAATTAACAAATCTGTTCTGGAAAATAGCTGCGCCTTCCTCTACATGGATCGATCTATTGTTACTGACAGATGATTTGTTGCCAGTAGAAAGACGTGATATACGAGTATTATTAGTTGACAAAAATGTACGTTTTTTTAAAAATATTGTTGTCTTAATGTGAATTTGAAGAATTTTCAATGAAGAGGCCTGTCGTGGTGCAGCGGCACAAGCGTGTGACTGTAACCGACAGGTTCTGGGTTCAATCCCCAGTCGAGGAAATGAAATATTTAATACTTTTAATTTAAATATTTAATGATTCATTTATTTGCTCTGGTAATAAGGCAAACACGCGGCGTTGAGTACTACCACTTAACACGCAATGACTCAAAAAAAATGGCGGAAAGTATGGAACGGAAGTGGAACGGAGTGTCTTGACACTAGGTTCCTGGGTTCCCTCTGCCTACCCTGCCTGCGGGATACAGCGTGAAGCTAAGTAATGTGAATTTATTTCTTGTTGTGTGTTCTATACTATATATAGTATACTTGTTGATATAGTGTATATATATACACATATATATAAACTATATCAACAAGTTATAGTTTCCTCTAAAAAAAGGCGTACCCACATTTTTTCTCATTTCCAAGGGTCCTTCTATACTGACATGTTAACTGTGTGAAATGCTGACTTCGGTAAGTACAATATGCCCGAGCTCATTTCACCTTTTTCTTTAAGAATAGTATATATGCAAAAATGTATACACTACTAGCGTTATTAGGGAAGGTACATGAGATCAGATTGTGTATGGCTTATGGCTGCTACAAAGCACTATTTCAAAATATTGAGTGGTATATATGGAAATAGAGTGCCTTATTACTTAGTTCTCTTTTCCTACTTTGCTATGCGTGAAAAGTGTGAAATGGCTTTTTATATCTTTCAAATAAGTTGAAATGAAGAACATATATCGTTTCTCGACACTGGATTGATCTTTTCAACAAAAGACCGGAAGAAGTATGATATTTTGTAACAATAACAATATTGAAGGCAACAATAATCATGATCCAACAATTAATATCAAATATTGAAAGCATTTCGTCAAAGCCTACAATTGATCTAGGTTAATGATTGATATTTTTGATAAGATTGTACTGATCCGAACATTATATATTATATCGAATGATTCACGTGTTCGCAGTGTTGAAAAACCTTTAGGGTAAAACTCGTTCTGGAGTGGAGTCGTTCTCCACCTATGTCCAGTCTCCATCATGATGTCCATGATAAATTAATATAAAATATGAAACCTGATGTAAATATGAGAGTAGTGCGTTTCATTTTGATTCAAAAAAAATATTTATTTTCATACCCTCACTATGCTAAATGACAAAATAACAATACAAAATATTATCATCCATTAAAATACATCAACTGATTCATGTTTTTGTGGTCACAATATTAGTATATTTTTATATAAAAAACAAAATTTAATTATTTCTTTTAGAAAAATATTCCTTAATTATTAATATAAATAAAAACATGAACTATTTTTAATAAAATAAATAAAAATGTTCTGTTACCGAGAGACTGACAGACAACCTACAGACATATGTACCTCTTGCATTTTAAAAGTTAGATACTACTACTGTCTATGATACCTATATAGAAGAGGAACTGCTTAGGTAAGAAAGTGTAGGGGATGCCGGCACTTTGTATACTGACGGCAGGCCTGCGATAATAAATAAATAAATAAAAGAGGGGAACCGAATAGAGACTCTTCACACTAGATGCTTATGCTGCAAGCTTTTAATCCCAAAATACTTAAAGAAACGTATTAATAAAACATTACTCCATACATATAAACTTTTACTACATATATTAATCCTTTTTTAAGTTATCATTTTTAAAGTACCTTTATAAAATGTTCTGGAAATTTTCGCATAATTGAAATTCAGAAAATATATACAGATTAACATTTTATATGAACCCGTACATATATACCATAACTGATATTGTGAAACTAATATCAGCCTAAACGTTTATATAGTTATAGAATAATGTTTTTAAGTTAAAAAAACTATTTGTACGTGCTATTGTTATTATAATTGTGTCTTGTAGCTCGTAGTGCCTGCGTGGATTTAATTAACCAACAGAATTGCGGTGCTAACTTTCATCTCTCATCCCGCGGGAGCCCGTCGTTGGTAAGGGAGATAATGAATTCTAAATATTGACTCGTAAGCTGAAAAATAATAAATTGTTCTTAATTAATTTACTGAAAATACATTTCATATCTGTTATTCAACGTGCATAGGAATTTATATTTCCCTACGAGACTATATATTTACTTATAAATCAATTTCATTGTAGTATTGACGTATTTTTCATTTCTAAAATTTTGTAAGCAACACGATAAAACCAACCAAGGTAACCTTCTCTGAGAGGATATATATATATATATATATATATATATATATATATATATATATATATATATATATATATATATATATATATATATATATATATATATATATATATATATATATATATATATATATATATATATATATATATATATATATATATATATATATATATATATATAATATATATATATATATATATATATATATATATATATATATATATATATATATATATATACATAACACGAAGTTCCCAGATTTCCTCTGCCTACCCTGCAATATACCTACTAAAAAAAAATTTATGATATATTTGTAATTATATTTGCTCCAACTAAAGCGCCCAAAGAATTTAGTCTACAATATTTTTCATCGCCATCTTGTATTTTACCCTTTAACTTTTTCCTCGTCAAATTGCTTTTAACTGGCCCCGTTAATTAAATTATATTGAACATTGATAAATGATTCAGCCACCTCCTTATTACATTATTAGTAGAAAATGATTTCTTTCATAATAAACAATTATTTAATATTTACTTTTAAGTCTATATAAAAATTAACTGTTTGATATTTGTTACAAAAGCTGAAAAACATTGCTCATTTTACTTCTGTACTTTGAAAAACATAATATGAAAAGCGAAATACATATAACAAAATGTATTCAATGATTCCATATAAATGTAATATGTGTCACACGCACGAGTGGCGTGTAAGCGGGGCTTTATGTCATATTTCCAATACAGCGCCAGTCATGCATAGTTTTTAAAAATACAAGAACTAATAATTGTCACATAAATGCGGATCGTTGATATAAAAAAAGTAAATTCTATCTGCTAAAGGACAAGTTTTATTAGCAGTAAACAATTTTATAGTCAAGAAGGGTCCACTTGGGGCTATAGTAAACAACATTTTATGAGAGAGCCAGAAGTTAGACTGTTCTTTGAAGTGGTGAATTGCAATTTTATCATGAAAATTTTACCTTACCATGCATTTATTACCCCGCCAATGGATCAACATAATAAAGAGACGAAATATTGTAACTCCATATTTTTATCTGCTCCACGCCGAACGTTATTCGCTAAAATTTAATCTTCTTTGTTTGCTTCCGGAAGCCGGCTTCGACTCTGAGCTATTATCGTTTAATATAAGTTTTAAGTAGGATATTTGTTTTAAACTTGACTGGAATATCCCATTAGCCTATACATTAAGTATTTTGGGGCTGTTTTATAAAAATGCAATATGATAACCTATTAAAATTTATCCAGGTCATAAGGCCTATGGTAGCGCAGAGGCATAAATTTGCTTCTGTAAACGCGAAAGCTTGTGGTTTCAATTACCTCTCGAGGAAAAGAAAAGTTTTCAATTTCTCATTCTGATATGAAGGCAAAGTGCGGCGTTGAGTTTCGTCACTCAACACCAGACCTACAGAATTTGACGAAAAGTGAGGACAGAACGCAGTGTCTCAACACTAGGTGCTGAAGTTCCCTCTGCCCACCCTGCTATATGAGGGATACAGCGTGAAGTTAGTAAGTAAGTATTTCCCTTAAAATATTGTCTCGTTATATTATAAATGTAAATAGATTTACAGAACTTTAACATGATTTCTAAACAAAACCGAAACTTCGACCAAAATTCGATTTCGTACACGAATTAAACCGCAATCAGGACCAAACCTACGGTTAGTTAGTGAATGTGATATTTGATGATCATTAACATGTTAAATGTTGAATATTAAATGTTTAAATTGAATATATTTCCATCAAACCCACAACCCATCGCGTTAACATGCTTGTGCCAATGCGCTACGATAGGCCTCATATGGCAAGTAGATGCATATATGTCGTAGCTTGGGGAATATCTGATGCAAAGATGCTCGTTCTACTCTTTCTATCCAAATTAAAGTTGCAGCGTGAAAACCATGCATTTTTACAAGAGTAATATGAAAATAGTTCATTTCAATGAAGTTCGCAACTACGTTATAGTTTATATCACATTTACTCTCAGTCCTTGTCTTACTACGAAAACTTTTGCTTAACAACAAATATAAAATCAGTTTACGGTTTAAAACGAAAATGTCATAAAGAAATAAACTTTGGAATAAAATTTAATTCTTGGTTGGCATAGTTTCATTTTAATTTAAAACAAACTTATTTATTTCAGTTTCAAATAAAATGTTATTATGAACGTAGCAAGAAATTACTTGCATGAATAGCGTGTCAAGCTTTCATTAATTCCATCTTGCTACTCCAGACGACCGTTATAATTTGTAGCAAACAACGTTTCATTATAAAATTTCTCGATCTTCTTAACATTTTCAGTTTAATTTTTCATGTTGGTTTATTCAAGATGTACGAACTTGATTTTTTACAATAATTTTTAAATGTATATTTTATGTACAATTTTTGTAATTTTTGTGAACAAACAGCATCTTAAAATATTGCAAATTATCGGAAGCTATTCTGTCTTTACATTAAAAAATATTTTTTACAATCATTACGAGAATTAATCTTTTAAAATGTATAATTCATCCGTCTTACCAACAAATAATTATAAGAATCTCATATAGAATGATATATAAGAATAGAATATATTTCATTATTCATTAATGGGACTTCAGATTGTACTTCCGAAATAATTGATACTTATAGTGTAGCTTGTTATATGGAAAACAGTGTGTTATATCTCTAGTATAGCCAACGAGGACAACATTTATGGTTACCTAACAACGAATTATAGAAAATATATTTTTTTTCTTTTATAGCAAGACAAGGTAAACGTACAGGTACGGGTCACCTGAAGGTAAGTGATAAACGCCGCCCACAGCTCTTAGTCCAAAGCGTCCAAAATGCAGTCATCTGCACAGCAAGGTATGTATGAGTCCTATAACATGCCATTAATATTCAGATGAAACATCGTAGGGAATAGTACGCAGCCTAGAGGGACACCAGCGTTCACAGGCTTGTAGTCGGGGCAGAAGCCGTCGACGGCGACCTTGATGTTGCACCCAGTGCAGAAGCTGAAATTTCTGTAATGATTAAACAAAAAGAGAATTTTTAATAAAAATAAGATTGGTATTTTATTTAATACTGAAACTTTACTTTTTATAAAGTTAAAAATATAGGTAAGTAATAAATAAATCATGTTATACAATTATAAACTGTCAGGCGTCTCAGATGGGGTTTCCATCTTAATTTAGTAACATAAGCTCAGAGAAGTCGTAGCCAATTTGATATTGCCGTTGTATGTCACAAATAGCTACATTAGAAATACGTCGCTCCATTTCGCTTACACGAGCGTTAATCCGTATGCAGACTTGAGATTTTGTCAACGATAAAATGGCCTGAATACCAAAATAAGAAATATATTTTAAGAATATATATACACAAGAGTATACACAATTTATTATACTATATAATCAAAGTAATGGAGAGAACATTACAGTAGAAATCTTTTTCATTTTAAATATAAATTAAGGTTAAAAAATAAAAAGTAGCAAAAGTAGATGATAAGAGAAGCACCTGGATTGAGCTTTGAGATAATATTAATGATATTGAATTTGAGATACTTAAAAAATCTGACGCATGTGTATGTATGAAAAGTTTGATGATAGTGAACATTGCGAAACGTATGGGGAGACTGTAACATTTGGTGTTTTGTTCTCTATGGCTATCGCCTGTAAGCTAAAGAAGCTATTTATTAACGCTTAACATCATGTAATCAACCAAATATCCAGAATTGTTGGTTATGACACTTTCGACATATATTCTTACAAAAGCATACCTTGTTTTTGCTTGATTCACTAATAATCATCATCATAAACACATACATGTTTTATGGAATTTCCAAAGTAAGCTTATGATACCTAGACACTGACAGACAATACGAAGTATGCTGAACGAGCTCGTGGAAGTATTTTAAAATTTCTTTCTCTTGAGGAGAACATCGAAGATTTCACTTGAACGCAATATTTACGGGCATTTTATTAAAATGCATACACCCACACACATACATACATAAATTATATATATATATATATATATATATATATATATATATATATATATATATATATATATATATAATTGACAAATGCCCTCGTTTACTAATCAAAATACCAGAATGTGGATTTAAATTTGAATTGTAGGTAATTGCTAAAGCGTGGTAAATACATATTTCACCTACCTTGAGTAGGTGGTATAGTAAACTAATTCAGATGTACTAAGGTAATAATAGCTTTACTTCTTCGTATTAAGGAATTCTTTTACAATTTCACCATGTAATATATCCATGTAATGTCTTTTTATTAAAAAAGACAATAAATTTGTTCCCATTTTTACAAAATAATGAACAAAAACAACAAAAGTAACTTTCAGTTTTAAGAATTCATTTCGAACATTTAAATTTTAAGCGGCATATTGTTTTGGTTGTAAATCTTTAAACGTAAAACACGGTTATTATGAACGAGTCGCTTCTTTTGTCAGATGTCATTAGCTGATGAACGTTGATGTTTTCCACAATTTACACGTATTTTCCTTTGAGAAAGAATGTCTTATTTTTTTCAACTTACTAGTAATATACTGTTTTTATTATATCTAGTAGCTTGCAGCCTATTTTATTCTGATTTGTATTTCTATATCAACATCTCATATCTTGTACTATAGTGTTTATTCAAATATGCAGTACATTTCTATTTAACATACAGATTGCTTCACTCAACAGAAGTTCTATTGCAAGAGTAGTGACCAGATATATCTATAAAGACGGTCATCTTCAGACAAAGGGGTTAATTCTGTCTTATGCTCTAATTTTACCTAACGTAAAAATCTTGATACAAAGTAAAACTTTAAGATTTACTAGTTTGAAAATATCAAATATTTATATTAGGATATGGCGGCGTATATATATATATATATATGTATATATATATATATATATATATATATATATATATATATATATATATATAATAAAACTGACAACTATAGATTTTTTTTTATGAACTCAACTTTGATCGTTGGCAAACATCGACTATTAGAGTGATAAAATTTGAGTAGAACATTATTTTTTATTATTGGTGCAGTGTCGTGCTTGGAATGGTTAAATATTGAACGAAAACAAACTGTTCTAATCAGTAATATGAAGGGTCTTGGGCATTCAAATAATATATAATTTATAAAACATTAAGAAGATTAAGATTGGCTGTTACTAAATTAGATTTTATTTTTTTCAAAAAAAAGTCAGCTGTTCCGAAAGGGAATGCAGGGGAAGCTTAGTAAGAAAATTCTGTTTCATTGTGCTTGAATGAATATATCATTAGCTTCACTCTGTATCCCACACATGCCAAGCTTGTGTTAAGACTCTCTGTTCCCATTAGACACTGCTGTTATCCACTCTCCGTTAAAATTTTGAGGAAAATACTGACCACCGCGCTTTGCCTTTACCAGAGCGATGAAATGAAATTATTAAATATTTCTTTTCCTTTAAAGTTCATCGAACTTACAATCTGCCGTACGTACACCTGTTGCCTGCGCTAAGACAGGTTCAAAATATAAATAAAAATATGTATTAATAATTCAATATGTATGAAATGTGATTAAAATTATATATGACTAAAATTATATAATACTAATTAGTATAATACACGACTGCACAAAACAAACGCTTAATTTAATTTGAAAACCACACTACTAAAATCAACTACTCAAAACCAGATCAAATTCCTAATCATATATGAACTGCTCAATTCACGTTCGACTGGTTAAATACAGTAGTTATTTCACATATTAAACATGAATAATGACGTTACACAGCCACCATATTATATTTTTCTAACGTCACCTGAGCAGCTAAGACGAATTTACGAATACGTCAGCGTTTTGGAGATGTTAAGTGATAAAGGATAATACTAACATATACATACATACAAAATACTTGTGAAAACATAACCCTTCCTTAGCAGTTAATAAAAAAAAAATCGTTAGTATAAATAAATAATAATTTAAGTATATATATCGTTGATTTTCGTTTAAATGTTCATTAAAGGGTTCGCGTAAAACTTTGTTAATATACGATTATTATAAACGTAACGTGATAAATAATGTACACATTATATATGAAGTAGCTTTTATATAGCGAACCTTAGTTATAAAGCTTTTATGTAAATATACACAGAAGAAAAACACAAAAATAATTAAGTTAATATTTTTTTTAAATTAAAATATTAGTAATAGTATCAAATCACAAGCGTGCATGACTGAGTGTGGTTCCAAAAATGAAATAAAATGAAATAAAATATTTCATATTTTCATTTCTTCGCTGGCTGACTTTGCTGCCAATTAACACGCAATGTCTCAAATTCTGCGGAAAATGGGATTGGGAACGCACACTTTGTTTCCATTCTCATTTTTCCAAGTCCCCACTGCCAACCCTGCCATGATCGGGATTCATCGTGAAGCTTAAGAAGAAGAAGAATAATTTTAATAATGTATTAAGAATGTATATACTAGGGACGCCATAGAGATGTATAAATAGTAGCTATGGAGCCACCAGAGAGAAAATCCTTGGATTGGATTGGTTGGAAGGATTTTGGTCTCTGCCATATTTCGATCAACTTATATAATGTGGGTGGAAAGTGGAGAAGGAAGTGTTTCTGTAAGTTCTCTGTCCTGCCCATACATCACAGAAGATACTCAAATACAACTAAATGTCCAGACATTGTTACGCCTTGAAAAACATGACATTTTAAATTTAGGACTATGGGATTTTACTGTTAGCGATAGCATTTATTGTGCGCTTGATTTTAATGCTTATGCTTATAAAAATGTATAAAAAATTATACTCATCAAGCGAGTATTTTGTGCTAAGACATAATATGTATCTTAATAATGAAATTTAGCTGGTTTTATTGAGTTACTCTTATTGTGATAAGACATAAGATCATAATACCTTCAATTTTTATTTATTTTTCAAGTCCAGCAATTTTGCTACTATTTTATCTAGTGTACGAGTAGGTATATCCTAGAATTCCATATATGAAGTCTAATTAGACGTATTATCTTTGGATTACAAATATCTCCAACACATGTATGCTCATAATGCTGATTAACTTTTGATGATTTCCTGATTCTTTATAATTTAACAAGCTTATTACAGTAAACACTGATTACACTATCCAGTGTACAATTACATTTGCTAACCATTTAGCAACTTAATGAAATTCACACTCCAAATTTCTGTATTCTTCATATATTTATATGAAAAATTTAAAATATTATTTATTTAAATAGACTTTTGCAAGCACTTTTGAGAGACTTATAAAGTAAAAACTGTCATAATAGGAACTCTAAAAACTAGTCCACAATACAAAAATATTTTATTATTAAAAACAATACCAAATACGAAATATACAATGTAATAAATCTTACTTCTAGCTTGAATAAAAATTGCATGCAGTGAAATTATGACGCACACCGGCGCAATCGCGGCGTCCAATGTCGCATTTATTTCACTTGACATTCTAGTAAATCTCTGTACGGAATTATATAACAACTTGAGCTTTAGCTTTACCAATACATATATAAAATGAACATGCAGCTCAAAATTAACAAGATATGTAAAATATAATTTTAATTTTTCTTTTCAGATTCACGTTGTATCCCGCACATGACAGGGTGGGCAGAGGGAACTTGGGAACATAGATTTTTTTAATAAATATTAACTAAAAACACTACGGGCACTAGATCTGTGCCCTTTTTATCTTTTTAATATATCAAATTCTCTTTTTGCATATATTAACTACAATTTTATTTATATACAATATTAATATATATATATATTATAAGAAAATAATATTTTTTTATAATATATATTAATATTGTATATAAATAAAATTGTAGTTAATATATTTCACTTAGGGCTAAGGTGTAATTAATCTAAACGAGTTTTTTTTTATCACTATTAGGCATAAATAAATCTAGAAGTAGTGAAATGGCACAGGAAACCTAATAAATGATGGAAACCTAGGGTTCAGACACTACATTCCTTTTCCCATTTCATGCCGAATGCCGAAGTATTGCGTAATGAGTGACAGAACTAAATGTCGCCACCGCTAATTTAAACTGTAATATATGAAGAAATACAATATAAATATATATTAAGCAAAGAGACGTTTGCTGTAGGTGAGCAAGTGTAGAACAAATGAGACCGTATAAATTAATTTCCATTCTATTTGAATGTCAAATCCAGAAAACATTGGAAAATTGCCTCGTGAAGCTTTATTTAGTACGCGAGAGGTTTACGGCGCTGAAAATAAAACTATATACATACACATCGGCGGTTAATATTTAATAGCTAACCCTACATTGATATGGCACTACTAACTTTGGCACATAATGGGCTACACGTAATAATTATGTTTCCTTTTATATTTTTACTAAATTGTTAACTAAATGATATTATTTCAGTGTCTATTTTATTTCTGTACAGCTCGAGCTTTGAATGAGAGTTAAACAGAGCGTGTTTTATTAAGCTTTAACAAAGTACAGGCTTAAGAGAAAAATGTTTTGAATCTTATTCAGTAGTTTGATATTTTTAAACTTGATAGTATTTTACTTAATAAAAATACTTTATAAGAGCTTTAAGTAGTATGTTTAGGAATATTCTAGTGCATGTTGAAATTCAAACACAAAGTCCATAAAATAACGTGCGGTGTTATAAAAACATTTTATAAATACTACAAAGTAATTAAAATAGGGGTTATTCAAGTATATGTGTTTAAAATTTCAAATTTTTATCTAATAAGGACTGTATAGATAGAAATACCACTCAAGAGAATGAAATCCATAATTATAATATTTGTGTACGATGAAGATTTATAAGATCAAATCTTATATGAAATGTTGATTAATATAGAGTCTAAAATAGTGTATTTTTTGTCTATTTATCTATTTCTCTGTTTGTACGCGCTAATTTCAGAAACAGCCAATCAGTTTTGAATGCTCTTTCTACTATTATATTCTAGCAACGTTTATTCAACATTTATAGGTTGTTTTTAAATCGGTTAATAAATAAAAAAATTGTACGTCTATTTAAAATATTTACTTTGACATTTTTTTCCTTTAACTGAAATTTTAAATTATAGTATAGATATTGTCTATAAAAGTAATAATGTTATTAGTATAAGAAAGTAATCGTTATTAATAAATAAGTATAATAGTGTAATTGAAGCGAGTGAAGCCGCAGAAGGGTCGCTAGTAATATTTCCGTTTCTTCGCTCTGGTTACGAGGCAAAGTGCGTCGTTGAGCAACAGAATTGTTTTTATGAGAACGGAGCATTCTAAGAGAAGTTAAATAAAATTATTAAACTCAATAAGACCAACTAAAGTATACACATACATTATATAGTTAAATACTGCGCCGCTATATATATATATATATATATATATATATATATATATATATATATATATATATATATATATATATATATATATATATATATATATATATATATATATATATATATATATATATATAATATATATATATATATATATATATATATATATATATATATATATATATATATATATATATATATATATATATATATATATATATATATATATATATATATATATATATATATATATAATATTATTATCATTTATAATTATGTAACTTGAATCATATTTAGTTATAAACATATTAAATAGCGGTCAATACATTATCTGTTACACTCAGGAGTATTATAACACATTGCCTTTTAAATAGACTTTCGTTTCTTTTGCTATCACTAGCTAATATCTATATTAGCACCGCCTCTTCTAAAGAATTGTACTTCATCTTAACTTACTTACTTAAAGAGACATCTTTTCACGTATTACCTGATTCGTCTTTCGGTTCGGTTCGATTTATTCGGTTCCATCACTCAACACGCCATGCCTCAAATTCAGCGGAAAGTGGGTAACGGGAATGGAACGGAGTGTCTTAACACTAGGTCCCCTAGTTCCCTCTGCCTACCCTGCCACGTGCGGGATACAGCGTGAAGCTGAGAGAGAAAGAAAAAGAGAGAGAGAGAGAGAGAAAGTCTTGTTTATTTAAGAAAATTTAATTGCACAAATATTTATTTTTATATATAAGTAAAATAATGTCTATAAAGAAACAAGGTATAAAGTTATGTATAAAGTATATTGCAACAATCGATGCCCTGGAAGGATTGAATTAAAGAATTTATGGATGACACTCTTCTTCTTTTCACTTTATTCACCGACCCGCCGCGGCGACGCTCGACGTTAGGTATTGTTTTATTGGAGTGGATTTAAATTAAATGAAAGTGCTTCTCCAACGAATGGAAGTCGACGCACGAACAACGTACACACACTTAGGCGCAGCGCTTGCACCTGTATAGCCTTAGACTTATATTAATTGTATGGTATTAAATAAATAAATATGTATTTTATTTTTATTAATAATACTTTTTATAATCTTCTCTTTGTAACTCTTTTACTAATAAAGTAAGAAGAAAAATAAGATAAAAAGGCCTGTTGGGGCATTCGTGGCGTATGTGGGCAAGCGTGGGAATGTAAACATGACATGCTGTTTATTCGATCCTCACTCGAGGAAATGAAATATTTAAAATTTTCATTTTATATATGTAATGTTTATTTTTTTCCCTTTGTAACAAGGTAAACTTCGGCTTAACGTGATTTCCACGATGCCTTAAATTTGACGGAACATGGAGAACGGTACGAAGTGTCTTAACACTAGGTTCCCAAGTTCCCTCTGCCTATCATGTGCGGGAAATAGTGTGATGCTGAAATAAAAAAAATATGTAAAACTCTTGTGTGTAAGAAGCATATCTGCGTTAATAAAATAGTTTACAAGCATAAAAAAATATCTTCATAAAAAATCTTATCTAATATCGTTGTTTGACATAAAATATCTCGACGTTAGTATATTTATGTCTCTTGAATTGAACTTGGAACTACACTTAAAGAATCTTCTTAAACAGGTGGATTGTACACAAACCTTAACATACTACTTTTGAAAATAAAAAATATATTCATATAACTATTGATCATATAAAATGCATACTTATGTAAATGTATATATACATAACTATGCATTTTATATGTCAATGTTAAAATCATTAACTATACAGTTAATGATTTATTAAAAGATTTTAATGCAAAAAGTAATAATTGACAGCTCTGCTACCAAAGAGAAATGAAGAATGAAACAAAATGAAGAGCTTGTATAAATTCGACATGTATTTTTTATATAATTAGATTTATTGCCTTACGTAATAAATATTTAAAATGGGCTAAATGTTCAAAATTATCTTCTGACACTAAGTTTTCTTTACCTACTTCTGCTATACAAAAAAAAGAGAAATAGTAAATTTTCAAATTTACTTAAGACAAAATTATAGCATTCCAGTATATGCAGTTAATCCAATCAGAATTCAGTGAAACGATAAATAACTCGATCAAACTAACTGATCTTACCTATTAAGTCAAATCCATCGATGGAAATAACTAATAATATAGAGTAGTTTGATTTCAGCAAAAAATATTCGTACAATTACGTTCCACAAATTAAAAAGGCATAGAAACTATGATTTCAATAAAATAATTTTGTCTTTGAATTCGAATTCGATTGATTTTGTCTTTGGGAGAGTAGTTCAAAAATTGTTTCGTTCATTTTAAAATAAAATATAAAAATATATTTGTGAAGAGTAATTTCCATTTGCTGATTGAATATGATATGATTCTTTATATAAATCCAATAATTAACTTAAATAATTTTCGACTGTGGCCGATATGAAGTAATGACAAACTGATATATATACGACGATTGATGTTCGATACCCACGCGAGATCATTTATTATTTTCCCAATATCTTAAATTTGGACGGAAAGTGCGACAAAGATTGCAGACAATCAGCTTGAGTTGGTGCAGGAAAAAGCTTGAGTAGTAAAAAGTGCAGAAAACAATGTAAGTCACTAAGAACTAATGATTTATTTTCCTTACTTACTCTCAGCTTCACGCTGTATCCCGCACATGGCAGGGTAGGTAGAGAGAACTTGGGAACCACAATTTATTCACAAACAAAAAAGCAACATTAATGACGGCTAAAGAATGTTCTCAAACACCACACTGAGCGAGTTTAATTTCAAAGCACGCTCTCGTTTGTGTCTCGCAGCTACAAACATTTGGAAAAAATATCAAAGGATTTTGATAAAATTTTAATCGTTTGTAATGTACATATATATATATATAGTATTCTCATGAAGGTAGTGTAACAGTAAGCTATTTCAAAATGTGCTAACGTTAGATAAAATTCAGTTATATAAGAGTATGTATAGATATAAAGCTATCTCCGTAGCGTTTTACTTGATGTGAGAGCAGAAATGTGGAACTTCCAGGCGGAATGGAGGTCAGCATTGAATTAACGTAAACCGAGTAATTTATATGCAAACTTGTAAGAAATTCTTGGTTGTATCTTGAAATTGTTATACAATAATCTCACTAAGATATTATACCCTAGAGACATTATATTAATAGACTCTAATTCCCGGACTAGAGTTAACTATTATCTTCAAATAGTAGAACTATGGCGAAACTTATCATTTGCTGTCGGCCTAATGACAACGTGGTTAGTTTCGAATTCCTATATAAACGATTTCAGTTATTTCAATTGTATATTTTAACATAATACCTAAGATACGTTGTTTCAGTCTGAACGAGATTATAATAATATATATAATGTATTTAAAACACTAGGTACTAATGATGTGAGGATCATATACATATATTTGTACAGAAATCAAGACTTTAAAAATTAAATACTTTCTCTGGTAGCCAGAGCGCGGTGTTGAGTTCCGCCGCTCAATGCATCAATAATGCGGATTACAAGTCCCATAGTGGTAATGCAGAAACGGATCGGCTCATGGAAGAGATGCAATCGGCTATCGACGATGTGCTCTCACAGATCCCCAACGCAGAAGTGATACTTGGTGATACTTGGTGATTTTAATGCGCATAATGCCAGTTGGCTCGGGTCACACATCACCGACCAAGCGGGGAGAGCTGTATTTGACCTTGCTATGGCGAATGAATTGTCCCAGCTGTTCTTACCTCTGGGCTGGTACACCCCAGTGTTAGCTTGAACCATTTGATAGCGTATAACGGCTCTACCATTCGAATCGTTGGGGACCCAATGATCTGTAAGGGGGCTTGAAACTTTGGCTTTGCGTAGAGACGTATCTTCACTGTGCGTTCTCTATCGCTTTTATCACGGGGAGTTTTCTGGAAACTGTTTGACTTGGTACCTGCCGCTGAATTTTCTAACCGCACAGTACGCCACAAGTTACTGTACCATCCACATCATCTGGACACGTGGCACTCTACTACGGTGCGGTTTCGTAGGAATTTCCTTCCACGCACCAAACATCTCTGGAAAGACCTACCCGCGGCAGTATTTTCAGATCGATACGACATGGGTACCTTCAAAAAGCGCGTCTACCTCCACCTCAAAGGCTGGCAACGCACCTGTAGCTCCCCTGGTGTTACACGGGGCCACGGGACCACGGGGCCGTGGGCGACGGTGACCACTCACCGTCAGATGACCCGTATGCTCGTTTGACTTGTCTTTTTCATAAAAAAACGGAAGAAAATATCTTAACACTAGGTTTCCAAGTTCCCTCTGCCTACCTTTCTATGTGTAGAAAATAGCGTGAAGCTGAAAAAAGAAAATATATAAAACTCTTGTAATTAAGAAGCATATCAGTACTAATAAAATAATTTATGAGCATAATAAGCTTATATAAAGATATTATTTTATATTTCTTAATTACACGCTTACTGCAAGTTGGACCCACCGAGGGATGCGCATCGATTTCAGGTATACGGGAGGTACAACTTATAAAGCTGGACAAAATTAAATTTGCTGGCTTTGATTGATTAAAATAAATTAGATAAGTTTAAGTATAATAGAATTACAAATTTCTATAAAAAAATGGAAAACCTACCTGATTACAAGGAGAACTTCGTACAAAATACAACAAAAACGATAAACATATGAATATTTTTAAAACCTGTTGTGGTACAACGGTAGAAGCGTTGACTCTAAACGACAGGTTACGGAAATGAAATACCCTATCCTGCAATGTGCGAGATACAGTGTTAAATGAAAAATAATTAAAAGAAAAATATTTAATAATCTATATTATTAAACGTCTTATCTACACGTTGACGTTTTGTCTTGAGTTGCCGGCCTTAAAGGTTAGATATACGCGCTTTTTAACCCATATCATATCGACCTGGAAATACTGTCGAAAGTAGGCTGTTCCACCGATGTGTGGCACGTGCGAAGTTTCACATAACCAGATGGTGAAATTGACTTGAGCTTGTGACGTACTGTGTGGTTAGAAAATTCGGCCGCAGGAACCAAATCAACCAGTTCTCCAAAACACTCCCCGTGATAAATGCGGTAGTGAACGCACAGCATACGTCCCTACTCAAAGGATACGTCTCTACTCAAAGGCAAAGTATCAAGCCCCTCACAGATCATTGAGTCCCCAATGGTTTGAAAGGCTCTACGTTGTATGTGATTAAAAGATCCAAGCTGTTACTGGGGCACACCTGGGCCAGACGTTAGAACAGTACTTTATATGAAGCCGAGCCTGGGCCCTGTACAGGGCCAAACGATGCTTTGGCGTGAAATACTCCCTCTGCTGATGACCCCTAGTTTTTTTAAGGCCAAGTTGGCCTTGCTTTATAGATGATAACCACACTGGCAATCGCTCGAAAAGATGAGGTCCCATGTACTATGAGTGTCCTCGAAAACTGATGACACGAAAAAATGGGATTTTTAGTGGTTAACGCACAGGTTTTTGTATTCGGGGGGTTGAATTAAAGTTCTTTTCACCATATCACCATATGGAGACATTCTCCTCTCTGTATGGGGTGAGAAGAACCAATACTTCATCGATTGAGCGGCCCTGACGAAAGCCATATTGATTACCGTTAATCAATCGGTAATCTTCCAGACAAATTAAGAGCTTGCTATTTTTTATTACTCTCCACACCTTTTACGAGTCTCTACACTAGGTGATAACAATAAGCCTGTTGTTAGATCGGAGCTATCACCTTTTTTCGTGGTCGGGTGGATAAGAGTGCTCTTCCAGGAAACTACGCTGAATTAGCAAGAGTACCGAAAGAGGCGCGTAAGCACTGGGCACACACATGCACGGAGCACTAGATGAGTAGATATCTCCAAGGAAGACAGCGAGCCTCCAGCTAGCTGAGCTCGCCTTACAGCTATTTGTCTAAATTTAACGTCAGAAATTGATCTCTGACACCGCGGGATAGTCAGCGGCGTTGTCCTGGGCCCTGGGTCATCCATAGTCGAGTTTGAGGTAAAGAGAGCCCCGTGAGAGGAGTTCGGCTTTCTCTTTCGCCGTATGGATCAAGACGTCATTTCCTTCGCTCAGCGTTGGAAGCGAAGCCCAACTAAAGTTTATAAGTGTAAGTTTTTCCCGCGTAAATTTTGTCTCAACAGGAAATCCTAATGATTATATAGCTTATAGGTTGTTTTACAGTATATCAAATCTTTCAGTGAAACTTTCATAAAAATCGGTTCAGTTCAGCTTTTTCAGGAATTAGTTTGAATAAACAAAAAGAAATACAGATACAAATTTCAAGTATTGATATCATTTAATTACCACATAGGTAGGTTTACATGATATCAAAAGAAAAAACACTTGATTTAACACAATTATTTTAAATCACAAACAGTTCAATTTAATTTATATTAACAAATTAGATTTAATATAATTTATATAATAATTATATTAATACATAAATAACTCCTGACCTGTAATCTTTTGGACGTGCATTAATCGGTTCTCATGGTCGGCATAGGCAAAGCTTTCATAGTAGAGGATGAATTCTAATTTTCGACCCTGGATAAAGGCATCGGCAGAATAGCATCCAATATGTATGTAAATGGTGTTTGTATGCGAGACCATAGAATGTGTTGTAATAGGAAACTACCTTACGAATTTCTAGCCCCTACCGTAGCTCTTTTTTGAGAGGTATACAAAATAAATGTGTAGGTACAATAATTTTCTATGGATGCAGACATTTTGTATTTTGTTCTATGATAAAAAAAAACCTGATAAAACAAACTAGATTTTTTTATAATATCCTTGTTGCGGTTATTTGAACCAAAATCGACCCAAAATGAATAACAATGACAAAAGCGTTTTTTTTTCCATTTATTTTTTTTATATCCTTAACTTCTATAAAATTCTGAATATATGGATTATACAGCATCAGTTCATTTCAGTTTGTATTTTCTATCATATAAATATAAGCTTCTGTGCAAGGTTGAACCAACAACCGCAGACACGTTTACCTTATAGCGTTTACCGCAAAATTATTATGTATGTAAATATGAAACTATTGTATTAAAAAGCATTAATGTAAACTGCCAAATATATTGAAATATAATAGTCTTTAAAAAGATTGTAAGAACATCTTTTGAAAATACGTTTAACAAAGTTACGTACGATAAATAACTTCTGGTTTTCACAATAGACAAAAAGAGCTTAATGTCTCAGTGGCAAGATGCTAAGAGCTTGACTTGATGGCTGAATTTGAGATCAAATCTATGTAGCGGCGGTACTTAACACCGCATGTTGTCTGCCAAGATGTATATAGAGCCAATCACTACAATAAATCAAACGATGTCTAATTGCGCTATGATGGCCCCATTGATATTTTATAATTTAAAAATTTTATATTATTATATGTGTTGTTACTAAATAATACTTGCACTTTGAATTGGAACTATACTAGGAGATGCCACATTGTAAATAAATCGTACATAATCAGTTATTTGTTAAATATTTTAACTCATAACTGAAGTTATCTTTAAGTGTAGCTTTACAAAGTAATTTATTGGTTTTATTACAGAATATGCTGCTGCGAGCAGACAAAGTTAAATAAATAATAACATCAAAGGCTTTAATGGAAAAATAGAAGATAAGTTTAAATTTATAAAATATGTGTTTGTCAACTTCGGAATTCACTCCTATCGAATTCCCATCCATTCGACCAGACATATTGCCCTGATATAATGAAAATTAAAACAGTAACCTCGCGGCATCGCCCGCTACAACTTTTTGCTTACAAATTTGAATGACTTTTGTCTAATAACCTTATCATTTTAAAGACAATACCAACAAATTTGTAAATATATGTTTATATATCTAATTACTCACTATCACTCAATCAACTTCACACTGTATCCCGAACATGGCAGGGAAGGCAGAGGGAATTAGGGAACCTTGTGTTAAGAAACCCAGTTCCACTTCCGTTGCCCACTTTCCGCCGAATTTGAGGCATTGTATGTTAAGTGGCGGAACTCAACGTCACGTTTGCCTTGTACCAGAGCGAAGAAATGAATAGATTAAATATCTAAATTGAAAATATGAAATACTTCATTTCATTTTCTCGAGTGGAAATCGAACCCACAACCTGTCGGTTACAGACACACGCTTGTCTCGCCATGACATGCCTATATACTTAATCCACCCTATATTATACAGAATCCACCCGTATATTATGAATTTTAGCTTATATTATTAAACATGTGCTTCACATATCTATGTACTCATCATGCATGAAATCTGAGGTCAGTCATTTGAGAAAATTTAGTAGACAGCCAGCATAGCATTTAGTGCCGTGGTGTCGAGCATTTCAGAGACACGCAGGGTATTTATAAATAATTGTAACGTAAAAGTGACAACTGTGGGTTCTAATTCTACTTTAAGATTACTCCCTCAGACTCAGCTTCACGCTTTATCTCGCACGTGGCAGGGTAGGTAAAGGGAACTTGGGAACTTAGAGTTAAGACACTCTGTTCCACTTTCGTTCCCCTCTTTCCGCTGAATTGAGGCATTACGTGTTAAGTGGTGGAACTCAACGCCGCGTTTTGCCTTGTACCAGAGCGTATATATAAAAAGATAAATATTTAAATTGAAAATATTAAACGAAATATTTCCTTGAGTGGGGATTGAACCAACAACCTGTTGGTTACAGTCACACACTTGTGCCGCTGCGCCACGACAGGCCTCTAAAGATTACAATTATATTTATATAATAATATTATTTATATATTTATATTTTTTAAGATTACAATAATATTAATTTTATTTATTTATTTATTTACGTATTCTTATACATTCTGTTCAAATAGCTGTTTAATCTAGTTTATACTTAAAAAATTATAAAGCAATAGTCCGTAATAAACACGTGTAGGTAGTTATTTTAATAATCGTAATTAATATTTAACTATAGAAATAGAATCTCAGTGTCCCTTTTCATTTATAAATAATCATAAGAGCCAATTCCCTAGGTCCTCTACCGCTGATTCACTCATATACTTACAAGGTGAGGTTTAGTGACTATAAGCACTAAAGAAAGAAGAAGTGTAGTTATGTCATCCCCTTAAGACTCGTTTCTATTGAACTGTTTTAAGAAGGTTGTGGCCTTAAAAACTCCACGGCCGTTTTTTCTATATATAATTTTAAACTATTTTTTCGTTTCAAACTTTGTCCCATACATAGCGGAGTCAGCAGAGGTAAGTAAACCTCTAAGTCGTAGCGGTACGTCCTTATCAGTTAGACCTCTCGCACTGCTCATAACTGGCAGTAGATACTTCTTATAAGCTTTACGGTATTATCTCTATATTAGAGTTAAAATTTTATTCAGTAATATAACTTGCTAACCCAGCTAGATTTCTTTAAGTGAATGAATCAATACATTTCTATGTGTAACAACAAAAATAACTAGCTATTGTACACAAAATATTCTTTACTAAAATACAAACCAATTACTATTTTCAACTGAATTCAAGATACATCATTTAATAATTTTATATGGAAGATAATATTCCCGAAGCAGGCAATAATCCTAATGCACACTTTGGTGTCGCATCCAAGTGGCTTCAATAGATTGGCACTTCTATTTATTTATTTTACAACATACGAGTTATTTATTGATTTTATCATTCTCTTGTTTTACATTTTATTTTATTATACAGGATGTCTATATTGAGATTATTGAAAATATTAGTTTCATAAAGTAATACAGTAGAGTATGGTTATTATTACAATGCTATCATCCATATTTTAAAAACTATATTTACTTTATACAAGGTTCTATAAATTCGAATTAATTAAAGAATGTTGCAAGTTTCTACTCATCTCTTAGAGAAATTTAAATTTCAAATAAAAAATAACTAAAATTGTACCCAACCAATATCACAATATCAACAGTTGCATTTAATAATAAAAGACACACACTGCTTATTTCTTACATAATTATTTATAAATCTCATTATTTACACAATGTAAAATTGCAGCGATCAGGTGAGTCCAATTATTGTTCTGCATAAACATCAACTTAATTAATTATGGGTGAATTCATTCATACAAGACAAATTTCAATTTAATAAAAGAATTTTAAATGAAACAACTAAGTATATTATACATCTGTTATATATTTTGAATGAATATGATTTTTTTTTTTAATTTTTCTGGGAGACGCGGACGCGGGGAGCTTAAGGCGGCGACAGAACTATATAGTAAACAATATACATTTAGTCATAAATACTAAAGGTAGACCTTTCTCAAGTTCATTTCTATTTCTGTATCTTTCTTTAAAATCAGTTCAATAGTTTAGTATCAAAAAGTAGCTCAGAAACAATCACAAATGTCATTTATAATGAAACATTTTATATTTTGCAAATTAAAAAAAATACTCTTTGCAATTTGTCATATTCACAGTATTCCATTTAAACAACTTCAGGAATTTCTCTTTACAACGACACTTACATATTTCATCGTGTTCGATGCGATACAGTGTAAATTTAAAACATTGTTTCAGCAAATACCTGACTTGTATGTATTTAATATGAATATCATTTAAGTTGTAGCTTAAATTGTATTATATAGCATATAATTTATTACGATATTTTTATTTTGATTTACTTTTGTTTTTATAGCTCCGTAAAAAACCTATACACATTGTAGAGCATCGTGAAAAACAAAAGGAAAAAGAAATATTGCAATGATGAAGACGTCTACTATAGGTGTTGGCTTCTTTCCAAAATCGGCGTCTCAGTGAACGAAGAAAGACTTGCTGACTGTGTAGCTGACATCTTGACATTAATATCAAGATATCAAGTAGTGCCATCGCTACCAATACTGCTGGATGCTCATTTTGAATTCAAATGAATAAGCATTAAACTGACGAATGCTCATTTATATAACCAAGTTTAGTAATATTTAATACTTTTTCGGCTGCTTGATATATTCTGTAGTTGTCTATTTGAGGAGGGCAGTGTGAGTGGCTGAGCTTCTAAACAAGGTAGACAGAGGGAACTTAGGAACCTGGTGCTAAGATACTCCATCCCTTTCCGGTCCCCAGTTTCTACCAAATCGAGGCATTGTCTCATCATTATATATCAGAACAATAAAAATGAAAATATTAAAAATTCCATTTCATTGAATCACACGCGTAACGATTATCCTCAAATGAAAGAAATGTAGACTAAGTAAACCACAGTATTGATATTTTAGTTTAGAAAGCGCTTAATATATGATAACTTTGCTGACCCTAAAGTATTTGTATGTACTTACTTAGTCCGAAGCACGAGCTTGTACTGTATTAATATCAATATGGCACATATATCCTTGGCTTACACTACATCTATGTAGTTAAATGGTTAACACAACTAGTCTTAACCATTTATTTAAATAGATATGTGTATATTTGCAATAAAAAACCTTAAATTTTTGACAACCACTTTCTTTTAAATATTGTACCTAATTAAAGATAAGCACTCGTTTTTAGATCCAAACGAAAATAAAAATATAATAACAGAACTTAAAGGCTTTGAAATTACCACTCTTCATTTTAATTTTTCACACTCAAAACATCTTTTCTACCAGAGTAGAGAAATGAAAATAATAGAACAAATTAAAGCCACACCACTAAAAATACCTATGTATATATATATATATATATATATATATATATATATATATATATATATATATATATATATATATATATATATATATATATATATATATATATATATATATATATATATATATATATATATAAAGACTTTTTGGACTTATCGGCAAAAAATAAACTAACATCTGTAATAACTTATTTATAAAATTTATTAGAATTGCAAAAGATTTTTTATAAGCATAAACAAACATTAAATATTAAATGCCACGCATTTTTCACGATGTTCCTTTAAGAGCCAATCGAAAATGCTCTAACAAAATATTAACAGCTTATTTATTTTTGTTTCTTACACCTACCATTTGCATTTTCTATTTTTACTATTTTAATATTTTTATTGTGGATTTCAATACTTAGGAAAGAAAACTACTTGTTCATAAAATGTATAAAAATTTGTGTGAACATAATGGCGGCCCACGGCTTCGCCCGCTTAAATTACGCTTTTCTTTTTTTCTACTTATCTCAATTACTTTCTTGTCCTAATAAAATTATCAATTTTAAGACAATATATATACAATTAAAACTATAATTACAGCCAAATAAATATAAAAAGGTGAAAGCAAGATAACCAAATTTAAATTTGGTTACCCGTTTTTAAGATTAGTCAAAAAAAAAAAAAAAATACTATTTTGGACCCTATAACATAAACGTCGTCGTTATTATAATTATTATTATTATTTTAGTAATCATCATAAACGCATAACATATTGGACATAGAACATATCAAATATACATAGATCGATCGAAACTATTTATTTTCTTTTTCTATTTCCAGCTTTGGCTTCATAAATGAATATGTAAATATATATATTTCGCGATTTTCTTAAAATCATATTTATATATTAACCTTACTATGAAAATATCATCTCCTAAATCACTCTTATATAAAGTGTACTCAAATATGCTAAAATTTCGGAAAAATATCGATATAAAATAAAATTAAAAAAGGGAAATTATCGTTAGGGAAACCATTGTTTTTATTTTTAATTTGCTTATAATACATTTAAATATACACATCTATATTAATATTATAATAAAAAGGAAGAGACTCTCGTTGAATTCTGCGTTGATTTAATTTAAAAAACTTTGTTTTAGACAGTAGATTTACTTTTCTCGAGAAAGGCTATATTAAGTCAAAATAAACTTTTCATTTTATTTACAGTCACAGTCACCCCGGTCACTAAGATTGTGATATATGTCATATATCATACACACGTCTAAGCTCCATATTAGTACGAGATCCCCTGAACTATTTTTACCATCACTCAACACGCCATGCCTCAAATTCAGCGGAAAGTGGGTAACGGGAATGGAACGGAGTGTCTTAACACTAGGTCCCCTAGTTCCCTCTGCCTACCCTGCCACGTGCGGGATACAGCGTGAAGCTGAGAGAGAGAGAGAGAGAGAGAAAGTCTTGTTTATTTAAGAAAATTTAATAGCACAAATATTTATTTTTTATATATAAGTAATATAATGTCCATAAAGAGACAAGGTATAAAGTTATGTATAAAGTATATTGCAACAATCGATGCCCTGGAAGGATTGAATTAAAGAATTTATGGATGACACTCTTCTTCTTTTCACTTTATTCACCGACCCGCCGCGGCGACGCTCGACGTTGGGCATTGTTTTATTGGAGTGGATTTAAATTAAATGAAAGTGCTTCTCCAACGAATGGAAGTCGACGCACGAACAACGTACACACACTTAGGCGCAGCGCTTGCACCTGTATAGCCTTAGACTTATATTAATTGTATGGTATTAAATAAATAAATATATATTTTATAATCTTCTCTTTGTAACTCTTTTACTAATAAAATAAGAAGAAAAATAAGATAAAAAAGCCTGTTATGGCATTCGTGGCGCATGTGGGCAAGCGTGGGAATGTAAACATGACATGCTGTTTATTCGATCCCCACTCGAGGAAATGAAATATTTAAAATTTTCATTTTATATATTTAATGTTTATTTTTTTCACTTTTGTAACAAGGTAAATTTCGGCTTAATTTGATTTCCACGATGCCTTAAATTTGACGGAACATGGAGAACGGTACGGAGTGTCTTAACACTAGGTTCCCAAGTTCCCTTTGCCTATTTTGTGCGGGAAATAGTGTGATGCTGAAATAAAAAAAATATGTAAAACTCTCGTGTGTAAGAAGCATATCTGCGCTAATAAAATAGTTTACAAGCATAAAAAAATATCTTCATAAAAAGTCTTATCTAATATCGTTGTTTGACATAAAATATCTCGACGTTAGTATATTTATGTCTCTTGAATTGAACTTGGCTACACTTAAAGAATCTTTTAAACAGGTGGATTGTACACAAACCTTAACATACCACTTTTGAAAATAAAAAATATATTCATATAACTATTGAACATATAAAATGCATACTTATGTAAATGTATATATACATAACTATACATTTTATATGTCAATGTTAAAATCATTAACTATACAGTTAATGATTTATTAAAAGATTTTAATGCAAAAAGTAATACTTGACAGCTCTGCTACCAAAGAGAAATGAAGAATGAAACAAAATGAAGAGCTTGTATAAATTCGACATGTATTTTTTATATATTTAGATTTATTGCCTTACGTAGTAAATATTTAAAATGGGCTAAATGTTCAAAATTATCTTGTGACACTAAGTTTTCTTTACCTACTTCTAACATACAAAAAAAAGAGAAATAGTAAATTTTCAAATTTACTTAAGACAAAATTATAGCATTCCAGTATATGCAGTTAATCCTATCAGAATTCAGTGAAACGATATATAACTCGATCAATCTAACTGATCTTACCTATTAAGTCAAATCCATCGATGGAAATAACTAATAATATAGAGTAGTTTGATTTCAGCAAAAAATATTCGTACAATTACGTTCCACAAATTAAAAAGGCATAGAAACTATGATTTCAATAAAATAATTTTGTCTTTGAATTCGAATTCGATTGATTTTGTCTTTGGGAGAGTAGTTCAAAAATTGTTTCGTTCATTTGAAAATAAAATATAAAAATATATTTGTGAAGAGTAATTTCCATTTGCTGATTGAATATGATATGATTCTTTATATAAATCCAATAATTAACTTAAATAATTTTCGACTGTGGCCGATATGAAGTAATGACAAACTGATATATATACGACGATTGATGTTCGATACCCACGCGAGATCATTTATTATTTTCCCAATATCTTAAATTTGGACGGAAAATGGGACAAAGATTGCAGACAATCAGCTTGAGTTGGTGCAGGAAAAAGCTTGAGTAGTAAAAAGTGCAGAAAACAATGTAAGTCACTAAGAACTAATGATTTATTTTCCTTACTTACTCTCAGCTTCACGCTGTATCCCGCACATGGCAGGGTAGGTAGAGAGAACTTGGGAACCACAATTTATTCACAAACAAAAAAGCAACATTAATGACGGCTAAAGAATGTTCTCAAACACCACACTGAGCGAGTTTAATTTCAAAGCACGCTCTCGTTTGTGTCTCGCAGCTACAAACATTTGGAAAAAATATCAAAGGATTTTCATAAAATTTCAATCGTTTGTAATGTACATATATATATAGTATTCTCATGAAGGTAGTGTAACAGTAAGCTATTTCAAAATGTGCTAACGTTAGATAAAATTTAGTTATATAAGAGTATGTATAGATATAAAGCTATCTCCGTAGCGTTTTACTTGATGTGAGAGCAGAAATGTGGAACTTCCAGGCGGAATGGAGGTCAGCATTGAATTAACGTAAACCGAGTAATTTGTATGCAAACTTGTAAGAAATTCTTGGTTGTATTTTGAAATTGTTATACAATAATCTCACTAAGATATTATACCCTAGAGACATTATATTAATAGACTCTAATTCCCGGACTAGAGTTAACTATTATCTTCAAATAGTAGAACTATGGCGAAACTTATCATTTGCTGTCGGCCTAATGACAACGTGGTTAGTTTCGAATTCCTATATAAACGATTTCAGTTATTTCAATTGTATATTTTAACATAATACCTAAGATACGTTGTTTCAGTCTGAACGAGATTATAATAATATATATAATGTATTTAAAACACTAGGTACTAATGATCATATACATATATTTGTACAGAAATCAAGACTTTAAAAATTAAATACTTTCTCTGGTAGCCAGAGCGCGGTGTTGAGTTCCGCCGCTCAATGCATCAATAATGCGGATTACAAGTCCCATAGTGGTAATGCAGAAACGGATCGGCTCATGGAAGAGATGCAATCGGCTATCGACGATGTGCTCTCACAGATCCCCAACGCAGAAGTGATACTTGGTGATACTTGGTGATTTTAATGCGCATAATGCCAGTTGGCTCGGGTCACACATCACCGACCAAGCGGGGAGAGCTGTATTTGACCTTGCTATGGCGAATGAATTGTCCCAGCTGTTCTTACCTCTGGGCTGGTACACCCCAGTGTTAGCTTGAACCATTTGATAGCGTATAACGGCTCTACCATTCGAATCGTTGGGGACCCAATGATCTGTAAGGGGGCTTGAAACTTTGGCTTTGCGTAGAGACGTATCTTCACTGTGCGTTCTCTATCGCTTTTATCACGGGGAGTTTTCTGGAAACTGTTTAACTTGGTACCTGCCGCTGAATTTTCTAACCGCACAGTACGCCACAAGTTACTGTACCATCCACATCATCTGGACACGTGGCACTCTACTACGGTGCGGTTTCGTAGGAATTTCCTTCCACGCACCAAACATCTCTGGAAAGACCTACCCGCGGCAGTATTTCCAGATCGATACGACATGGGTACCTTCAAAAAGCGCGTCTACCTCCACCTCAAAGGCTGGTAACGCACCTGTAGCTCCCCTGGTGTTACACGGGGCCACGGGACCACGGGGCCGTGGGCGACGGTGACCACTCACCGTCAGATGACCCGTATGCTCGTTTGACTTGTCTTTTATATATTATTATTTCATAAAAAAACGGAAGAAAATATCTTAACACTAGGTTTCCAAGTTCCCTCTGCCTACCTTTCTATGTGTAGAAAATAGCGTGAAGCTGAAAAAAGAAAATATATAAAACTCTTGTGATTAAGAAGCATATCAGTACTAATAAAATAATTTATGAGCATAATAAGCTTATATAAAGATATTATTTTATATTTCTTAATTACACGCTTACTGCATGTTGGACCCACCGAGGGATGCGCATCGATTTCAGGTATACGGGAGGTACAACTTATAAAGCTGGACAAAATTAAGTTTGCTGGCTTTGATTGATTAAAATAAATTAGATAAGTTTAAGTATAATAGAATTACAAATTTCTATAAAAAAATGGAAAACCTACCTGATTACAAGGAGAACTTCGTACAAAATACAACAAAAACGATAAACATATGAATATTTTTAAAACCTGTTGTGGCACAACGGTAGAAGCGTTGACTCTAAACGACAGGTTACGGAAATGAAATACCCTATCCTGCAATGTGCGAGATACAGTGTTAAAATGAAAAATAATTAAAAGAAAAATATTTAATAATCTATATTATTAAACGTCTTATCTACACGTTGACGTTTTGTCTTGAGTTGCCGGCCTTAAAGGTTAGATATACGCGCTTTTTAACCCATATCATATCGACCTGCAAATACTGTCGAAAGTAGGCTGTTCCACCGATGTGTGGCACGTGCGAAGTTTCACATAACCAGATGGTGAGGATGATACTTGAGCTTGTGACGTACTGTGTGGTTAGAAAATTCGGCCGCAGGAACCAAGTCAACCAGTTCTCCAAAACACTCCCCGTGATAAATGCGGTAGTGAACGCACAGCATACGTCTCTACTCAAAGGATACGTCTCTACTCAAAGGCAAAGTATCAAGCCCCTCACAGATCATTGAGTCCCCAATGGTTTGAAAGGCTCTACGTTGTATGTGATTAAAAGATCCAAGCTGTTACTGGGGCACACCTGCCCAGACGTTAGAACAGTACTTTATATGAAGCCGAGCCTGGGCCCTGTACAGGGCCAAACGATGCTTTGGCGTGAAATACTCCCTCTGCTGATGACCCCTAGTTTTTTTAAGGCCAAGTTGGCCTTGCTTTATAGATGATAACCATACTGGCAATCGCTCGAAAAGATGAGGTCCCATGTACTATGAGTGTCCTCGAAAACTGATGACACGAAAAAATGGGATTTTTAGTGGTTAACGCGCAGGTTTTTGTATTCGGGGGGTTGAATTAAAGTTCTTTTCACCATATCACCATATGGAGACATTCTCCTCTCTGTATGGGGTGAGAAGAACCAATACTTCATCGATTGAGCGGCCCTGACGAAAGCCATATTGATTACCGTTAATCAATCGGTAATCTTCCAGATAAATTAACTGCTTGCTATTTTTTGTTACTCTCCACACCTTTTACGAGTCTCTACACTAGATGATAGCAATAAGCCTGTTGTTAGATCGGAGCTATCACCTTTTTTCGTGGTCGGGTGGATAAGAGTGCTCTTCCAGGAAACTACGCCGAATTAGCAAGAGTACCGAAAGAGGCGCGTAAGCACTGGGCACACACATGCACGGAGCACTAGATGAGTAGATATCTCCAAGGAAGACAGCGAGCCTCCAGCTAGCTGAGCTCGCCTTACAGCTATTTGTCTAAATTTAACGTCAGAAATTGATCTCTGACACCGCGGGATAGTCAGCGGCGTTGTCCTGGGCCCTGGGTCATCCATAGTCGAGTTTGAGGTAAAGAGAGCCCCGTGAGAGGAGTTCGGCTTTCTCTTTCGCCGTATGGATCAAGACGTCATTTCCTTCGCTCAGCGTTGGAAGCGAAGCCCAACTAAAGTTTATAAGTGTAAGTTTTTCCCGCGTAAATTTTGTCTCAACGGGAAATCCTAATGATTATATAGCTTATATGTTGTTTTACAGTATATCAAATCTTTCAGTGAAACTTTCATAAAAATCGGTTCAGTTCAGCTTTTTCAGGAATTAGTTTGGATAAACAAAAAGAAATACAGATACAAATTTCAAGTATTGATATCATTTAATTACCACATAGGTAGGTTTACATGATACCAAAAGAAAAAACACTTGATTTAACACAATTATTTTAAATCACAAACAGTTCAATTTAATTTATATTGACAAATTAGATTTAATATAATTTATATAATAATTATATTAATACATAAATAACTCCTGACCTGTAATCTTTTGGACGTGCATTAATCGGTTCTCATGGTCGGCATAGGCAAAGCTTTCATAGTAGAGGATGAATTCTAATTTTCAACTCTGGATAAAGGCATAGGCAGAATAGCATCCAATATGTATGTAAATGATGTTTGTATGCGAGACCATAGAATGTGTTGTAATAGGAACTACCTTACGAATTTCTAGCCCCTACCGTAGCTCTTTTTTGAGAGGTATACAAATAAATGTGTAGGTACAATAATTTTCTATGGATGCAGACATTTTGTATTTTGTTCTATGATAAAAAAAAACCTAATAAAACAAACTAGATATTTTTATAATATCCTTGTTGCGGTTATTTGAACCAAAATCGACCCAAAATGAATAACAATGACAAAAGCGTTTTTTTTTTTCCATTTATTTTTTTTATATCCTTAACTTCTATAAAATTCTGAATATATGGATTATACAGCATCAGTTCATTTCAGTCTGTATTTCCTACCATATAAATATAAGCTCCTGTGCAAGGTTGAATCAACAACCGCATACACGTTTACCTTATAGCGTTTACCGCAAAATTATTATGTATGTAAATATGAAACTATTGTATTAAAAAGCATTAATGTAAACTGCCAAATATATTGAAATTTAATAGTCTTTAAAAAGATTGTAAGAACATCTTTTGAAAATACGTTTAACAAAGTTACGTACGATAAATAACTTCTGGTTTTCACAATAGACAAAAGAGCTTAATGTCTCAGTGGCAAGATGCTAAGAGCTTGACTTGATGGCTGAATTTGAGATCAAATCTATGTAGCGGCGGTACTTAACACCGCATGTTGTCTGCCAAGATGTATATAGAGCCAATCACTACAATAAATCAAACGATGTCTAATTGCGCTATGATGGCCCCATTGATATTTTATAATTTAAAAATTTTATATTATTATATGTGTTGTTACTAAATAATACTTGCACTTTGAATTGGAACTATACTAGGAGATGCCACATTGTAAATAAATCGTACATAATCAGTTATTTGTTAAATATTTTAACTCATAACTGAAGTTATCTTTAAGTGTAGCTTTACAAAGTAATTTATTGGTTTTATTACAGAATATGCTGCTGCGAGCAGACAAAGTTAAATAAATAATAACATCAAAGGCTTTAATGGAAAAATAGAAGATAAGTTTAAATTTATAAAATATGTGTTTGTCAACTTCGGAATTCACTCCTATCGAATTCCCATCCATTCGACCAGACATATTGCCCTGATATAATGAAAATTAAAACAGTAACCTCGCGGCATCGCCCGCTACAACTTTTTGCTTACAAATTGAATGACTTTTGTGTAATAACCTTATCATTTTAAAGACAATACCAACAAATTTGTAAATATATGTTTATATATCTAATCACTCAGTATCACTCAATCAACTTCACTCTGTATCCCGAACATGGCAGGGAAGGCAGAGGGAATTAGGGAACCTAGTGTTAAGAAACCCAGTTCCACTTCCGTTGCCCACTTTCCGCCGAATTTGAGGCATTGTGTGTTAAGTGGCGGAACTCAACGTCACGTTTGCCTTGTACCAGAGCGAAGAAATAAATAGATTAAATATCTAAATTGAAAATATGAAATACTTCATTTCATTTTCTCGAGTGGAAATCGAACCCACAACCTGTCGGTTACAGACACACGCTTGTCTCGCCATGACATGCCTATATACTTAATCCACCCTATATTATTCAGAATCCATTAGTATACTATGAATTTTAGCTTATATTATAGAACATGTGCTTCACATATCTATGTACCCATCATGCATGAAATCTGAAGTCAGTCATTTGAGAAAATTTAGTAGACAGCCAGCATAGCATTTAGTGCCGTGGTGTCGAGCATTTCAGAGACACGCAGGGTATTTATAAATAATTGTAACGTAAAAGTGACAACTGTGGGTTCTAATTCTACTTTAAGATTACTCCCTCAGACTCAGCTTCACGCTTTATCTCGCACGTGGCAGGGTAGGTAGAGGGAACTTGGGAACTTAGAGTTAAGACACTCTGTTCCACTTTCGTTCCCCTCTTTCCGCTGAATTGAGGCATTACGTGTTAAGTGGTGGAACTCAACGCCGCGTTTTGCCTTGTACCAGAGCGTATATATAAAAAGATAAATATTTAAATTGAAAATATTAAACGAAATATTTCCTTGAGTGGGGATTGAACCAACAACCTGTTGGTTACAGTCGCACACTTGTGCCGCTGCGCCACGACAGGCCTCTAAAGATTACAATTATATTTATATAATAATATTATTTATATATTTATATTTTTTAAGATTACAATAATATTAATTTTATTTATTTATTTATTTACGTATTCTTATACATTCTGTTCAAATAGCTGTTTAATCTAGTTTATACTTAAAAATTATAAACCAGTAGCTCATAATAAACACGTGTAGGCAGTTATTTTAATAATCCTAACTAATATTTAACTATAGAAATAGAATTTCAGAGTCCCTTTTCGTTTATAAATGTTCATAAGAGTCAATTCCCTGGGCCCTCTGCCACTAATTCACTCATATACTTACAAGGTGAGGTTTAGTGACTATAAGCACTAAAGAAAGAAGAAGTGTAGTTATGTCATCCCCTTAAGACACGTTTCTATTGAACTGTTTTAAGAAGGTTGTGGCCTTAAAAACTCCACGGCCGTTTTTCCTATATATAATTTTAAACTATTTTTTCGTTTCAAACTTTGTCCCATACATAGCGGAGTCAGCAGAGGTAAGTAAACCTCTAAGACGTCCATAGCGGTGTAATTCATCACCATCAACCTTATCTGTTAGAGCTTTCTCACTGCTCATAACTGGTAGTAGACATTCCTTTTAAGCTTTGTGGTATTATCTCTATATTAGAGTTAGAATTTTATTTAATAATATAACTCGCTAACTCAGCTAGAATTTCTTTTGGGGAATTAAACGTAACAACAAAAATAACTAGCTATTGTACACAAAATATTCTTTACTAAAATACAAACCAATTACTATTTTCAACTGAATTCAAGATACATGATTTAATAATTTTATATGGAAGATAATCTTTCCGAAGCAGGCAATAATCCTAATGCACACTTTGGTGTCGCATCCAAGTGGCTTCAATGGATTGGCATTTATTTTTATTTATTGTACAACATACGAGCTATTTATTGATTGGATCAATTTCTTGTTTACATTTTATTATATTATACAGGAAAAATGTTGTTGAAAATATTAGTTTCATAATGTAATACAGTAGAGTATGGTTATAATCACAATGTCATCTGTATTTTAAAAACTATATTATCTTTATATAGGGTCCTATAAATTCGAATTAATTAAATAATGTTGCAAGTTTCTACTCATCTCTTAGAGAAATTTAAATTTCAAATTAAAAATAACTAAAATTGTACCAAACTAAAATCACAATATCAACAGTTGCATTTAATAATAAAAGACAAACACTGCTTATTTCTTACATAATTATTTATAAATCTCATTATTTACACAATGTAAAATTGCAGCGATCAGATGAGTCCAATTATCGTTCTGCATAAACATCAACTTAATTAGTTATGGGTGAATTCATTCATACATTCAATAAATGACAGAACTATGCTTTAATAAAAGAATTTTAAATGAAACAACTAAGTATATTATACATCTGTTATATATTTTGAATGAATATGATTTTTTTTTTAAATTTTTCTGGAAGACGCGGACGCGGGGAGCTTAAGGCGGCGACAGAACTTTATACGAACGTATTATATATGTAATGTAAATAAAACACTTGAGTTCACAGTAAGTATTGTATTAGCTTTGTAGCCTAACATGAACTAAACTTGTCATACATAATTCCAACTTACCCACTTAAATTCACTTTATTTTATAACAAAGCAAATAAGTACAATCTACCAAAACAATCCTTTATAATTAATTACTTTCAACTATTTTATATATGACATACCTCCCCAACAAATTAGCTTTACAATAATTTAAAAATCAAAACATGGAGTTACAATCATTCTACACAATCATTATTTTCAACAACTTGTGGTCTTTGATATGGTGACTTTGCACGTACTCTACACTTATTTCTTATTTTCCCTGTGTTATCAGATGTACAAGGAATCCCTAACATATCAGCCCATTCTTTTGCATCCGGTATAGTTATGATCTCTTCCTCTTCACAAATATTGTCCTTGTCATTGCCATCATTGGTAATCATCCATATCTATATCCTCAGTTATATCCTCAGAGGTCAATTTTGGTGATAATTCTTCACCATTACTATTTTCCTTCTCTTCCGTCTGTGTTGCTGCTGGAATCATTTTTACTATTTGATCAATATGCCGATTAATAATCATGCCCTCGCTGGTCTTCACTTTATAACTAGATGGACCTATCTTTTCGTCAATTACACCAGGAAGCCATCTTGGACCAGTCTTGTTATAATTTCTATACATTACTTTCTGATTTACATTAGTTTGTCGTGGTCTTTTTTGATTATTTCTATAAATTTCTTGCTCATTTTTTGTATTTCTCAAATTGTCTGGATGCAAAGTATCTAATAAAGTACGCAGGCGTCTCTTCATTAATAATTCTGATGGGCTTTTATTGGTAGTTACACATGGAGTAGTCCTAAGAGCCAGCAACAAATTAGGAATTCTCACATCCCACGATAAGTTATCCATTTTCCTTAGTTTATCTTTTATCGTTTGAACCATGCGTTCAGCCATCCATTTGTTGCTGGATGATAAGGTGCTGTCGTTACATGTTTAATATTATTAGACTTTAAAAAATTCTGCATATCGTTTGATACAAAAGAAGTGCCATTATCCGATACTAACACTTCACACAAGCCATGGGTTGCAAAAACCGATCTCAACAAACTTATGGCTGTTACAGACGTAGTGTTATTTACTACAAATACTTCAGGCCACCTCGAGTAAGCATCCACCAATATTAAGAAATATTTATTATTATGAGGTCCAGCCCAATCAATATGAATTCTTGACCAGGGTCTGGTAGGCGTAATCCACTCATGTACTACCTTAGGAGGCATATGTCGATTTTCTAAACATTTTGAACAGCTGCCAATCAACAACTCAATATCTTCGTTGAGACCTGGCCACCACACGTAACTTCGGGCGACTGCTTTTGTTTGAACTATACCTGAATGTGCTTTATGTAGGGCTTGTAATACATGTTGTCTAAGTGCACTCGGTATAAATACACGACAACCAAGAAGTATGCAATCGTCTTGCAGTGATAATTCAAGTCTGTGTAACCAAAACGGACGGAGCCCCTTATCGCTAATTTTTGTCGGCCAACCGTGCTTTATATAGTGCACAACCGAACCCAAAGTTCTGTCTTGTTTGTTGCTAATGCAACACCTTCGGCATCATATGGAAAGTCGGCCGGTGTTTCAGCCATTAATAAAATTTCACTCAACAGTTGTTCGGGCTGTTCTGCAACTGGTTGAGGCCATCTACTGAGGCTATCGGCACATCCAATTTGAGGTCCAGGCTTATATACTATTTCATAATTATGAGCAGACAATGCAATAGCTATTCTAGTTAGTCGAGGTGACAGAATCGTTGACATAGGTTTTTAGGATCAAAAATTCCAAGTAGAGGTTTATGGTCTGTAACTATACGAAAACGTCTTGCCATCAGGTAATTATGAAATTTTGTTATGCCAAACATAATAGACGCTGCCTCTTTGTCAAGTTGCGAATAACGCCTTTCATGTGTATGAAGAGTTCTAGATGCCATTGCTATGGGACGTTCCACCATATCTTCCATTTCATGTGACAATACTGCCCCAACTCCATATTCAGAACTGTCGCAGGTGAGTATTAATGGTTTGTTTACGTCGTAGTGTACCAAGGTTATATCGAAGTAAGTAAACATTTAGCCGCTTCAAATGCACTCTGTTCTACTTTTGTCCATTTCCAGCTACTTTTTGCGTCCAATAAACGATGCAAAGGCTCTAACAACGTAGCTTTCTGTGGCATAAATCGCTCATAAAAATTGTAAAGACCAAGAAATGCTTGCAATTCTTTCTTGTCTTTCGGTGCAGGAGTCTTTATTATCGATTCTACTTTACTAGGTGCTGGATGTATACCTTCTGCATCTATCACAAAACCAAGAAATTCTACCTTCTCATGAGCAAACTTACACTTATTTTTATTTAAACGAAGTCCTGCCTTTTCTATTTTATTCAGTACCATGTCTAGCCGTTCTAGCATTTCTAACATTGTCCTTCCACTAATTATTATGTCGTCAATCAATACTGCCACGCCTGGAATACCCGCTAGTAACGAAGTCATTAAGCGTTGGAATATTCCGGGGCACGCTTTAACACCGAATGCTAACCTTTGTACGGTGTATAGGCCTTTACAGGTATTTAATGTAAGTAGTTTTGATGTCTTGTCGTCCACCAATACTTGTGTATATGCTCTATCTAGATCTAATGTTGTAAAGAATCTTCCACCAGCAACTGTGGCAAACACTTCATTAGCCGTAGGCATAGGGTACGTATCTGATTCGGTTGCCTCATTCACTGTACTATCTTATTTCACCAGATTTCTTTACTATAGGGACCACTGGTGTAGCCCACTCCGAAAATGACACTGGACACAAAACTCCTTCTTGTTCTAATCTATATAACTGTCCCAATTAGCCGAGTTTGGATTGTATTCCTCAAATCTTATAGCTTTTTTGTCCATTTTGAATAACTTTTAACTCCTCGTCGCCAATATTATATATGTAATGTAAATAAAACACTTGAGTTCACAGTAAGTATTGTATTAGCTTTGTAGCCTAACATGAACTAAACTTGTCATACATAATTCCAACTTACCCACTTAAATTCACTTTATTTTATAACAAAGCAAATAAGTACAATCTACCAAAACAATCCTTTATAATTAATTACTTTCAACTATTTTATATATGACATAAACTACATAAGTTTAGTCATAAATACTAAAGGTAGATTTTTCTCAAGTTCATTTCTATTTCTGTATCATTCTATAAAATCAGTTCAATGGTTTAGTATCAAAAAGTAGCTCAAAAACAATCACAAATGTCATTTATAACGCAACATTTTATATTTTGCAAATTAAAAAAAATACTATTTGCAATTTGTCATATTTACAGTTTTCCATTTAAACAATTTCAGGAATCTCTCTACAAAGACACTTACATATTTCATCGTGTTCGATGCGATACAGTGTAAATTTAAAACATTGTTTCAGCAAATACCTGACTTGCATGTATTCTATATGAATATCATTTAAGTTGTAGCTTAAATTGTATTATATACTATATAAAATAAAACGATATTTTTATTTTGATTTACTTTTGTTTTTATAGCTCCGTAAAAAACCTATACACATTGTAGAGCATCGTGAAAAACAAAAGGAAAAAGAAATATTGCAATGATGAAGACGTCTACTATAGGTGTTGGCTTCTTTCCAAAATCGGCGTCTCAGTGAACGAAGAAAGACTTGCTGACTATGTAGCTGACATCTTGACATTAATATCAAGATATCAAGTAGTGCCATCGCTACCAATACTGCTGGATGCTCATTTTGAATTCAAATGAATAAGCATTAAACTGACGAATGATCATTTATACTATATAACCAAGTTTAGTAATATTTAATACTTTTTCGGCTCCTTGCTATATTCTGTAGTTGTCTATTTGGAGAGGGCAGTGTGAATAGATGAGCGTTTAAACAGGGTAGACAGAGGGAACTTAGGAACCTGGTACTAAGATACTCCATCCCTTTCCGGTCCCCATTTTCTACCAAATCGGGGCATTGTCTCATCATTATATATCAGAACAAGAAAAATTATAATATTAAAAATTTAATTTCATTTAATCACACGCGTCACGATTATCCTCAAAAGAAAGAAATGTAGACTAAGTAGACCACAGTATTGATATTTTAGTTAAGAAAGCGCTTAATATATGATAACTTTGCTGACCCTAAAGTATTTGTATGTACTTACTTACTCCGGAGCACGAGCTTGAACTGTATTAATATCAATATGGCACATATATCCTTGGCTTACGCTACATCTATGTAGTTAAATGGTTAACACAACTAGTCTTAACCATTTATTTAAATAGATATGTGTATATTTACAATAAAAAACTTTAAATTTTTGACAACCACTTTCTTTTAAATATTGTACCTAATTAAAGATAAGCACTCGTTTTTAGATCCAAACGAAAATAAAAATATAATAACAGAACTTATGAGCTTTGAAATTACCAGTCTTCATTTTAATTTTTCACACTCAAAACATCTTTTCTACCAGAGTACAAAATAATAGAACAAATTAAAGCCACACCACTAATAATATATATGTATATATATATATATATATATATATATATATATATATATATATATATATATATATATATATATATATATATATATATATATATATATATACATATATATATATATATATATATATATATATATATATATATATATATATATATATATATATATATATATATATATATATATATATATATATATATATATAGACTTTTGAACTTATCGGCAAAAAATAAATTAACATCTGTAATAACTTATTTATAAAATTTATTAGAATTGCAAAAGATTTTTTATAAGCATAAACAAACATTAAATATTAAATGCCACGCATTTTCACGATGTTCCTTTAAGAGCCAATCGAAAATACTCTAACAAAATATTAACAGCTTATTAATTTTTGTTTTTACGACTACCATTTGCATTTTCTATTTTTACTATTTTAATATTTTTATTGTGGATTTCAATACTTAGGAAAGAAAACTACTTGTTCATAAAATGTATAAAAATTTGTGTGAACATAATGGCGGCCCACGGCTTCGCCCGCTTAAATTACGCTTTTCTTTTTTTCTACTTATCTCAATTACTTTCTTGTCCTAATAAAATTATCAATTTTAAGACAATATATGTACAATTAAAACTATAATTACAGCCAAATAAATAAAAATAGTGAAAGCAAGATAACCAAATTTAAATTTGGTTACCCGTTTTTAAGATTAGTCAAAAAAAAAAAATTACTATTTTGGACCCTATAACATAAACGTCGTCGTTATTATAATTATTATTATTATTTTAGTAATCATCATAAACGCATAACATATTGGACATAGAACATATCAAATATACATAGATCGATCGAAACTATTTATTTTCTTTTTCTATTTCCAGCTTTGGCTTCATAAATTAATATGTAAATATATATATTTCGCGATTTTCTTAAAATCATATTTATATATTAACCTTACTATGAAAATATCATCTCCTAAATCACTCTTATATAAAGTTTACTCAAATATGCTAAAATTTCGGAAAAATATCGATATAAAATAAAATTAAAAAAGGGAAATTATCGTTAGGGAAACCATTGTTTTTATTTTTAATTTGCTTATAATACATTTAAATATACACATCTATATTAATATTATAATAAAAAGAAAGAGACTCTCGTTGAATTCTGCGTTGATTTAATTTAAAAAAACTTTGTTTTAGACAGTAGATTTACTTTTCTCGAGAAAGGCTATATTAAGTCAAAATAAACTTTTCATTTTATTTACAGTCACAGTCACCCCGGTCACTAAGATTGTGATATATGTCATATATCATACACACGTCTAAGCTCCATATTAGTACGGGATCCCCTGAACTATTTTTACCATTTATTACTAACAAGCTGATTTTTCGTGAGCAGCTTCATTTCGACTAGACGCCCAACTTTTTTCCTTACAACAATTTTGGTAAATGGTAGCTACTAGGGGTAGCAGGGATGAAATGTGTTGATTTGACGAATTTCAAAAAATTATTACTAACTGAATTTTTCTTCGTTAATCGTCAAGATAATTATCTAAATAAACCGAGAAAATATTTGTCCTACAAAATTCAAGGTTTTGTCAAAGAGTCCCCCCTCTCCAACATGTATTATTAACAAGGTCATGAAAAATAATTACTAACCATCTAATTTTTTTCTATTATTTAGGAAGTATTTATGGATCCCGTACTATATGTCCATCGAGCTAGAGCCATAGCTAAAAGTTAGCAAAATCATAAACACAATATAAACTCATATTAAGATATAAGGGTTCTCCGGCTACTTTGTATGGACTTGGGTCGTTTCATCAGACCAAGTAACTTGAATTACCTTAGTTTGTGGCGTTCGTAGTTTGTGATTGGTATAATCGAGGCGATTCGTTACGGTTAGCGGCGAAATTGTTGTTACCACATTGCCCCTACTATTATATTGCATGGAATGAGAAAGTTTTTCTTTCAGGAAACTACGCTTGTTTATTTAATATTACATTAATAGTAGTGAAAAAATATTTATATAACCTATGTCAATTAGAGTATATGATAGTAACCATATTATGTAGTAGACAACTTAAGGTATTAGATTATCCTTTTAAGGTTTTTGTTAACTATAGACAATATTAAAAGTCGATATAAAAGTTTTCAAACGCATCAAATTTAATTCATAACATTGAAACACTTACCTTAAATTTATTTAGTTCTGATAACTCTAGCATTCTGCTAAATGGAGATATATAAATATCGTAAAATGTCCTCAAAGAACACGATAAGAAACAGAATGATATAGAAGTACTAGAAATTTTCTAATAAATTCCTTCTTCATGCCAAGAATTATGCAGACACTGTGATAAAATAATAATATTCTATCTTTGACCAGAGACCAAATTTCTCTGTCGGGAAAGTTTGCAATAGTTAAAACATCTTACTGCGTTTCATATTTGCATTGCAAAAGTTTCATTCATTCAATCAACAAACAATCATCGTCAACTAGATGTTACTAAATAATTTGAAATGTTTAATTTACAAAATGGAAAATTTTCTTTTCGTTATGGCATTAAGCTTATGATCGTAATTTTATTTAAAAACCAAGCTAAGGCTATTGTATAGAAATAAATTATTTTACTTCCGATATTAATTAAATGAGCACCTAACTGATGTAGTCTAATAGTGGAGTATTCCATACACACTTGGTTAAAAAAATCATATTAGTGATTACTTTAAAGACAATAATATTTTTTGCGACTTATCACTATAATCTCACAATTTGCAAAATCTGTCAATTATTTATATCGAAAGCATTTGTCATCTTCATTATAATAAAACAATAAAAAAAGTTGTGTCTGTACATTGATTCTATTTACGAAAAAACAATGTAGGGAAAAAAATTACTTACAGAACAGAAATCCACAATATTCTAAATTTTTGTCTGTACGGGCACAGATTCTAAACTACTGAATCAGTTTAAAAAAAAAGAATGTTGTATATCTTTTTAGTCTGGAAAGAACATGTGCTATATTAGATTTTGAATACTTCCACACCTGATACAGAAGAGCATAATACGAATATAAAACGGTATACGTATATGTGGTTAAATTATTTCAAATTGTTTATTGCCACCGTAATAGCATGTCATGTGAAATGCAGCCGCAATGAACTTATGTACAGTTACAAACCGTCCCCTGATAACCGATAGCTGTTTAACCAATCTGTTTCCGACATTTAGTATCCTTCTATATTAATAGGGATTCCCGCATTAAATTGTCACGATTCTATTGAGCATGACCGATTTAGCTACAGCTTTAGTACTTGCCTAATGGAATGTGGCTTTGAATATATCTTTCTGTATTGTGTGTTAGGAAATGTCTATAAATATTGAAGCATATGATATAAAGTCAATTAAGGACATAGTTATTTGCTTGGATTCATAAATGCAATGTAACGCAAAGAATAATTGTTTCAAGTTGTCGGCATGTTTGTTTTTTCACAATATAACCAGCATGAAAAAGGTAAGTGGAACTTAACACAGTACATTGTGATATTACATGAGCGAGAAAGTAAAAGTAATTAATTCCCATAAGATAGATTCGAACTAACAATTGTCGTTTAAAGTTAAACGCTTTGCGGCTGCGCTGGGACAGCTAAAAGTTTGTGATGAGTCAAATATTGCTTTAATATATATATTATATTATTTTTAAGATTGTTTTGTTAGTCTGTAAGCGGTAAATTAATTTAATGCCCACCAACTTTAACGTATGGGATTTCGATTTGTTAAGAAAAGTGATGTGATTTGAGGCCTGTCGTGGCGCAGCGTGTGATTGTAACCAACAGGTTGTGCGATCCCCACTCGAGGAAATGAAATATTTAATATTTTAAATTGAAACATTTAATGTTTTCATTTCTTCGCTCTGGTACAAGGCAAAACGAGGCGTTGAGTTCCACCACTCAATACGCAATGCCTCAAATTCGGCGGAAAGTGGAGAACAGAAGTATGTGAGTGTCTTAACACTAAGTTCCATACATAACTTAAAACTCGGTATTCTTGAGTCACCTTCCTTTAAATCTAATTTTGAGATACAATATATTTTCGATATTACTCCAATAGCCTTATTTTTACCAGAAGCTCTACGGATCATAACATGCTAGACAGGCAGGTAAAATAACCAACGAAAGGCCTAACAATTAATAAGTAACTATGCTATCTTGTACTATTTTATTAACGTCTCCAGTAACTCCAAATATCTTAATTGCTTAGTAAACATATAAAAATTTAAACGGAAAGATATTGGAGCCCAAGATTGAACTTCTTGGTCCTAAAATAACCTTTACATAAATGCGCTCATAAAGTGCAGGTTCGAATCCCACTACGTTAAAAATTTTCAACTTTAGACACATGTACCTATTTACATAAATTAGGCAATAATTCCTATAATATTTTCCAAATATCATAAAGCTTTAGTAGTAGTTTAGTAATAGTCTCTATCAATTAAACATTCAATTAATACACCTTCTATTTTCTATACCAACTTAATTGCCAATCTACCGCGGCGACTATCAGTTAACCTAAATATTCGTTCGACTGCCGGCGATATTCCATTGGCTAATATTCAAATGGGGTCATAATTAATACAAGCATAGTGAAAATTACTTATTAAGTACTGAAAAATGTATTTGTCAAATCGTGCATAGAGGCACAAACGTGCATCTATAAACAGGTTGCAGGTTCGATCCCAACTCGAGGAAATGAAATATTTAATATTTTCAAATAAAATTATTAATGTTTTCATTTCTTCGCTTTTATAAAACAGTTGTATAAAACAGTCAACAAAATTATATCCGATTGTGTTCCCGTTAGAGTCGTTGCTGATGGTACGTTATCCTTGTTGGTATTCAAGTGCTTTGATTAAGATTATAAGGGAAAAACTTAAATATCATAGGAAAGTCTATGGAGGGATTCGTGATTATAATACATTTAAATTATTAAGAGAAAGGCAAAAAAGGGCTCAACGATATTGCTACAATAACTATATTATTAACTCTGAAGAAAAAATATTACTAAATAGTAAACATTTTTGGTCATTCGTTAAATCTAAAAAGAGCTGTAGTGAATTGCCTGGCACAATGTTTTTGGATGATTCGTCTGCGTCGGATTGTATGGAGATTAGTTCTCTTTTTAATAATTACTTTAAATCTGTTTTTCGATCTAATACCTCCGATATTGATTATGACTTAGCTAACCTTAATATATCTCAATTGTGTCATGGTGGTGTTTCTATTGGAGCTGTCTATATTTCGCCTGGGATCGTGTCGGGTTATCTTGAGAAATTAGATGTTAGTAAAGGTTATGTTATACCCTGACCTTATGTCTCCTTATTTTTTGAAAATGTGTAGTGATAGTCTTGCCCTTCCTTTAGTAGGTCCCTGAGTTCTGAAATTATGCCGCGGTTATGGAAACAATCATTTGTAGTGCCTATTTTCAAGTCTGGCAATAAACATAATATTCGGAATTACAGACCTATATCCAAATTGTGTGTTATTGCCAAATTATTTGAGAAAATTATATACGACTCCATTTTAAGGCCTATAATAATTGAACAGCAGCATGGTTTCATTAACAAAAAATCGACCGAGACTAACTTAAACAAATTTTTGCACCGAGTTCTATCTCATATGGATGGTGGTTGTCCAGTAAACATGGTGTACACCGACTTCTCCAAGGCATTTGATAAAATTTCACATCGTTTATTAATCCGTAGACTTGTAGAGGTCGGTATACATGGCGATCTCCTTCGTTGGTTGATTTCGTATCTTAGAGAGCGGAGTCAGGCTGTGACAGTTAAAGGTTTTTGCTCTTCTTTTGTACCTATTACCTCAGGTGTGCCCCAGGGCTCTCACCTCGGTCCTCTTCGTTTTAATATTTTTATAAGCAACATTAAAGCAACATTTAAGAACTCGGAAATATTATTCTATGCTGACGATATGAAAATTTTTAAACAAATCAACACACAAACAGATTGCGCACTGTTGCAAGATGATCTGAACCGGTTATTTGATTACTGTCTGTGCAATGATATTATTTTGAACATTGATAAGTGCAACGTAATTACTTTTTCCCGTAAACGACTTAACATAAAGTACAATTATTGTTTTGACAATGTAACGATTGAGAGGGTCACTGTGGTGAGGGACCTGGGAGTATACCTTGACTGTAAACTTTTGTTTGACTATCACATTGATCACATAGTAGGTAAGGCTTTTCGAATGCTGGGATTTGTTCTTCGGGTAGCAAAAGATTTTCGCAATAGTGCTCCAGTTTTCACGTTGTACAATGCCTGTGTACATTGATAAAATTGAAAATATTCAAAAGAGGTTTAACAAACTTATTGGTACTAAAGCCAACTACCATCTCAAAAAACGACCTGTTTCGATTTCTTTAAAGGACCGTCGTTTGGCTAGGGACGAGCTTTTCCTTTTTATAGTAGTAAATAAATATATTGATATCCCTTACCTTTTATTTTAAGTAATATTAGTTTGAGATGCCCTCGTCTTCAAGCCCGTAATAAATCACAGTTCTATGTACCTCTTACAAAGACTAAATATGCCGGGAATATCTTTATTTATCTTGCTTGTAGCTCTCATGACAATGTGTTTGGTGATTTTGAAATGTTTGCTATAAATTTAAATAAGTTCAAATCACTTGTCTTGGGAGCTGACTCTAAATGATTTTATTTTATCTAGCTATTTTTGTACAATTCTATGTGAAGACTTCATCAAATAAAAAAAAATAAAATAATATGGCAAAGCGCGGCGTTGATTTCCGCCACTCAACATGAAATGCCTCAAATTCGGCAAAAAGTCGAGACGTGAACGGAGTGTCTTAATAATAAGATCCCATATTCCCTATGTCCACCCTACCCTACCTGTGTGAAGTTGTACTTCAAAATATTTTATAATATTTTATTACTATTAGTTAATACTATTTATCTCAAGATATAGAGAAAGAATTGATATCAAATAGGTCTACGGACCCTTGCACAGAAAATATCAGTCTGGAATGGAAGCCAGCCAGAGAAAATAAATATGAAATAAATAAAATGACGAATGCTCCTAAAATAACACAATCTCTCATAAGTAATAATTTTCTGACTCTTAAGATTAGATTGAATGTGATAGCCTATTATAATCAGTTTAAATTAATATTTTTTATTGAACTTTATTTACAGAACAGTGGTGATTCTAATTCTGACTCTCACTTGTGAAATTTGATTTATTTATAAAAAAGTAACCGTCGTTCAATAATCTGTATTTAGTATAAGGGATATTGCGCATTAAGTGATGTAACTCAACGTCGTGCTTTACCTAATAGATTGCGGGTATCTGATAACAACAGGCACACAAGCCATAAGTTTCGTCCATCAACGCGCAATGCCTACAAAATTCAATTGAAAATGGGAAACGGAAGTGTGTTAAGGGGAATGAAGTGTGAACTTTAACTTCCCAGAGGTTCCCTTTGACTACCCTGCTATGAACAAGACTGGTTTTTTTTAAAAAAAACACATTATTATGTAAATAAGTATATACATATTATAATGTTCAATTCAATTTATTCAAGGCTCGTAATATAATTTGGGATACGTCTTTGATCTGGAGACAGCCTGCGTCTTAGATCTAATATGATTTATTAAAGATACATATTGCGTAACCATAATATACAGTATACATATATATATATATATATATATATATATATATATATATATATATATATATATATATATATATATATATATATATATATATATATATATATATATATATATATATATATATATATATATATATATATATATATATATATATATATATATATATATATATATATATATATATATATATATATATATATATATATATCTATATATATATATATATATATATATATATATATATATATATATATATATATATATATATATATATATATATATATATATATATATATATATATATATATATATATAGGTAGGCATAGGGAACATGGAATCATATTATTAAGACACTCTGTTCCGTTCTCTACTTTTTGCCAAGCTTGAGGCACTTCGTGTTGAGTGGCGGAATTCAACGCCGCCGTGCTTTGCCATGTTATGAAAGCGAAGAAATAGAAACATTAATAATTTTATTTGAAAATATGAAATATTTCATTTCCACGAGTTGGGATCGAACCTGCAATCTGTTGCGGTTACAGATGCACGTTTGTGCCTCTGTGTGCCACAACATGTGCAATTTGGTTTAGAATGACAAAATACATTTTTCAGTACTTAATAAGTAATTTTCACTATTCTTGTATTAATTGTGGCCCCATTTGAATATTAGCCAATGGAATATCGCCGGCAGTCGAACGAATATTTAGGTTAACTGATAGTCGCCGCGGTAGATAGGCAATTAAGTCGGTATAGAAAATAGAAGGTGTATTAATTGAATGTTTAATTGATAGAGACTTTAATTGAATTGTGTCAGAAATTCGAAAATGTTATAAGAATTATTATCTAATTTATGTCAATTCATGTGTCTAAAGTTTTATTTCTCAACAAGTTATTTGTATAATAATGTCTTTGATTTTCGCGATTGTTACACATTTTATATGAAACACTTTTAACCGGACTAATCGCGTATATTTAGTGGTAAACATTTTTGGGAAACCCGACGTTTCGACGTTTATTTACAGAACAGTGGTGATTCTAATTCCGACTCTCACTTGTGAAATTTGATTTATTTATAAAAAAGTAACCGTCGTTCAATAATCTGTATTTAGTATAAGGGATATTGCGCATTAAGTGATGTAACTCAACGTCGTGCTTTACCTAATAGATTGCGGGTATCTGATAACAACAGGCACACAAGCCATAAGTTTCGTCCATCAACGCGCATAAACTGTATTAAAAGACAAGAACAGTAATATTTTCAATATAATCATTTCTGTGACTGAAACCATCTATCCCACTTTAATACATCGGAAAAGAATGGTTTATTTATATTATTTTTTGTTTTTTCAATTTAATTCTTTTTGGTATACTCAAATAAATTGCTATGTTATAAAATGTTACTGTACAATAGAAAACAATGACGATTAATCCGGTTAAAAGTGTTTCATATAAAATATGTAACAATCGCGAAAATCAAAGACAACATTTTATATTTATTAAAAAAATATATTCTTCTATATATAAAGTAAAGGTAATGTAAATAGCCTGAGATAGAACCTATTGGTCCTAAAATAACCTAAAAATATAACATTATGCAAGGCGCGCTCGAAAAGTGCGAGTACAAATCCCGCTACGTTAATATTTTTAAACGTTTTATAAATAAATATTTTTCCTTTCTAATTATAGATTAATACTTAAAAAATAATAAAAATACAAATAACTTAAATGAAACACTTTTAAACGGATTAATCGCGTATATTGAAATCTTTCAATATACGCGATTGATCCGGTTAAAATTCTTTCATTTAAATAACTTGTTGAGAAATAAAACTTTAGACACATGAATTATATATATATATATATATATATATATATATATATATATATATATATATATATATATATATATATATATATATATATATATATATATATATATATATATATATATAGAACTGAGAATGTATATACACAATGCCTATTAGGATAGCTACGTAACTTCTGTAGCGACGCAATTTTAGCCCCTCATTCAAAGGATCTAAGTCACCGTCTTTGCAGTAACTTTTCTTTTGTAGTCTTTGTGGCATCATAAACAGTACAAGCTGTCCCTAAGATATAATATATGTACGATGTTTATATCGACAATTTTTTTCAAACTCTGTACAAATAAACATAAAATGAGCACAAAATATTTTTTACAAATATATTAAAAGAATAAAATCTGATTCACACTATTCCCAAATAACTGAGTGAGCTGAAACCAGCGTATTAACACTAGGTTCCCTTTTTTACCTTTATATTTTTGTATTGTAGCCTTACATTTGTCAAATCACTCAATAAATATATTATCCAATTTTCAGTACATTGCATATTAAATGACAGTACTCAACGCCACATTTTGCTTACATAAGCTGAGAAACTAAAATAACATATTGTTTTATCTTAGAGGGGTGATTAGCTAAATACGTTTTTAAAGTATCCAATTTCGTTTAAAATACCACCCGAAAAGAATACAACATTGACCTTAATTTTATTTTATATCGTAAATAATACACATTCATATTCTCTACTCTCTCTCTCTCAACTCAGCTTCACGCTGTATCCCGCAGATTGCAGGTTAGGTAGAGGGAACTTGGGAACCTAGTGTTAAGACACTTCCGTTTTCCCCTTTCCGCCGAATTTGAGGCATTCCGTGTTGAGTGGCGGTTTTGCCTTGTACCAGAGCGAAGAAGTGAAAACCATTAAATATTTATATTAAAATATTAAATATTTGGTTTCTTCGAGTGCGAATCGAATCCACAGCCTATTGGTTACAATCACTCGCTTGTTCCGCTGCGCCACGATATGCCTAAGATTAACATTCGATAGAATATTTAAATGTTTTTTATCTCTCCTGAGGATGCTAAATAAGCTGTCAGCACGTTTACTCTCTAAGCCCACCATATTGTTTATTATTGAGAGAATTCATTTTTATGTTATAATAACTAGTTAAGTTACTTTTTAGACAACATAAAAAAATATACGTAGCAGAATTTGGAGACCGTCCAATCGTTCTGGCCACCAAGCCATATGATCTCATCACGCTACGTCGAAATTTTAAAACGCTTGTTTCAACTTGTTTATGTTATTACCATCATTGTAGGGAGATAGTGTAAAACAATATATATATATATATATATATATATATATATATATATATATATATATATATATATATATATATATATATATATATATATATATATATATATATATATATATATATATATATATATATATATATATATATATATATATATATATATATATATATATATATATATTATATATATATATATATATAATATATATATATATATATATATATATATATATATATATATATATATATATATATATATATATATATATATATATATATATATAAATATATATATATATATATATATATATATATATATATATATATATATATATATATATATATATATATATATATATATATATATATATATATATATATGTATATATATATAGCTGAATAACTCTATTTTATTTACAAAACTCAATTATTTTCTTGTTTTAATAACATTATCACTTTTAAAACAATATCTATACATTCAAAACTAAAATGTCAGCTAAATTAATAAAAAAATTGGACCAATTAAATTGATGATTAATCTTTTTACAAACAACGAACACTAAATTTTAAAAACAAGTTGCCAAAATGAAATAGTAAAAACTGCATCTAAATCTGATTAGACGTTTCTGAGCCGTTCTTAGGGGCGTAGTAACGCACAGTAAATCAGACAAAAAAAATAAAACAACCACTATTTTGGTTCTATTACATTAATAATTTAAATGTTTTTATATATATTTCATATACAGACTGTTATTGGTAACAGATTAATTTACTTACTAGCTGTTTCCCGCGGCTTTGCCCGCATAGGACTCGATTTATTCCATGAAAGTCACCTGACTTATACCTAAAGCACTTAATTCTCCTTCGCAGAAAATGATGTTTTTTTATATTTAAGAAAAAGTTTATTGTATATTGTTGATATGTTAAACATTATTGGTATATTATCAAGCAATTATCGAAACATTTGTAGTAAAATTCTTTTACTAAGATAACATTGTAAAATTTAACGCTAATCTGATTATTGATCAAATATACTCGTATATTGAGCCATATCTTCCTATAATGTCCGTTTTTGAATGGTCTTCTATAAACTATAAAAGATTTCATTTGGCCGTAAAGGTTTGTTAAAGTTTAGATTTTATTTATATAATCTTAGAATATAAGTGATATTATTTAAAGATTCAGTTACTGCTCACAATTATGTTAACATGAGCTTTAAAGTATTTTTTAGCATAAAAATCATTTAGTTTTAAAGTTACTTTAATAATTATTTTCCATTGAGCCACGTATAGTTTTAATGTACTCAATTTTAGATATTGGTTACAAAATGTTTTACAAATATTTTTTTTCTATATAGTACTGTTAGAAATCAGAAGTATATGTATTTAAAAAACTATTATTTATCTCTTAAAAAGTAATTTTAACAATAAATTAACTAAATAGAAGGAACAAAATCTTAATAATTAAACGACATAATTAAATTACACGACCGGTGTGCACAATACGAACGCTACAAGCTAAGTGGCGTGATGCTTTATAAAGAGAGATGCCTGTAATAATGAGGGTAGTAGCTGATTGCTTAAACAAGTATTAGTGGGGATAGTAGCTGATTGCTTATACGGCCTCTCCTGACATAGTGTCGTCCTCGACACGAGCCTCTTCAGCGGCTGGAACTTGTGCCAGCGCCATCTTCTTCGACGTCTTCGTCCAACAAGGTCAGCGAAAGACCAACCTTAAGCTGGGTTACCAGATCGCTGTGACCAGCGGCGCAAACAACTTCGGTGTCTGGGTTTTCATTCAAAGAAAACATCGGGAGACATGTCCTCGAAGGTGATGCTCTCCAGTGACATGTGTTTGTTATTATGCTCATCTGTAAATCAGTTACGGTTATTGAAACTTAGTTTAGCCTAAGAGGCACCTTCAACATCATCAACATCATCATTCAATCAATTCAAACTTCATCTATCATACACTAGTGGAAATCGTGCATTCTATCACCCTTTAAATAATAACAGAGACGTCTCTTAAAATAAAAAGCTTAGCCTAAGCGCTTTCCTTCACGGTAGTAGACTCCATGCAAGCCACATCTCTTGGTGGTGGGCCACCTGTGGAACTAAAACTAGAACGCCAAGGTAATATACCTGAAGTTCCGTGAACGCCAAGACAGTATGTCTGTAGTTCAATGAACGCCAAGACAATACGTCTGAAGTTCGACGAACGCCAGGGCCAATTGCCCGAAGTTCTACAATAAAACGCCAAGGCTTTTCGCCTGAAGTTCTTAATTAGATGCCAAGGCCTGGAGCCTGAAGTCACAATACTTAACGCCAAGACAGTATGTCTGTAGTTCAATGAACGCCAAGACAATACGTCTGAAGTTCGACGAACGCCAGGGCCAATTGCCCGAAGTTCGACAATAAAACGCCAAGGCTTTACGCCTGAAGTTCTTAATTAGACGCCAAGGCCTGGAGCCTGAAGTCACAATACTTAACGCCAAGACAGTATGTCTGTAGTTCAATGAACGCCAAGACAATACGTCTGAAGTTCGACGAACGCCAGGGCCAATTGCCCGAAGTTCGACAATAAACGCCAAGGCTTTACGCCTGATGTTCTTAATTAGACACCAAGGCCTGGAGCCTGAAGTCACAATACTTAACGCCAAGACAGTATGTCTGTAGTTCAATGAACGCCAAGACAATACGTCTGAAGTTGGGAAATAGACGACAAGGCCTTGGGCCTTAAGTCTCAAAACTGAACGCCAAGGCCAAGCAGGCCTGTAGTTCTTACATCAAACACTCGTTCATACCCTCAAAGAAGGCTGCACATGACTCGGGACATCATTCACCATGCCAAGGCACCATGTATTGTGCCGCTACTTGTGTGGTCTTCCCGTAGCTACCACTGAGTAATTCTAGGTCATAACGTCCGTTCAGTGGAGCTGTCATAACTAGGTAAGGTCTACGTATTCCTGGGTCGCATTTTTCAGTGGACTGTGAGTACTTAATGTCAAAGAACAGTTCGTCAAGTTCGTACTGGCAAGGCTAGCGTCGCAATCGGTGAATTTACGAGAGCTTCGACTTTATGTGGGCTCGGCCGTACCTGACCCTGACTTCCACTTGCCCAAGATATTCAACCTCTATGGTACAAGCACTTACGTACATTTATAGAGAACCCAGCCGTAGTAAGCGTTTGCAGGACGTCTCTTAAGAGGGAACCTTTAAAGACGGTGAAGCTCATGATGAGCACGTCATCAACGTAAACCAGAACCTGACCTGCTTTTATAAAGCGTTGAAGAGTTTTATTAATGATGCGTTAATATACCATCGGTGAGTTTGTTAGTCCATAAGGCATTTTGACATATTCATAGTGGCCCTCTGGAGTAACGAACCCAGTGAGTGGAATCGATTGTTCATGTGGTATTAGCTGATGGAACGCTGTGGCCATATCAAGGCTAGTGAAGAACTTGTAGTTCCCCAGCCAATCGATATGGTCATCGATCAGTGGTAGTGGATACCGATTTTTTACAGTCAATCGATTCAACGCCCTAAAGTCAACACATAGGCGGTCCAAATCATCCTTTTTCTTAACGAGTATGACCGGACTCCCGTACTCTAAGTTTGAATCCCTGATAATTTCTGTTTCTAAAAGATCGTCAATAATTTTGCGAACCCGGAGCTTTTCATCGTAGGAAAGCTTATAGGGTCGGAAAACCACCGGGGTTGTATCTGATAATTCAATATTCATTTCACCGGTGTTAACAGTGGTAGTAGCTGTACCGGTAATAAAAAACTCAGAGAACTCGTTCATTGTTTTAAGCAACGATTCATAACTATCTCCCTTAAGGGGCGTGTTTACCTCAAGACAGTGCGTCGCGTTAATATGAATCGGGGAATCAGTGGACCTAGTCAAATATTGATTATCCTTAGTGCGAATATACACGATACCATCGCGATTCAGTACGTCCGTTCCTACAATACTAAACTCGAGTACTCAATACTAACTCGACTCGATAATTTAACTAAACTCGAGAGTAACGGTCACGTAAGCTTTGACTAATATTTCTTTGTCGCTTATACCCTTTAAAACACAATGGGTAGACTTTGGTTGGCAGGCAAGGTAACTCAGAATATCCGATGAAATGAGCGACACGTTAAGAGCACCACTATCAATAATAGCGTCCCTAGGAATGCCATCCACCACAACAACAACAACATTTGCACCTGCGCCACTAGAATTATTCTCTGTACAAAGGTTAATATTTCTCTCGTTTCGCGGTTGAGAACGATTTTTAGCAAAACAATCTTCTTCCCCGTGACCTGGCTTTTTGCAAAAAGCACAAGTAATACTGTTCGTGTTGCTAGAGGAAAGTATTTTATTATTTACGTTCGGCTTTGAGCGACCATACTGAGTGATATGTCCTTTACGACCACACGAGAAACACTTTTGTTCGTTGCGATTCGGTTGATTAAAATTTTTATTTAATAGGTACTGAAATGTGGGTATCAGTTTTTACACGACTCGGTTTGGTATAGATTGATAAAAACGAAACTATAGTTTCTGGATTTGAAACGGCGTTAGCCGCGGCAGCTCCTACTTGAGGGTTATCAATACCACGGATCACTATTACATTATTAGCTCGTCACTTAAACCATTAACTATTAAACGTAAAAGGGTGCGTGCATATTCCGCATATGTAACGTACTTATCGAATGTGGTATTCATGGTTTCAAAAAGTATGTTGGCGTAATCTAACTTGCGCGGTGATTTGAATTCGCGTTTGAAATTTGTCCATGTGCGATCTGTCGTAACCCACTCGTTTAGCCAAATTTGTGCGTCACCCTTGAGACACGAACAATACGCGATAAGCATTCAGAATCAGTCCAACCATTAGTCACTTGAGCGCGATCAACCTCTTCGCACCATGAGTCTATATTATGAATAGAAAGATCAAAGTTTGATACGAAATAATTGTGTGACCTAATTAATTGCAATGATTTAATAGCTATCAGGGCCCTAGTTGAGCCGGGCATATCTATCTCTAAATAATTTGCTTGTGCTGTAAATGCCTGAGTATTCGATAAATGTTTTGTAGTTCGTGTGACATGGGTACTCACCCGAGGTTCCGGCGTGCAGCATCTAGACACGTTTGATTGTGATGTGTTCAACTCGCCTTCAGTGGTATTACACGTGGCACTGGGATTACAACGCGCTGTTGTTTTTTCTATCGGTGTTAAACGATTCATTATCGAATTCAGTGTATTCTGAATAGACACATTCGTGGTATTTTGCATACGCGGAGATCGAGACCTATTATGGTGGTAACGATGGCGTACACGATTACGACGCGACGTATCACGAGATCGGGCACGACTTATACTTCGTACTCTGCTACGGGAACGGCGGTTATGGTTTGACACATTAGAATACTACTGCGCGAGCGATATCGCGATCTACGCTATGTTAGTTATGGCTAGATCTGCCAGCCGGGTCAAAATAAACACGAAAACTAAAAAAAATGTGCACGAGACTTTGTTCCTCCTTATTGTGGGCAAAAAGTAACTTATCCCACTTCTGATGTTAGAAATCAGAAGTAGATGTATTTAAAAACTATTATTTATCTCTTAAAAAGTAATTTTAACAATAAATTAACTAAATAGAAGGAACAAAATCTTAATAATTAAACGACATAACTAAATTACACGACCGGTGTGCACAATACGAACTGTTACGAGGATTTCGTTTAGAGTCTTTTTAAAAAAAAAGATTTATTGAATATAAAAGATTTATTTATTAACTTTAATTAAAAAATAATAATATGAATAAGGCTCTATTGGCAAGTGTCACGCGCGGATGATGGAAACGAACTGAACTAAAAATTACATTAAGTCTAAAAGACTCGCAAAAATGCTGACATAGGAAAATAGGGAATTATAGGAATAAGGACAATTACATACATAGCTAGTATATAACAGCCCCCGGGGATAAAAGTAAACTTACCCCAGTAGGGTTAAGTTTATGTGACTGTGGTTCGAATTCTAGGTAAGGAAATTGGGGTTCTGGCGGATTCGACAGCAACTTCTGAGAGTTCTGCAGTGTTAGAAATATTAACATGACTTCTTTTAAGAATATTTTGACATTTGCCAGTTTTTACAATAAATTTATAAATGAATATTAAAATTATAATCATTAAAACAATACACATTATAATTGTAATATATGAATAATATTGTCCATATAAAACTATGTGAGGTTTCTTAATTAAACCATCTAACTCCGTTACAATATGATTAATGTCAATATTTTGGGATGAGATAGAATCAAGGTTAATATGGGTTAAATTATAAGTATGAATGTAAGGTTTTGATTTTATAAGTTTTTCAGAGTTACAACAAGAGTCATTTAATAAATTTAAATTTGTTATAATGGGTTGTAAATTAATTATTTTCGTATTTACCGGTATGAACCTTGAGTCTTTATAATATGCGATACAGTTTATCGGTAAACTTAAAATACCCGTGCCGGATATTATTAATTCTGTATTATTTGAATTCTCACAATCAATAGAAAGTTTAGATGGTTTTGAAATTACATATATCCACTTATTATTAGATAAAGGTTGCCATAAATCTAGGTGACCTTGTAGAAACTTAATTTTACAATATGAAGGAACATATTTTAAAACTTTTGAAAATATCTCCGATTCGCAGATCGGTGTAGTTGAACTAGAATAAACATTTTGAATATTACAAATATAATCAAACTTACTTATTAACTTACAGCTACTTAGGTTATCTAACCTACAGTAATATGATCTGTCGCGAGTTATGGCTAAATATTTAATTGAAGGAATTATCGTTGAATAAGTATTATTAATAACAGAAACAGGATAAGGAATATTATGATATAAATAATACATTTTAGTATTTACTAATGGTAATTTTAAAACAAATACAATTTTGTTATCACTATAATACGTGGCAATTTCGGAAACATTCATTAATATGTAAATATTCTCTAAAGATATACTTACAGGAAACTGATGATAATCGGCTACAAATCTATAATTTTCTGCTAGCTCATTAAACAATTTTTTAGGTGTTATTATGGATGGATATAAAATATTCGTTTTTCCAAACATAATTCCATTTATTACATCTTCTAATTTAAAAGATAAAGTTAACAATGTACTTTCTATCGTGTTTAAAATTTCATTTATTTTTGATTTTAAATATAAATTATCTGACAACAAACTTAAATTATGTTGGGCGCGAGATAGAGCGTCAATTGCATTATGCAAATGAGCAACAGTTAACTGTTGCTCATTTGCATTAAACTTCTTTAACGTATCTTTCGTGGACGAAAGAGTAGAAGTACTAACTAATATATTTTCTTTCATTAATTTAGATATCTGTGTTTGGTCATTTTCCACAGTTTCAATGGCTTTACTGTATCGAATGGCATCATTTTCATCCATAGTACCAAAAAGATGCTTAAAAACGGTACCAACACCACTAAACCAAGCAGACCTTTTTGATCTAAATTCAATTAAATGTGAAATTGATTCGAAGTCACGAATTATGTCATTATATCTAACTAAAAGTGACTGATGCATCTTAAGACATTCGATATCAGTGTACAGAGCACTTTGTTTACATAATAACTGAGAGGTACTTATCACACCGTTCAAGTTTTTAATTTGCGGATCCATGTATGAAATGTCTATTGGAATTAGTACGTTTAAATAACCATCTATTAGTTTAATTGACCCGATGGGGTCGAAATATATACCGGAAGTATTTGTAGACGTTTTGATGAAGGCTTCCTGTGCAGAAGACAGAAAACTGCAAGCAAGCAATTTAATTTAACTTAATTAGGATATACTACTTTATTAGGATATTTAATTATTAATATTATATTATTTACTTTAAGATAAGAGAGATAAAAATACTTAAAAGAGTATATTATATATGTAAATTAAATGTATAAACTTAACTAATTACCGAGCTAATTTGACCTCATCGAAATGATGGGTGACGTGTCGTCTATTTATTAAAAGAGTTAAACTATTTCTCCCATTTACTTTTATTATTTTATACGGTCCCTTCCATACTGGGGAAAGACCTTTACGCAACCGGACATGGTTTTTCAAATAAACATACTCACCAGCGTGGTAACTTGTTGGGCGAGTATGCTTGTCGTAATAAGCTTTGGAGGATTCCTTAGATTTATTTATAAAGTCAATAGCTCTATCACGAGTATATTTGAGACGATGTTGTAACATTCTAACATAGTCCGAGTATGTGGCGCTTGAAGCAGATTCATAAATTGAATTTGGCAAAATTGGCTTATGGCCGAATAGAAGTTCATATGGAGAATAGTTAGTAGTAGAATGAATTGCTGTGTTATAAGCTAGCATAGCTGTATATACATATCTAGGCCAATTATCCTGTTTTTCAGACACATAAGATTTAAGGTATTCTTTTAATGTAGAATGACTTCGCTCTAAGGCGCCTTGTGTCTGAGGGTGATAAGGAGATGACCATAATTGTTTAACTTTCAGGAATTTACAGGTTTCTTTGAACATATCTGAAGTGAAGTTTGTGCCTTGATCTGTTAGAATAGTTTTTGGAATGCCAAATAATGATATAAAATGAAGTAAACAATCGCTGGTTTCTTCCGCTGTGGTACTACGTATAGGATATGCTATTGAATATTTTGTTAAATCATCCTGAAGAGTAAGAATGTATTTAACTTTTGCAGTGCCAGACTCAGGGAGTGGCCCTACAATGTCGAGAGAAAGTCTTTCGAAAGGAGAAGTAGATGTACTGGTTATTTGCATTGGTGCTCGATTACTTTTTCTAAGAGCTTTATTAGTTTGACAAGAAGTACAATCTCTGACATAGTTCTCTATTTCACTACGCATATTTTTCCAGTAATATTGTTCACGGATTTTATTATACATTCTAGTAGCACCAAGGTGTCCAGCAACTGGAATATCATGATTTTCACGTAAGAGTTTTAATACTTCTGAGGGACTGGGATAATATATTTTATTACGATATACATTAATTTCAATGTTAGTGTTATGGAATAAATGTGTTATTATGTTATAGATTTTAATGTATGTATATTTATCAAACGGGTTTTTGAAATCAGTAATACTTATTTCATTTATAGGTTCAATTTCATTTATAAGATAATCTTTAATATTTTTTATAGATTCAAAGATTTCACTATAAGTGCAGGTATCGAAGTGATGTACCTTAGTAAAAAGAAAATAATATTCTTTGCTGTTATGAATAAGCTTTTTAAAAGAGAGTAATGTTCTCTCTGAATTAATAAACGATTCCGAATCTGGTGAATTTGACAATATCTCCTGAACGTATGGGTTAGATTCATCCAGGTCGAGGGATGTAGGTATAATTAGGATTTTGTTTCGGCTTTTCAGTATACTATCATTATGTTCAATGATTTTTGTAGTATATTTTACCGTTGACGGAATTTTTAAATATTTCGTGTAATTATTAGCCGACTCAGATAAGTTTTCAATAGGATGATTTTTTACATTTGGGTTTTGAACATTTACATTTTCAGGTTCAACAGAAGTAGCGGAATTAGCGTCACCAAGAGGGGAAATTCCTACATGGCTAGGGGAGTTCGTAATTTGAGGGTTAATTACAGGACCAGGGTATTGAATATTAGGATTATGATCATTACTTTCACCTAATATCTCTGAGAGAGAAGATGGATTAATATCCTCAACCACAGGGGGATTAAAAGGGGCAGGTAAGTTATCTGGACTTGGGAGAGAAAGAGGGCTAAAATCAGCTGATTCTGCATTAAAAGGACTGATATCTAATAGACCGAGGTCAATTAAATCATTTTGAGGTGAGTTTTCAGGATTTTCAGGTAAAACAGGATTAACAGGATATCGAGAAAGCGCATCAGCGGCTGAATTTAACTTACCCTTTCGATATACGATTTCGTATTCAAATTCCTGTAACTGAAGTCGCCATCTTTGCAATTTGCTACTGGGGTCAGTGTGATTAAAAAGCCACTTTAATGGACGATGATCCGTTATGATGACAAACTTCCTACCAAATAAATAAGGTCTGAACATTTTACATCCGCAAACTATTGCTAAACGTTCTTTCTCTGTGGTGCTATAGTTGACTTCACATTTATTCAACGTCCTAGATGCATAAGCTATAGGATGATCCTTTCCTACAGGACCTTGGGACAGAATGGCGGATATCGCGTAATTAGATGCATCACAAGTCAGGTTGAATGGTTTTGTGAAATCGGGATAAATAAGAACTGGAGCTGTGATTAACTTATCTTTAAGTTTTTCGAAGGCTAATTGCTGTTCATTTGTCCACACAAAAGGAGTATCTTTCTTTAAAAGTAATGTTAAGGGCTTAGAGTATTTAGAAAATTCTGGTATAAACCGCCTATAATAGGATATGAGACCTAGAAAGGATTTAATGTCCTTTGGACATTTTGGAACAGGGAACTCTTGGACTGAACTTATTTTATTTGGATCAGGTTTTAATCCATTTTCAGTAATTATATGTCCAAGGTAACCGACTTCTTTGCGTAGAAATTCGCACTTATCAGGCTGGAGCTTGAGGTTAAAAGCTCGTAATTTTTGAAAGACTTTAGTAAGATTCTCAATATGACTTTGTAAGTCATGGGAATATATAACGATGTCGTCAAGGTAGACGAAACATCTTTCACCCTGGAGACCTGTGAGAACATTGTTCATTAAGCGTTGGAAAGTAGAGGGTGCATTTTTAAGCCCGAATGGCATTCTTGTGAATTCAAAGTGTCCTTGAGGAACACTGAAAGCGGTTTTACAAGCATCCTGAGGAGACATATTTATTTGGTGAAACCTTGACGCAAGGTCAAGTGTTGAAAAATATTTGGAATTGCCTAACTGATCTAAAATTTCTATAATATTTGGAATTGGATAAGTTTCACCAATAGTAATATCATTTAGCTTCCTGTAATCTATTACGATGCGCCATTTCTTCTGACCAGAAGCATCTATCTTCTTAGGAACTATCCATATAGGAGAAGACCAGGGAGAAGGAAGGTTGAATAATTTTTTGATCCAACATTTTCTGGATTTGGGAATTGACTTCCTGCTTGTGGACTTCGGGAAACCTATACGATTTAACGTTAATAGGTTGGTCAGAAGATGTGCGTATCTCATGGTGAATAGCATCAGTAGAGGTAAGAATGTCGTTTGGAAGATGAAAAATGTCGGAAAATTTGGCACACACGTCCTGAAGGACATCGCGTTCTTCAGAATTCAAGTGTGAAACGCGAAGAAGTTCAAGAACCTCATTGGTTCTTTCTAAACACGACTGGTTGGTGTCGTAAGACTGGAAAGAGTGATAATCTATAGGGTGTAAAGTTAGTGAAAGATTTGAATTTAAATTCACTGGTTTTTCTGATGTATTTAAAACGGTAAGATTCACTCGGTTATTATCCTTGACTTTCACTAAACAATTGGCAATAATAAGTGTTTCACTTAAATGCTGGTCGAGAATAAGACCTTCTTTTAATTCAGGATTAGTAACTGTACATTCTACTGTGATTTCTGACCTTGGTGGAATTTCGTAAGTTGGGTCAGTGAAGTTAAGTTTTATCTTGGCGTTATTTAAATTAAGGACATTTTGATTATAATTGATTGCACAATGGAAAAAGGTGAGTAGATCATTACCTATGATGCCGTCATAAGGTAATTGTAATTCTTTTACTACATGAAATTTAAATTTTATTAATTCATTTTCAAATTTAAGATTTAATAAAAAATTACCTATAGTGGGTATAGCATTTTCTTGACTATCTATGCCTTTTAAATTAATAATATCGTTTTCCAATTTCAATTTAGAGTAATATGGAATTGAAGATTGTTTTAGAAGACAGACGGATGATCCTGTATCAATTAAGAACGTAAGAGGCTTATTAGAAATGGATGTCTGCACAACTATATGGGGTAGAGATATTTTATATGGTATACAGGATATCTTGTATACTTTGGTTTCATGATTTCTTGAGAGAGTTTGGGTGCTTACTTGGGGCTGGTTACCCGTGTGACCCTTGGCTATAGAAGTTTGGACACATGTTTGGGGCTGGTTACCCGTGTGGTCCCTGGATATAGAAACTTGGACACTTGCTTGGGGCTGGTTACCCGTGTGGTCCTTGGATTTATAAACTTGGACACTTGCTTGGGGCTGGTTACCCGTGTGGTCCTTGGATTTAGAAACTTGGACACTTGCTTGGGGCTGGTCACCCGTGTGGTCCTTGGATTTAGAAACTTGGACACTTGCTTGGGGCTGGTTACCCGTGTGGTCCTTGGATTTAGAAAAGGTGTCATTGAATTTTATGGGTATAGTAGAAGGCTGAGATTTGGGTCTCACGAGACACCTCCGTGAGCCCATTGTTAGTTTAAATTATCCTGGAATTGGGTATCATCTGTGCTAGAAGATGGTATTTGAGAATTATAAAATGCGTCGTCACTGACAATGCAATTAACTCGTGACGGCTTACTAAATTCCTGTCTAGGACGCTGTGAATATTGAGGTATTGAAGAAACCTTGAATTTGTTATTATTATACTCTCTTTTCCTGCAATTTTCAATTACATGACCATTGGTTTTACAATATCGACAAAACAAAGATTGATAATTTTGACTAGACTGATGTGGATTTTGAGGTTTTGGACTATTATTCGGAGCTGAGAACCTAGGATGTTGTGGTTTAATAGGAAACCGTTGATTTGTTACATTGCCACTATGAGGATTACGTTTATTGAAAAAAGCTAAAATCTTTTCTTCGGATGCTGCGAAATTAATTGCTTCATTTAGATTACTTGGATTCTTACTGCGGACTAGATTAGAAATTTCCGGCTTAAGGCCTAGTAAAAATGAATTAAGTGCTAAATCCTCCATAGCTGCTGTTCGTCCAATTAATTCTATATCCTGTTTGTTAGATAAAGTAATTTCGGTTAGTAATTTAGATAAACTAGTTTCAACACGTAGTGCAAATTGGTTAACGGGTTCGTTATTTGACTGCCGACACTCCTGTAGGTCAGTTAAGAGATGGGCATAGTGTTTCCTCTCTCCGAATTGTGTTTTTAAGAAGGAACTTAGTTGTTCCCAGTCTTCGAATTCTTTAATAGAACAGGCTACCTCGGCTTTGCCATCGAGTTGAGATAAAATATATTTAAATAAAATTGATTTCTGGCCTTCACTAGCTAGGCTGATTGCATTGTCACAATTTGTTAAAAATGAATTTAATTTCTCTCGTGTGCCATCAAAAGGTTTAATAAATTTAAATAGGGTTGCGATTGTTAATGATTCTACTTTTTCCGACTTAACTTTTGATTCCTTGATAGACATTTTATACAAAGTAAATAAAATTTAGTAATAAAAATATAAATTCAAGATACGGTGTAATAGGCGGATGTACAATGGCGCTTAGTCGCAATTAAGACTAGGTGGTCTGATAAGCGACGCTACTTAATAACAATAATATTACTTTATATTTATTACACTTTTTTGACTTAATATTGTTTTATATAGATAATTATAACAGGCAATTATTAATTTATATATTTATATTAGCGTTAAAAACACAAATCACACACTAGATTCTTGAGAAAACTTCGAAGCTGATGAATAAAACAGGACTTACAGTAGACTGCATATTGTAGAGATGAACAGGAACATACTGGACTGGATACAGCGTCGAATTCGGCAGAACGTAATATTTAGCACAGATGCACAGGAATCAGTTCGACAGGATAATGCGTCGATAATTTATGAAATAGGGTATCGTAGAATGAGTTCGTTTTGAGCACTTTTGACACTCGCGAAAAGTATGTTAATTTTCACTTTTTCACTATGTTTTTGCGTTTTGAAAAGCGAGCCTGATCGAAGACGTACCAGGGATACCTTCACCATCGGTATCCCACCGCTGCCACCAAATTTGTTACGAGGATTTCGTTTAGAGTCTTTTTTAAAAAAAAGATTTATTGAATATAAAAGATTTATTTATTAACTTTAATTAAAAAATAATAATATGAATAAGGCTCTATTGGCAAGTGTCACGCGCGGATGATGGAAACGAACTGAACTAAAAATTACATTAAGTCTAAAAGACTCGCAAAAATGCTGACATAGGAAAATAGGGAATTATAGGAATAAGGACAATTACATACATTGCTAGTATATAACAGCACGCTACGAGCTAAGTGGCGCGATGCTTTATAAAGAGAGATGCCTGTAATAATGAGGGTAGTAGCTGATTGCTTAAACAAGTATTAGTGGGGGTAGTAGCTGATTGCTTATAGTACTATATCGGCAGTTTTCCTCTCAGGGCCAAATATATACAGACCTGAAACAACCAATCGCAAAGCAAGTTCTCACAGGGAATTAAATACGTTACAATAAAATAATAAGACGTATAAAAGTGGTATGCGTGGTAAAACCACGATTTCAACAGCACCACACCCTCTGAGAACATTCCACTTCAGAAATATTTACTCACAATATTTTGACTTTAAGTCGAGTTCCATTGCATAGTTTCAGCAGAGTGAAATTTTTCATCAGTATTACCGGAGCACTCACTTTAAGTGTTATTTTCTGAGCAGGGAGACCACCAGCTGATAATGAATTGAACATATTGACAGGAATACTGATCTGACCAATCTCTTCAAGAAAAAGACCTTCCGCAACTTTTAGTAATAATTCACAAAATTCTTGATTTGAACATGAATAACTATCAAGCTCAGCTCAGGAGGCAATCCTGAAACAATTTTGCTTTATCCAATTTCGTGTAACAGAACATGTTAGTATTTTTATTCTGACCAAATTGATTGGGATTTTTAGCATTGTACCCTTGTCAGATGGTTAGCATATACATTTTTAGTGCCTCCTGGAGCATCTAAGAAAAACAGCTTCCTTTTTTACTTAAGGAACCACCTTACACAATGTTTATCTTTGTTCTAGTGTAAATTTAAATGCGCTCTAATTAATGATAGTAGTCAAATCAATAAAACGATGTGTGTTTTTTTATATCTTCTCGATTAGTGCCTGTTGGACAGGATTCTGCTAAGGGATCCAATCGAAAATACAATATCTTATATGGAACGGGATTTATTGATTGCTCTTTCATCCAATGGTCTCATATACCTTCCCCATTTCGCCTAAGCCTAATCAGCTGATAAAAATGTTTAGTTCTTTTTTTATATGAGATGGCACAATTAATAAAAATAATAGCGAATAACTGCCGTAAACTTCTGAGACTGTTGACGAAGGATGCTTAATAGTTTTTAAAAAGGAAAAAGAAATTGGTCACCCAATAAATTAGGATATACTATGTATACTCTGCCAAAAGCAGCATCTGGCCACAGTATTTTTTTTCTTCTGACATTGTTTTATCAGTCACTTTCAACGAATACTTTATATAATCGGTGGATTTTGACGATAACTTATAATAAAATATATATAATAGACTTCGTATCGCCTCTGAGCCAAAAGTTGTACTAATTAGTAATCTTCAAATGCTTCTAAATGAAAACAATATGACGGCGCTTCCCTTCTCTCTCTTGCGTAGTATGCATCACTTACGTTTGTCGTGTTTATGTTTTTTTTCTTTATGCTTCTTTCGGAAAAAAAATTATATGCAAACACCCTTATTTACTTCAAAATATGTTTGATTTTTGCGATTATTATTCATTTTAAATTAAACAAATTTAACCGAATTTGAACGAATGGCTTAGTTGGTTAGAGCGCTGGAACGGTATTGCAGAGGCGCGGGTTCAAATCCTGCTTCGTTCAAAATTTTTATACGCTTTTTAAATTTAAGTTTAGTAAATTTAACCGGATTAATTTGAAATACCCTATAAATCGTTAAACACTCGGTATATGTGATTAATCCGATTATTATTACTTTTTTTCATTTAAAATATTTTTTACTTTTTAAATGTAGTATAAAAAAATAAAATTGGCGTTCATGGCGTTATTTTTTTTCTCTACCTTATCAAAGAAAGTATATTTCCTATCACCACTAACACTTCGTTATACCACTTTATCTCCAAGAAAATCTTTTTCATTGCACCAGCATCTTTAGTTTTAGGAGTCAAAATAGCGCGTTCACATAAATAAAATTTTTCAGAATTGGTATCTTATAAAAAAATTAATTAATAAGTTCCATCTCGGATCTGACTACTTTGCCAAGTATTTAAAAAAATCTAATCTGACCAATCTCTTCAAGAAGGAAACCTTCTTCAATTTTTAATAACAACCACCAATTTGTGTAACCACCACCAACCAAAATATAGTTGATTGACAGCTTTAGATTTTTCGTCTGAGTATTTCCCTAGTAAGAATATTTCAAAGAGGCGTTAATTTTATCAGCCCTAGTCACTCGATTTAAAACTGGTACAGTTTGTCTGAAATCACTTGAGAATAAAATTATAATACTGTTCAATGGCCTGTCATCTCGATGAATGTTTTCCCGCAACGTTCTATCAACGGCCTCTGTGACTTTTTTATGAGACATGGTAGGCTCATCCCATACGATAAGACATCCATACAGAAACAATTTGGCTTTGCCTGACAAAATAAAAATGTTTCTGTATTGATTGCCTTATCTCATGTAACAGAAAGTGTTGGTGTTTTTGTTCTGTTTGAATCGATTGGGATTTTAAACATTGTGTGTGCCGTCTTTCCGCCAGGAAGTAATTTGGCAGCAATACCTGAACACTTCAAGAGCGATCTTCTTTTGTCGTTTCAGTTCAGCTAGAATTACTCTGATCTGATAAGTTTTTCCAGTGCCTTCTGGCGCATCTAAGAAAAACAGTTCCGTAACTTAAGGCACAATTGGACCACTATATTAAATATTTATCTTTGTTTGATTATAAATTTGGATGCGCTCTCATTAACTGTAGTAGTGGACCGGTAAGACGATGCTAAAGGAACAGATAGACCGTAGTCAATAAGAGAATTGCTTACAATCGAAAACACAATATCTTGTAAAGAACAAAGGGTCTTCTAATAAAAATGTTTTGTATTCATCCCACAATCTTGAAGGATTGAGATTGCACAAAATACTAACATTATAACAGATAACTGCCCTAAACTACTTTTTTATCTACCTTTTACCTAACTTTTTCCTAGTGGATACAGTCTGACTATCATAAATTTACAACTAGTAAAAGTGAAATATTCTGGAGAAAAATATTCTGGAGAAAAATAAAATTTATAATAATCTCACAAATGTCAAAAATTAAAAATTATGAAAATTAGGAGGGTTAATCTGAAAAGCAGTTATGGCAAACATAAGAAAGTTCCCCAAAGTTGTAAGCTTCATGAGCTCAGTTTTTGCATTCTAAACACTTTACCCAATTTTTCTTTGGCTCTGCTATTCGAATATGGCTCTAAACAACAAATGCAGTAGGAATCTTCTTCTTCTTCACTGTCTTTGTTTTCTTTTTCCTTATTGTTTTTTTTTTATTTTTTTAGTTGTAGTTGCTGGTTTTGATTTTATTCTTGATTTTATTTCATTAAAGTTAGCATCGTGATAGTATTAAGTGCATCTTTAGATATCACCAAATTAAGGGAATCCTGATCAAGGTTATCTGAAGACTTAGGTAGATCTGTTTCGTTGCTGATTTGAGGAGGTGGATATCCAACTGTAGGAGCAGTCCCTGTTTCGTTAGCTTCATAAGCAGTTTTTTTTTAAGTTCTGTAGGGAAGTGTGGTTCACATTATAACTCGAAGCGGCGTCATGAAGAATTTTCTGCCGCAAAGTTACTTCTTCTGCTGCCAGGTCATATATTTCACTCACTGTACCTCTGTCAGTCTTCCTTTTATAATCAGTAGGCATTTTGAACAAAATAAATAAATGAACTTAGCATTTACTCGTATATTAATTAGGCACCACTCGTCACTTTCAAATAAAAAACGAGGAGAGTTGAAACAGCTTGTTTCAATTCTCCTCAGTAAAAAAATACCTTCCATTTTTGGTTTAATTCATGATAACGAAGCAAATATATAAAAATCAATTGTTCTAAATATATTCAATGAATGTTTAGTAATGGGCTTTCAAAACACATATAACTCAAATAAAAATGTGTAACTTTTTTAAGAATATAAGCATCATAATAAAGCATGAAATACTTACATTTTAAGATTTTTTACATACAGCACACAGAATTCCACAACTATTCGATGCACACCATCGACGCAAACTAATATGTCCACGGGCCAGGGAAAACAATTAAAACCCTATGTTGACAACTCGGTAACGGCTTTAAGTCCCAGGAAACCGGTACTGTTTCAAATCACCTCTGTTTCAAATTACCTCGGTCTCCTCTATTTTTAATAGGAATAAAAGATATTTGTCAAGTTGCACATCATTAATTAATGCCGCATTTTCTTATTTATGAGTTTATGGGATGTTCCATACTTTCGTTTTTAATATGTCAATGTAAAGTGCTCAACTTGTTACAACATTATTTCATGACTTGTTATACCTGAACTGGACCGTTATGATTGTTCATGGGAAATTCTATATCTTCGTTTTGAATATATCAATGTAAAATGCTCATCACGCTCAATAACTTTTGTTACTCAACTCAGCTTCACGCTGTAACCCGCACATGGCAGGGTAGCCAGAGGGAACTTGGGAACCTAGTGTTAAGACACTCCGTTCCATCGCTCCCCACTTTCCGCCGAATTTGAGGCATTGCGAGTTGAGTGGCGGAACTCAACGCCGCGTTTTGACTTGTACCATAGCGAAAAAATGAAAACATTAAATATTTGAATATAATAACTTTTATTTAAACATCATTTTATCATTTCTTATACTTTAGCTGGACTGTTATGATTGTACATGAGATGTTCTAGATGTTTGATCTCAGTATGTCAATGCAAAATGCTCTCCACGCTCAATATATTTGTTAAGACAGTATCTCAATATTTCTTATAATGCAACTTGACTGTTAAGGTTGTTCGTCAGATGTTCCAGATCTTCAATTATAATATACCATTGTAAAGTGCTCATCACTCTCTACAACTTATGTTATGGACGTATTTAAATATTTCTCAAAGTTTATCTGGACTCATGCTCTTCCTCATCAGGTTTGGAAGCATTTGAAATCAAATATAGCCTATGTCCTGCCCAGACCAAATAGCTATACAACAGAATAAAAATAATTGAAATCGGTCCAGTGGCTTAGAAAATGTGCTGGTACAAACAGACAGTCAAAAGTTCTAAAAATTGTAGATTCGTTTTCTATTAGTTATTTTACATTATGTTTTCATAAATAGATTCAATGACACGACTCTTTTACTGTTCTATTATATTAATAGATAATTAAAAGTTTCATTCAAATAAATATCTAAAAAGTATGTTTAAAAATCTACTTACTATATTAAAAAATATTTCATTTACACATGTTCTGTCATACAAAGAGTGTGGTACCATGGTTTAAAATAAAAACGAACGAAACAAATACGCTGGTACGTTGACACGATTTCAGCGATTCTCGTTTTTTGACAACTTCTAACTACTGTCAGGGGCAACGTGAAAAAGTTATATTGAGTATTTTTTAAATACTAAAAATTAATTGACATATGTCTATATATTTTTAAACAAAGTAAAAATTGTGTGTTGTGGCACACATTGGCACAGCGTGACAGTGAACATATCGGCTGTACGTTCGATATCTATTCGGGTAACGAATTTATTTTATTATTATAGGATCATTTATTATATATTTATTATAGGATCATTTATTAATTATGTTCGAAACTATTCAAAATTGTTTAAAAAGTATGTTCCAAGGCAAAATCTTTACATATAAGAAACAAAATAAAAAAATCCTCTGATAAAATTAAAATGACATGGAACATAATAAATTATGAAACTGGAAATACAAAGAATTGCAATTATGAATTTAAATTTGACAATGGTGTAACTAGCTGCGATCACGAAGTTGCTAGTGTTTTTGAAAATTTTTTTTGCTGACGTTCCAGTTTCCACAACCAAAACCCTTATAGCTTCCACAACTGTCGCTGAATCATTGCTAAAGGAGTGCGTTGACAAATGTAATATTGACTTTAAATTTCACTCATTAAAACATTCAAGACCATATATATCAAGAAAACATCAGATGGGGTATTTCTGTCAAATAGATTAGTTCTATAATAGACGCTGTTTCTCCTCATCTTGCTGATATATTTAACAATTCTATAGAGTATGATGTGTTACCTGACCTAATGAAATTTAGTAAAATCATACCTATATTTAAATCGGGTAGTACATCCGATCCTAACAATTTTAGACCTACTCGTAAATCGTTACCTTCATTTAGTAAAATTTTAATACATTTGAATTATCATAAATGCAAAATAAACAATATGGTTTTACTATGGGGCGCTCTACTACCGATGCTGGTATTATTCTCTTAAAGAATATTTATGAGGCATGGGAAGGATTTAGGAATTGGAGCAGAGGAAGTGGAACGAGTCGATAAATTTACATACCTCGGGAGCGTCGTGTCAGAGACTGGGGGTACTGAAGATGACATCACTTCTCGGATTGCCAAAGCTAGAGGTGCTTTCGCACAACTTCAACTTGTATGGCAGTCAAGGAAACTGACTCGAAGGGTCAAAATTAAAATATTCGGGTCCAATGTGAAATCCATGCTGCATTATGGGTGCGAGACTTGGAAAGTCACCAAAGCCATCTCGCAGCGTCTTCAGGTCTTCGTCAACCGTTGTCTTCGCCAGATTCTCGGTATTTACTGGCCCGAGAAGATCACCAACGAGCAACTGTTGGAACGTTGCCAACAATCCCCGATCGACCAGCAGATCAAGCGCCGGAAGTGGAACTGGATTGGCTACACTCTCCGAAGGGACCCCGATCACATCCCTAAATAGGCTCTGGATTGGAACCCCCAAGGAAGACGCAAACGTCGTCGCCCCAAGCAAACCTGGCGGCGCACTGTAACGGATGAGGCGAAGAAAATCGGCAAGACTTGGAGCGAAATCAAACGCGAAGCTGAAGATAGGACAGTATGGAGGATATATATATATATATATATATATATATATATATATATATATATATATATATATATATATATATATATATATATATATATATATATATATATATTTCAGTTTCACATATTGTTTAGCTAAGTAGGAAGTAATGAGATTATCCTAGTAAATTACTAGTATGATACTAATAAGTCCTGCTCTTCCATAAAACATTATACGATAATTGTAGAAACGAAAATAAACAAAAAACAAATTACATTTATAACTAAGTTTAAAACTAACATAAAATAAAAAAAAACACAAAAATGAATGTAATAAGAGCAAGCCTGTGTCTGTGTGTGTGTGTTCACCGTTGCATTAAGGATTCTGTAGTCTCATAATTTAAACTTTACAGCCAAGTTGTCAATAGAGTTTTATATCCAAAAAGATTTAAATAATTTATGTTTAATTTGATTTATTGCGTTATATAAATACGTCGACTAGTTTGCAAATTGGCTGTTACCCAACTTAGTTGTCATCAGAGAAATATACGTTATGGTCTTCTTTTTTTAGGTTTTTCTAAGTTAGTCGACAGGGCAACAGTTCCTATATATTATATATATATATATATATAGTATATATATATATATATATATATATATATATATATATATATATATATATATATATATATATATATATATATATATATATATATATATATATATATATATATACATATATATATACATATATATATATACATATATATATATATATATATATATATATATATATATATATATATATATATATATATATATATATATATATATATATATATATATATATTTATTATCATGAACGAACAGTTGAACAATGTAATCCTGTTAGGTTTCAGTTTTTTTCTTTTGAGACACAGAACCCTAAAAATATGGATAACTATACAATATAACAATATTTTTCATGAAACGACGTACAACACTGATAAGATCTTGAATATATAGCGGTGTGAAAATATTATCATAATTACTGCATAAATTTGTTAGAATAAAGAAACGTCGTAAACTATTACTGCCACATGATCTTCATATTTAAGTGAAGGCTTTTAAGGAAAATACTTTTAGGAAAAAGAGGATATGAGTCAATCACGACATTATTAGTTTTTTTTAAGTTTAGTACCTTATTCTTTATATAAGAATACTTTAAAACCTTTTATTTTGTTGTGTTATTTTTGATTATTTGGATGCAGTCGTGGAACTCAACTCCGCACATAATTCGTTACCAGAGCTAGGAATATGAAAATAATAAATAATTAATTTCTTCGAGTGAGGATCAACCCACAATCTGTCACGGTTACAGTCCACGACAGGTCTAATATCATAAGTATAAATATTTTCTGGTTCTTTCAGCAAGTACATATATTCTATATTTAAGTTCATTGAGGCCTATCGTGGCGCAGCGGCACAAGCGTGTGTCTGCAACCGACAGGTTCTGGGTTCGATCCTCACTCGAGGAAATGAAATATTTAATATTTTCAATATAAATATTTAATATTTTCATTTCTTCGCTCTGGTATAAGGCAAAACGCGGCTTTGAGGTCCGCCACTCAACACGCCATGCCTCGAATTCCCTCTGCCTATCCTGCTATATGCAGGATATAGCTTGAAGCTGAGTGAGTGAGTAAGTAAGTTCATTTATATATGTTCTCTCGTCATCAATGCACAATGGTCTTGAATATCAAGATTATTAGATATATATACTTATTTAGATATAAATATATCTAAATATGTATATACATATGTCTAATAATCCTGTTGTTCGAAACTATTGTGCATTGATGACGAGAGTCCAATCATAGCTTAATTGATACCTCGCATCATTATCTTTAGTGAATGTAACATATTATTAGATCGTAATGACATACTGAAATTTGATTGCCTAAGATTAATTATAGATGTATTATATATATATATATATATATATATATATATATATATATATATATATATATATATATATATATATATATATATATATATATATACATATATATATATATATATATATATATATATATATATATATATATATATATATATATATAACAATAGAAACATACCAAGAGAAGCAAATAAAGATATAAATGCAGTACAGGTCACAACTAGCACCCAGTTAGAAAACATGATTAACTCACTAAACACAGCTAATAAGCAGGTAGGACTAGAAATAAATCTTTCAAAAACTATGATTGTACCAAATAGTACACAGAGAAGAATATCATTGGACAATGAAATTCTGAAATATACAGAGAAGTACATACAACTTGGAAAACAAATTGGCTTCGACACAAAATAATACGAACTAGAAGTCGAACGAAGAGTACGAAATACTTGGAACAAGTACACCAGTACTTAAAAGAGATAATTAAAGGTAACATGCCAACAAATATTAAATCAAAAGTCATAACCTCATGCCTCGTTGTTTAACCTACTCATGTCAAACTTAGAAATATACATCAAGAGTAAAAAGCAGAATCTTTACCTGCCAACGTGGATTGGAACGAAGTATGCTAAATATGAAAAAGATATAAAAAAATCACACCATAAAAATCAGAGAAACCAGCAAAGCTCGGACGCTCTATCCTACGCTAAAAAAAGGGAAGTAGTCTAGGCACGTAGCGAGATTGAAGGAAAGATGGACCAGCAGGAATCCAATGTGGAAAGGGCCAATCGGTAAACGTCTCAAAGGCAGACCCCACAAAAGATGGGCAGACGAGTTAACGAAAACAGCTGGCATTTGTTGGCCACAAATAGTCGAGAATAGAGACATATGAACTTATTTAGAGGAGGCCTTCACCCTCTCATCAGGAGGGGTTCATGCATTCAAACAATATTTTAATACTTATAATTTTTCTAAAAATTCATTATATCCAGATTTCTTTATTTCCTTTAAACTTAAATATATGAAAACTGTGGATTTATATTTGTATCCCACTTTTGCATGAAATGAAAAGATTTTATTTTATTTTTATATGAAAAATTTTTTTTAATACTTATTATAATTTGAACATAGTGATATTTAAACCTACTCATCTTGGACTCCGTTCAAGAGCTCTGACAAACTAAGCCATACATTCTCATCAAGCTACGTCGAAATTCTTATACGCTTGTTACAACTTATTTATGTTGTCAGAATGACTATAGGGAGATTCTTACGTTTCGAATTTTCGCTACCACAAAACAGCTTGATTTCCAACAAAAAAAATGATTTCATTTTTCAACGAAATTCATTTTGTAAATTTAATTGACAAAAAGAATATAAAAAATATATTTCTACAAATTAACATTATTTCACCTATTAAACTTAATTTCCTGGTAAAATATAATTGTATTAGAGGAGCAGGACATTTCTCATGCACTAACCTGGAAAGGACAGCAATAATTAATATATATTACAAAGCTGTTCACGTGGTAATATGAATTTATAGCTCATATTTTTAAATGTATCTAGTCACCTATGGGATATATGTTATGTTTATGAATAAAATACTGAGTTCGTTTTATTCATTTTAAGTAACAACCATGGCCAAGGAGTGGACGTGACAAAATGCCTCATAGTGCTTTTAAAAATTGCGTAAAAAACAGTATGGTTTCATAAAGAACGTCATTGTCTTGGCGAGTACAGGTCAAAATTAGTTTCATAGTACTTAAAAATAATTATTGAACGATTAAATACAAATATTTTGTCGTTTGGCCAATACTTGTCGCCATTACTTGATTTTACCATTACATATTTGACACTACAACAAATCTTGTCGAATATTGGTTTATCTGTGCAAAGAAGTTGTTTTATTTTTACTTCAATGTATTTATAATAACTAATTTAATGTATCTATTTTTATTTTATCGGTATCCAACTTAATTCATAAATTAGTATTTTATGAATTGAAAATATCGATGAATTTCGTATTTTAGATTGCATCTTCAACAAATTAAAATGATACCACATTATCAAGAGGCTTTGTTCGAGACTCTGGCTTTAATTAATTACATCACAAAAAATTAAGATAAAACAAATTCATGATTTACTTAAAGGTAAGAAACACCTTAAGAAAAATAAATCTTCTCTAAAAATAGAGACTCCAAGGCTTCTATATTCCATTTTCTAACAAAAACTTTAAAAATGCTATTACAAAGAGAAATGTTATTACAATTTTAATCGCTATGATTGCTAAAGTACAGTTGATTTTCATCCATCTCTTGTAATGTCGCGGAGCAAAATGTCTTATCCATTAAGTACTAGTATAAATTTAACCTTAATTCACTCTTCGTAAGGTTGGATTTTATTAAATATTTTTTTATCATAGGTCTATGTGAAGTAAACTTTTGTATTTTAGTTTAAAATTGACTGGAGCATTTTTTGAGCCGTATTTATATGCAATCTGTAATGTAGTGAATAGCCCACTTTACATCGAATTTGAGATTTTGAAGTGAGTTGAGTTTCGCACCGCCAGCCGCCGCCACCACCGCCTATTTTACAAGAACGAAGAAATGAAAATATTAAATATTTTCAAATTAGTGTATTTAAACAATCGATTTAAATAAAATCTATCGAATGCTTAATAAATTTTAAAAAACAATCTACTTTTAATGTTTTTTTAATATTTAAGCTAGAACCAATTAACAGCTTATATTTGTGTTCTCGTTGGTTATAATGCACATCACATATAATGGACGTTGCCAAATAGCCAATGCATAATGCAAATTTATATTAATTTTGTGATAATTTATCAAAAATGTTCAGTTTAAAATATTATCAACCACATATGACTGCTTAAATATTAACCGACGCACCCTGAAATATTCAAAATATTGATTGTTCAGAACTTAACGCCGTGCTGATAAAGCACGGCGTTAAGTTCTGAAGAATCAATATTTTGTTACCAGTGCGAGGAAATAAAAATATTCTTTATGTCAATTGCAATCGAACTCAGTACCTCCGTTCCAAAATGTGGCATGTGTCCCATAGAGAGCTACTGGATACATTTAAAAATATAAGCTATAATTTTAATGATTCATATTAACATCCTCACAATATCTATTGATTAGTTATGTTTATTGATAATACTTTTTCAACTACAAAAACCCATTGCATTATATTATTTGAAAAAAAAAATGGAAGCATAAATATATTTACTTTTACATTTATATTGTTCAATCAACATATTCAGTGATTTCATTTATTTAATTATTAAAACCACGATTCGGTACTTTTCAATATTTGCAAAGCAAATAAGTGGATAACTTATTAAATATTATATTGAACTGAATGAGTAAACATAAAGAGCAATATATATGGCTAGATTATAATGAAATTTTAAAATATCAAATTATACATATGCCTATTAATTTATAAAAGTAAAGTACTTTTTTTAACTTCACGCTGTACTCAGCAAAGGGAGCCTAGTGTTAATATACTCCATTTTCCACATTTTGACAATTCTCGAAACATTGCGATGAGAAGTGGGACTTAACCCCGCGCTATTAAGAATTTTTTGAACAGAATTAATTTACCTAAATACAACTCAATCCAACACCTGTAACGTTTACAGTCAAACACTGCGCCACTAGAAAAGTATCACTGTACACATCAAAAAGTTATATTATATCATATCTTAAAAAATATATTATATAATACCTTAAAAAATATAGTCCGTGGTTGTATTTATTTTAAGCAAACTTTTGTGCTTATTTAATCACAGAGGATGAAAACACAATTTGATGGGGGATTTTATAGGGTTTCCCAACACCCTCGGGTGGTCCTGTGAGTAAAGGGGATTACGTTTTCATCACAAATATCTAATTTGTATTTGTGTGTACATCTCGATTTACAAAAAAAACTAATAGCAGTCGTGGGACTGCCGATAGAAGTGAAAACGGAACTATTAAGTTGAGAGTAATTAAAACTATATGCAAAAATTATATGATTTTTTTATGTTTTATTTATTAGTTACATATGATGGGTTAAACAAATCATGAACAAAATATAAATACAAAGTGGTTGAAAAAATAATTAATATACAATTTTATTATCTTAATTATACATAGTATTTATATTTACACGAATTTCAATGAATTCAAGTTTGAACATTATTTTCATTATTTACATCATTGTCGTGACTCACAAAATTATACTTATCCAAAAAGCGTCCAACGCGCACATAATACAGTCAGAAATAGTCGATGTATTAGTGTATACGTGTACACAGGCTACTGCGCGTGCGCTAGTCTGGGTCTCCATAGCGATAGATATGCTATTATCATTAGCATGTCGGTGACGCGTACCGAGGATTTTACCCTCTACCAAAACGCTCAACGCGCCTAAAGAAGTTTTCACTTCAAAAATCTCTCATAAATATAATAAGCTGTAGGTTAGATAAATAAATATTTTAGTTAAATTTGTTGTTCAACAGCATTTTAGAAACGAATTACCAGTTTTTATTATTATTTAAACCAGAATTTATTTAGTGAAAATGTTTCTAGGACCGACAATAACTTGTAAACTTACAACAAAAAAAGTATTGATTATACCTACTGTCGAGATACTATTGTGTGTTGTTTGTGTTTTATTTCAGCCATTTTTGCGTTTCAACAATTTTGGACTGACGCCAAAATATGATCTCTGCTACTTTCTGAGCTTACATTCTAATATTGTGGTCACAATAATGACCGGCTGGTATGTTTTTAAAAAAATTGGACTTACGTATCAAATCTATACATACCTATAATAAAATGTACTTAATCGCCGTCAGTACATAAGAGATATGTATAGAAGAAAAAACTTTTTTAATTTTCAGCTTTTGCCACGAGGCAGGATGAGCTAAGGGAAGTTGGGAACCTAATCGCGAGAACAAGAAAAACCAACTATTTAGAGGCCAATATAATTGCTATAAAATAACTCTTTTAACAAATTGACTAACTGTAATATTTAAATATTATCTATAAAATAGACAAGTTGATTTATTAAATACTAAAATAAACGCACAGTTTCTATAAGTTTGAAACAAAGCAAGTAATAAAAACACTGGTAACGTTTTGACAAAGTTCAAATCTATGATGGCTCGGAAATGATGGATGAGTAGAAAATAATGACGGGACCAATCATAATTTCACCAAGTTCTTCAAATTTACTTCCCTACGCCAACAAATACAAAGGTATATCTAATAAAGATGAAATAACGATATAAAAATGTTTAATTTGAAGATTATTTTAATCTTGGATAACAGAGCTCTTAAATAAAAAGAAAAAAAACATAATAATAAATTCACTTTAATAAAAATAGAAAGAAAAATTAATCGAAGCTTGTTGTGGCGCAGTGGCACAAGCGTATGTCTGTAGCCGACAGGTTGTGGGTTCGATCCCCACTCGAGGAAATAAAATATTTAATATTTCCAATTTAAATATTTAATGTTTTGATTTCTTCGCTCTGGTAGACAAAACGCGGCGTTGAGTTCCGTCACTAAACACACAATGTATTAAATTCGGTGTAAAGTGGAGAACGAAACTGAAAAAGTTTCAAAGTTCCCTCTGCCTACCATGCACTGTGCGGGATACAGCGTGAAGCTGAGTAGAAATAGATATATACTATTAAAACTTTCCAGTTGTATATATTTTCCATTTGTATTGCAGACGTAGTTTCTTACAATGATTCTAGACGACGTGACTTTACTTTAAACGCTACTATTGAATCATCTCTATTTTTAAAATTACTGTGTAATATTATGGTTTATTATACATTATATTAACATTTATATCTTCTTTTTTCATATTAGTACTAATATTGAATTCTTGGATAAGATTTAAATTATCTATTTTTAATATAATTGACAAGATAGACAAAAAAAGGACATTATGGGCCTATCATGGCGCAGGGGCGCAAGCACACGATTGTATTGCACCGTTGGGGCGGAAAGGTTCTCGAGTGGCGAAACGGACGACGCTCAGTGGGCAGGCATCTGGTCAAGATCGCCGGAAGCCGCTGGATGCAAGAGGCGCAAGACCGATCGTCGTGGAAATCCTTAGGGGAGGCCTATGTCCAGCTTTGGACGTCGCACGGCTGAGACGACGACGACAATGACGATATTTTGCCACCATGTCCGAACCATTTATGTGATGCACCTTTTGATTTAAATAAAAATACGTTTGTATATTTCATTCTTCTCTTGTCTCTCGGACTAGGGTAGTATGGGACTGGGAATCCTCTTCATATTTCTACTATTCTTAAAGTTATTATTGTTATTCGTTTATAGCGGGACTTGGACCCTATGAAAACGTATGGTTTAGTGGCTTGAGAGCGCTTGCAGAGATTTCAAAAACTGCGGCTTTAATTTATTACACGTTTTCTAAACAAGTCATCTCTATATATTTAGAAAGGTTTAATGACGCCTTATGACTTTATTATGATATAATTTAACAACGTCTGTTTTATTTTGATTGTTTCAAGTTTTGGTTGTGTCAACTGGCTATGCCTAACTTTACACTAGATTTCGAGTTGTTCTTGTAAAATGACACAACTCAACGCCGCAATTTATCTTTCGACCAGAGCGAGAAAGGAAAAAAAATAATTCATTTTCTCGAGTGAAATCGTTTACTTTTATGCTACTCGTTATTGCAAAATGAGTACCTAAAATAATCGTACAGTCACCCATTTTCCATTTTTTACCTACATATATTGTATACTGTATATATTGTATACCTACATACATTATGCATAAAGATGTGTTAAGGCACTTAACACAAAGTTATCCTTATATTTCTACATTTTATAGACATTAATTACATGTTATGTGGCGAAACCTATCATCGTATTTTGTACAACCAAAAGTTCTAGTACGCTTTTTAATCTCAGGGGTGACTCGTGCTTACCATTTAAGCTACGTTGCTACCCGTTAAATAGCTTAATATCTTATGAATAAGAAGGAAATTAAAGTAGTTTACAGTAGATACCTTCGAGGCTTCTCGCAGAATTTAAAATATACAAAATAGGTAACCTTAGTTTTATAGTAGAATTGTACGTATAAAATATAAAATTTGTATTTCAGACAACCGAAATACCATTTAAAACTAGAAATAAACCTAGTGCATCCTGTTATCCTATGTTGTAATCCGGCACGGAGTGAACGTGCGTCCAAAAACAGCAAAAACGTTTCCCCACTATAAATATTGGCAAAAGGCGTAGCAAAATAGACAACAATGTATTGTTACTAGAATAAATTTCCTTGACAAATGTACACTAATATAATTTAACACATACGTATACAACTTAATTCTCTAATTTTCTTCCGAATTCGAAATACTGCAACACACCCTTACACAATGTTGCTCTTTATTCTACTAATATTATACATTTCAAAATTTGTGATGATGTGTATGTCCGTTTGCTCACCACACAAAATAATAATAATATTCTTTAATGTACACCCCAAAATATACATATAAATATAATAAATAATAACAGTAGCAACAATAAATGTACGAGAGGCGATCTTATGGCGAGCTAAAACAGCGATCTCTTCCAGGCAACCTCATCAGGCCTAAGAAATAAATGCGAGAGAAAAAGGGGGTTGAAAGGGGAAATAACTAAACTAATATAGATAAAACTTGTTTATATATATATATATATATATATATATATATATATATATATATATATATATATATATATATATATATATATATATATATATATATATATATATATATGAGATGCGATTATACATCTAAACATCATCAACAGTATACACATTATCTGTTAACGAACAGAAACGAGCAACGACCTCACCTATCCAAACCTATTGGTTTGTTAAGTTATCTCTTTGTGAATTTAAATCTACAATTAACTACATCGCTAATAGCAATTTCACCGTTCATTTCTTCCAACTAATCTCCTATCGCTCAATCCTCGTCGACTTAAATATGGGAAATACAATCACAGCTGGCCCCTGACATACTCCCGTTCGACTTAATCGAATGTCAGCTGCAGTGTCACGTCTGTTGCAGGTTCGTAACGTTTCTTTGAACTTTGCATTATGATGTTATCTATCATAGAGATGTGACAGTTAAATGTTACCTATCTAAAATAACATAGTATTATAAAGCAGAAACGAAATAAACAAACAAAACAATTTAGAATGATCTGAGGCTAATTTAATTTAAAGCTTCACCGAATTTAAATAGAAATATGCAATTCTAACAATTTAACAATAGTTTATTTTCAAACATAAATGTAACATATACAATAAAATAGAACGAATCGACGCCAACCACCTTTACGACAATCGACAAGTTTCAATAAGCTTGATTACTTTATTTTCTATTTCAAACTCGATGTTAATGCTGTTAAAGAACTAAAGGCCTTTACAGCGAAATTCGGTGCGGAGAACGCCACTATCATATAAGTCGATCAGTTTTTTGTATTCGTTTGTTAGATTTTTTTATTTAAGTAAAAGGGTGGTATTAAAAGACCACTAAATTATGAAAACCCCGCCATTTTTGTGACAAAACTCAATATTCCACTTTGTTAATCATAACCGGAAACCTATCCTGGCGCAGGGACACACCCCAAATGAAATATTGAATATTTTCATATTTGATATTTACTGTTTATATTTCTTCGCTGTGGAAAAAAGACAAAGCTCGGTGTTAAATCCCGCCACTTAACACGCAATACCTCCAATACTACAGAAAGTGGAGAACGAAATGGAGTGTCTCAACACTACGTTCCCATATTCCCTCTGCCTGCCCTGTCATGTGCGGGATACAGCGTGAGGCTGAACATAAATAAAAATATCAAAGCCAGTTAGTTATACATAAAAGAAAATCAATGACAACAATTGACATATCGAGCGATATCTAGCGTCATACGAAATACATATAAAACATATTTCCACGTACCAGATCCAACTACAGTAATTCAAAATGAAAAATGAATTAACTGCAGACATAAAAATTTAACTCGGTACAAATATCTTACAGAGCGCTATCGAGGTCGCGCAAAAGAAAAATATGTTAAGCACCATTATAAATTAAAGCCTTTTGATTCAACGGCAATTTAAAATTCTCAATACTCAATATTTTACATGGTTCAAGATCGTGCTCATAAACTTTCTCGACTTACACGATAAGTTTGTTGTAATATTATTCATTTAAATGCTCTGAGTGCATTTGTTACCCAAATTAATTCGCTGTAATGTAAAACTTTAAACAATTAACATTGCTTTATCCATATTTTGTATATTTATTATTATTTTATGAAAATTTTTACACAATTCAACACAAAAACGATATTAAAGCAGAAGAAAAAGTACTAACCTTAAATAACGAACGAGTTCAAATTTAGTTTTTCGTTGGTTGTTCTTGTTGACAGACATCTTTGTAATGGAGGCATCAATTTTTGTTATGCGCCACGAATAGAACTCATTTTACTATAGTTAATTATGTTCTTATTTTTTAGAGTTGTTTTAATATATCTACTTGATTTTACTCGCTTTATCAGGAAAATTACAATTTTTAATCGAATATAAAGATTATATAATTATTTTATAAGGTAAATGAAGAACTGAATTGTTCATACAGCACACTGTGAGTAAGAGAATAGCCTTTCGTTACGTTATTAAGATTCCCTAGTGTCAACATACTCCACTCTACTTTCCCAAATTGAGTTGCGTGGTCGAAATCTATAGTATACCTTGCCTATCAGGGTGGGAAAATTAAAAAAAATGTTCCCCGGCCTGGTATCGAACTGCAGTCATTACACTTATAATCATACACTTATATCACTACACCGTGAGATAAAGAAAAAAGATATAGCCTCTTCTATAAAGATCGTTATTTATATTTTACTGTAATGTAGACATTTCTCAAAAATTAATACTTGAATAGACTTTAAAAAAATCGACATATGACAGTTATTTTATGCTGAGCAATCAATCAAATTTGATTTAAGTTATTGAAAGCATAATTTTAGTGGTATAACCAGGTACACATAAGTATATTGAAAATAGTCACATTATAAACGAGCATGTATTAAAATATATTTTATGAGCTAGGCAAAACAGGATAAGTGCTTTTCCACCTAACCACTAACCAGGTCACAGGATAATCGGGGTTATAGTTGATAAATTTAGTTTAATGTTGCTAATAATATATCAGCTTCGCGCTGTATCCACCAGATGGCAGTATACACAGAGGAAATTGGAAACCTAGTGTTCAACACTCCGACAGGCATACCGAGTTGAGTGGCGGAACCCAATGCAACGCTTGGCAATCTTTTTCAATTCAAATAAAAATATTGTTGCTTATAATTATGTTAAAGCTGAACAAAACATTTTTATTCTCTTTATAAATATTTTTTATATTTTTATAGGAGTATATATATATATATATATATAGAAACAAAACAAAATGAATTTAGTTATGATATAAAATCTAAACACTATATTTCAGATTTTTATGGATTTGATCCTCGCTTAGTGAAGTCTAGCTAGAGTTTTCGTTCTAGTAACAAGGCGCGGCGTTGAGCTCCGCTATGCAACAATACCTCTAATTCCGCGAAAAGTAGCGAAGAAACCGAGTGGCTCGGGATACAGCGTGAAGCTTAAAAAAGAATAGCGAACCAATTTTCCTAGTCATATAGTTTAAACGGGCAAAGTAAGTATTTAGAAGTATAATTATTATAATTGTTTAGAAATTTCAGAAATTCTAAAGAGTAATTTCAAGGACCTGTTGTCCTCCTCATGAGACGAAAAAACCAATTTAATCAATGGCATCAATGGGTGATTATGGCATAATGTTAATTTTATAACATTTGATTTGAAAAATGATAGTCCTTGACATTTTATTATATCAAATTATCAAATATTTTTTTTTGTATTTGACTGTTCTATAAAGTATATCTAAACTCCATCTTTACGGTGCTAAGTTCAATTGAATTGGACGAAACTACTTGCTCTAATTGTTCTGGGAGTCTGAGGTCTGCTATTCAATATTCATACTTCTATTGAATTGTTGAAGTAATTAAAATAATGTGCAGGTATTATTAACGGAATTTTTATTAATATTTTTGTAAATAAAATTTAAATTCTGTTAGTTGCTTATATCACGAGTTTGTGAATGAACATTCACGTTGTATTCTGAACATGACCCTACCATGGCCCTACCATAGGCAAAGGGAACTTGGGAACCTAGTGAGACCCTACGTTCAGTTCCCCACTTTCCACCGAATTTGAGACATTGTGTGTTGGTTGATGGAACACATCGCCGCGCTTTGCCTTGCTTCCAGAGCAATGATATAAAAATATGAAATATTTTATTTGAAAATATTATATACATATTTCGAAATAACTAAACATTTCATTTGAAACTATTAAATACTTCACTTCTCTAAGCTGGGCTCGAACCCACAACCTGCCGGTAACAGTCACACGCATGTGCCGAATTGATTAAAAACATTTCAGTAACACATTAATTTTATACAGTGTCCGGCTTTTGAAACCGTCGATGACTCTTTCATCCTCTAAAACTGGACTGTAAATTGTTTTTCATACAATATAGTTAGTATCCTTGAAACACCTTTGAAAATAGTATATCAATGAGGAATATTATTCCTTGTTAAAATAAGACGCAAGCATTATATTTTATTTACATTTAAAATAATTTCTAATTAAATATTATAAATAATTTTATAAATTACAAAAAATATGTACAGTAAAGTTATTTCGAGGTATAATCTAAATCCATACTATAATGTAAATGCGAGTATTCGTTAATTATAAATAATTTATATTGTATATTATTGTTATAAATTTAACTTTACTAACAAACTCATTTCATTGACATATTTAAGAAAATTATACATTTAAATCATATTTCTTTCATTTCAGCGTAACGTAATGATGTACTTTAAAAAATTAATCTCGCCTTACAATAGGTAGAAGCTGGTAGACGTTGAGCTTTTGTATTTAGGTAAAGTGGGGTCAGGGCCTTTTATTACTGAAATGTAACCACGTTGGGCAGCCTTCAATTTTTTTTCACCACCCACTACAGTAATACTATGAAGTGAAGTAAAAAGGTATGAAAAATACTGTATTATATTTTTTAAGAGCTTTACGCTGTATCTCGGCACATGGCGGGGTAGATGAAGAATACGTGAGAATCTAGCGTTAGGATAATCCGTTTCATTCTCCACTTTCCACCGAATTCAAAGCATTGCATGTTGAGTGGTGGAACTCAACGCCGTGCTTAGATTGTTAACAGAGCGAAAAAATTTAAACGTTAAACATTTATTGTTCTCAAGCGTGGATCAAACCTTTAGCCTGTCTATGTAGTCACACGCTTGTGCCCCTGCGCTACAAGGTGTAATTTTTTTCTTAGACTTGTACAATTGTTTTGTATGAAAATATAACTTTCTAGCCAATGTGATGTAAAATATATAATTTTTCATGTCTAAACATGAACATAAACTAGACGTAAGCACGGAAATATAATCGAAATAATTTGAAAGAACAAAATAAAATATTTAAAAACCTTGTGAAGTAAGACAAAATAAAGTAAAAAATACACCTAGAACTTTAGGTAAATGTGACTTAATTACCAATATTTCATGCCGGCAGGATTCGGTGTATTGAAAAGTATTGAATTATCTCCGAAATTCAATACATCTCAAAACGATGCAAATTGCTCTTACGTTTTAATAATAAATAACAAAAACCCATTTGAAATTAATATAAAAAAAGCATTGAAAAAATATGAAATATAATATATAAAAAATTTAACAGTAAAATTTAAAAATATAAGCCGACCAAGCTATTATTTTTTAATCTTCTTCATGGAATCATAGTATTTTTTTTTTTTTTGATAATGTGAGTTGATGTTTGTTGCAGTGGAAATCAGTTCAGAGAGTATTATATTTATAGTATTCTCCCCTTTTTTGATGATACCACATTAATTTTTAAAGTAGACTGTAAGAAAGACAGCTATGACGAAGTGAATAGTGCTCTGTCGTAAATTACTAATCATTTAGTATTAAACGCACAGAAAACTAAATGCATAGAATTTAGTATGCTGAACGATGCTGTTAGAAAAGTGAGGCAGCTTACGGATTTTGATACTGCACGGTTAGTCTTCTTTAGCTATTTTCATAGCATTTTGTCCTACGGAATATTACTCTGGGCCAATGCTGCAGATATTGAATCTATATTCGTAATTCAGAAGAGAGCATTTCGAGCCACTTACGGCATGGGAGCTCGGGAATCCCTGAGAGATTTTATTAAATTAACGGATATTCTTTCGGTGGCATCACAGTACATATATGATAATATAATACTTGTTCGGAGAAATAGCCACAATTTATTAAAGAACAGTGACAGACATGATATTAATACAAGAAGTAAAAACAAGCTGATCTCTCCTAGTTTTTGTCTTCAAAAAGTTAGTAAGTCTTTTATGGGACATAGTACACGTAGGTATAATAAAATTCCACAAACTTAACTTAACTTATCTTCACGCTATATCCCTAGCGGGGTAGGCAGAGACAACGGAGCGCCAAACGCCACGGTCTCGGCATACTTCTTTCGCCTCGTCCACTTTCATCAGCCTCTTCATACATGCCCTCCGGGGGGTCGTCATGCTTTTTACGTGATCTTCCTCCAGTATTGTTAATACTGTGTTTTCGAAGGTCTCCCCCTCCCACTCTTACCACTCACTTTTCCTTCATAAATCTTTCTCACTAATTCGCTCAACGTGCCCAAACCACCTGAGCACGTTCTTCTTCATTCTCACTGTGACATCCGCGCCAGTACCTACCATTCTGTGTATCTCGTCATTGGGTATGCGATCAGCTAAACTGACTCCGCATATCCGACGAAGAGATCGCATCTCTACAGTATTCATCTTTCTTACATTCTTCTTCTGTAATACCCACGTTTCGCTGCCGTATAACAATGTCGATACCAACACTGTATTGCGTACGGCCAAACGCGTAGGTATGCTGACGTTTTACCGTCTCAACAATGCAGCTAAGGCCCCGTTAAATCTGTTACCGGCAGCAATACGCCTTTCCACATCCATTTCGTATCTTCCGTCTCTGCTAAACATACTTCCCAGATATACTTCCCAGATATACTACTATATTCAATTCAAGAATACTACAATGATAAAAGTGTGTGGGATTAAATGCTGTTGGTACTCACTCAGGAAGCTATGTTATATATTTACTTTAATTGATATTTTGAAAAGAGCTACTGTTGAGTTACTTGCCGGCTCTTCTCAACAGACCCGCCTTCCGCCGGTGGTAGCTTCCTGTAAGGACTGACACTACAGACATTTCTATGTAACTTGACGATTCAAAAGTGCTTGTAATGGCCTAATTGAATAAAGAATATTTTGATATAGATTTTTTTTCAATTCTCTTATACTACCTACGTTTCATATATTTTTTCCAATCCTTTAACACGACTACTATATATTTCTCCATAAGACAATTTGGAATAATAATAATTTGAAATTTAAGGGAATAACTTAAAATGTGAGTGTAAGAGGAAGATTTTTTTATACCAGACAAGTAAAAGATTACCTTACACAGTTATCTATTTATTCTAAAACATTGCGGCTGGACTGGATAAATTAACTTTATATATGATTCACTACACAAAGAAAATATATTAAATATAAATAGTATTTCTTAGAGCATTGAAATGCATTTAGTATACTAAATTCAAACTGCGCTCAAATTATGTAGTTATTAAGAAGAAGAAGATTATCTATTGTTGTGAAGGCGTAATTGTTATTGACTATATTTCTTTGTGGGTAGACAGAGAAAACCTTAGCTGGTAGTTAAGTTGACTTGCTACTAAAAAGAAGAGAAGAAAACATTTATTGTCTAAGATCGAGGCATTGAACCTAATAACAGAGTGCTAACAGTCAAATGATGTGCCGCTACGCCACGACAGAGTGGCTCAAGTTCAATATTTTCATTAGAATTTTTTTGGTGGATGAGCTTAAAAATGTGTTTTTTCCAATATCGTGTTGCAAATATTTGGTATAATCGGCACAACATTAACGTTATAGCCGTGAATTATACAAATAAATTAGATTTATTTATTAGTGAGCACCACTTAATGCAACTTAACTGAAAGCTTTTCATCGATGTATCACCAGTTTTCATTCATACTGTGTAAAGATAAATCATATATATTTTTTTAATACTTAGATCAGTATACATAATGTACATGTAATGTATATGTAATGTACATGAGCTACATAATTATTTATAAAACAAATATTTACATTTCGTTAAAATTGGGTCAAAACACAGGATAGACAAACTTGAAGTTAATTATGCAAATTGAGTATGGGCACTGGAACTTAGGTACAGGCAAAACAGGGACATTCCGCGCCCAGCCGCGTTAAATCGAGTGTTACTGCACAGGCAATGAACTGTAGACACTGAATATATATATATATATATATATATATATATATATATATATATATATATATATATATATATATATATATATAGTAAGTATTGAGTGTTACACCTTTTGTGTTTCTCTAAATTTTAATTAAATTGTGCCTACGTTGAATGGTGGAACTAATCGTTGTAAATTATACAACTTTATTCATCATCTCATTAAAAATCCTGTCAATGTACGTTACACACCTTGGACGTGTCCAAGGGGTGCGGTGTCGAATCCAGATACGTTAAAATTTTCATACATTTTTTTCCTTTTGCAGTATGCAAATATTTACTTTCTTTTACTCCTCATAACTCATATTTTCTCATATATAAAAAATAATAAAATTCTAAAATAAAATCATGTATCAATGTGTATCTCGGTACGAGTATGTCGTGTAAGTTCCCTCCCTATACATTCTACCCTACAATTTATTTGTTAACGATGATATAAAAGGCCACACGGGAATTGGACGGGCAGTTTTGTCTCTGGCGCGGCTTGGACCCTACTAACCTCTTTACCAAACTCTTTGAATAATTAGTTACTAATCAATTAATTATGATTTTAATAAATAATGTGTTTAAGATCTATATATAATTTCATGTAGCTGATCTTTTATTGAATCAGTCTGGAACAGTGAAGTCGAGCATAGTGCATTATAAAAAATGCGACACCTGGGTCGCAGATAACGGGCTTTGCTCTAAGCTTTAATGTAAGATTGAGTAAATGACATTTTCTCCATCTCACACTTAAGCTTAGAACAACGCCGAGTTACTTTACTATTCTTTCATTTAATTTATTAATTTCCAACATCTATTATATTATATTATAATATAATATATAAACTAACTACTAACGCATCGATGCTGAGGAAACTCGTAAGTGAATTGCATGGTATTAATATACATAACTTCGACTGTGTAGCCAGTTAAAGCGTTATGCTAGCTTAACATAACTACTACTTTAATGAATAACTTACACAATCTTATGTACTTTCTTCTTCTTCGAACAAGTTAGTTATAACATTGAGCTTATTAAAATCTTGTTATATGTTTTACTTTTAAAAGTTTTTAAGTTAAGCTTAGAATATTTTACAATGGTGATCAACTCTGATCTGATTTGATGGGTTTTTTTATCAGCTTAATATTGTATCCCACATAGGGTAGGGTAGAGAAACGAAACTTTTTTATGACATATTAAGACACTTCTAATTTTCCGCTGAATTTTATGTATTTCTAATTAAACATTTCATTTCCTTTAGTGACGATCGAACCCACAACATGTCTTATTTACAGTCGCACGCTTGTAAATGCCACGATAATCATTAATTCGAGGATAGGATTGTTACCTTATTTTCACATTTATTTTATTTATAAGTCTCTGAATATTTTAATAAAAATAGATTGAAAGTTTTCGGAAAAAACACTGATTGGGACCAATGGTTTTATAGCACAAAAGAAATATTTATACCAAACACGTTTAAAAACTAAATACAAAAAAAAGGTCTCTTTTGACCAACGCAGTCGGCAGGATTCGAACCTACGCTCCCCAGAAGGGAATCTGATTTCTAGTCAGACGCCTTAACCGCTCGGCCACGACTGCTTGTGAGAGAGCGGCAATAAATTACAAATACGAGTAGTATTTCATTCTTATATAATGCGGTCTTAAATTTAATTATATAACAATTTGGCGCCCAATGTGGGACACATTGTATTCATTGAATTAAATTATGCGCTAGTGATTTTTAACTTATAAAACTATTTTGGTACTTATTAAGAATTTAAATTTTATATGATAATAAATTAAAAAGAATAATTGACAGATGTGTTTACAATAAATAAAACAAGATAGGTGATAAATATTTATAAGTAATTTCTTCTGCTCATTGACTTTAAAAATAAGATCCGAGCCGGTATATAATAGAAATATCAGGTATATTGAAAACAAATTCGATTTTTGCTGAACATAATAGCATGATCCATTTAAAGTGACAAATTAATTTAAAACTTTTAAATGTAAGTAAGCGCGAAAGCTTTATCGTATTATTTGAAATGTTTGCTAAATATTGAAAATGGGTAGATTTACACACAAAAGCGACTTTGTGCCACTGCGCTACGACAGGCCTTAACTTACCTCTGGTTCAACCTTCTCCTTTACTGTCTGATAGATAAGGATGTCACTTTTCTGTGATTCGCCTTCATTATTTGTACATAAATCATTCTATATTTGCTAACGTAAATAACAATTAAATATATCTAGAAATATATTGATTATTAATTCAAGTAATTTTAATTATTAAACTCTATTTAAATCCATCTGCGCGATGCTATCGAGGGATGTACTCGTATGTAGATCGGTCTATGTAAGAATATATGTATATTCTCATGCGGCGCTGTAGAGACCGAACAGTTTGACTAGTTTTTTTTTTATTGTAGTGCTTAAATTGTGTTTTTTTTTACCTGTACCAGTTATTTATGTATTTTTATATTTTGTTATTCTGCCCTAGTCATAGTCGGATAGTAGCACAGTAGTTGTAACATGTGCACAGTTTATAAGTGGTGGAGTCCAAATTAAAACTAATAAAACTAATTATCAACTTCCAAAGAGCTTTTCGTCTTAATAATAACATAGTAATAATAGTGTCCACATATATATTATATATTATTTTTGTTTTGTTTAACATTCATTTAACTATGTAGTTAATTTTATATTTAAAATGTTAATCTATCGTAACTAGTTTAACGTATATTACTTTAGATACAGTTAACTAGGCATTTGCGACGCACGTGTCCAATAACTCCGTCCATTCATAACTTATTAATATAACCATTGGAGGAAACTACGTGCTTGAATAATTCCTATCTCGATCCAAGCTCTTGCAAAATCAATACTAAACTGCCTTAACATTCTTGTAATATTTACTGTAATGTGTACTATAAGTTACAAGCTACATGAGTATGTTACTATTTATATTTTTTGTCATTTTCGATTTCGGCGAGAGAGAACACAAAACGTTTTTTTTTTTCAGCTTCACGCTGTATCCCGCACTAGGCAGGGTAGGCAGAGGGAACGGAAGTGGAACCTAGTGTTATGACACTCCGTCCCTCTCCCGTTCCCCACTTTCCGCCGAATTTGAAGCGGTGCGTTGCGTGTAGAGGGGCGGATCTCTATATATATATATATATATATATATATATATATATATATATATATATATATATATATATATATATATATATATATATATATATATATATATATATATATATATATATATATATATATATATATATATATATATATATATATATATATATATATATATATATATATATATATATATATATATATATATATATATATATATATATATATATATATGTATATATATATATATATATATATATATATATATATATATATATATATATATATATATATATATATATATATATATATATATATATATATATATATATATATATATATATATATATATATATATAGCAATAAGGCAAAGCGCGGCTCATATAAATATGTTTTATGACAGCATCATACAAATCTTTGATACCCTCGACCATACCCTAACCTATTATGTTTGTATTATACATAGGCCTCTCTCTTGAATCCTTTTGTATATTGATAAAAACTATATACGAATTCATAAATTTGAAATTGCTTATATTATCAAATATATTGTGGAGCAGTGGGAAAATATTTGACTGTAAACATGGTGGTTGTTAGTTCGATTCCTACTCTAAGGAAGTATTTTATATTTAAATTAATATACTTCTTCGCGTTAGCAAACAAATATCTCGACAATAGAACCGAAAGTAGAAAGCTAAGTGACCCAACTCTATGTACCCTCACCCTGACCTATTATTATTTTAAAATCGTGTTCTTATTTCTTATCTAACTTCAATAACAAAATTAAATGGATAAATAATATATACTTTGATTCAAGGCAACATCGGTAATATCATTTTCGTAGCGTTATGTTTTATGCAACATCATATTTCAAACTCCAGATATTCGCAAAATATAATATTTTCAATGCTTTCCTTAGATGGATCACAATTTTATGATAAATAACTTTACGTACGACTTACAGTCTTGAAAGTCTAATGTATATTTGAATAATGTGAAGTAGAGTGCTCTAAATGTAATATTTGTATTTAATTGAATATAAAAAACGTAGTATATATCATGTAATTGTGAATTTTCTTCCAAAAAATCATCTAGACTAAATAATGAAACACAATTCATGTTGATTAACATTAAAATAAGCGGGTAAAACCGCTGACAAAAGCTTGTCAATTTGCAAATTGTTTGTAGTCTCATCTATTTTGCTAATTGTCCCGATAGCGGATTATTGGTAAATTTTAATCCTATCATTACCATTTTGTAAAGCATATTACGTTTCGTGTATCTAAAATTCGTAATACAATAAAATGTATTGTGATATTAATATAAGTACTTTCATATATTTGTTGTACTTGTTTTTACTTAACGTAAAACTTTGCATAATTTTTTTTTAGCTTCACGCTGTATCCCGCACGTATAAGGTGGGCAGAGGGAACTTGGGACCCTGGTAAACACTCCGTTCCGTTCTTCATTCATTGTATATATTATTTATATAGTTCCGAATAGCTTGCACGTATTAAATTATTAAGACTTCGAATAAAAAATTGCACTCGAATAAAAAACTACTCACTTGAAATGCATGAATTCTTGAATAGATGAACACTTATTATTGGAGTTATTTTCTACATAAATTCAGCGTCCATGAAAATATGATTAAGTAAGACAGTAACGTTGCGTCTTTTCCGTCGCTCACAAACTTAACTCATTAACAAAATGTTTCGCTCTTCTAATTTAGGACGTAAGAATTCAAGTTTGAATAATTTGATAAATTCAAGGAACAATCACATTTCTTCTCTACGACTGTGAATTCGCGAACATTCAAACGACCATTCAATTGGTGTATGACGTTATGTTATTGTGTGTAATATGTATGTTACTATTTTAAGGTATTTGATCTGTAAAATAGCAAAAGACTTAAATTTTATATAAACATATTAAAACAAGAAAAAATATGAACATTTCACGTAAGCAATCAGTAAGATACGAATCTATGCATCTCAAAATTATTACTTAATAATTAAAAACAAAATTGGCTCCTATATTTTTTAAAATAGACACATTTAGATAAAAATTATCCAAAGTATAATGTACAATGAAAAGCGCAAACAAAATTTTAACAAAACAAACACATTAAAAACTTATTTTTAAATAAGAAAGTTCAAATTTATATCCTATAAACTTGATATCCATTATCTATCTAATGAAGTTTATTTGATTAATGTATTTTGCAAAAAAGGAACAAACAAATCCTTACTGATTATAATAGATGCTGGCATGTCCGGGACTTTTCCGTTTTATCCGTTTGCATGGAGCTTAAGTTAATGGCATAGAGCTTTTATAGAATTATAGAAGACACATGGCTTACCGTTTGTTTAGAGTAATCAACACTGCGCGTTTTAGTCTCTTTTTCCTGTTTCTGATACGAAAGGTTTTATGAACATCCTTGTGAACATTTAAAAAGATTAAAACAGTTCCTTTTTTTTTTTTTATTTACATGCTCAGATTGCCGAAATTTATTTCCAAATTAATATTTTATAAATTCCTTTAACATAATCAGTAAAAACTTATTTTAAAACAAAATCAATGTATAAGTACATTAAGTATGTAACTTAACAACGTATTAAACTCAATGACAAAATAAATTCGCCTTAATTATATTCGTACATTTTTACTATGTTTTAAAGCGTTATTCCACACTAAGGACAGAAAATACTAAACTTAAATTTAAAAAGCGTATAAAAATTTTGAACGAAGCAGGATTTGAACGCCGCGCCGCGCCTCTGGAAAACCGTTCCAGCGCTCTGACCAACTAAGCCATTCGTTCGTTCTTATTTGGTCAGAGCGCTGGAACGGTTTTTCCAGAGGCGCGGGTTCAAATCCTGCTTCGTTCAAATTTTTATACGCTTTTTAAATTTAAGTTTAATATTTATTCGTATTTTTTTTATTTTTTAAGCTTTACGCTTAGCAGAGGAGACCTCTAATTAGAATACTTCGTCCCTTATTAAAACATATCATCGAAACATTGCATGTTGGACGTCGGAGCTCAACGCCGCGTTTTCAAATAAAAAAAGAAAAAACATTTCATAAATAAATGAATGTAAATATTCGATATAAAGACATCCGTCGTCAAACAAAAGATGAAAATTTATCGAGTAATAACATTTAGAACTTGAATGGAAAACTTGGTTTAGACATAAAATAATAAATTATAATGAAATACAAAATTGTAAATACGAGCGAACATTGATATTTATACCCACCTCGAGTGGTGTTAATTGGAATTGCAGAGTCGCTCCGCGCCGGACATTAAATGTCAGATGTAGAGTTCAAGCCGGATATGAGCCGTGCAACTATAGTCAGCGTTGCAGCCGATACTGTAAATTAATATATTTCAAATATAATTCATTCCATTCCGGAAGTGGGAAAGTTCATCTTAATATTAATGCTATGGTTAAAGATGATTAAACGTTCGACCCGGATTCGAGGGAAAATCATATTTTAAATTATCTGGTTTTGACAATACAAAGCGTTGCGTTAAGTTTCTTCACTCAACTTTAGAATTAAGGTGGATAGTACTGAAAAAATATTTTAATTACAAAAAACATAACACCCCTGCCGGTCACAGGTTTGTGCCGCTGCGCCACGAAAGGCTTCAAAAAACCAAGTTTTTTTTTTTAATGGAAAAGACGGCAAACGAGCGTACGGGTCAACTGGTGGTAAGTGATCACCGTCGCCCACGGCCCCGTGTAACTCCAGAGGAGCTACAGGAGCGTTGCTGTCCTTTAAGGTAGAAGGGCACCGGGACCCGGCATTACCTAATGCGAAACGCAGTGGCCAATGCCACTACTTAACGCCGGTCTTAAATGCCGGGGGTGGTAATAATCCGGTCGAGTCTACCCATGCGTGTTGCCATTACTGGCAACGTGACTCTACCACACGCACTTTAGTCGCCTCTTACGACACCATCAGTACCAGGGTGATCCTATTCTAAGCCGGAATCACACGGCATAAAGTATTACAAGTGTGTGTTGATAAAGTAAAAAATTAAGATTTGAATTCCGGTATTCATAATACAATTTACTAAATACCATCCGGTTCTCCAGAACTAAGCCCCGGAATTCGATTTCCCCTCCCTTGTATTAAAAAGTAGACAGTTGCTTATTTCCTAAATCATGATAAAAACAAACAAATATATTTATAATATGTTACATATAATAAAAAAACATAGAATAAATTAAACAAACCGCTGTCTATACAACAGAAAATAACTCAATAAATGGACTTTTAAAAAAGTATTGTACCTACTCTGGAAAACTTCCGATAAAATGTAATCGTTTTGTCTTACTTAGAAGCTAAACTACTTAAGCTAAATTCCGCAATTGAACGAGAACCCGTCAAACAACATATAACGAAACATGTTTTAGTGGTAAACGCGATTGAACGGTATCAAAGAGGTGCGAATTTAAATTCCGCTAAGTCTTTCTTTTGTACAATTTATTTGTAAATAAGCATTTTAACAAAAAAAAATAACTTTGTAATTATTAAATGACTTCTAAATTAACACACAAGGTAAAAGCTACTTAAATCTTGCTGCAGCACACGGTCTTTTACCGACTCATACATTTATAACGCGGAGTGATTCTGATACGTGTATTGATCACGTTCTCTTAAAAACAAGACTTCTTTCTCTTACGTTGGTTACCCATACTACCATGCCATCTCCACGAAAACCGTACTAGATATACAACAACTGGAAAAAGATATCTCCAAAATAAATTTTGAACATATTTATCTCTGTGAGGATCCAGAATTAGCCCTAATATCTGCAGGAAGCCATCTCTACTAATACAAAAGTAGAAAAACTTTCTAGAAGATGCAGAATCATAAAACCTTGGATTACTCCTGGTCTACTTCGATGCATTAAAAACAGAGATAAGACATACTAATAATAACCTATAAAAGATATAGAACCTTCTGTAATTCTATTTTAAAAACATGTAAAAGAAGTTATGAAAAAGAACAAATTAATAAAGCAAAAAAGGATAGTAAAAAATTGTGGCTAACCTGCCACAATTTTCAAGAATATTATATACAGAAACAGAGAACCTAACAATCCTAAAGAACTCTTAACTCTTTCTTCTTCTCCACAAAATTCATTAAATATTATAAACGATTATTTTACTAATTACAAAAGATTATCAGAAAAAATTGCTCAATCTATTAATGACCAAAAGAGTAATCTTTATTATAGTAGCTCAAAATTTACTTCTTTTGTTCTAGAAGAAACAGATGAAAAAGAAATAGAGAGCGGTTTGCGACATACCTAGCAATTTAAGAACCTGTTTTATTAAGCATTTTTACTATTACATTGGTCCTTATATATACGATAAAGTAAACAAAATACTAAATATTTACCCTTTATCAAAAAAAAATGCTAACAAAAGTTTACAAATATTTACATGAACTCCCTTACGAAGAGACAGAAAATCTTCTTTATTTGGAAAAATAAATTTCATAATTTATGTATGTGTATATGCACATATATATATGAGTATGTTTTTATATGTGTGTGTGTAATTAGCTATGTATAAATTATTATATTATATTTATATATTTGTTTAATCTAACTTTTTCACATTAGATGTTACTAAGTCGCTACTAAATTATTAAAAGTTATATTATAAGCACACAACACTCACATGCACAAAATAAACATAAAACAAACTCACACATCCTCTCACATTCACACAGGCACTGCCGCATAATACACAAAGAGAGGTCACGTCACACAAATATTTAAATTGTTTTTATTTTTTCTAATGAAGATTGGCGCTGTATACCGGAATACAGGCAACTAGTCCGGATACAGAGGAAATATTTCAACATAAATATATTTTTACTTACTTGTTTTTAGCCTATGTCACTGTTAAATGTATTTATTTATGTTTAAGATGATAGTTTTGTTAAACCAATAAAGTTATTATTATTATTATTATTATCTAGTAGCAAGCCACTTAATTCTGTGATTTCCGCCCTAATTTACAAGGCAAGTGTGAAAATAACTTTCCCCCTATTGGGATGGAGTCGAACGATTTCGCTTGCAGTCTGATGCCCTTCCATTGTCAAATAACGACAAATACCCAAATAGGCTTTTAAGCCTTAAATATTTGATCTCATTAATATTTCACGGTGTTTTTCAATCTGTGACCTCCATTCTACAGAACCTTTTCAATACGACCCTTACTTCATAATATTAAAGTAAGAGCCTCTAGGGCGCATGCTCGCCCCGTTACAAGGACTCGGTCCGCTGTTATTATCGGACGCAGATCCGATAAATATTTAAATGCTCCTATTAGATACTCATGCATCGATATGTATGTATTGACGTTTAAATTTTTATTTGTAATAATTTAATATATAAGTATACATAAAGGAGTATTTAATATAAAAATAAGCTAATATTTTTCTAATGTATAATAATTAAAATGTAGATATATATTATAATAAAAAAATAAGAAAAAAAAAACATGTATTCATTGTGAAAAATAAATTCAATAATAGAATGAACAAGTAGTATTTATTTATTAATAAAATTACATTCAAAGTTATACGTATAAAAAGAAATAAGGAAACAAAAAAGCAATATTTAGCACCATTTCTACTTTGTACTTTAATTATATGTTCTTCTTTATCAGCTTCGCGCTATATCTCGCTCATGGCAGGGTAGGCAGAGGGAACTTGGGAACCTAATGTCAAGATTCTATGTTCCCTTCCCCACTTTTCGCCAATTTTGAGGTATTGTGTGTTGAGTGCTGGAGCTTAACACCGTGCTTTGCCTTGAGAGAGAAGATATGAAAGATATTTCATTTGAAAAAATTAAATGTTTCACTTCCTCGAATACGTGTCGAACCCACAGTCAGTCAAGTTTACAGTCCCACGGTTGTCCCCTTGCGCCTCGACGTGCCCTAATACATTGTTAATGATAATAATAAATATTTTCTAATTAATGTTATAAGTAAATAAGAATTTTCTGTTCATTTTTAAAGTATTTACGTATATATTTATAATAGCTTTACTCCATAACCGCATCCTGTTTATATAGGGTAGCCAGACGGAGCTTGGTGATAAGACACTCTGTTTCCCATTTTCAGTCTGTTTTTTCTAGGCATTGCAAATTAAATTTCGTTATTAAACTCCGCGCTTTGAGAGTTCGAAAATAAATACAAATGAATTTCATACATCTATAACAAAATATTTTGAACAAATATTTTTAAAGAAATTCTGTGTACATTTTCTTAAATAAATTGAATTTTTATTTAAAATACTACATTCCTTCGTTCCAAGTAAAAAGATTAAGTCTATCGCAAATATGGTAATACCGACCCACTGTCAATAATCTTTGCAAGTGATAGAATCCAGTATAAAAGCTTCTTTCAAGCTATCTAAAATTAAATTATTCTTTGAAGAGAGGGTCTCCACTGAAAGAACAAATGTACTTATATGAATAGTACTACGATTGCTTTTTTTGTGTTTCTTTCATCTTTAACATCAATTGTTTATTGTTGTAATCATTGGACACCGGTTGGAGCGCCACTAACACACAATCTACTAATTGTAATGTCTTTTTTTCCTTTTTATATTGCATTATCACTTAGGAAATGTTACAAATCAACTACATATTTTGTCTGAATCAGATTTCTTAACCAAACGGCCCGATACAAAGGAGGTATATTTATGTATGTGAGATATACGTTGTGATACTTAGGGAGTAATATTATGCATAATAGAATGTGTCATAGATTACATAAATCTATTCTTCACAATTTTTTCTCCTTGATCTTCAAATTGATTCTTTAATATAAACAATTTTTTTGTATCAGAAAGCCCTGCAAATACAGCCCCACCTAACCATGAAACAGTATAAGGTTCAGGTGAAGAGAGTATCGACACCGATTCATTTACTATACTTTTCATTTCACATTCTAATCTTTCGTTAAGTCCAGGTATCAAAGACAAACCTCCACAAGGTACAATAGCGTCATATAATTCTAATCTTAATTCATCATCACACTTCAAAGCCGCTGTCACTATTGCGTCTTGTAAAGGAATATATTCTGTTTCTTCGTTTTCTGTTAACAGCGGTTGAAAGAGCATTTCCGCAGCCATAAAAACCTCATTAGTAACATCTATTTCTATTTCATTGGAAATTTTATATTTTACTTCGTATTTATTTTTCGGCATAGCACAATTTCGTGTAATATAGCACTTTTTTTGAATATTTTCAATATCCTCAGGTACTTTGAGTGTTTGAAGCAGTTCCCTATTTTCTAAGCTGTTTTTAATGTATTCTGATATTTGTAAGCCTCCTAAGCCCGTATCGATTTCTGCATAACTCACCATTCCTCCTTCGAAAACAGGCATAATCTTTGTAGTAGAATATCCAAAGTCGACGCACAGGCCGGTAGTAACGCCCGATCCGTACATAGCCAGAACATTCTGTGATTGTATGCAAAGCGCCGGAGCGTTCAGTGTCTCAAAAAATATTTCGCAGCACTCGATTCTAAAATAAATTGTATTTAGTTTAAGTTATTTAAAAAATAACTGAAATATTTTATCTGTCACAATGAAGTTGGAAAATAGTCATTGCTCATCAATACACAATGGTTATTGATTTTTACATTGACATATAAGCCTCCTGATTTCCAAAACATAGAACAAAAATGATTAAAAATTAAGCAACAAATAAATTAATCAACAAGTTAAATTAGAAATATATTATAATTTCAACTTAATAGTTAGGTTACTTTTCCTCTAACGTTGCAGCCGGTCCACAAGCTAAAATAACAGATCGATCTTCTGGAGCGACTTTTAATTCTTTGTAGAAAACGTGATGCCAAATCCTTTCCATATTGTCCCAGTCTGAAATTTTGCCATGTACCACCGGATGTGAGAGTTCTAAGTCATCAGCATCTTTTGTGTCATCGCCAATACAAACTTCATAATATTCACGTCCATATGTACCGTTTAGATAATTGGGTCTTCCTACTAATGTTCTAAATATGGACACGGGATGGTTGTCGCATGAAAATCCAGCTTTGATACTGTAACTACCGTTATCAATAACGACCACTGGCTTTTCGAATGCCATTGTAATAATTTGTTTTGATAGTTTTAAGAAAACATTTATTGCAATGCAGATTTAAGGGATATATTTGACAAGCAACATAAATGATGGCACAGATAAATATATTTATTAACTTTTTAAAATATATTCGACAAAGTACCGATGTATTTCGATTTACAGTTTATGATAACTGAAAAAATATTTCAAATAGATAATATGCCATACCCGCTATAGGCACTCATGATAGGTAAAAACGTTTGTTTATTGTTAAAATAGTAAATATCCACAAATCCACAAAAATAATATCCACAAAAAGTAGGCAGTAGTCTCTGATATTTTTTTGAAAAAAATAAAATAAAAACAACAAAAGAGGTGTCCAATTTTTTGGTAACTTTTTGACTTTTTGCCGGAAATGAACCTTTTTCAAGAAAAAAAACTTTAATTATCGAATTAAACTTTCATTGCTAAATTACAACGTTGGTAAATTTACATTCAAAATCGTTCATCGTTTTTGTGGAATGTGTACATACAAGCAGACAAAAGTTTTAAATATAAGTTTTATACATTATTTTTATTACTGTCCAACTTACGTAAAGACCGTAGTGTTGCTGTAAGACAAATCCGTTATTATCAGTTACATTTTTTATGTCCTCTGACAGACAAAGTGCGGCGTTAAGTTCTGCCACTCAGCGCAGCAGCAACAGCTCAAAAAATTGACGGAAAGAGAGGAAAGGAATGTCTTAACATTAGCTTCCCTCTGCCTACCCTGCTAAGCGTATATTAAAAATACACTGAATTGAAATTTCATCAGGAATTTATTTTACTATTTAGAATAAGCAAAAAAATGTACTTGCTTAATATTCTACCTCACATTATTTAATGGGGAGTGTCCTAACACTAGGTTCCTAAGTTCCTTCTTCCTACCCTGTCATGTGAGATGTGTGGCACAGTGGGAAGTTAAAAAAATATTACATCTAATAATTATTCAATTAAATCTGAAAATGTAACTGAATTTACACGAGCAATACTGTCAGTGACGTATAAGTGGCGTGAAAGTGAAGTACTCCAATTGTATGCTTTATTATGTACATAAATATGTGTCACAAATTATCTATATACGAAACATTGCCACGACACACCGTGTTTAAACAATATTTTATTATGATGAACTAAAAATGTATACAATATATTTACCTATTTTTATCCAGTTTTTCAAGGATTTCATTCTATTTTGTAATAAGTAACTATAACTGATATGGGTCTATTTTTCTTAATATGTAAACTTAATTCATAATAACATTAAAATGTTTACGTTTACATAAAATAAAAATGTTTTACAATTTTAAGATTAAAAAAAATAATAATGTACTCTTTCGGCTCCGTTATCTTTGTATTCACTATTGGTCATCCAAAATTCTTGAGAGGACTTGAGCGATGCCAGAATTGATCCACCTAGCCAAGCAGCATATCGTCTCGAAGGCATGGCGTCGACCCGTACTACGATCTCCTGTTGTCCAATTACTCGTTTCGATAGTTCAATGCACAAACGTTCTGGTAAGCCCTTAAATAAACTTGTTCCACCCGCTATAACGATATTTTCGTAGAACAAAGGTTTGTATTCTATGTCACATTTATTTATACTCAAACAAATGTCATCTATGATATTTCCACCATTTTCTTTTAATGGTTGAAATAGTGTTTCTGGACACAAAAATCGTTCCTCCCCAATAAGAACGTGCTGGCCATCTGGAAGAATGTAACTTAAGCATTCTCTCTTTGAATCTTTGAATTCCTTTTCAAAATCTGTTGCGACGTGGCACAATTTTATCTATAATTAAAATAATACTACTCTAAGACGAAATCCAATATGATATGAAACCTATTAAATATTATACTACCTTAATCTTTTCTAATATGTCGAGTTCCATAGGAGTGGTGAACGAATAACCGATCTGTGCAAGAAGATTCTGAAGACGACGTGTTAAATAATTTCCCGTAATTTCAGAGCAGACCGTAGCGTGTTTAAGGGGGAATCCTTCGAACACCGGCGAAACATATGAACAAGAGTGACCATTTTCCCACGCAACCCCTGAAGTCCTGCCACTTGCATGTAAAACCAAAGCGGACGAAGTAGCTAAATACAAGTCGTGTATGTCAAAGGATTCAAATAATATTTCTGCTATTTTTTCCCTGAAAATATAAGTTCAATTTTCAATTAGTCTTACGTATTTCAATAGGTATGTAAATAAATCTAAATTTGTTATTTTATTTCTTAAAAATAATCTTTTTAAATTTAAGTTTAGTATTTTCTGTCCTAAGTGTGGAATAACACTTTAAAACATAGTAAATATATATATATATATATATATATATATATATATATATATATATATATATATATATATATATATATATATATATATATATATATATATATATATATATATATATATATATTTATATATATATATATATATATATATATATATATATATATATATATATATATATATATATATATATATATATATATATATATATATATATATCTTTATATATATATATATATATATATATATATATATATATATATATATAATATATATATATATATATATAATATATATATATATTTATATATATATATATATATATATATATATATATATATATATATATATATATATATATATATATATATATTCTATTTAGGATTTTTGTATTAAGTTTTGCGCTAATTATTATTTGTTGAAATTTCTCTCAAAGAAACTTTTTCATTTGAAATATCATGTGAGAAAAAATTTAAAATTTGGAAACAAATTACCCTTAAAGTAGTGCTCAAAATGAATAAAATAGTAAAGTCCAATTGTAATTTTTAGATATGACCTGGCGCGCAAAAAATAAAATATTTAATATTTTTAAATGAAATATTTAATATTTTCATTTTTTTTTTCTATCTAATAACGCCACTCAACTTGCAATACCTCAAATTCGGTGGAGAGTGGAGAACGGATCGGAGTGTCCGTTCCCCATTCTCCGCTGAATGTAAACACTAACCACTGGGATACAGCGTGAAGCTTACGAAAACACCTAACATTACATACAAAAAATGGAAATTTTTATTAATACTATATTTAATATTAATAAATATGTGCTTTAGGCTTAGATCTGTCAAACATTTAAAAATATTTGTTATGTATTATATACTTATCCCGCCGCTCCGTCAGTGGATGTAGTGAAACCATAACTTGTGATTCTTCTGGGGCTACATGGAGCTCTCTATAAAATATATGATGCCAAAGCTTTTCGATATCACCCCAGTTATCAACAAAACCTTCCTTGATCGGCCAAGATAGTGTCGATATTCCTCTATTTTCTATCGCTTTGTGTCCGAAACATAAATCTGGTACTCCATCTATTAGACCATCGTGACGAAAACTAGGAAAATGCATGATTTTTACAAACAATTAATATTGTGCAAATTCAAAAGTAGTGACTAGTATTTAATCACTTTCAGAAACCGTCAAAGCACTCTATTCTACTAATCTACAAGACGATTGTAACATCACCTATTTATTTACAAATGATTTTTTGACCAGATTTTTTGACCAAGATAAAATAAAAAAAAAAAATGCTTAGCTACCAATATCTAAGCAATAACTGCAAATATATTATAGGCAAATCGTTATATTTCAATATTAAATAATGTTGAATATTGAATATTTAATATTATTTATTTAATATTTTCAATTTAAATAATTAATGTTTCATTTCTTCGCTCTGGTAATAAGGCTAAGCGTGACGTTGAGTTCCGCCACTCAACACGCAATGCCTCAAATTCGGCGGAAAGTGGGGAATAGAAGTGGAACAGAGTGCCTTTACACTAGGTTCCCGGGTTCCCTCTGCCTACCCTGCCTCGTGCGGGATACAGCGTAAAGCTGAGTAGAGTAGAGTTATATTTCAATGATTTAAAATTAACAAAAAATGTTTTTGTGACCTTAATTATAAACCATGATACTTACCGTCCTACTGTTGTTGGTATAATACATCTAGGGAACCATTCTCCGGCAAATCCAGCTTTAGTAGACAATGACCCTGTATCTAGAACTAAGGCCACAGTTCCGTCCTTAGACATAATTATTATTAATCCTTAACAATATGATTAAGCTTGTTACGATATAAAAATAAGCAACGTACAAAACATTTGTTATGCGGCATGACTTACTAGATCATTTATTGAAATTAGTGTTTTGAATAATAAAAATGTTACATATTTAATTCAAGAAAAATGTTATAAAATAAAGGGAATGTGACGATTAATTTGAATTTTAATTACAGTAAATCAATCAAACATTTTTAGGTAAAACTATCGAGCTAATTTTTAATAAAAAAAGAAGATAAAGCATGTCGCGGCGCGGGGGCACAATCGTATGACTATAAACGTGACAGGTCACGGGTTCAATCCCCACTATAAGATCGATCAATTATTTAATATTTTTTAATGAAATATTTAATGTCTTGATATCTTTGCTCTGGTGACATGTCAAAGTGCAGCGTTGAGTTACGTTACTCACACAATGTCTCAAATTCGGCGGAAGGTGGGAAACGAAACGGGGTGTCTTAACACTGTTTTCTAGTTTCCCCTGCCTAACCTAAATAAAAGATCGAGTGTAATGTTTGTACTTTCTATATTATTATTGTACGATAATTACAATAATTGTACTACATGATTATTTAGCATATTCTTATGTAACAGATCTTATGCTTGTTCTTTTCACAATATATAAATATATATATATATATATATATATATATATATATATATATATATATATATATATATATATATATATATATATATATATATATATATATATATATACATATATATATATATATATATATATATATATATATATATATATATATATTATATACATATATTCATTGCCACTTCAAATACCTGACTTTATGAAAAATCAAATTTACAATGTGTGATGTCTTACAATCACTTACTGAGCTAATAAATTGCTGAGCTAAAAAAACTTAATGGTGTATTTTTCAAAATAATTATTCGGCAATTTCGAATAAAATCAGTACGGAAATACCCATCCGTAATACAATACCTATTAAGGTCTGAAAAGGAATACGACATACGCAGTCTGACTAAGAGCTACATCGCACGGCTGTCCTAAAAGCTCGCTCTACATTAACTTAATTAAGTCACTGACACGATGCGACATATAGAATTCAAACACGTTGCTATGCCGTAGTCACGGAGTTATTTTGTTCGACTACATATAGGTACTTTGTTTAGATGTATGTCAGGGTAGGCAGAGGGAACTTGGGAACCTAGTGTTAAAAAACGCCATTCTGTTCCCCACTTTCTTTCATTTCTTCATTCTGGTACAAGGCAAAACGCGGCGTTAAATTCCGCCATCCGCCACTCAACACACAATGTCCAGATAAGTATTCTTTGTGGATTCCTGTTCTAAAAAAAGGATACAAAGGTACAATTATTTTAACAACTTTTAATCAAAATTATATTATTTTGTATTTTTAATATTTATCGTATTTTTTTACACAAACGCACTAGAGAAGGCATATTAAGGATATTAACAATTTCTTTCTACTTTCATTATTAAAATACTGAAATTATCATGAAAATAAACATAATATCAACTTCTATTAATTGTTCACTCATAATTAGAATTTTCTATCCAAATGCTCATCTGTATCAGTATCTGTAATCATTTGTTTTATTTTATTTTAACTACTACGGATACATGATCCAATTATTTTGTATTTTTATTATTGCCTACGTTGACTATAACACTAAAAGTAAAATTTCTTCTATTAATAAAGTTAATTAAATTGAATGATAAGAGACGACTTTAAATTATCAACCTCTCTCTTATCACACACTTTATTAATTTTAGTAATTATCGTCAACATTTGTAATTTGACCTTTTTTTTTTTTTTTTTTCGCTGGGAAATGCATTTAGGCAGAGCGCAAGTACGTTCCTTACGGACAAGCGTTACTGTGGGACTCATCGGAGAATTGATCCTACCCACTAAAACCCAGCGGACCCACTTCACCTATAAGAGACGCTGCAGGATCGCTCGCGCATACTACTTCGATGTCTCGGTGAAAGGCCCTTTTACGGGCCACCGTCGCCTTCAGGGTGCCCCCCTTTTAGGACAGAGAAACCTCCTGCAGTAGCTCCTCTAGACTAGAGGGAGTTGGAGATGCGCATAGCGTCTCCTCCTGCCTCCCGTCCTACGGCGGCGGAGCGGGTCTACATTAGAGCTAGACTGACGTATCCGCTCCGCGGTCTCCTTCGACGCAATGATTGATTCGCAGAAGGAGACCATAGCAGACCAGTTCATCTCACAGTCTAGCAATGCAGTGTGGTGGGGCCACACTAGAAAGTGAGAGACTACAGCCATCAAGGCATGGCGTTGTGGGGCCCAAGCGGGGCATTCGGCCAGAGTGTGCAGCGCCGAGTCTACGGAGGCATTACACTCGTGGCAAACCGGCGACCTCTCCCGGCGTGCAATTTGATGCAGATATTTGCCGAAACAACCGTGCCCTGTCAGCACCTGCACCAGTCTGAACGTCAGGACACCGAAACCTCTTTTGATCCAGTGCTCCAGGTGGGGGCGAATCGTTTCCACCGTCACCAGACCTGCTACCGGACTCCACAGGTCCTCCCTCCATCGTTGGACCAGGGCTTCATCCGCTCTCCTCCTGATCCTAGCAATATCCTCCGGCGTTGAATGCACGCCTCGAGACCGCTCGCTTACGCGAAACGCATGTACTCTGGCAAGCACTTCCGCCTGTAGCTCCCAAGGCGGATCGCTTGCCAAGAGCGTTGCCGCCGTCCAGGACACCGTACGGTAACCCCGAATCACTCTTATCGCTATGATTCGCTGAGCCTTTCGCAATTGAATCTTATTGCGAGCGGTAAGAGAATCCGCCCACACAGGGGCACCATACAGAGCCATAGACCTCAACACGCCGACGTAAAGTTATCGACATGGAGTATCTGGTCCTCTGATATTCGGCAGAAGCCTGTCAAGAGCCCCGGCGGCATTCACTAACTTCGGCGCTAGCTGAACGAAATGTGGAACGAATGACCAACGGCCATCCAGGGTTAGACCCAGATATTTCATATGAGTCTGTACCTCCACCTCCTGTCCCTGGATGCGCAGAATAGGCCTGCGGGGAAAACCTCTACGCGAGCCATGAAATAGGAGGGCTTTGGTCTTGGACATAGAGACCCTCAGACCCAACGCCTTGATGCGATCAATGACCAGTTGGGTACCAGTTTCAGCCAAGCGTGCCGCCTCTTGATAGGAAGGCCCCCTGGCTGTGACTAGAGTGTCATCAGCATAACAGATAACACTCATCCCAGGCGGAAGAGGACCACGCAGGAGCCAATCATAACCGAGGTTCCACAATATTGGGCCCAAAACTGACCCCTGTGGAACCCCGCAACCGACACTTCGTCGACCGATCTGGCCATTTCCCCCAGTCCATACGACTACTCTGTCTTGGAGGTAGTCATTTAAAAGTCGCCGGAGAAAGGAGGCACGCTATGGTACCGGAGTGCTTCGCTTAGTGTCTCAAACGGCAGACTGTTAAAAGCGTTGACGACGTCCAAAGAGACGGCGAGAAGAACATGTCTATCTGCCGTCGCAGCCAACGACAGAGCCTTCAAGGCATTCAGAGCATCAATAGTTGACCGACCGGCCCTAAACCCAAACTGGGCCTCTGAAAGACCCGGACCTACCTCGTCTAGGTGCTGAATAAGACGGGAAGCAATGATCTTCTCTAAAAGCTTACCCATCTCATTCAGAAGCACAATTGGCCTATATGCAGAAGGGGAGTCCGGAGGACGACCCTCCTTACGCAACAGGCATAATCGCCCTTCTTTCCACAACTTCGGAAACTGTCCTGTTAACAGACACTGGTCTAATAGCTTCCGTAGTTGGTCGCCTAGGTATTCCAGGGCGATGCTTAAAGCTCTTCCTGGAATACCATCTGGTCCCGGGGCTGTTTTCTTGGCTCTTAGTCTCCTGAGCGCCATGTCCATCTCTCCTTCGGATATGAGGGGAACCACTGAAACCTCCTCATGAACTGAAGAAGCGGTCATTCTAGGGGGGATGTGCCTAGGCGATTCCAGAAACAGGACCCCCAAAATGTGTAGGAGAAAATCCGGTGATAGCGATTCCGTTAAAGGAGCGCTATGTGTCCGGAGTTTTTTCCTTGCAGCAAGGTAGGGGCGTCCCCATGGGAACTTGTTAAGTCCCGCTACTAGCTCTTGATAAGACTCATGTTTTGCCAAGCTAATAGCGTGCTGCAGAGCCTTCTTTCTTTCCTTATATATGTCCTGCAGCTGACTCTCAAGTGTTGGGTCAGGATCGTTCCTTCTCCTACACCTTGTGTAAGCTCGTCGGGCCCGAATGCAGGACGCCCGAAGGGCGGCTATCTCGGAGTTCCACCAGTACATTTGTCGACGGGCTGACGACCGCCGTGCTCTCGGCATTGCAGCATCGCAAATCCCCGTCATTGCATTTCGCAACTGGTCTGCCAGAACTCCAACGTTGAAGCTGGAGCTCATGCTACTAACATGGGAGTTCCATTTTGCCACAATAGCGGCCTCTTTAGCAAGCTCTGCGTTATATCGGCTGAGGGCCCATCTGGGAAACTTTCGAGATGAGTTCCTGTGAGAGACTACCGGTGCTAACTGATTGAGAACTTCAAATCTAATATACTGGTGGTCCGACAAAGTCTCCGCTTCTTTCTCTACTCTCCAATTGCTGACATGACGAACGACTGATGGAGAGGCAAAGGAGAGATCCACCACAGACCCTCCGTTATGCCGCACACAAGTAAATTCAGTACCCACGTTAAGAAGGAACAATCCAGAGAGCAGAGCCCACACCTGTACAGCTGTTCCCTTTGGGTTTGATGTGGGGTTCCCCCACGCACGGGATTTTGCATTGAAATCACCAAGAACCATGATTTTTCTCGGCAACTGTCGATCAACAGCGTCTCTGATAGAGTCGAGAAAAATTTCAAACTCTGCCAGGCTACGGTTAGGTGAAAAGTATACACCGACTACAACGTAATCTCCCCACTCCGCCACTACATATCCCGAACCTCTTTCTAAAGTTGAGAGGGAAATACTGGTGCCGGTGCCGGATGTAATAGCTACAGTGCCGTCCAAATCAGCCATCCAACGAGGACTATGGGGGACTAAATACGGCTCACAAACAACGCCAATGTCGATACACCACTCCACCGTGTGTTGCAATAGTAAGTCCTGCTCTCTAGCGGAGTGGTTAATGTTAGCCCGAAGAAAACGTGCTTGTATTCTGTCCATTATGGTGACATGGCATTTTCTTCTACGCCCTGACAGTCGTCGACTCTAGAGGAGGCTCTAATCCCAAGAGCCTCTGATCCCTTGACAGGTGGAGGACGACACTCTACGCCGCCCATAAAATGTCCGGACGGTCTCTTAGCGTCGGTGCATACCATGTAGCGGGGCTGGGCACGACACGTATAAGACTTATGTCCTTCATTACCGCAGCGGAAACACAGATGTTCTCTGACAATTTCTGAAGGACATTGTGGCCTGGCATGGCCAAGAGCCAAACATCTATAACAACGTAAAGGACGCTCCTCTAGAACATGGACTTTGGCAGAGGGACCTCTGCCCACCAGTACTCGTCCTTTATCCGCAATGGTCGTCGCCACTTCGCATGGACACCGCACCACGGCTGTCATCATGCCTCTAGGGCCAAGACGAAGCTCAGACACTGCAACCACATCAGTGTTGCAACCACTAGCGGTTGCGACGGCACTAGCCACCTTTTCTTTCGTGACTGAGTCATCCAATCCCAGTAATTTCAAGGTGGCGTTTTTACGGGGTCTGTTGACTATAGCCACCCCTTCTAGCACCAATTGCAACTGCTCCGCAAGGGTATCCGCCTGCTCTGAGGTGTGCGCGGCAGACAGCTCCAGTATTCGAGCGCCCGAGACCGCCTGGCGCACCGTCAGACCTTCGGTTATTCCTAACTGCGTTAAATTAATGCTCTGCTGCGCTCGCTCCAAAGCTTGGGCATAAGATACTCCTTTTACTAAGGCCTCCGCCGTTAATGTTATTATAACAGCTTTCGTGCGAGGTGGTTTCGCTACTTTAGGCCTAGACAAATGAACAGCTGGCGCTGTCGTTTTCGTCGTTGAAATGTGGGATTTATTTTTTCCTTTTTTCTTTACGACTTTGACCCAAGAACCACTCTCCTTTTCTCTGTTTTCAGTAGCGCTGGCCTCCAAAGCTATGGGTTCTGTGAGTGAATTGGACAATGGCGCGTTTTCTCTCACTTCAGGTTGCTGCACTTCAGCTGTAGTCTTATTGCGCTTTAGTTTGCGTCTAGTTTCAGGCCTAGTCTCTTCTACTTCTGATGTTGTCGGAGGTGCCACTATAGTTGGTACATGTGCACGTGAGATCCTCCTTGAATTTGCAGCTAATGGAGGACGCATATTCTTAGCTGGCAAGAGACGCTCTTCGATTCCGGCAAAATGGGCCTCTATCATAGTCCCCACTGAGCATAATATAGAGCGCTTTATTCCCTCTAGTATTTCTTCATCAATGCTAGAAGTTGATTCTGGGTCCTTCTGGGGCGCTTTTTTATTGGTTTCTATCGCCACTCTAAGCTCTTTCACGTCTTTGTTATAAGACTGCAGTTCTGTCCGCAGTTTCTCAACCTCTTTGGTGAGCCGTCGGTTCTCTTCTCTTGTACAGCGAATTTCTTCACTTTCAGAGCGTGTAGCGAGAGATTCCACAATGTCAGTCAGGGCTGCAGCAGCTTCCTTCAGTTTCCTCACATAGGTGCCCTTAAGGTTGCTGGATTTCGTTGCTACCTCTAGTATTGAGGCTGCACGTTGTCCGGCATACGTGCGTAGCTCCTCGGCTGAACACTGAGAAGTATCCCTCCTATCTTCTATCAGGACACATTCCACGTCTGTCGTCTGAGCAGACCTATCATTTTGTGATACCCAGTCCGACAAGCTTCTTTCGAAGTCCATTTCCCTCTGCCTCTGTTCTCTGCGAGTTCGAGCCACACCAGAGCCAAGGCAGGTTTTCGGAGGCCTACCTCTCCTCGCTGTGTGGCATTTGGAACCATGAACTGCCTCAGTTTCCGAACCGGAGTTGTCTCCACCTTTGACAGGCTTGCGTTTTCGCCTTACGCTACGTCTTATCCCTCCCGAATCCGAAGCGGATTCAAAAACTCCTCCAATATCGTCAGTTTTTCTTTGTTGTTTTTCAATTTCCATACTGTTCCCACGAGTATGGGGGAAAAACGGTCAGTCCAAGCAGTGCCCCCTGTACTTGGATAAGCCTTATTAAGCCACGGGTGTCGGCCGGTACCCTGGCGTGGATAGCAGTAGCGACTGATCTCCCCATCAGCCACGAACCCCTCGCGCTGCTTCGCCACTTGGGTTGGGGTAATTTTTTATAGAGGTTTTCTTCCTCGCAGTTTTATTTTATTTTAACTACTACGGATACATGATCCAATTATTTTGTATTTTTATTATTGCCTACGTTGACTATAACACTAAAAGTAAAATTTCTTCTATTAATAAAGTTAATTAAATTGAATGATAAGAGAGTTTAAATTATCAACCTCTCTCTTATCACACACTTTATTAATTTTAGTAATTATCGTCAACATTTTGTAATTTGACCTTGTGTTAACTGTATATTATGTTAACTAACATTACGATGAAAAGTATCCTACGTACCTCTTTAAGCTTTAAGCTACGAGTATTATCATGCCATCATTCATTTACTACTCTTCCGTAGTTAACTGTAATTAAATTGCGTAATTGAAGTAATTTTACGGAAAATACATTGAACAAGATAAACACATATGGCTCCAGAATCTAAGCCTATACCACACTGATATTCATTCGTTTCTGTCCAAGGGGCTCTGTTTGATTTGGTACCAAAGAACAGACAGACTGATTAAATTTTGTTGAATGATGTTGAACCTTTTGTTATCGTTATATTAACAGACCTAATCCATATTATAATAGTTTAATTTAAATGTTTCATGTTCTGAATGTTTTTTTTTTTTATTATTTTATAATAAATATAGAAATTACATAAACACAACGGTTTCTCTCTTTTCCGGCAATAACCGTAATTGTTCACTCGTTTCTAATTACCGGTAATGGTATTTTTATTAAAAGTATTTTTACAGCATGCATTATGTGGAGCATATTTAAATTGAATTGAATGCGAGCTGTAAACCTTAAATGAATGTCGACCGAGAAACAACATTGTTCCAACAAGTTTGTTTTCAAACAGTGATAAACAAGCATTGTGCTTCACGCTGTATACTCATGCGAGCTGCCTAGATTCTAACAATTGCCTGAAAACACTATAAATGTTCATGTTAACCATCTATATTATAATTAAACAGTAAAAAAGTCGTGGCTGTACATTGAATCTTTTTACGAAAAAACAAGGTAATGGGGCTTAAAATAACTAATAAAACCCAACTCTACATTTTTTTAAATTTTTGTCTGTCTGTTTGTGTGGGCACATCTTCTATACTACTTAACTAGTTTCAATAAAAAAATTTAGTGTAGCTAATTGGTCTGGGCAGGACATAGAGGATAGTTGATTTCGAATACGTCCACACCTGATGCAGAACAGCAGAGATAAAGATAAACTATAAGATATAATTAAATGCGTCCACAACGAAAGTTGTATAGGGTGATGAGTATTTTTATAAAACCAAGGTCTGGAACATGTGATGAACAACCATAACAGTCCAGCTTAGCTATAAGTAATATTGAAATGCTATTTTAACAAAAAATATTGAGCATAGTGAGTATTTTGCATTGATATATTAAAATTTAAGATCTGAAACATCTTGTGAACAATCTTAACGGTCCAACTAAAGTATAATAAATAATTTAATGGTGTCTTAACAAAAGTGATGAACATTTTACATTGACATGTTAAAATCGACGACATGGAACATCTCACGAACAATCGTAACGGTCCAACTGAATTAAAAGAAATTCTAATTCTAGTGGAAGTGAACATATAAGAAGAATACAAAACATATAAAAAAGCCTTACCTAAAATTTTCAATATTATGGGCAATTATAAGTGTTATAATTGCCCATAATATTGACTTACTGTGTTAAAACAGTAAATCGCACATATCGATTTAAAAAAATCGATTAATTCCATCGCATCGCAAAAATCCGGTTAAATTTGATTCATTTAAAATGAGTAATAATCTTGGAGGTAGTGCCACCATATTGTGATCATTTTCATGTGTATCAAGATTCTCAATAAATACTACTTTTGAATTGGAGGCGGTCTTTAGTATAATTTATTGTTCGAGTCTAGGGCTCTAGGGCCACAGTTTTGTGGAATCTTGCGTCAGTGACATTCTCAATAGTTTAGGGCAGTTATTTGCTATATTGTTTATATTTTTGGTCCACTCAAATCCTTCAATATTGTCGAAGAATTACAAAATGTTTTTATTAGAAAATTTTTATGTACTCTTAGGCTTAATGCGGAATACAATATCAATCCCACAGATGTGGGAAATGGTGTTTTTAACACGCATACTACTTATACACAACAATTTTCCTTTCCAATTTAAACGTACTCAATTCCCTGTGAGAACTTGCTTTGCGCTGACAATCTATAAGTCACAGGGACAAACGTTTAAAACGTCTGGTAACGATTTAAGGACTGGTTGTTGTACCCATGGACAACTTTATGTTGTTTTTCACGAGTCATTAGTGTTTCAGGTCTGTATATATTGACCCCTGGGAGAAAAACTTCCAACACAATGTAAAAAGAAATATTTTAATTTACAATATTTTTGATTCACTCGAGTGAGTGAGTGAGTTCTCAGCTTCACGCTGTATCCCGCACGTGGCAGGGTAAGCAGAGGGAAGTCGGAAACCTAGTGTCAAGACACTCTGTTCCAATTCCGTTCCCCACTTTCTACCGAATTCGGGGCATTGCGCGTTGAGTGGTGGAACTCAACGCTACGATTTCCCTTGTTACCAGAGCGAAGAAATGAAAACATTACATATTTAATTTGAAAATATTAAATATTTCATTTCCTCGAATGGGGATCGAACCCACAACCTGACGCTTACAGTCACACGCTTGTGCCGCTGCGCCACGACAGGCCTTATATTTCTAATTAATGTCTAAAATTGAGTACTTTGGAAAATATGCGTGCCTCATTGGAATATTTTTACTAAGTGTAAAACTTTTACAATGAAAGTAGTGACATCTTAGTTAAATTCAATTATAGGTAACTGCAAATGCAATAATAAAGATCATATCAATAATATATAATAATATATTTATTCTTAAGTAAAAAAAAAACTGCATTCTCTTCATCATTATGCCCAGAAAAATTAAATTGCTGAAGGTAGTTAAAACTTACGGAGAATTCTACGCAGGTGAAGCCGCGAGCGTCAGCTATCATATAAAAAAATATTTTTAATAAATGACGTTTCTTTTTATTACGAATGATTAGTTAAAAATCTGTTATTTATCTGTTACTTTTTTTAGATGTATCATGTATGTGTGTATTATCTCAGTTCATTTAAAGTTAATGTTATAAAGCTGAAAGCTGGTTTGGTTGAGCGAGTTAAGCGCATTAAGAATTGAAAAAGAATTGAATTGAAAAATCTTTTTAATTGATAGTTCATTTATCGTGTGACGCTACAGAGTGGATTACATCACAATATACAAATTCAATGTAGTCAAAGTTGTTTTGAGCACTTAGCATCTCTGTGTCATATGTCACGTGACTCACTAGTCATACAAAAACCTTAGTTGCTTTAAGTAATTAGTATGCGATATGAACACGTCTGAAAATATAGCTTCATTTACTTATTTTTACAATGAAACCTTTATGTGCCGTTTCTATATCGAATGTCATTGGTTTATTGTATTTGGGCGCGAATGACGTTTAGCTACGTTTAACTGTAATTGATGTATGTTTTTAATAATTAAATTTGGTTTTTCACAGCAATACTCAGTTTCACGCTGTATACCGCACGAGGCAGGGTAGGCAGAGGGAACCCGGGAACCTAGTGTAAAGACACTCCGTTCCACTTCTGTTCCCCACTTTCCGCCGAATATGAGGCATTACGTGTTGAGTGGCGGAACTCAAGCCGAAAGAAACCGCGCTTAGCTTTATTACCAGAGCGAAGAAATGAAACATTAAATATTTAAATTGAAAATATTAAATATTTCATTTCCACGACTGCGGATCGAACCCAGAACCTGTCGATTGCACTTACACTCTTGTGCCGCTGCGCCACGACAGGCCTCAGGCCTATTTTTCACAACAATTTAATATTATATAAATATTGCACAATGCAGCCACAATAAATAAAGTTAAATTTGCAATTATTTTAACTTAGTCTTATTACATTTTTTTTCCTTTAATTAAATTAAAAAACACAATATTTTTTGTTTCTATATTTATTATTTAGTCACATCATCCGTCTATACATCAGCCTTTTAAAGTCCACTGCTGGACAAAAACCTCTCCAAATCTTCACCATTCCCACCGGTCGTGCGTTCTTTGTTCGTTCGTACTTTCTTTTAAGAGCTAGACCAGAGTCTTTAACTATGTTGAAAAAGAGTATATCTCATTATTTCTCTGAACCTTTGAGGCCCTGGCGCAAGGGCACAAGAATGTGAGTGTAATGTAACCGACGTGTGGTTTATGAATGCGATTTCCACTCAAAGAAATGTAATATTTAATATTCTATTTTTTCTTAGTATTACGGAGGCAAAAGCGCTGCGTTAAGTTCCGCAATTCAAGACGGAATGTAACACCTTGGCGAAAGTTGGAGAATATTAACTTATTGTGAACGGAGTGTCTTAGCACCACTTGGTTTCCAGGTTGCCTCTCCCTTTTTTTTTTTTTTTTTTTTTTTGTTAACCCGGCAGGAATCTGTTCAACAGATACCATCCCAAACGGGGACTTGGGATGGTTATGCGGGGTTGGGATCTGCCTCAGAAGGAGACAGCCCGACCCGCTAAACCTCCGGGGGTATTTCTCCTCGCTGCGAAAGCGACAGGGTCACGGGATAAGTGAATTGCTTCCGCAACCCCGTCAGCAGTTGTCCACATCTGGACCCTCTTGTTGGGAGCAGATGGCAAACCAAATGTCCCAGCTCTATGGTTCTCCTACGATGGCCCTCTTCACAAGGATAGCAGATAGCCCCGTCTGCTACCCTTAGTTTTATATGGTCGCCGCTCTTACGGCGGCAGCGAGGCCAAGTAAGCTCGACGCCACCGGCCGCCTCTGCCCCGGCGCAGTGGATGAGACTCCGTAGCAAGCTCTCTCTGTCTTTCCGACTCTTCTTTTGCCGTCATCACGGTCTCCGCGTATGCCGCAACAGCATGCCAGGCATCCTCACCTCCGACCATGGATTTTACCAAGGCCGGCAGCGACAGATCGTGCCCCACGACCGTCGTAAGTATGTCGCGTGAATCCTCCCATGCAGAACAAACTTCGCGCGTGTGGTATGCCGAGTCCTCTACACCTTCGCTGCAGTGGTGACATATGGGAGTCGGCTCCCTTCGCACCACCCGACACAGATACCGCCCAAAGCAACCGTGCCCCGACAGTAACTGCGTCATTCGGTAAGTGAGAGGACCGAATTTGCGACTGACCCACTCTTTTAAAATAGGTTGGATAGCAGCCACCACTTCCCGACTAGCTCCCGGAACCATCATTCTTTCAGCCCATACTTCTAAGACTTCTTCCCGCGCTTGTTCTCTCCACTGATTTATAACTTGCATGGGCAAGCCCTCCCCTTCTTCGATTCGCGCAAGAGCACACTTCCGGTACACTGCCGCAAGTGCCTCAGCTTCAAGGTCCCATGGCGGTAACCCAGCGAGCGCGCAAGCTCCTTCGTACGACACGGTACGATACGCCCGAGCAACTCTTAGCGCCATGGTCCTCTGCGGGCGACGGAGGAGGACCGCTGTGCGAGGGCTGAGTGAATCCGCCCAAATAGGTGCGCCGTACAGCGCCATAGAGCGGACAATGCCAGTGTAGAGCCGTCGACACGTGCTACCCGGTCCTCCCAAATTGGGAAGGATTCTACCCAAACATCCTGCAGTGGCTACCAGCCTCGGGCCCAACCGCCGGAAGTGTTCATAGAATGACCACCGACTGTCTAGGATAAGACCCAGATATTTGATCCACGATCCCACAACGATATTTGCTCCATCTACGACGATGCTACTATCTTGAGGGGGGCCATTGCGGGGTCTATGGAACATCATAGCCTCTGATTTGTGGAGGGCCACCTCCAAACCTATTGCCCTTATACGCCGCACAACCTGCGCAACACCTGCCGTGGCTAATACCGCCGCCTCGTGGTAGTTACGACCGCGAGCAGTCACGAGGGTATCATCTGCATAGCAAGTCACGCTTATACCTATAGGATTTGACCCACGCAGCACCCAGTCATAACCGATGTTCCACAGGAGAGGACCTAGGACAGATCCTTGTGGAACACCGCATGACATTGTCCATGTCTCCCACCTGCCTTCCTTCGTGGGGTATGTTACTTGACGGCCCGAAAAGTAATCGGCCACTAAGTCACAGATGTATTGAGGCGCATTGTGGTACTTCAGTGCCGCCTTAATGATCTCCCATGGTAGGGTATTGAAGGCATTGGAGATATCCAGTGAGACCGCCAACAATACTTCTCCGTCTGATATGGCATCCTCCGCGAGCTTCTTGACACGCGCGATCGCTTCGATAGTAGATCTTCCTTTCCTAAACCCAAATTGTGTACTGTGCAGCCCTGGTGACATAGACTGCATAAGCCGGGCAGCGAGTACCCGCTCAAAGAGCTTACTCACCTCACTCAGTAACACAATTGGGCGGTACGCTGATGGCTCGTCGGCTGGCCGACTATCCTTTTTGATGAGTACCAACTTCCCAGTCTTCCAGCTCTGCGGAAAGACCCCTTGGGCAAGACATAGTGTAAAAAGTTTCTTTACCCAATTCTCCATCTCCTTTAAAGCTACAACCAGTGCACGACCAGGAATACCGTCTAAGCCCGGAGCAGTCTTCTTCGACTGAAGTCTTTGTATAGCTAGACTCAATTCCTCGTTTGTTACCGGAAGAACCTCTACGTCGTTGGATTGAGATCCCTCCATTGCGGGGGGTTCCCACTGGCCTCTCCGAGGGAAAAGAACTTTAATTATCTCCCGTACAAACTGTGGCTCTAAGCATGAAGTGATAGGCGGTGCCCATTGCCTGAGCTTTGCCCTCACTGCTCTATAAGGCCTGCCCCAAGGATCTCTGTTAAGGGAGTCGAGCCACTCAATCCATGATGCCTCCTTAGCCTCGCGAATGCCTACCTGCAGAGATCGGCATGCAGACCGATATTCCTCGTAGAGACGATCTTCGTCTTCGCTGTTACGCACTCTCCTTCTACGAGCACGTGAGTATTGCCGGCGGGCACGAAGACAAGCTCCACGCAGATCTTGGAGCTCTGTCCGCCACCAATATACCCAACGTCGCGGGGCCAGCGGCTTAGCTCGCGGCATTGACACATCACAGATTCGAGTTAGCGCCTCATCAAACAATTCAGCCTCCTCATTTGCATCAAAGCTAACCATTGAAGTACCCCGCACCCAGGCCTCTACAATAGCTGCTTCCCTGGCAATATCCGCATCAAAACGACCTATGACCCATCTACGGCCATTACCAACCAGAGATGTGTTCCTTCTCGCTCCTGCGGACGATGATGCCACCTGATACCGAATATATCGGTGATCTGATAGGGTCTCCGCATCTACCACTACTCTCCATCCTTCTACACGACGGGCTAGGGGGGCTGATGTGAAGGTGATATCAACAATCGAACCCCCCTGCCTGCGCACACAAGTGTTCTCCTGCCCCCTATTAATGATTGCCAGACCTAAGCTCTCAGCCCATTCCTCCAATACTTCTCCTCGCGCATTCGTCATTGGAGAACCCCATGCTGTTGACTTAGCATTGAAGTCCCCGGAGACTAGCACAGGACATGGATGTGTCGCCCCGACTATAGCCCCAATTTCTACGAGTAATTGTTCGAACTCGGCGAGACTTGAGTTAGGAGAAGAATACACTCCAAGTATGGCAATGCCGCCCACGACAGCCATGACGTATCCTCGCCCCCTGGCTTTAGTGTCAAGCATCAGCGATTGATTATTCCGCGGGACAACAATGGCCACCGAGTCCTCGCTATCGCTTACCCAATCGTCTCGGAGAGGGACTGCATATGGTTCAGCAACTATCGCAACTTGTATCTGCCACTCCGCCAGTGTCTGAATTAGGAGATCCTGGGCACGTGCAGAGTGGTTGATATTCGTTTGTAACATCTGAAATGCCATCTAATGAGTGATGTCCATTTCTACCCCTCTAGATTGCGATGGCCGTTGGGCTTTGCGCCTTTGACCTTCATTCCGTCTCTGTCGGCCTGCTTGATACGGCGTCGTTGTTTTAACGACAGTGCAACCATTGCCTCCCACTAAGTGATCTGCAGGTTTGTCGGACGCGGCACAGATAGCACAATGGGGATCCCGCTGACACTCTCGGGATATATGTCCCGGCTGACCACATTTGTAGCAAAGGCCTAAGTAACTCATTTCAGCCTTGCAAGTCCATGCCATATGTCCCGGTTCCATACAGCGGAAGCACCTCTTCATTCTCGGCGGCACTGCTACAATGCTAGCTGAGATCCAACCGATTACAATTCGGCCGACGTCCACGATTTTTTTTGCAGCGTCAACCGGGACGCTAGCCAAAATGGCACCCGTAGATCCAATCCTTCCAGGTCTGATCTGGTCAGCACTGCAGGCGCCCAATCTGGATAAAGCCGCTGCTACTTCCTCCGGCGTAACCGAATCGTCTAAACCGCTGACGCGGATGACAGTGCGGATCATCGGACGGGTGACCTTTACCACCTCAGGGCTAAACACTTCTTTTAACTTTGCAGCGAGGGCGTCAGCCTTAGCTCCCCCGTCATCACCACCAATCTCTAAAAGACGGGCACCAGTTGCCGCCTTTTTGAATCGCACTGAGTCGATTCCAATAGCCGCTAGGTCTATACGCTTCCTGGCTTCGCTGAAGAGTGACTCGTACGTTTCAGACGCAGCCGCCCCTGACTGCAGTGTTAACGTGACCGCTGCTGTCTTTGGCGGCTGAACCTTAACCTTCCTCTTCTTTTTTTGTGAAGCTGTAGCCTTAGTCCCTGGAGCTGCGCGATTTACAACCTCACTCCATGGCGGAGCTGGGGCAGCAACGCTTGTGGAAGGCACAGTCTTCTCTTGTGCTACTACCACCGTTCGCATAGCCGCAGTTGCTTCTCGTGCCGCCATAGACGATCTCTTTTTCTTCTTTTTTTCCCTTTCATTTTGTTGCCCAGGAGCAATAACTGTTACACCAACTGGTTCAGTTATAGGCAAGGAAGATGTAGACGGCGGCGGCTCCTCCATGTCTCGAGTAGTCGCTGGTGCCTTCTGCTTTTTCTTGTCGGCAGCCAAAGCAGGCCGTAATCGAGGCTCTGGTAGAAGCCTATCCTCAATACCTGCAAGGCGAGCCTCTACCATTCCGCCGACGGCTGCAAGAACTTTCCGGGTCACTTCATCCGCAAAATCCGCCGCATCTTGAGAGGGGGCTACCGCTGGCCTCTGCCGCAACTCAGCCACTTGCTGCTGCAGCTCCTCTACTTGTTTCTCAAGAGCCGCATTTGCATTCCTTAATAATGTAATCTCTTCGGGAACTGTTCGAGAGTGTAACTCTGCGAAGGCATCCTTTATAGTATCGGCTGCTATCTTCAAGCTTTTAACCATAGTGCCCTTAAGATTTTTAGACTTACGGGCTACATCATGGATAACGCCGAGGGAGCCAATGACCATTTTTGCCAGCCCCTCCATCGATTGTTCCGACACATCCGCGTCCTTATTTGAGCGGTGCGCATCTCTCATACGCAAAACCTCATTAGCCGATTTGGAGACATATTCCTCTGCTGTAAGTGCCTCATCTTGATTTTTCCGAGCCAAGATATACTCTCGTCTCGTTTTGGCAAGGCCTGTGGCCTTACCTCTTCCTCTCTTCGATTTATGCGCTGCACCTTTAACTAGCGTTCGGCGCCCTGATTTGTCGCAAACTTCCTCGTCTGAGCTCAATTCTATAGAATCTTCAGCTCCACGCTTTCTTCTAGAGGCGCTGACGTCCGGGCCATCCACAGCAACTTCTACACCATTCGTGGATAATCCGGATACCCCCGCCTCTGATAGCCTTGTCATATGCACTCGAGTATCCTTTAACAATGCTGGGTCAATTGTGGGATCATCCGCAATCGTTGCGGGAACTTCCACTACATTTTCGATTTGGCATACGTTGCCCCCCCCAGAATTCGATATGGGGCGTCCGAAGTCCGAAGACTCCGCGCGATACACGGAGTCTTCGGGCCTCGTAAGGGATTCTCCTATCGCGTTGCGATCGGTACCCTCCTGAGGTATTTTATTCGTTGCGTCTGCCATCATTGTTTTCCTTCTTATTTTAAAAGGTGAAGGTACCTTTTATGCTAAGCGCTAGCGACCGAATACCCTCCGGCCATGTATCCTTTCGGCACGCTTTACCTTAGGATTCGGGGTAATTTATGAGGTTTCCTTCCTCCGTCCTCCGAGTGACTCATGTCACCTATGTCATTGAGCTACTTCACAGTCTATTCTGCTAATCAGAAAGGTACCAGTAGCAGCTCAATGACGAACCTCTCCAGCAAATTCCCATCGGAAATCCTCCCTCCATCAGTCGTTAGCCATGGTCAGTAAACACCACCCAGTGTTGATGATGTTTACTGACCATGTTGCCCAGGGTGCACCACGGGGAGGTGACTGACCTGCACCCGCGACCCTACGTCAACACATCAAGTACATTAATGTCAGAACATTAAGATTAAGGACACTACCATAACAACGGCGTACATCGTGAAACTATAAAACAACTTCTTGATTAAACGAATCTATAGCATCAGAATCCATATTCAAACTCGGCTTACTGAGAATCCATATGAGATTCCATATTCAAACTTGGCTTACTGAGATTCCATGGAGCCTGCTTCTCCACGATTGTGTTCTTCACGAAGACGCATACTTCATTAGGCGTGACCGTTCAAACTAGTTATTTATATTTAATGTGCCTCTTACCTTCCGGTAGGAATTCAGATTATGCGCTCTTCAAATTTATTTAAAGTATGTTAAATTTACTATACGTATGTTACAAATACCTTGTACGTACTTCGTTGTGAATACAAAACACGTTTGAGTAAATATCTGTATTTAATTTGGACAGTCGTGGTGGTATTTTGTATAATTTTTTTAGCTTCACGCTGCATCCCGCACAGGGCAGGGTAGGCAGAGGAAATTTAAGACCTTAGTGTTAATAAACTCCGTTCCCCTCTGTTAAGGCATTGCGTGATGAGTGGCGGAACTTAACGACGTGTTTTGCCTTGTTACGCGGCCGAACAAATAAAAATATTAAATATATGAAAATATACAATATTTCATTTCCCCGAGAGTAACATGCTTGTGCTCCTGCGCCACGATAGGCCTCGACCTACCTATGTATATGACTGAAAGACCTATGTATATGGTAGCTATAATCTTTAACGAATCATAACTAGGCCGTGTAGCTTCAGGGCATCAGGAGCACGCCTTCCTTCCTGCCTTTCAGGTAGTCAATTAGTAAGGGTGAACTTAAAAAGATAGCTAACTGTTTTTCTTTTTACTTCGTTTGAATGCTTCAAAGAAAATATTCTCGTGACCTTATTGCGACTTGTAACGCTGGGCACGTAAGATAAATATATTTTTAAATATTCAAATAAACTTTAGTTTTAATTTTCCGTGCCTCAAAAAATCCGTTAGTATCAGTTAGTTATTGGTGTATCTGACTGCCATGACAATTTTTCATGATGACAAGAATCCACCCGTCCAGGTCTACTGTTAATTAGAATACAGAAAATACTAAGCTTTTAAGTTTACGCAATCAATCGATATATTTGTATGAAACTCTTTGCGTAGTCGAATTTTGTAGGAATTTTGTTGAGCAAAATATTGATGTACCCTTTTAGGGCTCGATATATAAAAAGTTAAAAATTGAACCTTCATACATGACATGACATGAACACGACCATTGATATAGACTATTTTTCTCATGTACAGATAACCAGGTAAAATTAATATCAAATCGATGGTCACTTGGAGCATAAAAAAATCAAGCCACTAAACAAACGCTCAAAGATACGTTGCATAATTTTTGCAAAATTTTTGTGAAACTATTGAAAATTGACGAGAAATGAGAACTTCTAATACAAATAATAGGAAAATCTTAAAAAAAATAAATGAGTGATATCACAGACAACGAAATGCGGACTTATCATAGATCGAAACCGCCCGTGGGCCAGTCAGACTCGGACTTAATCGGTTTTTTTTATTAAAACGTTTTCCACTTCTGTGATGCTATGTTTAAATAGGCTAAAGTTAGATACAGAAAGTAAAACTAGTAAGTTAAATCCAGCATAGCCTAAAAGAAACATTATGGTGTATGTTAATTTAAAATATTTTCATACAATATAATCAATCCCCTCAGTGAAAATCGAGCCTACAATTATCAGATTTACCATTTTTGTTCATAATAATATATATAAAGTATGTAAAGGGAACTTGAGAATCTAGTGTTAAACTCCGTTCCGTTCCCCAGACTCTACCGAACTTAAGGCATGGTGTGTTGAGTGATGGAGTTCTTCTTCGCACTTTAACTTGTTACCAGAGAAATGAAATGTTTTTTTGCATTTTCTTGACTAGGAATCGAGCCCACAACCAGGCGCGCTTACAATGACACTCTAGGCCCCTGCACCTATAAGTGGTGTTAAAATCTGATGAAATTTAATTGTTTAAAAATAAATGAACCTAGACAAACTTAAGAAAACTTATCCATCGTCTAACATAAAACTACATCAAAGGTAATCTAATATAAAATAAGTAATTTTAAAATTTTATTTAGCAAAATAATATTTTATTAATAAAGCAACTTTTACTTTCTTAACGACTTTTTATTTTTATGTATACCTCTACAAGTATAAGTTGTAAATGTATTTTATTTACATGATTTGGTTGAGGCGTGTCATTGTGTGTTTGCGTGAATTTATTATCTCGAATTTATCGGAAGAATGTTTATATTAATAACATTGACCTTTTTCTGTAGCGTTTGGTGCTCCGTTCTCTCTTCCTACCTCGCTAGGGATATAGCGTGAAGCTAAGTAAGTAAGTAAGTATTGATCTCTTTAATCCCAAATGGAACTCAGCGAGAAATTTATGGAAATCAGTCACAGAATGCAATGTCACGAAATAAATGAAGCATGAAGAACAGTTTCTTTATCTATTCTGTCTGTAAAATTTCACAATAAAACATTATTAAGGACGTCGCGGCGCAGTGAGATGTCTAATTGTAAGCACGACAGTCGTAAATTCAATATATGTATACTCAGGGAAATTATAATATTTAAAATATATAATTTTCACTCTCGTACAGCCAGGCATGCCGGGGATACTCGACACCCAAATTAATAGAAATTGATATATAAATATATACATAAAGAATTATTGTTTATCAGATTTGCAGCAGTATTGAGGCCTGTCGTGGTGCAGCGGCACAAGCGTGTGACTGTAACCGACGGGTTGTGGGTTCGATCCCCACTCGAAGAAACGAAATATTCAATATTTTTAATTTAAATATTTAATATTTTCATTTCTTCGCTCTGGTACAAGGCAAATCGCGGCGTTGAGTTCCGCCACTCAACACGCAATGCCTCAAATTCGGCGGAAAGTGGGGAACACAAGTGGAACGGAGTGTCTTTACACTAGGTTCCCAAGTTCCCTCTGCCTACCCTGCCATGTGCGGGATACAGCGTGAAGTTGCGTGAGTGAGTGAATACATAAAGAAGTTTCACATTTTGAATCGGGTTTGTTTTTAGGACCTATGTTACCTATGGTAGTCGTTTGTACCTTAATACAAGTGTTGGGAGTCTTAAATCTTTCATTGGAATTCTTTTTGGTATGTACATGTTTCCTAAGATAGGATCCCTTAAGGATATATTTATGGCGTTGAAAGTTACTATGATACTGCTCTACAAGTTATAGGAGTGTCAATAAATCTCACTTTGTATGGCGGTTATTTTTTAAATTTATATTTTTCAATTAAAATTCATAGTTCCAGCAAACAAAATCTCCTCTCTATAATATTAGTATAGATGTATATTATTTCCAATCCAAAAAAGTTTTTAATGTATTGATATTAACTTTAAAATGATAATACAGTAAATAAATAATAGTACGGTCCAAACGGGCGAAGCCGCGGGCGGTTCACTACAAAAATATTTTCTCTGAAAGTCTGACAGTAATTAATTTGTTAAGATTTTTGCTTATATATTTTTACCACAAAAACCAATAACAAATTATGAGAACATCTAAAACCCGTTTAGTATTACATTTTCTGCAATAAGCTTTTACACTGTTTTATTATAATAGTTTCTTGTTTCTAACCGCAAAACGAACAATGTTGTAACTTTACTCGCAAGCTTAGAGCCGCCATTATAACTCGTTTAATATGAATTTCATTTTCAAAATAATTTTTTATTGTATAATTTCATTGATAATAAGTAAGTACTACGAAAATTATTTCAATATTATTATTATAAAACCGTTAAATAATTTTGATATCAGTCATTTATTCAGTACCCAGAGCGACCATCACTTAAGACATTCCGTCCCCATTAACACGCTTCTATAATAGAAGGTAAAGATTATACTAGGTTTTTAAAATATAATATAGTATATACTTATTTTCTTTTCTTAATACATAAATAAAGTAGGCCTTGAGGCCTGTCGTGGCGCAGCGGCACAAGAGTGTGACTGTAACCGACAGGTTCTGGGTTCGATCCCCAGTCGAGGAAATGAAATATTTAATATTTTCAATTAAAATATTTAATGTTTCATTTCTTCGCTCTGGTAATAAGGCTAAACGCGGCGTTGAGTTCCGCCACTCAACACGCAATGCCTCAAATTCGGCGGAAAGTGGGGAACGGAAGTGGAACGGAGTGTCATAACACTAGGTTTCACTTTCGTTCCCTCTGCCTACCCTGCCTAGTGCGGGATACAGCGTGAAGCTGAAAAAAAAATTAATTAAAGAATAACTATATATTTTCTACAAACTGAAAACAAATTGATTAAATATAGCGTATGTCTGTTAAGGCGATGGTTGTGGGTTGTATCCTCACTCAAGAAAGTTTATTATATTTAAAAATTACTTTTATTTTACCCTCTGGTGCAGATAACGGCGTTGAGTTCCGCCTTTCACCACGTGTGTTGAAATTAAGACGGAAAATAAGGAAAGCAGTGTTTTAACACTCAGTTATGTACTCATATGTGGGAAAAAGTTTTAATAATATATCAATTTGTTCATTTTAACACGACATTCAGAGATTTCTTTATTCTCAAGAGAATATTTATGTGGACAATTTCATTTCTAAATAAAGCGTATTTATGTGTCAAAAGATAAAAAAATACCTTTTGTACTATTGTGCGAACTGATGAATAACTTGCTATAAGTAAAATGATTTCATAGTGAAACGAGTACTAAAAACGCAAAATTCTTTTCTGTATCCGGCGGAAAGTTTGGAACGGAAGTGGAACGGAGAGTCTTAACACTTCACTAGGTTTCCAAGTTTCCTCTGCCTACCCTTCCATGTGCGGGATACAGCGTGAATCTGAGAGAGAGAGAAAATTTGCGTATTACCGGATACACGAACGCTTATTGTTACTTAAAACGATATAACGTGCATTTAAATCTGGATGCAGAAATTAGATTAATATATTTTGGCATGCACATGATTCGTTATAAAAGGCAGTTAACAATAGATATATCAATTTAATCTTTTAGCTTCATTTCGCTGCGTCTCACACACGGCAAGATGGAGAGAACCTGTGCAGTGTTAAAACAGCGTCGTTCCACTCTTTCTGCGGAAATTGAAACATTGTGTATTGAGTGCTGGAACTCAATGTTATACGTTACCTTGTTACCAGAGCGAAGAAATGTAAATATATAAAATTTAATTTCCTCGGATGGGGCTCGAATCCGCAACCTGTCGCGTTTACAGTCGCACATTTATGCCTCTGCGCCACGCCAGGCCGAAATAATATATTAATTGATGAATTTACACGATAAAATATATAATATACAAATAATATATAATATTTAGAACCATTTTGCAGGTTAAACAAAATTATAATTATATATTTTGAATTAGTGAGACTTTAATTCCAGTCACGTTCCCCATTTAATAGACGCAGATATGCTTTGGGTGACTTACTCGAAAAATTTGTAGTTTCGTGAATGATCGAACGAAGAATTAATTGTTTTTTTTTTATAAAATGGCGCACTCAGGTGACACCAAAAATCATTCGAGAATTTGTGTATTGTAAAATCGTTCGAGAATTTGTGTATTGTAAAATCGTTCGAGAATTTGTGTATTGTGCCGACACTGGATGAGGTAAGTCATAGGCTACCAGAACTAGAACTAGAATTTTAACGTAATAAGCGCGAAATTTTTTTACAAACGTTACCTAACCAACCCACTTCATATGTAAAAACAAAAAATACACAATTTTCGAACTTACTATAATGTACCTTGTAAATATTGAATCATGTAGTGGCGCAGCGGCTCAAGCGGGTGACTGTAAAAGACAAGTTATGGGTTCGATCTCCACTCGAGGAAATGAATATGAACGTATGTTCAAATTAAATATTGAATGTTTTCATTTCTTCGCTCTGGTTACAAGGCAAAGCGCGGCGTTTCCACTCAGCACGCAACACGTCAAATTCGCGGGAAAGTGGGGAACGGAAGTGGAACGGAGTGTCTTAACAGTAGGTTCCCAAGTTACCTCTGCCCACCCGTCTGTGTGCGGGATACAGCGTGAAGGTGAGTGTAAGAAATTGTATATATTTTTATAGAAATTATTTAAATATAACTTACTGTATTACACAGTTAAATTTATATATATATTCCTACATATATAGAAAATATTTATAATGGACGACGTAGAAATAATTAACGCATTTGACAAAGCAAGTTTATTTTTTATTTATAATATATCTACAATCTTAACCAATACATTCCAGATCTAATTCTTGTGTAGTTCGGTAATGTTTCAGTAGGCCCTACAGCTGCTACTGCAGGACATTTGTCATAAACGTACTGGAATGCAAATTCCTTAATCATTTTGTCTGTTACATTTGATAATTGATGGTAAAGTTCTGACGAAGTTTTAAGTTCTTGATCGTATAACAATCGAAATCCAATATCACGACAGGAATTAATAACGCCGGTCTTTCTTTTGGCTAATTTAAGTTTGGCTAAATTAACTGCCCTCTGGACATCAGATTGAACAATTGTAGTGCACATTTGCATCCACTCGTCCTGTATGTTCGACACCATGTCGTCTAAACAAGAAGGATCGCCTACAAAATAGATTCCCCATAATCCTACATCTTGATATGCAATGTAAAAAGATTCAAATCTCTCGCATAGTAAAGAAGTCGAAGCCGCGCGTGCCAGTGGTGATCCATTTGTTATAGTCCCTCCTTGCGTTCTGTCCCATGATCCTGTCAGACAACTTGCTACAAGACATGTTAAATATTCGGATGAATTGCGTCCTGGAGCTTCTACTGCAATAGTAATATGAGCATAAGGCATGGAATCGTCTCTGTAAATAATTTCTGATCCAGTAAATCGCTGTGTGCCAGTTTCTATTGGATTACAATTCTTATACTTCAAGCAGTGAAGATTTGTATCCACTTCGTTAATTAGGGCTGTATGTGTTACGTTTCCACACAATGCCAAGAGAAATTTTTGGGGTTGATAAGTTTCTTTAATAAAACGTGATAGTATAGTTTTATCGAAACTTAAAATATTTTTTGTCGGACCTATCACAGTCTGCTCTAATGGAGTTCCTTGAAATGCCGTTTGATGTAAGTAATCAAACGCTACTAACTTTGGATTATTATCATAGTCACTTGCTTCGGAACAAATATTTTGTTTATTTAAATTTAAGTCAGTATCATCATATTCATCAACTTTAGAAATTATTTTAAAGATTATCTCCACGCATTCAGAGGTACTTTCTACTGGACTTACAGCTGAGAACATTTGATATTCCCTAGTGGTAGCCGACGTGAGTTTTATGCAATTGTTATTGACAGTTTCTTGTACATCTTTATTAGATATGGCCAAGTGTTCAATGAAATGGGAAATACCATTGTTACAAGTATTTTCGTACCGTGATCCGCATTTAATGAAAACTGATGCACAAAATAGAGGGGAATCCATTACTTCAGTAGCAATTTTTAGGCCGTTTGACATGATCTTAATTTGTATTCCTGTTGTTGACATGAGGTTATGGGCAGTTGAAAAAAAATGTTTAGTTTTAATTTTTTTGGTTATTACCTTAAACATAATGAATTATCGTGTCTTTTTTGGAACAAACGTTGAAAGATTTTCTTAAGAACAAAATTGCCACAAGTAAGAAGTGGATAAACAAAATTTATTTGAAAGTTAGATAACATACGTTTAAAATTAACGTCAATTTTTAACAGACTACTAATACTAACTGTTTAATTCACAACAAAATATTTGTGCCTACGGTACGGTACGGTATGGAAACTGAAATGTATGCTTTTACATAATTTCAAAACGTTATCACCTATAAATTTAGTACTAAGCTCGATTATATAATTTTGTGACCAAGTTTTATCTGCAATGATTTACGGCACTATACATATCGCACATTCTTAGTTCCAGAAAGCCTGGCTTTAAATATATACCGTATCGTGTATATTATTTAGCTATGTACCGTATATAAACGTATATGTATTTGTCCAATATTAACATATATAAAAAAGATTTTTTTATCTTTTTACTATATTTATTAAAGTTATTGTTGTACATATGTATATTTTTTCAAATGTTGTGGTTATATATTGGGTTGTATAGACGTTGCCTCACGGTAGGTAGACTATTTTACGTTGGTGATTAGATATAAAGCCTCATTGGAGATGAAAACTAATTTTATATTTGTCTGGATTTTGACAATGTCGTAATTACTATCACAGTTGAAATTAGAGTTCCAAAGACACTTTTATTAAATAACCAAAGCGCTTGTTTATTCATTAAGTAAATATGCTACTCCATAGTGAATTATTTCAGGAAATCACAAAACTATTCAAGAGGTGCGTGCGATACAAAATTACTTCAACAGTATATAAGCACATTTTAAAAGATACACCTAACGTCCAAATTTTCGAGGCCACTAGTGGATTGACAGTTGCTACACAAGAAAGAAAATGTGGAAATGCGTGCCTAGGACTCTTTGTCAACGCAGGATCTCGTCACGAAGATAAAACATTAAATGGTATAACGTATTTTTTTCAACATCTTGTGTATAAAGGCATACAGAAACAAACGAAAACTGAACTGGAACGTGAAATGACAAATATTGGTGCGAAATTCAAATGTCACACAAGTCGTGATATGAGTGTTTTTTATGTGGAATGTCTTGCAAGTGTTTCAACACGCGCGTTAGATATATTATTTAACTGCATTTTCAACAACGCCTATGCCAACCCTGAAATAGATATTCAAAAGGATTTAATTTATCAACAAATGTTAGAGCACGATAAATGTCCATCAAAAGTTTTACATGATTACTTACATTCAACGGCATTTCAAGGTACACCATTGAGTCAAAGTATAATGGGTTTGAGTAAAAATCTTAGTAATTTTAATTCTAATGCCATCCGTGATTATATGAGCAAAATATTTGTCCCAACAAAAATGGTATTAGCATCGGTCGGTGGTGTCAAACATGACGTTATGTTAAATTTGGTCGAACAACATATTAGAAGAAGCGATGCGTGTTCAGAATCTGCATCTCTTGGACCTGCCCGTTACACAGGTTCACAATTAGTATACAGAGACGATTCGATGAATGTTGGGTATATTGGCATTGCTGTAGAGGGTCCGTCATTTTGTGATGACGATAAACTTTGTATAGATTTAGCGTCATCAGCTATGGGGGGCTGGGATGGGTCGCAACCAGGTGGAACAAACCATGGTACTAACCTTGCATATGTCGCATCTTCAGGGAAATTGTGTGAATATTACAAAACGTTTAGCTATTACTATGAAGATACAGGGTTGTGGGGAGTAGAATTCGCATCACCGAAAGAGGAAGTTGATGATATGGTCTTAGCAATTCAAGACGAGTGGATGCGCCTATGTAATGTAATAACTGATGGGGAACTTCTCAGAGCAAAAAATGAATTGAAATCAAAGGTAATCATGAATTACAACAGCGCCGTTGAAACTTGTCTCGAGCTCGGCCAAAATGTTCTTCGTACAGGCTGTCATCCACAGTTCCTGGAGAAATTAGATGCTATAGACCAACTAACAGCCAAACAATTGAAAAATGTCTGTGAAAAATACATTTATGATAGATGTCCAGTGGTAGTAGGCATAGGAACAACTGAAGCATTATTGCCTTACCCAAGAATAAGAAGCTACATGTATTGGCTAAGAATATAATTTACTTAAAATAAAGACTGAAAAATCTATGTCATCTTATGTTGTTATTAAAAATAAATAAACCTTTTATTTCTAGCATTTTTTCAAAAAACATTATTTACTATTTACTATTTGTCTGCTACTATACTAAGTGATTAGTTAATGTTATATGTATATTTAGAAGCCATAAGAATTAATTATTTTTTGCTAGAACCCCTCTCCTCAAATGCAAAGAAGCCTCAATTATCTCTATCCTTGGCTATCTCTAGCCTCAATTATCTCTATCCTTTTTAAAATGGATACATTATGATATATTAGATATTTACTCAGCTTCATGCTGTATCCTGCCACTCGGCAGGGTAGGCAGAGGAAATTTGGGAACCTAGTGTTAAGACACTTCGTTCCACTTGCATTCCCCACAATCCGCCGGGGCATTGCGTGTTAAGTAGCGGAACTCAACGCCGATATACGACATATTAGACATTAATTATTTATTTTATTTTACATGAAGTTAAGAACAATACTTCACATTGACTACTCTGTTATCCATATCTATATCTTATGGATATTAAATCTATATCTTATTCTATATTTTTTGGTGTAGTGAAAGCTTAGAGCTTGGAGATACACTTAGCATTTTGTTCTTCTGTTCTGGTGTTTAATGTTTCATTTACATTTATTTAAAGTAATTATTAACCAAAAAGATCATATTATTTCGATTACTGATCTCCTAAGTGGAGATAATTGGACATTTGCATTTTAATTAAAGCTGTAATGAATAAGATGAATAAATCAGCCGTCCAATCACTTTTGAGAGTAACATAAATATTTTTTTTTTGCCAACACTGGCAACATTAAAAAAAATGTAATTAAAAATGTAACGAAAAAAATAAAAAATAAAATATATTTTTTTTAATTACACTTTATAAAGTGTATTTGTGAGCAAATAAAAATTCTTAAATCACGCTGTATCTTGCATGTAGTAGGGTAGATAAAGGAAACGTCGAAAATTAGTTCTTCTTTTCAATCCTGCACTCTTTTCAGAGCAGTCTTGGTTCTGGAATTACGCACTATATTTTTGTACGCGTACATAGCTAAGTACTTGGAAATTTCTAATGATAAAGCGCTAAAGAATAATAAATCAAACGAGCGAAGCGAACAGGGGCAAAAAATGTATGTAATATGTATAATTCACGAGACTATACGTAACTCTTTAAGTACGTTAAGATATCTCTATTCTTTTCATTTGGCATTATTTTTAAAAATAATAAAAGTAAAGCATTTGTTTTATTTCTGATAAGCTTTGTGGACTCGAGCCGCTCTAAACGAGTTTTCTTGTTTTCGACAGATCTCAAATTAACCAGAACTTTATTTCTCAAATTAAATTCCTTGGAGTTTAAACAATAAAAGCGTGGACAGTTGTTCATTAATTGTTGTTTTAATAAAGTTTAAGTTTAGATTAAATACAATAAAAATATTAAATATAAATTTTCAGATATCACAGTCCGACAATGCAACTGTAGTCCATCTACAGTTGCATTGTCGGACTTGAATGTCGAGGTAGACTTATTTTGAAAATATCTTTGTCGTATTTACCCGGAAACATTACAGCAGGAAGGCAGCTGTGCGGCGCCTGGAAGAAAGTACCTACGAAATCACACAACAGTGCCATGTATCCAGATGGAGAGGATGATTGTCACTTCCCATGATAAATATGTTAGAGAACGCACGACGAGACGTCTCTGGCGTAAAGAGTCCTTTTCCTTGAGCGTCCTCAAACCTATCAAGCCTATCATAGATTATTGGGTCAATAGACTTGAACAGCCCTACAATGTATAGTTTGTCAACATTAATTATAACTACCCAATATATTTTTATAATAATTCATATAAATTATAAATACAAAGCAATAAAACAAAATATAGCTTTATATTAAATTCAATATAAAATTTGCTACTGCGTTAATAATTTATTTATTAAGCCGTACAACTTGAAACCAATGCAAGTTATTTGTTAACAAGTCTATAATCTCCATTTAACCGCCATCTACCGTAAGAGGTTAGAGCTAACCGAACACTCAACTGAAAATATAACTAGTATCGCCATCATATAGTCAAAAGTGAAAGTAAGAGGGCGTTATTAAATTTAAATATTGAATTCATTTTAGGATGTGAGTATTTGTTTAATTTTCTCTAATATTACTAAAACTATATATAAATTTAAAAATAAAGCTTTGTAAAATATCCCGTTTATTACTTTACTTTGCTTAAATAGTTCAGATGTATTTTTTAAGTATTAATAGTAGATAGGCCTGTCGTGGCGCAGCGGCACAAACGTGTGACTGTAACCGGCAGGTTGTGGGTTCGATCCCCACTCGATGAAGTGAAATATTTAATATTTTCTATTTAAATATTTAACGTTTTCATTTTTTTGCTCTGGGACATGGCAAAACGCGGCGTCGAGTCCCACCACTCAACACGCAATGCCTCAATTTCGGCGGAAAGTGGAAAACGCAAGTGGAACGGAATGTCTTAACATTAGGTTCCCAAGTTCCCTCTGCCTTCCCTGCCATGTGCGGGAGAATGGAGACCATCGTGACCGTCATGGCAGTCACAAACAATGAGCGGTGAGGACCGAGCGTATTAACATTAGGTTATCTCCACCTACCCTGCTATATAATCCCACGGATGTAGCGTAAAGTTAAAATATGTACCTTATATATATGTAGTTATTGAAATTAACGGAGAGTTAAACAAAATCATTTCCACGCTTTTTACTCAGATTTCGAAACATTGCGTGGTGATTGGCAGCATTTAAGAACTCAGTCTCCCTCCCAGGCTAGAGAAATAAAAAGGAGGATTCGAACCGGTAGCCATCGCTCATAAGGTCACTCAAAACAACAAACTAATACCTAAAAAGAAAAGAAAAGGTGAAATAAAATTACGAATATAGAAAATTATAATTTATTACTTTGAAAGAGAAAAATATTAAAAAAAAAATGATGAGTATAAACGAGTACAGTTCCGAAATATTCGAGATATACAAACATTGATCGAAACGTTGGAATGTGTGACGTGACTGCCGATCGATTCACATTTGACTGTACAACATATTCAATTAAACTGTGTACATAATTATTATTCACTATATAAGAAAACTGCTGTTGAAATTCTTTGAAGAAAAAAAACGAATAATAATGCTGTAATGAAGTTATAACTAAACCAAAGTCAAAATCTAATAATTATCATATGAAATCTCAAGTAAAAATATAAATTAGAAAAAAAAAACATTCATTAAAAATAATTTAGTCTGGATTGCTTAAGTAACCCTAGTAGATACGTACGGACGATTCACTTCTGTAACATGATGACTTTGTTAGTTAAACTTCACTGACCGTGTGAAACAATTAAGTGCTTTGCTACATAATTTCAAAGATGATTACAGTAAAATATTATTGTAAATTAAACGAATATGTAAGTATTTTACATAATTGTGATTGGTATACCGTTATCTAAAGTGGTCTCATACAGTTATGTAAGTGTCCAGGAAGTAGAGACGAAGGTAACCAATGTTATTGAGTTTTTTCCTTCCCATTGAGAGTACGATCGTATTAGTTTCGTGGACATTGATGTTTTATGTTTGTTTATACCAGTGGGCGTCTGCCCACAGACAGCTGAGTAATGTAACTAAAGTTATACAAAAACAACCTGATTTATTTTCCCCGGATATATATTTACGCTTTTGCTACTTACGATTGATGCAATTTTTGTGGGGATTTGTGAAATTAAGTGTACGAAACAAATCACACAATAACACCAATGGAAAAAAGAAATACATAGTTATCAGATTATGATTGTAACCAAATATGGTTTCTTGTAAATAAATACAAAAAATTCTACATTTAGACGTTTAAAATAAAATACAATGTCAATAAATTTTGTAAGTTCTACATTATTTCACCATTCGTCGTTACATTCTGGACATACTATAAAATAGCGGAGTTGACAAAAAATCAAAACTTAGCAAATGATTGAATTTCTCTATGAGCAGATGACACAGCTTCAACATTTTTTTTTTGTATTACCAAAAAGAATAATAACGTCTTTGCACTGCAAAGATCAACTTAAAAATACAATAATAAAAAAATCCAAAATGATCTCTAGCAGACTAAAAATATTATAAATATAAAAGATCGGCAAAAATCACAGAAAATGTACAAAAAACGAGACAGCGTCATCATCTAAATGTAAAATATAAAAAAATAAATCGATCACACCACTAGAGAGCAATGCAACGTTAGTATCATACTTTCGAAGTGAAGTAAAATATAATAAAGAAAAAAGAATATACAAAAATATTTGATATAATCTAATATATATCTTTATAGGCATGTCCATAGATAAATCTCATAAAAGTTACAAAAAGATCGTACATTACAAAAAAATGTTAAAGGTCAAATGCACTTTGCCATGTGCGAAGGCTGTGATTTGTCATTATTCATGTTTATATATGAACTTATAATATAATAAAACTGGAATGTCATGAGTGTAAACCACAAGCGTACAGCCTATATTATTACTTTCCTTTACAATCGTTCACAACGCATTAAATGACATTGTTAGAATAAAAAATATCGATAGTAAAATATCGATAAGGTTTCGATGCTAACTACTCTGGCCTTTGGCCACACACGAGCTATGCCACTAACACTACGTCACCTCGAATCAGAATATGTTTTGTGATACACCATAATGATCATAGAACAAAGATGATTGTGAAAAATATGTACTTCATTATATTATTGATATACTTCATTATACATTATTGCTGGATACAGCTGGAACCTGAGTAAGTATAGTGAGTTAGCTATCCTAAAAATACCTTTAAAAAATAATATAGATAAATGATTTTCAAATTTAGTTCAAATTGAAATGTTCCAACGATTCTGTACAACAAGTACAAGAACAGGTTTTCAGAAATACTATTACTATTAAATATCAAAGTTATGTGTATAATAAACAATCACTTAGAAAGAAATATTCAAAAAATGTGTGTGATAATTATTATGCCACAATACGTCATTAATTATTTTGTATTAAACATAGTAGAACATATTTTACGTTAATTATTTTCTTACAAAAAGTCGCATAATAATGTATAAATAAATATGGCTTCATTAAGATATTCATAATTATGTCAAGATGGAGAAAACCATTTATCTGATAACTGCACAGTGAAAACTACGTTTTTTGTTTGTTAAAGTATATAAGTATTATTAGTAAAATCTGAAAAGAACAAATGTATGTCAGCAAAGAAACATTTTTGGCACTAGGTGCATAAGATAAAATTAATTATTTTTAATTAAAAAATTAACTGCACATATTTGCTATATATGCTGCTGCATATTTTGTATCTATGGATTACAACGTAAATTTAACATTACAATAAAAATCAATTAGTACCTTAGAGTATTGCCGCGAATTGACGAAAGACGTGACAAAACATATTCTGAATCGATACAACTACAAGTGTTAGAAAAAAAATCGAAAAATCGATGTTTATTTTGTTTGACAGTATAAAATTTTTAAAATCTCAAAAAACGTTTTACATTCTCGTACAATTCTATGCCAATACTATCACATTCGACACAGAAGCAGCCTTTCGATTACGAGAGATTCCATCTCTTAAAGGACGAATAGATCACTACTGCAAAGTGCGCATATACCTCGCCAAGTCTTTTTTAAACCACCTTCACAAATACTGGCCAATTTCACAACATTCCTTTCTTTATGTGTTAAAAACCACATTATGACACTGATATATCGAATGAATATATAAATATGTAGGAAATAATCGATTCAGAAAATAATCGATTATATTTAACGGACAGAAGTAATTCCAATTATCGATATAGAATAACGAGTCTAGTTTTATGATAGTTTCGATACAGGCATTATGCATACAGCCGTTTCAAAATTAAATTCTAAAATGGCAATCGATGTTTTTATACTATTGTCACTGCATTCGATAATTCTGATATGAAGCTCATTTTCGTTTTTACAGTATACCCTGATATTGGTAAAGTAAAAAGAAAGTACGATATTGTTACGACTTAATACTACATGAAAATGTTAGAAAAGAGGTTATATAAAGTATTACTAGACACCTATTATGAATAATTATATGGCGAGAGACGACAAATTGATGGTAAAGGATATATTATGTATATGTCTTAATAATATTATAAGATTATCATTACTGTTTGTGCTCATTACACACACATTGAAGACAGAAATCGACTGACATCTAATCGAGACTTAACCGATATGTACCAAACGACCATATCTAATGACTTACGAACTAAATACATCTAATTTGTCATGAAAAAGTCCTGTAAATAGACATAAATATTTGAGCACTTATTATTAATTGGTACAATAATTGTAGCAATCAAAAGAACTCAACAAAAAGGTAAAAAGGTGAGTTCGAATATAAATTAAACGCAGTAAAAAATATATTGAAATTTATAAAACGACTTAATACGAACAAATTACTATTTGGTCAAGTCGTACACATTTCTACAGTCCAAAGTGTGTCACACGATGAGAAGAACGCCGACTAGTTCAAATTAAAACATTTTTTTTTTTAAATATTAATATAATATTTATTGGAATGTACAGTAATGGAATGCCACAGATACAAAAAAAGAACATATACAACTATCGTATTTTCAAACGCCTTCCAATCGCTTTTTGAGTATAACATCACAACGGACTGTAAAAACGCGATAAATCCTAGCTTAATTCGTGAAAACTCGACACGGACATCCTGTCGTCTTGTAAATTGAGTATTAAATCAAAACAAAAGAACCTAAATTAACACTAAGCAACGCGGCTAACAAAACCTGTACAGGCTTGGCCTCAATCTGACGACCGCGTTCCAAGACCGATAGCTGCGCCTCCCCACACCGTCACATAATATAAGAGCATTGGTATAAAAAAAATTTGGTAAAAAATATCGCTATAAACGCTAAAATAATAATACAGCTACCAAAATATGCAACGTGCCTTACGTAGAAAAAACATAATAATCTCCTTGGAATATATATATATATATATATATATATATATATATATATATATATATATATATATATATATATATATATATATATATATATATATATATATATATATATATATATATATATATATATATATATATATATATATATATATATATATATATATATATATATATATATATATATATATATGTATATATATATATATATATATATATATATATAGAGCTAACTCTAAGAGTACTTAATATATAAATATATTATGTGTTAAATTACAAATACTTTACCTTATCAGGTTGATTATGCAGACTTAACGCTAATGGAATGTAAACATAGAAAACCCTATAGAAAACGTGTTAGTTAGTTATACCCCTTAATATTAAGATTACACATAGATTTACCCAAACCATAACAATATAATTTCAATTTAATATGAAACATTAATATCGAGACGTTATCGATTATCGTTCTCGATTATCGATATTCGTTCCGTTTTAAAACTAGATATGCACGTTAGTATTAATATTCCTATTCTATATAGAGGTACAGTACGCAATCACAACATATGAATTGAGCTTTTCGGTTTTGTGTTTTCAAGCCAAGTATATTACAGGTTGTGTCCTTTCACCCTGTTTCGTTTGTATCTAATAATTATTATATATTGATTAACGCATACGATAGCTATTAAACGTTACTATTGTAGTTACGTGGTTTGACTTAGGGTTAATTTAATCTCACAATACATAAGAAAGTTTAAAATGTGATTTGTGTTACGAGCGGAGCTTGAATCTACTAATTTGTTCTAGATAGGGACGGCATAACGCAATATAACATGTAAATCCGAATAATAAAAACTAATAAAAACTAAACCGATGCACAACTCGCTTTTATTGTACGTAAAATCATTTACGAGAGAGCTAATGACTAATCACATACGTTTTCCGACTTCAAACCGATGGGACGAATCGACAAATTAAAGCTTCATTTAACGCCGGCACAACAGCTGAAGATACAAAAAATATATATATATATATATATATATATATACAATACAAAAAAAAATAATGATAACAAACTATTGAAATTTCATTAATGACGTCAAAAAAAGTTTGTTTTGTATTTATATAGATAGATCTGGCGTAGATCTCGTCGCGTCTATTGTACACCATTGTTTTGTGGTGAAACAATTATATCTAAACAGTCCATTCTGACATGAGGTACAAACAAAATTTCACTTAAATACACCTAAAACCCTTGTTTTTATAATAAAATAAAAAAGAAGAAATGTATACATTCTCTGTCGGACTAAACTAAAAAAAAAATATATATTGTACGTATAAAAAAAAATGTTATGAAAATCTTAAACCATAAACATAAAAAAAAAATCTTACAATTACTAAGTAAAGCATTTTACTTTATAAAATGAATAATATACACAATAAGGTATTTTGTACTGTAAGGTTAATCAAAAATCTTGACCTTGTATATAATATTGAATGCAGACGAAAAATAAATTTCGACGTCGTGAAAATTAAAAAAAAAAATACACTTTTTGTACATTCGTTGGAATGGCAACATTACATATATTTAGAACTAACCGAAAAAGCTGCCCACACACTACCTCCGTACGTGTTCGTTTCAAAACTCAAAATAATATATTAATATTAAAAAAAAAAAAAACAAAAATCCGTGACTAAAACGCGTAACCCTAAGTATTGATGCCAAAGCGGAAAACAAAACGCTTTTATAATTAAAAAAAAAATTGAAGATTCGAGATTCTAGCTACACTATTACATAAAGCTTGAAACATACATCGATCGAGGCGGCACAGACCCTTACTTAACCTATTCATTATACAGGATGTGTTTATTTATTTAAATGATTATTTCAAAACATTATCGTTTGTACATATAAAACAGATTTCAAAGAAAATATTACTCGTTCAATTAATAATTTTACGAAATCCAAATCAAATCGATACCTTAAATTACGATTATGATATACTACACATACATAAATCGATTATACAACGATGTTACGTTTACAACACACCCTGTATACACATTAATAATAAGCCGTTGCAACTTTTTCTATGTTTTTGATTCAGTCTTTGGAACTTATGTGGTGGAATGTAGAAATATACAATACTCGTCTCAACAGTATACACTGGATACAAATATATACGTGATTCAAGTTCAATATAGGTACTAATAATTATGATAAAACGATTATTATAATGAAATATAACATAGTGTTACTATTAATTATATCGTATATGAAGTTCTTGTATTGATTTTAAACTTTAACTGTTTTAAAAGGTTTGCATAATGCTAAGCTGAGTATTTTTGATATTGTTTACTAATGTATGTTTTGTCACATTATTTTCAATAGATATTTTTATTACTTTTTTTTTTTGGTTTTAATTCAAGAACTCCATAGACGACTACAAATATAGCATGGTGGTTCGATCACCACCATACAAACTATAAAGTTACGGTTATAGAAAATGCTATAAAATACTATCATTGATTAAAATCTTATTATTATAATGTAGAAAATGTAGATAAACGTAGAAAATATTGATTAATATAATTGAGATGTGTCGAAATTTCGATACTAAATAGCCACCTCGTATCCATTAGTGGAGTCAACGTTCAGTACATTTGTATGAAATACGAACTTAGCTGCTACGAGAGCGTCAGTTCCAAGTTTTACTGGCCCATACATTAACGTATACATAATATAAAAATATATATATAAATATAAATGTCTCGAACATTCAAATTACATTTTCCTGTCATTGGGCTCAACTCGTCCAAATATCAATGATTTCCAGCGAAACTGTTGAGTGAAGATGTCAGCCAAGGTTATCGGGTCTACGAAGTCATCGTCCGTAGGGTTCGGTGCTAATCATACGGCCTCGTTGGCCTCAACCTTGGGGACGGCGGCCTCTTGGACTGAGGCCTCGGCCTTGGCCTCGCCTGGTGTGGACGCCGATAAACTGGAATACATATAGACTTATAAGAATCTATATTAACAATTTGATTATTCGCTACATTGTTATGCTTTAAAAATAAACAACATAACTGATAAAACAATTGTTGTTATATAGTATCAAATTTCAGTCTAATTTAATATAATGCTTAATAAAATAACTGTATGAACATTCATCGTGAACCGTTATCGAATCCGCTAACTATGACATAACACATTGTATTGAACAACACTTCTTTATTTAATTTAAGTAGAAATACAAAAGTATCGGGCGATTTGACTGCACATTCTCAAAACACTATATTTTATGCAGTTAAATCTCTTCACGACACCCTCGACATGAAAACTTCATACTATATAATACATACGTGATAATAACACAAATAAAATAGACCGGCATCAGCGCTTACAAAACAAAAGTATACAAAATCAAAACAAGACAAAACGGCAACAGCAAACTAAAAAAAAAAAAAAAACCTTACGCATAGACAAGTTTAGCATCGAACCCGTCGCAGAGCATTTTAAATATAACAATACAACAATGATAACAAAACGAATCAGCGATAGTATCGCTCGGGGCGACCACGGTAAAGTGTACCAAGTAATTAAAAGCACAGGGACACCACAGCCTGATTGGCGCATTTGATCCGCGCGGATCAATAATTGCATCTAACCAGACGATATGAGAGCGATGAGGCGACATACAAAGGTTTTATGTTGCAAGTGGCATTCCGCCGAAGTGACCTTTATAAATAGTCGGCTAGGGTTGATTATCCGGTGTGCGGTTGTACGGTCCAGAAAAACTCACCCCTAACTGAGAGCTAGACCGTCTGGAAGCTGTATGGCGCAATATAAACGCGCGGGTCGATATATTATTACATTAACGGCACATGCAACGGACAGGTAGGTACATTGAATTCCGTTCCGTGAGCCCTTTATTTAATATCCGTTCCGCATTATAACATATTTGCATTGGAAAGGGGCGAGGCGGAAATTGCAATCGCAAGGGCAACATCAAAAGCATGTGGAATAGACAATTAAAAAAATAAAGAGAAATACATTCGCTGTGTAAACATGATATAATGATATTAGTATAATTACAAACATACCGATTTTTTTGGCGGGATCGGTTAGTTTTTGTTACAATTGTATCCCGCCTCGGCACATATATCGGTATTGTTATTTTTACCGGTGCCGGCGCAATGGGAGCGTTACGACTAAAATCATTCAATTTCATAAGAATTTCATTTCTATCCTATTAATATTACAAGTTTGCTAGGATGGATGCTTTTTCCACTTTCACGCAAATATTACTAAACGAATTTTGATGAAACTTTCAGTCAGTAAGGTTTACGCTGTATCTCGCACAAGGCGACTTGGGAACCTAGTGTTAAGACACTCCGTTCCCTACTTGTTGGCGGAACTCAACACCGCGCTTTCCCTTTTTAACAGAACGAAGAAATGAAAATATTTAATATTTAAATCGAAAATATATATAATTTATTTCCTCGAGTGGGGATCGAACCCACAACCCGTCGCGTATAAAGTCACATGCTTGTGCCTCTGCGCCACGACTGGCCTTATATAGATGAAACTTTACAGTAACTTAGCATATATGTATACGAGTGTAGATCGTTAGTAAATATTAAGGTATCTTTCATACATAAACAATTTTCTTATTGCCTTCACTAGACCTGTGAGGTACTTTTGGATTGAAATTCCACTCTGGGACAGACTTAACTACATTATACTTACACTCTATAGCAAATTAAGTATATGAAATGAAAAAGTAAGCCTTTTTTATTAATTGAACAATTTTTTTTTAGTTTCACGCTGTATCCTGCACAGAGCATGGTAGGCAGAGAACATAATTACCATTAATTTAAAAAATATTGCCTCAATGACAAGATGTTCTTGATTAATCTATACTTGCACGATTTATATATATATATATATATATATATATATATATATATATATATATATATATATATATATATATATATATATATATATATATATATTTATATATATATTAGTTACGCAAAATAATAATCTTCAATTAAGCAACAGGCATTGTCACTGCAAAGCCATTTTTAATACTCTAATACTCGCAATTGCTACAGTGTGTCTTTCATAAGTATATAAGCAGTGTTGCCCTCGTTTTTGAACCTCCGCTTCTCGCCAAAAGGTTTAGATATTGCGTGTTAAATGGTGAAATTCAACGCATGCGTTTCTTATGTCAGGGCTAATATAAATATCGAACCGCCAACACTTGCCTTACCAAAAGAGGCATCCACTTTGCAATAATTTTATATTTCATAGTAATTATTTATAACTTCACGCTACATCCCGCATACGACAGGGAAGGTACTACTTGAAAACCTAGTGTTAAGATACTCCGTTCCAAAATTTCCATACTTTATTAAACATGTTTTTGTTTTTAAAAGCACATTTATCTATTTCATACATAATAAAACATCTATAAATAGATAAAATCACACGCGCAAGATTATAATTTCGCAAATATAATATTTCTAAACAAAAACTCCACAAAATAAAAATGAGCGAAACTTAAGTTATAACTTACTTGTCAATTTCTCTGAATTCCGCATTCGATTCGTTACGCCATTTGTTGCCCATATTTTGAACACTGCGAATGACGATATTTCTTTTACAATACGCATATAAAAAAAATAAAAAAAAATACAATAAACTTCTAATACACTAAATAAAATACACTATCAAAAACCAAAACGAAAAAAAAAAATTAAAAAAAAACAAATCAATAAAAAAGTGCATTAAATACATTAATCAAACAAGTATAATACAAACGACGAGTCGTGGCATCTAGAAGTTAGGTCAGTCCAGTGCCTAAAAACTCAAGTAACTATAGTGAACCTATGGTTAACTGTTTGAATTAAAAAAAAAAATCTTATTTTGAATTAAATATTTCAATATGAAAAAGTTCAGAAAGCCTAACTTTAGAGCGACCACAACTCGCCGACCGTACCATAACTAGATAGCAAAATAAATACATACACGTGTCTCATTTGATCTCCTTGGGCGCTCAGTTGAGCTAGATAGGCGGCTTGCTTACGATGGTGGTACATGTGGACGCGGAGACAGGATGGATTCCTCATACGTTTTTGACATATGTCACATTGCAACGTACCCTCCCTAGTGTCGTGCTTGTCCCGGATGTGCACTTTCAAGTTGTATCGATTCGCGAAAAATCGGTGACAAGACGGACACTTGACACCGCCTGATTTGCAATTCCATCCTTTGATACAAAAAATGTCATCGATTAAATATCGATTTCTTTTTGTTTGATGCATTAATATTCAGATTTGACAATTTTTAATGTGTCTAGTGCATTTAAGCTTTCAACTTTTAAAATAAAATGCACGTAATAAAACAGAGCGGGGCAATTATTTAATTACATTAAATATTATTAATAATAGCCCTTAGTGAACACCGGAACCCACAAAAATTACATGGCGGCCATCTCAATTGCAATACAATATATCAATATTTCTCGCGAACCGTTAACCATCAGAACTCACCTGATTCTTTGCCTGAGTCTGGTAACACGAGGACGTTGTGAAACATGTCGTTGTCGAAGTCGATCATTGGCTCGCTGTAAAGTTGTTTGTAAAATAAAAATAAACAAAATAAAATGTGCTCAACTTAATGAAATTAAAACAAAAAATTAAAAAAATATATATACAATATGTAAAACTTAAAAAGAATACATTTTGTTGATTTATATATCGACTTACCCGTCAGAAGCATATTCGGTGTTTTCAGCGTGAGATGGGCTATCGTTTACTGGCCTTGGTTTCTTCTTGTTGGAATTATAACTGTTTTTGTTCGATGAGTTCTTTAATAATCTGTAAAAAAGAATCTCATTAAATAAGAACGACTTATTAATTTAATTCCAATCATTCCTTCGAGTTTGTAATATTGCTTATTGAAATTTCGGGGATCGGAACGAAGTGTCTTAACACTAGGTTCCCAAGTTTCCTCTACTTTCTATAGCTATACACAATACAAGAACAACAAGTAATAAATTTTGTTAATTTTCCAAGCAACGTTAATAGAAATTATAGATATATATTATATTTATGTAGTGCCCATTGGCACAGGCGTGCGAAAAGCCTTACGTTATGTGCTCGATCCCAATTCTAGGAAATGAAATATTTATTTATTTTTATTTTTCTCGTTTAACAAGGCAAAGCGTGGCGGTGATCTCCGCCACTCAAAATGAAATGCCTTAAATTCGCAAAACTAGGTTCCCAAGTTCCCTCTACCATTGCCATATGCGGAATACAGCGTGAAGCTAAAAAAATAATAGAAAAATATCCTAACACTTTCAGTACGTAATATTTTTATAGTTTAGCGGGTAACTATATTATCAGACTTAATTTTTATGTCAATGTAGAGTCACATAGTGTTTAACAAACACATACTTTATAACCTTCAATAGTGTAATTGGGTAGTTTCTATATGACTTGTGTCAGTCTTCAAAACCAAAAGTAGCCTAGCCCTAATAAGTAGTTAAGAAAATGTGAGTGTACAAAAAGACGTAGAAAATTTAAACAATTCTATTTGTGTTTTAACATCTACCCTACATGGTTCATAGTTACCGCAAATAATTTCAATATACAGACACTGTTTTCTAATTCTAAATATATGATATTTATTCTTGAAATCGGATTAAAACACACAATTACTTAACAGCTTAAAATAATTTCAATTCAATTGCATACAAATTGTTGGCACACTGTAAATTTATAAAAACATTACAGACTCAGTAGGAAAAGTTCTATTAAAGCTGGCTCTGCAAACGTTATGAAGTTAAAAAACAAATGCTGCATACATTAAATTAGATATCCTTTAACAGATTAAAAATAATTAAATATTGTTTGAGAAAAAAATTAAAAAATCATTCTGATTTCTATCATTCATGAAAAGCACAAAAAAAAATAATTACACAACACTATGAAAATGAAAACACAAGTACGACGAGGTCAATTAGGAACAATCACTTATTACTTACAGTAATTAAACTACGATTTTCCTAGAACAAAAGTTATTAGATCTCTATATACTTCTGTACATAGAAACTATGGAAAACCCAATAAAATGAAGCATTAAATTCAAATTTAAATAATAAATATTACGAACATAGATCAATTAACTAATAATAAATAATTAGAATATATATTTTTAGTTTTAAACTGTATCCTGTACATGGCAAAGGGAACCTGGGAACCTACTTATCGCCGAATTGTCAAGGCATTTTGTGGCGGAACTCAAAGCAGTCATTTTTACCCCAATACCAGGGCGAAAATAAAAATACTAAACATTTCATTTCCTCGAGTGGGGATCGAACCCACTTTCGATTTTGTAAGCTGAAAATAATATATATTATAATAAATAATATTTTACCACGCGTCTTGCAGAAGTAGTCAGATAGAAATAATTAAAACTTGTGTTTGAGTCATTACACATTTTTACTGAATACTTTATCTCAAGCAAATGATGTATTACGTATATAGGCCTCTCTCAATGAAATTATTAACGTACATTAAAAGATTATTTTCAATTTTATAATAAAAATATATTTATTACGTATATGTAAGTGTATAAATTGTCCTAAACAGTCTTACTTTGTTATCACATACCCCAATCGTTACAATGGTGTAAAGTTGCTTTTTACTGTTAAAAATGTTGAATATGCAAAGCGCTGCGTTGAGTTCCGCTACATAACACGCAATGCATCAAATTCGGTGGAAATTGGCGAACGGAATATTGTTTCTGATATTCAATATATAGATATTGAATATCGGAAATAATAATGTTTATAAAATGTTCCCTCTGCCTACCCTGTCATGTGCGGGATACAACGTGAAGCTGAGTGAGTGAGTGTGAGAAGTAATATTTTATATATTACTTTGTTTTTATTAGATAGCTTTAGTCTTTATTGTTTTGCTTTGTTTGTAAATGTGACAAGTTGTGGGGTCAATCGAGAAAAAGGATTATTTAATATCGATTTAAATGTATTATGGTTTTCATTTATGTAATGCATCGAATGGAGTAATGTAACATTTGGTTTAACACTTAACACCAGTTTTCCCCGTCCACCCCGCCATGTATGGGATACAGCGTCCAAATTGACTTAATAACAAAAAGGTACCACTGTCTCCCATGGCTCCACTATATTGTATGGATGAAGTTTGTTGCAGGGTCAACTTGGGACCCAAAGTAAGTATAAAGTGCCTCTCTTAATACACTTTTACGCTCACCTCCACTGTCTAAGTTGCTGTTAACACTGACACCAAATTTAATATAGTTTATCTTGATATTAATTAGTAATGGAAAACAGTCAAATATTTAAAAAAAATATAAGTTTTGCTATTATACCAATCACTTCTACCATATATTATTACTATAAAAAAATACCGTTTCAAAGGACTTCTAGTAGCTTCCTCTTTAGGTACCAATGCTATTGACTCTTGTGATACTTCAGGAGTTGTTTCGTCTCCAGGCGGCACCCATTCTGGTAGGCTATCAGATACAGGCTCTAATGTTTGAGCCCTTGTAAAAGATGTGTCTTCCTCAGATACAGGAGGTGGTGATTCACTTTTCTGTAAACAAATTATAAGATGATTTTCATTAAAGTTACAGAACAACACCTTCGTGCAAACCCACAATGAGGATTCAATTCTGCCGTATCTAGTACTTACACTTACTATAAAATGTTGGTAATCTTATACTTTTAAAAAATACATATACTATTTTAATTCTTCTTATTTCTTTTTATAGTGGTTAGAGTAAATTTAAGTATATTTTTGAATATTTTACAAAACATGTAATTCTACTAAAAACTGGCCCTTTATAAAAATATTGACCATTTTATTGGAGATTACATACCTAGGGTATATTAAAGATTAGAACACCAGACATAGCACAGACACAACAAAAAAAAATAGCAAATACATAGACATAGCACAGACACAGCAAGAAAAATAGCAAATATAATATTATTTATTTTATACTAACCTCTCTACCACCTGTAAGACCTTTGACTTGCAAGAGTTCAGCAGTGTGCAAGAAACCGGACAATTCTTGTTGCCGCACATGAACTTCCCCGCGGTACATAAATTGTAATAACTGTCTCAGTTCTTGATGAGCTACATCTTTGAGTATGACAATTGGATGCTCACAAGGGTTCATCTAAATAATATTATTAAATCTTTATTTAATTATATAATCATTAGATTATATTATTAATATTTAAATAATTAAGATATTCTGTTTCAAATGCATCACCCAATTTTAGAAACATTGTGTGATGAGTTTATCTCTACTTAGAAGTGGAAAAAGAAAATAATTTGAAAAAATCCCATCTTAGGCATTAAAGTTAGGCAAATTAGAGGAAAGTAAACATTTTTTTTAATGTTTTGTTGTTTTATACTACAATACAAAATCCTATCAAAAATATATTTAACATAAATACAGTACTGCCAGAGATGATTTATTTATAAAAAGAATCTTTTTCACATTCTAGAAATTGTTGATATACAATATTTTCTTAACAAAGATTTCAAATATCTAAGTTTACTTCAATAAACAAACAATAAAGTAATATGTGTTCAATCTGGAAACTATCTGCAATTCCTTACAATAACAGAACAGCAAATCATGATGTTTCATTGTTTATATATAGATAAATATTTCATCCTTTTTTGTTAAATTGTACAGACAATATATTATATATTAATCTTTTGTTGAACATAACATAAAATAAGTGTCCTTACATAATAAACTGCTATCACTCTCTGTAATTTATTTATCTTTACTTATTGAATAAATTAACAATGTCATATAGCTGTTTACACTAAATGTTTACAAAAGAAAGCAACATGTATACAAATATTGCTGTTTACAGATACACATCTCATATAAATAACAGAACAAGTATTGATTTATATGAAAAATGTCTGCCTTTTGTAGAACATAAGTATATGTATATCTATGCAAGTATTGAGGAAAATATTTAAGCTGACAAAGGCAAATTATAATGAGTCATACCTTAAATAACTCCTTGAAGTATGGGCTGCAGACGGATAGAATTAGCTTGTGAGCGTGAACATACTGACCACCAGCCGCCAACGTCACATCCACCAGATCTTCACCTTCCAGTAACGCTTGAAAAGACTGGGACAGATTTGAGTGGAAATCATTCCATCTCAAAGAAAACTGCTCTGGCATCGCCATCGCCGCCTGAAAAACGCCACCCTTTAATCAGGACTGACGACGCCCGTGTTTTGTGACTAACTGTACACACGACTTTCAGTCGTACTACGCGTCCGCACAATGAAACTGGTACTTACTGAAAATCAATCACAAATATAACTGGCTACGTAAGCATCTAACTACGCGACTGCACAACGTGTTTTGCAAAAATACATGTTAACGAGGATATATCAAGTATTATATTCCTACGGAATGAAATTAAAAATACTTCTGACTGGCATGGCAATCAATACACGATTACACGGAAAAGTTCTGTACCAAAATGTCGCGTCTCGCTTGCGCTAGACTAACACAACATAACGAAAGGTTTAATATGTTATTTGATTTTTTAATTACAAAATAATAACATACCTCATATACACAAATTTATAAAAAATAAAAATATTTAAATTTATCTTTTTACAAAATTAATATTAACAAATAGTTAAATAAACGTAAAAATATGTAGAAAGGCATAGACAACTATTTTATAAAGCTTCCTTGCGTTGAGTATTTTATTTACTTGTCAAACAACTTTATCCTAGTTTGACATATGTCAATAAGTGCTGAAGTGATGAATGCTGTCGTGTATGCCGATTAATCAAGGCTTTTTACTTTTATTTATATTTAATGAATAGAGTATTTAACTGACCATGAAATTGATGATTCGTGATTAAAACGACCCCTCTATCGCTAAACACGTCAGTTAACAAACCTTTACTTTATTATTTATCGTCGGAAGTAATAATGATAGTTAATAACATTATTAAAATTAAGTGATAAATAATATTTTCAAGAAGCACCATGTCGGCACATACTGCACAAGAAGATTCAGAGAGTGATAGGATCGTGATGGTAAAGAAGATATTAAGCGCTGCATTTTATGCGCTTGCTTCATTTATGATAACGGTAGTCAACAAAACCGTATTAACATCCTATGCATTTCCTTCATATCAAGTCCTGGGCTTAGGACAAATGTTGGCTACAATAACAGTGCTCTGGTGCGGTCGGTCCGCCAAAGTGGTAAAATTTCCACCTTTAGATAGTGGCGTAGCACGTCGAATTTGGCCGCTTCCATTGATATACTTGGGTAATATGGCAACAGGCTTGGGTGGTACTAAAGAATTAAGTCTTCCAATGTTTACAGCACTCAGACGCTTCAGTATTCTAATGACGATGCTTCTTGAAAGATTTGTGCTAGGAATCAAAGCATCATGGCCAGTTCAAGTTAGTGTGTTAGCTATGGTTGGTGGAGCCTTATTAGCAGCTGCTGATGATGTAACATTCTCATGGTCAGGATATACATTAGTTTTACTAAATGATGGATTCACAGCAGCTAATGGAGTATACATGAAGAAGAAATTAGATTCAAAAGAACTTGGCAAGTATGGACTTATGTACTACAATGCTCTTTTTATGATAGTACCAGCTGCAATAGTAGCTTGGTGCACAGGAGATCTGGAAAGATCTGTAGCTTACGCTCATTGGTCAGACATGTTGTTTTTAGCACAATTCTTGATGTCATGTGTGATGGGTTTTGTTCTCTCATATAGTGTTATGTTGTGTACGCAATATAATAGTGCCTTGACTACAACTATTATTGGTTGTTTAAAGAATATTTTTGTAACTTATTTAGGAATGATGATTGGTGGAGATTATGTATATTCATGGCTCAATTTTGTTGGCTTAAATATTAGTGTGTTAGCCAGTCTAGGCTATACCTATGTTACTTTTAAGAGAAAACCAACTAACTATATGCTACTAAATGAAGCAAACAACAAAGTGGATACTGTATAGCAGCAGGGGGTGAGACGAAGATCAACCCATTACTTTACATTACATATAGTATGAGTAGATGAGGTTGTTGCCAAAGATGTTTTGTATTGAAATTTTCAAGTTACTAAGTGATGAATAGGCTCAGTGTACCAAAAGAGCAAATATGTTTTATTTCACATAAAGTATTTTAAATTATACAAAATATTACATATTTAATGTAATTTTCTATAACAATGGTTATGATAACCATCATTAAAATTAGGTATACATAGTTTTATTATTAGATTCATTAGCAATTGATAAAAACCAAGCAATATTTAAATAATCTTTTAACATTTTTATCAGTATATATATCTGTTGTATATACATCATAATAAAATATGTAAGTATTTTATGGCTAGTGAGAAATCATGAAACATGATCAAAAGTTATATTTTTACATGACTCAAATTAATTTTTACTACTGTTCATTTATCAATTTATTAATATACCTATTTCTTCATGCCTGTTTGTTTTAACATTGTTAGTGCATAGACAGCAACATTTTTAAGCTGTGGTGTGTTTTAAAGGACACAAAATAAAATTGTGATATATATATATATATATATATATATATATATATATATATATATATATATATATATATATATATATATATATATATATATATATATATATATATATATATATATATATATATATATATATATATATATATATTGTATGCATGTTTTTAGGCTTTTATATTATATCAATTAATTTATTAATGAAATCATTTCACATAGATCAGTTACATTTTAAAGAAATAATGAAGTAAATTGCTTGTATTTTTTATAAATTATATATAACATCTTTAATATATTCTGAAAATTTAGTTTATTACTTTTTTATTGTAATAAATTAATAATAACTCATCTTTTTAAATAAGACATCTATATAGTCATACTATTGTATAATAGATATATTTAACAAAGCAAAAGGCACATTTTTTTAAAAACATTATTTACTCGAAATGGTTTTCATTTTTTGTCCAGTCAAAATAAACACTTTAGGAAGCAAAAAATTGCACTGACCTATTTTTTTTTATAAAAATTATGGGTACTCAATGATGTACCATAAGTAACGACTTAAAATCAAAAGTTCCCATTAAAAATAGAGCTAAATAAAGATATTAAAGATCATAGTTCAAATTTATAATTAATTTCTTTTTCTTTCAAATAGTGATTCTAAGAAACAAAAATATATAAACAACTAAAAATAATCTAATAATAATAAAAATATATATAGATATTTTAAAATCTAAATGTTGTCTAACATAATTTTTTTATTTTAATAAAAATCCAAAAATATTGATTTTTGACACATAGGGTACATAGGGACTTTATTATTTATTGGCAAATTTACAAGGAAAGTCTCACACCATATTTCAGGCCTGTGCCATTTTTTGTTATGTAACTCAACCAGATTAGTAATAAATGTTTAACACATTTATTCTGAAACAACAAAACAAAAAGATTCACCATATTAAATTTTTTTATGTAATATATGCAATAACAATGAATATAATTTAAAATTTAATATGTATAACTTATATAAACGTTAATTTATATTATGTATATAATATTTTGATTATTTAATTTTTAGGTAGGATATACTGTTAAATATGCAATATACTGTTATGGTTTTGAATTAAAAAAAAAACTTGTTTAACACCCTTTGGCGAATTTTGCAATTTTTTAATCTGTCTAAATCAGAATTACAGTAGACATTCTTTATTTCTGAACTATGTACAAAGATTTTATAATTGTTTCAAAATTTTTCATTTTTGTATAAGTTTTTATAATTTATAATCACTTATCTGAAATATTTTCTTCTGTAGATATAATAATTTTGTTATTTATAAAGGTGTGGATGGGATATAATAATATGAAAATTAAAAATGTTTGTCTATGAATAGTAATATTTCTGCAATGTCCATGAATGTATATTGAAGAAATATTACAATGAGCTAACATAATAATAAACGATAACTACTTTAAATAATGTACAAGAATAATGCAATAATATTAAAATCTCTATTTATAAGAATATTTACATATATTAAATTAAGACTATCTTTGTAATAAATATTTTGTATAAATTTCAGTTACTTTTAGTTAACTGACCACAAAATATTTTATTAAATCATTGTACTACATTGGTATTCTACATGTATAAATTAGTTCTATATATTTTTTTTAACCCCAGAGCCCTATTTTTAATAATGCCTGATAAGTACTGTTGACTCTGATTAAAGTCGTTTCGTCTATTTAAATCACAGTTTCTTATCAGACCGTTTTAAAAAAGCATATAAAATTTTTGACCAAATTTGGTATCGCATTTTATTTACGCATTATGTTATGTTATGATTATAAACAAAGGGCTAGAGCAGTGATTCTCAAATCATTTTATTGACTCTTTTACAGCAAATTTCATAATGTGCAGAAAAAATGTTTTATAGTTCTTATTAAGGATTTTTTTTAATGTATGTCGCTAGAAGGCGCCTTTTATGTTTTAAAATACGTTTTATATCATATTTTAAAGAGAGAATAAATATTAAATTATGATCTTTTTTTATCAATTCTTTAAAAGTTTTTGTTTTGCATAATGAATTTTCTTGACTTACAGACGTTTCGCCTTTTTTTCTTTCCGATCATACAGTAATAAGATTTCTTTTTAATTTTGGGGCACAATGATAGAGAGCCACTGTACTAGAAAATAGATTAGTGCTTATCTACGCAATGTTAATTGTCCATACACTTGCACTTAAATTGAGTGGTTTCGAAAATAGTTTTCTGTGGAAAAATGTTTTCTTTTTAATAAAATTATAATAGAAATTAAGATAACTGCTGTTTAACGGATTAAAAGAAGCCTTATTACATAAGTATACTAGTTTAAATAGGTCTAGTGTTATTGAATAAAGTATATTATTGTAAACAAGTTGAGGCCCTGCGGAAGTAGTCACTTTTATATACATAAATATGTTAAAGATTTCTTGACCATCTCAACTTACTAATTTATATAATAGCCACACACAGAGACATATATTAGTGTTTAAATATTATTAAAGTTATATAGAGATATGCGTGTGTATTTATTTAATGTTATTTAAATGCTAATTGATGTCTATGAACGGTGCAGTTGAAATTAAGTAAGAAAATCTCGCACAATTTTAAAATAGTTTAGTCTGTATCAACATCGTGCCTATTCGCCAATTGGATGTAATACGAGGTCGTCTGTTATCCTATTTTTGTTAGGAAACAATTTGTATCGCCGTTATTAGATTCTCTTCATTGCTATCGCATATTGTGTATAACAATCGCGTTGTAGCCCCATGTTCGTTTATGTAATTTTCGTAATTTACTACGCAAATTTAATTTAGTACACAGAACATTAATAAACTATGCAAAAAATAAATATTAAAGCATTAATTGTGTTGGCCTAGATCATGGTTAAATTGTCATATGAACAAATATCTATGTATAATTAATTTGAGATTGTTGGTAAAAGTGCATTAGTTTTTAAATAACTTAAAGCGCTTTTAGTAACTGATTCGGTGTATTCCTTATAAATATTTATATCAATTAAATAAACTATATTTCAGTCTTGTACTTGACTTAAGAGGGGCATTGGTAAACATCGCCCACCATGTGTATACGTAAAGGAAGTATAGTGAAAATATTTGTTCCTTTTATGAAATACGTATTACGAAATAAAAAAAAGTTTTTTTTTTAATTTCAATTAATTATCCATCAAGATTACGTAAATGTTCATGAATAAGAAGTAGCATAGAATTCGTGTATTGAGTATGTTTCATTTCTGTATAACAGTATTGTAATATATAAATGAAAGATACTAAATAAACGATAAATATAAATAATAGTTCCCTTCATGTTCGTCTGGCGTAGTGGCTGGGTGTTGGGTTACCAAGGCTAAATAAATATATGGAAAGGAAAGGCTGCTTATTTTTCCAAAACCAATTACATAAATATTTTCATTTATTTATAATACTAAAGTATATCGTATTTATATTCAATTGGTAAAATATATGATGGTAATTCGTCACTGTCGCTATAAAGCCTTGTGTCATATTAGATATTCTTTAAATATAATGATATAGCTAGATTTTGCATTTTTTCACTTTATTAACATGTGATCAAGTAAGGCTGTGTTAAATACTTAATACATTGAGTTATACTGTCGTGAAATTAAATTTAAACGTTTCGTTATTATTATATTCCTCATATAATATTATGATATTAAGTACTCCTTAAAAACTGAAACATGGCCACATGAGATAACATTTTCAAAGAAATTGCGCATGCGTAGTTCACTATATACCTACATACAATGCCTTCAGACTATAATATGTATCGTGCTTTAAAGCCGTAACGCCGACACTCCACCGACACATTTTTTTGTCTTTTTTGGTATTCATACATGCGGCGCGCGTGGATGGCATGTCTAAGTAGGCAAGTAGGTAGTATGCAAGTGTGTGTCCCCAGACGACTCCGTTGCTTTTTTATTCATTGAAATTTGAAAACCCATTTTGCCGTTACTTAGCCCTGTATTATATTCATATTTTATACGTAATTCCCGACCGGGCGTAATTATATACTTTTTTTTTATATATATATATTTATTATAATATACCACTAGATAGTAATTACGTGAGAGAGTTAGTAAAGAAATGTTGGTGTAATATAAATTTGTCCATCGAGTTCTAGTATTTTTTTTTATTTGTGAATGAAATACTTTTTATAAAAGTATGAACGTAGCGCTATTTGAACTTACAGATTTTGGACGGTTTCCAAGAGGCGCGGGTTCAAATCCTGCTACGTCAAAATTTTTGTACATCTTCTAAAAAATACATTTACATTAATGCTATTGAATTCATATTTATACCAGTTTATTACAATTGTCCGCTTAATGTTTTCTAAAAGCAACTTGCTGTTGGCCTTGAATATCCTTTATACTTCCAAAAAAAAGTATTTATTTCTTTGTACTTATCGTATGTTTGTATCGAATATAATTATTTTAAAAGTTTTCATTAAAAATCTGAAAGCCATAATGTTTTAGATATTAAGTAAAATATGTTTAATTAAATTATATAAAATTGGAAAGGCATTTTTTATTTCATCCATCGACTTAAACCTTATATTTTGTTATTTCTTTTTAAAATAGTTCATTGAAAAGATACCTATAGAGACCTTCGATTACGCTTAGAAACAGAAGCTACAGTAAATAATCTTACTTTGAAATTATTTGTCTTTAATTTTGTATCCTTCACTTTGTATATTTTGTTAATAAAGAAGATGATTTTTTTGAGCCTCACTTGGCAAGATGGGCCGACGGATCTTGAGAACGTAGTCTTAAGACACTCCGTTCCGCCAAATTTGAGACTTTGCTGGTTTAGTGGTGATACTCAACGCCGCACTTTGCCTTGTTACCAAAGCGAAGAAATGAATACGTTAAATGATTAATTTGAAAATATTAAATATTCCATTTCCTCGAGTGGAGATCCAACCCACAACCTGTCGGAGAGTCATACGAAGACGATTTTTGATATTTGAAAACATACACTACTTCAATATATTTGTACATTCATTTACTTTTTATCATAAAAATAATATTTTAAAAGTATTTTAATGCGATATTTCACACCCGTAAATGTATGAAGAAAGAAAAAAGAGAAAATACCTACAGTTATACAAATATTGAATACATTTTGTACAAGAGCTAAGTTTATTTCAGGTGGTAGTAGATTGAAAGATATCTGCATTTCGCGCTCCGCTCTACAGGCTTCCATAAAGGGCGGGGTCATGATAAGTGGGGTCATATGAAGCCGCAGGTAGGAGCTAGTCATTTTGTCTTTTTATTTTCAGTGGAGTGCAGCTGCAGGATGAAATTGCGACATCAAAATCGTGTTAATAAATGAAAAAATAAATATTATGTATAAACCGCAACGAAAAGCGTCAGACTTAAATATTAATTGAAGTTTATTAAATAAATCTTTGAATAAGTTAATTAAGATATTCTCTATAATTAGGATATTCCCTTCCCTTCCCGATTACTTTGTTGTATTTTTTTTTTCAGTTTCACGCTGTATCCCGCACGAGGCAGGGTAGGTAGAGTGAACCCGGGAACCTAGCGTTAAACCACTCCGTTCCCCACTTTCCGCCGAATTGGAGGCATTGAGTGTTGAGTGGCGGAACTCAACGCCGCACTTTACCTTATTACCAGAGCGAAGAAATGAAATATTAGATATTTAAATTAAAAATATTAAATAATGCACTTCCTCGACTGCGGATCGAACCCAGAACCTGTCGGTTACAGTCGCACTCTTGTGCCGCTGCGCCACGACAGGCCTCAATTATTATTTATGTATTATTTAAGTGTTTATTATTTTATTTTAGACGTTAGATTCCAATGAGCTTACTGTTTCCTTTACCTATTGAATATACTTACATCTATTATTATTCAATTTTATATTGCTAATACAAATTGCGCCACAACAATAAAAATAATGAAATAAAGTATTATGTTTATGTCAATTACATAGCAAAAAAGTTACATGTTTTCATTTCCACAGTACCGTGAAGACTCAATGTTCATTATACTCGGGTATATCATACAAGTATCTTTCATGTCATTACATCTAGAGCCAGACGTAAAAAAAAAGATTCTGATAGCCGTTGTGAGCTAGATTGCTGTCTGTACACATGTTTTATAATAATTCTTCTACATATTTTTAAGTTACTGTACATTTTCTTAAGGTGTTAATTCTTTTTATCTTCACAATGTATCCGGTATCTGGTTTGGTCACTGTTGAGTTTCTTTCGGACTCTTCTCACCAGACCGCCTTCTGAGCTGGTGGTAGCTTCCTGTAGGACTGACACAATAGACTTTCTATGTAACTTTACGATTCAAAAGTGCTTGTGTAATGGAATCTAATTGAATAAAGAAAAATTGGATTTTGATCCATAAAGTAGTGCTAGTACCAAGATAATTCAGCCCTCCAGGCATTCCAGTTTCTCACCAGAACATCAAAAAAGAAGTTATACATATTAGCCGTGTGATTCCGGCTTAGAATAGGACCACCCTGGTACTGATGGTGTCGTAAGAGGCGACTAAAGTGCGTGTGGTAGAGTCACGTTGCCAGTAATGGCAACACGCATGGGCAGACTCGACCGGATTATTACCACCCCCGGCATTTAAGACCGGTACCGGTACCGGGTCCTGTAGCTCCTCTGAAGTTACTCGGGGCTGTGGGCGACGGTGATCACTTACCATCAGGTGACCCGTACGCTCGTTTGCTGTCTTTTCCATAAAAAAAAAAAACATGTTCAGTTATGGTTTGTTTGTAACAAACAATAACTGAACATGTTACAATTAGTTTACGACATCTTTACAAAAATATACTTCTTATTTCTATTTAATATTTTCTTTTTTTTTTAAGTTATTCTGTCTCCCACACTGAGGGTTAGGTCGAGGCTACCTTTTATTAAGTTCCTGTCTGGTCTGATCCCCAATTTTAAAGACTTTGAATATGTGATGGTTAATCTCAAGGCCACGTTTTGTCTTTTTGCCAGAGCTATGAAAAGAAAATAATTAATACCCTCGAATGATAATCGAACCTAAAACTAACGGGGTTACAATCAGACGTCCTCGATGACTCGACGCCTGCAAGGTGTTATTATTTGTTGAAGTACCTACATTCTCCCTTTTACATTTTTCGACTCATAAATATAGTACCAACATATTTTTTTTATTGATTTTCTTCGAATTTGAATCCGAATTCATTCTACCACGTTTCAACTGCACCAGTGTATAGATATAATATGAAGTACGTTATAATATGAAAAACATCTTCCTGTCAGCGATTATTTTGAGCTGTTTCAGACAAGGCGAAGTCTTAGTAATATAATTCCTTTGGTGAATAGCAGTATACATATTTCTATGTGATATAATCTTTAACCTGCACTTTTTCATATTTAATAAGAAAAATAACTATTTGTTGTCCTATTTTACGTTAATAAGCGGCCCTTATAAGATTTTTTAATATGTCTTCCATGTGGAAACAGTGAATGGTGAATTTATTACAAGTATAGATTTATATCATACCCGCTTAGTTAGACTTAAGTGTCGTTAACAATTTCTACTAAACTCTATCAATGCAATGTTTGAAAAGCGAAAAATGGTGAATAATATGGTAACAATATAACAATTGGATGTAAAATATTATTAAATGAGTACGTTTCATAAGTATATAAAACGGTGATTTTCCTTACCATCGCTCCTTATCTAAATTGGTACAACAAAACCTAATTATATATTTACGCATTCATTTCTTATCGAGCGGTCCCTGTGTAGTGTACTCGTATGTCGTAATTGACACTTTATTGCAGCGATCACAATTGTTTCATATTTTTAATTTAATTTACAATTAAAATAAATGTTTCATTTGTATTACTCGTTCAAAGAAATATCTTTAACTATTTCCGGTAATATATTTTTTTTTTTTTTTTTACATCAGATAATATCGTTCTATTATTAAAGCATGATGTTGGTACCTAAATATATAGAAGTTTGATTTTTTCTGTTCTTCAATGGACGCGATTTGAATATTTGCATTGTACTATTACGAGTTCTTCATAAATAGTTTATATAGATGGACGGTCATACAGACCAACATTCCTATAATTGTAAGCCCCCTAATAATAGTAACCAAAATCTAAACTTTAAAATTACTATATAATATCACCATAAATCTTCTTAGCGAGAATCCATCTTAACAGTGAAATATATACTGCTGTACCGTTTACGCCAACGTGGCGTTGACTTAAACTGAATATCAGAAGGATAAATATTATTTCATAAAAAATATAAATATAAAAATGGGATTCAAAAATATAAATATTAATTAATTGCGTCGTAGTCGAGGTCGCCGATAAAGTAATTGAAATATAATGCGTGCCACATTGTGTATGTTATTCTGAAATTTATTAATATTGCGCGGCGCGGCGTTGAGTTCCGCTACTCAACACGCAATGCCTCAAATTCGGCGGAAAGTGGGGAACGGAAGTGGAACGGAGTGTCATAACACTAGGTTTCACTTCCGTTCCCTCTGCCTACCCTGCCTAGTGCGGGATACAGCGTGAAGCTGAAAAAAAAAAAATATTGTAAAAAAAATACTGGCATAAATATTTTTAAAATATACATAAAAAATAAGCTGCTATTAGTATACGTATAAAAATCATTGCCACTAACAGCCCAGCGGCTAGACTATAGTTGATTTCAAGATCGCCACACCTGATCGTTAAAGTCCCGGCCAGTTAAACTGTAAGAAATAGCAATAACGACCTTGATAAAAGTTTTTGACTGTGATGATAATTTTCCAGAACAGCTGCAGAACAACCATGAAAGTCTTGCTAAATTAAAAGGAATAACTACATGACAGACATTTTTCATCGATGTATACAAAAATTTAAAATTTAGAACGTGTAATGATTAACGATAACATAAAATAACAATCTAAACTATAAGAGGTAATGAATGCCGCCCTAGTGAAAGGGTGAGGGATATTTATAGTGATAAGGTATTGATATTGATATATATATATATATATATATATATATATATATATATATATATATATATATATATATATATATATATATATATATATATATATATATATATATATATATATATATATATATATATATATATATATATATATACCTATAAAAATTAAAAGACCTGGGATATCTAACATTTACTAAACTTAAATTTAAAAAGCGTATAAAAATTTTGAACGAAGCAGGATTTGAACTCGCGCCTCTGGAAAACCGTTCCAGCGCTCTGACCAACTTAGCCATTCGTCAGTATTTGGGTACCTAGTGTTGAGATCCCCACTTTCTGCCAAATTTGAGGCATTGTGTATTGAGTGGCGGAACTAAAGCCGTACTTTACCTGCTTACAAGATCGAACGGAGGAAAACACGAAATATTTAAACTGAAAATATTAAATATCTCATTTTCAACACCTTTAATGGGGATCAAAGCCACAAACTTTCGCGTTTAGAATCACACGCTTGTGCTCCTGCGACATAACAGACCTCTGTCAGAATATCAGACGATGAACTATAACAGTCTACCTATATTATAATAAATCTTATTAGTCTAATACCTACATTGCATTTGATTATAATGGTGAATTTTAAAATTTAATATCTACTCAAGGATATTGTTATTGTTTCCCCTCAACTCGACACGCAGTGATTCAATTTTATTAATTTTATATATATATATATATATATATATATATATATATATATATATATATATATATATATATATATATATATATATATATATATATATATATATATATATATATATATATATATATATATATATATATACTAGGTGTTACCCGCGACTTCGTCCGCGTGAACCCGATCAGCAGCTCTACCAAAGTGAAAATGGTTAGACAAACATTTTCACACAAATAAAGGTCGCACAGTTGTACAGCAACAATTTAATATTATGATTGAACGAACGCGAGTGAATTTGTTTTTCCACATTTCTTGGACATACATTTTTTAAAGTTAAAAGATACAATTAATTTAGCTAAAGAAAACTTTTGGACTTATATCTTTGTCTAACTCTAACGATAAAAAAAGCTTTTTTTTTTAATTAGTTTTCTCATCTTCGAGTAATCTGAGGAACACACGTATTAAGAACCTCTTCCTTTTTTGCAGTCGGTTAATAAAATGAGATGATAGTTAGATATAGATCTCCCAATTGTGTTATTATGCGACAAAACCGCATCTGTGCTTTTCAAATTTGAGTGTTGCCCTTGATTTCTCTAGTATTCCATCATCAGATCCTGGTCTTTTTACCGTAGGACCAATTATGAAATATACTCTCGAATAAAAAAAATTTGGAAAATCTATCCACCAATCTTCGAGTAATCGGGGAACATACATAAAAGAACCTCCTTTTTTATGTCGGTTAAAAATCTCTATAAATTTTAACTTATTATGTTATTCTGATATCAAAGCTATATTACTGCAAAGTTTCATGAAAATCCGTTCAGTAGTTTTTGCGGGAAAGAGTAACAAACATACACACATCCGTACAAACTTTCGCATTTATAATATTAGTAAGATATATAAAACTAAGAAGTTAAAAATAGAATACGCTTGTTGTTGGTTAAATATTTACGTTTTATTCACATTGAATTTTAATAATTATTTTTTTTACATTTTGATCAAGGTAACCCCTTACATACACAAAACATAATACCTGAAAAGTTTTTCTTTTCATAAAAAATGAGTCTGTGATACTTTATAAAATTAAGTTCTTGTTTAATGACAAGTAATAAAAGATTGTGTTGTAAAAAAATCTTTTTCCTTTTAATTTCATTTTTAAATTTTAAATGTTGCGGTTTTTTCTTACTTAGGCTAACTCAAGCTTGATGGGATAGTATGGCTTAATTATCGAGTTCTTCTGCACATCTTTCAGCTCCTTCATTAGGCCCTGGTTGCCATCTAACACCAAATTACTCTCGTTTAAACGAGTCACACGCACTAAATTTCGATAAGATTATGATATTTAATTACCAAGTTCCTATGAAGACCATTTTTGAACAGCATCATCAGACATGATTACTGAAAACAATATATTAGTTGTCGTCCACTGCTGGGCATACGTAGGCCTTCATGTCTTCTGCATCGTGTTGTAAACTTAATACCTAAGGGCACTTAGAACACCCCCTTCCAATTCACGTGTTTTAGTCAAACGCCATAGTCTTACACATTTAATAATAGGTGATCTTTCCAGTAGAAATCAAAATCACAGTAACGTCAGTCCATAAATTTGTTCTTATTTGAAAAACTTGCAATAATATAATATAATATAGGTCAAACGATAATTTCAAATAATTACTTCATTGACTGACATACTTAAACTTTTTGTTAACATTTTCGTAATGCGTAAATCCTTAATAATCCGCAATATCCGTTTATCAGAATTAAATTGTAAGACAAGAACTGGACAATGACTCATGTTACTGACATCTTATACAGTGTATAATATTTAAGTAGTTTTAATAGATAAAATTGTTTATCTATGAATTCCAATAGAAGGAATACCTACCTATAGTTGCAAAAAAGGAAATTATGTGATCTTACATTATAATAAGTAGGTAAGTATATATATATATATATATATATATATATATATATATATATATATATATATATATATATATATATATATATATATATATATATATATATATACCTACTCTTATTTCAACCATTTTTTTTATTGAGCAATTTTAAACCCACAGTCACATACCTATTACCTACTTCCATTAATATATGTGCTTACTACCATATCTTACTATCTATCTACACAGGATGTTATAATCTAAATAATAATAAACAAATGCGAACGTACGTTCTTTCAACATTAAGAGTCAACAATTTCGCATCATAACGCATTCCAATTAAATAATTCATAACTCTAGCATAGAAAGTAGCGACACCTACTTCTAACTATAGATATCAAGTACTTACCTAATTTGAGTTCAAATTGATGTAGATGGCGATAGCAGCCTGTGACTAATACTACATTAAGCTCATGTCGAGTGCGCTTAAAAAGCTTTAGAGAATGTAGCAGGTTAAGCTGTACTTTCACTTTTTTAATCGAGATTATTCTCAACATTTCATCAATAAAATATTGATACAAACCTTGAATCAAAACTTAGTTAAATCATCCAAATTACTACTATACTATAGAAACAGTTACTTTACGTGTAAAACAATAAACAATATGACATTCAATTAACCTTATAGAATGTTGGAAGAACCTTAAAAATATAATCAAACGCAACATAAACTCGTTTGCATTTTGTAATAAAAATGAGTCATTTTGTTTAGCACCGACTTGAAGAATGTGTTTGCGCGGGACGCCATTTTGTCAAGTCTTCTCTCAAGTTATATTATACATTATCCGCAGTACAATATAAAATTGCAATTAAGCGAGCCATGAACAATGAAATTACATAAACACAAGCCTTACTTTACTACAGAAATTGTGAAAGGGTGAATAAATAATAACACCTATATAAGTATCAATATTTATTACATAAATTATAGCCAAGCTTACATTTTCATTGATTGTATCTAATCTGATTTAAAAATTTAAACTGCCTAAGTTAACCATCTGTAACTATGCAGGGGCATTGTGATACACTTTGCGTGAATGTTATACACACTTCCAATTATTTTTAACATTTTAAAACTTTTAACATACTTTGTAGGAAGATCGACACGTTAACGTCAGTGCCCCTGCAGTAGCTCTATATATAAAAAAATCTTATCATTATCATTAAACTAAGATCACGCTATGAATTACAAGTTATTAGGCTATGATTGGTGTTACTACAGTTCAACTATTCGATTTAATAAATGACAAATATTATTAGCTCTACGACAACTTTTGCGTAAGCAATTTTACACACTAAAATTTCATTTAGATCTGAATATGGCTTTAAATCTTAAAGTATCACATGTAAAAAGTGCTCTCTTTCCCCATCGACCGACCGTTCGAGTTCTTTAAACTTAAAAAGGACGTATGTATTATATTCTTGCACAAAAATTGATTAAACGTCGATGGTGGGATTTAAAAACCTTATCTTATTATAGCTACGAAGAAATAACTATTCAAATATTGAAAGGAAACGATGAGGAAAGACGCTACAAATATACATAACATTAAATTTATTATTGTACAAATGTGTCTTAAAACCTTCTAAGAGAGGCGAATTTATTGCTTTAGGCGTAGTTTATTATCGGAGACACAATGTACAAACATATAGATACATTTAATAACAATATCTAAATCTTAAAATATATATATATATAGTATATATAAACAAAAAAAAAAAAAAAAAAAAGAAAAAATAAAAAAAAAACAAAATATGCAATAAGAAACGTAATCATCAAAATATTTTAGATATAATTATACGAGGTGAACCTAACACAAATGAATTCACATACATAATAATAGGCCATTTACCTTGTCTATCACTATATTAATGAAAAATAAATATGTATTTTACATTACGCTAAGAACCAATTACATAACTGGACAACAAACTTCTCAATAAATAGCTAGATTTTTTTGTCCAGTGTATCAAAAATCGTATCCTCTTCCTAATTTTAAAAATAAATCGAGGTCATAAATAATATGATTTCGACCTATTACTATTTATATCAATATAAATATTATTTCTACTTTGATTAGTGGATATGATAATTGGTGTTATAAGACCGACTTTGTAAATTGTTTTAAGGTACATTTCATGTATTAACATAGAAGTATCGAAACTGTGAAAGCTAGAAAATGGTGGAATAAATATTAGTAAAGCAATATTACATGGATGATATTACTGAGCACGATTTTAAAATTATTATATAAATTGTCTATTGCACCACTCTTGGCTGTCAAAATTGTTAAATATATTTAAAATCCAAACAAATGTCTAAATATTCATATGGGATTTCTAATTTGGGCAATATGCCTATAATTAATAGACCTTGGAAGACAGTACCATGAAGATAATATAAAATAATGAAATTTTTTTCATATATAAATACAGTCGACAGCTGTTTTATTTAATTGAACACATACAGAGAGCAGTGTATTTTTTTCCAGCACGTATAATTTACATAATTAAATAAATATTATTTATGGTTTTATATTAAGAAAATTAATTACAACGATAAAAATTAAATCGAATTTAAATAAAGTTCCTCGACCATAGTTGCCTCTAATTACGAGTTTTCATTGTAGACAGCAACATTCCGTGAAGCTCCTAAATATTTGTACGCGTGAAACTTTACTTTGGGGACATTTTAATTAATTTAATTTCACTTTGCCATCTCACAGTTAATGATGGTAGGCGGAACTTAAAACAAGAAACCAAAGTTTTAGAAGAAGTAACTATCAGACGTAACAATACCTTCTAGTATACAGAAAGAACTTTCTGAAAACTTGTTTCTACATAAGACTCATCTATCCTAACAAAACACGAAAGACGCCAAGAGAAAATAAAACGTCTTATTTTTGAATAAAAGATTTTTGGACAGTTGAAAATTTTTAAACCTTACGAGAAAATACGAATGTTTTTTTTTTACATTTTCAAATTGTTTATAAAGAATTCTAGTTAATGTAATGAGGGTGGGCCTTCCCCGTTTCACGAAACGGCAGATGGCACTTAATTGTGTCAGACGAGGTGAGACCAGTTGGTATTTAAGGTATAGAGTTCGTACCTATTTCCGGAATAAGGTTAACTTGTATCGGCTTCTAAAGTCCCAACATGGAGAAACAATTCCTAAATTAGCATTCACGGTTGAATTAACATGAACTTATGACGAAAATACAAAAAAGCTAAAAGATCTAAAAACAATAATAAAAGTTAAAAATAATCGCCTGTTATTCGATATTGTCGAGATTGAGGGTTTCAATTTATGGTTGTACAAATTGTAGTCTAAAAAGTACAATCCAATAAAGCTTCCAGTGTTGTATTGTCATAATTTGTCCGATGGCTTGGTTGGTGTAAGGTTGCGAATGATTGTAAGCCGCATTATATTATTTGTATGGATTAGTCTTCGAGGAAATTTTATACATAACGAGTTCGTTGAATACGTAATATGTAATCTTAAATATCGCATATACATAACTCCTAAATTTCATAGAAAAATATAAAATTACTTAATAAAAAAAAAAGCAATAAGTCTCAAAAATGACATATGTCTTGAATTCAAAAAAAGAACGACAACTTTATACAAATTACGAATCGAAACATTTTAACTAATTTTTCAGTCGAAATAGGTAATAATACTAAATCTCATAAAGAACTTGCTTTAAACTAGAAAGTAGTAAGTAATTTGTGACGATGTAATTATATTGCTGTTAGTTACATTTGAAAAGCTTAAAAATACCAGAATATTATTTACGTTTAAGTTAAAAATACTAAATTTTCCGAATATCTAAAGTATTGCTAAGATAGGCCACGTTTGTCTTCTAATTCAGTACAGTTCAATTACTTAACACAATGGGGTGTCGCAAAACAAACTAAAACATAATAAGTATTACAGTAAAAAGTCGCAGCGCCACTGCTTTTTGTATAAATCGCTCTGCATTCATATATTTTTTATATAATTTTCTAAACTCGCATAGCATTAGTCATCATACCCATGACTGTCACAAGCTGGGAATAAAAAACAAGCTCTTATAGCTATATTGGCAGTAGTATTCATTTACCCTAGGTTATGCTAATTTCTTTAAAATTTCTAAATAATAATGTTATTTCACATAAAAAGCGGTTGGTACATCACAAAAGCAACCAATCATTTATAGTGTACATTTCACTTGTATGAGAATTATAAAAGATGATTTGGTATAATACATCAAATGATAAACATATACCATCATCTGTATTACACAGCCATTTAAAACATTGGAAACACTCAACATCTAACATATTAAAGCAAGGACAGGCATTACTCTAGCTAACTTACTATGAACCACTATAAAAGGAAATATTTTAAGCAGCCAGAAGGATTTAATCTTAACTTAAATAAACACACAGTACTGTGGCAAGCTTAAAAGGTATTTAAGTACTTGAGGCCAATCACAATTATAGTATACACATAAAAAATTGAATTTTGGATAAATAAATTTTATGACTGGCATAGACTTGAGTATTTCTTATACATTCTTACGCTAAAATACTTTTACCTTAATATTTAAAAATTTTAACTTTAAAACACAATTATATCAAAATTATTACAGCAAATTTAGCTACCTACAATATATATTCTTAGAAAAAAATTACAATTGTTACTCGGAATGTTTCTATAAAAAGGGAGTTACTCTTAAACTATATCTCTTTTGTAACATTTCCTACTGATTATTAACTTTTCGTTTTATTTGTGGCAATATTAAAATTTTACACAGCATAATTAACATTTAAGGCCAGCTGGAAAAATTGCTTCACTTACGTATTTCACAGTGGAAATTATTATATCTTCAGTATATTCACTGGATTCATTTAAATATTTATTTGTTGTATGTTTTGGAAAATAATAAATATATTTCTTATTATTTAAAAATAAATCATGGCTTTTACTTCGTTGTATGGTACCTAGAGACGGTAGTATAATAAAGCTATGGTTGTGTATTGTTCAATACTGTAAGGCTGCTTCTATATTATTGACAATTATATTTATTGCAAAGTTTGTCTTAATTGTAAAAAAATAATCAAACAATGATAAATCCAAGTATAAAAAGCGTGCCTAGTCAATAATTCTTCTTAAAATCTATCTTCTGAGAACACTATGACGAAGTTAGTCTATTTCTATGACAGTCCTTTTTAGAAAAATATACAAAATGCATCATTTTTTAATATTAATCACTGTATTTGAATCACTTTTTATCGGAGATCAATATCCAAAGGTTTCCCTCTCATGAACACAGAGAACGCTAAACACTTTATTACACAAGAAAACCATAAGGGCCACTGACGCGTATTTGAGCACGCATACTTTGAACACTGTTCATTATCTTCTTTTGATGTCCAACTAGAGTCACACCTAGAGAGGCCAACTGGTGGACCGTGAGATCTACGACGGCGTTCATGTCAGTTATACCGGCAGCTCTAAACTTCTCAATATATCGAGACATTTTAATGCACTCTAACCATTCCTCCACAGAGGAGAACTGTATCAAATCCGGAGTGTCGCCGGCCAGGGGATCCGCTGAGCGGTTTTGGGCTATTTTCCTTAATGTGTCTGGACATCGAATGAGTTTGTCTAATGTTTTTACGATACTGGCAAATGAAGGTCGATGAGTGCGTTCTTTCTGCCAGCAATCGAGCATCAGTTGATAAACTGCCTCAGGACAGTCCATTGGAGCCGGAAGACGATAACCTTTTTCTATGGACTTTATAACGTCTTGATTGCTCCAATTCCAATATGGTCGTTCACCAAAGCTCATGACTTCCCAGCACACAATCCCCATAGACCATACGTCACTAGCAGATGTAAACTTTCTAAACGCAATCGCCTCAGGTGCGGTCCAGCGGACTGGTATTTTGCCACCGCGGGTCGTGTATGCGCCATCTGCAGTGGACTCGATTTCCCGCGATAAGCCAAAATCTGCGATTTTACACACAAGCTGGGAGTTGACAAGAACATTTCGCGCCGCGAGATCTCGATGAATGTAGTTCATCTCTGATAAATATTGCATTCCGGTGGCAATACCACGTAACATTCCAACTAACTGTAAGACTCTAAATTTACCATCATTTGCCCGCAAAAATGTATCTAAAGATCCGTTTTCCATAAATTCTGTTATAATCATAATTGGATTACATTTCGTAACAACACCTTGCAAAAATATAACATTAGGATGTTCAAACTGCCCCATAATAGATGCTTCTGCCAGAAAATCTCTGCGGGCCCTTTCCGTGGAACCAGGTTTGAGAGTTTTGATGGCGACATCGATTTCTTGCCCGCAATTAGCTGGTAGTTTAAGTTTGCCTCTACACACGTCGCCGAACTCGCCGCCGCCAATGATTGCCTCAATGGTAATGCAAGAAGCATCTATTTCTCGTGCGAACTCTCGTACTGCTTGATTGGGATCTTCATACGTATGGGGATCAATATACGTCCTTGAACCTGTGCCCGCAAACAATGGTGTGGTAGCATTACTGCTTGTTTTCGCTGGTCTGTCGGGCCCAGTGTAAACTTCGCCATTACGATAGTTTAGCGCATTACAGTCACTCGGTTGTTTTTTGTCACATTCGTCATCGGAGCGCAAACGTAAAATGACAACTGTAGCTATAATCGCCACGACCGATATGACAACAAGAGTCACCATCACACCCGCTACTAGTTTTACTTGAGCCCCTTCTTCTTCTCCCACAAACGTTGACTCTAGCTCTGATCCAGTCCGAGCATATACAATAGCACTTAGTTCTCCCCAACCTCTTTTCATTTTAGCCCTAACTCTTATAGCATATTCCGTATCACGTTTTAATCCACTAATTATAACATGAGGTTCTTTTGTTACTTTAACAGTTGCATTTGCATTCTTTTCAAGGTTGTCTTTTGGATAGCATTTTATTTCATAGCTTTCAATAGCATCATCTGGATCTGTCAAATCTATTGGCGGTGGGTTCCAAGCCAGAGACAACTTCTCATTTTCAACATTCACAACTCTCAATTTGGTGATGACACTAACAACAGATGCTTCAGTAACAGCTGTAATCTCTACCTTCTTTGGGGGTTCACCTGTCAAATCTGTGACACCATTAAGTGCAAAAACTTGAAACTTATACTCTGTCACTGGGTCTAAGCCCATTACGGTGACTCTAGATGAATTAAGACCAGCAGCCGCCGGCCTATATTCGACATTAGGACCACAATTGGAGCAGTGTATTTTGTAGTTAACATCACTCCGTCCACCAGTTTTATGAGGTGGTTGCCAAGCAAGAGATATTGAGAATTGATCAGCAAAAGTTACAGTTAAGTTTTCTGGTGCAGATGGTGGTTGAGTGCAAGGTATGTTCTTAGGATCTTTCTTTGCTCTGAAAAAACCAGGAACACATTTACATTCTATTGAAGCAAAGCCTGTAGACTCTGAGTAGTCAGGACATGGTGTGCAAGGGTCATCTCCAGTGTGTGCTTTGAATTTTCCAGGTGAACACTCATTACAAATTTGATTAGTGTGATCTGATTCATATCCAGCTCTACATTTGCAAGAACCACTGGGCAGTGTCCATTTCCCGTCACCTTTGCATAAATATACTGGTGAGGCCTCACCTGGTGCAGTTTCAGCATTCTGAACACATGTTCCATTAGCTTGTTCAATTATAGTCACTTCACGGCCAGTTGGTGTAGCTGGAAACTTTGCAAAATTTATTGTCACTTCTGGGCAAGTTATATAATAAACTTTCACTGCTAATATTGATATGCAAGCCCCTTGATCTCTAAATGCAATATACACTCCACGTTTTGTCACTGCTATACTCTTAACTTCAGTATTTATATCCACTTCAGAATTGGTGTTGAATCTTCCATCTCCAGCTGCAATACGGCCAACTAACTTATAACTTTCAGGCTCCCAAGGAGGTTGCTCTCGCGTCGCAACATCAAATTCGTAATAAAGTAAACTGAAAGTTTCTTTACAGCTTAACGCATTTCCAGGAAAGAGTGAACAATCACGAATTGTAAATTTGATCTCAATATATATACGATTTGCATTCCTTCGTTCAATGAATGGAGTCCAAAGCCAATTATTTACATTATGGTGCGCAACGTCGCATACCACGTAAGACCTCCAATTAATTTGTTTCTCGAAATTAGTATAAGATTCTTCTACCCAGCCAGGTGTGCTTGCTTGTAGACCATATGGAAAGCGTGTCCAACCAAGAGTGTCTTCAGTCGTGGTATCAAGAAGCATAACTTGCTCGCCGTGTACATTTAAAGCGGCTATCACCGCGGCCGCCACCGCTGCGCAAATCCACATCATCTCAACGACATAACAATAACTAAGAGAACTCGTAAATACAATATTTATTAAAAGAAACTTAAGTAAAACACGTCGTTTTCACTACATAATGATAAAAACGAGTCCTCACAATTAAGGGCTAGCACTCCACTTTGTCCAAGATAAAGGATTGTCCCGTCATTTCTCTACGGCAATGTACTTCAAGTGTTCACGGTATAACAGAATATGGCTTATTGCTTTTGAACGAGTACGAACACACTAATGTCATTGATTGATAAACATAACAGCTTGTAGACACTCTTATGATATTTCATATGAGGATCAGCATTTTAATTTATATTGATCCCGTAATACCGAGTCGAAAACTCGCTTACTTTACTTGACATGGACGCGCAGCACTTTTTTGTGTTGCTATTAAAAATAATAATAAGAAAAAAAATACTACTTCATTGCCATATTAAAAAAAATATCGGGTCAAAGTATATTTTTTTATTATTTTACAAAATAATTAGGAATTAAAATATACAAATTTAGTATATTATTTTATATAAATATTTTTATTTGTACCTAATATTTATAAAAAATGTGTAAAAAATAACTACATTTAGTAATTATTTCAAGTTTCGTTTCTATAAATTTTACCACAAAATTTGAGAAAATATTTAATTGGCTTTCTTAAAAATTAAATTTAACTAATCTGGCTGCCTTTCTTCTTGCGGAACAGTTAGATTTATACGATATTTCTACCCACGGCTTCGCCCGCTTGAATTACACTATTTATATTTACTAATCACAATTACGTTCTTGTTCAAATAACATCCCTTTTTTATTTATACATAAAAACTACAATTTCAATTCTTTATTTTATAGTCGATTTTAATAAAAGAATCACTAAATTGTATTTTATAATTAAGTGGAAGTTGCCATAATATTATAATAAAAACTGTACTTAAATAAAGAACTAATCAGCCGTTTCTGAGATTAGCGCGCACAAACGCCTAGATAAATAGACAAAAATTTTAAAACCTAAAAATACCCCTACATTTTTTTAAAATATATATTCTTTGTCCCGACAGCGATCAGTTACAGTTTTAAATCAAGTATTTGTAATATAAGGTAACTAAACTAACAGTTGTTGAACTTTCTGATATTGAAGCATATTTTTATTATATTGTTTTTTTCAAATAAAAACAAACAAGCCATCACAGGCTTGATGCAGAATTGTCTCATAATTCAATGTGCTAGTTATTAAAATAGTGATTATACTATTTTGTTTTTCAATGTGCTAGTTATTAAAATAGTGATAATACCTGATGTGATAATCATGCAAAAAGTACTTTAATATATTTAACAGAACGATATACAAATGACAATTACTTTAAATAGTATTAAGTAGGTTTTGCAGTAAATACAAACTTAGAATTTTGTAACTATAACTCTTAAAAAGAATAAGAAAATACAAATTTTATTATATCATATTTTTATTTATAATGTAAATAATAAACAAATTTAACTTATTTTCAACTCCCTATAACATGACAAATTATGTAATTAATCTAATTCTATTTCTCTTACAACTAGAGATTTCACTGAAAATATATATCATTATTTTTCAATGTTTTGTGAATATGTTCTAAACTACTATATGTGTTTAAAGATATTTGTGAATTAGTACGCTCATCTGCAAGAAGCAAAGCATGCCAGCCTGCACCATGAGCACCTTCATAATCATTTTTGATATCATCTCCAATGTGCAAGCATTGCGAAGCACTAATATTTCTATTGCATTTTTCTTCGGCTAATTTAAATATTTTCTTATCTGGCTTTCTAATACCAACATCATAAGATATTAAAACAAATTCAAACCATGATTGTAAACTAAAATTCTTTAGAATGTCATGTAGACGTGGGTCAAAATTTGATATGACCCCAATAATTATTCCTGATTGTTTCAAAAATTTGATTAAATCTTCTGTTCCTCTAGCTACTTCCCAACATTTTGCTGTTCTATAATCTTCAATAAGATTTGAAGAAATTTTAAGAATTTTCTCTTTATCTACATCACCATGAAATGTCCTCTCGACAATCATACTCCACCATCTTTCCCACAATATGGTATCTCTTCCAAAATTAGGGTGCTCTTTGTCCATATATTTATAGTTTTGTAATATTTTTGGTTTAATATCATTACCGTTACCCTTGAAACCATATTTGCTCGCAATTGTTGCATAATATTCCCATGGAGGCACACGAAATTTTAAAAATGTATTTGTAGCATCAAAAGTAACTAATTTTATTCCGTGTAATGGCATTTTACTTATTTTATTTAATTATGTCCTTATGTTATTGTTATTTTTTATATTCAATCATTTGAGAGGTTGTAAAGAATCACTAATTGGTTATATGTATAACTGCTGTATGTTAAAGAAGTCATTCCATTTTATTAAATACTATTTTATAGTACATTGTTAACAAGAAATAAAAATAAGACTTAAGTTGATTTCCAGAATTTCAATCGGACGGCGACATTATTTATTTTATAACTTAGATAATTATAATAAGCAAAATCAACATTATAAAACATTAAAGTGCCAATAACAATTTGTCAAATAATTAACATTGAACATATTATACAAATTTAATTTGTCTATTTAATTATTTTCAAAAAAAAAATTAAAATATTAAATTTGTGCGATATCAGAGTGCAGTATACATAAATATAAATATTTGAAAAATGATAACATAGTGAAAAATCATACTATAAATTATATTCAAATACTATAAATTATAATTATATATATTTTGGCAGTTAATTATATATATTTTGGCAGTTAATATAACTGCCAAAATCACTAAAAATATTATTATATTTAAACGACTTTATCTTAAAGTTGGGTATTAAGAAAAAAAAAGGAAAAGCAACTTGGATTGAAAGTCTTGGGTTGACAATTTTATTATATTACACACAATTTTTTAATATTCTTATTTCTCGACCCGATTTACTTATATTAAAATAAAATTTTGAAATAAGCTTCAGACAAATTCACTAACTTCCCGTTCAAAAACATTAATTTTATATAAATATTGCAGTGGAAAGGGCATTTGTTACGTCTTTGTATGGCTCGATAACAAATTGTCCAAATATTTTTGTTGATAAAATTGAATATGAAAAACGATATCATGTTTTTATTATTAGATTTATTTTTAGTTAATAGATGATCAGATGAACGACTACTACGAAAGAATAACTAGATAGGCATAATAATAAATTAAAATAAATTAGTTTACAACATATAATGGTGTATTATTTTCTCAACATTTTCGAATTCACTTTAAAGGCAATTTTGAAAATATAAGTTCATTTAAGTGTTTTTTTTTTAATTCATTAACTTAGACAGTTAATATATTTAAATAAAACCATTTCAATATAATAATACTTAAGTAAATTTATAAAAATATTACACCACGCATTCATGAGGCTAATCTGAGGGAAAAATTATATTTGTAGCTGCTTAAATATATTTAAGTGAAACAGTTACTTAGGTTAAACTAATCACAGGAACTTCTGGTATTTCATTGTAGACGGTTTTTTATTTCAAATAAGGAGTAATATTAAATGTAACTTAGTCTATATAAACATTTTTTTGTCATTTAAATTATTAATTATTTAAGTTTACTAAAGTCAGAGGTCAAGTTTAATAAATTGTTATATATGGCAAACTTATTTCCTTAAAACATCACTGTCATTGTTAGCATTTAATAACAAAATTGTCTTGATTGTCAACAGTAACTTAAAGGTGTTCTTCGCTTTGAAACTTTTTCACATTTACTATTTGAAGTTATTTGACATTGAAACTTAAAATATATTTACCCAATTAGCTAAAACAAGAAGATGGTTTACGTTAAAGGAGGTAATGTATTTGTTTTTAACGAAGGCCACGTCACTTTTTGTGTGGGTATTCAGGATGATGTTATCGAGTCTAAACTTGTTATCGTGTACGAGGTTGATTTATTATGTAGTGAATTTAAGAAATGTTAATTTAGATCAATACTTTTGATAGAAGTGCAGTTGTACAGTTCTTGATTTCCTAATCTTGTTATTAAAATTGCAATTAAAAAAAAGATTTGTCCTTGAATATTTTACGTACATATAAATGTGTATCTTGTGGTTTTAGATGGCACCGTCGTGGAGAGCAACCCTTTTAGTATTTTTGGGTGGTTTTGGGGCATAGTCAACTTCATATATTTACTGTAAGTAAACTAGAAGTTGAAACTTAATTTATTTAGATTACATTAATATGTTGTATATTTCATCATCCTTTTATAAAATATAAAGATATATCATACATATCTAAAAATATTTTTTGCAGATTTCAGACTCTAATCAATCCTAATTATAGCAAGCATGGGGATAAGTATGTGAGAGATTTCCGTCCACCTGGCAGTGGGTAAGTTGATTTAGTTTTATAATTTGTGTATATCATGATAATATTTTAATCAACTGTAAACAAGAACTTATGGATGTTGAATGTTATTCAAGCATATTAAATTGTTTTTTGTACTTTCAAATTTACATTTTGGATAGAAAGCAAAGTGTGGCATTGAGTTCTGCCACTCAACATGCAATATGTCAAAATTAAGCAGAAAGTGGGAATTGGAAGTGTTTTACTGGGAATGGAGTGTCTTAACACTAGGTGCCTGCCTGTATCTTTTATATACCCTGCCACATGCAAGTTAAAGCTAAAAGAAAGAAATCATTAAAACTATTTCCTTTTTCTGTTGTGAATTGCTCATTAAACATAACACAGTTCAAGTATGAGTCACAGCTTATACCTGTTAGTAAGTTTAAGCATGCTGGTGCATGCAAAAAATGTTGTAAAAATTAACAATTAATGTAACTTGATAATGATACCTAAAGATTTCCATTATTTCCATATTTTCCTTATTAATTCTTGATCTGCTAAATGCAGCAGAAACAATACATAAATAGTGTGTTTCTGTGTTCCACGGGACTATGAACCTGGATATAAGGCAATAATTTCAGATTGATAACTAATTAAAATGTTAAGTAAAATAATTTAGTCTTTTTTTTTCTATTTCAGTCCACCAAAACCACCATCCAGGAAATTTGGTGGATTCGGGCCGTCCAGCTCTGGCCCGGCACCGCCCCCCATGGGAGGTGGAGGATGTGGCTGCGGTTAAATTCTTATACCTTGTTAACATGCTATCTTCTTACTAGTCTATTTAATCATATATTTTTTTTCTTTTACTTAAAGCAATCTTCATTCTATGTTAGAGAAATTTAATTATAAATATATTCATTTTAACTCCTTTTTGTGTATTATTTTAATTTGTAATTTGTAATTTAATATATAATATGCTTATAATATGTGTTGGAGTAGAAAATTTTAAAAAGATAGATATAGTTTTATTTGCATCTATAATCTATATTATTCATACTATAGTTTAGGTTTGTATGTAATTATTTCTCACTTGTTAGTAAAATGCATACATTACATAGCTTTGATTATTTCTTATCATATAAACATTCCATAATCATCATTGGTTTGTTCTATACTGTATAGAAACATAAGAAGTTAGCATTTTAACTTTTTTTTAACTTTTATACTCCAATAAATGTATTTTATTACCAAATGTATACTTAATAAATTAATATTGTAATAAACAGTTAGATCTGATATGTTTTCTTTTAAATTTCAGTTAAAATAGAGAGGAAAAGAAATGTTATGTATAACTATTCAAATTTGCATATTAACACACTGTCATAGTGCAGGGTGTACAAGTGGAAATAAAGTTTATATTTTCATTTCTGCACTCTAGTAAAAAGACAAAGCGCGGCGTTTAGTTCCGCTACTCAACATGCAATGTTATATTCGACAGAAAGTGGGGAAAGAAATGGAGTGTCTAACAGGGTTCTCTCTGATTACCCTGCCAAGTGGGGTAACAAGGTGAAATTGAAAGAAAGTAATAACTCACACATTAAATTTTTAAAACAGTGGCAAAATTAAAAATTAGGATACCTTTTTTAATAGTACAGGTGAATGTAAATACTTTAGGCCCACTACAATGGGTCACTCCTTACACTGATACTGCTTTATGCATGAAAATGAATTGAAAAACATGTTTAACCTTATTGTCATTACAAGTAAAAGTATAAGATAGATCTAATACACTATAGTAAAATATTAGATATTTTACGTCGATATAAAACGTAGTAGTACCATTAAATATATAAAGTCTACACATGACTACAAAGTCCCCATAAAATATATCGATATGTTACTATTCAAAGGTAAATAACTTTTGTTGTAAATACGTATATTATAAGAATTAATTGGCTACGACACAACTGTATATGATATATAGATAATAGTTTATTTCTTTTTACTTTTTACAATATTTGTAATATACAATTTTAGCTATAACTCTTTAGCTTCACGCTGTATCCCGCGTATAACATTTAGGTAGGCAGGGAGGATCTAAAAACCTAGTTGTCTTAGGGCACTCCATACCCATTAGATCACTTCCGTTCCATCACTTCTCGCCAAATTCTGGAGGCATTGCATGTAAAGTAGCGGAACTCAACGCCGCGATTTGTCTCGTTATCAGAGCGAGGAAAAAAAGAATATTAAATATTTAATTTCCTCGAGTGAGAATCGAAATCACAACCTGTCGCACTTACAGTGGCATGCTTGCAGCGGCCTGCAGTGGCACCTGCGGCATGACTGGCCTTATGTTTTCTTATGCATTTAAAGAAAATAATTAACCAAATTTTGCTTATTTTATTTAAAATTTCTCTTCATCTTATACATTGTCATATTTGTCATATTATTATCGTATATCATATTCGTGAGGATCGACTTGAGCGGATTCATGGATTGGCAGAAACGTAGGCCAACACCATACGTGTTTATTTAAGATTGCAACTGTCTTGAGACGACAACCTTGAGATACTCACTGTCCATAAATTTTATATACCTGCGTTTTAGGTACTGAGATAGTTTACAAGTGATTTATGTCTTTCTTTTTTGATAAGTTATTGTTAAATATATTGATATTTAATAAGATTTATTTATAGGTTAAACAATAAGGAAGTATTTCGTTTATATATTTTTGTATTATTCATTACATAATATGTGGATACCTTTTATTAAGTGGAGGTTACTTTGGCACTATTTTTTTTATTACATTTGACCTTGTAATTTACTGTTGCTTATATCGTAAGACCTAATATTTTATGGTATCTTTTATTAATAATAATAAGTGTTAGGGAACCAGATAAGTACCCTCTGCCTACCCTGCCATGTGCGGGATACAGCGTGAAGCTGAGTGAGTGAGTGAATAGATGACGTAATTTCGTTAAGTATATTGTATGTTTGTTCTTAAAATATATATAAAAAATAATAATATATAAAAAATAAATATATATTATTAATTAATTATTGTTGAGTGACAAGTAGGTAATTACTTTAAAAATAATGATAAATTACTGACCTGGTTTAATTTATTTGGCAGTACACTTCCGGTATTACCGACAGGGTGCCATTTTTCAAGGTTATTAAGTAAGTAAGCAAGCAAAGATAATAAAGAGGCGAGTTCGTTGAACTGCAACGATGAATTATTTGTGTGAAAGTATGTTTACCCGACTGTCGAGAAATTCTACTATCCTACTATCCTACTATATTCCTACTATGATATTATAAATGTGAATGTAGGTTTGCTTGTTAAATTTTTACTCCAATACTACTTAATCGATTATTATAAAATTGTGTACACATGTTCTTAGAGGTATTAGGATACTTCTTACTAAAAAAAATATTTTCTTAAAAAAGTGTTTGTCAGAAAATCTCCATAGTTAGATGTCAATTGATTATTTTAAATCTTACATGATCTAGCTTTTATTATTTAGCAAAAACTATGCTCCTCTCACGATCTACTATATGTAGCCTGTTCGCGAGTGTCTAATACCCGAAATTTACATAATAGCATATATATATATATATATATATATATATATATATATATATATATATATATATATATATATATATATATATATATATATATATATATATATATATATATATATATATATATATATATATATTCGGTGCTATCATGTGTGAATTTCTGGTACTAGAAGTAGTATTACTTTAGGTATATATATATATATATATATATATATATATATATATATATATATATATATATATATATATATATATATATATATATTCGGTGCTATTATGTGTGAATTTCTGGTACTAGAAGTAGTATTACTTTAGGTTTAGTTTAGGTAGTAGAGTGAGAAGAGCATAGTTTTAGCTAAATAAAAAAAGCTAGATCATGTAAGATTTAAAATAATCAATTGACATCTAATTATTGTTATTTTCTAACAAAAACTTTTTTATCTTTCAGAAGAAAATATTTTTTGTATTTATTATATAGTTGACCGTGAGAGAAGCATAGTTTTATATTAAGAAAGTTAACATTCGTCGCATTGGCAGTCTTACGCTGCGCCATGACAACCTCGTGATTATTACATATGTCTAGTTACAAATATAAATAAAAAAAAAAATGGTAATAATTTCATAAAACGTAACTGGTTTTTCCTATGTTAATATGTTGTTGCTTTCAATTGTAATCATTAAGTTACTGAATTGATTTATTGATTTATAATTATTGTATTGATTTATTAATTTATTAATACCTACTGTATTGATTTATTAATTTATTAATACCTACTGTATTGACTTATTTCGGCGATAAATAATTGATTTATTTATCACCGAAATAAGAACCTAAAGTACAATCACCGCATATATTTAAGATTTCATTTATGATTAAATAATAATATAAATACACGCGGTGATTGTATCCATCATCATCTGTCTCCTTTAGTCGTAAAGTAGTAAGGTAAGGTAAGGTAAGGTAAGTAACGAGCATATATAAAATAAAAAAAAGCAATAAAGGCTATTTGATATTTTTATTTTTTTTGTCACACCACACAAACACTCATAAAAAATTAAATTGTATGCATAAGAGTAAAAATTTAATATAGATGCTATGTAGGTATATCTATTGATATATTTTTCCTTTAGCACTTAGGTAAAGCACGACCTGATGAAAAAACTCAGTTGTTAACTACTATACACTTGAGAATATATTTTGAAATTAACATACCTAGTGCTAATAAAAATCATTTAGGTAGTAATTATTTATTGCTATTTCATATCCGCTATTGTCTAACTAATGCTAGCCACTACGAGTACAATAGAAACGAAATAGGCATGTCAGGTACAATAAGCTACAATATTTGCATTTTTGCGGTTATGATCAGCTAAATATGTTAAGAACGTGATTTTTATCTTTGGCGGTCGTGACTTAGGTTGAATAAAAACAATCGTGAAAATGCTAATCAGTGTTATACAAATGATAAAGTATATGTGTTAAACATCAAAAGCTAGCAACATTATTATTTAAGTAATATAAATAGTGTAGAATAACTTGTATTGTGAATATATTAGATTTTTTTTTAAATGTAGTACAGTAAATTGTTAATTTCCTTTTAGCATTGAGAATCGTATTGGTAGAATGGCAACTGGTTCAGAAATATTTGGTTTGTTAATGAAGATACTCCACGTCATCTTGTCCAATTCGAAGAGCCCTGGAATATAAATTAATTCAAAATTATACGGCAGTTTATTTATTTTTTATCTAGTTACGAAAGTAACAAGGCAAGGCCTAAAAATTTAATGCAAACACAAACTGCAACATAGATCTAGTTTTTCTTATTTTGATCCATTTTTAACATTATTCGCTTATGGTATTTTATATTAGGGTAAAGGCTGGAATTTCGCAAGACCTATAGAGATAGCGAGTTTATTTACTTACTTTTTGCTGTAACAAAAGAGTATTTGATCTAGTATTATAATTATGACTTTGTCGACATATTTTGTTATTTTATTTATTTATATATTCTATATTGTAGCATCCGTGACCTCATGTACATCCTCACCTCTATGTACTTTTTTTTCTTAGCTTCACGCTATATCCCTAGTGGGGTAGGCAGAGAGACATATTATATATCTGCCTACATTTATCTCATATGATAAATAATAATTTGACACAAACATATTCTATACGCACACCAAATATTATTCCAGATTAATTTGTAATTCGAATAAATCATTAGATATGTATGTTTGCAAATATTACTGGCCTGTCTTGGTTTCTTGGAATAAAATCGCTATTTAGAGCGTGAATAAGTTAAGCTGAATTTAAGCTGATTTTTATTTTAAAACTCTCTATAACCTGTTTATATTCCAACATGGTAAATTAAACGCACGTTGCGTAGCGTAATATAGTAATATTGTAGGAGTGCCTACTTAACATAAAGTGAAATTGCAAGAAATATCTAAGAAATATTAATTATAACATATAATTACCAGCAGCAATAGTTTTGATGATTGATTCTTTTTCCTCTTGGAAGACCTGGAAGTCAGTTCCACTGGTGTCCGATAGGATATCCTTTACGTCCTTCTGGCTCTGCGGTGGTGGATGTGCGTGGATGACCTTCAGTCGAGAGGTGCTACTGTCGATTATTGGCCCTATCACTTCCTTTATGGATATTCTTTGGTATCTGTTGATAATTAAACGAGTGTTTATATAAAAGTTGAATGTAATATATACGTGCAGATGTACAAAAGCACATCTCCTTCCTTCTGTCTTCTTCACAAGCACATTCTCTTCTTTTTCTTCTTTCCTTCCTTACTTTTTTTCTTTGCTTCGCATTGTATCCCGCTCAAATGCAGGTTTGGCAGAGGGAACCTGGTAACCTAATGTAAGACACTCCATCCGTTCCCCACTTTCCGCCGAACTTTAATTTATACTATTTTTAATTTCTACGAGTGGGGACCGAACCAACAACCTGTTGCTTTAACAGCCACACACTTGTGCCACTGCGCCACGTCAGGCCTTAAACTAATTCCTGTTATTCAAATTAAAATTAATTATCAATAATTTCGCATTTGTTAAAAACAAAGACTTATGTTCTTATGTTTTTTTTAATATTTTGTAGCAAGCGTAATGTGTCGTGGAGATAAAATAATGATAAATCGTCGTTCATCAACTTACATATTAGTGTGTACCAAAGGTTCATCTACGTAATTGTGAATGTTGATAATGGACCTATCGCCCTTGAGGTCGGGTGCCACTTCCGCATTGTATATCTTCCTTTCACCATCTTTGTTAGTCCATATCATATTAATTGAGAACCCGTTGGCGATACCAAGTCCCTCATCTCGAAGAATTCTCTCTGCGTCAGCGTAACTCTTAGACGCTAGTAGAGCTCGTGTGATGAAAGTTCGTGCTGTAATATGTCTTCCATTAAAATTTTGTAATTTATGCTCGTCTTTCTTTTGTGTTAATATAGGTGTTGAATTTTGTGCTCAATTGACACGCCAGAAAGTCAAAACTCTTTAAATAAGTAGCTTAAGTGACAGATGTGAGATTTATTCTTTGTAAAATCTTATTTGTAATATAATATCGATACTAATAAGATATGAATATTAGACAAGTGTGAGTTCGATTTCCACCCGAGAAAATATTTTTTTTTTTAACGCCATAATCCACTAGAACCATTTTCTGTTCTCCACTTTCACTGTCTAATTTCTGAGGTAATATGTGTCGTTTGGCGGAACTCAACGCCGCGTTGTGCTACGAAACCTGAGCGAAGTGGAAATATTAAATTCGCTCTAGTGGGAATCGAGCCCACAACGGTCGTTTCGTGTGCTACAACGGACATATTAAAACACTTGATTAAGTAATTAAGTATAATTATGATTTTATATTTTTACAATAATCAGCTAAAAAAATATGCGTATCGATAATTATTTATTAAGTAAATTTTAATAAATATAACGTCCTTTTAAGTTTAATTCACCTTTCATTTAATGTAAAATGGTGGCTGTAAAACAAGAATGAGTTAATTAATTTTGTGTTTGATTAACTATAGAACAATTTACTTTTATACTTACGAGTGTTACCAGGCTTCAGTACCAGAGGGCTCAGAGTGTTGATAGAAAACACCAGGCCATTTTCATTGTAGCCCATAGTGTACCCGGGTAGGTGACCAGCGTAACACAACGACGCGAATCGCTCTTCAATTGCCTATGAGAGCGTATTTATATATGTCAAATTATTAGTATTCGAAATAAAAAAAATAATTCTAATTTTGCTATAGCCATAGTTTGTTGATTGATCAAAATAAAATTGATTTTAAATTTAAGCTTTACGCTGTACCGTGCATGTGGGAAGGTAGGCAGGGGGAAATTGGGAACCTAGTGTTAAGACACTTTATTCCCCTTCCGTTTCCCACTTTCTGCCGAATTTGAGGAATTGCGTGTTGATTGGCGGAACTCAACGCCGCGTTTTGTCATATTACCGGAGCGACGACATGAAAACATTAAATATTTAATTTGATAATATTAAATATTTCATTTTATCAAGTGGGAATTGAACCCAAAACCTGCCACATTTTATTATGACTCATGGTAATACTATCTTAGAATTTGCTTGTATTATTACAGAAAATGCTAATATTTTTAGCGTTAAGTTGACTTACGCCGTGTTCCTTGTCTTCGTCGGTTGGTATTATATGCGCTGACATAATGTAGAAGTGATTTAGTGTCTCACTAAAAGCATCTTCGGTGTGACCTAGAACAGCCTGAAAGGCAATAAAGTACATTTTAAGCAAACTACTTATTTCAAATATTTTTTGAAGTGTGCACATTATATTTAGAAAAATATTTTCAGAAAATAGAAGTTCGAACGAGTCGGATATTTTAATACATATATTTGCGTCGACTTTGTTTGTTATGGACGTATCGCTCACGGCGCGGGTTAGATTCTCGCTGTGTTCAATATTTGCATATTTTCTAAATAAATATATTAAACTTGTCTTGTAAACAAAATGTGTTTCAACTAATTATATAAACATGCTGATAAAACATTTTATACTGGAAATTCTAAAGAAATTTTCTTATATTTTACTTTTCCTTACTCTACTAAATGTTTTCTTTTGTATATTTTAATGATTTGTACCGTTTTTATTCCATTGTACTAGATAATTATCGTGTGTTGTTCCTAGTTGTTATTTTACGCACACCGTTACGGTCCGCGTGGGGCACTAAGTAGATACCTTGAATACCGCAAATAAGCAAAATCAATTAGTGCGAAAATATAACCAATTTATTTACATTAACAATGTTCTATTTCCTAGTCGAATTCTATCATTAGCATGTCGTTGTATTACTCAATATAATAGGTTGTTTTTTTTTGTAATTATTTATATATCTGTTAGATATTAAATATATAGCAGAATCTAAGTAACCCCACACTATTAAAAACCAAAGGGTGCTGTTATATATTTAAAAAAAAAATATTAAGAGGTAAACTGCTCAATAATTATTAACACATTTTATTTTTTTTTGAATGTCAAGGTAACTATCACCGAATATAAAATTCTGTCCATTTTTTTTGAGGAAATGAATACCGGTATTCTACTAAAGTGACAAACAAGATTAACTTTTTTTTTTTTTTTTATAATATACATAACGGTAATGGCCATTTCAAGATTACTTTTCATATTAAAACAAAAAAAAAGAAACAAATGACTGAACATAATTAAAAAAAGCACCGAACCGTAACATAATTCCGTATGACAACATTTCTCAAAATGTCATTTACATAAATATAAAAATTTTTAAGAAAATCCTTCTACTTTATATGGGACTCAGTGTAATTAATTTTAGCTATAGAAATTATTGGCTTACATAAGATATAGTATAGTAATTTGCATTTCATTAAGTTTTTATATAATGCCTTAAAATAAAAATATACAAATTATAAATTCAGCTTTCTAATGATTTTAACATATATAAAAAAAAAACTAGTTCTTAATAAATTAAGAAGTTACTTTAAAACTTGGTGGATATTTGTTATATGCTGATCCGTTTAGTATAAAACAGAAATCCAGTAGAGTCACGTAATCTGACTCTGTATTGGTTAGAGACCAATTATGAGTATAATATAAATATTCTTCTCATATAATATAAATTTTCTTTGTTATATTAATACTTACCAATACTATTCTAAGGCCGTAGAGGAGCAACGGTACATTGATTATAAATTTCAGACGATTGTGGGATTCCCTCTCATGGGATTCTGAATTATTTCCCTTTGTCTCGTTTTGGTAACAAGACAAAACGCAGCGTTGAGTTCCGCTACTTAATATGAATTATCTCGCAAATAAGGTGAAAAATGGGAAAGAATGTCGGAATACTAAGATTTTTCTAATTTTCGTATCACGCGGAAAAAAAGGATGATACAGTTTGTTTTTGTTCAGTACTTACACTATTAGGAGTTTTAATAGCTAGAGAACTGCAGCCCCCAGTGTCGTTACGTGGAATATGGTTGTCGTTAATGGTCCCAATTATATCGTCCATTTGCAAAAGGAAAAGCTGCAAGGAAATGCAAAAATAGTTTGTCTTTTATTTATAGCCAATTAGGAGTCTTATATTGATAGAAAAGATTGACAAGCTGTAGTAATAACGGACTCAATGCAAGGTCTGTGAATTAAAATGTTACTAGGAAAATGTGGAAGTATTTATTCATATTTTTTTTGTACTTTTTATCTTTTTAATATTATTTTTATACATAATTTCTTATTGTTTTCTTAGCGACTTTTATATCAAACCAGGGTTATATCTATAATTTATTAATATTTAATTATTATATATTTTTTTTAATTTTCCTCTCCCTACCCTGCCATGTGCGGGATACAGCGTGAAGCTGAGTATTTTGTCACATATTTTACGAATAGCTACCAAGTTGCAGTCGACTCAATAACAACGTATTTTAAGTTTTGTAAAATTAAACTTTCAAACATACCTGGTGGAAAGGAACCTCAGCGCCGTCAGCAACACCTTGCATTTCTTTCACATAGTAAGGAAATCTATCCTTCATATTTGAAAGGGTCTTCTCATATGCATTCCTGCCTACTTCGGTCTTGTATTCCTTCTCGAAATCCCGAAGATTAGCGTATGATGATAAAAAGCTTTTGATGACATTCGCGAAATTCCGGCCCTGTAATAAGGTAATGAGTTATATCATAATTTTTGCATTTGAACAAATTGTATATTGTTAAAAAAGGAGCCAATCCTGAATTTCAGAATTATTCTTCAATCCAGTAATTGTTAACTTTTGAGCCGTGTGATTCCGGCTTAGAACTGGTACTGATGGTGTCGTAAGAAGCGACTAAAGTACGTGTGGGAGAGTCACGTTGTCAGTAATAGCAACACGCATGGGCAGACTCGACCGGATTGTTACCATCCCCGGCATTTAAAACCGGCGTTAAGTAGTGGCTTTAGCCACTGGGTTTCGCATTGGGTACTGCCGGGCCCCGGAGCCCATCAACCTTAAAGGCCGGCAAAGATCCTGTAGCTCCTTTGGAGTTATACGGGGCCATGGGCTGCGGCGATCACTCACCGTCAGGTGACCGGTACGCTCGTTTGCCGTGTCTTGTCCATAAAAAAAAACTTGAGAAGAAAAAGTGATATCTCATTTTTAAATTTCAATGTTGCTGCTTTTTTATAGACTAAATAAATAGTAGTATTTAATAAAGGTTTCTCGGTTGGAGTATTTAAAAAAAATCCCATATATGTATGCATTTATTGTTATCACAATAAAACACAAACATTTTATCTATTAATATGAAGTTTTTGCTAACAAACTTAGAAATATCTAAACGACTCTTTGTTATGTGTTTAGTGGTAATTAATATTTATTATCATTGTTGCTATGTATTTGTTACCATCAGTGTTTAAAGTGTTATACGGTCAATTAAAATTCTAACTTATATAATTGTAGCTACAATCCAAACAATGCATAAAACATTCCTACAGTTAATTTACAGTAGTTTCGACATATTTCGTATACTAAACAATATGCGTTTCCCTCACGAATATTTTATATAGGAAACAGACAATTCTATAAACTGCTAAGAATTTATAATGAACGTTTAATTATATAAATACACGATTGAATGCAAATATAATCAAAATCTGCATCGGATGTGGTTTAACATTTTTATTGCTACGTTTAACACTAAAGGTTGTGTTAAAATAAGAGAATGTTAAAAATATTACTACATTACTGTTACCTTTGTAGCTTTATTATTAAATTATACCAGAGCGTCAAACGATACAGTTACTGTATATTTCTTTCACTTCGTCCACTGTTTTCAACCTTTTCATACAAGCCTATTGAGAGGGACACTTCATGTTTTCTATTCGATACTGTATCCTCGAGGGTCATTTCATAAACATTTTTTTCAAACTGTTTGGACGTACACAAACTGCCTGAAAACATTTTTTTTCCATGCTTTCTCATACCTGTAACATTCTCGCCTAAACTCAAACTACCCCATTCGGTGCACTTGGGCTGATGCACTGTGGATTTTGTCAGCTAAACAAATACGCCCGCCTTTTTATATCTTTTGTCTTTACAAAAAATCATTTGTATTCTCTTGCTATAATATATTTAGATTTAGATAATTATTTTCACACCCATCTCTCAGAGAAATGACCAAAGCTCGAAACATGAATTCTGATGCTCTGATTCTCAGCAGATAATGTACGGTCAGGGCAACTACTTTCATTTCCATGTCACCTTGTTTAATTCCTTCAAGACAGCTATGGGAATGTAAATTACAGAGCCAAGCTGATATGGCGTAGCTTTGTTTCACAACTGAATGGACTTCAAGCCAAGACAACAGTTCGTACTAGCTGATAGGGTCAGTGATCTCCATATAGAGCCTTTTCGTTATACCACAGTATTTTTCCTCATGTTATCCTTTTTTTTTAAATATGATTAATAAAATTAATCATATTTAAAAAAAAAGGAAAATATGAGGAACAATCCTCATATATGCCGTCATATAGCACAAGAGTGTGACTGTAACAGGTTCTGGGTTCGATCCATAGTCGAGGAAATGAAATATTTAATATTTTCAATTTAAATATTTAATGTTTCATTTCTTCGCTCTGGTATTAAGGCAAAGCGCGGCGTTGAGTTCCGCCACTCAACACGCAATGCCTCAAATTCGGCGGAAAGTGGGGAACGGAAGTGGAACGGAGTGTCATAACACTAGGTTTCACTTCCGTTCCCTCTGCCTACCCTGCCTAGTGCGGGATACAGCGTGAAGCTGAAAAAAAATAAAATAAAAATATTAAAATTACTAATGTCCGACGTATATTAATTTAATTATTTTTTTTATAGTTTTACATTAAACTACTTTTGAATATATTGAAATTTAAATTTAATACTTTACTTCTTGTTTGCGTCATAACCTTTTGAAACAATGGAATCATTGGTAAGTTTTACGTAGTAATCAAATGACATAAAATGTAAAACTGATAAAAAAACACACACCCACCCACATATATATATATATATATATATATATATATATATATATATATATATATATATATATATATATATATATATATATATATATATATATATATATAAGCACTTTGTATCATTGAATGAAAGTAAAACTTTCATCGGCTCGGAGGGCAGTTCTGCCGATACAAACAGGCTAGAAACTCAATACTTGCTCTTTTCAAGGTAAAAAGAACAATTTAATTATTATTTATATTATACATACATAGACTGCTAGCTATTGTGCATTTTGATATTAATTTCGTACATTTTTAACATCTATTAGCATAAATTTCTGCAGTTGAAAATTTATAATTGATTATTTATGATAGATTTTATTATACATTCTTACTTATAGTCATACAATTATCGTTTTGGAGATGATAACTTGGCGTTACAAGCTTATCTCTGTGTTAAAATGTATATTTTATGATTACCAAAAAGTTTACCATATTTAAGCATGAGCTGGTAATTTAATTTGATCTTTATTTCATCATATCCTTAAATAATAGCTTTTAAAAATGGGTTATCTATTATGTTCTTTGTATTTGTATATTTATTGTAATTAGTTTGTATATATTGTTAATAGATGGCGCCATTTCTGCGTTTTCTCATCTTACTACTTACTCTTAGTGATCAATTAGTTTAGGAAAATAATTATTCTAGAATGTTTCGAGTGATATCAAAATCAAGTTTAGAATTTTTATTAATTTAAAATGATAATAAATCAATACACAGAAGTCAGGTATATGTTTGATTGTTGGAAGTATAAAGGTTCACTTGCTCTTTCAGACGATGATGATGCTCTTCATTATTATTTCTAAAATGTTTTTAACATTTGGAAAACAATTAGATCTTATTTATTTTGCTAAATTCAAACTTAATATTAATATCTATGATACAATTTCAAAAAATGCTCAGAAATTGTAATTATATTAAATAAGAAAACATAACATATGAAATAACATATTTCTTGGATTTAGTCATAAGAATCATTATAACATTGTTTAGTTAAACAATAACAGTCTCAACAGTTTCTGTATACTTGGATGTAAGCTTTTACAAAGTTCGTGCTACATCACAGATTTGCTTTGAAATAACTTGTTAGAACTGGCAGTCACTTAAAGCATATTCTATAAAACTTTCCAATACTTAAATCGGTTGAATAGGTAAATTGGAATCTTAGTGTAAAGAACTTGCACAGCTATATTAAAGACAGACTGCTATCGGGACGGATCGAAATATATATATTTATGATGTAGTTTTTTTTATTAACGTAATGTTTAAATAATTGGAGGGACTTTATACATTTATGAATAGAACTATTCGCTCTAATTAGTCTTTGAACTATCAGTTCATTGATGAAATACAAGAGAACATATATATTTCTTTTATTATAATATTAAACTTAAGTTGAATATAAATTTTTTAGCTGTATATAGCAAGGTATACAGAGGAAACTTGATGTTAAATTCCTTTACTTCGTATCTAATAATAATATAATTTCATTATAATAACGTAATTTTTTTAATTACACCTGCAATGAGTTGTGTGATATAACGTCACGTTTTGTCTTGTTACTGGGAAAATGATAATAATCTCAAAAAATAACTTGCATTAGTAATTATTTGTCATTTTATTAAATATTGAAGTAGGAAATATTTAAAAAAGACAATTTTTATTCAGATACTTTTAGTTTTAATAAAAATTAAAGTTTAAGCTCTAAATTTTAACATGATAGATATATTTATATAAGAGGTTGAACCTCAAACTTTGGAAATTATAGAAGTGCATAGCCGCTACCTAAACGTTTTATTAATATTATGAAAACATATATTTTATAGAAATTACTTTACAATAATTTCATAATATATACTTAACGACATATGTATATACTATCTACTACCGTCGTTATGTTGTGGTAAACGCGGCTATTATGTATCCGTTTCTTACTTAGGAGCATGGCTTATTTATACTTTCCTGCACTGTTGAGAAAATGGCGGCGGAGAAAGGTGCAGCGGGGAAGAGAGTGTTTTCATACTGGTTTCTGCCTATGAAATACCTAACCTACCATATGCACGATATGGCGTAGTGATATTTAGTTACCGCATGAAAACAAAAGCAGATGAAAATTCTACGACGAAATATTTTAAATATAAAACGATGAACAAGCAACTTTAGTAGCAAATAATATTACATTGTTGTCAACCTTTTGATCTATATAGAGACAATTGCTGATAATACAACATAAATAATGTTGCTTAGAAGATAATTTATACTTATTGAATGTTATAAGATCTTTATTTATATACGTTTTAACCGTTATAATTGCGTACATTTTGGTAGAAAAAAATTCACGTATCAAACACTGCAGTGGAGTATTGGAGGCAGACTTCTGGTCGGTAAAATAATTTCATTTATGGACTATGATTTTTTTTTTTTGTATCCACCATAAATTAGATAACATTTAACAGAGAAGACTAATCATAAGATTATGTAGAAAAAAGTAAATTAATTTATTTATTCGCAAGTTGTAATTTGCAGCTTAATCAATAGAAAAATATAAAGAAACACAATAGGTTGTGGGTTGAAACCCCACACGTGGAGATGAAATATTTAATATTTTCATTTGTTCGCTATAGCCCTCACTTAGCTCTCAAGTTCCCTCTTACTTACCTTGCCATGTGCGGGTTTAATTGTTCTATATAAAAATCTAGAAATTCATTATATTATATTGTGCATCGAACATATATATATATATATATATATATATATATATATATATATATATATATATATATATATATATATATATATATATATATATATATATATATATATATATATATATATATATATATATATATATATATATATATAACATATAATAATTTAGTCACAATCGCATAAGCAATAATAATGTATAGTGAAATAAATAGAATTTTTAAAATATTCAAATTTAACTGTGTATTTTTAAGTTCGTATTATAATATTTTTTTAAAATTTATGCATATAAAAGACGAAGGCATACTTTTTTTTCAGTTTCAATCAACTTACAGTCAGTCAGTCAGTAATCGTTAAAGTAAATGCGTCATAAATTTCTTAATTGTAGTATATACAAATATATACAAAATGAAATAAAAAATAAAACAAAAAACATATTAATTATAAGTTTAGTTAATAGCAATAAACATATTATAATAAGCAGCAGGTAAAGAAAAATAATAAATTACATGTTAAACATTGCAAAATAAACATACCACATCAAAGCCGACTTCATAGTGAGAGCCCTGTAAGTACAATACGGGGACCGCTCGACGTCTCCCTATATACTTTTCACTCACAATAGTTCCTGAAAAAAAGAAATACTAAAATAAGACTACTATAGAATAACAACAGGTTCGATTCCACTTAACGGGGAATAGAGTAAGTCACGCTGTATGTCGCACATGGCAGGGTATGCAGAGCATGGCAGGGTTACGTTCTCTCTTTGCGAATCTCAATTAAATATTTAAATTGAATTAAATATAGAAATTGAAAATATTAAATATTTATAGTGTAGATTGAATCCACAACATGTAGCGTTAAAGTCACATGCGTTCCCCTGCGGCACTACAGACTCATGTCACTCTCGTAGCTGCTGACCATTATGATTATGGATTCAAATCCTATGTTTATTAAACATGTTTTTTTTTTCAGTTGATTTTGTAAGGGTGTTGTAAAATAATAAAAAGTTTGGAGGATGTTTGAACGTAAAATTTTAAAGTTAGGATACTTTTCTTTATTAAATATATACAATAAGGTATTACTTTCACTGATATTATAAATATTAATGTGTATACGAGTTCGTATCGACATTTGTCATACAGATAGTGTCATCACATAATAACTAAACGTATTTGATACATTTCGACTACTAACAAATGAACGTTAAAATGAAAACTACCAATTTCCTTTGGTACTAATTTAAAACGAAATTTGGACGTCGTTTCATTTTCTTAAATTCTTTACACTAATCGTGATTTTTCATCGTATACAGTATACAAATAACAATATACAAAGTATTTGATTGGTACGTGTTGATTAAAAAAAAAATTTGAGTTATATGTTAATATATAGAACATACTATACATAATTTGTTGTGTGCGTTGTTCATTTCACATGTCTTATATTTACACATACACTGCTTTTTACAATCACAAATTATTTTTTCTATATATTATTTAATTTTACATTGATTGGCATTAGAATAGAACACTCGCTGGAACCTCCAAATTAAGGAAACCTCAGACTCACCATTGAGCTCCTTCATTTCAAGATCGAGGTTGAAAACAAAATGTCGAATTTTTAAATTTTGCCACACTTGCCGTCTCGACAGAGGCGCGATTGACACTGTGCACAGCTGATAACTCTCAGCTTGTATATAGTATATAGCTCTAACCACATTCGAGGATAAGCTGAAATGATGTATTTTGAATTGGCTCTTGCTTAGATGCTTACGGTGACTAATAATACTACTAGGTATGTATATTTTTTTGTATATATATATATATATATATATATATATATATATATATATATATATATATATATATATATATATATATATATATATATATATATATATATATATATATACTTGATGGATGATATATTAATGAAATATGTTGCCTGTTTATTTGTTTGTCTATGAATTTGTAAGCTCTAATCTCAGAAAGCTCGGCTTTTAGTTCGTCAAAATGGATACAATTTTGTTATTGTTTTGTTGAGAGAACAAGAAAGTAATTGAGATTAGTATATTAAATAGTCATTTTCAAGTGTGTGAAGGTGCGGGCAAGTCACTAATCAGGTACATGTGTAATGTATTGAATGTTCAATTTAATGATATAATAACTCTTGTTTTGTTGCATTTAACAGTAAAGAAATACAGGTTAACAAGAATTATATATATATTAATATATATTTCAGAAATGTCAGTTTTTGTTGATACTTTTTAAATTAAATTAGTACAATGTTAAAAAAATAAATTAAATTTGAATTGCATAAAAATTAAGTTAAAAAAAATGAAATTTATAAAGCAAGTCTTAACTTATTTTTCTTGCAAATAAAAAATAAGTTGATTCGTGTTATTATTAAAGTATTCAACCTTTTATAATATAGATATATAATTAAAATTTAAATTGATAAAATAAAAAAAATACTTTACTGTGAAATTAAGCTGCGATTGTTTAGTATTTACTTTTATCGGCTTCACGCTGTATCCCGCACATGGCAGGGTAGGCAGAGGAAGGTTGGGAATCTAGTGTTAAGTCACTCCGTTCCGTTCCTCATTTTCAGTCGAATTTAAGGCATTGTGTGTTGAGTGGCGGAACTCAACGCCGCGCTCTGCATTGTTACCAGAGCGAAGAATATTAATCATTTCATTTCCTCGAGTGGGAATTGAATCTACCTTTACTGTTGACAGTAAAACGCTTGTACCCTTGGGCTACGACAGTCTGTTTGTAAAAAATGAAAAAAATCCCAGTGTCTGAATTATTTTGCATAAACTATATTTTTTTATAAACTCATTAACTAAATTCTTAGTAATAAAAGATAATATCTCGGATGTTATTATATAATTTAAATTAGCTGTTTTTCTTTTGAATATTTTTATGGTAATAGTTAATTAATTAAAACAAAAAAAAAAAAAAATGTAAAATGAGGCATTTTTGGCACAATGTCTGACTGTAAATGTGATTGATGGACGTGGCTTCGATGCCCACTCTCTCTGAAATTCTGGCAAAAAGCGAGTAAAGTACCTTTTCCTCTAACCCGCTAATACAGATACAAAAGCACTTTGTTCTTCGTTTTTTATTATTATTTAAAAATATTTTAAACAATAGCTTTACAGAAATGTGAAAAATTATATTTTTTTTATGTCAAGACTACTTTTCTTTATCAAGATTGTAAATTAATATGTAAATTTCAACAATAATCTCAGGATCATTTACTGTTAGTGAATAAAAATCATTAGCTTATAAAGAAATATTCTTTATAAGCTAATGATATAATGAGCTCGAAGTAAAATAATAACAATATAGTTCACTACGACAATAAGGATTTAATAATTTCTTCTTTTTAAGTATTTAGGTATAAACTCAGTTTATAATCTGATGCCGTTGAAATTTAATTATAGGTTTATTTATATTCACGCTATGCCTCAAATTCGCCGGAAAGTGAGAAACGGAAGCGGAACGGAGTGTCTTAACACTAGGTTCCCAAGTTCCCTCTGCCTACCCTGCCATGTGCGGGATACAGCGTGAAGCTGAGTATATTTATAAAAAAAGGATTAGTTTCTGAAGGAGTTCAAAGACTTGGGGTCTCAAGACATGGGACAATGAAGTAATTATGGGTTCGATACAATAAGAGCGATAAATTTATTTCGTTATCTTGACTTGGTCTGAGATTTATTTCTGTCACTTGATGACGTCACACCCGTATTCGGGTAAAACGTCAGAATTGAAGTATGCCCACGTAGGGAATGTGTCTATCCTGCCAAATAAAACGAAAAGAAAAAAACTACTTTTTTAAAACAAGTTTTTATTACTTGTTATTAAAAACAACTAAAACATTAAAGTCAATGTCTTATATCAGACACATTTTTAAAAAAATAAATGCATGTTACATTGATGGAGATTTAAACACTGTATTTTAAGACACTACCGTTTCCCACTTTCCGCCGAATTTGAGGCATTACGAGTTGAGTGGTGGAAACCAATGTCGCATTTTAATTCTAATTATAAATAAAATAATAATAATATATAATAAATTTATCTTGCCTTAGTCCGTATCAAATTATTGTCTAAAAATACAAAACAATTCAAGCATCATCACGTACACAAAGCATTCATATACAATATCGAGTTTCAACAGTTTATTTTAACGATTTATTATTGTGTATTTTAATTCATCTACAACAAATTAGTCTCAATAAATCTACTACGTATCGTACAATTAGATTAATTTGTGTGGTACTATTATGATTATATAAAACAGTTAGCGATAAAGTGCACTAACTTCGTATTGATGAGTTTAGATGAAACGTATTTAACGTTTTCTGAAAAAAAAAAGTTTTTTATAATTTTAATATAAGTTTTTTACAGTGATGTTTTTATAGTTGCAATCAGAAATACAGATGGCACCAGCACAGAACTATAGACCCGGCGGGTTGTTAGTTCAATCTCGACTCGCAGATGTGGAAAATTTAATATTTTCTTTTCATTACTAAGTAACAACATTCATTACATAGTTACGCCACTCACAGCGCAATGTCGCGAATACGGCGTAAAGTGGGGTACCGAAATGTCTCATTGTGAATGAAATGTCTTAACTCTAGGTTCCCAAGTTTTCACTGCCTGTTTTGCCTACTTTGCCATGCTTGGGATACAGTGCAAAGCTGAAAATAAATGGGCTTTTTAATAGATTTTGAGTAATTTAATGCCGTGTCGTTTTGTTTTCTATATCGTCCTTTCATTCATATAGGACTCTTTTAATAATTTTCGCTATTCTCTTTCTCATCTTCACGCTGTATCCCGCACGAGGCAGGTTAGGCAGAGGGAACCCGGGAACTTAGCGTTAAGACACTCCGTTCCACTTCCGTTCCCCACTTTCCGCCGAATTTAAGGCATTGCGTGTTGAGTAACGGAACTCAACGCCGCGCTTTGCCTTATTACCAGAGCGAAAAAATGAAACATTAAATATTTAAATTGCAAATATTAAATATTTCATTTCCTCGACTGGGGATCGAACCCAGAACCTGTCGGTTACAGACACACTCTTGTGCCGCTGCGCCCCGACAGGCCTCCATTTTGTATAAGTAATTTTCGCTATGACTTATACAAAATGGATTGACTATATGATATGATGCATATATTTACACATTATTTATAGATGTCCATGGATTTCCTTAAAATGTAGCTTATACCAGTTTAGATTGAGTAACTTATATAATATGCCTTTTCTAGCAACCTCATTTGCTTGCACGTGTCATCAATATGCAATTCCTGTACTATATGAAATATAATCTTTAATATTCATATATTTTATCTACAGAAATAGTGTATTATTTTTACTATGTTTTAAAGTGTCATTCCATACTTAGGACAGAAATGAAAACGAATGGCTTAGTTGGTCAGAGCGCTGGAACGGTTTTGCAGAGGCGCAGGTTCAAATCCTGCTTCGTTCGAAATTATTATACGCTTTTTAAATTTAATTAAAATAATGTGATAAAGTAACTTTACGGGCCAAAAAAGTTTTTCCTCGCAGGTCCCTCTCAACAATTACCTGGTTACGGTGGATCTCTTGGAGCCACAACATTAACAAAACGCAAATTAGTTGTTATTTCTATTCTTGTTTGGGTTGGTAATCAATTATTTCGTGCATCGTCTCTAGTGAGTCACTTTACACGTAATATTTCGACTTAGGGCCATAAGCGCAGTGTTAGTAATTCAAGCCATATTTTTTCATTTACGTATTTATTGTAATTGAAAACAATTATGTCATTGTGTAATTATTTGTTTATTTATTATTTTAAGGAAAAGAACAAGTGCTCTTTTTTTTTTTATTTTTAATATAAATTTAACAATACGTTAATGACTTATTTAAAGAAATTCCTTATGTACAAGGTATAAACGAAATGACCTTCTACGAAAAACCTTATTACTTATTACTTTCTGTAATATAACTCGTTTCCTCTTTTTCTTTTAATGGAAGAGTGAGTGTCGTATAGTAGACCAAGTCACATTATTTAAATTTAAGCCGGAAGTGACTCTAATATATTTAAAGTATGAACAAACACCTTCGCTCGAGATTTTAGCCAGTTTAATTATATAATAGTCATTTTAAAGTAATGTTGATTTGAATATATAATGTAATAGAATTTACTTAACTTATTAAAATTATTTTCTGATAATTGCGGATTTTATAATATTTACAATATGTTTTGAAAGCTGAAATAGGTTTCTTTTTGATTGAGTGCTAAATGAAGCAAATTGTTGCGGCGTATTTTTATCAGTGTATATTTGTTAGTATTTTAAAGATATGAGGAAGGAAGGATGAGGCCTGTCGTGCCACAGCGGCACAAACGTGTCACTGTGAACGACGGGTTGTGAATTTGATGAAACGAAAATTTGAGAAAACGAAATATTTAGTATTTTCACATTAAATATTTAATGTTTTCATTTCTTCACTCTGGTTACAAAGCAAAGTGTAGCGTTAAGTTTTGCCACTAGACACGCAATGCCTCAAATTTAGAAAGTGGGAAACGGAAGTAGATCGGAGTGTTTTAACTCTAGGTTCCCAAGTTCCCTCTGCCTACCCGGCCGTGTGCTGGATACAGCGTGAAGCTGAGTAGAAGGAAGCATATAGCTTTTATTGAAATGGAATTACAACGACATTATAGATATTATTATATTTGTTAGGATGTACCTCACTGCATCTGCAGTCAGAGTTATTACCAGTAGACCATGGGGAAGAAACCGTGGTTAAATGCTACTATTTAATAAAGATTTTTTCCATTTTGTTAATTTTGTAAATTGTTTATTTATTTTTGTTGAAACAGGTTTCTGTTATACTCGTATTACGATTTTTGAATGTTTTTTTTTTTAATAATTGATTTTACACCAAGGTCTTCCTCACGATGCAAATAGGAAAAGCTTAATTCAAATTTCAATTTTGAATTGACAATCATTAATAATTAATTTTGTGTAATTACCATTAACACAATTATTTTGTTGTATTTTTTATATTCAACATTATATTTTTATCGTCATGGATCTCAAGGTTAATAAGGATCACAGGGTCAACTTATTGTATGCAAAAAAATTACCTGTTACAATGTTGCTAATTCTCAATCAGCAAATTTTAAGAATTTTGGAGGCTTGTCGTGGCGCAGGCGCAGTTTTGGGTTGTGGAATCGATCCCCATTCGATTAAAAGATATATATATTTTTTTTTAAATTAAATATTTTATATTTCCATTTCTTTGCTTCGGTAACAAGGCAAAGCGCGGCGTTTAATTTCGTCGCCTAAACACACAATGCTTCGATGTCGGTTTAAAGTGGGAAACGGAACGGATCGTCTTAACATTGAATTCCAAGTTCCTTCTGCCTACCCTGCCCTGTGCGGGATACAGCGTAAAGTTAAAAAAAAAAGAAAAGAATATATTTTTACTATTTCTTAAAGTGTTATTTCCACATTAAATTTAATGTTAGTAGATAAAAATAGCGAATTTTAAATATTTTTATAAACATACTCATACATTCATACGCGTACGTTAACACATACAAACACATTCACAAAGTTGAAATTATGCAGAATCACCATACAAATGAAACGCAAACATCAAATTTTAAAAGGTTTTTGAAAAATCTTATCTTAATACTATTAATTATTATTTTGAAACTATCGCAATAGACTCGAGGCCAGGAGAGTATTAAGATAACTTAATATTTAGCTAATTACGAGAAACGACATAGAACGTACTAGATCAAAATAGTGTGTGTGTGTGTGTGTGTGTGTGGTGTGTGTGTGTGTGTGTTAAAGTGTTATTATTTGTGTTATGTTGAGTTACATTTTTTTGTAAAACAATATTTTATATAAAATTATTATTCATAAGTAAAAAAATATTACCTACACATATTATAAAATAAAAACGTTTTAGTTGGAGAAGTAAAAAATACTTTAATAAAAAAGCTTAAGCTTACTCAGCTTCATGCAGTATCCCGCACATTTCAAAGGGAACTTTGGAAGCTAGTGTTAAGATACTCCCTTCCACTTTCGTTCCCCACTTTCCGCTGAACTTTAGGCATTGCGTGTTGAGTGGCGAGTACCAGAGGGAAGAAATGAAAACAATAAAACTTTAATTGAAAACACTAAATATACTTTTTCGAGTAGGAATCAAACCCAAAACATGTCGGTTACAGACACACCCTTATGCCGCTGCACTATTTCAGCCCTCTTAATATTCAAATAGACTTTGTACCTTTACTAATATTATAAGGCTAAAAATTAAAAAAAGAGGCCTCGTGGCGCAGCGGCACAAGCGTATAACTGTAACCGACAAATTCTGGGTTCAATCCCGGTCGAGGAAATGAAACATTTAATATTTTCAATTTAATATTTAATGTTTCGTTTCTTCGCTCTGGTAATAAGGGCAAAGGGAGGTGTTGAGTTCCGCCACTCAACACGCAATGCCTCAAATTCGGCGGAAAGTGGGGAACAGAAGTGGAACGGAGTATCTTAACACTAGGTTCCCGGGTTCCCTCTGCCTACCCTGCCTCGTGCGCATGCACGCCAATGTTGGCTGGATATATCAACTAGTATCAAAGAACAGCAGTAATTTTCACATATATATGTGTACACACAAATACAATGTAAAAATGGTTATTTTATTGCTTAGGTACCAGTAAAATGGAACTTTTTATAGCCATTCAATATAACAATGAATAATATTTTGAAATAATGCCTATTAATGTAGGAATATGTTTTTTGTTACACCGCGTAATCCACTTTAGCAGAGTAGGTGAAAGTAACCTAGTGGCAAAACACTTAATCTTCTAACAAAAGCGAGCATAGAAAAATGATTCTTTTCCTCAAGTAGTAATCGATCCAGAGCCGTTGTGTCTACAATCGGATGATATACCGCTGCACCACTAAAATCTCTATATCGGTCTTTATATAAGAATAATATTTTTATTTAAAAATCTAACAATCGCCCCCGGCTTTACCATTTTGTAGATCTTTCTTGTAAGAGACAATCGTAAAATTCTCTACTATCATTTCTTCTATTACGTAACGCTTAGCCAGTCATTGTTATATAAGCGCACAAAAGCTGTGGGTTTATTATAATTTCATTCCTATTGAATATGTATAATCACTTTGTCACAGGCGAGTTTGTTTTATATCATGTGTTGATGGAAATAAATATTAATATAGATATTTAAAGTAAAGAACGCCTACGTTGTATAGTCGTGTAGGCCCTAACTTATTTTTTTCTATAAACTTTATATAGAATCAATGTACAAAGCTGTTTAGAATTGGCCTTTTAGGGTATGTTGGTTCATTGATTGACAATAAACGCGGTGATTGTGATTGACTTAATTTGAAATGTTTTATAATAATTATTTTTTTTTTTTTATTTTTTTTTTTTATTTCGAAAATTCTTATAAAATAGAGGTGTAAGAGCTTTGGTGCAGGCTCTTAATTTACTTGCTAATACTAAATCCCGTTAAGGTAAGATTTTTAATTCGTTTTTTTTTTAATAGGACATTGAAAAGGAACGTGTGCGTCATACGAAAACGTGTTTACCTATTTTATATTATGTAAATAATTAATAATTCATCAAATGTCTTGCTTATTCTAATTACTGTGGAGCTCCATAAAATACTAATTAGTTAATAATTATCATTAGTAAATGCATTGTTCTATTTAAACTTAATTCGAATATCAATATATATTTTTAGTAACAAATACACAGAGAGATTAATGTTGAGATGTTCTGTTCTAGAGTTTATACTTAAATTACAGGCGGAGTTCAACGCCGGATTCTGTCTAACTAGAACTAGGTAATGAATATATCATTCATCAGAGTGGAGATAGGAACATCACGACATTGTTCCATTGAACCATGAAGGTGTGATGGACGACCGGATCGGATCAGATTTCGGTATAGTGTATATTATCAAGAAACATGTAAAGTAGCTTAGAACGTATATATATATATATATATATATATATATAGATATATATATATATAATATATATATATATATATATATATATATATCACACGATTTGACGCGAAAATAACTTTTTCCTTTACTCGTCATGGTGAATGCAAAGTATATAAAAATATAAATGTGCAATTGCATAAGTTCTTTCATCACGTGCTAATTATGGTTATATTATGCACTATTTTCTTTCAGTTGATAGTTACCATAAACTAGTGAATTATTGCTGCTATCATATAATTTTTTATCGCTGTTTTTATATAGCCGTTATTTATCGGTACTTATAATGTAAATTATTAATAGATTGACTTGACATTGACTACTAGACTAGACTAGTTTTGGATGTTCTGTTTTATTTTCTAATAGAGCAAAGAGAAACTTGTGATTAGATTTTTTTAATGTGTGTGTGTCTGTCTAAATTTAGGAATATTGTGAGTATATATAATTTACCTATGCAGTAATAAATATATTAAAAACAAAATCTTCCAATGTGAAAGCTGTGATAAAAAATAAACGTATATATATAGATATTAGTTTAAAAGAACTGATAATTTTCAAATAAATGAACATATTTTGTAATATTATGGTTAGGAATACAATAAGCGGTTTAAATAGAGCAAAGTAAATAAAAATAAACGAGATATTAGTTTAGGTGCTACGATGCCCCATTCAGATACATATGAACATACAGTCAAACTTATCACCTTCTGTTCATTTGGGAGTTTGAAAAAAAAAACTTATTGAATTCGAATTAGTAATAAATACAAAAAAAATATGAGAATTCCAACGCAACTTTGTTAATAGTATAAGTAAAATATTCAGTAACGGGATAAAAAGCAATATTATGTAATTCAATATTTGTATATTTTATTGCGTATTGTAATGTAAGGTATTTATTGTCTTGCTAAGTGCCTTTCATTTCCGACAGTAGCTAAATTACTTCCATTTGATATAGGGGATCTAAAGTTACAATATATATTGTCATAGTAATATTTCAAAGTTTAGCATTGGTCACTTGCGTTTTGCGTCCACGTGACGCTAAACGCGACAGTTTGTGTTGATGCCGCAATTTGATACGCACATTACCTCAAGTATTCTAAGGAAGAGGGAGACCGGAAATGACGTAATTGGAACGGAGTGACTTGACACTAGTTACTCAAGTCCCAGTAAAAAAATATATAAAAGCAAGCGTATTACGTATGTATATATTTATTACATATATTAAATAAATGTACTCCAATATAAAAGTAGTGCTTTTAGTAAACTTTCCGTTAGTTTTTCTGTTCCTGTTTGAATTTAAAAACATGTACATATATACTGTATTGATTAATATTCCAACTAATGAATTGAGCCAAGGTATCCTATTGAATCGATCATTTGAGTATTTTTGAACTTAAATTACTATATAATAGACAGACAAATCTACACACAGACAAGTCTGTCTATGGCCATGAAGGCAGTGTCTATGGCCTCATATAACTGAGCTGTTTTTAACGATGCATTAGAAATACTTTTATTTAAATGTGCCTGAAGCGATCGCAAATAAAAAATAAAATATTATTTATAGTGTATTCTCTTTTGTATGTAAAATAGATGACAGATGTCTAATAATACCTTCTGGCCGTAACAAAGTTGTTATATTATAATATATGAACGTTCAAATTTGCAGCGCCGTGGTAGAGCGTTTGACTATAAACGCAATGATTGTGGGCTTGATATGGTCGGAAAACAAAGAATGGAGTGTCTAACTAACTGCCTATATAGGAAAAAGGAAACGATAAATAAAACTGTAAATTGTAATGCGTGAAAGTTTTTATAATATATATTATTTATGATATTTTCGTATTTGGCGATGTAGGAGAAAACCGAACGTATATATCGTTCATTGTATCGTATCGTTCTTCGTTTTTTGAGTTGTTGTTGTTAATCTCTTCCGGTTATAAAGGTGAGAATGAAACATTGAGATACAAATTATTTATTAATTTAGTTTATATTTGTACCTAGTTTAAAAAAATCACTAAACACAACACTTAGAACTTATATTTTTTTATGGAAAAAACGGCAAACGTGCGCGTACGGGTCACCTGATAGTAAGTGATCACCGTCGCCCACGACCCCGAGTAACTCCAGAGGAGCTACAGGAGTGTTGCCGTCCTTTAAGGTGGATTCATTCTCTGTATGAATGCGAAACACAGTGGCCAAAGCCAATACTTAACGCCGGTTTTAAATGCCGGGGGTGGTAATAATCCGGTCGTGTCTACCCATGCGTGTTGCCATTACTGGCAACGTGACTCTACCTCACGCACTTTAGTCGCCTCTTACGACACCATCAGTACCAGGGTGATCCAATTCTAAGCCGGAATCACACGGCTAAAATTATTGAGGACAGGTGGAAACAATAGGTTTCTATATAATAACTTAGTTAGGTTTAATTTTTATTTATAGAGCCAGTGTGGAAACATTTATTATGCAAAAAAATTTAGTCTGATTTTTATCAATAAGGATATATACATATATTTTTATAAATATATATGTTTGTTGTATATATGTTCCGGTCTGATAAAATGCAAAGCGAAATTGGTCTGAGTGTACTATTTATAGACATTATATTAGACAGAATTTAATAAATCTGAATGGAAATAAACAGCTAATTCTCAATTAACACAGATTTTATCTTTAATTATTTTTGTAAGTATAAATTATTCATATCGTTTACTTTTATAAATATTAGAGTTAACTACGTACACACTTATATGTATGTATATTTAGTTTGATATTGTCATATTATGGGCGTGGATAGCAAAAGACTGAATATATAACAAACACTAAATTTAATAATAGTATAAATTAAGACTTGAAATAGAGGACGTTCGATATTCTCCTCCTTTTTTTTACCGTTCTACAGCTTTTAGTTAGTTTTTTAGTTGTTTACCGGGAGAAGGTTATGTGTGTTTCAAAGATGAAGCCTTCTAAGGACTGAGTTCGTCCAATCCAGAGAAATCTTCAAGAGATACATTATTATGTAGAGACGGCACTGAAGGGTACAAAACATGTTGCACATGCAATATGTATGTTATTTTAACAAAAATCTTCGACATAACTGTAATGTACATAATATGGTTGAACAAATCAACATAATATAGTGTGTACCGTTTTTATTTTTTTAACCTATTTTTTCTCATATTTTAAAGAATTTTACCATTCCTACTCGGTATAAATTCTAACCAAAATTGGTACTCCGCGCATTTACATAAAAAGGGACATAAAATGGTTTGCTTCAATTATTTATATATAGATATACTTATATATAATAAACTCACATAATAAACTTTACTTCCCTATAATTAAATATAGCGTAGACAACCAAAAACCAAAAGTATAAGACATTTACTCGATAATATCCACAAAAGTATATAAAAGAAACATACTCGTACGTACGTTACTTGAAATGAAAATATATAAATGTAAAGTGTCTGAAACTTTTTGTTTCCATAATAGGGAAGCTGTTTTAGCGTCGTAAAATAATAATGAACTGTAGTGAAAATATATTTTATCTTCTCTTTTTTGTACAAATTCAACTTTTAGACAAAAGTTAAATTGGGGTAATATATATAAAGTAATTACGTATTTAAATGTATGTATATTATAACTTTTTATTACATTGACCTTATGCCTCGCTATAAACAAAAGAAATAAGTGTGTGTCATTGACGGTTATTACATTTTTGTGAAAGGCCCAATAAGTTAAGTTGGTAATAAAATACAAAATAAAAAAATATATTAAAATGAATGTTCCAATTTATATTTAAATAAATCAAAGTAAAAAAGACACACAATCAAAGATTTATTTAAGTTGCACTTAAAACGGTTATAGGTTTGAATCATAAATAGATTTTTATACAATTAAATAATTAGTTTTTTTACATCAATTATTATTTTGTTACTTAAAAAAGTATTGCCTAAATAATATTTATCGACATAAAGAATATCATGTAAGTGATCAAACGCGAATCGGACTTGCCCACTGAGAGTTTCATACCAATTGGGGAAGTATAGATTAAAGAGAAGTATTAATTTATTATATTTGACGGACAGGACGAGATTTTTAACGTTAAATCTATATTTTTAATCTTTTAGTTATATACATTTATGGGTTGATAGTCTCGATATAAATGGTTTTAACGGACGGACAGCGAAACAATGTCATAAAGGAAAAGCTATGGATATGTTACGAAACCCTACAAAAGGAACTCTTTTACTTTGTTCCTTAAGTCCAGTCCGTGTTTTCTATGATCGTGTGAATGAAATATCCAGGCCTACATCTCTTCTACTAAAAATAACCTTCTAAAGCAACACAATAGTTTTTGCCAAATTTGTATTGTATAACATTCACTGCGTAATATTAAGCCTTTATTGTACTGGTGGGCGAACTCGACTCGTACTGAGCGGATTAATTTTATAAAAGTTTCATAGTTCACAGTATGTAATAATTTTGTGAATGTGAGTTTTTTGCCTTTTGTCAAACTAGCAAGCTGCACGCGGCTTCGTTACATTTATAGAACAGCAGAACTGCCTTTCCGAGCCGGTGGTAGCTTTATTACACGATCCCAAAGTGCTGATAATTGCCATTATAATGAAGAATATTTTTTATCTCAATTTTTCGAATTATTTATTTTGCTATTATGACAAGCGAATATAAAAAATAAAATATGTAAATATACTAATAATAATAAATAATATTTCCAGTCACGATCGTTTTCGTTTCGACATGAAAATTACCCTCACTTTAGATATAATTACAGTTAATAATGAATTCAGCTAAGGTTTCATAGATTATTTCCTGAATATTTAATGCAGTAAGAAAAAACAGATTGTCAGTGTAATGAAAGTAATAATGAACTCTACTTACATAATATTATACTTAGCCTCTTAACTTTAATAAACTAATCGTATAGTTAACAATAGAATTGATATTTGAGGAAAAGTTCTAATGACAACCATAATAAGTAAATTTATCTGTTCTACTCGGATTATTTATTTTTATTCTAATTATAACAATATTTTACAATTTGTTTTGTCTATAGTTTGTGGACACTTTTGCTTCGCGTTACTAATTCGAAATTAATAGAATCTATATAACCCTCGGGAAATTAAGGAATATATATATATATATATATATTATTATATATATATATATATATATATTACATACATACTTCAAATTTATGCATGTAAAATAAATAGAAAAATTAAATAAAAAAAAATGGGTTTATTTTTGCACATTTTATTAAAACCTCATAAAATATTATTGTTTTACAATATAATATTTTTATGTTTATGTTTTCATTTTTGTGCTCGTCGCTATTGCAATTTTTATGCGTATATTTTATTTTCTTATTATTTTTATGTAATATATCTTTATATAAGTTATATGTGAATAAAATATTCAAACGCAGCGCATCCCTTGCGGTGACTGGCAACAGTGATTAATTGTTTACAACAATTATTATCAAAAATAGTTTAAACAGATGTAGAGAGTGAATAGTGTACCAAGCCGCGCCAAAGGCAATACTGCCCGTCCAATATCCGTGCGGCTTTTTATATCATCGTTAATAAATAAGTTGTAGGGTAGAGCGTACTATGGAACTTGCGCGAAATATCGACATATATAAAATATAGCTATAATTTACGTATTGTTTTTCTATAGAAGAAAATAAGCATAAGTAGGTGAAGACGCAATTTTGCCACTTTTATTCTTTCACTATTATTTCAATACATACAATATTAACCTCACACTTACACTAGAAGCAATTTACTGTCAAAAAATAAATAGCTTGTATATAATTGTTATAGGATCTCATAGGATTTAATCATATTCTCTCTCATTTATGTAAATACATGTATATAATCAAACATTACTCACCTTATAAGATTTTAATCCTTACTTAACAGTAGCATAGAAACAAAAAAAACAGTATATAGAGAAGGAAAAAATTGCAGTAAAAAAACAATTACATTTATACAAACAACTTTATACATTATAGTGATTGTGTGAGAACTTTATATGTTATAGTTTAAGAGAAAGCACAACAATATCTTTTAATCAATTTATGGGATAATATGTTTACATTGATAACTTTTTAATTTAAAAATAATTTGTGAAATATACATACAACATTTAGTAATAATATATTTTAATTTTTTTTTGTTGTTAATTTTTATGATTGTTAATTTTAATATGTTTTGCTTAATGAATTCTAAACAATATTTTTTCTCTCTTAAGCAGTAAAGCTGTATTGACTTTAACAGATGTGCATTTATTCATTAAGTTTTAATTTGTATTTTTGTTCTTTTTTACATTGCAGTGTTATAATCACTAGTGATTAAAAGAAACAAAATAAAACTAACATTTCTAAATAAATATATTTTTCTAAATGTTATGGTCCGATTGACTGTGAACGTGGAGATTAAGAGTTTACTGTCAATAGACTTATTTCCTTTAGGCTAATAAATTGTTTTTATTTTCTCCACCTCTTATATTTTAATAAAATGCTGTGTTGAGTTCTGGCATGCAATACACTGTTTAAAAAATCGGACATCAAGTGGGAAACCAGGTGTCTTAACACTAGCTTTCCATTTGCTAACCCTGCTCTATTGGGGATACTGGGTGAAGTTTAGAGTCAAAGTTTGAAGTTCAATACAGTAAACTTATAATAACAATATAGTTATCTATGCAAACTTTAAATAAAAAGCATTAACAATTATTTTTGTATAATCAAAATTAAGCTCAAAATAATTTAATTCAGTGAGGTAAAATCTATTTTGTGGAAAATTAATTCATTTAATAAACAAATCATATTTGTATAAAAAATATAAGTAAATTTAAAAGCCTTTTAAAATGGAAATACAAAAGTATTGCTTTATAGACAATCTTAAAGATTTTAGTTTTAACACATTTTCAATATAGCAAGCAGAGAGAATCTTGTGTCATTGTTACCCAAAAAAATTTATCCATTTCCTCCATTGGGATTGCCTGCACAACCATTGCATTTACAGCTATACCCAGTCCAATATACAACAATAACAATATGATCTCTTATAAGTCTCAATTTCAAAAATAATAAAATTGAAGGCAAATGTAATAATGAGATTAGTTCTTACCTGGCCATAAGAATCATAATATATAAGAGCTTTTCTGGTTAGGACAAACCACCGCTCCTTGTAATTGACTGGAGTAAAAATCTTCTTATTTTGCGACCTCTTTATCATTAAGCCTTCCCGTATTACCTCCGCATCTTCTTCACTGCCAGCCATGTTCCCTAAAATATTAATTATATTCTATCTAAATAATTTGTACGAAACAAATGCAATAATTATAAATGCATACATATATATGAAATCATTAAAGTCATACCTCTAATTTAGTATATTAAACGAAATAGACCGGTTAATATAAACAAAATATTGATATCTACTTTGTACTATAATAATTACACTACATACCTGTTTTACATTAAAATCAACATAATATATTTCGCACTTTGAGATGTTCAATAACTTAAAACTTTTTCATCACTTTTAATTCATCAATATTAAGAGAGTACATAACTTTATGTAAATTTTACGAAGTTTTAAACTTTATTGTAAATTCATAGTTCCTCGCATATAATACACAAGTGACAAAACAAGTATAGACAAGATATTTTCAAAAAGGCTGGTTTCTTCACTTAACTACTGTCATTAATACAGCTGTCCGTAGGTTAATTCTGAATTATAAGTATAACATTATTATATTTTTATAGTTATTTCAAGCAAAAAAGAATTGAATTTATTTTAAAATAAAATTTTTCCAGAATATCATGTCTGTATATCTATATATACAGAAATTATTCGAACATTTGTTCATACAAATTATTAGAAACTGAAAAAACTAAACTACTACCACTATACTACTACCACTATTATATCAATTACGGCACCGTAATAAAAATTCAGTTACCATTATAAATCTTAGTGACACATTTATTTAAAATATTGTCATGAATCAACAAGCAAATATACAAATATAAGCAACTAGTAAAGAGGGGTGAATAGAAATCAGAGGAGGTCACGTAGTCGATGAACATTTGTTATATCGGAATATCTAAAATAAAAGTAATGTTAAAGAAAAATAAAATAATACATTTGAATATCTTCAGTTCTACTGCATTGATTTGGGAATACAAATTTATTTTTTAAATTTTAAGCGGAAACAACTTTAATAAATGGGTTAGTATTATAAGGATTGGATTAATGAATGCCGATACAGTATATGTGCATTTTTATATAATATTAGTGACAAACACGTGGTTTCGTATGAATGACACTATTTTATATACTAATTTCAGTTACTTTCTTGTGTTAATAACATTGGCACCATCCATAATAATATTTATAATTAACATCTAAAATGTCAGCTGAACGAAGAAAAAAAATTTAGCAAAGTTGTCGGATTAAATATTTTAAATTAATGTAACTTTTTGTTTATTAACTGAATTAAATAAAACAAATACTAAATGTTGAAGAACGACTACCAAATATAATAGTGAATACTATATTTTAAGTAAGCCGGTTCCGATATTAGCGCGGACAAACGACACACGTACATAGACAGATAGTTAAACAAACGAGGTGAAAATTATAATTAAAAACTATAATTACTTGGTTACTGATTTATTATTAATATAGATGGAATCAATCAATGATAGAGGCAGTTAGGTACGTGACCGAATTATATTAGTGAATAGAGTGGTTAGTGTAACAAGACTGAATATTTTTAATTTCCTATACATTTTTAAAACCTTTATTTTAAATTTTACCAAAATATATTTTTCTACTCCGCCCTTATATTATAACAATAAACTCCACTTACAGTCTAAATAGCTATAATTTATATTTTCGTATTTTGAACTATATTATGATAGTTAAAATTTAACATTTACTATATAAAACATATACTACTATACTATATAGTAAATGTTAAATTTGTATTACTTGTTTCTACTTCAATGTCGACTGTTTTGAAAATTAAAGTCAGAAGCATCATAAAAAAATAATAAAGTCTCATTTTTTATAATATTAATATCTTACATTTACAAAAGTCGATGTCGCTTCATATGCGTTTTTTTTCATGATTGTCATTTATGAAAAAAAAACACATATGAAGCGCCGTATAGAAATTTAAAAAAATATATTTACATTATGTCAAATAACTAGTGATGTCCGTAAAAAAACATCGATTTTGCATAGCACTATAAGAAAACGATTAAATATTATTAAAATTTCATCTGAAATTTCATATTTTATACCTATATAGTTTATACCTATATAGTTTATACCTATAGCTGTCCTTATGTATATATACATAAGGACAGCTGCAAAGTGTTCAAAACGTTGAAATGTAATTTAAAAAAATGTGTATTAAACATGAAAATCAAAGCTATTAATTCCTATTTAATTCTATTTTATCATAATTATTTTTTTATGTAGATTAAAATAAGCTGAGAATTCTTCAAAAGGCTATAACTATATCATAATCGACTCTGATTTTATCAGAGTCGATTATGCTATAGTAATAGCGCATATAAGATAGAGATTCTTTAATTATAAAAATTCTATGATAGACGTTGAGTGCATTAAAAAGCCGAACGAATATAGGCATATAAACGTAATTAACATTCTTTTTGTCAATTTTAAATCGATTATGTTGTAATTCAAAATAGTACTATGTAGTATATAATAGTTAATTTGTTGTATTTCGGAGCATCACTATGTGGTATATGGTTAATGGTTATGGAGCTGTCATAGCGTAGATTCCTTGAGTTGTCGATGTAAAGTTTTTGTAATTATAAGTTAACAGGAGTTATTTTTATTTAATGGAAGTAAAACTAATTTAATTATTCAATTACGTTTTAATTTTATGCTACTAACAGATCAAAAGAATTAGACATGTCTTCAGAAACAGCTCAAGTTAGCTCATTGCCACTGCCTCCTTTACAATACATAAATTTTTATACTGATGAAAATGTACGAAGAAACAGGGCTCCATTGCCCCCGAGACCAATTCACGACTCTTATCAAATGTTTGGCCACACGTTTAACGCCGATGATACCATTATTCGTTCACTAGAAAGCCAAGTATGTATAAAGTCCAGCCAATATGTGCATAAAGTTCCTTACTTATTTGCAATATACCATTACTCGTATCGAACATTTCTAATGGTTTGTTTTGTTTAATAGGGCTTCCGGAGACTTTACCCAATGCATTTTGAACGAAGAAGAGAATTGAAAAAACTGAATCATTCTTTGTTGGCAAATTTTTTAGACCTTTTAGATTTATTAGTACATTGCCCAGATTCTCCTAAAAGAGCAGAGAAAGTCGAAGACCTTAGTCTTTTATTTATTCACATTCACCACCTTTTAAATGAATTCAGACCACACCAGGCAAGGGAAACACTAAGAGTAATGATGGAATTACAAAAACGCCAAAGAGTAGAAACCGCAATGAGGTACTTATTTCTTTCTTGTTAAATACAATCAATTAAAAATTAATATTTATTAATTTTTAATTGATTGTATGTATACAGTCATACTCTTGTGCCACTGCGCCACAACAATACTATTCCATATATTCTTATCAATTCAATTTAATTTCATTGTAGAAAGTTTTCACCATATTAACTACAACTCCAGCTATTATAATTGGATTACTTCACATTTATTAAGTTTTTGCCTACAAGATGTTTTGCAAAGACTTTGTGATACTTTTTATAGTACTATTTACCATCATCATAAAATTGAGGCCTGTTGTGGAGCAGAGGCAAGAGTATGCCATAATAAATGCAATAAGTCAACCTTACCTCGAGGGAATGAACTATTTTATATTTTCATTTCTTAGGTCCGATAGGTAAAGGCACAGCATTAAGTTGCAATGCTTCGAATTTGGCTACTGTAGTAAAATTAATCTGATTAAAATTGTTAAATTTAAAATGATCATCAAAATCATGAGAGGATCACAATCATATTGTTGAGTGCCTCAATGCTGCTGTCTTACTGGTGCCAAAAAAATATAATAATTTTTAGAAAGATTAAACAAAATAGTACCATGTTTTTAGTTAAAATAGAAAGATTAATAGATGGAGCCAATTAAAACTTTCTAAGAATTCTTTTTATGAAGAGTTTAAGTTTTAATGTTTTTATTTTGAACAACATCACCATTTAATACTATTTCAGTGAGAGTAGATATTCAAGATTACTTTAAAAAAAAATTGAGCTTGAAATTTTTCTGTTTAATTGTTTATATAGTCAGATTTTTTTTATGTTTAGTGTTTTATCATTTCATCAGATGCTATAAAGCTTCAGATTTAATTTTCAATGAATATGTCTATAATGTTGAACAACTTTTGCAAATACCAAATTTAGTTATTTCTCATTAGTTACATGGGCTACTACATAAGGTGGGCCGCTCTTCTAAAACAATTATAAATTATATCCCAGATCCTACACCCTGCTCTAGTAAATACACAACCAAAAATTATCATTTAAATCCCTCCAATAATTTGTTAAATTGGCAAGTACTACACAAACAATTTTTTTTATAAAAAAATATTAATGAACTGCTGACACACTTTTCCAATTATTATCTAATGTCTATAATTAATATGAATTATTTGAATTTAAAAAATAATGTATTTTTTTTCCTTTCAGATTTCAAAAGCATTTAGATAAAGTACATGATATATTGCAAAATGCTTTACAAAGTTTGCCAGACCAAAATGATCTAGAAAGCAATTTTAAAGTACCTACAGAGATTCTTGAACATATGGATTGCAGTACTAGTGATAGTGCTAATGCTGACCCTTGCTATGAACTTGATAGATTGATGTGTAATATTGTAGACAACATGAGATAATTTTTGAAGTTATAAAAATATTTTCTTTTGACTTTGTGTTTTCTTTACAAGGACTTATTATTATAATCCTTGCCCCTCTATTTACTATCCATTCTGTCTTCACAAGTGTAAGTATTTCTAACTTTTACTATGTTTTAAAGTGTTATTCCACACTTAGGACAGAAAATACTAAACTTAAATTTAAAAAGCGTTTAAAAATTTTGAACGAAGCAGGATTTGAACCTGCGCCTCTGGAAAACCTCTTGCCAAACAATAATTCTTACGAGTTGTCTTTGGGTAGCGGAAATTTGTAAAATCTCCCTACAGAGATGCTAACAACATAAATAAGTTGTAACAAGCGTATAAGAATTTCGACGGAGCTCGGTGAGAACGAATGGCTTAGTTGGTTGGAGCGCTGGAACGGTTTTCCAGAGGCGCAGGTTCAAATCCTGCTTCGTTCAAAATTTTTATACGTTTTTTATATTTAAGTTAGTATTTCTAACTTGTTAATATGTATGTCTACTAATGTTATGTGTACATTACCTAGGAATACAAGAGTATAGGCAACATGTAGTACAGAAGTTATACTACATGTAGTATTGGATATATTAAATATACAGGTTGGATATATTAACTATTATTAAAAAAAAATTGAGGCCTGTCGTGGCGCAGCGGCACAAGTGTGTGACTGTAACCGACGGGTTCTGGGATCGATCCCCAGTCGAGGAAATGAAATATTTAAAATTTTCAATTTAAATATTTATTTTTTTATTTCTTCGCTTTGGTAATAAGTCAAAGCGCGGCGTCGAGTTCCGCCACTCAACACGCAATGCCTCAAATTCAAATTTCGCAATTAAAAAAGTTGTGAAAAGACGTTTGTGTGTTAAAGGTTATTACCAAATTAACCATTTTATAATTGATAACACGCCTTGGGAATAAAATGTTCGCTCCAGGCTATTTCAAATGTATCATTGTCACAATTGATTATATGATGTAAAATTGTGATTGAAAAAAAGACGTCTCGCTGAGTTTCTTCGCCGGTTCTTCTCAGGTCTGAGGCAGTAACTTTAGTGAAATGGTGGTAAATCATTTAACGTTCAAAAAATGAAGCTTGTAACTTTTTATTTTGAATAAAAATATTTGAAATTGAATTTCCCTCTGCCTACCCTGCCTCGTGCGGGATACAGCGTGAAGCTGAAAAAAACAGTTTCAATATATCTGTCTATTAGCTTCTGCTGACAAAATATACAAAAACAATTTCATGGTCCTAAATTTTATAGAAAATTGCTTTTACTATTTTAATAAAATTATTGAATTATATTACACATTTCATATATTCTTTTCATTGTCTAGTGTCTTTTTTTTCTTATTTTAAAATGATCTGTAAAAAGATCAGTTTTATACTGATATTTATTGTATAGTAATGAGGTTATATCAAAATACATAGATGGATTCAATAATATATTAAAATTTAGTTTAAGCAAAAATAAAAATAGGATTTTACATATTTTAATTTAATTATGTTAGACTGTAATACATGATAAAAATAACGATTAAGGCTGTTTAACCATCATATGCTATCCTAAAATTGATTTTAGAATACTTTTGAGTTAACTAAATTTACTTATAAAAAAAGTGAGAAGCTGTAGTGAAAAAAATGTTCATGAAAATAAAGAAAAACTGTAGTGAAAAAAATATTTATTAATAACGAAGATAAATCTTGGATTCTAATTCGGGAGAAACTTCTTTATTTAAAAAGAAGTCTTATTTATGCCTGAAAAGAAAAGATATCGAAGCCCATAATAAGATAAATGTTATTTCGGCTGTGTCCATCTCCTTGAAGATAAATTAAACTATATGTAAAATAATTAGACCATTATATATACTTACCATCAGGACTCGGAAATCTAGCCATGTGCGGCAACGAGAAATGTAATTTTTGAGTATATATTAAAATAAAAAAAGGCTTAGTAATAATACTCACAAATATGCCGCCATTACGAAATTTGCAAGTCGACCAAGAAATAACTAATTTAATTTGTATATATATAATATACTTACCATCTACAATTATTGTAAGGGTAAACACTAATCTAATATTTCTATTGCATGCATTATTTACTAAACGAAAATAGTCAAGGTTTGAAGTCCCACAGGTTCCAAGAAGTTCTTATGCTGAAAAACTACAATACTAAGTTCAAAATTTGCTGCACTTCTGGGACATCTGTAATAAAAATCCTAACAACAAATATTGTACGAACGAGGTAGTGCAATAAAAAAAAATGTAATTTGTATATGATTCATATCATATTTTTTCTTTAACCAAACCCTTGGTTAGTTTAAAAGACATATATGCAACATTTCCTGGAACTTTTGTCCTTTGAAAATGATTTTTCTATTTGAATTGTATTGCTGTCATAAGTATAATATTTAATAGCGCCTTTTAAAAGGTGCTCCACTGCTCCAATTGTCCCTTCTACCGTAACCCCTTCCCCGTCCAGAGTTAGGCCCGGAGTAACGACCGGTATTTGGCCTTGTATTATTTAATCTTGAACTATATTTGCCAGAAGGTGGTGTATACATTTTAAGGTTTCTATCGCCACTTCGAGAACGTTTCTCGGGTGATTTTTGTTCACCATTTTCAAAAGTAATGGGGCGGTGACGCTTTGATCCTGGTGAATGTTTTTCTTTTTCTTGTGTTTCATTCTCTGAGGAAATCTGAAAAATATTTCATACATATTAATACTTTTAAAATCTTGTACATGTTTTAAAAGAAGCCAATTGATATAGTTAGTAAGATTTTGGAATAAACATCAAAAAATAGCATTCTTTGTTTCCCGATACTGACTACAAGACTAGAAATATTTGCATACAATTTTTTTTTCTTAAATCACTTTAGTCACAATTATTAGTGACACCTAGATTTAAGAACATTAAAATCCGTAGTGTAGATTAATACTAAATAAAAGTTTTATACTATGTAAAGTTTAAAATAATTATTAAGTATTTTTTTATAACAATTTTGTGTTACAAAATGTTTAAAGATTTCTGTAGATGCCAGTTACACAGTTCACCATAGAAGGCATGTACTGGTGATTTATGGTATTTTTAGTTACAATATACTTTATTTCATCTCATAAGTAAAAAAATATATGTTAAATAATTTAACCTTTATCAATGATAATAATTTATTAATAATTAAAAAAAAGGAAAAGTTCCAAAAGCACTTAAATTTAAAATAATTCTTCAGCTTCACAAGCTGTCTGCAAAATAATAAATATTTTTTCCATTGTTTGTATTATTATTAAAAAGTAAAGATTGGTAACGTACATCTTTCTCAGCCTTTTTGGACTGGAATGATAGTTGCACTCGGCTCTTGAAGCTGGGTGGAGTTCTGAATATGTCCCTTATTAAAGTGTTGATATTGGATGTTGTTTTTAATGCTGCTATTTTCAATTTGTTCTCCTCTGTATTGGCTTCCTCTCCTTTTTTTCCCTATAGAAGTAAACATTTTATTACACCTATTTTATGTTCCTTAATTAAACTGTTTTGCAAACAAATTTTATTAATTTGCCCACATAACAAGCTAAACAGAAAAACCTAGAGTAAGTACGCTAATAAGACACACAAAGTTTCGTACATTACATATTGAATTGCGGAGCTCAACGCTGTGCTTTGCTGTGGAAATCAAAAAACTAAATATAATAAATCTCCCCAAGTTGGGATAAACCTACAATCAGTATTGTGTTTACACTGAGACACTATACCATGTAAGCCACAGCATAATTAAAATAGCTATGACAAAATAGAAATAGAAATATAAAATACCTGTGTAACTTCCTTTAATTTTTTAATGTATCCTTGAGTGAGCCTTGCAGTGTATTGTAATCTGAGCCGCAATGATTTGAGTCGTGCAGCATCAGCACCAAGGGCTTCAGGAGCTTTTCTACATAAAGAGTGAAGGGCAAATAGTGCACATTCTACATGTGAAAATTGTAAAGACGGCGCCACTTTTGCATCATCTGGTTTACTTTCACTTGCTTCTTTAGTTGCATTTTCTTCTTCAGTTGGTGCTTCTGGTAAATAGTTCTAAAAATAAATGTATATGTACTCTATTTTTATCTTGTATTTTGGTTTCATAATTATATTAACATATTAATATTATGATATTAGTATATATTTTCGGCTCGAGCGATCCTGCATATAGTAAAGCAGAAAAAATCTAGTGTTGAGAGACACCATTCTTTCCTTAAATGAGTGCAACCACACTATGTTTTCCCAGAGTGAGAAAACGGAAATATTGCACTATCATCCCATTACAGGCAGATGCTGACTCACTGAGCTACTATAACCTCAAAAAATTTAAATAATCTTACCATTAGAACATCATAAACAATATTAATTTTATCTTCTACTTTATCTAATTCACCACAATGTTCAGTAATTTCAGCAAAAGTCTTTAATAGTTCCAGTTTCAGGTCAGTTCCACCACCTGATTCTGCGAGGTTGTTCCATTTCTGGAGAACATGGTCACAGTATATATTTACAAATTGTGTAGAATCAACTTGAGCCTGAAATTGCACAAAATATAATAAAGTTAAAAGATTCAAATACTTCTAAAATTATAAAGTAATTTTAAATTAAAGCAGCAAAGTGCAAATAAATCATTATTTATATACTATACCATAATTTAGTTTTTAATAAGCAACTAGTGTATGTTAGTTTCCATTCTACAGAACCCTAGGTACATTTTATGTACTTTGACTATTCAAAAGTGCCAGTGTATGGCCTAAATAAAAAAAAAACTAGGATTGGCATTTTATAGGATATCATAATATGCCTGTATTCTTTTTGCTTTAAGTAAACCAACATACCGTAAACAATGGCAAAGCATGTTGTGTGCATTGAATTAATCTGTCAACATATTCTGGATCCTCTGGATGCCAATCTTCAGGTGTAAATGCCAGTGCAGCTATGAGTTGAGTCAGTTCCTTCTTTCCTGCTGGGTTTTTTCCCAATCTTGACCATGTCAATAAATCCATTATGTGTTCAAATTCTTCAGCAACAGAATCCTAAAAAATTACATAATAAACTTCAATATTCTTTAATTCATATGTTTACCCGGTGGCTACTGTGAATCTGTCTCAGTCAGTGTCATACCAGTGATGCAATAATAGGTGGTGCATAGCAATAAACAAGAACTTTATAAATTTAAACATTTATTTCTATTCAAACATTTATTTCTTATAAATTTTTAAAATATTTATTTCTAATATCAGTTACAATGAAATGAATACTGTATTATGAGCAGTTTCAATTTGATATCCGTTCTGTTCTTTGATTATGGCATTCAAATATGAAATATGAATTTGATAGATGAGCTCTGTTCATTTTGTATGGTGCACATTCAATCATACTAACAATGTCAACATAACAAAAAATGAATAATGATGTTGCTGAAGATAAGGAGAATATATTTGTTGTTATGAAATCATTGAATAATCCACTTCTTTGAAATGTATTGTATACTTGAGTTTCTTGAAATATTTTTATTACCTATTATCACTCATTTTTACATATATTCTTTTATATCATTTATTATTTTTAATGATTATTTAATGAATAAACTTAGACTTTTACGAGTACAAACCACCAGAACAACTTTTTCATTCTTCCTATTAGATCCTCAATAGAAGAGTAGTGATCTGCTCATGGCTTAACTCAGTAACTAGCAAATTATTAATTTACTATCTTAATCACTTTTATGTTGAACATCAAGGAGGGAACCTAGTAACCTCCCGCCCATAAGGCAAACACGAGAGGTGTTTACCTTATGTGCAGGATATAGCGTAAGCTTCAAAAAAACAGTAGCACACTTCCTCACTTCTCCAAAATTGAATAAAAACAAAAAAAATACTATACCTGAAGAATTTTTTTTCCTTCAGCTATAATAAGGTCTTCAGCTTCTTTATCAATGATTTCTCTTCCTAATATTTTGACTTTTGTAGCTAAAAACTTTATACATCTTTCTCTGACCACTTCATTAGGAACTTCGCTATCGGTACTTTGGTGAATTTGAGAAAAAAGACCTGTTAAAGTACCTTTTGGATCATTTTTAAGAATTGTAACCAAAGAGTTAGTGACAATATTAATTTCAGTCACATCTTCAGACTGTAATAATTGGGCTAATATATCAGCAATCCTAGTTGTGTGTTCTTTACTATTTTTACACATTGAAGGCAAATCTTTTATAGCTTGTTTTCGAATCTGAAATGTTATCATATATGAAATTTTGAAAATTCATAAGTAATCAAGTTGTATGATAATATTTAAGTTGATTAAAATAATATTACCGCCACGTCATCGTCTTCACAAAGATCAAACTGAGCTTCAATAGCTTGATCAGCCAACTTTGGGAAACTATTAAAGAATTTTGCAATAAATTGTGATGCTAAACGTTTCTCTTTTTCGGAACCTTTGACGGCAGCAAGTATTTCTAAATATTCTTTTTCATGCTGTAAAATTATAAACGATAAATATGAATCTTTTTATTATAAATTAATAGAAAAACAACATAATTGTGTTAAAAATTAGTTATTAGGTTACCTTAGAAATGTCATCCTTAGCATCAGCAAGAATGCCGTAATTTTGGTACAATTTTTCTATATTATCAGAAGACATTTTAAATTTATTTACTTCAGCTTTCGAGCTAATATTCTGATTTTATAATATTCACCACGTTTCAATGACACAATGTTTAACGACGCCGACGCTTACTATACACAACACAATGCTGCTATAAAAAGATTCATAGATGCTTGTAAAGAAAATGTTACTGGCAAGGGCGACAGCTAAAGCTAAATGTCAGTAAATGCTTGAATTTGAATATGAATAAAGAATGTTTCGATAGTTGTACACAGATTATTATTTAATATTTGTATATTGGTGGTAACATTTCAATAGCGAATAATGGAAGCGAATAAAAATCGAATAACGTTATGTGTGTGCTGCTTGCTTGCTATGTTGTCTACATATAACCGTAATAAATATCGATTATATATTTTTGTATATCGAAAGCTCTCATAATCATTAGTGTACAATTCCTGTTTTATGTTATGTTATTAGCTAAATTTAAAACAAAATCGGTAATTTATATTTAATTTATCTGTAATTAATTAAATATATCTATTAATAGTTTTATTACATTAATTGTATATTAATTGGTTTGGCTTCGTTGGTGAAAAAATTTTAGAGATCGGACTTTTTACATATAATTATAATGGTGTTTACTTGGATATTTTAATCTACTTTAGAAAATATCTATAACTAAAGTAGGTTAGGTTAATAAAAAAGTAATATCGTAATATCTAAAAAGCCACTAAGCTATGATGTTATTTATCGAGGAACATAAATAGAACTCTATAGAGTTTTATGATCGAGTAAATAAAGTGTCAACAGTAGTAAATGAAAACTGGTTAAACCATATCCTTATCTTTACAGATGCATCTAAGCTTTCAAAGGAAAGCTATGTTGGTGCAGCATGCTGGATACCAAAATTCAAAATTATATTACAATTTAAATGTCCTCCTGAATCATCCGTGTTTACTGGAGAGGCTGTTGCTTTGTTAGAAGCAATCCGGTTCACACTCTCCCATGACTTTAAACAGACCGTTATTTTTACTGACTCTTTAAGCTGCATACTGGCGGTAAAGGCAAATCCCTTTCATAGTAAATTAAGGTCTTCGATTAATTTAAAGATTCGTGAAGAACTGTTCTCATGTTATCTAAAGGATTTGGTTGTTACGTTGGCATGGATTCCAGGGCATTCTGGAATTAGTGGGAATGAATCTGCAGACTCTTGCGCAAAATTAGCCATCCAGTGTGGTAATTTGGATCACTTTTCTATTTCGGCCCAGGACCTGTTGTCACTTGCATTAACTCATTTGAATGTGTCATGGTCTGAATTTTGGAATATGTCAAAGTCCCAGAAAGGTAAGTTCTATGCTGCGATCCAACCTAATATCCCCAGGCGGCCATGGTTTTATTCTCAAGAATTTATTGAACGGAGGATAATATCGACCGTTTGTCGCTTGCGCCTTGGACATGCGTGCACACCTGTACACCTAGCTAAGATCAGGGTCAGGGACCACTCACTGTGTGAATGTGGTCTGGACGACGGTTCCCCTTCTCACATCCTTCTTACATGCCCCAAGTTAATCCATCCCTTATACGATGTCCTTCCTCACAAAGTTCCCCGTCTCCTAATGTTCAATGTTTGTTAATGTTTGTGTTTAGTCCATTATATATATATATATATATATATAATATAATATATATATATATATATATATATATATATATATGTATATATATATATATTATATATATATATATATATATATATATTATTATATAATATAGATATATATATATATATATATATATATTATATATATATATATATATATGTATATATAATGTATATATATATATATATATATATATATATATATATATATATTATATATATATAAAATTATTATTATTTTTTTGTTATAGGTGAAGGCAATTTTTAACTAGATCTTTTTAATATGCATACTCCTACTGTTTAATATATTTTTTCTACCGTACAACCTCCTTCGTGTCTTCTCCATTCAACGTGACATTGGCGATATGTGCATTCAAGTGATATGTGCTCAACTGGCACGCTCGGAACGCCATAATTAAAGAACCAAACCAAAGTGTCAACAGATTAAGCCATCTTATTGCATAGGTTATGTAGCCCGACGAGAACTTTATGAATTATCGGATGTAAAGCCTTACAAAACAAATATTGCCGATATATCGATTTTGAACAAGTAAATTGAAAGTGTTGAAATTAATACTAGTGTAGAAATATAATACTCATAACAGACAATAAATAAGTTAAGTATGATTTAAACAGTTGTTTGGCGGAACTCAACGCCGCGCTTTGCCTTATAAATGAAACATTAAATATTAAATTGAAAATATTAAATATTTCATTTCCTCGACTGGGGATCGAACCCAGAACCTGTCGGTTACAGTCACACGCTTGTGCCACTGCGCCACGACAGGCCAATCTTATTTTAAATGACTTTATGCTGTATTTACTTCTCAAACAGTAAATTCCAGGAGTTTCTTATTATTTAATGATTGGGCGACTGTGCGAATTCAAAAGAGTTAGCAAAGGTTATTTGAACTTTATACTGAAAAAGCCTATAACTACTGTGTATAGTTTATTAATTATGTTAGGAACTACTCGAAATTATTTAAAAAGTGTGTTCTATGGCAAAATCTTTACATATTAGAAACAAATTAAAAATTCCTCTGACAAAATGAAAATTACATGGAAAATAATAAATTGTGAAACTGGAAATACCAAGAATTGCAACTATGAATTCAAATAAAAAAATCACAATTGTAAAACCAGCTCTGATCAAGATATTGCTTGTGTTTTTGAATTTTTTTTGCTGATATTCCAGTTTCCACGACCAGAACCTTTAAAGATTCACATTAGATCTATGGGTATTTCTGTCAAGATGATAAGTTATATAATAGACAATGTTGTTCCTCATCATGATATATTTAATAATTGTATAGAATATTTTGTGTTTCTAGTAGTAATAATGACATTAAGTAAAATACATCATTATATCACCAGAAAGCGAGTTACAGGCATTGGTTACCACTCTAAAAGAAGGGTGTGCGAATAAGTCTAAGCGTGAATGCGAATAAAATGAAGGTCTTATTCGCATTCAGGCTTAGACCATTATTCGCATAACCTTCTTATATTTAAAATGTGAGAAAGGACAGAATGCAAGATCAGTGTAAAAGGTAAATATATGAACAAGATTAGATTGAGGTAGTATACCTGGAAGTATGTTTAGCAGAGACGGAAGATATGAAATGGATGTGTAAAGACGCATTGCTGCCGATAACAGAGTTAACGGTGCCTAGCTGCATTATTGAGATGGTGAGACGTCAGCAATGCTGCGCGTTTGGCCGTATACAATGCTGTGTTGGTACCGACGTTGTTATACGGCAGCGAAACGTGGGTATTACAAGACATTCTTCATGTAAGAAAGATGAATACAGTAGAGATGCGATCTCTTCGTCGGATATATGAAATCAGTTTAAGTGATCGCATATCCAATGAAGAATACACAAATGGTAGGTATTAGCGTAGATGTCACAGTGAGAATGAAGAAGAACGTGCTCAGGTGCGAATGAGAGAAGAAAGAATGACAAAAAAGATTTCTAAGGAAAAGTGAGTGGTAAGAGAGGGAGGGTGAGATCTCGGTTGACCTTCGAAACCAAGTATCGACGATACTGGAGAAAGGTCACGTAAAATGCATGAGGACCCCCGGAGGGCATGTATGAAGAGGTTGATGACAGTGGACGAAAGCGGTATGCCGAGATCGTAGCGTTTGGCACTCCGTTCTTCGTTCTCCGTTAGGCTCAGCTCAGCAGCCTTCGCAGTTAAAAAAACTTAATATTAACAGATGTGGAATCGGTCCGCGTCGTTAATTTTAGCTACTTTCATAGTATTCTGTTCTATGATATTTTACTTTGGGATGATGCAGCTGATATTAAAACAATTTTTGTATTGCAGAAACGAGTTATTCGCGCAATCTATAAATTAGGCCCTAAAGAGTCTTTAAAAAAAAAATTGAGAAATTGATATAATGACCGTTGCATCTTAATACTTTTTTTAAAATATATACATAATTACGGAAAATATAATGAATTTAGCAAAATCGGAGATATAATACTCGAAATAAGTTTATTCTTTATCCACCTAAAACTCGATTGCATCGAGTCTGTAATTCTTTTATGAGCCAAATTTGTGGAAAGGTTTTTGTGTATTAAAGGTCTTTACCACAATTAACGATTTTATAAATGATAACTGAATGAAATAAGAGTAAAATGCTCCCTCCAGGCTATTTTAAATGTATATTATTAAGAAAAATATATCCCACTGAGTTCGCCGATTCTTCTTTGGTCTGAGAAGGTAACTTTAGTGAACCGGTGGTAAATTGTTTTACATTCAAAAAACGAAGCTTGTAACTTCTCATTTTTAAATAAAAATTAGAATTTTGAATTTATTGTGTTGTACCTATATTGCTAGTTGTTGCCCGCATCTTTGCTTGTGGACTTCATAACGCTTATCATTTTTTTCTACCACCCGTCTACTTTATTATTGTACTGCAAGAAAATTCATTTAAGTTTTTATTAAGACGTAATTTCCCATATTTGGAGTTTAAACTTAATATTGTTATTTTATGAAACCATCTTTCTACTTCAGGTATTCTAATCTTTGTTAGGGAGGATATACCGTACAAATGCATAGTAATATGGAGCTCGCTAAAAGAGACCTGCACAACCACAAAATCCTGTGGAAACCATTTCTACCTATATAATACGCCGCAACGATCGCACATGCTGGTGCAGTGGAAACTCAACTTTTTTTTTTTTTTTTTTTTTTTTTTTTTTTTTTTTTTTTTTTTTTTTTTTTTTTTTTTTTTTTTTTTTTTTTTTTTTTTTTTTTTTTTTTTTTTTTTTTTTTATAAATACACGCGGGGATTGTATCCCATCATCATCTGTCTCCTTACTCGTAAGGAGTAGGTAAGGTAAGGCAAGGTATGTAACGAGCATATATAAAATAAAAAAGCAATAAAGGCTATTTGATATTTTTTTTTTTTTTGTCACCCCACACAAACACTCAAAAAATTAAATGTATGCATAAGAGGACAAGTTTACAGATGCTATGTAGGGATATCTATTGATATAGTTTGCCTTTAGCACTTAGGTAAAGCACGACCTGATGAAAAAACTCAGTTTAACTACTATACACTTGAGAATATATTTTGAAATAACTACCTAGTGAATAAAAATCATTTAGGTAGTAATTATTTATTGCTATTTCATATCGCTATTGTCTAACTATGCTAGCCACTACGAGTACAATAGAAACGAAATAGCATGTCAGGTACAATAAGCTACAATATTGCATTTTTTGGCGGTTATGATCAGCTAAATATTAAGAACGTGATTTTTATCTTTGGCGGTCGTGACTTAGGTTGAATAAAAACAATCGTGAAAATGCTAATCAGTGTTATACAAATGATAAAGTATAAGTGTTTAAACATCAAAAGCTAGCAACATTATTATTTAAGTAATATAAATAGTGTAGAATAACTTGTATTGTGAATATATTAGATTTTTTTTAAAAGTAGAACAGTAAATTGTTAATTTCCTTTTAGCATTGAGAATCGTATTGGTAGAATGGCAACTGGTTCAGAAATATTTGGTTTGTTAATGAAGATACTCCACGTCATCTTGTCCATTCGAAGAGCCCTGGAATATAAATTAATTCAAAATTATACGGCAGTTTATTTATTTTTTAATTATCTAGTTACGAAAGTAACAAGGCAAGGTCTAAAAATTTAATGTACACAAACCTGCAACATAGATCTATTTTTCTTATTTTGATCCATTTTTAACATTATTCGCTTATGGTATTTTATATTAGGGTAAAGGCTGGAATTTCGCAAGACCTATAGAGATAGCGATTTATTACTTACTTTTGCTGTCAAAAGAAAGTATTTGATCTAGTATTATATTATGACTTTGTCGACATATTTTGTTATTTTATTTATTTATATATTCTATATTGTAGCATCCGTGACCTCATGTACATCCTCACCTATGTACATTTTTTTTTCTTAGCTTCACGCTATATCCCTAGCGGGGTAGGCATAGAGACATATTATATATCTGCCTTCATTTATCTCTTATGATAAATAATAATTTGACACAAACATATTCTATACGCACACCAATATTTATTCCAGATTATTTGTAATTCGAATAAATCATTAGATATGTTGTTTGCAAATATTACTGGCTGTTCTTGGTTTCTTGGAATAAAATCGCTATTTAGAGCGTGATGAATTAAAGTAAATTTAAGGTGATTTTTATTTTAAAACTCTCTATAACCTGTTTGATTCCAACATGGTAAATTAACGCACGTTGCGTAGCGTAATATAGTAGTATTGTAGGAGTGCCTACTTAACATAAAGTGAAATTGCAAGAAATATCTAAGAAATATTAATTATAACTATAATTACCAGCAGCAATAGTTTTGATGATTGATTCTTTTTCCTCTTGGAAGACCTGGATCAGTTTCCACTGGGTCCGATAGGATGTCCTTTACGTCCTTCTGGCTCTGCGGTGGTGATGTGCGTGGATGACCTTCAGTCGAGAGGTGCTACTGTCGATTATTGGCCCTATCACTTCCTTTATGGATATTCTTTGGTATCTGTTGATAATTAACGAGTGTTTTAAAAGTTGAATGTAATATATACGTGCAGATGTACAAAGCACATTTCTTCTTCTTCTGTCTTCTTCACAAGCACATTCTCTTCTTTTCTCTTCTTTCTCCTTACTTTTTTTCTTTGCTTCACTTGTATCCCGCTCAAATGCAGGTTTGGCAGAGGGAACCTGGTAACCTAATGTAAGACACTCCATCCGTTCCCCACTTTCCGCCGAACTTTAATTTATACTATTTTTAATTTCTCTACGAGTGGGGACCGAACCAACAACCTGTTGCTTTAACAGCCACACACTTGTGCCACTGCGCCACGTCGGCCTTAAACTAATTCCTGTTATTCAAATTAAAATAATTATCAATAATTTTCGCATTTGTTAAAACAAAGACTTGTTCTTATGTTTTTTTTTAAATATTTTGTAGCAAGCGTAATGTGTCTTGGCGATAAAATAATGATAAATCATCGTTCAACTTACATATTAGTGTGTACCAAGGTCATCTACGTAATTGTGAATGTTGATAATGGACCTATCGCCTTTGAGGTCGGTGCCACTTCCGCATTGTATATCTTCCTTTCACCGTCTTTGTTAGTCCATATCATATTAATTGAGAACCCGTTGGCGATACGTCCCTCATCTCGAAGAATTCTCTCTGCGTCAGCGTAACTCTTAGACGCTAGTAGAGCTCGTGTGATGAAGTTCGTGCTGTAATATGTCTTCCATTAAAATTTGTAGTTTATGCTCGTCTTTCTTTTTTGTGTTAATATAGGTGTTGAATTTTGTGCTCAATTGACACGCCAGAAAGTCAAAACTCTTTAAATAGTAGCTTAAGTGACAGATGTGAGACTTATTCTTTGTAAAATCTTATTTGTAATAATATCGATACTAATAAGATATGAATATTAGACAAGTGTGAGTTCGATTTCCACCCGAGAAAATATTTTTTTTTTAACGCCATAATCCACTTGAACCATTTTCTGTTCTCCACTTTCACTGTCTAATTTCTGAGGTAATATGTGTCGTTTGGCGGAACTCAACGCCGCGTTGTGCTACGAAACCTGAGCGAAGTGGAAATATTAAATTCGCTCTAGTGGGAATCGAGCCCACAACGGTCGTTTCGTGTGCTACAACGGACATATCAAAACACTTGATTAAGTAATTAAGTTAATTTATTTTATATTTTACAATAATCAGCTAAAAAATATGCGTATCGATAATTATTTATTAAGTAAATTTTAATAAATATAACGTCCTTTTAAGTTTAATTCACCTTTCATTTAATGTAAAATGGTGACCGTAAAACAAGAATGAGTTAATTAATTTTGTGTTTGATTAACTATAGAACAATTTACTTTTATACTTACGAGTGTTACCAGGCTTCAGTACCAGGGCTCAGAGTGTTGATAGAAACACCAGGCCATTTTCATTGTAGCCCATAGTGTAACCGGGTAGGTGACCAGCGTAACACAACGACGCGAATCGCTCTTCAATTGCCTATGAGAGCGTATTTATATATGTCAAATTATTAGTATTCGAAATAAAAAATAAATCTAATTTTGCTATAGCCATAGTTTGTTGTTTGATTAAAATAAATTGATTTTAAATTTAAGCTTTACGCTGTACCGTGCATGTGGGAGGTAGGCAGGGGAAATTGGGAACCTAGTGTTAAGACACTTTATTCCCCTTCCGTTTCCCACTTTCTGCCGAATTTGAGGAATTGCGTGTTGATTGGCGGAACTCAACGCCGCGTTTTGTCATATTACCGGAGCGACGACATGAAAACATTAAATATTTAATTTGATAATATTAATATTTCATTTTATCAAGTGGGAATGGACCCAAAACTTGCCACATTGTATTATGACTCATGGCAACTACTATCTTAGAATTTGCTTGTATTATTACAGAAAATGTTAATATTTTTAGCGTTAAGTTGACTTACGCCCGTGTTCCTTGTCTTCGTCGGTTGGTATATATGCGCTGACATAATGTAGAAGTGATTTAGTGTCTCACTAAAAGCATCTTCGGTGTGACCTAGAACAGCCTGAAAGGCAATAAAACATTTTAGCAAACTACTTATTTCAAATATTTTTTGAAGTGTGCACATTATATTTAGAAAAATTTTCAGAAATAGAAATTCGAACGAGTCGGATATTTTAATACATATATTTGCGTCGACTTTGTTTGTTATGGACGTATCGCTCACGGCGCGGGGTTAGATTCTCACTGTGTTCAATATTTGCATATTTTTCTAAATAAATATATTAAACTTGTCTTGTAAACAAAATATGTTTCAACTAATTATATAAACATGCTGATAAAACATTTATACTGGAAATTCTAAAGAAATTTTCTTATATTTTACTTTTCCTTACTCTACTAAATGTTTTCTTTTGTATATTTTAATGATTTGTACCGTTTTTATTCCATTGTACTAGATAATTATGGTGTGTTTGTTCCTAGTTGTTATTTTACGCACACCGTTACGGTCCGCGTGGGGCACTAAGTAGATACCTTGAATACCGCAAATAAGCAAAATCAATTAGTGCGAAAATAGAATCAATTTATTTACATAACAATGTTCTATTTCCTAGTCGAATTCTATCATTAGCATGTCGTTGTATTACTCAATACAATAGGTTGTTTTTTTTTGTAATTATTTATATATCTATTAGGTATTAAATATATAGTAAATCTTAGTAACCCACACTATTAAAACCCAAAGGGTGCTGTTATATATTTAAAAAAAAAATATTAAGAGGTAAACTGCTCATAATTATTAACGTATTTTTTTTTGAATGTCAAGGTACTATCACCGAATATAAATTCTGTCCATTTTTTTTGAGGAAATGAATACTGGTATCCTACTAAAGTAACAGACAATTAACTTTTTTTATTTTTTTTATAATATACAAAACGGTAATGGCCATTTCAAGATAATTAACTTTTCATATTAAAAAAAGAAACAAATGACTGAACATAATTAAAAAAGCACCGAACCGTAACATAATTCCGTATGACAACATTTCTCAAAATATCATTTACATAAATATAATTTTTTTTAAGAAAATCCTTCTACTTTATATGGGACTCAGTGTAATTAATTTTAGCTATAGAAATTATTGGCTTACATAAGATATAGTATAGTAATTTGCATTTCATTAAGTTTTTATATAATGCCTTAAAATAAAAATATACAAATTATAAATTCAGCTTTCTAATGATTTTAACACATATAAAAAAAAACTAGTTCTTAATAAATTAGAAGTTACTTTAAAACTTGGTGGATATTTTTTATATGCTGATCCGTTTAGTATAAAACAGAAATCCAGTAGAATCACGTAATCTGACTCTGTATTGGTTAGAGACCAATTATGAGTATAATATAAATATTCTTCTCATATAATATAAATTTTCTTTGTATATAATACTACTTACCAATACTATTCTAAGGCCGTAGAGGAGCAACGGTACATCGATTATAAATTTCAGACGATTATGGGATTCACTCTCATGGGATTCTGAATTATTTCCCTTTGTCTCGTTTTGGTAACAAGACAAAACGCAGCGTTGAGTTCCGCTACTTAATATGAATTATCTCACAAATAAGGTGAAAAATGGGAAAGAATGTCGGAATACTAAGATTTTTTCTAATTTTCGTATCACGCGGAAAAAGGATGATACAGTTTGTTTTTGTTCAGTACTTACACTATTAGGAGTTTTAATAGCTAGAGAACTGCAGCCCCCAGTGTCGTTACGTGGAATATGGTTGTCGTTAATGGTCCCAATTATATCGTCCATTTGCAAAAGGAAAAGCTGCAAGGAAATGCAAAATAGTTTGTCTTTATTTTATAGCCAATTAGGAGTCTTTATTGATAGAAAAGATTGTCAAGCTGTTGTAATAACGGACTCAATGCAAGGTCTGTGAATTAAAATGTTACTAGGAAATGTGGAAGTACTTATTCATATTTTTTTTGTACTTTTTATCTTTTTAATATTATTTTTATACATAATTTCTTATTGTTTTCTTAGCGACTTTTATATCAACCAGGGTTATATCTATAATTTATTAATATTTAATTATTATATATTTTTTTAATTTTCCTCTCCCTACCCTGCCATAGCGGGATCAGCGTGAAGCTGAGTATTTTGTCATATATTTTTCGTATAGCTACCAAGTTACAGTCGATTCAATGACAACGTATTTTAAGTTTTGTAAAATTAAACTTTAAAACATACCTGGTGGAAAGGAACCTCAGCGCCGTCAGCAACACCTTGCATTTCTTTCACATAGTAAGGAAATCTATCCTTCATATTTGAAAGGGTCTTCTCATATGCATTCCTGCCTACTTCGGTCTTGTATTCCTTCTCGAAATCCCGAAGATTAGCGTATGATGATAAAAAGCTTTTGATGACATTCGCGAAATTCCGGCCCTGTAATAACATAATGAGTTATATCATAATTTTTGCATTTGAACAAAATGTATACTGTTAAAAAGGAGCCAATCCTGAATTTCAGAATTATTTTTCAATCCAGTACCTAATTGTTAACTTTTGAGCCGTGTGATTCCGGCTTAGAATAGTACCACCCTGGTACTGATGGTGTCGTAAGAAGCGACTAAAGTACGTGTGGAGAGTCACGTTGTCAGTAATAGCAACACGCATGGGCAGACTCGACCGGATTGTTACCATCCCCGGCATTTAAAACCGGCGTTAAGTAGTGGCTTTAGCCACTGGGTTTCGCATTGGGTACTGCCGGGCCCCGAGCCCATCAACCTTAAAGGCCGGCAAAGATCCTGTAGCTCCTTTGGAGTTATACTGGGCCATGGGCTGCGGCGATCACTCCCGTCAGGTGACCGGTACGCTCGTTTGCCGTGTCTTGTCCATAAAAAAAAACTTGAGAAGAAAAAGTGATATCTCATTTTTAAATTTCAATGTTGCTGCTTTTTTATAGACTAAATAAATAGTATTAATAAAGGTTTCTCGGTTGGAGTATTTAAAAAAAATCCCATATATGTATGCATTTATTGTTATCACAATAAACACAAACATTTTATCTATTAATATGAAGTTTTTGCTAACAAACTTAGAAATATCTAAACGACTCTTTGTTATGTGTTTAGTGGTAATTAATATTCATTATCATTGTTGCTATGTATTTGTTACCATCAGTGTTTAAGTGTTATACGGTCAATTAAATTCTAACTTATATAATTGTAGCTACAATCCAAACAATGCATAAAACATTCCTACAGTTAATTTACAGTTTTTTCGACATATTTCGTATACTAAACAATATGCGTTTTCCCTCACGAATATTTATATAGGAAACAGACAATTCTATAAACGCTAAGAATTTATATGAACGTTCAATTATATAAATACACGATTGAATGCAAATATAATCAAAATCTGCATCGGATGAGGTTTAAACATTTTATATTGCTACGTTTAACACTAAAGGTTGTGTTAAATAAGAGAATGTTAAAAATATTACTACATTACTGTTACCTTTGTAGCTTTATTATTAAATTATACCAGAGCGTCAAACGATACAGTTACTGTATATTCTTTCACTTCTGTCCACTGTTTTCAACCTTTTCATACAAGCCTATTGAGAGGGACACTTCATGTTTTCTATTCGATACTGTATCCTCGAGGGTCAATTCATAAACATTTTTTTCAAACTGTTTGGACGTACTCAAACTGCCTGAAACATTTTTTTTCCATGCTTTCTCATACCTGTAGCATTCTCGCCTAAACTCAAACTATCTACCCCCATTCGGTGCACTTGGGCTGATGCACTGTGGATTTTGTCAGCTAAACAAATACGCCCGCCTTTTTATATCTTTTGTCTTTACAAAATATCATTTGTATTCTCTTGCTATAATATATTCACATTTAGATAATTATTTTCACACCCATCTCTCAGAGAAATGACCAAGCTCGAAACATGAATTCTGATGCTCTGATTCTCAGCAGATAATGTACGTCAGGGCAACTACTTTCATTTCCATGTCACCTGTTTAATTCCTTCAAGACAGCTATGGGAATGTAAATTACAGAGCCAAGCTGATATGGCGTAGCTTTGTTTCACAACTGAATGGACTTCAAGCCAAGACAACAGTTCGTACTAGCTGATAGGGTCAGTGATCTCCATATAGAGCCTTTTCGTTATACCACACATTGTTCCTCATATTTTCCTTTTTTTAAAATATATTAATAAATTAATCAATTAAAAAAAGTATATTTAAAAAAAAGTGAGGAACAACTCATATATGCCGTCATATAGCACAGAGTGTGACTGTAACCGGTTCTGGGTTCGATCCCCACTCGAGGAAATGAATATTTATATTTTCAATTTAAATATTTAATGTTTCATTTCTTCGCTCTGGTATTAAGGCAAAGCGCGGCGTTGAGTTCCGCCACTCAACACGCAATGCCTCAAATTCGGCGGAAAGTGGGGAACGGAAGTGGAACGGAGTGTCATAACACTAGGTTTCACTTCCGTTCCCTCTGCTTACCCTGCCTAGTGCGGGATACAGCGTGAAGCTGAAAAAAAAAAGAAAAAATAATAAAATTACTATTGTCCGACGTATATTAATTTATTATTTTTTTATAGTTTTACATTAAACTACTTTTGATATATTGAAATTTAACTTTAATACTTTACTTCTTGTTTGCGTCATAACCTTTTGAAACAATGGAATCATTGGTAAGTTTTACGTAGTAATCAAATGACATAAATGTAAAACTGATAAAAAAACCCACACCCCCCACAATATATATATATATCTATATATATATATATAGCCTGTATCATTGATGAAATATAAAACTTTCATCGGCTCGGAGGGCAGTTCTGCCGATACAAACAGGCTAGAAACTCAATACTTGCTCTTTTCAAGGTAAAAAGAACAATTTAATTATTATTTATATTATACATACATAGACTGCTAGCTATTGTGCATTTTGATATTAATTTCGTACATTTTTAACATCTGTTAGCATAATTTCTGCAGTTGAAAATTTGTAATTGATTATTTATGATAGATTTTATTATACATTCTTACTTATAGTCATACAATTATCGTTTTGGAGATGATAACTTGGCGTTACAAGCTTATCTGTGTTAAAATGTATATTTTTATGATTACCAAAAAGTTTACCATATTTAAGCATGAGCTGGTATTTAATTTGATCTTTATTTTATCATATCCTTAAATAATAGCTTTTAAAAATGGGTTATCTTTTATGTTTCTTTGTATTTGTATATTTATTGTAATTAGTTTGTATATATTGTTAATAGATGGCGCCATTTCTGCGTTTTCTCATCTTACTACTTACTCTTAGTGATCAATTAGTTTAGGAAAATAATTATTCTAGAATGTTTCGAGTGATATCAAAATCAAGTTGAGAATTTTATTAATTTAAAATGATAATAAATCAATACACAGAAGTCAGGTATATGTTTGATTGTTGGAAGTATAAAGGTTCACTTGCTCTTTCAGACGATGATGATGCTCTTCATTATTATTTCTAAAATGTTTTTAACATTTGGAAACAATTAGATCTTATTTATTTTGCTAAATTCAAACTTAATATTAATATCTATGATACAATTTCAAAAAATGCTCAGAAATTGTAATTATATTAAATAAGAAAACATAACATATGAATAACATATTTCTTGGATTTAGTCATAAGAATCATTATAACATTGTTTAGTTAACAATAACAGTCTCAACAGTTTCTGTATACTTGGATGTAAGCTTTTACAAAGTTCGTGCTACATCACAGATTTGCTTTGAAATAACTTGTTAGAACTGGCAGTCACTTAAAGCATATTCTATAAAACTTTCCAATACTTAAATCGGTTGAATAGGTAAATTGGAATCTTAGTGTAAAGAACTTGCACAGCTATATTAAAGACAGACTGCTATCGGGACGGATCGAAATATATATATTTATGATGTAGTTTTTTTTATTAACGTAATGTTTAAATAATAGGAGGGACTTTATACATTTATGAATAGAACTATTCGCTCTAATTAGTCTTTGAACTATCAGTTCATTGATGAATTACAAGAGAAAATATATTTCTTTTATTATAATATTAAACTTAAGTTGAATATATATTTTTTAGCTGTATATAGCAAGGTATACAGAGGAAACTTGATGTTAATTCCTTTACTTCGTATCTAATAATAATATAATTTCATTATAATAACGTATTTTTTTAATTACACCTGCAATGAGTTGTGTGATATAACATCACGTTTTGTCTTGTTACTGGAAAATGATAATAATCTCAAAAAATAACTTGCATTAGTAATTATTTGTCATTTTATTAAATATTGAAGTAGGAAATATTTAAAAAGACAATTTTTATTCAGATACTTTTAGTTTTAATAAAAATTAAAGTTTAAGCTCTAAATTTTAACATGATAGGTATATTTATATAAGAGGTTGAACCTCAAACTTTGGAAATTATAGAAGTGCATAGCCGCTACCTAAACGTTTTATTAATATTATGAAAACATACATTTTATAGAAATTACTTTATAATAATTTCATAATATATACTTAACGACATATGTATATACCTACTATCTACTACCGTCGTTATGTTGTGGTAAACGCGGCTATAATGTATCCGTTTCTTACTTAGGAGCATGGCTTATTTATATTTTCCTGCACTGTTGAGAAAATGGCGGCGGAGAAAGGTGCAGCGGGGAAGAGAGTGTTTTCATACTGGTTTCTGCCTATGAAATACCTAACCTACCATATGCACGATATGGCGTAGTGATATTTAGTTACCGCATGAAAACAAAAGCAGATGAAAATTCTACGACGAATTATTTTAAATATAAAACGATGAACAAGCAGTTTTAGTAGCAAATAATATTACATTGTTGTCAACCTTTTGATCTATATAGAGACAATTGCTGATAATACAACATAAATAATGTCGCTTAGAAGAAAAATTAGTCTTTTTGTATGTTATAAGATCTTTATTTATATACGTTTTAACCGTTATAATTGCGTACATTTTGGTAGAAAAAAATTCACGTATCAAACACTGCAGTGGAGTATTGGAGGCAGACTTCTGGTCGGTAAAATAATTTCATTTATGGACTATGATTTTTTTTTTGTATCCACCACATAAATTAGATAACATTTAACAGAGAAGACTAATCATAAGATTAAGTAGAAAACAGAAAATTATTTATTTATTCGCAAGTTGTAATTTGCAGCTTAATCAATAGAAAATATAAAGAAACAATAGGTTGTGGGTTGAAACCCCACACGTGGAGATGAAATATTTAATATTTTCATTTGTTCGCTATAGCCCTCACTTAGCTCTCAAGTTCCCTCTTACCTACCTTGCCATGTGCGGGTTTAATTGTTCTATATAAAAATCTAGAAATTCATTATATTATATATATATATATATATATATATATATATATATATATATATATATATATATATATATATATATATATATATATATATATATATATATATAATTTAGTCACAATCGCATAAGCAATAATAATGTATAGTCAAATATTAGAATTTTTAAAATATTCAAATTTAACTGTGTATTTTTAAGTTCGTATTATAATATTTTTTTAAAATTTATGCATATAAAAGACGAAGGCATACTTTTTTTTTCAGTTTCAATCAACTTACAGTCAGTCAGTCAGTAATCGTTAAAGTAAATGCGTCATAAATTTCTTAATTGTAGTATATACAAATATATACAAAATGAAATAAAAAATAAAACAAAAAAACATATTAATTATAAGTTTAGTTAATAGCAATAAACATATTATAATAAGCAGCAGGTAAAGAAAAATAATAATGACATGTTAAACATTGCAAAATAAACATACCACATCAAAGCCGACTTCATAGTGAGAGCCCTGTAAGTACAATACGGGGGACCGCCGACGTCTCCCTATATATTTTTCACTCACAATAGTTCCTGAAAAAAAGAAATACTAAAATAAGACTACTATAGAATAACGACAGGTTCGATTCCACTTAAGGGGAATAGAGTAAGTCACGCTGTATGTCGCACATGGCAGGGTATGCAGAGCATGGCAGGGTTACGTTCTCTCTTTGCGAATCTCAATTAAATATTTAAATTGAATTAAATATAGAAATTGAAAATATTAATATTTATAGTGTAGATTGAATCCACAACATGTAGCGTTAAAGTCACATTGCGTTCCCCTGCGGCACTACAGACTCATCGCACTCCTCGTAGCTTCTGACCATTATGATTATGGATGCAAATCCTATGTTTATTAAACATGTTTTTTTTTTCAGTTGATTTGGTAAAAGTGTTGTAAAATAATAAAAGTTTGGAGGATGTTTGAACGTAAAATTTTAAAGTTAGGATACTTTTCTTTATTAATATATACAATAAGGTATTACTTTCACTGATATTATAAATATTAATGTGTATACGAGTTCGTATCGACATTTGTCATACAGATAGTGTCATCACATAATAACTAAACGTATTTGATACATTTCGACTACTAACAAATGAACGTTAAAATGAAAACTACCAATTTCCTTTGGTACTAATTTAAAACGAAATTTGGACGTCGTTTCATTTCTTAAATTCTTTACACTAATCGTGTTTTTCATCGTATACAGTATACAAATAACAATATAGAAAGTATTTGATTGGTACGTGTTGATTAAAAAAAATTTTGAGTTATATGTTAATATATAGAACATACTATACATAATTTGTTGGTGTGCGTTGTTCATTTCACATGTCTTATATTTAACACATACACTGCTTTTTACAATCACAAATTATTTTTTCTATATATTATTTAATTTTACATTGATTGGCATTAGAATAGAACACTCGCTGGAACCTCCAAATTAAGGAAACCTCAGACTCACCATTGAGCTCCTTCATTTCAAGATCGAGGTTGAAAACAAATCGAATTTTTAAATTTTGCCACACTTGCCGTCTCGACAGAGGCGCGATTGACACTGTGCACAGCTGATAACTCTCAGCTTGTATATAGTATATAGCTCTAACCACATTCGAGGATAAGCTGAAATGATGTATTTTGATTGGCTCTTGCTTAGATGCTTACGGTGACTAATAATACTACTAGGTATGTATAGTTTTTTGTATATATATATATATATATATATATATATATCTATATATATATATATATATATATATATATATATATATATATATATATATATATATATATATATACTTGATGGATGATATATTAATGAAATATGTTGCCTGTTTATTTGTTTGTCTATGAATTTGTAAGCTCTAATCTCAGAAAGCTCGGCTTTTAGTTCGTCAAAATGGATACAATTTGTTATTGTTTTGTTGAGAGAACAAGAAAGTAATTGAGATTAGTATATTAAATAGTCATTTTCAAGTGTGTGAAGGTGCGGGCAAGTCACTAATCAGGTACATGTGTAATGTATTGAATGTTCATTTAATGATATAATAACTCTTGTTTTGTGCATTTAACAGTAAGAAATACAGGTTAACAAGAATTATATATATATTAATATATATTCAGAAATGTCAGTTTTTGTTGATACTTTTTAAATTAAATTAGTACAATGTTAAAAAATAAATTAAATTTGAATTGCATAAAATTAAATTAAAAAAAATGAAATTTATAAAGCAAGTCTTAACTTATTTTTCTTGCAAATAAAAAATAAGTTGATTCGTGTTATTATTAAGTATTCAACCTTTTATAATATAGATATATAATTAAAATTTAAATTGATAAAATAAAAAAAAATACTTTACTGTGAAATTAAGTTGCGATTGTTTAGTATTTACTTTTATCGGCTTCACGCTGTATCCCGCACATGGCAGGGTAGGCAGAGGAAGGTTGGGAATCTAGTGTTAAGTCACTCCGTTCCGTTCCTCATTTTCAGTCGAATTTAAGACATTGTGTGTTGAGTGGCGGAACTCAACGCCGCGCTTTGCATTGTTACCAGAGCGAAGAATATTAATCATTTCATTTCCTCGAGTGGGAATTGAATCTACCTTTACTGTTGACAGTAAAACGCTTGTACCCTTGGGCTACGACAGTCGGTTTGTAAAAAATGAAAAAAATCCTAGTGTCTGAATTATTTTGCATAAACTATATTTTTTTATAAACTCATTAACTAAATTCTTAGTAATAAAAGATAATATCTCGGATGTTATTATATAATTTAAATTAGCTGTTTTTCTTTTGAATATTTTATGGTAATAGTTAATTAATTAAAACAAAAAAAAAAAAAAATGTAAAATGAGGCATTTTTGGCACAATGTCTGACTGTAAATGTGATTGATGGACGTGGCTTCGATGCCCACTCTCTCTGAAATTCTGGCAAAAAGCGAGTAAAGTACCTTTTCCTCTAACCCGCTAATACAGATACAAAAGCACTTTGTTCTTCGTTTTTTATTATTATTTAAAAATATTTTAAACAATAGCTTTACAGAAATGTGAAAAATTATAATTTTTTTATGTCAAGACTACTTTCTTTATCAAGATTGTAAATTAATATGTAAATTTCAACAATAATCTCAGGATCATTTACTGTTAGTGAATAAAAATCATTAGCTTATAAAGAAATATTCTTTATAAGCTAATGATATAATGAGCTCGAAGTAAAATAATAACAATATAGTTCACTAGACAATAAGGATTTAATAATTTCTTCTTTTTAAGTATTTAGGTATAAACTCAGTTTATAATCTGATGGCCGTTGAAATTAATTATAGATTTATTTATATTCACGCTATGCCTCAAATTTGCCGGAAAGTATGGAACGGAAGCGGAACGTAGTATCTTACAATAGATTCCCAAGTTCCCTCTGCCTATCCTGCCATGTGCGGGATACAGCGTGAAGCTGAGTATATTTATAAAAAAAGGATTAGTTTCTGAAGGAGTTCAAAGACTTGGGGTCTCAAGACATGGGACAATGAAGTAATTATGGGTTCGATACAATAAGAGCGATAAATTTATTTCGTTATCTTGACTTGGTCTGAGATTTATTTCTGTCACTTGATGACGTCACACCCGTATTCGGGTAAAACGTCAGAATTGAAGTATGCCCACGTAGGGAATGTGTCTATCCTGCCAAGGTAAAACGAAAGAAAAAAAACTACTTTTTAAAACAAGTTTTTATTACTTGTTATTAAAAACAACTAAAACATTAAAGTCAATGTCTTATATCATTTTTAAAAAATAAATGCATGATGGAGATTTAAACACTGTATTTTAAGACACTACCGTTTCCCACTTTCCGCCGAATTTGAGGCATTACGAGTTGAGTGGTGGAAACCAATGTCGCATTTTATTCTAATTATAAATAAAATAATAATAATACATAATAAATTATATTGCCTTAGTCCGTATCAAATTATTGTCTAAAAATACAAAACAATTCAAGCATCATCACGTACACAAAGCATTCATATATATATCGAGTTTCAACAGTTTATTTTAACGATTTATTATTGTGTATTTTAATTCATCTACAACAAATTAGTCTCAATAAATCTACTACGTATCGTACAATTAGATTAATTTGTGTGGTACTATTATGATTATATAAAACAGTTAGCGATAAAGTGCACTAACTTCGTATTGATGAGTTTAGATGAAACGTATTTAACGTTTTCTAAAAAAAAAAGGTTTTTATAATTTTAATATAAGTTTTTTACAGTGATGTTTTTATAGTTGTAATCAGAAATACAGATGGACCCAGCACAGAACTGTAGACCCGGCGGGTTGTTAGTTCAATCTCGACTCGCAGATGTCGAAAATTTAATATTTTCTTTTCATTACTAAGTAACAACATTCATTACATAGTTACGCCACTCACAGCGCAATGTCGCGAATACGGCGTAAAGTGGGGTACCGAAATGTCTCATTGTGAATGAAATGTCTTAACTCTAGGTTCCCAAGTTTTCACTGCCTGTTTTGCCTACTTTGCCATGCTTGGGATACAGTGCAAAGCTGAAAATAAATGGGCTTTTTAATAGATTTTGAGTAATTTAATGCCGTGTCGTTTTGTTTTCTATATCGTCCTTTCATTCATATAGGACTCTTTTAATAATTTTCGCTATTCTCTTTCTCATCTTCACGCTGTATCCCGCACGAGGCAGGTTAGGCAGAGGGAACCCGGGAACTTAGCGTTAAGACACTCCGTTCCACTTCCGTTCCCCACTTTCCGCCGAATTTAAGGCATTGCGTGTTGAGTAACGGAACTCAACGCCGCGCTTTGCCTTATTACCAGAGCGAAGAAATGAAACATTAATATTTAAATTGCAAATATTAAATATTTCATTTCCTCGACTGGGGATCGAACCCAGAACCTGTCGGTTACAGACACACTCTTGTGCCGCTGCGCCCCGACAGGCCTCCATTTTGTATAAGTAATTTTCGCTATGACTTATACAAAATGGATTGACTATATGATATGATGCATATATTTACACATTATTTATATATGTCCATGGATTTCCTTAAACGTAGCTTATACCAGTTTAGATTGAGTAACTTATATAATATGCCTTTTCTAGCAACCTCATTTGCTTGCACGTGTCATCAATATGCAGTTCCTGTACTATATGAAATATAATCTTTAATATTCATATATTTTATCTACAGAAATAGTGTATTATTTTTACTATGTTTTAAAGTGTCATTCCATACTTAGGACAGAAATGAAAACGAATGGCTTAGTTGGTCAGAGCGCTGGAACGGTTTTGCAGAGGCGCAGGTTCAAATCCTGCTTCGTTCGAAATTATTATACGCTTTTTAAATTTAATTAAATAATGTGATAAAGTAACTTTACGGGCCAAAAAAGTTTTTCCTCGCAGGTCCCTCTCAACAATAACCTGGTTACGGTGGATATCTTGGAGCCACAACATTAACAAAACGCAAATTAGTTGTTATTTCTATTCTTGTTTGGGTTGGTAATCAATTATTTCATGCATCGTCTCTAGTAAGTCACTTTACACGTAATATTTCGACTTAGGGCCATGAGCGCAGTGTTAGTAATTCAAGCCATATTTTTTCATTTACGTATTTATTGTAATTGAAAACAATTATGTCATTGTGTAATTATTTGTTTATTTATTATTTTAAGGAAAAGAACAAGTGCTCTTTTTTTTTTTATTTTTAATATAAATTTAACAATACGTTAATGACTTATTTAAAGAAATTCCTTATGTACAAGGTATAAACGAAATGACCTTCTACGAAAAACCTTATTACTTATTACTTTCTGTAATATAACTCGTTTCCTCTTTTTCTTTTAATGGAAGAGTGAGTGTCGTATAGTAGTCCAAGTCACATTATTTAAATTTAAGCCGGAAGTGACTCTAATATATTTAAAGTACGTACAAACACCTTCGCTCGAGATTTTAGCCAGCTTAATTATATAATAGTCATTTTAAAGTAATGTTGATTTGAATATATAATATAATAGAATTTACTTAACTTATTAAAATTATTTCTGATATTTGCGGATCTTACAATACTTACAATATGTTTTGAAAGCTGAAATAGGTTTCTTTTTGATTGAGTGCTAAATGAAGCAAATTGTTGCGGCGTATTTTTATCAGTGTATATTTGTTAGTATTTTAAAGATATGAGGAAGGAAGGATGAGGCCTGTCGTGCCACAGCGGCACAAACGTGTCACTGTGAACGACGGGTTGTGAATTTGATGAAACGAAAATTTGAGAAAACGAAATATTTAGTATTTTCACATTAAATATTTAATGTTTTCATTTCTTCACTCTGGTTACAAAGCAAAGTGTAGCGTTAAGTTTTGCCACTAGACACGCAATGCCTCAAATTTAGAAAGTGGGAAACGGAAGTAAATCGGAGTGTTTTAACTCTAGGTTCCCAAGTTCCCTCTGCCTACCCTGCCGCGTGCGGGATACAGCGTGAAGCTGAGTAGAAGGAAGCATATAGCTTTTATTAAAATGGAATTACAACGACATTATAGATATTATTATATTTGTTAGGATGTACCTCACTGCATCTGCAGTCAGAGTTATTACCAGTAGACCATGGGGAAGAAACCGCGTTTAAATGCTACTATTTAATAAAGATTTTTTCCATATTATTAATTTTGTAAATTGTTTATTTGTTTTTGTGTAAACAGGTTTCTGTTATACTCGTATTACGATTTTTGAATGTTTTTTTTTTTAATAATTGATTTTACACCAAGGTCTTCCTCACGATGCAAATAGGAAAAGCTTAATTCAAATTTCAATTTTGAATTGACAATCATTAATAATTAATTTTGTGTAATTACCATTAACACAATTATTTTGTTGTATTTTTTATATTCAACATTATATTTTTATCGTCATGGATCTCAAGGTTAATAAGGATCACAGGGTCAACTTATTGTATGCAAAAAAATTACCTGTTACAATGTTGCTAGTTCTCAACCAGCAAATTTTAAGAATTTTGGAGGCTTGTCGTGGCGCAGGCGCAGTTTTGGGTTGTGGAATCGGTCCCCACTCGATTAAAAGATATAATTTATTTTTTTTAAATTAAATATTTTATATTTCCATTTCTTTGCTTCGGTAATAAGGCAAAGCGCGGCGTTTAATTTCGTCGCCTAAACACACAATGCTTCGATGTCGGTTTAAAGTGGGAAACGGAACGGATCGTCTTAACATTGAATTCCCAAGTTCCTTCTGCCTACCCTGCCCTGTGCGGGATACAGCGTAAAGTTAAAAAAAAAAGAAAAAAATATATTTTTACTATTTCTTAAAGTTTTATTTCCACATTAAATTTAATGTTAGTAGATAAAAATAGCGAATTTTAAATATTTTTATAAACATACTCATACATTCATACGCGTACGTTAACACATACAAACACATGCACAAAGTTGAAATTATGCAGAATCACCATACAAATGAAACGCAAACATCAAATTTTAAAAGGTTTTTGAAAAATCTTATCTTAATACTATTAATTATTATTTTGAAACTATCGCAATAGACTCGAGGCCAGGAGAGTATTAAGATAACTTAATATTTAGCTAATTACGAGAAACGACATAGAACGTACTAGATCAAAATAGTGTGTGTGTGTGTGTGTGTGTGTGTGTGTGTGTGTGTGTGTGTTAAAGTGTTATTATTTGTGTTACGTTGAGTTACATTATTTTGTAAAACAATATTTTATATAAAATTATTATTCATAAGTAAAAAAAATATTACCTACACATATTATAAAATAAAAACGTTTTAGTTGGAGAAGAAAAAAATACTTTAATAAAAAAGCTTAAGCTTACTCAGCTTCATGCAGTATCCCGCACATTTCAAAGGGAACTTTGGAAGCTAGTGTTAAGATACTCCCTTCCACTTTCGTTCCCCACTTTCCGCTGAACTTTAGGCATTGCGTGTTGAGTGGCGAGTACCAGAGGGAAGAAATGAAAACAATAAAACTTTAATTGAAAACACTAAATATACTTTTTCGAGAAGAAATCAAACCCAAAATATGACGGTTACAGACACACCTTTATGCCGCTGCACTATTTCAGCCCTCTTAATATTCAAATAGACTTTGTACCTTTACTAATATTATGAGGCTAAGATTTAAAAAAAAAAGAGGCCTCGTGGCACAGTGGCACAAGCGTATAACTGTAACCGACAGGTTCTGGGTTCGCTCCCGGTCGAGGAAATGAAATATTTAATATTTTCAATTTAAATATTTAATGTTTCGTTTCTTCGCTCTGGTAATAAGGGCAAAGCGCGGCGTTGAGTTCCGCCACTCAACACGCAATGCCTCAAATTCGGCGGAAAGTGGGGAACGGAAGTGGAACAGAGTGTCTTAACACTAGGTTCCCGGGTTCCCTCTGCCTACCCTGCCTCGTGCGCATGCACGCCAATGTTGGCTGGATATATCAACTAGTATCAAAGAACAGCAGTAATTTTCACATATATATGTGTACACACAAATACAATGTAAAAATGGTTATTTTTATTGCTTAGGTACCAGTAAAATGGAAACTTTTTATAGCCATTCAATTTAACAATGAATAATATTTTGAAATAATGCCTATTAATGTAGGAATATGTTTTTTGTTACACCGCGTAATCCACTTTAGCAGAGTAGGTGAAAGTAACCTAGTGGCAAAACACTTAATCTTCTAACAAAAGCGAGCATAGAAAAATGATTCTTTTCCTCAAGTAGTAATCGAATCCAGAGCCGTTGTGTCTACAATCGGATGATATACCGCTGCACCACTAAAATCTCTATATCGGTCTTTATATAAGAATAATATTTTTATTTAAAAATCTAACAATCCGCCCCCGGCTTTACCATTTTTGTAGATCTTTCTTTGCAAGAGACAATCGTAAAATTCTCTACTATCATTTCTTCTATTACGTAACGCTTAGCCAGTCATTGTTATATAAGCGCACAAAAGCTGTGGGTTTATTATAATTTCATTCCTATTGAATATGTATAATCACTTTGTCAGTTTGTTTTATATCATGTGTTGATGGAAATAAATATTAATATAGATATTTAAAGTAAAGAACGCCTACGTTGTATAGTCGTGTAGGCCCTAACTTTTTTTTTCTATAAACTTTATATAGAATCAATGTACAAAGCTGTTTAGAATTGGCCTTTTAGGGTATGTTGGTTCATTGATTGACAATAAACGCGGTGATTGGTGATTGACTTAATTTAAAATGTTTTAATAATAATTATTTTTTTTTTTTATTTTTATTTTTTATTTCGAAAATTTCTTATAAAATAGAGGTGTAAGAGCTTTGGTGCAGGCTCTTAATTTACTTGCTAATACTAAATCCCGTTAAGGTAAGATTGTCGTTCGTTTTTTTTTAATAGGACATTGAAAAGGAACGTGTGCGTCATACGAAACGTGTTTACCTATTTTATATTATGTAAATAATTAATAATTCATCAAATGTCTTGCTTATTCTAATTACTGTGGAGCTCCATAAAATACTAATTAGTTAATAATTATCATTAGTAAATGCATTGTTCTATTTAAACTTAATTCGAATATCAATATATATTTTTAGTAACAAATACACAGAGAGATTAATGTTTAGATGTTCTGTTCTAGGGTTTATACTTAAATTACAGGCGGAGTTCAACGCCGGATTCTGTCTAACTAGAACTAGGTAATGAATATATCATTTATCAGAGTGGAGATAGGAACATCACGACATTGTTCCATTGAACCATGAAGGTGTGATGGACGACCGGATCGGATCAGATTTCGGTATAGTGTATATTATCAAGAAACATGTAAAGTAGCTTAGAACGTATATATATATATATATATATATATATATATATATATATATATATATATATATATATATATATATATATATATATATATCACACGATTTGACGCGAAAATAACTTTTTCCTTTTACTCGTCATGGTGAATGCAAAGTATATAAAAATATAAATGTGCAATTGCATAAGTTCTTTCATCACGTGCTAATTATGGTTATATTATGCACTATTTTTCTTTCAGTTGATAGTTACCATAAACTATTGAATTATTGCTGCTATCATATATTTTTTATCGCTGTTTTTATATAGCCGTTATTTATCGGTACTTATAATGTAAATTATTAATAGATTGACTTGACATTGACTACTAGACTACACTAGTTTTGGATGTTCTGTTTTATTTTCTAATAGAGCAAAGAGAAACTTGTGATTAGATTTTTTTAATGTGTGTGTGTCTGTCTAAATTTAGGAATATTGTGAGTATATATAATTTACCTATGCAGTAATAAATATATTAAAAACAAAATCTTCCAATGTGAAAGCTGTGATAAAAATAAATATATATATATAGGTATTAGTTGAAAAGAACTGATAATTTTTAAATAAATGAACATATTTTGTAATATTATGGTTAGGAATACATTAAAGCGGTTTAAATAGAGCAAAGTAAATAAAAATAAACGAGATATTAGTTTAGGTGCTACGATGCCCCATTCAGATACATATGAACATACAGTCAAACTTATCACCTTCTGTTCATTTGGGAGTTCGAAAAAAAAAACTTATTGAATTTGAATTAGTAATGAATACAAAAAAAAATGAGAATTCCAACGCAACTTTGTTAAAAGTATAAGTAAAATATTCAGTAACGGGATAAAAAGCAATATTATGTAATTCAATATTTGTATATTTTATTGCGTATTGTAATGTAAGGTATTTATTGTCTTGCTAAGTGCCTTTCATTTCCGACAGTAGCTAAATTACTTCCATTTGATATAGGGGATCTAAAGTTACAATATATATTGTAATAGTAATATTTCAAAGTTTAGCATTGGTCACTTGCGTTTTGCGTCCACGTGACGTTAAACGCGACAGTTTGTGTTGATGCCGCAATTTGATACGCACATTACCTCAGGTATTCTAAGGAAGAGGGAGACCGGAAATGTCGTAATTGGAACGGAGTGACTTGACACTAGTCACTCAAGTCCCAGTAAAAAAATATATAAAAGCAAGCGTATTACGTATGTATATATTTATTACATATATTAAATAAATGTACTCCAATATAAATCTTTTAGTAAACTTTCCGTTAGTTTTTCTGTTCCTGTTTTTATTAATAAACATGTACATATATACTGTATTGATTAATATTTCAACTAATGAATTGAGCCAAGGTATCCTATTGAATCGATCATTTGAGTATTTTTGAAATTAAATTACTATATGATAGACAGACAAATCTACACACAGACAAGTCTGTCTATGGCCATGAAGGCAGTGTCTATGGCCTCATATAACTGAGCTATTTTTAACGATGCATTAGAAATACTTTTATTTAAATGTGCCTGTAGCGATCGCAAATAAAAAATAAATTATTATTTATAGTGTATTCTCTTTTGTATGTAAAATAGATGACAGATGTCTAATAATAACCTTCTGGCCGTAACAAAGTTGTTTATATTATAATATATGAATGTTCAAATTTGCAGCGCCGTGGTAGAGCGTTTGACTATAAACGCAATGATTGTGGGCTTGATATGGTAGGAAAACAAAGAATGGAGTGTCTAACTAACTGCCTATATAGGAAAAAGGAAACGATAAATAAAACTGTAAATTGTAATGCGTGAAAGTTTTATAATATATATTATTTATGATATTTTCGTATTTGGCGATGTAGGAGAAAACCGAACGTATATATCGTTCATTATATCGTATCGTTCTTCGTTTTTTTTTGAGTTGTTGTTAATCTCTTCCGGTTATAAAGGTGAGAATGAAACATTGAGATACAAATTATTTATTAATTTAGTTTATATTTGTACCTAGTTTACATGTGTGACATAAAATCACTAAACACAACACTTATAACTTACATTTTTTTTATGGAAAAGACGGCAAACGTGCGCGTACGGGTCACCTGATGGTAAGTGATCACCGTCGCCCACGACCCCGAGTAACTCCAGAGGAGCTACAGGAGTGTTGCCGTCCTTTAAGGTGGATTCATTCTCTGTATGAATGCGAAACGCAGTGGCCAAAGCCAATACTTAACGCCGGTTTTAAATGCCGGGGGTGGTAATAATCCGGTCGCGTCTACCCATGCGTGTTGCCATTACTGGCAACGTGACTCTACCTCACGCACTTTAGTCGCCTCTTACGACACCATCAGTACCAGGGTGATCCAATTCTAAGCCGGAATCACACGGCTAAAATTATTGAGGACAGGTGGAAACAATAGGTTTCTATATAATAACTTAGTTAGGTTTAATTTTTATTTATAGAGCCAGTGTGGAAACATTTATTATGCAAAAAATTTAGTCTGATTTTTATCAATAAGGATATATACATATATTTTTATAAATATATATGTTTGTTGTATATATGTTCCGGTCTGATAAAATGCAAAGCGAAATTGGTCTGAGTGTACTATTTATAGACATTATATTAGACAGAATTTAATAAATCTGAATGGAAAATAAACAGCTAATTCTCAATGTAACACAGATTTTATCTTTAATTATTTTTGTAAAGTATAAATTATTCATATCGTTTACTTTTATAAATATTAGAGTTATCTACGTACACACTTTTATGTATGTATATTTAGTTGATATTATCATATTATGGGCGTGGATAGCAAAAGACTGAATATATAACAAACACTAAATTTAATAATAGTATAAAATTAAGACTTGAAATGGAGGACGTTCGATATTCTCTCCTTTTTTTTTACACGTTCTACAGCTTTTAGTTAGTTTTTTAGTTGTTTACCGGGAGAAGGTTATGTGTGTTTCAAAGATGAAGCCTTCTAAGGACTGAGTTCGTCCAATCCAGAGAAATCTTCAAGAGATACATTATAATGTAGAGACGGAACTGACGCGTACAAAACATGTTGCACATTGCAATATGTATGTTATTTTAACAAAAATCTTCGACATAACTGTAATGTACTACATAATATGGTTGAACAAATCAACATAATATAGTGTGTACCGTTTTTATTTTTTTAACCTATTTTTTTCTCATTATTTTAAAGAATTTTACCATTCCTACTCTGTATAAATTCTAACCAAAATTGGTACTCCGCGCCATTTACATAAAAAAGGGACATAAAATGTTTGCTTCAATTATTTATATATAGATATACTTATATATAATAAACTCACATAATAAACTTTACTTCCTATAATTAAATAATAGCGTAGACAACAAAAACCAAAAAGTATAAGACATTTACTCGATAATATCCACAAAAGTATATAAAAGAAACATACTCGTACGTAACGTTACTTGAAATGAAAATATATAAATGTAAAGTGTCTGAACTTTTTGTTTCCATAATAGGGAAGCTGTTTTAGCGTCGTAAAATAATAATGAGCTGTAGTGAAAATATATTTTATCTTCTCTTTTTTGTTACAAATTCAACTTTTAGACAAAAGTTAAATGTGGGTAATATATATAAAGTAATTACGTATTTAAATGTATGTATATTATAACTTTTTATTACATTGACCTATGCCTCGCTATAAACAAAAGAAATAAGTTGTGTCATTGACGGTTATTACATTTTTGTGAAAGGCCCAATAAGTTAAGTTGGTAATAAAATAAAAATAAAAAAATATATTAAAAATGAATGTTCCAATTTATATTTAAAATAAATCAAAGTAAAAAGACACACAATCAAAGATTAATTTAAGTTGCACTTTAAAACGGTTATAGGTTTGAATCATAAATAGATTTTTTTCTACTAATTAAATAATTAGTTTTTTTTACATCAATTATTATTTTGTTACTTAAAAAGTATTGCCTAAATAATATTTATCGACATCAAGAATATCAAGTAAGTCCTCAAACGCGAATCGGACTCGCCCACTGAGAGTTTCGTACCAATTGGGGGATTGTAGATTAAAGAGAAGTATAATTTATTATATTTGACGGGACGGGACGAGATTTTTAACGTTAAATCTATATTTTTAATCTTTTAGTTATATACATTTAAGGTTGATAGTCTCGATATAAATGGTTTTAACGGACGGACAGCGAAACAATGTCATAAAGGAAAAGCTATGGATATGTTACGAAACCCTACAAAGGAACTCTTTTACTTTGTTCCTTAAGTCCAGTCCGTGTTTTCTATGATCGTGTGAATGAAATATCCAGGCCTACATCTCTTCTACTAAAAATAACCTTCTAAAGCAACACAATAGTTTTTGCCAAATTTGTATTTGTATAACATTCACTGCGTAATATAAGCCTTTATTGTACTTGGTGGGCGAACTCGACTCGTACTTGAATGGATTAATTTTTATAAAAGTTTCATAGTTCACAGTATGTTATAATTTTGTGAATATGAGTTTTTTGCCTTTTGTCAAACTAGCAAGATGCACGTGGCTTCGTTACATTTATAGAACAGCAGAACTGCCTTTCCGAGCCGGTGGTAGCTTTATGTACACGATTCCAAAGTGCTATTAATTGCCATTTTAAATGAAGAATATTTTTTATCTCAATTTTCGAATTATTTTATTTTGCTATTATGACAAGCGAATATAAAAAATAAAATATGTAAATATACTAATAAATAATAAATAATATTTCCAGTCACGATCGTTTTCGTTTCGACATGAAAATTACCCTCACTTTAGATATAATTACAGTTAATAATGAATTCAGCTAAGGTTTCATAGATTATTTTCCTGAATATTTAATGCAGTAAGAAAAAACAGATTGTCAGTGTAATGAAAGTAATAATGAACTCTACTTACATAATATTATACTTAGCCTCTTAACTTTAATAACTAATCGTATAGTTAACAATAGAATTGATATTTGAGGAAAAGTTCTAATGACAACCATAATAAGTAAATTTTATCTGTTGTACTCGGATTATTTATTTTTATTCTAATTATAACAAATATTTTACAATTTGTTTTGTTCTATAGTTTGTGGACACTTTTGCTCCGCGTTACTAATTCGAAATTAATAGAATCTATATAACCCTCGGGAAATTAAGGAATATATATATATATATATATATATATATATATATATATATATATATATACATACATACTTCAATTTATGCATGTAAAAATAAATAGAAAAATTAAATAAAAAAAATGGGTTTATTTTTGCACATTTTATTAAAACCTCATAAAATATTATTGTTTTACAATATAATATTTTTATGTTTTATGTTTTCATTTTTGTGCTCGTCGCTATTGCAATTTTTATGCGTATATTTTATTTTCTTATTATTTTTATATAATATATCTTTATATAAGTTATATGTGAATAAAATATTCAAACGCAGCGCATCCCTTGCTGGTTTCTATTACTTTCATTGTACTGATAGTAGCATCGCCTATTTATTTTTTTATTGTTGTGTCCAATTCAGCAAAAGTGAAAGATAAAGTTTCGTTGTCACAATAAAAGTATGGAATGATATATGCACGTACAGTAAAAAGACTAAAAATAATCGACACACTTGTTCTTGATGATATAACAGATTGATTCATTATTGTTAATTAAATTAAAGTCTAAATAACCAGAACTTTTCTTATTTTAACTCGCCATGACTGACGTCAGAAGAGATCACACTCCATCTATACTCTATATCTACATGTAGTATAACCATTATAAAAAAAATGTTGTTTAGTAAATTTACCATAAACTAACAATTATAATAACATTTGTAAAGCAAAAAATAAAAGAGAGTAAAAGTAGAGCAGAGTGAAAATTATGAGGATACCATGTTCGACTCAAAAGAAACGAAATAGATTTTTAAACTTTGTAGTTGATTTGTAATTGATTTGTAATAATATATTATATTAAAGTTTATTTTCTGGCTTTACCTCTATTAACTACACCCGTTTTTGGTTAAATTACAGACATTAACGCTGCGTTTTATCTTAACAGAATAAGTACATTACTCCGAATGATCACTGAGCCCAAAACCTATCCTAACCTAAAATATATATATATATATATATATATATATATATATATATATATATATATATATATATATATATATATATATATATATATATATATACATACAAGTTTTATTTACTTATTACTACTCGTCTACCCTTGTGCATCCCTATGTTTAATTACAATAACAAAAAATTATAACACGGTCTTGATATACTGAGATTGATCATTAATTTTTATATCTAATCCTACTTATTTAAATATAAATGTGAAAATAAAAATTTCGAGGATGGGTGTAAATTAAACCGGGCGAAGCCGCGTGTGGCTTGCTAGTTTGATGTAAACTTATAATGACAAAATTATAAGAAACTGTGAACTATGAAACTTTTATAAAAAATTAATCCGGTCAAGTATGAGTCGAGTTCGCCCACCAAGTACCATAAAGGTATATATAACATGTAAAAATAACTAAGGTTATAAGTTAAAGTAAGTAAATATTTTATCTATTTTATGTCAATGTTTAATATTTTTATATATTTAGCTCACGTTTATTTATAAGATTGAGGATTTTCCTTGGCCAGTGATCTGTTTTAAGTTGATATAAATTTCAAGGTACTTCTTATAATGAGCGCAAGAAATGCTGTTTAATTTTAATCATAAATCTTTTTATTAAATATTATGCTAATTAATGATCTATTAAGGTCGTACGAGTGCAGTAAAAATCACTGCACTGACTTGACTTTTATGCTGCCTTACACCGTTTCGAAGTTTGGACATAATGCTTTGCCATGATGCCATTAGGCAAATATTTGTTGGCCAATGTACAAATTTTGTTTCTCTATATTAAATGGTCAAAAAAAATAAAGATAAATGATTTTTTCCAGCTTCACGCTGTGTCCCGTCAGCAGCATTGCATGTTGAGTGGCTTAACTCAACGCCGCGCTTTGCCTTGTTGCCAGAGCGAAGAAATGAAAACATTAAATATTTTTATTTAATTTGAAAATACTAAATATTTAATTTCCTCGAGTGGAGATCGAACCCACAACCTGTCGGTTTTTACAGTCACATGCCAGTGCCCACGCGCCACGATAGGCCTCTGTTCACCTAGTGTTAAGACACTCCGTTATCCGCTTTCCACCGAATTTAAGGCACTGTGTGTTGAGTAGCGGAACTCAATGTGCACTTTGCTTTACCACAGCAAAGGATTGAATATACCACAGCGCTACGCCAAGCCTTTACAGTTTTGTTTATTTCTAGATTTACATTTTGTTTATATTCGCATGTGTTATTTATTTATATTTGATTTAATTTTAATTTAAATATTCGTATGTCGTACATTTTAATCAATTTGACAACAACAATTTGTACAGTTCTATTCATAATAAATAATTACCATGAATACCCATTACATTTTTTCTTTAGCCTCAAGCTGTATCCCGTACATGGTAATTTAGGCAGAGGAAACTTGGTAAACTAATGTTAAGTTCACTTACCTACTCACTCTATATCCCTAGCTTAACGCTATATCCCTAGCGGGGTAGGCAGAAAGAACGGAAGAACGGCGCTTAACGCTAGGGTCTCGGCATACCTCCTCTAGTGTTAAACTCTGTTCCCATTAAGCCCTCCCGTTCCCCACATTTCGCTTAATTTGAAGCAATGTGTGATGAGTGGCGGAACTCAACGCTGCGCTTCGTCAATATAAATGTGTTAGAATAATTACAACGTGTTAAAGTAATTACAAAAAGTTGTCTTTGTCTGATATGTTATATCAGATATCAAGCAAAGACAACTTTATGGATGATTAACAAAATTAATGACAATGCTCAAAAATAAGAAGGCCAAATATATAACTTGCTTATATATTAATTTAAGACAACGGTTGATTTTTTATTTTAGCTTCCGGAGTACCTACATTCTATGTTCGTTAAATAAGTATGTCGACATCATGTTTTATCATTCATTTCACATTTTATTAGATTTGTCAGGCCCCGGTTACGTGCTTCTTTGACGTTATTTTTGTGTAAGAATTGTTATTAACCAAAAGTATACGTATACTGTCATATGCTAATCTTATTTGTGAAGGCCATGCTAAAAGATTTTACGCTTATATATATATATATATATAAATATATATATATATATATATATATATATATATATATATATATATATATATATATATATATATATATATATATATATATATATATATATATAAATATATATATATATATATATATATATATATATATATATATATATATATATATATATATATATATATATATATATATATATATATATATATAACTAATGTGAAGTTGTTTTTATTTAGAACTAGCGCCCACGGCTTCACCCGCATGAATTACACTATTTTATTTACTAATCTCAAATACTTGTTCTAATAAAATTATCACTTTTATCACAATATTCCTTAAAAACTACGTACATACCTACTCTACACGTTAATGATTTAGATAAATGAATATAACAATTGTAGCAAATTTGTCGAACTCAATATTTTAAATTGACATAACTTTTATATTTATCAATCCATGCAAATGAAACAACTATTAAAAGTTGAAGGAAGGTTGCCAAAATACAATAGTGAAAATTGCATCTAAATATAGTTTGCCGTTTCTGAGATTAGCGCGTACACACTCAGATAATCAGACAAACAGAGGCAAACAAATCAAAATCCCTGTTTTGGGCCGTTTTTACATTAATCAACGTCCCCTATATGATTTCTTTAACATAATATCTTCCACGTGGAAATAATGATTTACGGTTATTATAAATACAGATTATTTTAGCTAAAGACGGTTTTTTCTACAGTGTATTTAAGCATAATTAAGTGTACCGTGGCGTTTTGCATAAACGTAACCACATTGTTACAGTGTTAACGGATATCGGTAATACAATAGGTAGACCTTGAGAATATGTGTCCTCACACGAGGTAAAGGTAAAAACATGTTAGATATGTTATATAAAATACACAAACTTATTTAGTATGCTTATATTATATAACTGATATGTAAGTACCTTATTGACATTCTTGATTACTTGAAGTTAAGAGTTAATGATTTAGTCAAAAATTCATTTATATATTTTAAATATATTAAAGAAGAATAAAATATACGCGGCGCGGCGTTGAGTTCCGTTACTTAACGTGAAATGTTTCTTGAATGTGGTGGATAGTGGGAACGGAAGTGTCACAATGAGAACTGAGTGTTTTAACACTTGTTACCTAGGTTTCCCACTACGTCCAGAATACAGGGTCAAGCTAATAAAGAATAAAATAATAACATTATTATAACAACTTTTTCGTAAGTTTGATTTTATAAGATTTCTTTAACATATCTTCCACGTGGAAATAATGATTTACGGTTATTATAAATACAGATTATTTTAGCTAAAGACGGTTTTTTACAGTATATTTAAGCGTATCAGCATCTTTGCCGTGTGATTCTGGCTTAGAATAGGATCACTCTGGTACTGATTGTGTCGTAAGAGGCGACTAAAGTGCGTGTGGTAGAGTCACTTTGTCAGTAATGGCAACACGCATGGGCAGACTCGACCGGATTATTACCACCCCCGGCATTTAAGACCGGCGTTGAGTAGTGGCTTTGGCCACTGCGTTTCGCATTAGGTAATGCCGGGCCCCGGTGCTCTTCCACCTTAAAGGACGGCAACGCTCCTGTAGCTCCCCTGGAGTTACTCGGGGCCGTGGGCGACGGTGATCACTTAACACCAGGTGACCCGTACGCTCGTTTGCCGTCTTTTCCATAAAAAAAATATAAACTTTTTTTCAATATAGATATATGTAACATTCTAAACAAATTATTTCTTTATTTGTTTGCAACTCACGTATGACAACAATATTTCTTATCTTACACAAATAAACTGGAGATTCTCTATTTAGCGCGAATATTTTTTGTCTTATGTCTTAAAGTTTTACTGAGTAGCTCGATTTTCATTATTGTTTTTTTATTTAGTAGAATATATGCAAAAGGTGGCCGAAAATATTAAAAAAAAATAACTATGTGGTAAGACGACAGGAAGTTGGTAGATTGGTAAAATACAAAAAAAAAACACGTGTCTCGAGACTGATATATTGACTTAACAACTTAATTTTTAAACCTTAATATAAAAACTTTTAATTTTTACTGTTAATATTTGTAGCCGGTTTAACTATTTTTATTATACAACTTTTACTCTACGCATTCACTCAAAAGTAATCCATTACAGGTTCAGACAAACGAAGTTACTTTAAATCCATGATCTCCCTCTTAAAATAGTATTATATAAAAATTTTTACTAAACAATTTGAAACAACAATTGATTCAAAAATATTTATTGATGGCTTTTTTTAAGGATAAAACGGCAAACGAGCGTATGGGTCACCTGATGGTAAGTGATCACCATCGCCCACTGCTCTGTGTTACTCCAGAGGAGCTACACGAGCGTTGCCGGCCTTTAAGGTGGCGGGGCCCGGCATTACCCAATGCGAAACGCAGTGGCCGAAGCTAGTACTTGACGTCGTTTTAAATGCCAGGGGTGGTAATAATCCGGTCGAGTCTGCCCATGCCCAGGCTTGCTCATCGAAATCATTTTAAACAGTAATCAAAAATGTTGTACCCCTTCCACAATTGACTCGAAACTTACTCGGTATCTACTGTTCACTCATAATGCCAAAAATATTTTTAAATATTAATATTCATGTGCTGTTTACGATTAAGTATTAAAACAACGTTCTTGTTATCTTTGTCAATATATATATATATATATATATATATATATATATATATATATATATATATATATATATATATATATATATATATATATATATATATATATATATATATAAACTTTATTTTTAAATTCAAAATAAAATAGTTTGATATATTTACCAACATCCACATACGTATTTGTTACTTTAAGCAAAATAGGAGGTATGTACAGTTCAACACGGAGAAAAATATACCTACAAAAATACTTAAAATCGCTTACTGCGTAACGTTTATACCAAACACTATATATACCAGAACGTGTTATGTCGCGCGACGACTCAATGGTCTAGGTCACGGATTTATAATTAAACGGCTCTATAATTTATTGAAAATAGATGGTAGAAAAAAAGTTGCCATGAGTAAAACAATTGTAAGAGTTATTTATCAATAGGATAACCATAGAAAATAAATATATTAATAACAATAAACAATGATAAATTATGTTAAGTTATAATTACACTATTTTGTTTAGTAATTTCAAATACTTTCTTGTTTTAATACTCTCACTCATTCAGTTTCACAGTAGTAGTAGGCAGAGGGAACTTTTGAACCTAGTGTTAAGACACTCCGTTCCACTTTCGTTCAACACTTTTCACTGAAATTGAGGCATTGCATGTTGAGTGGCGGAACTCAACGCAATAACGTTTGTTATAAGTATAAATTTAACAACTCGAATAGTAAGTGGAGCAGAGTGGGTTCACACTTAGGACATAAATGATTTCTTAAAAAGTCTAAACAATAATAAGGTATCAAACACTTGGCCTTGAGATAAACCATTATGTAAAGTAACATAACCTAACCAGAAATTTTGCGAAAGAGCTAAACGCATGACCTCTCCACTCGTCATGACGTCTCCTGGCCTTCTGAAGAACGTTATTTTTGGAAAAAACTAAATAAATTAAAAATAGTAATATTTTGGATTTCATCAACACTATATACAAAAAAAGATATATCTGTAAGAAAAAAATTGGATTCAAAGTTAAGCCTTTTAATCGATAAAAGTAAAAAAATATGAACTTATTGCGTTTTCTTATTGCGGTTAAAAACGAGCATGGGCGTAGAAGCAGAGGGTATCGAGTGGTCCGTGCCGACACCAGAATTATTTTAACAAAAATATTGCCTTGAGGAAATTAAAAAAAAACTTTTACTCAAAAATACATATACATATTTATACGTAGATATATTTATACTTAAGTTATTCCTTAGATTCTCTGACACACATTATTTCTTTATTGATTATTGGGCAGAGAGTCGGTAACGAGGAATATTAGCACTAGTGTACTTCTGCCCTATCAATTGTGCGGGAATTCTATTAATATTTGCCCTCACCTTCATAGAATAAAATAAGGAGACCATATTATATATTTTTTAAGATTAAATGCTTTCTCAAATTGCATATAAGTTTATACACAGAAGAGTGGAGTTAATATTTCGCATAACAGGGCAGGCAGCAACTTAGTACCTAGTATTAATTACGTTCCCATTCTTGAGTGATTGCGTGTTGAGTGGCGGAACTTAACTCCGCACTTTGTTTCGTTCTGAGAACTTTGAAATAAGACTCTTGAAATAAGTAAATTTATTCATAGGATATTTTATTCTTTGGTTTGTAGCCTTGCTTAGAGGATGTAATTAAGAAGTAAGCCTAAGTTACAAAAAACTTGAAAAACATTTTTAGTCCTACTTAGTATTTACCTATTATCATAGTGATATTATCATTTTATTACTCAATTCGCGGTTTAAGCTTTGCTTTTTATTTTGAAAAATAAAAACAACTAATTTTATTCAGCTACTTTTTTTTCTGTAGATATAATTTATTATATTTAAAAAGTTTTTCTATACAAATTCTTTAAATTTAGGAATGTTTATTTAATAACTTAGATTTCTTACGGAAAGTGGGGAACAGAAGAGGAACGGAGTGTTTTAACGCTAGGTTCCCAAGTTCCCTTTGCCTACCCTGCCATGTGCGGGATACAGCGTGAAGCTGAGTAGTAGTAGTATTTCTTATACTAAACTTAAATTTAAAAAGCGTATAAAAATTTTGAACGAAGCAGCTTAGTTGGTCAGAGCGCTGGAACGGTATTCCAGAGGCGCGGGTTCAAATCCTGCTTCGTTCAAAATTTTTATACGCTTTTAAATTTAAGTTTAGTATTTTCTGTCCTAAGTGTGGATTAACACTTTAAAACATAGTAAAAAAGTATTTCTTATGTAAAAATGTAGTGTTTTAATTTCATGTTCGTTACTAGTGGAGTAATTAGAGTTGTGGTTACAGCTACCAATATGTGGTCAACCCATTAAATGACGTGATAGATCATTGTATGACTATAGCACCTGTTAAAAGTAATATTAGAAAAATAGCAAAAATAACATAATATTTACTAAACTTAAATTTTAAAAAGCGTATAAAAATTTTGAACGAAGCAGGATTTGAAGGGCTCTGACCAACTAAGCCATTCATTCATGAACGTGAATGTAAACGAATGGCTTTGTTGGTCAGAGCGCTGGACCGGCTTTTCCAGAGGCGCGGGTTCAAATCCTGCTTCGTTCAAAATTTTTATACGCCTTTTTTAAAATTTAAGTTTAGTATTTTCTGTCCTAAGTGTGGAATAACACTTTAAAACAAAAAACTTTTGTTTAATTTTTTTATGTCTTATCTTTAGAGCATTAGCATCAGCAGCCTAGCCCTAGCTTTAAGCTAGAATCAGAATCAATATGATTCTGATTCTAGCTTAAAGCGGTTGCTTAAAGCAGAATATAGGTCACCTGAAAATGAAGAAATAAAAGCAATATTTTTTTTCGTTTGACTGCGCGATGTAATGTGAAGGTCAGTCAGTCTATCTATATGTGTTAATATATAGCGTTGTAAAAACCAAACAGGTCGATGGTTTTGATGGTGTTAAATTCGATCTTTACATCTTACCTTGCATATGTCACTGTTACTTTTACGACTATTAAACTATTTCAATAGTGCAGTCATTCATTATTTTAAATTAATTTTCCGACTCAATTTGTTTCTTTCTTAGCCCTGATACTTTTAGCACCTTTAACACACTACTACGTCGAGTGAAAGGAAGCAATAATAGCATCCAATCGTATTCGGGACCACCAAACCCGCTTTCCTTTTAGTTACAGGTCTATGACTCCCATTAATTTAATGTATTATACAGATTTCACTTGTAAAACGTTATTTTGTACAATGCATATTTATTTTAATTATCTCCTTATTAAGTTAAAGGCATTTAGGAAACTTGAAAAGCTTATGTCAAGGCACTTTGTTCCGTTCCCACAATTTAGTGCCGCGCTTTGCCTAATTACCAGAGCAAAGAAATGAAAATATTAGATATTTCACAGACGCAGGCTCACAACAATCTTACAATATAGAATGTATATAAATTAAAAACAAAAAATATTTTTTTTACAAAATACGTAGTTTTACTTTTTAGCTTGAGAGGAGTATCATGAATTCAATTTAATAAAAAAAATTAACTGTCAGTATGATAATTTATCACTTTTGGCCCTGAAATCGCTCTCGGACACACCAAAGTCGCGTGACGTCTTATTGGAAGGTCGCACGCGAACCGCGCCGCGCCCTCATGGTCTTTCATATAGAATGCGATGCGTATTTTTTTAATATTGTTACTTTCTTAAGAAAAAAAATATAATAAAATATTTTTTCTTAGCTATAATAAACATAATTTTCATAAATTTATAATTTTATTTTTCCGTCCTAATTTCAAAATTGGCAGCCCACCGGGAAAGTGTACAAATTATAAAAGTTGATGTATACGGGTATATGCACTCATTTTATATGAAATGAATTACATTTATAATTTAGTTATAGTTATTTATCTGAAATATAAATGTAAAATACCATCGTTTTCGTTTTTTCTTCTTTTACTTTTTTACTTTTTTTTACATATTGCCAAATTACATAATTAGGTTTACGGGGAATATTGCGGAAATTATATAAGATGCCACGGATATCGTAAATTTCTCGTAGATATAAAACGTTTAAATTTATTAACTTATTTACATATTAACTTTATTTTAGAAAACTATAAAATATCTGTAATTCTTCACTACTTGGATTTCACTACTTCGTACCAAATTTCATAATTGTAGTTCCACGGAAAGTAACCTTTATGTTCTCATTTCTATTAATTGACTAGATGCTATATTTTCTTTGGGCTAGGATATTTGATACTTATTTAAGCTTGACAGTTTGGAGAAAGCGATATTTACCTATAGATATTCCGATTTTCCTCCTGATATCTCCGAGAGTATTAAAAACGGAGCGGAACTCTGAAATAAAAAGTTGCTCCAAATACCAATGTATTAAATTTACTTTTAATCATTATTGACTTTGACTTTTACCTCTTAGTGTTCAAAAAAAAAAAAAAAAATATATATATATATATATATATATATATATATATATATATATATATATATATATATATATATATATATATATATATATATATATATATATATATATATATATATATTAAACACTTTAGATATATTTTTAATCAATTTCAATAATGTGGAGCTTATTTTTTTTTTAACAATCAATGTGGATACATCTAGCTTCTTACGAAAGCCGTTTGATGAAACGATTTGCTGTTAGGTTACTGTCAAGGACTTAACCTTTTAAGCATCAGCGTGTGTTATATGAAACTATAGTTAAATATATAGATCGTTTTTATTATATTCTTACGATGATTATTAATTTATAAATTACATTATGTTTTATAATTATTACTATTATCTAATTTGGTCTATTTTCGCAACGACAAATTAATCTAATTTATTTACATACAAACGACATTACGAAACTAATCTAGATAAAATAAAAATGAGCATTGTTTCGATTAATTATTTTATATAATATTTCATCTACACGATCCTGCAAAGAGTTGAAAGCAAAATAGCATTTCTGCAGATGCAAATGTAAAAAAATGTTGAATCCAGTCCATATTTACTTATTTATGCTGTCTGAACAAATATGTGGTTTTATTTTTCTGATTCTGATACTGTTTTATAAATAAACTATATTTTTAAAACATTTTACTCTAGCTCTACTTTTAGTTTTTTTCAAAATTGTGAAAAATATCGATATAATGCTGATGCGGTGAGATAATAACTCAGTTTACGATTAGTCATACGATTTTCATTTGCTACATTTGCAACAAGAAAATGCACGACATTGACTTTGTAACTCAAAACTCAATATCTCGAAAATTAGATGAGGAGTGGAGTGTTTTAAGCCGGAATGTTCAAATCACGCTGCCCGCATGCTGTAGCTTGAAACTAAACAAAACATTCAAAGTGAAATGGCTTATTCATAAATTAGAAAGAAACTCATATATAATAATAAACTTTCAGATAACTAATTAATTTCTGTAATAAGAACATTCTGTCAATAGCTTTACGTTTATTTATATTATTTCTAAGCATTTAGTTAGTAAATTATAATTCAATAAGCAGAAGCGTGTGGTAATTCCCTGTGAAGGATCGATTCAAAGTAAAAATTGTTACGTAAAACACGATCTCCAAAGTATTTACATCCTGAATGAAGACGTGATTATTTTTAGGGTTCCGTACCTTGAAAAAACGAAATTTATAGGAATACTTTGTTGTTGATATTTCTTACAAAACTATTTATCTCGATGAATCACATAAAGCTATCAAGCAATCAATTTATGAACCAGTGACCTGAGTGTATGGTCCCTTGGAAGATGGAATTAAGCTTCTAAATCAGTAAAAAATATATGATTCATCATCATATATGATCAATTAAAAATATATGATTCAGTTTTGCAGGATTTTGTATAAAATTGACCGCTTAATCCTGGGGCCTTACAGTAAAAATAAAGGAAACATGCAAAAAGTGATCATTTATAAGTTTTTCGTACAAGCTCGCTAACTAAAGTTTGTCCGCAAGTTTGTTTGCAATTATCAGATGCACTTCCCGCTGACCCTCAATAGTCATGTTCAACTCACACTTGACTGATTTTTTATTTGTATTCCACAATATCACGATGCCAAAAGGATCATCGTAAGATATTCGCCCTAATGTTGAATGTAATAGAAATATGTTTGGGTGTATTGTCTTTTGTAAAGTTATATATATATATATATATATATATATATATATATATATATATATATATATATATATATATATATATATATATATTTATATATAATAATAATGTATATATATTTATGAATAAACGAAAAATTGTCGATAAGCGCGATTTTAGTCTTCAGACCTCATGGTACTTAAAGTGAAATGGAAATTTTCTTATATTAGGTACTATACCATATAACTGTTACTGAATTTATTATATATAGTGTAAGTCTACAGAATTCGTCAAATCATTGTTTATTTTTTAATTTTGTTCAATTTTTTTTAAGAAACTTGTACTTAGCGGTAAGCCCGATGCCTTATTTGTGATGACATCACCGTGCACGTAGAACGTGTCTTATAAAACTATGATTTTTAGAAGAATAAAGTATTTTTTCACTTCGAAGTCAGTAAATTTTTCATCTCGTAGAATGACTTGGCTATAATGTGACTTTTTAAAGATCGATTCTATTTCGAAATTCGAGGAAAAAAAAGCCCCGTTAGATAAAGTGCGACATCATACTCCGTAAGCGCTACTTAATTGTAGAAGGTGATTTTTACACTTATCTCCTTGGGGAAATAAGCTATATTTCGGCAGTAAGTGAGAACGGAAGTATCTTAAAAGAAAGTGTACAAGCACTAGGTTCCTAAATTCTCTCTTCCTTCTACGTACGGGGATAATTTGAAAATAAAAAAAAAATAATTACCATAACATTTCATAGTAATGTGCTATGAAACCCTGTTAATATCATAAGCTAACGATAAAAAAGGCATTATTTAATCATATGTTAAATGGTCCTAAGCCGTGTTATTTAAAAATAAATCATAGATGTTTTTTTCTAAAGTTGAGTGACATTTTTATCAATTTTATTTTACTTGGTTAATTTCGATGATTCTTGTTAATTATATCATAAATAATATCTAATTAAAATGAATATTATTATACATATATTAATATTATTATTAATATACTCTTTCTGTTTTTCTAAACTGATTTTTATCTATTTCTTTAAAGATAAAAACGATGGATCCCGGAAGCTTTAATTGACTTTACTGTAAATTAAATTTTGAAAAGAGCAACTTTTGAATTTTTTGTTGGCTCTTCACAGCAGGTCTTCCTTCCGAGCCGGCCCGGTAGTTGCTTGCGATAGCGAGCTTCCTGACACTATGTACATATATTTTCAGATTCATGCTGTATCCCGTACATGGCAGGGTATTAAGAACCTCTGTAACTTTTCCCACTTTCCGCCGAATTTGAGAAATTCAATGAAGAAATTTAACGCCACAATTGCGAGGAAAGTCAATATAAAATATTTAATTTAATTTAAAAATATTAAATATTTTATTTCTTCGAGTGGGGATGAACCCACAACCTGTTGTGTACAGTAACATACGCTTGTTTTCCTGCACGACTACAGACTACATATATAGTAAGTATATAAAAAAAATATGTAGTAACTAAAATAAAAAAAAATATGCTTGAAATCTCTTGGTTGAAGAAGGGAAAACTGGTTTAATACCTATGGGTCGATTGATTGAGGTGACTTTGTTTTAAGATAACTCATGTCACAGTGCCTCGCTATTCAAATAATATTTATGTATATTCATTAAGAAACCTGTTCTATAAAGTTTTAATAAGACGGCTACGAAAATTATATATTTTTTTTTTTGCAAACATCTTAGATATGTTGGCTCTTCCCCCACGGTATAACAAAGACACGTGAATAATTTTAACAATTTAGTGTATTTTTTTGTATTTTAGGATCATTAATAAGTATAAGAAAAACTTATTATATTATTATCATTTTACTTGTGGCTTAGCAAAAACCCAACAAAAAAAAAAAAATCGATAACATCTTTATTAACATATTTAAATAATGATATGTTTAATTTAATGAATGCAAAAGCAGGTTAAATAATGACTCAAAAGTCACAAGTCTTTCGATGAATTATATTTTTTTTTTGTAAAAAAATAAATAAATAATAGCAGTTTCACGTTTTTTCTCATTTGGGGCCCGTAAAATATTAGGTAAACGTGGTAAAGCGCGGCGTTGAGTTCGGGCACTGAGAATGTCTAAATTGGAACGGAGTGTCATAAGGTTCTTTTTCATATCATACCGTTAAGCTACCGTTTCTCCCCGAATAACAGTATTACGTTATATTAATGGATTAAGTTATATTATTTACAAGATTTTGATGATTCAACAGAAATAATAAAAAAAAATACTAACTAAACAAACATCAAAGATTAATTTTGTGATCATTAACGAATTCAAATACAAAAAGTAATCCTGTTTTCCTATACAGACCAGCTTATACTTTATAAATGCTATTATTATATACGAATGTAATTTTGTTTTTGTAGCGACTTTATCGTCTGTAAAAAAAAATATTAGGAAAATATGTAGTTTTAACACAATAACATTTGGGTAATTTTGAGTTAACTGTAGAATAGAATTATATGGATGGTTGCCTTAGAGAAAATAATAAAAAATACGTCTAATTTTGGCCATCCAGAACTGTAAAATTTTATTCTTATAAAAGTTCCTTCAGACAGATATACGTACATATCGCATCTACGATATTATGATATCGTCATAATTGATCTCATAATTATTATTTAAATTACACGTTATTGTAAGAACAACGTATTATTATGAATTCTTATTTTATAACCCGCGCAGTTCTAGCTATAATTGAACGTGCATACGGTGACTTTAACCCGTTTGGAGTTCCAATGAAAATATTACAGGAAAATTCAGTCGACAGTCTACATAGAAATTAAGAAAATTTAGATGTAATATGTTTTATTCTTTTTTAACCCACGGCATAAACATCTATATCATATGCAAATCCTTTTTTTCAGAGATTCTAGTGGCAAGGATTTTTAATATTTTTGTTTATAATGTAATATTCCTCATTACGGAAAATAGTTTCTATACCTGTGTAAAAATATGTATATAAAGATGTAATCGAGAAAGGGACGTATTTAAAATAGTAAAAATATAATTAATAAATTTTATTAGTGAAGGAAATCCACGTGTAATTGGCCATACTCAAACGCGAGCAAAACAAATGACGTCGCATCTTACGTATGTACCTACCGAAAAATGTTTGTTCCAATGTCATGGCCGTTCACTTTGATGTATTGAATAAGTATATATTCATCTTTGCGAAAACCAGATTCAATTCATCTTGAAATATTTAATAGTTAACAAATTAATTATATAAAAAAATATAAAATAGATTAATTTTAGCGTCAATTACAATAATATCTTCTCTAATTGTAATAGAATTCTCCGTAATTTCTTAATGATGAAAAACGATAAATGACAATTTGGATAAATTAACATTCTTGTGAAGAAGAGATATGAAATACATAAAAATCCATATGCTATTAATGATCAGATTAGTTAGAATATTATTAGGATTTCTTAAAACTCTGTTTATATTATAAATTTTACTGTTATTTGTTTAATTATTAACTGCATATACATCACGGTAGAATGTGGAGCTCGGATTGTGTGAGGCTGATGAGCAAAGATCCAGGGATCAAAATTGAAAATTGATTGTAAACACTCAAAAAATTATCAAAAGCGAATGTTTATGTTGTTTTTTATAAAGTAAATAAGGACCTTTAAAGTCACCTTAAGTTTAGTTATTTTTCTTATTTTAATATAATATTTTCAATTGAAATGCCTCAAAGACGTCGTTAAAGTCTTATACCCATCATGCTCACATAGGTGGATGCACAGAATGGTGGAATTGTGGTTAAAATTAAAGGAGTATTTATTCTTTTTTCGAATATGAGGTTAATGCTGTTAGCCCTATTAGCCTTTATACTCACCATGAGTAGATAGGGAAAAGAGGAATTCAGTCCATGAGAAATTGCAAGTATTACGGTGCTGCTTCAAAGGATGTTGACGGCGGGAGGCGTCCTGTGGGTCGAACGTAAGTTTGCGCCTACATCTCCATTGTGAATCAATAAAATGATTTTTTAAAATACTACACCTACTGATATTAATGGTGTAGTTATATAATAGAACGATAGGTATTTAAAATGACAATTTACCTATTGTTTATATTAACTTATAAATATGATAAAGCAGATCTTAGATAGATAAGATCTATTGCTATGTTAAATTTTATATAAGGACAGCGAAGAAAAAGATGCCATTACTTAATAGCCTAAATTATGAAGTTATTATTCTACAATCAGGTTTTTAAATACATTATTAACACATTTATTATCAAGTTTGGCTGGAACTAAAGTAATATATTTTTTTATGAAATCAAATTAAATGTGGAACGATGTGTATTAACATTAGGTGCATGTTTTATAATATATCATATATATTTGTATTCTCATCATTAATTAATTTGTTAGTCATTGTGACTGCAACCGACAGGTTGTGGGTTCGATCGCCATTCAAGGAAATGAAATATTTAATGTTTTCATTTCTTCGTTCAGGTCACAAGGCAAAGGGCGGCGTTGAGTTCCGCCAGTCAACACGCAATGCCTCAAATTCGGCGAAAAGTGGGGAATGGAAGTGGAACGAAGTGTCTTAACACTAGAAACACAAGTTCCTTCTACCTACCCTGCCATGTGCGGGATACAGCGTGGAGCTGAGTAGGTACAACGTGAAGCAGAGTATCATTAATTAATACAGAGGAAATAGAATTCAAAAATTTAAACAATTTGGGAATTTTAATTTGTTAGATTTATACATTGTTTTTAGTTCAAGAAGCTTCTATCTTAAATGAGATTGTAGCCATAAATTCTAGTTCATAATACAATCTACACGGAAGTGGCCCTAAAGAGATAGGCGTGTCATAATAATATAACGCGTTCATAATAACATGTAGATAATTTATTTCATAAATACTATTGACAAAACTTAAAATCTACAATTAAATACATTTTATCCTGACCGAATTTTGTATAAAAGGCAAAATAAAAATATTGCCTAAATTATGTACATTCATGAATTTTAATATATGAAAACTGTCAAACATTCCGTTCAAAACAGTATGTATAATATTCATTTTAGAAAAACAGTTAAAAGCGAAGCGGCGGTGAAATTGATTTGATAATTGAATAGACTGCGTAAAATAATATTGCTCAAATTTGCATTAATTTCCATATACGAGTGCTGTAGTCACCGCGATGTATTATGTACAGATATTGAATGTATGAACTGTGGAGAAAGTAACGAGTTTGTCTAGCATCTAGCTTAGGTAGGTAGATGAAGGTAGAAAATATTGACAGCATCGATCGATTATAGAAGAGGTATGAAGATGAAAGTAATGTTAAATACTATGGAGGTATATGTTCCATGGAGCTTAGAAGAAATTAAGCTTCCAAGTTAATGAAACACTTTCCATGGACCTAGAATCATGAAATGTAAAGAAGAAGTGAGAACTTATACTAGGAATAAAGCAAGAATCTGAAAAATTAAGTGGAAATTTATATATATATGTATTTTTATCCACAGTCCTGAGAATCCTCTGGAAGAAAATCCAACTTGTTCTTATCCCGTTTTTGTTTAAATAATTATAAATAAAATGAACAATCTAAGATACACAAAATCTTCACGTAATTATTACTAACTGAACGCTCAAAACGTTTAACCAAATGTTTAAAACTATTTTGTTTTAAAATATTCTTACGATAAAAATTTTCCAACGGCCACAGGAGGAAGAAAAAAACATGATAAGTATGTTTATTTATAAACTCGTTATTAGTGATTTTGGTAATAGCAATTTGAAATGTAGGCACCTGTGTTACAAGTTCAGGCACACAAAAACTCATAAATTATATTATTATTAATTTTTTTTAAGTGTCGCTCTGCGATTAATATTTGATATAAAAAGTGTCTCAAAGCCGCTAATGATGATTTCGCAACTATAAATTTACTAATGTTTCCCTCTTGTATTAAAACAGTTTTTTGTTAATTTGTGGCAAAACATGCAAAAATGCTTTGCAAAAATTTTCGACATTTATATCTTAACAATCTACAATAACGGTGAAAGTATTTTGAGATAATGCTCCCTTAAGATTTCTAATACTATAGTTCCTATAACGCTGGCTAAGCCTTATCAAAAAATATATTTTCTAACTTTTAGCTGTGATTGTTTTCTTATATTGTAAATTAAGTCAATAAATACATGTTCACATGAAAAGACGTTTATAACATACAACTCTAAACTAAAAGTTCAATTGCATTGCTAATAAAAATAAAAAGTTATTAATATAATATTTACCAATTAACACTTAAAATGTACATTTTTTTAAATAAAAGAATTTTTAAAAAATTAAATGTTTTTAAATAGTTTTTAAGTTAAATTAAATTGGACTTACCTATGTTTAATATTAGAAAAACACACCACAGTATGAAAATCTTCATGTTTGTACAATATTTAACTTATTTACAATATGGAAGTGGTAAAGATCTCGCCACTACTGCCTTAGCAAACGAATTACGGCTATTTAAGAAAGGCGCGAGGCGCAGAGACATCCATAAAAAATATATTTTATATAAAGTTAGGAATCGTACACGTACAGTATATGATACGTATATAATTTATTAGCACTATGTAAAAAAAAACATACATATTTATTTAATTTAAACAATATTATTAAAAAAAATATTAAATATTTAAAATTTAAAAAATAAATAAATAAACAAAAACTAAATTTATAACATCACGACAGAAAAAATATCTTTAAATTGAAAAAAAAAAAAAAAAAAAATCAAAATAATTACATAATGAACATAAGGAACTGCGCGAGTAAATAACGATAGTTGGATAACGCTTCATTACACGGACTAAGTATATAGGAATGATTAGTATTATGAGTACTATGACACGATAATCTACGTAATAATGATGTTTTGAAATATACTAATTAATTATTCAGAATTTAAATAAAGACATAGCTTTGAGGTCTATTTGGGTACGTGATAGGTTGTGGATTCCATGCATACTTGAGAAAATGAATATTTATAATTTCCTCGAGACAAAATCGCGATTTTACTAAATTTAAATTTTTAAATTTAAGTTTAGTAAAATCGCGGAGTTAAGTTTCACCATTTAATACGTAACTCCTCAATCTGACGGTAAATGGCGAGATAAACCAAAAAAAATATTGCCATAATATATTACTATAATGTACTTCTTAGTCATCTTCTATTTCTGTTTTATATTAATCATCTGCCTTTTTATGTGAAGCATGAAGAAGTAAATATTTTTTTTATACTAAGCACACGGCTCACCTGATGGTAAGTGTTTACTGTAGCCTATGGACGCTTGCAACGCCAGGGGCATATCATACGCCTTGCCGACCCTTTAGAAACCTATATATTCCCTCCCCTCTTGAAGAACCCAGGAGCTCACAGGAAAAAACGTTGGCAAAAAGTTCATTCCATAACTGGATGGTGCGTGGGACGAAATTCCTCTAAAATGGAACTGTGCGGGACCATTGTAGCTCCAACGTTTGATCGTGAACTCCCTGTCGATGGCGCGCGGTGCGATGATAAAAAGTGGCCGTTGGCACCATGTCGAACAATTCCTCGGAACACGACCCATTATACATTATTAAATAATGCATTGCATGCATCTCTCTTGTATTTTTATAATAATATTTATGGGATTAAATATTACATTATTTACATCATACATTTAGCAAATGTGGGGAATTCTCAATATGACAGCAAGCAAAGAAATCAATTAGCAATTTTCTGAGGTGTGATGATTTCACACATCAGTTGAATGAACGCCATAACTAAAGAACTGAACTGAACTTCAGATGTCTTAATCTCATCTGGATATATGGCGAATAAATTGAGCTCAGCCGCGTCGTCCGTCGTTCGTCACTGTAAAAACAATGCTAACAAGTACAGCTTATTATATTGTTCAAGAATATTTGGACAATACAATGCTTGGAATTAATATGTACTGAACATCACCATTTTATGGATATTACAAAAACTGCTGAGTTTCTTGCCTTCTCAATGCCACACTACAGTACTACTTCCACTCCACTCCACACTCCACTCCGTTCCCCACTTTCCGCTTAATTTGAAGTATTGCGTGTTCAGTGGCGGCCATCCTGCGGCCTGTATTTTATTTTGAACATGAATTCAAAGGAGCTTCCAATATTCTATTATATATTGGAAGCTCCTTTGAATTTTTTGTATCTGTTTGCTTGAGTGCATTATTCTGGAACAAGTAAGATATATTCGAAAAATTATTTCTAAAATTATTTCAGAAACTTGAAGCTGCTAAAATAGCTATAATATTTATATATTATATATCTATTTATATAGATAAATAGTACCTTCGTCGACTTGGATCATCAACACCAATTCGCTAAGGTTGTTTTTTTTTTATGGAAAAGACGGCAAACGAGCGTACGGGTCACTTGATGGTAAGTAATCACCGTCACCCACGGCCCCAAGTAACTCCAGAGGAGCTACAGGAGCGTTGCCGTCCTTTAAATTGGAAGGGCACCGGGGCCCGGCATTACCTAATGCGAAACGCAGTGGCCAAAGCCACTACTTAACGCCGGTCTTAAATGCCGGGGGTGGTAATAATCCGGTCGAGTCTGCCCATACGTGTTGCCATTACTGGCAACGTGACTCTACCACACGCACTTTAGTCGCCTCTTACGACACCATCAGTACCAGGGTGATGCTATTCTAAGCCAGAATCACACGGCTGAAAATCGTTAATGGTCATTCCCAATTCTATAATCTTTTATATAACGTTTTCCTTTTCTGTTTGCACATGGAGATGGCACTCAGTCTAGTGGATTTCTATGGGTTTTGGCTAGCTCTTATTGACAATTTATGATGGCTGTCATGAGCTATAAGCCAATAAATAAGCTAACATAGTATTTTTGGACGAGGTTTGATATGTTAAAAAGAGTAGTTAGTTGATGTTTCGCATTAGTATTTAGTGTTTTGCACTACATACTAGTCTGGAATTCTAGTCTAGTCTGGATTCAAGTTTCGTCCACGATTTATATTCGTCTCCTTACTCCTGAGGTCCACTGCTATTCGTTTGTTATAGATGCTATCAGATTGATTATATGTTATGTGGCTCTTAATGCCTTCAGATGCTTGTGTAATGTTTGAATTTTGATTGGTATGTGCCGTCTTAAGTATTCGTTATTCTAGAAGTATCTCAATACTAATTATATGCTCCTGGGACTTTAACTTTTTATTAATTTATCGTCCCTTTATACAAAGCCATATCTCTTAAATCTCTTAATGTAAGTCATTATGTGGGGGGGACGTAGGTGGTGATCTTAGGTTTTTTCTGTCGTATATGTTTTTTTTTCTTTTTTCCTTAGCATACCATCAAAAAAAGCTTTATGATCTCACAGATTCCAAGGTTAACTTAAATTATCTTCCTTGCGATTACTGTGTTGTCTAGAATTTCCAGGGTTTCAGATTTTTCTGTCTGCTATACTCTTTCTTTTTGAATGATTCTCGATTTGAGTGAGTGTGAAGTGAGTTAGTTATTCTTTTTGCTGCTATCCCACTGCCATCTCTTTGCATAGCTATCAAAAATATATAAATTCTAACTATCATAGGGCTTATTATTTTAAAGCCATCATAAAATGTGAAAACTAGTCTTATATGTATAAAAACTTGACGTTCTAAAGGTAATAATATTATTTTCTCATTTGTATGTGTAATTTGAAAAGTATTTAATATCAAAATATGATTGCGTAACTGCATATAGATATCATTTCCATCATAAGAACACGTTTTAAATAATAAATAGTATTCAATTAATAATATAATTTATAATTGACACTATAATAATATGTTTCTTGAACACAATGTTATATTTATGAGTGTTAAGTTACGTAACATGTTTGTAGAATGAATAAAAACAAATTTATAAAGCAAGTAAAAGAAGAAATAACATTTACTCTACAATTAATACGAGTAGAAGTGGTAAATTGTCAGATTCATATACCAAGGCCACAGGCTTTCTTTTAATTTAAAACACTTTCTTCTTTCTTTGTTTTTTGGCCTTTAATAAAAAATATCTTTTATTTTTAAATTTACATATAATTTTATAATGATAACATTTCTGTACATTAAATTATACAATGGTATAGTTTGAACGTAGCTAATTTAAGTACATGATTTATCGTGACTACACTACAATATTAACACTAGGTACTAACAAGAACTGTTTCATTTTATGTCGATCATCGATAAATTGACTTCTAAGAAAAACAATGTAGTTTTCGAAGTTCCTGATTTTAGCTCGTTCAACTAAATAAACTTTTTAGCTTTACAATAATAAGATAAGAGAAGAGTAAGGTAAGAGTTGAGATTCTGCTTCGTTCATTCTAAAATGTTCAATCCGTAAAATGGAAAAGAAATAAATAAGAAAAAAATAACACTGCTAGTCTGAACGTACATCATCAAAATCGTATAGAGCCGGTTTTGTTGTGTTAATGTTAGAAAAAATGTATTATCAGCGTATTCTTGATAATAGCGTAGCATAGAATAATAATAGTTGATAAACGAGAGAGGCGACTGTGATAAGGCAAAGTCGGTCAAGTCCGTAATTTATACTTCGTTGTAATTTATTCCACCATCGGCCAATAGTTGTTTTCTAATATTTGCACTAAGAATTCCTATTGAAAAAAAAAAATAATAAACAATCTTGTACAAACCTTTCTACAAATTTAATTTAATCATCATGATAATAAAACCAATAAGTAAAAGGTATATTAGCTAGGGTAGTAAGTTGTCTCATAGATTTTGAAAACAAGAGGCAGCTTAAAAATATAGTTCGGAATTCCAAGATCACCATATCAATCCAATAAGATTCATAAAATAGACTGTTTAAAATAAATGATTAATTTAGTAGTGATTTATTTAGGTGGTTCGTGTAATAAAGACATTATTGAGGTCACAAAATATATGCGAATGATTATAATTAGTATCTAAGTACAATTTGGAGATGAGAAAAGGCAAACATTAAAAGAAGTACAATTTATATATTTTAAATTGTTTTCTTTTATCTGGGTATGAATATAATGATTTTCTACGTGAAAATGGAAACCATAGCTATTGCTTATACAATCAAATAAAAAAAAAATAAAATAAATTAATAATAAATAGTTTTACTGTACCACGATGACTTTGATGGCAAGCTGTCGAAGGTAAGGAAGCATTTGAAATCGTAGATCAACATTATAATAGTTTTTGTCTCGCTCCAGTAAAGATAGATAGGGTATTGAGTGTCAGTACTCATCAAGTGTATCATCAACTACATTGAAAGTGTGTGTACACGGATGGTCTTGACACGTACTCATATTATAACTTAATTGCGCATATATATATATATATATATATATATATATATATATATATATATATATATATATATATATATATATATATATATATATATATATATATATATATATATATATATATATATATTGTACAATTCGAACTCTAAAGGTGGGTTTTTGGGGTTGATAGATTGTATAAAACTTTTTTGAGTCTCAATTTTTGAGATGTTCTTTCTTACACTAACCCTAATACGGGACTTTTTGAAATTCAATTCCTAAATCATTGTTTTCCGGATCATTCCTTGTATATATGTATAATAGAACCCAAAAGTACTTATAATATTAGTAAATAAGTAATTGTGTAGTTTAACCGGCCGAAGTAGCGAGTCGCGTCACTAGTTATATAAGCTTGCACGTGGTTTACATCATTGCTTTATTATTATTGCGTTTTACGTTTTATAGGGTTCAGTATCCAAAGGAAACTGGACGCTATAACTAAGACTTCGCTCAAATTATAAACATGATTTTCTACAGATAATGTTAAACATTATTATTATTAGTGTTGTTTTTATTTTAGATTGACAGTTAGCCCTAATGTAGCAGAATGAAGGGAGAGAACCGAGCGTTTGACACTCCATATTTGACTTTATGCTATTTTATAAGAGGTACCGTACCGTTTGGCGCTCCGTTCTCTCTGCCTACCCCGCTAGGGATATAGCGTGAAGCTAAGTAAGTAAGTAAGTATAAGAGGTACTTATAGATGCTTTACGCTGCATTCCACCTATAGCCGGGTAGGCAAAATAGTGGCTTTGGAAAAATAGTGTAAAGACACTCCATTCTCGATAATATACTTTTTCTCCCACTTGGCGCCTAAACTGACGTAAACATCGTGTTATAACAAAACTTAACGAACTTTGTCAGAGCGAGGAAAAAAAAATATATTTAATTTTTTCAAGTAGGAATTGACAATTGAAACCTACAACCTGTTATATTTACAATCACACGATACTGTCCCAACGCCACGATATGCCTCTAATAAGTAAATATATAATAAATAAATACACTGACAAATAAACAAAAAATTACATTATTCTTAAAATAATTCCACCCAGTTGAAATCGAAGTTTTCAACTATAACGTTCAAGTGTTCAAGAGCATTATTTAAATCTATTTTTTTTTCCCTAACAATTAATAAAGGCCTCTACCGTTACAACTTTCACTGTATTTCTATGTAATAAAAATAAAATACTGTGTACTAATTTCAATTACTTTATGTATATAAATCATATTGATATAAGAAAAAAAAAATAAAAAAAATAATGGTGATATTTGTGGTATAGTAATTTGTTTTCGACTTAATGCTCTGTAAGTCTTACGTTCCTACATACAGAACCGTATGAGTTCAAACCTTCATAAGAACATTTCCGTTGCCTACTTTTATTCAAAATCTTGAGGCATCCCTTGGCATTTAAGATGGTGGTGTGCTTTGTTAAAAGAGCAATGTAATAAAAATATTAAATACTTTATATCCCCTAAGTGAGAATTGAACCAGCAACCGGCGAATTTACTTGTAAAATTAGTATTGTAATTTCTGATAGACCTACTTATTTATATAAGATATATAATATAAGTTCACCAGTGTGAAAATAAATGTATGCTAAACATGCTTAGCCTTACAACGAATACATTAGCAAAGGAGTCTCTATATTAACATTATCTCTAATTATATACATGATATATATTTATATACTGTATAGGCATATACAATTAGGTTAATGTGTTTGAGACGAGGACTGCTACAAATTTTACTTAATTGGGGTTATTTTAAGTCATTAACATAGTTATATCTTATATTTTTGAAGACTTTCTTTAAATTTATTACGGCCTAAAAGTGTTATCGGTGTAATACTTTTGTCATATTAATGAAGTGGTGGTAGCTCACTTTGTGCTGCGCTACAATATTTCACTTCTAATTTTAAATATTTGCTATAAAACTTTGATTATTTTACTTTTTTAAAACAACTGCATGCTAACTTTACGCACATGGCATAGCAGACGAAACTTGGGAACCTTATTAATTAATATCCGTTAAGACTCTTTTGATCCCAATGTTTTGCTTTTTTTATCTATATACTTTATCTTAGCCTGATAAAGAACGGAATCAATGATTTTATCTATACTTCCTCTGTCATCTTACCTCTTGCCATGCTCCGGTAGATCTTAATTTTGTTGTGATATTTCTTGTGACTATCCATGTTTAGGTCTATCGAGGTCACACACTACCACTCTCATCACACGTATTTAAATATATTTTTTACCATTTTTTCAAATCACTTGAATACATTCTTCTGATTTTACTTAGAACTGATAAAATTATTTCCGAAACCCGTGCAACTCGTATTGAAAGATAAAATTGAATCACTATTGGAGAACATGTACAGACAACATGAACGTAATGGAAGTCACGTCACTCTCTTACTGGCCATACTGAGATGCACTTACGCTTAATATATGTTACGAACGAATTTCCTTTCAGTATATAAAATAAAAATACTTTATATATAGTTTTCCATTTTTACTGTAGTTATTATTTATTCAATTAGTCCGTAATGGAGTATTATATTTTAGTTGGTTAACTTTAGCTCAAAAATAAATGTTTTATAGCTAGTACAGTAACGTAATAATTATTATAGATACTAAAAGGACAGGAAATTGTGTAGTTCCTTGTTATCATAACGATATTTCAAGCGACGGAACAAACAATAGACTAAAAGCTTATAACATTATACGATAAAATATAATGGTTATGAAATATACAATATAATTTATGTAAAAAAGAGGTATATCACGTGGCGCGGGGGAAGAAGCCGAGCCGCTGTAATTGCAACAGGCCGTGGGGTTCAGTTCAGTTCCCGCCCGGAAACAAAATATTTAATATTGTCCTATACCTGAAAAAAGTGAAAGTCCTCTGAAAGTGAGCATATATATATATATATATATATATATATATATATATATATATATATATATATATATATATATATATATATAAGTGAAGATTTGCATACAACAAGTATTGATGTACATTTTCAGTTGCATTTAATGGTTATTATACCGTTTCAATATTTTACTTAAATTCTAATTTGCTTAAAAAATCATAAATTGTAAATATTTTAATATGAAAAAGAACTTGAAGAATAAAATAATATCAAAAAAGCTATTATCTGATTTACATAAAATGAGCAAATGTAATCGAGTTTTCTCAGAGGAAATCCATCCATCCATTTTTAGAATGATCTCACATTTTATCCCATTTAAAAGAGATTTTCCGGTTTTCATTTTCGTCTAAATGGACCGTACTAGTAATATATTCCTGACGTCTGTACTAGGTCCGTCTTCCAAGAAATTTACTTAAAATGAAAAATTTCACTTTGTATACGTATTTTTGTTATAAAACGACGGAGCGTTTCGCATGTTGAACGGGTAATTGAATAAATCTTTGAATGTGATTGCAATACACATGTTATTGAGCTCGAGATTAGAATATTCTGGAACGTTAAGAGCCATGCAAAAAGAGTGATTTGTTTTTTCTAATTTTCCAGTGTCATTGACATATAAGACACTTTTTCTTGACACGTGCATTTATAACACCAATAAACATTCATAAAAGTAGTTTTTATATATACAGTGAACGTTACCAGTAAATAGCTAAGCATTATTGCTCCAAATAACGTTCAACTTTAACACATTTCAATATAGAAGTCTACATTTTAAAAGCTGAAAGCTGCAAAATATGTGAGAGGAGAAAAATTGCAATATTCCATTCCTTCCATAAGTTATTGGCGAGACCTTACGAGTGCGTTCCTTTAATATGGCTTGCTATTCAATGACTCTAATACGAAGTGATTTTATTTTTGCTATAACTGAACGTCTACTTAGAAGAAATAAGTCAAGTAAATAACGTTATGATGTAAAATTATTACTTTTAATTGTTCTATACCGCGGCTTCGCCCGCTTCATTTTCATTTTTTATTTACTTATCTTAATTACTTTCTTGTTCTGAAAAAGTAATCACTTTTAAAACAATATCTACACATTACAAAGTAAAATTTCAGCCAAATAGATTGCAATTTTGTATTTCAAATTGTTGTTATGTTGATTGTATTTTTACTTTTAAAATTATTTAAGGAAATCAAACACTAAATGTTAAAGAAAAGTTGCCAAAATATAATGGTGAATTTTATTTATAATTGATAAGCCATTTCTGAGATTAGAACAAATATACAGATAAACAGACAAAAATAAAAAAAATCACTATTTTGTACTTTAACGTATCTTCTAAGTGCAGCAGCAGTGATCAAAATAGATAGAAAGAACTACTGTCCATCTCTGTGAGTCCTTTCTTTTTTTTCATTATTATTCGGAAATATTAAATTTATTGAAGACTGATGAAATTCGAGTTTGTATTTAAGGAAATTTGAAGACGCTTTTGACGTAATTCCAGCCGTCCAGTTAAACTTAATATTTGCACGCAAATCGAGGCAAAGAGAGTACCTGTGTGCGGTGGCGGGGGGAATCTATCGTAGATTTAACATGAGCGAATTCAGCCGCTATTCATGTGCTTTCGGGATGGCGAGTTGCGGAAGAAATAGTCACATTATCTGATCATCGATATATTATATTCAATGTAGCTGCACACCGTTCCAACAGACTAGGTAGGATACGAAACATTGGCTTTTCGAGACGATGGTCAGTTAAGCAGTTAAGACAAGACTACCTACAAGCTGCTGCCATCGTTGCGTCGTAAGACTGCAAAATTGCGTGCAGACTGCTTACTCTTAAGGCGCCAGTATACCCGGGCACGTAGAAGGCGAAGAAATTCTCCCGAAGAAATACAAAGTCACTATGAGGCATACAGTGAAGCTACTCTCGTACACCAAACTGCCATTTCGGAGGCTAGGACTCAATCCTGGAAAGAATTATTAGAAGATCTGGACAGAGATCCCTTTGGTCGTCCTTACCTTATGGTACTAGGTAAACTTCGACCGTGGATGCCTCCATTAACGACGACTTTAGATGCAAAGTTGTTAAAAAGAATAATTGACTCGCTATTTCCGGTGATCCACCCTTACCTGCCAGCTCCAGTTCCAATCCACTCAAATATTACTTGGTTGGATGACTTTAGGGTAAATAAACAAGAAATTAATCTTTTGCGTAATCGCTTAAGGGCTCGAAATTCTGCACCAGGCCCGGATGGTATTCCAGGTCGGACTTGGATGATGTCTTTAGACTTTCTTGGAAACCGACTGAGTCACCTATTTACTAGTTGTCTCTATTTTTCAACCTTTCCTGCACAGTGGAAAATTGCCGGCTTAGTCCTTTTGGAGAAGGAAGGTAGGTCTGCAGATGCTCGGTCTGCATATCGTCCTATATGTTTTCTGGACGAAGTTGGGAAGTTATTTGAGAGGATTATAGCTAATCGCTTGAATAATCACTTAATCAATAATGGTCCGAATCTATCTGATAATCAGTTTGGCTTCCGGCAGGGGCGATCCACAATGGATGCGATTTTGCGTGTCCGTTCTCTGTCAATGCAAATCATGTCACAGGGTGCAATAGCGCTGGTGGTGAGTATAGACATAGTCAATGCTTTTAATTCAGTTCCTTAGACTGTAATTAAAAATGCATTGGTGTATCATCAAGTTCCTTTGTATCTGTCTGTAGGCGATAATCGGCGATCACTTGTGTTCCAGATATGTAACGTACACAAGCCAAGACGGTCGCAGAGTACAAAGAGAAGTATATTGTGGGGTTCCTCGAGGATCTGTGTTGGGACCGTTGTTATGGAATCTTGCTTATGATGCAGTAGAACTTCCTGACGGTGTCAGCATCATCTCCTACGCAGACGACACTTTAGTGCTAGCCACGGGATATAGTTTCGAGGAGACAAAAAACCTCATTGAAGTTGGTGTGAACACAGTTGTCACAAAGATCCACGATCTAGGCCTACAGATAGCAGCCCATAAGACGGAGGCTCCTTGGTTCCATAAACTGCCAAAACCTAAAGAACTACCTAACTTATTTATACGTGTGGGTGATTCACAGGTGCAAGTAAGTCGATACATGAAATACCTAGGTCTCGTATTGGATAGTCGCTGGAGCTTTGATGAACATTTTGATCGTCTGGTTGTACGCACAGACAAAGTTGTTAGTGCAATGCACAGATCGTTACCTAATCTCGGGGGGCCAAATGAGGGAGTTCGTTGCCTGTATGCAGGTGTAGTGCGATCCATTGTCCTCTATAGCGCTCCAGTATGGTCGCACAGGCTATCAAATATTAGGCGGAACAAAACTAAAATAAATAGTCTGCAACGAAGAGTGGCGATCAGGATTATTAGGGGATATCAGACTGTGTCTTTTGAGGCCGCTACTTTACTCTCGCGATTTCCACCCTTAGATATTCTGGCTGAAATGGATACGAGGGTATTTGAAAAGATTCGCATCCGTCGCCAATCGTCTGGGGTTTTGTCCTTGGATAGGCTGTACGAATTGAGGCTGGAAGAACGGAAAGCTGCATTTGCAGCAACCATGCTGCAAATGCAGCTTTCCGTTCTTCGTGCAGTCGAGTATACCAATACTCGACTGCACGAAGAGCGATATGTTCGTAAACGCGTCGTTGAGGCCATTTTACCATCTTTTGAAGCCTGGACGAGAAAGAAAAGACGAGTAACTTAACGGCTTACACAAGTAATTACTGGCCATGGTTGCTTCGGTGAGTTCTTGTTTAAAATCGGACGTGAGTCCACTCCAAAGTGCTATCACTGTGGAGCCGATCAGGACACTGCTCAACATACTCTTCAAGTGTGTCCTGCATGGGATAAATACCGACGCTTCATGATTTTAAAATTAGGACAAGACCTCTCTCTGCCAACAGTAGTATCCAAAATGTTGCGTAATAAAGAGTCATGGAGAGTTGTAGTTTTTTTTTGCGAAATGGTAATGTTGCAAAAAAAATTGGCGGAACGGGATCGACAGAGTACCGATCCTACACGCGCTCAACGTCGTTATAGGAGTGCCGTTAGAATAGAATGATTCTATCATAGAGCCTCTAGCACAGGGGTTTATTTTATGAGTACTGTATGGGGTTACTGGTGTGCCTGTCATCTTAAACTAAGTAATTTCATATGAGTAGATAAGGGGTTTTATAAAAGTGCGGTGAGCGTTAGCACATATGGGAAGGGTAGCGGATACGGCTCATTCGATTTCCCGTTGCCTTTCAATTGTATTAAGGATCGACAACCGGAGGGGTTTTAGTGGATAGGAATCCCACATATCCTGGTTTTACGCCCCAAACTGGGTATCTTTTTGAAGATTTCCCCTACAATAAAAAAAAAATATTTGCACGTGTTCAGATGCAAAATACAAAATAGAACTTCTGCCAGACAAATAATAACAAAGTCACAGATAAATGTTTTCTTATATAACAAAAATAGTACTACAAAGTTCACTCGTTATGTTATAGATACTTGAATAAAAACCCAGCAAGTTATAATGATTTATTAGAAAAAGCGCAATATTTCTTGACAATTTTAAAAGCAATTGCTTATTATTGCGCACTTCTGCGTTTCATCTGCTTAATACAGTTAAATTTAAATTTCTTGTTTACGTAAATATAAATTGTAATTGTTACGTAAATATCGTCCTTAATATTATAAGCTAAACTGTAAACCTTTGTAACCCTTTTAACCCTTGATATATTTTTTTAAAGCAATCCATTCATCATAACACGAGATGAGTTTTGTAATTTTAAATTTCGATTGTTTGTTCGTCAACAACAATGTCAATAAGAAACCATTACTGTGCAGTTTGGTAGGATTTTCTTTCAACAGACCACGAATCTGTGGATCGGCCTACTCTCAGCAGTATTTCCAGGTCGATACGACATGGGTACCTTTAAAAAGCGCGTCACCTTAAAGGCCAGCAATGCACCTGTAGCTCCCTCTGTGTTACACGTGACCCTGGGGACAGTGATCACCATCAGGTGACCCGTACGCTCGTTCGTTTGTCTTTTCCATAAAAAAGAAATGAGATGACAAATGGGGATTCCATCCCCAGTTCTGTATTTAATAAAAAAATGATTAAATGGAGTTCCGCCGTATCTTTATAATTGACTAGGGCAGTGACGGACCACTGTGTTAAAGTTAAATGAAAAATGGAATAAACATTTAAAAATGAATATCAAAACGAAAAATTTAAATTATTCCCCCGATTGAATACTGAACGCACAATTTTTGGTTTAGTTTACTGGGGAAATCTATGCTGTTATGACACGGGAATCCCAACTAGCACTTTGCGTAATAAAAATGAAATATACTCAGCTTCACGCTGTATCCCGCACATAGCAGGGTAGGCAGAGGGAACTTGGGAACCTAGTGTTAAGACACACCATTCCACTTCCGTTCCCCACTTTCCGCCGAATTTTGAGGTATAGCGTGTTGCGTGGCGGAACTCAACGCCGCGTTTTGCCTAATATTTAAATTGAAAATATTAAATATTTCATTTCCTCGAGAGGGGATCGAACCCCCAACCCATAGGTTACATGTATATATATTGTTAATATGACAAAACTATCACACGGATAATACATTTAGACTGTAATTCATAAACAAATCTACTTAACATAAATTCCGATTTCCTCTTCCTACGATTTCTACGATTTAACTCTAAATACTTGCCGATATCATGATATATAATAATGTGTATTCAATTAATTCAGCCGCTAATGGAACGGAAATAGTCTTGGAAACATACATCCTTGTGTAATGTTTAGACGTAATGCTTAGTACTTAGAGTATAATAGAAAATCTCTTAATAGTTCTAAAAAAAAATAATAAAAATCCAAATAACATAAATAATATGTATTTAAAAAGAATGAAACTAGGCAGTCTCATTGTCTAAAGATATCTTTTGAGAAATATGGGATTGATTGATCAAAAGTAAATGGAAGAATAATGTTAGTGCCAATAATTTATGGATAACATAATATATTAGTAATATGATTGTAATTATACACGAACATATATTTAAACTTTAAATTTACATTCAATATAATTAAATATGATCCCTCATAGCGAGAGAGTTGTAAGAAGAATACGTATACACTAAAACTGACCATAATCATCTACACTATATCTATAGACAAACAACACAACCATTTTTTTTTGTAACCAATCTAGTTTCTTTAATTGTTTCTTAATAAGTTTGGGAAAAATGAATTAGATAAAAACTTAAATTAGCAGCAACGGTGAATGTTCACAAGACAATCACTACAGGACGAGACTAGGTAAGTCTATAAGTATATGAATGACAGGGGTTAGAAAAATTACAAATAAAAATAGAAAATAGAAAATAACAACCACTTTGTCGAACACTCGCAGAAGCAAAGCAAATTTTTGGCTTGTAGGAACTGACGCAGATGAGATTAATGGCCTCTGAACAACTCAGTCCAACAGAAAAATAGTTACAAATTTAGGATACATAAATTTCTAAAAAAGTCACTAATAGACACACCGCGGGAAACAGTATAATATAACTAAATAGGTGTAGTGTTTAATTTGTAAATCTGTTTATAAATATCTCATGGAAGCCATACCGTATTGTATTCGAGTTATAATTAAATTTATTGATTAAAACTTTACTTCTTTTAAAGTTGAGCACGAAAAAAACGATTTTGCTTGAATAAAATCTTGTAGGTGTTCCCAAAGAATAAATATCGTCTAGACAGTACTTAGTAGGTATTTAATCAATTCTAGCATTGATTTCAGCATCAATCATATATATATATATATATATATATATATATATATATATATATATATATATATATATATATATATATATATATATATATATATATATATATATATATAACATTAAATATTTACATAAAAAACATATTAAATATGTGCGACTTATTTATTCTCTAATATAATATTATAATTATTAATAATTAGATAAAATATTTATCTACAGATTATACACAACGACGACGCAAGCAAGTACATCAAAAGATTATGCTCTAGAATTACTTTAGTAAAGTTATGCAAAAAACCTAGTATAACAGTTATTATAATATAACGTGTCATAGTTCAGAGTATATTTTTATATATAATATAGTTATTTTTTTTTTAAATTACGATTTTTAATAAATTTTCGCAAATAAAAATAAACACACTAAAATTTGTACCCAAGACTCTCGAATAACATAACCAAGCGTTCGAGACATTCAAGCTATTTATATGATTCTACAGAAGAATAATTACTCTACATAAACTGTTCTTATATCAATTGCAAGTGCAGTCGGAGTCGTTGGATCCACCAAGCAGTAATGCATGTATTTTGATATACGAGTATATTAAAAATATATGAATAATATTTAATATGGATGAAGTAAATATAAATATATAAATCAAAACATAATGCAACAATCGCTCGCTCTAGGATTGAAATTGTTATCTCGGCTTTAAATGAGTTATCTTATCTATGCACCTACCTTCTGCCATTATCACGGATGCACGTCGAAAACTCAGCAAGAAGTAATACTGTACTGCCTTTCTCACTAATGGAAACCTTATAACGCCTGTAATTGTATTAGCCGCATTATCTATATTTACTGTTCGACAGCATTTTATTTACACGTGAAACAGAATGTGTTAGATAATCGGTATTATTTTATTTTATAAGTGTATTAGCGACTCTCCCGCGGCTTCGTCCATGATTATTCATTAGTCAAATAAATTTTGGAAAATATCACTCTTAGAAGTCATATAAAATAGCAGAATAAAACAAAATGATATGTACCTATTACCTAACCAAGAAATTAAAAATACTCTACATGATCTACTTCTCAAGTATGTAAGCGTTATTTAATTTTGGTACGGTGAAATTGTTTCAGGTTATTTTTGAGTATTGGTCCTACTAGGGATATATATATTTATTGTATTTTTTTTGGTGCCTGACAAAACCAAAAAAAAAAAAGTGGTGGACGGTTGAATTTTACTTTGAAAAGTGAAGATATTTGTAAAAGTGAAGATAAGTATATGTTTTCCTAAGTATTTACAAAACGTATAAAAATTTGAACTTGAGACAGGATTCGAGTGCCTCTTGTTATCCCGAGTTATGGACCGTTTCCTACGTTAAATTTTTTATCCGTTTTCTAAATAAGTTTTTCCAAAGTGTGTATTAACACTTTAAATACAGTAAAAATATAGTTTTTCCTGTAGTGAATTCAGTGAGGGCTTATAGAAAGTAGAGAGATTAAGGGGCTTGAGTTTAACAATAGTATATATTACAAAAAAAGAGGCTTGTCGTGGCGCAGTGGCACAATGGCGTGACTGTAAATGCTATAGGTTGGGTTCGATCCCCACTCGGGGAAATAAGATATTTGATATTTTCAAATTAAATATATATATTTTTAATTTCTTCACTCTGGAGAAATGGCAAAGCGGCGTTGAGTTTCACCATTCAACACGCATGTGCGGAATACAGCGTGAAACTGAGAATGTATTATAAGTATACTTTATTAAATAAAAAATATTATGTTTAAATTTACCGAAAGCACCTAATTTTACCATATCGGCATATTTTCAATATTGTAAAGTGAATATGAAAAGCCCTCTGTAATCTTCTTACTGGGATTTCAAATAATTCTACCAACCGGCTCAGACGATATAGTTGCCCAACCTACTAGTCTATACTGCCTACTTCGTAAAATTATGGTACAATCATCACATATCTATTTAAACATGCTTAAGCTAATAATTCCACACAAAAACAGTTATACATTCTATTCACATAACTACATTTTTGATCAAAAATATATTAACCGATTACATCGCAAGTGCTTAGCGAATCCTTTGTGAATTCAATTACGGCAGTTATGAGGTTTATGGTTATAGGTTATGAGGTTTTGTTATAATTTGCTTCTATGTGATTACCGGGCTTAATGAGACTTGACGTTTCAATATTGTTTATTCATTTATTAAATGTAGAGCATGTGTTGTGTGCACAGCCATATATATATATATATATATATATATATATATATATATATATATATATATATATATATATATATATATATATATTATAAGGCAAAGCGGCGTTGAGTTTCACCATTCAACACGCATGTGCGGGATACAGCTTGAAACTGAGAGTTCTTATTTATCTGTGTAAAATATTCTTTAAGTTTTACATATAAATATGCAATAAGAAAACACAGAACTGTCTGTGTCACTATTTATGTCCAGATCATATGGAGACATCAAGTTGTAGTAATCTTTAAATATTCAGGTCTATACTGCATTCTACCACAGAAAAGAGTGTAGCTTCAAAGCCATTAAATCTATGAACATTTATGCATGTGTAATTGAAATGTATGTCATTAATATCCTTAGGTTATTTTCCATGGACAATTATGATTATGAAATTTAGCATAAAAGGACGGCTACACTATAAATAAAAAAACAAAATTATCAAGTGAACAAAATTAAATTTTATAGTTTAGGAAAGAAAGATCATTTTTTAAGCATTACTTACTTACTTAACTTCAGCTTTTCTTCCCTAGCGGGGTGGGCAGAGAGGACGGAGCGCCAAACCTCTTTCGCCTCGTCCATTATCATCAGCCTCTTCATACATTCCCTCCGGGAGGTCCTCATGCTTTTTACGTGACCTTCCTCCAATATAGTCAGTAGTATTAGTAAGTATTAATTTTATCAATTTTTATAAGCTGTTCTTCTTGTTGACCGTGAGACTGACTGGCACCGATTTTTTTTTATCTAACTTTTGTTTGCTATAGTAGACTAGTTGAACTTCAAAAGATAAGGTTTGATGCGTAATTGCTTCTGAGCTTATACGTTGTTAAATTTGTTTGCCCATGTACTTACCAACGTAATGAAAGTTACTGAGCCCAATACTCTTTAGACGGTCCTGAATTTCATTACATTTATAATATTAAAAAAGTAATGTCCACAAGATTTAACTGTTGGCTTCAAATACATACAATATTATATGAAAAAGTATACACTTGCTTCTTGTTATTTTTCTTTTTTTTGAGAATGTCAAAAAAAAATTTATATAGCAATATTTTCATGAAAGTTGATTAGTTTTAGCGAACCACTTGCTAGAACCCGGGAACCTAGTGTTAAGACACTCCGTTCCACTTTCGTTCTCCACTTTCCGCCGAATTTTGAGGCATTGCGTGTTGAGTGGCGGAATTCAACGCTGCGCTTTGCCTTATTACCACTTGCTAGATGCTATAATTAATATTTATCAATCTTTATTATATTTTAAAAATGTTTTTATCGATGTTAGGTCAACGTTTTCCTAATCTTTTTATAATGCTACAAAATCTGGCTGGTAATAATGTAAAACTCTGTTACTTATTCTGTATAATCTGCTGTAGTACGTCAATTGTACTTTTGATTTTTAAAAGGTGAAATAGTACATGGTGGCATTAAATAATATAAATAATGAAGGTAATATAATCTTTATTTCTGGATTAAAAAAGAAGATGTTGATTACAATTTATTACTATAATTGTTAAAATATATAAATATAACTCATTACACGATATAGTATCTCTCGATTGTTGCCTACTTTGTAAGCTTGTTGATTAACATATCACACATAAATATTTTAATATATTGTGACTTTTCAGTTTTATGTTTAGTTCAATTAATTTTTCAGTTTCAACCAAAACTAAATTCATTTTAATTTACTTACAACAAGTTCACTCTTTAATCGTTAAAGGTCATCCTTTACTTTACTTTTGAAGTGCCACCGACAGATTAAAGAAATCATTTTAAATATTCACGTATCTAATAATAAAAGTGAACAAAATGGTTATGCAATATTGCTCGTATATCTTCTATAGGCATATTTTTACGAAGTTTTTCTTGAAAATATATAATATATAATGATAAATTTATTTTTTCGTCAAAAAAACTCAGATATTTTTTTTTATTTCCAGGCTATACCGTGTATACTGCAGGGTAGGCAGAGGGAACTGTTATCCCCTTAATTTGTTCCGCTACGAATATAAATATTTAATGCCTTGAGCTTACTTTATAACCGTCGTGTATATTACACTCTGAGGTTTTACCACTGCCTTTGTCATACATTTTAGACATAATGATATATTATAACATTCTAGATGGCATTGCATAATAGCACATTAATCAATGTCTATATTTACTTAACATTTTCAATACAGTTAGTATATTTTATCACCAATTCAACTTAATTTTCAGTCTTGCAAGCCTATTTCGAAAATTCCAACTCATATCAGAGAGGCACCGAAGAGTTGCACCGTTATTGAGCAAGGCGGCAGTAGTAACAAGGCCTTTCCTTTACCAAAACAGTGGAGTACTTTAAAAAAGACAGATCATATTGCAGGTAAAAAACTGGCCATATCACCACGTGAAAGAAGTTCCGCATCGGAGTCTAATTTGGTAATATTTTTCAATACGTAAGTTACGAAATAAATTATTGTAGATATATCTATGGCCTGACTTGTCGTGGCCCAGGAGCTCAAGCGTGTGATTGTGAACAAAAGGTCGGTTCGATCGAACAAATGAAATTATTAATATTTTCATTTCTTTGCTCTGGTAACGCGGAGTGTCTTAACACTAGGTTCCCAAGTTCCCTCTACTAACCCTACTACTGAAGTAACCCTAGTACTACTAACGTGAAGCTAAGTAACTAAGTACTTATTTAAAATGTTTTTTTTAGATGATCGCTGACATTACAATGGATAAACTTACTCAGATAAAAACCGATAATCATCATGGCGATGATAAAAGCTTACCAGTTGATAGTTTGAAGGAACAAAGTCCTAAAAATCGTGACACTCAAAAATTAGACCGGATTTGGAAAAACGAAACATCTAAAAGTTTTGACGCAGATAATGTGGTTAGTAATATATTAAATGATACAAATGTTTGCAACAAGTTATGTACATATTATCTTAACGTAATATACAAATATATAATATAACTTTATTGTTTCAGAGAGCAAGGACCCGTAAGTATCAAATAATTAATTTGAAGTCTTTCCCTTCTCCGAGTAGCTTGATATAATGTTAACAAGAAAATTTTGTAATGAATGTTTAACGCCGTTCTAAGTATATGTAAATAAAATACAATGTTCATATTTTTTTATTAAAGTTTAACTTCATGAAATATATCATTTTGTTGTATAACATTATATGAATATTTTATATGTGCTGTTCAGGTTCACCGTCTCCAATGATCGTGGGAGATGCATTGACAAGACAGATACGTGATATTCATACAGAGACGCGGAAAAGTGCAAGAATAATAAGAGATTCTAAAGCAAGACTACTTCAAATACAGAAGGTGAGTTGTTCTATATTTCTTACCGTAATATATTTTATAATATATTCCTGGTGCTTATTTAATCAAGGCATAAGTAAATTCAAGTTTATCGTATGCTTCCGCCTTTTGTAGTGTAGTTTTAAAAAAAAATATATTCAATTGACAATTAAAAAAATGTACATAATAACAAAAGTTGTATGAGTTACAAACATATTTTCTTCTTTCTAATGATATATACTATTTATTTTTAATTTTAGAAAACACCATTACTTGAAAGTGATATAAAGGAAATCGGCGAAAGAAACGAACTACTTCTCCGTGAAATGAAACGTTTCGATAAAATGACGAAAAATATTCAAAAACTAGTCTCTGATGAGAGTACACAAAAACGTAAATTAAAAGAAACTTTACTACTGAGAGAAAACATCGCTGCAAGTATTTATGGTAATTACTTAAACTAACTTCAAACGCAGACTAACTTTAAAATATTCCATTCACATTTCTTAATTTTTTTATATCTTTTATTCAAACGAATGTATTGTTTTTGTATGATAGTACAGTATCGTAGCATACATTTTGCAGAGTCACCATCGTATCCCGAATTTGATTTATCCACTTCAGAAGATTACGATCATTGTAAAAAAAACACTTCCACAATAACAAGCAATCAGCCAATTCGAAGTAAATCTGTACGTTTATCTTTTATATACAAATAGGTATACTAACTGTAGGTGTATTTTAAATTTCGTTGTTTGTCTTTCTATAAGAATTTATGAATGTAACTCGCTCCTGCGCTTTGTCTCAGTATTGCGGCCAGTATGCCCGTCAGTTGAAATTATTTATATTTCTTATTTATTTTATATTTTTTTAGTTTTATGCTGTATTCCTTGCGTAGTTGAGTAGATACTATGTTCGTGTTAAGAAATTTCGGTTCCAACTTTCCGAAGAATCTAAGGCATGGCGTGTTGAATGCGCTTTAAAATGATAATATTAAATATTTGATAGTATCGAGTGAAAGTCGAAGTCACAACCTGAAGCTTTTACAGTCGACTGTAGTCGCATGCCTATACCACGACGATTATTTATTTTTATTTGATGTATACTTTGTTAGAAAAATATGTACACTTTATTTCATAAATCTTTACTCAGCTCGCGTATATTTTAAGGAAATTGATCTTTCAAGAAAATTAAGTGAAAGTTACGATATGCAGGAGAAGTTGGTTGCAGATAATGCGGATTTGGAAGTCAAGAGGTTCGTTTTAAATTTCAGCTTAAAACTTAAAACTTTAAAACTGAATAACTTACTTTAAGCTTCTAGCGCTTTATGTTATTTATGTAAACGTTAGCTTTGTACAATATGCAATTTAGGCGAACATATTTTAGTGTTAATCAAGACACTTTCCATATTGAGTCTAGAAATCCTGAGCAGTTATCCTATCTAAACCCATTTTTCAACAGCACTATTAGTTTATTTCAGTTTCACTTCTGTGTATTTTGTATAGCAGAGTAGGCATAGAAAATATGATAATACGACCAGACCCCAGTTTCCACCCAATTTTCCAGACACTGCGTATGGAGTAGCGTAATTCAACGCCACTGTTATTTTTCTAACAAATTCACCAACACATTCAGACTATTTATTTTAAAATGCAAATTTGATATAATTAATTAAAATTCTTAATTATTAAGTTTGACAGTTCATTACTGTTCTTCAAGGAATCACAACCTTCTAATTAAAAACAGCGTCCGCCACATTCATTTTGAAACTAAATGTCATGGTGTACATGTATATTTTTGAAAAATAAATGTTGATTATCGATACCGTTATGATCTGAGAAATTGTAGATTTTATCTTTTTAATTGGTTGTTGAGCAATTGTTTGAGTAGAAAAAAATTATCACATCGAAAATTAAAGCATATTGAAACTCCATTTAAGAATGTTGAATGAATATTGAAGAATATTTAAAATTAATTTTAATACATTATAATAGAGCAAGTTATAGACAGTTTCAAAATATCTTATAAGTTTTCTTAAGTATATAAAATTTAATTAGAAAGCATCACTTTGAAACAATTTACATGGCAGAGAAAGGCTCAAGGCAAAGTTTTAATATTGTTTTTTTTTTTTTTCGATTTATATACCTGTTTAAAATAATTGTATGGCACGTAAAAGGAAAGTAATAGAAAATCTAATATGTTTTATTAATAACATTATACGTAATTTTTTAACAAAATACATATCAAAACATAAAAGTTGATTAAATAGAAAATACTAAAAACTGCATCATACTCTTGGAATCCCTGAAGCTCTCCCGTTCTTGAAACATTTTTCATTATTACTCCGCTCTTATTAGTCGGAGCGTATAATATGTATGATGTAATATAGCTTGTACTCGTAGCTGACGTCGTCATATTAACTATCCGACACAAAAAGTTCCCGAGATTAACGACGCATTCAAACTAACAAGTTTTACAATATAAGTACCTACCTAAGTAGAGATAACGAGAATGTGAAGAATGAAATTTTGATGTAGTATAAATATTTATATGAGTAAAGTATGAGGCCTGTCGTGGCGCAGCGGCACAAGAGTGTGACTGTAAGCGACAGGTTCTGGGTTCGATCCCCAGTCGAGGAAATGAAATATTTAATATTTTCAATTTAAATATTTAATGTTTCATTTCTTCGCTCTGCTAATAAGGATAAGCGCGGCGTTGAGTTCCGCCACTCAACACGCAATGCCTCAAATTCGGCGGAAAGTGAGGAACAGGATTGGAACGGAGTGAGAGTTCCCTCTGTCTACCCTGCCTCGTGTGGGATACAGCGTGAAGCTGAGAGAGAGAGTATGAGTATAAATATTTATTAATAAATCAATCGAGTCATTTCAAATATAACTTGATGTATAATATTAATTAAATATTCAAATTATATCCCTACAAAGTAATTATCTCAGTTGTTTCATGTCTAATAATATATCTAATGATGTATTGTAAATCAGGTGGGATTTACGTGCAAAATTTTCGTCCATACAACATAATTGCTTTCAGTTCAATTTGTATCGCACTAAACTGAATTATATACAACCTCATGTCAAATTCATAGGTCTGCGTTTAAAATAGGAACACTGGATTCATCTAAATTGAAGTGTCAACTAGTCTGCCGACGCTATTGTCACGTATAAACAGTCTAAACATACAAAATTGTATAGTAATTATGACGAAAATCTATTAACAAAACAGAATATTGCAATAATGATTAACAAAAGGTTAGTTAATTTGAAATTAATTCTAGATACATACTTTATAAGGAGTTAATGACAAAGGATCAAAACTTAGAGACATGTCGAGCTCAAATCAAGAGGCTTCAAGGCGAACTTAAATTAATGAACAAAGAAAATGTATTGCTTCAAGAGAGATTAAATAGGAATAATCCAGAGGTATCATTTAATATATTAAAATAAGCTAATTAGAAACTAGGTACTAATTAAAAAGCTTGTTCAACGACCCTAAGCTTTTTTTTAATACAAAGTCAAATACATATTTGGCATATTCTATTATGAACGAATATATATATATATATATATATATATATATATATATATATATATATATATATATATATATATATATATATATATATATATATATATATATATATATATATATATATATATATATATATATATATATATATATATATATATATATATAATATTTTTATCAACCTCAGGGCGACGCAACAACTGTAAAGCAAGATCCATCAAATGAAAATACATATGAGAAGGTACACATGCATACATACTGTTATCAATTATTAATATTATATATAATTGTATATCAATTATTTCAATGTTACATTTTATTTTATAATTTTAATATTAAGTGTTCAGACATTTGAAGATGAAAGTAGCCTAAAATAATATGCAATTGACAGTTTAATACTGTCAATTAATATATATATATATATATATATATATATATATATATATATATATATATATATATATATATATATATATATATATATATATATATATATATATATATATATATATTTTACTTTATACATAGACTAAATATGTAGAGATATATTTTTATTTGTGTTTGTTTCGTGTAAGTCTCACAATTATTTTTTTTATGTTTTGAAAGTTTTTTTTAATAAATCTTGTATTGCTCTATTTGCTGTTCGTATTTTAGAATAAAAATGAAAAATTATAATGAAACTCAATAATAGAAAATAAACAAACATAAATAAATAAAAAACTAACAAGTCTGAAAATCTTGCTAACAAGGACTCATTGTATAAAAGATGTTTATTCCAAGTTAATTAAGTTCTGTTAATAATTTTTAAAATTTGATCTAATCATGGCGCAGTGTGGCAGCTTGTGATTATGAACACGATGGTAGTGAATTCACATGGTGACGCATAATTGTATCGGCTTTTTTCAGAGTAGTGTTTTGAAAATAGATGGTCTTAGGCAGAATATCTATGGGCGATAAAGATGAAGTTCAATCTTTAGATTATTTTTTTAGAGTATCGTACCCAAAAGGAAAAATGGGACCTTATTACTGAGTCCCCACGGTCCGACCGACAGTCTGTTCATATGTCGTAAGGTCGTAACTCACGGATCGTGATAATATTTTACGCTTCACGCTGTTTCCCGCACATGACAGGTCTTTCGCCCAGAAAGGATTTTTATCTCTTTCTTCACTTTATGTGACACCGAAATTAATATATATTGGTAGTTCGGTTGCTGTTGTAGCAATACATATAAAAAAAAGGAAAAATATTTAAGGACGGTCAACCATTGGTGCGCGAGCTGGACTCGCAAGTGTCCGGTTTTTAATGACGTTTTGTACTGCGTGGCGAAACTGGACACAGCGCTTTGTTTGACCAAGAAAAATAATTTTTCTTATGTCGGATATCACATCCACATTAGAGATTTATTTTTTGTTCATTCAACTGTAATGATCTTATATCTAAGGGTTGAAGTTTTATGAAGGGGTGGTTTGAAGATAAAGTAAATTAAACTAGAGGGCGCTCTTCCGTATTTGTTACTTTACTTTTTAATATCTTATTTTTAATTTAGTATTTTATACTTTTTATTATATATTTGAAAACATGCACGTAATTGATATTTTTTTTTGGTTGAAGGAAAGTGAAACAAACGTGAAAAACTCAGAAGATTTGGCATCAAAATTAGAAAATTATAAGACTTCCACAGAAGAACTTGTAAATATATTATTTTTTTATATACATTTTGTTGTTTTTTGTCATTATGTTTAAACATTGAAGAATATTTTTATGCAGTAACAATATCTTTTGAAGTTAAAAAATCAAAATTAGTAAATTGGCATTATAGATTTCACAACTGCACGTATGCTACTGTAGTGGGTACTGTAGTCACTAGCGTTTACAAGATCGTATTCATATATACATCACCTTAATTTTATAGGTAACACTTTATAAAAATAGAAGAAAGAAATGTAATTATTAGTAGTAATCTATTCAAATAATTACTTTTCTTAATGCATTTTTTTCTCAATGGTTTAATTTCCTTAGTTGTGTGCTTACTATTTTGTTATTTTATGAGAGATTTTATTTATATTGGCCAACTCTCGGGAAATATGCAAGTGTTCTTCGATTCGTTATAGCTTACCATTACTTACCACGATTGCTTGATTGCTCGACCCTGTCTTTTCTATAAAAAGGTAAACAGTATTAAAAAATAAATAATGCTTTAGGACTAAAAAAATCACTGGTATTCGAACTATAGCTTCATTAAATAAAGCCTTTCAGTATCGTTTAATTTTATCAAAAGATGGCGTGTTTACAATATTTATGCTGAAATTCCTGAATATGTTCCCAATTTGTAGCTTTTATAAGCACAAGCAGTCGAGGCCGAGCGGTTTGGGCGTCTGTTTATAAATCAGATTTCCTTCTAGGGATCGTTAGTTCGAATCCTACCGACTGCGTATACTTGAACTTAGAAAAAATCCCTTTTACAATGTTCTTTTACAATGTCTAGGAAATTTTGTACTATATTTATAAGTATTTTTTCTCGTTGAAACTTTTCTTTGGAAAACCAAAAAAGTAACTTCAGTCGTTTTACAAGTATCAAGTATTGAAAATAACAGTAGTTTTCCGGTAAAATTCTTACATTTGTACGTTATTCTCAAGTTTTATATTTTACGATTGTTTTTGTATCTAATAAAATATGAAGTTAGATAATTCAGTTAATTGAGCGAAACTTTGTTTATATCTTTTATAGTGGGAACGTAAATAGTAGCCAGATTGTGGCCACTGTGATTGTCCATTTTCTAAAAAGTGTACATTTTTTAGCTTTGTGTAGCGTTAATATAGCAGAACTTTGGAAACAAGCTAGATAATCTATTTTATTATAAAAATAGAAGTCCAATTTGTGTATATATATCGTATTTGTATTGTTGGAACTTCGTAGTTACATGGTTTAGTTTAAGCGACAGCTACAATTAATTTGCAAACATGTACGAGTAACAGTGATCCTTGTTTTAATTAATACAGATATGACCGGTGTCGAATGGAATTTGTTTATTTAGTTTACATTTTATACAATTATTTTAGTCCCTTTTTTTTTTCTAAAAGGGTTGAATTGAAATATTGTATGATTGCATTTTCACTGTGTGGTGCTTTTTCGCATCTTATCCAGCATTTTCTCTAAAATAGAGCGGAAAGTGGGAAATGTCTTTGCAATGGATTCCTTTTCTTTTGATAAATGTTGAAAATTGTGCTGATTGAATTATAAATTTTCTTTGCAACTCGACTGCATGTGGTAGGATAGGCACATGGAACTTGGGAACCTAGTGTTAAGACACCCCATTCGCATTAACATGATCATATGTTATTTACCTACTTTCTGTCTTATTTGATTTCATATTTTAACATTAACATTTCGTGTTCAATAAAGGAATTTAACACTGTTTTTGTCTTGTTATCATAGCGGAAAAATGTAAATATTAAATATTTCATTTTCTGGGAATTGAACGCACAATCTGTCGACTTTAATATGGAACACTTGTGCTAGAATAGGCCTCAAACAGTTTGTTTATTATAAATTTTTTTTTTATGTTTTTGATGTGTATCGATTGATATTTATTAGGACAATATTGCATTGAACTGACCATTTAGAGAGTTTTTAGGGGCTTTCTAAAATGCTAAGTATTTGTAACTATTTTTGTATAGTAAGGTATTTTAAAGTTAAATTAGTGAATATTTCTCATCATAGGAGCGTCAACTCAGTGGACTTGAAGTTGAAGTGCGTAATATTCGCGTTGAAATGGCGGACGTGAAAGCAGTAAAAGCTTGTCGTGGCGGCGGCGCACAAAATACATGTTTCCAACAACCGGTAATAACTTTATTAAATAATGCTGTTACTTGCTTGGCGCGTCAAATCATTTCCATTTTCATATTCTGTGTGACATTTTGAAAATATTATTTATTAGCCTCTGTTTTTCCAGACAGATCTGTTTGGAAATGACAGTAATAGAAATGAAAAATAAAAATATTCCTTATTCATGTAGGCCATTAAATGCTTGAATTGAATTGTCAAGTTACATAGAAAATACTATATCGGCTTAAAAGGCAGTATTGCTAAAAAGAGCATTCAACTACTAAAATATATAATAATTTACAATAAATATATAACCATTAGCATATCGAGTGAAAATCAGCAGTATTTAATTTTATGCGTTATTAAAGAAGAAGTGCGTCAGTCTAATTTTCGCATTTATTTTACAGCCCGGTGGTCCACCTGTACCTCCAATGTCAAGAAGCGTGAGTCAAATTTGTAAATTAAAAAAAAAATAGTGTAGATCAAAGGGTAATAATTTCCATGAGCGGGGATTGAACTATAATAATAGTTTATAATCAGATGCGCCATGAAAGCCTCAATATAATTGAATCTGTATTTAATATTTTCTTTCCAGCTTAGCAGTATACCCACAGCGTGAAGATGAGTAGAGTACGCTGTGTTCCGCACATGGCAAGGTAGTCAGAGTGAATTTGGGAACGTAGTGCTAAGATACTCTGTTCCGTTCCACACTTTCCACCCAGAATTGCGTGGGATATTGCGTACCCCTTAGATATTGCGTGTTTTCCCTTGTTACGATATATATATATATATATATATATATATATATATATATATATACACATGTAGGACAGCTAACCTATTGTAATAATATGAAGATGACACGTATTTCGTTGACATCCTTAACATGATCAAGATTTCCTTGTATTTGGCGTAAGCTCCCCATTTTACGCTAATACATATGACAAAGAGTCAAATTACTTCCACAATGAACATATTCCACGCATTCTTATCCTTTGAGTAGATCCTACGCCGCTAGGATTTTATATAATTTATGTATATCACGGCATCAAGGAGCAGGAATGCTAATTTACTTGTAAAGGTTTACGTTGGTGTAATGAGTTTTTTTTACGACAAGAATAAATTATTTATGCTGTTCAAGTTTTTGGTTGTTGGTTTGATATCCAGTCGCACTATTTTTGTTTTCTCTCTCTGTAATTAAAAAATAGTAGCGTCAGTCAAAGTTCTTCTTTTTTAAATGCGGGAGAAAAGTGGATAAAAGATTATTATGAAAAATTAAGTCCACTTTACCTACGATATTAAGAAGGGTTATAACCTTAATAATTTATTCTGTATCCAGCACATAGCAGGGTAGACAAAGCTAGCAGTGTAGCCGCAGAACCTAGTGGTATGACACTCTGTTCCCCAATTTCCGCTGTAATTGAGACACTTTATGTCGAGTGGCGGAATTCAACGCCGCTCTTTGCTTTGAAATATGAATTATTTCTTAGTGGGGATCGTCGCACGTAGTTATACTCTTGCGCTTCTCATGGCGTGGCCTTTGATTTATTTTATGATTGTATGTAATGAGTACGTAATAAATATCTTAAAAATGCCTTATATGGCACAAAATATTAATAAATTATAATTTTATGTATAATTGAATATAAAAATTATATAATTTTAATAGATATATTTATTTACAGTGTGGTGTCTGCCCGCCATGTCCCGCGCCATGCAATCCAAACGCCCCCACCGGTGAGAATGTTTTCAATACTTTATTTCAAAATAACATAAACTGAAGTTATTAAATTTTCTATTATATTTACATTACATTAGACTCCAGCAGAGAGGGAAGTTCAGAAACTTAGTATACAACTTCGTCAAACAGAAGAAAGTTTGAAGACTAAAGTCACTGAGGTACAAAATATATATTATATACATACATATAAATGTATATTGTTTTATAAATAGAAGAAATTAAATTATTTGGAAATATAATATTCGAATTAGTATAATGTGTTACATTGTAACCAGTTATATATGTATACTTTATATTAAATAGTATACATTTATTTAAATGTTTGGCCGTATATATATTTAGTGTGCGATGCTACGTGCTGAATTACTGAAGAAGAAAGAAGAATTAGAAAAAGAAAGATGTCAACATAGAGAGGTCCAGAATAAGCTGAGGGAGCTCGAAATGAAATTTGAAGGGTTAACAACGCACACTAATATGTTGTTAGGCACCAAGGAGCAAGCCTTTGAGCAGGAAGTCAATGTTAGAGCACTTAAACAGTGTTACAGGGAAGCGAGGGAAGAGATTGATGAGTTGAGAATCTTAATGAAAGAACAGAACAACCAATTGCAAGACTATAGAGTTAAAGTAAGGTTTTTAAAATATATATAAATCACATATATAAAAATACACATTTACCCTCACTCATGCGGAACAGTAAAGGCAGATAAAATTTAGTGTTGAAACACTCTGTTGATCTATTTCCACGCAAATTCGAGACATTTTGTGTGATTGACGGAACTCAACGCCGAGCTATGTCTCTGTCATAGCATAGCATCGATCACATTTACGTTGAATAAAATTATATATATGAAGAAATTGTATGTAAATATAACAATCTATTCAGCTTAATATGTCAATTAACAGTGTTCGAGAGCACGTGAACCGTTCAAATGTAATAATCGTTACGCTTACTTTGTTTCTGGTCCGATTTTGTGTAGGATTCTAAATGATTTCGTTCAAGTTTCTCAGCTATATTAAATGCAAAATAATATATATTATATTTATATTTTATAATATTTAGTTCAACTATTATTACTCTTTTCTATAATTCTGTGACATTTAGTTCAATTCAGTGACATTTAGTTAACTGCTGATAGTATTTAAATAAAAAAATATTTAATTATAATAATTTCATTTTTTATCAGTATTTACAAGCACAGCAACTTGTTGAAGAACAGCGAAGACAAATGGATATGATGGACATGGATAACACGAGGATCAGCGAACAAATCAATTTGGAAATACAGCGCGTAAAGGTAATGTTACCTCATGCAATAATAAAAATTGCATGGTACCTAGGTCAAATTATATTTTAATTTTACTTATTGTAACAGCGTATAGCAATAACTAGTTTTCATATTTGTACATTTTTCTTTTGAAATGAAAATATTTGTATATTTTACTAATTAGTTTATAAAATAAAAAAAATATAAAGCAAAATATAAAATGCAAAAAAAAAATCTGCTTAAATGAAAAGAGATAATAAATATGTACTACATATTTGTCTATCGTTATCTAAATAACCTTAGCTTTACGCTGTATCCCGCACGAGGCAGGGTAGGCAGAAGAAACCCGGGAACCTAGTGTTAAGACACTCTGTTCCACTTCCGTTTCCCACTTTCCGCCGAATTTGAGGCATTGCATGTTGAGCGGCGGAACTCAACGCCGCGCTTTGCCTTATTACCAGAGCGAAGAAATGAAACATAAAATATTTAAATTGAAATTCTTAAATATTGAAATTCTTCGACCGGGGATCGAACCCAGAACCTGTCGGTTACATTCGCACGCTTGTGCCGCTGCGCCACGACATGACTTAAATAAATAATATGCAAATATTGTGTATAAATATAATTTATACCACACAGCGTACCGTTCCCCAAATATGTAGTTTATATTTTTCATTCTTTTAAATGAAATATTTTAAAACGAACGTTTTTGTAATAAATTTTTGAATATGCATCTGACATATATCGTTGATCGTCGGTAAATCCAAGTAGTGTCTGTCTTCTTTAATCTACTTTTATATGCACCGAAACATTGCTACACGGTGGTACCTTATACTCAAATCTTGCCTACTACCTATCTTGACGACAGATATACTGACAGAATATCCTTTGTATATCCTATTTATATGCTTTCTTTGCAAACGTATGTACAACAAGCGTTGAGGATTTTATTTACTTCAGTTTTTAAAACTTTGTTGAACTTTTAGTCATAATAAAAGATTATCTCAATTTATTATAAGTCATCTCAAGTTAAATTTTAACCACTGTAGTGAATCAAGATCAAGATTTTTAAATATTTCTTACTTATAATGTGAATATTGACTTCTAAGCTTTTCTATTCCATAAGCGGCATTTTACCGCCAGATAAATAAAGGAATAGATGGTTTCCGTGCTCAATTATTTGGTTTCCCGTCTGTGATTGCACATCTAATCTCTGTTTCAACAAGTTCTCGTATGCAATATGCAGTAGTCAACCGCAATTATGAAGCGTTTAATATATAAATGTCTGTCGTTAAAATATAATAAAACCGTATCGTACAAGGTATTTACTGAAAGATAAATAAATATGGCGACTCAGTATGACAAATTACAATTGAAATACAGATGTTATTTTATCTTAGTAAGATTTAGTAAAGCGTGAGATTTCATTGCCTATTACGCAAATAAAGTGTAAAAAATAAAAAAGGATACTTTTAAATAAAATCAATCTATTATACTTTTAAGATTAACTAAACTAAACACATTATATATAATTTTCTAGCTGAAATTCCAAGAGAAATTACAAGAACTGGCACCTATACCGGATCTGCTGAAAGCAACGCAAATGAAATTGAAAGATGCGCAACAGTCGCAAGCAATAGCAGAGCACAACGCTGAGCAACTGGCCAGAGAGCTGAATTCCGCTAGAGAAAAGGTCGTGGCACACACATACTCTATATTATTAACCTATTTCAAATGCTAGTTATTCTATGTTGAAGGTAAGGAAGTCGATTTCCGGTTGAAGAACTTTTCATATTTATATTTGTGTTTGTTATGAAGGTAAAATATTTTCTTTGTTTTCTAGTGTTGTACGTATTGTAGTATGAGTATTTTTTATAATATGTAAGTTCATTTTTGCTACTAATATGTATAAATATGTAAGTTCATTTTTACTACTATTAAATAATAGGTATTTTGTTTCCTTGTATTTTAATTTTGACAATTTTTTTTATTTACTTTATAAAAATGATTTTCTAAATACTAATACTGACAACTCAATATGAATCAAACAAGAATATTTACTATACTTACCGATTCGAAACCGGCGGAACGTGAAAAACAGCGTCTTTTATAACTTCATTGCTCTCTGAAATCGGGAAATTGTAGAAAATGCCTATAAATGTAAACTAAATATTTACTTAACTAATTTTTATTCTGAGTACAATGTACAGGTCCACGTCCTACTTCATAATAGTTTGAAACAACCCGAGAAGCAACCAGAACGGGGTGCAGATGAAAAACAGATGGCGTTGCTGCAGCAAAGAATATCGCAACTCACTGAAACTAATATGGCACTGAAAAGTGAAATCGAGCGCCTTAAGTAATTCATCATAAGATTATTCTAAATAACATAAATTTAGTTTGAGATTTTGTCGCTCTGGCTTTTCTCAACAGAATTGAGTGATAGGGGCGTGTGTATTAAATGTAGTTTCCTTCTCTGCCTACCCTTAGTAAGCGAGAAAACTTTTAATTTATTTTGTGGTCACGAGCCTTCTTTTTATCCATTATGTCTTAGCGTTCACATAGAAAGTGTGAAGTTTATAAAAAAAAGTGTAAAAATGAAATAAACGTTTTAGAATACAATTGGGAATACAAGTATATTTACATATCTATACATATATCATCGACGGTAAATTATCGATACACATACATATTTGGTTGGAAGGTCCTTTGGAAAGTTAAATTTCGAATATAGGATATTTGGCAATTCTGGCCCCAGATTAAAAATATAAAAACTTATTTTAATCCTTTTTATAACATACTAGCGGCCCGTCCATGTCTTTGCACGTCTGCAGGTATATTTAATTCATAGTGTTTGGCAAAAATGGTTTATTTAATGATAAACTATAGATAATATATATTGCTAGATATAAAATTAATTGTATTGAAATATTTTAGAATTTTATTCTTTTGTTGTTTTGATGAAAATGTTTTGTTATTGCATATCTAATTAGGGTTGAAGGACGCGCGCTTTGCGCTTTGCGCTCTATTAATATAAATCCCATAAAAAATTGTACAATTCCGGAGATTGGCTTGAACGGACACACGGACAGAGAGACACAAATTTAACATCGTTTAGTAATATTTTAGTATTGTACGAATGAATATTTTTTATTTATATGACTATAACACATGAAAAAACAGTTATTTCAAAATAAAGGAAGACATTTAAATTTCTGTATAGATACATTTTGTATATTCTAAAAATATTATTGAAAACAGTGCACGGCAAATGGAATGCGGATAACGGAGTGTCTTGACACTAATCTATTAAATGCAAACAATCCATAAATCAAAATAAGTAAATATTTTTTTTTTTTCAATAATTTAATACAGGGCTAATGTAATACGAATGGAAGAAGGGGTACTGGCCAATGAGAAGCGCTTACAGGAGAAGATGCACGAGTGCGCCCAGCTCGGCGGCGAGCTGGACCGCGCCCGTGACGAAGCGGCCAGGGCGCTACAACGTGCTAATGAACGTACCGATACTATTAGAAAGTAAGTTTTTAAACATGTTTATAGGTTTTTATGTAAAAAAATAATAAAAATATTTTAGCTAATTAGCAATATTTATAAATACATAATTGCTATAATATTTAGTGATCGCTTGGTAAAATTTTACAAAAGTATGTACTATATTTTGCCAGGTTAAATAAAGTATGTGTAAATTCTTATCGTAAGATATTTTTGTCATGAATTACTTTATTATATCTTATGTATAGACATAAGATATAATAAAGTAATTTATGACAAAAATATCTTACGATAAGCACAAAAGTTGTACTTAACAGTTATATGGGTATTGAATTGTTATTCGTTAAAGCGTTTAAACGCTGTGACTATAAAGGCGAACTTGGTAAGCGGTTTCTTAAAAAATAAATGATCTTATATTGCTCAATTAGATGTATGCAGACAACGGTAGGTGAATTGGAAAGGCAACTGGCATCAGCAAGAGCTCAAGTTAAAACGGCTGAAAAAGATCGGGAGGAAGTAAGTATTTATTGATAGAGTTACTTTTAATAATAGTAAACTTTAAATATGTACCAATTTGAAATTTGGTAAATTAGTAGGTTAGGGAGAGGGAGGGGAGTAAGAATTATTATAATTCAACCTTTTTCATGTCTTAAAGTCCACGACAAAGTATGTAATATATTATGACTATGACTCTTCATAGAGATTTATTTTTTATTAAATTTCATTAGGGCTGTTTAAACTACATCATCATGAATTGAATTGTTATGTATGTCTGTCTATGTATCCATCAATTAGTATAAGGAAATCATTTAAAGCCCATAATTATTTAGGTAATCTGATTTAAATATTTGCAATTGAGACTTTAAAGATTTTTACTTTTTAAATTGTGTGGAATTTTAGTAATTACTTTGTTTAACTAGTCAGATCATTTTTTTTTAACAAACTCTCAATAAGAGAAAATAATAAATAATAATTACTTTACTTATTTAGTGGACTCTGGCTATTTAAAAAAAAAAAAGAAATGTTAATTTACATTGTTTTCTGGACACCTATTAACTAATGTATCCTTCTCCAGTTACAATGTCGCATGCAATGTCAAATAAAGAGACTGAATCAGAATTTCGAGCAGGCACAGTTCAGAATATTAGGCCTTCAAACCCAAGTGCAGACTCTAAGACGCACCGTGTCCAGCACCGGCGAGGGGGAAGGAGATGGGGATGTTCAAGAATGCGCTTGCAAAACTGTTTTTGATAATCCATAATTTTATTTTTGATAATCCATAATTTTATTTTGATAAATGAATGAAATGAAAATTTAAAAATCTGTCATTTAATTTGATATATATATATACTGTTTTTTTTAATTTAGTATAGCCATGGATATGAATAAAGTTAGAGTTTAAATAATATACAAGTCTATAAAATAGAAGTTTTTTCTTTCGTGGTTTATTCTATGTATAATTACAAATTGAGTAATGGCGAGTGGCGTCGCCTTTTGTTGAAAAGGGTCATTGTTATCGTTCACTTTGATCCCTCTTAGTTCAGATAATGTAATTCTCTTGTGGAAAATTATTTCTGTGTTAGAACAATATGTATAAAATTTCACGGCTTTTATAAATATTTTATATTAATATAAAATTATGAAGTAGATATATGTTGTGTATACAATATTATATGTATGTTCATTGTAATTGATAGCATGATTGTAATAAAAAAATATTTTATATATATGTCTTTTGTTTATTATATTTTTGAGCTGTTTTTTTAATATGTAGAATTTTTTTGTTTATAAAAATAATTCACTGCTTATATTTCAGACATCCAATTTGTTTTTATAGTTTAAAAAAAGGACCCTAAAATAATTTACAAATACAATTCAAACTGCAACGCAGAAAAAACAAATGAAATCGATACAGATAAAAAAAGTTTAAAAAAAAACTTCTTAAGAAATATTTTTTGGGAGAAACAGTTTTATTTTTTGTGCATTTCAACGGGAACAATATATACATTGCTACCGGCTGCGTAACAAGACCGTAGCGATTCTTGCGCAATGTGAGTGTCCTTGTGAGGCGGTCTCGCCACCGCGTGGAAACGGTCTACTGCTTCCGACAACGTACTGATTGCTGCATCAGGTCTCTCTTCTTCCATGCATTTAGCTCCTTCCTGAAATGGAAATATGAAATTACTCTTGGTTTAACGCTGTGTCCCGCACCTGGCAGGGCAGGCAGAGGTACCGTGGGAACCTAGTGTTGAGTCACTCTGTTCCAGTTCTGTTTCTTACATTTCGCCGAACGAGGCACTGCTTGTTGAGTGGTGGAACTCATCGTCGCGTTTTGCCTTGTACCAGAGCGAAGATATGAAAACATTATATATTTAATTTGAAAATATTAAAAATGGTAGTGTCTAAACACTATTCCATTTTTCCATTAGCTTACCGTAGGGTATTTAGCGTAAGGAAAAAGTTGTTCAGAAGGTGACCCACAAGATATATAATATCAAAATTAATATTTAAACACTTTATGAAACCTGATATTGCTGTAAACATTTTTCTACGTCTTGAATATATTCTCTTTTCAAGTCTTCTGAGATAGGTGTAGAACACTTAGGGCATCTATTTGGTAAGTTTTTATAAGAGCCAAATTTCGCACGACAGTTGTTATTGGGACATCTGAAAGAAACGTACAAACAACTGCACTGTCAACATGGAATAAAATTATATACGCAATTAATGTTCAATTTTAATAGTAAAATTATTATGGATTTCAATTTAGTAAAGTAGTACATTATCATTTAAATTATGAATTCTTTATTAAAATATACTGAGAAATATTTATTTGGAAAATCTTGCTATGTCATTTTTTTAAACGTTTCCTAAATAATTATTTCCTACTTAAGCGTGGATTAACATTTTAAAAATATAATAGTAAAATATACTGAGAATCATGCAAACTGGTGACCCATTCATTCCATAGTTGTAGTACTACAACTATTAATAATGATAAGCAAAAGTTTTATAGTTGAATATTTGTACAATTATTAAATGGATTTGGGAAAATATTAAGCTCTTGTAACTTATAAAGATATGATAATTGAAAAAAAAATAAACATTTTGACTTAATTTGAAAAAGAAATATATAAGTACCAATACCTGAAAAATAAATTCGATTCAGTTCCCATCTGTTTAAGGGTCGGCCAATCTTCATTACAAGCGGTACACTCGCAGCGGAACCAATATCTACACGCTAACATTCTTTGTCTTTCTTTACGAGAGCGCATTAGGAAATGTGGCCCATAATTTTCGGACACCACTTCTCCGGGTTGGAGCGGCCTTGTAGCTCTTAAGATAATTTTTTGATTTTCAAAATATCTGATAAATATATAAAAAAATGGTTTTAATGTATGTAGAAACAATGCCAACCAAGTGTCATGAGAAACTGTTTAGCATTTAACAACTTTGAGACTATGTATGTGGCTTGAATAGCAGAAGTCATCGCCGCAATTTATTAACAGATCGTGTGGATCGAATGTGTAATCATTGTCTTTAAGCTTCAACCAGACTCCTTTGACGCTGCGCCACGGTAGCCATAAAATTACTTTATTACCTATTATTAGAGTAATTTCTCTCATTATGCTTTAAATTCTACTTTAAACAAACATGGCAACTTCGTTCAGCAACGAGCAATCATGTCATAATATTATTTTAAGCCGGAGTTTGGTCTGTATCCATTTTCAGAGCTTTTAAGGGGTAAAAGGTTTTTCTGATGCGTGTATTATTATTAATTAAGTAAAGGCTTAAATTTAAGGTGCTTATTGATTTATTATTTACTACAGACTAATTGATTTGTATCAGTATTCTCGTGTTTTATTTGGTGACCATAGTGATACATTATTTGATTTTTATTTTTAATTTGTGTGTGAAATCTTGGTGGCTCAATTTGATTCACTTTCTCAATGTGTCAAATTGATTTACATTTGGCTTTCGATTATATTTCTGTTGACAATGCAAATATATTTAAGGCTGAATCTATTCATACGATAATCGTACGAATATTTTTTAATTATTAGTCCGGTTACTGTACGAATAATTGATAGTTATTTGTACAGTAACTGGATTATTAGTCCAGATACATTTAAAATACATTATCTTCAACAATTAGAACTTTTTTTTTTAAATTATAACGTCTTAAGAGGTAACGGTGGTAAAATATCATCATGGGGGTAATAAAAAATAAGAAATGTATAAAGCTCTCACAATAATATAAAACTGTTCCTAACCTAACCTAACCAAAAAAAAATACCCGGACGACTAATTAGAAATTATTCGTACAGTTATCGGACTAATAGTCACTTCGTATATTTAAACAATACTATTGTTAATTTTATTTATTATTTATTTTTGATTAATCTTTATTATTTGCCAATAATAAAGATAAACTTTGAGTTTTTTTTTTAATTTAGATATAATATATTAATTTATTTAACACAATCCTATGTAAAATCTTCAATTCCGATTGGCGTATAAATATTTTATCAATAAAAGCTCTCTTTTATGAACTAAATTGGAATTCATATAAGTGAGAATGACGTGTGACCGCCTTACACACTGATCATACATTCTATTCTGAGCAGGAAGCTTCAAGACACGCGGTGGGACCTCGATTTACTTTATTCGGCGACTATAGAAATAGAATTCAATAACATATCAAACAAACTGACAGACCATTGATATGTATATAAATAGAAAGTCTCAATATTTCTATGAAAGCTTTCAATAAAGTAACGTTTCGTTTTAACAATATTGTTGTTCTTAAGGTTCTTTCTCTAGCGTTGATACTGATATTTTCCTTAAAAGTATTTTTTCTGAAAATCTGTATATTTTTAATATAAAAAATATTTAAATTTTCAGAATTGTGTTCCATTTCCAAAAGATATAGGTAAATGGAAGCCTTCTCTTAATGTTTGAATTTATCTGTCCGCATGTCTGCTTAGACATGTCATCTCAAGATTGCGTAGCGATATCAAGCTAAAAATTATTTATAATATCTAAATTTACATTCCTTTGAAACAAAAAAATATTATTTGAGCATTTACGCATCGTTTTTGACGCATTGTGCATGAAATTTGTCGCGAAAACATCGTAAAGTAAGTTGTTATATTTTTTTATACTACTTTCAAATATATCAACTTACTTTACTAGTAATAATATATATATATATATATATATATATATATATATATATATATATATATATATATATATATATATATATATATATATATATATATATATGTATATATATATATATATATATATATATGTATATATATATATATATATATATATATATATATATATATATATATATATATATAAGTAAGTGTATCAAACGAAAAACCGTTCCAAAAATACATTTCTAGTTTAACTAATACAAAATCAAAGCGTACGCTTGCAAACTTAATTTTGTCAAATCTCCCACTGACCCACAAATAAGCCGGTACTCTCAATGGTCCAACTTGTACTTAACTAGTTTTAATAATTAAAGTAGTAAAATAGATTTTCAATACAATATAGAAGTTGATTTCCTGTAAACAACTCCACCAGAATGCAAAGCTAAGCAATTAAAGTTTGTGTAAAGCGAAATACTAGACTATAACTTCGGAATGACAGCTGCCGAAGAATATTAAGCATCGATAGCTGATTCAATTTGAACTACTAATTTAAACTACGAATGCATCGCAAATTTACAATGAAATAGCTTTTAATTACTGATAATGTGATAAGCTGCGGTTTTTTAGTTTTTTAGTTCATCATCAAGCGATGTGATATAGATTAAAATAAGTGTCCTACATATTAGTTATACAATTTTTTATATATATATTATATTTATATATATATATATATATATATATATATATATATATATATATATATATATATATATATATATATATATATATATATATATATATATATATATAATTTGAAGTAGTCGTGGCGCCGTGGGCAGTATTTTTTTTTATGGAAGAGACGGCAAACGAGCGTACGAGTCACCTGATGGTAAGTGATCACCGTCACCCACGGCCCCGTGTAACTCCAGCAGGCAGTATCCGATTGGAAGCGCAATGATTACACAAAAAATATATATTTTTTGTTGCCCTGGATATTTCTGCAGATTTATATATTTTAAGTACACTGTTTGCGAATATATTGGGTAAAAATATTTCATTGGCTCTAGTTTTTTTTTAATTTGGTTTATCATAAATTTAAAACTCTTAACAGCTTACGTCGGTTGTTTCGAACACGAATTATTAAAAAAATGTTTTCTGCGAATGGTTTCGCGTATTCATGCGCAAAAAGCAAATTTCTTCCTACCACGCATGCTTTCCTGCATTTTTCTTTGTTATTCGAAAACATCGGAGGACGCATGGAACGAATTTCGTAAGTTGGTCAATGTATTAAATGAGCCACTGATATGTAGAGAAAAAAATCATACTCCCGCCATTACACATTAAGTTGATTTATAAATTGTATGATAAAACAGTTTGTCAAAGCGTTGGACAAGGAAGGAGAATGTTTTAAATATATTTGTATAACATTTTCTAAGCTGAGTACGGAGAAGTTAAAAGCTGGAATATTCGACGGTCCTCAAATACGAACATTCATAAAAGACGAAAATTTCACAAAAGCTATGACTGATACTGAACGTGAAGCATGGAAAGGTTTTGTGTTAGTAGTAACAAACTTTTAAGGTAATTATAAAGCACCAAATTATATAGAAATTGTGCAACAGATGTTGGAAAGCTTCAAGAATTTAGACGCAAATGTGAGAATAAAGCTACACTTCCTCCACAGCCATCTGGATAGATTTCCCAACAATCTGGGAGATTACAGTGAAAAAAGGGAGAATGCTTCCACCAAGACCTATAAGTGATGAAAGAAAAGTATCAGGGCAGATGGGATTGTCACATGATGGCAGATTACAGCTGGTCCTTAAAAAAAGGATTGTTGTCCCCAAATTACCTATAGACGCAAAGCTTATAAAAATTTGTTCTCTCTTTTTATTTCTACGTTAATTAATTAAAAACTTAAACAAAAAATAGTGACACTTTGGTAATAAATAATGAAATTAAAAATATACTAACTGTTTCATTCTGTGTTTTGTAGTCAAATAGAAAAATAAAGATTAAAAAAAAAACTAGAGCCAATATTCCAAAACCATTCACAGATTTATAAATTGTATGCATTATTCGAAACTACTTTCACATCAAGGGCAACAAAACCGTTGTTGACCAGTGTTATATATTCGATCCCCACATGAGTTAATGACATATTCATTAACTGTAACTTTAATAGTATAACGTATAAATAACTGACATTTCTACCCTCTTAAACATAAATTACAACATCAATCGTATACCACATAAACAATAAGAAGAGTCAATATAAAAAAAAATAAAAGTCAATAAAATAAAAATCATACCAATAAATAAACTCAAAAACATATAAACAATAATTGAGAACAAATGCGTTATATTTAATGAAGTGTACCAACCGTGCCACTGCGGGGTAGCACTCGTGATTGAATAACGCTCCGGTGGGGTATATGCCGACTGCGACGTAAATTGGCTTAGAGCCACTGAATTGGTGTTGGCCGCGAACCGTTTCGTAGATCTCGTGGGCATTGAATTGCAGTAATTGCAAATTACGGACGATCAACTCGCAAATCACATTCTCAGCTGAAATAGATAACTTGAAGTGTTCATTTTTGTTTTTGTATGGGTGATTTTTTAATTTATGCCGATTTGAAATTGACAAGCATTTGAATCTACATTTGAATCAGTTCAGCTGTTTTTTAGATAATGCTTGCTAGTTGTCAAACGTACAAACATACGGGCGAAGTTTTTTAAAAACCATTATTCGGGGTCCTATTATTGTTATAAATGCTCTTAATAATATTTTTTTTCAGCCTGTATCCCACACATAGCAGGATAGGCGAAAGAAACTTGGTAACCTAGTGTTAAGACACTCCGTTCTACTCCTCACTTTCCGCCAAATTTGAGGTGTTCAATTTTGCTTTGCCTTGTTACCTGAGCAAAGAAATGAAAACATTAAATATTTAATTGCAACATTAAATATTAAATATTTCATGTTTCTAATCACACGATCACACGATTGTGCCCCTACGCCATGACGGACCTCAATAATTATTAGATCTATGTAAAGATTCGTTACCGTGTCGTAAATTTTCTTTTTCGCAATTCTTAAAAAAATCACTTTTTTTTAAACACTCAGTAAGGAATAGAGCCATGATTATCCTTTTAAGATAATCGGCACCTTTCCTCTGATCTGAATGTGAGCACAGTGCGTAAATCTGGGCCGATGTCATTTCTAATTTCTCTTGGCAAGTTATTTTGTCCTCCATTTTAGTTTCTATATTTTCGTTGTTTGAATTTTTATCTTCAAAACATTTTAGGCCTTTTTTCGTTCTGTTCAAGCGTTCCTTTCTGCTTTTTAATTTATTCTTTTTGCTCCCTTCAATATCGTTGAGCATGGCGCTCTCCATTGTTTTCACATCGCTGCTCAAATATTTTGTATGAATTTGTAAACAGGAATCTAGGCCGGCTTGAGTGACCATGCGAAGCGCAATATGACTGAGAGCCGACATTCCTGATCCTAAAAACAATTATGCTTTTTTAATACTAAAAATTCACTTTAAAGTGATATTTCATATTTAGCTCAGAAATATTCTTTTCAGAAAATATATATAAAACCTACAAAGGAGCTAATAATATAAATAAATTGTAACAAATGTGTAAGAATTTTGATGTAGCTATATTGCTCAGTTGGTCAGTTTATGCGCTGTAAAATGTTTCCAAAGGCCGCAGGTTCAAATCACATTACGTTCAAAAAATTTAACTTTTAAAGTATACTATAATTCCTATTCGATAACTAATAATATTTTTAAATTGAAAATCTCTCTCATATACAAAATCTAAAACCTCTGTCTGTAATCCAAAATCTTCTCCTTATGCTAGTATTTGCAGCATTACTTCAAGTGTTTTGTGCCATATGTATACAAATCGGATGACAGATAATTAAAAAAATATACTTTTGTATTTATAAATATAGAATTAAATGTACTAAAATAACATTGTACTCTACTCAGCTTCACGCTGTATCCCGCACACGGCAGGTTAGGCAGAGGAAACTCGGGAACCTAGTATTAAGACACTCCATTCCACTTCCATTTACCACTTTCCGCCGAATTTGAGTCATTGCGTGTTGGGTAGCGGAACTACACGCCGCGTTTTGCCTTGTACCAGAGCGAAGACATGAAAACATTAAATATTTTAATTGAAAATATTTCATATCCTCTAATAAATGTTTAATTTATCACTCACCTATGAAAAGGTCCAAAAATTTACATTCATGAACATGGTAAGTCAGCACAGCCGCATCCCGGCATTTGGTGGAGCAGAACGCCACCGCAGAGCAAGTGGGACACCACACCGGTGCTCCGTCTTCACAGCAATCTAACCTATTGAAAGTAAATATAAGTTTTAAGTAGAAAGATTCTTCGTTAAGGAACACGGCACATATTAAAGTAAATACAGGTAAATCTGCAATTGTATGCTCTTTGTACTATTTTTTTATTTTTTTATTTCAACTTCACACATCGCAGCCTCTACACATGGCAGGGTAGGCAGAGGGAACTTGGGAACCTAGTGTTACGAAAATTACTCCCCATTAAGACAGGTCCGTTCTCCTCTTTTTGCCGATTCTAAAGGCATTGCGTGTTGTATAGGCCCAGGTACTGAGATAACCACAAATAAAAGTTTGCAAACATTTGATTTAATATTTTGTTCTTAATTTTTGTTGTAAGTTCTCACTTCTCGAGCAATCATATAATAGTACGTCCACAAAAAGTACTATATAGGTTTGTGTACAAGATTAATTTTTATACCAATGCCTAAAAACAATTCGTAAAATTAACGCTCGTGTGTTTTGATTGTTTTGCTAAGAAGCCTAATTTTTTCAGTATAGCACCACCTTGGACTTTGAACATTTGATATCAATTTCAGTTTTAAACTTCCACGCGATCTCAATATAAATGGTCGTGACAGACTGACAGAGGGACAACAAAGTGCTCTTACAAAAGTTCCGTCTTCTTTTTAAAATGCGGAACCATAAAAGGAATTTTATTTTGTATATATATGTTATAAATAATTTTATCTTTATTATAAAATTATAATTTTTCTCTATAATTAAAAGTTAATGGAAATATTATGTTATTTAATAAATTTATATTTTCAATTGTTATCATAGAGTTCATAATGAACAAGCGCCGTGATGAAGTATGTAATGACGTGGCCCATTGAAAGTACTTCTCCTTTGTTGAAAAACTGAATAAATATTTATATTTTTTTGGCAGACTGATGTTTAAAAAGTACCTTAATTAATTATTAGTTATGATAACATTATACGAATAAAAGTGGGTGCACTTCTTTTGAGATCCACTTTCATTCATAAAATGTTTTAATATACAACACATGCCAAAATGGAGTCGAGCTCCGCCTTGTTACCAGAGCAAAGAAATGAAAACATTAAATATTTAATGGGAAAATTTTTAATACTTATTACATTTGTTCGAGTGGGGATCGAACTGACAACCTGTCATTGACAGTCATACACTTGTGCCGCTGCGCCACGACACACCTCAGTAACCTAACAGTGAAAGTATTAACATTATGTTCCCATAAGCCTCGTTTGTTCCTCAATATCTAACAACTTGTCTAGTTTCGTTCTCAGCAATGTGAAGAAACGAAAATATTAAATATATCATTTCCAGGTGGTAAAAGATCCCATAGCTTGTTGCCTCTACAGGGGCACTCTTATGGCTCCTCCTCTACCATGACTAGCCTCGATGTTGATATTTATTTAAATCTTTTAAAATTGAATAATTAATGTTACCATGTTTATTTATTTTATAGTAAGCAGGCTACTTATGGATATAAATAAATGATCAGTGATTACGATATAAGATTTTTGCTTGAATAAAAAGCTTAGATAATATTAAAATAACGAAATTTAAGAAATAATATATTAAAGCCAACTATTGTATATTAGAACGGACTCCTTAGTTAAGAACCGTACTGAACTACGTCACTTGGAGTTACGTTTTTAAAAATAATTAATATAACGAATATTTCTTAGTAATAACAAATAAAATACCTTTTGAAACAATGGAGACAGTGACTGCCGTAGAAGTCTGAAAGTAGGCACGCTGCGTACGGACTGTCTATTAACAGGATATCTCCAGTCTTGATACTAGAGTTAGCTACCGCGAAGCGACCCTGAATAAAACAAAATCTATATAATAATGACACACTATATAAATATATATATATATATATACATTTATATATATATATATATATATATATATATATATATATATATATATATATATACATATACATATACATATATATATATATATATATATATATATATATATATATATATATATATATATATATATATATATATATATATACATATACATATATATATATACATATACATATATATATATATATATATATATATATATATATATATATATATATATATATATATATATATATATATATATATATATATATATATATATATATATATATATATATATATATATATATATATATATATATATATATACATATACATATATATATATATATATATATATATATATATATATATATATATATATATATATATATATATATATATATATATATATATATATATATATATATATATATATATATATATATATATATATATATGTATATGTATATATATATATATATATATATATATATATATATATATATATATATATATATATATATATATATATATATATATATATATATATATATATATATATATATATATATATATATATATACCTGAATTCGATCATCACTCGGAGGATTTATATAATAACTGTATTTAAATCTAACAATAAACCACCAAAAGCTTCACAGCAGACCGATGACAATCTTCCTTCTTTTTATGACAATTTTTTTTCTTGGTTTAGTTCTTCATCTTAACCATTTCTGCTAAAAAGGAGGAACGCGAAACACACATAAATACATAAAACAAATTAATACCTTATTTTCTTCTTCTACAATTCGCACCAATTTAGATAAAGCCGGCAAATTTTGTTTCGCGCCACCTGATAATGTCGCATCTAGATCGAGAAAGTTGAATTATTTTATTATTAATACCACCACATTTGCATACATTGTTATGGCTATGAAAGGAAACTATCTATACAGCTTATTTTATGTACCTATGTAATGTACTCTAATGTGTTTATTTGAATATGCATTATGTAAAATATTGTTGTTGATAGGGCTCTTTAAGGAGCGAATGGGCACGAGAGTGTGTAAAAACGACAGGTTGTCGGTTCGATCACCACTCGATATTATCTCAAAATTAATAATAATTTTATTTCTTCGCTCTGGTAAAAAGACAAAGTGCGGTGTTAAGTTCCGCTACTTAACACACAATTCCTTAAATTCGGCGGAAAATGTGGAACGGAAAGGAGTGTGTTAACACTATGTTCCCAAGATACCTCTGCCTACTTTGCATGTGGGATACGGAGTGAAGTATTTTTTTTTATATTAATTAATATTAAAAAAGCCATCTTATAATAATCATTAAAAAATACATTGCGATTTAAGTTACTCTTTATCGATATATGTATATACATATGTAGGTAAGATCTTTCATGAAGAGCAGTAAATATGTTACTTGTCGTCTTCGAAAACGTTATTTTCATTTAATATTGTGTTTTAGTAATGGAAATAAAAAAATGATTTTTATAAAGCTCGGACAAAAAATATGATAGAAGCAACTTTGTTAGGCAAAAGGAATGTTAGGACATGGTGTATGTCAATGATTTTTATGCCGCTTTTACAATCACCTCATATAGAGTGTGAAACATTATCTGGTTTAAACGTCATTTTGTGAACTTCACGCAACACACTCAGTTTTTTTGAAAATAAAATGATATTTCCAGTTTTTTCTGGATCTTTTTGACTTATTTGCATAATAATATGTGTACTTTTCTGCAAAATAATGGTCGCATAACCCAAATTATTTCGATCTTCAAGCTGAAATCTGAAAGGTCCAAAACGCTAACATTATTTATAAAGGTAAATGAATGTAACTCCCGGTACGAATGTAACTAAAAATAGGATAGACAAATTATCTCCCGGTCCTCTCAGCAGATCCGCCTTCAGAGCCGGTGGTTGCTTTTATTGTACGAGCATACTTATTCAACGTTTCAAAGTTACTTAGACAGTTAGTCTACATGAATAAATTAATTTATAATTGATTACTGTAGACAGATTTTAAGACCATATATTTTTTTTCTACAAATAAATAATAAATAATGCGTTGTACAAAATTACAAAATATATAAGTAGTATTATTTCCTAAATTATTGCGTTATTGCCACTTCATAAACTAAATTTCTGAAATATCCTAATTTTCTGGGATAAAGAACCTAAAATATTTGCAATGGTCTTAGAATAATGATCGTCGCCTACTTAGTGGTTCACTTATACGACCGCGTTATTTTCGCTCAAAGAAATCATATATATTCTTATCTAAACTATAAAAACTTTTCACTTTCTATCTCTATTTAGTGTTGGTTTTTATTTTCTACTTATGTAAAGTTAATTTCGATACAATAAAGTGACATAACATATTATATGAGTAAAGTTTTAATTAATTCAAACGCTATGTGTTTATCAGTTTGATGTAGGGCCAAATCGACGACGACGATTTCAGGAAGAGGAAAAAAGTGTCAACGTACACTCAATGCTGAAAATTGTACTGTGAAAATAAGTGACAAGTTAATAAAAAAATGGATAAGGTAAAATGATCTGAGCGTCTCGTCACTAAAATATGCTGATTTCTATGTCGGTTGACAGAATTTACTTAAAAATGAGGTCAGGGTTCAAGCGCCAATTTCCATATTATGTTTCATCTTTGTAAAGATAACGATATAGTATCCTGGTAAACAAAATCAATATTAAACTACAGTTAAGCCTTACTTTTTTTGTCCGGGGGAAATTTAGGTTTCACTGTGAAGTCTATGGCGTCTATGTCCTTGGACAATTGAAGCTTGGCTTGATCATTGTTCCCCAAAAGTCGGCCCGCTAACTCGTAAGATACTTTGGCTCGAGTTGCTTCTCCAGTACCTGAAAAATAACAAGGAATTATGCTTAAGATAACTTATATTTTAGGAAAATAACTTAAAAAAGTGTTACTCAAAAATATACAACACTATACTTTATGTCTTTAATACATGAACTTTACTGCTGTACTAAAAATAAATCAATGAAAACGTTGTTATGACCCGTTTACATGATTCAAGTTACGTCTAAATCTACATACATCACTATGAAAGTAAAGTTATGACCTGTTTACATGTTCAAAGGTTGCAATAAACATCTGCAACGTATATAGTTAAGTATTTATCATATAAAAGTTTATAGTTTCAGTAACTGAAATAGGTCAAGTCCCTCGCTAGCGGTAACAATGATCGATAGAATGTTTCTGCATGCAAATATACTTTGAATCATAAAATTCCCACTCGTCCTATAAATATTTCATGAAATGAGTTATTTCAATTAATTTATAAGTATAATTCAATAATGATGAACGGTATACAGAAATTAATGGACCAAGTATGCAATTGTTAGCATGAATTCCACTCAGTGTATCAATTTTTCTCTTGTTTAATATCGTCAAGTATTTCACGTATCGTTCAATACTATTATAAAATCATTAGTAATACCGTTTTTAGTGACAATTTATCTTTTAGTATCACTTACCTGCCTTGTTTTCATATTTCCTGGGAGATATTCTATAAATTTATTTTGTTGTCTGTTTTGTTTGCAGTAGATAATTTGAAAAGTTTTTGTTTTTTATTAACAATATATATATATATATTCCACTTTCCGCCGAATTTGAGGCATGGCATGTTGAGTAGCGGAACTCAACGTTGCGCTTTGCCTTTTTAAAATGAAAACATTAAATATTTCACATTTTCGAGTGGGATTCGAACCCACAATCTGTCGATTACAGTCATACCCTAATGCCGCTGCGCCACGACAGGCCTTAAACGATTTAATACATTATATTGGTTTGTTAATATTTTCTGTAAAAAAACACTTAGTGTGTGAGTGATCCTATAACATTTACTGTTAATTTTATTTTTAATTGGTTGATAAATAAAAAACTTACGTTAATTTAAAATGTTTAGTTCGACAAAATTACTACAACTTTTTTGCTTGAAATTTTATTTTTTAATACATAGATATTGTCTTAAAAGTGATAATGATATTAGAAAAAGAAAGCTTATGAGATTAGTAAATAAAATAGTGTCATTCAAACGGGTAAGTAATAAATATAATTTTACAATTTTGTGTTTAATTTCATTTACTATTTAAAAATGCATCGTAGGTTCTATTTTTAGAAAGGTCAATGTCCCTACCGGCTGGTTTCAGTATGGTCTGACCAAAATCGATAATAATAAATAGAAGAATCCCCGGTCTTCTATCGAATCTGATTAAACTATATTTTTACAAAACAGGGGATGATATAAATGTAGCTTTCGCATTTTGAACGGCTGATTGCTTTAGTTATAAATGAGTTTATAATTTGAAATCGCTGCACTTAGACGCCGTTTTGATTTTGTGTTCTCCAAAAAATTATATGAAATATATTCAACTTAATTATCATCGTTAATTATTTAAGTTACAATCACGTCACGATAATTAAAGCTTTTTGATAAAGCTTTAATTATCGTGGCGTTCATATAAAATTTGTCAATTAGGCCTGCAAAGTGTTACATTTAGACAGCTTTCATAGCATGTCGGGCCTTTATAAGAAAAAATTGAAATGACATAGAAATAGCTTTTGCGTGATAAATAAAATACTGGATTACTGCGTAGGTGTGTCTTGAAAGGCAATTTAAATTTATTTTAATTTTCTATCTATTTTTTGTCCTTGCGGATACCTTTTTTGAGGTATGCGGTAACTTTGCCGTGACATTCATTTGTTGTAAAGTAAGTTCACGTTCGAACATCGTTGCTTCGGCGGTTCACAATATTTTTACAATAGTTATTGAGCGGAGCAAGCAAAAGGTCACAAGTTATTTATATACAAATTTTAATTTTAGTCTCCACATACATATCTGTAAAGGTTTTTCTTATTGATGGACAGACAACTTGAGAAATAAAGCTAAGAACTAAGGAAAACTTTACTGAATTTACAAATGTGAGGTTATAAATCCCACTTTAAAATTATATGTAAGCTTTATAACACATATATTCATTAGCTTTAGCCTCACGACATATTTCGCTAATGGTAGAGTAGACATACGGAAACACAAAGGTAACACGCTCACACACGCTCTATTTAATATATATAGTTGAAAAGTTAAATATTAAAATGTTGAGTTACGTTACTAAAATATTTATTACCTATATAGCAATGTCCCATCCGCCAATAATATTCTGCTCTCATCCGTGCAGGCAGTCTCTCCTTTAAAGCTAATTTCAAGTCTTCCAAAGCTGCTGCGGGTCGTTTTAATTGTAGAAGTATTTCAGAACGAAGCCACAGTGCGAGCGCCAGAGACACTCCATCGTCTAAAACTTCTTCTGCACCTATAATATAATGGGCTATGTTAAAAAAGCAAAGCGCGGCGTTGAGTTCCGCCATTCAACATTCAAAGCGTAAATTTGAAGAAAAGTGAGGAACAAACGGAGTATCTTAACACTAGGATCCTAAGTTCCCTCTTCCTACCTTGCCATATCGAAGCTGAGAAAGAGAGAGAGAGAGACTAGTAAATTCTTTCGTTAAGCGCGGTTGTCCTAAATACTATTTACTAGTACGAATTAAACATTTATTTTAGAGTTTGATAGTATAGGCTATAGGCTATATACCTTGACGATATTCGTTTCAATGTAATAGAATCCGAGTGTTCCGAGTTAACTCGGGCATAGAACGTGGCATACATATCCTTAACTCTTATTTACTTAAATCTATATATACTTCAGAATATATACTTAAGTCTTATTTATTTATATTTCACCACAAGGAAGAAGCGTTTAAAAATTGCAATAACTTTACCTACACATTTAAAATAATTTAATATTATGCATTTATATACTTGAAGAAATGCATATAGTATAATTATAGTATTACAATATACATAGTTCATTATTTATTATGTCATATCGAGTAATGTGAAATGAAATGATAGTGAAAAATAAACTTATAAACGTAATAGAAATATCTTTTCAGACTCGCGTTGTTTTCCGCACATAACAGGGTAGGCAGAGAGAATTCGGGAATCTAGTGTTAAGACACTCCGATTTCTTCTCCATTTTGCGCTGAATTTGAAGCATTGCGTGTTAAGGCGGCACTAACGAAATTATTTATTTATTTAATATAGCGATTTAACATATCTCCACTCTTCGCAAACATCTTCATTTCAATTTTTACGTTACCGATTGAAATGTTAAACATTGCATTGTAAATTTTTTACTAAATTCAGTATGCAAATCACACATTAGGGCCAAATATTACTAATTATACTAACGCAGACTAGTATTTCGACACAAACACAAAATATCAACATCGATATTCTGCTCACGAATTCGTGCATCAACCGTAAGGGGAATCGTTGCAAATGTTATGATTTTAGTACCGTAGTTTCCTAGACAGCCTCAGGGCGGGATTTGAGTGATGCTTACATATTTAATTTACACGGCCAGAAATACACTACGGTAAGCATCTGAATATATTTCTCATATTAAATATATTCATGTTGTTTTTTAATAGCGTAGAGACTGGATTGAATTTTAACTAAAAAAAGAAACGATAAACAAGTCAAGTCACTATATTCTATATATTTTTACTACTATATAGAACATATTACTTTTGGCGCAACATTGACCTATTCGCAATCAGCTTCACGCTGTATCCCGCACATCCCGGCAGGATAGGCAGAGGGAACTTGGCAACCTATTATTAGAACACTCCTTTCCGCATTTGTAATCAGTTTATATATAAGTCTTTCTCTATAAATTTCGCTATTTTTAAAATAGTGTAAGCAGTTATAAAAAAATATTTTTAATGAATAAATTATAATTATTTTATATATTCTATAGATCTAAATCCACGAGTGCATCATTTACTACATTATCAAAAACATTTACAAAACGTCTATTAATATCTCGTTATACAACTCAGTTTTCAAAGTAAACGGTAGATTAATTGAAGATAAGTTGCTTTGAATAGCCTGCAGTGAAGATAAATATCAACTGGAGCTTATATCGTCGTATTCAATGAAAGGAGTTCGCATTAATTCCACAGTTTTAACTAAGTTTACTCCGGTTTTTGACGCACAAGGGATGATTGAAGTTGTAGGTTATGTTTACACGTGTTTAGATGAATGTAAATAAATCAAATCAGCTTCACGCTGTATCCCGCAAGAGGCAGGGTAGGCTGAGGGAACCCGGAAACCTAGTGTTAAGACTAATCGAAAAAGATATTCGATAAACGAAACTGACAAAAATGTTAAAAAATTACTATTTTAGGCCCTATTATATTAATAAACGCTATTATAAGTTTTTTTTAATATATCTTTCACATACAGACAGTGATCAGTCACAGATTTATCATAAGTATAGATGTTTAAAATATAAATAATTTCATGAAGAAGTTTGGCATTGGGCTACCTTTGCGTGGTAGATCCACGCAATATGTCTAAACAGACAGAAAGCCTCTATGCCATGTTGAACATCTTAAATGAAAGTTAGAATTGAGAAACTTAGCGCAGAGTCCGACCAAGCCTGTAAATTCGCCGCAACTGATATCTTGAACGTCGTTTAATATGCGTTAGAACATATCTTAATATAATACGTGCACATTTTATTAACAATCTTGATATACGAAAAGAGTATTGAATATGTTTTGATACGTGCTAAGTAATCCATTATATCTTAAATTTAAGTCAAGTTAAGGTTTCTTCATGAATCTTATAGCTTTTGCCATATTTTATTTCCACAGAAAGATTGTAATAAATTTCGCTATCCATAGATTATTAAGCACTTAGTATAGTAATAAATTTTGAAAAAGATATTTAATTTAAAGTATTTTCCTATATACCTGTCATTGGTGCTCGCAGTACAGCTTGGCTAACTAATGCTAGACTTTTCAGTAGATCACCTTCTTTCAGTGCCGCCTGTGCCATTATCCTCCGCTCGTGGGACAATCTTGCATCCTTACCACGAAAAATTGGTTGTATCCTTGCTAATATCTCATTCAAAGCTTCCATGATCTTTTTAAAAAATAAACGATTATTTAAATAAGTAATAGTCGCTTAAGAAAATCTATTTTAGTTGAAAATCATTGATATTTAAATTTTAACCGAAATCTTATTATTTAATAATGATTTTAATGTTATAAAAATATATAATGTGAACTTTATATAAATATTATATCAAATTGTAATCGCGTTAAATTGTGTTTGACGCTTTCGATTTCCCGCCAATACGTTACACAGATTAATACTATAGCCAGCGGTGATCAAACATCGTGCCGCATTACATTGTGTAATAATGACTATTATATATATATATATATATATATATATATATATATATATATATATATATATATATATATATATATATATATATATATATATATATATATATATATATATATATATATATATGTATATATATATATATATATATATATATATATATATATATATATATAATTTTTCATTTTTAAGTTATTTTTTCTTATTGGCTAAAGAATTTTTTAACCATAATTTGTATTTTTCTATCTAAATTCTTTAACAATACGTTACTAACTTTGAATTAACATATAAATTACATTTTTTTTTAAATAAAATCTAATTTAGTATTCATAATTCAAAAGGCGTTAAAAGTACACTAAGTAACAAGTAATTTTTATACTATCTAAACAAAAAATAACAAAACTTTATATAATAACCAGACTGTATATAAATTTATAAAAACAGCATTAAAAATCATGTTTGAAGTTCTCATTTCATTTCTTAGAATAAAATGTCATAGAAAAACAACGCGTTTTGATCCATGGCGTATTATTTTTACGAAGTAAAAGCTTCTAAAAACATTACCTGAATTATATTTTTATAAAGGGACAATATTAAGATACTTTCTCGGTCTTGAATTTTTTAACAGGAAGTTATTTTATACGTTGAGTAACTGTGATAAAGCAATAGATTTACTAAAGCGGTCCAAGAAAATTATTTATACAAACATGGGATTTAGATTAATTTACCGATTCATTTTTCTGGACTGCAGCAATTTTTTCATCATCTTTGACATTTTCTAGAATTTGTAACCACCCATCCCTATCTGCTAGAGAGACTAGGTCTTCGGCCATGTTTTTAAAAAATCCTTTGCTGTTAGAATATAGTGTAACATCGCTACATATAGTGGCGAAAGATGGATCAAAATCTTCATATACTCGGGCCATCTGTAAAAAATAAATTAAATTTTTATTCTTTTTTTTATATAAGTGTAACACTTACAAACATACATTTAATAAGTTTTTTGATATGTTGGTAATTTGATTCTATGTATATTATATAGTAAATATATAGTAATAGAAATTTGTAAACATGAATAAAAATATTTACAAAATATTTTAAAATAGTCATCACTTTTACACCAAATGAGATTAGTTAAACATACTTAAGTAGGGCAGGTAGGTTCCTGTTAGAAACTAGTATTAAGACACTCTCTTCCCCACTTTCCAACATTTTTTTTAGATATTGCGTGTTGAATTTGACAAATTTCACTATTATACATCATTTGAAAGATATATTAGCAAATTTCGATTATTTTACTGACAATCCTTATATTATATTATAGAAGTTATTTACATAAATCAATAATGAAATCATATTTCAGCCCAGCATTTAAGTACTCTATGCTCTAATTTTAATTCGGCTTACGGTAATTGCACAATGAAAGCGTTTAACGCAAATTAATCCGGCACATTAAATTGTACGTGTGTATGCGATTGGTGGTACTGACTACAGATTTAGCTCGTCCACATTTCCATGCCACTAAATGTCAAGAGTTGCTCGCCAGTCTGATATCAATGATATTCAATTAAATTATTGATAGTATGAACTCTTTAATTACTCAAGAAACTGTTTACAAAATGATATCTAGGGATATTTATAACGTTTTGACAAATTAGAAATAATATTTTTTATGTGGATTATTGAGGAAAAGCGGAATGTTATACTACATGTTGTCTTATTCTTCTTACAGTATTAAAAAAAAATATTATTGATGAGGGTTTTTCCAAAAATAATATACAAAATTTTTGTGTAGCTTATCTTTTGGACAAAACAAGTACTTAGATTTAAGACAATCTGTTACTTATGCATTGCTTCACATTTGAGACTGCCTGTTTAGTGGCGGAATTTAACGCTGCACTTATTACCAGAGCGAGAAAATGAAAAAGCTCATTCCATAAGTGATAATCGAATCCACGCAAAATCCTGCGACGGTATGTAAATTATAACTTAATTTATAACATAAATAGTATCTTATAGTTGGTTTAACTAAGCCAGGCATTGAATTCTGCCATCTGAAGTTCACCGAGTCTCCTATTATTTCCACGAAATTACGTCCTGAACAGAATGTATGTTATATGAGCTTACTATTACTTATATATTCGTAAAGGTTAAATATAAATTCAAACAAAACTTATTAATTTTCCTTATACATACTATGTTAGTATGTTAAAATTTAAGGTTAATTAAAATTACTGATAGAACATTAAGTCAATTATTATTTATACAAGTAAAATGATAATGTCATTTTACTTACTAGTTATAGCAATTTTGTTTAAAGATGATATATGTAAGGAACTAACAATATTAAAGATTTAATTAACAATTTTGATATTTAACCGACATCTTAACCTGTCGTTTACTAATTTTCTATTTGACACAAAAAATGATTGCCCAAAATATTATTTTATTATAGATTTAAAACATACAATATATCGTATGAAAATGTAATAACAAACGCGTTCAAGTTGTAAAGCCTTTCTATAGTGTCTCGATCGAATTTCTTATGAGACCTAGCTGACATAGGAATTTGATTTCTTTTCTTCCGTAGTTACCGTCAGGCTTATAGATTCACTAATATCCTGTTCAATATTTCAGCGGCTTTTGCAATCATTTAACTGAGAGATACTTTACCTCTAGATAAGTTTATCTAAATATTTATTTATCAAAACCATAGGTTTAATAAATATTGATATCATAATTGATGTTATCACAATACGTATTAAATAGCAAATTACCTTTTTGTTCCTCAAACGTGTGTGCGACGGTCGAGAGCTGCATGCAAACTTTTCTAAAATTATACTTGAGACTATTTCGAACTATACAGTTCTATTTTTGATATAATAGAGTAAGAAAAGCGCCATCTAGAAAGAAGGATGTACGTTTTTAGTGTTACGTTATAGTAGTACACGTTATTACATTACAAATATATATTTCATATGTGTAAACTTAGTTTAAAATAATAAACATAATGAAGGTACATAAACTTTATATTTATTGTATAATTGTTTTTCAGCTTCACGCTGAATCCCGCACGTGGCAGGGTAGACGGAGGGAACCAGTGATAAGACACTGTTCCGACTGTATCACTCGAGAAGTTACCCCTTATTGACGCTTGTACTTTTATAATATCATCTTTATTTGTCTTTTAATAAATATCTATATTTTTTTTAAAAATTGTCTTGTCTTTGTTGCGTAGTAAAATATTATAATATTATTACTTCTAATAATAAGCACCTTAAATGTTTTTTTTTATATGGCTCTTTTTGTTTAAAATGTATATTGGTGTTAATATTTATTTCTTAAAACAAGATAAATATTCAAACATAGAGTGCCTAGTAAAATAAAAAGGCAATTGGGCAGAATTACCATATTGCTGTTTTGTTTTTTTTTATTATAAGTGCTAAAATTTTATTTTTAGAAACAACACTATTATCTAGTTTAGCTTGTGACAAATTGGCTATACAAGGTAAAATATTTATTATACAAAGAATTACAGGTCCCTTCTAATTTATCGTGGAAGTTAAAGTTAAAAGTAGCCCACAGAATCTCCGATCAGAGACTGAGATATTTTCATAAACTTAGTTATGCCCACTGGACAAGGAGCAAAATCAAAGCCAAAGCCTAAACTGTGAATGTCGCTTAATTTAAGTAACGACGAATACTTTGGAACAAGAATATATACTTTTAAAAAAAACTGTTACTGATCACTGTATGTACTTGGAAGATATATAAAAACAAACCTATAGACGTTAATAAGGTATAAACGCCCAAAATAGTAATTTTTAAAATGTTTGTCTGTGAGCTTGTAGGCGCTAATCTCAAAAATGGCTAACTAAATTAAAATGCATTTTATTTAAATGGGTTCAATGAAAAAAAAAAGTAAGTCTTTTTAAAATAATTAGTTTCACAATAATGCTACAATTTTTTATACTTTTAGTGTACATTTTAGTTTTCAATGTATAGATGTTGTCTTAAAAGTGTTATTAGAACAAGAAAGTAAATAATATTGTGTAATTCAAAAGGGGGATTCCGGGGGCAGGTCACTAGTACGTAAAAAGTTTTGATTCTGTAATGGCTTTATTGTTGACTTTATTATTTGTGGCTTTATTCTTTATTAAGTGCTGTAAAATTTATATAACCACACTATATAATAAACATAGTGAGCTGAAAAGAATATAAAAATCACATATGTTCATCCAATTCTGTATACTACGTAATTGGACGGAGGCGATAGTACAGGTACAAATTTATATACTTATATCTATAATAAAAATGTAACTGAATACTGTTTGTAGGTATATGAAAAAATCCTAGAGGGGACGTTTATTAATGTAATAGAGTCCAAAATATCACCTAAAACTTTTGTCTATTAGTCTGTGCGTTTGTACGTGCCAATTTCAGAAACGACTTATTAGATTGAAAAACAGCTTTTACTATTATATTTCTGTAAGTTTTTGTCAAAATTTAGATTTTGTTTTATTTAAAACGGTTAATAATTAAAAAAAGTTACGCTTAATTAAGTTAAAACTTTTTTGATTGGCGAAATTGCTACAACATTTTTATTCATTTGGATGAAATTTTAGTTTTCAATGAACAATTATTGTTTTAAAAGTGATAATGTTATTAGAACAAGAAAGTAATTGAGATTAGTAAATTAAATAGGATAATTCAACCGGGCGAGTATTATTTATACCTCAAATGTATTTGTATACGATATTCACCCATCTTTCTCAGGTAAGCAGAGAATCTTGTGTTTGGACACGTTTTCCATTTTCTGCCCAATTTTAAATCTTTGTGGTTTAATGGATAATTCAACAGTGCGCTTTCTTTTAGCCTGCTAATAGAAAAAAAATATTTATGAAATTATTTACCTGCATGAGAGTCACGCTGTATCCCGCACGAGGCAGAGTAGGCAGAGGGAACCCGGGTAACTAGTGTTATGTCACAAACAAAGTGTTAACACTCGAACATTTTACCACCATATGGTGCCATAACGGACTTTCATTAGAAGTACTGAATAAAATGTAGGTGTGTGAGAGCAAAGCTCGTAACATCAAGTAATTAATTAAAGAATGTCAATAATACGACAATCGCCTGGGCGATCGTTATTTCATTTATTCAATAGGTAATAAAAAATCCGTAATGAAGTATGTGCTGTACTTACAAAAAACACACTCGGGCCCGTTTTTCAGGAGTTAAAATATCCAGGCAAAACAATGTTCTTTGTATGTACATATGTAGTATATTACAGCATTTAACAATGTGCAATTTTATACATATATGAGTGAGTACTTGTAGTATCCTCTTTTGACCATTTAAAATGGAATTCTGAGAGAACTAGCTGTTTTATGATTCACTGCACTACTCCCAACAAAGACAAGCCTGATTTTATTGAATGTTCCATACCTTTTATTCGCAATGGTGTACGTTCGTGGTGCTCAATGTACCGTTAACATCGGTTCAGTCTCGTGCATTTCTGATAGCAACAAAGCGATGGTCTCAATATGCGATTTGTTAACTCTAAGTATCAGTTGATATATTTTTTATATGAAAGAACATTTTGTTACATATTATATTTATAGGATATATAGGTATAATTAATAATTTTATATTGATAGAAGAATATTTTTTCCATTTACATACATATATATTAGTCCCGTAATATCGGCCTGGGTTACTGGCTAAAAACGGTAAAAACGGTGTGGCAATAGTGCTCTCTGAAGAGTTTCAGAATGGACTGACTGACTCGTTTTGCTCTCTTGATGTGCTCTTGCTTACTGACCTTTTTAACCATTTTTTTTTTATGGAAAAGACGGCAAACGAGCGTACGGGTCACCTGATGGTAAGTGATCACCGTCGCCCACGGCTCCGACTAACTCCAGAGGAGCTACAGGAGCGTTGCCGTCCTTTAAAGTGGATGGGCACCGGAGCCCGGCATTACCTAATGCGAAACGCAGTGGCCAAAGCCACTACTTAACACCGGTCTTAAATGCCGGGGGTGGTAATAATCCGGTCGAGACTGCCCATGCGTGTTGCCATTACTGGCAACGTGACTCTACCACATGCACTTTAGTCGCCTCTTACGACACCATCAGTACCAGGGTGTTCCTATTCTAAGCCGGAATCACACGGCATAAATATATATCTTGAACACTAAAAAGATGTCACACTAGTGGCGGTTTAGTTTTGACTTTAGTACTATCCATATAGGTCCTGAAGTAGCCGTTAAATCGGAAAATCTCCGCTACCTTGGGTCATGACATTCATGGCCGGATAAGCGCTGCCTTGGCTAAATGGTGAGTTGTCACTGATGTGGTGCGATCGCAGAATACCGACCAAACTCGAGGGGCCAATATTCAAGAGAATCGTTTGACCGGTTCTTTTACACGGCAGCGAATGGCTAGTACTATCTCGGCACTCACAGGAGCTTCACGTCATGGAAATGAAGATGGTGTGCGGCGGAACATGGTCTGACCGTATACGTAACACATTCATTCGAGTTAGTCCAAGAGTATCGCCTGAGCGTCGTCGGACACAAGTGCCTTAATATGTCTGTCCCTGGAGTGATACCTCCTGGACGCCCAAAGAAGCGCTGGTTTGATGTCGTTATGCAAGACAGGAGACCCATTGGTCTAACTACCGAGGACATACAAGAACGTGCAAAGTGATGTAGGTTAAGTAGGAAGGCAACAGGATTAGTGCCAGGAAGAAGAAGATAATAGACATGTGTATATTGTTTTCTCACAAAGGATGTTTTGTTATAAATATTATTATTAATGGTGATTACTGTAGAGATGCGATTTCTTCGTCGGATATACGGAGACAGATTAGCTGATCGCATACTCAATGAATAGATACACAGAATGGTAGATACTAGAGTGGATATCACAGCGAGAATGAAGAAGAACGTGCTCAGGTGGTTTGGGCACGTCGAGTGAATAAGCGAAGAAAGAATGGCGAAAAAGATTTATGGAGGAAGAGAGAGAGGGGAGACTTCGGCTGAACTTCGAAAGCAATGTATCTACGATAATGGAGAAGGGTCACGTAAAGAGCATTAGGATCCCCCGGAGGGCATGTTTGAAGAGGTTGATGACAATGGACGAGGCTAAATGCCGAGACAGTAGCGTAAGGCGCTCCGTTTTCTCTGTCTACCAGGCTAGGGATATAGCGTGAAGCTATAAAATGAAATGAAATATTATTATTAATATTGCTTTATCTGTAGCAGAATGCAAAAAATATATAAATTTAAACGTATTTACGGTTATGTCAGTTTAAATAATCATGTGTTGGTTCATCATTATTTATATTTTTATACCATAAATTCTCATGATCATTCTCTATGTGATATAAAATTAATTTCTATATGTTAACTTATATTTACTACTTTGTGCCGTTGATCAAGTGTAATATAGCCTCCTCGATAAATAGACTATACAATAAAAATAAATAATTTCTTTTTGAATGTCTATATAGTCCCTTAGCTCAGCGCGATTTATCAAATAAACTTTTCAATTTTTTTTATACATTAGTAGACAGTATAGATTTATTTTATTTTCATCGATATTTACGATATTTATTTTATTGAGTATTTCCTCTTGATACGTAAATGAAATAAAATGTAGTACATTTTATCGGTTTCGATACCATTACATAGTTGGCTATGTAACATGACTTCAAATCCAATGGTAGATTGTATAGTCAAAAGGTTGTAAGATGTGAAAAGAAATATTTGTAGGCGCACTCTTGAAAGAACATTGAGAAGAGTAATTCTATTTTCTAATGGTTGTGTTATAAATTAATAATTAAAAATATGAAAAAATCATGAAAAAATCACTGACGGAAACTTCACCTAAAACTTTCATATAGGTGTTTCAGATTACTGATTTAAAAAAAATGTATCTGCATTCTATAGATATATATCAGGGTAGGGGACTAAATGTTTCTTTACTTACCAGCCAATTTTTGAGATAATCTTTTTAAGTCGATGAAATTGAATGAAAATAAATCATTACTAAGTGAGAATTAAACGAACAGTCATCACGTTTATGGTGTTGTACAGCAACAGAGATAATTTCATTTCTATAATAAAAAAATTACTTATACTAAAAAAAAAATCTTATATATTATATTAAATACAAGTTAACTATACAAGTTTGACAGTGTATTTTATATATAACGTTAGCTGAACTATGTCAATGTTGAGAATGCCTTAGCCATTGCAGTAATGGTTAAATAAATTGTTAACATTAGTACAAGCTCTTAGCTTGCTCAGTTGTGAAGGGTATGTCTAAAATGCATGATAAAGCATCGTTAGATGTTTCAACTCAATTGTCTTTTGTTATGCCTTTGTGGCTCAGTAAAATGTATATATGAAAGTATGGTACAGGATTTGAAATCTGTTTAGAGAGGTAGGTATTTGTAAGAGAAACAGTTTCTTAATGTATAAGAAGGAGTTGGAAAAAATTATTAGAACCTCATATGATGCTGATTTTAGACGAAGAAAATGTGATAACAGCTACTTTTTGTATACATTACCGTATACAATATAATTTTATATGTATATTGATACATACATATAAAATATGTTATTATGGTTCCTTTAAATACATTTATCTGTATTTGAATAAATTATGTACATATTTACGGTGACGTATTACATATTACATATTAAATATACTAAAGTACTTATATCACAGATACGAAAAGGAGTGCAAAACGAAGCTCAATTTATAATATACAATAACAATAGCAAAGTTTCTTTTAAAAATATATTTTACAACATAGTATAGGCACATTTTAGAGACCATTGTCATGTAGCTGATGACGCGTCGCTTATCAGCGGTTATCACCCCGCGAGCCTCGTGTCTCGATCACACTTCAGTCTCGCGTCCTCGCTCTAAGAGAGTAGACTTTACGCTCAGTTTTAACGGATTATTTTCGAACGTGAACTGTTAAAGTTAAAACTTACTGTAGAAAACACCATCTTTTCCCATTCAGTTTGCTGTAAGTATTTTTTATCTGTACAACTTAGTGTTATATCATACAATGTGCTAAACGACACATTATTTCAAATTTGTAAATAAATCTTGAAAGTATAAATCCTTCGGAGAGGCGCGTGATCATCGCGTTAGACCGTTTTGAAAATATTTTTTCTCATTTTAAAGAATGTAATGTGAGTCACTTCATGTGAAAGATGTGAAGGTCATGCTCTACTCATCCTAAAGCAAATTTGTCCTCGCTGTCTTAAAGTATCAGGAGGGGTATTATCTATCGCAAAGCAAGGTGTCTCCATGCGTCGTCGCCAGTACCTTACAGCTATTTGGATATCACTACGATTAGCTTTCGTATGCTAAGCCTAATTATCTGTCAGTAACGTTGAAGGATGAACGTGTATAACACCTGTTCTACTTTGTATTACGTAAATAGTTTATATTTTCTTAAATTGTTTTTCTATACGATCTCCTAGATCGTAAAGCGTGAAGCTTGCGCAAATAGGATATATGTATGTATGTATGTATGTAGACATTCAATACATCTACTCGAACGGAAAAGAATATGTGCAATAAACTTTGTAAATGATAATGTTCGCGTGTTGCTGATTTTAAAATTAAAGGTTTCCTTTTACAGATGTAGCAACAGCTATAAGATATATGCTGATAAATATTATGTCATAATGTATTAACAATTATGAGTTTCTTTTACGTCATAGTACCTACTTTAATGTGACGTTAAAATACATTTTAAGTAATTCAGATTTGGTTTCATAAATATTAGAGGAGATTCATGGTCGATATATACAATTTAATTTAAAATTATGTATGTAGGTACGTAGGCATTCATGAATTTTCATTATTTTTAGAATCTACTTTCAAGAGAAAATGCGGCGTTGAGTTCCGCCACTCAAAACAATGTCACAATCGTGGGCCGTAAGCAAAGAATTTCGGTATTTCAACACAAATATGTTTCCTACCTTGCTATGAATAAATATCGATTGATATTGGTTTTGTGGCCTTTATATTCCCTTTGGAGCTATTTAAAAGTGTAACAGATTTGGAGACGCGAGCCGCTTACAATACAATATCTGTTGAGAAAGGTCAGGATATCTTGAAACGTAAATTAATTCGTAATTTCGATCAGACTGTTGTGTGTTGTTGAGGCATGTCGTGGGACAGGGACAGGCGTGTGACTGTAAACACCACAGGTCGTGGGTTCGATGCCATCTCGGAGAAATAAAATATTGAATATTTTCAAATTAAATCTTTAATGTTTAATAATCTTTAAGTAGGGAACGTAACGGAGTGTCTTAAAATTAGGCTCCCAAGTTCTTACTCTGTCGTATGCGAGATAAAGCCTGTTATCATTAAGGAAGAGATTAAAACAGTGTATATATAACACTGTTTTAATGTCTCCCAGCTAGCATACAACTACTTTGGTGATTCAATTAAGAGTGTTCCGGTCAGCTTGGCAGAAAATTTAATAAAAACTGTCAAGTGCAAGTCGGACTTGTTCTCTGAGGATTTAGTAATGATTTCATGTTCGGAAGTCAACATGACTTACTAAAATTTGACAAACATAAGTTTTCGGCGTAATATATTTCTATATATTTTGTATGAAGTGGAATTGAATTGAAATATTTATTTCTACTGTCTTAAGAATCATCGGTTATTTCTTTTGCACGTAGTACTTAAATAACAGACAAAAACGTTAACTGAAAATTATTTCATATTAAACCTTGTAAAGGTTTAACATAATTATTCTCTTAACCTACTTTAAAAATCATCAACTTTGCTTTAACATGTTATAATATTATTATTATTATTATATAGGATGTAAAATTACCTACAGTGTTTTAATAATAAAAGATTATCTTGTAATAGATCTGTAACTAATCACCGTCTGTACATGGAAAATGTTTAAAATATATAATTATAAGGGACGTTTATTAAAGTAATAGGGTCCAAAATGGTCTTTTTTAAATGATTTGTCTGTTTGTCTGTGCGATTGTACGCGCTAATTACATAAACGGTTTACCGAATTTCAATGCAATTTTCACTATCATATTTTGGCAAGCTTCCTTCAACACTCAGTGTTTGTTTTATTTAAATCGGTTGATATATAAAAAAAAGTTATGAACATGAATTTAAAATATTTATTTTGACAAATTGCTTCAAATGTTTTATTCATCTAGCTGAAATTTAGTAGATTTTAGTTATCAATGTATAGATATTTTCTTAAATGATAATATCTTGAATGTTTGTTTAATTAGAACAAGAAAGTAACTGAGATTAGTAAAATTCAAGCGGACGAAGCCGCGGGCGGGCCGCTAGTGAAGAATAAAGTACCATAAAATTTTATATAAATCTTGGCATCCCAGTCTCTATAAAGAATGAATTGAAAATAATAACTTAGCAATATTAATTTAAGTATTTTGAAATATTTTTAGAAAGTTTTTTTTTATTCTTATAGTAGGTTTACTTAGGGATATATGATTGTATTTTTTTTGGTTTGAGGCAGAATTTTGCATATAACAGGGTAGACGAAGAGTATTTAGTGTTTAATAACGGTTGGTCCGCCACACTATTTTCCACTTTCCGTCAAATTATTACTTTACATATTTTGAGGTGGAATAGGAGGAAATAATAACAATTTATTCCCTCAAAATAGGTATTTAGCCCATGACTGTGGCGCTTACACAGTAACACGCTGCACCATAGAGCCGAAACTGCCACGACGGCTTCTGAATGTAAAAGAAAGTATAATCTTACAATAGCGTTCGGCTTATAAATATTTTAGCGATAACTACAATTTAAATGCTTGTATCATATCAGCAGTTCTCTACGACATACAATAACATTGTAGTCTACATGTATATGTGTACACTACAATACAATAAAGGATCTAATCAGTACGATAGCCAGCCTAAATGTTTGAGAATAAATATGATAAAAAAACATGTATTACATTTTAAGAAGTATTACACCTACTTGTAATTATATAATTGTTGGTGGATATTTAAATCGACTTTTTGTTTTGTTTGAGGCCTGTCGTGGCGCAGAGGTACAAGCGACAGGTTATGGGTTCAATCTGCAGTCCAGAAAGTGAAAAGTTTAATATTTTAAAAATGCAATATTAAATATTTTCATTTCTTCGCGCAGACAAGAAGACACAGCGCGGGGTTCAGTTCCGTGTCTCAACACGCAATGCAAATTAAATTCGGCAGATAGTGAACAGAACGGAGTGTCTTATCAGTAGGTTCCCACTGCCTACCCAGCCAAGTGCGAGATAAAGGGTGAAGCTGTAAAAAAAATATTGTCATAGCTTATGAATTTTATTTTATATTAATATTAATGAAAAAGATTCTTTTCTATTCTAGTTTTACAACTCTTTGCGGTCTCAACGTCTTATTAAATGATAATGTACTAATTCGGCAGGCTACATGTGTACTATGGATTGGGGGAATAACTTTTGGATTTTTTTTAATGTTTGTAGTAATATTATATTATATATAGAAATTTACGTCAAAAGAACCTATTTATTTATAGTAAATCTTAATCAAAGCCAAGAGCTATGGAGCAACAGGTATATCAAAGGTCAACAAAATGATTCGCTATTCAATAACATGTACGATACAAATTGATTGCGCGATTCATAGGTATACTACAAGCAGGCTAGCCTAGTGTATTTCAGTGTATTTATACCCCAAGTTTCTATATAGTTCAACGTAAATTTAATTGAATAAAAAAAGGTCTCAACAATACATTACAAAATATCTTTGAGAATTGGTGTGATTATGTCGTGGAGTTGAATCTTTGAAACACTAACGAGTCGTGTGTGTTTAAGCATTCATAATGAGGATGATGACGTCGGCCATGGCTTAACAATATAACATATTACATGTAGGTACCTCCTCGTGATTTTAAAATTTATAGTTATTTTTTTATCAGATTGCTTATGCATTTATTTTGATATATAATGTTTATTATCGCGTATAAATAACCTAGTGGTTTTATTCTTTCTGGTCAGTATTACAGTTAATTGTATTTTTTTTATGGAGAATACAAGGTAAATGAGATGATGGTAAGTGATCACCGTAGCCCCCGACCCCGTGTAGCACCAGAGGAGCTACAGAAGATGGGCACCGGGACCCGGCATTATCCAATGCGAAACGCAGTGGCTGAAGCCACTACTTTACTCCAGTTTTAAATGCCGGGGGTGGTAACACTCCGGTCGAGTCTGCCCATGCGTGTTGTCATTGCTGACAACGTGACTCTACCACATGTACTTTAGTCGTCTCTTACGACACCATCAGTACCAGGGTGATCCTATTCTAAGTCGGAATCACACGGCAAAAAAGTTATTTGTATGCTGGCCAATGTTTAAATTTTTTGATCAAGTGGTTATTTTACGCCTTTTCATCTTCCTTCCTTTGCATCACAAGTTAGCCCATTCCTGCAACGTCCACTTTTCGATATAATGTTGAGTGGCGGAACTAAACGCCGCGCATTCTAAGAATTTAATGCTTTGTTTGATTAAAACAATTTTTTTTTCTTAAAAATTGAAACTGAACCACATTATGTGTTTTCATTACTTAACTTAGATTCTTTAATTTGACCAAAATAAATTTGCTAGAAAAAAAAATCATATTAATACAGCAATTTTAAAGTCAAACAGTACAATTGAGTATAATGTTAATATAATGAGAGACTCAAATTAATTTAAAAAGTATAATATTAAAAGATTATTTGTATTATTTAATAGTAAAACGATTTTTTTTATATGAATTAGCTTTTTAAGTATAAAATGTATTTTCACTTACCATCTTGACCAATTTCATGTTAGTTTGTCAACGTAAAGGGACTGTCAAATTTAAATAGGTTGACAAAGTTAATTTTGGCGGTGCTGTGTACTCACCATTTTTTGGATATAATACCATTTTTTGTATAAAATACTACACATATGTGCATATTGTACGTATCTTTATGCATCAATAAAACTTTGCATATATGTCAATAAGAACAGTACGTTTGTCCACTACAGCATTTTCCACTAGTAGATACTGATAATAACATTTGTAGTAGGCACAGTCATCAGTCTAGACCCAAAAAAAAAATACTTGATTCAATAAATTGCCAATTGCAGTAGTCAAAGTTTGTTATGACTTTCTTAAAATAATATAATAATTCCAATTTTCAAAAACAAAGTAATCCTATGAAATAAAGATATTTTTTAGTTACGGAACCCTAAAAAAAGGAATAGATGCTATAAGATTCCAAAGTTTCAATTGTAGATATAAACATTATAATAAAAGTTCTGATTTAGCGTTTTGCATTTACCTAAAACTTTTCAAATATAAATTTTCAATAACGAACCACCTGATGATAATCTTCATTGTATATGTAAACCTATTGTTCTTCATTTACTATTTAAATGTTATATGGACTCCACTTTTATGCACTTTTATTAGTAAAGATATACGTATTATAAATTGAAGTCGTTTATAGAACAGTAACAATTTAAACTGTAATACTTCTTGTTCGGCGGAAAGTGGAACGGAATGTCTTTACACTAGGTTCCCAAGCTCCCTATGCCTACCCTGCCATGTGCGGGATACGGCGTGAAGCTGAATGAGTGAGTGATATTTTGGAACAGATAAATACGTTAGGTACTGTCGTTTCCTTCTCAAAAAGTGATATTTTACGTTAAATATAAAAAAATATAGTAGGTAGATACTTTTTAAAGCATTTCTGTCATTAGTGTCGACAGAAAACAAATTTGTTTGATACAACAGTATGCAGTAGTCAAAGATACAATTTAGACAAGATAGCGGCGCCTTTATCTAAATTAGATTTAAAAGATTTAGATATGATGAAAATGCGATAAATACCTACTCATTATATTCACTTTTATTTCATTTAAAACGTCAAATGTAATAAGATTATAACCGAAATAAACAATAAAATTCTTCTTTATTTGTATTGTTGTAATTCTTAAATGAAATCGTGACACTTAATGTTAGTTGGTATATAAAAATACATATTACTAGCAAAGTACACTCGGTTTTTTCAGTTTAAATTTATTGTTATATCATTATTAGCTTCAAGTTCCATCCCGCACGTGGAAGGGCAGGCAGAGGGATCTCCGGAACCTAGTGTTAAGTCACTCCATTCTATCCCCACTGTCGGCCGAATTTCAGGCAGTTCGTGTTGAGTGGCGGAACGTTGCCACTTTGCCTTAGTACCAGAGCGAAGAAATGAAAACATTAAATATTTTATTTCCTCGAACCGCCAACTAGTTGCTTACAGTCACACGCTTGTACCACCATAGACTGACTGACAGGTACAGATTGTTATATCATAGCCACGTTTTACAGAATCTTTACATATTTTGTGTATATGTAGTTTTGATGAATAATCTATTATACTCGTATTATATTACTGAGAACTTTAGTTGTGAAACAAATATCCATTGCTTATTTGATGCAATAGTAGTATATATATATATACTTTAATTGAAGGAGAAAGAATGAAATTTTGTTAAGTGTTTACATATTAAAAAATATAGTATGTCAAAATTTGATCCAATTACGTCATTATTGCTTAATATGAGAGATATGTAGTAAATCTTGCAATGTGGTGTTAAGATACGTGCGTTGAGAATTTTAGCCCCATAAGCGTAATTCATGTCATTGATTAATTAAACTAATTTATATATAATAATGAAACATTTTGAATTAATTTAAATATTATATTTAATTTGTCACGATGACGTCACAATATTTCCCTTTTATTGAAATTGAACGGGTGACCACCACTTCATTTATGTACCACTCAAGTTTTACTAAACTACAAAAGTAGTTAAAAAATGTTAAGCCTGTCTGCTTCGTTTGTTAAGTATGAGTCAAATGTATTTACCATACTGGGTTAATAGAATATTGGATTGAGATGCTTGTTCTAGATAGATATTTTACTTTGAAATGATTGTATCCGGAACGGTGTGCCATATATGGAAACATTGCTAGTGCTTTACTTATTTTTAAATTATTCCTGAAAACATATTGAGATTCATCTTTTTTGAAATGTGTATTTTTTTTTATTGACACATATCATGTATCACAAATTGCCGACAACTTTGAAATGACACAGGCTTCTTTCCTAATCCATAACTATACATCTATAATTTTTCAGCTTTTCATATGTAAGCTTTGTGACGAAGAAATGTGACAGGAAATCACCTATGTATATTATGTATATATTTCACCCTTAACTTAAGGCCTGTTGCGGCGTAGCGGCACAAGCATGTGACTGTAACCGACAAGTTGTGAGTTCGATCCCCACTCGAGGAAATGAAATATTTAAAATTCGCCACTCAACACGCAATGCGTCAAATTCGGCGGAAAGTGAGAATCAGAAAAGAAACGGAGTGTCTTAACACTGGGTCCCTCTGCCTACCCTGCCATGTGCGGGATACAGCGTGAAGCTGAGTATTAATTCCTTCGGTAATTTCATGTGCTAATTCATAAACAATGTTATGTGTATTTCAGATCCAACCAATTTGGAATACATACTGACTATGAGTATACAGTTAAAAATAAATATTGCCTTGTTACTATTACCTACAGTATTCGTTGTTCTTGTTACTACAAATTTACTAACATGAGTCTTCCATAAATATATATGTATACAAAATTAATTTATGTAATTTTATATATTTTATTTTATGCGTTTTTTTACATTAAGTATAGGCCAACGACCAAGGACACTTGATGACGCAATTATCAATTCTAAATGTGTTTAACCGTAATTTTGACTAAGGAAAAAGGCAATGTTATTCGTCAATTCGTCGACAACACAGAGAATACCTACGTTAATTTTCAAGGAAAATCTCTCAAAATACAGTCCAGAAAGAAAAAACATAGTTATTTTTTTTTTCAAAATACTAGACGGCTTCGCCCCATGCTCGCTTCGCCAACTCTGGCTTGTAATAAATAAAATATATTCAGTTTATAAAAGAAATTGTGCTTTTTGCACTTTAGGAGAATGCAGTATAGATAGATAGAATAGGTTTCGTCCGGGTGAACGAAGGGCTTTCGCGGTGATACCGTAATTTCTGCACAACGTTTTTATTACTCATCTTGATTTAGGTCTTCTTTCTTTGAATTAATTATAATATTAAATACAGTATCCATTATGTAAATAAAGACTGAGTGATATGAACTACAAATATAAATTTGTAATATTTTGGAATTATGAAATACTTATGAATTCTCACTTTACAGATATTTTTCTTTATTATTTGTATTGTAAGTTCAAACTTCTTGCCTAATTTCATAAATGCAGGTCCACGGGAAATACCCTACAGAATTTAATTTAGTGGCGAATTACGTGCAAATTGTAAAAAATATTGCATTGTCTTAGAAATTTTTCTGCACACCTAGGCACCGTAGACCTCTTCATATTTGTTATTAATTTCAATTTAATACCTCCACAACAAAGTTATCCTATAAGGGTTCCATTCCATTCCATTTTTATCTTATGCGGTACGGAACCAAAAAAATGTTCTAAGGAGTTTATCTCCGTACCAGAAAAGAATTTTCCGAAGCATTCCTAATATTAGTCAAATATTCCTACAGATAAATATTCGTTTGACCGTTTGACTCTTTCAAACGCGCCTCTGGAGAAAATTATCTAACTATAATTTTCTCCAGAGGTCCAATTAAACAGGATTTTTTCTTGACATACGCAATATAAATGGAACATAGGATAAAATTCGTATAAGTAAATAACATGTTTTTTTTTTAACTTTAGCCTTTATTCCGCACGCAGGGTAATTAGAAAAAAAAAATAGTAAGGGTCCTAGGGTCAATACTCTGATATCATTAAAAAACTGCCGTTCCTAACTTTCTACTAAATCCTGAATGCATTGCAAATTCAGTAATAAAACTGAATGCTGTATTATATATTATTTACTATATTTAAAAGAAATCCCGTAATGCCAATAAATTCTAAAAAGTGCCGCCGCCGCCCCTGTGGTGTCGGAGTATGAACTTTCAACATGTATATTGAATACGCAACTTGGGCGTAAAATACTTTAAAAGGAAATTTACGCTCAATTTAAAAATAAACAAATGCCGTGTTATATCGTGTACTTCAAAATAATGTACCGCGACGAGGAAACATGTTTTTATGTAATAGAAAGAGACAGACTTTTTTTTATTCATCTTGTGTTCTGTCTTTCATCTTTTGACAAGTACCACCAGCCACTTATCTTGAAATAATAATATAAGACATAAATGATAAATAAAAATATATCTAATATATTTTAACAAATTAAAAAAAAAATGTCTGACTGAAAGATGTGCTTATCATCTTTTTTGACAAATGTTGGTGGTTTTCAAACTGTTATTAGTTTTATACTGAAACATAGCCACTGCGATACACAAGGATATAAAACGCATTTAAATTAATTCATTAATTCAGAAGATGCGGTGCCACAGACAGACACACAGACGAACGGACGAAACAAGTCAAACTTATCATCTTAAAATTTACATATACATAAATATGTAATTGTGCCTTTAAAATTATCCATATATAGTTTACCTTATTTATATTAGGCCATTAAAAGAAAAAGTACAACATTAATAAAATTTGAATGTTTTTTTAGTAGTGTCAGTTGCTATTTAGAATATATATTTTTTTAATTATAAAATATTTAATCAAATAACAATGTTATTTGCTTGTCTGGTCAGAAAAACAATTAATTTAATGATAAAAACATTTTAATAATCTATATCTTTTTAATATCACAAAACCATAGAGTTTGTAGGTTTAAACGTGCTGTTATTGGAAACTAATGATTATTTATGTAGCCCGCTGTAACTTTGGTCAGACATCATTTTTAATTATTTCTGTTTAACCAAGTAGACACAGATAAAAAATAAGAAAACTAGTCATTTTTAAGCGAAATGTATTCTAGAAACATCAGCACATCTGTGACATTGAGACAAGTCTCTTTGAAGTTAATGTTTAAAGTTAATCTCTACAGTTAATTAACTCTTTTCATTTTAGATTTAACATATATAGTATACGTTAATTATAATTCGTATGTACTATTTATTACACATTGTTTTAAAAGTTACTTAATTTTTGTAATGTGAAACAAAAGTCTTTTTCCTTGTTAATTTATATAACAAATTAATTATGTGTTTATGATGAATCATTTGTTTATATAAACAGCGACTGTAAACACTTGTCTGCTACTAGCAAAAAATGTAATAATTATTATACCTAATATCTATATAGTTATATTTACCTAGGTATATTTTAAAACTGTCCTGAATCTTATTGCTCGTTGATAAATAATAATTTAATATTGTGTAAATTTTGAATTCTCTCTTATAAAATACAACTGTTATTATACATAGAGGCAATTGTCGCCAAATGAGCCACAGTCTGTCTGATGATGGTGGTTTCCCAAGAATCATTGACGACGTTGAGTTCTATACAATAATTAATTTCTCGAATTTAGGCAATAAACAAAGAACGATAGTATCTTGACAGTATTTTTATGGCATTCTTTCCAGACTGCAGCGTGTGAAGTTGAAAAAATACATTTTTTAAAATAATTAAAGCAAGTAAATTGAATATCGGAATAAAATATAAATACAGTTTAATGGAGACAACATTTTTTTTTAATTAAGTAAATATTCTATTTGACTGTTTGTCTCATACATCACAGAGTAAGCAGTGGGAATTTGTCAACCGGAAACACTCCGTTTTCATTAAAATACTTTAGTTCACCACTTTCCAGTATATTTGAGTCATTGTATGTGGAATGGCAGAACTTAGCGCCGCCTAACGTATATTATTCCGTTTTCTTAAGTGGGAAATCGAACTGACTGCCTGTTGAGTTTACATTCACACTCTTGATCCCCTGCGCCACTACAGGCCTCCAAATTAACAGCTTAGACATTCACATAATTATTTTATTTATTTCTTAAAACATTAAATAAACCTTTGAACTGCGAGCACATACACATAATAGCATCTTTAAAACTTTTTATTACTATTCTTTTACGTTTGTACGTCTTACCTAACATTTCTTTGATTGATCTAGAAACTTGGAAACGAAACTATTTCAAAGTTTCCATTATTATTGGCCTCTTCCAAAGAAAAGTTGGTCCACAGATAGTTTTTTGTTGGCCCGTTGAAGTAAACAAAACGAATTTGTCTCAGCAATTATTAGGCCTTGGAGGTAACAATGTCCGTCGCTCGTTTCATTTTGTAGTATTTGTATTTACGCCTCGCTGCATTGTTTTAACTAAAAAAAAATACTGTTGAAATTATATAGAGTGATATTCTTTTGGTTATATTTACAAACTGTAGAGTTGCTATTTGAAATCGTTTTATATTTTAATTTTATGTAGATTTTATTTTCATATTATTATCTCATAACTACTTCATGTTTTTGTACATTTAGAAAAAATATCACAAGATTATTATATATGTATTTAAAAGAAAGTATTATCTATAAATCTTTCTCTATATTATTCTCTATTTAAAAGTATTATTCTCTAGTTTAGTCTCTATTATTCTCTATTTTAAAGTAAATGTAATTACTAAGTGCATACAAATAACTACTCAAACGATACAAAACACACAAGCAATATATTTTTGAATTTTTGTCTGAATAAAATTTTAGACTTTCACTACAAAATCAGAGATATTGAATAAATAGTCGTATAGTGTTGGCGCGGGAAACGGTAGAATTTGATGAAATATTCAATACAGTGCAGTACAGCATATTACAACTGGACTGATTGATCGCGTTTATATCACCGTGCTTCTTCTGACTTGAAACACAACTCGGTGAAACAAAACAATTTTAAGATGACTGAAGGAACACCGTACAGACAATTAGGATTATATATGGAAATGGGTAGAAAGTGCGACATTAAGGTATAAAATAATAATTATGATTATATCTGTAGATCTTGCTTACATTCTTGTTTATCATATCTAAACTTATTAAAATTAGAAATATATCAAAATAACTATATAATATAATAAATAAATCTGTATTGTGTCAAAATAAAATGTCTTTTCAGCTTTAAATTAAATTAATGGTGATTTTGAAAATAAAAAAACGAAAACTGTTTAATTTTGAGTTGTCGCTTTTCCTGATATATTGCGAGCTTCTGCAGGAATTGTCTCTGCCAAAAAAATATAACGTAGTTTTTTATAAAATATGATCAATTAACATTGCCTTTTAAAATACCTATAGTGACTAGAGTAACTCAGTTAAATTCCATTGTTGTTTATATGCATTAGGCGCCGTAACATAACACCGCGCCAAAATACAATATCTGTGGGACTACAGTATTATTACGTTACGACACATATTTGCAAAAGATGTGTCGTACAAAACGTACAATTCAATTTACAATTATAAAATCTTTTGTAGATTATAAAAATGCAGAATATCAGTATTTAAAATTTGCTTCCTATGAAGGCAGTACGAGGCGCATACGAGACACGTTTTAGGTTGAATCCTACTCGGGATAGTAAAATAATAGTTTTAATATTAATTTTCTCACCAATTAATATTTCTTCGCTCTGGTAATAAGGCAAAGCGCGGCGTCGAGTTCCGCCACTCAACAGGCAATGCCTATATATATATGTATATATATATATATATATATATATATATATATATATATATATATATATATATATGTATATATATATATATATATATATATATATATTATATATATATATATATATATATATATATATATATATATATATATATATATATATATATATATATATATATATATATATATATATATATATATATATATATATATATATATATATATGTATATATATATATATATATATATATATATATATATGTTAAACACTTGTCTTGCGTAGATCGATACGTACACATTACGTTTATAGGTTTGAACATATGTTTATTTGCCTCACAATAAGTAATACAATAGTCTGACAACAATATAACTTGCACAGAGAAACATAAATATAGAACCACATGTTCCTTCTGAAAGGTAAATGTTGACAATGGCAAGATAAGAATAAGTATAGTCGTATCCTGATACATTTTAATATTGTGTCAAAAGATCAGCAAGCTAGCATCTTTTTCACGAATGTTTTTACTTAACGATATAATATATCGTACACGATATTATCGTGTACGATGCCGTTCACAAAATATTCTTTGTGAAATATAAGTACATAATAACTTTATAAAGTAATAACTTTATTGTACGTGTGAACATTGGTTACCTTTTATATTGTGTATTATTTTATAATTTCCATTTGGATGTTATATTGATTATTGTTATTCGATATGTATTTAATTGATGCCAATCGTGGGGTTAAGTTGCACTACTCAACGCAATGATAATAATATAAGAGTTATATTTAGGATAATATTAGGTTGGTCCTGTCTAACCATGTCCCGATATGCTGGAAACAACGTAAAGCAAGGAAAAGAAAATGTTTTCTCTTAGTATATTTTTAATTTCTATAATATTCTACAGTATACAAGCAATAGACCATGCATGGAGTAGTTTGTTTATTTCTCAAATTCAAACTCAAATAATTTGCTCAAAGTAAGAAATTACATGCTTAGTTTTTTGAACGTCAAACCATTTACCACCGATTTACTAAAGTTACTGCCTGAGAAGAACCGACTCAAGAAAGTCAGAGGGACATTTTTCAGTCAACTACTAACAGATTCATTTCATTCATCATTTCGAATATGTTTAAAAAAAAATGTTTGTAGCAAATTGTAAAACCATATAGCGCAAGTTTACTTTCTTGCTACCTGGTACGGTAGCTGATTGCTGGTATGATGTACTTCAATGTCAATCCTATCAGCTTTAGCGGCGATCCACGATCACGTGGGATTTTGTAATCTCATGTCATTAAACCAAAACCTATTTACGTCAATATTCTTGATGTACATTTCTATATATATATATATATATCTATATATATATATATATATATATATATATATATATATATATATATATATATATATATATATATATATATATATATATATATATATATGTACATTTCTATATATATATTTAGATTGTATTATTTTTATTATGATTGGTACACAGGTCGACGTGGATCCAAGTACTGTAAATAATCCGACAACATAAAAATTAAAAAGTATATACAAAATATCATGCTTTCTACGAAAACGGGGGACTCAAGGAAGCGGGTCAATTGAGCCTGCAAGATTTCACATAACCTAACGTCAAAAAAAGCTTGTATAAAGCGAGCTTCGTCAACTAGGAGTAATAGTCAACCGTACGATTATTCAGCATAAATCTACTATAATTAACGTTGTTCACAGTACAGTTCACAATATATTCTAATATTGTAGCATACCTACTGGTATAAATTCTTTACCGCCAAAAGTATGCTTCACCCAATAAAATATGATATTGATATCACAAGGTATTATTCATAGAAAATTCAGTTTTATATCGTGTTTATCGTATCCGCTTTGGAAAGAAGGATTCTTATGGTTTCTAAGCTATCGTATATGGAAGATTCGAGAATTGCCAACAATATTTCTATTGTATATATATCAATATATATACAATTTCAAATTTAAAAATCAAACAATGTTCGGTTAGTATCACAATATACTAATGAGTAATATGTTTAATTTATCTATGAATTTACTGTTTACTTTTAACCGGCTGCGCTTAATGGAATGTAGAAAAGTAATATAAATAAAATAAAATTAATACAGATATTTATTTATGCTGTAACAGCGTAGTAAAGACTAATAGCTGAACGTTTAGTCATTTACAATTTTATATACAAAATGTTTCCGGGAACGAAATGAAAATAAAAGAGAGACTTTCAGGGCAAACAGGCAGACAAAAACCTGCAAAGGCGACGCTCACTCAGAGAAATGAATTATTTTCCTTTCTACGCTTTGATTAGGTGAAGTATTTGACTAAGTTTCGACACGCAACACGAGAACGGACTGTCTTAATACTAAGTTTCCTCTAGTTATTTATTTTATTTTTTTATCGTGCTACATATTGGATAACTTAAACACTTAAAAAATATATAAAATTTTATTTTTACTAATTTAAAATAATATATATATTAGAAAAGATTTTATAATTATTATTATCTATACATTTAGCTAAACTGTAAAAGAATGTATTTATAAGTAATAGAAATACTGTTTAAATCAAATAACAAGTTTTAAAGTGTTGCCCAAATGCTTTAGCTTTTTGACAAGAACGTTTCATTCAAAACTCTTTAATAGTTTAGAGGCGTGCGAAAATTTAAAAATCATTCCTTTTTGTTCTATTAATATTTTTTCCTCACGCTAAGTTATTTTTTCTATAAATATTTAAAGTGCAGTGAAATATTTTAATATTTTATTTTACTTATTATGTTTTATAATATTTTACTTATTTTTTTTTCTTTATTTTCAAAATTCTATTATACTTTTTTATTATTTTATTCAATATTCTATAGAATGGAAAACGTGAATAGGCCTTTTAAATGTTACATGAAACTATTTCGAATTTACCAACTCAAGAAAGCAAAAGCTAAGTAATAAGCTTAGGCTACTCCCACAAAACTATTTATGTCTATATTTTCTTGTAAGTGGCGAAGTGAGCCTGCAGCTTTACATTATATATTAAAGTGTGCTATATTTAATTCAATCCCGTAAAACCTGAGATCGCGCAGTAAATTTAATATAATTTTATTGTACATCGATGTTAGGTTTATATGACAATCAATATAAATACATTATAAAGAAAAAACAATAAACCTACAAGTGTGAGTCACAATCGTTAATTGAGGTTTTCATATAAATGTTATGGTTGTTGGAAAATACTATTTGTCAATTTATAAACGTTGACAAACTTAGAAAAACTTACTTAAAAAAAAAACTAAAAACATACGTTTGATGTAATTTTTGTCCGCGTCTTATCTATATAAGATTAGAAAATTTCAGATTTTTTGCCAAATTCACACAAAATTCGGTGAAATCATTTGCCACTTAGATTTATTACTCTATACAGGAATGGTTTATGTGAGAAAAATAGTTTTGGCAGACGAATAGACAGACAGGTGAATAACAAATTGTACAATATAAATACTTATAAAAAATAAGCCGTAGTATCCACTACGGTTATTTTTTTTACTTTAAAGATAAGGCCCTAGCTATTCATCTTCAACGTGCTAAAAGAGAAAAACAACAAGTTGATTTACTTTACAGATGTAAGCTATCTCACAAGCGGTCGCATGCGGGCTTTCTCACTTTTACTGTAAGTAGGTCTTCTAATACATACCATACTCGTATTTATAGTGATTTCTGATAAAAATTTTGGTTATCACTTTGGGATTACGTTAACGTTATTTTCAGAAAGTACTTATTAGTAGTATTTTTTCTTTACACTATAACTGTTTTTGTTGATTGGCGAAACCCATATTTAGGCTTTCTTTTTTTATCTATCACCAAATAGTTTTAAATATTTACTATAAGTAATTTGGCTATTTAATAAAAATTCTGAATAAAAACAAGTATCGTAATCCGAATGATTACATACCGAAGAATATATATATATATATATATATATATATATATATATATATATATATATATATATATATATATATATATATATATATATATATATATATATATATATATATATATATATATATATATATGTGATTATATTTTTATAACAGACACATATATGCACAAAACTATTTAACGAGCACGCAAATTGGCAGATAAACCTTGTATTGTGAGTGTTGAGCATTTCGATCTATCATCGTTGTTGCAAAGCTATCTAGGATCAAAGTACTAATGAGGCAGATCAAACGTGTTCAAACATAATTAATGTTTGTTATTTTGTAGATACAATGCTATGCAAAGGTATTTTGATATGTTACCAATCAAATGTATGATATCATGTATGGCTAAGCCTGTCGTGGTGCAGGACACAAGCGAGTGACTGTAAACGCGATAAGTTGTGGGTTCGATCTCCACTCGAGGAAATGAAATATTCAACATTTTCAATTGAAAAATTGATAAATATACTTAATATTTTATACTTTTGCTATGGTAACAAGGCAAATCACGTTGAGTTTTGCCACACGTAATACCTCAACACAGAGTACAGAGACACGTAATACCTCAAATTCAGTGGAGAGTGAGGAACGGAACGGAGCATTAGGTTCCCAAGTTCCCTCTACGTACCCTGTCATATACGGGGTGCAGCGTGAAGCTGAAAATATAAAAAGAAGTGTGACGGATAACATTGACGTCAACTTCTAAATTAATTGATGATCCAAAAGCACATTTGAAGGAATCTTTGAGTAAGCTTTGTAACAAGATATTAAGACGCATCCCGAATAATGTATTGTTTTAATGAAACAAAAAAGAAAATAAATTTCTAACAATAGTAATACAATCCAGTTGATTTCCGGGAAATTTGAAATACATACATGAAATGCAATTACACTACATATTGGTTTAATAATGCAAAGCATCTCGGCGTAAATGCATTTATTTCTACTTATTTAAAACGTTGCATAATCAATACGTAAGTATGATTTTTACAAGCAAATAAATTGAAAGGAGTTTTAACATATAATATAATATTTTTATTGTACATTAAATTTATATATAGATATTGCATTTTTGGAGACACAAACTCCTGCTTTGGTTAACTTGAGAACTTTGAAATGTGTAATACTTCATGTACATCCAAATGAAATGAGCACTTAAAAAAATTCAAAATAAGCAAAAAAATCTAATTTGTTAAAAATAACTATTTTCTTAAACAATTATAATAATTAATTAGATACAATATTTAAATATACGATACGCTAAAATGTGACCAACACATCGCGGAGTTTTGATTTTCCAGAATAGACCAATGAAAATAACTTTCAATACAATTACTGCTACAACGGTACAGTTATTTGTTTTCTTTATATCTTACACCTTAACAAATATGTCTCAAACATAGTTTAAGATTATTTAAATTACAATCTTATACAAAAGGTTATTTTTCCGGTTCACGCTGCATGCAGCACATGGTAGGGTAGGCAGAGACAACTTGAGAAAGACCTATTTAAGTTAAGACACTCTGTTCTGTTGCTCACTTCCTGCCGAATTCGAGGCATTGGGTGTGAGGGCGTGAGGCGGTTCTCAACGCCGTGCTTTGTTATCTTACCAGAGCGAAGAAATGAAAATATTAAACATTTTACTTCTTCGAGTGGGAATCGTGTATCCCTTTACCACGACAGGTCACTATTATATAACAGTAACTTGAGTCTACTTTGCATAAAGACGTCCAATTGCTCGCATTGTTAATCGAGAATGATTTGAATGAAAATGCTCAGCGATTAGAAGTATTACGTTGTGCAATCGTCTGTTGCATGCTATAAAATAGATATCTTTACAAGGTTAAGGGTAATGAGCGAGGAGATTTCTCGCTTGAATACTCCTTCCTCCTTAGCTTAGAACTTATATGTTTGTTAATAATTTCATCGTTATAATGATTTTCATATGGAAATCTTTCCATGAGTGTATCGTAGTCAGGTTTTTAAATCGTCACTAAGATAATACAAATGTACTTACATATATTATGTAATAAAATATATTTGTATATTGCTGCCGGTAACAGAGTTAACGGCGCCTTAGCTGCATTGTTGCGACGGCGAAACGTCAGCATAGCTGCGCGTTTGGCCGTACACAATGCAGTGTTGGTATCGACACTGTTATACGGCAGCGAAAAAAGTAAAAAGCGAAGTATTACAGAAGAAGAATGTAAGAAAGATGATTGCTGTAGAGATGCGATCTCTTCGTCGGATATGCGGAGTCAGTTTATCTGATCGCATGTCCAATGAAGAAATACACAGAATGGCAGGTACTAGCGTGGATGTCACTGTGAGAATGAAGAAGAACGTGCTTAGGTGGTCTGGGCACGTCGAGCGAATGAGTGAAGAAAGAATGGTAAAAAAGATTTATGAAGGAAAAGTGAGTGGTAAGAGAGGGTGGGGGAGACCTCGGTTGACTTTCGAAAACACAGTATCGACGATACTGGAGTAAGGTCACGTAAAAAGCACGAGGACCCCCCGGAGGGCATGTATGAAGAGGTTGATGACAGTGGACGAGGCGAAAGAGGTATGCCGAGACCGTAGCGTTTGGCGCTCCGTTCTCTCTGCCTACCCCGCTAGGGATATAGCGTGAAGCTAAGTTGTATAATAATATTAATAAATGATTATTTCTATAGTTAATCGTTTCAAATTTCCAAACCAGAAATAATGGATTCCATAAATAAACAAATTTATTAGTATTTATTTTCTTATCAATTTATCTATAAATGATTAGATTTACGATTGTAAGTATTTAAAAAAATACGTTACGTATATTTAAGTTTATCATTTGTAAGATCTCCATGTTTTACCTACTTTAGCGCCAGATGACTGTAAGTGAATTGTCTATAGATAATATCATTATTAAATCACTGCTATTGTCAGTACAACAAGTTGTGTATTGTTTATCGATATTACGAATTTCTTATCTGTTCTCAACCGTGTACTTAGTGCGTACTAATTGTATCCGTGTCTTTTTTCTGTAAATGAGAGGAGAATGGTATATCGAATCTTGGTGTGCATATTTTGACATATACTTTTTAACTGGTAAAATATTTACACGACTTGAACGAATAAAGAACTTGCCACCCAGACATTTCTTGTTTGTCAGGGAAATCAATAATTAACTTGGCTTTCATTTCATATATATATATATATATATATATATATATATATATATATATATATATATATATATATATATATATATATATATATATATATATATATATATATATATATATATATATATATATATATATATATATATATATATATATATATTAGATGACACTCCCACTTAGTTAATTATATGGTTACTCATACTCATTCTCAGCTTCACGCTGTATCCCACACATGGCAGGGTAGGTAGAGAGAACTTGGGAACCTAGTGTTAAGACACTCAGTTCCACATCCGTTCCCCAATTTCCTCCGAATTTGAGGCATAGCATGTTGAGTGGCGGAACTCAACGCCGCATATTGCTTTGTACCAGAGCGAAGAAATGAAAACATTAAATATTTAAATTGAAAATATTAAATATTCCATTTCCTCGAGTGGAGATCGAACCCAGAACCTGTCGGTTACAGTCACACGCTCATGCCGCTATGCCACGACAGGCCTCAAATTATATGGTTCTAGATCTCATTATGACTAAACGGATGCAAAATGAGAATATTACGAAGAAATTATGTTAACCTTCGATTGTTTCTCTTGATCCGTCAGACGGAACGTGTTACGGTTTTATCATTAATTTAATATTATCACGATTAGTATTACAAATACGATAGATATCTATCTTTATATTAAATGACATCTAAGATATTATTATTAATATTTAAATTTCAACAACATTTTAAATTTTATATGAAAGTAGCTATTATCGGCTTCGCCCGCGTGGGTAAGTGGTAAAGTAAGAGTTGTGTGTGACAATTGACTAATAAATAATAAGCATGAGACGCAGTTACCGCAGGTATAGTGGTTTGCATAGAATTTATTAAAGATATATAAATAATTAAGATATTCGTTTTCTCACTTTTGTATTGAGGCAACGCGGTGTTGATTTCCGCCAACACGCAAAGCCAGAATTCAGTGGAAAGCGGGGAAACATCAACCTTTCCCGTTTCAAGCTGAATTCTGGCCACCAAGCTGTACGTATGTCAAGGTTGTCTTATTATCAGAATGGGTAAATGAGAATTATTCGCTTCCACGAATAGAAATCGAATCCACATCCGAGGCATTTCTTTTATGTTGTTGTGCTTCAACGACGGGGTTAATAAATTTCTGATAATTTATTTTAAAACATAAAATATGGAATAAACAATAAAGTCTAAGTAAGGGGTGTAAAAGTATTATTTCTTATTATGATGAAAATATGATCGAATTACACTCTACACCATGAACACTATAAATTAAGTATCAAAAGCACTGTTGCAAAGTTAATTAACTTGTGAAAGCCAGAATAAAGTTGTTAAAGCACTCTAAATTAGCGACAGACATAATTTGCCCTTATGGACGTCATCCAATTATATTATATATACTTAGGAGTGGATTATATATTAATTTTGTTGAACATTTTTCAAATTGACAAACAAGGTAATTCTGGGCAAGGGTAAACTAAATATCATATTATGATTCATAAATATAAACTGTAATTTGTAAAAGAGTAAAAAATAAGGATATATTATATTGTAAACTTTGTTTGTACAGACTACAGAATTGTAACATATTTTTCATCTAATTTTTATAGCCAATTTACATATCATTACGTCATTTAATTGTCTGTCAAGGCGCGAGCGTGTGACTGAAAGCGCTCTAGTTGTGGATTCGATCATATTGCCTCAAATCAGAAAGTAGGGAACTGAATGGAGTGTCTTAACACTAGGTTTCCAAGTTCAATCTGCCTACCCATGCGCCATGTGCGGGATATAGCTGAAAAAATCCTTTTAGAATTTACTAACGAAACGCAAGAATTTAAACTTCTAAGGTGACATATAGGTTGCAAGGAAATGAATATATGTATAGATGTATGTATATATTTATTTTATTTGACAATTGTTAATTGAACCCATAACAGCCGCTATAGTTAGACGCTGCCTGCACCTCTGAGACACACCTAATTTTAATGATTCGTCTTATTAATATTGATTTTATGTTATTATGTAAATAAAATTGAAACGTCACATTAAATGTAAAAAGGGAGATTTATATAGAATTATTATTGGCATGAAATCAATTACCATTAGTATGATGCTACGCAATAATATTCACAATTTAAATCTTTTACTTCAGTTATTTTGTTTTTCTATATATAGAGGTACTTACTTACTTACATATAGGGAACGGAAGTGGAATGGAGTGTCTTAACATTAGGTTCCCAAGTTTCTCCTGCCTACCCTGCCATGTGCGGGATACAGAGTGAAGCTGAGGTACTTATAAATCAAATATGAGATTTATATTCTTTGTGGACTAATAACTGAAAGGTAGTGGTTTTGGGATCTGTCCCACTTCAAGGTGATGAGTTAAAAAAATCCTACCGTGAAATAAAAGACAAACTACGGCGCTTAGTTGCGCCAGTGAACAAAACGATTTTATTATCTCTGCCTAAATGTTTAATGTGTAGTGTTTAATTTTAAGAAATGTGTGATTTTCAAAAGAAAATTTCTTACATTTTTTATTCAATTACGACTGTAATTCGAAGAATCTGTTTAATATTATTTTTCAAGGCAAATAATCCAAAGAAAAAAATATTTATTCATCATTAATTATACACAAAGCAGTAAACCATAAAAATAAATACTAAATGAAAAGAAATTTTAAAATCTATCTCTGTATTATATCATAGAAATTATTAGCTTGTGATAACGCTCGAAACACACAAAAACGCGTACTTTTTTGGCGCAGGGTACAAGTGTGTGACTATAGAGGACAGGTTGTGGATTCTAACCACACTACAAGAAGTGAAATATATAATATTTTCAATTTAATTATTGATATTTCCATTTCTTTACTCTGGTGCAAAAAGGAAACGGTGGCGACTTCGCCACTCAACAAGCAATATCTACTTCAAATTCGTTAGACAGTTCCCTCTGTCTATAACTTTAAAATAAACAAAAAATTGGCATTCCTTTATGTTTATTACTTGTGATTTAGGTCGATGTTTGGCATACATAGCGAATGTCTTCCATAAATCTCGTGATACGGTACGTTCTAAAGTATTTATTTCAAGTTAAAGAATTGATGTTATTTGCTTAGTAATATATTTTTCTTAACTTGAATTAATTACATAAAAAAAACGCAAAAAGTTAAAATGATTTCAAAATCAAATAGTTATTAGTGAAATAAAAACAAAAATGATGAAACATTATTGCAGGATATATACAAAACATCTAATGATATATGAAGATTTTTTAAATTTTACTGTCATTTCACTTTCATCATTCATATCTGGGAAGTAGTTAAGTAGTTAGTTAGCAGAGACGGTAGATACGAAATGGATGTGGAAAGGCGTATTGCTGCCGGTAACAGAGTTAACGGTGCCTTAGCTGCATTGTTGAGACGGCGAAACGTCAGCATAGCTGCGCGTTTGGCCGTACACAATGCAGTGTTGATATCAACACTGTTATACGGCAGCGGAACGTGGGTATTACAGAAGAAGAATGTAAGAAAGATGATTGCTGTAGAGATGCGATCTCTTCGTCGGATATGCGGAGTCAGTTTATCTGATCGCATATCCAATGAAGAAATACACAGAATGGCAGGTACTAGCGTGGATGTCACAGTGAGAATGAAGAAGAACGTGCTCAGGTGGTTTGGGCACGTCGAGCGAATGAGTGAAGAAAGAATGGTAAAAAAGATTTATGAAGGAAAAGTGAATGGTAAGAGAGGGAGGGGGAGACTCGGTTGACCTTCGAAAACACAGTATCGACAATACTGGAGGAAGGTCACGTAAAAAGCATGAGGACCCCCCGGAGGGCATGTATGAAAACGTTGATGACAGTGGACGAGGCGAAAGAGGTATGCCGAGACCGTAGCGTTTGGCGCTCCGTTCTCTCTGCCTACCCCGCTAGGGATATAGCGTGGAGCTAAGTAAGTAAAGTAAAGTATTTCACTTTCATATACAAACACTACGGCGACTACCATAGTAATAATTATTTGTTATTAGTAATATTTATGCTAATCGGATTTATAAACGATTACTTGAATCTCGCAGGAGACGTCTTTACGACAATGTTGTTCTATTTGTGGTCAATCCATTTTAACCAAGCCAATGTCAGAGCTCTTCTCTCCCAAGACCGGTAGAGAGACCGGCCAACAGTATACTGCTCAACCGAAAAAAAGTAAATGTTTGAATATTCAAGGAAAATATAAAAACTATTATCATTATATAAACAAAAACCTGATAAGGGTTTGCGGTAGTTCAAGGACTCTAACTTGCGGCTGTAAATGTAACAGTATTAAATGGAAACGGAGTGCTTTGACAATAGATTTCCAGGCTCCCTCTTTCTACACTGTCATGTATGCAGCGTGAAGATAAAAAAAATATTACGTGAACTCACTGTGAAGCTGGGGTGAGTCGCTAGTAATTAAATAAATAATATTAGGAGTAATACTTAATTTTAAAAACGTATAAAAATTTGAACGAAGCAGGATTTGAACCCGCGCCACTTGGAAACCGTCCAAACGCTCTGACCAACTACGCCATTCGTTCTCACTTAGCTACGTTGAAATTCTTATATTATATTATTTGTTTTTTTTGTTTCCGAGGAGGCGCGGGTTCAAACCCTGCTTCGTTCAAATTTCTATACGTTTTTACAATTTTGTATTTTTCTTTCCTAAGTGTGGAACAACACTCCAACACAACAACAGTAAAACAATATTAGAAGTGTCATGTCAACTACCCATGCTGATAGTATTTTCTACCGATACCTCATAGGTATCGGTAGAAAATACTATCAGCATGGGTAGTCGTTTGTAATCCAGTTGTTTGGCAGTGAATTAGTCTGAAATTATAATATATCATTCAAATTGGTTTACGTAAATAAGAAGAACCAAAACATTAACTGAAAATTGTACACAAACATTTATATTTAATTAAATAGAAATTACTATTCACTAGTTACTTTGAGTGGGTCTAATGATGCAAAAGGCGAGCAAACATCAATATTTGTTGATGTTGATGAGTGATCTAAGCTTTCTCTTTCACATTGGCGTTGTCTACTAAACTGTGTACAAGAGTAACACAGTGAGTATGTATCCCTGTACGCATGTCCATGTATTACAACTGGTTGCTTTGAAAAAATTATATTAGACTACTGTACTGTCTGATAATAAATTATATATGTATATATATATATATGTATATATATATATATATATATATATATATATATATATATATATATACATATATATATATATATATATATATATATATATATATATATATATATATACATATATATATATATATATATATATATATATATATATATATATATATATATATATATATATATATATATATATATATATATATATATATATATATATATATATATATATATATATATATATATATATATATATATATATATATATATATATATATATATATATATATATATATATATAAATATATATATATATATATATATATATATATATATATATATATATATATATATATATATATATATATATATATATATATATATATATATATATATATATATATATATATATATATATATATATATATATATATATATATATATATTGGCATTGCGTGTTGAGTGGCGGAATTCAACGCCGCGCTTTGCTTTATTACCAGAGCGAAGATATGAAACATTAAATATTTTTGAATTGAAAATATTAAATATTTCATTTCCTCGACTGGGGATCGAACCCAGAACCTCTCGGTTACAGTCACACTCTTGTGCCGCTGCGCGATGACAGGCCTCATATATACATACATACACATAATTTGTTGTTTACTTTACACCGCGTTTTATCTTCCTACTAAAGTAAAGAAAAGACAATATATAATTTTCTGAGAACCAAATCTGCAACCGTCGTATTTATATAAGATGTTTTGTCGCTGCGCTACGACGGCCTTTTGTTATTATCTTATATACGTAATGTTTAAATGTGTGAATGAACATTAAATTTATTATTCCATTGAAGTAATTATAATTCCTCCACTTCCGGTACTTGATCGTTACCTCTTATCTAGTAATAATTCAACCTGTCCCTCGGGTATAATATTGTTTTGAGAAGCTAAACTCAATACCATGCTTTGTGTTGTGACCAGAGCTAGAAAAGGAAAAAAGATAATTAGAAAATTTGAAGAAAGAAACCGTTGTACACAATTATTTTATGCCGTGTGATTCCGGCTTAGAATAGGATCACCCTGGTACTGATGGTGTCGTAAGAGGCAACTAAAGTGCGTGTAGTAGAGTCACGTTGCCAGCAATAGCAACACGCATGGGCAGACTCAACCGGATTATTACCACCCCCGGCATTTAAGACCGGCGTTAAGTAGAGGCTTTGGCCACTGCGTTTCGCATTAGGTAATGCCGGGCCCCGGTGCCCTTCCACCTTAAAGGACGGCAACGCTCCTGTACCTCCTCTGGAGTTACTCGGGGCCGTGGGCGACGGTGATCACTTACCATCAGGTGACCCGTACGCTCGTTTGCCGTCTTTTCCATAAAAAAAAAAAACACAATTATTTTCATACTTAAAATTATTACAAGAATTTGTTCGTTCATAAAAGTACTACTCCCCATAACAGCTATATAGCTCTATAGTTATTTCTATAGTTATTTTCATACAATTGTTGTATTTATAATTTCAAAGTCTTCTTTGAAGGCGTGTCGCATTAAATACTAATCTTAGAAAAATCTTATCCTGTCTAGCCGTTTCATGGTGTATCTATACGATAGAATTTAATTCATTTAGACAATGAACAAAGTTACTGGCCGATGGTAGCACTTAACTCATCGACCACTGCAGTAAGCTAATTGCAAACGAGCGCTGACATCAGAATATCGATGAAAGCCCGCCGCTTCGTTTCCCTTTACTTAAATCTATACTGTTTTGTGTACATAAATATATAAAGGAAGACTATATCTGACAATAAGAAATTAATAACATGTAACTTTTTATTACGTAAACAATAATAACTTTATTCTAACTAACGTTTCTCCCACAAAAGGCAGAGTAGACAGAGGGATCTTATGAACCTAGTGAAAGGACACTCCATTCCATTTCTCACACTCCGCTTAATAACTATATAGCGTTATTTTTATACGTTATTTTTAGGTACTAAGGGTTGAGTGATAGAACATGGCCGCGTTTGACGTTATTTCTATGGCAAGTAAAAGAATTATTCTTTTTCTTTCCTCGGAAATCGAACAAACGACCTGTCGCATTTACAGTCGCAACCATCTGCTGCTACGCTATGAGAGGTCTCATAAGTTTGAGAACAAACCAAATTTATATAATATGTTGCCTTTTTTTTATGTAGCAATATTTCGGCTAATTCTAAATATAAGTATTCTAAGCAATTTTATTTTAAATATTTTGATTAAGAACCGTACGCTTTTCGTTGACACAATGTGTATATATATTGAATATGTTTATTTTTATATGTAGAAAGCAGATCCCGGCAGCTAACTTAATATTTAATACAAAATATTTGTTTCGAATCTTGTACTATTTATTGTATCAGAAAAATGAAAATAAAAAAATATCAGCGTAGATCATGATCATGAAACTAAAAATCTAAATATTTTCACTTAAGGTCTTATCAGTCCACCACATTATTTATATGTCCACTAAAGCATAGCTTCACGATGTGATTTAAGCGTAGACGGGTACAATTTTATTTACCATTTTAACTTTTGTAGAAGCAAATACTTGTAAACGTCTATTAAGATAATTACAGTGAAATGGAAAGTCTATAAAAGTCGAAAATAGTATAGCAGATGTATAAATTCCGTTATGCAACTGACTACTGAAGAAAATGATTAATGAAAAACCGACTAAGCTTGAGTTGCACACGTCTACTGAGGGTTCTGTATCAATTAATGAAGTGTAAGCACTCATTTTATATGTAATCAACTACAATTATTAGCTTGTAACAGTTTATATTTGTATAATTGATTTGTACTGGAAGTTCTCACTTCTTATCAATTTTGTAAGTCGAAGCCAGTTTTGTAAGTTCTTAGTAAGCGATGAAGTCAAAGCGATGAATTTCTTTGATAACGATTGAAACAAACGAAGTTTGAAACGAACTAAAAATATAATTATGTGTATTTTTTCATAAAATACATCTAAATTTAAATTCCAGATTGTTTCTCTTTCTTTCTTTCTTTCTTTCTTTCTTAGCTTCACGCTGTATCCCGCACGAGGCAGGGTAGGCAGAGGGAACACGGAAACCTAGTGTTAAGACACTCCGTTACACTTCCGTTCCCCACTTTCCACCGAATTTGAGGCATTGCGTGTTGAGTGGCGGAATTCAACGCCGCGCTTTGCCTTATTACCAGAGCGAAAAAATGAAACATTAAATAATGAAATTGAAAATATTAAATATTTAATTTCCTCGATTGGGGATCGAACTCAAAACCTGTCGGTTACAGTCACACGCTTGTGCCGCTGCGCCACGACAGGCCTCCTTGTTTCCTTTACTTGTATTGCGTAAATAATCATTTTTTATGGAAAAGACGGCAAAACCAAAACATTAATCTATGGGAGCCTAGATCTAAAACCTCCACTCGGACTCGACATAACTGGCCTTTACAACAAAATTCGAATACTGATTTTTCATTTCGAAGTAGTGAACCCTAAAAATTGTCATAACAATACCGTTTATTCACTTTTCTAATTCATACACAGTGACAGATGCTTTGAAATATAAATGAAAAGTATTAATTTTTAACTTTTTAATGCAAAAGAGCTTTATTTAATGAATAGACTGGACAGTTTTGGTCACATTACCGCGACGTGGGTTTAATTTGATGTCAACTAGGGATAAATGGTGTTGCACTGGTAAGCTCTTTACGGTTAGCACGTCTAAATAAGATATTAATTTAAGGATTGTTAACGTTGAATTTAATTATTGTATAACGTGTTATGTTCTTTGCTATGAAGATAGAAATTGAATCAATATGCATTTATTTTGCGGGATACACCGTGAACCTATCGTGTAAAAAAAGATTAAAGCTTATTACGGAGTTATGGTATATTGACACCCTTAGGTATATATGAAACCATACTAGCTAGCAAATTGATGTAAATAGTAGTCCAGCAAGCATCAATTTGAACGACAACGGTTGTTATTTTGTTAATCCCAAATGATAGTTTGACAGTGGGCGTTCTATATAGGTAATCCGACTCGCTTCGATTACACAAAGAGTGCAGTTACGTTTTGCAAAAACATTGTGAAAACGTGTAAACTTTTGATAAGGCCCCAGGTTTAAAATGAAAATGAAAATCTGTGAAAATATTTCATTTCATACAGACAATGTTTACAGATTTAGATACCTACATGCATATCTTTACTGACTAAACTAAGTAAAATATTTTAGATATATTATGAGAGTCAACAGAAAACTTGTTTTTAGTGTAATATTATTTTTATAAATAAGTATTTAAGTAGTTTTCTAAAGAATATTACATTTAAAACCACTAAAATTTGACGGAAAGTGGGGAATGACAATCATTGAATGGGAACAGACTGTCTTATCATTAGGTTCCCAATGTCAATACGCCATGTGCAATGCGTTGATTAAAAAATCTCGTTTCTCCTTGAGATTACAAGAGAATTTCAAGAGAGCTTTTTGTGAGTGCTTTTCTAGACTCACCAATCTGTTTACAGCTTTTTAAGCTCATGTATTTCATCTGTTGTGCCTTTTGTGTCAGCCAATCAGTAACAACAATACCTACTAGCAATTTTTTTTTTTTTCCGCCGCGGCCTTCTCCACTGGAAGTTCACATTTTTTTTTATGTACTAATCCTCAATTCAAATTTCAGCACCTGATTTATATATATATATATATATTATATATATATAGTAGATTATCTATAGATATATATATATATATATATACTATATATATAATATATATATATATATATATATATATATATAGAATATATAAGATATATATATTATAATAGATATATATGATATATATATATGTATTTCAAATTTTAATTCAGGTTATTGCATAATAACTTTACTTCTCTTATGGATAAAAACGCGCAAAAATTATGTTCATCAGACATATCACTGCAAGGTATAATGTTTTTGATGTGCTTCCTCATTAGCGGCCGGTGCTTGGAGTCACGCCGTCCAGCGCACAAGGTTAAATAAAAAGGGTCCATGTTTAACAACAACAAGCTTCTCCAAAAAAATTTAAAAACCATCATTATTAGAGAATTTAATCTACCCCTTACTACTGTTGAGATGTTATTAATGTCTAAGCTAGATTTAACAACGTTTGCTACTGACTTAATGGGGCGAAGAAATATGTATATAAAATGTAATAACTCAGAGGAGAGGTAGTGTAAGGAAAGAAATATTTAAAAGTTTAGGTTACTAACAATGATATTTTAATACAAATAGAAGATCCATCAGGTATTGTTTTCGTATTTTTCAGTTTTTGGAACCACTCATTTTCTAAATGATATTGTGATTAACAACAAATAAACGCTTGTACATTTTCATTGGAATTCACACACTTGTTTGTGCACGTGCTAGGCATTTATTAGTAGCAAAAATATAAGTATAAAATTACATTAGAATATAAATGTTTTTAAATGTAGATTCGGATATTTTAAACTATTTTCCATTATTATTAGTGTACTACTCGTTTTCACTGCGTTCCCTACGTCGCTGAATTTGTGGCGAAATCAACGCCACGTTGTGCCTTGTATCGCGCCAAGAAAGTAAAATAAAAAAATAAGAAATTAAAATAGTAAATATTATTCCTCGAGTGGCGAGCGAACCCACAACTGTCGGTTAAGCACACGCTGGTGCTCTAATATTGCCACAAAATAATTAATTAAAAATTAATCTACTTTTCATTTAAATCAACGTATACTACCCATAGCATTATAAAATATTCAATGAACAAATATAAAAATATAAATATTGAAATACAGTTTTAAAATAATAGGCTTTATCGCATTAACACTGGTTACAAGTAGCTCATAGAAATTCCCATTAATTATTAGTTTATTTGTAAAATCGTATATTTAATGATGATTAATGCCAAAGCTAATCTTAGGTATTATGATATTTGTATGTCATTTGGATTTTCAGTGTTGAATTTGGTTACACGTAACAAAATGAGTTAAGAGAAGGAGCCTAGTGTTAGAGCTCTCCGTTATTCACTTTCCGCTAAATTCTGGAGGAATTACATTTTAAGTGGCGGTATTCAACGTTGCGACTTGCCATCATATACATATTTTAAGTAACTACATACCCACTTGCTACTATTACACAATGCCTCGTGCCTTGACACGGAGAATATTCTTATATAATATTTAAAACTTCTCCAGAATAGGCGTCATAATTTCTAGGCTAGTATTTAATAACTAAACTATCACTAAGTTATCTTAAGCAGATCATTTTGTGATTGTTTTTTTATACGTAGCTAATTATGTTGGCTCAAGGCGTGAGAACCGTACAGGTAGCTAATGCTAGATCAGCATTCTCAAAATGGTAATGCGAATCCTCTTATGCCATGGGAAATATTCTTTATGTATTATATATATATATATATATATATATATATATATATATATATATATATATATATATACACACATATATATATATATATATATATATATATATATATATATATATATATATATATATATATATATATATATTCTTCTTACTAATATTAGTTTAAAGTTAAAGTTGTTGAATATTCAGTTAAATTTCAGCGGCACAAGTAGGTGATTGTAAACGCTAGGTTGTAGGTTCGAATCCTACTCGAAAAAATGAAGCTCTGGTAACAAAACAAAACGTGGCCTTGAGTTTAACCATTTAACACCCAATGATTGAGACATTCGGCGGAAAGTATGGAACGGAACGGAGTGTCTTTCCACTAGATTCACAAGTTTCCTTTGCCTACCCTGCCATGCAATTAAATGTCTGCTCATTAAAGTAATTATTGAACAGAGACATTAATTGTAAAACTCAATATTTTAAGAAAATTGTAAATAAGTAACAATAGTTTTAATTCTTAGTCAAAATATAGCTTAAGGCAGAAAGTGTAAAAATGTAAATAAATAAATTGTAAGAGAGCTATTTCTTAACAAAACAACATTTTCAGATAAAGAAAATTTAAAAGCAAAAGAAAATTATTTCTTAGAAATAATTAGTGCTATTTATTTGTTTTTCTTTTTATGTTTTTTTATTCGCGGGGTAGACAGTAAGTTTTAGTGCCGTGACACTCCGTTCTCCACCTGCCGTTCGATCAATTCAACCAAAAAGTTGCGAACTCAACGTCGTATGTATCTCACAACAGTGGGAAAATATAAAATACTTCAAAATTATAACAAGGCATTGCAATTTCATATAAATTGAGACATTTGTTATTATCGATAAATAAAAAAGTGTGATTTTGTAAAGTATTTTAATTTGTTTATGTTTCAAAACGCAACGGTTGAGAAGAAATATATATATAAACTTGAGTCTCATTATACTTTTTAAAATAACATTATAAATTATCGTGTACTTTGCTATATTCTCGTAATTCAAAATGTTTTTGAAGTAGTGCTTACGAGCACGTACGAGTATGTAATACCCTAGGCGATCAAAACTAATTGATGCTAATGCTTTCTACCTCCATACAGCACGCTTACTACTTATCAGTTTCAATGCTTTATGTTGTGCCATACAAACGGTACAATAGCTTCGAACGTTCATAATTTTAAACTTTGCTTTTAAGTGATACTGAACATGGAATACATAAGACTTTATTAATATATACCTAATATGTTTTCTGTTTATAATGTTAAAATAACATAAAATGCATAAAATGCTTAGAACGCGACACGCTCGTTGTTGGACCCCCCTCAAAAGTGAAATATTTGATATGTTTAAATGAAATATTTAATATGTTCATTTATTTGCTTCAGTAAGGCAAAGCGTGGCGTTTAATTCCACCACTCAACACGCAATGTCTAAATTCGGCGGGAAGTGGTGAATGGAACGAAATGTCTCAACATTAGGTTCCCAAGTTCCCTCTACCTATCCTGCCTTGGCGGGATACAGAGTCAATCTAGGTACCTCTTATACAGCTGTAAAATATGTTAAAAAGATTAATAAGTAATTTTTATATTTCTTTTATCTGGAGTGTTATCAAATCATATACTTACTTCGTAATAGAACAAGTTGAATATATACATCGAATCCTTCTTATTAATCCTTTTAACTCAGTTTCAAGTGGTCTTCCATATACGAGATATACTCGCAGTACAAACTAATAGCATTAGCGTAATATGTACATTTGGTAAATTGAAAAAGCCTTTCCGTTTCCGTGTTTCAAACAACACAATCACTTTCAAAATACATTTGAGGAGAACTTTATGCGATATTAAATCAGTCATCACATTAATTAATATTTGCGTCGCTGAAGAAGGGTGCACCCCGTTGTATGTATGTATCACGTAAAATATCATTCAACTAACAGAAATTAAAATATTTTGTAAATGATAAATTGGGGATTTATTATGATTTATTGAAAGGTCATGTTTAGAAATTTATTAGAGTGCTTTTAAAAAAAATAAACAAAATCTAGCCGTAGTGCTGCAAATATGTTAATATACAAATAATGTGTTAAAATTTTTATTTCCACAAGATGATTTCTGATAACCCTTTTGAAGTGAGAGGTAAAATACTGCCTTTTTTTCTTCTGCTCTGGTCAAGGCGAAAGTGCGGCGTTGAGTTCCGCCACATAACGCGGAATGCCTCAAATTCGGCTACAGCGTGTAGCTCAGTGAGAGTGACTATTAGTTTCGAATGCTACGAGAGTTTTTGTCAGTTTAGTAATTAAATTTAATGTTTAAAACATTTATGATATTCTAAATGCTTCAAATTTTTTAACGGTAATTTTTTCACCTTTCGCTTTGGGTATAATAATAATCCTATACGTAGGCTTGTTGTTTTTTCTTAATTTTTTTATAGTTATTATATAGGACCTGTAGGTACTAGCATCAAAATATAAAAATATGTGTGTCCAAACATTTTTTTTTATGGAAAAGACATGGCAAACGAGCGTAAGTGCGGGTCACCGTCGCCCACGGCCTTAATATTTTAATTAATATTAATATTTATAATTAATACGTTGAAATTAGTGAATTTTTGTTTGTAATTTTTTCTCTCCAATAAGAATTAATTATTAAATTCGAACTAATCAGCAAAATAGTACATATTAAACGAAAGTAAAAGATTTTATCTTCAGTTAAAATAATAACTTAACTACCTATATTGATAGGACAAACCCAGCGATTCAGTCCTTCGTTCGACACGTGATCAGCCCACCAAAGTGGTTCACACTTCTGTATCTGCCTAAAAAAATGTAAAGACGGACTAACAATTAAATTACACTTAATGTCAGAATTTATTAAGGCTTCTCATTCCATATCCATAGTATGCAAAGCTCATGCGCGAAGCAACAGATTGGTGGGGACGCCCCTCCCGTGCTAGCCTGACGCCATTGTTTTCAGCTTGAATCGCGCGCCGACAGCCGACCAGAGAAGTCGCGTCTAACAGTGCTTCCAAAGTTGACTATCGCGTTCGTTTCCCTCTTCCTTCTTCAAAGGTAAGAATAACATAAGTTGTAATTATATTTGCGCTCGTTAGATTTATTATCGAAGTTTAACTTGATTTGAATTTTTTTGGAACTTGTTTTGGTTTGTTTTTACGTGAAGTTCGCTTTTAATGCTCGTTTTGTTGAAAAATAAATTAAAAGTTTATACTTTCCTGTATTTGTATGACTTGAAATATTTTCGTATGGTAATAAAAGTGAGGTTTTGTGTATATACATATTTTTAGGGTTTTTTCATTCGTCGAAAAGGTATTTTTTTTAAATGTCGTATTTGAAATTACTGTTTTTTTCGATAATATTATTTATGTGATTATATGTAATAATAAATAATACACATAATAGTGCAAAAATATATATTTGGAATAAAGTATATTATTTTTTAAATTAAACATACATTTAAAAATTAAATGTTAATTATGTCGGCGCACTTAGTAAAAAATCTTAAAATCTTATTCATAACAAATCTAATTTAATTGTTGCATTTTTTAAATATTTTTCTTATTTAAAATTAAATATATATTTTGTTGTCGCCATTTGTGAAAATAAAATTTGATTTAGAAAAGTATATATATTTTTTTTATTTTTAGCTTCACGCTGTATCCCGCACGAGGCAGGGTAGGCAGAACCCGGGAACCTAGTGTTAAGACACTCCGTTCCATTTCGTTTTCCCACTTTCCGCCGAATTTGAGGCATTGCGTGTTGAGTGGCGGAACTCAACGCCACGCTTTGCCTTATTACCAGAGCGAAGAAATGAAACATTAAATATTTAAATTGAAAATATTAAATATTTCATTTCCTCGACTGGGGATCAAACCCAGAACCTGTCGGCTAAAGTCACAACGCTCTAAAAAAGTATTAAAAAATATATTTCGCAATGTTTAGTTTATAAATCCAGAAAATTATGAAATCGTCTTGTAAATTATCTTGTGGCTCAAGTCTACTAAGAATACGATAAAAAGGCTATCCGATCATTCGCGTTGTCGCCAATGTATTATTCAAACTTTTATAAGAAGAATACAGGAAGGATAATTTAAAGAACTTTTTTTAGTTTTAGGTTTTTTTTATATAATATATCTTAAAGGCTTTATAAAAAGGTTCAATACAAATACAACAAAAGCATACATACCTAACCTAACAAAGGGTTCAAAAGCATGCATACCTACTGTATATTTATTTCCGAATTCTCCAAGATGACAAAGCGCCGTGTTGAACGCCACCCAACGTTGCCAGATTTTATATCGAAAACAAGCGGAATTTTAAAATATTTAAAATATGTTTAATTGAAATGAGGAGTTTCATGAATATTTACTTAATTTATTATTTATTTACTTACTTCACTTTAAAATATAATTTCCAAAAGTAATAAATAGATGGATTATAAAATAATGTTTTTTATTGGAAAATACGTCACTATAAAGTAAACGATAAATGTTTTGTTGTATTTTGTAAGGTAGTTAAGTCTTCCGAATAATTTTAACTTACGAATATAGTTATTCATATTTCTATAAAATTATTAATAACTAATTACAATCTCAAAAGTCTTTGAAAATTGAAAAATCGTACAAAGCGGGCGACCGGGATATATAATTTCCGCAAAAAATTGTAAAATCCCGCTGCAACTTGAAAGTTAGACAAAGGTTCAGCCTCTCAACACATATTGTCGTATTCAGGCAGAAAGCGGAGAAAAGTGTATAGACTACGACACTAGATTTTCACTACACAATAATAAAATATATCAAAAATATTTTTATGAAGGATTTCGTTTTCATAATGTTTGCATGTCTTGACGATATTACAATTATCAATTTCACTAACCAAATTGTTAACAGCTACTAGTTAATATTGTGAATCAATTTGTCTTTAAGTAATTTGAGTTTAATTGTGGTTACTTTTTAACTATAGTTAAACGTTATTGTGATATTGTAATAATGTGACTATAAGATGGTTTCTATTGCGATAGATTACGATGTACAGCTTTACGCTTTATTAAATAAGTGGAACGGCAAAGTTATTCTTGTTAATCTAATTTTAAAGAAATTAAAAATCAACTGATAAAATAAATGTACGAATTAACAAATAAAGCTAAGCTGTACTTAATGAGCTAAAACTAAGAGCTTTTGCAGCAGGTAATCAAGATGTAAAAGAATTTGCGCACGATAAAGGAATACCTAGTGTAGTGTGGCTACCATCAGATGTATCAGAACTTTGAAATGAAACTAAATTACTTTAATAGATAATATGTTGTTATAGATTAAATAAATAAATAAATATAAATTATAGTACGTAACAACATTTTGACCTTTTTTTAGTAAATAAAATATAAAATTCTCAATAATATTACTTAATTTACTCAATATTATTAAAAAACCTAAGAAGTTTTGTGAATACATACTAATTATTCTAACATGTATACATAATATTTAGCCTCATTGAAATAATAAAATAATAAGAATGTCTCTTCTATGGCATTAATTTAAAAAAAAATATTAAAAAATGGCCCAAGACTATACCGCTCAAAACAGTGAAATTATTGCTTAATTTTATTATAAATTATATAAAAGCAGATTATAGTAAAATTATAGTAAATGTAAAATAAAATGCCATAAAAAAATAATTTGAATGAACAGCTTAGCCAGTCAACAGTTAAAATATTTATTTTCTTCAATATTTTTTAAATTTTACCAACGCAGCATAGGCAAAGAAAGCCTAGTGATGAAACACTCATTTTCTGATTTTTCAGATTATTATTGACATGTTACGTGTTGAGTTGTGGAATTCAACACTGTATTTTGTCAAAAGAGTCGGGAATATAATTTTAAAGTTAAAATATTTATATTATAAATATACAAAGTATTTTAAAAAAAGCCATTCTAAGAAGGGATTACGGATGTAATTAAAAGACAAGTAAGAAAATAAAAACCATTGAACTGTTATTTATCAGCTTTCGTTCCGTCTATTTTCCGCCAAATTTGGGGCGTAGCGTGTTGAGTGGCGAAACTCAACGCCGCGTTTTCCCTTTAAACTGTTAATATTATAAAAACATCAATTGAGGCTAATGGTGGCCTTATCATCAGGTGAACCGTACGCTCGTTCGCCGTCTTTTCCATAAAAAAAGCGGGTGGTAGTAGTAAGCGTGTGACTGTAAACGGTTTGTGGGGTTCGATTACTATTCATGGAAACAATATATATATATATATATATATATATATATATATATATATATATATATATATATATATATATATATACATATATATATATACATATATATATATATATACATATATATATATATATATATATATATATATATATATATATATATATATATATATATATATATATATATATATATATATATATATATATATATATATATATATATATTAATTTCCTTCTGGTAATGAGGTAAATGGTAGCATCACATTTCGTCACTCAACACGCAATGCAACTAGAATCCGGCGGAAAATGAAAATTTCATAAATAAAAAAAAAAGTTTCTGTTGCGAGTTCGATCTTGTTTTGGGTGGTGATTGATTATATCCACATTATTTTCATATTTACTCTTCTCGATGATTGGTAACAAAGAGAGTGGCGTAAGTTTCCCTTGAATATTGTCATTCAAAATTTAAATATGAAATTGTTGTCTTCAGAATATAAGTTTACGGGGTTGAGTTCCGCCACTCAACAAAGTCTCGAACTTGGCGGAAAGTGGGGAACGGTGTGTTTCTAAGCACTAGGTTCCCAAGTTCCCTCTGCGTACTTTGCCATGTGCGGGATACAGTGTGAAGCTAAAAATATAACATTAAAAGAGAATTATCCAATAAAGAATATAAACAAAGTAAATACTTAGAAAAAAAAGTAAACAATACATATTCTTGTAATACAAGGTACATCTATTAATAGTGAAGGTGTGACAGACAGTATGGCGTATACAACAATATTATAAGGTTTCCATTAGTTTCCACGATCAAGCGTGAATAAACGTTGAGAATTATATTAATACTTTATTTACCTACTATTGAACAAAAGAAGAAATGATAAAACATACAGAAAATATCTCAAGTAGCTGATATAAATGAATTCGCTATTAATTCCTCGGAAGGCAAATCTTTATGCAACTTGACTTCCGACATTTCATAAAGCCAACGGTTAAAGGAACAAAACTTAAAGTTGCTAGTTCTACAAAGGAACACTTAAGCAATAATATAAAATTTCTTCTTGATATTGCGATGTTCAGAATTCATTTCAGATACTTATCTCAAACAATATTATTAAAAATGAACTGGAAAAATCTTAGAATACTTTCTTTATTTATTTTATAACAGGGACCAAAAGGACTTAGGAGATCTAACTCGGTATTAAAAAAATCTTCTTATACTTGAGCTTTCTGAAACGTAATAACTATGTATTTTTTAAGTATCTTGATCAATTCTTACAAAACGTTCATTTTTGAAGGATTTACATTTATTGTATACCTACTTCATGTCCTTTAATTCAATTAGACAAATCGTCACGATTAATTTAAATATTTTTTAGTACAAAATTAAAAAAAAGGGGTAAATTATTAGTTTTTTGAACGACACACAATTTACTGGATAACTCAAACTCAGCCTTTGCTTTAAAGAGAACCGGCGACGCTAGAAATTTATCTAGACATGTCTTATTTCGAAATCAAATATTTACATGTTCATATACACGTATCATATATCAAGGGTTTTTTGGTATATTCATAAATACTTTTCTTAATATATCATATATCAGTTACAAAAAAGCATTAAAAAAAATCTTTAAATTTTTCTCTCAATAAATTTCTTTAATTTTTTCACTTCATCAATCATAAGGGCCTAAGTTATAGATTGTGCAAAAAAGTTCGTTCTCTAAATCATTTTTCTCTTAGTAAAGTTTTTTTTCTTCAATATATTTACTTATTACTAGTGATTCTTATTGGCTAATGAAAAAACAACTTACATGGTTGTGTGAATTTAATAAAGACCTGAAGTAAAAGTACAGTTCTCCAGTAAATTAATATTAAAATCTCCTCATACCAGGTAGTTTATTAAGTGCCTGCTCTAATATAATTTGAAAGTGTTCATATAACCAAGTTACACTTACAATGCAATGGCCATTTCAATAGCGTGCTACCTTTAGCACGCTATTCTGAGCCGATCCGTTGATAGGCTCATAATATCTGTACGTTCACTAAATTTGTATGATTTTTTCAAAATGATTAAAGAGTCAACGCGAATTATTTTAACATCATTTTTTTTAATAAAACATTCCTTGTATGTTTTAATGAACCAAGTGTGTATCATTATCATAACAAAATGTATTACTTTTTACAGTGTTATTAATAAATAATATTCTAAAAAGGGGTGTCTCTTTCCCGCACTTTTTCATGTATTTACATTTACTTTTTCCCTGATCAAAACAAATAAAATTGTGTTAGATCAACAAGTATTAAAAAAAAAAACCTTATTTATTATTTGAGACTAAGTAGATCCAGACATACAGTAATTTAATACTGTTTTTTATCCTTTACAAAATATTATTCTCCAAGTTGTCACTATAATATTTGATTTTGTGGTATGGGTTGTAACTTTTTATCCGCTACAAAATTGTCCTGAGATTCATCAGACTGAGATTAAAAACACGATTCTGACGGTTAGGTGTAGGCACTTAATATTCACAGACGTAATGTTTTGCAAGTATTTCAAAACACTCTGTATTTTAATTGCAAAGTTTTACCAGCTCGCCCATAGCAGATATGATAATCTAGGATTTCTTTTCTGGGCACTTTCTTATTTATTAGAAATTAATTTTAACTTACTATGCATTGCTGAAATCTCTAACTGTAAGGAATTCTGGTTTTTTTGGTGTGTTATATTTTACAATACAAGCACTTTCTTTTGAGATCCATACCGCTATTTTAAATTCAAAACAATATTAAAGTAATTTTCGCAATTGAAATTCCAGGCCTATTAGAGCTTGCAAACTTTTGCATATACTAAACACACTAAAACGGCATGTTAAATGAAATCTTGTGATTAGGTGTTAATAATTAAAAGAAATATAAATTAATTTTTTAAAGAAATATAAAAATATTTAAAAAATATAAAAACAGTTTTGGCGCATATTGGATATGCTAATTGAACATCACCGCTTCAAATACAAGAAATACTTGCTTATCTTTATGCCATATCCCTAGCGGGGTAGGTAGACAAAACGGAGCGACAAATGCATATACTTTTTTTTGTATTATAATTTAAAATATAGCCTGTGCTATTTATGCTTAAATTTATGAACATCAACATGAAAGTTTTAAAGTTTTTAAAAAACTCTCCACACTATTACTTATTGTAATATAGAGAAGATATTAAAATATGCTGATAAAAGATACAAAATATTCATAGTTTTAAATAGCCTCATACAAACTTAATTTCTTATTAAAATGCACAAAGTGAGAAAAGTAAAGCTTGTTAGTGGTAGATAATTCAATTTATATACAGCTCTTGATCATTCACTTTAAACTCTTAATATTATTACTCCCAAGTATCCACGTTAAGTATTGTTAGACGATGTTGAGGAAGAGTAAATTAATATTATAAGCGTAGGGTAATATACATTTTATATATTTTATCATGATTAAGATTTGATTTGGGGTCCTCTGGGATTTGTGGCGAGGGCACCAGCATGCAACTGTTAACGTAAAGGTCTTGAGTTCGATTTCCGCTCGCAGAAAAGAAAAATTATAATTTCTTCGCTCTGGTTATTACTATAATGAAAATCTATGAAATGAAAATCAATGAACAATGTAACTTAATTACATACTTTTAAATATAAGTTGAGCTCTTTGCAATTGTGGTTAAATAGGGGATTTGGTGGTTTATAGTTAAATTAAATGACGCCACAGACAGAAATCAGCAAATAGGTTTAAAGACACATATATACATAATATTTATATATTCTTTTATTTTGGCTTACGTTTGCGTAAGAGTACTATTTCATAGTAAGCTAAGTAAGAAAATATATCTAAAAGTAAGTAATATTATAATATTATCGACTTTATAAAGTCGATAATATTATGATTAGAAGAGATTTTTCTGTATTATTTATGTTTGTTTATAACACAAACAATTTTAAATTTAAATGACATAGCAATGAACGTTTCAATTAAATATAGTAACAATCAGAACGAAGAAGTAATATTTATATATATATATATATATATATATATATATATATATATATATATATATATATATATATATATATATATATAAATATATATATATATATATATATATATATATATATATATATATATATATATATATACCCACTCTATATATTGTATGTAAAGACTGTCAGATACAATTAATTCCACTAAATCATCGTTTAATATGCAAAAGGAAACATTAACTATGTAGAACATAATTATTTGCGAAATTCTCATTAAATTTTAGCTTAATAGTTCCCATAATAAAGTAAACATTAATTACTTGGTACCGTGAATAGGTATTGCTATTTGGCCTTCGGGAATACAAGCTGTACTGAATGATGAACTAAAATCTCAATAATTAAAATGTCATAGCATCCAGGCTACCTTATTGTTTACCGTTTAAATTGAAAAAGGTTGCTGGTTTCGACGGCATATGCATTCGGAGGACCTCTGGTGCATTTGGAGGAGGTCTCTGGGTACGGTCATGTGACATTTTGCCCATAAAGCAACTAGCTTAGCTAGAATGTATATATTTTAGAAATGTACCTTGGACACAAATAATTATTTTCAAAATCTAATGAAATGAATCACCGTCGTAAATTTATTAATTATTATGAAGAAAGCTTTAAATTTAATTAGTAATATTATCAAAGTGGCTGGAATGGCTGGAATTTACATAAAAATGTTTTACACAATAATGGTGCTTTTCTAAGCTCTAAAATAAATCCGTCAAAGCGAGTTTAGGGTATTTGGAAGTTTCATTCGGGATTTGTAATGTTTAATTGGGATGGGCCACTTTTAAAATGTATGTATGTGTGATTCCGCTCATAGCAGAGTGGGCAGAGGTATCTCAAGAACCTAAGATCGTTCCCTATTTTTCGTCAAAATGAAGAGTTGAGTGGCGAAACTCAACACATCGTTTTTGCCTCATTATCAGCGCAAAGACACGAAAAATGGAAATATTTAATTTAAAAATATTAAATATTTCATTTCCTCGAGTGAGGATCGAACTAACAAAATGTCACGTTTACCCGATTGTGACAGACCTCAACTTAAAATAGCTCAAATACAAAACCGTAAATCTTAAAATGTTAAACGGTTCTCATATTAACACGCTTTACAATAACTAATATAAATAATAGGTATTATAGATACAGGATACGCGCCTCGGTGCGTCACCCCCGCTACCCGCGCCCTCTTACATATATATATATATATATATATATATATATATATATATATATATATATATATATATATATATATATATATATATATATATATATATATATATATATATATATATATATATATATATATATATATATATATATATATATATATATATATATATATATATATATATATATATATATATATATATATATATATATATATAATATATATATATATATATATATATATATATATATATATATATATATATATATATATATATATATATATATATATATATATATATATATATATATATATATATATATATATATATATATATATATATATATATATATATATATATATATATATATATATATATATATATATATATATATATATATATATATATATATATATATATGTAAGAGGGCGCGCGCCCCGCTCATGGCAGGGAAGGCAGAGGGCACTTGGTAACCTAATGTTAATACATTCCGTTCTCCCTGGAAACGTTCTGGGGACCGGAATCTTCAAAAATATATTTTTTTATATGTCCTAAAACTCTGTTTTGGTGTATACAAAACGCACAACGTATAACTCAACTACTGAAATAAGTTATAATTTGTATTGTTTGAAATGATTTTGGCCATGATGAAGCCATATGTCCAGCAGTGGGCGTCGCACGGCTGAGATGATGATGATGATGATGAAAATGATTTTGAAAATATTATTCCGTTGCAATTTTCGAGACTTTGTTTAGTAGAGTAACTCCGTGAACGCCGCCCAATTAAACGTTTCATCTAAAAGAGCGAAAAAAATTAATATAGAATAAATACTTTTTCCAAAATAGGAATGGAACCTATAAAAATTATATTATTATATGTTATTATTATTTTATAGTGTCGTCACGTATACAGTATCCATTATATTTATTTGAATTACTAAATCTGGGTCATCAGTAATCTATTTGCAATTCACCCTATTTCCTGCAATATTGCCTTCTGCTTCCGGTTCTTAATCCCACAAATTATCGATCTATTGAGATGTTGAGGTGTTACACTATTAGGCTATACAACAATATGCACTAGGCCGGTTTGAATTAAGTTATAATAGAATATCTAATATATAATGTGAAATCGATTAAGCTATCTGATCTAAAATTATTTCTAAATAACAAAATTCACTTAACTTCTCCCTATATCCCGAATATGACAGACTGAGGGAACTTGGGAACCTAGTGTTAAGACACTCCGTTCAGTTTCTGTTCGACGAATTTGAGGCATTACATGTAAAGTGGCGGAACTGATCGGTGAGTTTTTTTACCAGAACGATGTAATAATAATACGAAGAATTCACTTATGTTCATAAATATTTTAGAAAATTAATCATTTCGTAAATGAGATATGGTGAATTCTTGTAAAGAACAGAACATTTAAATATAAAAATGTTTGTTTTGACCAATTTTGTAGGCTTTCTGTAATAAAGACGATAACACTTGAACGGTTTCCCCAAACCCGATACAGTACTCGGTAAACCACGTTTGTTTTTATTCTGTGATCAATAAATATTGCTCTCTCTCTTAGAAACGACATTGGGAAATATTTTGTGAAACGTGATTTTTAGCAATGATTATTTTATCTTGGGTATTCACGCACGCCGTATATAACGTATACAGCATGGTAGATAGAGCGAATCTAGTGTAAAGACATTCCGTTTATGACTTTTCCAATTTTTATGCCATGTTCTACGCTTGTATATTATTTTTGTTATAACTAAGCAAAGTGTGGTTTTCAGTTCCGTTAAAACACAATGCTTAAAATTCGGCAAAAAGTGGTAAATGGACACGGAAAATCAGATCTATATTGGTTTTAAAATAACTGTAATTTGCAGGTTTAACGTATAATATGATACAAATTATAAATTAATTTAGAGGTTGATTCCGTGGACACAAGCATAGCGATATCTGATGGTATTCAATTACTAAAAAAAAAATTTTAACGCGCTTTATTTATATTTTATATCAGTCTGTACTAAGTACACATAGACAAAGAAGGAAGTATACGTTAAAATGATACTGAGCTATAATATATTTCAATAAATTGTAACATGTTCTAAGAAAGACTAAGTCCTACTGATTCTTCCCGCACTTTTTCTTGATTTAGGTAATTTGTATAGAATACGAAATCCGCAATATCTAGCGGTATGTTTGTCTATAAAACTAAACAGTTGATTTGGTTGAACGTGATAATCTCAGGTGGAAAATAAAAAATACCTGTCAAGGGCGAGTTGCATTCCTCCACCAAGGATTTCCAATTACAAGATTGTAGGTCAACGGGAAGTACAACGTATAAAAATTGACAAAATTAAATTTGCGGACGTATACAGTCCTTTGTATTTCTTCCTTTATTTGAACTGTAGTAATAAGTTTATTATTTCTCAATTTCATAGCTGTAGGTCAACTGTAGGATTATTTAACCCATACGTTCTAATTATGTGATAAATAAAGTTGACAATATTTTATATTATATATAATAATTTCTATATATTTTGTATAAAATGAACTACTGGCATAAGTTTGTAGTCATTTTTTCTATGACACATCTATAAATTGTGACTTGGCGGATTTTTCATTTACTTGTTATGTCATTTTTAACTTCAGGTCAAATTTATTAACAGTAATTACATGGAAAATATCTTGTAGGTTACTGTACCCGACAAAAACAGATTAAATTTGTAGCTTGCTTAATAAAAAAATATTAAGAAACCTACAAATCCTATTTACCCATTCTCACCTTCATGTTGAATATGGCACTTGACAGGATAGGCGGAGGGAACTTGGGAACCTAATGTTAAGAGACTCCATTCCGTTCCCCACTGTGTACCGAAATAGAGGCATTGCGAGTTGATTGCCGGATCTCACTGCCGTACTTAACCTTGTTACCAGAGCGTAAAATATTAAACATTTAATTGAAAAAAATATTACAAATCATACCAGCCAAATAGTCCCAACTAACTGTGTGATATTTCATCCAATCGACGTACGTATCTCACTTTCGATATCTCTATAACTATTGTATTTTGAGTGAACTGAAAATTGATAGAGGCTCTTGTTCTAGTTCCGATTTCAATTAACCGATGTTGCCGTGAGTTTTAATTGCTTAAAACGTTAAGCGTAGGAAACATTTTAAATAAAATTTTATGTTATAACATTTTTGAAATATAGTATTAATATAATAATATATTATATTTATACAATAATAAAAGATTTATAAAAAAAATGAATTAAATAATAACAATAAATAATAATAATATCGAAACAAAAATTGAATGACCACAATATGTGCTCAAAGTCTCGAAGTACTGGATGTATTACTTGTTTACGTGTAGTTATTTACGTATGTATAAGGCCTGTTTCGTCGCAGGGGTACAAGTGTATGACTGTAAATGTGAAAGTTTATAGATTTGATACCTATTCGAAGAAATAAAATATTTATTATTTTCATTTCTTCTCTCTGATAATAAGGCAAACCGCGGTGTTGGGTTCCGCCACTCATTGGTTAAAGTTCGGAAGAGAGTGGGGAACGTAACAGTATGTCCTAACCCTAAGTTCTCAAGTTCCCTCCCTCTGCCTACCTTATCATGTGCGGGATGCAGCGTGAAGCTGAAAAAAAAATTGTTCATTTAATTCATTTCCACGACCGATGATAATCTGTGAAAAGGTTTCGCACATAGATTATTATTTTATAAGGCTGGGGGCTTTCAATGATTGCCAAAATACTAATATGAATATGAATAACAACTACAAATTAGTAGAAGACACATATACATTACATAAATTCCGACGAAACGACCGTTTACATCATTGTATTCCATTACAACTGAGCGTAAAGTAAAATATATATAGGTCCACCATTCTTTGCATTATCAAAAACGTTCTTTTACGTTCAAATATTGCAACGATTATTGGTGTGATTCATTCATTTGGATATATGATTTATATTGATTTCCTTACTTTGGTTACAGACAAAGCGGCGTTGAGTTCCGCCATTCAACACGCTATCCAAAGATTTCCACTTCAATAATTGAATACATTTTAAAGAGAAGAACGCTTGAACAATTCTAACAAGAATCTTATTTTTCCTTTCCGGTACAAGGAAAATTTTCAATGATATTATTCCTATGGGAATAATTAATTTTTTTCATTAATAGATTTTAATAAAAGTTGTTACATATATATATATATATATATATATATATATATATATATATATATATATATATATATATATATATATATATATATATATATATATATATGTATGTATGTATATATATATATATATATATATATATATATATATATATATATATATATATATATATATATATATATATATATATATATATATATATATATATATATATATATATATATATAATATATATATATATATATATATATATATATATATATATATATATATATATGTATATATATATATATATATATATATATATATATATATATATATATATATATATATATATATATATATATATATATATATATATATATATATATATGTATATATATATACCAAAATACGTCAGGCATTTTTTTGTATCTCCGTTTTTCTTTTTATCTGAAGCAGGTAAATCGTCGAATTTTTATAAAACTAACACCGAAAGATAAATATGCTTATGCTATAAAAAACGGGTTTCCCATAGTACGGGCGAAATAATGAAAATAATAAATATTTCATTTGCCCCGATAAGATAAGTCATATAAATCCTATGAGAGAAATTGTACGCAACAAATATGAGCTTCTTCATTGGTCTCGTTTATTAAATTAGAACAAAACTCAGAAAGATGGCATTTCTTAACAAAGGCGAGATTAGATTTTTTGTTCGAGAAAATTAAATTATGTTACATGTTAAATTATGTTTCAGTATATATGAAATTTTTCATACATACGGGCACATGATACTCAATTAAATTGTCGGTATTGTATATGAAATGTTTGGAGCCATCGTTGTACCTAAACGGCTCGTACCTCCCCGTACTAACTGTACGTCTAATTGTAAAAGCGACGATAGTGGGTTCGAGTCCCGCACTGGGGATTGAATTATTAAATTTCCTAGCCCCGATAACAGGACGCGTGGCGTTAAGTTCCGCTGCTTGACACGCGGAGTGTCTTCACAGAAGATTGTATCTATCTACCTTGTTGTTAGCGGGATACAGCGTAGAGAAAAATGGCAGTAATTGTTTATAAATTATGTGCCTGAGGTAGTAATCTAAGAAGAAGTAAGCCCCTAGGCTCCTTAAGTTCTCCGTTAACTTATCATATGTAAACTTACTAATAAAAGTTACAGTACAATATACACAAATATCTTCAATTCCATGAAAGTAATTATAGCAGAAGTTATGCCATAGTTAAAAACGTACTTAATACCTTTTATTTGCTGTAAAGGGTTCACACTTATATTGAATCCAACAATCTCAAAACTTTTTGTTATAGAATAGCCAACACTCAGTAGATAGTTCGGGTATACTATATCAAAGTTGAATGGTGATAACAACTTTAAAAGCTTAAACTACTTTCCGATAATGTGGGGTAGACTTAGAATCGAGCAATCTACATGGCCGAGCGGTTCACCTAATAGCCCATTATAGTATATCGAGCTATTTCAGCGGGTTATGTTTAATTTCCCTTCTATTTTTGTAGAAAACAATACGTAAACGTATATAAATAAATAAGAGAAGCGTGAGCACTGGCTAGGCTACGTATACGTAAGTACTAGTAATACGTATTTCGTTTTCGAAGTCGTTTTGCTTGTGATAAAATTTTTAGTTTTTTTTTTTTCTTTTTTTTTTTATTTTTTTTTCAGCTTCACGCTGTATCCCGCACTAGGCAGGGTAGGCAGAGGGAACGGAAGTGAAACCTAGTGTTATGACACTCCGTTCCACTTCCGTTCCCCACTTTCCGCCGAATTTGAGGCATTGCGTGTTGAGTGGCGGAACTCAACGCCGCGCTTTGCCTTATTACCAGAGCGAAGAAATGAAAGATTAAATATTTAAATTGAAAATATTAAATATTTCATTTCCTCGACTGGGGATCGAACCCAGAACCTGTCGGTTACAGTCACACTCTTGTGCCGCTGCGCCACGACAGGCCTCAAATTTTTAGTTATTTCTATTTAATTTTGCGGGTGAAATCGCATATAGTAAGTCAGACTAGCGTTTATTATAATTATAATATCGTAGTACTGATTAATATATGGTTTAGATGAGCTATACATACCTAGTTATATTTGTTACATTTAATTTGTATTGAGTATTTCGAAAGACAGATCCAATATAATGGCACCACTTGCGAGAATTTTTTTTTTTATTTTCCTGTCTTCTTACCAGTGCGATCGAGATTGCGTTTGCGGCGTTGAGTACCGCCACTAAATGCCTCAAGAAATAAAATATATATCTTTCTGGACGAACATTCTGACATATACCTATGTATATTTAGTTTTGATTGAACTTGGCTTGTTTATTAGCACAAGCAAGCATTACATTACGTACTTGTTATGTACGATGTTATATTATAAGGAATGCGGCGTGAAACTGATATTTTTCTTAAACATAAAATTATTTAATTTATTAAGCAAGTTAAATGATTAATGAGTCTGCCTAACTTGAAAATGTTGAGAACATCAAAATGACTACGGATTTGTACTTCAAAGTCCTTACGCTAATAACAGAATTGCAAAACAATTTAATATAATTTGAGTCAAGATGTCAATTCATCTAAACTTGAAGGCTTTCTGTAATTGAATTAGCTTTATTACTTCCGATTTATGGAACTGATGAGAGGCCTTATGTCTAATGCTCATCATATTACAAAGTGATTATGTCGGTACATATGTACATATGTAGTTAATGGTAATTAAAATAGTAACAAGTGAATAACTTGAGCCGGACGTGCCGGGGCACAAGCATGTGATTGTATACGGTGTGGGTTCAATTCCCATACGTAAAATAGGTACATTTAATGTTTTCATTTTCCTCACTCCAGTAAGGAGGCAAACCGCGGCGTTTAGTTTCGCCGTTCAACATACCCTATGACTTAATTGTTCAGTTTTCATTATATGCGGCGTTAATAAATTGTGGTAACAATAGTATGTCATTTTACCTGCATACTCTGCTATGTTCATGATACAAATTGAAACTAAAAAAGCAAGTGTGTGTACGTTAAAAATCCTGATAAGAACGTATGACTTAGTGGTCAGAGCACTTGAGTGGTTACCAAGAGGCCCAAACGAAACAAATAATCAAATATTTTAAAAGTTTCAAAGACCAATTATTTAAGTAATTAATTGTTGAGACATTTAAAAATAATATTAATATTTTATTATACTCTACTTCCTTTCACCAAGATAATATGAAAAAATAAATGACTGTTTTTACATCATCTGTATGTCTCATATATGTAAAATACATTAACTTACAAAAAACAGAAAAAAATAACTCATATTTCTTGCATAAAGTTCAACCATAACTAAGAAGATTTGCTATCTCCTTTTCTTAAGCATATTTCTTTACTTTACTGAACACAGCGTCTGGCTACAAACAAGACGAATACAAATTATACATGTATTTGTATGTATATTATTAATACTACAATATTATATAACTACTCTATGTGTAGATGCGAATTCGCATGAGAAACAAATGAAAATAACTAATAACTAAGATTTTTTTGCAAGCTAAATGACTACTTCGAAACGATTTACGTGTTGTAGCTCGTTCTTCAACAAATTATTTATCTAAGACAATAAGAGTGACGGAGAGAGCTTTATATGTGGGGTCGATGAATTATTTTTTTCTCCTAATAAAAAAAAGCGCTGAGTTACGTTAGATAATTCCGCGGAACCTACATGCGGTTTACAGCTTAAAAAATATTCATTTACTATTCTAGCCCTTAAGTTTACTACGTATTTACTAGCAGGTTAATTATGTGTATTAATTATTTAAAAACACATTTTTTTATATAATTAATACACAAAAAAAAATATACGAAATACATTAGTTGAACAAAAATTTTGTGTACGTATTTTAAAGTCAACATTTTTCTTTATAAAGGTCAGAAAATCCTGCCAAGATTGCCTCGAGCACGCAGAATAGTAAATCAAAGAAAAACATTCTGAGATAACTTTAAAAATATTATGTAAGACTTTTATAACTGTTTTAATTTTATAATATTTTATAATGTGGCTGTATTAGATTACACTCTGGGGTGTTACTATTATTTTCTTATTCCTTTTTCTTCTTCGCGCTATATTCCGCACTTGGCAGGGTAGGCAGAGGGAACCTGGGAACCTAATGGTAAGACACTCTCGTCTCACAATTTCCGCTGAATTTGAGGGATTGCTGTGCAGTGTGTGATAGGCAGAGGGAACTTGGGAACCTAGTGATAAGACACTATCGTCCCACAATTTGCGTTGATTTTGGGGAATTTCATGTGGAGTGGTGCTAGCGCACCGCCGCGCCTTAATTTGTTACCGGAATATATTTGTAGACTTCCTATTTTAGCCTCACGCTGTATCTGACATATACGAACGTCCAAGACCAGGTGGAGTCTAATGGTCATCTATTTCATTACTATATGGATATGGATTCAGTTCAGGATTTTTTTATTTACCCGCCCTAGAGCTGCGCGTGGCGTGGATTCCGCCACTCAATACGTCACTTTTTAAATATTGCGTGGAAAGTGGTGAATTGATTTACTAAATTACTACAAAGTTGATTTTTGCTGATAATACAAATTTAACGATAATTTCATTTTTTTTTATCCTGTATCCATAACGTTGTACGATATCTTATTTAAATCCTTTGGGTACAATAAAAACATATTCAGTCGTGTGATTCCGGCTTAGAATAGGATCAATTGGTACTAATGTTGTCGTAAGAGATGAGTAAAGTACGAGTCACGTTGTCAGCAATGACAACATGCATGGGCAGACTCGACCGGATTATTATCATCCCTGGCATTTAAATCCAGCGTTAAGTAGTGGCTATTGCCACCACATTATGCTTTATGTAACGCCGGGCTTCGGCGCCTAACCTTCATCCTTCCATCGACGAAGCTGGAGAATCCCTCACTCAGTCTTTAAAATTAGGCCGTATATCATATTCTGGGGAGGGCACAGTCCCTCCCAATGGACAAGGCAAACGAGGCATAAGCTCCATGGCAGCCCCTGCCACACTTAAAGTGGAATTTTCCAAAACCAGGGGCCTACACTGCGGGAAGGGCTATATTCAACCTTGCTTTAGCGAATGGATTGTCCCAATAGGACGACCACAATGCCTTCTTGTTGTACCCTCTATTGACTTCACATCCGGTACGGTACCAGGTTATAGTCGAAGATCAGCAACTTATCGCGACTAACACTACAAGTCCGTAGATTTGCTCTGGCAAATTGCTAGAATAAGGTTAAAACCGGCGAGAAGCTTGGAGCTTTTGGGCCCTCGCTGAGGCTGCACTTGGCAACTTTATGCAGCCTACGCTTTCGACATCCAATCCATCCGAGAAGTGCTGAAATTAACTTGCTCCTTCTGATGACGCATCCATCGAGAATGTCTTCGGCCGGCAACGGTTCTGTAGCTCTTCCAGGGTTACATGGATGCCGTGTTGACTCACCATCTGTACCGTCCCGTACACTAGTACTCGTACCTTTTCCATAAAAAAATGAGCTTCATAATAATATTGGCACTCTCAAATTATAACGTCCCTAACGCATTCAAACTAAATATTAATAGAAAAGTCAATCTTAAAAGATTTTATTTAGTGTTATATAAAGAGAAGTGACGACTTTTTCTATTTTCATACTGGTTCAGTGAAAGAAAAATATTTTCACGCTACAAATTGCTTCGATACAACCCTTTATGGCAGTGGTCGTTTAGAAAATTGGTTATTACGGTACATTTACGTTTGCCAAAACACAGTATTTCCGATATTAACACAAATTTGTGCTAAAATGCACGTTTAGTGCATGTTTACGCAAATTTGATGACTGACTAGTTTAATGGTAACTGTTTAAAAATATAGTAAATCTTTCATTTATACACAACTTATTGTATATATCTCTATATTTTAAAAGGTAATGTTAAGACATGCCTTTTTCTAATTGACATTGTCTAGTTTTAATTTATTTTCATTCATATCAGTGGCAATTGCACTTACAAATATAGAAAAGACCCATATAGTTAGACATTACCCCGAATATGCCAAAATGGTGACAATGATATATATATATATATATATATATATATATATATATATATATATATATATATATATATATATATATATATATATATATATATATATATATATATATATATATATATATATATATATTTAGCATAACAGTGCATCCCGCATGTAGTAGGGGTAGGTAAATGGAATTTGGGAACCCATTAATAAGAGACTCCGTCCTCATCAAAATACTTCTGTTTCCCATTTTCCGATTCATTGAATTGCCTCTGAGTTTAAGCCGTTAATTATTGACTTTGCATCTGTTATTCATTAAATATAAATATCATAGTGAAGCGTTAAAACATTCAACATCCAAAGCTATTTTTATTTGTTCTTTGAGTAAGTCCTTTGCCTGTACATTAACATAACTAAAGAAAATCTTCACGGTAATAGCAGAAAGTATTACAGTGTGTTTTTCCTTACTACGTAACAATGCAATACTTTATTAAATTAAAATTTTACTAGTTCTGTAAATAAAAAAAGTAATAACATGAATGTCTGTAAAAATATTACATTTCAAGTTACGCTTTCTAAATGGCATAGAAAATGTCAAAAACATTATAAGTAATGGCTTTTATCGTATCATTTTTATTGTTTTGTGTTAGAATTTACATTTTTGTTAGTAATTTGTATTCGCAACGTCTCCTTAGTCCACATTTAAGTATAAATAGGGTCATTATGGTAAAATATAAAATATAAACGAAAATAACGCGGAAAGAGAAAACCTAGTGTAAAGAGACTCCATTCCGTTACTCACTTTCCGTCGTATTTGAGATATGGCGTGTTTAGTGGCGAAACTCAACGCCGCGACCGCGAAGTCATTAGAACCAGAGAGAAAAAATGAAAACATTAAATATTAAATATTTCATCTCCTCGAGTAGGGATCGAACCCACTACCTGTCGCGCTTACAGTCATTCGCTTGTGCCCACAAAGCCTTTGTTTTTTTTTAACTTGCTGTAACAATACATCTATCTGACTTTGGATAGCTTCGATCTGTTTAAACTATTTTTGCCTTAAAAAATCTTTAACTTAGATGTAAGTGCCGATGTTAAAATATGTATTAAATCATTTTGGATTTCAAGTTTCACTTATGCCTGTCATAAATTTTAGAGATTTTCTAAATATCTATTTCCGTATTCTATAATTTTTCACCCAAAATTAAAATTCAAAATTGAAAAATTAATCGAAATTAAAGGAAACCTGTGAAAATAAATAATATTTCAATTATCGTATTTGTTTATACTCTAGCTCTGGTGTACCAATTATATTCATTTGCTCGTTCTGGAAAACAAATCGCAGGATTCAGTTCCGCGATTCAATATAAATATCTTGATTGAGTTACAAATGCACTGTCTTAAAACTAAGTTCATTTTATAGACATTGCTATGCGAATAAAGACGTGAAGCCAGCGTTACTCATACTATAAGTCTTGCCATTGTTTTTATTATTCAAAATATTCAGAATCAGAAAAAATAATTAAAGCGTTTCACTACAATTGTATATAATTTTACTATAGGTATCTACAAATTAATAAAAAATATATTTTTAAAATAGCTTATAGTTTTTATAAAAAACTACAAAAAAATATGTAGTTGCAATAAATGTAACATACGCAATAAAATATATAAGCGTGGGCTGTAACATTTATTATTTCTGCCATCAACAATAAACAAACCATTATTTAGGTCACAATGCTTGAATAATTAATTTATTTGAAAGCCTTACATTGCTAAAACATTTAAACAAACAATACGTTTTATAATGAAAAGTCCATTATCGAAACGGGACTCGGAACTATGACAGCAATAAATTTGTTACAAAAGTATCATAATTTGTTATCAAGTAGTTCCCAACTGTAGCGGCCGGAGACATTAGCCCTGACCTGAAAATGGTCCTATGAGCGCATTTCCAGTCTAAAAGTTCGAGGGTTCTCACAAATTGGAATTTGCTCAATATCATCTTTTTAAGTGTACCATATTTTTTCAACCTTTTACGTTTATTGTTATATCGGCGTCCAGTTCGCGGCTTCGCCCGCTTGAACTCAACGATTTATTCATTTAAATAGTATCTAGACACTATATTTGAATAACATCACTTTAACTAACTAGCAATTAATTTTATATAAATTTTGTTGTTCAGTATGACAATCAGAAAGGGCAATGAAATGTTATTAAATCATTTTGAGTTGGCATATAACTATGTTCTTAATTTTTTGTCAAGTACACAAGTACACGAGGCCTGTTGTGACACTCAACACGCAATGCCTTAATATAAATAGACAAAAAAATTATAAGAAAAGGGTTTTTTTTATACGTTTATTTATATCACAAACTACATACAGTACACTAAATTACCTTATTAATATAAGTCTTATTGAATAAACTTATTCAATAAGCTTTAAGGAAAGCTCACAAATCAGAATGTTTTCCCACTTGATGTAAGTCGATAACTGCTAATTACTTGATAGCTAAATCTCTACCTATCTTCATTTTTCTTTCACTAGATATTTTTCTTTCAGAAATAAAATACGAGAGACCGTTAAGGGATAATTAGGAAATTGCAAGTAACCGTACCTTCGCAAAGAAGTGAGGTTATTTTGAGCTAATGAAAACTAAAACTAAGTAAATTATATTTTTTTATTGCATTTTACTTCGATGGCTTGGTTTTTGTTTTAACTTTAATTGTTACCAAAACGAAGAAATGAAATTATTGATTATTTCTTTTTTTCGAGTGGGAATTGAACCCACAACCTGTCATGTTCACAGTCCCATGATTGTGCCCCTGAGCCATAACAGGACGACCGTTATTCAAAATAAATATATTTGCATAAGTACTTTGAATGCTTCAAAGTATGATTGTAAATATTCTATAAATGAGCAAGAAATTGTATATTAAAAGATTTTTGGTGAATATTACGTTCAACTGTTGTATAAAGTATCGTTATTTATCAGTAGAAAATACTTTTAAACAAATATATTTAAGTAAGTATACACAAATAAAGAAGTGTTCACGTATAGTGGTGCAAAAATAAACTTTTATTTGAGAACGGTCGGGTGATAGAGACTTGGTAAAAAGATCACGTCGACAACCTGTAGATAAATCTACTACATAAAGGTAAGAATAGTATATAAAGACTACTTTTGATAGAAATATTTATGTTAAAAAATACTTTTTGGTTTAATGGTGGTTAGATTATATTTGTGGCGTTAGGTTCCGTGGTGTGCTAATTTTTGCTTATTTTTTTATTCATAAAAGAGGATATACAGAAGTAGCTAAGCAGAATATTTAATTTTATTTTAGAATATCAGCTCAAGTTCAGTAATAAGAGATTTATTTTAGTAGACAACCTTAAATTGTTACTCCCAATGGTTAAAAAAACTGAAAAAGTCCATAATCAAAGAACTGAACTGAAGTTTACTATAAATAAGTCTACATGATAAAAATATAAAAAATGAAGACAAATAAACAATAAAATGAAAATTCACAACAATACAAAAATGAGGCAAAGTAAATATTTCTCAAGTAATTTTCAAGTCTGTCGAAATGGAGAAAATGATAATTAATTAATATTTTATTAAGCCATAGTAGCGCAGTGAAACATAGATGGCTGTTTAGTGCGACGGTTCTGAATACGATTCTCACACGTGGAGATGAGTTTTATTAATTTCCTCGCTCCAGTAACAAGAAACATGTTAAATTCCGTAACTCATCACCCATATGTCTCATAAATTAGAATGTGGGAAACAGAGTGTCTTAAAATTATCGTTTTTAATAATTCCACCAATTACACCGAGATATTTGTATCTATAAAGTATTACCTAAAATATTTAACAATAGAATATAAAACGTACTGTAATTAGGAATTTAGTTATACCTAGACGTATTTAAGCAAATTACAATAGCACAACGCCTTATGTTACTGATCGTGATACGTTACAACTTATTTCAATAAAACTAAAATGCCATTAACGTTACTGTAATTTCATTGGTATTGATGAGTAATTTGCTGTGTGTTAACTTTTACAAATAAATATATATATAAATAAATTAATTGAGCCATGCCGTGGTGTAAGCGCATAAGCAACCAAGACCTGTTTTTTAAATGTATTGTCGGAAGACTCTAAACGCGAAAAGTTGTGAATGCCGTATCCGCTCGATATATAATATTTTGTATTTTAATTTATTCTATTATTTCTCCCGTTCAAAGCGCGGCGTTGAGTTCCACCCCTCAACACGCAATGCCTCAAATTCGGCGGAAAGTGGGGAAAGGAAGTGGAACGGAGTGTCATAACACTAGGTTCCACTTCCGTTCCCTCTGCCTACCCTGCCAATTGCGGGATACAGCGTGAAGCTGAAAAAAAAAAAATTCTCCCGTAAAGAGGCAAAGCGCACCGTTAAGTGTAATGTGCAATGCCCAAAATTAATTGAAACGGAGTGTGTTAAAGAAAGGTTTATTATTACTTTTGCGTACCCTGCAATATATAATATGTCATACAGTGAATCTAATAATGCAGATCAATAATTCGAAAGAAACTATTTCTATTGTGTTAACTCTAATCTGGGAATTAAATTTTTCAGCACTAAGTTATACATACATACATTATTTAAAAATTAATGAATGAATATTATTGATAACTTAAAACATTAGACTAATTCAATAAAGGGTTTTGATATGTAAAAAAATATTGTTCACATATCTTTTGATATCAAGGGATAAGGGTGTACTAAACCCTTCTGTTACAATTACCTAAGGGAGGATATATACCGACTATAAAGGTAAAAAAAAATATTATATCACCTTTATATATACTTTTTAATTATATTAGGGAGTCAAGCATGCGTATTATGGTATTTTCTTATTGCCGACTTTTCATCCAAGAACATTTGTATTTTAATCTATTTACTTATAATAAATCTGTAACCGATTACTTTCTATACATAAAAGGTATATTAAACAAATGTTATAGAGGCCATTTTTAAAGCTTTTGTTTGTTTGTCTGTGCATTTGTACGTTCTTATCTCTAAACTACAATATAAAAAAGAAGTTTATTCATTTAGCTTAATTTTTAGTTTTCCATGATTAATCCTCAAAGTGATAATGTTATTGGAACAAAAAAGTAGTTGAAATTAGTAAATAAATTCGAATAATTCAAGCGGGCGAGGCCGCAGGCGGAAAAATCACGATTTTTTTTAAACACGATGTTAATGGCGCTTTGTAGTTCGTTGTGATGGGTGGACTGATCAACTTATAACCAAACAAAACTTAACTGCATGACTTACTGTTCAGGATTTTCGATTTAGATGATTTAGTATTTCAATAAGTAGAAAAAGGAATAAATCTCTGGTGGTTCTTTCTTATAGTAATTATGTCACCTTAGAGGAATGCCATTTGCCCGTGATCCGTGCCTAGTGATTTACTCCTTAGGTAGGTAGATCTTAGTGGTTACCAACTAGGCCAAACTACTACTAATAATTGTTGGAGACGTTGAATTTGTAAAAATGTACACAGCATTTTAAAATAAACGCCATTTTTTCCGGTTTAAAACTTTAATTGACAAAAAACAATGCGTTTTGTGTTACAAGACTAGTTAAACTAATATATTATAATCTTTATATAAAACTTTTTGTAGGCAAAATTCTATTTCACAATATTTGCATTAGTCGAGATTTTTTAGTGATTTTTTTAAATGTCCTTAAACGTAAATGAATTAAATTAAGATTAACTGTTTAAATTAAAATTATTGAAATCTCAAACTAAGCCTTAATTATATTAATATATCTGTGTTACGCACAAAAGGTAATTTTTAGCTTTCGAATTAACATAGGCTTGATAGAGTTCATAAATAATAATGTTCAAATAATATTACCAGTTCAACGTAAGTGGAACAAAAGTCAACATGGAACATTTTAGACAAAAACCAGTTAAAGTGTTGAATATACTGATGTACCATATTAATTCTTTTCATTAAATAATTCATCTATGATATCATTTTTTATTTGCTTATCATATTTTTGTAGTTGCCGGTGCCGAAGCTTTAAGTTGTGAGGTTCCCCAATTTGGTAATAATATCAAGTCTATGTCAGTCAGTTATGTCAGTAGTGCAGTCGTTTAATTAAAGTTGTTTCCTAAATCTGGTTGTCTGTAAAGTCAGTCAGTTATGACGTTATCACATAAAATTATCATCGAATTTTATATGATACCGTCATAAGAAATGTTGATAACAAATGCACACTTTTATGAATTAAATTATTATTATGAAATTAGTATTATAGCTATGGTAGTATTATTATAAGGCAAATAAAATTAATTGAATTATATTTCTTTCGATAAATTTCTCTTTTCATAACCCTCCTGATGAGTGGAGTGGTTGGTGCTTCATAAGCAAAACTCTTGGGCTGGTCATACCCCTGTTATAGCTTGTTTTCCTGCCTTCTTTATAGCTTGTTTGCCTGCCTGCTTACACGTTCGGTTCAAGTGGAACACGACAATTCTTTGTGCGTGCAGCCAGTATTCATCCATTTATAATGTTACGTTATCACTTCATACAAAGTCAATGTCGTAAAAGCGTAAGTAATATTTGAAATATAAGATTCGTAAATCGCTTTGTTTTGTTACAATTTCAAATATGTGTTTCTCTGTGGTCAAAATATATATTTTCTTAAAAGCCAAGGATCATCATAAACATATGTAACATTTATAAACACAATAAGTATATCCTTTTTGTATGTATCCATTGGCAAAGAAATAATTTATTAGGTCGTCTTTTTATAACCTTGTACATCACCGACTTTCGTAAGTATTGTAATAAGTTCTATGTGTTGTTTCTAATATGGTGCGAATTTTTTACTTATAGCGCAACATATTTATAAGATTAGTGGGCAACGAAAGAATTAATCTATCAGTAGTAGTACCGCAATGTTAGTAACGTTACGGTATACAAGTACTGCTAAGTACTCGTAGATATTGCATCGGTTATGTGTCGCTTACTGTGATTTCCTTGCAAAACGTACTTACTTACTTAGCTTCACGCTATATCCCTAGCGGGGTAGGCAGAGAGAACGGAGCGCCAAACGCTACGGTCTCGGCATACCTCTTTCGCCTCGTCCACTGTCATCAATGCTTTTTACGTGACCTTCCTCCAGTATCGTCGATACTGTGTTTTCGAAGGTCAACCGAGGTCTCCCCCTCCCTCTCTTACTCTCTTACCACTCACTTTTCCTTCATAAATCTAAACGTATTATTCATAAAGGTAAATTTTGACTCCATGAGATGCATATATGTATAAATTAGTAATTAGGAGTTGTCATTGTTACGTATAATTATTAAAATTAATAGAAAATCACATGAAATATTTACCAACTTATTAAAATGATAATTGCTTTTGACACTACTAATTAATTATCACCACGAAAATTTTCTAACTATATAACGTGACATTAGCAAAATCTCCTTGTAATCAGTTTAAATCTGATGAGATTGATTGAAAATTCAAATGTAGTTAAAGTTTTGAAATCCGCCCCTCGTGATTAATGTTCCATAGGTAGACATCGTAAATATTACATGTACGACCAGATCGGTGACCGGACGCGGACGCAAATCTAATACCGATAACTCGACACACTCGCCTGGAATGAAATCGTTAGTCAAGCTAATGCGACCTAACATACTTCTGATACGCTGTCGTACAGAAATGCATGCTATAAAATACACATGCTATGAAATTAGCTAATTTAGAAGCACTATTATAACGTAGTGATTTTTTTTAGCTTCACGCTGTATCCCGCTCGAGGCAGGGTAGGCAGAGGGAATCCGGGAACCTAGTGTTAAAACACTCCGTTCCACTTTCGTTCCCCACTTTCCGCCGAATTTGAGGCATTGCGTGTTGAGAGGCGGAACTCAACGCCGCGCTTTGCCGTATAATAAGAGCGAAGAATTGAAACATTCAATATTTAAATTGAAAAAAAATAAATTATTTCCTCCACTGGGAATCGAACCCAGAACCTGTCGGTTATAGTCACACGCTTGTGCCGCTGCGCCACGACAGGCCTCTTCAACCTAGATACGGTAAATAAATAATTTCTTATTTCATTTTAACCATAAAACTGCGAATAATTAAATTCTTATAATAGAACAGAATTTTACCGGTTCAGCGCAATGTCCGTCCGCTTTGGGGGTGTACAATAAATACTTCACGTTTTATATTTATAGCACATTCTTGAATCTATCATGTGTGAAAATCATTTTAAAATATTTATTCTGTTATTTGCACTTCCAATTCAATGAATACGATTTTGATTGGAGATATATTTTTATGAAAAAAAAAAAAATGGATAAAACGTTCGCTTTAACCAAACAGTGATGAGATGTATATGATTAAAAAAAAAATAGGGACAAACATATTTGCAAATTGTGTTCAAATTGACAATCGCTGTGTTTACTATAAACAAGCAATAACTTTCTCTATTACAGCTATATCTTATAGTTCATTAAATAAATGGATCATAAGAGGCTGTAGTTAAGATACGTTTCTCTAGATTTTACGAAATAATACTATAGTTCTTGGCTACGTGACATATTTTTCAATGTAAGCCCTTAGCCTCTGCGGTATATAATAAAAGGATGTAGCTTGTGAATAGCTGCTATAAGAATCAAGAAATAGGTTTGGTGACAATAACCCAGTCACGTACAAGAAAAGATTTTCGTTAGACGAATATTAAATGTTTTAAAACAACATGTAACGAGGCAAAGGGCAGCGTTGACTTCCACCACACACGCAATGCCGTAAAATTCAGCGGAAAGTGTTTTGTAGTTCCCGTACAAAAAAAAATGTTATATAAATTTAACTTACTCTCAATTATCTAAGAAACCAATAGAAATAGAAGCTATCAATAGAAAAAATTAAATAAATGTAGTAATGTGACAGGTTTCACATCTAGTAATTTAATTGGATACTTAGAGGACACTAATGTGCGCGAGCTTGTAATGTAGTTGGATAAATCTGATTTCAGTAAGCCCTAAAACGGGCCGCATTGCGTCTGGTATCGATTCGACTTTGTTGCCAGAACCCATCGTGCCAAGGGCGAAATTTTGTTTATGTAACAATCTAGTATACATCTTCAGTTAATTTATACTATTTTAATATAATAATAATAAGCGGCGTTGAGTTACGCCACTCAACACGCAACGCCTTAATTTCGGCGGAAAGAGGGGAACGGAGTGTCTTAGAACTAGGTTCCCAAGGTCCTCCTGCCTACACTGTCATGTGCAGGATACAGCGTGAAGCTGAGTATAACAATATCCTTTGCAGAGAGCAGAATTGAGATGTATGTAATAAATCTCAATTCTGCTTGACTTGAATGTATATAGCTATAAATACATATATATTTTGGCCGTGTGGTTCCGGCTTAGAATAGAACCACCCTGGTACTGATGGTGTTGTAGGAGGCGACTAAAGTACGTGTGGGAGAGTCACGTTGTCAGCAATGACAACACGCATCGGCAGACTCGACCGGATTATTACCCCCAATATTTAAAACCGGCGTTAAGTTGTGACTTTGGCCACTGCGTTTCGCATTGGGTAATGCCGAGCCCTGGTGCCCATCCACCTTATAGACCGGCAAAGCACCTGTAGCTCCTCTGGTGCTACACGGGGCCGTGGGTGACGGTGGTCACTTACCATCCCGTGACCCGTACGCTCGTTTGCCGTGTCTTTTCCATAAAAAAATAATAATAAAAGATCTGAATCTCGAAAACTGGTCCATTGATAAATATATCTGTCTTTAGTACGCGAGGGTAATTATCGCCACCACATGCAAGGTTATAATTGCTTAAGTTGCAAAATCCGAAACTATAAGAAGCCAGTTTAAGACTAGATCTCCAGCCGATTTTTTTTTAAAAGCCCGATCGTTCTTGAAAAAAATAACTATTATCTATGTATCTACATACTTCGTATCTATATATGAGTACATCTAAATAAAATAAAATAAAAGCGACAGTTATCTCTGTAAATTACATTTAAATTACTAACTAGAAAGAAATATATATCGACAAGAACATAACATACTTTTATACATTTAGATCAATATAAAATTCAAGTATTCATAATATATAAATAATAAATATGACAATGAATCTTGTATTCGTGAAAGGTTGTCCCCATTTCGATAATAAATATGTACGTAGTACCTACATCGAGATTATCTAACTAGTTTTGCTTTCTCAGATCCTAATAGTAATGATTGAATAAATAGTATCCAAATAATTATATCTAACATTCAACAACGTAACATATTAACTTGACATTGAATTCCTATTGACCACTTTATGTTTTATCTTCGAGATGTTGGGTGTTAAGTGGTGAAACTCAACGCCGGGTTTTATCTTATCGTTATAATGCAAAAATAACATTCTTCCGACCGGTAATCGAAGTCACAACTTGAAGCCGTGCCACTGCACTATTACGTATCATGAATGAGAATATATCCCAACGTAATGGTTCTGATCTCAATAATGGAAATTCGACATATTTCAGTATTCATATAAATATCTATACTACGATTTATCGTAACAAAAATATTTAGAAGTAAGTAATATTCTTATGCCGATAACTCTAAATGGACAAAGCAAACCCGCGTTGAGTTCCGCTTCTCAAAACGCAATGCCAAATTAACGCAATGCAAAATCAGAAAAAAGTGTAGAACGGAACAGAGTGTCTTACTTAATACAATGTACCTTGGGTAACACTGCTAACCCTGATATGTGCAGTACTCGGCGTGAAGCAAAAAACATCGAATTAAGCAATATTAACATCTTATAAAACTGAAAGTATTATATTAATAAACATTTACTTTTACTTTCAAACTTAAATTATTGGATCACTTTTAGAAACAATACGATTACTATTGCTCTTGTATTCCGAATTACACAAAGGAATTCTAATCGAACATTGATTGTTTGATATCCACAGGCAATCTTATCATATATCTTTCTTTTAAGCTTACATGTCAGATACGAATGTCAATAACTGTTGTTATATCCAAGATATTGAAGTTGATTGAATCAGAATCAGAATCCCATAAATTTAAACCAGATCAGAGACCAGAGACCAGAATCAGAATCCATAAGCTTGAATCAGAATCCATAAGTTAAAACTAATATTGTTTTCTGTTTCGTTCACGCAGTATCCAGTATATGGTAAGGACACTCTGTTCCAATTAAAAGACTACCGTTCCCTATTTATCACTAAATTCTCGTAGTATTGTGTGTTGAGTAATGGAATTCAACGCCGCGTTTTGCTTCGTTACCAACAGCGATTCGAAATACTCGTACTTCGTACTGTACGTGGCTTTGAGTGTGTGTATATTTATAAAAAAAAAAAAAAAAATTTACAATATGTACATAAAAGTAGTTAAATATTAAGTTTAAGGGAACTCACGATTTACATCAAAATACAAAATACAATATTGTAACGTTAAAAATAGATAGTAAAAACTTTATTAAGCCTTGCTAGCTGTTAAAGTATACTCGATAAAAGCAATTTTCTTTGTTCTTATAGCATTGGTATTCTGTATTATTTTTATCTAAAAAAAATACGGAATACGAATTACAATATTACATTTTTTTTTATTAAATATTTTTTTTAGCACATTGAAAGATTTTGAACCGTGATGGTCAAACTGGAACAAACTTTAATTAAGTGGGTTGAAATTCAAAAGATTAAAAGGCCTTTCTTTTTAGTTAAATTAATAAATATGAATATTAAAGTACACTTGCACCTGAGACATGACCAATTGAAGTGCTCGAATTAACTCTGAGCTTGTGCATAGTGGGTTACATCGAAACGTTAAGCGTTATATATTTATATATCAAACAAGCTTTTGCTTGCGGCTCCGACCGCGTGATGCGAGGGAAATAACTACTTACATATAGCCTTTCTAGGTAAACGCACTATCACATAAATATTTTTTTATCCAAACCAGTAAGAAGATTCTCAGATTTACAAGATTTATAATAATATTTATGTTTTTTTTTTAATTTTATTTAATTTTGAAGACAAACATAAAAAAGTAACAATATCAAGAAATACAACTAGACACCATTTATATGTCCTCGCTTATATAAATCTGGATGCTTGCTTCAGAAACAATTCTATCGTACATGATTTTTACGTTTAACTTCAACGGTGCCGGAACACGCATGGAAGTTCTTGAGTTCGGTGATTTCTTCAATTCTTTTTTAATTTTTTCTCTACCCCTGTAGGTTAAGACCTACGATAAGTCGTCATGTAATCATATGCCTATAGTCTTCCTCGATAAAGCCTGTCTAACGCAAAAATACTCAATTTCAAATAAAACCACTAAATCTAGAGATTTGCTATTTCAAATAATTTTATTACTTTAGTAATTAATTACAAAGATATCTTCGCATAGTTAAACCAATAATATTTTCATTTTATAGTTTCTGCGATAAGCGTGTTGTGACAAAAAAACTTATTTTTTAAAAAAATACATAATATACAAATTATGAGCGCGATGAGAAATAATTTTATTACAGCCAAAATATATGCTTTTGTATGGTAATTGTCACATCTAATTTATAAATAAACCAAGGAATATATTTATGGCTATTTAATAAGTATTTTCAATAATCTCAGCATTTGTTATAATAAAAATGATTATATTATCTGAGTATTTTCTTAATAATGTACTGTCGATATTTTGGGGGCGCATTTATCGATATATATATATATATATATATATATATATATATATATATATATATATATATATATATATATATATATATATATATATATATATATATATATATATATATATATATATATATATATATATATATAGATATATATATATATATATATATATATATATATATATATATATATATATATATATATATATATTAAATTAAAATAACATGTCAACCTCATAGAATATTTTCAGCACATCTATACTACATCCATGTTTATGTAAATCCATATTACACAATAACGTACTGATTTCCCTAGAGCATACTAAGGTTTATTATAACATATAGAGCTTATCATGTATTCTATTTAATATTTTAGTCCTTCTGTTTATATAATAACCTCTGCTAATAAATGACCAGGTATTTTATATTGACAAGGTATCTGGACATAATCATATCCAGCCAAGCTTAGGAAAAATAAACTAACAATAGACAGTGTTCAATGCTCGACTCGAATCAACTTAAGTTAATGCTTTATCCCACATAAAGTAGGGTAAACAGAAAGAACTTGGGAATCTCGTGTTAAAATTGAATACATTTTTTTAATGATATATGTCCATACAAACGTTCCCTTAAACTCAAATAGTAACGACAACCACAAGTAGTTAATAGTAATACAATCACCATTTTTCTACGCTAAAATTAAGTCACAAAAGAATAAAAAAGAAATTTACGGTCTACGACCGATCGTGTAGCCGCACTAATCTTCTCCCATCGAATAATTACAAGTCTAATTAGATCGAATGCTGCAACGTTAGAACGACAGTTCGTATTTCATTCACTTCCACTGCTGAGCTTAGTTTGCTGAATTTGTATAGTTACTCTCATTAAATGTTCAAGTCATTACAGGTCCTTGTGCTAAAGAGGTAGCTAGTGCTATTAATTTATTTAATTTTCCTGTACAAAATCTTTCCTTTATTTTTTCTATGTATATATATATATTTTGAGCGGATTATTTTTTATTAAATATATAATATTAATATGATTGAACACCTTTCTTTCTAGTTTGAGCTTTCTATGTAGGTTTTTTAAAACATAAATATTATTTACAATACTGTTTTAGGGGTTAATTTTTAATGTACTCTTTGTGTAAAAGAAAATTGAAAAAAAAAATGATTTATGTATGCGGCTTCAAAAACTAGCTTAGTAGCTAACAATATTAATTATTGCTATTTATTAATTTTACTTCTAATTTTTTATGTTAACAAAAAGCAAAAGCTGGTTGTATGGTTATAAATTCATGCAAATAATGTTCCAGCGGCCAATAGTTTAATACAGTGTTTCCCAAACTTTTTTAGTCCACACCCCACTTTTGAATTTCCCAAACCACCATGTTCCCCCTAAGCCAAGGCAGGCCGTTGGCCTAAAATGCCTTGGCGAGGGAGTAATTTTTCTTTAGTTAAATTTGTTTAATTTTAAGTTAGTACTTTAGTTACATTGCCCCCCTCCAATTGCCAAAATGCCCCGCTTTGGGAAACACTGGTTTAATATATAAATTGATTTTTCTTATCAATAGTTCAGTATTAAAATGATATCTGATGTATACGCGATAGTTTGATTCTCGGCCGGCGAAAGGATTTTTTGAGTTTCATCTTAGACTTTTTGGAATACTTGCAGACGCGCAAATGTAATACTCAGAACAGAAATGTTTATTAAATAAATGTTTATGTCGTAGCAGTTTCCATGAATTTCGTAGCCACTGTAATGTGTGGGTTGTGGACACAGGCGGTTTGTGTCCTTTGGCACAAACGAAAGATAGAAATGACACTATATTAGAAAAAAAATGTAAAGCTGAAGAACTCGTGTATGTTATCTCTGGAACTTTCGATTAAAATATATAATATTATTTTGTTACTCAGTCTTATTTATCGAGGAAGGCTCGTTCGTTCGATGATGAAAATATATTTGGATTTGATGTTGTTTTGATGTGGGCTGGGAGGCCTGTAGTGACGCAATGGCAACAGCATGTGACTCTAAGGACGACCGGTTGTGAGTTCGTTCACCACTCTAGTAAATGAAATATTTAATATTTTAATCTTTTTGCTCTGGTAACAAGGCTAATCGCGATTCCGCGTTACGCAACTCAAAACGTAATGCATTAAATTCGATGGCAAGTGGAGAACGAATGTGATAATATGAACGAAATATCTTGACGCTATCCTACTATGAGCGGGATACAGCGTGAAGCTAAATCACATGTTTAATTATAAACCAATGTACCTGTGGCAACAGTTACCTCGAGCATTTAAAATGTTAATATTAATATGTAACTCCATTTGAAAACGAACGCAAAGCCGCAACGATAAGTTTGTAATCCTTTAACATTATAAAAGACAGGTCCATAATAACGACGTCACCAATATGTTTGCACGATAACCATCTCTAATGCAAAGCTCTGAGATCCTCTGCAAATCTGCCTTATTTAACGAGGATATATAAAGAGGCACCTAACTAAACAATATAATCCCTTCTTACCTTCCGTCCATTCTAATAACAGGTAATGTGTAACAATATGCAAGATTGACAGTCTACGGTACGGAAGCTGGCCGCGTCCCTTCCTGTGGTTTGAACTATTATAAAAGCCATTTGATAAATACATAAAATTTTGTTATGTAAATAGTGAAATGTGAATATCTATATTGTAAAAAAAACGTTTTATTTATTTGTAACTTATGTTTAATTAAAAGTGTACTCTCGGATTTAAATTAATAAGCTTCTGGTCATATGCTAAGTTAAAGGTTGTGTTACAAACAATTCCAAGTCTACGAATTAGTATTGAAACTGAAATAGTGGATAATAAAAAAAATTACGGAGTATATATATTTTTTTCGTCAATGAGAAATTAGAGTCCAAATCAGACACGCTCATTGAAAGTCTCGTACTAATTTGTTGATTGCAGGTTAAAGGGAAGTACAATTTATTAAAGTTGACTTTAGTTTGCTTTGCTTTTATACGTCCACTAATTTTCATACAAAATTGATGAGTGGATGGTAAATAAATAGTTTTTTTATTTGGAAAAAACATTATTTATAAAAATTGTATATTATATTTTTTATTTATTGAGGTAATTGTTTTAAAGTATTAAACTTTGACGATTTAAAAGAATGGTTTTTTACTATTTTAAAAATGTTATTCAACACTATATGCTAACATCATAAATAAATTGACACAAGCGTATAAGAATTTCGACGTAGCTTGGTGAGAACGAATAGTTTAGTAGGTCAGAGCGTTTGGACGGTTTCCAAGAGGCGTGGGTTCAAGTCCTGCTTCGTAAATATTTTTATACGTTTTTAAATTTAGTATTTAAAAGAATGGTGTTTACATAATTCTGAATCTGAGGAAATTAATTAATTATTAATTTCATTATTTCACTTTAATAAAAAGACCAAACGTATCGTTAAGTTTCATCACTTATCACACAATGTCTCAAATTTGGCGGAAAGTGAGTAACGGAACAGTGTCTGAACACTAGGTTCTCAAGTTCCCTATGCCTATCCTATCATAAGCGGGATAAAGCTTAAAAAAATGATAACAAAATGCTTTATAAATGTTTTAGTTATATATATCCACATAAACTAATTGAACGTAACCAAGACACTATATTTGCAAGAAAATTATCAAAGCTTATACGAAAAGCTTGTCATAATCTGTTATTAAAGTGACGAAGGACGACACTCAGAGGTCAGGTCAGGTAGATTAGGGTGAGTATGGGTAAATAATACAAATTATAGAAGGGTTCTTACATATACATGTACTAAACCAATGAAAACGAAAGGTTCACACGTAATTATTTCTATGTAAGGCGATATGAAAAGTATCTTAATATTCGCCTAATACTTATATTTCAAAACGTATAATATTAGAGGTGTTGGTTCAAATCCCATTATTTACTTTACTTTAAAAGTAAAAATATTCGCCCAATTAGGTACTCGATATGTTAACTAAATTTTAGTTTGTTTAATCAATGTATTGTTTTGTTTTACAAACAATATATATATATATATATATATATATATATATATATATATATATATATATATATATATATATATATATATATATATATATATATATATATATATATATATATATATATATATATATATATATATATATATATATATATATATATATATATATATATATATATATATATATATATATATATATATATATATATATATATATATATATATATATATATATATATATATATATATATATATATATATATATATATATATATATATATATATATATATATATATATATATAACTCTAGTAACGAAGGAAGGGAAGGAAGGGAACAGATGTGTTGTACCACCAATACATATTTTTTTTTAATTACTATGCACCAAATAGATATTGAAACATTAACACAATTTAGTATATTAAATAGATAATGGTATACTCACAACGGGCGAAGCCGCGGGCGGGTCGCTAGCTAATAATAAAGAAGTACCTCTTTGTAGCCGTAAAATTCTAATTTGGAAAATGAGGTCGAAAGTTTTAGTGCCTACGGCAAATTGTATTACAGATTAACCGACCGTATTATAATGTTATATATTAATTAAATTTATATTTACAAAAAAAAAAAATCCCTAATAAAATAAAATTAAACAAATAGTTCAGCACTTGGACACACTCTTGTATATTTTATAACAAATGTATAACCTTCAACATTAGAATTACAAACATTTAATTATTCTTTACACCGAGAACTTTACTTGTAAAAATTTGAATAAAGCAGCCCACGGGATTACAGGGTCCTAAATCAATAACGTGACTGAGTACGTTTTCAATTAACGCAAAAATTTCAATTATACCAGCACATTATGTTTGCTTTCCGCGGTTACGGAGCGTTGCGTTGTTTCATTCAGAAGATCATTTGTTTTGAACGGGTCTGTCTGTTTATCGGCCGCCATCAAGGTGAAGCTGAACTGAAAACACGAGGTTGATCGGTCTCTAATAGTACTTTCACATCTTCGTGAAAGATGAAGGCCGAAAATGTTTAGCTTTGCGGCTTTTACTGTAATTTGAAATTACAGTTGCTATATTATAGTTTAATGGTAGCTGTTTTGATTATCTGTACAATTTTTTTTTTTGTAAAATACTGTAATAATTGATAATACCTTTTTTTATATTGCCTGTCATTTGCTTGTAGATACTTTGCTTGTAAAAGGCGTGTGACTGTAAACACAACAAGTTGTGGATTCAATTCGCACTCGAGAAAATGAAATATATACTATTTTAAAATTTTATTTATATATTTTTGATTGTTAAATTATTTAGATAGTTTCTTATGAAATACGCGGCCGATGTTAATGATGATGTAACTTTGAGCCTCACTGGCGATCCGTTCAGTTATTTTTGTTTTTCATAAAAAAATCTTATTATTATATGTTATGACATTAATTTCTTTTAACTTATCTAATATATGTACGTGTCTTGTTCCTTAGAGAGGTTTGCCACTCCATTTTACTTCTTTCATTTAGTGGGGACAAGAAGTTTATGGATTGATCTCTCCTATTATAAATATATTTATTCGTTCTATTAAATCGGTGCTATATAAATATAAATGTCTTTTTATTTGTGAAGCTTTAAAATTGTATATTTTTTTGAGCTTTTTATAGCCTTTGAACATTTCTAATTTGTATGTCTTAAATTTATGTAAATTTACTTTAAACATTTTTTTATGTGAAGAATCCTGACATGAGTTAAAGGTTCAGATTCTGTCAGACGTTTTTATTTTTCCTATTTTAGTGTAATAAAATAAGATAAAAGCCATCATACCATATGCCATACAGCTTGGCTGTAAACTTAGACAGTTATTAGTTCGATATTCACATGAATAAAATATTTTAATTTCCTCGCTCGCTTAAGAGAAAACACGGTTTGAGTTTTTCCAATCAATACGCAATATCTTGAATATAAGGCGTAAAATCGCAAGTGGATTGTTTTAACACCAGGATCTCGATGAATACTGTTATTCCCTGGGGAAGGCTCCGGGGATACATAGTTAAATGTAGTAACTACTAGTAGTAGTAATAGTTAGAAGCAGAGTATTTAAATACTAATCGTTTTATAATGATTGCTGTGAAGTTCAGTAAATTCTCTCGATAGTAGGGACGTAACAGAAGTATCTTAATGTTAGGTTCCTGCGAAGTGCAGGAAGCAGCGTTGCGCTAAGAAATATGAATAAATAATACATTTTTTTATATAATAATAATATTTTTTTATATTAAGCGTATCACAAACGTATAGACGTTATATGAAATAATGAAATTTTATACAGTCCGAATGTAGGTTTAAATTACCAGACGACTTGGGCTGGAATTGGGATAAAGTACGTAAGCATTGGTTATGAAAGGATTTTTAGAAATTCAATCCCTTTAAGGGATGGATTTCTCATTCATATTACTCTTTGAAACGGTCGACTCTGTCTCTTCGTAGTATATATGTTATCTGTAAGTCTGTATGTCGGTATGTCTTTGTGTCATGATTTGTATTTCAAAATGTTTATCGACTATGTAGAGAAGGTATCTATTACCAGGTCCAATTGTATCGTAGTAAGATGTACAATGCTTAATTTAATCTACTTGTCTAATGAAACTTGACATTATTTATTGAAATCTGAATGAAAATAAATTAGTATACATTTGCTGGCGAATCTTACCGAAATAATAAAAAAATAACATTTAATTTAATTGTAAATTTAATTTAAAAATATACTGCATCGAAACTTTTAGAGTAACAGAAGGAATAACATAAATATTTTTAATTACTTCCGGAGAAGAAGCCATAATGCACACCGAGTACTTTTCGTGGTCTGTGCCAATTAGTTTAATGTCATGTCAACACGCATTGCTAATAAGCTGATATCATTTTAAGTAATTTACAACCGTATTCTTGATATTATCAAAAAGATATCGATAATTATCGGCTTGTAAATAGTCGATTTTTATCTTTACATCATAAAACAATATATTATCTGTTATCAATATTAGTTGTACGTATATATATATATATATATATATATATATATATATATATATATATATATATATATATATATATATATATATATATATATATATATATTCTCTCTCTCTCTCTCTCTCAGCTTCACGCTGTATCCCGCACTAGGCAGGGTAGGCAGAAGGAAAGGAAGTGAAACCTAGTGTTATGACACTTCCATATATATATATATACATATATATATATATATATATATATATATATATATATATATATATATATATATATATATATATATATATATATATATATATATATATATACATATGGAACGTTCACGTCGTAAGAGTTTTTATTCCCCATAACAGTGTGAAATTATTTTCTTATTTTATGTTGTGTATATATTAATTGATGTCAAAGCCGTAAATAGTAAATATGCCGTTATTGTGTCTTATGGGCTCTTTATTCTTTTGTACACGTTTATGACTAGTTAGAAGTACGATACGGCGCCAATTAAATTTACTTTATAATATTGTAATGCGATATCTTGTTAGAAAAATATATTGGACTACTGATATATTAAAAAAAAACATTAAAAATCCTGTTGTTATTTATATATTTTTCCATGTATATTCTTAACGTGTACCTACAACATTTTATAATGAAAATAAATATCAGGCATATATGGGGGTGATAAAGAACGGCTATTATTGCTTACGATGAGGTAAATGACATTATAACTTTGTTTACGTGACCTTTGACGTACCAAATTTCATCTCTCTAAGGCCAGTAGATTCTTTTGTGTTTTGTCTGTCAGTCAGTCATGTAGAGATTAAAGATTTATATATATCTTATAGATGATAGATAGGCTTATATGAAGTGAAGATCTTGAACATTTCTGTGTTTATTTTATAAAAGAAACCATTATTAAAGAAAGATATGTCACAGTAATTTGAATGTCATTTTCGTAATATGCCGTCAATTCTGGATTAAAGAGGCACAAAATGCTTTTACGTATTCGTTGGTGAATTTTTTATTTGAATTGGAGCCATTTTGTAAGCAATTTTGTCTAAATTGGGAAAGCTTTCGCACGAAGCATGTCGAGTGTTTACATATATATAAAGGTGAAACTCGTTTAAGATGTCCTCCATCATACTTTCAATTCAATTTGAGGACTTTGATTGCAGTGTACTATTTGCTATGAATTTTTCGCGGGGCTTATATTTAATTTCACAATACGTTTTGGATTTTTCCAGTTTTATGTAGTAAAATAATTTCAAAATCGTCTTAAAGTTTAGTACAAATAAAATTAATATTGAATATCTCTTCTCTTTATCGATAAATTTAAATTAAACTTTAAATATAATAACAATAAAATAAAACAAAGTAGAATATAATATTAATATATAATTAATATACAAAATAAATATTTCTATATTGCTTATTGAATAAAGCTGTGTGATTCCGGCCTTAAAATAGGATCACCCTGGTACTGATGGTGTCGTAAGAGGCGACTAAAGTGCGTGTGGTAGAGTCACGTTGCCAGTAATGGCAACACGCATGGGCAGACTCGACCGGATTATTACCACCCCCGGCATTTAAGACCGGCGTTAAGTAGTGGCTTTGGCCACTGCGTTTCGCATTAGTAATGCCGGGCCCCGGTGCCCTTCCACCTTTAAGGACGGCAACGCTCCTGTAGCTCCTCTGGAGTTACTCGGGGCCGTGGGCGACGGTGATCACTTACCACCAGGTGACCCGTACGCTCGTTTTCCATAAAAAAATATATAAAAAATAACTATTACGAAACGAAAATTGCGTAGACTATAAATAGCCTACAATGTCCCACTGCTCCAAGACAGCCTTAATTAATTTAATAAAGAAAAATGATCAAACGATAATGCTAATAAAATAACGTTTCACGGTATTGATAATATTTTGAAAATTATTCTGGCTTTATGGATTGAGTTATTAAATACCAATATGGTATTTCTTAAAAGAAAATTCATTTATGTATAGTATATGACTGTTTTCCTATTCAGATTTTTTTTCGTTGTAGTAACGAGACAGAGTGTGTTACGTCACTCGACTTGTAGTATTGTGAATTTGAGTTGAGTGAGAAATTTCTTAACATAATATAAGGTTACCTCTGCCCTGCCCAAATACAGATACGCGATAAACTATGACACAAATTAAAAATATATCTACAATTTATTTTATATTAACAAAAACTGTTAAACAAAATTTACCAATTTACTATTAACAAAGATATAACTTGCTCAAAGTAGTATGTATTTTAAAATTCTTATTGTTATCGTGGCGCAGCGGCACAGGCGTGTGACTGTAACCGATAGGTTCTGGGTTCGATCCCCAGTCGAGGAAATGAAATATTTAATATTTTCAAATTTAATATTTAATGTTTCATTTCTTCGCTCTGGTAAAAAGGTAAAGCGCGGCGATGAGTTCCGCCACTCCACACGCAATGCCTCAACTTCGGCGGAAAGTGTTCCCCACTTTCCGCCGAATTGAACGGAAGTGGAACGGAGTGTCTTAACACTAGGTTCCCGGGTTCCTTCTGCCTACCCTGCCTCGTGCGGGATACAGCGTGAAGCTCAAAAAGAAAAAAAAAATAAACTGATATTTAATCTAAAAACAAGAGAGAAAGTGTTTCATAGCGAAGCATTTATAAGAGAATATCGTAAATATGTATTAGCATTAGCTATCAGTGTCGTTACATCAAAGGAATTCTTCAATCTTACGCTTTTAACTTCTTTATGTATATAGTACGACAGTCAACAGTGTACCTATTTACTTAGGAAATGATTACTTGTGATTTAGAAGTTTCTCATAGTTTTATTTGCAAAAAATGTCAATTATTTTCTTGTTATACCAACAGTAGCTAGATGAACGTTAATGTTTATGTTAATGTAATGAATTCGTGTTTTACCTACAGTAGTTAATCAGTTGAAACTCAGCAATATAAAATGTGTTAATAAACGCGTGTTAATGCGATATGTGTGGGTTCGATAGCCATTCATGATTTAGACAGACAAAATGTCGGTTGAGTGTCCTTTCCCAACGCGTATGCCCGGACGAATTAGTAATTAAAAAGAAATGTTTAACAAATGAAATAATCTTCATATTACTTTCCTTGCTACCTGCCAGTAGTGACTATAGTACAATATATATTATAATTTGTATAGTTTCTGTCATCAGTCCCTGTGTAACTAGTAAAATTTTCACAGATGATGTATTTCTATTGCCACGATACTACAACAATATAACAAACATATACACATCCATGAGGGGGGCTTTTCATATAACAACAGTGATGTTTTTTCTATTATTCAAGTAATAGTACAGAACATTCCATGCGATAGTGTTAACTGCAGCTTAACTTTACATTTTATTATCGATTATATTTTAATATGTAAATGATCACCGATTCCATCACGGGGAGAAGACTCTTCAATATATTTTTGTAGAAATCGATAGACTTTTAAAACAAAAGATGTCCTCCTTCGTATCCTTCGCTCTCATTCTGCGCGTCATACGAAATTAAGACCGAAAAAATACTTTCCATGTTTGTTATTCGTCAATATTTAAAGATATTTAAAGATATTTATTTAAGAAATTAACCATGCCTTTTATTATTATATACATAGATTTATTATCAAATTGCTGTGTATGCCATTTGATAGTTATTTTTTTCTGCTTAACGCTGTATCCCGCACATGGCAGGGTAGGCAGAGGGAACTTAGGAACCTAGTGTTAAGACACTCCATTCCACTTCCGTTCCCCACTTTCCGCCGATTTCAGGCATTGCGTATTGAGTGGCGGAACTCAACGCCGGGTTTTGTCTAGTACCAGAGCAAAGAAATGAAAATGTTAAATATTTCATTTCCTCGAGTGAGGATCGAATCCACAACGTGTCGGTTACAGCCACACGCTTGTGCCGCTGCGCCACGACAGGCATTTTATAGTTTTGATATTTATAGTGACAGTATCTAATCGTGTTAATGTAAGTTAATTCATATCAATTTAAAGCAAATATAAATACTCATAACTCTCCCACAGTTCACCCGGGACTGGGATTCACTGCTTAGGACTTGCTATTCTCGCATCCACTGGTCAAATTCTTCATGGATAGTTCATTATTTTTTTTATTTAATAACTATCGCTCTTTTTTTAATGTATAAAGCTCTTTCAAGCAAGTTATTAGAGCTCTTGTTATAATCGGTCAACATCACAAGCGAATACACTAACTAGCGCTGTTATTTAAAAAATCTTTTGCGGCCGTTCACAAGCAAGTCAGTCTGCAAAATACTAATTTAAAAATAAAATCTACAAACCGGTACAAAGGCCTTATCCTAAACTTTGAAACATTATAACTATCTAGAGAGATCAACGGAGCGCATAATTGTGCATCGTTATAAAAAAATACAAAAAGCATCAACATGTGCATACGACAAGGCTCACGTTCGTCGATCAAAGCCGTGGATTACGAAGCTCAAAGGGTAGATATCGCTAACCAAAAGCTTTAGAGAATAAAATTACACGGTTTTATTTCTCTCTATTTCATCCTAGTATACTTCAATAGTAGGATGGAGTGGGAAACGGAAGTTGAAGGTAGTATCACAACACTAGGTTCCCAAGTTAGGGAACTTGACAACAGATTACTCCCTGCCGTGTGCAGGGTACGGCGGGAAGCTGAGTGAGTGAGAGAATACGTGACTGCGTATACTAGGCGCTATATCAAATGAATAGAATTTTAAATAAAATGGACATGTTATGGATACTTTTAACATTTATTTTTTATTGCTACACATTTCTATCGCGTCATCCACATTCTTCCATCACTCGACCTCTTGACATGTCCGAATACCCTGAGCACGTTCGGTTCATTTTCATTGTAACGTCCTCATCGCTAGTAACTTTTTCTTCTAAAAAATAAAAAAATAAGATAAAAAAGAAAAAGATTCCACTTTTATTGGAAATTCTTCGTCTGTTCCCAGGTGTATCGAAATTACTATGCGCTTGACGACCGGCACTACAAAATTCTTTACGTCCTGTAAAATACCTACTTTTAATGTCGCTTTTTTAAAACATTAAATTTTTCAGGTTTTTAAAATAACTGCACGAATATTAACTACGTTTTTTTTTGTTTCAGATCTCGTCGTGTTTTTGAGTTTTAAACAGTTCGTGTCTCTAAATATGTTCAATCGTTATTAAATTTTAATTTAAAATGTATGTGTTTGATCTCCATTTTGGCTCTTTTATGACTTGAAAAGGTGTTGTTTTCGATTTTTGATATTTGTTAATATAAAAATCCTTGTGTTTAACTTAGTTAATATGTGAAAAAATACTAAAAATGGCTTTGACGTTTACATATGAATCGACTTGTAAGCAAGTGTGTGCAATAGATAGTATGACATAGGTACAGTTTAAAGTGTAAATTTCTTGCGATAGAGACGCATGATGTTAGTTAAAGTTGTGATTGTAAAATAAGTAATTAAAAACTGAAGATGTCGTTGCCAATGAAACGATCCTTTAGCTCAGAGGGCGGTGCGTCCAAGCGAGACTGGAAGATGAGGCTCAGTCTGCGGAGCCGCAGCGGCCATAGCGTGGTAAGTGCTATAATTTAAAAATATTATATTAAGTGGCATATTAAAATATTCTATACAAAAGTTTGAAATAATTGGGAAGCGTGAATTCGAAAGCTTATCGTTTTTGAATTCTCATGCTTCTTTATGGTAAAAGAATAAATTGTAAAACTTCTTTTGTGTTAAAAAACTGATTTTGGAGACGTTAAGTGGCAGAACTCAACGACACGCAATGTCTTATTACCAATGATAGGAAATGAAAATATTAAATATATCATTTCCTCGAATTGGAATCGAACCCACAGCCTGTGCCCTTTCAGGGGTAGTTCCAAATATCAAAATACCCTCGCAATTTTAAATGTTACAAGTACTCTCCATAAGATAAATATAAATCAATAGCAACGAAAGGAAAACCTTCGTCAAAAAATTCTAAAGCGGCTAAACATCTCGATCCAATAACAAAGCAGATCAATGATGTCAATAAATTAGGCATGTGATCGTTTAGTGATGTACTTGTAGTAACCGAGCGTTTTGGTGCTTTGTATCCTGCGTTAAACCGTTGTTGAGTTGTGTAAATTGACTTTAGCACGTAGCTATTTTAGAATCTTGTGTACCTGTATAGACGACATAGTACAGTGGCACAGTTGTTAAGTATCGGAATATATTTAGTGATTTCAGCTCGATTTTCCTATTAAAATATGCTTTGAATAGTACATTTTTTTATAATATTATTGTTTATAAGTATAAAAAATATGTTGTATTTTGGATTAACTTGAAAAATAATATTTACAACAAAAGGGTCGTCGCTGAAGGCGTACATTACTATAGTCTGTTAAATAAATTTAATAACCAACATTCGGACTCTACAAACCATTCATTTTACCATTTATTCTTTTGTTCGTAATTAAAATTTCGAAATGCACATTTTAAAGTTATTTCTTTGGAATATTATGAACATTTTATATTTATATAATTATTTTAAAGTCGCTATGGAAACACAGTATCGAGAATATGAAAAATCGACGGTATAATAATATTGATATTATTAAATCCAATTGATAATAATATTTTCAATATTTATTTACGATTATTTATATAAAATTAACAGTATACCAAATTCTCCCTATCTATTTGTATTTTAGTGGCATTATACAAAACCATTTTGCTTAAACTAGATTACAAGAAGCATCTATCTGCTTAGTGAACATGAGCTGTCACCATACCAGATATGAATCCACTTTGTCACAGTAACAGAATACAATTTAAATTGTTTTAGCTTGTACAACGAGTATAATACCTATTAAAATGTGAAAGCTTGTAAGGATGGGTGTTTATTTGACTTTCACGCAAAACTGCTCAAGGCTTTTGGATAAAAGTTTACAGTAATAAAGCTTATAGTCATATAATATAGCCAAATTGATATAGATATTTTGTATAATTTGAGATAGACATTTTGTATAATTTTATGGGTTATAATAATAAAATATAAGCAAACGTAGCAGTTGATTATTTGATAACGACAATAACGACAGCCGAGATAGAGAGCTTTTAGTGATAGTTTTATATTCTGTTTCTCATATTTTGCCAAATTTTGACATTGCGTGTTGAGTGACGAGACCAACGCCTAACTACTGGAAGACTTAACTAAACTAACTCTTATCTACCACAGCGGGAAAATGATAATATTTTATATATAATAATTATTTCGAGATCTTTCAAACTACACAACAAATCTCAGTTCCAATTTCTTTCTAATACCTAAGGCGGTGTAAGAAGTTTCATAAGTATAACGTAAAAAGCATTCCACATTAAAATAAAGAGAACATCGACGATGATGGTAAAAATAATCCGTAATTACACAAATGTATATCTTTTCTTAATTTTTCATACAAATTAGACGTTGCTATTACTTTTGGAGGGTCTACTAAAAATAGCTTATTTTGTGATTAAGCATTTTGGTAAACTAGTGAATGTAAAATAATTAATTTTATAAGGTATTTTTTTATAAAGTTTTTTTATAAAGTAATTTTACAATGTTGTTAATTTTTATGTGCATATGAATGGTATACTTTACCGTTTGCGGCCATGGTGGCTGACGTCCGACTAGTAATGACCTCGCTAACGTGCTCTTAGATGACTGACCTAGCCAATCTTTGCTGGAAGTGTGCGTACGTACCTATGAAAGACTTTCTATGCATCTTTGATTCTCATCATTTTTGCTAGTTGGTTTGTACCAACATAGCGGTCTGGTAACTGGGGTATTATCTTGTAGTAGTTTCCAAAGTAACATATACATATATATATACATATATATATATATATATATATATATATATATATATATATATATATATTTATATGTATATATAAAAATACACTTTTTTATGGATAAGACACGGCAAACGAGCGTACGGATCATCTGATGGTAAATGATCACCGCCGCCCACGGCTCGGTGTAGCACCAGAGGATCTACAGGTGATACACTTATAACTTGTTAAAATTTGCAGGTGTTCGGCGGAGGTTAAAACAGTGCTACGTATCTGGCAATGAATGACGTTATTTTTAATGTAACTGTACTATTTTATACATTTTATTTACTTAATAATTGCTTTAATAATCACCATCGATCGACATCGAAATCGAAGATAAACCTTCAGGTTTAACTAACATTTGATTAAATTCAGCTCTAATAATTCTCAGATAAAGTCATCCAATTCTGGGCGAACCTTTATTTTTTTAAATACTTAATTTGACCGAATTGTATTAAATATTTTAAAAAGCAAAGTAAATATGATATGAGATGAGGTAAGGTTTAAATAGTCATTGTCAAAAGTAACCCCTCGAACAACCTCTATTAAATAAAACACTTTATAACAACTTAAATAATTTATGTATGCACATTCAATATCAATATGTTTACTCATGCAATAACAATATCTGTAGCAAATTTGTTTATTATGACAAGCGCTAAATCCACAATACCGTCGTATCAATAACCGATTCGTTATACTGTCAGCTTAGATTGAACTACATTCAATTATACTTAACTGTGATTGATCTGCTTATTGACAGTTACTGATCATTTCCAGAACAAAATACTGGCGAAGCTTCAGGACATGGTAACATAGGGTATTTCTTAGTGCTGCTGAAGTAAAATACTGAGAAAATCCATTATTTTCAATTATCCACTGTCAGTTAGCTCCAAATTGATATACGAGTATGAAAAAGATCTACAAAAGCATATATAAAGCGTATATTCAACGCTACATATATCTTTCTCTTTTTATATTTCTCCATTAAAAAATAAACTTAACTGCCTCCTTAAATAGGAATTAAATCTTAAATCTTCAATATAGGATTATCTGGGATCTAGAAAGAATTTATTCAGATATGAAATAAAAAATAATTTCTAAATAAAAAACCATAGCACGGGAAATAAATTGATACCATCTACATGCTTAAGCCGAAATGAAAGATGTTATCAACAAATTTTCAATTTGGTTTCCATTTGTTACAATAATCATTTGACTATATTAAAAATTAATAATATTTTTTTATTAATAGTTAACATTTACTAATAGTTAAGTTATATTTAGTTATGAGCCAACCTTTCGCGGCTTCGCCCGCTTCAAATATACATATTTAATATTAAGGATTGTAGGAAAAAAAATAATTATTGTCTATAATTCAATGTTGCCAGATGTTTCAATTATTGTTGGATCTGATTTTAATCGGAAATTACATATCTCAATCACAACAGGTATCGTCCCAATTGTAGTGGCGTATTCCACCTAAAATACATAAAAACTACGATAATTCCTTGTCCTGCTGTATAGAAATTTGGAAATAAAAAGTAGTCCAATCTGTTATTGCAACTGAGAGACCGGAAACGGCCAAACAAAAAGACAAAATTATTTAAATTGTTTATATTACTTTTAGTATCGTGTTAATAACTATATGCACTTGAAAAAACACCATCATTTTGATTTCACGGACAGACACTTCAATTTTATTTTCGTGGCGCAGCGGCACAAGCAGGAAGACTGTAACCGACAGGTTGTGGGTTTGATCCCCAGTCAAGGAAATGAAATATTTAATATTTTCAATTTAAATATTTATTGTTTTCATTTCTTCGCTCTGGTACAAGGCAAAGCGCGGCGTTGAATTCCGCCACTCTACACGTAATGCCTCAAATTTGGCGGAAAGTGGGGACCAGAAGTGGAACGGGGTGTCTTAACACTAGGTTCCCAAGTTCCCTCTGCCTATCCTGCCATGTGCTCTGTATCCAGCGTGAAACTGAGTGAGTGAGTAAGTAACTTAGCTTAGAAGTCCTTCTCAATCAATGATTTACATTTAAAACTAAAAATTTGAGATACATTCTAGCTCAGTAAATTGACTGTTCTATTGTAATTTGGCCAGTGGTCAAACATAGTACACGTGAAGTGAAACGGTAAAACTGAACGAACGTTTCCGAGAGAGATGCGGTAGCTACTTTGTAAAGTGGAATCATTCGGTGTAACGTGATTTAGTCGGGCATGTTTAAATGGATTTTTCTATTCTTTGAGTGAAACAATTAATGTTAGATGACTGTCGGGAAATGAGATTCAAAATGTGTGATAAGAGAATAAGTTAACGTGAAATCTTATTAAAATCTTGAATAGTGTTCATTTTAATAAGTAACAAATTAGTTTATCATGGGAGTTATTATTAAAATAATAAAGCTTGTTTTATTAAATAAATCTATTAAAAGCACATTATATGTTAAATAATTAAGTGGGGAACGGAGTGTCTTAACACTAGGTTCCCAAGTTACATCCACCTAGCCTGCCACACGGGATACAGCGTGAAGCTGAGTTTCATGTTAAATAATAATATTTATTATGAACATAATAAAGGTTTAATGTATTGACATGAAAGTTAACTTTTCGAATACATCCATCGAACGGTTGTGGGACGGATTTCAATATCTGGGATTGACTTTTAAGGAATATATTTTCTGGTATGGTTTATTAAGACAAAACGCGGTGTTGAGTTCTGCCATACACCACACGCCTCGAAAATAAGGACGAACGTGGTGAACGAAGTATTGTTGCACTAGATGTCTCCTTTTCTGCATGAATTCCCTTTTTGTTAAATAATTATCAAATTAATTGTATAAGTATATATACAATGTATACTTTTCACTTAAAAATATAAGAAATATTTCTACGGCTGGTGTCGGTGGAACCGCCGCAAGCTATACTGGTACTGTCTTCTGCATCAGATCCTCCTGCAGTCCTGTTGATCTAAATGCTATAGATATTGATCGAGGCTTTTCTCTGACAGAATGATAGGCGCATTTTTGTTTTTTTTTCTTTTCTGCCTTTACGATATTATCATCATGTGGTCTAACAATGTCAATCATTTCACAGCGCGGCACTCAGTCCACTACGTCAATTGATAGCAATAAACCTATAAGAAACAAAAAATCATATCCTAGTGAAGCAAGGCACAGCTACTATCAGGAACAGTCAGGGGAAACCTATGGAAGTGTACCGCCAAGTCCACATGAGGTCAAACCGAAAAGCTATTTGGCATATGAATATTATAATTGTTATATCCAATGTCGTAATTCATTCAGCTTCACTCCGTATCCCGCACGTGGCAGGCAGGCAGAGGGAACATGGTAACCAAGTGGTTAGTCACTTTGTTCCTTTCCCCACTTTCGGCCGAATTTGAGGCATTGCGTGTTGAGTGGCGGAACTCAAAGCTGCGTCTTGCCACCAGAGTGAAGAAATGAAATAATTAAATAGAAAATATTAAATATTTAATTTCCTCGCGTGGGAATCGTGCCCACAACCTGTCGCTTACAGTCACAAGCATGTGCCGCTCCGCCACAACGGGCCTCAAGTTATCCAAATTTACCTTAAAGATGTCAAAATGTTCTTATCGATCAGATATTGTTTATTAAAATGGTTGCTAGTGTATAGGAATATTGAACATGAAAATTTGGCATCGATTTTCAATAACCTAAATATTTGGGACTAATTTTGACATTTTTTAAATCAACATTTTCGAAATGTTTATGAAGCTTTTCCATAAATATAAACACAGACACACACAAAGCAAAAAATAACTGACTACGCTTTAGCGGCACGCCATAATGATCACTGAAATTTTACTCGACAGTACGAACATACAAAAACATTTCGACCAATTATTAGAAGAGACTTTATAAATTAATTAAATCGCAAGCCTAGGTTATTTATTACGCATCTAAAAAGTGATGAGAGAAAAGAAGAAGATTACATATGATATAGATAATATTGTTTTAATTTTCGACTTGAAATTAACAATAATCTCATAATTTTATTTTTATTGTTTGTGTAATATTATTTTTCTACTGTACAACCTCCTTTGAGTCTTCTCCATTCAACGTGACATTGGCGAAGTGATATGTGCTCAACTGGCACGCTCAGAACGCCATAATCAAAGAACCATACCATACCAACTATAATCTCCCTGCAGTCTTGTAAATAACAAAAATACATATTTATAAAGTTATTAATTAATTTGCAAACCTGTACTTATGGCTATAATATGTATAATTTGTTTTTGTTATTCATGTAAGTGAACTAGATATAAGAGATATATTCATAAAAAATGTTTTAAATACATTTTACTTTGAAAGTTTGTAATTGCCTAAGTCAAAATTTATATATGTTTATTCGTAAATTGTACTCTTATGAATCTTATATATATAGGTGTGTTATAAATCTATACGTATAATACAATTGTTATTGATCGCTGTCTGTACATTGAAAATGAGAATATTTAAAGTCATTCGATAAGATTAATTCTTAAACTTTTTATTTGTTTGTCTGTGCTGTAGTTTACGTTAATCTTACAAATGGCTTATCAAGTTGAAATGCGTAATAAGATATTTTTTTGTAATATCCATCCGTGATCGCGGATTACTGCAAAGTGTTCGAAACAATCAGGTTTTCAAAAATGTATAAATCTTAATAATCCGGGTTAGTCCGGTTAACAGTCATTTAAAACAGTTTAAATGCAGTTTTATCTATTGTATTTTGACAAAATATGTATTTAGAAGTTCTTTTATTTTATAAGTTTCACAAATAAAAAAATATATCAGTATTACGTGTTTCTGTTAAAATTACTGAAACAATTGACAATTGAAGAAGTCCATATACAGACATTATCTTCCTCACAAAGTTCCCCGTCCCCTTAATGTTCAATGTTTGTTAATGTTTGTGTTTAGTCCTTTATGTAAATTTTTATGTAAATAAATTAGATATAATAATATTAAATTGTAGACTAACACCTTTGTATTATATATTTCTTATTACTAACCCTGTGTGTAGATAAAGTATATATTTATTCTAATATATGTATTTTTTTTTGTTATAGGTGAAGGCAATTTTTAACTTGATCATCTTTTTTTAATATGCATTCTCCTATTGTGTAACATTATTTTTTCTACCGTACAACCTCCTTCGTTTCTTCTCCATTCAACGTGACATTGGCGAAGTGATATGTGCTCAACTGGTTCGCTCGGAACGCCATATTCAAAGAATCATACCATACCAGACATTATCTTCAAACTAATAACATTACTATAATAAGCTGAAATTGCGAGCAGATCGCCAGCATTATACAAAATCCCTAGCTGTCAGAGTGTAATTACAGCGTCAGTACTGAAAAACGCATGCAACATTTATAATGTAGCCGTATTCGCGTACGCGGCATATTAAACAGTACAAATATTAACAATGTTTTTGCTCCCATCTGTTGAAACGACTAAACCTAAACAAATATTTAAAGAGTACACGTGATGTGTTTGTTTATGGTAATGCTTGTAGTGGATCATAGGCCTGGGTTGAATTTGAAAGCGCTTTTCAAAAATAACTCCAACGCATTGTAAGTTATTCTATCTGCTCCGTAATGGAAAAATCATATTCAGTCCCCCTAAGAGAGTACCTTTTTTATCAGTTGAGAAAACAGGAGAAAATTTGTACGGCGCCGAGCAAATACGACACGATATTATTGTATTAGAGAACGTGCTTTTATATGATGTTTATTAGAATAAGCGATTATAACTTAAATTTTCACTAGCTAATTAATAAAATCCTATTTCTTTTTGTAAGTATTTATTGTGGAAATTGTATTTACGTTATGATAATATTTCACAATTGCACAACGAAATGGTGGTATGAATATGTCTTATTTATTTATTTACAAATATACAATGATCTTTGAAATATTATTATGCGATTTATCCACTAAGGTTATTTCTTTGTAACATTAGTATCGACTTGGGACCTGGCATACCGCTTATACCTATAACATTAAGTTTTATGAAAACTGTGTACGATATACGCGCGACATCTGGTTTTAATGACTCTACTCTACTCTACTCAGTTTCCACGCTGTATCCCGCACACGCCAGGGTAGCCAGGGAGAACTTGGGAACCTAGTGTTAAGACACTTCGTTCCACTTCTGTTTCCCGCTTTCCACCGAATTGGAGACATTGCGTATTGAGTGGCGGAACTCGACGCCGCGCTTTGCATTGTTACCAGAGCGAAAAAATGAAAACATTAAATATTTAATTTGAAATTATTAAATATTTCATTTCCTCGAGTGGGAATCGAACCCACAGCCTACCGTTTACAGTCACACGCTTGACGGCTCAAGCGCGCGCCACGACAGGCTTCCATTTCTAAATTTATTGACTCTATTTCTAAATAAGAGAAACCACCTAACGAACAAGTATAAAAAGAACTAAAGCTATATAACTGCATAGGAAACATGATATGTACTATTTCTAGAGTTTAAAAGTTTTACTAGGAAAGAAAAAATATCTGATATTCATTTAATAGAAAAAATGAAAAAGGCAAAGGTTTTTTATAATCGTCGTTAATTTCCTCAGTATATTATGAATATATAGATATAATGTCTTTGCAATGAATTATATGTATGTTTATTTATTTTAAAGTTTTTCTTGATTATTCCTCGATTGTTTGAACCTGATTTATTATATCAGGACCAATTACTCTAATTAAATCCATACAAAGTTTAAGAGGAAAACTTAAGTTGTACACTTTTCACTTCATGTGCTTATTCACTTAATATTTTTTATATTTTATGAAGTTTTATATTTACTTTTGGTACCGAAACAAAAATTGGAACCAGTGATTTTTTATTTACTCAGCTTTACGCTGTATCCGGCACACATGGCAGAGTAGGCAGAGGGAAACATGGAAACCTAGTGTTAAGACACTCTGTTCCACTTCCGTTCCCCACTTTCCGCCGAATTTGAGGCAATGCGTGTTGAGCGGCGGAACTCAACGCCGCGTTTTACCTTATACCAGAGCGAAGAAATGAAAACATTGAATATTTAAATTGAAAATATTAAATATTTCATTTCCTCGACTGGGCATCGAACCCACAACCTGTCGGTTACAGTCACACGCTTGTGCCGCTGCGTCACGACAGTTTACAATTTTTATTTTTTTATAAATAATTCAAAAATAATTACCACTTAGAGTAATGACTGAATGATTAAATCTAGCATTATCAATATTTTTAACTTGGACGTTCATTCTTAGTAAAAAATCGTGAACAATTATTTTTGAAAAACATATTTCAATTATAAAGTGTCATCATGTCTACTCCTGCTCACGTCATATATAAAGTTATCCATATAACTGTGCTTTTATTTTCTGAAAACAAGCAATTTATCTAGTTATTAGTTCTAACATAAAACTAACTGTAGTACAGGCAGCATCTGTTTTTAATTTAGAGTAACATATGACATCGATATTATACTACACTACTACATCATTATTTCTACCAAACTTATTTGTATTGACACTAGTTAGTTAATCAGCCTGGCATACCACAAAAAGAACCAAACCTAACAACACTGTTTAACCAGCCTTGCCCTCACAGGCCTCACCTCGGCACTTCAAGATTAAACAAAAAGCTGTTATTAAAAAAGTTTTGAACAATCACGAAAAGAAATTTTAATACAAACAAAACGTCAAAAGATATTTAATTACATCAAAACATTGCTTCGAACATGGCCGCCTCCAAAACCTTAGATATCGTTTGACAGTCACTCTGCAGTAGGTTACAGGAATCCACTGTGACAGAAATGTGGGGTTATTAAATTTTCCAGTCGGACGAGCCTGATTTATTTCGTTAGTTTTTATTATTTTCTGGCTCCTTACTTTATAGACGTGTAACGAACTCAGTACAAGAACTTCATTCACAAGGAGCTTTATCGGGATATAATAAATAACCGTTCTGATTTATTGACTTCCCATACATTTACGTAGTAACTCTGTTAAAATATGTAAGCCTATTTCTATTTTATTTAGCAGTATTTTGGTAATTTCTTATAGTTCAGGGTTGTTGTGGCACAGGTGGCACAGAGTGAGAATGTAAGCGCGACAGGTTGTATTATAGGTTCGATCCTCACTCAAGGTAATGAATTATTTAAAATTTTCGTATTCTTTGCTCTGGTATTAAGGCATTATTACTCCTGCCTACACTGCCATGTGCAGAATACAGCGTAAGGTTGGAAAATAATCTTCGTATTTAAAGTAAAGCTACTTTACTATGCTTAAGCGGCTTTGTGGCGGCTATATAATTTGAAAAAAAAAAAAAAAATTATATAATGATAATATAACATATAAATTATTTACAAGCTTTTATCTAGTTTCAATTGTCCGTCTGCCTGCACTCGAATTTTCCTAGCCAAATTTCACTCACTCTTAAGCTGTAATTACCTTAAGAGTCCGTTTAGGGTGAGGTGGTTAATACAAGAATACTAATTCAAGATATTCGCCAACACAAAATCAATAAGTGATTAATTCTAAGTCAATAATTCTACTAAACCAACCCCCCACTCCCCACTGCGTTGAACGGCGAATGATACGGTGTTGAGCTCCATCACTTAAGAATAGATAGATATAGAAGTATCATCCTTTAGCCATCAAATAAACTTACTTAGTTCTTACTTACTATTAGTATTAGATTAGTAACTACTAAAAGTTTTGAGAAAAAAAGTATGTAATAAAAATGTAGGTCAAGCGGATAAAACCAACAAATTTGTCGTATTGCATGTTGAGCGTCGGAGCTCAACGCCGCGCTTCGCCGCGCACATGTTTCCATTAGCAAAGAAATGAAAATATTAAGTATTTTAACTTTCAAATTCGGCAGAAAGTGGAGAACGGAACGGAGTGTCTTAACACTAGGTTCCCAAGTAGCATGAAGCTTAAATAAAAAAAAGAACAAAACAGAAAAAATATTGTCACCATACCTATATTATGTCTTCACATAAATGTCACGCGGCATAACTCGTCATTTCAAGTTAAATGATACAGAAGCTGTCGTTTTAAGAATTTGTCACGTAATTCTTCTTGCGGAAAATAGAGATTTAAAAGATGCGCTGTTACGGACAGACACATTCACGAGCTTTAGCTCCACGGCGAGGCTCACTACAGAAATTTATTAACGTTCTCGGAAAATGATAATTACATTTTGTATTATTATATTTCATTCTTCTTACGTTTATTGAAGGACTGTTAAAGGAGGTTGTAAATGCGATCTTCTACTTTGGAGAAATTTTTGTTCTTATTTCGTAGCTCTGTTAACGAGACAAATCGTGGCGTTGAGTTCCAAAATTAAATATGCAATGCTTCAAAAATTCGGCAGAAATAGGCAACGGGAGTGTCTTTACACTAAGTTCCCAGTTTTCCTCTGCCAGGTCCGATATATGTAAATTAAAATATATGTACAATTAGTATAGTTATGACCAGACAATTTTAACGTGAATGTTTTAATTCCCCGATGACAAAAGTGAGGTATTGTGAGTTTGACTTGTCTATTAAGCAGTACCTGCGTCTGTCTGTGGTATTTGTAAGTTTTTTTAATTGAAAGCCTTATTCAACATGGTGGTTCTTATCTATGTTATATTAAAATCAGATAAGCGCTTCGAGACTTTTACACTGAAATAATACTGTACAATTTATACCTACAGTTGAATTTTATTCAGCTTTACGCTGTAGAGACGTCTTAGGAACTTAGTGTTAAGACACTCCGTTCCACTTTCATTCCCCACTTTCCTCCGAATTTGAGTTATTTCATGTTAAGTGGCGAACCTCAACGTCGTTCTATGGCGCAATTAAAATAGCAGTTTCACACTGACACTCTGTTCTCTAATTGGTTTCAAGAATTGCGTGTACTCAGCGTAGCGTTTTCTCTTCGCTTACCGTAAATATAAAAATAATTATTTTCTACACATCCGGCCACTGCTGTGTATGTAGTTATAATAAAATTAATTATGTATTATAGATCAAATAAAGCCTAATATGTGTGATCATCTGCTATTGGACTTTCTCTAATATAGTAAATTGAATATTGTAATTGCCATAATTAAATTGTGCAAGTTAATGTAACAGATTGTGATTATATATATCATTCGGTTGCAGCACATTTAAATACATATGTATATACACATCTACTGTATAGATATAGAAGTAGAGATTGAAGGTAGTGATAAGGTCATTCCGAATGGATTTGTATAATTAAATTGCAAATGCGTTTTTATAACAGCTACTATGGTGGCCGGACATGCGTTGACACTTACTGAAATTACTATATCAAGTCTTAGCTAAGCCCGTTCTGTATTGAAATGTTATTAAATTAGTGTTAATAAAGATTTTGAAGATTTTTTTAAGCAAAAAAGCAATTTTATGGTTCTTCCGCAAGAGGGTTAGGCAGAGGGAAGGTAGTTTCATCATATAATACTCCGTTCTCCGACTATTCCGCGAGAGCGGGGAACGAATATAATGTATATATAAAAATTCTTCAGTTTTGGAAATGAACCATTGCGGTTCCAGTTAGGCGCTGTTCCAAAGCGTTACAAAGTTCTTGTTCGCTTGGACTGTGAAATTTTATATCCGTTTTTACTTTAAAAGTAAAAAACAGAACCTTTGTCCGTCTATCAAGAATCTATCACGAGATCACGTGGGGATATTAGGCTGAAATTAATATTAAATATTTAATGTTTTACAATGTCTTAGATACCAGAAAATTCAAGCACTCGGTAAAACGTTACAAGCATTTAAACATTGTTTTTGTTGTATTTTGGATTAAATTTGGCGCATTATAACAATCATTAAATAAGACAAGAAAGGAAAAAAAATAACAATATGTAAGTATATTTAAAATATTACAAACTAATATGTTTGGTTCATTTGCTACAAAAAAAAAGCGCTTACGCTCGTAAACTTAAGTCGGTCAACTCCTATACGCTGGTGTTCCAGTTGACAAACTTATTTTTCTTTTTCTTTTTCTTTCTGAAATTGTTATTTTTAACATTTCCTATTAGGAGAAGTATTATGAATATAGCTGAGCTTGTATAATTAAATACATCGCGGACACTAAAACACAAAGCAAAAATTAATAACAAAATAAATATATAAAATTTATATAGTAGATAATACGCCTATTATCTCGACTAGATATAACAGAAGTCTTCTACTTGGCATCTACTGGACACAATAGGTATCTGTGATAATTTTATATTATTATACGTTACGTTAGGGATTAGGTGATATTACTACCGAATTTTATATATTAGTAAGGATTTATTCGTCTTATTTCGTCTTTTTTTTTGAAAGCTTAATAAATATTAATTCCTTAACAAACTCTTGACGACTTCTCTTGACATAAAAAGAATTATTTGTTATTAAAACATAAAGGAGAACGTCAGAAATTACTTTTTGCCCTTAGGGCTTTTCCAAACGGTTACCACCATATTGAATCATCCAGTCTGTTACCAAGTAGCGGTATACGAGCTTACCATTTCAATTTCAAAAGCAATTTTGTTAATAGCATTTCTAAATAGACGACATAATATATGTACTGTATTTTTAAATTAACATAATGTTTGCCCCTGTGGCGGAATGTAAATAACTGAGAGCATCTCTTATATATACTGAGGTACTACGAGGTATAACGTGTCCGTGATGGACTCTTATGAACCGTAACTTAGGTACAGTGGAGTATATTGAAATATCTAGACTAATTTCTTATAATTGGAACTAGTATTTTATAAACTGAACACATTAAAATAAACAACATTTTACGCTTTATAATCTTTGTATACATATCTCGGTTTGACTGTAATGAAGTGTCAAAATACATTTATGGCGCTTCTATTATGATTACCGATTAACCCACACTAGGTGAATAAGCTTTCCGGAAACAAACGTCTCTAAGGCTCTTGTAGCGCAGTTTCTCAAATTCTAACTGCTAAAGTGACCATTGTGGGTTGGTATCTTCACTCTAAGATATAAAGCGATCAAATCAGACAAAAACAGAAAAATGTTATGATTATATATATTTTTTTCCTCCTGTAGTGACCTAAATGCGATATTGACTTCTGCCACTCATGTCTCCTCAATTCGGGGTATAATCGGAGAACAAAGTGTCTTAGCACTACGTTCTCTAGATATTCTCTGATGTATGCGGCGCGAAAATATAATTCCTTACACGAACAATTCTGACTGAATAGTATACTTAAAATTTAATTTATTACTTCGTTTCGAGAGTGTTCAGAAAACGATAACTCTGTCCCCAGTAAAATACTTTAATTTCCTGTGTCGAAACAAAAATAAAAAGTTAATCGTTGTTTTTCTTTTATACAGGAGCAATTCTTTCTGTATCATAAATAAGAAAATGGCGAAATGAATGAGTATTTTTAGTAAGATATGTTGTAATTACCCGCTTGCGGCTTCGCCAATTTGAAGTAAGCAATTATATATATTTACTAATCAAAATATATATATATATATATATATATATATATATATATATATATATATATATATATATATATATATATATATATATATATATATATATATATATATATATATATTTATATATATATATATATATATATATATATATATATATATATATATATATATATATATATATATATATATATATATATATACATATATATATATATATATATATATATATATATATATATATATATATATATATATATATATATATATATATATATATATATATATATATATATATATATATATATATATATATATATATATCTCTTTTGAGCATTGTTATAAGTAACACCCAAAAAAAAATTATCATGAACTGGATAAATATTCATACCGAATTAGGCTAAATGGTTAGGAAAATAAAGCTAAAAACATTTTAACGATAAAAATTTTTATCACCAGATCTTTCTTTCTTCTGAGAGGGCATTATAATATTTTATTGAAGTTTTCAAAAAACTTAGATGACTTTTGGTTTTATTTCAATATTGACAGTCAGCGTGAGTTATAGCAGATAACGAGCGATAAAATAATGATTGTATAAATTAGTCAATTACTAAGATATATTTTAACAACCGAGACCGTCATGGTGAAATGGCACAGTATGTGATTATAAACGTTTTTATGTTTGGCACTCTTTTGGGGGAATGAATTATTTCACGTATTATTTTCCTCGCTCTATACTGGTTAAAAACGCGGCGTTTAATTCCGCTTCTTAATGATGGAAATTGTCGTAATGGTAAATGGAGAATTTAATACTAGGTTAACTCTATCTGCTAGATGCGGCTTGAAGTGAAGAAGATAGTGCCTTGACACTTTGCGTTAAAAGAATAAATGTGAAACTACATTTTATAAATCATACCTTTACCATGTCACGTTGAATCAGAATATAATAAATATAAAAATAAATCAGTGAAATCAGCATAAAGATGACGAAAAATGTAGTAGTATTAGAATTTTGACCTAAAATGTTTAAAATGTTAAGACAGTTTCGAAAGCGTATATATTTTTTTTCTCGTTATATAAATTTATTACAAAACTCTTAACAAATAATACATTTCTACGATGCTTTATATATCGTAAAAAATATAAAATTCTGGGAGAACTCCTGAAATGTAGAAATCCGTTAAAATATTCAAACTATAAACGAACGATTTAAAAGTTTCACTGAATTTTTCACGCGAAAAATTCTAATGACCGTAGAAATGTTCACGAATATAATGTTTTTAATTTGGTTAAAGAATAACGAATACTACTTTCAACGTTTATATAGAACTTCAGTAGTAAAATTGCGTTGATTTATGCGACGTTGATAGATGAATGTAATCCATCATTCGTTTTCAAATTGCTAAACATCAGCTTTAGCTTACATATATGAGGATGTACGTACTTATTTTAAGTATTGTCTTTATAAGAAAAATCATAATATTTCTAGTTAAATTTTAAAATATTCTTTGTACAAATATACAAATATTTTGGTAGATTGCTTAAAAGTAACAACAAAGCTCTAAAGCTGAGACGTAGAATGTATGTTAATGTATAATTACAAAATAGAGGCAGATATTTAAACAAACATATGTAATAGTCCATCTACTGTTGCAAATAAAACTTCAATTAGAATATACAGTATACGTAATGTTAAAAAGTTTAACAGGTCTGTAGTGGCGCAGTAGTATATGCATCGTAAACGAAAGGTTGTGGGTTCGATCCCCACTCGAACATTTGTATTTAGTATTTTTATTACTTTGCTCTGGTAACAACACAGCGCAGCGTTGAGTTCCGCCAGTCAACATACAATACCTCCTCTGTAGGACACTACACGAAGCTGGAAAAAATGTTATGTAACTTCATGTAAATACTACTAATAAGTAATATATAACTTGAGATCACTGAATTGTACAGAATAGATAAGGTTTGGTTGAAGCAACACATGCAATAATATAAATGATTCCCGCTGTATCCCGCTTATGGCAGAGGAGGCAGATCGAACTTGGGAACTTACGGTTAAGGCACTCTGTGTCATTCCACTACTTTCCGGCAAATATCAAGATTGTTCGCACGTTGAGTAGTGGAACTCAACGCCGCGCTTAGCCTTGTTACCAGAACGAAGAAATGAGGATATTAAATATTGAAGTTTATAATATTAAATATTTAATTTCAATATGAAACATTTACTATTGTTAATATAATAATGTTGTTTTTAATGATACAGTTGAACGTCATAATATGTTTTTGTTAATATTCAAGGCTTTATTAATATTTCTAATTAGACGGACAGATAGGCAGAGTAAGCTTGTAAATCTAGTGTTAAGACACTCCATTCCACATTGCATGTTCGGTGGTAGTACTCAATGCCGCGTATTGCCTTGTTGCCAGAACTAAAAAACTAAAATTTTAAATATTTTATTTCCTTGAACGGGATCGAACCCAAAATACTTCACTTCGCAAGACGCCTCTGCTACACAACAAGCCTTAGGATCTAATGCAAATTAAAATTCGTGTTTCGAACTGTCATCAGTTTCGTTCCTCCTTAGACGTCTTATCTCATGTTCCAAAAATCTTGAGAAATTTGCTATGTTTCAATCGCACCGAGTCTTCCCTACTTTTATATGAAGTAGCCATATATCTAATTAATTTCATAACATATAATGTAAAATGTTCATTACTTAATATTCATAACTAACATGAAAAGGTTACTTGATGTCCTGTTCCCAGTAAACACAAGTTAAACACCATTAAACTTGTAGGCTAAAACTAGTACAAACAGCGAATATGATTTTAGTTTTGCAATTATACTCATACACCCTTCTGCCACTTAAAGTCTTTTGCACCGCACTATAACAATGCGACCGCACAATCAACGTCAAGCATCGAGCTCAGAACATGGAATGTTGAATTAATTTCACATTTCATATTTGCGAATTTCAAGCCCATCTTATTAATTTCCGACGAAGAAATGAGGAGTGTTATAAGTACTCTCTCAGCTTCACGCTTTATCCCGCACATGGCAGGGTAGGCAGAGGGAACTTGGGAACCTAGTGTTAAAACACTCCGTTCCCCTTCCGTTCCCCACTTTCCGTCGACTTTTGAGGCATAGCGTGTTGAGTGACGGAACTCAACGCCGCGTTTTGCCTTGTACTAGAGCGAGGAAATGAAAACATTAAATATTTAAATTGAAAATATTAAATGTTTCGTTTCCTCGGGTGGGGATCGAACCCACAACCCATCGGTTACAGTCACACGTTTGTGCCGCTGCACCACAACAGGCCTCATATAAGTATCTTTATTATTTTTATTGTGTATGGGCGTGGCTTTTGTGTTTGTCTGTAGCACAGACAAACACAACAGCCACGTGTGTGTGGGACACATTAAAAATATGTCTTTGGAATGTTTGAACGGATTTGAATGCAATTTTATTAAAAACATTGTTAATTACGTTGGTTCTAAGATATATTTTATAAAAATCAGATTAGTAATTTAGGAAGTACAAACCCTTTCAAGATGATGCTTTATTTTCGGAATAAAAATTATGTTTTTTATATTTTTTTTCTTCTTACATATTAAAATTTCAAGTTGTTATTATCACAAACAGACCAATCTACGCAGCTAAGAAAACTTAGTGTCGTAATATGTAAACACTGTTCTTATGTATGTTTTTGTGGAATTTATTATTTTGGCGATGACCGAATATGTTTAGGTAAGCAACAAGAGAGTACTAGTACTAGAGATCTAATTCAAGAGTATCACTGAGTGTACCATATCTCCAACAATTAAGAAACATTTGGCTGTACATCTGATGGTACTGGGTCCAATTTTACTCTAAGTAATGCTTATATCATTTTTTTATTATCTTCAATTAAAATTCAACAATATATCCCAGTATTAAGTTTTCACTGATCATCACTCGAAACGTGATGAATATGAAAATGTATCTATTCTATTAGATATTCTTGAATTATTTAATGAACGTCCCAGCCTTATACAGTCTTTGAATTTAGTTTTTTATTGTAAACGATGTTGCTTTCAAAATTAGTTTAACAATTAAAGTTGCTTGCTTCGTTTTGAATTCGAGTTATTGGCGTCACCTTAGTAAATGTAACTTCTAAATCTTACTCAATGATTTCGTATACGAGTATATAAAATAGAATAACCTGTTATACTTAAAATAAAACATGGTACAAAAGAAACTTAATGATATAGTTTCTCATGTTTCCGCCCCATTTTCAAGAATTTGTGGATTGAATGGTGAAACTCAGTAAAACGTGGAAATTAATAGAATAAAAGAAATTCTTCGGCTGCGATGGTTTGCCTATAATCATATGAAAATGTGTGGTTACAAAATAATAATAAAATATCAAGAAGAGCGAATCGGAAAAGTATAGCTAATACAACTATTGTTACAATAACTACAAGTAACAGAAACAATCAGTACAAGTTTCTTAGGAACGATGTCGGGCGGACGAGTCACAAATATTACATATAAGATGTATTATTCGTGACCCGCCCGCGGGTTCACGTTTTTGACATATATAATTATGTTGTAGCGTACTTATAGTGACTTATAATAAGAAAATGTAATATCTTTTACGTGTAAAGTGGGCTGATAAGGTTTCATACCAGATGTTCAGATGTTCGACGTTAAGTATAGAATAATATAAGAATAATATCAATAAGAAAAACCACGCACTGGTTTTTTGTGGCTTATAGACAACAGACATATGTATGTATATACAAATATCTATCAGATGCCTAGACAAAAATGACTTGACTTTGCCTCTACAAAATCATGACACTCAATTTTAATGTTTAAAGTCTTGAGTAGAGAATCGATTTTTCTTATTAATTAAAATATTTATTGTGTTTATAGAATTAAATGTATATCATTTATAAATAAAGGAAAAAATATATTATGATTTTATTTTAGATTGTTTAGTTTCAAATAGTGACAAGTAACACGGCTCTTTTCAGTGTGGATGTAATCCAAGCTTTTTCGACAGTTTTTTTTCCAAATAGACTTTAAATTCACAACCATTACATGTATAATTACATAATAATTAACTTATACCTTACCTTGAAAAAGAAAAAGTTAAAAAATAACAAAAACATATATGTTGTAATATTTTTGTAATGGTAGTAATACGTGGAATTAAAAGTCGCTGTTCATTCGAAAAGTCCGTTCGAATTGATCATTTTTTATTTATTGTAAATTATATTTTAAAAGAAGAAGAATTGAGTTTCTTGCCAGCAGTTCTCATCAGAACTGCGTGCCGCATCTTTAATAGATTCCGAGAGAACAAGACATTTTAATATAACTTGACGACGATTCCAAATTAACATAATACAAAATATTAGATAATATTACTAATTTGTGGAAATGCACGCACTGGAAACAAAATACTTTTTTAAAAGGCGTAGGAAATTTGACACATTGTGAGATTTGATCCCGCGCCTTTTGGACGGTTGTTAAAAGCCGCGGATATCTAAATAAAGTAAGTACTTTAGATGAAATTTTGATTTTTTCTTTAACAACAGGACGCTCTACGCGGAAGGCGCTGCGCGTCTCTACGCTCTGCTGCTACGCCGCTACGGACCGACGAGTCTGGTCGTAGCACCCCGTCGGCTATGCACCGCGCCTCCCCATCACCGGCCGATACACCTGCACCAAAGAAATCTAACTGGGAAGTTATTGAACACTTCTCCTCCAGTCGGAGCAAGAAGAGCCCTACTTCGGTAAGTACATAGTATTTTGAAGATTTCTTAATTATTTTGGTAGGTATATGTCTAAAAACATTGTAAAGTTACAGGTATAAAAAAAAAAATTAAGTAAAAACAATCTTTGAATAAATTAAATATCCAAATAATATAGTATTGCAAATAGATAATAAAGAATCTTTAATAAAGTTTCTTAAAAAAAGCACTTTCAAAAGTTATCATCATCTTAACTTTCAAAATTTATCAGCTGCAGTTGTAAGATTTTCGAAATCATGCGTTGATAGGTTAGAGTGATCCTTTATTAATGATGATCATTATTAATTTATAAATGATAATACTATTGAAAAATGTTATTTCCTAAACATTCATACATATTTACACAAATTAAATAAGCGCTAATCAAATATTGATAGAAATTTAGAATGATCAAGCAAGAAAAAAGCAAATGGATATATATGTAAATGGATTTATTTCAAACCTACTAACTGTAACAAACGTAGTTCCTTAACGCGGCTTACTGCTGGTGCAAATTAGCAGAAATCACTGAACAAAATACCGTATACTGAGTGTATATGTGTGTGTGTAGTCTGTTTGTAGTAAACAAGGATAATGAAAAAATCTCGATATATCGATATTTTTAGGTAAAATATATTGATATAAAATATCTGAAACTTGTATCATAAACATTAAGCTCGAAACCGTGAAGGATATCAGACAAGTAGTGGTTTGCCTGATATGATAAAATATTAATTAGAAGATAGCTTTTTGCTTTTTTGTTACAATTTTTTTCAAGTATTGTTTCAGTAATTACTTGTACATTTATTGATCATTTATATTGGGTGTACAAATGATATAAAATTAAGTAATAAATGTTGCGCTCTAAATTCAGTAAAATTTTCGAATTAAATATTTTACATACAATAGATATGAAGTATCGAATACAGTGTACATATATGTGTAGCCGTTTATAGGTACCGAAATAACAGGATTTTTTAATGAACTAAAAGCTACCAATCCGATCCAACTTTTAAGCGTTGAAAAGAGCTTTGTGTTTTAAAGCCTAAAAAATAAAAGGATAAATAAAGACAATTGTATAGTATAGATACAGCTAAAAATTGACTTTTATAAATATCCAAATTCAGTTTGAAATGAATGTCAATACCGCGCAAGCTACAAAGCTTTAGTACGGAATTCAAAAAGAAATAAACAATCCTGGGCTTAACAAAATCTGAAAAAAATCCAATATTGCAAGGGGTAAAAAAATATTCAACCAAAGAAAAAGAGACAGTCAAATTTACAGCCGTGGCAGTATTTGAGGAATTTACTTTTAAAAATATATAAACCATTTCTGTCCATAACGAAAATACTGCAGTACTGCATAGTAATTGTTATATTATTATGTTATATTATTATTCGCATTTTACATCTACTTTATGTAAAATTTTCGCTACAAAAAATTAAATATTTTATAATTAAGATTCCAAACCTATATGAGTTTACCCAAGGTCTATTAAATGACAATAATTGAATTATTTCGCAGCTTGATTAGCGCGTAGCGTCCATTTTTACACACAAAATAAATATTCAACACATTATATTGTCCAGATCGAGATAACACGGCGTTTAGCGATCATTTACAGATATATTTAAAAAATATATTCTTTTAATATTTGAACAAATAAATACGTTTTCTAAAACATAGTTTAAATATTATTATTATTAAATACCATATTTTTTTACTTAATGAAAGCTAATTTAAAGTAATAGTGGTGAACTTTATTAACGACTTACTCTATTAATATGTAGTACTCCTAACTTCATAGTAGAGAAGTAGCGATCACGGAGGAGCGACATCGTATGCATGCTTTTAAACTTTCTAAAGTTGCCATTAACGCTCGAGTAGATAAACTAATAGAATAGTTTGCGATGACAAGCTGAAGTTTAGTAAATCTTTTGCAGATATTTACAGAGAACTCTTCCAAAGAATTACTCGTCTGAAGTAATATCTAACATAGAATATGAGTTCAATAACAACTGACATTGCTTCGTAGTTGTTAAATATAGTTTCTTATTCTTCTGCTCAGTGAAACGTAAAAAGCTTTTTATTTGTAATGATTTCAAAAATAATATTACAACGTTACAACGAGGCCTGTCTTATAGCAGGAAGACAAGCGTGCGTCTGCAAACGCGGCAGACTATAAGTTACCGAAATAGTGGGGACCGCCGCACTAGAGTAATTGAAATATTTAATATTTTCATTTCTTTGTTTTGCAAACAATGGTCGCATATCTCTTATTGAAATTTTGTAGATGTTGCGGTTATTTCATGAGGTAAGCGACTACCTAAAAAGCAAACATAGAAAGTCTTTCTGGCATTAAAATATTTTGGAGTACATACGAAAGTTATTTATAATTGTAATATAAAAAAGCTTTTAATAAATTTGACATTAATATAACATATTAATAACTTTATTAAGCAGTGGAAGTCACTTGTACGTGATATAATTTTTAGTAAATGTAAGAAATTGTCATTATTCTCGTAATATTGCGCGAGAATTTATTTTGTTACACTTCAGCCTTTATAAGAGTTTCGGAAAGCAAACGTGATGCTTCGATGAAATGATGGAATATAGTTCCGTGCTCTTGAATATTTTAACACTCGATATGGTAAAAATTTTATCTCGCCCAAATTGAATCACACACAAACATAAACCTTTCAAAATAAGTTTTAAAAATCACGTTTTCCAAACAAAGCGTGCCTACCTATTAAATGGTATGTTTTCATTATAAAATATGATATATTAACTATCTCAGATCATATGTTTATAGAAATATGAGATATTGTTCTAGTTTTTAAAAGAAAGGTTTCAAAGAAGATACTAGCGGAACCGTGCGGCTTCGCCTGCTCGAACTATACAACTATATAATAGTTGATAAATTACTTAAGAATTATCTGTACTTGAATGTATCTTTTAGTATTTATCTTTTGGTGTAAATAACATAATAACACAGAGAAATATATATATATATATATATATATATATATATATATATATATATATATATATATGATTATTATTATGTTTTAAGGGGTTTGATATCTCAGGTTTAATACCTGGTACTATGAACCAGCACGGGTATGTTCTAACTATCCTACATGTATTTAAAATAGCCGCGTTTTGAAGTGTCAAGTAAGTAAATTTAGGTAAATCAAGAATTTTCAAAGAACTTAACAAATCTTTCAGAACGACGCCCTTTGTTGAAATTACTATAGGAACTATTGTAACATAATCCATTTTCCATACTCTTTTAATTTCTTCTTGTAATTCTGTGTATTTACGTATTTTCTCACTTATCGTTGTTTGTAAATTGTTAGTGTTAGGTACTGCTATATCTGTTATATATGTATGTTTATATTTTTTATCTGCCAATGTAATATCTGGTCTATTATTATATATAGTATGATCCTTTAAAATGGTCCTATCGTAGTATTGATTATTATTATTGTTATTATATATATTGAAGCCTGTTGTGGTGTAGAAGCATAAGCATGCGACTCTTATTGCGACAGGTTGTGGGTTCGAGGAAATGAAATATTTATACTTTTCATACACTCTCTCAGGTGGAAGAAAATAACAAAAAAATATTCATAAATTTAAAACGAATTCTCAAGTGAACTGATTTGTAGATTTCACCTCTAGATTTTCTGAAGTACGATTTTAACCGTACCCACTTATAAAATAATGATGTTTTCTATAAACGAGAGTCTTAATTTATAATAATATCAATAGATAATGGTAACAAGGCAAAGTATGGCGTTGAATTCCATCACTCATCACATAATATTATAAATTCGCCAATATATGGAGTAGTGAACGAAATGTATCAACACTAGGGTCCCAAGTTCCGCCTACAGCGTGAAGGGAAAAAATATATCATATAAATCCATTACCAATATACAATATTAAACATTAAATAGACTGGAAGCTTTACGTTTAAAATTGTTAAGAGTTAATTACTTTAATAATATTATATTATAAAATTTAAAAGCTTACATTGAAAATTAAAAGGCGACGAGAGTGACAAACAAGCGCTTGCTCCCGCAAACTTATGTTTGTATGTACTGTATTCGCTGCGTAATAATAAATGATACGTATACTTAGAATTCTCCACTTGTGAAGAAGAAAAATGGAGAATGGGATGGAATGTTAATGCTAAATTCTCAAGTTCTCCCTGCCTGCCTGGGTGAAATATAGAGAAGAAATGTAGAACATAATACAAAAGGAGTGTGCACGCCGGCAAACTTAACTTTGTCAACTTTTATAAGTTTAACATCCATTGACCTACAATTCTGAAATAAGTACGAAACTCTCTTGTGGTGACTCCGGCTCGTCTTTGACCAAAATCTTTTATTTACATAATATATAGTATATATTTATAGTAATTAGTAAATTATTATATACAGTTAATCAATATAAATTTCACAATTTATAAAGATATATAAGATCATCACAGTATGTAATATGCACTATTATGATAACATCGTTAAAATAGAGTGTGCATACTCGTGAAAACCGCCACAAGGTTAGTCCGAACAAATAAACAAATAGGCAAACTGACAGCAAAAATGTTTTAAATGATTCATACATTTACTGTGAAGCAGAAGCTTACATAATATAAATTCTTGAGCAAAATTTAACCACATATACTTATTTTAAATAGACAAACATTATAAAGTATTTTAAATAAATAAATAAATAAAAAAACTTGTTCCTCAAGAAACATAAATAATAATTCTAATGTTATATAATTAGTGGAAAACAAAGATTTCTATATTGCTTGTGTTCAGGTATTACGTTACAAATTAGAAACAGGCTAATTCGCTTGCGAGCTGAACGCTGAACAATTTATAAGCCGCAACGGAGCTGCAACATAATACACATGGGACAACATGACCGACCTCAGAATATTAACTATTGCAAAATTAAAATTTAAATGTAAATACTCATATACATTGGACCAGTCGCGATGCACCGTGCGATTGTAAGCACAACTGGTTGTGGGTTCAATTCTCAATTGAGAAAATTAAATATTTAATATTTTCGTTTACGCGCTCTGGAAAACGAGGCAATGTGTGGCGTTGAGTTCCACCACTTTAAAGCAAGGGTTACAGCGTGTCGATGATTTGATGATTTCTTTTCCCACTTACAGTACCGACTATTTTAATTCTCCTCTATAACAATATAAAAAAAAAGCTTTGAGTTCTGACTCAAAGTCCAATATCTCGAATTAAGGCAAAAAGGTGGAGAGTGAAGTGTCCTGACACTACGTTATCTCTGCCTTTTATTTTTTTATATACAAATATATAAATAAATATTATGCTGTATGCTTAGTCAGTCGTAATAGTGTTTCGGATTCCAAAATAAATATAACATTTATATAGTAATAAATATGCAAATATTTTCCTCAGACAGCCAGTAGTATTTGAAGAATGTCTTCTTCAAATACTTATACAGTAAGAACATAAATGTTTATATAGTATGTATATTAATATCGGCAATTTCCAGAATTTCGATCTTGATAATATATAACAGAATATAATAATTCACTGACGATTTCAATTATAAAAGTTATTGTAGATAATGGCTGCCATTTCAGCTCAATTTATCAGAATACGACATTATCTCATATAATCCAATATTATATGTAGAAAAATATCATAAATGTATGCTCAGGAAAGTTTCCCTTACAAGTTTTCATTCGACAATTCATGTGTGCTGTATCCCGCACGAGGCAGGGTAGGCAGAGGGAACCCGGGAACCTAGTGTTAAGACACTCCGTTCCACTTCCGTTCCCCACTTCCACCGAATTTGAGGCATTGCGTGTTGAGTGGCGGAACTCAACGACGCGACGATAAAGAATATTTTTAATTCAATTGAATAAATTATAAACATTTTTTTCTTTTTATAGTTCAATTGTATATGTATTAAATCATACTAAATACTATACCTGTAATACTTATTGTTAGTTTATTGAAACTTTGAGGTAAGCTAGCAATTGTTTGGGTAAAATGACTGCACTGTGGGACTTTAAGTCAACACGACGATAGCTTCGTTATGGCCAACGCACTACCAATTAAAGTCAGTATCAAATAGCATTCAGAATTTTGATCTAAATCTTTGTTAGTAGATTCACAGTTTTCTGAAACTATTATTTTATTATTTAAAATATAAATATAATTATCGATAACGGAGTAGGTACTACAGAATAGGAGTACAAACAAATTTTCAATAACATTTAAAGAAAAGATGCTCAACAAATAATTTTTGAATAAAAGGTATAAAATAAAAATAACATTGCCTTATGATTATTGCACGAGATAACTGAAAATGTATTATATCAAAAATATTCTCAATTTTTGAGATCGAATAGCAAAAAAGTACAGGATGATTTTTTTATCATTCACTCGCTTAGTTTCACACTGTATTCCGCACATCTCAGGTCCACTCCGATCCGCTTCCGTTCCTCACTTTCCGCCGGTTTTGAGGCATTGCGTGTTGAGTAGTGGAACTCAACGCTGCGTTTAGCCTTGTTACCAGAGCGAAAACATGAAGACAATTAATATTTAAATTGAAAATAATAAATATTTCACTTCTTTAAGTAAGAATCGAACCCACAACCTGTCGGTTACAGTCAAATTCTTGTGCTGCTACGCTGCGATAGGCCTCAACGATGATTGATGATGATTTTTATAACATCACATTTTCTGTTTTTCTTTAAGACAAAGCGGTCATTACAACAATATTATACTAAAGAGACTATTCACGGAGATTTCCATTGTTTACAAGGGATGCCCAAGTCCTTAAGCATTAAGCTTCATTCTGCTAACTGAAGTTTAACCATGCGTTAACTTCTCCTCAACTGTTTATCTAAGTTTTGCAGTTGATATTTATTACAATACGAAATACAAGACAAACAAGCTTTGACTTCCCCGAGTTCTCAAAGAAAACTGTACAGTGTACATTATGCTTGATAAATATTATGCTTATAAATAGTAACAATATAAAAATATTGATGCTTATCTTGATTTACTGCGTAATCTGTTAGAGTCAGCTCCTTAGAATAAGAAAAAGTCAGCTCCTACGTTATTGTTTAAATAATAAATAAAGGGCTTTAAATAATAACGTACAATATACCACAATTTTCGATATAAAACTACTTTATATTATAAATGTTAGTGTGTCAATTTTTAAATTTTAATTGACTTTAAAAAAAGAGAAATTCTTACAATTAAACTAATATTTGTATTTTTTATGTGTTTTTTAAGACATTTTTATCGGATATAAATCGAATTTGGTTCTTTTGTCAAAAGTAATTGAAACATTCCTGCTGAAGATGACATCCTCAACAAGAGAAATATATGAGAACTATCGTAGATCATATTAGCGACCAGACCAGACTGTTTTAATTTTTAATTAAATATTTTAAAACAATAAATTAATGTAGGTCTGGAGTCGATCTAGTTCTGAATCGTTTAAGAATTTACAGAAGTTATCTTATGTTTGGACTTGATTAATTTGAATTGACAAGAATTTTACATCTGTATGGTTTGTTACTATTATTAGGGCTCTGATGAAAAAGACAAAGGATAATTAAGAGAACGTCTCGTCAGCCTACAATATCTACCTTGCCTCTAAACTTAATTCCTTTGTTAATTATTAGATTAGGAATTTATAACCGGAAGTGCTATAAGGGCCATTGGCCACATGTCTGATGCTGGAGACCCCAGACGGTGGCTACTGGCGACTTTGATAAGTCAATTTGAGATTGAATGTAAGTTGCGTAATGGCATCTTCTCCGTTTTCGCTTATTATTTTCCGCGTCAAGAAGCCGTAATTTGTATTTTCTTTGATATATCTAATAATATTATATGCTATTTGATATTTTAGCATTTACTTGTCCGACTTCAAAATTATACAATATTTATTTAGTCATTTCTTTTAAACTAAATCGAAATATTTATTACTTTGTACTAAGTACATTATTATTTTTTTAGTTACATGTTGTTTTGTAATTCTCTATTTTCTAACGAAAACAAGCTGCTGTGTACTGAGCATGCTTAATTCAAATGCTATACGGTACTATATCCTATCATGGCGCAAAGGCACAAACGTGTGACTGTAAACACGCCAGGTTGTAGGTTCGATCCCCAACCGAGGAAATGGAATATTTATTAATGTAAAAACGCTGCGTTGAGTTCTGTCACTCAAGGGGTTCTAACTTTCCTCTGCCTATTCTACCATGTACGAGACACAGCTTGAAGTTACAAAAAAGTTAAAAGTTGAATGATATTTGAACTATTAACTATGACATTTTGACTGTTTAGACATTCATATGGTATATATTAGAATTCACATCAAACTATACACAAGATTAATCATATTAAATATACATTGTACACGTACGTAGGTGTGCTTTACGTATATTGATATAACACAAATGAGAGAAGCTTGAAAGCTGAAACGTCCGCATCTCATTATATGCGTAGAATTTCAATGAACTACTAACATAACTGAATTAAAATATGTGGATTAACCTTGTATGTATTGTATGTTGATTTAGATAGAAATTGCGCAAATTGTTTCCTTTATAACATTGGCATTTTATTTACTTATTATTTCACTGCTCTTTAAAACTAAATAAAAATAGATTAATTTGATTTTGGGTTTTTTAAGTAAATAATATATATACGTAAACGTAACGTAATCAATAGAGCAAAGAAAAACTCCTAAACGTGTGTACAAAACAAATAAAAAAAGAAAAAATATATATAAAATTAAACCAAAACTGTTAAGAAAATGAATCGTGAATCGCAAATATATTTAAATAATTTACTGTACTCATTAACCAACTTGCAAAGCCTAGGAACAAAACAATATGGTCCAAACGCAGCTCTCCAGTATGGTAAGTTAACTTTATTACGCGGGAACCGCGTTGATACACATATATGGAACTGGTTGAGTAGCTGAGGACAATCAGTTCCATTAGTAAACACTTTAGATACAATAAATAGATGTAACCGCTTTCCAGTATTTAATGGAACAAAATGATTAGATGAGTTAAGTTATTTCTAGCTTCACGCTGTATTTATTACAGCAATTATAGCATTTATATCTATATATTCAGAGTAAACAGAGAGAATTTGGGAGCCTAGTCAACTTCAAATTCAAATATTTTTATCCAAAATAAGAAGTTACAAGCTTCGTTTATTAAACGTCAAATAATTTACCGCCGTTTCAATAAAGTTACTGCCTCAGACCTGAGAAGAACCGGCGCAAGGAACTCAGCGGGACATGTCTTTTTTTTAATAGTCTATGTAATGTTATTATAAGTGACAATGATACATTTGAAATATCCTGGAGCGAGCATTTCTTTCCCAAGGCATGTTATCATTTATCAAATCTTTAATTTGGTAAAAACTTTTAACACCTTTAACACAAAAACGTCTTTTCATAACTTTTTAAAATTGTAAGATAACAATTTCGGATGTTCTCTGAGAACCTATTGTAAAAGCGTACACCTTGTTCCGTAAAAGAATTACGGACTCGATGCCATCGAGTTACAGGTGCAAGTTTAAACCTATTTCTAGTATTAATATTATTATACATCACTGATCAGCTTATTAATATGTTTCTTGACATACATAACACTTTCAAAAATGTATTGAGATGCAATTAATTTAAGTTATTATTTCCCTTAATGAAAACCCCTTTCCCACCTCTGTTTTTTACTTTCTGTCGAATTCTGGAGGCATTGTCTTGAGTATAAAACTCAACGCCGCGCTTAACCTCATAAGTTAAGTTCGATAACTGACTAATATTGGCCTAATACCACTTTGCCAAGTTCTTTTGAAAATAATCTTTCATTAGCATGCATTCTATTCAGCACCCGTGAGAGTTTCCGTAATTATCTATTAAATCTCCCTTGCTAACTTTTTAAATCTAGTAATATATTTCATCTGAGCGTTGTCTTTCAATCAGTCATTAACGGAAAAATATCGTTTAAAGTATAAATAAATCTATAATCTTTAGATACATTGATCGTAATATTGAGTACCTTATATAATATTAGTCCGATAACTGTACGAATAATTTCTAATTAGTCGTCCGGGTATTTTTTTTGGTTAGGTTAGGTTAGGAACAGTTTTATATTATTGGGAGAGCTTTACACATTTCTTATTTTTTTTTTTGGTTAGGTTAGATTAGGAACAGTTTTTATTATTGGGAGAGCTTTATACATTTCTTATCTTATTTTTTTTTGGTTAGGTTAGATTAGGAACAGTTTTGTATTATTGGGAGAGCTTTATACATTTACTTATTTTTTATTGCCCCCATGATGATATTTTACCACCGTTACCTCTTAAGACGTTATAATTTTCAAAAAGAGTTCTAATTGTTGAAGATAATGTATCTTAAATGTAACTGGACTAATAATCCAGTTACTGTACAAATAACTATCAATTATTCGTACAGTAACCGGACTAATAATTAAAAATTATTCGTACGGTTATCGTATGAATAGATTCAGCCTAAAATATATGTAGGCGTAAAGAAGTACGAAGAAAATACGCCAAAAAGGTAAGTAATTGACATTATATATGTTTTAATAATTATTAAAATGATAAATTAAACATTTTAACCAAGAACATTTCCGAAAATTATAAGAAAAAAGACATCAATAAAAATAAGTTGTAAAACAATGAGAATTTAGGATCGAGTTAACATTTTAAGAAACATTTTATTGACGTTTTTTTTTTTCAGCTTCCCGAACATGGCAGTGTAGGCAGAGGGAACTTGGGAACTTAGTGATGAGGCACTCTTTTCTATTCTCCACTTAACATATTTTTTCTAGCATATAATTTATAATAAAATTAAAGAAACATAAAGGTACAAATGATACTTAGAAAGGGTAAGTGAGTAAAATGGAGTATTGTTAAAACGATGGTGCAGTTAATATTTCATCAGTCATTAACTTTGATAACTCAACCTTTCAAAGCGTTCGCGCAAAGTGCCTCATATTATAATTTTATATCGACAAGTACTTATTTCATTTATAATCAAAGGAATATTAAGCTTAAAATGTGTCAGAACAATTTTAACCTTTTACAGAACCATTATAATTGATTGACAAAGAGAATGTCGAGCTTTTGCTGTATTTTTTGATATTACAATGTGATATTGATTTTGGCGTTAAAATACGTCGTTTACGATTTCGAATATATGTAAAAAGGTAATCACATAATACTGTTATATGATATAATTTTAAAATTCAATTTATAATCAAAAGTATGATTGTTTATATTGACAACAATTTGTTTAATTAATTAGTAGTTTTAAAGATATTATAACTTTGATGGTGAGAGATAGTCTAGTAAAGTATTTGTACTCTCATACCCGTTCCGTGTTTTGCTTCATCAGATTCATTAACAGTTTGGTATAAAAATTTTCTATCTAAATTTATGCTACTACATTTTGCAATTAAATATACAACATGGACGCATCAATTATGGGTTCAATTTCAAATAAAAATCAAAAAGTATTTTCATTTCAAGCGAGTTAATTAGCTTAAGAAGGAAAATTGACATCGAGTTCACTGTCCCATGCCCTATGATAAGCTAGATAAAATACAATACAGAAGACGATAAAAGGCAGGTCGTGGCACAGGAATGCAAACTTGCGTCTATATACTTGACAGATTGTGGGCTCGATCCGCACCCGAGGAAATGAAATACTTATTTTTTTTCTTAGAACGAAAACGCGTTGCGTAGAAATCCGCAACTCAAGACGCAATGGCTCAAAATCGGTGGAAAATGGAAGTATATTAACGAGAACTACATTTATTAACACTTGGCTACCGAGCTCCCTCTGCTAACCCTGTCATATGCAGAAAACACAGTATGTAAAACGCCATACAAATATGTAGAGTGATATCCAAACTTTGCGAAATTCCATGCCCGTATGAAAATAGATTAGCAAGTTGCATTCAACCTTCTATTTAAATTGAAGTTGTAATATGAGGTACTTTTGACTAGTTTTTGGTAATTTATGTAAAGCTCTCCTGGAAACTGAATACAAATTCGGTAACCTTAATTGGGGTGTAGAATAGCTGGGAGCACAGTTTTTGGTTAATTTGTAGTTCCGGTAGAAATTAGGATAGTTTTACAATTATTTAATTATTTATATCTAACTAACTGACCCTACGAAGTACAGTACTAACTGTCTCATTAGTTGTGTTACCTAACACGCCTTTCCTTCGTATTAATGGTGATTCGATTGTATAAATATAAAACATTTAACGTTTTATTACAAATAAAATACTTTTAAAGAATATCGTATTCTATCCAGATTAATATAGATCATATCTTTTTTTTTAGCTTCACATTGTATCCCGCACATGGCAAGGTAGACAGACGGGGCTTAGGAAACTAGTGTTAAGTCACTCCGTACCGTTCCCCTCTTTACACCGAAATCGAGGCATTGCGTGTTGAATGGTGAAACCCAACGCCGCAACTTTCTTTGTTATTAGCACGAAGAAATGAAAAAAATAAATATTTCATTTGAATTGATTAAATAAGTATCTAATTTCCTTTAGTGGGGATCGAACCACAATCTATCGCTTTTGTAGTCATACCTTTGTGCCCCTGCGCCACGATAGACCTATATAGGTCTATCGTGGCGCAGTCCTATTTCCGTCTATTCGGCGAAAAGTGGGGAACGGAAGTGGAACGGAGTGTCTTAACACTAGGTTCCCAAGTTCCCGTTGTCTACCCTGCCGTGGGCGGGATACAGCGTGAAGCTGAATAGAGTAGATTAAAATTAAATAAACAATATTATCCACGCGATTTATTTATGTCGATAGGTAAAACTAATTCACAAACACAATTACAATAAATGCTTCAAGTAAACCACCGTTCTAGAACAGCGGATTTTCGGGCTACTCCTAGATTAGATCAATGTCTTTGGTGATCATGGATCCATATCTTATACTTAGACGTGCTTGTACTATCTCAAAGGGAAATTGTACCTGACATATGCTGCACTTACATTGATTACAACCTTTAGCGGAAATAGGTCCACGGTAGGTAGCATATATAAATGAATCTATCTATCTATATCATAGATACGATTTGTGCTAGTAAAATTTAACTAATTAAATTAAAAAATGGATATATTATTGTTTGGCGATTTCTAACTGCATTATGTGTTTTGAGAAGCGGAACTCAACGACGCTTTCCCTTCATTACCCTAAGGGTAAATCATAGTGATAACCATCGCGAAGTTGCACACCTGTATCACAACGGCCGCTTATGTTTATACATATATTAAATCAAAATGTTCTTACTGTTAATACTCTCTTAACTATAAACGAAAATCACGAACGGAGGTAATGGGAAAGTTTTATTAGAATATTTTTAAAGAATAAATACTCAAAATTTGGAAGGATATAAGTATAGTTTTACAAAATGATACTATAATATAACTTTAACATTTTTCTTTCTAATATTGTTGTTGACATCTCAATTTGTACGATAGAATGTATCGAGTTCAATTATCAATATATATTTAAAGTTAAAATGTTTTATCGAATTCATTTAGTATTCTAAATATCATTTAGTATTCTAATTATAAGTTAATAATTGTCCTTGGACAAAGTATTTATTTCTGTTGTATTTTTTAAATGTCAAATTAAAATAGCTTCAAATATATTTTATATTTTCAGTTGAATGCTGTATACGAATATAAAGTATAGGCAAGTAACATTATAAAATCTTTATAAATCATAACATTGTAATTATTTTTTCTAACAAAATTTTCTTTTTAGAATTCCTTATATTAAGAAAGGTTTCATACTTTCTATTGTTATTTTGGATAAAGATTACAGAAAGTTGCGAACTTTCTGGTCAATTATTATTTAATTAGCTATACATTAATCAATATTAGATTTTATCACTTTTAGGTACATTTTTATTTATTTGTACATAGTTTTATATTTAATCTTAATATATATTTACCGAGGTCTGTCGTGGCGCAGCGGCTCAAGCGTGTGACTGTAACTGATAGATTCTGGGTTCGATCCCCAGTCGAGGAAATGAAATATTTAATATTTTGAATTTGAATATTTAATATTTCATTTCTTCGCTCTGGTAATAAGGCAAACACGCCACTCAACACGCAATGCCTCAAATTCGGCGGCAAGTGGGAAACGGAAATGGAACGGAGTGTCTTAACAGTAGGTTCCCGGGTTCCCTCTGCCTACTCTGCCTCGTGCGGAATACAGCGTGAAGCTAAGAAAGAAAGAAATATATTTACGATTTTTAAGTGCACACACGTATAGGTGACATTAGAATAATGTTACATGAACGTGTATTTCTTTATCTTATTTCTTACAATTCGTTTTTAGTTAATTTTTATATAATATTTTAACTAACAATATTTACTTATACTTTGAATAATTTATTTCACAGAACAAAAACAGAACCCAAATATAACATCGTAGAGTTCATATGCTTTTTACTTTATAAAAATATACATAATATTTCTTTAAAATGAAACTATTAAATGCCAATAAAATAATATAAGGATATTTTACATATATTTTTTAGAAAAATAATATTATCATTTTACGTACATATAGTAATGAAAAAAGTTCTTTTAAATTTCCGAATTTTATCCTTAACACGGAAATGGCGATACCTCCTATCGCCATTTCCGCGTCAAGGTACTGTCTGAATAGTAATCACACTGTGGAGAAACGTTTTCCCTAGGAATTGGTTTTAACGCCTACCTCAACTGGAATATTTAACAATTCATTCACTAATTTGATCCCTTTACAATTTCCAAGTACTTGTTCAAGTAAAAATATTGCCAATCATAACATTTTATAGATAATCCTACTAATATTATAAATTTGAAAGTTTGTGAATATGTACATATGGATGTTTGTTACTCTTTCACTCAAATACTGCTGAACCGATTACGATGAAATTTGGTATGTAGGTAGCTGAAGGTCCAGAATAACACATAAGCATTGTATCCAGCATCCCCGCGGGATGGATTACTAAAAATTTTATCGCTTCTGAAAACTGAATACCAGATCTAGCGGAACGGCGGTGTCGAAGGTGGTAGCGGGAGCGGGAGCGGGGCGGGCGCTCGGGGCAAACCTTGATTGTAGTAGGCCTTGCATTGGGGCACTCCATGTTTTTCTCATTGGTAGCTCTATGTGGCTTGCTCACATGTTTCCAAAGCGAAAAATCTGCATGTTTATGCTGAAGGGAAAAAAAAGTTAAACATAGTTTACGTACTGTAAAAACATACGTAATAGCTACCAATAGGCCTATAATTAGAACTTTGCAATATTTAGTTACCATATTTCTTATGTTGATTATATTGGGTTGGGTAGGGTTTCCAAGCAGACGATCTCGCGGACGGCCGCTAGCAGTTATTAATTACTTATTTATTTTAAACATATGAGACCTGTCGTGGCGCAGGAGTACAAGCTGGCGACTGAAAACGCGACCCATAGATCAATCCTTACTAGATGAAATGAAATATTTTCGTTTCTTCGTTTTGATAACAAAGCATAGTGCGGCGTTTAGTTCTGCCATTCAATACGTTGAGTCAAATACGTCATCATACCTCATCTACGGAAAAACATATGCAAAACGTTGATCTATTTAAAAAATAATAATAATAATATATACCTATTGGTTGAAGCCCCTATAAAGTTTAATTACAATATTTCAAAAACATGTTTTAATAGTTTACATACGCTTAGTGCACTTGATACACCAGCTAATCTAATAACAGATTAGTTTTACAGTGGCTTGTGAAACTGCTATTTAAAGTTCAAACTGAAAGTCCTGAACAAAAAACTTTAACAAAAGATGGTTGCTTATTACAAAACATACATACATTCTAATTAGGAAGATTATTGTTCTTGCATATATTTAGAGCTTTTATACGAAATGAATTATATGAATTATACAGTTTACAGGTTTTTGTGAAAGAGAAATTTTATCTGGATACTTTAGTAGCTGAATATTATTTTATTTAATTTATTCTTTAAATTGAATTATATTTATGTTAGCTTATTTGGAAAAGGCGAGTTAGTTAGACCGCGATGATAGATATTTTTGCACAAAAACCACTTTTTATCCCTAATAGAATGAGTGAAACATGTGGTATAATTAAAAAATAATTACAAAGAAAATTTACATGTAAAATGTGAAGAAAATTTACATATAAAATGTAAAAAAAGCTTTCAAATAAGTTCGCTTCCTTTTATTTTTAGTTTTAAAACTCCTCTCACTCTACGAGCTTTAATATTGCTGGGATATGAAGAAAATTATTCGCTTGAAGAAAATCTTTTCAAATGTTGTTCTCTGAACTATTTGTAATGAATGAATCATATTTTTTCTCTTGTGAGTAATAATTGTTCAGAATTTTTGAATGTTCAATTAGTTTATAAAAATTATATGTAGTTTTTCTCTTAGCTATCAGTTCTGGCTTATAATCAAGCATATAGATGTATATTTTAGTTTACAATTTATACGAGCAGATACAGAAGTGATGTCACTTCATTAGCCCATCAAGTTAGTGAATACGGGAAATATATAAATACACTAAAAGTAAATTTGTCTATAACAGTTAATGAGTATTAATACATATCAAATTCGGCGGAATCTATAGAACGGAAAGGAGTGTCTCAACAATAGGTTCTCAAGTTCTCTCTGCCTATCCTGCTACGATACATTGTGAAGTTGAAAAAAAATCGTATGACATATGTGAAATATTCAATGCACAATCTTCTTAAATTAATACTTTGTTTTTACAAAGTATTAATTTGTATGTATTGTCTGTATATTATCTCTGTCTGTCTGTATATATAATGTAACATTACTCATATTAATTGAAAGTTCTATTAAAAGAGGGTAATTATGTATAATTTATACAAAACTCTTACGGTATCAAAAGTACTTATAGACCTCGCCCACGTGATAAATATATGATATTTACATATGATTATTATACAGCCCACCCTTGTTTAAAGTTACGAATGAAATTATAATATTGCTATCAAAACATAACTTATTTATACTCAATATGCTAGAAGCGTTACTGTATAAACTAATCTTAGTCATAGATAAGATTGAAACAGAGAGAGAAAAAGATAAAATAACAGATCATTAATTCGATTTATTTATGGGTTTCCTACCTCAAAGTTGTTTTTTTGTTCACTTTGTTATCCGTACGTCTGTACGTCTGTATCTCCACGGCCGCAAATAGAAATTAAAAAATAAGACCACGCATTTAAAATATTTTTATTTTTTTTATAGCTTCACGCTTCACGCTTCCCGCACGAGGCAGGGTAGGCAGAGGGAACCCGGGAACCTAGTGTTAAGACACTCCGTTCCACTTCCGTTCCCCACTTTTCGCCCAATTTGGGGCATTGCGTGTTGAGTGGCGGAATTCAACGCCGCGCTTTGTCTTATTACCAGAGCGAAGAAATGAAACATTAAATATTTAAATTGAAAATATTAAATATTTCATTTCCTCGACTGGGGATCGAATCCAGAACCTGTCGGTTACAGTCACATTCTTGTGCCGCTGCCTCACGCATTTAAAATAATCCGCTGATGTTTCAAAATTTTAAATTCTTATTACAAACAAATGAAAAGAATGTAAATTGATAACTTTATCATCAGTATTAGTAAAAAAACTATTATAAACTACTACTGCTTATACAGTAGCTTTTTCATATAATAAAATGAAATAATACAACCCTAATTGTATATTTGTCAACTTTTCCCCTCATACGTATAGAGTATTTTGAGTATTTTATATAAATTTATAATATATGTATAAAATAATCGTTAGATAAATCTCAAAAATCGTAAAGTGTCTACGATTACGTATGTATACTTAACATATTGTAAAATTGAATAAATTTCATTGAATATTCAAATTATACATTAAGATGAACCAGTTTACTTTTATAGTAAAAGTGTTACTTAAAATTTGTATTCGTTCGTTGTAAAGACAAGACAAATAATATTGCAATTGTAGATATAAGGCTCTTAGATATTTTATATCGATCCGAGACGTGATACTTGAGTTTGGGATCCGTATGTCGGAGAATAAGTGAGATTTAATTAATCTAATTCTTTATTTGTTTTAATTTAATCCTTAATCTGATAACAAAGAATGAGATATACATATATATCGCATATATATATATATATATATATATATATATATATATATATATATATATATATATATATATATATATATATATATATAAATATATATCGTTGTTTTATACGAGTATGAAGCCTACAAGATCATATAAAGTCTTGGTCGGCAGATTTACATATAAATTATAACGCGTATGCTTTAAATAACTTGAGCTATTTTATTATAAAGCATTTTATACTGTATGTCCTTTATGCATATTTAAGCAACATCAGGTTCAAAGCGTACTTCATCTTCAAGAGCATTTAAAGTATTCACGTCACATTCCTATAGCTTTTATTTATAATATTATATAGGGTATGACTTTAAAAGTATTATTATATTTAAAGACTTCTTACTTCAGCCCGATAAACCGAGATACAAAAAAAAATTAAATACAAATAAACATTACACGATTCAAGGTCGGATTTATAAAAAACTGTTTACATCCAGACATTTCCCAGGTACAAATTAGCATTAAGTATTTCTCTAGATAACTTTTATATTTTTTGAGGCCTGTCGTGGCGCGGTGGCACAATCATGTGACTGTAAACGCGACGATTGTGGACTCGATCCCTGCTCGAGGTAATGCTCACTCACTCTCAGCTTGAAACTTGAAATTTGAGAACCTAGTGTTGAGGCACTCAGTAAAATTTTATGACCTTTCCATTCATATTTACAAGTTGATATAATTAAGGTGCAGTATAAGTGCATTTGTTTTGAAGTCTAAATTAATCTAGATTCGTTCACAATAGAACAAAAGCGTTCGAAAAAATACCAGATGTAAGAGTCCCAAGTCAGGATAAGTAAATATTAGGATCCGCGCAATCAAAGTGGGTGAGCCGCCGGCAACTCAAACACCAATCTCAGGAGGTCTTATTCAATTAAGCCGCCTTGGGGTCGGAAGTCGCGACTGGCTACTTTCATCTTCTAATTATATATTTACAGATCTAATAATCAAGCCCCGAAATATATCTCGTGGCTTTCGTTGTGATGGGCTCATTTTATTTTTCTTAATGGCAGACGTTGAAAGATATAAAACATGTAAGAAGGTTTAAATAATGTTATAATAATTATTGTGTTTATAGAAAACGATAGAAAATACAATTTTATATGTGAAAATTACCAAAGTGTTAATAACGTTCGAGTAATTTAATATATTATAAGAGAATACTAGGAGCTAAATAAGTCACAAGTTAAGAAGAATTTTTAAAAATACCTCTCTTTAATTGGTTTTCTAAACCAAAATGTGAATGAATCCTAATAGAAAATAATTGTTAATCTTGATGTCTGTTTAAGCGAAAACAAAATTGTGAAATAATTTATATGTACGACGTTGAGTTCCGCCACTCAACACGCAATGCCTCGAATTCGACGGAAAGTGGGACGGAGTGTCTTAACACTAGGTTCCTGGGTTCCCTCTGCTTACCCTGCCTCGTACGGGATACAGCGTGAAGCTAAAAAAGAAAAAAAAAATAAAGTTGTGATAACAAACAAAAAAAAATAAAAAACGGTATCACATGGGACATATGAAAATAAGTTAATGTTTTAAAATATAAATAATTAATGTTTTAAAATAACCAGAAAAAAAATTACTGAACTTGATAGTAAAGCTTAAAATTACAATTTGAGTATCAACATAATTAAAAAATCAAAAAATTTCATATATATATTTTTAAGAAAGTATTGAAAATAACATTTTCAATTATTGTATATATACACTTCATAAATTAATTTAAAAACACTGCAAACATATTAATTTGTACGTTCTCAAATAAAAGCACTAAATAACTAATCGCATAGTTACATCATCATTTCATTAACAATCTACATTTAGAAAACAAAAAATCACAAGTACGACTATTGGATAAGATAAGGAACGTATGGCTTAGTGGTCAAGGAACGTGGACGGTTTCTAAGTGCCGCGGGTTCAAATTTCGCTACGTTCAAATTTTATACGTTTTCTTAACAAGTAAATTAATCTTTTTATTTCTATACGAATTAATAAATACAAACAAATACATTACTTCTTTGTATTTCATTTTTTTACTATAATTTAGTAAATATTGTAAGCGCAGTTGAATTATAGTGGCGTATGGTAGTAGTTTCAACAACCTAATATGAATGTTGCTCATGCTCATACTCAGAAATACAGTATAGCAGATGATTTACAACGTCACGAGGAACCAACTGAATACGTCCTGGATTAATTTTCACAGTTTTTTTTGTAAAACTAAGAAAAAAACTACAAAATAATGTTTTTTTTTCTATATTATAGATATTTCTAGCAGATAAAGTAGGAGAAGAGCGCTAGTGCTTAAATATTCCGTTCTCCACTTTTCGCCCATTACAAAGACATTAGATTTTGGACAGAAAATGAACACTATGTTTTGATTGGTTTCGAGGGGTGATGGAGAACTAATATGTGTATTTATTTCGTTTTTGATAGTAAACACGTTATGAATTTGATATCCACTCTGGTAAACAACATTTCCGTCCTCTGGTAACAGAACCACGGCGATCAACCACGGCGTTAAGTTCCGTCACTCAACAAGCAATGTCTTGAAATATGGGCATTGCATGGGCAAAGTAGTGTTTTAACACTAGGTTCTCGAGTTTCCTCTGCCTAAGGTCATGTGCAGGATACAGCGTGAAGCTGAAAAAATAAAAGTGTAGTATGATTATTCTTCAAAGCTTTTTAAAAGCTTTCTTTACTGCTACAATTACTTGAAACTCATTACAAATTTACCTTAGCACAAGTTTTGCTTAGAATCATTCTAAATATCTTCCTTAAACCATTTAATAATATTTAACGCTAAAATGACGATCAAAGCCCATATTAGAACTCCACTGAGCAAACTGAGAACATCTTTATCGAATTAAATGTTCATCTATTCTCAATCTGATCTACAGTTGTACTACAACTGTAAATTGTGTTCGCAAGTTATATTGTTTTCACACTGTGCAATTCTTTACTATGAAACGTACTTTATAATAAAAAAGTGACGTAATTGATAAATGTCTGAACGTATATGTGGTGGTTGTGCGTTCAATTTGCATTCTGGTTAATGGTTTTTCTTATAGATCGGCTTGTTGGTGTTCCCGGTATTAACATATTTGCAGATTAAATAAATAATCATATAGGAGATCAGTAGAATAACCATGTAATATTTTATATAAAATATTTTATATTTTGCTTAAAAATTTTGCTTGAATTTAAAAGGTAATAGTAAAAAAATACCTTCTTTTTCGTATTTTTTCATTAGAATCTAATATTGAAATCCTAGAAAATTCGAGGGAATTTGTTAGTAGCGAGCCTTGTTTTTCATATATTTTCGTATAAAAATCATATTTTTGCTTTTGATAAAATAGTATAATCAAAGAATAGTGTCAAGATACTCCATTTTCATAAGACACTTCCGTTCCCCACTGTACATTGAATTCTGAAGGTATCGGATCTTGAACGACGGAAATCAACGCCGCGTTTTGCCTCGTTGCTAGAGCGGAAAAATCAAAACATTAATAATTACATTTTCTCAAGTGGGGATCGAACCCACAAAATATCGTGCTTACAGTCGTACATTTGTTGCACTGTGCAACGACATACCTCTTTAATATTAAGTAGTTAAAATACTATTTTCAACAATTTACTATCATGAAAGCCAAAAAAAAATACATTATAAAACGGTAATAATTTGATAATATCCAATTTTATCTCATTTTTATGAAGGTGTTAATCTACACTTAGGAAAAGGAATACTTATATACAAAAGTTTCAAAATGTTAACCTTTTCTAAATAACGATTAATCTTTCTTTACTTTTAAATAAAAATTGTAAATTTCAAAGTTGTTCATATGCACATACTTCTATGATTCTTTAATTCAAGTCGGTTCGTTTTTTTTCGTTCTAGTATCAATAATTTAACAGAAACACCTTAAGCTTGTTCTTAAATCGTTACAGCTTTCATTTTGCAGTACTCAAAATATTTGTGTCCTATTGAATACTAACAAAAAGTATCTCTATATGTATGGATCTTATTAAAAAACACATTACACTCTATAAACACTATTTTTCAATCTATACTTATAATAAATCTTTAACCAATCACTATCTGGAAAATATATTAGAAAACATCTTTTAAATAACGTTTATTAATGTAATAGGATATAATTCAGAATTCAACTTATCAGATTTCAATGCAGCTCCCACTATTATATTTTGGCAACCAAATTCAAGTTCAAATTTAAATTCTAATATTTTTATTCAAAATAAGAAGTTACAAGCTTTGCGTTTTGTCAAACAATTTACCACCGGGTCACTAAAGTGCCTCAGACCTGAGAAGAACCGGTGCAAGAAACTCAGCGGAACATGTTTTTTTTTTAGTTGAGTTTACATAATATTATTATAAGTGACAACGAAACATTTAAAATATCCTGGAGCGAGCGTTTCATTATCAAGGTTATCAATTATGACATAGTTAAATTTGTAATAATATTCAAAACACAAACGTCGTTTCACAACTTTTTAAAATTGTGAGATAAAAAATTCTCGGACGTTTTCTGGGATTGTAAAAGCGTACACCCTGACCCACAAAAGAATTACGGACTCGATGCAGTCGAGTTACGGCGCACTAAGTTTAAGCCTATTTCTTGTATCCATATTATGTACATCACCTGTTCTAGTAAAATCTAGTAAATTTATTAATATTTTTCATTACATCCATAACATTTTCAAAAATGTATTGAGATGCAACGTTCAATATGTTATTTTTTTTTAACTCTTCTCTTAAAGAGAATAGCTCGCTTCTGCAAGACAAAGATTGACATAATACCGGCTGCATTGCCCCAAAGAAAAATGCCATAAGATATAATGATACGGAAGTAGCTAAAGTAAACAAGGCGAGCCGTTTCAGTCAGTGGTCAGTTAATAATCTCTTTTTTTTACTGCAAAATCTGCAGAGCTCAGTCTATTCGCCAATCTATCAATATAAGGTACTGTAATTTGAAGTCTATGGTGATACCGAGAAAATCAAACCTTCCCTCAACATTTAGTAATTGTTTCATTTAAACAAGTAACAAAATTAAAAGTAACGTGAATATAAAATGTTAACTCTTACTAATTTGGAAGAAAAATTTTATTCATTTAGCTTAATTATTAATTTAACTTTTCCATGCAAAGATGTAAATGTAAGAAAATAGTTGAAATTAATAAATATAAAAGTGTAATTGAAACGGGCGGAGCCGCAGGTGGGTCGCTACGTATAAATAATTGCGTATCTATAAATTGTATTTTTAAGGAAGTACATCATTCCGTTTTGAATATTCTCCACAGACGTGTTTTTACGGAAATTAAACGTCGATCTTTCATGTACTCCACAACGCTCATTATACGCACAAAGAGTATCAGAAAATTAATTACCAGCCGTAAGAGTGTAAAGTACGTAGATCATAAACCAATATTACGAACATAAATTTAATTGTAGTATATATTTTTAGTTTAACGGCCAATTTCTTAACACAATTGTAACCCAGCACGAACGATGACAATAAAAAATAACGGTCAAGTGCGAGTCGGTCTCGTCCACCGAGGGTTCCACAACAATTTTAACACTAGGTCAACGGAAAATACAATTTATTAAAGTCGACAGACTTAAGTTGATGTATTTTTTTACTCATTTGGTAGGAAATAATTTGTATTAAGTATAGTTTTTTTTTCTGAAATATAAATAGATATGTTCTAATTTTATAATAGTAGTTGAAAAATATTTGATAGCTTCTTCGTTTTTCTATTTTATAATAATTTCAACTTGATATCTCCCCGCGATTTCAAGATTATCTTATCTTCTATTTTTTTATCTTGACAAACGCATAGTCAGACACACACAGACAATAAAGTGATCAGAAAACTATAAAGTACTCGAGGACATGCGTATTTTTTAACTTAAGTTCTATTATATTATTAGTTTTTATATACGAAGGAATTATCTAAGCGTTAAATTGTTATCACGTACTTTTAAGATGACGAATATTTTTTTTAATATTTAAGTTATTTATCATCAATTTCTTGATTTACAATAAATATAAATACTTTTCCTCCTAAACTGGGAGCAGTGGTACGGACGAGCGACCAAAGTGCTTGCAATGTAATATAATAGGCTTTACCGCTTGAGCTCAAAACGTTATTTTATATTTTTAAAGCACTATAATCTATTCAAACACAGCCTCTCATTATGTACTACAATAGTAAAGTTATATTTGAAATTCTATATCTTCTTTGAACAAGCCTATCGAATCAGATATACGTAGTACCAATACTGATATCCAACCCTTGTTTGTTCACTTATGTCTATGTTACTGTCATTTTAAACAAGATTTGACTATCAGAATTGGTTTATTTATTTTTAATTGAAATAAAAAATACAAATTTAAATTTGTGATGATTTTTCTATGAAATATCTAAAAGTTTTCAATAGAAATGCAATAGAACGTATTCGGGTGGCTTATACGTAATCTCTGAAAAGATCCACTACACGAGACTGGGCTCTGCGCTCAGACCAGCTAAATTATACTATATTATTATACATCTCAAATTCAAGTTCTTAGAATTTATTACTTAATTATAAGACGACTTATAAAAGCATAATAAAAACTATAACTTATCAATGTCACGGTTATAAAAGGCCATCACAAAAGTCTGTTATTTTCATTTTATTTAACTCTCATATTTCACTATTATATTTTGCATAAAGCGAAGCAAAAAATTGTCATTTCATTGTGCCGCAGAAATCGGAAAATTGATGTTACAGTTAAATAATGCAAAACGAAGTGAATGCTGACCGGAGACGTTCAATTTTAAATAATAATGAATTTATTTTCCATTTAAAATTTATATTGCATGAACTGATTTTATTATGTGTATACATTTTATTGTCGTAATATAAAATTATCTTGATGTTATTTCAACAATTTTATTTAATTTTATCTCTACAATCTATAAAAACAAGGTAACTTAACTAACATTTTAGTTTTTCTTGGCTACATTAAATGGCTTTCTATATATAAGGACCGTATATGGCACAGTAGACTGGAATCTAGTGTTGACACTTTGTTCTCCGCTTACCGCCGAATTCAGGTCATTATGTTGAAGAAAGTGACGGAACTCAAAGCCATGCTTTGCCTTGTTACCAGAGCCAAGCAATGAAAATAAGAAATATATCTATTGAAATATTTCTTATATTAAGTATTCTTCTATATTAAATATTTCACCTTCTTCGAGTGGGGATTGAACCAACAATCTATCGTTTACAGTCACACCCTTGCACCCTTGCATTACGACAGACCTCACTTAAATATTTATGTCCGTAACAGAAAGTTCTGAACAAATGTATGTACAAATGTCCTAATTTGGTTAAATTTATATAAAATACATTCTTATATATATATATATATATATATATATATATATATATATATATATATATATATATATATATATATATATATATATATATATATATATATATATATATATATATATATATATATATATATATATATATATATGTAACAACAAAAATCCTGGAAAAGTAGGTTTTAAAATGACAGCCCGTAAGCACTCTCAAACGAGATTTAGACTACGTTTCAAATGCAAATCGGATTACTTTCGTATATCTTGTTACTTTATTTTTATTTTGAAAAGCACTTTTCCTATTCTGCCTATTCATTTCTGGAGAGGTAAATTGGACGGGTCAAGCAACATTATGTTATCCTTTTGGCTTAAGAATTATATATCAATGTATACATGTTAATATGTTCCTCAGTCTCTCCAAAGCAGCCTAGAAAGGTTACGATATCTATATTTTTCTACAATGCATTTCTAAAATATATACCTAAATATAAAATATATACAATATCTATTATACGATATCTTTTTTTTTCTTTTCTTACATTCAGCCTCAGTCTTTATACCGCACATATCGGGGTAGGCAAAGGGAACTTAGGAACCTAGCGTTAAGACACTCTATTCCATTTGCTACTTCGAGTAGCGGAAGTCAACGGCGCACTTTGCCTAGTTACCATAGTGAAGAAATAAAAACATTAATAATAAATATTTCATTTCCTTCTACAACCTGTCGCTCGCACTTACAGTCGCACGCTTGCGCCTCTGCGCCCTGACTAGCCTCAATATCTATATAAATATATGGAACGCTCCTCTTGCTATTTAAATTTCTGACAAGCAACAGATCAACTACTGCATGTGGAGCGTTGAAATATTTAATAATCTATATTATCTATAGTAAAATTGTAAGGTTGAAATATTTTCTTGCTTGATTGTTTTTTTTTGTTGATTATAGCAATCAACAAATCTACTATAAATCCGTTGATGTTATTTATATATTATTTTACCGAGCGAATATGAAACTGTACATATAATAGAGAGAATATAAAATAATATAGAAGAAGAAAATATATAGAATTAAATTTAATTGGAATTGAATATATTTTTCGTAGTACTTGGCAAGGTCTGCATTGTAATCTCTTCAAACATTAAGATAAAGTAAAATATTCAGTTAACACCTCATATATATACCACTTAAATATATGTAGCTGTACCGCATTATACTCTTACCCGCTATACCACTGAGTTTGCTTTGTAATGCAATATTTATATCAGAAGCTTGCAGGCAAAATAATGAAAATATTGTTTGTTAAAAGCTTCCGGTGAACGTGCTTAAGTAGCATTGCTCACTACGCTGAGGCTGCATTTTCAAATAATATGATGACATATATGTTTAGAGGGAAGCGTAAAAATGTAAACTTTTATTTAGAAAGCTTTAAGTAAAGTAAAAAATACAACAAAACATAATCCATATTAAAGACTGAAGAGATTCGAGTAACACACGATGAAAGTTGAAGAAATATTTTGACAACCAACAAGTTGTAATTATATTTCTGTTCTGTCTTTGTTTAATGACACATGTAAGGTACATTTTAAGTAAAAAGATAAATAAGTATAAAATTCCATAAAAGTGACACAAGCTAACGAGCATGTTAACGATGACGAGTGGAGTATAAATCTGAGAAATGAAATCCTTCTTAATGAATGATAGAAAGTTGTGGAAGGGATTGGGCTATGTCACCTTGATGTATCCCAGGCCGTTGCTAGTGGCGATTGAGTTGTATTAGTTGTTAGATATTTGATTATCCAATAATATTTCATCAATGCTATAGCTATATTTATATCTATACTTATAATAAATCTGTAACTGAAATCTGTCTGTACATGGAAGATATCTTAAAAGAAGCTCACAAAATATGTTTTCTTTGTGTATGAAGTTCCTTTCGTTTTCGATAAATGTGATACTTGGTGTAATTCATTAGATATTTATTGAAAAAGCTGTTGAGCTTTTGAAAAGCTTTCAAACTACGATATAGAACTGCCATTCAACACGTAAGTACTCCTATTGTACTTTTGCACAAAATACGTAAATAACAAAAAATATCCCGTTCAGTTGTGTTGATTATACAATTTAAATTATATAATAAAACCAATGATATTTTAATTTGAATAGTAACTCAGTCATTCATATTTTAAAGCTTTTATAATATCCGTTATTTACAATTTATTATATTTTAATAAGCTCGGAGCAATATATGTTGAGTTATTTTTTCAGTTCGTCATTAATGTTAAGTAAAGTTATTTACTTTTATTTGAAAACAATAAAAAATAAATAATTTTGTCTGAATTGTATTATATATATTACAATATTCTGTTTATCCATCAAAATATTCAATGTATTACTAAAAACGGTGACAAATACATCACATAATATAAGTTAGCCACTACTTGCTCACTCCTTCAGCTTCATGTTATATACCGCACATGGCAGGGTAGGCAGAAAGACCTTGGAAACCTAGTGATAAAGAGAACAGAGACCTACCTAATGAGAGAGAAGAAGAATGCTATACGCGAGATATTTATATTGAAGAGAGGTTCAGTTGAAGTGCTTGCCGGCTGTTCTCAGTTGTACTGCCTTTCGGAGACGACTGGTTTGGGCTGGCGTTACGTTCATTGACTACATATAATAAAAATGTCTATTTGAAGTATTTTTTTTAATATATTGTGCTATATTTATTAAGATATACAATGAAAATATACATTAAAACAATGCATATATAATGTTGATTCTAAACGTTTGGAGTATAACAATGTTCATATAAAAGTTTTAAATTAAGCTTATTGTATACATGTGGGAATTCGAACGTACCACCATCACGTCAGTGTAATTCTAAACCCTATGGTGGCATCGTTTCAATGCAAATACTTTATAAAGTATTAACAGTGTCCTATTAGATCTCTTCAAAGCCGTCAGCGACCTATTTAAATTCAATGAATAAATCTATATTACAAATGGCCAAGTCGACATTGACAGTCGTAAGTACTCTGAAATGCTAATATTGGGTACTTATTGTTAATACTGAAAGCGGACTCTAAACGCCAGTATTTACCTTATCACCTCAAATTTTCACTGGCTTGAAAGATTGTGAAAAAAATAAATAATGAAAAATATAAAAAATCTGTTTTATAATTCTAAGACAACATAAAAACAAAATATATTATGTTTAGAATAAAGCAAATTTTATTTTAAATTTAAATATTGTTGAAAAAAAAAGTTTTTTTTTATATTTTTCATTTGAACAAACATATAAGTCCCAGATATACTGTGAATATTAGTATAGGCAAGTGCTCTCGTTTCGCTCAGAATCCAAAAGTACTGTTTTAGTTATTTTAGCGTCAATTTTGTACAAGGTTATTCCACATTAAAATTTAAATAAATATTTTTTATTTTTAACATTGAATAAGTTTGTACAAATTCATGAAAACATATTTTTAGAAATATACGGAGAAATTAAGAAATAAATGTGTTGATACAAAATTTATGTTTAAAATGAAAATTTATATTAATATCGAAACAAAAATATCTATGTTGAATATTCATGATAATTTATAAACGAAATTAGATTCGTAGTTACTTTTGTATAATACTAATAAAGTTACGTCTACATAAAGCGTGGACAACATACACAGCCCGTCCAAGCAATAATCTTAATATTGCATAGACTGCAAGTACGCACGCACTGACACTAACTTGTCGCATGGAATACGGAATGCCTCATCGTTAACTTAAGTTTGCCTGCAAAACAAAAAGCAGGAGGTGACGTGTTAATAATTAAATTAGTTAAATAAATTATAAAATACACCAATTGCTATCCCTGTCAATTACTTTTGTACCTAAGTATTACATGAGCTAAGTTTAGATGAGCTAAGTTTTCGAGAAATTTGCGGACAAACAAACAAAGTTACAAAATTGACAGTACTTACTTAGCAGCCCTAATAGACCAACATACTAAAATATTCAGTTTTAACATGAACATGTTAAAATGTCATCCTGTCGTGGCGCAGGTCCATATATGTCTAATTAGAAAGTGTAAAATTGTGGGTTCAATCCCCGCTTAAAGAAATGAAATATTTAATATTTTCGGATTAAACAAGTAATATTTTAATTTTCTTCGGTCTGGTACCTTCAAACAAGGCACTTCCGCCTTTCAACACGCAATACCTGAAATTCGGCGGAAAGTGAGAAACGGAACGTAGTGCCTTAACACTAGGTTACAAGTACTCTTTGCCTACCCTTCCATGTGCGGGATGAAGCGTGAAGCTGAGTGATGGAGAGAGATGGAGATGACATGCCAAAAAACAAGTTACTGTACCATTCACATCATCTGGACACGTGGTACTCTACTATTGTGCGGTTTCGTAGGAATTTCCTTCCACGCGCCGAACATCTCTGGAACGGTAGTATTTCCATTCCGATACGACATGGGTACCTTCAAATGCGCGTTTACCTCCACCTCAAAGACCGGCAACACACCTGTAGTACCCCTGGTGTTACACCTGGGGCCGTGGGTGACGGTGATCACTCACCATCAGGTGAACTGTTTGCTTTGTCTTTTCCATAAAAAAAAAAGATTGAATAAATTAAAATCTACCAAAATTATAATTATTCATTTTCATGTTGCCATTGCAGTAAAAAGTGTTTGCGACCTCAGTTAGTACATGCGGATTATATCATTTTAAATTTAATATTTAACTGCGCTTTAAAGTGGCAACTGGGCGTTATCTGGTAAGCCTTACAACGCACAAACATTTCCATACTCACATTTAATATTGTATGAAAGCTTACAGCGAAACGAAATTTTCTAATAAAAAAATGCAAGTAGGATTACTCCTACTAACATCTTACGATGCTACCCGTTTCTAAAGATATTTAAATTAACAATATTTATTAAGTGTTACAAAATTTATAAGATATGAACGTGCCACACAACATAATTTTTTTATAAGGTATTTGGTTCCATTACCCACATTCCATCTATTTTGAAGCATTGCGTGTTGAATGGCACAACGCTGTGCTTTGCCTTGTCTCCAAAGTCAAGAAATGAAAATAATGTAATATGACTAATAATGTAATAACTTATTTACTTACTTACTTAGCTTCACGCTGTATCCCGCACGAAGCAGGGTAGGCAGAGGGAACCCGGGAACCTAGTGTCAAGACACTCCGTTCCACTTCCGTTGTCCACTTTCCGCCGAATGTAATGTAATATGAATAAATATTTTATAATTTAATACTTCGAGAGGAACCGGACCCACAAACTGTCGTGTTTACAGCCGCACGCTAGTGTCCTACGCTATGACAGTCCTTAAAAAAATGGCTTTATTAATAATATTCATTTATTTAACCTCATTTGTCGTAGGCATTTATGAAGAAGAAAAAATTCTGATAAAAACTTATTTCATCCATTTGTTACTTTCCAAATTAGATAATTGTAAACATGGACACGAAAATTGTAAACATAAATATACATTTATTTAACCTCATTTGTCGTAGGCATTTATGAAGAAGAAAAAATTCTGATAAAAACTTATTTCATCCATTTGTTACTTTCCAAATTAGATAATTGTAAACATGGACACGAAAATTGTAAACACAAATATTTCAGATAGCAAAATTTAAACTTAAGATCATCAGAACAAACAGCAATTTACATCATACAAATAACATGGAACACTGATTTAATATATAAAGAAAGAATTATTTCTTTTCATTATGATTACATTTAAAATTTTTATAGTAGATTAATCTTTGCCCGTATTTTTGATTGCGTGAACTTGGTATAACCTCGATTTTTTCGTTTCCGTAGAAGTTTCGAGAAGATTATTCTTATTGCTCTTTACATTCCCCACACCATATAAATGCGAAAATTTTATTTTTTAATTTTTATAATTTAGTCTGTACTTCGTCTGTCAGTTACTGAGTAACAAAAAAGTTCCATGGTAGGTACAGAGATGCAGTACGGATTTTCTTATCTATAATTATAACCTTACAACGTCATAAGTCAGCAATGTACAAATGTCGCTTAAAAAACGACAAATGATATTATTATTTCAAATATGATGTTGCGGATGATTGTTCAAATATTCTTTCTGCTTTTAATCTTAAATATATTATATTCTGCACTATCAGTGAGATTTTGCTTTAGAATGTTGAATCTTTTGAAAAATCGCGTAAATGTCAGCAGATACTAACGACGAGAAAGGTAAGAATGTAAGTTTTGAACTTTCTACAAAATATCACAGCACAGCATTAACACTTCGTAAAGAACTATACTTAAAACTGGTTTAGTATGAATATGAAATGTTATAATTGCTTGAGACTTGAAAAAAAATACAGAAAAGACAGAAAAAAAATCTGACTGTGAGATGAATGGTTTCATTTGTAGTTCTTTCTATTATTAGACTAGCTTGTATCTACGGCTTCGCCCGCGTAGTCAAATAGAAATGAGTATTAGTTATGATTTTAGTACGACACATTGTAAGTACCCGATATGACTTTGACCGTTATTGTAAGTTACGTCCAAACGTGATGTAATATAGTCTACTGCTTACCCTGATAATTAAACTATTCGACCCATCGATAAATTCGAATCAATAGTTTTTAAGATTAGCGCGTTCATAAATACCTTTAGGGCTTATAATATTTATATAGATATCGATTTTTTATATAGATATCGATTTATATAGATATTTATATAGATATAAAAATACTTTTAGGGCTATATATTTATATAGATATCGATTTTTTATATAGATATCGATTTATATAGATATTTATATAGATGTAAAAATACTTTTAGGGCTTATAATATTTTTATAGATATCGATTTATATAGATATTTATATAGATATCAAAAATATTTACACAGATATCTATTTTTTATATAGATATTGGTTTATATAGATATCAAAAATAATTTTAGGGCTTATAATATTTATATAGTTGTCGATGCATATTTTATGGAAAAGATGGCAAACGAGCGTACGGGTCACCTGATGGTAAGTGATCACAGTCGCCCACGGCCCCGTGTAACTCTACAGGAGCGTTGCCGGCCGCCAACGTGGATGGGCACCGGGGCCCGTCATTACTTAATGCGAAACGCAGTGGCCAAAGCCACTGCTTAACACCAATTTTAAGTCGGTCGAGTCTGCCCATGCGTGTTGCCATTGCTGACAAAGTGATTCTCCCACACATACTTTAGTCGCGTCTTACGACACCATCAGTATCAGGGTGATCCTATTCTAAGCCGGAATCACATGGTGTCCCGCACAAGGCAGGGCAGCAGGGGGAGACAGAGGGAACTTGGTAACCTAGTGTAAAGTTACTCCGTTCCGTTACCCACTTTCTGCCGAATCATACTGTTATGTTATTTTATCATTAATAAAAGTAAATACAATGAGTACTACACTGTTTCCATTAATATTTTGTTATCAGATTTTAGAAATAAACAATAAGATACCCAATGATGGTAAAAAAAAAATAGAAAAGTCCACTGAAATAGAAATAAAGGCACGGTAATTATTATAACTTTTAAACATTATAAAAGCAAAATAAAAACGGATTTCCCTTTGCAGGCGGAAGCAGAAGGTGGCCCCGTATCTTCGTCTCCCGCACTCCCGCTCTGCCCCTCTGGAAAACCGGATGTTGACGCACAACCATTGCTGAGCGAAGGTAAGTACTAACTATTCGAAGAAATATTTTTTTATTGAATTAGCGAACTGTAAGAAGTTACTTTATATCTATTTAAGAGTTCTGTAAATACTATAGTTTATTTTTAATCTTCTATCTTCTGTATATTTTTATTCGATGTATATATTTTTCGGTTTCACACTGTATCCCAGACAAGGCAGTGTAGGCAAAGGTTACTAAGGAACCTAGTGTTAAGACACTCTGTTCTATTTCATTGTTCCACTTTCCGCCGAATTTGAGGCCTTGCACGTTGAGTGGCGAAACTCAACGCCGCCGCGCTTTGCTTTGTTTAACGTAAAATTAAAAACATTTTTTTTTTGTTTGAAAATATTAAGTATTTCATTTTCTCGAGTAGAATTCGAACCACACAACCTTCGGCGTTGTGGTGACAAATGTGCCCCAGCTCTATGACAAGTCTCGATGTACGTCACTAAAAGTGAAACGCACTAATTCTAGGGCCAAACTAGATTCAATTTGAATAGTCTTTCAAGAAAATTGTACTGACCTATTTTGCTACCGTTCATAGGGCGGTCTTACCTATTTTATCCAGCTTTCTTAACCGGCAGCGATGTGAATGGTATTAAAAAGTATGTATATATTTAAATATTTTATTCTTATTGCCTTATTATTTTGTAATAAAATATCACGGAAACATTCAAACAGTTCGTTTGTTTCAAAAAGTTTTTTATTACAGGACACACAGTGTACCATATAACACAACGTTATTTAGTTTCAAATATTTTTTCGATTAAAGTGCTTCTAAATCACAGCTATCAAAATACCAAAGCTCCACATAGCAATGGTAACAATATTTCACTCGGGCCATGAATATTTCAGTAACTTTCCAACCATACAAAAATACAATATTCACTGCACAAAAGTAACTTTTTCGGAACAAGCCTCCAAACAATTGCAAGCGAAATTTGGTTTTTAAAATTGATAGTCCGAGCAGGAAATTGTAGTGTGACGGAGTTATAAAGACTAACGAAACAAAACTTGCCCGACCTGACTATGTCGAGTAACTTCGATAGCCGCTCCAAAGGTTATTACTGCCGCAAACTTTTGCAAGGTATATAACCAGTGAGGTATTTCTATATTTATATTAAGTCAACTCGCACTTTCTATTTTACTTATCTTAAAGATTGGAAGAAAAAAACAAAATTTTAGCTACTATAATAAGTGAGCCGTTTCTTTAAATGTTGTTATTAGATTACTACAGAGTAATATATTATAACTTGCAAAATTACGCTTTTGTCGCGCAACAAAATTGTCAAATTGACCAATTGACAGTTGTTCTTTCTCAGTTTTTATCTAAATTCGAAAGATTATATAATGAATGGTGGATCTCAACGCTGGGTTTTTCTTCGATATCGTTTGTATTAGGTACTCAGCGGCGTTAACTTCCGGCCTAAAATGGGTATGTTTTATATATTTCCGAGTCATTATGAGATTTTCAAGTTTCCTCTGTGTACCCTGTTATCTTTGAGATACAGCATGAAGCTGAAAAAAATTATAATAATAGATAATCGATAACAACATATGTATGTCAATATACGTGACAACCCTAAAAGCAATACCTTTTAAAGGAAGGAAATACATAAATCTTTTTGTTATTCCATGAGTCAGTGATTTTAACCAAAGCTGTCAATATTAGTGTCACGGGTAAATGCTGGTACTGAGCCTGTCTGCTCGTAATGCGTTTCCGGAATCTTTTTATTACATCGGTGACAAAAGATTTTTGCAATACAGTAAATATTATATTCATATACTAGCCGACCAGCGTGACTTCGTCCGCCTGAACTATGAAATATTTATACATGAATATTCACTATGAAAATATTGATTTTATATTATTTTATTTAATTAGGTAATATTGATGAAGTATTTTTATTATTTTTTGTTTTGGCATCATGCAAGTAAACATTGTTATTTTGAAATCATAGACAGACAGTCTAATTGTATTTTTGACTTACTCATGAGCTTTTAGTAAACTAAAATTTTTTTTTCGATTCGTTGTTTTTAAATTAGTACGCAAAATTTTAATTCATTGTCGCCTTTCACTTTACAAGATCAGTACACGTCTGCGTTTGGAATATTCTATTCGCTTGAGTGACATATGAAGCCAAGTGTATTACTTGTGTACCATAATAAAATTCTTTACGACGGTTACGTTAAAATGATGAAAACACATTTACATATACAATTATTAAGAAATTCTAATGCTTGCTTTAAATATTTATATATAGCAATGGAGACTGAAGGCGACAACATTTATTTCTCTAAGAAAGAGCATCAAGCGAACCAAAAGCACAGTACTCTTACATCAATGAGAAATAAATATACATTTGAATTGCTAATTGGAAAGAAATCCGAGAACGGCATTTTGTCACAAAAAGTTCACTTAGGTAAATCTACGCCCTTGGCCGTATATTTTATCAAAAGAAACAGTTTAATATTGCTCTTTGATCTTAATGTTATGTAACTATTAATGAAATACGTAATTTATCGATACTCCCTAACCTATTTGATTTTTCTTCCAAGACGGTAGTGACCTTATGTTTTATAAATACTAAAGTGTTTGACAAAATCTATATTAATAAGGAATGGCGGAACTGAATCCCGCACTTTTATATATACTTTAAGTTCTGTACTGAAACTTGAATATCGTCATCGAGCAAGTAATACCTTTAAATTGAAATAAAATATAATAATGGACGACAAGCGTGAAGCATAAAATATTGTATTATGTATTTTTTATTGTCTAAGTGTAATATAAACCAAAATCATTTCAGAACTTTGTTGATTTGCCATTTTATTTGTGTATTTGTGCACAGTCATCTTAGAAACGGCTTATTCGATTTTACTATGTTCAAAATTGTTCAAAACTATGTTCTAAATTGTATTTTGTCAAACTTATGTAAACATTTATAAACATTTACTGGTTATGTCCAAAGCTTTGATATGACTAGAAAAAATATAATGTAATTAATATATATATATATATATATATATATATATATATATATATATATATATATATATATATATATATATATATATATATAAGTATATAAATATATATATATATATATATATATATATATATATATATATATATATATATATATATATATATATATATATATATATATATATATATATATATATATATATATATATATATATATATATATATATATATATTAATTTAGATTATTTACATCAGGATGTAACAGAATTATTTAACAGATAATATAACAGAATTATTTACTTTAAGCTACAAGAGAGAAGCCGCAGGAAAATCTTTGTGATATTATAACATAAAAAGATTGCCTAAACACCAATTAAACACATGTAGATATTCTATTTCTGAAAATATTAGTATCCTGTATTATAAATTACCATAATGAAAAAGATCAGAACAATAGATACTTGAGATGTAATAACAAACACAACAAAGCAATTTTTATTCTAATGTAGGTATGTGATAAAGATGAAATATAGGAGAGAAATTTTTATTTATTTCTTCTGGTCTTGAAATTTATATTATAATTTATTTTCTTATTGTAAATATAATCAATTCTCAATTCTTATGGTTTTAAATTATTCTGTATATTATAATATTGTGGTGTTTAGTGCCGCCACTCAAAACACAATGCCTCAAATTCTGTAAAAAGTCGGGAACGGAAGTGTTTTAATGGGAACAGAGTGTCTTAACACTAGGTTCCTAAGTTCTCTCTGCCTACCCTGCCATGTGCGGAGCACAACGTGACGGGTGAGTGAGTGTCCACTCGATCTATAAATGAACCAAGTGTTCATTAAATGCATCTAATTAATAAAAGAAATATTTTTTCTTAAAACCACATAAAATAATAAAGTGAAGTGTATTTGTACTTATATTAATTTGCTTAAGCAAAGCAAACTTTAAACGAGAAGGCAATGTTCAATACTTAATTAATTAACCGCAGTTGCTTTATAAGTTCTCCTTGAAATTTCTATATTTCTGTTGCGTTATTAGAATAATCATTGGGAGTATCTCTTCAGTCGCTATTAAACAAAGGTAATGGAATAATAATGTATTTTTTGTTATTTAAACAACAAACCGACATATTATTTTAATGGAACAAGCATTGATAAAAGCGATACATATTTTACCAGTCAGTACTAACTATAGTAGAAGATTACTTATTTCAGTCGCAACTGTTTTAGAGTAATTCCTATACAAAAATAGACAGGTTTTTGTGAAGACTTAATGAATTCTTTTAATAAATTTCATTGTTTGCCTCAATTTAGATAGACGAAGTGTTTTCCGTTGAAGTTATTGTAAGCTATCGTTTCTTTCCTTCTTCGTCAGCCATCACAGCCTTTCTGTAGGTACATAATGTGCGGAAATCTTGGCACAATTTTATTTGCAGCTTGCTTGCTTGCTATACAAACTTAGCTCTTATTATAGTATAGGTACTTACCTCTCCCACGCCTTTCTTACAAGTCAATTGAAAGCCTTTTCTAAATGTAAAATAGTATGAAGAAAAAACTTGACTGCTAGAATTTCTCTGTGATCATGCGATGAAATTGACTTAAACTACGCATATGCTTTTGTTTTAAAAAGATTATTTGAGCCGCAAAAAAGGTACTGTGTCGCATTGCTAATACACCAACCAGCTTTTGCAAATGCCTCTGTAGAGCTGTGCAATAAACGTATCGAAGTTCTGTATGTGTGTGTAGGTACTTTAAAAGCCTTTAGAAGGAACGTATTCTATGATAATAGGAAGGTCTTCTAAAATAATAAATAATCGACATTTATTTTCAATATAACGATTAACTATAATAATTAGGCACTAACTACTGACAATGATGTTTTAATAAAGCAAATTTAAATTATATTTAATTCTTTCATACAAAACAAGTTCCATAAAAGCTCTACCTCGATTTCAGATTCATTTATTCATTCCAATATTCCATTACAGCATATTAGAATGGGTGCGAGAGCTAGCATTGCTCACAATTTCCGATAGATGATGTTATTTAAATTAACTACTAGATATTTGACTGTGGTTTATTCATTTTCTTTAATTTGTTCTCGGCATTATATTACTTTTTAATAAATTATTTTGTGAATGTAGTTATGTATGAAACTTTGTAGTAAGTAACGAGTATTTACAAATATAATTTTTAATGATATTGTGTACTATGTTAAAAATATTGTGTACAAAGCTCCAATTCAAGCCATGTAGGTGTTTACCATGACTAGGTTAAATAAAAGGTTCCCGTATTCCACTAGCAATGCCTCCGAAATTTGATAGAAATGGGGAAACGGAGTGTCTCGGCATTATGTTTCTACTGTGTACCGCGCTGTTTGCTGGTGAAGTTGAAAAATAAACATAAAAACAAACATAAATGTAGATACGGCAACGTTTTCTATTTCGCGATGTTATTAAATGTTTAACATGCGTATAATATAGTGACATTAATTTTATGCTTTCTGATTACAACTTGTAAGATACTAATTCTCATGTACCGCGTGTCACTGAGCTAATTAATATTTTCACGTCTTCAAACTGATGTGATTGTCACGCTTCATGTAAAATAACTTAGAAATGCTAATAATAACGCTTGTTACTCTGATATTTAACTGAAATAAATCAAACGCGTATGTAAATAATTAAAACGTTTCCATGAACAACAGAAGTAGTTGTTCTCGTATACGTTTATATATAGTAATTTATTTTTAGCATATTGTTTCTGGTTTTAATTGTTTCATAACCAAAGGGTCAACGGGTAAACGGACACACCCTATTTTTGAGAGTTCGCTATTCGTACGTCGGTCTATTATATAGTTGAAATTTTCACAGATAAAATATTTCTATTGTCGCTTAGTGAATAAATATTAAAAATAAATACATACATATTAATAGGAGCATCCTATACAACATACATGATTTAATTATAATTTTTATATCATTTTTATAGATAATGAAAGATTCAATGATTGAAGATTTCATATAGTTTGGCTATTAAATAACAATAAGTTTAAGTATGTGTTTGCATCGCTAGTACCTATATCATAAGTAATATCATTAATAATGAATAAAGAAAAAAACTAAAACAAATATATAAATATTGAAAATTAATTCAACATTTTTAAAAGGCTCGAAATTGTGTTCCTTGAATACTATCTAACCGCTATAACTAATTAAGCGGTACGCTCTCATCGTGAAATTTGGATAACATCATAACTTTGTAGGATAGTTTAAAATGTGATCATTTGTTACTGTACTTATGATTATTTCTAATTTCTAAATATTTAATAAAAACAATACTTACAGTAACGGAGAACGGAGTTACCTTATATTATTTCTAAAGCAAGAAAATATTTATATTCCCTTTTCATTCCATTTATAATAGTAAATACACATATAATATTTCAAAATATATTTAAAGAAAGTAATTAATTAAGTCAGGTTAGTGGTCAGAGCGCATGGACGAAATTCAAGAGGCCGATTCATACAGCTACGTTAAAAATATTATACGTTTTCTATGTATTAATATTAAGGTTAGTTCATTAAAAACTTTTAATTTACTTGCGATGTATAGTTCTCGACTCAGCCTCACGCTGTATCCCGCACATGGCAGGGTAAGCAGAGGTAACTTGGGAACCTAGTGTTAAGACACTCCGTTCCACTTCCGTTCCTCACTTTTCGCCAAATTTGAGGCATTGCGTGTTGAGTGGCGGAACTTAACGCCGGGTTTTGGCCTTGTACTAGAGCGAAGAAATGAAAACATTAAATATTTTATTTCCTCTAGTGGGGATCGAAACCACAACGAACGATGGGCCTCGGCCACGGAGAAATCTGGCAACTCTATTTAAGACGGTGATGATGGTTATTTTCTATGAACGTATGGTGACATTCTAAATCCAACATGGCGGAACACCTAAGATGGCGGACTACTTATATCTAATGCACTCCTGATATGGGTATGAAATGACAGTATTTTCGTATCGTATTTTCTTATAAGACTAAATGCAGGGATCAAAAAGATATCGTATTATTTTTTTTTGCTTTCTAACAATTTAAGTATAAGATAAATGGTCTTACTAAGGATACTATTGCAAATTTTGTCCGCAATTTTTTATATATGTTCACAGTAAAAGTAGTACCTAAGTGTTACTTACTTACTTAGCTTCACGCTGTATCATGTAGGCAGAGAGAACGAAGCGCCAAACGCTACTTTTCCAGCATACCTCTTTCGCCTCGTCCACTGTCATCAGCTTCTTCATACTTGCCCTCAGAGGGGTCCTCATGCTTTTTACGTGACCTTCCTTCAGTATTGTCGATTCCGTTATTTCGAAGGTCAACTGAGGTCTCCTCCTCCCTCTCTTACTATTCATTTTTCCTTCATAAATCTTTTTTGCCATTCTTTCTTCACTCATTCGCTAGACGTGCCTATACCACCTAAGTGTTTATTGGTAAATATAACAACAAAGCATTGTATAATAAAAAGTAGGTAATTATTTAAACATTTTAAACTTTTTTAAACAATAAATTATTTATTTATCAAAAAAAGTTTAAAAAATAATTTATTTCATAGCACAACTTTTTATTTTAATTTTACTTCTAGTTTGATGCGATAAAATGGCGTAGCATTATGACATTGACTTGGAATGCCTGAGCTCTAACCAACATACAATGCTTTCTATAAAGTGAATAGAACTTTATGCGAGTTAATTAAGACTTTGTCTTACTTTAATTTCCTTTTCTAGATATGTTTATTATAATAAAGACAAAGCTTTGCATTTCTTATATGGGAATATAGAAAGTAATAAAATTTGTAATGCATTACTTAATACTAATATTTTAATTAATTTTAAAGAGTTAAACCACACGAAAGAAACTTACTTATTTAGAAAACGTATGAAAAAATTGAAATCAGCGGAACTTGAACTGGCGCCATTTGGACGAATTTTAAATTTTTCGTGCAAAATGTTTTAAAAGAAACATATATACTAAATTAGGATAAACAAAGTACTCGTAAAGGTATCCATAATAGGATACTATAGTTGTATATTCAATATCTTTCTCTTCGTGTTCACTAGTACTTGATCGGTTGAACAAATTTCAAAGGGAATTTTGTCCAGCCAATAGTGTAATGATTTGAATAAAATGCATAGCTAAGGTTCATATTATAAGCTTTGGCAATACGAGACTTACCGTTGGGTTTCCACTCAGTATAATCGCTTCTAATCAAAAAAAAATACAATTTAATTATTTATATTACTTGCGGAGTTGTAAAAGCTTTTTGAAATTGTAATTATGTTTTTTTTTTTTATTTTTATAAAATCATTCTAAATATTAAAATATGAGTTATGTTGTGCCATCGATATAGCTTCTGTTTTTTTGGATTCTGTTGTGTTTTTTAATGGAAACGACATAGCAAACTAGCTTATTTGGCACCAGATGGTATGTGATCCACCGCCCGCGTGTCTATGTAATACTAGATGTGCTTCAGGAGCGTTGCCGCAATTTAAAGTAGAGGTAGATGTGCATTTGTATCCCTATGTCGTAACTGCCACAGGTAGGTTATTCCACAGATATGTGGTGAGTGGAATAGAGTTCCTACGGAACTGCACAGTAGTATACAGCCACGTAGCCAAAAAAGGTTGTGTAGGTGGTATTTAAGCTTATGACGTACTGAGCAGTTTAAACATTTGGCAACAACTATAGGGTCGAACAGTTCTCCAGGACACTCCCCATGATAAATGCCGTTAAGAATGCATAGCGAGGAGACATCTCTACGCAAAGCCAAATTATCAAGTCTTTCTCAGATTATTTGATCCCCAACGATTCGAGCGGCTGTACGTTATATGCGATCAAATCTCATGCGTATGCTTAGGTACACGAAAAGGTCAGTGATTTTCTATATGAATGACGTGCTATTTACTCGAAGGGCTGACAGCCCATACGTGTTGCCATTGCTGACAACATGACTCTCCCACATGTATTTTAATCATGTCTTGCGATACCACCATTACCAAGGTGATCTTATTCTTGGCCGGAATTACACAATAAATATATAAATGTAATGTAATTAAGTACTAAAAAAAGTCGATCCAATTGCGAATTACACTCGAATATCGAGGGTCCTGTACCGATTCCAGGGTTGAAGACGAACGGAAAGTACAACTTACATTGATTGTAAGTTCTCACTTCGTGTGAAATTCAACTATTACAAGTGTAGGTCTACGGGAAATACCCCCATAGATATGAATTACTTGGTGAAATTCATACAAAATGTAACAAAGATGATGCCTAAAAGCTCGTAATTTTTGATTATGTTGACTTAAAAGCTTGTTTTTCGGTGCTCTATGAGACCGTTAAATTTAATTTAATTTTAAGTAGCTTGTGTTAGCCACTGCACATTATATTTAAAGATTTGTATTATTATTTATACTTTACACTATATCGTGTTTATAATGTTATATAGAGGCTCTCATATAACATTTGAGATATTGCTTGTTGAGTGTCAGAGCTCAACGCCGTCTTTTCATTTTAAATGTTATCAAAATATGTTCATAAAGCTGAGTAACTTTTAGCTAATGCACTATTTATAGTAATTAAGCTGGTAGTCCAGTAGTTTCTAGTCTTATTTTCTAATCAATTGAAACAAAAACAAAGTTGGTATCTGATACGGCGCAGCCTTTTATTTACGCAGGTTAAAAAGAATTCTAAATAAAGAATCAAAAATGAGAAAGTTAGCGAAAAGATTTATAAAATGTTATAAATATAATCATACAAACATATAGTTAAAAGCCAACTTACATTAGGTTTTCGTCGACGCGTAAAAAGGTTTTATGCGACCACTTAGGAAAGTAGGCAGTACTTTAAAGCTTTAATAAAAAAATATGTGGCAACAAATATTGCGGTTTCCGTTTTTAAAGGTTAAACCGTTTAATTGATATTTTTAAAGTATTTTTACGTTTACATGTCTAAAGATTTTATATTTATACTTTATAATAATTTTATAAAGCTGAGAAAGTTGTTTTGGTTGAACGCACTAAAGTGAGTACTTAACAGTTAGTTCACATAATTTTTTATATTATGTTCTAACTTTTTTTAACTGAATACAGTTAAACTGTTAAACAGTTAATAAAGAATGAACTTTAACTACTTTAACACATTTTCAGTATCAGAACTTTAACTACCAGTTAAAGTTCTGATACTGAAAATTTGTCACATGATCTTGCGGGCGAAGCCGCAGGTAAAAGCTATATACGCTGTTTTAGGGTTAGATGTTGACGAATATTTTTAAAGTGTAGTTCGTACTTGTTCTTAGTTACTTCTATGAGATTAAACGTCATATTAAATTAAAATATCTCTTGAGAAAATCTGTATCGCTATAATACCTGGTGTGCTTACTTCAGTAAACTTGCACTACTGAAGAACTTGTTGAGACAATGGTTGGCTTTGCACGCCACTTTCTGCCCTTGTGAAGTAGATCGCTTTATAATCTTGCTTAGGCATAAGTGTTACTAATAAAGTAACTGTTTATATAAAGTATTTATATAAAGTATTTTATACTTTAATATGTTCATTCTGTATCTCGCACATAGCAGGGTAGACGGAGGGAACTTGTGAACCTAGTGTTGAGACGCTCCGTTCCATTCTCCACTTTCCGCTAAGTTTGAGACGTTGCGTTTTGAGTGTCGTAACTCAATGCCGTGTTTTGCCTCGTTACCAGAATGAAGAAAATGAAAATATTATTATATATATATATATATATATATATATATATATATATATATATATATATATATATATATATATATATATATATATATATATATATATATATATATATTTCATTTATACGATTAAGGATTGCACCCACAACCTGTCGGTTTTAGTCATACGGTTGTGCCCATACGCCCCGCGTTGCAACTAACCCTAATTAACCCTAATTGTAGTTAGCAATTTAAAATATATTATCAAAAATGATGAAGAAACTATTATATTAGCCTCTAAGCTTTCGTCCATGAATTGACTATCCAACACAAAATATTCTTAAAATTACAAGCGACAGTTCCTGAGATAGCGTGATCAATGAAACAAACTTCCCGTTTTTTATAACATTAGTATAAATTTTTCCAGCTTCACGCTGTATCCCGCACTAGGCAGGGTAGGCAGAGGGAACAGAAGTGAAACCTAGTGTTATGACACTCCGTTCCACTTCCGTTCCCCACTTTCCGCCGAATTTGAGGCATTGCGTGTTGAGTGGCGGAATTCAACGCCGCGCTTTGCCTTATTACCAGAGCGAAGAAATTTAGTATAAATAAATATTTCTATTTAGTCTTAAATCATGATAAGCAATATAAATAGAGCAGTACAATTTATGTGTTAATCATTTTTATATATGGTAAATTAATCTATAAAGATTTCTTTTATAATTTGTTGGTTATTGATTAGTTTAGGCCATAAGTTAGTAAGATGCTCGTAAGTCCTGAATAAATTACCCAATTTGTTTGGACTATTGTTGTACATAAAAATAAATTACACGGTAAGGAATTTTTAATATAGTCCCACATGAATCACTCTCAGTGAAAATAATTATCGTAAATAGCTCAGCTCTCATCGCGTAGATCGTCGTTAGGGTGAAATCTCTAAAATAGGATATTATTTATAAGGTTATTAGTAATATTGTATTTCTTATTACCTTTATGATATTTTATAGATATTAATTAAAATTTAAATCTGTATTAAATAAAAAGATACAGACGAAACTACTACATTTAGATTAGGGAGAAGAGCGGTGCACTAAGAGAGGATTTCCAAAAATGTTACTTTAACAGGAAAAAAAATCAATGTTGGGTACTTTAACCACCCACTGTAATAAAGATCTCGGCTATGAATCACGTATAAATGTAATCTAATACTATAACACTCTGCATCTTCATTAAAGTACTTCAGTATCCCACTTTCTGCCAATTTTTTAAGTACTACGGTTGTCGGAACTTAAAGCTGCACTTTACCAGAACGAGGAAATGAATTCGATTAATATTTCATTTAATCAAGTGGAAATCATGCCCATAATCGTTGCATTACGCGTGACGTCCTTCTTCCTTGATCATCTCAATTTGAATTATGTTATTACACAATATTACAATTTCAGTGAACTAGTTCTAGAATTCATCTAACTAGTCAATACTAAAATTACAGGCGCTCATTGGTCTCGAAATAGGATGTAATGACTTATAGAAATCTATTCTTAAATCCAAGTAAAATATTTTGTTAATACCCAAATTTGCATATAAAATGTAGGTCACAAATTCACGAAACTGGATTCTATATATATATGAAAGAGAACAAAATCTTTATTCTTAGCAGTATATAATAAACGTAAAATTACACTCCTTTAAACACCTGTCAACTTCACAGGCCGTGCAAGCAGGGTAACACATTGACTACGTATAATAAACATACATATGTACCTATGCCTATAGAATTGCCCTGTCAAGACACATTTCTACAAATGTGTCTCACGAAAGTAAATATTATTGTTAATAGATAAGTGAATAAATTATGTTTGTTATGACGTTTGTTCCCAACAGTGTGTGACAGGCTGTGGGTTCGATCCCTACTCGAGGTAATTAAATTTTTCATTTATTTTTTAAATTAAATATTTAATGTTTTAATTTTTTCGTTCTGTTAAAAAGGCAAAGCGCGGTGTAGAGTTCTATCATAAGATAATAAATTTAGAAAACTAAATCAAAAGACACGTGCAGTCATATATATATACTTCTAGTGGACTTACAGACGACGCGAAGTGAGACCGTACAATACAAATAAAGAAAAACAATCAAAAAAATTTAAATTTATAGATATGTCATATAAATACTCGTATATTACAAATGTCCATTTTAAACAAAGTAAGCTAAAAACTTAAAGTTTGTCAACTTTTATAAATTACTACGAAACTTTTTGATGACGATTGACGACCGACTCAAACTTGCCCATTTTCTTAGTTTTTATTTTGAATCTATCAACTAACATGACAGAGGGAAACCAGTGTTTTTTATACTGCACATTGAAATGACATCGACTGGTATATGTGGCCCACATACTTGCCACTGAGCCACTACGGCACAGTACCTATTAATAACTATTATAGGTTACCGTAACATATTTCACTGTTTAAACCTACATAATTGAGATCCTCTAGCCAATTTATTAATTAACCAAGAGAATAGCGATTCCGATGCCGAGAATATTGAATGAAATTGCGATGTTCTGTTATGCTCGCATACAAGTGACGATATGTCAGTTCTCCACATAATCTCCAGGTATTATGCATAGTAATTCAAACATGTTAGCGGCCTAGCGTTTGAGGCCAGTTTGAAGATTATGGCTTCATGTGAAAATTAATTTTATTTTTTTCTTAGTTCAATCCTTTGTGATTTTCGATGTCAGCTCGAGGGTAAAGATTTTTAATCTTTACAAACATAGAATTTTACAAATTATATACTTTCATAAGTAAGATGAGTTTGATCGATGAATTGTAATAGTTAAATATTAATGTTCTTTAGAAAATCTTTGTTATTATCACGAATTGTTTAAATTGTTCTGTGAAAACGATGGAACTGACTTTTTGTAAGTTATTGTACATAAAAAGCCCCGAAATAAAAAAGATAAAAAAGTTAAATTATTTTTTATTATACAAACAAAATAACAATTATTATAACATGAAAACAAAGATTAATATTTGACTGCTGTCATCTACAGGATAAGCTCCTTTCTTCACGTGTTTTGCCCCATTTAACGAGAAAAAATGACAATTTATCGTGTTCTTATAAGTTAAAAGGCAATGTAAAGGAAATGTAAAATTAAAAAAAATATTATTAAATACAAATTAAAAGTCACCATCTTTTCTACTAAGTGCTGTACAATGTGCTTAGAGTTATAAATTATTGAGTATTAGCTTAAATGGTTTTCTAGAGATGAAGAATTCCACTATTTATCCACCTGCCCTTCTCCCAGGACTGTATCCCGGCTCCATCATCAGACCAGCTCGATAATATCAGGTCATTGTCACCTATACTACGTATAACATCAAAGTTTCATCAACATACAATTTTCCAAGGCTCGTTACAGACGATATGTAAATAACGAATATTCCTTCCTATTGACTAATATTTTGTAATCTATTGATATCGCAATTATATTATTGTTTTGACATATTAACTTCAAAATGTACGATGGAAATAGGAAACGGTGGGAAGCAAATAATATACAATCGATTGGCGAGAAGAGGGTTGTCGTGCCACGTCAGTCATAGTTCGTAACACTTCAGAAGCTTTATTCACCTTTGAGGAAATGAAAGCGTGAATATTATATATATATATATATATATATATATATATATATATATATATATATATATATATATATATATATATATATATATATATATATATATATATATATATATATATATATATATATATATATTTAATATGTTTTTGTATATGTCGAGGTAACACGGAATTGTTGTATTATTTTATTTGAATTTTTGAAAATGGGTTTTCTTTCGGTAGTCTTCGGGTACAAGTAACTCAGCAAAAAATTTAAAAAGTAAGAAAACTTATATTGTTGCCCAAGACAAACATCTTCTGTTTTTTTCCCTAATGTTTGACACTTCATTCTCGTTACCTATCCCATTAAGGATAAACCGTAAGAAAATCCTTAGCTTAATGTTCTCCTCTAATACTCTGCAATATAAAAAATATTTTATAACGTAAAATGAAACGTATTGAATACAAAAGTACATGTGTAACCAAACTCTCATGGTGGCATAACACGGCCAAAAGTTGACAAATATATTTAACTACTGCTCGCGTACTAAAAGATACCAGCACGTCGTTCTGTCGTAAACTCGCCCTCGTACCCTCCTCATGATCACTCAGTTACGAACCAAATAAAGCATTTTATTTCCTGCAACAGAGTAACAGGTAGATGCCTCGCACCATTTCCCTAATTTTATATCAGGTTTCTGTCCTCAAGGCTGAATGATTGACGTTTAAAATTTATTGAGTAAGGTATTAGGGTGACATATTTGAATGTTGATTTTTTGTTTTTAACATAGGCCGTGTGGCCGTCGTGAACAACAGCATATTACATATGCTGTTTTTTTTCTGATGATAACTATTATATTCTTTTCGTATATCTATTTGGATTTTAACATTGATATTTAATAGAAAAAGAGTAACTATCGTCTTTTAAAAACAAATAACAATTAAAATATATTAATAAAACATACATCCATCATAATAAGAAACTAATTAATATACATAATATAAAAATTATTTAAAATATTTATTTCCAGCTTCACACTGTATCCTGCACATGGCAATGTAGGCAGAGGGAACTTGGGAAGAGTATTAAGGCACTCCGTTCCATTTCCTACTTTCCTGCAAACTTATGACATTTCGTGGTAACTTGCGGAACTCTACGCCGCGCTTAGTCTTTTTACCAGAGCGAAGAAATGAATATATTAAATATACAATTTGAAAATATTAATATACATTATTTACAGTCACACGCTTGTGCCCCTGCGCCACAACAGGTCTACAGTTATAGTAAAATATACTTATATCTTTTTGTTTATATAAACTAAAACTAACTATTTTTTTCTTTTAGATCCACGTACTGATCCAGGAGGGGGAGGGGGCGCGACCAATAATGACATGGTTGAAGAAGATGAAAATTGCTGCAACAAGTGCGTTGAAAGGTGCCCTGCTCCTATACGCGCTGTATGCGATACACACAGATTTGACAATTTACATGTAAGTAATATTACTAATATTGTAAATGTTAAAGTTTCTGACGACGAATGTTTTTTTCACTTCCACGCATAGATTACTGAACTAATTTGGATGAAACTCTACAGATATACTAGATTATACATGAGAAACCACATCCGAGTAGATCACAATTTATATTAAGATTCTGTATAATTTGACAATATGATATATAGTTTAAACGGTTGAAAGTACCGTTTTCTGTAGATAAACTGTAAGTAATTAATATATCGCTCATCTGGTGCAGCTATGGTTCAGCAGACACAAAGTATGCAAATAGACGTGTGTATGCAAATATATATTTAAGGTTTTTTATCTTACAATGACATTATTCTTGCTCCAAAATACGATATACGAACTCAATAAATACTGAAATGTATATAAGCCTTAAAAACACTAATACTTCGACACTCGATAAGTAATATTACTCTATTTTAGTACTGAAATCAAACGTCAATAAGCAGCATAATAAAGCTGTGCTGAAAAGCAATAAAATGAAGAATTTACAGCCAATAACCCGTCTGAATAGATGGGAACGAAAATTCCACACACAACACGATGTCGAATAAAGGCATTGTGAATATCCACGCGTACCTACTGTTTGAATGTAAAACACACGATCGTTTACATAAAGGTTACATCTGAGAGCTCCTCTTGAAACTGGATCCGTGCCATTTAAGTAACAGTTATATTATGAAAAGACATACGTTTTATTATTAGGTAATATTTGATCTGATTTCTTGCATTTCATATATTATGAAGGCAGAGAAAAAAAAAAATAAAATTAAAAATTTTGTATTCAGACAGTCCATTCTGTTCCCCACTTTCCACCGAATTTGAAGTATCGCGCGTTGAGTAGCGAAATTCAACTTGCCCGCAGCTTTGCCCGTTTAAATTACTCTATTTTATTTACTGATCTCAATTTCTTCCTTGTTCTTATTAAAATTATCAATTTTAAGACAATATGTAAATTGAAAACTAATTAATGAACGTCAACTATAAGATATTTTTTAAAATATTTCTTCTGTTTATTGATAGTGATCAGTTACAGATTTATTATAAGTTTATATGTAATTTGAAAGTATTAATTATTTAATTTCCTCGAGTGGGGATCGAACTCACAACCAGTCACGTTTATAGTCACACGTTTGCGCACTTGCACCATAACAGGCTTCTTAATTGGATATTATTTACTATTATTACATATTTAATATATGTAATAATAGTAAATAATATATAATAGGTATATAATAATGTATTTTTATATGATTAGTATATATTGTGCCGTTATGAGTGTCCTAACTCTAGGTTCTTTCTGCCTACCCTGACATGTGCGGGAGCGTTAAGCAGAAAGAGACAGAGAGAGAGATTATGCATACCAAAATAATTGTTGTTGTTTTATTTATCAGCAAAAACTAAAAACATAGCGTAGTAATTTGGTATAGAATTAACATAAAACGCAACAATCGATCATATACAACTAAAATATAAAATACTGTAAATACTCATAAATATGATTTCGTCACTTTTGATATATTTATAATTAAATAAATAATCGCGTTATTATGAAGGTTATATACTGTATAAAAATCCAAGTATGGAAACAATTTTGCTTAGACAAATAAATTTGTTTACATTTAATAATATATAATATAATTTTCATCCATTCTATTTAAATTTGACATTGTGCTCTAGTTCGTGTTATACACCTAATTTTTTATTGTTCTGTACCTCGAAAGGTAAATACGGAAACCTTATAAGTTTAGTATTATTTTATTGTATGTTTGTCAAGCACGCATTTATACGGCATTTATGTTGCATTTTACATGAAATTCGCGTAATAAACACAATATGCCTATATAAAGTTTTGAAAAGTGGTTTAACAAAATAAATGAAAGAAAATCCGAAAATTAAAATTTTGTAGCTATCAAAACATCATTATATCATTATATATATAAAACATCATTATATCATTATATATATAAAAACATCATTATAACATATAAAAAAAACATCATTGTAACTAAGTTCATATTTGATTTAATACAAAATTTCCTTTTGCACTTCCTATTGTCTTACAATCCTGATATTGGTACTGGCTTGGACTTGGTACACCACGGTGCTTTAATTACACTTGGCCGGTTTTTTATTTAATACAATATACATTTTTACTGTATAAATTTTACATTATATATTTTTATTTGTATAATTTTACATTTTATAAAGAAAAATATTCGATTGATGCCGGACAAGGCTCCAGGCCATTGGTGGCTCGGGTACCAAAACTTTCCTCAGAAACCTCTTTACGATACGTCAATACATTATAAATTTAATTTAAATTTCTTACAGTTTAAGTGTAAAGTATTAAATATTTAAATCGAAAATATTATATATTTCATTTCCTCGAGTGGGATCGAACCCACCGCCCGCAGGTTTACAGTCACACGCTTGTGTCTCTCCGCCACGACAGGCCTCCGAATTCCATCTTCTTTTTCCATCTATAAATATTTCAATCACCTATAATTATTACAAAGTTACTATAAAAATATTTTTTATAATATTCCATATCCAATAACAAATATTATGACATAAATTACACGTTCTTTTGTTTGCACGAATAGCTTTAATAATAGTTAGCAGTGCCCGTGAGCGCGGCTAATGCTCGTAAGCTTATTGTTACTGAAGCACTTGAGCTTTTTCACACAAAATAAACCCAGCCGATTCTACTTTACGTACAGTTAAATCTTTGAATAAAAAATCAGTTACTAATTTAATTGAATATTCATTTCAAGTTGTAATTGTATTGAGGCCTGTCGTAAGGGCAGGCATAAGCGTTTTTCCACCCACTGGAGTTAATCAAAATATATAAAAAATATATATATTTATTATATTTAATATATAAAAATATATATTTATTACATAATAAATTGTATTATTTAATAAATACGTTACCAATATTTAATATAAATACATTTTATTGAAATTATTCATATTTACACAGAATTATATTCATAACATTTCAGAAGCAATATAATTTTGCTTAATTGATACTATTCAGCTTAGATTACTTAACTTTTAGTCTTACCGTGACAGATGAAAGAAATTCCAATAAAAAATTCTATAAATTGAAACTAAGATAAGCCCAATTTTGATTTTATAATACATATATTTCAACAGGTGGTTTTTTAACAATAGGCAAGAACGTTTTTGAAAATGGGTGTCCGTGAATATCGGTTTGTTTAAGCGAAAGCCAATAAAATATTTTTTATACAAAACTGCTAATAATCAAAAATAAACAAAATATAAAAGTAAATTATAGTTTTATACATTGTATACATTGTAAATAATTTTTTACTAAAATTCGATGAAAATCTTCATTTATGTTCCCCTGTTCCCTCTGCCTACTCCGCCTAGTGCGGAATGCAGCGTGAAGCTGATTGAGATATTTATTTACTATTATATCTAAATAACCGCAAATCTATAAAAAATACTGAAAATAATTTGAGGTCCTGATAGCGCAGCAGCTGAGCATTCGACTGTAAATGCAGCTGCTGGCTCAATTCCTATTGGTATTCATTATTTTCATTTCCCCGCTGTGCTAAACAGAAAACAGATTATCTTTATCATTTAGTACTATATATATGTATTAGATATACGAACTTGCGTATCTATTGAACATATTATCTTACAAGCTTGTAAGATAATATGCTTAATAGATACGTAAGCTCGTATATGGCAAATGAGATCGAATCCAGTGATGTATTAATGTATTCAATGCCTAAGAGACGAGAAATCACAGTCAATGGCATGTAGATATGTCGTGCTTGTCACATACAAATCCATTAGGCTTCGCTAATAATTGTAATACTAATTGTAGCTCGCAATTTTGTTTGAGGGGGGAGTAGTAATATTTAAAAGCTCTTTGCTCGATGGTTGCCCAAAATTTCAACAGAAGTTGAAATTTTGGAGTTGAAAACTTTCTGTAGTTCTCCCTTAGTCTAGATATTTCGCAATTTTTTTTTTTTGGTATTTTCAACATCAAATATTTAAGTACATATGATATCGTCGAGATATTTTTCACTTCTATAGTTCTAGTCAGGTAAAAAGCAGCAAGTTGTTCTTTAAAAAGGTTCCGTAACGTAAATATTTTTTGTTATTTAAGTGTTAAATTAACATAATGCACCCTGGAGCTTTATTAATTTTATTCGATTGTTTTCGTTTGATAATTTTTATCTGATGATTTTTTATTATTTAGTGCTGTCAGTAATAGGAAAATTTTAATATTGTAGGTAATATTGTGGTATGAAAAATCATAAGCGAAATATACCGCAATAGAACACGAACACTATTAGATATTAATTAAATAATCGTGTAGTGCAAGCAGGTGAAACGACGACACAAGCTGTTCGTCTTTGTTGAGTAAACCATAGATTCAAATAACATGGCTTTCATTGGGCAAAATATTTTAAAAAATATGTATTTGACGTAAAGCAAAAAAGATATGTTAATAATTACAACGATTGTACTCTTAATTATAATTTAAATTGTAACACAAAATCCTCGCTTACGTAAATAATATTTCGCGTATTACACATTTCGCGGTCCTTGAATCTTTTTGCCGCGGGCAATTTTCATATAAATACATACAAACAGACCACATATTTATATTAAACAATCTATAAGATAGCCCTTTTATGTACTTTCTGAGTAATTCCGAACAAAATATGCAATGACCTTAATACAGTGTAGAAGTAAATATATGCTTAGGAAGACAATTGGTTTTTGTATTGGCAATAGGTAAAATTGTTTGATCTGTATACTAGTGATATGCGCTCGGCTTCGCCCGCTTGTACTGAACGATAATTTATTTTGATACAGTTATTTGTGTTCGTGCTCTTTATACACGTTTAAAATATATATAATATTCTTTATTGTACTGAAAAAAAAACATAAGAAAATAAACAAGATTTAAAGTAAGTTCACAACGGTGGGCTTATTTCTATAAGAAATCTCTTCCAGCCAACCAATGGGAGTGGGTGACTGTAAAATACGTAGTGACAAAAAAAAGACCACATTAGAACTCATTAGAAACCTAATGAGTTCTAATGTGGTCTTTTTTTTAATTTGAAGGTAAATGTAATTTAATTGATAAAGTTATTGCAACTTCGACTTTTTATTTAATTTTTTTATTTAATTTCTTTTCGCAAATACAAAAATATACAAAACTTACAGCTATGCCGCAAAGCTAATAAAACGTTTCACCGGCCGACAAGCTCCTTTGGAACTGAAAGAATTTTAGGATTTAAATATAGTAATTAAAAACGCGCTTTCGAAATTTATAACTAAACTGTAACAATACCTGTAAGGTATTGTTACAGTGGTATTGTAACAATACCTGTAAGGTATTGTTACGCTTATTATATTCAACAAAACTAATATAACCGAAAGCAAGTAAAAGCACATAAATCATAATATTCATTATTTATACAGAATTATAATTTTCGTTATTGCGGCAAGCCTATTTTACTTTGTTTTCTATATAAAATTTCTAAATTCATCCATGTTTTTTATTCAAATAATTTTTAATGCTTGATACAAATTAAATTACATTTTTTTAGCTTCACGCTGTATCCCTCACGAGGCAGAATAGGCAGAGGGAACCCGGGAACCTAGTGTTAGGACACTCCGTTCCACTTCCGTTCCCTACTTTCCGCCGAATTTGAGGCATTGTGTGTTGTGTGGCGGAACTCAACGCCGCGCTTTGCCTTTTTACCAGAGCGAAGAAATGAAACATTAAATATTTAAATTGAAAATATTAAATATTTCATTTCCTCGACTGGGGATCGAACCCAGAACCTATCGGTTACAGTCACACGGTTGTGCCGCTGCACCACGACAGGCCTCAAATAAATTACTAAATTACAAATTAATGAATTATAATGGTGATTTAAATTCTTTTGACAGTTTCGTTATATTGTTCTTCTGTCTGTGATGGGAAAGAATGGAATATTCTTCGAACTGTCTATTCTTTTGTGTGTGTGTTTTTTTTTAAATAATAACTTTAGTTATTTTATATAGATAATTGTATGAATTTATACGTATTTTATGCTCATTGTTAATTTTATTTTTAAACTCTGTGTTCCAAAACTTCGTAAGGCAATACCCTAATACTAATTTATTTTTTGTTGGAAGAAGTTTACATTTTCAAACAAGAAGTTGTATTAACTGTTACTGGTTTTCCCCTTTTGTTCACTTTTTTTTAGACTCAAGTGACGTGGATTTTGATCAGACTTTTTATAAAGCCTTTTAAGCTTGTTGTAATTGGGTGGAAATATTTTCCACACTTCTTTTTACATTAAAAAAAACTTTCTTTGTGGTGGAAATCTATAAATTACAACAAATGTTATTGTGGAGAATATGGGGATTGTGGAGAATATGGGGATTGTGGAGAATATTACCACCGAACTACAAAAAGCTTAAACCGTTACTCTATTACCAGGGCCAAGAAATGAAATTTTAGATTTTATTTCTTCAATAGAGAATCGAACCCCTATCACTGTTACCCCTGCGCCACGACAAACCTAAATATTTAACCTTTAATATATTTGTATACGATTCATTGAATCTGCTTCACGAGTTAAGGCCGAGCTGCTCGAGTTGTATAAAATCAGAACTAAATCAATAGGATGCGTAATATGATTCCTTAATGAACAATAATAAAAAAAATAAAACGAATATATTGACGCGTTCCGCTTACTTGTCGAATTGTAGAGGTTACGAAAGTTTGTATTTTGAATAGCTTTTTTTATGATAGCAATAACTACCGGTACTAAGCAGTTATAGGCACGTCGAGGGTGGATGAGATTTATAATGCAAAACCAGGTGGAATGAGAGGAGACCTCTGTAGGCCTGTATTGATATTACTACAGGAAGATCACGTAAAACTACGACGTACGCTATAGCGTTAGGTCCTTTAAAAATATAGTCCAACTATACCAAATAATATACAACTAGCGGCTTCAGGTGGAAAATTGTGTAAAAACATATAAAAACTTTAATATAATAAAAAACTTTTAAACAACACTTGAGGCTTGTTGTGGCACAGCGGCACAAACGTGTGACTGTAACCGACAGGTTGTGGGTTCGATCCTCACTCGAGGAAATGAAATATTTAATATTTCAATTTAAATATTTAATATTTTTATTTCCTCGCTCGAAAGTGGAACGGAGTGTCTTAACACTACGTTCCCAAGTCCCTCTGCCTACCCTGCTATGCGCGAGCTGAGTGAGTGAGTATAATAAAAAATAGAACATTTAATATTAGTTGTTAAGCAACAAAGAATTGCTCAAAATCGAAAAAAAAAAATAGTACGCCGATGTTTTTGTACGCTATATTATATTAACTTTTTATAGTGCTGTTACACAATTAATTGCCAATTATCTTTTGTATGTTACGATATTGAATAATAAAACGAAAAAAGTTTGCTACATCACCTATAAAATAAGTTTTTAATGTTTAACTTCTCGCGCTTAAGTAAAAGTGTTATCATTATGCTGCGTTCAAGATAAGTAAACTCGTAGAAAGACCGAGTTGACGCTTCCCCTTATCCGATTTGAAACTTTTCAAATAACCAGCGAAGGAAGCGTAAAATAAATTAACGTTCAGTACTGCATCAACTTTTTCTCTTGCCCCAATTTCTTGCCTTCTCGTCACTTGATTATTTTATAGGACTTTCTTAACTAGGTAAAATTGAGAACGTTATAATTAGAACATATAAGCTCTAAATAACGATCTTGTTGAGGCCTGTCGTGGCGCAGTGGCACAAGAGTGTGACTGTAAACGACAGGTTCTGGATTCGATCCCCAGTTGAGAAAATGAAATAATTAATATATTTAATTTAAATATTCAATGTTTCATTTCTTCACTCTGGTAATAAGGCGAAGCGCGGCGTTGAGTCCCGCCATTCAATACACAATGCCACAAATTCGGCAGAAAGTGGGGAATGGAAGTGGAACGGAGTGTCTTAACACTAGGTTTCTGAGTTCCCTCTGCCTACCCTGTCTCGTGCGGGATACAGCGTGAAGTTAAAAAAAATCTTGTGAAAACACAATGTCAAAAATACTTTATCAATATAAAGTTATTGATTATTGTGATATATTTTAATTCTATTCACTATTAATTTATTCAAAAAAATAATTAGCTATTCAAATGAAGGGTAATATTACCTAACTGGTTTTTAATTGTTTTAATTATCAAGCAAGCTCAATGATCCATATAATACGAGTATTGTCAATCATTAACACAATATAACATAGATATCGTATATTTATAGCATTCATAGCCTGAATAATGATGTTGACTAAAGAGTTAAATTGCAACCATTTCATTTTAAATTTATGTTTGTGATTTACATAAAATGTATTATGTAGTTGTTATAATAAAATGCAATGAAATCAAATATATATATATATATATATATATATATATATATATATATATATATATATATATATATATATATATATATATATATATATATATATATATATATATATATATATATGTATATATATATATATATATATATATATATATATATATATATATATATATATATATATATATATATATATATATATATATATATATATATATATATATATATTTAGTATAAACGTACATATATTGCCTTAAAATCAAAGCTTTTCCACAAAGTGTAAGGCTAAGTACTATTCAATTTCCGACACAGGTTTATCTATATCTAGAGATATGTACTGCAATGTAGAATAGTTACCCATAATGATCAGTTACTAGAATTTCACAATCAAACGGCGTCTACGCAAATTTGAAACCACCAAGTTGTTAGGCGAAGCAAAATCTAATTCAGATTACGAACTACTGCGTCAACTTGCACGTATTGATTGAGCCGCATGTCCAAGAGATAATTGGTCAAACTGAATCATGGGTGAAGTTTGGGCAGGTACAAGTTGATTTATAAACAGTAGGCGTACGTACATGAAAACAGTATGTACCTACATACTATTTTCCGCCCTGATTCAGTGGAACAAGGGTGTGACTGTAAACTTGATGGTTGTTTGTTTGATTCCCGCTCAAGTTCGAGGTTTGCGGTACTTAACGCATCGCTTAGTCTTGGAACCAGAGCGAGGAAATGAAAATCATTAATTCCTTCGAGTCTTAGAGGAACTCAGATTATTAGTGTATAAATTAATAATAATATTAGTGTATAAACTTAAAAGAATATTAGTGTATAAACTTGTTTGTTTTTTCTTGAAAAAAATCTTAATTTAAATACCTTTTTAAATAAAATTTAATTTCAATTCTTCATTATTCAATATAAATATTAATTTTATTAATATAATGATTGATGAGTGCAATAAGTTTCTTAATATTTTTCTCAATGCTTCTTATAATTAAAATATGTTCCAGATGCAATGACTTACAACTGTTACTATAGATTAATCATCATAACAGAATTTAACAACGATTTTATGAAATTAAATTAAGCTTATGTAATTAGTTCATTAATTAGAAAGTAATAAGTCTTGCGCGAATTGGGGCATGGACATAAGTCAACATAATATTAAAAGCTCGAAGCAAAGATTTCTCTAGGAAATAACGTAATGTGAAATATTGTTTGTGACGTCCTTGTTTAAGAATATATATATATATATATATATATATATATATATATATATATATATATATATATATATATATATATATATATATATATATATATATATATATATATATATATATATATATATATATATACATATATATATATATATATATATATATATATATATATATATATATATATATATATATATATATATATATATATATTTCCCGCAAAGCTAAATGTGGGCAGTCACCCCCTAATGTTAAGACACTGCGTTCCCCACGTTCTGCCCAATTTTTGAGGCATTACATAATTTCTTTGTTAATGTTTCCAGAGGGAGAAATGAGAACATTAAATATTAAATTTGAAAATAATAAATATCTCATTTCTTCGAGTGGGATCGAACCCACACATTTACAATCACACTCTGGTACCGATGCGCCACGACAGACATCAATTAAATATATTATAGTTATACTTGTATTGTTGAGGGTAGTAAAGATTTTTGTATTTCTCATAAGCATCGAATTATGTGTTATGTTCGTGTTAGGGCGCATTAAGTTATTAACCCATGTTTAGCTTGGAGCTATTGATCAGAGTTAGTTAAGTGGAAAAGGGCCCGTGATCTGGTAAGAACGACTGACAGATTATATCTTCTACAGGTATACTTAAGATAATTATAAATCTACACATATGTGGATATAGTATATAATATTTATATTATTAAGTTCTTTAATTAACTTTTTTTTAACTTTCGTTTTGAGCCTGCTGAATTTAGAAGGTTGAGGATTGTATGATGACAGGAAAAGAGAAAATTTTCTAGAGTTTATCTATTGTGGCCTGTCGTGGCGCAAGGGCACAAACGTGTGACTGTAAACACGATATGTTGTGGGTTCGATCACCATCCGAAAGATTGGAATATATCGTATTTTCAAATTAAATATTGAATGTTTTCAAATCTTCGCTCTGGCAAGAAGGCAACAATCGGCGTTGAGTTCCTCCACTTGACATGCAATGCCACAAATTCGACGGAAAATGGGAAACGGGAAATTCCATACAAACAAAGGTTCGGGGACGATCACTAATTGTAAGCGTGACTTAATTAAAATATGTACTTTTTTTAATTAGTAATATTTAATGAGTAATCTATAGTATATATAGCTAGACATTCTTTAGGTAACTATATCGTTAAGATTGATAAAAATATGATTTATTGCCTTTGCCATCGTATGTGTTATGTTCAGCTGGCAAAGGCTTTAATACGCGACAGAAAGACAGGGGCGGCTTGTTAACACATTGCGACTGGTATTAGTTTTTATTGTCATATCTTAGATATAATATTATTGTAATAATAAGTATTTAATTGTAATTGTAAGTATTTTTTTAGAGGTCTGTCGTGGCGCAGGTGCACCAGAGCGTGTCTGTCAACGCGACAGGTTACGGGTTCAATCCCTTCTCGAGTAAATGAAATATTTAAAATATTAAATGCCGCAAATTCGGTGAAATTTGGGGAACATAAAGGAGTGTTTTAATATTAGTGTTTTTTCCCCAACAGTATTTTTTCAGCCCAAGTACATTGGGTTTATCGATTAGCCTGGTCTATTATAGATTAGAGTAAATTGCAATATTTGGACTATTTTTACTAACTTTTTTGACTTACGTATTTTTTTTTACTTTAGTTTAGTTTTTGATTAGGGCGTTCATCCATATAAATTGAAGTTTATAGTATAATAGTATAAAATTATAGATTGATGTAATGATATACTATAAATTACAAAATATTAACCGTATAAAAACGTGAAGATTTGATTAAAATTGTTTTATTGAAGAATAATGATTTTATTCGAAAAATAATTTTATGTAAAGAAAAAAAAGTAAACATTTTAACATGTAGGATGTTGAACTGAACTCATCTCAATGTGAAAGTTAGAAATTCTGTTTCCGGGTAACCAATTAATAAGTCAAAATGGCAGAACAATAATATCCAATTATAAATCAAAATCTTGGTACAGGAAGTAACTGACTTTACAAGCAATAATTATTAACCGACTCATACGTAGGTCAACGGAAACGTGACCTATAAAAAGTCTGCGTTTGTTATTTTGTATGAAATAAAATATATAGATATATATATATATATATATATATATATATATATATATATATATATATATATACATATATATATATATATATATATATATATATATATATATATATATATATATATATATATATATATATATATATATATATATATATATATATGTGTGTGTATAATGGTTTGTGTTTTTCTTTTATGATATATATTTCTTTACGCATTTTTGTATGCTTTACGTAGACGTAAAGCAGGATAGCCAGAAAGTGCCTGAAAAATGTGAAAGTGAAATTTCTTACCTCTTTGAATATCGATCATACATATCACGTTTACAGTCAGATATACTGCGCCACGATAGCTTCTCCATACCACTCCCGCTTCTGCCAAGACCTAAATATAATACATATTAACAATAGCAATTTGTTGCAGGTTGAAATGCTATACCAGCGCTATTTTCTGCGCATGAACCAAACGAATATGACACACCTACTCGGACTTTTGCTGGCTGTGGCCGTTGGTCTCACCACCGTGCAAATAAGTACACTGATAATAGCCCAGAACTTCATCGGTGGATTGTTCTCATTCACAGAAACAACATTTTTTGAAACACAATACGAGTATGTATATAAAATTTATTGTTATAACGAAGTACTACTTTATTATGGCGGTAGTGAATGAAAATCTTACTCTTGAGGCTTTTTTTGTCTGTACATTCGTCATGGATATTTTCACGGTTGTAAAATCAAGGGCGCAAAATCTTAAGATAATGTACAACTAAAGTGAAAAATTTTAATATCCAAAACGTTTCACAGTCCATTTGCAACATCTCTACCGCCATTCTCGACGATGAGCTACTTTGACCCATCTGTGTACAGGAACAGCAACGCCAAAAGAATCTACTATGAGAAAGAGCGTATCGCTCACATCGTCAACATTGCCATCTTCGGCGTGACGTCCGTCGTCTACACCTGTAAGTGATGCATTATCTTATATTTATATGTCTATTTTCTTCCCACGCGTAGTTAGGTTCATATCGTTTTTTATAGAAATAGATTGTTTATACATAAAACTTTTTTAACTTCCAAAATAAACGAAACTCCGCGCTTTGCCTTGTTACCAGAGCGAAGAAGTGAAATAATTAAGTATTTAAGTTGAAAATATTAAATATTTCATTTCCTCTGATGGGAATCGAACTCACAACCTGTCGTTTACAGAAACACGCTTTTGCTGCTGCGCCACGACAGGTATTCAAGTATAATTATACTTATACTCCAAATATATTGTAAATATCATTTTCTTAAATTGAAACACTAAACTAAATGTAAAGTATACATGATACTCCCTCGCAATATTTAATATCATGCATTCATTGTCTAAGCACTGTAGACTTTTTCTTTTTTAGCTGATACAAATATAAAACAACTTTACCATTGTTTTTGATTATCTAAATTATATTTTGTATCTTAAATATTTTAAGTGTAACTATTGTTGAATTTTTTTTTGTATATTATTAATATATCTGTTAAAAAGTATGCTTCTTACTTAAGGTGTACATTACTGGCATATATATTGTAGAAATATTATCATATGGCCAATATAAGTGTATGAAACCTTTATAAGCCCTTTTTTCCAATTTTTGCGAAAAAATTAAGTATCGCGAAGTAATAAATTTGTAAGAGAAAAAGTGATGAATTCAAATACAACATTTTTAAATAATATATACACTATAGTAAATTAAATTAATAAAATAAATATAATACTTACAAATATATTGTAGATAGGTTTCACAATATATACACTTTTGTACTAAGTGGCATAGTCGTTGCTATGGCAACGCGTATTGTACGCGTCAATCTGTTCTCTGATCTGAATAAATAGTCTTTAGCGTACATAGTATTTCTGAGTGTGAAAACGTGATCGTCATATATTATACACAGTTGAATTCTTTGTTAAGCTTGTCAAAGACTCGTACAGCCTTTTGTAAGTGGCATGGCACGCGCTCTCGTCAATCAGTCCCTTGCGTCAGTAAATTTATCGCTAATTGCAAATGACTACCGTTTAAATGACCATTTAATTAATCAAAAATTTGGTTATATACAAACGGAATATATTTTGCTTTATATTGGATAAAATAACATAATTTAAATGGAGGACATTGCGTCGCGCCTGTCGTGGCACACGCGTGTGACTGTAACCGACAAGTTGTAGGTTGGATCAACATTCGAGGTTTTTTTAGACAAAACGCGGAGTTGAATTCCGCCACTCAACACGCAATGTCTCAAATTCGTCGAAAAGTGGGGAAGTGCAACGGAGTGTCTTAGCACTAGGATCCCAAGTTTCCTCTGCCTACCCTGCCATGTGCAGGATATAGCGTGAAGTTGAGTAGAGTTTTAGCCGTTGCGGCGAAACTGCTCTGTGTGTGTGTAAAGCACTGTAAAGCGAAGACTGTAGGTACGGTTTCCACAAGAAGGAATAATTTTTTTCGTCTCCTCGCTCTGGTAATAAAACCAAACGCGGCGTTGACCACTCGACACGCAATATCTATAAAATTGGACGAATATACCTTATGGCATGTTTTAACACTAAATTTCATCTGCATCTCCGTTTTTTTATATGTAACTTTGCAAATTGAGGCCCGTCGTAGCGCAGGGACGCCAAAGGTTGAAGGTCCGATCCCCGTTCGAGAAAATGAAATATTTAATATTTTCAAATTAAATATTTAATGTTTTCATTTCTTTACTTTGGTAACAAAGCAAGCAACACACAATGTTTTAAATTCGGCGGAAGTTGTGAAACGGAGAGTCAAATCAACAGAGAAAGAACGGAGAGTCTTAACACTAGGTTGCGCATTCCCTCTGCCTTCTCTGCCATGTACGGGATACTGCGAGAAGCTAAAAAAATCTTTCATTGATCGAAATAATTTCTTCGGTGACCTTTTATCCCTTTAGGTGTTGATTATGGTGAATCCTTCCACCTTACCTATTAGAACACTTCAGTTCCTCGCTTTTCGCCAAAATCTTGAGACATTGCGTGCTAACTGATAATGAAAATATGTATATAGTTATTTCATTCCCCTACGGGTGGGAATAGCACCCACAACAGTCGTGCTTATAGTCACATGCTTGTGCCCAATATGACGGCCTAGGGAAATGACTTTATGAAACGGAAAACAAATATAAAATTACAATAATATTTTCTATGAAGTAACTATTTTTTTCTTTTGTATTGATTTCTATAGCTCCAAAAAAACTCAAAAGCGTTCAAAAATTTCTCAAAAAAGTTCATATCTGAATATCATGATGAATCTTCATCTTTTCAGTGCTATAAGGACTAAAGACCTCAATATTCGATACTAATTTCAGCTATCTTAATTTGTCTGAGACAGACTTATAAAAGACAATAAAGTATATAAGAATAATGTTTGTCTTTTGAGGTACGGATCCCCTATGATTTTTTTTTTTTTTTTTTCATATAACTTTGCCCGTCATTTAGGCCTGCTGGCGTGCCTCAGCCGACCAGCAATGAACGAAATCTACCTCCTGACCATTTCCTACATCGTACTCGTCACATTTCTGTTGATTGAGCTCTCTGTTGCTGCGACTGCTGTTCTAAGGTACCTACTGCTGTTAAATTAAAGTATTGTATGTTTATTTTAATTTATACGTATTCTTCGCGAAGGTGATTTCAAACCATCTCACAAACTTTATAAATTTCATTCAAAACGAAATTTTCCTCTATAAAGCTTTTACGAAGCTTGTTCCGTGTTTTACGGTACATGGAGTGATTTTGTTTTAGATACTTGTATGTAATGTATGTAAATAACTTTTGGGTCGGCGGATGAGCTAATTTTCAATGGTTTTGAAGTGGAATAGAATTAAAATATTCATAAAACATCTCATATTCTCAGCATGAAGCTCTTATTATGTAAATGATAAGTAGATTTTAATTATTTTACATATTTTTCACACGCTAATGTCGAGTAACATTATCGTATTAAATGTACGAATGGAAATTGTATAGATACTCAATATGGGCATTCTCGCTAAACTTAATATTTTTTATTCATTACATTTTTGTCGTTTATTTACATTTTTGAGAATAATTTTTCCATTGGGGACTTTACAAGTAAGTATGGGGTGAGTTTTGTTAGTTTTATTGTAATTTATGTTTGATATTATGAATGTAATAAATTAATGTATATCGAATTAGTACTTCCTGCACCAATGCCATTGTGCTACAATGATATATAAAAGGTATATAATAAGAAAATATGTAATATTTTAATTGTATAATATTGTAAATAAATAAAAACAGTAAAATTATGTATTTTCTTCTTACTTTTAGAAGATTGTTGTTGTTTCTATATAAATTAGAGCATTTTACAACCGCTAAATACTATTTACATACCTCTTGCAGCTTATACATATGTAGCTTGAATTTATTTGATGTGTTTTTTATTATTTTAATGATACAGTGTATTGCAAATTCAATGTGTTTAGATCACTGGAGATCAGCTCTGGCACCTGCGCTTTTTTCACATATGTGACGTATGCGACCCTCCCATTGAGACTACACGAGGCAACAATTGGCGGATTTGCTCTAGCTGCCGTCAATATCGGCGCCCAACTGATGATGCCAAAATCTACAGATTCCCAGGTAAAAACTGTATGTAACTATATATAGTCTAGTAACAAGGCAAAGCGAGGCGTTGAGTTCTATCACTCAACAGGTAATGCCTCAAATTCGGCGGAAAGTGGGCAAAAGACCAGAGTGTCTTAACACTATTTTCCAAAGTCAATAGTCATTTCATATCGTGAAGATGAAAAAGAAATATATTTTAAAATATTCCAAATAATAATAAAATATTACATAGAGTGAATGTTACAACTGAGTTGAAGAGTAAGTAAGTGCTTTAATAACTACAGAGCCTCTTTACTATTTCTGTATACATACTGAAAATTCTCGATGAAAAAAAATTTTTAATGTTTCACAGTACTTTCGTTTATATCTGAAAGTTAAACTGTTTCATTTAAAGCTTATCTATTCCTGCAGTCGCTATAACTGCAAATGGTAACAATTATATTATATTTTTAATATTATAAATTCAAAGTATTTTTTATATATTTTCTTATCATTTCTATTAGTTATTTCTAATTGTCATCTGTTGCATTTTGAGTACTGTTTACCAAAGTATCAACGAACAATGTTTTAAAAATTTTAAGAAGATCTCCTTTATTCTTACTTTACCAAATCTACACATAACGTGCTACTGGAGAAGAAGACTGATAGCGATAATAACTATAATAATAAATATATTAATTTTGTTTCCTATATAGATCATCTGTAGCCTCGTAACACTGATTGCGTGCAACATTGCCGGTATCCTGACACACTATCCCCGGGAGCTGGCCCAGCGACGCGCCTTCCTCGAGACCAGGGACTGCGTTGAGGCGCGCCTTGTTACACAGAGGGAGAACCAACAACAGGTTAGATGTAGACCTAATAGTATTTTAATTTTTTTATTTTGTTTAATACGAGTGGCAAAACTATGCGTTTTTATCTTAAGTTATCTCCAGTAGGCGTTAGGTTATTAAATTTTGTAAAGATATCGTAGAATGGAGTGTCTTAACACTAGATATTCTTTGCCTACTTGCTGCAAGTTTCAGTTACAATGGACGGTACATGAAAGAAACATGATAAGGGTAATAAGGTCGACGTAAAAAATACTGCGTACAGCAATTAATCTATTAATATATTAATAGCTGTACATAATATTGTTGGCGCATGGCGCAGCAGCACAAACGTGTGACTGTAACCAACAGGTGATGGTGGGTTCGATCCCCAATCGAGAAAATGAAATATTTAATATTTTCAATTTAAATATTTAATGTTTTCATTTTTTCGCTCTGGTAAAAAGGCATAACGCGGCGTTGAGTTCCACCACTCAAAACGCAATGCCTCAAAATCGGCGGAAAGTGGGAAACGTAAGTGGAACGTAGTGTATGTTACACTAGGTTCCCAAGTTCGCTTTGCCTACCGTGACATGTGCAGGATACAGCGTGAAGTTGAAAGAAAAAAGAAAAAACAAGAAAGTACTAACAAAAAGTATATCTATTAAAACAATACACATTAAATAGACTTTTTTGTGTCCTTTTAACACTTCTCTAGTGTTAAGTTTGCAACCTTTTATGTCTTTTCACACGAAGCCATTATAATCAGTTAATGGGCAGACCGACCCAAAGAAATTACGTGTTCAATTTTCTATACACATTGTACTGATCTATTGGTAAAAAAAATACCAAATCTTTCTTTGATTTACAGAAATATTTTCTGTATTAAGAAACTGCTTGAGGAAATAATTAAATATTTTCACCACGATTAATTAATTTAAATTTTATGTAATAAGTAGCTACAGTATCTAATGCTAATATATTTTTATATAGAAGACGTTTGACACAGTCGTTTAATTGGAGAATATATCAATGTAGCATATATAGATTTTTTTTGTGTCTATGCTAGCCTCAGAAACGGCCTAAGATTGGTTGCTGTTTACATAAATAAATAAAAGTGTTTGGGTTAACAAATACTGTTTTAAAAATAAAAATATTTTTTTAATTTAAAAATAATAATAATTTTAGGACACGACATTATTGCAAATTAGTAAAAAACGTAATTATATAATTCAAGCGGGCGAAGCCGCGGAACTAAAGTAAACGCTCAACGAAAAATAATTGCAATCACGTTGCTGAAATATATATGAATATGTGATTCATATATATTTCAGCAACACGATTACAGTCTCATTAAAAAACTGCCAAATACAAGGTGGTTAGTTAACAGTCCAATTCAACTCTTTTTGTTTTTAAATGCAGTACGAACTGTAAAAAAATGTATAGCAAATTGTGGCTCTTTGTGGACGCATCTGATCTGATTATAAAAGTATTTGTTGCGGGTTCGATTCCTGCTCAAACAAATCTAGGATTTTAATTTCTGCCACTTAACACGAAATATCTTGAACTCCAACGGGAAGTAAATAATACGGGTTGTATCTGAAATTAAACAAAGAAATTGTAAATCTAAAGTTCGCAATTATATGAAGAATATGTTTAAAACTAAGAAATAAAGAATGGATAATAAGTAAAAAAAATCTTATCTTTCGATTTTATTGAGAAGATAATGTTAAATTGATTAAAAAGCTTTGTTTGTCCTCGGTCTAGACTAAAGTGATTGTAAATGTGGACTTTGCTCTAACAAAAGCATTTTGTATTTGTGTTATTCGAACAGATTAATAGATGAGTATTGAGAAACGTTTGAAATAGAAATACCGTTCTAGGAGCTGTTACACAATGAAATATTTTTATTATTCACTTATTTCATTTGTACATATAAATACAATTTGAATCTTTAATTTATCAAACACTTTCGAATCAGCTATAAGCTTCAGCTAATAATTTGTGAATCATGTAAATAACTTTCTTTTTTTCTGCTTCACGCTGTATCCCGCACATGACAGAATATAATAGGCAAAGGGAACTTAGTGTTAAGACACTCCGTTCTGTTTACTCATTGTAACTTATTGCAATATATTATTGCTTTCATTCGACTTCAAGCGCTAGAAGCTTCGCATAAATCACTTTTACATATGGATATCAATTATACTGCCCTATCAAAGTCATATCAATTTATTGCATTGTGCCAGTGACATGGGGAGGGCCGTACGCTCTAAATGCATACGTCTTTAACAATTTAGTTAATGACTTCTTCATGGATATAAATCTAATTAACAGAAAATAACCCGATTATCATTTTAATGAACACAATGTTGCTGTGAAATTAACAATTACTACTAATTAGGCCCTTAGTCTGATAAGCGCCCATCGTTGATGCTCATTTAATTAACGTTAATTCTGCATATTCTGCATCTGAGTTCTAATTTAGTTTATGTTTGCATTGGGGGGTTAAATTGGATTATTATTATCAGTAAACTATTGATATATATATTTGTAGAAAACAAATTTACTTTACATTATTATGCTTGATTTATAAATGAATATTAAAAAGAATAATAATGTAAAGATCATCTTTTACATTTATTATATGAAACTAAATTACAATTCTCTTAGTTTTTTATAATATATAATACAATTATGACGAAGAAATTAATAAACTTTAATCAGTTCTTTCGTTTATTTATTTTTTTTACTATTAATTTATGTAGTATATAAAAAAAATAAACTTTTTGCAGCATCATTTTAGAATTTCCTCGCTTCATCAAATTTAAAATATGGCACATCCGTTTCCATCAAATATAAATTGTCAATTTACTTACATTGTGCTTTGTGATGTCAAAGACTAAGTGATTTTAAAATTTATCCAATATAGTAATGGAACAAGATGCAAATATTTTCTTTTATTATATTTCTATTCTTATCCTAGGCTGGTTTCGCCATTTGAACAACATTCTGCCTTTTTCCTATTTTTTAGCCAAAGTTTTTAGCCTAAGTTATTACATGGTTCCTAGATAATATTTAACATTTCTAGCAATCTTTCCGCTACGTGTTAGTTGTTGACGTACAAATATATAAATAAAGTCAACGAATTTCAGTCTTCTCTTACAAGATCGCTGCACAATAATATATATATATATATATATATATATATATATATATATATATATATATATATATATATATATATATATATATATATATATATATAATATATATATATATATATATATTATATATATATATATATATATATATATATATATATATATATATATATATATATATATATATATATATATATATATATATATAAGTATTACTAAATATTTAAATACACTTGTTTTATAAGATTTACTATAAATAGAAGATACCAGCTTTATTGTAAATGTCGTCTAAGCGGTATAGAATTTTGTATAACCCTCTGTCAACGGCAGATTTTCAGACCATAGCCTTGTTATCGCAGCTCGGGACGCTCACTCGGGTTCCAATGTTAATCCGATTATAATGAAACTTCTATTTTTGTTGGAGCGTGCACAAAAGTCGTCTAAGTTATGTCTTTTTATGTTGGAAAAGGAGCGTCTGCTGCTGTCTGTACTACCCCGCCACGTTGCCATGGAGATGAAAGCGGACATTGCCAACCAGCCGCGACAAGAACAATTCCACAAGATCTATATCCAGAGATACGAGAATGTAAGGTTAGTATAAAGAATGTTTGCGAGCCGAGCTTGAGTGTACAAGCTGCTCTTATTTCATTTGAACATATTTATGGTAAAGATTTCTTAATGTACATATTAGCTTTTCATGTATTTTAATAAAATATGTACTTTGCCTATATTATTTAATAAGCCTAGCTTCACGCTGTCTTGCCTTGTTACCAGAGCGAAGAAATGAAATCATTAAATATTTAAATACAAAGTAGTAAATATTACATTTCCTCGAATAGGACTCGGGTACCTACAACCTGTCGTTTACATACTTTTGCCGCTGTGCCAGAACGGGCTTCAAATTTTAAAATTATTTAATACAAATTTTGTTATTAATTTAGGCAAAGTACAAAATATTATTTATACTCGTACAATGTACCTATATGTATGTAATTTGTTGCCATTAGCTTGGCAGATAAATTAAGTTTTGGGTTAAGGTAGGGTTGGGCTCGGGGTCTTTACAAAACTAATAATCTATTAATAGCGTTGAGGATAACCCAACATATCATACGTAACTTTCAATTCACTGCAATAATTCAAATGTTCGATGTCATGTTCGATCTTGATCTTGATTAAGTTCTCAGAATTCGTGGTGAATACAACTTATGTATGTATTTTTAAAGTATACTTTTAGCCTACATTTTAGATAATAATAGTAGGTATATTTAAATGTTTTCGATGGTTTCGGTTTGTTGGCCTAAAATTTTCATTTATAAATTGCTCGAGGACACAGAGTATCTATAGCTTAATAAATTTGTATTTTTAATATCAAAATTGTTTATCGGATCTTTTTAATAATAATAACACCTTAACAATTTATGTTAATATTAGATCTAACTTTATAAGATATTAGAAGAGGTGCGTGGCTTCGCCCGTTTGAACTATATGAATATTTATTTAAAACAGCTGAAGCGCTAGTTTATGAAATATTGATTTGAAGGCTTCGAAGTTTCTAGAATTTTTTTTTCGAAGGAATCCTGTCTGTCAACATGTTTCTTTTTATATAAAGTACGTCATTTCTACAGGTTTACTATCATTTTAGAAATAAACCTTGAAAAAATTACTTTGGTCATAAAATTTTGAGTGAAAATTGATAGCTTACGGACCAACTTAAAGTGAATTTATAAATATCTATATTAAATCTAAACAATTCAGGAATGAAAAGAAAAGAAAATTACATCGTAGAATAAAAAACCACACGATACAAACAATGTATTTCGATGAACATTATTACTGAACAACCAATGAAATTCACTCATTTTCGCGCCACTTACGCGTCAATGACGCTATTGGCTTCACTTCATTTAACGTTGGACTATTATAATTGTGAACATTTCGGATCAAAAAATAAATATTAAAATTACTTTTTATTTTTTTTTTTTTCTTTCGTAATAAATTACATAAAATCGTATTAGATATATTCCTGAGGCCTGTCGTGGCGCAGCGGCACGAGAGTGTGATTGTAACCGACAGGTTCTGGGTTCGATCCCCAGTCGAGGAAATGAAATATTTAATATTTTCAATTTAAATATTTAATGTTTCATTTCTTCGCTCTGGTAATAAGACAAAGCGCGGCGTTGAGTTCCGCCACTCAACACGCAATGCTTCAAATTTGTCGGAAAGTGGGGAACGGATGTGGAACGGAGTGTCTTTACACCAGGTTCCCGAGTTCCCTCTGCCTACCCTGCCTCGTGCGGGATACAGCGTGAAGCTAATAAAAAAAATATATATTCCTAATCAGCGTCAAAACTTTGATTTATATAGCATTTGTATACAAATAGCACACTATTTATTATTTTATTATATTTATTATATTAATGTTTCTGTAGAATTTAGTTCAAGAATAAAAAATATATATCATTAAGTATTGTTACAAGCACTTTCATACGTCCAAGCGATTAGTAAACACCTAACTTAAATAATAATTTTCTATTATACTTTAATTTTAAATATAATATTACGGCAATTTTCATATATTCTAAAACATTGTTGTTTTCAATAGCATTCTCTTTGCGGATATCTGCGGCTTCACATCTCTATCAGACCAGTGCACCGCTGAGGAGCTTGTACGTCTTCTTAATGAACTCTTCGCGAGGTAAGATATCTTTATAATCATATATTGTTTTACAAGTAGGGGCAAAAGTTTTGTTGAGGACGACCTATACATTTTAACCAATATAATTATTTTTATATTACGTTGCATAAAATTATAAAATGTAACTTATTTTAAAGCATATTAATAATAGAAAACATATCTATACGAGTATATTCACATTTTAGCCATTTTGTACTTATCGCTTAATGCACTTAGAAAGAGCCATTACTATAATCTGCTTCATCAGGTCGGTTTATAAAAATTATTAAAGTTAAGATGTTTATGTTTGAATTGACAAAATCTATGTTAAAGATGTCATTTTTTGTTGAAAAATAATGAGAGTAAAAACAAAACACTTCAGACAGTCATTAAAATTTTAGAGGACGTATATAAATTGTTAAAAAAATACACACGGTCTCTAAAAATTTACAATACAGATTGTAAAAATGATGACAATATATATTTTATTTATTTTTTAGAATCGAAAATAATGTAAATAAAGAAAAATATTTTCATACGATAATCTTCCAATTTATGTTCGAGTGTCATACCAGAGTGAAGAAATGAAAATTATTCATTACCCTTAGTTGCAATCGAACTTACAATCACTGTGCTTGCAGCCAAACACTATTCCGCTGAGTCATAACGACTAGGTTTTGCAATAACCTAGTCGTTATGACTGGTTTTGTAATATTATTTTAGAACCCACGTGGCACAAAATAACTAAAAGCTATATTTCATTTTCGCTAAAGGTTTAACAGCTTTTGACAGCAGAACATTCAACTGTCACAAAGTGACATTTTGAACGTTTCTAAAACGTCTATCATTCCGTTGAAACTCTTTACCATGCGTATATTTTTAAGCTTTGTCTGAAAATCGACTATTAGTTGATTGATGTTTATTTGGGGCCTAGTGGAGACTTGTCGTGGCGCAAGTGGACCAGCGTGCGAATGTTAACGCTGATTGTGGGTACGATCGTCAGTCTGATGTGGAATAACTGCCAACATGATCAAATATGGTGGGCCACGCGACTTAGACTTCTTTAGTTTTTTTTTTTCAATACCTTCTTTAACTCAGAAGGGGTCCGGTGGATTGGTTAAGTGTAGCCATTGTGCCTTTATGTAGACACTTTATAAGTTAGATTGCACAAAAAAAAATGAGTGCCGTTAGAAGTGAAAACTTAATTATTAACGTTGCGCATTTTTTATTTTGAGATGTTTAGGGAATCATTTTGCACAAATTGCTTTAATTATCAGTATGGAAGCTGTAACTATCATTTATGTTGTAAAATACAATATTCATTTATAACAGCAGGCGCAGGCATACATTTTCGCCGCGCCGTAGAAAGAGAGGGAGTACTTTCACTTCTACGCCGCGCTGGTTGTTTACTTTCCCCATCTTTCGAATGTTAGATCAGGTCACGTGTCCCGACGCGAGCTTAGTCGTTTTTACCCATTCCAAAAAAAGGGGCGCTTCGCCGTTAAAGAAGTTTTCACTTCAAAAATCCGTTCCATATCCATTTCGTAGCTTCCGTGATCGGGATTTTAAGATATTATATTGTCCGCTCACATTGTACTGAGCAGTATCTTCTATAATTTTGTTTTTCAAGCTACACTATGCAGCTCCATTCTTGGTTATTACTTCTACCGACACTTCTTTTTCTCCTTATTCTAGTTAAAAATAAAATTGAATTTGAGTGAGAGCGAGCTTTGATTTGTCTTTTCCTCAATTTCGCTTGATTAGACGTGTCTTCCATGGAACACATACAGGCGTCTATGTCTTTCCTAATGACATCTTTCCAACTATTGCGATATACCCTATATAATTATTATTATTATGCTTAAATAATTTAAATGACAAACTGGTTTTGTTTGCCGCCAGTTATTAAGATTTTGTATAATCTTATTCAAAGTCAGCGCCTTTTGTTCAGAAACTATTAACACATCCAATTAAAGTTTCGTTACACGTTGAAGTAATAAAGTTTATTTTCAAGGTTTAATATTTATTAAATTGCAAACATTTCTTCACGCTAATATAGAAAATAATATTTTAGATATTATTTTAAGTACAGATAAAACAGACTTGCCAGACGTCATAATTTCGATTCGATTTTCACTCGATGAAAAGTATTTTCATATTCCTTCATTAATAAAGTCTCCATAAGGTCTCTCTGTCTACCCAACTAGCAATATTTGAACTTTTGTGGAAAGTTCTATGTGATCATAATAATTTCAATATTTTATTTCTTATAAGAATCATCGACCCGTGAACGTTATAACGTTTTACTGTGGTGTACAGTATGTGGAAGACTCATGTATGATAAATCGTTTGAAAATTATAAAAAGAAACAAGTTCAAATATTGAAATAATAACTTTCACTTTTTGCCATTATTATGATTATGGTGATTGTACTAGATCGATAAAACTGCCTACGCTCACGAACTACTGAGAAATCATTGAAAAACTTGAGAAACGTGGGGTTTAAAATGATACATATTTAAACAAAGCATACAATATTCACAATATCAAACTTAAAATTATTATATTCGGAAGTGATCTATTTCTATTTTCTATCGTGAAAGTTTAAACCATAACATCACAATGTTATTGGATTTGATATCAAAGTGACGCGGCGTAAAATCATTTGTTAAATGAAAGCTACAAAGAAGGTCTTTTATGCTGCCAAAGCAACGAGCGCTACGGAAAGTTATAACGCTTTGAAGAAAAGCCGAAAGTAATTCGACAAAGCTTTGTGGTCTCTTTTAATAACAAAATATAAAATAGCCAGTAAGTAATAATAACAGAACGAATAAAGTTTGCATTAATTGAAAAAAAATTAAAATAATTTAGTTACTTTCGTTTAACCGGAGGTATTTTTGTATTTATTTAAATTGAAACTGTAACTGAGTTGCGTATTTTCTTAAGAAGAATAAGAATCTCAGAATCTAACAGTTCAGTACAGGTTCTTGTCTAAGTTAATATACGTATAGTCAGAGTATTTTCCGCACTCAAAATGTGTGGAAACAACTTAATTTAACAACGGAAGAGAAGCTGCAGACTAAAGCTGTTTGTTTTTTCTTCAGCTTCACGCATTATCCCGCACACGGCAGGTTAGGTAGAAGGAACTTGGGAACATACCTTAAAGGCCGGCAAAGCTCCTGTAGCTCCTCTGCTAGTTACACGGAGCCGTGGGCGACGGTAATCACTTACCATCAGGTGACCCGTAATGCCCGTTTGCCGTTTATTCTCCTTAAAGTATAAAAAAATGCCTGGACCGAACCTTTTATTCCCAAGGCGTGTTATCATATATAAAATAGTACCTGTATCATATATAAAATACCAACTGTTGTCTAAAAAACTAATACATATAATAGAATATCCTACAGAAATCGCCTAAACATTGCATGGTAGGCAGGAGCAAGTCTAGTGTTAAGACACTCCGTTTCTATAAACACACTTCCCACTTCTAGTGTGGCGAAACTCAACCTCGTTACCAGAGCGAGGAAATAAAACTATTTAGGTCATAACTATAAGTCCACGGAAAGTACCTTATATATTTTAATTAAGCAGTGCATTGCTCAGAAAAAGCAGCAAAAATTAATCATAAATGGTCATCATGGATGGTAATGTTCATAAATCTTTTTTGCCATTCTTCACTCATTCGCTCGACGTGCCCAAACCACCTGAGCACGTTCTTCTTCATTCTCACTGTGACATCCACGCTAGTACCTACCATTCTGTGTATATATTTTAATTTAAATAATCAATTTAAGTTTAATTATAGATAAGTAATTTAATTTTGGTAAATATTTATATGATTTAATCAAACACTTGAGGCAGCAATAAAATTGTAAGTGTCAGTTGAAAACTCGTAGCGCATACCTGTAATATTTCGCCATGCTTTATTGCACTCATAATGGTGCGTACTTCAGATTTCACTCGCGATTGAAAAACTTCTAACAGAAGGAAATTGAAGGAAAAATGGAATAACCTTTTTGAAGCCTTACGTCGTTCGGTGAAGTATATAAATGATAAAATATTCCTGTGATGATGAAACGGATATCTTTATCGAATTACTTAGAGTATAACATTTTATTACGCGCGCTCACGTAGGCGGTTACATTGGCCCGCTGAATATTTTATCCTTTCTAATATATTCCATCGATTTTCAGCCACATCTTATTCATAGAGTGGCACTTTCGACTATGAAAAATTGAAACCTATCGCCTATCTGCCAATAGGCCTCTTTCTATATCGGGCTTTATACTATTTATACAATGTTTTATATTATACAAACGTAAAAGTGAAGCTTATCGGGGCACAGAGGGACAAGCTTGTGACTAGCAACGACACAAGTTGTGGGTTCGATCCTCACTCGCGACAATGAATTTAGATAATTGTTCTACTAACAAAGGAAAACGCGGCGTTTATTTCGGACAATAAACACCCAATCACTCAAATTCGGTGAAAATTGAAGAATAGTATTTTAAAGTGTTAAAATACTAGATTCTCAAATTTTTTCAGTTACCCAGCTTCACGTTGTTTCCCGCACATGGCAGAGGGAACTTGGTATCTACTGTTAATATACTCCGTTCCACGTCCGTTCTCTATATTCCGCCGAAATTGAGGCATTGCGTGTTGAATGGCGGAACTCAACGCCGCGCTTTGCCTTGTACCAGAGCGAAGAAATGAAAACATTCAATATTTAAAAAGAAAATATTAAAACACACTTCCTATATATATATATATATATATATATATATATATATATATATATATATATATATATATATATATATATATATATATATATATATATATATATATATATATATATATATATATATATATATATATATATATATATATATATATATATATATATATATATATATATATATATATATATATATATATATATATATATATATATATATATATATATATATATATATATATATATATATATATATATATATATATATATAAGATATATATAAGACCAAGGTGATGGTAGTAGATAGATTTGGCTCACTAATTCGCTCCAACGAACTCAGAGATCTTGAATTTGCTGATCAGTTCTTATACCTTGGCTCTCTACTTACCAGTGAGGATGGCAGTGATAAAGAAATCTGTAGAAGAATCCAAATGTCCAATGCAGCGATGACTAAACTCACTAAGATATGGAAAGACCGTAATATCTCGCGTAAAACCAAAGTCAGGCTGGTGCAGACATTGGTATTCTCAATTTTCTTGTACGGAGCCGAATCATGGACGATAAGAAAGTCAGAAAGGACGAAAATCGACGCTTTCGAAATGTGGTGTTGGAGGAGGATGTTGCGAATTCCGTGGACTGCGCACCGAACCAATTCGTCAATTCTTAGAGAGCTCGGCATAAACTGTAGACTGTCTGCGGTTTGCTTCCAACGTGTCCTTAAATACTTCGGACACGTCGCTCGCAGAAACCCTGATAGCCTGGAGAAGCTGACGGTTGTTGGCCAAGTCGACGGGAAAAGACCTCGCGGTCGCTCACCTAACCGTTGGTCAGATCAAGTAAAGACGCTCACAGGCCTGCCAATTACCGAAGCATTAAAGACCGCCGCAGACAGAAAAACATGGAAAGGCATAGTGCATCAAGTGATCACCAATGAAAATTCCATCTAGACGCGACCTTCAGCAATGAAGATACCGACTAAGAAGATATATATATATATATATATATATATATATATATATATATATATATATATATATATATATATATATATATATATATATATATATATATATATATATATATATATATATATATATATATATATATATATGTATATATACTTAACGAAAACAACGGATGGTTCCACAAAGATACTTACTTATACCTGCCAACCATAATAATACGTGATGGCTACTAAAAATTTTATTCACTGGTCTATTTCAATCTCCGTTCGTATTGCAGCATTCATTTTTCACTTAATTTTTTTGCGCTTAAACTCGTTACTTTTTGTTACGACTGTAATAAAGTGTAACCAAGTCGTAGCTAGCTCGTAGCGCCCGGAGGTTTAGAGGTGTTCTACGGCGTAGCAGTCGCTTCTAAAATGCATGCATAAAAACGTAAATTGCTTTTCTGACTTATTAATTACACCAAGGGAACATTTATTGATGCCAACATTTTCGTTCCACACTTTCCGCTGAGGTTGGGGCATTGCGTGTTGTGTGGAGGAACTCAACGCCGCGCTTATTTAAGAGCTCAAGAATCAACATAACTATTTCATTTTCTCGAGTAGTGATCGCCAGCCACAGCCAGATGTTATATAACCACATAAAAAAAAACATTTCTATTCTTATCTAACTTCCTGGCGGTAATCATCGTAATATATGATTTTTCAACATGATGTTTTCAAACTAATTATTTGATTTATATATTAGATTCGACCGCCTGGCAGCAGAACACCATTGCCTACGCATTAAGCTCCTCGGCGACTGCTACTACTGTGTGTCAGGACTGCCAGAGGCCCGCGACGACCATGCCAAGTGCTGCGTAGAGATGGGACTTGACATGATCGATGCCATTGCGTAAGTATATTCTATTTTTATATTTCATAAATCATTATATATTTGGTGCATTAAGTACTGGTAAGTAAATAATGTAAAATATTACATTATGATAACCAAAACGTAATATTGATACATCACGTAAAACTTTTTGGGGTTTGTATAAAGAAATACTATTCCTGCAACGCCCCCCATAATCTTAAAACATGCACTAATAAAATCTTAAAATTGTTTTTTAAAAACGCATAGACACACAAATAAATATCCTCTCACCCCAAACGCATATACTGTTTCCATTCCGTCGTGAATAATAAAGCATCACCGTCGATCGAAAGGTTTTCAACGGCTCACACTATATATATTTTATTTTTTTGTAACTAGTACTATAATGCGTGTTTTTATTAAAAAATACCACCATACAATTTGTTTATGGCTAACCTAAGTATGAGCATGTTTGTGTGTCCAGAAATACCAAATTCACGTTAAACGTCACGTCATTTTCCATATACGCCGCGTCACTGTGGAATCAATTCCCTAAAATGATCAAGAGAAGCCCCTCACTAATATCCTTCAATTATCAATTAAAAAAGCATTTACTCGATAGCGAGAAACATTATTCAGTTACGGACATTTTTTTGAATATGACAACCGCATTTTTTTATTCATTAAAAGATGTATTTTTCATAAATAAATATGAATAAATCTATTGTCATCCACATACATACTATGTATGTAGTTTGTGCGTATGTTTATATATTTATATTTATTTTTGCAGTTAGACGTCATTGTTTCCTGATATGTTTAGTTTTTTTTTATGTATCATTGCATTCTGTACAGTTTCCCCGCTGATTGTCAGACATCCACTTTCACTGGTTGGCGGGAAGAGATTATTTTATAAATAAACCTAAACTTTTCATTTAATATTTTCAAATTGTAATTGTATGTTTTTTTGAACAATAAAAAGTATATAATATAGAGTAGAAAAAGTAATACAAAAATAATTGCTTTTAAGGTTAAACGTTCTTTATGTATATTTTGGTAATTGAAAATATATTAGATTATGGAGAGGATGAAACAACTGAATAAAAGAGATCGTGGATATATTAACTTTTGTCGTAACAACATTTTTAAACCATTCTGGCGTATCGAATTATAAATCCGAATGATCCGATATGAATTATGCCGAAAATAGTGGATTTGATGTTTTTCATAAAAAAATAAAGGGTGATAAGTTTTAATCATATAAAAATTGCTGTAAAATAAATAACTAAAGAAATCATTCTTTATTTATATTTATAACGATATTATATATTTCTTTTTTTAATTGAAAATTTACAGAGATTTTAATAAATTTATAATACAATGCTGATAACACGAATACGTTGGATAAAATGTCATAGATACATTTATTGGATACAAATTATAAACAATCATTATTTTTATAGCCTTGTACGCGAGGTGATGGCTGTCAACGTGAACATGCGCGTTGGCATCCACACTGGCCGCGTGCACTGCGTGGTCCTTGGCCTGCGAAAGTGGCAGTTTGATGTCTGGTCGAATGATGTTACGCTGGCCAACTACATGGAGAGCGGCGGTGTAGCTGGGTAAGGACTTGGACTTTTTTAACTTTTTGATAAAAGGAAACTTTAAATGATAATAATAATAATTTCATAGTTCAGTTTTGAATCGTAAAATTACATAAACAGCTAACAGGAGGGCAGATTTTATTGAAAAGAGCCGGAAAAATATATCGCGGCGTTATGTCCCGCCTCTCAACGCGCAATGCCTCAAATTCGGCTGAAAGTGGATAACGGAACAGAGTGTCTTAATATGCTCACAACTCAAAATAACTTCAATGAACTTCACTCTAAAAAAGATAGATAATTAAAAACATATATTTACATATTCTTATTCTCTGCTACTTAGAATGTTTGTAAAATTGTCAAAAATATGTTAAGGGAGCGTTTAGCGTTAGTTTCTTACGCCATTTATAAATTATAATAATTATATTTTCATGATCACTCAACGCTTCTAAAATATATAAAATACGAAACCCAGGGTTGGGTACCCAGGTTCCCTGTACCTACCCTGCTATATGCAGTATGCAATTTAAAGCTGAATAAAAAAATATATTCTCTTTTTTAATTTTTAATTATTTTACTGTGAAGACGCGTGCACATCACAAAGGAAACTCTACGGTGTCTCGGTGATGATTATAAAGTTGAACCCGGCTACGGAGGCCTACGCAACGCCTATCTAAAGGACCATAACATTGAAACCTATCTCATTGTGCCCGATGACACGAGCCGAGTGGTGAGTTAAAAATGAAATAACTGCTAGTTTTAAAAATAACTACTTTTAAAAATTAACTTTCTAAATATAATTTTAAATAAATAACATTCTTTGAATTTTTGCTCATAAATCTTCGAGTAACTGAATTTCAAATAATTAAAGTTCACAAAACCAATGCCGTCTATCACATGCTTCTAGTAGAATGTTGATAGAAAAATCCTTTTGTCCCGTCCTATATGTATATACATATACATGTAGAAGTCTAGTATAGGATTTAGTTAAATTGAGAACGTTGAACAATAACTATACAGATAGTATAGCTACACTGATGCATCACATATATCCAGCCAGGCCATCGTATAAAAGTAATAATGTTTCCAGCATTTTTACTAGTGAATTTTGAGTATTTCCAATGTAGATACTACGTCAATCCTATACGGACAGCGAAACAATCACTCACATGGATGAATAATAATATAGGAAAGTAATTGATATTTTACAGCCATACAGGATTATATATATATTGTTATTTATTTTGCGTATATATACGAAATTGTGATAGCAGAAAATAAAACTGAACGCTGTGTAAAGTTTTTTACTGACGATGCATGTTGTTAAGCCAACCAAGGCACCAATATGTTGTTTGTATAAATATGATTAATTTGAATCTTCTTTTTTTTAAGTTAATAATTACATTTAAATATTTATTTCATTAGTATATTTTTAATAAAATATAAAAGAGGAAATCAATCTTTTATATCCCATAAAGCGTTAGTTACGCTAGCGCACTAAAGGTGGCGATCGTACGTCCGATAGACGAAAAACGACTACTCACGGCGTTGAGTTCCAAGACTCAATCTATAAAATGTGTGTAACTGTCTTAACATTAAGTTACCCTTTAACTAACAAGCTATATCCGGTGTACAGCTTGAAGCTGAAAAAAAAATCTTCTCTTCTACTTTCAAGGACAAGAAGCCCCAGCATTCATTCGCACTCAACGGCAACATCTCTAAGGAAATGCGTGTTATGGGACACGGCTCGCAGCATGGCAAGCACTCATCGAAGTAAGTTAACTTGTTTACTTTAAGGTTACCTTACAATTTCAAATGATAATTAATTTATTTGAGTGTGGATACTGTGCGGTACACTATTTTTATTGTTGTGTTATATTTTTAAATAGTGAAAAAACTACAGATAATATAGAAATGATGATTTTTAAAAAATATATTTTTTTGGCAATTTGGCATTATTTTTCAACCCTGTCTAAAATAACTAAAAAACAATTGGTTTTAACTCACCCTACTGTCCTTACCACTGCATTAAAAAGATACTGTAAAGAATTTCGATATACATTTTGATATTTTACTCTTAAACGCCATTTACGCTAAGCATTTTTATCTTTAAAATTAAAATTTATTATCAATTATATGAGCTTATTTAATTGATATTGTTAAGAATACTCATAAGTCTCCAATAAATAAAAGCAAAAGATAAATTTGCCTATTGTACGAAGTTGATGCAGTTCTCATTGCATCATCAGAATGCGAATTGCTAGCAATGATGACCTTTTTGGAAGAAATCTTAATAAACATAAATGAAAATGAAAACAAAGGTTCAAATATTCGAAAGAAATAAAGAAAGAAATAAATACAAGATTAATGAAAATGGAAAGATCTTGGAAAATTTTAATTATTTGCTGTATCTGTTTAGTAAAGACGGTACGAAAGAATAGAGCAAACATTTTCGTATCTTTGAAATTTAGTGTTTTATTAAAAAAAAACATAGTTGTATCGTTAGCAAAGCTGAATCGAGTCTTAAATTAAATATAAAATTTTAATCATAATCCATATTTAATGTAAACTGAAATTTGTATTTTATCGCAATTATTGCTTTAATCTTGCCCGAAATGACAACAAATTCAGCGTTATAATGAGATCAACTGTTTTTAATTTTACCTACTGTTATAAATATTTTGACAATATTTGCAGAGAATATATATATATATATATATATATATATATATATATATATATATATATATATATATATATATATATATATATATATATATATATATATATATATATATATATATATATATATATATATATATATATATATATATATATATATATAATAACAAAAATAATGTTAACGTACAACTGTCAATTAGTTTTAATTGAACTATGATAAACAATGTGTTTCTATACTTTGAGCGTAATAATTACGTGTGCTAGACGACGTGAAAATATTAATTAGCTCAGTGATGTGGAATGTTGGAGGATTAGTGCAACATCGTAATCAGGAACCATAAAATTAATGGAATTTATGCTCAACGCACACTTCAGTCGCGTCGCTTAGCGATTCGTCTTTTCATTTTATTTATGTTTCGTCGGGCTTGCTTCAATTATTTTCAACTATGTATTTGTGAATCTGGAGGCACGGTAGTGCCCCCGCCAAGACGAACCAAGTAAAGTACTACCTACCTTTTCTCGAAGTGTTTCGAAGTGTACCAGATAATTCGATACTTACTTCAGATACTAAATATTCACATCACCTGCACAACGGTAGCGAACTAGGTTGGTACAGTTAGGACGCGTAGATTCAGAAGCTTGGCTCACATGAGATCTGATATCTTTTTCACAGGGCTAACCTTATGTGGTCGTCTGGCAACATTTCACATGAAATGTTTTTGGTGGGATTTGATACTCAATTGGAGAAGTATTTATGTTTTATTTTTTTGTTTTTACTTTCGAAATTCTAATCTGGATAATAAGTGAATCTGAGTGTTTAAGCATTAGGGTTCTTATGCCTATCCTGCTATACGGGAAGTGTATGAAGTTGGTTTTTTTTATTCTAATCTGGGTTAAGCTACGATGACCTGCGTGCGATAAAAGAGAATTATTTTGCTTCGTCTCTTGCTTACGAATTAACTTTAATATATACATATATTAATAAGGCAGGCAGGTAATAAGGCAAAGCGTGGCGTTGAGTTCCGCCACTCAAACACGCAATGCCTCAAATTTGGCGGAAAGTGGGGAACGGAAGTGAAACGGAGTGTCTTAACACTAGGTTCCCGGGTTCCCTGAGCCTACCCTAACTCGTGCAGGATACAGCGTGAAGCTGAAAAAAAATATTAATAAATAAATAATTATAAATTCGAAAAAGTTGTTTATTTTTTTAATCATTTTATCTATAACATACGACTATAATAGTGGAAATATATTCAGAAAACTCAGCGAAATTCAGATATTCTTTCACTGGAGCTTTTCAAACTTGATAATACATTATTATTGCGGTATTACAATTTAAAAGAAAGTGGTGAACGGGGTGTCTTAATGCTAATTTGCATCACTTCACCAGCTTTAAGTGTCAAGCTAAAAGAAACGTTAATCTTCGAAGTTCATTAAATACCACGGTGTCAATAAGAGATCATAAAACGAATATCGCCTGACGTTTTTCTGCAATTGCCTTAATTAAACTTATATTAATGAAGAATTGAACTTTATGTATACATCAAAAAGTTATTAAAAGCTAGTATCTGATTAGAAAGATGATACTGCATTGCGGCAATTATTTCTATTAGTCTATATCCGGTTCTAAATCTCTCAACTATTTATGAATATGCTATAACCGGTTTTGGCAGCTTTAAAGTTGCGATGTCCATTTTGCACGTTCTTTTTGTTTGTATTGTACGAACGACGAAAAATGCAGTGTATAAAACCACACCAGATTAATCCTCTGCACTTGACACGTGAGAGTCTATTGTCTGTGAAGCTAAATCGTAGCCAAGCTATACAGTTCCCATTTTATACTGTCTAAATTGAAATTAAATCAGTGGCAATAAAATTGAATGCAATTCCTCGACTTAAAAATAAAGTTTTTCCTTGATGTCAGCATTTTCTTCGTAATTACATAAAAGAGGAAACGGGTTTTTTTTTGTATAACTGCTCTTTCAAATTTTCTCAAGGAATAAAAGATTCTGCAGCTCCAAGATTGAAGTATTTCCTTTTTTTGTATTCCAAGTTTCTTTGTTCAATTAATATTATAGAAGTTGTAAAATAATGTATATATTTTTGAAATAAACTAGATAGGGCAATAATTGTGATATATTAAAATATAAATGTCTCATTTCAAAGCTAACTGTTACTTGCAACTTCACCCGCGTATTTAAATTATATAGCCTATAGACAATAGTCTTCTTTAAAAACTCCTTATGTGACTTGCCTAGGTAACTCTATGGTTAAGTTTATTATAAAAAAAAAAATACTAAACAATTGAATTCAAAGTTACTAAGGGGTTATTAATGTAATTTCCTGCTAGGATTGGAGTGGATGCCAACAATGACAATAAGAAGCCAGAGGATGAGGTGAATGAATATCTGATGAAGGCGATTGATGCTCGTTCAATTGACCGCCTGCGAGCGGAGCACTGCCGCCCCTTCACACTCACCTTCCGTGATAAGAAATTGGAGAGTAAGGTACTGTAACTTCAGATATTATTTTAAATGAAACACTTTTAAACGGAGTAAAACGTCGTTACGTCGGGTTTCCCAAAAATGTTTACCATTCAATATACGCGATTAATCCGTTTAAAAGTGTTTCATTTAAAATGTGTAACAATCGCGAAAATCAAAGACATTATTTTGATATTATTGTCAAGTGCATTCAATTTCACAATGCAATCAAAGCAGATTACCACAGCTCAAGACTCTATGTTGAAGCCTGTTGTGGCGCAGCGGCACAAAAGTGTTACTGTAACCGACTGGTTGTGGGTTCGATCCTCACTGGAGGAAATGAAATATTTAATATTTTCAATTTAAATATTTAATATTGGGTTTTGAGTTTTGAGTTCCACCACTCAACACTCAATGCCTCAAGTTCAGCGGAAAGTGGGGAACGAAAGTAGAATGAAGTGTCTTAACACTAGGTTCCCACGTTCCCTCTGCCTACCCTGCCATGTGCGGGATACAGCGTGAAGCTGAGTGAGTGAGTAAGACACTATGTCTCAGTACTAAAGGGAAATCAAGAACAAAGTATTTTGCACTATGTACCACTTAGCCAGCTACAACGTGTTAAACAGGTATTGTATAATGTTTTAAAATGTTCCCAGAGTACGAATTGCTGAATGAGATTTGCTGAAATGAATAGAATATAGCTTTACGTATCTTATGACTATGTAATCAATAGAACTCTCTCAGCTTCACGCTGTATCCCATGCACATGGCAGGGTAGGTAGAGGAAACCTGGGAACTTAGTGTTAAGACACTCCGTGCTGTTCCGTTAAAAAATCGAAAGCTTATTATAACAGAGTTATATTTATATGGCATAAAGTCTTTTGTATAAAATCTACGATATTTTTTGTTTATTTAAAAGAAACATGGAATGTATATTTTAGAATTAAAACTAACTGTTAGTTCTTAACTACGAGTATAGCCTACACAGTACGTACTGGCGCGTTGCCAGTGTTACAAAAACGCGCAAAATTAATACCCATCTTTTACGAGTTTTAACCACAAAAATAAATTGGTCTACTTTAATTGCTTTAATTTTCGACTCGTGCAGTTTGTTTTTTTTTGAAAAATCTATAGTTAAAATGTTTGTATCCATTTAAAAATATTGTTTGTATCATCAAGTATATATGTGGAATTTTAATATAAAGCAATAAAGTCAGCGTTTCAATATCAAGCGTGAACAACAATACGTCACCTAGCATGAACTCAATCAGGAGAACCCTCAAACGAATTTCCACATGAATGAGCTATAAATTTATAGATGCATAAAGCGTATGCTACCCTGACATGAGGCGCCGTCGTCCGCAGTTCGTAATTGCCTGCATCGCAATAATTGATGACAATACGGCTTGAATCATATATTTTCTCAGATTTATTTATCTTATTCCAACAGCTATACATTACATGGACGTAACAAATGATACGCGCTTGTTATCTTTACGTGATGATACAGAAAAGAATGTACTATTATTGTAATAAAATGTATATAAAGAAAAATAGATATACATTTTGTAGATAAAAGAATAAACCGAAAGCTTTCTATGTTATTTTGATATCTACATTATCAGTCGAGGTTTGTTTCGAATATTGCTGATATATTTTTTGTATTAGTTTCTTTGGTTATAGACAACGTGGTCGTGTATGTATATACTCGTAGTATATGCTTTTGTGCTCAGAATTATTTACAATTTAATTTTAAAAAATAAATATGAAATAAATATTCACTCACTCAACTTCACGGTGTATCCCGCACATGGCAGGGTAGACAGAGGAAACTTGGGAACCTATTTCTCACTTTTCACCGAATAAGAGGCATTGCGCGTTTAGTGGCGAAACTAAACGTCGGCGAAACTGAAAGAGTGCCTTGTGTCTCTGCGCCCTAATATTATAATAGACTACACATACATTTAAATAAAATACATAAACCATATAACTATTACAATACAAAATTAATAGCTCACGGACAGGGCAGCGTTGTGCAAAATATTTTCAAAGCTGAAACGAAATCAATTCTTTAATTAAAAGCTCAAATTCATAAAACAAAAAGTCGTTTTGTTACCAATGGCAGTTGCATACGACTCGATTGTTTAATACTTTTATGGATATACATTCAATTTAATAGACTGTATGGTTTTAAACATAATTTTCTAATTCGTATCGCACGAACAATATTTATTGTACTTGGATATGAATACAATATAGAAATTTATATTATTTCACTTCCTATTACATAAGTTGGAAACGTGTAGTTATTGCGATGCTCGGAAGATGAAAGCTACACTAAGGCGACAGATCAACGACTCCGTTTTCGGATGGTTCACTTAAAAGGGTATTACTCGTAAACACTTTGTGAGAAAAATTGGATTTGGAACGGTTAAAAGTTCTGGAGTAAATTAGCTTTTTTCTTTCCTAAACCGCAAAAGAGATTATAAATGTAATGCCTTTTTAAAACTTTAACATTAATTAGAATACCCCAAGGCTAAAACAAGCACAAATTATTTCGTAATTATATTGTTCGAAGTTATCCGTGGAAAGTCATCTTTTTTTTTTAATTTTCATAGGATACATTTCTTTTTAATTAATGGAATTTTAATTAATTTGCTAACACAACACAGCGACCGGTGTAATATTAATTAATCTAATAACGAATAAGCTTTTAATATGAAGCTTGTTTTTATGAAGCTTATTTTGTAAGTTTATTTCGACTGCTGACGCTATCTAGTCAGCTTACGTGTATTTTCTTACAGTACACGACTGAGAGGGACAGGATGCTGAGATTATACTTCATCTGCACAGCTATACTGTATCTCGCCGTCTCTGCAGTACAACTGATGATTTTTGACATGTAAGCATTGTATTATTTTCATATATAGTAGGTTATACCGTTTTTATTGTTTTCAATTTCATCTAAATTTGATTGTTTGGAATATATCGTCGGCTTAAAATGTAAACCCGCTTTTTCTAATTTTTGTCGTTATGTACTCGTTTATTTATATACCATTGGAAAGTGTAAGAAATTATACAAAATCAATATTTATTTTGTTTCATATAGTAGAGAATATATATTAATCTTCTAAATTGTAAAAGCTTTAATAATATACGTATACTCATATTTTATTTAAAATTTTTTTAGGCTCTTTTAAGAATCTGTTTAAGCAGGCGATATTTGAATTTCAAAAGGTTTATAATTAAAATCATGTGCTATGTTCATATTAATTTTTATTTATTAATTTAAAACTATAACTTTATTTAAGTTATAGTTGTATATTTTTATATAAAGTTATAGTTTTAAATGTATATTTTTTTCAGCACACCAGCTGTCATTGGAACAATTGTTGTATCAGGATTTGCCATCTTCAGCGCTACGTATTTGGTGCTCAGCATTGACTTCCAAGTACGATATATTTCTGATCTCTACCAAATTTTTCATTGTTTCTATTCATTCATACTTATTTAAACTTTATTAAACTTATAGTAATAGAATACAAAATGGACATTTATGAATAAAGTACAGTTAATTAATTCTGTTACATTACTATGACAGTGAAAGAGTATTGTGATTTGAAAGACATATAATAATTTATATTAATTTCAGCGCGTCTCGGCTCGCATCAAGAGAGTAACTACCGTCGTGCACAACAACCGCACGGTGGCGCAGCTGCTGTCCTTCCTGGTTGTGGCAGCAGTCATCTTGCAAATTAAAGTCATTATGGTATTCATTGAAAAACTTTTGTATATATATATAATGTTATATTTGTAAAATCCTAACATCCGGCGTCTCCCGAGAGAATGAGGGAAAAAAGGCAGAATTTTTTTTTACTTCTTATGATACGATTCGCAGGAAATTAAACTGAATAACATTTTTTTTTTATTATAAGGTATTTGCTATTTATTTAATCTGTAGTCTACACAACCAAAATATTATTTGTTTTCTTTATGTAAGATAAAGCCAGTATTTATTACTTGAAACCAATTAGTACCTAGTCATACTTAGTCTATGTTCTACATAAATAAAATACTTACTTACTACTTAGCTTCGCGCTGAATCCCACACGAGGCAGGGTAGGCAGAGGGAACCCGAGAACCTAGTGTAAAGACACTCCGTTCCACTTCCGTTCCACTTCCGTTCCCCACTTTCCGCCGAATTTGAGGCATTGCGTGTTGAGTGGCGGAACTCAACGCCGCGCTTTGCCTTATTACCAGAGCGAAGAAATGAAACATTAAATATTTAAATTGAAAATATTAAATATTTCCTTTCCTCGACTGGTGATCGAACCCAGAACATGTCGGTTACAGTCACACGCTTGTGCCGCTGCGCCACGACAGGTCTAATAAAAAGGTCATAAACAAAATAAATACTAATAATGTTGTTGGTTTAGAATAATCTTCATTTTATATTTAATATTCGTCAGGGTATCTATATGCTTGCGGACAAGGAGACATTGGTTTCAAAGGATGGAAGTGTACAGTGCCCGCATGATATCAATGAGGTTGGTAGTTTGAATTAATATATTAATAAAAAATAATTCACATATATAAAATAGAAATGTAATGTCATACAAACGATAGGTACATATTCATTTATAAACATATTATAAAAAATATTTACTTGTCTTTCATAAGCTTTAGCTCAATATTTATTAGTTCCAATTTTTTTATGGCAATGCATTTTTCTCCTATAGCATTACCTGCAGCTGACATTGCTTGCGATGTTCCTGTGCGCGGTACATCAAATTCTTATCACGGCGGTAAAGACCGTCATCCTACTGGTGATCAGCCTCACATATGTAGCTATCACCATCCAGAAGCACCTCCACTACAGGGAACACTTCTATAATTTCCAGTAAGTTATTGTTTCTACTATATGCATATGTTGCTAAGTAGCTTAGCTGTAGATTATGATCTTTAATCAAGATCTACAGGTTGATAAAAAATACATAAGTTCAATTAATTATTTAAAGGAGTAATGAGTGTCCCCTATCACAGATTGATCGGTATAAACTATAAAGTTTACAATACTAACTGGCAGTAACGGCGTTTGGATTTGCAATATAATTGCAATCCGATATGGAGGACATTGGTTTCAAAAGTACCAAAAATATGTCGCCGAAAGATTACATTAGAGTATGATTGTTGTCAAAACGGGATTAACGTTGGTTTCAAGAGTAGGCCCACATAAATAATAATCTTGTACTTTTAAATTAACAGGCACAAGTGTGAAGTTGATTGGAATCAGCAATGGACGAACGTAGTGGTGGCCCTCGGCGCTCTAATCGCGCTGATGCTACATTCACAGCAAACGGAGAGCACATACCGCCTCGATTTCATCTGGAAACTACAAGCCAATGGTAAATTATATAAACTCAGCTTCACCCTGTATCCCGCACACGGCAGGGTAGGCAGAGGGAACTTGGGAACCTAGTGTTAAGACACTCCGTTCCACTTCCGTTCCCTACTTTCCGCCGAATTTGAGGCATTGCGTGTTGAGTGGAGGAATACAACGCCGCGCTTTGCCTTGTTACCAAAGCGAATAAATGAAAACGTTAAATATTTAAATTGAATATATTAAATATTTCATTACCTCGAGTGGTGATCGAACCCACAACGTATCGTTTACAGTCACACGTTTGTGCCGCTGCACCACAACAGGCCTCAATATAAAATTATATATTTATAATAAAACTTGAAATGAGACCGTCGTGGTGCAGCGATACAGCGTCTTACTGTAAATACTACAGTTTTGAATTCGATTTTGCCTCGGGGAGTCTATAGACATTATCTGACGTTAAATTCCGACTGATGTAACTAAACACGAATGTTTCAGAAATTGAGAGGAAAGTGGATAACGGCGTGTCTGGCGTTAGTACAAGGTGGCCTCTGCCTACCATCATAGCTATTTTATTAAAATAGCTATGAAATGTTGCTTGGCTTGCAAGGGCTTTTTGTAATCGCCTTTTTTATTTTAATGGTTCGATAATGAATAGCAAAGTGATTAATTAACATAAAACCTGATCTGTTGTGGACTAAATCCACCTCACACAGTTAGATGTAAAATATACCTTATTCTGGGTTACTTATATAAAATAAACCATATTTTATTTCCTGCGGCTAATATGTTTTATTTCTCGTGGCGTATTGCTGTAGATGAGAAGGAGGACATGGAACACCTCGAGGCGTATAACAGGAAACTACTTGCCAACATCCTGCCCGAACATGTAGCCCAGCACTTCCTATGCAGCGACAAGAATATCGATGTGAGTTATAAGTAGACTTTTAGAATTTGTTTTATAGTTTATACTAACCTATTCATTGATATTTACTTTAGATAATAAAGTATATATTATCGAAAAAATACTATTAAAAACTTTAATTTATTAAAAATAATCAAGTTCACATAGAAATTACATAATAATCAATTTTACAGGAGCTATACCATGAGCAATGCGAGTCAGTATGCGTTATGTTCGCGTCAATCCCCAACTTCTCGGAGTTCTACGTGGAACTTGAGGGCAACAACGAGGGTGTGGAGTGTCTGCGCCTCCTCAACGAGATCATCGCTGACTTCGATGAGATCCTCGCTGAGGACCAGTTCAAGTATATTGAGAAGATCAAGAGCACTGGTGCTACGTATATGGCTGCTTCTGGTAAGTAAATAAAATAATCATAATATATTACTTATAATGTTTATTTATACGAAAAGATTAAGTTGCTTTATACCAATTAGCCATAAATAATAATCTAATTCAATGTTATAAAAGTAGGTATTTTTTTCTTACTGAGCTTCACACGCTGTATTCCGGTTATACCAAGGTAGGCAGAGGGAACTTGAGAACGTACGTGTTAAAACACTGTTCTTAGCTTTTTGCAAAGTTTGAGGTATTATGGGTTAAGTGGCAAATCTCAACACCGTTCTTTGCCTTATTACCAGAGCGAAAAAATAATAACATTAAATATTTAAAGTGAAAATATAAAATATTTAATTTCGTCGAGTGCGGGTCGAACCCACGACCTGTCGCCTGTAGCGTGGGGTTGATAAGCTAGTGCCACGACAGGCCTCAAATTCTTATATTATTATTTATCATACGTAAATAATCATTTCTTTTTAAACTTTCCAGGATTAACTGCTGCGACGAGGGACCTTCGAGGCTACCGTCATGTGACTGCGATGGCGGACTATGCACTGCGACTACGCGAGCAACTACAATATGTCAACGAGCACTCCTTCAACAGCTTCCGCATCAGGATAGGTAAGATGTTTCATCTTAATGGTAAATATATTTGTCTCATTTTACATGTAAATGCAATGCGATGGACTGCAGTTTAAATGCGAATTTCTTTATAACATTATTATGGTTTTTTAGTTGCTATTGAGTTAGCAATAAAACTTGGAATGTTTTGATAGGAATCAACATTGGGCCAGTAGTAGCCGGTGTGATTGGCGCCCGCAAGCCACAGTATGACATCTGGGGCAATGCAGTTAATGTTGCATCGCGAATGGACTCCACTGGCCTGCTAGATCACATTCAGGTTATTATTATTGTTATTTATTTATTTAAAAATATATACATTTATTTAACTTTTCTAATCTGAAAAATTTACATTTTGTTAGTGTATAATGCTGTTGTAATTTCATAATATTTTTTAGATATATTGTGTAACTGTTTATTGTTTTATTTATGTAATGGCACTGCGATTTTGTGGTACCACAAATAATTATTAAAATTCAATGTTGGTATTATTGCTGCTGGCTGCGAACTCTATAATGGTGATGGTTTCTTTATTAAGTTATGGTTTTTGTAATTAATTAATATAGAAAGTGCTGAGTTATTATACCCATGCGAATCTTTAAGGTGACACAAGAAGTGTATGACATCTTGTCGACGCGCGGCTACAAGCTGCGGTGCCGCGGCACTGTCGATGTTAAGGGCAAGGGCAACATGGTGACGTTCTTCCTTGATGGCATCGGTGAGACCCCACAGGCCACTGTACGAGATATCTATGCAGTAAGTGTGAATTTCAAAATTAACATTTAAAGGACCAAGATAAAGTTGGAGGAATTCCGCGTCTGTTGTTTATTTCATATCCTGATTTCAAACAAAATAATGTGAGAGGATAATTCATGATTACTTTTTTAAAACCATTTAACGTGATGGTTCAGCTTCACCATTATTTAATCACCATGTATCTCGCACAGGTTAGGCAGAAGGAACTTGGGAACCTATTATTAAGGCACTCCATTCCTTCCCCCCTTTTCGTTGAATTTGAGGCATTGGGTTCTAAGTGGCGGAACCTAATGCCGTGATTTTCCTTGTTGGCAGAGCGAAGTGAAATTAAAGTTTAAAAGTTTTATTTGAAAATATTTTCCTCGAGTGAGTATCGAATCCACAACCTGTCGTGTTAACAGTCACATGCTTATGCTCTTGCGCCACGATAGGCCTAAAAGAGTTTTAATTATTAAATAATTTTCTTAAAAAATTCTATTTTACGATCATCGAAGATGGCCTCCGTTTACCACGCCTTTTCTAATCTACGTTTATACCACGTATTATTAACGTCATTTTAGAATCCAACCCCATCAACATCTGGCGTCTGCATGGGCGTGGACTCGCACGACGACCGCCGCGTGGAGCACCGCCCGCTGGACACGCTGTCTGAGGGACACACCGATGAGGATGGAGGACCGTCACCGCGCACCTCGATCCCAAAGGGTAATAATCTTATACTTACTTACTTACTTATCTTCACGCTATATCCCTAGCGGGCTACGCAGAGAGAACGGAGCGCCAAACGCTACGGGAATACCTCTTTCGCCTCGTTCACTGTCATCAGCCTCTTCATGCATGACCTCCGGGAGGTCCTCATGCTTTTTACGTGACCTTCCTCTAGTATCGTCGATACTGTGTTTTCGAAGGTCAACCGAGGTCTCCCCCTCTCTCTCTTACCATTCGCTTTTCCTTCATAAATCTTTCTTACCATTCTTGCTTCACTCGTTCGCTCAACTTGCCCAAACCACCTGAGCACGTTCTTCTTCATTCTCACTGTGACATCCACGCTAGTACCTGCCATTCTGTGCCATCTCTTCATTGGGTATGCGATCAGCTAAACTGACTCCACATATCCGACGAAGAGATCACATCTCTACAGTATTCATCTTTCTTACATTCTTCTTCTCTAATACCCATGGTCGGCAGCTATGCTGACGTTTCACCGACTCAACAATGTACCTAAGGCCCCGTTAACTCTGTTACCGGCAGCAATAGCAATAATAATCTTATAATTTATTTTCATATTGCTTAGCTTTAGCTGTCCAAGAATTCCCATTGTAGAACTTTGCTATTCCGTGCTTTTCATTTTATAACTCATCTCACCATTTTCGTTTTGATTTGACTAATTCAATTGGTAGAGGAGAGTCTAGTCTAAAGTTTAGGCTTACGTTTAGGCAGACGTGTCGGCCTAAACTACCACGTCAGCTGTGTTCGTGCGAGAGCGCAGTTGGATAAAGACGCCTAATTTGCTACACTTAATTGCACAATTGCAAATTTTCTACTCGTATATATTTATATGTATATTATTGGTATAATATTTTTATTCAAATGTAAATAATGCAAAGAAAACGCTTCAAATAAAATATATCTTTATAAATGTATATATTTCTAGGTAGCTAAGTTGTTTTGGTTAAATATATGCCTGTCACTCACTATACAACTACAACTACTATAATATTGTACTGTTTAAGAAAATATGTTGATATTCTTATTTTTTTTATATTTCCCGTTTTATGTAAAATGATGAGGAGAGTATTTAAGCTCTAAATGACATGAGATTAATATTAATATTTTCAGACACCATGAATGGATCAGCAAGCCCAAAGATCGAAAGTGGAGAATCTGCATCAAGAGAAAGCCTCGCGAGTGCCGTTCGAGCGAGAGTCCTGCGCCGCCTCGAGCGGCCACTGTCGCTAGCAGACTCTACCCCGCTGCCCACACTCCTATCCCTCATCAACTCACGAGCGTATTCAACGGACCTGGGAGCTGGATTCTCACGCGATGAGGCAAAGAAGAACTTCTCACTCAACGATGTACATCCAGTAGAGACCAGGAGCAGTGGCGATATCGAAGCTCTCCTTCAGGACGGCGGTCCCCGCCGCGCCGCCAGTCTCGCTGACTTCCTCTTCAGAAGGAAGCAACCACGATCCTCAACCGCACCTGTACACATTATTGAGAATCCAATGAATGCAGTTTAAATTAACAAATTTAGTTCAAGCATATTCATTCCATTGCGTAATCAAAATGACCATCGCTTACAATGCATTCGGACACTTCTTCACTTTGTTACGCCATCATTTTTCATTCATGCTCCATTACACCCGCATCTCCAATTCATCGCCATTTCACTCTGCGCGTTTCATATCGAAAATATATACTAAAACACAATTGAAACACAATACTATACATATGGATTTAATAATTCTATTTATGACCAACAAATTTTACCCGGATTTTATTCAATAAGTGACCACGTTGATGGTCGCTTAACACTGAACTTGACAATTCCTTCCAGATTTGACACATACTCTCGGATATGACAATTTAACAAAACACTTTGACTTTTGGATTTGACGCAACCCCGGAACGAGACTCTTTACTCATACCAAGACTGATTACAAATACTACAAAGAAGGCTACAACGCTGTTGCGTGGCGACAATCACTTGCGTGACATTATTAATTTAATGATATTAAAGGTGCGGACTGGATTTTATCAGAGCTGTCATTATGTTTTCTATGCGGGAACGTAATAAAAAGTCCGAAGATGTCAATTGATAAAATGCCCTTTCTACAACATATAAACGGTGAATGCTTTTAAGAGGAATGTAATGTTTAGTATGTGTATATAAATAGATAGGGTGGTTCATAAGGAAATGACTAAGAAACATTAAAATGTTTCTTACAATTTAAGTATTACAATGTAAGCATCAGTATTGGCCAGTTTTGCAAAAATGTTAATAGTGATTATTTGCTAAATTAATACTTAATTGCATATTATATTAATGTTCCACTATTTCTTAACTAGCCCCTCCAAAACACAGACTGGTGATGGAAGTTTTGGATATATTTACAAAATTCTAATACAAATGTAAGAAACATCTTTAAAAATTATACAAGCAACTTACAGATAGGTCAGTTATTACTTCATAGCTGAAGATATGGAGTCATCTCAAGTACAGATATTCAAACAATGAAATTAAGTTCAAACATTTATTGGTTAAACTATATTTTGGAGGGGATGCACGCATATAATAATTACTATCAGTACTTTTCCCATGTTAATGATAGATTAATAATTTGTATTGGCTTTAACATTAATGCTTGACTAATGATTTGAATGAAATTGACATAATTTGGAAACTTTCAATTTTAACTTAGTTTAATACTATCAATACATTGGGCTCCTCTTGAGAACAAAACAAAAGACAAAAGTTTTTTGCGTCAATTCTTCCCATTATTTTATATACATAAGCATAAATGTTAAAGTTAACCTAACAAATTATTTATTGTTCGCAGAAAAATCATTTCAGCTTATAATTTCATATAAAAATAACTATATAAAATGAGCTTATATATTGTAGACGCTTTTTTGATATAGTTAGGTAGCATCACAAAAAAAACAATAGAAAAAAGCCCAAAAAAAAATAGCCAAATGAATGTCTATTTAACCGTAATAGTGATAGCCGATGTATCTTTATAGGTTAATATAATACGCATTCAGTATACTATGGATTTTAGTGAATAATGATAAGATTAGAACTAAACTGAGTTTCTATACGCTTACACATACATATCCCACTCCTTTAAAGACCAATAATAAATTTCAATCGCTATTTCTCTTATGATTTGATACGTTTTATTTAATATGCCCTTTTTCGAAACTAAAGCTCAACCAAAGGAACAATCTCAACATTAGATGATAACTAATTGACTAGGTGCGTTAATTTATTTGTAACTTTGTATATAATATTCTACTCAAGGCTAGCTCTAGAATTTGACCATTAAGTAGCGTGATATTAATCCTAATTTATTTCCGATTCCTTTATATTTTATGTAACATTTATTATTAATAATAGATATTATAATTATTTCCTAAGCATTTAATAATCATAATCAGACGGTACTTATATTCTCGTACTGTAATCATTCAGAATGCATTTTAAAGGGTTTATTGAGCGGTTGTTGATAAAATTGAAAGTTAAAATGAAAATCGGGCAAATGTGTAACATATAGCAACATTAAAAGTTCATGACACGTTCCCACTGCAGCGTTCAGTATAATAGCCGTAACGGACGACCTAACAGAACAGCGACTTTGGCTCACCATCGAATCATGTTTTCTAGGAAAAATACTCTACACGATCAAACTCAGATCTGATCAGATGGTTCGATGGCGAACCTAAATCGAGGTTCAGTTCGGACGTTTGTTACGACTGTAAGTATCTTGTGTCTGATTATAAAATTGCAAAATGTGGTTAATTTCGTATACTTAATAAGTTATTTAATTTTATTTTTGTATAGTTTTAGTTTAATTCATTATAATTATTACATAACCAAAAATGATCGCGTTAGGTAACAGGGAATTAGCTTTTTATCTAATCGTAGAAATTTTTATTACCAAGAGCTATATATAACATTCTGAGATCCTTTATATTTAAATATTGAAAATTAAATTTTATTAATTCAATTTAGGCATATATTTACCTATTTTTCGATGTTCTATACATATTAATTATATCACTATAAAACTTGTGCCAATCCTTCTTGAGGGTAGAATTTCAGTATTAGTCTGCAATTTTATTAATATTATCGTAAAGATATATAATTTTTACATATCGTCATCGCTTATATTTATTGCCTTTAATGGGCATTTTTCACGTTAAACATAGAATTAGTGGTAAGTACGTAGTTGTCTGAGAGACAAAATTTACAATTAATCTATTGGTTAGACCATACGAATATTTTTAAATATTCTATTGTACTTTGAGTTCATTATTATTGATAATTATTTAGATAATATAATTAACATTAGGCACAATGTTGATTAATATGAAATAACTTTATTGCGGATATTTTTTTCAGTTCTTTCAATAATATTATCTCGAATACACGTTTTATTCGTTTGTTTTAATCGTTTTAACTATTATTTGATTCAATTTGTTTGTAACAAAATTTATAGTAAAATGTACGTCTAATTTTATATAAAAATTACGTTTGCGTTCTTGTGAGATGTGAATATTACATATTACAATTAATAAGTATTCATGTTAATGTGTAAGCAGGATGGACGAAAATCTGTAGGTATAACCACGTCTGCATATAAATCTGTAATAAGCAAAAATAAGTATAGTGGAGGAGAGCTTAAGTTTTCAGTTAACTTTGATGAAGTAAAAATAATCTGAAACAAAAGTACTTTGTTTGGACAAGTAGGTAATAACAACATTCTGACATTAGGCGTGGTTGTCGGATGATTGTCTTTTAATTGATAACCAATCAAATATCTAATATATGTACTTAACCATTCTGATAAATAATGATAAACGTAACCGTAGTAATGTTGAAGTTATTTCGTATTCCACAAAGACGCATTTATAAACTCAGCTTACATTGAATTGCCTATATTAAATTATTGGTGTCGTATTTCTATTCTTTATACGCTTGTAGGATAGGTGAAGATTTCATGTTTTAAGAATTTATTAAACATATGTAATTAAATGTTGTGTAAGAAGGGTGTAACGGAACGTTACGTCACTTGGGACTTCAACGACCGCCGTATTACATTGAGGTTGTATTTCTTAGTAAGATTGATCATTCTATTTGAACTTGAAAATGTTCTTTATGTCTATTATACGTAGTTACCTTATATTATAATGTGTATGACCAATTTATGAATGTAAGAGTTGTTTGTGGCCTAAGTACTTGAATTTTAGTCGTCGTTTCGTTTCTATTGTGCATTGCCGTGTGACACAAAATATATATATTTTTGTTATTATTATGTATTAAAAATTCAAATGTTATTATATTTGTATGACATTTATATTAATTTAACATAATTCTTACGAAAGCACAATATTTTTACTTTAACTGCATTATGTTTTTTTTTACTATTGTTAAATGTTAGTAGCCAAAGTATAATAACATTGAAACGGCAATGTTTCCTATTTTATGTATTTAACATCTGTTTTGAATTGTTTGTGAAATTATATTTTGTGTTACGTTGTACTTAATTAATTTATAATTAGTTATTAGAGATAAGTAATTTCCACGCTTATGTCAGTATTTTCCAATGGCTGCTGTTATGATAAAACAAATATCAATATTTGACTAACCAAAATTGAATCCGGTGTATTTAATATGACAATTTCATAAAAAAAATATATTTTGGTGTATTGATAAAAATGTAAGTTAAAATATCCTAATATGCAAATAAATTTCATGATATCGATATAAAAATTTAAAAAATGATCTTTAATATTTAAAAGAACAAATCTGGCAGCCATTTGTATAGAAAATCCTTTATGTTTTTCTCGGTTGAAAACAGCGTACTGAGGAAACATTTTTAAAATGTTAATCACATCGTTTTGTTGATAAATATATTGAAATTCTGTGTTAAAAAATAAATATTTCAAGAACAAAAATACCTACGTAACAATAAAAGCTTTTCTATAATATCCAAAAAGCTAGCTTAAAATCCTGTTGAAATGAAATATTGTATACAGAATTTCAATATCTTTCTATAATATTCAATAAAAAAAATATTAAAAAAGGTTTTCGTGGAAATTTCATATCTTGTTTATGTCTACAGTGGTCATGCAATTAGCCGTCATCGATGTATGGTAGTAGGATTACGTATTTAATGTTTTATGAATATACTTAGCATGTGTAACGCCTTTCTGTATATGTAAACATTCACAACAAATATATGGTGTTACGTGTAAATATCGTTTTTTTTCTTTTTACTCCTTTTAGGAATTATTAGGTACCTACTTCTCATTCTTTAGATAAAATATATGTTTACTTACACAGTCTAACTATATGTGGTTTTTAATTCACCCGTTCCATTACAATAAAGTTAGTGTCGACATTGATTGATATATCAAGGTGTAAATATGGATAAAATTATAAGTATGAATGATAAAATTATAAGGTTTTAACTTAAGAAATTTTTCACAATTACAACAATTAGTTATTTCAAGTATTAATTGACTGCAAATTATTGTTTTTTTGTATATTTCGGCTATACATTTTATAGGCAAATTTAAAATACGTATGCCAGATATTATTATTTGTGTTCTCAGACTCTAAATTTGTAACTACACACATTCATTTATTATTTCAGAAAAATTCCCATATATCCAAATGTCCTTGTAAGAATTTAGTTTTGCAATACTGTGGAACATGTTGTAAAACTTTTGAAAATATTGCCGTTCTGCATATCAATGTGGTTGAACTGGAATAAAAAATTGAAACATTACAAATGTAAACAAACTTATTAATTGACTTACAGCAACTTAGGTTGTCTTTTGTCTAACCTACAGTAATATGATCTGTCTCGAGTTATGGCTGGTTATTTAATTGACGGAATTATTGTTGAGTAAGTATTATTCATAATAGAGACAGGATAGAGAATGTTATGATATGAATAATAAACATTTATATTTACAAATGGTATCTATAATATAAATTGCAATTTTATTATGACTATATTAAATGACTCAAAGGGAGAAGTAGAACTATTGGTTCTCTACATTATTGCTAAATGTTAATACTCTACATTATAGATAAATGTTCATACTTGTAAGAACTTTATTGGTTTGACAAAAAATACAACCTTTGAAATAGATCTAGATATAGATAGATAGATATAGATATATAGATATAGATAGATAGATATATATAGATAGATCTATCTAATATACGCATATAATAAAATTATAACACAGAATACATACACAGAATACATATAATAAAATTGTAACAACAGCATGTCTGTACATTATAGATATTAAAGAAAAACTAAGATGGGGGATCTTCATATAACCAATAGAAACTAAGATGGGGGATCTTCATATTACCAAAAATATGATTTAAGAAAATTTGATCTGTCTTTCTGTTTGTTGTCCGCTTTTCACGCAAAAACTACTGGACGGATTTTGATGAAACTTGGGTTGTGAGGGGCGAAGTTTGTAAGAAACTCAGTCAGTTTTAAAGCAAATTCGTTTAACATTAATATTTGGCTAATTGGTTAGAAATTAAAAATGACACAATAAGGATTTTTGGAAATTCTGCCTTAACGGGGCGGAAAAAGGGGGGGTAAGTTTCTATGAAACTCCGTCAGTTAGCGACGTATTTTGACGTTTGGAAAGGGGCATCTTTCTTTAAAAAAAAACGTTAGAAGATTAAATAATTTAGAAAATTCTTACATAAGCCGTCTGCAACAAGATATATGTTATCTTAAAGAAGATTTGATGTCCTCTGGACATTTTGGAACAGAAAATTTTTGGACAAAATTTATTTTATTCGAGTCGGGTTCCAATCAATTTTCAGTAATTACATGTCCAAGGTTACCTACCACTTCGAGTTTTTCATTTAAAAATTTTAACTTTAAACTAGCACTTTGCGATGCGATTTGTGACCTTCCTTCAATTCAGGATTACAACTGAACATTCTACAGTAATTTCTGATCGAGGTAGAATTTGGCAAGATAGGTCAGTGAAATTAAGTTTAATTTTAGCATTGCATGAGTCCCGCTGGATGCGGGAGGCGCAAGACCGATCGTCGTGGAAATCCTTGGGGGAGGCCTATGTCCAGCAGTGGGCGTCGAACGGCTGAAAATGATGATGATGATGATGATGATTTAAAAAGTTTTTGATTAAAATCAATTGAATAATGATAAATTAAATCATTTCTTATTATGCCATCATAGGGTAATTGTAATTCTTCTGATACATGAAATGTTAATTTTATTTACTCTTTACCGAAATTAAATTTTATTAAAAAAAATACCAAGTGCATATATAACATTTTATTGGGTATCTATGCCTTTTAAATTAATTATATCATTTTCCAATTTCAATTCAGAATAACAAAGAATCCAGTAGCAACTAAGAAGCTAGAAATAAATGTTGCACAAGTATATGAGATAAAGATATTTTGTAAAGAACGCATGATGTTTTGTATATTCTGGTTTCGTTAATATTACGGAGATTCTTTTTTTAATAAGTGGCTACTTGCTTGGGGCTGGTTACCCATGTGGTCCTTGGTTATATAACTTTAGACGTTTGCCTAGGGCTGGTTATTCGTGTGACCTTTGGAAATAGAGAGGAAACACTTTAAATCATCATGGAATTAAACATGATCTGTGTTAAAAGATGGTTGTATTTGAGAATTATAGAAATCATCGTCACTAACCACGATATAAATTCGTGACGGCTTACTAAAATCTTTTTTAGGACGCTGAATTTTGAGATACTTGAGGAAAATTAAAGTTATTTATAATAATATATTATTTTAATACCTTTTCCTGTTATTTTCAATAACGTGACCATTTGTACTAAATATAGATTAATAATTTTTACTAAAGTGCTGTGAATTTTGATGTTTAAAATTAATATTTCGAGCTAAGACGTAGAGTGTGTGGTGTTATAGTTTCGAAGACAACTGTTGTTGGTAAGCTAAATCATTATTATGAGAATTATGTATATTGAAAAAGGCCAAAAAAATTTCTTCAGACGTTACAAAATTATGATAAACAGAAACAGTTTTCTACCGAACGCAATAGTGATTGATAATTTTAATACTGGATACAGCGTCGAATACGGCAGAACGTATATAACACAGATGTGCAGGATTCTGTTCGACAAGGCAATACGTCGATTATTTATAATATAGGATATTTAAATGAGTTTGTTAGCACACTTGACACTTGCGAAAAGTATTTTAATTTTCACTATTTTACTATGTTCTTTCCTTTCCTAAATATACAGAATAGGTTAGGTTCAAAAAGTAAGAGATTTATATCAAACCCATTGGTACTTGTTGTGGAACAAAACGCCTTTTTTCTAGTACTTCGTTTTACAGAAAAACAACATTTATTACACAACAATGTCGAATTATCAGCTATATTATTTAGTGCTTCGTGTCATAAATTCTAATTTCATATAATTGGCTTATAACCATAACTAGCAGCAAACCTCCAGCCATTGATTTCGTTAACAATAACTTTTTAGTTAATATTTGTTTACGCACTGTCCTCTTTTTTTATTTCTGTACTGAATCAGTATTGAAAATAACTTCTGTACACAATATTTATTTAGAATAGGTAAGACAATAAAATAGCTACTACATATTTTCATTTTAATAATGCAGGTAATTTTAAAAATATTATTAAAATGAAAATAATTCATTTTTAAATTAATTCATTTTGATGTCCGTTAATTGTGACTGGACACTATATACCTATGTGAAAAATTTGGAGACATTTTTTTAGCTTTCATTAGTAAAAAAGTTATGACTGCCTAAAGTTTCTTCCCCTAGGTACACAAAATAGATTGTTAAATTAAAATTGAATAGATTGTTTAAATAAGATTAAAAATTAAAAAATAAATTACTTAAAAGAATTGATTTATGAATATTATCTTTCAAAAATACAAATATTTGCTTTTATAATTAATTACCAAAAATTTAAAGATTTATTTTTAATTAATAAAGATTTTTAGATTGTGATTTTAAGATTGTGTTGTGGAAGTAATGTTGTTATGGTCAAATAGATTATCGAGTGTAATATAGATATTATTTTCATATAAACAACGTCAGTGTTTGCAAGTAAAGCATAAAGCTAAGTCTTGTCGTATAATAATAACATTGAAGCTACTGACACGACACCACGTATCATCAGTGACACGCTATTTTTTTTTATTATTCTGTGGTCGAGCATATTGGCGGGTAAGTAAACGTAGCTAAATATTGATATATATATATATATATATATATATATATATATATATATATATATATATATATATATATATATATATATATATATATATATATATATATATATATATATATATAAAACAATAACTAAGTACTTAATATAAAATGCTATGGTAAATTCAAATAAATGTACTTGATACAGTTACTTGAATTGTTTTTATAAAAAGTGACTTTACTATTTAATGAGTGCCTTAAAAACTGACGCCGTTATCTTAATGAAATAGATTTCATACAACAACAACAATTGATTAATTACTACACAAATGTCGGTAGGCACAAAATTGATTATGACAACAACTATATTCTTATTTAATTTTTGACGCTAGAACAAAAGATAAATCTAGAATATTCTTAATATTACCTATCAGTTGCCGCAACTACGTACATCGTTTACGTGAACTTTTTCGACGTTTTCTGAGTAGTTTGTACTAGTATAATAGTGCGGGCTTTGCTTCAACTGACCCCAAGAAAATTATATGAAAATATATTATTTTTGGCTGTGAGTCACTCAATAACAAAAGAGATTTTTATATAAAGATTCTAACTTTATAATTAATTGTTAAGTATTATATAGAAAAAAAAAACAAATATATTTATGTAAATTTAAAGCAAAAGTTAAACAAAATTAAATAAAGCGCGAGAAATAATAAAACATGCCATTAAAATATGTATATCTGTTAAAAATATACTTCCTCTATCCCAGAGGTGCACGGGACATGCGTGGTCTAACTCTCGCAGGTATTGATTTTTCGTTCCAGATAGGGAGAGAACGCCGAGGTGTGTGCTGCTGGGAACTGAATTTTCCTGAACAAGAGCTATTAGAGGAATTAGCTGAAATGGTATGTATTATATAGTTTTCTAATCTTATCGTTACTAGAAACAATAATCAATTTAGTAAAAATTAAATTCTGAGTTAAAAACTGTAATTTACTGATGCACGACGGTCACGCCTTAATTATGGCGCTTAACTACATATATTTTTTGTTGTAAGGAGGAACCGAGTACAAGTAAAATGAACGCGGAAGGCCCTGTCGATGCCGACATGGAAATTGAAGTACCATTAGGAGCGGCACGAAAAAGGTACTATCCTGAAGACAGTGGAGACGACATAATGTGTGACGAGTCCTCCGACGAATCCGACGAGGGCTTCCGAGCTTTCAGTCGGCGAGCAAGCCATCGCCGATTTGTCCTTGGGTGGCTCGAAATACCTACATCGGTCACATCGAATTATGGCAAAAAGAAGAAATTGAACTGTGGACACTCGAGGCACAGTCCTGATTTCTACGATGATGATGATTCTTCGAACAGCAGCAGCCTGAGCTATAGTAGCCACTCGGAGGAGATTTACGTGGAGCCGCGATACGTTGCGCCCAACTCTGAGAACTACCCGAACATACACGAGCCGGTCGCGGAGCCCGGACCAATGTCTTATAACAACGCCGATCATATTCTCCACGGATACTGGATTATATTTTCGAACGAGCAAGGCGGCTGGCCCTACGGCATTGTCAAAATGTTTGTGCAACGTCAGGTCAGTCGATATAAACTATTTACATATATGCGAATATATTAAGTACCTTTAGAATGTTTTTGTTAAGTTATTTTTAAAATGATTTTGGTAAATATGATTGTTTTAATATATGTTATGTATTTATAAAGTAAAATTTAAAAAAAAATTAAATTAAAAAAAATTGCTGGCAGCCATTTTGAATGTGATCTTTGATAGTGCATCCGCGAATTATGCGTGCGCAGCTTGCAGCGAATCTATCTCTGTCTATTGCATTTATAATGAATGTAGACACCTGCGATATAATATTATCATGATCAATACTATGGCCACACCCTATAAAAAATTAAATAAATTTTAAAATAAGACTTTCTTCCTTAATAAGTTTAGTATTTAAGCACTTTAAAACACGTTAAATGACCATATTTTAAATGATTGAAAAAAATTAACATGATACTTTCATTGTTTCTTTTGTTCGAGAGTTCTAGTTGTTTGAATAAAGATTAAAAGAAACATTACAATATTAAACATAACTTAAAGAATAATTATGCTATAAACTATGATACAATAATAATTAAAATATTTTTTACTATGTAATAAAGCAAATTATACAATATATCGTATCATTAATCCATTAATCAATTTAATGAAGAAAGAGAGAGCACTCATTGTGTGTAAAATTTATATATTTTTTTATACTTTATATTTTCACTAAAAATAAACTATCAAATTGAATTGGATACACAATTAAAATATTAATACAAAATTTATTAAAATCACGAGAAATGAAAATATTAAATATTTCATTGCCTCAAGTGGGGAATCAAACACACAACCGGTCGCCTTTACAGTCGCCTGCTTGTACCCTTGTACTACGCCGCCCCAGTTGACATTCATAAATAAATATTTATAATTATCATAAATAAATCTAATAAGTTTATGTATTCTCATTATTTTCTTTTCATTCTATTACAGTTGAAGCTTGACGCCATAAGGGGCAAGCCTTGGCCTGGACAAGAGCCAGGGCCAGATGACTTCCGTCTTATAGTCAGTTTTAGCTCTCGCGATGAGAGGGACAAGATCTTGAACGAATTGATGGCTAGACACGTTAGCGCTTACTTTTCCTATGTTGTAACAGGTGAATATACTCATTATTTATTCTAATTTTTATTTATTTAATAGTGATACCATATTTTTAGTTTCGACTTGCATCGGTTAAGTTAAAAGGTAACAATAACAAGAATAATCACAATATTTTCGTTCGAAATGAAGCTTTTTATTTGCTTATTAATTATTTCACAAACTCGTCAAATGGACTTAGGTACATTATTAATTCTGATGGTTCTTACTGGACATATTTCATTTAACACTTATATTTTATTTATAATTTGAATTTTATTATTAAATTAATGCGATAGTAAAAGTATTTTTTATTGTTCATTGTACTTTAGATACGCTGCCGATGGGAAGCTATGATTTTGACAGAGATGCTGAGGACGAACAGTGGTACAGGTAATATTTTAATTGAATATATTTTATGATTTCGCTATCTAATATCATTTATTACATTAATGTAATTTTCTTATTCCAGCACCGAAATACTTCGCCGAGGCTAAGTATACTATACTTATCTCATTTCCTTACGCAATGTTGTCTTCAGTCCCCGTTTTTTGGTGAGAGTTATATTGTATTATTATTTTTTTATAATTCTATTTATGATGTTAAGTTAAAAGTTTATCGGCATTGCGGTGAAAAGTGTCAACGTTACGATTATTGTTTCTATTCCCCCCACTCGTTGTAATTAATTGTTTTTATTTTCTCGTAAGTAAGAAGACAAAGTATGACATTGAGTATCGCTTAAAATTTAGCGATACCTTGGGAGAAGTGACTTAAAACTAGCTAACTTGGGTATTTATTATTTTATTATCAACAGGTCACATCGATAGGCCATGCACTGATGGAGTCATTTCATTTTTCTAATAAAGATCATCGGACTAACGGCATTCTAAGGAAGGAAGTTAAGTAGCTCAATAGAAGACTGCGCTTATATATGATGAAAGAATTTGAAAATGAGCTTGTAAGACTGAAAACTGATTTTGAAATTAGATACAATTTTTAAAAAAAATAAAAACTAAACTGTAGCAAAAGATACATTTTTGATGTTATCTTTTGTGTACCGTTAATTATTATTATTAATATGTATGTATGCTATATTAATTAAATACGCTATTGTTATAATATGCTATAATTAATTTAATAATATCATATAATATTGTATGTATAAGAATAATTTCTCAGGTGATTCTTTAAACGCACATGCCTACTACTTTAGGAATGGAACTAGTTATGCGAATGCTCTGCCGGATCTGATGAATGAATATTAGAAAAAAATAATTAAATCAACCAGAAGTGCATATCTACCAGGTGTTAACCAAAGACTTCTTCTCTATATATTGTACTAGTGGCCGCGGGCAAGCTCCTTAAGTCGAAAGTACTCTAAAATTTAAAAAAAAACTGCTTATTCCCGTTCCAGTAGGAATTTTAGGGAATTGTCTTTCAGTGTCCCCCCGCACAGACTCACTAAGGAGCATGCCAAATTTCAGCGTTATACGCCGCGGCTTGTGTTTTTTCTTAGTGACTCAGTAATAACGAGTTACAGAATAGTTATATATTTAAAAATATTCACTTAATGTACGCTTAAACGTTGTAATTATGGTGTAACCTATGAGACTTATTTACTTATATATATATATATATTTCTGACTAAAGTCCCATTAATGTTATATATTGAATGTGTCCTGCCACTTTACTGTTTAAATCTATCAACACTATCAAAATTGTTTCATTTTAGGAGGTCTGACCTAGTTATCAAATTGTTGTATTACTTAGAAGTAGCTTGAATTGATGTAGCAGAATAAAAAAGTAAATATATGGCATAGGGTACCTATACGTGTGGACTAGACTCTTCGAATTTCGAGAGGCTTTAACTGTTTCCTATAAAATGTATGCGTATATGTATAAATTTAATATATATTATAAACGCTGGCTCTAATCAATACGAATTGTATTTATTTTACGTTACTTAACTTAACTTAGCTTTACGCTGTATCTCTAGCGGGTTAGGGCTTTTTCGCCTCGTCCACTGTTATCAACCTCTTTATATATGGCCTCCGGGGCGTCCTCATTCTTTTTACGTGACCCTCCTCCAGTATTGTAGACATTGTGTTTCTAAAGGTCAACCGAGGTCTCTACTCACTCACCACTCACTTTTCCTTCATAAATCTTTTTTGCCATTCTTTCATCAATTATCCGATCTATGTGCCCGCCCATACCACCTGAGCACGTTCTTCTTCATTCTCACTGTGACATCCACGCTAGCACCTACCATCCTGTGTCTGTATCTCTTCATTGGATGCGCCATCAGTTAAACTGACGATCCGCATATCCTACGAAGAGATAGCATCTCCACAGTATTTACCTTTCTTAAATTCATCTTCTGTAATACCCATGTTTCGCTGCCGTATAACAGAGTCAGTACAATCGTGCAGCTGTGCTGACGTTTCACCATCTCAACAATGCTGAGGCGCCGCTAACACTGTTACTGGCAGCAATACACCGTATTTTCCATCTTCATCCATTTCGTGTCTTCCATCTCTACTAAACATACTTCCCAGATGTTTATTTATTAATTTAACATAACTTTCGAAAAAGTGTTTGGCCACTGGCTTCTATTCTTGTTAATAATTAATTTGAATTTATATTTTTCTTTTCGTTCATGCTATCTATAAAGTTTAATAGCTGTTTAAATTTTATCTAAATTAAAATAGTAAAAGATATATTTTTTGACGTCCTTTTCTCTATTAAGAACACTATGGGCCCATTACTTTTTTGACTTGTGCCGTCCTACAAATCCGCCAGTGCGAAAAAAAAAACATGGATAAATTATTGTTTTAAATATTATGTATTTAGATTTAAGTATATACCAAGGAAAAAATCTTACCTTATTACAAATCGATAATATTATTTAAATACAATTGTCAATTGCAAACTTTTGCGCTTACTCTGAAAATCCCATTAAACTTTTACCCTATATAATTATTAAATGTACTAATTGCCTCTGAATAGCGGATGGTACTAATATTATATATATAATTATGTTCTATTAGTAGTATAATATATGTGTCAAAAAATATGTTATATATGTGTTGATCGATACACGCTGTTACTAGTAAAGACTTGTCTTTGCGTCTATTATAACGTAAGCGTTTGTATCGATTAGGTAAGTATAATATATAATTAACTTACATATCTGCAATTAATGTCAATACTATGGTGTTTAGACAATAAGAGAACTATTTAATCAATTACTAAATGTTAACCGTTGGTAGTATCTTTAATTTATCAATAAAGTTGGAATCATGGATGTTTTTTTGTTTCTTTTCTTACATAGCACTGCTCGTAGAATTGAGTTTACAAGAAAAATCTATAGTTTTATAAGTGGTTTGAAAAAGAAATAATGTTTACATTAATATAAGATAAGCTGTCAAGAAAGAAATTAGCCCTGCCGCGTCGGTACGAGCTGTGCCTACTCTATTTAAATACAACTGTTGATTTTCAAACACTTATCGTTCAGTAAAACTTGATTATTGGTTTACTACGAATGATGGATGCCGGATGACGGGTGGCACGTTTATTTTCATAGCAGTTTAAAATTATGAACAGTCCCGGTCGACTTCCTTAGGGCCAAGCCCTTTAGCCAGGCAGTATACCTACCTACGTTGGATTGGCCGTGGGTCTTTGAAGAATGAATTTTAAATAATACGGTCTTTCATAATGCTCGTAGTTACTTAATGCTGCTAGATTAAAGTAAAACGATTAATTAGTAGTATTTTATTATTTTTTATAGCACATGTGTTTAATGTTTTTATGATATGGTTATTAAATGTTTAATAAATAACTTTCACTTTAATATTTTTAATATATAGTAAGCGTGACATAAAAAACAACAATTCTAAAAAAGAATGGAAGTTTTTATTTGGTATGAGATACAATATTTATCTAACCAGTATTCAAAGCATAGTAGTAGAATTGAGTTTTCATATGGTAGAATTGTAATTAGACATTTAATAATCAAATTGAAAATATTTTTAATGTTAATATTTCAATTTGCAAATGGCCGAAGTATTTTTGCAACATCGTCAAACAACATTAACCTGTGTTTTTGTTGTATTAAATCATTCAACTTTTACATAAACAATTTTCTTCATAGAAAGAAGTATTCGAAAAGTGATTTGTCGGACTAACATCACAAGAGGCAAAATATCTGTTCTATTAAAAGGTAAGGGTAAAGTGGAACTTTGCTATTTAGTTAGATTTGTAACGCTTATCATTTTGTTTTCAAGATATTTTTTCTTCAGATTTTCCATGTTATGAAATTGATTTAAATATTGCACCTATTGTTGATGGAGTCAACAACAGAGCAATAACAATTTTGGAAGATTCTAAAGAAGCCCTTCATTCTAAGGGCAAGAAATTGTTACTACATTAATCTACTTTTTTTACATACTGCAAGTTCTTCAGAAATGTTTCTTTTAAAATACAAAATAATTATTCCATCAAACAATATTGAAAAAGAAGGTAATACAACTTTTTTGACGATAATATTGTAATACAAATATGCTTTGCAATCTATGGTAATTAAGACACAAAGACTTTTTGTTAAAAATGTTAACATGCAATAAAATACTAAAGTGTTTATTTGTTTTATTTCAGTATTTATATTTTATTGTTATGATCACACCAGAATCAGTATTTCAAAATTATTTGGAAGTATTGATATTATAATCAATATTTTCACATGATTTTGAAAGAGTGAATCATTTTGTTTTTTGCATAAAAAATGATCTGAAGCCAAATTTGAAATTGCCGAGAAATTTGACATATTTGTTTCGATGGGACTACTGATAGTGGCAGTAGTGTCGGTTTTTTTTTCTCCCATATTTCAGTACGAAGTATGGAGGGTAGAGGTAAAATGTTTATTTGTTGTGTACGAGATCCGACCGCGTGATTATTATGTTTAATTAATGAAATATAATTTGTATCGATATTTAAAAGTAAGCCAATGCAGATACGCAAAGCTAGCCATATCAATTTGGCCGCAAGTAATTTTGATTAAAATGTAATTAATTATTCATTGTTGAACAATTACGTTCACTTATATTTACATATATAAATATTGCAATAACATTTTACTGTTAAACGTAATTTCTAATATATTTTTTCGTTATATTTTTTAGCAATATTAAGTTTTTGTTCAGTTTTTATAAAATATGTCATAAAAAAATCTATATTTACTTAATTACTATAACTATTTTTATTTTTTATTTAATTATATTAAACTGAAACAATTACTGTTAAGAGTAAAACGTAAATTTATATGTAAAATTAATCTTCATAAAAAACTTATTATAAAGATTAATTTTACATATAAATTTACATACTTTGGTTTATTTTAATAATTTATGTTTATTTTCTTGAAATTGGATTATTTAAATTTTTTCAATCACCTTTATTTCTGATTTTACAAAATATGGAAAACATTTACTAAACAATTATTATTTGTTATAAAAAAATTCTTGATTACATATTTTAAAGAAAAATGCACAAACAATTTTTTCATTGATAAGGGATAATAACAACAAAAAGTGAATCGTATATTTTTGATCTTATAACAAAGTTTTTTTTTATTTACGTTATATTAATGGTGAAAAATATTTTACAGTTTAAAAATTATCAATACATATTTGAGTATTTTTAAAAAAAAAAAAATATTTAGGTATCATATCAGAACTGTCACTCTCATGTGTTGAAATGTCGTAATCATTTTCGTCCGTATCTTCTGAACATTGTTAAATTGTCCCATATATAACATCTACTTGCTATGGCATATAATCTTCAACGAACCATGTTGGTTGTAAAGTTTTGTCAAAAATCCAACAATTACTTTCAGCTTCAAATCTAATTCAAACTGGATTAGTGGCATATTGAATTGACAAAGATAGTACGCAACATTTTTTGTTGTAAGGATTTCCAACATGGTGGAATTGTTCTTGAATTGAAATCTTTAAGTTTTTTGTCATAATTTGCCATCAATTGTAGTCATAGCATACATTTCAATAAATATTAAAATTCTTTAAGCGATTAAATTTTGACAATTTGTAAACCCATACTTCATAGTTATAAACTCTTGAACTACTTTCAATTTGGCCTCCTCTCAGAACAGTAACAAGTGGTCACTGCAATAAAGCAAATTAAAGTGGCGCCATAGTAGCAACAGAGACAATTTTAAAAATAGCGCCATAACTTATTATTGAAAGATACTAAATTAAAAAAGGAAAGAAGGCTTCCGCTTTATCACAGCGCGTTTTTTAGGTCGATTTAAAAAAAATAAGACTGCTCATAATGGAATTTTTAGATATACCAAATTTTTCAAACCAAAACACTTAAATCTATTTATAATTGCTACATTCATATCATGCCATGATGCTACACTAGAGCTACTTCAACGAGTAATCAAACCGTCATATAGGATGGTTCTCCTTAGCTCTATCCTCCATAGTATGAAGGCAATCTTCTTCCCATTGGGTTAATGTATTCTGTAATCATAAATATAGTGCATGAGGAACCAATTACTATAGTTACAAGTGCTAAAATTTAATTTTATATAATTTGTTGTGTTCAAGTAGTTAATTTTAAAGTTATAATTGTAGCACCTGTAGCTCCTCTGGTGTTACAAGGGGCCGTGGGCGACGGTGATCACTCACCATCATGTGACCCGTACGCCCGTTTGCCTTGTCTTTTCCATAAAAAAAAAATAGCACTACAGCGAGTGAAGCAACCACAGATTGGCGAGAGTTAAATTCTCTAATCTTTGGTAATGGGGCCATATCACTCACTCAAATCAAAATAGTTCAACTAGTCCAATAGAGTTCCACATTAGATGTTGCTTAGTATATTATGTTCGAAAACCGACACTAGTCTAGAGAGGAAGCTTTGGGCAAACACTTGCAAAGTGTTCTCACTAACTAACGGTAATTAGCTGCATATTATTATAACAGTTTACAAATAAATGAGTAATAGTAGTGAATTGCACTACCGAATGGTCCGTGCCCACCACAAAATAGTCTTGTACGTGCCTTAGAAATTTTATTGACAAAATTACGTGTGAAAAAAAACATGTACTAAGTCCAGGCCTATATTTATAAAAATATATAATTTAAGAGTACAATATTTTTAGAACTATAAAATCATAAAATAACAGTTGTAAAATATTTAAATGTTTTGTTTGCTTTATAAAACATAAATATCATAATTATTTTAAAATTCATATCTGTTTTTACAGCTGGCAGCACTCAATGCGCCAAATGCCAAATGATTTTAAAGTGTGAACACTAGAATCGAGTGTGGGACTGTGGGATTACCTTACTGTCGTAGTTTGAGTCATAAAATCTTTAATCTGTGGTTTGTTGGAACGGGAGTGTAAAATTCATCTTATTTTACTATTTCTACATTTTGGTAAAAAGTATAAATTATATTGTTTCTAATACCGTTTTTATAAAATTACCACTATGGAGTGGATGCTGCCAGTCAATGAGATGCTTAGTGAGCAAATCACAAAATTAAACTGCACCTTAATTCCACCCGGATTTCATGGAGATGTTCGGAGCGTAAGGTAAGAAAATTTGCTTTGGTATTTAAAATAATTAAATAAATAATTTAAAAACTTCATCAATTTCAAAAATACGGTGCAAATATTTTTATTTAAGGATAATTATAAAAAAATTAAACTTAGACACGCCTAGTCAAGGTTTTCAGTTCTTACTGAATAACGACAAGTTTTATTCGGGTGGAATCCTTTTATATTTCATAATATTAAAATATTATTCAAAAAATGCATTCGATTGAAAGTAGATTCATTGATGGAATGTTCTGTAATAACTCAAAGTAAATCCTCTACTCTTATTTAAGATTAACTGTATTCTCTATACATTACTTTTTAGTTATGGCGTTATTCTCTGGATCGCGTGAATTACACTATAGCACTTAATAAAAATTCATTTCATTGCAAATTGTCAATAATCTTGCCTTTTTAATCTAATAAAATAACTAAATATTAATAATTATACAATTTCCTTTTATAAGACCCTGTTAGTGAAGATAGTATTTAAATATGTTGTGTCAGTTAAAAGATGCTGTTGATAACATGTCTGTGGGAAACAAGTTTATTTTGTTTTATTATTCTGATTTATTTTAAAAAGTGATAACAATACTATGCTTGACACCATTATTATATTTCACATATAAAACTTACTTTCTCTAAGACAAAATAACTGTGCTTAGAAATTCTTTAATTTATGTAGGTACTATTATTGACTATTTATGTATGATCTTATATGCATGCATAATTATTGTTTCCATAATTAACAATTTTAAATTATGAACTTTTTATATTTATGTCATAAAATTATCCTTTGTTTGTTTGAAATCAAAGAGAAAGAAATGTGAGTATAAGTATGACATTCTTAGTAAAGAATGTCATACTTATACTCACATTTCTTTCTCTTTGATTTCAAACAAACAAAGGATAATTTTATGACATAAATATAAAAAGTTCATAATTCCACTTGGGGATAGTAATCCCCAAGTGGAAAGCGAACTCACAGTCAAGTTAATATATCAAGTGTTATACCATTGCATCCTAAAGCATAAGAATATCTCTTAAACATTTTTTTTAAATTGTACATTGTGATACTATCTTATTTTTCATAGGGTAATGATAGAAAGTCTATGCAAGTTGATTGACAACCTCGGAGAACAGTCGGCTAAAGCGCAAGGACTTAACAAAGTGATCACAACAGCAGAGAAACTACGCCATTCACCCACAAATATATTGTACCTGCTCAAAGATACCAAGGCTAAAAAGTAAGTTATATTTAAATACCTTCTTTAAATTGTCCTTGGTTGTCATATCTGTGCTTATTTTACTTGGGCTTTAAAAAATAATACTTTTTGTACAGTTTACATTCATTTATTTTACTATCTCAACTTGCTGTATCCAGCATATGGAGGGGTAGGCAGGGACCACGGGAACTCAATGTTAAGTCACACTGTTCTGTTTCTCACTTTTCATCAGATTTAAGGCATTTGCATGTTGTTTAGTGGTGAAACCCAATTTCTTGAATATAGAAGTATTCAAGAAATTGGGTTTCACCACTAAGCAACATGCAAATTATTCTGATTATTAGCTTATGTCTGAAAATTTATTTCATTATTATATGTATAAAATACTTCTTCATATTTTTGTTTATATTATTAAATACAAACAATGGCTACAAAATATTTTAATACTGCTTGTATAAATGGATGACAGTTAAATAAATATCAATAGTTTTGTCTGTAAAAGTTAAATTACTAAGAAAGTATCTTAGTAAAGTTAAACAGATTTCAATTATAGCTCACATACATGTGACCAATAGTATTAATAAAATTAGAACATAATGCTTGTAAGGCTTGTCATGGTGCAGTGGCACAAGCATTTGTTCAAGGTTCGAAGGTTGTCTGTTCAATCCCCACTCGAGGAAATAAAATATTTAATAGTTTTCAATTGAACATTTTAGTGCTTTCATTTCTTCGCTCTGGCAACAAAGCTATTGGGCCTTGAGTTCCGCCACTCAACACCCAATGTCTCAAGTTTGGCGGAAAGTGGATAACGGAAGTAGAACAGAGTGTCTTAACACTAAATTCTCAAGTTCCCTCTGCCTATTCTACCATGTGCAGGATACTATGTGAAGCTAAGAACATAACTAAAAGTTTTGCTAATTTATTTATTGTTTTTGTATAAATATAAAAAAATCTAGTGTAATTACAGATTTTAGTAGGATTTTTATCATTACATTTTCAATTTCCACTGGCATTTATTTACCCTTTAAATAATGTACTAAAGTAAAAATAGGGATGGCACATACACATATAGGTATATCTCCTTGTCACAATAATTTTGCTGTGATCTCCAAAAGTTAGATGTATAAAACTTAATCAATAACCAGTATTACTAAATTGATAAAGATATTTATGAATACTGTCACTGTTGTTGAATTCATTCGTAGTCTGGGTAGTGAATAATTTCTTAGTTCTGGTAACTAGATAAAGCACTATTGAGTTCTGCCACTCAAAGCAACATGGAAAATAGGGTGGGGCATTGGCATTGTTCCCATAAAACGTGTTTCCATCGCTTCAGTTTGCCTTATGTGGGATATAACTGAAAAAAACACTCACTCACTCAGCTTCACGCTGTATCCCGCACGAGGCAGGGTAGGCAGAGGGAACCCGGGAACCTAGTGTTAAGACACTCCGTTCCACTTCCGTTCCCCACTTTCTGCCGAATTTGAGGCATTGCGTGTTGAGTGGCGGAACTCAACGCCGCGCTTTGCCTTATTTCCAGAGCGAAGAAATCAAACATTAAATATTTAAATTGAAAATATTAAATATTTCATTTCCTCGACCGGGGATCGAACCCAGAACCTGTCGGTTACAGTCACACATTTGTGCCGCTGTGCCACGACAGGTCTCAGAACTGAAAAAAATATACATATATTTTATAATAGAAGTAATTTACTATATTTGATAAAAAATATCATAATCATAAATAACAATGTGTTAAATTCTTTTTCAATAAAATGATTTACGTAATATGAAAGCTGTTGCTGCGATTAGATAAGACATATGTAATAAATAAAAATTCTTAAATGTAAAGTTCAACAGGTGATTTGCATATTTAAATAGCCAATGATACTAAGTGTTTCAATATACGTTTATGGTTGTGGATTCAATTCCCACGCAGGGTAATGTTTATAATTAAAAAATATTTCAGTTTCTGCATTGTTACAGTAGTGTGTCGCTCAACTCAGTGATGAGATACTTAACTGCCACATGTATTAAAGAAATACACAGCTTCACGTTGTAATCCTGTACAGGTAGGGTAGGCAGAGGGAACTTGGGAACCTTGTGCTCAGACACTCCGTTTCGTTCCCCACTTTCCGCCGAGTTTGAGGCATTGTGTATTGAGTGGCGGAACTCAACGTCACGCTTTGCCTTGTTACCAGAGCGAAGAAGTGAAAACTATTAATAATATTTAAATAGAAATTATTTAATATTTCATTTCTTCTTCGAGTGGGGATCGAACCCACAACCTGTCGTTTACAGTACACGCTTGTGCCGCTGCGCCATGACAGGCCTCAAATTAGTAGGATGTAGTCGTTCAGTTTATATAAATATTTAACTTTGTTCTTATACAACCTAAGACAAGTCGTAGCCCGCATCGATATCCGCAATGCGGCTAATCAACTCCTAAGATTGCATGCCCGTCCTGTATTACGAAATTTCGGCACCTACTTTCGGCAAGATACAATTATACCATAAAAGTTATGTCTATTTACGGTTAGGTAGGAATGGCGCGTTAATACTTAATGCGCGTTTGGCTTTTAATTTACTGTACTAATGTAAATATTGTTTATTATATAAGTAGGATAAATAGATGTCGTCGAATGAAAGAATTAAATGATATGGAGAATGGAGTGTTTTGACACTTTAGTTTCTGAATAGAGTGTAAAGCTGAAAATAATTTAAGTTATAATATGCCATTGTGGCGTAGTAAAAGTATGGATTCCCACTCAGGAGAACCTCTTACGGTTAAATGCATATTTAGATTTCCTCGGCCTGTTGGACACTTTCTCTTAAGACAATGTTAAAATGCTTGGCTTTTATAGTTTTAAATGGCAGAGCGAAATCAGCTAATGTTATTGCTTTTGCGAATGTTTGTCTATTTATTTTTACTTTCATCTTAAATATAAGAGTGGGTTATATAGGAACACTACGGTAGCTTCGCTTTTATATTTTGCTTTGCTTCAATATATAATTTGTTTATTTTACTTTAAAACATTTCATTTTTTGAGATGTCATTGACGCTCGTTGTACTTCCACGGTACCGCATAGTAGGTGTTCTGTCAGGTGTGACGTGGCCACGTATTTTTTATGCCATGTTCAACCAGCATGACGCTGTGAGATAAGTTAAGATTGTATTAGATATTTTGTTTTACCTTAAGATTTTAACAGAGTATAAATTCCTGCTTTACATTAAAATATCAGGAAAAATCATAGGTATATTAATTTAGTATATGACTATAATTAGATATATATTATTATTTATTTAAAAAAAAACTTTAATCAAAATTCTTTCTATTTTACTCTTATTAAAAACTACTGGACGAATTACGATGGTATTCAACAATAGTTATAAACATGATAAAATATTGGAAATGCTAGCGAAAATATTCAAAAAATACACATTCATATGTATTACAAACTTGTTGTGTTGAATTTATACAAACTATGTCAAATGAACGCAATGCGTCAATTTTTCATTACGCTAATTGGCGAATAAACTGCTTGTAACTCGTTATACTATACAAACTAATATAATTCCTTACGACCTTTCATCGAGTCGGACGTCCTTAACTTATATATTTAACTGAGAATTCGTAATTAAATATTGGTATTCAAACGACTTTTGCTAAGCTTTGTTCACAACATTCAGAATATTTATTTTGTTTTATATATTTACTTATTTTCCAATAAATTGGCTATCATTTACAGTGATTTAATAAGTGTTTTTCATTACAGTGGGAAAGGCGACGTTATAGGGCTCCTGAAAGTTGGCCAAAAGCATTTGTTTCTGTTCGACGAAAAGGACCAGGTGCGTGAAGTTGAACCGCTGTGCGTGTTGGATTTCTTCGTACTGCCGGACAGACAGCGCCACGGGTACGGGAGGGTCCTCTTCGATTATATGTTACACGTAAGTTATAAATTTATTAAAATTACTAGTTTAAATACAACTACATATATATGCGGCGTTGAGCTCCGCCACTCAACACGATATGCCTCAAAATTCGGCGGAAAGTGGGGAACGGAAGTTAAACGGAGTGTCCTAACACTAGGTTCCCAAGTTCCCTCTGTCTACCTTGCCATATGCTCCTGCAAATGCAGCGCGAAGCTGAGAGTACATATAATATTAAGGCACTTTTATAAATCAAACGTATCCGCCCATTATGGGTGTGAAAGTAATCTGTAGCTGATCATTTTATATGGAAGATATATTCAAAAAGATGTTATAGAGGATTTGTAATAGGGCCCGAAATAGTCATTTTTAAATGATTTGTCTGTTGGTCCGTGCGAGTGTACGCTCTAATCTCTGATAACCTTCCTCCCTTCCCTTTCCAACATTTACCGTATCTTTTATTTGAATCGGATGATATTTAAAAAAGTATCGTCAGTATATTTAGTTAGGCAAAATTGCTACAAATTTTTCATTAATTTAGCTGAATTTGTGAAAGTATAGAGATATTTGTATATATATTGTATAAAGAGTCATAAAGTCTTTAGGAACTACAAACTAATTCAGATTTGTAAATAAAATCTTATTTTATTTACTAATTTCAATTCACTGCGAGTGAAGCCGCGGGCGGGTCGCTAGTATGGAAATATATTAAAAAACATGATTGAGTAAATCTTCTAGTATTATCTTATTAAACATAAGTATTCTCATAGATTAATACGAACACTATAGATTACTTTAGTTGTCGCGTCGATCAACTGCGTCATTTCATGTATTATGTTCATTCATAATAATATTTCATTGTAGATGATGTTAAATTACGTTTTCTAATAGCTGTTGAAACATGGGTTTTCGATATAACCAAATATTGATATGCAATTGTGTTATCACGGGTTCGATACCCGTTCAAATTAATAATTATCTTCATTCTTGGCAGTCTCTGCCTACTGTACTATGCGTGTAATGTACAATATTATTATTGAACTTGAAACCAACTTAAATTTAAAACTTGGGAAAAAATGGTCTTGAGTAAAGACATGGGTCAATTTAATACTTTCAAGGCACAAGACATCCATCTTAATATGGTAAAGTGCTATTACGTCAGATACCCATACTTGCTCTGTACGGCAGGATATTATGATTTATGTAGCTAAGATTAGAAACACCGTTTTTTAACTAACGTTTAGTAAACATACTACAGGCACAGTGATTTGAAAGGGAAGTTGGATGTATACTCGTATGTATACGTATAGGTATTTTTTTTTTAGCTTCACGCTGTATCCTGCACGAGGCAGGGTAGGCAGAGGGAACCCGGGAACCTAGTGTTAGGACACTCCGTTGTCCACTTTCCGCCGAATTTCAGGCATTGCGTATTGAGTGGCGGAACTCAACGCCGCGCTTTGCCTTATTACCAGAGCGAAGAAAATGAAACATTTATATATTTTAAATTGAAAATATTAAATATTTCATTTCCTCAACTGAGGATCGAACCCAGAACCTATCGGTTACAGTCACACGCTTGTGCCGCTGCGCCAAGACAGGCCTCATTCTAGTGCCTATAGGTATTTTAGGCATGAGAATGTTGATTTTATGCAATAAAAGGCTCGATTTATTATCGTGGAAATTATAAGAAGCCTGTCGTGGGACAGCGGTACAAGTACGCGACTAGGAGACTAGTATACACGACAGAACTGAAAAAAGTGTAACTTTGTGTTTCTAGGATTTAGAGACAAGTCCTCTAGGGCTGGCGATCGACGGGCCGTCACCGAAGATGGAACAGTTTCTGTGTAAGAACTACGGTATCGACCGTCTCGTCCGCCAAAACAACAATTTCGCTATTTCACCGCAGTTCTTTTCCAAAGTTCCTGAAATTAAGTGAGTAATTATTTTGTTTAAAGTTTCCACATTTAGTGTTAGCAAGGTTTCTTGACGTCATGCTGCTACAAAAATAGACGGCCGTATAAAGTACTAATGTTTATTTCCCATTTAAGTAGACACGTTTCCTTTTGCAAATTCCTTACAAATATATATATATATATATATATATATATATATATATATATATATATATATATATATATATATATATATATATATATATATATATATATATATATTTGATAATTTAAACAATGTTAAACAGATAGTTCAATATTGATTAAGTATTGAAAATATGTTCTTTTTTTGCTTTTACAGAACAATAAAGTCTAATTGGTAAAACACGCATAAGATTTTTGACCGCCGCCTCTTCTTAGAAAGGCAGTAATTATAACAAAACTGTACTTAAATTATTTAACCTTCGTAACTTAAAGCGTGTTACGTTAAATGAAATAATTCAATTTTGACCTATTGTAATGTTTTTACAGACCTCCACCCAGACGGCTGCGGCGTTCTATATACTAAATGTTTGCATTTCCACCGCCATGTTTCATATATAAAAAAAAATCTTTCTTTCATTTATTGTAAATATATCATTTAATGGTCCAATTACTACATATAAGCGTTTTTACTAATTTATTATTTTTCACAAACATGCATTGTGGCATATTCTATTAAATACATTAATATATTTATATAAATATGTTATTTTTATTACAAGCACATTGTCTTGAGATTACATCAATATTGAAAAAGCTTGGAATGAAGATGTAAAACTGAATCTGCGTAATGTTTCTTCTATGACAGACACACGACATATTGCCAAATAAATCTGTTTTCATTCTTTCATTCTAACAATCAGTCTATTACTTCAAACTATACGAATATTTTTAATTAATAAAATTTAGTAATATTTAACCGCCTGTTTTAATCGTCACTTTTTTATTTATATAAATGTATTTTTTTTTATATAAAACATGAACGTCTGTCGATTGTTGTGTTATCTTTTTTACGCATTTCACAATTAATTATCATTTAATTATAATGAAAATCAATTATTTTTAACCCTTAATAACTCGCACGAAAAATTTTATTTAAAATTTTCAAATGGAGACAAAGCGTTCTCAAGTTTTAGATATATATGAAGATTTTTTTCTATAGACCAGGTTAAAGTACACACACGCGAGTGATTACGGGTTGAAACACATTGTTCTCCATTCGATACTAAATATAACTAATAGTACTAATATATTTGATATTATATATATAATAGCAAGTCGGGCAGGAGCACGCCGATCGTGACTGCGGCGGTCGGCCGATTTGCCGCACCCAAGCCGCCCTCGGCCATCGCCAATGTAAGTTTATTATACGATTTATTATTGTTGGGATGAACTACTAATAATTGAGCATATATCATGAAATGGCCAAAAATGGAAAAACAAAATTACAAACACAAACTAGTATTATTAGTTACTAAACTTAAATTTAAAAAGCGTATAAAAATTTTGAACGAAGCAGGATTTGAACCTGCGCCTCTGGAAAACCGTTCCAGCGCTCTGACCAACTAAGCCATTCGTTCTCACCAAGCTCTGTCGAAATTCTTATACGCTTGTTACAACTTATTTATGTTGTTTGCATGCTTCGTTCAAAATTTTTATACGCTTTTTAAATTTAAGTTTAGTATTTTCTGTTCTAAGTGTGGAATAACACTTTAAAACATAGTAAAAATATTAGTATTATAGTTGTTTAATGCAAAACAAACAGTGACTTTAATGACATAGAAATGTCGCATATATTTGAAATTGTGCCTATTATGGTAAATGTACATATTGAAGTGAAAGTGAAAATTATATGTAGCAAAATTGCAAGAGATAAAATATTATTATAGCATTGTGTTTTATAACTTAACGCACATGTGAGAAAATATAGGTTTAATTTTCTTTAATTCCATATGATTTTAAAATTGATGACTTATTTTGTTTTTAATTGCATAAAAAATTAAAAAAATAATAATATTTTTTTTTAATTCTAAGCAAATTTTTAAATGTATGATAATATGACTTCAGATTTTGTAAATTAAATATAACTATCCCCACCAATGGGAACGAACCTGCATCTATTGTGTTTACAGTTGGGTGGTGGTTCACTGCGCGTTGGGATGGGTTTTTTTAAAAAAAATGTATATAATTTATAACCTACTTAATATATAGAAAATGCTATTTGATTTTTTCAGGTTATTCACGGCGATCACTTGCAGGAGACTAACGGGTAAGACTTTCCTACACACACACACACACACACACACACACACACAAACACACACACATATATATATATATATATATATATATATATATATATATATATATATATATATATATATATATATATATATATATATATATATATATATATATATATATATATATATATATATATATATATATATATATATATATATATATATATATATATGTGTATATGTTAATTTACTAAATATACAGACATTGCATGCAATTAATTTGTGGTTCTTCTTTAATTTAGCTTACATTTTTTATTTAATTTATTTCCTGTAATTATTGATTTAGTTTTTTAGTTTTAAATTAATTTTTTAGATAATTTTGTTTACTTATTTCAGCTTTGTTATGTCGGCCACGAAAGACTTTTACGACCGCCTAAAGATACGAGAGTAATGTATTGTTTTATATATTTTTGTACGTGTGTTGTTTAATATTATTTATTTGACGTAAAATATGTTAATGAATTTAAATCGTTGATTAGAAAACGGACCTGCATCTTAGACTATTTTTTTTTAAATCGATATAACACTATCGAATGTATTATTTGACATGATTTAGGTAATTAAATTAATGAATATTTATATATTACATACATACACACACACACACACACACACACACATATATATATATATATATATATATATATATATATATATATATATATATATATATATATATATATATATATATTTGTTATATATATTATAAAATATATAAATAGAAATAGTAATCGTAAGCATATATATATATATATATATATATATATATATATATATATATATATATATATATATATTTGTTATATATATTATAAAATATATAAATAGAAATAGTAATCGTAAGCACTTTCGTTTGACATAAAAATAAACCCCCGCCGCCCAAATGAACCTTCTGAGATAGATATCATAGATATCTGAACTTTTATCGAATCATATCCGAACTTTTAAAGATAAATATTGTAACTTTTCAAACAGTATAGCCTTTATTGAGAAATGAACACCTTCTATTTATATTTAAAACTGTGGGTTTTTAGAAAATTAGGGAGACTGGGAGCCGCAGCTATAATTACACAATTACACCGCTACTTTAGTAGTTTTTTTTTTTATTTTTTTAATGTATTTATTTTACTAAACTAACTTTTGCTTGGTGAATATAAATACCCTGACATTATTATTTCCTATATTATACATATTTACTATTTATATTTTTTATATTAATAATAATATATATAATTATTATTTCTTATATATTTTAACTACAAAAAAATAATAAATCATTTTTAAATATGTTTTCATAAATATATAAACAAAGGACGCAGACGCAGGTCTGGTACATAGCAACGATTTAAACAATATTTAAAATAAAACAGTTCAGTATTCATATTTTGTGTTGTGTTTTTTTTATTTAAGCTTTTAAAAAAGCATAATAATTTATATGACGTAATATTAATATTGGTAATATTATTTTTTCTAATATATTTTTATTACAATAATATTACAAGTTGCAGCTTCTTTGTTAAACTATCAGTGACAAGTATAGGTCATTTTAATATTAAATAATCGTTTGAGGTCCTCATGGCGGGAAAAAAAGAGGAAATGAAATGTTATATATACTTAAACTTAAATTTTAAAAGTGTATAAAATTTTAGAACGAAGCAGGATTTGAACCCGCGCCTCTTGAAAACCGTCCAAGCGCTCTGACCAACTAAGCCATTCGTTCTCACCGAGCTCTCTCGTTACAACTTATTTATGTTGTTAGCATCTCTGTAGGGAGATTCTTACAAATTTCCGCTACCCAAAGACAACTCGTAAGAATTATCGTTTGGCAAGAGAGAATACTATTTATTGAATATTTTTACTATATTTTAAAGTGTTATTCCATACTTAGAACACAAAATATTATATATTTTTAATTTCCTCGTTTGAAATCCGCTACTAACAATGCCTAAAGAACTCGGCGGAAAGTTTCCCTCTGCCTTGCTATTGCCAACGTGAAGCTAATAATAAAGCCAATTATTACTTACATATGCTGTTACATATATTTTTTAATTGTCCCAATAATGTTGTCTCCGACATATTAGTATATTATGAGTTATATATTTTTTATATTTGATTTTTCTTAGCGAATAAGATGAACTTTAACCAAAAAGATTAATAATTTTAATAATTAACCTTTCAAATTGTAAGTAAATGTAAAAAGACACGTGATCTATTGTAATTGATGCACTGTGATATGATTTTTTTTTAATATTTAAATATATATGTTAGTTATTTAATGTATTGATTCATTTTGTCGCCGAAATTTTGTTCATTATTCCGTAAAAGCATTTATTTTTCTGTTTTTTTTAAGTGTATCCGTATTTTAAAGTAAGTAAGTTTGCACAAACATCATAATTGTAGAAACTCATTTTGTATTGATTATACACCATTTTTTGTTTATTGCATGACTTTTATTTCAGAGCTCTACCTTTTTAGTTGGCTTCTTTATTTTTTTTTTAATAGTAGAACATAATTGGGTTAAACTATTTGCATACAGTCTTTTCATTAAGTATATTTATTTAAAAAAAAACGTAAAAAAATATAACATTTATTTATTTATTTACTTTTACAGCTTCTCGCTGTTCATTGCGCATGCAGGGTAGGCAGACAAAAATTGGGAACCTTTTTTAAGTATCCACTCCATTCGGTTCCCCGCTTTCCGCCGATTTTGAGACATTGTGAGTGTTGAAACGGAACTCAACGCCGCGCTTTGCCTATTAGTATTTAATTTCTTAAATAGGCTCGAACCCACAATCAATCGTCTAGACTCATATATTTGTTGAATTCACAATAAACTGTTTATATAACAATATGTCACTTCAAAATATTTATACTGTGCGTTACTTTGTGGAATGTTTATTTGAAATTAATTAACATTTTATCGAAACAAGAAATCTATATTGATATAAATATATTTAAAGTACGTGTAAAGACAATTATTTAATAAATAAAATAATGGTCTATGGAAATAAGTACGAGATTTACGTATTTAAAACTTTTTTATGACAATAAAAAAATGTTGGTTGGCTATAAGGTTGACGGAGGCCATTCACCAATAATAAGCATTTAATTTACACTTATTATTAATAAAAAAAGGATTAAAACGACCAGAAAAGTTGACTCAATTTATAATTTTATGCTTGAAACTTGTTTCGATCGGAAAATAATTTATTTTAATAAATCCTATAATTAATTTCTAATAAAAATCGCTACATAAGAACTTGAACATGCTTTTAGTAAAAGTAAACATTGTTTTTAAGATTTTATATTTGATAGTAAATAACATTTTCTTATCATTACATATATTGCGTTACTTTATAAAGTACTCCAGAATCGGGGAGTCCAATCGCTCAACCTGAAAACGAGATGGAAGCTATTAACCAACCGGAGCTGGTACCTGAAGACCTTACTAAACCCAAAGAAGAATTTAAAGAGGCCACAGTAGAGGAGCTGGTGGAAAACCAAAAGAGTCCTGAGAGGCCTTCCACCTTGAAGGTGGAGCCGATGGTGGAGGCTCCTCCGCCCGAGCCATCCCCTGCGGGCTCCACCGCCTCCCGCCGCGACTCTCAGCTCACCGACCGTGGGTACTTCGACGTTAAATTTTACCACAACAAACTGTGGTAAAGCTTTATATTATACCATATATTTATTGGTAAAAACTTTTACCAAATATTCTCGTCTGTCGCATAGTTATGCTCAATTTTTGGCCGCTATAACGTCTAATCTTTAGTTGATTCAGGCCTAATCTCCATTTCTAAGTCGTATAGTAGTTTAATGTATTGGAAGTTATAGATTTTGTTGGTTAGTTTATTGTCGCTATTGTTGTTTGATTGCAGTCATAATTGACTTTAAACATTCCTTTTGCTTCTCTAGCTTAGTCTAGCTTTGTGACGATGTTTACAAAAATTGTCTCTGCATAAGTCTCGATGGTATGAATGATAACTTATATATGTAATTGTAATCTTCTAGGATAAGAGTTATTCTGATATCATTTGCAAAGAAATACGGCACTTGTGTGTCATTCTACACAAAATGTGAAATAAGGCAGATTCTTTTTAAACACATTTTTGTTTTATTTTTGCAGGCGATGATCTTATATAACTTTTTCTTATTATTAAAGTATTTGCGCATCTTTTATTTCAACTTTAATTCATTAAAAATCTACAAAATTCTATCGATAGTGGAAGCACTATACAGAATATTAACAGATATTGTTGTGTATTTCAACAACTATTATATTGTTATGAAGATATACTTATATCAAATTTATTCAGACGTGTAGTTGAATATTATAGCGATTTTTAAGCACTTCTGTCAAAATACTTGCGATATAAATGTAAGATGCACATTTATTCATATTGAATTTGTTGGAGCTTTTTTAGTATAACACGAAGTGCTTTATCTGAATGCATATGCATAATCAGTTGCAAGTATTGTTTTATTGCTCTTACATATATCACGTGATAGCTGTTGATTTAATTGCGTCCTTTAAAATATTCCTTGTTACTTGTGTGTTCAATAATAAGTATACCGCCAACTCTTAATAAATAAGCAAATTGTAAGTCATTTCTACAGTTCCAAGGCAAATGTTTTGTATGTCAGCCGCGTAGGTTTAATTATTTGAAATATGCATTAGTATCTACTATAGTCGTTCCATTTATGTGTAAAACCATTTTTTGAAATAAAATCTTGCTAAAATAATTATTGTTTAATTTTTACCAAACCAGTAGTAATTTAAGTAAGGAAAGGTGAATAAAAGTGTATATCATAAAGAAAACATTTTATTAATTCCATTACAGTTGGACATCAGAATATAAACATCAATGTCTATCTTTGGATTCTATTAAATATAAATCAAAGGGAGGTGGGGCGGTGGGTGGACGTCGCTACACATACCGGGCCGGGGGACGGTTGACTCATTTTATTAAATATTTGTATTATATTTTGTTAATTTCAATAATGACACAGTTTATGGCACACGCCTAGTAAAGTATAAATGAACATCGACAACTAGATAATATATATGTGTGTGTATGTATGATTGTGTATGTATTTAAAATATAAATTTGAATATTACTAAGAAAGTAAGTAAGTATTTCAATATCACTAATTAGGCAGAGAGCAGTGGTAACAAATGACGTCACAAGTTACCAAACTCAGGTTTCACAACACATATATAGTAAGAGACAATATATCGCTTATAACTTTCTTAATACTAAACAAAAAAAAAGTGTAAATATAAAGATTCATATTACATCAATTACAACATTACAATGTGATCTGCCGTGCCTTGTTCCTGTTCTCCAACACGGGGAAATGAAATATTTAATAATTTCATTTTGTCCCTCTTGTACACAGGCATATTGTACGGCATTGAGTTCTGCCACTCGACACGTAATGCCTTCAAAGTTTAAAGGAGTTGTCTTAAGACTTAAGTTCCCTGTGCATAGCCTGCTGCGTGCGGGCCACAGCGTGAAACAAATCTATATGTGCATGTCTATCAATTAACAACAAAATACATATATATATATATATATATATATATATATATATATATATATATATATATATATATATATATATATATATATATATATGTATATATATATATATATGTATATATATATATATATATATATATATATATATATATATACATATATATATATATATATATATATATATATATATATATATATATATATATATACATATATATATATATATATATATATATATATATATATATATATATATATACATATATATATATATATATATACATATATATATATATATATATATACATATATATATATATATATATATATATATATATATATATATGTATATATATATGTATATATATATATATATATATATATATATATATATATATATATATATATATATATATATATATATATATATATATATATATATATATATATATATATATATATATATATATATATATATATATATATATATATATATATATATATATATATATATATATATATATGTATATATATATAATATCGCTGTCGACTATATATATATGTATATATATAATATCGCTGTTAACATCTATACTGTGGTATACGAGTGTTTACGATCGTCCCCGACAACAAACACGTCCACCGGCAAGGGTAACAACAATTTAAAAGCGTGGAGCTAATAAATCGTGGGAATACGGAATGTCGATACACAAATACGTAAATAAGTATATTATTCACTATATAAAATAGCTAGCTGCATACATAAATTGAAGCGAGGTCCAAGCGTCCACATATTACCTAATAACATTAATTATGCAGCGACTTGATTAAAATGTATGAAAAAAGATAATTATAGCATAATCAGAAACATTGGACAGACGTACAATAATTATAATAGACATCAACAATAGAAGATTGCCCGACACTCTGAATGCAGTTCATATCAAATCCTTGTTCAATTCTAACAACCTCGCGTGACTAGAATGTAAAGCGTCCTCTATATACTGTTATGTAGATTCAATTTTTATATAAAAAATCTATTGAAAAATTTTGGATGAATTGAAAAAAATGTAAATCAAAAAAGTACAGCAAGCCCATGGTTACATCTACAAAGTGTAAATATATATAGTATAAAGAATTAAAAAGCCAATTTTCATATTATAACAAATTTCAAAATCCAACTATTAGTTAATATATATAGTGTCAGTGATATTTACACGTCCGCTAATATCTAAGCTAAAAGAACGCTTTACAAAGCACCCGTCGCGCCCCGCCCTGTATAAATTCGTTCCGCATTGAGCTGTCACCGCCTGTCAGCTGTCACCTGTCACCTGTCACCTGTCAGGCCTCGTGTCAACTGAGTCCAGAGTGCGCCACTATAAGGTATATAATAACACACACGATTACATACGTACAGGCCTCTAACGGTAAGCGATCACTACCGAGACCCTCTAATACAAAATACTTACTCATAATATAATGAATAAAATAGTAAGAAGAGCCGTACGCATATCTATTCAAGACAACTTACGTATATATTTTTAATCTTATAAAGGTAATACATTTATTATCATAAAGACTAGCATATATCAGTTAAATTCTTAAATAACATCCAATATAATGGTTTGATACTTATTGATTGACTCCGATCCTCGTCGTAATATAAAGTATATAATGTAAGATAATAATCCTATGAATTTGATAATTAGAAAATACATACAATAAAAATGAAATAAGTTGAGCACAATCAAAGAAGCCGCCGTATCACAGTACGCTAACTTAAATAATAACATTATATATCCAAAAGTATGTTTTTCAATTAAATGAAAATAAAGAAATAATTGAAAGATGCGGTTCGTTAGGCGTTGTGAGGTGATGTCACGCACTTTATACATATATATATATATAAACCTTATATTATCATTGTAGGCCGAATCGAACCGATCTCAACGTCAGTCTTAACGCGAAGGCGCGATCGTTCAAACGAAAACAAAATGCATACTTATTGGTCCGAGTCGAAAGAGTCTTATATGAGATATATCTATGTATACATAATCGTATAGTTAAATGCTAAATGGTGATTAATATTATAATATAATACAATACGGTTAAGTAGAGTGAAGGGAGGAATGTTCGTCGGAGTCGTTAGCGTCCCACTCCTTCAATATAATCAAATACTTATAATTCTAATGTATCATATATCAGTATATAGTTTAAACGACTAACTATAAGGGAAGTTCCGTCTACTGGAGTCTGCAATGGAATCAGTGCACTGGTACGATAATTTAACATGGAAAGCGCCTTTCTCAGCTTCTCCAGCGCTAGAATACTCACTAAATACTGACTCTGCCATATAAACAAATGTCTAATAAGGCGCCATCCATAAATTATATCACACAAATTTCATATTTTCTTGTCATTGTCACCGCTGGTCACAATTGCAAGGTTGATTCTAAATAGTAACTGTTAAGTTAAAATATCAGTTCAATAATATTATTTTTTTACCTTTCCTCCGCATTGCTAAAGGGATAGCCAGAGAAAACAGCACCGAACACTACCGTCACGGCATATCTCTTTCGCTTCGTCCACTGTCACCAACCTCGTTATACATGGCATCCGGGGGTCCTCATTCTTTTTACGTGACCCTCCTCCAGTATCGTAGACAATGTGTTTCCGAAGGTCAACCGAGGTCTCTACTCACTCACCACTCACTTTTCCTTCATAAATCTTTTTTGCCATTCTTTCATTAATTATCCGATCAATGTGCCCGCCCATACCACCTGACTACGTTATTCTTCATTCTCACTGTGACATCCACGCTAGCACCTACCATCTTGTGTCTGTATCTTTTCATTGGGTATGCGATCAGTTAAACTGACGATCCGTATATCCTACGAAGAGATAGCACCTCCACAATATTTACCTTTCTTAAATTCATCTTCTGTAATACCCATGTTTCGCTGCCGTATAACAGAGTCAGTACAATCGTCCAACTGTGCTGACGTTTTACAATCTCAACAATGCAGCTAAGTCACCGTTAACACTGTTACCGACAGCAATACACCGCATCGCATCCATTTCATATTTTCCGTCTCTACTATACATATATCCCAGATGTACCAATTCATTCAATATCCTACCATTTACGCTGATCTTGCATTCCGTCCTTTCTTTATTTCTTTGACTTTGACTCCTAAATCAGTTTGTTTCACTCATTAGAGACATCCAAATACAAATTGGTCTTGTGAACCATACATACTTCATATTTCACTAATTAATTATAATTTATGTAATGATGATCTCGTCCTAAACGTGTGATGTAATTTACGGATGAGTCCTAACTATGAATATTAAATATCTAATAGAAAACCGATTTGTACAATGTCGGGATTAAAAGTGTCTGGTGTTGGGAAACTACAAGATACATGGGGGTCATACATCAGTTTGGGTTAATTGTCCCATAATAAAAATATTATTTGGCACTGAACAATATGATTACTATATTAATTAATTCATTAAATAATTGAGTACATATGAAATTGAGGCTTAACATGAAGTTATATAGAAACTGCCATTTTTCTACACGGCAAGGAATTAAGAGGCGACCTGCTAACTGACGTCCGTTTTGGCCTTCAAATATGTCCATCACCAGCAAGCAGTGGTCAGTCTTTCTTAAAGGAAAATAACACCGCGATATCAATATGTAAACTATATAACTTAGGCGATTATTCGCGGAAAAAGTCCACTAGTCACTAGACACTAGTGCATATCGCTTTGTGACACAATCATAAAGTTTACAGCTTTTGTACTAACAATTAATAAATATTATACATATATCCCTACGTTATACGCCACTTAATATCTTAATTGTGAGTATTTGATAATCAAACGACATTGTCTTAGTTAATGGGGGTTCATTCCAAAATATGAAGGCATAGCCTTTATCTTTGGTTCATTTGTGTAAATATTTATACATAACAAGTACTGAGCTTGTAACAACTATAGACTTTACATAAAAATCCGCACCATTCTTACTAATTCATCATAAAATAATTAAAAAAAAAATGATATATGCATTACAATATAATATTCATCAAATCAACATTCATTTAAATGCTGAAATTATAATATTTCTTTTCTATAAACAATATTAATATTAGTAACAACAGTGCGGGACAGTCGTTTAAGCTCAGTCCACGATTTTTACATGTCAAATTGGTTAGTCGTTGATCGTCCATTAAGCGTCACACTTTTATATCAATATACACTAAATTGTATGTATGAAAAATATGCATTAATTAAATATATGTATGTATATTAGTGTACGTCGCTATGTATGTATGTATATTTGTTTATTTTTCAGTAACGCTCTGAAGTTCCGAGGCTGGCTCTATGACACAGTGAGTGATCCTTGACTGCTGCTTTATGATTTTTACCTGTAATATACAAAATTATTATTTGTAAATGCAGTGTCATGAAATAAATTAATTGATATGTTATAGGTTGTACAATTGGTACTGGAACTATATGAAGTAGGTATGAGTTGTATCCATTAATTTAATAATGATTTAATAAAATTTAGATAAATTTCGAATATCACTTAGTGAATTTGAAAAATCTCCAGTATAATCAACCAATGAATGCAAAAGTTGGATTGATTAGAAAAAGGAACAAAAAAGTAATAAATAGTGTTTAAATGGATAGTTTCTGGACGTAGCTTTTATATAAGCCTATGCACAATAACGTAAACCTATGTATCTATGCCTCTCCTACAACTTGCACCTCCAATATAAAGTTACTATGTACAGTCACAGCTCACTCAGCACTGCTTCACCTCCAGCCTAATCTCCAACCTTTAAGCTCGTCCACATTACTACCACCGGCTTCTTTATATAATCTTCAAACACCATGCCCTGCCTCCATGTCCTCATTTCCGACACGTAGTCAAAAAAGAAAACAGTAATTGCAGTATAAATCTATCTCTGCACGATCGCCAAGCCTCCTACTATCACACGCATCCAGACTTTGCGTTTCACCTCGTAGTTCACAATATTCACTGTTAACGTTCCTTGTATAATTATATTACTGGTCAACTTTCCGGCTGTGGCTGCCAGGCTTAATTAATATAAACGCACCTATGCACGATGGCGGCCAGGTCCCGGAGCGCCTGCTCGACGCCGTCGGCGAGGTGGTGGTGGTGGGGCGCGGGGGAGGCGAGCGCGCGCGCCTCCGCCTCCAGCCGGGCGGCCGCCGCGCGCAGCTGCACCCGCAGCTGGGGGGGCAGGCGGGCGGTGGTGGCGGCGGTCGCGCACGCGCCGCCGAGCCGGGCGAGCCGCTCGGACGTTTGGAGGCGCCACAGTGAACCGCGGCCACCGCTACCACCGCAGCCGCGACGTACCTGGTACCATACCATGCACATCAATGTGACGTTTATACGTTATATATATATATATATATATATTTTGTTATATATATATATATATATATATATATATATATATATATATATATATATATATATATATATATATATATATATATATATATATTTTTATTTAATAAAAATATAATTTGAAAATCGATTACATATAAGGTATTTTATTCTTTTTTTAAATTTGTGTTAATCATGTTTAAACTGAGTCTATACTTTAAATAAATCTATAACTGATCACTGTCTGTATATGGAAAGCATGTTAAAAATAACTTATGGGACGTTTATTAATATAATAGGACCCAAATAAGTGTCTATTAAAAATGTTGTCCATGACCAACAACGCATACACCAACAAGAGATAAATTCTATATGGGTCATTCTACAAAAATGGTACTAATCATTGTCCTCGCACATTTCATATACTATAATTATTAATATTTTGTTCCAAAATTGTAAACTAACAGCTTGCAATGTGTTTTATTGAGTACACATATTTAGAAACGAATATATTTTTAAAATAAATCTGAAATCTTTCATAAAAGCCCTAAAATGTCAGTCCCTAGACATATCCGCACTCCAAAATTTTATGTTTGGGCATCCATATTTTTAGATACATCAACTATATACTTTATTTGATTTAATAATTGACTACTTTATCGTACATACAACAAATTTTATTAATATTTTGTAGGTTCAATAAAAATAGTTCCATTTTCAATAGCTTAAAAAGTGTCCTCGATTTTATCCGTCATTCCCTAGCCACGCCAACATTTACAATTTAGCACCATAATAAGAATAATAAGTGAATGACATCTAGTGAATTTAAAAGAACGACACTAAATTATTCATAGACAATAATCGCTGAGCTGCTGTAATTTTGTAAATCAGTGCAAAGGTGGCAGTTGTTTCAGAAACACGGACTGATCCACTCACTTTGTCAGTCCCTCGGTGAGTAGTTTTATTGTTTTATAATATGAAATTAACGATAATTAAATAATATTTTCGTGTTATTTGTCGGTCTTCTTTAGTACATCGTTTAAATAGCTTTAATTAGAGGTTTAACCTACATTTCTCTTAAGTTTTACTCCAAATCGTCAGTCCCTAGACCATCAGGCCCTAGCTCTTAATTGTGCTAGGCACTGATAGATGTAGCTAGGGAATGACTTTTATTGTATATTCTGATATTTTTAATAAGTCATTTAGGGCATATGTTATTTATATAAAAATGTTTAATAAAATGCCTAATGCGACATTCTACGATTGGCTTTTTTATTTTGAATTTAGAAACTGGGAAGCTATAGACTGATAATAAGTGGTTTACAGTCGTTGGTCACAATAGTCGTATTAAGTGCTAATTAAGTGTTAAGTGTTATTAAGTGTTATTTTTCCATTTTGCAGAAAAATGCCACCCAAAAAGAACACAAGCTTACAAAGTTATCCAAAGAGGAAATAGACAACAAAAAATCATCCGCCGCTACAGCTCGATTGGAAAAATCAAGATCGATTCAATTCTGTTATGAGAATATAAAGAGAAAGAAAGACTGAGATATATAGAAAGAGTAGGGACCACATAAGTCTATTCAAGATATGACCCCACATGAGCAGAGAAAAAATAAAAAACAATGGAAGAATTATTCAACTAAATACAGAAAAAAGAAAACAATTAAAAAAGATTGTGAGAAATATGTTGCTCAGAATACGCCACCTACACCTGAAAAGGGAGAAAGTGTAGCTTCAGAACTGCAGATGAATGACTACAATAAAACTTTAGACAAGTGGAAGCTAAAAGAAGAAGCAGGCATCAACAGAAGATAAGAAATAAAGTGTTACAGGATAAATGTGCGATTATACTCAGCTTCACGCTGTATCCCGCACACGGAACTTGAAAACCTAGTGTTAAGACACTCCGTTCCACTTTCGTTCCTCACCTTCTGCCGAATTGGAGGCATTGCGTGTTGAGTGGCGAAACTCAACGATGCGTTTTGCCTTGTACCATAGCGAAGAAATAAAAACATTAAATATTTAAATTGGAAATATTAAAAATTGTAATTCTATTTTACAAATAAATCTGATTTTGAATGTGTAACCAACTTATTTTATTACAATATCATTATTGTTTATCAGTCCATAATTATATCTATCAGTTCCCAGAGCTGTCAGTCCCTAGATGCCTAAATTAGAAAAACTCATTTTTTTTCTAAAATAACGGATATAATGATATCAATTATATATAATATACGCTATTCAAATATCCGAAAGCATTTAAAAAAGGTTGAGGACAAAAAAGCATCAGAAATATGTCGATTTTTGTAGAATGACCCATATAACAAAAAAACAAAAAGCAAAAGCATTACCTCATTAGTACACCACTCCAAGGACGCTCTCAAAGCAGCCAGAGCATCATCATCATCAGCGGCGGGGGGAGCGAGTGGGGTCGCGTATATACCGGTTTTGGCGAGCGGTCGAGCGCGGACCGCCGGCTTACTGGCCACCGCCGGCTTGTCCTCAACCCGGCGCTGCACACTGCCACTGCGGCCGAGACCAAAGCTGCTCCTCTCCTCGGGGGAGCCTTCTTCACTTTCTTCTCCTTTAAGCCGCAGCTTTGGACTCAATCGCTCATCAGTTTCCTTACTCTCCCACAGCTTTTTGAGGCTGCTAATACTTCCGGTGCTCCGTCGTTTATCTTCGTCGTCTCCACCGCTAGTGTCGAGTGATCCGCTTTCGGAACGCTTCTTGTCAGAATCATCGCTTTTTGTGGATACATCCTTTCTTGAATCATCAGGCGAACTTTGCTCTGTTTTCTTGCCGGTGCCATTGGTGGCGGGTGTGCCGCCGTCTACTTTCCGCAATCGGGCTTTGAAATCAATTATAGAGCGACCGGGCTCCTCTACATCTTTACTGGCATTGTTTATTTTGTTCGTGTCAACCTTTTTAAGTTGAGATTTAAAATCAGTTTTTCCGTCTAATTCGGACTTCTTTTCAACGTTGTTACTAAACGAGGTCTTCCTGAGGCTCGCTTTGAGATCAATTGGAGAAATGGTATCTTTTCCATTGTCAATAGGTTTCGGTGGTTCCACTTTTTTCTCGGTTTTGCGCAAGGCTTCAATGTTGAGACTCTCCGAGAGCTCCGACACCAGTCGGGTAACGGGGTCGCCGAACGACGTATGCATTTCAATGAGTTCATTCGACGGGGGAGATTCCTTCAGCTTATGTTTCTTCTTATCCGCGCGCTCCTTAATCTCCGCAACCAACTTCAACTCGAGCATTTCCTTCATGATCTGCTTGTGTGGTTTCTCGTCGCTGTCGGGCGGCGGCGGCGGCGGCGGTGGCTGCGCGGCGTCCTCGGGAGGCGGCGGCAGGTCGGGCGGCGGCGGCGGGAACTCGAGCTCGGCCAGCCGCGGGCGGGGCTTGGCGGGGCTGCCGGTGAAGGAGCGCAGCGGCGGGGGGGCGCGGGCGGCGCGCGGGGACGCGGGCGCGGGCGAGGGCGCCGTCACGCCGCCCGACGAGTTGGAGCGTATCATGTGCGGCTGAGCGCGGGCGGTGCGCGGCGACAGCGAGCGCGCCTCGTCCTGGTGGGGGAGGCACTGCGCCACCGCCCCCGCCCCCGTCACCACCACGCCCGCCCCGCTGCCCGCGCCGCCGCTCTGGCGCAGCGACTCCAGGAAAGCGCCGATGCGGGCACCCTTCGGTAACGTTCCATATCTGTTGATGGCGCGTTTTACATTTTGCACTTCTAATGCTGCAACCTGAACTCCGGGCTGCAATACAAAAATATATATAGGTACATACACACATATTGCTGTAACTGTGGCCCTTGTTACAGTCAGATATATATATTACATTAAAAAGTTTTATTGGTAAAACATATAGCATAAATGATAACAATAAATATGATGGTTATACAAATTATTGAACAAAGTTAATATATTGAACACTGCAAAACAAAACCACATTTTCCACCTAAAGATTAGTAAGTTAAAAGGAATGTTCCGTTATAATGTTTGTATTATTATATACATTTTGTAATGTGGAATAATACATAAAAATGTTATAAATACCTTTGGTTGCAACTCGTGCGCCGGCGGGTGGTGCGAGGCCTGCGCGTGCACGTGGTGCCTCCGCTTGGAGCGGTGCCGGTGCTCGGACACGCCCACGCCGCCCGACTCGTCCGTGTCGGGGGTCGCCTCCGCCAGCGAGCCCTCGGACGACGCCTCGCGACCCCCGGCCCCGCCTCGACCCCCGCCTGGTTATTATCAAACATTATTTGGAATTTCTATTGAAATAGTACGTGACAACACTCGGGTTTATCTAAAATAGTTATGTCTAGATATACAACAGCATTTTACATATATAAATGTATTTTTATACGAATAAGTGTAATGAAACAACATATTCTATATAGATAAGATTTATTATGTCACAAATGCTGCCATTTACCTACTTACTAAATAATATTTAAGTCAACAGCATGCTAAAGTTGACCTAAATTGATATTAACAGTTTTTTGTAATATAAAAAACACTGAAACGTAATATAAATATTACCCGCTGGTGCACCTGGGATAACTTTAATTCATTTATAAATACTGTATTGTTTACATCAATTTACAGATAGATGTTGTTGTTCGCTCCCAACAGGAGTCGAACCTGCGACCCCCGGATCTTTCTCAACAGGTTTCGCTTCAATAAATACGTTAACGTGCCTCGTCTTACTATAAATTCTGCGACTATATGATCCATTGCAATGATAACGATGGCTATATATGGACGAAAAATATATGAACAAACAAAATATAACTTTTTAAAATATTATGACTAATTAAAACTCTTTATAAATTGTAACTAATATCACTACAGAGAAACAAAACAATTCAAAATCATACAATATATTATAACAACACCACAAGTTGTTTATAATTATAAACTTTAACAAACAAATACTTTATAATGAAAACAAAAACATGAAAACGACAGTAGTGTCAACGTTCTATGAAATGGAATTTTACGAATTTCTGATTTGGCAATGATAAGATCCAAGAAAATTTGCGTTAATTGTTTTAATTTACAACATTTTAACATAAAACCTTTGAAAAAGTTAAATAATTTAATACAGAAATCTATTTTGTTAATACGTAAACTAAACGTAATAAAGCAAAACAACTAATCAAATTAATTGTTTTGCTTTATTACGTTTAGTACAAACGCAAATTTTCCAAGCTCGTTTAGGCAATATGATCACAAAACATGAGAAAATAACATTAAAACGACACCTACAGCTAATATTTTTTTACAAATTGCTAAAAAAAAGAAAAAATAAGGACTTTTACGGCAAACAAAAAACACCTAAATTCAAAACAAAACGTCACAGGATTCCTAAATTAAAAACGATCTAATAATAGAGGCGTAAGAAAGGATGCAACAACCGAAAACACATACCAAGCGCGCCGTCTAGAATGGCCACATTTTCTCAACATCTATAAACACAAGGCGTCAGAAATTTTGCTCATACAAATATGAATGAATTGCTTTTATACTTTTTAATATGATAAATGATTTGAATCGGTTGCAATATGACAATTTTCACGCCCTGTGGACATTCGTACATGGAATATCTAAAATGTGTAATTGTATGTGAAAACACATCGCACCTGTCAAGACAAGGGAAAGCCGCTAGCAAACGCTATCACAGCTAGCTGACTGCTGTCTCAACAGACTCGAAGCGCCATTGTAACTTTTAAAGCTAACTCATTAATAATATAGAGATAGAATATATAGACGATATAGCTAGAAAAGAATATAAATAAATTTAATGTCAAGGCATGAACGTTTCTATTCGAAACGTATCGTATACTTACAAAATGTTCGAACCTATTGCTATACACCTGAGCGAGCGGACAACAGACAAAAACGATAGTTTAAGGAATGTATTTAGGCATAATATGTAGCTTACATTAAGTTTTATATATAATTATAACTAACTACAAAGTACTGTCCGAACGTCGCTCAAATAACACATATATAGCACCATACAAAAGTAAAGTAGGCGGATAAAAATTCAAGTATAGTTCGATGCTCATGGCATCATATAAGAATGGCGACGCCAGCGCAACAGAAAATGTCATACAAAAAAAATAATACCAACAGACAGAAGCCGATAAGTAGCAAAAGCAGGAATCACTTGAACAACTATGAAACGTTATAAAAAAAAAACATTGAGCGACCGTTGTAATTCAGCTAAAATAACATCGAGTTAAGACAAATTGCAGTTACCGAACAAAAAGGTAATTAATAAATAATTGTTTCATTCCTCTAAAATAAGGCGCTGCAATTAATAATTCATTAATTCGTAAAATCACTTCACCAGAAAAATAAACGCGAAACATGTACAATGCCTTCACACCGACATGCTTCGGACACCGAGAGGTAATCATCTCGATCCTAAAGGTATTTTATTATTTTAATATAATAAAAAAAAACATGGCAGCCAAATTCACGATACAAATAAAGGAAATAATAATATAATATTATATAATAATTAATAAGTAAATAATAATAAACCGCCCGCGTATCATCCCATGTTATTCGATATAGCGAATGTAACAGAATATCTTTTAAATTATTCAATAAATTATCGCTGCTTAGCGGAAAGTTGGACGGTAGACTGTAGTCGTTAGTTAAGTTTTCCATTTCCATGAAAGAGAATTAATTCATAGCGTGCTCGACGGTAATGAGTAGATGTTTTTTAATTAATGTAATGTGCTATGGCAGTGTGGTGAAAATGTTTCTATCGAATGACAAGGTCATTTTAAAAGTACTTTCTAAGAATTACAAACACACATAGACTCATTTCTTAAGAAGTTGTACGGGGCCGGAGCGCAGATGTGCCATTTTTTTTAATTTTGATGAAATTAATATTGATAATATTACTTCAAGTAATCATATTACAGGCCCTTTGTTTTCTGTAGCGTAAATCGTAAGTAAATTTTTAATTCATTAATTTAACAGTATTAATTTGGGCAACTAATTCAATTTATATTACGGATGAATAAACAAGGAAAATCATTAAATTTCTCCATAAATAGAACTGAAAGAAAAATATATAATAAATAAATGGAAATTAAACTCTTAATTCTATAGATATACAATAAAATGTAAATTTCCGACAATATTAATATGAACTGTTACCATTGAGCGACGCGAGCCCGTCGTCATGGCCGCCTTGCTCCTCTGTGGCGTACTGAGACTCGCGGAATGAGCTGCACGACGACAGCAAGCTGTTTAGTAGGAATTGAAAGCACATTTAGTGGAATACAAAGTAATCCTATACAAAGATATTGATATATATTTAAATTATATATATAGCGGTATGTCCTCGTAAACAATTTTGTACCAATTAACCGCATGGAAAGTATCTATTCTGGGATATAATAAAACGCAATATTATGTTTCGACAATAAAAATATTTTTTAAAACTATGTGGGATAGAAATTAGAAAAATTCATTTAATATCCACTATTATTTAGTTTTTTCATGTTAAATCTACTATACTAGTAAAAATTTCTTATTTAAGTCTATAACGACAGTAGAACGTATTGGAAATATCAAGGACAAAACTGGCATTACGTACTCTCTATTTCACGGGGATCTCATGTCATCAAATTGCTATAAATATAGAGGGAAATGATATGGATTTCTTGGAACAAAACCTATTTTGTCTCGACTTGGAAGTAAATTCCAAGTAGGCTGTCGTTCTTAATAAGTAAGTTTATTGAAGGTGTAAATTAACATTTACAGAGAACCACTAGTGACGTATCACTCTGACCACATATTTTACAAATTATTCAAAGTGATGTCTACACATCACTATTATCAAGCGAATTAATGCTACTGTAATCATTTCCCATAATATGATCAAATTTACGGCTAAAATATTACATTCATTGTACGGATTCACTTGAGCGAGAAGTGACTTCACAGCCATCGCCTACAATTAGACAATTCCAAGAGGCACATACATTATTAAATAATGACCATACTTTAGTATGCTGAAATATTCTAAATAAAAAAAACATACTAATATTGAGGCCTGCGTAGCTCAGCGGCACAAGCGTGTGACTATAACCGACAGGTTCTGGGGTTCGATCCCCAGTCGAGGAAATGAAATATTTAATATTTTGCATTTAAATATTTAATGTTTCATTTCTTCGCTCTGGTAATAAGGCAAAAGCCCGGCGTTGAGTTACGCCACTCAACACGCAATGCCTCAAATTCGGCGGAAAGTGGGGAACGAGAGTGGAATGAAATGTCTTAACACTAGGTTCCCTCTGCCCGGGTTCCCTCTGCCTACCCTGCCTCGTGAGGGATACAGCGTGAAGCTACTAATATAAAGTCAAGAATAGAAAAATGTTATAGAATAAATGTAGTAGAGAAGATTGAATTACAGGTTATTATGACTCATATTAAAATGAAAAATAATATGGAAACAATAGCTATATTTGTGCACCAACCAGTCATTTTCATATTGTTTTTTAAAGAGAATTGTTTTTTTTTAAATCAACTAGACGAGAGGATTGCCTTTCAGTACAATACTTTACAAGTACTATTATTGATCGATGTTGCAGAGGTACGTACCATACAAAACTGTGTATCAGATAATGTAAATTCAAATTTAAATTAAATTGGAATTCGAACTATTTAAATTTTCTTCAGCAATTTCTTTAACAGTCAAATATCAACCTAATATATAGGAGAAACGAGACAAGCACAACAGCTGAAACTACAGCGCGTTTTCGTTTTGTTGGAGAGCACTAAAAGAAGATTTTTATTATATAACTTTAGGAATAAAATTGGAATTATTAAGTAATCATTATTTAAGAATTGAACAATTCTTTTAGCCTTGTAACTGTGTGAAATCCTTGTATTGAGATACTCATCGTAACCTAAACAAAAAATATTTTTAAGAATGACAATTTGGCAATATTTAATAAATATGGAAAAAATATATATTAATCTGTACGTTTTGTTAAATGATATAAAATCTAACCTGGTACGTTTCGGTGGCGTCGGCGCCTGTTTGCCCCTGCGGTTGGTGGGGCGTCGCATTTGTACGCGCTCGCTGACGAGACCCACACCCTTCTTGATGGACATCTGAGGTGTACCACACACACCCTCCTGTAGCTGCTTCTCCACTTCTGATATAAAACGAATATGTTCTAACACTTCTTTATCTACTTCACATTTTATTCCGAATATATCTTGAACAGACAGAATCACTCCATTCTGATCCTGAATCCTTTATCGATTGGAATTTAGGACCTCGGGAATTAAGTTGCGGAATTCAACGCCGGAACTGCGCAATTTAACGGAAATTTGTTTACCAAAGCAGAGTAGTGAAAATAATTAATTTACCTTAGTGAGCATCGACCTACCCATTACAGTCAAATCGCAGGCACTGCGTCGTAACGTCACAATCGTAACTTTTATTCTTAATAAAAACACGAGGTCGTGCAAAATTGTTTACTTTTAGACCATAAACAAACCAGATTTTGTATATTTAATTTAAGATTTCTTCCTTAGAAGCGGCTTAAAATAAGATCCGATATAATAATAAACAAAACAATACGAAATTCAAGGGAAAATTCTGAATTAAAAAATAAACAAAAAAACAACATCAAGAAATTCTCTAAATAAAGACTAGATAATGCCCCGTCTTATTAAAGGATTAACCTATAATACCTTTTGTTCTCTATTGAGATTCTAATAATCCGATTTGACTATATAAATAAAAGTATACTTTACTGATACTTTTATTTATAAGAGTTTGAGTTTAAAATGTTTTACTGTAATAATTTTATTTAATAAACCTTTTATTACGGCATAATATTAGGCATGTCGTGGCACAGCGGCACAAGTGCGTGACTGTAACCGACAGGTTGTGGGTTCGATCCCCACTGGGGAAATGAAATATTTAATATTTTCAACTTAAATTTTTAATGTTTTTATTTCTTCGCAATACAATGCAAAACGCGGCGTTGGGTTCAGCCACTCAACACGCAATGCCTCAAATTCGGTGGAAAGTTGAGAACGGAGTGTCTTAAGACTAGGTTCCCAAATTCCCTCTGCTTACCCTGCCGTGTGCGGAACACAGCGTGAAGCTTAGTGAGTAGTAATATTAATATTTAAGAGAGTTTACGCCACCTAATAAACGTCTTAACCTTACTTAAAAAAATATTAAAAAAAAGAAACAAAAATTACAATAAAAACTGACCTTCAGTGATAGAATTGTCTTGGAACATGTGCTCAAGCGCGTGATGTATTTCGCGGAAGGAAGGGCGATCAGAGGGGTTCCACTGCCAGCAGGCGCTCATCAGCTCGTACACAGCGACCGGACATCCCGGTGGGCATTCCATGCGGTAGCCCTACACAACAATACCATGTTAAATTAATATAATTATAGAAAACAATAATGTTGCTACTACCGAGCAAAGAGTAATTAAAATAATATGTAGTATTGATATAAACCGGAGAAACGAAAACAAGTACCGGTACTTCCATAGTTAAATACATTTCACAATCCACGAATATCATTTTACGTGTTGTGTAATTTCCAGTTTGTTTCACAAAATAATAATGTTTAACAAATTGCAAACAATTATTGGATCGCTCTCCGAAACTCCCACTGCAGTTTATTAATACGAAAATCAATAATTGGTTCCGCGATCAAGTGAGCGGAAACGTTTATTTGATCGGTACGCAAATTGAACTTTATTTGCATTTCAATCTCGAAGATTACACATTTAAGTTGTTAAATTCATATAAGACTAATGTTGTACATGTGTCGTTTATGAAATGAGTATGTTCTAACGACAGTTCACATCTTAATGATAGGAGACTCTTTGGGATTCGCAATGAATCACTAAAATCAATCACACAATGTGGTAGTAAATGCGCATATTTGCAGTAGTAGTCGACAACGATCGAATGTTTGTGTACAAATAGCACGCGGATTAATGTATAAGCCGTCCTGACCGTGCTAGTATCGATGTCAACAAACAAAAATACACATGTAAATACGACTACGTGTGTACATGGTGTTATAATTTGTTAACACTTTACGGCATGGTATAATTTTATAACTTTGCTAAATAGTTCAGAAGGCGCTTAACGTCTCAATAAGCATGTTATAAGGCAAGCGGCAACAGTACAGAATAAAATTAAATTTCCTAGTAATATTATTCTATCTATTTTCGTAGCTGAGCGGATAAACTGTATGCCGCCGAGCCTTATTATTTATGAAGTTTTTATATAAGCCGCTTATTCTTTATACAGATTATCTATTATAAAACTTGAAAACAATTAAATATAGAAGATTCTTAATGTTTCCCCATAATTTTTCTTTATACAATAGAAGTAGTTAAATGTTTACATCTATCGATAGATAGCCTTATTAAAAGGATGTTTTTGAACAACCTGTATAAAACATAGTGACGTCGATACCAAAACAGCGATCATTGTTTTCCGTTCGCGTATAAACGTGGCTCTCGCGCCTCGTCTTAGCAGTGTTAATACGGTGTTGAGGAAGAAACCACTTGGTTCAGACACTTTACGAGATTCGTGTCTCGAAATATAATAAAATTATGTTTTCGGTAAAGGACACATTCATTTACATCCTCCTACTTTCCATAGCGGTAAACGGTGAGTAAAAATGATGTAACTGAATATATTCCAACAAAGTTTACTTGGATAAATTGAATTAATTGGTAACTGCAAATTTGGTACATAACAGGGAAACACAAAAAGCCAAAGCCAAAAAAGTTTGTTTCGCCTTCAATCAAAGGCATCCAATGCTACAACTGCTTGTCGTTCGACCACCCCGGCTGTTGGGACCCTGATCATCCCGACTACGCTAATATTACTGTGAGTTTTTATTGTTAAAATATTGTTGCACAATTTTTATATTTTAAAAGAATAATTAGATACTGAAAAATAGTTCCTGTTATTACGTAGAAACATACCACTTTAATCATAGCAGCTTCAAAGTTAAGACTTTTTGCCAATTATTCTTTGTAGAAATGTAATCAACGTTGTACAGTATCTCGGAAAACTAATTTTAACTCAGCAAAGGGAATGAGATTATGTTTTGAAATGTAATTTTAGAGTAAAAAATGGTTTACAGGTTCCTAACATCGACTGTTACATACCGGGCATGGCCTTTTTGTGCATAGTAATAACATCAGAGTCTGCTAAATTGGGTAAGTTAAAAATGCTGCTTCATTTCTTTCTTGAGTATCGCTTGTCTTTGGAAATCGCTTATCGCCGAATATGAGACTCAGAGCGAAAAACTGAAAATATTAAATATTTCAGTTCCTCGAGTGGGGATCATACCCACAACCTATAAAGTTAAAAGCTGCATGTTTGTACGTCTGCGCCACGACAGACCTCAATACCGATGATCCATTAAACCGTATAGTTTTACAAAAATCTTTTCTATTTATAGTGGAAACCGGCCAAGAAATTGGACCTGTCAGGGCTCGCACATGTGTTCCCGCCAAGGATTTTTCGAAAAAAATCGTATCATACTCCATGTGCAGTAAACTAAGTAAAGAATTATCCGCTTCAGAGATTTTCTCTCGTATAGCCGTGAGCAGACCGCAGTGTACACTATGCAAGAAACACTTGTGTACAGACGCTTCCCACTGCTAGAGTAGACTCGACCATTTAGGGAATAATTGTTTATATGATTAAGTTTTTAAAGTATAAGTCTCGAAATTACTAATAAGAAAATATACTCCAAACATTTGCATTTTCACTCCGCCTCATGAAATGTTATCATTTGTTTAATTTTTTGCGTCGTTGTAATTGTTCGCGTTTACATAATTTTGTTTATTAAACTTCAAAGTTGATTTTCACACGAAACCTTAAAACTGAAGTTGTTTTGAAATTGTGAACTTGTTGCGATAGATGGGAAATAATATCATTTTTCTTTTATTTATATTATAATAGTTATAATAAATTAATAAATTTTAAATGTAATCGATGTTTTGGTCAACCTGAATATTTAAGTAATTATGTCTACATATCTTTAAAAAAAGTGTTCATCATAATCATCTTCTGTTGCTATCTTCTATTATTAATATTTTTTTCATACTATTTTTCTCATTATTCACATTTCATAACTTTCATGCACTCCGCGATATGTCATCGAACTTTTAACTCTTAACCTTATTTTCGGTTTTTATGCTGAAAAGATACTTAATAAGCTACTTTTCACCGGATGACTCTCCCTCATTAATTATTAAATAAAATAGCAAGTTCGATATTTTAAGGAATTGTGCTGCGTTGACTCTGAAAATTGTTAATTTCGCTGTAAATTTGTCCGTAAGTGAGACATTTTTTTTTAATAATAATTTACATTTGTGGTGCTTTTTTGTTCATTTGGTCACTTAACTGTTTAATTTCAATTCACTAAGGATCCAGTCCTTGGTTTTAGTATTTTTAGTTTTCTTTCTCTATATCTCATTCTCGTATAAACTTTTAATATTTTTACTACTAGACTACTTTTACAATTAGACTTTGTTATAGGTATTAATTACCTTAACTATATCGATTTAATAGCAACATGGCATCCTCTTCGTACTTTTTGCATTAAAAAAAAAAGAAACGAAATTTCTAATTGAATTAATCAAATGGAAAATAACAGTTAGATTAGTATTTAAAATTTATACTTTCGTTGATTTCAATAGATAACTGAAACAAGATTGTAATTTACGTACGAATAATTTTCATCAAATACAGTTTCAGTGGCCGTGGGCGTTTTCATAAATGAATAGCTATTCACTTTATAATTTCATGGACATGTACACAGTCGAATATGTCAAAGGTAAATTATCAAAGGCAAAACGAAATTGAATTTCAAATAGTAACGAGACCAGCATACAATTAATTTAATAACATTCCGCACAATATTGACGTTAACGTAGATACTTATATAATCAATATGTAAAAGCATACACTTTTATTATTATACATCATTATTTTTGTGTAAAAGCCATGAGATGGACGTTAGACGGAGATGAAAAAAAATGACGCGCGACTTTTCGCAAAAGAAAAATATGCTTTCTTTATTTTATTTTTTTATAACATCATAAAATGGCTTCATTTATAATTGTGAATTTGTGTATCAAACATTAAAAAAATCCGAATAATATGTATCTATATCTAATTTCACAACTTACAAAACCTAAACATCCTCAAAAAACTCATGTGCACTAAAAATTTTAACTCAATAATAAAGTAAACATAACAAACAACGACATACTACTCAAGATTTTTATCTTGAGACTTACCTTTTCCAATCTATGGTAAACATCAGCGAGATCGATCCCGGGATACGGGGACATGCCGTAAGTTGCTATTTCCCATAGCAATATGCCAAACGCCCATACATCTGACTTGGTACTAAAGGTATTATAGGCCAGGCCCTCAGGGGCGGTCCATTTGATGGGGAACTTGGCTCCAGCGTGTGCTGTGTAGGTATCGTCACGCATTAGACGAGCTAGACCAAAGTCCGCTACCTTGACCAGGTGGTTCTCGCCTACGAGGCAGTTGCGAGCCGCCAGATCCCTGTCATTATGTAATTGTTTAGAAAAATGCTAAAATACAGTTATTATTTAAATTATTCTAAATGAAACTTATTTAACTAACACTCAATAGACCTATATAATTATTGAAACTATTAAAATATAGACCTATTTAAACATAAAATATTTATTTTCATCTAATAAGACAAATGTCACAATAAACATACAACACTGCTCACCTATGTATAAATGAGCGGCTTTCCAAATAGCTCATGCCGGACGCAATCTGCGTAGCCATGTACATGAGCACCACCGCGTCTATGTACTCGCGATTACCAGTCCGCAGGTAGTCCAGCAAGTTGCCGCGGCTCATGAACTCTGTGATGATGTAAAACGGGGGCTCCCGGGTACAAACGCCGAGGAGTTGCACCAGATTTGGGTGTCTCATCTCTTTCATTATGGCCGCTTCCTCTAAGAAGTCTTTGAGAGCCATTGTGTCGTCCTTCAGGGTCTTTACTGCCACCTTATTGACAAAATTGAATTTATATTTATATAACTAGAACAATATAGTAGTTGTGTGTAGCTTTTGAAATTATCAATCGAAAACATACCATTGTCAACAGCATAAAAAGTACAATAGAAAATAATTTCGAATAAGTACATTGATTCATTATGAGGAAAACAACAATACGTAGGTACATTGCTTTACAAATTCCAACTTCAGAAACCATAAATAACTCACATTTATATGGCACTTGAAAAATAAATAAACTGAATGGGAAGCATAAATGTAAACTAGAAACTAGGTCATAGCATATTTTGTAGGGCTAAGTCGCCGAACACTCTGTATGGGATGACCTCGATTTACGATTTTAGATTTACGAGAGTACCACCTACCGTTGCCGTTACTCGATCTCTCCCGCAAAGTTAATACAATATACAAATAAAATGACTTCACGTGATAAAATGATAATGAATGGATAATTATTTTCTAATATATTCTAAAAGATAAAATTTATTTAATTTTTGTTTTATATTAAATAGTATAACTAATTATTTCAAAATCTATCCATTTCACGTGACGTAGGGACTTAAAATAACAAAGCATAGAAAGAAATAAGGACCGTCAATGAATTGTATTACACAGATAAGTCTATTCGATCGTACAATGGTACCAAGACAGCGACATTCAGGTGACCTAGAAGCTTCAAAACTGTCATAGAACACATTTCCTTTGGCTTACTTAACAACATTACATGTTGGACGATGTTTGTATGAGAGCTATCCTCGCGTGTAATGAGCTTTTCATACTGTGACAGTTGATATTAAACCAACAATACACTGCTGAAGTGGCAGATTCCTAACTATAATTACTATAAGTTCTGTTAAAGTAATTTATATTTTAATTGAGCCATATAAATACGTCTATTTAAGATCTGGAACATCCGATGTAAGGGATCAGCTAATCTTTAAAAAATATGTACAGAAATTATATCTTAGCAAAAGTTAATAAAGATGACGAACGTTTTCTGTTGAAGTTACAAAAATCAAAGATCTGAAACACCTGGATCACTGTCTGAACATAGAAGATGTATATAAAAATCTTATAATGGACACTTATTGATGGAATAGGGCCCAAAATGGGTACATTTTTGTAGGTTTGTCTGCGTTTGTCGCAACTTTCAGAAACGGCTAACCGGATGTAAATGAAGTTTTCATTATTATATTTTGGCAACCTTGCTGCAACACCCGGTATTTAACCGGTTTAAATAAAACATATATAAAAGTATTGTTTTATTTAAACCGGTTAAAAGAAATGTTTCGTTAATTTAAAATATTTAGTATGACATTTTTTTTAATTTAACTGACATTTTAGCTTGAAATGTTTTGATACTGTGTTAAAAATGATAATTTCATTAGAACAAGAAAGTAATTGAGATTAGAAAATAAAACAGTTTAGTTTAGTTCAAGTGGGCGAAGCCGCGGATGGGTCGCTAGTTTTATAAAAATAATAATTAAATAATTTAATTTAGTTTTTTATTTAAATTTGAAAGAATGTCGTTGATTAGATACATATAATGTATATAATCGTGCGAAAATATCTTCCATTGTATTTTAATATCAAGTTTTAGAATATACATACATTATTATAAGTTAAAGCCTTGTTAGCGATCCGCTTATGTTACTTTGACTACAACGATCGACAAGGATATCGGCTTTGAGATTAAAAGTTGTTCGCAAGTAGTTATTCTATACGGCGAAGACTTATCCCCGTCTTATCTGAACCATTGAAATACAATATTCTTGTAAAAGGAATGAGTGCTAGTTTCATATAATGTTGATATTCGTATTGTAAGTGGTAAATGAATAAGGCGCTTAGGCGAAATATGTATGAATAAACATTATAAAAGTCTATAATAAATAAAACCAACAAGATCATTTAAACCGCATACAAAGTTAATATATGAATATTAATAGTGTAAATGTAAATATTTAAAGAAAAATATTACAAAATAAACTACAATTTCTATATATAATTATCGCATATTAAACTTACCGTCGCATTGCTTCGCTTCCAAGCGGCCTCATACACATCTCCGTACTGACCGCCGCCCAGCTTGTGCTTCATGACGATGTCGGTGCGGTCTATTTCCCACTGGTCCGGCGGCGCGAGCGGGAACACCGTGGGCTTGTTGCGTTTGGGCGCAGGATATAGCAATTGTGTTATCAGACCATCCCCTAGTATGGAGTGATGGTGTACGAGCTCGGCTAGTGTACCGAACTTGGACTCCGATGTCACGTACACCTGGTGGTAAGCGGAAATACAGGCGACTGGCATACTGTACAGATGATAGAGGAGTAGATTTGCTATTATTTTCGCCATAAATTTCTCGAGATAATTAACGTTGCATATTTTTAATATTCCTTGAGTTATGTACACAAAACAAAATCTTACATATCCTCTTATAAAGATTAATATATCCTTATAAAACATAATACAAAATAGGACTCACGCTAATTAGTAGCTTAGACTATATAGTTTTTAAATATTATAAGATATTTTGTATATAAAAACATTAATTTGTTTCACAGATTACAAATATACTGTTGCAAAAACAAACATCGACGGTTAATTTGTGTCAATATACCTATTTTAACTTATGTACGTAAGTTAGGCAATGTTCGTGAAAGTATAGAATAGTTTCATAGTTCAACAAATTGTTCCTGGCATAACAAACTTACACAACTTGATATATTAAAACTCTAGGGAAAAAAAAATTAGAAATATTAAAGTGAATACTGACTAAGATCCATTAGTCGGAGTAGTTTCTAATTGACTCCGATTGAGGTTCATACTAACAACAGTGACTTTCCTCTGTAATACTACTATTCTATAATACTATTTCATAGATAGTATGTAAAAAAAATCATAGTATATAAAACAAAAGAAGTAATAAAACATGTAAAAATAAACAAATGATGACAACTGCTTATTATAAATATTTAGATTATATGTAGTTATTAAATTATATAAATTTAATTCTTGGATTTGTTAATAACTTTCAAACATTTTTATTACAAATATAATATTTTTATAGTTATATGGCAATATAATATTTATATAAAGAAATTGCAAAAAAATATACAATCCAAGAATCAATTATTACTCTGCACCAAAGGAAATGAGAGAGAGAATTCTCTAAAGGAGCTATTACAATCTAACGCAAAAGATTTCAATGTAATCACAAACGAGCTCGAGGAGCTGCAAGTGAAGTGTATTTAACTTAACAACAACTCCAGAGTGCAACGCAATAGGTACCTGTACAACGTTTTACAGGAGTTAATTAAATACCTCTCGGCTATTTCAATCAAGTTAATTAAATGTAGTCCCTACGCTAGTAAGGTATCCAATTAGAGTTGAATTCCATAGTTTCCTTGGTAAACAATCTACTCAGACGCTATTGTCGGGTTGTAGAGATGGCACAATATCATAGTTTTCGTTTGCGAAATATTCGTTATTCCTCTCGTCCACTCCTAGGTGCCAATTACAAACTACGTTGAATTTCAAACTATTTAAATATCCCCGTTGGACACAGTTACATAATAAATTCTAGAATTATATTTCGACGAACGAGGAATGTTCTCACTTGAAACGTCCTAAGAATTCACACAATCAAATTCTTATACTGCCCAAAATATTTTAAATAGAAAACGTAAATAGACGATGATATTTACAAGTAAAAACATAATCATTTCGGTTAATTGTTGGCAGTGTTCAAGTTTGTTACACACAATTATTAATATACACATTAATATATAACATATATATATATATATATATATATATATATATATATATATATATATATATATATATATATATATATATATATATATATATATATATATATATATATATATAATATTTGCTTACCTTGCCGTCGGTGTCCTCGTTAATGCGGTAATGGTAGACGCGGCCTTCGTAGCGTAGTGATATACTTCTTTGGCCAGGACTAGACTCGGATTCACGCACCTAACGCGACAAGCACATAACTTTTTATATTTTTAACTAAATAAAAAAATATATAGAATTAAATGTTATTAATACAAATATAAAGACGTGTATTTTAGTTATTACAAGTTTATAAAAGACTGAGGCCTGTTGTGGCAGGGGCAGGGATTGTGCCTGTAAACATGACAGGTTGTGGGTTCGATGCTGAATAGGGGAATAGTTAATATTTTGAAATTAAATATTTAAAGTTTCCATTTAAGTTCCGCTTCACTCAACATGCAATGCCCTAAATTCGGTGGAAAATGGTTAACAGAACGGAGTGTCTTAACACTAGCTTCTCAAGTTTCCTCTGCCTACATACCATGAGCGGGATACAGCATGACACTATAAAAAGTTTTCATAGCACACACTCTAACACAAAACTAAATTACCAAAATATCACAAAAAAATATTGAACCAAAATATTCAACTTTAACAAATTTCATTGGCTAAAACGAGAAATATGTTAAGAATTTTCATAACTCACAAGAAAACTGCCGTTGATCCCCGAAGACAGCAGGTATTCCGCAGCATTCCGCGATATCGGTCCGTGGTACCAAGAGTGTTTCTCCAGGGAGTTGACGGGCGTGACGTAGTTGCTGGGCACCCACCCGACGCCGCCGGAGAGCGTGTGCGCCTCACACCACTCGCCGCTCTTGTTGTAGCTCATGATACGAACTTGCTCGCCTAACGTAACATGTACAAGCTAATGTAATATTTACGTAAATTTTTTAATAACTCGGTACAATTTGTATGGTATTTTTTTTCATTATTTAAAAAAAAATGGATGGTTGTTAACAAATTTTAATATCAGAAGTTAATTATCATTAATATTCAATTCGGTAAAGTATTCTCGCATATTAGCATGTTTTTTTAGTACGTTATACATGTATATAAACTGTAGCTAACTATCAGGGTGCATCCCGCACTTGGGCAGGTAGAGGGAACTTGGGAACCTGGTGTTAAGATACTTCATTCCGTTCCCCACGTTTCCCCGAATATATAGATATTTTACTAATTTATTATAAAACACAAAAGGAGAATGAAAGATAAATCTTTAAATCTTAAACAAAGCAAATACTTATCGCTTATATAGTGAAATATTGTTGGAAACGCAATCAAAATTAATAAATTATCTGGCAGCAAACATTGACATATCTAATGTAATAAAAGTGCAATAGCGTTACAACGGTACCAAATTACTAATATTTGAAAGATCAGACTTGAACGCATAAGAGATTAAAAGACCATTGCAAAAACTTAAATTAAACGTTATCCTAAAAATGCATGTATAGGGTACATCTTACATTAAAGGAATAATTAATAATGAACTTAAGTGAATATGATACAAAGTAACAAGGATACTCCATTACAATGTCGCTTGACAAAATACGAACATCAGGTGCACATATTGTTACTCTCATCATTTAATAAATGAATGCAGGAAGCCAACACATAGGACATAATTTTTAAACGAATTCTGAACAATAAGAAAGTACATGTAAGCTAATATTTTTGGAACCATGACCATATGTATACTGAAAGAGATTATATGTATTAACGGTGTCTTGAAATGTGTTCTGTATGTTACTCCTCGACTTGAGAAGTAAATACCATTAGACACTATCTAATTTAAAAAAAAAAACTCTTGGAACTTCTAAAGACGAAAACACATATGGTTTCTAAGAACAATTATAAATAACCAAGCAATAAAAATGCTAAGATGCTACTTAATAATCGGTCTATCATATAATTTTGGATTGATATGATGCGATGTGGAAAAAAATAATGGACGTTTCGTTATATATATATTTCATTAACAACTGACGAGGAAGTTTATATTAAATAAAATATATAAACATCTATGGTGAGCTATAATTACTTAAATAACTAAGCCCTGACAGAATTAATTTTCCACGTTTCGAGTGAAATTCGTGGCAGTTCTCAAAACATTATTAATCAACCTAGTATGACATTTAGAATTGAAAAGCTCGAAATGAGCTCAGTGCTATTCTGTTGATATCCATAACAGACAGACGAATAAGATTCCGATGTAAAATTTGAAACGTAGAATTTAATATAAAATTCTTAAATTAAATTTAATATTATTTTTATGAATCATAATTTCTCGATATAACCAAACAAAGTAAATTCTAATTTATGTTTTAGTTTTCCGTATTCGAAGATGCTTTTAATTTCGACCAAAAAATTATGTATAAAGGCATGATGAGGCGATTGTTCCAAGAATTGATGATATAGTGGAAACTTCTTGATTTAACAATAGGTTTTAAAATATATTTATAGCATAAAGGAAGACGAAGAGCATTTAGATTAACCTTCATTGTAAGATAAATACTAATAAATTATTATTCGGTATTCTTACAATGCATTATGAAATAATTTATTATAAGCCATAATAAATTATTACATAATTCATTAATAAATAATATATCAAAATATAGAAATAATAATCCATGAAAAGGCAACAATTAAATATAATTATAAAGACGGAAATTTTATTTCAAACTAAATAGACCATAAAAATATCAATACCTTGAACTTTAGATAGTTTCGTTTCGGTAAATATTAAATTACTACTTCTTGTACTACTGTCTTCATTGTATTTTTAAATGTTATGTAAGATTAAAAGTTACTAAGAAATTGGTCGTTCTTGTGTATCTATAATGTATTTTAACCTTTAGGGTAATTAATTATAACAAAATAGTTATAAGAAATGTGAAGTTGAATAATCCTACTAATATAATACTGTGAAAGTTTGTAAAGACGGATGTTTGTTAAAGCTGCTGCTTTAAAGTAATATAGCAAATACATCAGGATGGCATATAAACTACATTTTATTTAAAGATTTTGTATAATTTGTACAATGAAACCGAAACGTTCGCGTCGCTAGTTTCATATACCTAGTTACCACGCAATATGATTGTTGTTTGTCTCACTGTACCTATAGCTTTTCTTTCAGTGATCGATTTTCCGCGAACAAATAAATTTTCCTGAACGGAGAATGAAATACCATTTTGCAGTAAGTGAATTCCAACAATTGGAATTTCCTTATTTCGAGTCTGTGCGTACAATCTATGAGATCTAGCTATCCGCTGCTAACATATATGTATCATCTATGTAGTTTGAGTAAACTGACCTCTTTTTTACTATTATAAATATATAAAAGAATTATCTATTGCATCTATAAGGGGCAAGAGGTAGTATATACACTATGAAAAAAAAAGAGTTTAATACAAAATAACCCAGCTGGTTGAATATAAAATTGATTTTGCTGACCTTTTTTAAGGCTAAGTTGATTTTCACCACCCGCTTGGAAGTCATAAAGAGCAACAAAGAGTTGGGGGTCATCCTCTTCATGATGTGCTAGCAAATTTTCTTTTGAAGTCCATCTGTTGTATAAATTATAAATATTTTTTACTGTATTCTTTTAAATATTTTCAATATTAACTTGGTTAGGAAAACAACCATTAACTGACCACCAATACCAATATGAAACAGCAAAATTATGAGTTTGAATTTTTAACGCAATCTTGGCGCCAGTTACTGATGCAGACAGACTGTAGACACCAATATGTTACTGTCATTCATTTTCATTCTTACTTACTTTATTTTGTGCTCTTTATGCATTTATTATACACAAAAAATCTTACAGAATATGTTACTGCAAATTCTTTATAGGCTCCCAAAATATATAATATTAAAATATTCACATTAATAAAAAACATTTCATATTTTATTCGAAATGCAAAATTATATTATTAAAAAATCTAAAAGACCTATTAGCGGAGTCAAGGGGCTGAGGCGTGGCTGGCGCGGCGGAGGCGCCCTCGCCGTCCGGCAAATCCGGGATATGCGGCAAGGGCCGACTCTGCAGGAGAGCCTCTGCAACAACAAATAAAGTATTTAATTCGCGCTACCATCCATCATGATTTGATCTAATAAGAATAAATTAAAACCGAATGAACTGCTTCTGTGTTTAATACACAAGCCCAAACGTACTAAGTGGAACTAGCGGAGAAGTTTGAACAAACAATGCGAACACAGAAAAGGGAACGGACAATAGCTACGATGTACTTCAGCTTGAATAAAGTACGCTATAACATACTTATTAAAAGGCTTAGACGTAAGCCTGTTATAATAGAGAAATGTTATAATGCAAAAGCGTCATTGTCTGTCGCTTTACTCACATAATGGTCTAGAGAGTTGTAATTATTTGTTTTTCGTGTCATTAATTGACGATATGCAAAATGTAACCATTCAAGAAGCACATGTCGTTAATTTTTATAAGTCATTTTAATATTTCAATGACAATTATTTATTTAAAAGTACTTTACTTAAGGTAATAATATCGCACAAACAAATTATTTAAAAATCTGTAAGGCATTATTTTCATTGTATATTAAATACAAATACTAAGCAGTTAATTTAAAAGTAAATTTAAAAGATAAAAAACGAAATACATCTTAAGATTATGTGAGTTAATTCATTAAGTTAGTAGAATTAACATATTTTTTTGCTACTAAACGTATTTCTATCGAATTACCAAAAACGACATTAAAATAAGATGACAATATCTTCACATGAATAGCGAAGTACCAAGAATTGATACTCTATTTGCTATCACCGTGTTAGCATAGTTTAAGACGGCAAGTACCCTTCATTATATTTGAATTGATATAACTCCTTTAAGGTGTTCCACTACGCGTACTAATTTAATTAAAATCACGTCACACTATGTAAGTTGGGAGCTTGCTACGTATAGGTATCGTGAGCGCAAGTATAATGAGTCACGTGTCAAACAAGCTCGCTGCAATCGCACTAATTACTTACTATATGTAAATTTCACTATTTATAGTTTGTATATTCATTTTGTTCATAGCTTCACGCTGTACCACGTACATAGCAGACTAGGCAGCGGGAAAAAATCGAGATAGATCAATATCACACCCCTTTCCCGCACAATTCTGGAAGCATTCCGTGTTAAGTGGCGGAATTCAACGCCGCGCTCTGACACGATACCAGAGCATGACAATAGAAATTAAATATTTAATTTTCTCGACTGGGAATTTTGCCCATAACTTGTTCCGTTTACAGTTGCACGCTTGTGCCCAGCGCCTAGATAGGTCCAAATGTTTTTTATTTATTATATTCGTAAATTTATATACTAATTTTATTGACGAAAACCAAGAGTTTGTACCATAATTTTGAACATTTACTTACGCAGCTCAATTGATATTATTGTCTTACCTAAGTTTTAGACTACCTAAGAGATTTTAACTGTTTTTTGGACACATTCCGAGCTATATTTTTTAGCAAACATAGTAAGTTATTATATTTTTTTTACAAATTAACGGTGCAGCATGCACAATCTAAGAAAGAAGTGAGTTGTACAATGTAGGTACATCTATTAAATCTTTTATTGTGGCAAAGTTCAGATTACTTTCATTGTATACCGTTTCTTTAATGTTTTATACAGTATTCTAACAATATTAAAACGGTAATGAGATGCTGCATTTCAAAAAGAATAAAAGAAACTACAAACAAGAAATTATTTAGTAACTTACTCCTAGTAGCAGAAGTAAATTAAAAAATGATACTAACAAGTTTCTTTGAGTTCATATTTTTTAATTTATAAAATAATATATATTTCTGAGACGTATTTTACGTTTTTCAACAAATAAACAAATGAACAAATATTTATATTTCTAAATTTAAAAGCGAATAAAGTTTTTTACGTAGCAGGATTTCAACCCGCGCCTATTTGAACCTTCCAAGCGTTCTGACCAACTAAGCCATACGTCCTTATCAAGCTTCGTCGAATTTTTTTTATTCGAACAACATAAATAAGTTGTAACAAGCGCTTTTAAATTTAGTATTTTCTTTCAAAAAAAAAAATCAAAAAATAAATAGATCTCTTGCCAAATGATGTTCTAACGAATTGTCTTTGGGTAGTGGAATTTTGCAAAAATCTGCCAACTGATTCTAACAACATAAATCAGTTGTAGCTTGATAAGAACTTAGTATTTTCTTTCCTAAGTGTGATTATAACACTTTAAATGTAGTAAAAATATTCATATATTGTTCTTATATTATTTAAAAAATATATAAAAAAGATACTGATATACTTTCTATATTTCTTTTCTTTAAGGTACTTATAAAGTATGTTTTAAAATTATCATAGTTGTATGATGTAGCTTGGGAGCGACATAAGCTTACAAAGGTATGTATGTATCTATGTAGGTATGTAGATAGTTAAAGCCCAGGCTTTATTAAAACTCGACGGGTGGATCAAAGGTTTCCGGGAAGTGAGCGTGGTCGTGACGGCTTCACCTGGTAAATGATTTTGCTTACATCGTCAACATTTTGCCAAAACTAATAATTTACTTTATATTTATATATGCAATATGCAACAAACACTTGACGATCAGTTATTAATACGACGAGTTATTCAAGATCCATCTTCTTGTACGGATGCAACACATAAGGTAAAATAATTCGAGGCCTTGTCTAAATCAAATAATCAAGCTTGGTCAATAGTTTAGACGTAGAATTATATTTTTTTCATTTCATAATTTTTACGCATACTGCCTTACGCGTGAGCCAGTAATTTACTGTACTACAAAAATGCAACTAAATGTTGCCGATCTGTAACTTTTCTTTCAAAAAAATACGGTATTGAAACGAGAAAAGGATATATGTACTTATGTCATAATTAACAAATCGCGTATCATTAGTAACAGTTAATTTTATTATTTATTTTTGTTTAAAAAAATCTTAATTTTTTGATATAATCTCGTTTGATTTGATTGCATTACGATTTTTAGATTAACTGAAGACATATTACGACTTAAAAATAACATCACGGTTATGATTATATTTGTTCAAGATATTAATAGAAAAGTCATATTACGTTTAATTTAAAAAAAATGTGTAGTTTACCTTTGTAATGAAGACGTTGAACATTTATTGATAACTCTTACTCACTCTGCTTAATGCTTTATCCCTTACATGGCAGGGTAGGCAGAGGAAACTTGAGAACCTAGTGTTAAGACACTCCGTTCCACTTTTCTTCCCTACTTTCCGTGTGCTATTGCGTGTTGAGTGGCGGAACTAAACGCTGCGCTTCGCCTTGTTACCAGAGCGAAACATAACGTAATAAAAACATTAAATATTTAATTAAAATGAAAATATTTAATTTCCTCGAGTGAGATCGAACCCACAACCTGTCGTTTACAGTCACACGCTTGTGCCGCTGTGCAATGACAGGCCTCCTTATTAATAATGTAAAATAACGATATCACATTATTGATTTTATATATAACGTAATATAACAATAAAACCTAGCGACATATTTTTTTTTTCAATTTCAAATATGACAAGATGCGCCGGGCAAGTGCCATCAAATGAATTCAGCTTGTGGATGAAGTATGCGAGAAGTATGTCTCGAGGAAAAGACAAGGACCTAGTATAACACTTGACCATTACCTAAAGGTACATTATGTAATGGAAGTTTTGCATAATATTATCTGAGGTTATATGAAAAAACAAGAGCGAGTCGGATTCCTCCACCTAAGATCGGGAATCAATTTCAAGATTGTAGGAATATACCAGTTGACTATCTTATATTTCAAGAAATGTGCACTCATTTTGTATAAAATAAATAACAAATATAAAGTAATGTGTAAAAATAATATTTTTTCTTTGAAATTCCTATATTTTTTCCCCTTAACCCATCCCCATTTATTAAACTTTAGACTGTTGGTCTGCGGTTTTTTGTATTTGAGTTTTTTTCAGGTATATCCGAATAGATCAGGTAAACTTCACTGCGGTATAATTTAAGCTGTTTATATTGTAATTGCCTATTGACATTCTTTCAAGTACAAAATAAAAGATCTGATCATCTAAACTAATGTCCACCGTCAGTAAAAACAATCGACTATCACGAGCAAAGAGTTTGTACAACTTATAAGAAATATACCTATAATATTTTATTACTCCGCTAGGTATCTTGGGGTTTTCGACTCGCACTAATTTATAACTTGTACGATAAAACATATTTAACAAGAATACTCGGTTCAAAGGGGCCCCTTCAACTGAATGGGAAGTTCCAGGCACTGCTCTCAGTGCAGAGCTCCTCACCTTGCAGCCCGATGGGTCGGGCATCAGAGCGTTGAATACATTAAATGCTTAAGTAGTTAGCTTTTTTTGTAACACGCAGCGTAATGCCCATGGCAGGTAGACAGCGGTAACTTAGGAACCTATTGTTAAGACACGCCATTCTGTTCCCCACTTTTTGCGAAATTTGAGGCACGGTGACTCATCTGAGTGGCGGAACTCAACGCCGCGCTTGCCTTTTTTTTTTTACTAGAGCGACAAAAGTAAATACTTCACTTTCTCGAGTGCTCCAGAGTTTACCACGACAGGCCTCAAAGTTTTGTTTATATATAATATGAACTAAAAATCTATTAGGAGAGAGACGACAGAAAGTCATATATAGCGTAGTTACGTTACGTTATGAAACAACATTGTAATCCACATGGGAAAACATACATTCGCAAACGAAAGTTCAGTAGCAAAGTAAGATGAACGTCGTTAAATTTAATAAACAGACTTAAATAAAAAGCATTACATTATAAAAAGCTTCATAATCATGACCAGAGTATATTGTTTAAAACGTAGAAAAATGTAAGAAGATGCAAAATTTCTGAGATTATATAACTGTATAATCTTACTTCAATAATATATATAATTATATATATATATATATATATATATATATATATATATATATATATATATATATATATATATATATATATATATATATATATATATATATATATATATATATATATATATATATATATATATATATATATATATATATATATATATATATATATATATATATATATATATAATTATCTGTGATAGAAACTTTTGACACGTTAAGATAGTAAATGGTATGCGAAAGCGTCAAATTTATTATTATCTATCATTATGTTATAACATGCTACATTAAAGAAAGTTACATAACGACATATTCAAAAGAACATATGTATGTATACAAGACAAAATCCTGTATAATACGTATTCATTATTTATATAGAAGTGTAAATAGAGCTAAATGTTCATGCAATGGCATAAAGAGGAGAGGCATTAGGTATTTTTATACGAGATCGTAGCATTTCATTTAAATTTGTTCCAGATAGTGTATTTACTTTGGAGCGCGCTGAAGTCTACCGTTCGTTCTGTGTGCTTTTGTTTTATAAACTAAAAACACGGTATTATTTTTTCTTTAATTACAGACATAGCGTGTCATGGCTAATTATATTAATTATATATATTACATAGCGCAAAGATCGTATGTAGTATAGTACCATTAGACATTATTGGATGGCTAGCATACAAAAAAAAAAGAAATATTAATAGAAACAACAATATAATTTGATCATTAAAACGATCGAACGATTACAAATTAGTAACAATAATGCACTTATTTCTCCAGAAAACGCGTAAACATTTAAAACGAAAAAAACGAAACGCGTAAATGTTTAAAATCTATATACAATACCTAATTAATTCGTCGGGTCGCTCCAGGTATTCTATACGTTTATCGAGTGTTTTATAGAATACCTGAATTACACAGATACAGATTTCTGTAAGTTTTAATTTATAGTCACAATTTATGAAAATTTGATATTTAAACATTTTTTATAAGTAGATAAAATACTTCTTTTATTACAATATAAATAAACATTTTTAAAAATTATCATCCAAGCCTACATTGTCTGGTCAGAACGACAGCGCTTTCAATTCGACACGTAGCCCCGTAAAATTTTTGATTACAATACAATACATAATGCGTCACAAGCACAATAGAGATTATCGTATTTGTATGAGCGAAGGTCGCGGTGAAATCTAAATGATTCTAAATTGCAGGAAATCGGTAACGAACTTCGATATCCACTAGTTATCTCGATCCGTACGAAAAATATAATAATTATGGCGTTTAAAATTTCACTTACATTTAAATTTATATACGAAAAAAGAAGCACAATGAATCACATTGAACTAAAAAGAAACAATTGTGGAGACCGTTGCCACCCACTATGCGGCACAAAAAAATTCTAACGTATGATATATATAATTATAAGGCTCGAAGGCCGGCACTGAGCAGATATGCGAGCTTTTTTTCTTGTATAATACTAATTTGTTACAACTGTTAATGATACTGTCATAAAATTTACGAACAAGTTCAAATTTGTTGAGAGGTCAAAAGTGTACGGACCTCATGCCATATACATACAGATTTCATGTTTAAAGAATTATATATAATAACGTTCAGTTTTATTAGCTATACTGCATCTCATCGTGTATTAATGAGTTCTTCCATTATAAAAACAAAGTATTAAAATCTATTACTAGTGTCGTGTAGAAGAAAACAAATAAACATATGCAATTGAAACGATCCAATTTAAAGAGCACATTTTAATGCTGATGTGCAGTGGCATATCGTATTAGTTATTTGATCAAATGCAACCTCTACATAATATCTAATATAATAAAAGCTAGACAGCGCGAAGGCGTACCGAACACGGTGATGGCGTTGGTTAACTAGATTTCCTGATAATTCAAATTTGCATTTCATCTCCGATCCGATTTTCCACAGCAACTAAAGCAAGAAAGTCAATCAGCAAAATAATTAATATTAGTTAAGTGCAAAATAATATATAAATGGAACGTGTTTTATTTTTATATCCATAATCGTCCATGATGAATTGGAACGGATTTATTTTAAATAAAAATAACATAATTTAGAAAAAAAAAACTCAATTTAATTGTCATACCAACAAAAAAAAAATAGAAAATCGATATTTGTTTTAATAATAGATTAAAGGTAATTAAAAAGTTGAAATGCATGTAGAGTGTAGGGGAAACAATATATATTTAGCACATGGTTAGAAAAGCCGAACTATAATTGTTAATTTAAATATGTAATTTATCATTTTGTAGAGTAAAAGCGTTTCTCTGCACTTTCGACTCAAGACCATTTTTTATTTAGGCAGTAGGATACAGAGTAAGGTGTTTCTTACTTTATATCTTACTGCCAAAATAAAGAATGGTCTTGAGTCGTAAGTTACAAGAAGCACAAGTACAAAATACTAGAATCATAAATATATTGAAAAATATTAATATTGCTATAAAAAATTGGGAAACTAAAAAAATATCAATAATATCCTATGTTTATCTGGTACAAACTATCTGTGCCAAATTTCATATAAATTTGTTCAACCGTTTTTTTGTGATTGAGTAACAAGTATCAAACTTTCACCGCATAATATTAATAGGACTTGCAAAGCTATTTCCTTATTTTTATTTACTACCACATCACGGGCAGGTAATTTAATAAATTGTATACTAAAAATCAATAACTTTTAAAAATAAAAGTATAGCATACAAGAACCAAGATTTTTTAATTTATAAGAGGCATAAATTAGATAGAAACTTCAATACCAAGCTGCATGATGGCCGTATTTAATTCAGCAGCAAACAGTAGGCCGCGTGTACAGAATGCGATTGTGTGCTAATGCATCTGTACGAGCTTCCGCCGAATAAACACATTATATGTCGTATTCCCTAGATATGTGTGTTAAAATAAATACATCTACATTAAAACCTGTTTTTGTCACTTCTCAAGGATCATTAAAACAAGACGTATCGCTTAGCGTATGAAAGGATGCATTTTTTTTTAACTTTAGCCTTTCTCTGTCAGGCTATTATTACTTAATAATGTTGAGTAAAATAATTGTTTTGAGAAGAGGATATGCTATTTTTTTATATTTTAGAATATAGTCCAACCGGTTAACAAAAAACCTCGTCCCTCGGAATCATCTTTGAAGTAATTCTATTTTATATGAATGTGATTTTGACTCCTCTCCTATAATATATACATTAATTAAATTGGTGATTGATTCGTCTATTTATATATATATATATATATATATATATATATATATATATATATATATATATATATATATATATATATATATATATATATATATATATATATATATATATATATATATATATATATATATATATATATATATATATATATATATATATATATATATATATAAATATATATATATATATATAAATATATATATATATATATATATATATATATATATATATATATATATATATATATATATATATATATATATATATATATATATATATATATATATATATATATATATATATATATTATATATATATATATATATATATATATATATATATATATATATATATATATATATATATATATATATATATATATAATATATATATATATATATATATATATATATATATATATATATATATATATATATATATATATATATATATATATATATATATATATATATATATATATATATATATATATATATATATATATATATATATATATATATATATATATATATATATATATATATATATATATATATATATATATATATGAGGCCTGTCGTGGCGCAGCGGCACAAGAGTGTGACTGTAACCGACAGGTTCTGGGTTCGATCCCCAGTCGAGGAAATGAAATATTTAATATTTTCAAATAAGGCAAAGCGCGGCGTTGAGTTCCGCCACTCCACACGCAATGCCTCAAATTCGGCGGAAAGTGGGGACCGGAAGTGGAACGGAGTGTCATAACACTAGGTTTCACGTTCCCTCTGCCTACCCTGCCTAGTGCGGGATACAGCGTGAAGCTGAGAAAGAGAGAAAGAGAAATATATATATATATATATATATATATATATATATATATATATATATATATATATATATATATATATATATATATATATATATATATATATATATATATATATATATATATGAGGCCTGATATATAGACGAATCAATCACCAATTTAATTGATACAATATGTAAGTCTTTAATAGGTGTTATTTTCCTCATAATTAATATAACTACTTCCTCCTTTATAATGGTTATTAGCCTCTTTTTGATGACATTTTTGTTTTTGTTATAATAATTAAAACAACTAAAATTATTATTACTAAGTCCAATATATAAATTAAGTTTTATTTTTTGTCTTGATTGAGTAAGTTGAATTATCATTAAATTAAATAAAATTAAGGTAAGTTTTTTTGTATATAAGAGTAAGGGAAGTTACAAAAGTTCGTAGAATGAAAGTGATTTAAATAAAACCGCAAAACTATTTGTCCTTTTCAAGATAATCACCCTTAAGCTCAATACATTTATTGGAACTATGAATTAATTTTTCTAAACCACTATAAAATGGGCCGAAATTGCCTAATTTATCACATTGTCGTCGGAAAATTTCCTTCCCCTTAAGTCTTTTTTTAAATTGGGGAATAAAAAAAACTCACTTGCAGCACACCCTTTGCCTCGCTTTTCCTTGATGGCATCCGTTTATTTTTCTAATATCGTTGCGTAGTATTCTCCGGTTATAGTCCTTCCCTTTTCTTTGACTCTTGTTTGGACTCAGTCTCAAAGTGATGAACCCATGTTTCATCTCCCGTAACAATTCAGTCCGAAATCTGTGCAGGTTTATCTCCCACACAACTCCAAAAAATGCTTTGACGCATCGACGCGCTGCTCTTTCTGAAACGGCGTGAGTATTTTCCATCTTACATTGTAACGATAGGTACCGGTACCCATCTTACACTGACTTTTGTCATACCCAGGTGATCATGTAGGATTCGCAATATGATGGTATCTGATATTCCAACTAGTGCAGATAATTGTTTTTTTCTTCAAACGATCATCCTCTAGTACAATGTTCTCCACTTTTTCTACGATGTCCGATGTGGTGGCCTCAACTGGCCTTCCTGAGCGTGGATCGTCTTCAATTGACTCTCGACCATATTTATAAAGATCATGCCACTTATAAATCATTGATTTACTAGGGCACTCCCTATAAGCGACTCCCATTTCATTCAAAATGGCTACTCCATCCTCTCCATTCCACAACCTTCTGGACCTACCCTCGTATATGTGCATGTATATGTACAATAAATGTTTTTTTTTCTTTTTTCAGCTTCACGCTGTATCCCGCACTTGGCAGGGTAGGCAGAGGGAACGGAAGTGAAACCTAGTGTTATGACACTCCGTTCCACTTCCGTTCCCCACTTTCCGCCGAATTTGAGGCATTGCGTGTTGAGTGGCGGAACTCAACGCCGCACAATAAATGTGTCGAAAATAATATACAAAATTTTAGACTAATTCATTATAAGAATCTTTGTATCTCTGTTTTATTAAATACACTTTAAAAATTAATAATTAATTAAAAACCAACACTAAAATTGTATGTTTTAGTTTTAGGAGTAATAAAATAACTTATAGAAAAAATAGTAGTTCTTTCTCTAGTAATTATTTTTAATTAATATTTTTATTTACAGTTCATAAACAAAGACAAGATATTCTTTATAATAAGTAACTATTTTGTTTAAACTAAATAACCGCATCCGACAGACCTATCACAGAACTTGTTTTATATGTAACGTCTTTGCAATTTTGAATGGGATTTATTGGAGATACGGTATATATGTTAACGAATACTTATGTATGTATAGAAACTTGACGAATAAATGTATTTTTGGTGATATATACATCAATAGAAGTTAAACACGTGATTTCTAATTAATGATAACAGTTTATGTATTTGTAAATATGTATCGACACGTATGCAAATTTCATTTTCATAGATTTTGAAGCAACATTACTGGATTAGAGGAAATGTTATAAATAGGCAATATAAATCAGAAGGATTTATCTTTAAATTGTTCTATCAATTGAACAGATGCCCCGTTTATAATGTTGGATAACAGTTTACACTAGAAACTGTAGGACGCCGGACATGATGGTGAACCGAGGAATAGTCAACTCTGCAAACTGTGGTTAATCAGAGACTAAGTTTTTAGTAGTTGTTGCTGTAAGTTTACAAATGTGGCGGGCTGATATAACAGTATTCATAATATTAGAACATTCATAATACAACAAGCAAAATCAATATTTAATAGTGTGTGTGTTAACGTTATTAGAGGCCTGTCGTGGCGCAGCGGCACAAGAGTGTGACTGTAACCGACAGGTTCTGGGTTCGATCCCCAGTCGAGGAAATGAAATATTTAATATTTTCAATTTAAATATTTAATGTTTCATTTCTTCGCTCTGGTAATAAGGCAAAACGCGGCGTTGAGTTCCGCCACTCAATACGCAATGCCTCAAATTCGGCGGAAAGTGGAGAACGGAAGTGGAACGGAGTGTCATAACACTAGGTTTCACTTCCATTCCCTCTGCCTATCCTGCCTAATGCGGGATACAGCGTGAAGCTGGGTTAACGTTATTATATAATAAAATCCATTACAAATAGTCCAATGAAAATATCATTATTTAGACCACAACTACGATTTAAATCAAGCAAGTTACATTGCTCATTGGAGACGGCAAAAAATATATATAAATACGCATATCCGTTCAAAAGTTTGTATGCTACATTATAAAGGATTTAATCGAAACTAAATGAAAAAAATAAAAAATACACATTTTAAATGAAACACTTTTAACCGGATTAATCGCATATATTGAGTAGTAAACATTTTTGGAAACCCGACGTTTCGAACACTTTACAGTAGTCAGTGGTCACGGGTAGACCGACCCTGACCGTAACCACGGACTTTTTTTATTGTTTCATTTAAAATTAAAAAATACTTATATAATAAAAACCTCTCAAAGAGTTCGTCTGTAGAAGAACGTTAGTCTTATCAACAATACAAGGATTTACTTCAATTACCTAACAATACTTGTCTTCCTTCGAAGACGGACTAAACTAATTCCTCCGCAATCCGTATCGACACATTGCATTGCACTTGTAGGCATCATCCTTTCCCCTTTACATTTATTTCTCTTTACAGGGCTTTCGGACTAGATCAGGAATGGAAAAAATACTTAGTCGGAAAGGTAATTACGATGACTATTATTATACATATCAACCTTAAAACATATTAACATCTTGAAATACAAGAAAAGAATTCAAACGCGTCGCAACAAGTCGAAACAGGTTACAATTTTTGGGAAACTGATATACTTAGTCATTTAAAAAAGAATGAAATGAGCTCCATGGTGCAAATAAATATTGTTAGTAATGGACGATGGTTCTTCAGAAGTAGTTAATTTCTCAACTACATTTAGACCTTGTTTTCACTCCAAATAAAGTGAATGTGACACTACTTGCTATAAATTAGCAAGAATTTAAAGCCAACAGTTTTTAACTTTAGTCAAAATAAATAAATATGCAAGTAGGAAAAAAAATAGCTTCATGCTGTATACAACACATAGCTGGATAGGCAGAGGAAACCCATGAAGACACTCCGTAGTAGTCAGTATGTTGCAATTAAGACACTTCCACTCTCATGCCCTAATTTTTTATTGTAAATTACGGTTTGGATACTATAATAAATATAAATAAAATATATATATATATACCTGTATGTTAAAATATTATTTATACACAGTTTTCAAATTTGTTAATTCTATTCATAACAGTTTATACTAATAGCTAATATAGCTTCAAATTTTAAAAATATACAACTAACTTTCAGTTTTCGGGAATTTTGTAGATGAAAGTGGAAATTGTATACTTGTGAAAACTGTATAAATTGTATGTGATTATAAATGAAATTATAGTAAATTATAGTATGACATTTTAGTATATTTAGGTAATCGCAATATATATGTGATAATTTATTAAATATGATTGAAAAACATGATATCTGCCCAATCTTATTATCACTATTCACATTACATTATATTCTGCATGTAACAGAACAGAAAGTAGGATTAACCTGGTCTTAAATCACTCCATTCCCTAGGTTCCATTTCATTTATTGAGACATTATGCATTGTATAACTTAACCCTGTGGTTTGTCTTGTTACCAGATGGAAAAAATAAAAATTCCCCTCCCTATAATTCCCCTTATTGGGAATCAAACTCACAACCATCTTGTTTACAACTGTAAATAAGATGATTATCAGTTGAGACACTGCTGTATTAAAGAAATATTAAGTATTATTAATTTGTCTGTATTATTTTGTGTGGGCTTGACTTGAATATGAGCGATGAATGCTTCCTTTTGGAATTTTGCATTCTTTTTTTTGAAATTAAATGCAAGTTGTAACATTCACTGTATGTAAAAAGAAATGTCGAATTTGATACTTGATGAAGAGGTTAACAAACATTTTTAGAACCATTTGTGACAAATCTAGGCAAGTAATTACTTTAAGATCTAAGAAATAAATAGCCCTAGCTGACCCTGGCTGGGAGTCTGCCACCAGTGACAATTTAATATTAGAGCACTTTTTACTACCACATTTGGTGACCATTTTAATACTAATAGTATTAAATACTAAAAGTAAATAGATTCGCTTTGCTTAGCTCATAAGTCTGGTCTTGTGTTAACTTAAAATTTACTTAAAAAAAATAATTTGCTTTAAAGATCACATAAACAAATGAATTTGTAGACTATATTGTATATAGGGAGAGGGAGACCTCGGTTGACCTTCGAAAACACGGTCAAGTAAAAAGCATGAGGACCCCCCGGAGGGCATGTATGAAGAGGTTGATGACAGTGGACGAGACTAAAGAGGTATGCTGAGACCGTAGCGTTTGGCGTTCTGTTCTCTCTGCCTACCCCGCTAGGGATTAGTGTAAAGATAAGTTAGGTTATTATATATTTTTTTATCATGTTGGCATATCCTGAAGTGTTATATTAATTTCACTTAACCACTGTAGGGACATAATGTGGCATTGAGTTTTGACATTCATCAAACAATGTCTTGGAACTTTGATTGAAACTCTTAGCTGTGTAGCACCTGCCTTTATTTATTTTATATGTAAGTAAAAAAGATATGTGTGTTACATAAGAGGTGAATAAAATAAGTAAAATATCATGTTTAACACACCTACAGTGACTATGATACAATCAAAATATGTTTACAATCGCATTTTCTGCAGTATATTATCTAATATGTTCTTCTCATCGCATAAGCAAATTTTAATCAATATTAAGAGTAATTAATAGTATAAAATAGTTTTGTAAATATTACTCGTAGTTAATAAAAGGTTACTTCAAACATTTTTGCGTAATGGTTAGGAGTCCAAATTCCACTAATAAAATGTTTTGGTTAAAATAAACTATAGGGTAAAAGTAAGATCTACATTGGGTTACAAGTTGCAATGTGCAAAAATGATGAAAACATGTTTAATCTTTATCCTCCAAAATGCAAGAGTCGCAAAGCTATAATATATAGAATGATATTTTTTATGATCAAATTGTATCTTGCATATAGCGGGGTAGGCAGAGGATACAAAAAAAATGTTGATAATAATTGATAAAATTGGTTGGAACAAGGCTTAATGGAAATTAGTAATTATAGTACAACACAAAAAATGTCATGAACATCATAATTATAAATTGTACATAATATAATATTAAAAAATATTGAAATGTACAGGTTGTTGTGGTGTTTGAGTGTATTTATGTATTTCCACCATTATTACCAAGATAAAGTGAGGGCCGGGCTCTTTTATTCAACTCATGATATTTAGAAAGTTGAGAATATGTTCAAAGTGGAATATCTAACATTAGGTTTTCTCTGCTCAGCCTTTTGTATGCAAGATACAGTTTAAAACTAAAAAATAAACATTGAATTAATTAGACTGGTGGGCATACTTAATATTTGATAAGCAACAAGGGTTTATTTATTAAAATATTTGTGGTGATTTCAAAGACTCTAATATATTATATTTGTTAATATAACTACCACACAAAAATGACATTATACTAATGATTACAAGAGACATTACAATATTTTTTTTAATTTAGCAACAAAATTACTGAAATATTGAAATTTTGCAATTTGAACCTTGGATATTTTACTCAGATAATTATGTCGAGACATCCAGTACTTCCTGTGCTGTCATAATTCTGCCTTACCTAGCGATTTCATCAATAAATTCTATAAAACAATTAATGGACATAAAAATATATATTAAAACAATATTTTGTAATATAAATGTAAAACAATATCATATTTCCTGTAATATATATTTGACACTGTAACTTGATTTATTAATATGAGTTTATTAAAAGACTTTAAAAGATATATTGCATCTTATATTTTAAAATAATTATTGTTTTCATTCTAAACCATGAGAATACCAAAGATAATTTTCACAAGACCTTTACTTGACTTGTTTGAGTGAAAAAGAAATATTACCATAATAATAGAATTAAGAATCAAGTCAATTAAATGTCAAATTATTTTACAGCCTTAACTATCATAATTATTTTTTTTACATATTGTAAAAAAAATAAGTTCCTCAGAAAACCAGATAATTTAAACTAATTGTAACTGTACTCTCTATATACATATGTGGCAGTAAAATGTGTAATCAACAAAAGAGGGTAATTATCTACAAATGAAGTTCAATGTGCTTTAGAATAGACACAGATTTAATGCCTATTAGAAAAATGTTACTCAAAGCACTTGTAATAAATCTATAGGGACAAAGAATTTCTTTGTGCATAAGTACTTGATGGTTCATTATAATGAATGAGTAAAATTAAATAGTTTTAGCACAGTAACATTTGGAAGTAAATAATTCATCGTTAAGTAAAAAATAAGGGTGACTCACCGCTGTGTTCAGTAAATATATTCGAGCCAAGCATGCGGGGGTCTTTGGGCACCCGGGGCTTGTTTCTCGCCGAACGCATGGACGCGCCGCTGGCCGTGCCGCGTTCCTTTGCCTGCTGGGCGCCCATTTTGATCTTGCAGAGCCGCCACCCTACTGATCCTGATACCGGCGAGCGACCCTCGCTCCGACACTAATTCAATAAATCTATGGATAGCGCGACGTACACAAACTCCATTCTCTATAAAAATCTTCACGAATTGAAAAATCAAATGTCAATAATAAATCATAAACAAAATGATTAATTATAATTAAAAAGACGATAACATTCGTTCATTTTTAAAATCACATTACCGGATTTAATTACTGATAAAAAACACAACCTCCGCCATTATGTGCGACTGACATGTTTGGATTGACGTCGATTTTTTAGTTTGCAGTTGCTACTAATGAGGGCAGCGCTGTTCAGGATATGGCAGCCCTGAATATTTATTTTTCTCATATAGCAGCACCTATTACAATAAGTAAAGGGCCATCGAGACGATATCATTCTAAATTTTGTTGACAGAATAATAAATGTACTCTCTTATGAATAAATTGTTCTAAAATTTAAATTTCTGAGCCTTGATACCATTAAATACACAACAAAAAATATAATACTAAATAGGTTATTTTAGGCAATTGATTACGATTGATATAATATATAATTCATAAAATAAATCTATTATATATAAATTAAACATTTTATATTTATATAAATGAAGTACCTTCCGTCATTGACGTACATTATGTTTTATCTACATACAGATACTCTATGGCAAATAGTATATAATTGATTTTAAAATTTGGCGCCGAAAAATTATTAACATTTGAGAACAGCTGCCTAGGGCTCTTTAAGCTAAAAACTGAATGTAGTATTGAAGCTTCAGTTGTTACCGGAGCGATAAAATGAAAGTATTAAATATTTAATTTCCTAATACGGATCGATCCAATTATCGGTCACTGGCTTACTGTCGCACAGCCCAACGGACCCCAAGGCTTCTTCGTCATGTCAGTGCCTTTTTAAGATAATATAAGTAAATAGGAGAAAAGACATGAATTAAATTTAAAAGATTGCTTAATGTTACAAATTATTTTCTATTACTTCAATATCTTGTGTAATTTACTAGAAAATAAATACGATTTAAATGATTTAGTAAAATTTAGGATATTATTTACTTAAGTTTATTTAAATGTATATATTTTTTAAAATATGCTGCAGATTTTTTTATGATTAAGTAATATCAATGAAGCGTAGCAACATTTGAACTATAATATTCTGCTCTAGGACAATTTGTAATTCGTCATACTTTCAAAATAACAATGTAACGTCAAAAACAACTTTAAAGTAGTTACTTTAAAAATTGTGACAAATTCCTTAGTTCAGACAAATTATTTGAGTTAATTAATTAATGGTAACTATTTTAGATTTTTTTTTAGCTTCACACTGTATCTCGCACGAGGCAGGATAGACAGAGGGAACCCGGGAAACTAGTGTTAAGACAATCTGTTCCACTTCCGTTCCCCACTTTCCGCCGAATTTGAGGCATTGCGTGTTGAGTGGCGGAACTCAACGCCGCGCTTTGCCTTATAATATTTAAATTGAAAATATTAAATATTCCATTTCTTCGACGGGGGATCGAACTCAGTACCTGTCGGTTACAGTCACACGTCTGTGCCGCTGCGCCACGACAGGCCTCTATTTTAAGACCAACTATTTTAATCATCAATTGATTTACATTTATCTAATAAGGACCCTGAAATATCAGCTAAGCGAATAAAAATTATGTAGCAATATTGTCGAAATAAATATTTTTAATTGATGTTAATGTTATTCGTTATTCTATTGAATAAAATAAACACTAAATATCGAGGGACGATTGTCACAATACTTTCTGGTGTCGATCGAGCCCAGAACCTGTCCCGTCCCACAGTCTCATGCCATAATAGGCCTCAAATAGTGAAAACTGGAATTAAATCTGTTTACTCGATTTGTAGATTGTCTCATACAAGCGCACAGACAATCAGTTATATCATTAATAAACCATACTTTGAACCCTACTTTGTTAATATACGTCCTCTATAATATTTTTTAATATATCACGTTACAGATTTATTATAAGTATAGATTACCATAAGTTATCCAACAGTAGGCGTCAAAAGACTGGTATGGTGATGAAGTTGAAGTTTATGAATCTATAAATGGATAATTGGCAAAAAGAAGCCTTTATTTAATTTAAATAATTTATTGAAAATCAACATACCTTAACAATGAAATGAAAAAATGTACACGAATAGATATAACATTAAACAATTCTTTTTTTTAAACAACACTTATAATCAAGGAACATATTTTGTTTAGAGTCCAAACAACGACTGAGTTAAAATAAATTAATTACAATAAAATTAATACTTAGGTAAAAGAAATGATAATACAGATTTTCATCATATCATTATCCCGACCATAGGCAGGGCAGGCCGAGGGAACTTAGGAACCTAGTGTTAAGACACTTCGTTCCGTTCCCCACTTATCGTCGAATTTTAGGCATTCCGTGTTAAGTGGCGGAAGTCACCACCGCGTTTTACATAAATATTAAAATTAAACATGAACAGTGTTCCGAATGGACCGGATACAATAATCAAACATAAGCTATGGAATGTTTGTTATAACTGCCTTAGACATTAATTAATGTTAATTTTGATATGAATGGGCACACAGATAAGTTGTTTTAAAATAATTAATTTCTTTAAAAGAGTTTAAGTACTTATATCACTAGAGGAAATACATTTATTAAATATATATTTTTTCACCAGCATTTAAACGTATTCACTTATAATCAATTGCTATATAGACACATATTAAATTCACATACAGGTTACCTAAAATTACTTTGACGGTGCGATATGGTAATAAATAATTAAGTGCTATCTAACTATAGTCTTAATAATTCTTAAAGCACATTTAATAGGCAGACATAATACATCTGAAGTTTGCTGTGATACATCAAATATAGAACAGTATATTAATAACTAATTTGCTTCAATATACGTATATTATAAGTTGTATATTATATAATTATTGACGATATGGTAACATTAAATTAATACTGACTTTAGTTACTAAGTCGTTTCAGGGTTATTGAAGGGCGTGAGAACCATTCCGGCAAATTTTTGTATTTAAAATTCAATCCTAATAATCTACAAACACTTAGTGTTTCTTTGGCACCTACGCTTTGGCATATCATAAATGTAAGAACTTTGCCATACAATGCTATTTCCTGCAATTTGGAAAATAATAATAGTTGTGATTAAACGTTAGCCAATCATATCAGAATGGTACGCACGCACTTTTACGTATATCTAATGATAAATTATTTCCTTATAAAGATATCTTAGGGGATATGTGGACAAAATAGATTCTAATGAATTAAATATTAATACTTATGTATTTATAGAATATTGGTAATAAGTATTAAATAAATATTAAAGACGAAGAAAATATATATATATATATATATATATATATATATATATATATATATATATATATATATATATATATATATATATATATATATATATATATATACATATACATATATATATATATATATATATATATATATATATATATATATATATATATATATATATATATATATATATATATATATATTATATATATATATATATATATATATATATATATATATATATATATATATATATATATATATATGAAATGTGGACGAAATTAAGAATTCCACACTTTAGTGGGAGTACTAAGTACTTTCAAGTGTAAACATATAGACATACCTTTACTTATCCTAACCGTTGATACACACTTTGTTATAATAGTAATAATTTCTTATGGTAAATAGTTTATACGCGCTACAGGGCTGAAAAATAAACTATGTATAATATTAAAGCCAAGCAAAATGTCTAATATAATTTTATATGAAATATTATGTTTATATAATAAATATTACAGAATATTTCTATTACTCTTCCATCAAATCTGGCTGGAATGCACAGTCATCCTATCTTTGTATCACACCTTGATATTGGCACAACTTTATATACCTCCAGCACGCTTGTGAGCTTTACATTTAATAGTTACTTAATCTACGTTTAAATATGTTCGAACTAACATAGCAATGTACAGCCAAATAAATTTGAGCAATATAATGTCATCACCCGTTTCTCGTGGTATAAATAAGTAGCTGATATTTGTTGCATAATTTACACAGACAAAAGTAAAATATACCTACTATTAATTTGCTACGAGTAAGTACCGAATATCATAATTAGCCCCAAATGCACTCATGTGAAGTTTAATAAATTACTTAATTATACTAATATAATATTACTAAAATATATACCACTTAAGGTTTAAGACTTTGAAACAGTATAACAACTGGCATTACATATAGCGTGTATAGAATAGAATAATGTACATATAAAATATATTAATACTTCAAAAGGTATAGCAAATATGTTGTATATAGATATTACGTACACGTAAAATTATCTAAATCTGTACAGCTAAAGTAAGACGGGAAATATGGACAGACAATTATTAAATGTTACGTAACAGAGGATTTTGTATCATGCTGTCTGAGACAACTGTTCTCTATCCGGGCAGCGGTGCTTCTTCGTAAAAATCTGGCTCATCATCTTTGTCAATGTCTTTTTGGGCACCGTCCAACTGTAAAAAATGCATATTATAAATAACTAGTGAAAGAGCTTTTGTCTAGGTTTATTTTATTTATAATTTACATTACGTCGATGTAATTATTACGTCAATATATGCTAACACGCTTACATTAAATATAGTTACATTCATGTGCACGTTATGAATGAGTGTTGGAGTCTAAATGGTAATAATTAAGAAATCAAGAAATATACTTTAAAGAATCAAATTAATTAAGAAATTTGAGGCCTATCGTGGTGCACAGGCAAAAGCGTGCCAGTGTAAACGGGAGAAGTTGTGGGGTTCGGTTTCCACTTGAAGAAATTAAATATGTATTTAATATGTTAATTTATTGGCTGCGGAAACGAAGAAAAGCACGTTATTGACTTCTGCCATTCAAATTTAGCGGAAGATGAGGAACGGAAGTATCTTAATGGGACCGGAGTGTCTTTACAGTAGATTACCAAGTTCCCTTAAGAAATAAATAAATTTAGTTAGTTATTATTTATTTATATAGAATTCCGATATATAAAATGTAATATTTATAAACAACCTATGTTTTATCTTCAATACCACATATTGCTATTTCCTGTATTATGGAGGGGTAGTACTAATAAGTGAATACTGTAATACATCGTCGCTTTAAGTTAAAAAACTTATTTAACAAAAAGTATATAATTTCATTTACCGCACGCAGTTGCAATGGCGTAAACACATATCTCAGTGACATACGTAGAGGAATCATCAGAACCAAGAAAAATGGTAAAGCAAGGGAGAAACGTGACGATTTTACTGCATACAGCACACAGATCCCAGCAATTTGGATAATAGTATACAGGTGCATCTTCATTGTCGGCACCTGCGAAAAAAATTTATGTTAATTTTTTTTGTCTAAATAATTATTATAATTATTGAAAATAATATTTTCATTTGTATCGAAAGTAAATATTTAATATACACTGTTAAATTATAAATAAATAAATATAAATTTATAAGATAATTTCTTTGCTTACCCTCCTCACATACGGTATTTGTGGATGATGTTTCACAGGTTTCAGCAGTAAAATGCATCGTTCCCAGAATTGAATACCACCAAGGGCTGATATTCCCATGTACAGAAAAACTCCAAAAAGGACGGCCATCGGCACCGATCGAAGCCACCCAGATGCCAAAACAGATACACCAACCAATATAGACACTAAAAGACCTGTCAGCCGTTGTTCTGAAAAATATATAAATATAATTTATATAGATACGAGAACGCAATATAAAATTATCTACTATTCCTAGACACATGCATGTTTATAGGAGTAGATATCAGAAATCATGATATAGTATACCTTTAACTTCGACGATGTAGGGTTTATCACCAGGGGCGTGGGTGGTGGACATGACGGTGAGGGCGGACACGTGGCTGACGGAGCGCACGGTGGCGACGCACTGCCACGGCGCCCCGAACATGCCGCATAAGGCGTTCACCAGCGACATCACCACGATGTCCATGTGGAAGCCGCTACCCTTCTTCAGCCGCCGCTCCGGCTTGTCAATAATCAACCTATTAGCAGCATTGCATGGTTTTAGATATTCGCAGAGCGAAACAAATAGAATAAGAGAATATTGACAATGTTTTATAAATCGCATTCCAATATTCTTTAATGCATACAAATTAAAATAAAACAGCAAGCAAAATCAAGCAGTCGCTGGGCACGCGGAGCCATACTCGTACGTTGGACTGAAGTATAGTTTTAGATCGGATTAATTCATGAGTACTCATGACACATTACTAATAATTTATTAATTATATTTTAAACTTTATGATAGAAGAGATTTAATTAATCTAACGGTACACAATTTAATATCTTACTCGGCTATATGAGTCTCCATAAAGACGATGATGTATACCATGAGCGCTGGCAATACCATGGCAAAAGCAGCCCACACGGGGATGGTTTCTAGGCCAGGGTTCAAAGGAACTAGCCAGGATCGCGCTGAAGTGGGGCTTAGTCCATCTGGCACTTGAAGTTTCTCAGTCCATACCGGTACCAAGCAAGACACTGCCACCATAAGAACGATTGCGATCGGTACCCCAAAGTCACCAAGAGCACGGCGAGCCTGAATAGAAACAACATAATTTGTAAGAGTTGCATCTACTAAGTATACGAAGCTTATTACTAAGATAATCTAATAGAATTTCGTGAATAGAGTACACTTAAATTAATATTACACTTTTTATTGCAGCAAATAACGAAATAATATAATAAAATGTAACACTCACACTGCGTCCTAGAAACTTTCCATTACGGAATATACGTAAGTAGTAAGCGATTACAAATGTTGCCAACGTCAGCATCGTGCAGAAGAGGGCTGTATTAGGCTGCGGTGAGATAGTTTTATGAACAATCATAGGTGGTGCGGCGATTGTGTCATTACCTGTAATGATAATATTTATAATCTTTCTATTTTAATGATTTCAGAGGCTTTTTTATATCAAGGACCACTTTTATATAATTCTTGTTAGCAGGTACGCTATGAAGGTATAATAAAATCAATTGTAATAATCAAACAGAAACTATAATTATACACTCGATAGAAACTTAAGGACGACAAAAGGCTGACCCACTACTAAATTAAAAATCTTTCGCGGACCATATTGTGGTTTCTGCGGCCCGCTAGTGATTCATGGACCACTGGTTGGGGACCATTCAATAATAAAAAATATATATATATATATATATATATATATATATATATATATATATATATATATATATATATATATATATATATATATATATATATATATATATATATATATATATATATATATATATATATATATATATGATTGTCGCTGTCGGCGTGCTTGCTTATTTTTAAAATTATTTTAATGATTTATTCTCAATTCTCGCTGTGGTGGTAATGGTACATCATTCATTTTAATTTTATTTTTCACTCAATGCAAACTGGGGAGTAGGTGAGCAAGATTTTAGTTTCCACAGTGAAAATACCTAATTATCAGCTAGTTACCTATAACTGTAGAATTTAATCCCAACGGTGCTAATACAGCGGGGGTAGCAGTTTCAGTTGCATTTTGACAGTAATCGTAGCCAAGCGGATGGGCGCGGTACAGGTTAATTATGTTGGTTATAGGCTCCGAAATAAAGATTAGAGATATTAGGAACGCAAAAATATCTTCCGTGAATCTATAAACATAAAAACACAACAATTAGAAAATTGTACTAAAATAAAAAATGATAATAACAAATTTTGGTATTTGCGAACCTAGTTATAGTCTTCACTGCAACGCTTCCTTCAATAGAGGCGACGCATAGAGCTATTATTATCATCCAAATTCCGCAATACATTCTAGCAGCCAAATAATCGAAACCGTAAGACCGACAAAATACGAAAAGCGCATCATCAAGAAGCAATAGCGGTCCAGTAGCGCCCGTTATCATCATCGGTTGTCCGGAAACTAGCGCAAAGAATATCCCACCTACACACGTGAAGACCTGTTTACAAACACGAAGTGTGAACATTTCACTTTTTTAAACAATTATCGTATGGTTGCATGAATAACGTAAAACAATAAATGAAAATCACAAAAAACTTACTAATGTTTCTGAAATACCAATTTGTCTGTCAGTTTTTTCGGCGAGCAAACCACCAAAAGTTATAGCAGACGACAATGCTGCAAAGTACATGAAAATAGTGGCAGCAGCACATTGCCCATTTATTGCGTCACGGAAATCTGATAAGTAATGTGGGTAGCGTCTCTTGATGTCTCGAATAACTCCTAAAATTATATTTATATTACAAAGCCAAATTAGTTAAAAGTAAAAAAAAAATAAAGGAATTCTTTAACCACATAAAAATACAAACCCCCAAACATGCGGCCAGATTTTGAAAGTGGATCATCTGGTTCCTTTTCAGGAAGACCTCCTGTCTCTGCAGCTAGTAAAGCTTTTTTTTCATCGAAAGCTGGGGTGATAGGAGCTGCTGCAGCAGCAGTTGCTCGCTTGCGCTCGAGAGCATCACGTTTTCGTCGCCTTATCATTTCACTTTTGGCCCTTAGCTCTTCAAAAGGCAGAAGAGCTTGTCGCTCCCAATCACCAGGTGGTAGCACAATTGAGTCATCTAAGAATTCATTTATAGCTGATAATAGTTCACGACGGTCATCTGCTTTATAAGCGATGGAGTGGAAAGCGGGATTCGACATGAGAGTAGAAATAGATCGACCGACTTCATGGTAGTCAAGATCAGCTGTTGTTGGTCCGAGAAGTATGAACATGAAGCGCACTGGTATGGGGACCTCCGTTATAGATGGCATTAGTATTCCCTGTGCTAAACGAACAAAAGCGATAGTTGGTTGTTCAAGGAAGCCAACAGCGCCGACAAGCACAGTAGTAGCTTCGGCGTCACCGGGAATTCGTTTCATAATGGAATCATTGTGACCGCGACGGAGTTCATCCTGGGAACCCGCTGGGCCTGTTGTTGCGAGATACTCAACTTCGCGCATTTCGAGGGCTGCCGCGGAAGATTTTTTACGTGCATCCGTCTTGTCAACTGGCAAGGCATGCGAGCTACGTCGACGTTTCTGATCTGATAAATTCTAAACAAAAAAAAAACAATTATATTTAAGAAATATTATTTTGCTGACTACTTCATTCTTCGTCGCTCTTATATTATGTAATATTTATTAATTGATACGTCATTGACTGAAAATGACTAGACTACTATATAATATACTATATTTTTGCAGCTATAGTTGTCTTCGTAATCGTGCAATTTAAAAAAAAAAACCATCATATAGCAACTCATACATAATATACATAGTTTGAAAAACAAAAGCAAAATTTATTGACATCATGCTTAAAATTAAATAACAATAAAAGGGTGTGCAAAAAATATAAAATATCGATCTGTTTAACGACCAACTCATCATTTAAGAATAATTTTGTCTCATGTCAGTTAGAGACATTGACGAAAACCCACCATCAATCTTTACAATGATTGTCAGATTATAACTAACGACGTTAAAAATTACTTTAGGCTACTATGAAGTGAGATACGGAAGTGGATATATAGCACTTTGACTACGTCGCGTATCTAATTATCATGAACAATGAAAGATATTGTGATGATTTCATAATAATGGATACAAAGACAAACGGTTACGTTACTGAAAAATAGCGGTGGTGGTTTTAACACAAAGTTTACCTGCAAAATATAAAAGATGAGGCAAACTAAACTAATAAATTAAGCCATTGGTGGAAGCAGTGGTCTGTTGATGAGATACTTTTCTAAAACTCTAGTGCAAGGATCGCTTGGGGTAACACGCTCATTAGGATTTGCGTACAAAGGCGTGGGCGCTGTGGCGGCGGCAAGCGATGGCGGGCGAGCAGAGGACACACGACGGACGTGGGGTGCCGGCACCGCCCGCCATGCAACCCTCCTCCACCCACAGAGACTGCACAACACATCTTGTCAGTCCATCGAAATCATATAACATGTTTTAAATCATATTGAAACGTCATTAAGACCACATTGCATAGTGCACAGTCATTGCACCAGTTGGTGCACCTGCATTCTGATAAGACACAAAACTACTACATGAATATTATTTTAATTATTTTGCGTTTTTCTTTTCGCTATCGACAGAGAGACAATTAACTAATTAATTAAGATTTTTTTTTATTACTTATAAATGTTTCATTGAAACATCGGGTTTGTGGTAATATCAGAATATTATAATCAGCGAGTAAATTACAGGTATCTAAATTTACAGCATCAATATCGATACTGTTATATTGCAATTGCACATTGTGCTTAGGGAAGTTAACAAACAATAAGATTTGTGTCAGTTCTGGATTACAAAACATTATGTTTCCAGACGTATAAAATCTATGAAGGAAGAATTTACTAAATTGTGTTGTTTTGCAAATTGTTGTCTATCTGGCACACTTCAAACTAATCTTATTTTTTTTAGTAAAACAGTTATACGATAAACCTTTTTACAATCAGTAGCTAAATTGTTGATATGAAATGGCCTTCAACAAATAAATTCACATATATCATGAACATGCCAAACTTTTTATCGTAATCCATGATAAACATGAACAAATATTAGTACTGTTTTCGCTTTAATTTCATCTGAACCTATTATGTTTATTTTATAATATTGTCATAGTAATTTGTAAATAAATATATTTTTTTGCTTATTTACAATATTTAATCTACGTGTAGGGAAATTAGCTTCATATCGATAGGTAGGTAGAAATAAATATCAAACAATACTAGATTATCTATATTTTTATCTCCTTATATATCTTTGGGGTATTACCGATTATGTCAGGCTTACATAGTCAAAATTTTCCTTTCTTTGAGCACAGATACGAAATAATAGTAACTTATAATTTTGACAGAAATTATATACTGTAAATCATAGTATTTGTAGTATAGATAGTAAGAAATTATTAATCATATTAAATGTGTACCTGTAAACTGGTGTACGAAGATTGTTTGCGCCCGCTGATGGAGAACCTGAAGCGGTCATCGTGCACATGTCGATGTCGCAAGAGCAACGAGCGCATTACCACCGGCTTATCATCCTCTTCAATTAAACCATCGGTCACCATGCCCTCCACCACTCTAATAGTAATAAGATAAAATTTGTACAATCAATTCTTCCCAAATATCAAATTATTTAAATCAAATGCTTGTAGGTAACTTAGTTTAGATCAATTGGTTATTTTTAACTGTACAGTTAAATGAACCATCGACTTTCATTCTAATCCTTATTTTTTAATAAAATGGTAACAATTATTAATTTCGTTTTACGATAGATAGTATTGATCACCAAGTTTTATTGAATATTCTGACAATTTCAAAATAATATTATATAATAATTTTATTTTTCGTAAAGAGCTGAAAGAAAGAACCATTCATTTAAAAAAAAAAATCAGAAACAAATATATGCCGGAGTTTGAGTAACTAATACACTACACACAACTATCAATGATATAACCTGCGTTTATATAAATAGTATGTAACACTTTATAAAATACCTGTAAGCAACGCCGGGTAAATCTTTTTCATCGAGATCAAGTAACACTACACCAGTTTCGAGGCATCTTCTTAGGTTAAGTAAAGAATGGAAGGAAAGTGAGGCAACGTGAGGCCTGCCCCAGCGGGCCGAGCCTTCCTCGACGTCCTCTTCATACTTGATCCACCGAGCTGTCTCCTTCCACTCAGCGTCGCCGTCCTCCGTCGCCAACAGCTCGTCCAATTGGACGAAAACCTGCATAACGGACATTCTGAACAAAACTGTCCTATATATTTTTTGCTACGTACTATATAAGACTGAATGCTATATCTTATAAAGATTATTCATTATCGATTATATAAAACACAAAAATTCTCTTCCTATCGGTCATAATATATAATATTGATAGTCGGATAAGATATTTGTTTTATAAAAAATAAAAGCTTAAATCTCAACTTACCGCGTGTGGGCTGTGGTCGTACATCTTTTTTAAAGTGGCATCTGATAGAATATTCTGAACTTTATCGCCGCCATCTTTGCGACCGACATGCACTGTTGATCCCTAATAATTATAAAATATTTTTTTTAAATTATAGATAGGAGTTATGTATATCTAATACCTACTAAAATCGATGTATTAAATATAATATATAAATATTTCTAATAATTTAATATAAAGTGTATTTCAGAAGAAAAATCACTAAAGTAAAAAAGATACATACACGTGGTGTAATCTTATGTCTTCGATGAGCTTTTTGATCTTCACTTCGGTGGCTCCGCAAATCGTCCTGGTCGGCCTCGGGCAGCGGTTCATCAGTAGGGGCGGTAGATACTCGCCGCTCACTCTCTGGACCACCCCCGCGGGCTCCTTCTTGCAGGGAATACTTACGCATTTTGTGTGGATGGATATGGCGGCTAAAACAATAATTATATATAAAGCTTTAAGTATTTTTGACAATATGAAGACGGAAATTGAAGAATGGATTCCGTCATTGAATGCTGATGAAAAACATTGTCAAGTGTTGCCTTGTTTGTTGTTGATCATGGCAGGGAAATAAAAATGCACACAATTATTCTCCCAAGTGGGAAACGAATTTTTTGCGTTCATAGCAAGATACACTTACGCTGCGTCACGTTGGCCACTAATGAATAATAAATTCTAATTTTATTTCTCCTGTAGGTACTGTTCAAAAAAAAAAATAAAGAACCATATCGGACAAGAATCGATTTTTGGTGCCTGGACGGATCCAATTATACAATTGGACCCGTCCAAGTACCAAAAATCGATTTTTTATTAATTTAAAAAACCTATACTTGTTTTCAAGACTTAAAAATATTTTAAAGAATTCAAATAATTATAAAAGTCCGTAGTTATCACTCTATTCCCATTAATACATATTCGTTCTCCACTTTCCGCCGAATTCAAGGCATTGCGTTTTGAGTGGCAGAAGTCAAAGCTGAGAATTGCCATAGCTCGCTCTGGTACGGGCGAAGAAATGAAAATATTAAATAATTCATTTCCTTGAGTGAGGATCAAACTCATAACCGGCCGCACACACCTTATGCCTCTGCGGCACGAAAGCCCTCAAAAAAGTTTAGTCTTCATATCTTTCTATAAAGCTTTTAATCTTTTGTATTATTTTCTTTGAAGTGCAATTTGTAAAATTATAATAAATCAACTTCACATGTAATTATGGGTTCTTGCATCTTTGAACAGGGCGGTGCAATGCTCAAAGACTCAAAGACACAATTGCCGTACTAATAATTGGTGTCTGTAAACAGCGAATACAAGTAGGTATTAATTTTAAAATCGTAATTCTATTTGAGATTTGTTTGCGACCATAATTATAAAAGCTATAATTTTTAACCATTTTATTACGAGTTGACTTAACATTAATGAGACCTAACGCAGGGCATAAACGTGTGACTGTAAAGACTACAGGTTGTGGGTTCAATCTCCACCCGAGGAAATGAAGTATTTAATATTTTCAATTTAAATATTCTATGTTTTTATTTCTTCGCTTTAGAAACAAGCCCGCCCAAGTTCCGCCCCTCAACACGCAGTGCTTTAAATTTGGCGGAAAGCAGGAAAAGGAATGAAATGTTTTAACACTTACGTTCACAAGTTCCCCCTGCCTATCCTACCATGTGCGGGATACAGCGTGAAGTTAAAAAAACTTAATATTAACTCATTAGTTACAATGCAATGGGTTCAAGGGCGGAGAACGCAAGGAGCGCGAAGTGCGGCGGTGTGAGGTGGCCGTAACATTCGGGCCGGCCCGAATGCTAGTGGAGCGTGTCCATCTATTGTTTTTATTAGATTAAGAAGATGCTAAATCGGCCTCAATCGCTGTGGTCAATCAAATAAATAAGATTTATAAAAAATCTGAATCATAACATGGTTCTTTGGATTAATTTACTATTCCACATTCGCATCTACTTACTAAATTACTAATGACTAGATCGTAGCGACATATTTTGATTCCCACATGTATCATAATAAAATATTACCCGCTAGAACTGTGGTGCGTTTGCACTCACCGTTTCTCTTGCACTTCAGACGACCGGGAGTAAGTTACTGGCATTTTGAAATTGCTTTAGGACAAAAGGTTCGCGCTCCTATTGTAAAACCTCCGAGAGCGCATCACAGGCGCGCCGCCTACATACGATTGTCTGTAATAAGCTTGATTTACTTCAGAAAGGTACAATGCCAAAGTCATGCGACACTGTATACTATTTTTGTCTCATACCCAGGTGACACTTCCGCGCGGCGCGTGTTACGCTCCCTTTGCCAGAGATCGCCAAATTTTACATGTTTTTTTTGATACACTGCAAAATGTCAACTGATCGTTCTGTTTATTTGGAATCGTCAGAGGAAGGGCTCAACCTTTTTTTATGAGTACGTACATATATATAAACATTTGTATGTACATAGGTATTGGCTATTAAAAAATATTTGCGTTTTTGCTAATATCAATAGGAGTAAATTACCTTGAATTATTCTTTAAATAATCTAAAACATATTATAGTACTTATTAAATTATTTTGTTATGTTAGAAGGCAATTATGTCATTTCATATATTCATCTGCTGGATTCGACAAAATATTTGGGTTCTTGTTATTTAATAAATTATACTTTATTTAAAATTAAATAATAATGTTTACTTAACTTACTTGTGCTTTTGGAAGCGACGTTCTTCGCTGGCATGATCAAGAGGGTCTACAGAAGCTTTATCGCCATCAAACTGCACGTGGCGGTCTTCATCGCGCACTGTACCCACTGCTCCAGCCCCTACACTTGACATCTGTGCAATAGATATTCGTTATTTAATTTAATTTAATATATGTAGGTAAATTTAATATATGTTTATTTTGAGACGTAGTTGGAGCGTGTCTTTAGCAATTATTTTTCCATTTTAAAAATTAAAAGTATACACCATCTTACATAAGAGATTTATATATAATATCATACGTGCTTTCCTCCATTTATCACACAATATGCAGCATTAATTATTAATGTAGGTTTTTCCAAATTCACTCCACGATCAATGTATTTTACTTGAACGTCGGAAAAAAGTAGCAGCAACAAGTAAAACGAATACAGAGAGCTGCCTCTACTAACTTACTTTACGTTTGTATAAATTTAACATACAATTTTATTTAAATGAAAATTTTGTTATGCTTTAAATTTTTAATATATTATTTTTTAAAAATAATTATTTAATAATTATTTTTTAAAAAAGTGAAAAGAAAATGCCTAGAATCAGTTGTTCACGAGGCTAGCTAGCGGCTTACTAGGGTTATTTTATTATGGTACCTTTGAAACAATGATCGTTTTCATATTGATCGAAAATGTAGCATGCTTATTAAAATAAAGAACAGCAAACATTGGCGTGCTGTGTCGCCGATGTCACCGAAATGCCAACGCAGTAAAGTAAAGTTAAATAACGTATACAAATCAATAATAAATGGCGTGTGCCCTTGAGACCTAAGTTACATAAATAGAATAATTAATTTACGATTTGAAACAATATAAAGTACTACACGTGTATGTTACTTATTAAAATAAAATTATATTTTAAATTAAATTTTATGAATATTTAAATTTACAGATATCTAATATTTGCATAAATTGATATGTGTAACAGAGTACAACTATTGTTTACTTTACCTGTGGATCTGAAGTCGATGTCATGAGTGACGTTACGATAGAGCCATCATCTGAGCCAGGCTGGTTAGCCTCTGAAAACAAATTTATTTTAAAGAATTGTACTGAGAATATAAGTAAAACAATTATTTTTACCTTTTTTGTTATAACTTTATTATAATAGAAGCATAATCCGCAGGATTATGCTTCTATTATAATAAAGTACTAAGAAAATGAGTAGGGTAAACTTGCTTAATTCGTACTTGCGCCTAAATCGTACCTCGTCTATATCTCGGCTTGGGTAGTAGTTACCAGCGCCTCTGGTGGCATAAAATGTCAATAACAGTCGGCCATATTGTCATGTGATAAATGAACACCTGTTACGTTGCTCCCGCCTAAAATATTGAAAAGGTAAGTTTTTTCTTACTTTTTGAGTAATATTTTCGCATAATTCATAAGAACTGTATTCAAAGTATATCGTTCATAAGTTGTTTTACTTTTTATCATATATTTATGCGTATATTTATGAATGTATTTCGCATAGTAAAACCAGCTTGCTTGTTGACTTTTTTTTTTGCGGCAAATTTGAAATTCGTTTGACCCTTGTGCTTATTTCGTACTCGCAGCAACTTCCTAAAACGTACCGGTACGATTTAGGATTTTTTTTTATTTTTTTGTTTGTTTCTAATTATTCTTGCTACTATTTTAGGGTAACATGTCGAAAAGAACATATAACTCTTGGAGCAAAGACGGCATGGAAGAAGCAATTAAGAAATATAAAGATGGTGACTTGAAATTTAATGAAGTTTGTCGAATATATAACGTACCGAAACCAACATTTAGGCGACATTTAAAAGGTCTGAATAGACACCAAAGTATAGGTCGTCCAAAAGATTTGACCATGGAAATGGAAGCAGAACTTGTGAGACATATTTTATCGTTAGAATCAAGTCATTCAAACCAGTTAAAAAGAAAAACCACAGGTGCTCTCGTTATTACAGGGAGTCCATATAAGCAAGAGCTTGAAATGAAGATAGAAGGAACCAAGAAGAAGACCGTATCAAAGAAGCTAAATGTCAAGGAAACGAAAATACATCAAAAAGAAAACAAGAAAAAGAAACAAGAACAAGATGAAAATGACAGTTGGTATTGCAAAATATGCCAAGAAGACGTAAAAGAGAACATGATTAAATGCAGTAATTGTGAAGCATGGATACATGAGCTATGTGCAGGAACAACTAAAGAAACTAAATGTTATTACTGTGATGACTGTGAGGAATTGGCGACGAGCATCCGTTGTATTATTTAGAAGTAATCTACATAGATTAGTTATTAATATTGTGATTTTTAAGACTGTAAACCAATGATAAGATCTCAAAGTACGATTTAAGAATATACTAGTACGATTTAAGATTAATGGTCTTAAATCGTACTTTTTTTAAGTTTTTTAAAATTGTTTATTTCTACGAAGTTTATAAAATTTATGTTGTTTTGTGTTAAAATTTTAATAGAACATTAGTCAAATAATAATTACTTAATATAAATAACTGTGTATCTTTCTTCATTTCCAAAATATTTGAGGTTCTCCTTAAGTGGTACGAATTAGGCAAGTTTACCCTATATTTTAATTCGTAAATGTTTCATAAAAATGTACAACTTAGTTAAGTAGGTAAGCTTCTAATGCGAAATGAATTAGAATCATTTTTATATTTGTAATTAAATTTATATGTGTTATTAATATATTTTAAAATAATTTCGTGTATTAATTACAACTTATTTATTACAAAATTGAAACGATGAAAATATATAGATACCTAATTTTAAAATAAAGGCGACAGTAATGGGAATGCCTACAAGGGGATTATTTAACATTTCATACATTAAAACCACTTAGTATAAATGATATAATATTCTGTCTTAACCGGCTTACGTATCCAATATAAATTAAATTTTGCATGTCCATCTCTCTCATGAAAGTGATCGTGAGCAGGACAAGCGGACTATAATTAATTTCCATTTTATGTCCCCGTCTATTTAGTATAAGTGCATGTTAATTTTATTCGCTTTCGCGTTTAATACACAGCAGGAATCCATATTCCCCGCCCACTTGTTGAAATAGCTTCCATAATAATTTAAAACATATTACTCAGTTTCACGCTGTATCCCGCACGACGCAGGGTAGGCAGAGGGAACCCGGGAACCTAGTGTTAAGACACTCCGTTCCACTTCCGTTGCCCACTTTCCGCCGAATATGAGGCATTGCGTGTTGGGTGGCGGAACTCAACGCCGCGCTTTTGCCTTACCAGAGCGAAGAAATGAAACATTAAATATTTATGAAATTGAAAATATTTAATATTTCATTTCCTCGACTGGGGATCGAACCCAGAACCTGTCGGTTACAGTCACACTCTTGTGCCGCTGCGCCACGACAGGCCTCACTCAACATTAATTTTATGTAAATAAAATCTATACACCTAGCTTAACCGTTCATTAAGTAACTGCCCACAATATTGTTTGTAGGGACCATATGGCCTTTATTTTTGCAATTTTTATAGACTACACATTGTGATTAAAATGTATAGTAAGCGGCAGGTAAATACAATACATATTAAGTTGTGTAAGTGAAGTCACTCCACTGTTGAGTTGTAATTAATTTGCATATAAATAATTATTTCCGTCGAAGTATATTAATTCATAAGCATCGTGATTACACTCAACTACTGTGACACTGACATGATGACATGATGACATGATGGCATGATGATATGATGACACACGATTCTTGTTTGTTAATTAAAATTTCCCACCAATATTAACAATTTTTGCTAATGCCATATTTTAATATTTATTATAATAGCCCCGAAGACAGGAAGTCTTTATAAAATATAGCCTAGATCATGCCCAGGATTAATAGCTACAAAACCAAAGAAGATGTGTGTATAAAAGACAATTATACATCATAGATTTATATCTTGTTGGTCATCTTAAACCTGTCTCCATGTGTTTTAGCAAATACATTCATAGCAGAAACATATTTTTTTACTGTTTTTTAATACATAATAAATGAAGATAATATTTTTTTTATTTGTAAAAACTTTCTTCTGATGTATAGCCTATGTCATTGTAAAGTTAGATTTCAATTTCTTTAAATATGTATAAAATTTATAGGTGAAAGTTGAACGAACATACATACATACTTATAATATGAGTATTTTATGGTATTTTTTATGATTTACTTTGAGTTTAATCAATAATTATCATTTCCTTTATCGCACTTTATCAGCTAGGTCATCATTGTCGTGTTTTCACAAAAAGAATGTTTTCTTATCAAAAATTTTAATGTCTTGTTCTTTATCAACATTACTTTTCTTTACGTTTAAGTTAGTTTTTTTATAGTTTCTATCTTATTAGCTTTCATTTGTATCCCCTTTCTCTAAACCACATCAGTCAACCACATCATCATCACCAAGTATTTTAAAACTATACAAAGGTAGACATTAAAGCGACTGATCGTAGTGCCTTGATGTGGTGTGATGTGGGTTCGATCACACTCGAGGATATAAAATATTTAATATTTTCATTTTGTCGCTCTGGTAAAAACAACAACAAAGTGAATGCCGATACGCAAGGCCCACAAAATTTGACAGAAAGTGGGGAACGAAAGTGCCTGCCCTGCCATGTGAGTGGGATAGTGTGAAGTTAAAAAATCTAATTTTATTAGTTTTTGTTGCATTTGGTATATTAAACAAACCACTAATTTATAATTATATTAAAATCTGTACATCCTACCAAATATAATTAAATCTTTTTTGCATAGATTCATTATTTACCTATGAATAAAAATGACTGACTGTGCTACGAAGGTGACTTTTTTTTTTTTTTTGTAATTTAATGAGCTGCATGCTGCTTTACGTTCAAATCACAATGTTTCAAAATCCACAAAAGGCGAAACAATGTTTATAACAAAAAATTAAAACAGTCACCGCATGAAACACAAAACTTTTTAACAAGGTATCACTTTTTAGCATTTGTATCTATTTTGGCTTTATACGCGGAATGACTATGGTGGCGTTCGCTTGTGTATGTATGTTTTAAATTTCAATTTTGTGCACTTTTACGAAGTAAGTTGTGGAGGCCCAGATCCATTCCAATTTTTGAATTGTACAACAGCACCCAATTTGTTAAAATTTCCCAAGTGGGTAAAATTAATGTTGCTATTGCTAATACGAAGAACTTCCAGAAGAATAAGCTAAGTAATAATAAAGATATGATATTAGGTTCTTATATATGAAATTGAGGTTTTATCGTAATGGCGACGTTAATCCCAAATTTCTCCTCTTTGGTTACCAAAATCAAATTTACACAGCTTTACACATGTATTTGTGTTTCTTTTTCTGATTACGTCACTCAGTTTACAAAATGGAGAACTTGAAATATAACTAGTTTTACGGGGGCACGGGGCCGTAGTGCTGTGAAAACGGTTTTAAGGGTTAATAACGGGAATGGCGGTCGTATCACGATAGACAACACATTTCATTCTCAAAATTTCGGTCTGCAGAGCATGATCCGTGGACGGCCGAAGATCCATGTCGTCAATAAAACATTGAAGGCTATTGTGAATTTGGATCCATCGTAAACCGTGTCCGAGTTAGCTGCCGGCTGCTGTGTTAGTGATAAAACTATTTTGATCAACTTGACACCAATTGGGAAGATTGAAAAGATTGAAAAGTGGGTATGTCACGAATTGAGCGAAAAAAAATTACTTAACCAGCACCATAATGAAGTGATTTTAGGTTGAGCGAAAAAACTTCATTATAAGCGTTTGGAGGATTAGTTACGTGTCATTCATTAAGTCTTTCTCAAATCTGGGCAGAAATTTACGGCAGACGTATATTGTCAGTAACTGGAAACCATGATGGAAGCTAGCTGCTAAGCAAACAGGCTGGTCAAACGCTCTACTCCATTGCTGCTTTACGATAATGTTAGACCACAACTACCAAATTAGAAGACCTTTAATTGGAATGTCTAATTGGAATGTCCGAGGAGTACGGTGGGTGGTACTCCTCGGACCATGCTCTAAAAGATAATCTGTTTTTTTTTTCGAATTTTGGATAACTTCTAGCAAAGAAAAAATATTCGACTCCTATGAGGCTGTTATAATTATTGATTGCCGTCCGAATGTTATTTTTAGTAATGGGAACAACAAACTATCTATTATCTAGAAAAAGTGCATGGAGAACAATGATATGGTTATCATACTTTGATTAAATAAATATATTATATTAAAAAAAAAATATGTTCCGCCCAGATCAAACGCCAACTTAATAAGTAAGGATGAAACGCTACGAAAAAACAAACATAAAAATCTTAATAACATCTTTGATTTTCGCGATTACTATACACTTTAAAAGAAAGGAAAAATCGGACTAATCGCTCATATTGAAATTTTCACGCGATTAATCCGGTAAAAAATGTTTCATTTAAAATGAAAACGTTAATTACAGCACCTAATGCAATGTACCGTATGTACATTACATAAATTGTTTTCGTTATACAATTTTAAAATATTCGTAATTTTATCAATTTCCGTATTCCATACACTATCTGCGTCGACAGTTCCTTCTTTTGCAAGTAATTAATTTTAAAATAATTATGTATTGTATTATAATACTTTTACATATCATAAATTTAGTGTAAAACATTTTAAATTTATGTAATGTTATAAAAGTGTTATTTTACACTTAAGGAAAACAAATACTTTTAGTTTATTAGTTTCGAGACAATGAACAATAAAGTGGAACGATTGAACAAAAAATATAATTTAAGCAAAAAAAAGACAAATCCGACAGAACTGTTATAAAATTTGATACATTCCATTTATATTTAATTAAACAACGGGGACGCATGACGTCCGTGCCCTTTTCTGTTCTTGTCTCTTATATTGATTTAGTGTTTCTTTTTTAGTTTACTTTGAATAAGTACACTAAAGTTTTTTTAAAGGGTTTTTGTTTGAGTCCAAATTTAATGATTAAAGATTCATTCTTTAAAAGATATTGACTCATTTCGTTTCTTTTGTTTAACCGTACGGCATTTTATCTCGATAATTATGATAAATATATATGTAGGTCGATTTTATTTCAATTCTTATAAAGAAATTAACAATCAAATAAAGTGTTTCTTTCGTTAAGCAAAAAATCTTAAATGAGACCCGATTTTTATCTTAAGAACTTGACACAACCTTTTGTCACCCATTGATTGTTTTATTGTATTGGTTGTTTTGTTCGTAATAGATATATGCAAGTAGATCTATAGAATATACAGTCAACAAGTCACTATAAATTTTATACAAAATAAAATTCTAAGCCCATTATATGTACATGTGCTTAAATTTAATACTTTGAAAGTTATGTACATGATATATTCATAAAACATTAGAATTCAAACTCGGTGTCCGGGGACACCTAGCTCTAACATTGTAATATTCTCCCTACGAGAAAGTTCAATACACATCGATATATTGATATGTATGGACGGACAAATGGAAAAATTTTATATTAACATACAAAGTAAAATATGCTGTGGTTGTTTGTTGTTTGTTATTCAGTAGTAGCGAGTATGTAAATATGGTAAGCCAAATGACAAAAATCCGACCCATTTAAAACATCGCTTTAATATTTTATATTGTTGAATATGAAATATTTAACAATATAATTAAGTTGTTTTTATAGATTATAAATTGTGGTTTATGCTCTTCGAATAGTATATTCGCTATTTAACATTAGTTTTCAAAAGTTTCGAACAATAGAGAACTGAATAGTTTATCACTAATATTGATAAGGTCTACAATGCGTACAACCTGTCTTTGCAAAAATTTAATTTTATTGTGTAATTTCAAATATTTTTATCATTAATTTGATTAAAAAGCCTTCTTTTTGTTTGTTTGCAATAAATTTGCTGTTTTTATTATCTCTCTGCCTTAGTCATATCAAAGCTACGAATAATGCCTCAACTAAAAATGTTGTATATAGTAATATAATCTTATAACATTTTACACATTTTATCGACTACTGATTTGCAATTCTAATTAAACCACAGTACATAAATAAAATACATACAATCGATTAATTAACAGAAATAGCTCACAATAGAATATTTTTTTTATTAATTTTTACAAATATATATGATTTATAATAAATACATTTTGAAGAAAATTGGCTAATAAATTGATTTAAAACCTAATTATAGAGTTAATCAAATTACGTGGTAGTACTTAATGAAATGTTAAACCGCGAAGTGGTTTTGTCAATTTGGGGATATGCTCTACATATCATATTTACGTGCGTAGGTACATAAAACATAATATACCTTTGTATATATAAAATTATATTAACTTTGTAGCGTATAAACAAGTACTTTCTTTAATAACGATCCTTGTATGGGTACACGTTTAAATATTTAATGAAGAACGAGCAAATGATCGAGTCATCGATTAAGTCTGAGACTTGTTTATTGGTTTAGTTATACATTTTTTAAAGAAACTACACAATGAAAAGAAAGCAAATTTATAATTTTTAATGACTGCAATCGTCTGACTGTACAGATTTGTAACAATAATTTAGAAACACGTCCATTAAAAATGGTGGAACGTATTTAACAAAAAAATATTTATCGTATTGTTTTATTGTACTTTTGGTAGTAAGTAGGTTCTAAATGCATTCGAACGTTGTCTTGTATAAAAAATGCTTCTCAAGAATATAATGGCTCTTTAGAATAACATTATAATTAGCTACATTGCAAATCTTTTACAGTCTGATACTTTGAGGCCTACTAGCATGGTGCAGGGGCACAAGCGTGGGATTTTTATGTTAGCGTTGATTTTTCGATCCGTAAAGAAATAATCGCTCTGATAATAAAACAAAGCGCGGTGTTGAGTTCAGCTATTAAACATGCAATGCCTCAAATTCGGCTGATAAAAGGGAGCGGAACTGAGTGTCTTAACACTAGGCTCAAAAGTTCCCTTTGCCCACTCGGCCATGTGCGAAATACAGAGTAAAGCTTAAAAAAAAACTTTTTTGATTATGAATTTTTAAATAGCACTTTCATTATCTCTGCCTACATATGAATTTGGATCTTCGAATAATATAATCTACGTTAAAAAAATATACAGTTGTCTAAAAAAAAGTCTTTAATTTAATAGTTTTCTTGACACAGATTTGAATTTAAGTGAAAAGCGGACAACGAACAGGAGGTAACGGTAAGCGAGTTTTTATATTTTCTTATCATATATAACTTTTTTTTATTTATTTGTCTAATACATAACAATTGTTTACTTTTTTATTAACGCTTTAAGTACCACGAAAATCTCACGGATTTATCTGGGTACAGAGAGACATTTACTTTTTAAATTTTTTTATGTAAAATATATGTATATCTATTAGTATCTATATGATGTTACAGATTTCTACATATAACATAATATATTGTCAAGCTGTGTAGGTTGTTCCCGGGCATAGTCCCTAGACACAGGATATCCTATTAGATGCGCAGGGTGAAACGCTTATTAATTATAACAATGTCAATTTGGCCGATTTTAAAGCTGAGAAGTTAAAATAAATAACATTTTAAAAGAAAATATATTGTAATCAGTACTTATTTTTCGATTCGAAACGATGCCAGCCAAGGCAAAAGCAGCATTAATAGAAAACTTTCAAATGTACTAAAAAAGTTAAATACAATTTATTATTTATTGGCACCGACGTCAATTTGGAAATAATATAAGGTCATATTTTTACTCCATAATCTCTAATTATTTTTTGTTTAAATTAATTAACATACTATATTTTACTATTTTTACTTTATACATATAGGCAAAGTTTTGAAATCGTGTTAAGTTATTTTTTTAAAGTTATAGTTATTTTTCACGATCATGAATGTAAATTTAACAAAATACACTCACACATACACACACACACACACACACACACACACACACACACACAAATATATAATATTATATTACTTGTTCGCAGAAATATTCACAATTACTTAAGGAACACTGATAGACATGATATTAATACAAAAAGTAAAAAACAAGCTGGAACATGGTACACCTATGTAAAATAAAATTCCAGAAGTGGTTTTAGACTTACCACTTCAACAATTAAAAAAGTGACAAATATATTATTAGGCATTTTTAAATTCAATTAAAGGCCATGATAAGAGTTCGTGGGATTAAATGCTGTTGGTATTCACTGAGGACGCTACTTATGTTGTATATTTACTTTACTTTCCCTTAGTTATTTTGAAAAGAGCAACTGTTGAGTTTCTTGCCGGCTCTTCTCATCACTACAGACATATCTATGTAACTTGACAATTGAATAGTGCTTATAATTGCCTAATTGAATAAAGAATACTTCAATTTGATTTTAATTTTGATAACACTCATAATGTATTACTTTTACTTGTATTATAATTTTATTTTATCTATTTAATTATCAATGGTGTATTGAAATATATGTGCAAAAACATTAAAATACATTGGATTTCAGTATACAATAGAAAATTTAAATATGTTTAAGTAAGTTTCTGTTGTGGTTTCGGTTTCGGCCGAAACTATGAGCGAGACCGGAAGTTCGGTTTCGGCTTCGGCTGAAAAAACTGTTTCGGTCGGTCACTACTTATTTTACTTATAAAGTATGTATGAAAATATATTCGGTAGTGTATTTTTAAGTTGTAACTAAAAAGCTCACAATAAATATACACTCTAGCCACATATTAAAAGAATAGGAATTCTAATAATATCGCATTCATTAAGGCTTATCAGAAAGTTGTTACCTTGTACATAAGGCGGCGGAGGCGCAGCGGCGTCCCGCACGGGCTCGCCACCGGCGGGCAGGCGCGGCGGCGGAGCGCCCTCGCTCCACACCACACGGTCCATCTCCTCGTCCAAGCGCAGCTCGTCCTGGCTCTCGCCCTGAACAGAAAATATATTATGCCACCGATGCATCTGGTGCACCCTGATGCACTGATTGACCGATGTTGACTGTGAACACTGCTTCGCGGTATTCACGAGAGACTAAGCACGCATGCGCTGGACAACTTCTAACGCTTGCACTTTACTCATTACTGATTATGTTTTATTTTGTAAAACCTACAAAAAATAACAATCAATGACGATATCGGCAATCCTAAGAGCATATGGGTGACTAACAAAAATTATAATATATTTAATATATCTACATATCTTTAAAAAAAGTTATTAAGTATGCTCCTCCTATGAGGAATTAACATCCTTGTTTCTATTTATTAAGAGGAACATTGAATAAATAGCCTAACGTTATTAGGCATAACGGCTTATATTTAAATTTATTTTGAATACAATTAAATAAATATATGAGATGAATAAATGAAATGTATTTAATATTCAATAAAATTGTGATTCTATATAACATTAAATTAAAATAGTTACACTTCTGTTCCTTTTCTGAATAGAATGTGATTCCGTAATTAACTACTATTGTTCATGTATATTCATTTACTTCCGATTTTTATCAAATAAGGTAAAATGGACATTTTTGACATACTGTATCCTGTATTATGATATACAAATCATCTTACCGTGACGATGCATTATTTAACATAATACAACAACATAGTTTTAATGAAAACGAGTGTATATATATATATATATATATATATATATATATATATATATATATATATATATATATATATATATATATATATATATATATATATATATATATAAATATATTGTACAAGTCTAACCTATTAGACTATATGAAGAGTATTATTTATAATTACAGCTACTATGTTACAAGATCTTTTTGATTTCTCGAAATATTATAATCAAATTGTAATGCCACTTCTCCGTGTTACTTCTGAGAGTACATTTTTTTTCTGTAACTGTTTCTTAAGTAACAACTGTTCTGTGAATAAGTACAGCATCAACAATTGCATATAAATAAAGGTATTTTTTTTGTAGTAAAGAAATGCTTAGTAAAAATTAAGTCAGCAACGATCATAATTTTATATACTTATAGTTTTTTCCGTTTCACTCTGTATCCTGCACTTCCCGCATTTTAATAAAAACTAGTAATGCTTACAATAACTAATAGGATATAGAAAGATCAGTTCGCGATCGCGCAAGTTTTGAGGAGCACTTAGAAAGTTTCCAGTGAATAAACGAACTTTGCTCGTTTTACAATTGGTAGAATTAGGGATTTAGGGCTAATTTGATGACAGGTTCATATAATTTTTAATAGAACACGAATAAAAACGTAGGCATCACGTTATATGAATTTGATGACGTTGTTATATTATGCTGTATCCTGGAAACAAATATATTTATATTTATTTCATATTAGAATATATAGTATCTGGTTAATTAAATGTTGCAATCAATTAAATCTCATTACAATGTGTTAACGTTAAAAACTAATTAATACATTGTTTTGCTTGGTAAATACCTTTTTGACATTCATTAAAGTACATAAAACATTGAATATATAGAGAGTACACTTAGATAACACAAATACAAACTCATACGCATTTATTGGGTCTAAAAATAAAAAAAATACATTTTGTACATAAAAAGACAAAGCTTGGTAATAAGACAAAGCGCGGCGTTGAGTTCCACCACTCAACACGTAATGCCTCTAATTCGGCAGAAAGTGGGAATCGGAAGTGAAACGGAGTGTCTTAACACTAGGTTCCCGAGTTCCCTTTGCGTATCCTGCCTCGTGCGGGATACAGCGTGAAGCTGAAAAAAAGAAAATATATAAAAGGAGAAGCGTTAAAACCGGAAACAACCGGGTAAAAACAACGTGGGTTCCCAACACAATACCTCAACCGCGTTAGAAACTACTAACTAGAGAAAGTAACAAAATATTATCTATAACAAAAATAGAGATTTCAATTTATATTTCAGCATATGTTAATATAAATTGAAATAGAGTTTTTCAAGTATATTAAGCTTTAATCACTTAATGACTTGAAAGATTGCCTGAAATAAAATAAAGTAAATCGGGCGAAGCCGCGTAATGTCTGGTAGGCTAAGGTAAGAAAAGAAATTAATAAGAGCATTTATTTTCTACTCAAATATATTTTATTCTCGTCAGAATCAAAAAAAAAATTATAATTATTTAAAACAATCACTATACAACAAAATTTAATCAACGACGGTATTGATTAAACGAAAAATCATTATAATAAGTGGTTCTATATGTTTTATTACTCAGCAAATTAAGTAAAAGCATAACATTATTATTTCACTGATATAGATAAAATTGTTTTAAAAGCATGTATATTCGAAATGAAACATAAAAAACATACATAAAAAAACAACATAGAACTGTCTTGCTTTTGACATATATATTATTGTAACTAAATATTTGACATTATAACCTTTGACATTTTAATCGTTGAGTGGTTATGAATATTATTGGCATGTCAATTTTTATTTTAATTCCGATATAGATGAAAATTCCAGCTTCAAGCAGTATCCCGCCCATGACAGGGTAAGCAAAGGGAACTTGGGAACCTAGTGTTAAGACACTCCGTTCCATTCTCCACTTTTTCCCGAATTTGAAGCATTGCGTGTAGAGTGGTTTACAGACCCCTGCACCACGACAGTCCCCAATAGAAAGAAAATAATATATAATACATTATTTTCTTTCTGTTGGGGTCTGTCGTGTTGTCGATCCACTTGGTCATGTCTCTCAATTGGGTCTCAATTGTCGTTGTACAAAACTTTTAATAGATCATATTGAATATATAATATTTTCTATCCAAAAACAATTTTGTTTAAAGGTATCTAAAAGTTAAACTAACATCCATAAAACGATAATAATATCATATTAGCCAGAAAGTGAGTTTGTTCGTTACCTCTTAACGCGTCACTGCTTTAACCAATAATCTAGTTTAGCGCGCTCGTAGCCTATGACAGGATAATTTTTTATAATGCTCTATAATAATTATTACATGTAATAAAATTCGAAAATCCTCTGCTTGAATAAGTATTAGTAAATAAATACACCATGTATCCAAAGAAACCTGTATGGTCAGTGGTATCAGGGGCACAAGGGTGCGACAGTAAACTTTAACAATAAGTTTTGGTTCGATCCCCACACCGAGGAAAATTAAATATTTAATATTTGTTTTTTTTTGCTCTCTAAACGAGGAAAAGCGCGGCGTTGAATTCCGACACTCAACACTCAATGCCTCCAGAACTCGGCGGAACGTTTTAACGGGAGCGGAGTGTCCCTAGCTTCCTTCTGCCTACCTCCTACTGCTAATTGCGGGCTATTGCTAATGCATTACGACGTATATTCTGAAGCTGGAAAAAACGTATCTGCAAGTTACTAAAGAAGAAGAGCAAGACAAATTATAAATTCTACAAATATTCTAAATTTAATTTGCATAGTAAATCATCATCGAATCATCATTTCTAATAACGATTTCACAGTATGAAAAAATTGTAAAGACGATTATAAATCGTATTTTCTATGACTTTAAATACTCGGTTAGTATTGTTTTGTATAAGTCGGGACGATATTTTATATATTGTTTCATAAATATTTAGTTCCTTTAGGTCTATAAATAACCAATTATCTAATTGCCCTTTATTTTTACTGTAAGTTCTCACATATAACTAAATTCCATAATTCTAGGTCAACGTGAAGTACTCCATAGTTTAAATTTGCACTATAAAATACATACAATATGCGGAAAAACAAAGAATAAGCGCTCGTACCTTTTGATAGCCTCTATTTAGATAAAAATAATCTTGTGGTCCCTTAGACTGTAGACTTCATTTATTATTGAATGATTGATTATATTAACAACTAGCCTGCCCGCAGCTGCGTTCACAAAGTTACATGAATTTATTTTAAAATTCAACTAAATTAACAAAAAATTGTAACAATTTTGTCGACCTACATATATTAAATCGAAGTAACTTTTTTATTTATTAACCGATTTAAATAAACCAACCACTATATGTTGAAGAAAGGTTGCATTTAAACACAGACGCTGAGACAAACAGATAAACAGAAAAAAATATTATTTTGTGCCCTGCTACAATATTAGATCCTTTGAAAACATCTTCCTTCTACAGGCAGTGATCACTTACAGATTTATTGTAAGTATACATAAAACTGTTGAATAAATTTTGAGACTTGTCGCGCCGCAGGGGCACAAACCTATGACAAGATAGACAAGAAGACAGAAAGACGTAAAGCAAACCTGCCAACTAACTACGAGGGAAGCCGAACTTGAAGAGTTGATGAACCAAGCACTTCAAACTAGAATAGTATATTTACGAAGCCGAGCAATAAAAGGTAAACAAACCAGAAAATCTTTACAGGTCGCGATGGATGTTATATTTTTTTGTTTTCAGCTTCACGCTATATCCTGCACATAGCAGGACGGGCAGATGGAACTTGGCAACCTAGTGTTAAGACACTCCGTTCCACTTCCGTTCCCCACTTTTCGCCGAATTTAAGGCATTGCGTGTTGAGTGGTGGAATCCAACGCCGCGCCTTGCGCCAGAACGAAGAAATTAAAGCATTAAATATTTAAATTTTAAATATTTCATTGTCTCGAGTGGGGATCGAACCCACAACCCGTCGGTTAGTCACACGCTTGTGCCGCTGCGCCACGACAGGCATCATCAGGCCTCAGGCATTACGCTACTATATACGCTGTGAGCACTATAAATAATAATAATATTGATATCTATAAATTATTTTCTTCATTTTTAATAATTATTGATTTGATAGTTTATAAGCAAAAACACTTAAAGGGCATTTATTATTAAACTTCAAACAAATTAAATTAGAGAGCATAGATAATGTTAATAATGCTAATTTGCGATTAATGCCAATAAATTATATAGCATAGATAATACGATTTTTTTTCATTCAAATGTAGGCTTTTGCGGTCGGTCAGGTTATATCCTTGTTGCTACGACTATTTACAAAATAAATCCTTTAATTCTTGTTATTCCATTGTTATATTTGTTGTTTTTTTATAAGTTACTTAATGGTATAGATCGTAAAGAGATAAAGCAAGTATCTGAGCATTTTTAACAACTACGCTTGAAAAGTACATTTTTTAAAATCTTTAAAATTAAATAAATTTCTCCTACTCATACTTTACCTCTATAAAATTATAAAGGCAAACTTTATTGACCTATTTTTATAAGCTGATTATTTCAAGAGTAAGGGAGACGGCCGCCTTCCTTACTAGCGCGCCTTTTCGCCTCTCTTCTGTCTACTAAACAAGAAATGTACTACGGAGCTTTTAAACCAAGTTTATTTATAAAACTTATATTTAACCTGAATTCTGATTTGTAGAGATATATGTGTGTCTACAAATAATGCTTTGTCAGTATAAATTATTTCATCTTTCTTAATGTTTGTCTTATTTGTGGCTTTCTTTAATGCTCATACTAATATCGTAGTACTAAAAATATATTTCGTTAAATATACTCTATCTCTATAATCCAGTGGTCGGAAAAGTGCGGCTCCAGAGCCGCATGTGGCTCTTTAGCTTCTAAAGGGCGACTTTGGCACACTTATATATGCTGCTGTTCATATTTGCGATTACGGTACAAAATTTGCTATCGGTTTTTTTGAAACTTCTATATGTCCAATTGTTACTTGTTTTTAATTGTTCTTGTTGTTGTTAATTGTCCTTCTATTTTTGATCATACCAAAGTTGTATAATATACTGATGATGGAAAACATTTTTGTTTCTTCTTTTTAGTGCTGCTCTATTTTTTATAAATCTATAACTGATCACTGTTAGTGGAGATATTTTTAAAAAATCGCGTCTGTACGCGCTAATCTTACAATCGGCTAACCAGACTCAAATACAATTTTCACTATTATAATTTGGCAACCTTCCCTCAAAATTTAGTGTTTGTTTCATTTAAATCGGTCGATAAATAAAATGGCAATGTCAATTTGAAATATTTAGTTCGAAAAAATTGCTTCAAATTTCTTATTAATTTAGCTGAAATTTTCGTTTTTACATATTTTTCATGTACAGACAGTGATCAGTAACAGATTTATTAAAAATATAGATGAAATTTGTTTTTATTGTGTGTACTACTTACTTAGTGCAATAAGATTTTAGTATCAAGTCAAGTTGTCGTAGAGTTAAAATTTAGCTAATTGGCTAATAACCCCCCACTAAGTACTTACTACCTAAGCCGAAGTCCGTCCCTTACAGAAGATGTCCCTGGGACTTCGTAGAATCACTTTTTGTCAATCTGGTGACCAGGCCAAGGTCTATAAGGTCTTCTAGCTCGACCTCCCATAAAATCCAGTGACACTGTAGAGGCCGTTATGGCCAACAGCATTCAAAAATAAAAAAATCTTTGTCTAATAAGTTTGCGGACTACTAAAGTAATATAATAGATTTCTAGTTAGCTCTATTAGCCCTTTCAGTGTCGCCGGGCTGAGAGGGAAGAGGGTGGTCTGTTCCTGAGAAATTGCAGCACTCTCAAGTGCGGCTGATTGAGGGTGTGTCGACGGCGAAAACGGCGCATGATGCGGGATTCGAACCTCGGCTTGCATCAGTCGATTGAACTAGGACTCCCTATTAAAAACATTGAATATATGATAGAATGTTTCGTGTGCATTTGACCACGTGCGTTAAATCCTATATTAAAGCTAAATAATATACGAACGAGGAGAGAATATACATTTAACTTGTTCGAAGTATGATCTATTATTATTCTACTAACTGAACTTTTCGGAAATACAATATATGTACTACATGCACGGAATAAAATAACACGTAATTTACAAATAACAGGTATTCCGCTAGAAAAAACTATAACGTTGAGTTCGATGTTAAAGCGTGTGTATATTTTCACAGTATTTAAATGGCATATGTCTGGCATTGAATATGTAATTTGTAAATTTTAACAAGCCAAGTACCGTATTTACATCTTTTTATTCGTCAGTTATCAGTTCATACCAAGATATTTTTAATTTTAAAGTATTTTATGTATGTATTTTGCTTATATACCCACTACTTCAGCCTAAAAAATCCTATAAATAGACCACAGTTTCCGGAAGATGCCCACTCAGACCGACAACATGGAGTCACTACTTCAGTCTTTCTCCAAGGAAGAAGTCATAAACTTAATAAAAAACTTTTACGGTGAAGATTACCAGGGCCTTGCGACATATAGCGGAAACGGTTAGTGTGTTCTCTCCCTAAATACTAGAGCCCCAGCTTGCGTTCCTTCCCGGATGTTCCTATATATTCCCACCCCGACCTATTGACCCATGTCAATTTGACTAATTCACATCTCGGGCGTCTCTCAAAACAAAAGCCCTAACCATCGCAACGCTTAACGTAAATAGTGTCATTGGCCAAAAAGACTTAATCCGCGACTTCACGATAGCGCACCAACTAGACATCGCACAGCGCGTACAGGAGTCGTTTCTAAATAAAGAGACTACGTTCTTCTGACCAGAGATCTCAATTGCAAACAAATTAATTAGAACTCAAAATTTTAGAATGCCTGGTAGATAAATATAGCCTTTCAGTAATAAGTCCCCCAACACCCTTTCGGTTTCCCATCGGAAGAAGAGGCTCCCCTGATGTTCTAGGGTTAGTAATTCTAAAGAACGTTGTATTCTGGCTGCGCTCAATAGAGTCCTTATCGGAACTTGACTCAGAACACCGCCCATTAGTTCATAAGCTAGGGACAGATAGCCCTAGGTCTCCCGACTAAAACAGTTACTAATTAGACAATGTTCGCCAAAATCATCAAGGACGACTCTCTTCTCACCGATCTTATTTATTCCTGGCATTATATACTCAGTAGATGTTGCTAGGGAAATCGCGTCTAAATTCACTATCCACATAGAACAAATGCTTCAAAGAGATCCCAGACCTACTCGAGGGGAGATTTGAGATGATCAGAGAGATAATAAGAAGTAAAAATGCAGCCAATAAAGCTCACGACGCATGCCCGAACGCCGCTAACCTTACTAATCTTATTAATCTTAAGCGAAGAGTCAAATCTCAATTTCAACAGCTCAGAGACGAGACTTGGGATAGTCAACTCGAAGGGCTCACGCCCTCGTTCCATGCGTTTTTAGCGCTGTCGAGAACCTTCCGATCCGAAAAAGTTGCGACTGAAATGCCTCCTCTCACAAGACCCGACAATACAATCGCGGCTGTTGGCAATGAAATGCTGTTTCACCAAGACAACGCTCCAGCTCACAAAGCTGCAGTTGACAAAACTGCGATTCAAGAAACGGGATTCGGGAACTGCTTGAATACCCATCCTATTCGCCGGACCTAGGTTCAGCGAATAGGATGGGTAGGTCACCCCCAGTGACTTTTATCTCATTCCTCGGCTTAAATTTTAAGACAATAGTGAAGTGATGACGACTGCGGAGGCATTTTGGAAGAGTCAAGATAAAGAGTTTTTTTTCCAAAAGGAATCCTAGGTTTAAAAAAAGATCTACTTAATGTATTGATTTGTTAGGAGACTATGTAGGAAAATAATTTACTTTTCTTTTTTTATGGAAAAGACAACGCAAACGAGCGTACGGGTTTCCTGATGGTGCGTGATCACCGTCGCCCACGCCTCCGTGAAACTCCAGGGGAGCAACAGGTGCGTTGCCAACCTTTAAGGTAGAGGTAGACGCGCTTTTTGAAGGTACCCATGTCGCATCGACCTGGAAATATTGCCGCGGGTAGGCCGTTTCACAGATGTAAAACTTGCAAACACCGTATTTTACTTAGCTTATTTCTCTGGATCACATCTTGTACGTATACATAGTGGCTCTAGAGATAGAGAGTGTAGAGTCTGGCTCTAAGCGCTATGGATTCGATTTTTAGTTAGCGGATTATTGTAATAATATTAAAGTTATTTATTTTCTTTTTAAGACAAAATAGGTACATGCAATAAAATATCCCATGGAATTTAAAAGACTTTTAAATATAAGTAGTGTTCTGAAAAATTGTTTAATCGTAAACTGTATCAAATCATAATGTAAGCATTCTCAAGATTGTTATTGTTTTATACAATAATTTCATAAACACTGGTTATTGCTCACTTCATAATTAAAAAATACATTTTCTATTATGTAAAACTAAGACAAATTACAAATAATTTATTTATTTTTACATATGGAAGACGGGCGTTGTAATTATAATATTATAACATAATGTTATGATTTTTAACTTCGCTTTTTTTTCAATTTTTTATGAAACACCTGTTATAAATATAAAAACATACTATTTATACCAAGAATGGTTGTTGAAATAACTTTAAATTTTTATATACTCTAAAACTAATAACGTGATGCATGATGGTATGTAATAAATTGCCTAATTTTAAATATAAACAGGTACCCGGTACAGGCGTAGGACTGGCCACAGTGCAGCAACACGCTTTGCAATAAGTTCTCTAAAGAATGATAAAAACCGCATAAAATCGGTTTATCTACATTTGTGTATTCTTTAATTTCCACGGTTTTATCCAGCATAATCAAGAATAGATAAAATGAGAGATTGTGCTACTGAAATTATTGTTTTGATACGTAGTTACGTAGCAACTAAAGATCACAAACATTTTTGCAGCTTACATATTATGATCGATGATAATATATAGTTTATTTACTGTGTTTCTATAAGGTATTAAGAACTATATTAGCTATAATGAATATGCTGCCGACAACACTAACCTGAGTCCTGAGGGTAAAGATGTATTGAATATTCCGTGTACTACACATATATTAGTAACATACAACGATATTCTTTTTTTCACTGTGTGAAATGGCATCGGACAACAGACATGTTTTATATTTTTTTAACGTCACCTATCTAAGAACACTTGTGATACTAAGACAAATCTAACGATACGGCAATTATGTGAATCAGTTTAGTGGTTCTGAAGATATCAAGAATACATACATACATACATACATAAAAGATACGCGTGAAAAACATAACTCTTCCTTTAGTCGGGAAAATGCAAACGTCTTTAAGTACGTATAACCAAGTTACTATACTACCCAATGTTATATATGTCTATCTACATTAAACAAGGTTTCGTTCAATATCAAGTCACATAAAGTCATCCTGTCTCTGATGACAACAAAGTGTCAAGCGAGCGAGTCCACCCACAAAAGTAAACATACACAAACGTGGCTGTTGTAAGCAAACCGGATGTACGAAGCGCAATTCTAAACAGGATTTTCACCAAACCATAGCCAGGGATACAAGCAATGTAATAAAATTGTAGTGTGTGAACAGACTACGATCGGTTATACGACCCCAAATGAACCATTTAGTACAGATAATGATCTGATAAATATGGAACTGATTCTGATGCACATTGCTCAAGCACAGTTTCATTTTTACCGAACATTACCACGTGTCCTATAAAAATAAATCAGTCAAGGCGTGGTCTATAAAAATAAATGAGTAATAAGTTGTTGCTCATTACTTTGCAACCAAACCCCAAAATCAGATGGGCCCAGGGTGCTAGATCTTTTGCACCATTTTGTTCTCTAGTATCTTTAACAGGTCTGTGGGAGCGTCGTAAAATGCATTAATTACACTGTCACAAAACACGCCTGAGGCAGTGTACAGGCTACCTGAGGATTGGGATCATTGCAATTAAAATCATATATTTAAATCAACCACTATAAAAAGTTGCAACAAATATATCGATATTTTTTTAGTGCCTTAGAACCACGCAGTCCACAAGTACAAAACTTATAAAATTCAATATACTAACAAAATTGTTAGAAGCCCAAGCGTATCCAATATTTATTCATCACAATCTTAAAAAATGCAATATTTAAATCTATATTTAGCCCATAATATACGAAGGTATGTCATATACAGATATACGTATAATTTTTGTAACTTGTACTACAAGTTTGATCTCAAGGTCACACAGAGGATATGGCGTATTATAACTTTTGTGTACAAATTCAGCTTGTATCAATAAAACTAAAGCACATTCAATTCGTTAGAGAATAATGGATTATTAAAAATAAAAACATTTTATTTCTGTGTGTATTTTTGTAGATATTAAGGACTATACTTTGGATTTTACGTTAAGGCGATATTTGAAAGTAGAACACATAATATGTATCTAACAACTTCGCCGCTGGACCACCTTAATCTAGATTCCATGTGCTTGTTTAGTAATGAGAAAAACATTTACTAAAAAAAAATAATTTAAAATGTATAATACAACTTTACAAATTATCAATATTTTTTAAATAATTACACTAATAACATCTCAACCTCTATTAAAAAACTATAGAAACCTATCTAAAAACTTATTGGTAACTAACTATATATATATATATATATATATTAATATACATTTTTAGATAGGTATAACGTCATTAGGTTATATAGCAAAATTTTATAGCCAATAGTAAAATTAAATAACAACGGTTTTCTCATTTCATGTTTACTTTTTATCTTCATAGATTTTCATTGTATTGCATCTAAATATAAAATATGTAACTACTTTGTAATGTTTATTCATATGGCTTAGATGTTGGTCAATGGACTCTTCCCTACCACGTGTCAGTCGTCAAAGTATATATATAGTATACTTATACAAACACCGCTTTGGATTTGAACAGGAAATATATTTTCAACTTTTATGAAACATGTATTTGAATATAATAACCTATTAAATTAAATTTATATAATATAATTGAATCATTTGACCAGCCAAAGTGTTAAAATATTGTAAAAAGGTCATGGTCACGGCCGGACGACAGCCCTATCTGATTCAAAATTTGCCGCTGACAGCTGTTTCAAGCCGAACTTGTTGCTAATAACGACGAAGAAATAATTGTCATAGGGGTTTATATCATTCATACAAGTATTCGTAAAAGATTGAAGCTTATTCGTTGTACGTAATATTGGAGTCAAGGTCAAAAGCGCCCGGTACCTGGCTTTTTCACTTTATTTTGGCCATAATAATAATCATGAATCTGATATTTCAACACACTCGTTACTATACGAAGTCAATCTCACAAACACAAAATAAAAAAAACGTAAACATCTACCTAAATTTTTGGTGTTTTCTTATTACTTGCTTATGTGCTATCATGTGTTATAAATATATTTTAAAGTTAGTGTTAGGACACTCCGTTGCTTTCTCTACCTTCCGCCAAATTTGAGGCATTGCGTGTTGAGTAGCGGAACTCAACGTCGCGCTTTGCCTTGTGACCAGTTCAAAGAAATGAAAATAATAAATATTCATTTTTACAATTTGGATTTGGATCGAATCCACAACCTGTCAAGTTTGTTTTTATCGAGCAGCTAAATCTAAATCTTTGCAATTGAGACTATAATATATAAGTACCTATATATAAACAGCATCATTTAATCAAATTTGAATATTTAAAAACATCTGGAATAATTATTATTTTTCTTTGAAATCATTTGTACTAATTGAATGATAACATTATAACGTGTGAACGCAAAAATGACAAAGCAAAATGTAATTATTAATAATATGACGAACTATTATATTTTTGCTATACATTTTTTGTCGAAATAACCATTGAAGTGACAGCCTCGCCTTTAAGCTTATAGTCTCGATTTTATTTTAAAATTAAAAAAAAATCTCTTGCACGTTTTTTATACCTCACTCACAGGTCACTAAAGCATCTGCAAAAACCATGTGCGAATAAACAGTTACACAAAAACTACAGAAACTGGTTTTCTCGTTCAAGCATAGGGGCTTACACGTACGTAGCTAATTCAACCAAAATTCTAAATTGATACAGTCAACCATTTTTTTTTACAAGAAAGAAATATTTGACCTAGACATATTCAATATACATGTATTTTTATGTTACAGATTAGATATTACTTGGTAATAAAATTGTAATGACACTATGCAAAGCACAGCTGGCTCACTAACGAGAATTATTACACAAATACATTATTTCGACCTTAAACTGGTATAATATCGACATATAAGTGCTCATTTCATTTCATATAATTTTATATGATTACTCGATAGTCGTAGTCATTTTGACATAGGATAGCTTTTATAATTCGATTTGTATGAAAATTAAAAGCTAGCATTGAATTTAAAAATTCATTCTCTGAAGTGCAGTTGTACCTATATGCTGTACTATATATATATATATATATATATATATATATATATATATATATATATATATATATATATATATATATATATATACATATATATATATATATATATATATATATATATATATATATATATATATATATATATATATATATATATATATATATATATATATATATATATATATATATATATATATATATATATATATATATATATATATATATATATTTATACAAGAACCGTCTTTAATTAATTTGGGTTACTAAATAATAATAATTTGGGTCTAATTTCAGTAACAGCTTATGGTAAATGGAAGTGAACAGAATACAACATAATAAGACACTAGTAATATTAAAAATACTTACATATATTTTTTTTAACTTACTTTTATTGGCTCGATCGTTTCGTATCTATGTATGTTTGTAACGGAAACTTTGACCCACTTTAAAACGTCGGATTAATTTGAAATGTTGTATGTTAATCAAGGATCGACGACAGTAAAATAATGTAAAAAATAAATAAATAATAGTTAATAGAAATAAAAAACATGCTTTTGTAAAAAAAACAAGTAAAATGTATCAAAAAAACTTTGAATGTTAATTAAGAAAAAGGTAAAATATAACGCAGGGATGCATAGCGTCAATAGGTGACTTGAAAAAGCTTTTTTATATTTTTAACATTTTTAAATATTGTTAAACATATTTCCCTTTCCAAGTGTCCTTTTCAAGTCGATGTTACAATAAGTAGATTTGATATATACTTATTTAGGAAAAGTATAAAAATTTGGACGAGCGAACGATACGAACCCACGCCGTCTACAAAACCGTCCAATAATCTGACCACTAAGCCATACGCTATCATGCTATCTAGGTAGACATTCTTATATTGTTGTTACAAGTTATTTAGATCTTCTGTAGGAAACTGTTACAAATTTCCGCTACCCAAAGATAAATATTTAGAATAATCGATTGGCAAGAGAGAATGCTATTTATTAAATATTTTTACTAATTTTAAAATGTTGATTTTGACTAAATAAATAAATAAGTATGGATTAACACTTTAAAAATAGTAAAAAAAGTTTTGATATAATAAACGATGAACTACATTCGTGCTGTTTTGATAATCTATATAACTTTATAACAGTAAATAATATATATACAATAATTTGTTGAAATACATAAAAAAAGAATTAAAAAAGATCCCGTGTGCGTAAACGAGAATTCAAAAGTCACAATGACACCTGTAAATATTGATATTAAGAGCTCAAACATTATCAGATGTTTTTTCGTCATCTTGGACGATATTTTTTCTAGTAAGTCTTATTTGGCTTTTTCCTATCGGTGGTCGCGAAGAATGTGAGACTTTAAAAGTGACAATTTTGCTTATTGTCGGTACTGGAAATTAAATATCTGAAAGCTCACTGCAAACAGTACGCAATTCACCGGAAAGTGGGCAACAGTTTGCCCTAAAACTTAAACTTTCTTTCTTTCTTCTCTGAGTACCCTATATGTGGGATATAGTAAGAAGCCAAAAAGAGAATATTTGTTATAAAAAATATAGGTGTTTGGTTTCAAGTACACATCAGTATCGCTTGAAACATTGCCGCAAGGTGTTTTAAAGGAGACCATGCTAGTCAGTATCTTTGAAAAATTTTACGAATATAAAATATTGCTGAAGTAACTATATAAAACAATAAAAATATTAATTTCTTATTATTTGTTCATCACAAATATATTTTAATATAAAATTAAACATTTATAAGGATTTACAGAATAATCGGAATATTTTAGTAGTCTGCTTAACCATATAACCATTCGGACGTGTAAAATATGGTAATTAATTTACAAAGATGCTTAAACTTCAATGAGCTCTAAGTGAGTTGCGCGCGTTTCACAAAAAGTCTTAATAATCCATAAAAAGACCATGGCGAAGCATCACCACGGCCACCGCTAATTGGAGCAAGTCTATTGAGACTCACAGCTCTTAAAGAATATAAACATGTTTGTTAAGTATTTACTTACTTATATTTATATTATTGTTATTACATTTACGTACCTAATATTGTAATAATACAAAAAAATGTACTTCTTGTTGATTTCAAGTATACGATAGAGTAGATAAAGAAATCGATAACACGACAGTCGACCATGAAAAGGGAATCTTTGTATATCAATGAGATAACTTTGCTGTAAATTACAACATTTAAAAAAAAATACAAAACAAAATGTGTTCATGTTTTCTTCTTGTTCAAGAAAATCTGATCGTTCAAGGACACGGATCTTTCAATAACGAAGACAGTTATAAAAATAAATTAATTTGAGACGTGCCAGAAATGTCTACTGTCACGATGTTCGACGTACATATGTACGAGTATGTGTTAAGCGGATAGCGTCGAAATATTGCACTGAACATTTAAAATCCGCAAAATTTTGTCTTAACAATCGAGTTGCCAAAGACTTGTAATATGTATTTTTAGACAAAAGAGTAATTTAGTAAAAGCTAAATTTTAATATTCCTCAAAATGTCTTTTTCTTAAATTATAACAAAATAGATCGAAGGCATGTCAGAAACAATATTTTTTGATATTAAGTTTAAAATGCACTGTGTAGCACAATAATCATTTTACTTAGTAACATATCTCTTAGGAAGATATAGATATATCTAAAATCACATATTCATGTGAAAAATGTACCACAGTGCGGCTGCAAATAAACACAATATTATAACAATGAATGTTTTTGGAAAAACACACAGATGTGGATACATAAAGGCACATGACAAATCAATAAAATATTAAGTATGTTATTTCATATATTTTATACAATTATTATGTTATTAAAATTGTTACATACTGTACACAAAAAAAAACCTTTTAATTTTAACTGTTTTATGTCTTGTGGTGATATAAATGTTATATACTAACATTCTTCTATTTGTAGTCAGGAAAGATTGTCTAAACAGATTACTATTACTACTTTAAAAAAAAAATTACATACAATATCTTTTGAAGTTGTATTTCCATGAGAATATATAAACATAAATATTCCTTTGCGATAAATCTTGAAATTACGACGATGACAACTCTATCTTTTTTAAATTTCTGATATTTTTAATTTGCTTAAAGTACACATTGCATATTGTAAACAACGAATAAATGGAAAAGGAATAACATTTTATATTGTTTTGCAATATATTAAACGTAGGCTAATTGTAAAATATATATAGACACAGGTACTTGTGTAAGTTTTGCCTCAGCATTCAACCAAATGATTAAGAATGAGGTTTTACGGTTTTCTTGGTTTTAATTATATTTATTTTTCTCGGTACTAATGTTTGTCAAATCACTAGGTACCGTGTTACCGTGTTAGGTACCTAAACAAATAGACGAGTAGAGCAAAATAAAATAGGAAAACATTTATTTGAATGCAAATAAATACGTCTATTGTTAAAGTAAATGTGATAGTTGTCAACCCCACAACGCAGTCCACAGGTGACAATAGAAGACGTAAGCCGCTAAAGGAGACGAAGCAAATGCACTCCAAAACTGGTTATTACAAAGGGAATTCCAAACTGTTCCTAAAAGATTAAATTTTACAAACAGTACCAACATAAAACATGTGTGTACAATAATTAATACTTTTTAAGCTTTCCACAACTGATGGCATGCATCAGTAATGTTATAACGGAACAAGTATTAAAATAAAGTATACGATTTAATTGTCCATTAAAAATATATAATTAACATCACATCATTTATAATTATAAGTAATCGTAGATACTAATGCATGCAGCGCATATGTGTATCCATAGTTTATATAATTTTCTATGATCATCATTAACAACGGCATATGTATGAGTAAATAGTTATCCTCATGTACACTTTTTGTGTACATGAGAAAATGACTTATCATGGTAAATCGATTTAAAGCGGTTCTGTTGTATTGCAACAGAGACGCGTACAATCATCAAATGAGTCTCTCGTATTGACGTTTTCTTAAATGTACCTTACCATAAGAAAATAAATTTGATGTACATAAATACAGAATTGTACAAAAATATTTTTAATACGGAATTATTAAATACGAAATTATTATCATTTAACTACTCTACGTAATCATTGCGACATAATACGAGTGTGTTATTTAAAGAAATATAATATTATTATTTACCATCAATTAATTTCCATTACGACGCTATAACTGGCAGACAATATAATTGCAAGAATAAATCATTTTTAGATCTATAATAGAATAGACTTTTTAGTGCCTCAGTTTTATTACTACGTTTTTATTTTAACCCCCTCGACTCATCTTCATGCTGTAGCCCGCATTACTGCATACCCTGCAGTAGGCAGAAGGAACTTGGCAACTCAGTGTTATATTGTAATATAATTTACAATATATCATTAAATTACGGTCGAACTTATGCACACGCACATCCTAAAATGCTACATGACTAGCATCTCAATTCTCAAGACAGAAGATCTATGACCAACTTATGTAAATTTGTATGTAACACAAACTCAGATTGGATTTAATCCAATTCTTTTTACGCAAATACCTTTGTATTATAGCAATAATTGGTGATTCGTCGCTCGTTCGTTCGAGAGCATTTGGCTAGCGCGTAGCTTGTTAAACACTCTTACGTGTATATTTTATCCTAATACTGTACTACATAGGTATATTTAATTTTTTCTGGTACTCTATTCATTTTAATTAAATTTATAAATGTTTTAACACCATCGCATGTGGCGTGAATACATCTGACTGAATTTGAAACATATATATATATATATATATATATATATATATATATATATATATATATATATATATATACGTATATATACATATATATACATCACTAGTTGTAATCCGAATAAAACGAGGAAAAGTCAACATAATTAGTGCGTCATTTAATTTTCTAAATAATACAATTTCTACGAATTATTTTACTTCTTTAGTAAACATTGACACACAAGTAAATGTTGAGCAATTGTCCAAGAATCCGAGACAAACTACACTCATTGTTTGATTATCACCTGAGTAACAAAAAAAACCACCCACCGAATAAACTCTAACTGAGAGAATGAAATCATACGGCTTATATTTATAGAAGTAGCATTTAAGTGCAATAAAAATCATAAATTTATTACTTTATAACTCACATTTAAGTACGTGACCGACCTAGATGAATTACATTCGGATTGTTTTGCCACTATTTCACTAAGTGACGCCATCGTGGCATTGGGAAGCGCATGACTGTACACACTATAGTTGCGGGTTCGGTCCTAACTCGCCGAGATTAACCAAAGTGATTAGATAAAATGTAGTATTCAGTACAGTTCAGTAATATTTAATGAATGTCACTGTAATGGCTATAAATTATGTGATATGATTCATATATCTGTTTTCTTTAAACTATTATTTCAAGAGCATACAGTACTTTTATTTATATATAGACATAACAATTGTTAATTATATTATCTTATCCGGATGTAGATTTGAATATTGATATAGTAAGCGTAAACAACCTTATAGATATATTGAGTGTAAAGGAAATATACGAAATAGATTGATAAGATCCCTTACAAAATAGTTATGGAGCAAAGTGGTTTTGATACAGAATAAATCAGGTCAAGTGCGAGTCGGAATACCCACCCAGATACCGTACCAATTCCAACGGGAAGAACAACCGACCAAAAAAAAACACAAACTGAAGTTTAATTATACTAAATTTAAAAACGTATGAAAATTTTAACGTGGCAGGATTTAAACTCGCGCCTCTTGGAAACCGTCCAAGCGCTCTGACCAGCTAAGCCATACGTTCTCATCAAGCTACTTCGAAATTCTTATACTCTTGTTACCCATTATTTATGTTGTTAGCATCTCTGTAAGGAGATTTATACAAATTTCCGCTTCTCAAAGAATATTCGTAAGAATTATCGTTTACCAAGAGACAATGCTATTTATGAAATATTTTTATTATATTTAAGTGTTATTTCAGTTATTTATCGTTTTTATACCGCAAGTTTTCAGTTCTAGCTAAATTTAATACAGGTAGAAGTACTATTATGAAACATGACGAGAAATACTTTACACGTATATACGTAATAACATACCCGTAATCACATACGCGGCAAATAAAGTTGACAAGGTTTGCGGGCATATTCATTAATTTCGTAATAATTGGAAGTGTTTTTTTTCTATTAAAACTACAAATACACTTTTCATACTTGTTCTGTAATTTTTCTTTTCGTTGTAAATAGTATAACTATAGATCCACGGGAAGTACCCTATAGATTTATATTTCAATAATTGATTATACGGCGATTTTTATAAAAAAAATTGTAAAAAAGATGCATAAATGCTGGTATCTTTATTTCTAAGATTTTTTGTGCTCTAAGGGATTTTAAACCTGGATTTTCTCACTCAATCAGCTTCACGCTGTTTCCCGCACATGGTAGTGTAGATATTGGACTTGGGAACCTAGTGGTAAGACACTTTATTCCGTTCCATAGTTTCCGCCAAAATCGAGGCGTTGAGGCGTTATGTGTTGAGTGGAGGAGCTCAACGTCGCGTTTCGTTTTCTTATCAGAGTGAAGAAATAAAAATATTAAATATCTAAATTAAAAATATTAAATTTTCATTTCCTCGAGTGGTTATCAAACCCACAACCTGTCGTTAATAGTCACACGCTTGTGCTCCTGCGCCACGACAGGCCTCAAAGTTGGCCTGGATACTTGACATTAATTCACATTGATTTCTCAATAGCAATTTCCAAAAGTTCTTGACAGACGGTCAACAAAGGGATCCTATAAGAGTTCCGTTTTCACCTTTTAAGGTACGGATCCCTAATATTATCGGCTGTGTATACGTTTATATGCAATATTTATATATAATATCTGTTTTCACTACTTTTTATTATAATTTCTATTCATCTTATTTATGTAACATATATGTAGGAAGCTATATTACATAATAAATTCAATTCAATATTTAATATATGAAGATAAATATATTTTAGCTGCGGTGTCAATTTTGTGGATTTCTTAAACAATCGTTAATCCACTTGTCTTCTGTCTAGATAACGTGACATTGATACTAGGAAACGCTGTTCTTTTCAAAATTTCGTTATCGAAAAACAAACCTACAATATTATGACATTCAAACTTAGTCACACATGTAGGTACACGAAAATAATAGCTAAAGTAATAATGTCTTTGATTTTCGCGATTGTTACACATTTTAAATGAAACACTTTTAACCGGATTAATCGCGTATATTCAGTGGTAAAAATTTTGGGAAACCCGACTTTTTGAACACTTTACAGTAGTCCGTGGTCACGGGTAGACTACCCATGACCACGGACTACTATTAAATAGCTAAAGTTTTATTTTTTGTAAAATAATGATATCACAGTAGTTTGGTAGTAAAAAAACAACTAAATCTAATCTCGTTTCCTATTGGCCCATTATTAAGTAACTTAATATAATTTCAATTAAACGTAAAAAAGGTATTGAGTTGTAAAGTGGTATTTGCTATCATAAAGTTAGGTTATTCAATTAAAATATTTTTATTGTATTCGTATCATTAATTTTAGATAGATAAGGATAGGAAGTGGAAATGTTAAGACACAATGTTTACATGGCACACTGCTTACCACACCTAGAGGCCAAACTTCGAAAGATATGGCGAAGGGTGGAACTCAACGCCTTTGTGTTATTGCCAGAGCGAGGAAGTGACAGTACCTTATTCCCCCGAAAGGGTTTTGAACCCCTAACAGACGCACTTAAACTAGGACTCGGCTGATGCCCCATCACGGCAAAGGTAAGCTCGTACTGCTTATGTTAAGTTAATTAAATGTTATTTTACATTATAATTTGAATAAGTAACATATTTACTCAATTTATTAGTTTTAATGTATTTTTTTGTATTAAAACATAAGCAATAAAAATAAATAATAATAATACTTTCAGTTACCATAACAATTACGATTATAATTATATATAGTCAGTCTGAGGCCTGTCGTAGCGCACAGGCACAAGCGTACGACTGTAAAGATTCGATACTAACAGGAGGAAATTAAATATTAAACAATTTTTTTTCACTCTGATAACAATACACAATGCCTCAAGCTCAATGGAAAGTGTAGAACGAAACAGAATGCCTTGACTTTATGTTTCCAAGTTGCCTCTGCCTACTGCCAAATGCGAGATGCAAGCGTAAAGGTACAAAAAGAGTAGCTTACTAAAAGTCCCAAGATCATATTTAGCTTTAGTTAAAATTCTAGAAGTTAAAACTTAACATACAAAATATTTTTTTCTTATTTTACTTCACTACTTCTATAACGTTTTAAATTATAAAGTCTTTTTCAAATGTAAATAATTATATGGATTTATTTAGAAACATCGAAATGCAACTAAAAAAAACGACATGTACATGAAATACGATAGTACTGCTGCACTTTCATCGAGTACTTATCACCATAACAGACATGAATGTTTCAATTAGCGTTTCCTTTGTGAAGAATTTAACAGTGAAATGAGTAGAAGTGAATCATTCTAAATATAAGCTAATTATGACGTTAAATACGTTTTTTTAATAAATATTTTCTTCCAAAGTATATAATCTGCTATTACAGGTAGGATTAAAAAAGATTTATCTAACACAGCGTACACTTTTCAAACTTATGTTTAGCAGTTATTTTTATTAAAATCCAGGCAAGCATCCAACAACATTTTGCGAAAATTGTAAATATATGGTAAAGACGATCAGAAATATGAACACAGTAAGAGTGGAGCGTCAACAAAAGATGTTTAGATATTATATTGATTGTCGTTGATTAGATCGCCGTTCAGTTTACTATGGCGATGGACGGATGCGAATATTTCACATTATAAATATTAAATATAGTCTGATACAGTAGTAGCTTTATTTTTTAGTTCTATATATGATATATTACAATTACTAATAAAATGCAAAATTACAATTACTTCTACAATTGTTTTCTTTTTTTCAATGATTTTTTAAAACTGCATATACGATTTAACATACAAAAATTTAACATTATAAACTTAAAAAACATTAATACATAAAATAGTAGGTACTGATAACAATTATTATCTAATATATGTTTACTATCAAGGGCAGATTTATTTAAAATGCTTTATAAATATATTGCGACGGACCAACTACTTGGAGTTTGATATTGTCGCATATATACTGGAACTATATTAGCCTCGTTTCCTTTATTAACAGCGAAAGTTCTACGTCAGATACAATGATTTAATGCATATTGATATTAGATAAAATGCGACCTATCCTAACGAAAAAAGGTTATTAACGTAATCTGATTACATACAAATTATATATATATATATATATATATATATATATATATATATGTATATATATATATATATATATATATATATATATATATATATATATATGTATATATATATATATATATATATATATATATATATATATATATATATATATATATATATATATATATATATATATATATATATATATATATATATATATATATATATATATATATATATATATATATATATATATAAACGTTCTTGTTAGCAATAAACATAGTTCCGTCTACTTATAATTTAACCTTGTCAGACAATTTATAACCATTTCAATAACTTAAGAAAATGTACAAGACATTGATAGTTAATTGTAATAAGTAATAACCATGTATAAATAAATATTCTATCAGTAATCATAAAGACTTTTAATTTTCAAAGAGTTTTGTCTACAAATAATGTGATACAAAATATTATATAATAAATATATTGTTGTATTGTCGAACAATATTCTTTATTTCGATAAATGATTCATCTTTATATATAAACATCTAAGTCTATTGCAGTGTAAAATTCATATTAAAGGGAAATTAATAAGAGACTAAATCTGTTCCTGTAAAGCTTTGAGGTAATGTCGTTCCACAAGCAAATGTCTATTTAGTTTGCCCTTATCCCTTTCATACTCCCCATACATGCAACCAGCGAGCTTCACTCAAAGGGATTATGCCGTCTGATTATTTAATACATTTCACTGTGACTTGGTACGAACGAGAGAATATTAAATACACTTAGAAAAAAATACGATGAGTAAAATTATGTTATAAAAGTAGCATATTACATTTACAAAAGAAATCCACGAAACATAAACAAGCATAAGCCTATGAGCATCTCTCTTAATAGTCACTTCAAGTGTCTTAAGGATAAAAGTTACAATTCTTCAAGTAACATCTGGAACGCCTTGGCTTATTTCTTTACAATAATAATACCGCAAGGTAGGATTTGAAATTATTAAATATTATTAATCATTGTTTATATATGTTATATTTATATATACTATTTAACCAAATTAATTCTCAGAAAAAATACCGATAAATTAAATTAAAATCTCATAATAGATCATTGCATATCGACGCTCTATGCATATGAAGTTATCACTGATGCAGAAATTTTGTTTCGAAACACAAAATAATCAAATTAAAAGTAAATACTAATTAATAATTGATACAAGTAAAGAATATAACTCACTTGAGGGGCGAAGCCTAGGAAGGAGAGCTTCCTCTTACCGGCGCTCATGTCAGCGTTGAGTGGAGAGTCCGAACACTATACGCGATTAGCACTAGGCGGTGGGCATACACGTGTAAATAACGTGCCGGCAACGAGCCGACTGATGGTACGCAGGCGACGAAGCGTCAGCGCAGATCTACCGGCGCCTACACAATAAGCGTGAAGTCTCGCCCCGTGGACAGCCACAGGCCACGGAACACCGCACTCACCTGCATACAAAATATAAACACATTTTAATATTAGTGTGTACTTAAACGCCCAGTCTGGTGGTTGTAAAATAAACGATTACAGATGCAGCCTCTTGGACTATTTTATGTTATATAATACTATAATGAACGGAAACATTGTATAAATAATATATAGGTATTCTCCGTTGTGTTCTAAAACAAAAGAGTCAGTTTAACAATAAGCCTTAATATTGGTTAATTCGTTTATTAATTGTAGGTATATAATACAATATGTCGGTGGCCTTTCAAAGATAACAACAGTTTATCATGCAAATTTGCCAATTTATATTCAAGTGTATTTATGTACATATATATTTAATTAAGCTACATAAAAAGGCCGGTCGTGGCGCTGGAGCATAAGCTGTAAACGCGTAAAGTTTTGGGTTCGGCTCTCCATTAGAGGAGGTGAAATATTTAATATTTTTATTTCTTCGCTCTTGTAATAAGGCAAAGCGTGGCGTTGAGTTCCGCCACTCAACACGCAATGCCTCAAATTCGGCGGAAAGTGGGGAGTGTCTTAACATTAGGTTCCCGAGTTCCGTCCACGTACCCAGCCGTGTACGGGATTCAGCGTAAATCTAAAAAAACGCATTTAGTAACATTTGAGTATTTTGTTAAGTTTAATTTTATTGTAGAGTCGCATCAGCCTATAAAATATGGTCAAGTCCTAGGAAAAATTATTTTTATATACAGGAATACCTATACTAGTAGTTAAAACTATTTTTTTATATCCCTAAGAACGTCCCGATATTTAACTAGCGTTGTTCATTATGTCACTATATATGTGTTGTCAATGTGAAAATTTTATTAATATAATTGTAAATTATAATAGTATTTATATATTCAATACATTTAACATTACTAAAATTTTACATAAATTAACTTACCTACAACCACAAGTGCAAAAACATACTTTATCAAAGTCCCGAATTGCTATTTTATTACAAATAAATTGAAAGTAGAGCTTAGAAATATAGAAAACGATTATAATAAAGTTTTGCACGTACACATAAAATAACCTGTTTTTATTTATTTTTTAAAGTGACATAGATTAAAGTTGCTTGGTATTTTTTATTTATTTATTTCTTTCATCAACAGTACTATCAATACTACAGTTCACATAACGCACTTACAAAATTACTCTTTCACAAGTATAGGGGACATATTCGATAGGTTTTTCCGAAATTAATATGAACTCAATACGTCAAGATTGTATATATTATTTTGTCCAGGCAAAAGAAGTTGCGGGCCACAACTAGTCACACGTTTCAATTTTCATATATATTTCCGCAATAGACGTATATATTTCACCACAGGTACATTGTTTTCGCATAGCTCTAATAGTTTCACGACGAAGACCAAGGTCACCTTATTTGTTTCCGACACTTGACATTAAACATATGTCTGTTAATAATTCAAAGCGTTTTATTTTTACATTTTGTGTAAAGGTACGCCAAATGGTTTTTTTTAGATAATTTAAAAGGTAACAGGTTTAAATATTTAAGTTTAAATTTGAAAAAGTTGTTAGGTAAGAGTAAGAAGAAGGTCAGTTAACGTTTCATAGTTTACAGGCATGGGCCATAAAGTATAATTATAGTAATACCCAGTGTATCAGACTTCTATTGTATTTTCATATTGTTGGCTTAATATATACGAGTATATCCCAGATAGATTGTACTTTTGTGTTATTTTTGTAAATGTAAAATAGATATCTTAATTCTCCTAATTTATTACCTACAGCAAAAAGTGATACGATAGTTATATATTTATAAGTAAAACGACATTTCCACTTCTTTTAATTACTACGGAAATGTTGAATTTTAATTGAAGTTAATGGTGTTTTGAGAATATGATCCACTTACAGTAATGCAATTAAATTGAAGCTCTTAATAACTTTGTATATCCTTATAGTATTAACATATTTGGACGCTTTCATGGACGAGTCGCGGCTTGTCTTAATAAACGTAAGCAACAGTTGCATATGCGGTTGGTGACTAAATTAACATGTTATTATATCACAGATTTAATTATCATTAGACACTCTGAGTAACGGTATAAAAAATACTTACACTTATGAAAATTGTATGAACATGTTAACGAAATACAATATATATATATATATATATATATATATATATATATATATATATATATATATATATATATATATATATTTTTCATATATTACAGACGCAACAATAATATAATTAACACAAGTTTAATTCCATGAAGTATAAACGTACCTATTAAATTTAAAAACAAAACATTAGATTTTAGGATTTTCCTTAAAACAGCTTTATATTCTGTAGTAACAAACTGTGTAAACATTTGAGCTACGTCAAAAAGTACGTAAATACATTGACATATAAAAAGATAATACACTATTGTACAGATTATTTGTATTTATCTTAAGAATTTAGATACATATATATATATTTTGACACTATGAAGTATTTTATATTAGACGGTGCCACTGTCACATAAAGTAAACATTTGTTAACGTCTATAATAATAGCAGCTTTGTAGTGAAATTGTATAAAATCTGTTAGTCCTGTAAAGAGTACCTACTAACCAATGTAAAATAAGTACATTATTTAATATTTTTAGTCCCTCAGGTTTATAATAGGCACACGGAACCTGAGAGAAAACCTCTTCTCTTTCTTTCATTCTCAATGGAAACTGACCGGAGATATAAAAAAAATACATTTCCCAAGTTTCCAATCTGCATCTACCGTATTTGCAATCAGACGCTGTATTTACTTATGATTAAAAGATAGGACCTACAGTGGCCGTAGGTATGGGGGAAGTAGTTACCCAACACAATAGTCTAGTGCCCACCCCATAATTTTTACTAATAAGAAGTTAAATCAAATAAAAAAAGGAACCTTTTATATAAAAAATCTATTCAAAACTAAAGTTAAAGGTCCCCTGGTGTGTCTCATATCTAAATACGGCAACAAAACCTATGGTTTGCTACAGTTTCTGTGTTTTTCACTTGGCTTTACTGGGTTTAAAATAAATTATAATTATAGTTATATAAATATATTGTTATATATATTGAAGGTCTGTCGTCGCGCACGGCACGGCACATGCGTGTGCCTGTAAATGTACAGTAGGTTGTGGGTTCGATCCCAAATTGAACTATAATATTTAATATTTTTAAATTCGTTAAATGATTTCATCTGTTCGCTCTTTTAACAAATCAAAGCGCAGCGTTGAGGTCCGCCACTCAACACGCAATGGCTCTAATTCGGTAGAAAGTGGGGAATATATCGGAGTATCTTAACACTAGGTTTCCAAGTGCCCTCTGCCTACTCTGTCAGGTGCGGGAATACAGCGTTGAGCTGAAAAAAAAAGAAAAAAAAAGGAAAGTTATATAAAATTTTCTTTTGTAAAAATTAAAACGAGTTTTCAAGGGAATTGATCAGATTTAACTTCTAGAATTTCTTAAGTACAATTTTAAACCTACCTACTTATAAAATATTGATATTATCTTTAAACGACACACTTGATAAATAAAATTATCAATATATGATAATAAAGATAATAATGGTAACAAAGCAAAGCGCGGCGTTGAGTTCCGCCACTCAACACGCAATATCTCAAATTCGGTGGAAAGTGGGAAACTCTTACAGCCCTAAAATCATTGTGCTAAGTGACGTAGGATATATCCCTAGTATACCAAGGTAGAACAGAGAAATGGAGTGTCAACAACGTTCTCCAGATTCGATAACAATTTAAAATTAAAAATTTAAAATTAACGTGTAAATCAAACTAACGGTCATTGCGGTTACAATCAGACGCTGTAAAAAAAAAAACAAAATTTATATAACGTAATTATTATAAGATAATCGTCTAACCATTAACATGCAATCGAAATACTATACGTATAAGGCTCATGGCTCGTAGGAGTATTCGTAACGGCTACATTTTGTATGGGTTAAATTGTAATACGCTACTATTAAATCACCTATTTTTTTATGTGATAATATATGCTACGGTTATATGGTTATGTGATCACAACAGCCACATTAAACTAGGATTTTTTGTTATAATATTTAACGATACGTGATTTTAAAAATGAATATATAAAGTTAAAATATAAATTATATTTTAAAATTTTAGGTAATTTACATATTAATAATTTATTAACTAATTACCTAAAATTTTAAAATATAACTTTCCTTTCCCTTTCCTTTCCTTTTTTTAATATTATATAACTTTCCTTTTTTTCTTTTTTTTTTTTCAGCTCAACGCTGTTCCCGCACATGACAGAGTAGACAGAAGGCACTTGGAAACCTAGTGTTAAGATACTCCGATATATTTCCCACTTTCTACCGAATTAGAGCCATTGCGTGTTGAGTGGCGGACCTCAACGCTGCGTTTTGCTTTGTTAACAGAGCGAACAGATGAAATCATTAAACGAATTTAAAAATATTAAATATTTCAGTTCAATTTGGGTTCGAACCCACAAACTACCACATTTAAATATATAAAGTTAAAATATAAATATATAAAGTTAAAATATAAATATATAAAGTTAAAATATACGTATATAAAGTTAAAATATAATTTTTTTTTAAAATTTTAGGTAATTTACATATTAATAAAATTCACTCACACACACGTGTCACGTGTGTGTGAGTGAAATGTCGCATCATAATGTCGCACTCTCGCATAATATCACGCCTAAAAATATTTCACGCTTTCTCGTTATAACGAAATAGCACTTGAATTCGTTAGTTAACAATAATAGTTATTTTTATAAGTGATAAGTAGAACGGCGTTAACCGCTTAGTTAAGATACTTCAATAAATAAAATCCGTACGAAATTGTCGTAAGTATAAATGTTAAAATTGCAATTATTTTAAGAGTTACGTTGTCATTCATATGAGATTATAATATTCAAGCTACAAAGGCATAATTTTAGTACTAGTCTAATATGTCATAGCTTCTTTCTTTTTTCAGCATAGTCTAGTATGTTGGTATTCATAACATAATATTTTTAAACAAAAAATCTTTAGTGACGTTAGCGTTTTGACAGTAGGTACAAGTGCATGGCCAGAAATACATTTACTTTACCGAAATATTAATGCTAACCTTTCAACAACACTTCAAGGGGTTTTGTCACACAAAATATAATTTCTACTTTTATATTTCACAAGTTGCAATTGACATAATATTTATTTACACCAAGTTACCATACCCGGTGTTCGGTTGACTATGGAGACGTTATAGTTCACAAACACAGGTGGGCTTAGTCTCTCTGGTAATCGGTTAAAAGCACAATCCAACATGACCGGAGTGGAAACCTAGGGCAGGAACAACGGATGCATGCTATGTGTAAAGACTAGTCCAGTTTCTAAGTAGAGAAATTGATTGAATTGCAATTTAAACGTTGGCAAGTGAGTATGTAGATTAAATACGGTAATTGCTTCATCACAACCACTCACGATTATCGTCTTTCAAAGATATTAGTAGCATTCGGTATTGTGCTACTATCAGTATATTACAATATGAATCAAACTCCAACTACAAGTAGGTACGTCGTATGCTATATGGCCACAAATGACTACGTGAAGCGCGAAGCGATAAGGAATATGGTGTTTGATACAATGAAAATGAAACAGATGTTCGATATGGCTAGTTTCAATAAATTATTAAGTATTGTCGATGAAATATAAACATTTAATCCGTTTATTTATATATAATAAAGTAATAATATTAAGTTTTGCACGTATAGAATAAAAAGCTTGAATTACATTTTGTTGAATTGAAATTAGTAAACCACGGGCGGGTCGCTAGCGTAATATAAATAATAGGTATACGTAAAATAACCAATTAAAGGTGTCTTTCTTAGTATTTATTTAAATGTTCATATAAAATATGCAGCTACTAGAAATAATATTTTTGGAACAAGTTAAAAAATTTATCACATATGTACCTATATAAGTATATATATAGTCGATAATATATAGTCGAGTCTGATAATGAACACAACATTAACGCAAATAAGCTCTGTACTGCATGTAAGCCGTAAATATATATCAGTAAAAAATATGATTATAGACACCGTGCCATATTTAGTCAATATTGAATTTAAGATAAACATTTAAAATTTTAATACACTCGTAACTACAATCTATACATACTTTTAAATTAATATATCGTGACTTCTACAGCAGCCATTGAGTTGTAGCGTTCACTATTTACTATGTAAAAGGCACGACTGATGACTAATAAAAATATACACAATGTATACAAATTACAAATGTAGAAAATGTATAAATTTAAATGTTTTTATTACGAATTTCATTCATTTATATTAATATCTACATTGAAACAGGTGAACATATAGTAAACATGTAGTAAGCCAGATGTTAAGTTTCATATTTCACTGTTGTTTACATAAAGAGACTTTGCGAACGAGAAACACCATGTTCTTACCGTTTTCGCACAATCTAGTTAATAAAACATAGTTAAGGGCATAATTTAAGCGTGAAAGACAAGGGCACAGCTGTGGTGTGCAAGGGCAAACTGTCTATAACTACATAAAAAGATAAATTATACATTATGTTATCGTTGTTAAATATGTATTTTGTTATTCTTACTAATCTTACCAACACAACCAAAACTTGCAACATTTATATAAAGCTTTTTGGAACGGGTGTATCGTGCGATATAATTGATATATTTCGGATGAAAGGTAACTATTTCTGAATAAAATAAGTATAATATTGACTCTAACATAGTTTGTTTACTTAGAACTGTAATATCATTACCTTTCTGTTGCTAGTAGACGAAATATTTGTAGACGAGACCGCAAGTCTGGGAAACACAGTCATCAGACCAGCGACAACTTAACGCTGGTTGTTAAAGAAATTCCACTAGTTTAAATAAAAAAATCTCACTCAGTAATGTATTCTAAAGTTATTTTTATTGAGGGAACCGACTCTATACGACTAATACGGCGCGTAAATAAAGACATACTGAAACATGTCGTGCAATAATATGATCATTTCAGTGTCATTAAAAATTCAGACTTGTTAATAGCTTTATTGTTAAAACACGTGTGTGCGCAGGTGGTCAAAACCCAACCACTACCGAGCTGAATAGCAGAGTTTTTGAAATCCGGCACTCCGAGTTCATAAAACGAAAAAGAGCGCATTGTGACAGTTCCACGCTGTGTGATAATTGATTGGTAATTTAATAAAATTTGTAGAGACAAATTGAAACTATATACAATGTACATACCTATATATATTATTTCATATTGTTAAATTCGGGTATAACACAGTAGTTAGAGCACAGTCATATTTTCTAACGCAACAAATAAAAATCAAATTAAAAATAACTCCAACGCAGTTTATCATCACAGATTTTTTTGACATTATTGTTTTTTGACATAAATGTCACCTGAGGATTTGGAAACGTCTATATTCTTAATGCGATGATAAGTTTATATAATTTTAACGAACGACGACGTGACGATATCACTTGCACGGCATTAATAATAAGCTTCATGCTTCCCCGTAACAAATTTATACTTACCTACACTGCCGAGACAATATTACCTTGCCTTGTAAACTGTTAAGGTTTCAGTGATGAAAATTTTTTACTTATATTAAGCGGCAATTTCTAAAAAGCAAAAAAGTTATTTAGGGATTACGATGTATTTACAAATAAAGGTAGAAAATTGAACAAAGATATAAATGGACTTTAACATAATTGTGGAAGTTATCAATTCATTACCATCTGTTATTTGATCTAAAACATGTGGGAAGCCTAGAAATAAGATACTAAGATTACCTTTGTGTTCATAATAACATTTATTGTCTTATATCCTTAGCAACGCAACTTATAATACATAAAATTCATACATTTTATGTAATTGAATTAATTGTATTTTTGAAGTAGGCAAAAGCATTATCAAAAGTCATCAAAATAGATTTAGGCAATTCAAGCGTGAAAATGTGTACGTTCATTAATGACATATTTTATATTTTCGACCTACAACGCGTTGTCCAGCCCATCTAAGCATATCGACATTTATATATATATATTATTTGAATGTTTTAAAATTTTCCATTGAACTGTTTTTAAGGACTCAATATTAGTATATCTATAGTAATAGTAATATACAGTATTTACTGAGGAAATATAGGCGTAAAATTTTATTCAAATAGATCCAGCTCAAAAGGAGTAGAGACATACAGGGTTTTTTGTTTTTTATGTATTAACCATTAAAAAATAAAAACGAATAATTTAGTCATCAAAAAGTGAAATTTCTGTTATTTCAATAGATTTTTTGTTATTTAGTAATTTGGTATACAAAAGGTAACAGGTGTGTACCGTACAGTGTTTATATAACGTATATATTCTTGTTTTTCTTTTTTCTCATTTAATATATCACATTTTGAATACGTTTAACGATTAATCAATAAATTTGAAAATATTTTTAAATGTAGCTTACATTAATTGAAAACATCAGTAATAAGAGAGAAAGCTATTCAAGATCGTAATTAAAACTTATATATATGTATCTGTGTATTTAGTTTAGTTGGTCCGCTACTTGCACGTCACAGTAAATATTTGTTCTGATTGATAGATCAAATTCAGACGTATAAGATCCATATCATAATATAGTGCCCCATACATAATAAAGGAATAGAAGTGAGAAGACATTAAACTAGAAACGAACAATTATAATTAAAACAACAAAGTTAAAATAAGTCTTAATAAATAAATATTTTTAAGTTACTGTATATAACATTTATGAACATTTTAGACAATATTACAATTATATTAACGTGCTCCAGGTATTTCTTGCCAAAAAGTGCTTATGTCGTTAAATGATGACTGAATTTCAGCAACATGAGCGGAATCTATACTGTCAGAATTGATCTGAAAAAAAAATATCATGTAATGATATAACCATTTTAATCGTTGGTGGTAAATATAAACAAGAAAAAACATTTTACTATTTATAATAGTTTAATTTGTTAGTCCATTTGAAAAAAGCAACGTCAAGCGCCATCTTTGTTTAAAGTATTATAATATTTTGGAGAGCGTAAAGCTTTTAAGTTTAAGCAATTTATTTAATAAGGGAAGATGGCAGCACATATACGAAATACCACATAGACTACATGATATATATATAGCTTTTTACAGAAGTGTTACATGTTTTTTAAGTGAAACAATAAATTATAATTTATTATTAATTATGTTTATGCGTCGAAAGTTCAAATATACATTTTATGTGTTTAAATGTCTACGGGACAGTGACAGTTGGTAAATGCCTATCACATTGTTGTTATTCTATAATAATTAAATAATATACAGCAAAATTTGTGATGTTTTAATTTAGTTACTTATTAATATACACACAAAAAATAAACTTGTCAATTTATTTGTTGGAGGACAGATTATAAAAATATTTGCATAAATGTTTTAGTTTCATGCCGCTAGGTGACAAAACCTCAGCAGACGAGGTTCTTTTTCCAAAAGAGAAACTTATTTAGGTGTAATCGCATCAAACTAAATGATTTTTAATATGAGTAGCAAATGGTGCATCTTAAATAATTTTAAAAATCGCTTTAGAGATCAAAAGCTTCTGGGATAAGAAAATATCAAGTGTCTATCCTAATTATATTAAATAAATTTTATTTACAAATTTTGAAAATTTTAGCTATTCCCAAAGCATGTTTCTTATCAGTAAATAAAATGTCATAACGTTTTAGTTGCAATTTTTAAATGTATGGTAATATTTTGGAAGTCCTATAATTTGCTAACTTTTAAAATGTTTTCGTTACCGTTTTGTAAGGTTCCACTCCATTCCTTCTAAAATTTAATAGGGTAACAGGTTTTTGTCTTCTTTCGAAGGGTTCAAATTCTCTCTGTAAAAAATATTCAATATTTATCCAATTTTTTTTTTTAAATAAAGCATAGACAAAAAATAAATAAATGAAGAAGACAAATAATATGCCGAATTATTATAAACGCTTTATCTTAAAATTACTAAATACCTTTTCAAAAAAGGGGTCAAATCCATAATACATTGGTTTCGCAAGTTTTGTAATAAAATGCCGTGGTCTGGGAGCAACTTCATAAGATATATCGTTGGGCGGCCGGGAAAGCTGTTTGAAAAGTGAAATAAATAGTTATAAAAAAAACTATAGTTAAATAAATATTCTATTTAATAATGTCTTACTATTGAAGCTGGTCTGTAAACCCACAATGATTTTAATTCTGGATTGCCCTCCCACGTATCTGGAGTAGAAACATAATCATTGGAAGATATTCTGGTTGATGGTTTTCGAATGTCTTTACCATCGTCAGTAGCTGGAAAGGAGAACACTTTTGAGTAAACCATAACTGTTTCTATATGAATAAAATTATATATTATATTATTACAAATAAATCAGTACACTGTAGCAAGACGGGGTAAAACGATGAACAATGTAGTATTCCCAATGTAGCGATATATACATTCATATTTGTAACTCTCTGTTCACAAATGTATCACTAGTTACGTAAGTTAGTACTTAGTCGAGTAGATAATGGAAATCAACAGAATATACCGACAGACATATTTATACCAAAGAATAATTACTTCTTCGAACATAGTGTTTACCTTTGCACGAAGCGATAGAGACTCCTTGGAAAGCGTAGTGTTGACTTTCATTCAAAACAATTCGTATTACCAAACAAAGTTCGACTAACATATTTATCTGATCAGTGTCGAGGTACAGAAACGACTGTAGACAAAAAGAACCCAGAGCATCATCTTTCATGAAGTAATACAAAAATATTTGGTACTTGTGTATATTATGGATGATCTAATTTTATTGTGAACTAACTATCAACAGTATTGAGATTTCTAGATTGAATACAGACAAAAGGTTCTTAATAAGTTGTACAGATATTTCATATGAAGAATTAGAGGGGTTTTTCATATTATTCCCTGTTGTAAATAAGCTAAAAATACAAAAATACAGGTATATTAATAATCGAAACACCATTTCATGAAATATAATTTATTTACCGAAATATATATATATATATATATATATATATATATATATATATATATATTTATATATACCGAAATATATATATATAAATTAAATTATTTCAATCATGTAAGCCATCAAAAATATGCGATACAGCATTACAAGGGGGGCGATTGCATGGTCTTCTCTGTTCCTCGAGTTCTCCTGGTGCACATCTTCCGGAGACACAGAGGCGTCGGCGCGATATTGTACCGTCCCCACATGTTACAGAACATCCGCCCCATTTACCCCATCTACTCCACAGTTTTCGTCGTACCATGGGAATGTGATTATTTACTGAAAAATGGAATATATTTGAGTGATATTAATTTTAATACTATAAGTTGATTTTTTATTTCACTTTGCTTCTCAGTAACATAAATTTGTACTACACTTTTAATTTACGTAATAATCAATGATGAAAATATAATTTTATCATTTCAAATCATATAGGTACCATTGCTTATGCTATTATTAATATGATTAGAAGACCAGTAGAACGGTATAAACCGCGGCTTATTATGCTTTACTTCTAAATTATTCTTGTTTAATTGTTCTTCACGCACGAGCTCTACAAGTTCGTAAGGTTTAAATGATAATTTATTGTCAAAATCATTGTCGTATTCATCACACAATATAAAACTAAAAATAAATGTAAATATTAAAATAGCCAATCGTATAAAAACCATCTAGAAAATGATCAATCAAAACAATCATTTGACATTTTTATAAAGTCTAAATACATATACTGTTTTACTTATTGTATGGATATCTAAGCATAAATATATACACTACATATGTCATTTTAATGACATGAAGAAGGTACTATGTTTTTCTCTAGACCATTGGTTTCATAAATTTTGAACATTCTCAGAAGCAGCACCATTAACGGTCGATGATTTTATAATTATTTTTTTCTAATAATAATGTATATATATTTTTTCTCTGGTCTGTACTGTCCCATTGTTGAGCAATACCGTAACTAGAAATAAATGGAGTTTTGATCAAACAGTATGATGAAAAAGCTCCAGTGGTTTTTTAAAACCGCTATATGGTCAAAATAATATCATATATGGTCAAAATAGTTTGAGCTCGTTAGATTCGTCAGGATATGTTCTGTTTAATTCTGGTGGATCCAATAGGAAGATGGATGATGGATTGGCGAATAGACTTAGCTCAGCTGCCTTTGCGGTTAAAAAAATCAGAATATTAACAGACGTGGAAACAGCTCGTCTCTTTTATTTTAACTACTTTCATAGTTATATCCTACGGCATTTTACTTTGGGATAATGCAGCCGGTATTGCAATCATCGCAATACATTTTTGAAAATATTATGTATGTTAAGAAAAATATTAATGAATTTAGCAAAATCGGGGATACACATCATTTTAATACCAGTGCACCTATAATTCCCTGAAGGATCCCAGGAAACGTCCGAGAAATTTTTATGTCACATTTAAAAAAAATGTGAATAGACTTAGACGTTTGTGTGTTAAAGGTTATTACCAATAAAATGCTCGCTCCAGACAATTTCAAATGTGTTATTGTTTATTATTATAATATGATGTAAAACTTTAGTTAAAAAAAAGACATGTCCCGCCGAGTTTCTTTCGCAGGTTCTTCTTAGGTCTGAGGCAGTAACGCTAGTGAACGCTTACGAATTCCTTAGAGTTTTAGGAATCATTGCTCCTTGTATATATTTTTTTCTTACATAACTAATATAAAAATAACTCTACCTAAAATAAGGATCGAGGCCATAGCTAGTATTCTAGAGTGAGGAGCCTCATTATACCTGTCGTCTCAAGTAATACTGCCTTCTGTATCTGGTTTTTCATCAATCAGGAGAATCAGCATATGAGATAACAGATGACATGTGGCACTAACATCCCACATGTCATCTATTATCTCATGTGCTAAGTCCAAATATTTAGATAAATTTTCTTTTTCGACCATTAGGAGATCATGATATGGGATAGAAACTTTAACAATCACTTCACGGTGCGCCACTTGGTCTACTAGTTCTATATCAGGTATATTGTCAACAGTTTATGTCAGTAATAATAGACCGATCCCAGTCGAACAATGTATCTTTTTTCCAGAACAGAGCTGAATTGTGTGTATTGTAGGGTATTCCGACTTAACAAAGCCATATTGAAGAGCAAGTTGTTGGTGTACTAACTTGGCTACGTGATTATGTCCATGCAAATACTTACCAGTAGCAAGATAAAAACAGAAACACTATGTTTTACGGATTCAACAGGTCGATAACACGCCAGACATATGTCGACAGTACCATTTTTCATAATACGTCTCTGTTAGTTCCTTGTCTTACATGATTTGTCTGACGACTTATTATGTATATTTGCACAGACAAAACATTCAGTTTGCCCAAAAAGATTCCCGAACTATATCAGGTGAATGAGGAAACTATGTCCACGTAAGGGTCCATTAAGGCTCTATAGAATTTACTTTATTCATTTTATGCTCCCTAACCGCCATACGATTAAAAATAGTAAGTGCTATAGGTCTACTCAATTTCTCTTTACCCAAGGAAAGAAAGATGAGACCTTTGTCAACTACTACGACATCCTTGTGCATAATCCCATCAATATTGAGAAAAAATATCTGAGACTGCATAACTCATGTTTATTGGTACTCCATAATCCCCGACCTACATACTTACGCGGGATATACTCTCATCACAGACGAACGCGGATGGTTTTTTTTAGCTTCACGCTGTATCCCGCACGAGGCATGGTAGGCACAGGAAACCCGGGAACGTAGTGTTAAGACACTCCACTCCATTTCTGTTCCCCACTTTCCGCTGAATTTGAGGCACTGCGTGTTGAGTTTTTCTTTTTTTTACAGGAGGACCTACAGGAGCGTTGCCGTCTTTAAGATGGATGGGCACCGGGACCCGGCATTACCTAATGCGAAACGCAGTGGCTACAGCCATTACTTAACGCCGGTTTTAAATACCGGGGGTGGTAATAATCCTATCAAGTGTGCCCATGCGTTTTGTCATTGCTGACAACGTGACTCTCCCACACGTACTTTAGTCGCCTCTTACGACACCATCAGTACCAGGGTGATCTGAACGTGGTGATGTGAACTCAACGCCGCGCTTTGCCTTATTACCAAAACGAAGAAATGAAACATTACATATTTAAATAGAAAATATTAAATATTTCATTTCCTCGAGTGGGTATCGAACCCAGAACCTGTCGGCTCCAGTCACACGCTTGTGCCGCTGCGTCACTACAGGCCTCAATATAAATTGCCAGACATATAAATAAATTCTATATATCTCTGGCAATTTACGTATTTAACGGTCTAGTCTAATTCAGTCTGTGACCATCTCATAATGCCGAAAATATAGATCAGCTATATAGCTAGAAGCGACAGAACAACAAGCAATTTTTTCAGCCAACCAAAGTAATGCTTCTTCACCGTTTGATTCATGCTCCGCTCTTGGTTCTTTATGTCCAATGCCCCAGATATTCCAAGAAATTCATAAATCACCTTCACCAAGGGTTCTGAAGGAAATTATATCTGGAACACTAATATTGTCAGATAATATCACTCCCCCGCATTACCCGCTTAGACGTACGTATACTCAATCGTGTCAAATTTCATCCTTTTATTCATATACAGCAAGTAAGATATAATCCTCGGCGAAATCGAAAGAATAAACCCGAATCCTCTACTGTGCTCTCGATTTTTTTAATGTTTTCTTCGCTGTGGTAACAAGGCAAAGCTCGGCTTTAAACTCCGCCACTCAACACGCTATTCCTCAAACTCGGCGGAAACTGAGGAATGGAAGTGGAACGGCGTCTTTTAACACCAGGTTCCCCTTACCTATCCTGCCGCGTGCGGGATACAGCGTGAAGCTGCGTATGATTCAATAACCACTATGAAATTGAATTATATTAAACATTTTCAACTTATTATAATAATATTAATTATAATTTTATATAGCAAGTTGAATTTGCATAAGAAGAAGAGAGCAAAGTGTTTGCACTTCAGCACATGTAAGTCTATTTAAATATGTTTCGATTAATATTCGATTAATATGCTGGCATAGAAAAGATGGATCCAATTGCTAACGGTAGAGGAGGTGGTGCCATAAATCACCGGTACAACCAGTTGCATCAACGACTCGACCTGCTAAAATATAAACAGACTAACCAAATCAGGGTAAAAAAACACTTACACGGTCACCAAGACCCTAGCAAAATCAACGCTGAATTCTTTATATTCGCAGAGAGTTGGTAAGTAAAAAAAAATCATATATTATTTTTTTCTTTATTAACAGCCAGGTGACACGACATAAATGACTGCCACATTTGTAACGGTTATTTGCAATAAATTTCAATTCAGCGAAACAAAGATTTTCTGCATAATTTCAATTTGTGTTTTTAATTTTCTTATTTCATGTTTATCCCCCGTTACAAATGTGATTACATACATAGATAATATATCATAGTTTATACGAAATGTTATAATATTACATTTATTAATTTTAAACATGACAGGTAATGATTGCGCGTGGCGTATGAAACGTTAGAATAAAAATTCAAAATATCATAACTTAGCCTACTGTAAATATAATAAGATTAATGAGAATAATAAATTACTTTATAATACGCGGAATCCGGAAGTTAGTTTATCTGGAATGACTAGACAACAAACTGTTAAAGATGACCAGACAAATACAAAATATGGTGAATATTTTAATTTTACCGCTTCTCTCATCTAAAACGTGAATAAACCGTTCACTGCATCTCTCACATATATTACTGCGGCTGAGGAACTCCCACAGACAACTCCCGATGTTACTACCTCTGTTATTTTCAAATAATGGGCGAAATGACGAATCAAATTAAGTGGCATGAAATTTCCATTACATAACCAGCAGTGAAGAATTTATTAGTAAAGAGTGCGAGGATCAGATAAAAGAAATTGAACATAATATAAAATAAGCCGAAAAGTGCATTAGGCCTTAATATTAACGATAATAATGCAGCCATGACAGCTAATTTGAAAGCCGTGAGTGAATGTGAAACATTAATACAACAAGACAGTTTAACATTCTAAGTATAGACGATTAGATTTACACGTCTAATGTTGACTCATGTGCGTGTTAAAGTAGCATTTCATCAAGATATTTAGATAACAGGCAGTATTTTTTTCTAAGTACAGTTTGATGGTTAAAATTAACTGTTTCTGTGCTTATTAATTTGAAAATGGGGAAAGTATGAATTTATTGATTTGACTTATGGTTAGATAAGACTAGTTAGACCTCGGTGGTACAAGTTCCAAATAATAAAGCATAGCATAGCATTAAATGCCTAAAAATACTTATACATCGCAAATCTACAACTACGACTAGATTTTGCAATTTATGTAAATGTTTCTGTTAATAGTCATTCTACGCTTGTTTTACAAATTTTTACACATCCATAACATGGCGGAAATAGTTAACACTGAAAACTTTCTATGAACTTGTTGTAATTGTTTGTTTATTCATAATAATTGTACTTTTTCAGTTGTTTTGTTCATGAAATTCTTTAGTATATATTTTTTTATAGCGAGATAATATAAGATCAGATAGTCTTATCCACATAAATTGCAAATTCGTTACGAGATCATGAAATAATCACAATAGAATGTTAATACTAAATAAGCTACATAGGACAGCAGTGACGTTAAACTCAGTATTACTATACACACATATGAAGTAGTCAGGTATTCTAAAGATATTCAAATTTACTATTTCCACCCAAAATGTACTCCAACACCTGACTTTAACTAACACTGACAATAATTTAAAAACATCTTTCTAGATATAATATAACATTGTCCAAAAAGGGTTTCTTAATATCTACGTAATGTGATTACTTTGAGCCCCAAAAACTATGCTTTATAAATACTAATATTTAGAATGATACAACTTCTTGAACCAGCCTTATTATTAATATAGTTATTATATATCCATATTATAATGTAATGTACACTTTAAGAGACTGTACCGTGTACTACTACATGCACAATATTTGTGTTATTCTAATCATTGGTAATTATGCTAACAATTTCTTTGGTGATTCATTTTGCTTCAAAAAACTTAAATATATGTATATGCGAATATATATGCGATACTCAAAGTATACGCCATTATTTTAAATCTAGCACTTAATTATGAAATACTAACTTCCCTAAGAAATATTTTTTCTAGGGGAAGAAAGTAAAGAAAAGTAGCGCAGAAAGAATTGAACATTCCTATAATTGTATATACTTTAATTACTTTAATAAGAGAGTGACAGTAGAAAAGGGAGATAATTAAATCTATAAGTAAAAGAAAAATGTCGGACATAAATAAACACAATAATTAAATAAGTATATCACATTCTTTCTGTTCTTCCCATAACTTTGCATTTCAAAGGTAATTTAGTAGCGATAAATCGTCATCCGCTGAGATGTTTACTTTCCACCGCTCCAACACTTTACTCTAGACTCTAATGCTAATAAGAAATCCTCCGCTTTGTATTGGTTAGGGTTAAATTAAAGTTAACGAGACAATTAATTTTAAATGATAAAAATAACAAATTTTATAAAAGAATAGAGAATTCGATACACGCCAAAAATATTAACGCAAACAATAGTAACGAGTTGGAGAAATTACTTGCCAAAGGTAAGAGCCGTTTAATCCTACGCGCCTAGATACTAATTAGATAGGTACATGACGGTAGTTACTATATTATTCTAATAATGGGAGCACAGATCGGAGGATTAATCCGAGAAATCTTTAAACCTATATGAATAATATACTATTTCGATTAAATTACTTAACGCTAACTATGAACCTATATATGAGAGAATATGATGAGAAATGTAATAAAGATTAATGTAATTGAATATGAGTGATTAAAATGGGCGTTAACATAATAAAAAGCGCCTATAAACTGTCGTGCTACAGCATTCTTATCCTAAATTAACAATATATATCTTCTAATATTTCATAATCTTTTTGCTATTGGAAATGTAAGACTTACAACACACCAACATCGTACACAGCGCTGATGTTCGAGGGGTGTCTAAATTAAAATGTGATGCGCTAAACGTTTTTAAGTACAAGGCTTAGAGGTCGAAAGACATAAGTTTCGTCAATTGATGTTAAACGTTGAGACAGTGTCGATATCGGTGTGCACTAGTCTTTATATTTAATCTGTCAGCAAAGGCACGATGTGTTGAGCACGGATGATAAAAAGCAGTTCATTAAATATCCAAGTAAATTAATAAACATGCATTAGATGTTAATCATTGCGGTTAATTTTGTCTGCCTAAAGTATAAAGAATAATGCTTACTCTAGAATGAATTATAATATACTTACTTGATTATATTATGTTTTGCCTTATAATATTAATACCTATATACTATGAAGATATTTTTGAATACTAGTATATCGCATTAACAATTTGATAAATATAATTAAGAGAACAACAGAAGATTCTCTTTGAAAACAACAAACAAAAAGTTGATGTAATACGCAAATTAAATAACCAATACCGACAGTAAACACGTAAATAATAATTTTATAATAAAGTAAGTAGAAAATATACGTTCATGAAAAAACGAAATTTTGTAATATGAACTTAATTCAAGCAAGCTTCGCATATGACCCCATCATATTCATTGAATTTCTTTATCGAATATATTTCGAAAAACATTTTTTAACTTCGACCCTATAATTTAACATTTGCGTATATAAAAATAAACCTCTGAAACTACTCATAAAAATTTAATACTAATCGATTAATATTACTTATAGCTATGCGCCTTAATTGTATAATAGTGGGTCTTCAATGATCCAGCAAACGACTTGACAGTTAAGAGTTAAAGAAGAATCATATTATAAAGAAATATTAAAATATTTTTAAATGAATATCAAGAATTAATTCACGTTGCTGAACCAATGAAAAACATTTTAAACTAATAAGTCCCTAAGTACCTAATAATATATTTATTTCACTAATCAACTTTACTTCTCCTTCTCCCATTGATCCATTTCCGTGTAAAATTATTATACCGAAATAAGAAATATATTTTAATTTAATAAATAAATAATATTAACTAAAATAGAACACGACGTCGCATCTGTATGTAAATAATAAACAATTATAATTGAAAACATATTATTTTTTGTAATTCTTTAAATAAATTAAATTTTCAATAAAAAACATTTAAATTTAATTAAAAAATGAATAAATAAATATAACTTTAAACAAAATCGACGTCGCGTGCATCGTCTATAGTTCGCTTAAGCGAATTACGTCTTATCCTTGGGGTATTCGTTTCATGTCCAGGAATAAAAAAATAACTTAACAGAGACAGAATGATGTCTAAGGTAAGTGTCCATAGTCCGTGTTCGCTTAGCCTAAGTGTCGATCGTCCGTGCTTATTCGCTAAATGTCATCGGCCGAGTATCGCGCGTCTTGTCCAGGTAGTATTATATATAATTAGCCTAATTAAAAACTATTTCTCACCTCCACAATTGTCACCTAAAGAATCAAATGTACCATACATTTGATTCCGAAAAACTACATATCTAAAATGATTACAAATATAAACAAATTATTAAATTATAACTTATTAAAACTAAATGGAAAAATTCGTTGACTTCCGATTAAGTTGTTCGAAATAAAGCTGAATAGTACGCAAAGGAAAGTCCGGAACAACGCTCACCGAAAAATAAAATTTACAAATACTAAAAGTTTAATAAATTAATAAAATAATTGATAGAAATCATCATTATTAAATATTGAAGAAAAAAAAATTAAATAAAGAACGCACAAAAATCTCTACGGCGTTTCTAAATTTTGTCGATCACGATTTCTAATCTAGCGAGAACTAACTATTCGTGTCGACTGTTTTTGGTATTTTTTTTCCGCTTTTTTTTAGAAAATCTATTCGCTTTTTCGAGTCCGATCGCGTCTGTATAAAAGTGTCGAGTTATATAAAAAAGAGGTATAACCGTAAACCTAACTATAGGCACTCCGCACTTCGAAATAATTCTAAATAAATACGTAACTATGAAACATAGTACCAAAACTGATCATGAAATCAATAATTTAAATTATATGACAAATTCGAAACTAATACAATACAAAAATTAAATATTTAATATAGAAATTAAACGACTCGCGATACAAAATATAGAACCGAAGCAATATGTCATTTAATACGAAATACGGAATGCCTGCAATACTTCACAGTTGTCGATCGCTAAACGCAAGTGTGAAGCATCGCCGAAGGGCGACATAGATGCATATAATTAAAATTAAATAACTGCAGAGTGACGTCATCCTAGCGTCCAGGCGAAGACAGTAATATAGGGCGCTATAGGCACGTATTACTAATTCGACATAGAAATACGTTCAACGTCACTATGAGAAACGCGTTGTGCCGTCTCTTGTGCCCAGTAATCAACTTGGCTTGTCTTGCATTTCTACCGAGACACATGTATAAAGAATTATTACGAGGGGGGGTTGTGTCGTTCGACGGTAGAAATGACAAGATGGTGGTACCAACCCAGTCGGCCCCTTGCACGGAGGACCTCCCACCTGTCCTACCTAATACAGAATTTAAAATTTAACTAAACTCCAATAGAAATGATATAACAATTAAAATAAAGCTATTTTAAAAATTTACTAGAAATAATTAGAGTATGGAACCAAAATGAAGGAATTATATCATCTATTCACTCTCTTACTTAACCTATATTTCGATTAACCTAACTTATTAATTAAATACCTTCTTTGACCTAAATTAACTTAATTAAATATCTTCTTTGAATCTTATGCTAATGTTATGCCTATTAACCTATATTTTAGTTTTTTTTTTGGATTTTATGTTTTTTGTAACGAACTATCTTAGCCTTATCTAAGATCCATATTAAAATGGAGAATTAAATAAAAAAAAACATACGAAAGAAGAAAACTTAATGGAAGATAGAAGATTTAGTGTGCCATATCACTTGCCCTTTTAAATTAAGTAACAAATATAATAACATATTTCATAATATAATAAAATAGAATATCTATAAATAATATTAAGAAAGGAAAAGTGAATACAGAATATAATAACAGAAGACATCATTCAAAGGACGTTTGATATGACATACTGCGATGCTACAACAGCCTGCACAGACACATCTGGAGCATCTATTTTGTCCCCTCATATGCAATCACTGGGGATTTTGAGTTAAAGTATGGAAGTGATAATTTTGATAGAAGAGATGGTAATTTATGTCATATCAATAGTCCGTGACTTATGTATAAATAAATAATAATAAAAATATAGAAATACAATTATTAATATCGTAAAGGACGTTTGATATGACATACTAGGATGCTACAACAGCCTGCAAAGACACACCTGGAGCATCCAATTTTCCCCTCATATGCAATCACTGGGGATTTTGAGTTAAAGTATGGAAGTGATAATTTTGATAGAAGAGATGGTAATTTATGTCATATCAATAGTCCGTGACTAACGTATAAATAAATAATAATAATAAAAATATAGAAATACAATTATTAATTATGTAAAGGACGTTTGATATGACATACTGGGATGCTACAACAGCCTGCACAGACACATCTGGAGCATCCAATTTTCCCCTCATATGCAATCACTGGGGATTTTGAGTTAAAGTTTGCAAGTGTAAATTTTGATGGAAGAGACGGTAATTTATGTCATATCAATCGTCCCTGACATAAATATAAAAAAATAATAATATAAAATATAGAAATACAATTATTAATAACTTAAGGAGCTTCTGATACGGCACACTGATATGGTACAACAGCCTGCACAGATACATCTTGAGCATGCTTTATTCTCCCCTCATAGACAATCACTGGGGATTTTGGCATTTGTAGTGTGCAAGTGTTATTGTTATTTGTAAAAATAGCGATTTATGTCAAACCAAACGCTCTTTAAATATACCCAATAATATATAAAAATACATCATACATTTACATATATTATCAAGTATACCTTAGAAAATCTGTGAGATGACACACGGGAATGCTACAATTACTTCCAAAGTAAATAAGAAAGTATTGATAATAGCTCAAATCATAAGATTAAAGTAAGAATATCATGCAATTCCAAAATTTCGAGTTAAAGCCTTCGTGAGAAACAAAGGTGTTCAATTAAGCAAATTTTAATTTTAATGTAAAATCATATTTATCTAAAGAACAATTTCAAATAAAAATAAATTATTTGTAATGAACAATTCGTCAAAATTAAGCAACGACATCAAAATATATTGTATCTTAATTTCAAAGTAAAATGGAAACTCACCATGGCTTCAACTTGGCCAAATACGATTTTAAAATTTCGTTTCGTAGAAACCGACACTAACTCCGAATACACAAATTTATTTTCTATCTATCATCATATCGATTTCCTTTATCAAAATAAACACAAAAATAAGCAATGATGACTTCTTGAAATAAATTATATATAACAAGATAACAAGTTATAATGAGACAACAAGTCGATGAGTATTTGGTTACACAATCGATATTTACGTTTCAGCACGCATAACACGATGGCCACAACTCTATTCAAAATGGCGCCTTCCTACCCGCCAGTTACGAGTATGTAGATAAGTCTCTATTATAATCTAGAAGGTTCTATGTAGTTAAAGGAGGGGAACTATTTATTCTATTGAAGAATTTATTCTAGTCGCAGGAGACTCTAACTTAACGGGTCAATCGACCACGGCAGTGCCGGACTTTACTACCTAATTATTACTTGAATGCTCGCGTTATTTCGTGTGTACATCTTATGACACTAAATATAGTAAAACTATTTTACATTCTAAATCAAGTATATTTAGTTTGCCTTTTTGTAGTTTCCGTTTACGTTTCTTTAACCTACATGGATAATCGACCGATCTGCGTTTAAGAAATAAGAACTTTGAAGAATCCAAGGTAGAATATAAAAAAACATACAAAGGATTTTTTTTAAATGTTGTAGTTCCATCATGTACCTTTAAAAATACTACATATTTTGTGCTCATACTACTTTTTCAAATTTTATTGGTAGAACTCTTAAATTTAAGAATAATATAATATTTATTTGACGATTGCCTTAACTATTAACGGACACCTCAGCTCCTGGGAACTCTCACGGTCGGCGTGTTACAGCCCGGAGTACATTCCACTAAAATTAACTCTACACAATATATAAACGCTACTATAATCACACGCGGGTGTGGAGGTTCAGCAAAATACGCTATAAACGCGAATTTCGTTTGCCTAACGCAAACCTAATATATTGTGTATAATATCTATTGAAAATTTCATTTAATAAATATACTATAATATTTACACAAATCATTGAACTATTTATGCAAAGGAAGACATACTGATTCAAATTATTTACTATTAAATATGGATTCGAGTGGAGACTAGGCGATTAATTTATTTAGCTTACAACGTATCGGTACAATTCAGTCGATAGTTCAATGGTTTGTATACTTGTAGATCTATCACTATCTAAAATACGATCCGTTATGAATTTATAATATACTACTTAATAGACGTATAGACGAATTATGAAAGAATATGTAAGTTAATATTTCTAAGTGTAGCGCTGAAAGTTTACACTAGTGGTAGCCAACATTACACACTAGTGTAAAAAGCTTTGTAATATATTGGGCAATTTTAAAAGGAAAATATGTAAAATCTTATCGATTGTTACATTTTTCCCGCACCTGGTCGAGGTGATGATGAAAGCAGTGAAATATCGAAGAAATAATACCTATCCTAATCTTATCCTAACACCGATCCTATCCCTAGTATCCTTATAATCTACTACTTATAACTTTAATACTTATCTCTAGTACTTATGACTTCAGTTATATCTAAACTTATATCTACATGCCGCTCCTTACCTACTTACTTGCTAACATTGACCTAATATAATCTAAACTGACCTAACCTAACCTATAAGGGCACATATATTGAGTGAAAATAGCGTGAACTATCTATATATTTACAAAAAAAAAATAGAAAATACCTTAAAAACTCATACTAGTAGAACTAATAAACAGTGACAGTCATAGAAGTCGGGCGATAAAGACGAATCCTACAAGTGTCACTATATAAATAACAACAATATAATGACTCTAAATAAATTTAACAAAAGTGACCAAACAATTTGACTAGAACCAAAGTTAACAATACAACGTTGCATAACAGAGACGTCTCACTGCACCCAAGCCGCAGGCACCCAAAGCGGCTCGGATTGCACCCGCCACGCCATTTTATGAAGTTGAGTGATCGCTGTCCCAAGGTCTTCGTTCGCGATCTCCTCATCAAACATATAACCGTATAAAAAATTAATCCTATTCGACGATCTTATGATATCCGCAAACTCTTCCTCCTACAAATAATATTTTTATTTTATTATAATGTTAAAGTAATATGAAGAAATTATAAATTTATGTGTGTATGCGGTCTGCAAAGACAGACCTTTGCATACTAGTGCGCTTTTACATGTGTAAGTGTATGTGTACGTTTGTGTGTGTGTGTGTGTACACACGTGTGTATGTGAATATGTGCTGGCATGTGTGTGCATATATGCATACATGTGTGTGTGCATATGTGCATACGTGTGTATGCATATGTGCATGCATGTGTGTGCATATATGCATGCCTGTGTGCATATGTGCATACATGTGTGTGCATATGTGCATAATGTGTGTGTGCATATGTGCATACATGTGTGTGTGCATATGTGCATACATGTGTGTGTGCATATGTGCATACGTGTGTGTGTGCATATGTGCAAGCATGTGTGTGCATATGTGCATACGTGTGTGTGCATATGTGCATGCATGTGTGTGTGCATATGTGCATGCATGCTTGTGTGCATATGTGCATGCATGCTTGTGTGCATATGTGCATACATGTGTGTGCATATGTGCAGGCATGTGTGTTTGCATATGTGTATACATGTGTGTGTGCATATGTGCATACATGTGTGTGCAAATGTGCATATATGTGTGTTTAATTAAATGTGTGCATACTAGTGCGAATTAACATATGTATAGATGTCCATACACGTAAGTGTATATGTGTGAGTATATACATATGCGCTTATATTTACTAACCGTAAAAGCTCTGGAACTCTCCTTGTCAAAAGTAGAGCGAGCATTAGCAGTTGTCCTAGTTTCAATGAGTCTTTCTAGTGGTGGTGGTTTGATAAATACAATATGTGGTTTGAGCCGCGGTGTTCGTAGCATCTTCAAGGCCTGCCAATGGGGGCTCAGTACACAGACACGCCCTACAAAATATCCCAATTTTATACATTGACTACAAAACAATAAAAGTGATGAATATTCAAATATTTTTTATCAAAATATATGAAGTTAATATAAATAATAAAAAACAAAATCTTTTATTCACTATAGAATATTCTCGCAATGGCTACTGTCATGTCACATCGCAATATGGCGTCGATCAATAATGCAGGCACTAGTATTAAATGCGCCTGCGTCATGCGCCAATGACGACAAAGAGATGTGCCAGGCGCATGTGCAGCGCTGCAGATATTCGCATGCGCAGTTGCAATTCTGCATTTGTCGTGGCAGTAGGCATGCGCAGTCAAATATGCATAGGCGTATAGGTCAGAGGGGGGAAGGTGATAGAAGAACTGCAGTAGCTCCTCCCCTCTTTTACAGGAGAAGATCACATTTTTGATATTCAATTATTTCGATATTGATTCCTTTTCATCGAAAATTTTGATTTGATCTTTAAGCATATTTGCTTACTACCATATCGACGTTGCAAGTATAGGCGATTTCGCTGCTAAAGACCACACCCTAAGAGATTTTTTCCCCCCCTCTACAACTTTTATCTGGTTTTTTCGACAAACACAGCTCTATCAATATGCAATACTTGCATGTGAATTGGTGATTATAAAATTAATCGCGATGCACCTAACCATAACACAAAATAGCAAAAAATAAAAAAAAGGGAAAAGAAATATATTTAAAATTAAAACATATGAGAAATAAAAATAAATTAACCAATTTAATACTGCGGAGCATGTACACCATTTACCTTATTACAAAACAAAATATAAAAACCATATAATAAAAATATATATAAATACAATTTAAGAAAATTGGCTTACCTGAAGTTACTATGGCCTCTACACTTTCCGCTGATGTCCCATACAGATTTCCTTTATATTCCCCGTGCTCTATAAATTTTCCCTCAGAAATGTCTTCTTCCATCTTCTCCCGCGACACAAAAACATATTCCTTCCCATTTTGCTCACTAGGTTTTGGCGTACGAGACGTATCTGATTGGCAAAGTTATTTAAATTAAAATATTTAAAGAACACATATTAAATTATACTAAAAACTTAAGGCACGACCGAACTGAGGAAGAATGAAACTGAAAATGAGCCCTGGAACGGTCGGCGTTAGCCATCTCAAAGTTCGCGCTTGCGCTGTATCAACAGAATTTGCTAGAAACAAGGGTGGTTGAGGGAGGTCGGAGCACAAAATGGCCGGGTGGATAGGTAAGGGTTTATCGATTTTGTTAAAAAACGGGCACACCCAATGTCAAGGGGTAGATTTGCCAATTTATTTCTAAAGGTTGTAATGTTAACCTTGATTATTTTCCTTCGCCAAATGTTCAAGGCCTACAAGTGTCAGGGTCAACAAAAAGAAAGTCTTAAAATATATTATTGCTTTAACAAATTTTCATCTAAGTACTATTGAAAGTAACGGTTATTAAAATTGTTATGATAATGTATATTGATGTTATTTATTGTTATTTTCAAAAGTTATATAAATTTATATGAATTAAATAAATTATAGTAGTTATATGAATTAAAATATTAGAGGCCTGTCGTGGCGCAGCGGCACAAGAGTGTAACTGTAACCGACAGGTTCTGGGTTCGATCCCCAATCGAGGAAATGAAATATTTAATATTTTCAATTTAAATATTTAATGTTTCATTTCTTCGCTCTGGTAATAAGGCTAAGCGCGGCGTTGAGTTCCGCCACTCAACACGCAATGCCTCAAATTCGGCGGAGAGTGGGGAACAGACGTGGAACGGAGTGCTTTACACTAGGTTCCCGGGTTCCATCTGCCTACCCTGCCTCGTGCGGGATACAGCGTGAAGCTGAGTAGAGTTGAGTAAATAAATTATACATGTATATATAATATAATGAACAATCATTTTTTAATTGTTCAGACTTAATAAATTTCAACTAATTTGCCGACATCGATGACGATATATATAATGACAAAAAGAGATCAAAATAAATGTTTTTGATTAAAATATATATATATAACAGTGTACTTTAAATATTAATTTGTTAAAAAATTATATTGTATTTTTTTAATAGTTAGAAGTTAGCAAGTTCTTTACATCTATTACGTTAGTAATTTATTCAAAAGACCGGAAAGTGGGGTCTTATCTCTTTAATTTTTACTTATGTCGTAAATCGTTAGTCGTCTAATTGATTAATTATTAAATATAATAAAACTAGAAATTTATTCCTACCTTATAATATACATAGTTAGATTGCTTTCAAATGTGATTCATATGTAAGTTTCTTTCTATTCGGTTCATTTTTAAATATTTTACTCAGCTTCACGCCGTATCCCGCACATGGCAGGATAGGCAGAAGGAGCTTGGAAACCTAGCGTTAAGACACTCCGTTCCCCACTTTTCACCGAATTGAATTAAATCATTGCGTGTTGAGTGGCGGAACTCAACGTCGCGTTTTGCCTGTATCTGAATTATATTATATACAATAAATAAAGGGTTATTGCATCACATTATTCAATGTCCTTCTAAAGTCCTTGCCACGCCTAAACCTAGAAATATCACGCCATAAAATCAATAACTGCATAGGATGCTATCTCTCTCAGTGCCCCCCTAACGCCCTAGGTCACCTAGATGTTAGACATGCGCAAATTGTGAGCCCGGGCAAAGCTATCGTTTATTGTACGCCATCTTATTTTACATATTAACACAAAGTTACTAATTAAGATTTGTTAACATATAATAAAATAAATTATTTATATAAAATCTGTATTACAAGCCATCACGCTGACTCAATAGTCGTATTAGTAGCGCGATAATTGGATTGTGGGCTCGATGCCCACTCGAGAAAATCTTCATATAGCGCCTACCATATGATGCCTTGATGTAACGCGGGTTGTACTGGCATGTTATATAGGCAGCCATGGTATATCGATGCGATTTTTATATATAAGCGTTTATATCAAAAGTTGTTGTAAAAAAATGCTTAAGAAAACGAGAGACAGCATATGAATAAAAATACGATGGTTGTAGTTTCCATTTCCTCCTGGGATAATAATTTATTTTTAATACACTGTTTACTGTGTAATAAGACAAAGTTTAACTCGAAATGTCTCTAAAATTGGATGGAAACTTTTGAACCTAAATCAAATCTCGAGAATTCGACATCCATATAGATCTCTAATAGTTTTGTCAGTAAATGACAAGAATGACGCAATATTCGACATTAAACTTGGCTCTTATTTCACGTTTATTTTTATTTTTTTGATGAGGTATGAAATTATTTAATTTAAGAATTATATCCTGTAAATTATTTTGTTTTGCCTTGGTAGACACACCGTTCTTAATTTTTCCTTTTTTTGAAAACATTTACTACCGTCCTTAGCGCGTAGGTATATGTATATGAACAAAGAAAAGTGTAATTAAAACGAATCCGAAAGTATGGACCTTTCTGCAATAGACACACGGTAAAATTGAGTACCTGCGATTTGGATGGAATAAAATGGATCGTTAAAGCTATCCGCAGTTACTTGTAGTTAAGAAATACCTATAATAATGTTTATAGGTATGCAGTCTTTTTTGTTTGTTCTCATCTAGCTGGTAGCCAAGCCAAGCAGCCAGATAATACACCAGCAATATGCTCTACATATGGCCTTGTAAATTTCGATGTATCCTTCTATAGATACAATAACGTAATACACATCTGTTTTCGAAAATAACTGTGCCTTGGTCTACTAGGAACGGTGTATTATTACTGACAGATATATGGTTGGCAACAAATCTGGTATAGTATTAGTAGACCGAGTGGCGCATCGTGTAGTGATTGTTCACATTACTATCCCGCATGATGATAATCTCGTGAAGGCAGAAAAATAAAAGTTATTTAAATTTAAGTAAGACTTTTATTGTGCTGATAGTGGTTTCAGTTAACGGCGTGATCTTGAAAAGCCTCAAAAGTTTATTGTTTAGCTAAAAATTAAAATACAACTTATAGGTAATGTTAACCAAATGCAGTGTTTTGTCATCAAATATATATATATATATATATATATATATATATATATATATATATATATATATATATATATATATATATATATATATATATATATATATATATATATATATATATATATATATATATATATATATATATATATATATATATATATATATATATATATATATATATATATATATATATATATATATATATATATATATATATATATATATATATATATATAATAAATGGAGAAATCTGCTGTTCTTCTTGTTAAGAAAAATATTATTACCTCTGTTTAAGAATAAGTAATGGAAGAGTTGTTGAAATATATGATGATTTTTTTCTGAAAATCAAAAAAAAATCATCTTTCGAATATGACCCTAATTTAAACAAAAATATACTACAAAAAAAATGGAAAATATTTTGAATAAAAAAATTGTAGATTTCTTCAAAAATGCCTTTGCTGATTCTGCGCAAAAATATATTAAACTAAGTTATAATAGTACTTCTTTTTCAGATGAAAACTAACTCGTTTAGATTTAGAGAGGCAGAAATTTTAAAGGCATTCGGATCACTTATTATCGGATTAATAAATATATAAGAACTCTTTGGGTTTTTGAGCGTTAGGGACATGTTCTAATTTAGTAGTTTGTAAAGATAGCCTTCATACGGTACTGGTATAAGAATGAGGGATCCAATTTTTGAAGGCAATTTATATCAAACAGAAATAATAACAAGCTCATAAAGTCCATGCAGCAGACGTTCCAGGAACATGAATCATGAAGTCATGAAATGTGATATAAGGTTTTATAGATAAGAAAGAAAAATATTATTAAAAATATTAGAGTTTTTATAAGTTAATAAATTTTACAGAATGAACTTTAACATTTAAATGTCATCAGGTACAAAAGGTGGGGTGAAAATCAATAACTCATAACAAGCTGTCCTGCTCACTGGCGGTGTCCAGGCAACCTAGGTACAAAGCATGCGCATTGCTGCAGTGACCTATGCACGCAATAGATATGTATCCAGGGGGAGGCATCCCCCACCCTTGATAGTTGCTATGGGGTTGAACTTTGGTATTTGCAATATTTCACAATACTTGTAGATGACATTTAAATGTAATAAGCCCGCTTTGACAAAGTTGGCAGAGTCGGACAGTGTAAAAATACTTAGTTTTCCATTTTAAAATCCGCTTATTTATCGAAATAAATGTTGTCTAATTGTACTTTTCTAATAGGGTAGTTTATATTAAAAATATTGAATTAATAGCATTCTCTCGTGCCAAATGATTATGTTTGGTATGCGAAAATATGTAAAAATCTTCCTACAGAGATGCTAACATAAATAAGTTGTGATAAGCCTATAAGAATTTCGATGTCGCTAGATAGAGATAATGAAGTATAACTTAGTTATTTTTCTTTTAGCTTCAGGTTGTATGGAACCCAGTGTGAGGACACTCTGGTCTGTTCTCCACTTTTCGCTTAATTTGTGGCATTGCGATTGCGTTGATTGAGGGAACTCAACGCCGCGCTTTGTCTTGTTATTAGAGCGATGAAATGAAAATATTGAATATTTCATTTCCTATTGTGGGGATCGATCATCGATATCTAATTATTATATTTTAAACTGTGTCACAATATACCTGACACGTATTTTTATTATCGATAAGTACATGTTTTCTAAATCTTTCACTGGTTCTAAAGATAATTAAAAATATGTGAATTATGAAATGGACTGATAAAATGCTTAAAATAAATAGCTCGCTTGAATAAGTTAAATAGATAAAAAAATATTATTAATGAACTTCTCTAAATTTGAGTCAATACAAACTAAGCAAGGACTAATACACAATCCTATAAGCGTAAAATAGTCGTAATCGTGACGTCAGTATAACTAAAAGCAATAGCGTAGATATTATTACCATTAAAAACTAAAATATCGACTCAACCTCTTCTTATCCTTATTCTTAATTACGCTGATTCGTGTTACCTAGATTTAAATAACTAAATAAGCTAGAACTGATGCAGAATCTCTTAGTCTGATTATTTGAATTGCGAAAAGTTGATCACGCAACACAATACCATATACCAATACTCAACTGAAATGGATTACTGTAAAGGACGTCGATATTTACACTCTCTCACTATTACAATCCTGTACCATCATACCACTCGTTTGTATCTAAAAGAACGATTTAAATTTTGGGGCTGAACACCCCTCACTCCCAGCAACTATATTTCCATAGCAATGGGAAGTCTACTGGAAGGCCCAATATTCCGAACTAAATACTATGGAGACTCCTTTACTGTTAAAACCTAATAAGTAGGAAGGCTGACAAAATTAGACGATCTCCATCAGTAGAGATTTATAAGCGTTACAATATTCCTAATCTGTTTATTATTATATAATTTTAAGTGCATTTGCGGACTTTACATTAACAATTCATTATCGATTAATTTTGCTTGTTTTTAAGATGCCACCCCCAAACGTACTAATTGCATCTTTCTGTGTAAGCTTGCATAGACCATTCAATTGGTACGTACCTCACCAGGTCCATATCCGTGACGGTGAACGCTAGGATAACGGCTTCGTATTTATATATAGTTAAAGAACATATACTCGATCCTAATTTTATTCTGACCGATGCTCTCTAAGACTTCTGTATTACCATTTTCAATTATATTCTTAAAAAAAAATTGCAAACTTTAAGAGACAAATGGATCAAGTGAAGCTAACTACCCTGTATCTTATCTAGAGACGTGGACGATATATCTGTATCCGGTGTCATTATGCCCGAAATCTGCTGGCAGTTGGAGCGAGTTTTCTTGAGACGAAAAAAAGCAATTGCCTCTTTAACCTTGGCATATTATCAAAATATGTTTTGTTCCATATGGCTTTCAATTGTCTATGAAAACTGTCACTAAGCCGTTGACCAGTGATATGCGGTTGTCTTTCGGTAATAGTAATAATACACATAAAATAATATAAAATGGTACATAAAGAAAGTATAGTATCGTAATGAAATCAATATATAAAAATAAGATTTAAGCATAGTTTTGCTATGCTGCAGTGAGGCACAAAAAGTATTACTTTACTGTCAGTATACATATATTTAAATACACATATAGATTCACGTACATTATTGAAAAGAGAATCTTGTCCAAGTAAGTGTAAGGCGGTAAAGTTGTTAACATTTTTAAAAATGGAAAAAGAAAGAGTAGATTAGTATATCCTATATCTATTCTATTGCTATATTGTTGGTGCTTGGTCAAATATTAGAATCATTAATAAATCCATCATTATATGCTGAGTTTATAAGCTTTATTAGAGACATGAACACGGCTTCATTTTGGTTCGATCAACAATTGCAAATTTAGTTAATTACAGTGAAACATTATTACATTTTTTTGACACAAGAGGCCTGTCGTTGCACAAAGTGTGTGAAATATATATATTTAATGTTTTCTATTTATATGTTGTCATTTCTTCGCTCTGGTATCAAAGTAATGTTTAGTTACGCCGCTCAACACGCAATAACTCAAATTTGGCGGAAAATGGAGAACAGAACAGAGTGCTTTAACACTAGGTTCCGAAGTTTCTGCCTATCCTACTATAAAGCTAAGTGAGAGGTTGGGAGTATGTCCCGGATATATCTCTTCGTCTTAAAAACACAAAGTATCACCCCAACATTAAGCTCTGAAAAAGATCCCCGATAATTTTCTTCCTACCGTCCCATTGCCCTGCTTTACAAAGTGCAAAATTATAAATTATTTAAATAAAAAAAAAACAGATAATGGAGAGCAGCGGTAAACTTCCTAAGTAACAATTTGGATTTAAAAAAAGGTCTGCACAATTGATAGCTCTTACCTCAGAAATCCAAATTAGTTTTAGCCAAGGTGGATATCTGAAAGACGTTTTTCTGGATATTAGTTGTATAGAACATTAGCAAGAAAATCAGCGGGAGAGACTATTTATTTTGAAGTTAATTATTTACAGAATTTCAAAGAAGACCTTCAGAGTCGAGGAAAACCATAGGAAAACACACAAAACTTTTTGCAAAATTTACCTTTCTCATGTACATATGCCGATAAAATATAATCATATAGGTATATTAGAAAATGTTTTCTTGAAAACAAGGTGTGGCCTTTAAACGCAGTAAAAATCAATAACTGCACCATGCGCCTTCTCTTTCATGCGATTTATGGTTCAGGTATGAAATGGTATAGACAAGTACGTCACTTATCTTCCTTTATTTTTATTGTAGGTTGCATGTAGCCGCGTGATATAAAAAATGTTTTAGAAAAAAAAACAAAATACAAATAATTAAAATAAACTTAGTGAAATTGTGACTTTTATCGCATTGCGTAAGTATATAAAATATACTTTACTGTAATTGTTACTTGAATTATTTTATTTCTTTAAATTTTTGCTAATTCTGGTTTATCAACTCTTTACTTACAGTACAATAGTATTTAATAATATTCCAAGACAGAAAGACAAACGTAATGTTTTTGTCTTCTATTTTACCTATAAACATATTGCGGGGTATAATTTGTGCGTTATCCTGCTTGTTACAAAAGCTGGATATGGACGCTATCCCGCTTTTTGTGTGAATGAAGTATTGCGTTCCGCCACTTACCATGCAATGTATCGAAAATTGAGCGGAATGTTGGGAACAGAGTGTCTTTACAATATGTTTCCTCTGCCTTCCTTTCTATTACAAGATATTTCGAGAAAAAATTATATTTTTGATATGGAACATATCTCACCTTAAAGATTTTCGTTGAATTATCCATTATTATTGCCCGAAATACAAGGAACAAATATTTCTCCGATAATCAAGTTTACAGTTAGACGATAGCCCACTGCACCACCATGACCTCTTTAAGATAATACATGGCACGAAATTAAAGGACTATCTAATTCTCAATAATCAAACAACATTCTTCTTCACATTTTGATTTCCATAGAACAGTTCAAATAAATATATAATATAGGGCCCTTCGAATTTGTTTTATGTTCAATCAATTATTTGACATAATCACTTTTAATAAATTGTTATTTCCAGTTCGTATCAAGTTCTATGATCAGAAGTATATCATGGAACTCACAGATTTCTTAGTATTTTCTAAGTGTATCTTTTATATAAATAAATGTCAGAGGCCACTACCGCAGTACAAAGGTGCGACAAGTTCGATTCCAATTTGAGGAAATGAAATACACTACAGGTCAAAAAGTTGAGACCACTAATAAAAACTTTTCTTATCAGTAAATATTTTAGAAAATATTGGTGATAAATAGTAATCTGCACACCTGCATATTCTATTGTTCATTTAGATTGCCTAAAAACTTATTCTTTTGTATAGAAGCCAAGGAAAGGGCAATAAACAGGCATTATATCCAAACATCAATGTCAGCCGCGGAAGCGGTAGGCCGACATATCAATTGTCAAAAATTTATTACCGCAGCTGGCGCTTATATTTTTTTACGTCAACTTACAATACAATTATTCTAAATTCTCAACATATGTTTAATAATTATTTTAACCTTGCATTTGTTTGGTCTTTAACGAATATCCACAGTTAGTCTGATTTTGTGGTTCCTCCAGCCAAGACATGTCTAAAATGGGAAAAGTTTCGGCATTAGTGTTGAAACGCGATCTGCCATCTTGCTTGTAGAACCCAATAAATCACGGGAAAAACCAGTGTCAGTGTATACAGTGCAAAGATGTTTGGACGCGTTGCTGTGTGTAAACCTCTGTTAAAACCGTAGAACAAAAAGAAACGGATGCAATGGGCCCTAACTCATCGAGACTGGACCGAAGAAGACTTCAGAAAAGTTCTTTGTCGAAGAAAGCCGAAGAAAAGATGATGCCGCAGTGTGTAGTGCTGACTGTTTAGCATGGTGGCGGATCAATTATGGTCTGGGGTTGTTTCTCTGGCTATGGGATTGGAAATGTAGTCCAAATCAAAGGTATAAAGAAAAAGGAGCAATATAAGGAAACTTTGGAAAATAACGCCATTCCCTCCGGACTAAGGTTAACTAACCGGCCGAGGATTTATTTGCCAACAAGACAATGATCCGAAACATTGTTCGAAATTATATAGGGCCTATTTAGACAAAATACAGTCGGAAAAAGTATTAGAAAACATGACCTAGCCACCCCAAAGCCCGATCTTATTCTATTGAACTTTTGGAGGGAATAACTCAATCGGAACGTTCGCGAACAGAGTACATCTTCACAGCAGGCCATTTTTATTATATATGGTGCATTAATTAATATAATAATAATTATTATAATAGTTTCAGAAACATTACAAAATGTTGCTTATAATAAAAGATATGCTATTGACGTTGACAAAATCAAAAGAGCTTTGCAGTGGCTTGTTGCAAATAATAATTTGTATACAGCAACAATGTAGTAACTATCTAAGGAACAAAATTATCTTTTTGTTTAACCGAGATTGCTAGTTGCCTTGGGTCACGCACCACCGACCACTCGGGGAAGGATGGAATGGATTGTCCAAATTGGACTACAACGTTATTGGAATTTCTACTGACTTCATATCCGGAACAATACCAGGCTGTCGTCGATGCCCCCTACGGTCTTCAGACTAGCCTGGTACGGAGTGTTGTGCGCAACAGTCACAGAACATCAGCAACTCGTCGCGTCTGGCACTATAAGTCAGCAGATTGGGATGGTATACGATGAAATACGTATATTTTACTCATCTAATCACAGGGAGCCGATTTCCTTCTTTCTTTTTTTGTTCTGCTGGGTATAGAATATTCTACTTTCTCAGCTTTATTGTGCCAATTGGTGGCAAGTCGCACCCTTGGTTTGATAGGTCCTGCAAGCTTGGTGATTTTGGTAAGCGCAAGGCATATCAAATTTAGGCCAAGATACGGGTAGCTAAGGATCCGGAGGACAACCTTTAAAAAAAATGTTTACCGTGCCTCTACATATTTTAAGAGGAAAATTGCCAGAGCGTAAGAGGAAAATTGCCAGAGCGAATTCCGAGCAAAAAGTTAAAATCGGCGAGAAGCTTGGGAGATATCCGTCCAGAACTTGTCAGATAGGGCCCTCTCAAAGGCTGCACTTAGCAACTTGAGCCAGCCTTCGCTTCCGCCGCTACGCACAGGAAATAAAATCTTATCCCAAAAGGCGAAAGATAACGCTGATTTCGGTAGAACGGTCCGTGAAGCTATTGTAATACAAAAAAAGACTTCATCCGTCTAAAAAGGTTCCTTGATAATAATCTTATGCTAGGGTGTACAAATTGCGCATAATATAAGCATAATAAAAGCGCGTAAATTAGATATAATCTATATACTCACTACTTAGCTTTACGCTGTATCCCGCACATGGCAGGGTAGGCAGAGGGAACTTGGGAACCTAGTGTTAAGACACTTCGTTCCATTTCCGTTTCCCTGCCGTGCCTGTGTTACTTGCCGCCGAATTTGAGGCATTGCGTGTTGAAACACAACATTAAATACTTAAATTGAAAATATTAAATATGTCATTTTTTCAAGTGGGGATCGAACAATCAAGGATCGTAAGGTGGAGGACTGCAACTGATGCACCAAGAACTAAAGTCATCTAGGTCACAGTGCGAACAACTTCTGAGAGAAAAGGATGACAATGAGCAGGAATTTCTGCAGATTATTAATAAAAATAAGGAGCTTAAAAAAGAACTGTTAAAACTATACTCTGCATACTCTGAAATACTTCAACATAATGATAATCTGCAGAAAATAGTAATTGGGTTTGACCAGTGCAGCATATGAAGAGGCCCTCAGGCTTACCGATGAACTCAAATTACAACTGCGTGAGGCCAAAGAACATATGGGACCTCTCAGACCCAGAGCCTAATAGGTAGCCTAATAGCTCTTCAAATAATTTGAAGAGCTGGTTAGGAATACACCATCTCTGATTTCTCCAGACATCACCTTAAATAATGACATTTCAACAATAGACTTGAGTGGTGATGATAGGGTGACTTCCAAACCATTTCTACGTAGTAGAAACAAACTAAAAATATATATTAAGATTAATAAATATATTAAAGAAACACAGCACCTGTTAATAACTAAAAATAATTGTAAAAATTACACCAAAATAGCCTTCGAAAGGAAAACCTTTTAAAATATAACTTAATAAAATGTAGTGACAGTTTGATGAAGCTAAATCGAATTCCCTACAGTTGGAGATTACTACATTGTATTATAGGTTAAAAACCATTTCTTATAAATATGAATGTGCTCAGAGACAAATTGCAGAGCACATATCTTTTATGGATGAGCTACTTAAGATATGTAATCATAACTCAGAGCGTCTCAAGTCATTCACTAAAAATGATGTCTGTGAATGTCAAACGCCCACACCGAGCCATCCAAAGAAAATGTCCGAAATGTATTTTCAATCTAAGGCAGACGGAGCTCAGGACAGCTTTGTAGGATTACACATAAATCACTCCCCGAGGCTATGGACGAACCATGGCACCCATAGCCCCGGCCTGTGACAGTCGAGAGGAGGAGCACCGTGAGGTTTTAGTGGGTAGTGTGGACGACCTATAACTGCCGGTCCATTAGTCCCACATAACCCACTCGAGTCCCCACTCGGGTGGCGTACCCGTAAAAGGATTTCCTCACGATAAAAAAAAATACACATAAATCACAACCCATACCCACATCCAGCAAAAATATCATTAAAATATATAGTGATAGCTTAAGGAAAAATATGGGTGTGATTTTAAATAATATTTATAAAGAACACTCAAGTATGCCTGGAGCTACCTACTCCTAAATTATACATAAAATGAACACTAATACTCATTGTCCTAACACAATTTTAATTGTTTTGATCGGGAGCAGGAGTAATGTCAATAAAAGAATATTACAAGAGCATTATTCACATCTAATGAATTTAAATGTAAAAAAAAAGAATCATGTTTCTATTTCTTTATTTAAAGAAGTTGCCACAAGAAAATGATATTAGATATAATTTAAATAATATGTTACATATATTATTAATAGTAACTATGCAACATCTAATGAAAATGATAATAAATTCAATTCAATTGACTTAAATAAAATAATTAATGTTAAAAATTATAATTTTACATGTGAAAGGTCCTATCTTATTTTTTAAAAGACAGATAGCAACTTAGCCAATACTGTGGCTATAAAGACCTCTGTTTCTATTGAACAGTGTAATTTGACATGTTTGTAATACGTTCCAATTAATTTAAATTAAATAATAAGACAAAAGAGGCCATCTCTGGCAATATTTCTAGTAATTGTAAAAATAAAATTAATAATAACGTAAAAAAACTTGATGCATCAAAACATACAAGGATTTTTTACTCAAGAATTAGAAATTGAATTATTCTTAAATTGAAAGAATATTCATGTACTTTGTATCACAGAGCATTGGCTTCGAAACTCTAGTCTCTAAGTAGCTAGTATGTAGCAGCAGAGAAAAAGCAATTGGTGGTGGCTCTTTAATAACTTTGAAAAAGCCTTACAAATTTAAAGAACGTAAAGATATTGTGAGCCTCTCCGTTGAGCAAACTATTGAAATGGCCTTTGCTAAGCTTGAGCATTTCATTGTTTTACACACGTACAGACCTCCCACTGGGTAAGTTTTAGAACAAAAATTGTATGTGGAGATTTCAATATTAATTTACTAGATAATTCCACCACTTGTACCAGACCAATTGTACCAAGTCTTTAATGAATTCATATAACCTTGAGATTCTATTTCTAGAGCCTACAAGAATCACTAATGATACCGCTACTTGTATTGATAATATTTTTACTAACTCTGTACCGAGAGAAAAATCAATAATGAATATGTTAGGTTTAGACCATAGCGGTCAGTTGGCTTCTTTTTACTTTGGCAAAAAGAAAATTAATAAACTAAATAAAATTGAATGTATTCCGATGATAATTGGTCGTATAGAAAAAGATTTAGAAGTAAAATAATAGCAAAACTTCAACATTTACAATATAATAAGGATCCCAACCAATTATATGGTAATTTTTTCTGACCACTTATTTAGTTAAATAAGTAACCCTGTTAGTTAACAGGGTTCAGAAGGTTGATGTAAATGGCAGGAAATCTCCTGGGTCACTAATCAGCATGGGTGTCCCACAGGGGTCTATCCTTGATCCTTTTCTCTTGTTAATATGCATAAATGACTTACCTTATTTAGTCGAAAGGAGCCATTACATAGTATTGTTTGCTGATAATACTTCGTTGATTGTTAAAATGAAAAGAAGACAAAAAATATATGACGAAGTAAACGATGCTCTCTCTAAAATAGTACATTAGTTTAGCACTAATAACTTACTGTTGAATAGTAAAAAAACAAAATGTGTAATATTCAGAACACCTCAAACGAAAATTGTAAAAGCCAATGTACTTTTGAATGGTGAAGCCGTAGAGCCTGTTGATTCTACGATATTTTTCGGTATCACCATTGACTCCAAATTACAGTGGGGACTTCATATTGATAGATTGGCGAATAAAAAGAAGTCTTACGGCATCTTACTTTGGGGTAACGCAGCCGGTATTAAGTCAATCGTCTTGCAGAAGCGAGCGCAATCTATAACTTAAGCCCTAAAGATAATTAAAGGGGCATCTTTAAAAAGATTAACATATTGACCGTTGCATTAAAAACATTTTTGGAAAAGTTATGTATGTCAAGAAAAATATTAATAAGTTTACTAAAATCAGAGTGAGTAATACTAGAAATAGGCTTAAACTTAGTGTACCTGTAACTCGATTGCATCGAGTCCATAATTCTTCTATGGGATAGGGTGTACGATTTTACAATAGGATCCCAGAAAACGTTCGTGAATTTTTTATTTCACATTTTAAAAAAGTTATGAAAAGACGTTTGTGTGTTAAAGGTTATTGCCATATTAACGATTTTATAAATGTTAACACGCCTTGGGAATAAAATGCTCGCTCCAGGCTATTTCAAATGTATCATTGTCACATAATTATATGATGTAAAGTTTTGATTTAAAAAAGACATGTCCCGATGAGTTTCTTTCGCTAGTTCATCTGAGGCAGTAACTTTAGTGAACTGGTGGTAAACTGTTTGACGTTTAAAAAACAAAGCTTGTAATTTCTTATTTTGAATTTGAACCCATTTGCTGTCGGTTGAAGTCATAGGCCTGTGCCGCTGCGCCACAGCAGGCCTCTATAATCAATATAAAATTAGGCAACTGCGGAAGTACGAAAATCTCGAACTAAAATCCCAAGAGAAAAAGTCAATGGTTACCTAAATTTTATGGGTTAACAAACATAAATATTAATAATTAATTAATATATCTTTTCGTCTACTAGTTAGCCAAATCGATACATCGACGTATAAAGAGGCTCAACATGTCTTGGCCGTACTCTCTCCTCTACTTGGCCGCTGGTCACCAGTATACCTCTTAATTATATTAATATTCAATTTACAATAGAATTACCGGCAAATAATTTCTTAGCATTCCCTTACTTTTTAGTTATGAGGAATCATAATGGCACAGTTGACCACGAAGTATATAAGAAACCCGCGTACAGCAATAGATACCTCAATGTTGTACCTCATTACCATCAGATTTGTCCAGATGATGTGAATGGTACTTAAGTGTGTGATGTACTGTGCGGTTAGAAAATTCAGCGGCAGGTACCAAGTCAAATAGTTCTCCAGTATACTCCCCGTGATAAATGCGGTAGAGAACGCACAGCGAGGATACGTCTACGTAAAGCCAAAGTAATAATCCTGTCACAGATCATTGTGTCCCCAACGATTCGAACGGCTCTACTTTGTATGCGATCAAAAGGTTCAAGCTGATACTGGGATTCACCATCCCGGAGGTGAGAACAGTACTCCATATGACGTCGAACCTAAGCCCTATACAGGGCCAAACAGTGTTTTTGCGTGTACTGTCTCACTCTGCTGATGTTTGTCTTGCAATGATCTAAACTGGCCTGATATGCTGCATGCTTCATTGATCTAACCTTCCAAATACTTTCGCCTTACAGAATCATATTATTATGTCAACTTATGTGTTACGGCTAAATGTGTTTGTTAGACTATTAAAGAAACAAAATAGTATTGCAATTTTGGCTCGCAGAGTAGATTTTTGGTGGCGTATAGAATTTCAATTGCCTCGTAGTCCTCATGTTCTCATAGTGGTGTAGTGATAAGACATACCTTCTTTTAAAAGCCGTGAATTAAGTCAAAATCAAAATATATTTTGAATTAATTTATTTTAGTACTATTTCAATACAGTAGTACTCAACATCTTAAGTGTATATTTTTAAAACAGATATTACCATAGTTAATGGCTGTTACGAATCGTGTGCAGTTTACGGATAAATCCTTCAAATGAAGTACTTTAATTTAAATATCTGTACTTCAGTATCAAATATTGTACTTCAGTAATTCATATAGTCCCGTTAATAGAGAACTTAATTATTAGTCATAGAATCCAGTAATTCAATGTTGCGCAGACTCGCAGATTGTGTGAATCGCAGGAATGAGACGAGGCATTATCGCTTACTCGCGTAACAAATAATATGAATATCACGCCTGCGCAGAAACTAGATCGCTTTTGCACAGACACAAGCGCGATATTTGTTTACAATGAAATCAAATATTAAATATGAACGTTAGTGCATTAAAAATGTACCGTAGTATATTTTGTTAAGGATATCGTAATTTCTTCAAAAGCAAAAATTTCGAGCCCGCTGGAAATTTTTAAATTGGATCACAATTTGTTTTGCTTTGTATTGTATCTTGAAAAAAAAAAGTTGAAAGTACTTTGATACATGACATACAGATACAATTTTTAAGAACTAGTGATACGAGATTATTATTTTAGTTTATGTTTAAATAATTTAACATCTGGGATATAAGTTGCAAGTGCACACTGGATACTGTTTTATTTTCTTTACGGACTAGATAGAATACTTTTAACTTTTGTAAATATGTATTAACTTTTAATTATAAATAAAAGTAAGTGAAGAGGTTCGGTTTATTCGTAATAGGAATAGTATAAAATGTCATTACGAAAACGGAGCACTGTTTGGAACAATTTTGGAGAAATGTTTCACTTGCGAAGATGGCAAAATGCTTTAATTGTTCAGACATATAAGCCGTGTGATTCCGGCTTAGAATCTTGAGAATAGGATCACTTTGGTACTGATGGTGTCGTAAGGGGCGACTAAAGTACGTGTGGGTGAGTCACGTTGTCAGCAATGGCAACACGCATGGGCAGACTCGACCGAATCATTACCACCCCCGGCATTTAAAACCGGCGTTAAGTAGTGACTTCGGTCACTGCGTTTCGCATTGGCTAATGCCGGGCCCCAGTGCTCATCCCAAACCCCTCCCTGGAATATGAAAGCGGCACTTAAAGAGAAATTACTCTAGGAGGGTACCAGCATCTCTGATGCTGGAGAATCCCTCCCTGAGTCTATAAAATCAGGCTGCCCGTCGAATTCTGGGGAAGGCACTGTACCGCGCACTACACAAGGCAAACGAGGCGTACGCTCCACGGCAGCCCCTGCCACTCTTAACGTGGAATTTATGAACATCAGGGGCCTACACTGAAACCTGAATGCCGTCCATCACCATCTTCTACTACCTGGCTCCGTGTGGACATGGACGATCGTGTCCGAATCTACGCATGACTGTACAGGTCCCATAGTGGTAATGCAGAAACGGATCGGCTCATGGAGCACATGCAATCGGCTATCGCCGATGCGCTCTCACAGATTCCCGCCGCTGAGGTCGTGATACTTGGCGATTTTAATGCGCATAATGCCAGTTGGCTTGGGTCACGCACAACCGAACACGCGGGGAGAGCTGTATTTGACCTTGCTACGGTAAATGGATTGTCCAATTGGTTGAGTCGCCCACGCGAATCCCGTATGTGGACAGCCACAACGCATCTTTATTGGACCTTCTGCTGACTTCGCATCCAGAACAGTACCAGGTTTTCGTCGATCCCCCTCTAGGGTCTTCAGACCACTACCTCACACAGTCAGAGAACATCAGCGACTTGTCGCGTATGTCACCACAAGTCAGCAGATTGGGATGGGGGCCGGTTTGCTTCTCTTCTGATGATCCTAGTGCTTGTGCCGCTGCTGTCGCCGACGTAGTTCTGCAGGGTATAGAACTTTACATTCCTAGATCTGTAGTGCCAATCGGCGGCAAGTCATAACCTTGGTTTGATACGTCTTGCAAACTTGCTGCTTCCGGCAAGCGCGAGGCATATCGAATCTGGGCCGAGGCACTTGCCACTAAGGATCCAAAGATGAAAACCTTAATAAGAAAGTACAACCGTGCCTCTAGGTACTTTAAGCGGCAAATTGCCAGAGCAAGGTCCGAGTTAAAATCGGCGAGAAGCTTGAGAGCTATCCGTCCGGAACTCGCCAGCTTTGGGCCCTCTCAAAGGCTGCGCTTGGCAACTTAAGCCAGCCTTCGCTTCCGCCACTACGCACAGAAAATGACATCCTAGTCCATACTGCTAAAAAACCCCCATTAGTCGTATCACCAGTTTTCGAGAACACTCCCCTTAAAGCCGCGCCCAGCATCAGTATATTGGGCCTCAGTTTTTCGACCGACTCCCAGTATCGCCATCATCTGGAAAGCAAGGTGCAATTGGCCTAGAAGAAACTGGGGGTCATCAGCAGAGCGAGACATTATTTCACGCCAAAACACCGTTTGGCCCTGTATAGCGCCCAGGTTCGGCCTCATATGGAATATTGTTCTAACCTCTGGGCTGGTGCACACCAGTATCATGCGATCAAATGGTTCAACCATTTGATCGCATACAACGTAGAGCCGTTCGAATTGTTGGGGACCCAATGATCTGTGTGGGGCTTGATACTTTGGCTTTGCGTAGAGACGTATCCACCCTGTGTGTTCTCTACGGTATTTATCACGGGGAGTGTTCTGGAGGGCTGTTTGACTTGGTTCCTGCCGCCGAATTTTCCAACCGCACAGTACGTCACAAACTACAGTACCATCCACACCATCTGGACACGTAGCACTCGACTACTGTGCGGTTTCGTAGGAACTTTCTTCCACGCGCCAGGCATCTGTAGAACGGCCTACCCGCGGCAGTATTTCCAGGTTGATACGAAATGGGTGCCTCCAAAATGCGCGTCTATCTCCACCTTAAAGGCCGGTAACGCACCTGTAGCTCCGCTGGTGTTACACGGGGCCGTGGGCAACGGTGATCACTCACCATCAGGTGACCCATACGCTCGTTTGCCTTGTCTTTTTTATAAAAACAAACATCATAGGGATGTATGTAGGTAATTTAAAGAGACATTTGAAAAGCAAAAATCCGACGGTACCGCTTGTTGTTGCTCGTCAGCTGGAGGTGATTCCCGCCGAGTGTATTTATGAGTACAATTTCGATGTCCCTGCAGTATCTGCATCTACAAGAGAATTGATGTTACGTTGCCAGTGCCCTGTACTCCTAAGTTGAGTCAACTATTTTCAATGTAGGAATTTGCTCAAAATTTGAGGCCCGTAGGACCCCGTTATGCAGAAAAGATTGGCGGACAATTATTCAAAATTATTGCAAGAAGAAATACGTTTAGCAATCGTTGAAGAATCTGAATTCAAAACGCTTCCCAAAATGCTTTGCCCTGGATATTCTTTCACATATAAGGAAAACAGTATCCGAGACTTTCTTAGAAAAATGTATACAAGGAAAGTAGGACAAGCAAAAAAAAAATCGGAGCTGCTCAGGCTATATGTATTACCACGGATGGATGGAGTTATAATAATAATAACGAGGAAGTTATCGCTATGATAGCACATTATGTTTTAGACTCGAAATTACAGTCAACAATGTTAGGCTGCGTGCAATAATAAGCTGAGAGAAAAACAGCTTCAAGAATTCAATCATAGCAGAGAGTCGATCGTAGATGATTCCAGGTCAGAACGCTCTAATACCAATATAATCATAGTGGTAAAATCTGCGATCAAGCTCATGGTCACGGTTTTTAGGAAATGTGCAGAAATTTTATTAATTGCCTACCTTCCTAAAAAATACTACGATAAATGGAGAATATCACGCCGCTAAGCTGGCAAAGCTGCGTCAAGTGGCTGTGGATAAACAAAAAGGCAAAGTGGCGAAAAGAACCTTGATCTTGTAGGTCAATGCGCCCGTCCACACAGTGAGTTTTGCTAGGCGCGCCTTGGCCGAGACAGGACTTGAAAAAAATAACCTATAGTCCATACGTGGCCCCAAGCGACTATTTCCTTTCTTTCAATTTGAAAATGGACGAAGATTTTCGACCATCCACGAAATGAAGACGGCCACAAACGACGATGTCTAAGGCAAAGACAGCGAATATTTTTATACTGGGTTAAAATGCCATATATATAAATAAGTTGTAACGAGCGTATACGAATTTCGACGTAGCTTGATGAGAACGTAGGGTTAGTTGATCAGGGCGCTTGGACGTTTCTAAAAAGCGCGGGTTGAAATCCTGCTACATTCAAAATGTTTATACACTTTTAAATTTAGTATTTTCTTTCATAAGTGTGAACACTTCAAAAATAATAAAAAGCTTTTTATTCTTTTATGTTATTATTATTTTTGTTGTAATTATTGTTTTGGTATAGATATTACATATTGAGCTAAAATATAAATTCTATAAAATTTTTAGAATTAATACTATAACAAAGGATGCAAAGTATACATTACAATATTTACAAAACGAAAGCACATATACTAATCTATTGCTTTTGACATTTATTCTTGACGGTAACGATTTTCTGTTACATAACATATAAAATAAACATTTTTTTAAAATTTTACATTAGTTTTGAATAAAAATAGTTTTGATTCAAAGGAATATGGATGGGCAAACGCCAGAACAAAAAAATATCGCGAAAAACAATGCTCAAGGCTTACAATTACGGCAGTACTGTCGTTTGTAGTTATCATAAGCCAATTATTTACAAATAGAACGTAATGATGAGATTTAAAAAACCTTTGGTACAGTATTTTCCTTTATAATTTACTATCTTGTATATAATTTTATACGGCAAATATTTTTTGGATATTTTCCGTTAGATTATTTTCCTTAAAAAAAACCGATATATATTATAAAATAATATTATTTAGGTCCGATAATATATAATTACACAAGCTTAAAAGTTCAGCACTCAACAGAATTTTTGTCTGACTTTTAGCTTGTTCGCCAATGCAAAAATAATGAGAAGAATGCAACGGCACCGAACGTTACTTACTTATTTACTTATACAGAAAAAACGGAAAGCCACACGTTACTGTCTTAACAAACATCTTTATACGTGACCTTCTACCGGTATCGTAGATATTGTGTTTTCGAAGTTCAACCGAGGTCGATCACAGAGGGGACCCTTCCTCTCTTACTAGGTAAAATGAGTTACCTTCATAAATCTGTATAGGCATTCGTTATTCACTCATTCGATCGACGTGCCCAAACCATCTGAGCACGTTATTCTTCATTCACACTGTGATGGTAGTATACGATGAGCTAAACTGACTCCGCATATCCTCCTATCCTAAGAGATCGTTTCTATACAGTATTCATACATTCTTTTTCTGTAATACCCACGTTTCGATGCCGTATAACAAAGTCGGTACCAATACTGAATTGTAAACAGCCTAACGAGTATCTACGCTGACGTTTCGCCTTCTCAACAATGTAGATAAGGCACCGTTAACCATGGCAGCAATACGCCCTTTCACATCCATTTCGTATCTTCCGACTCTACTAAACATACTTCTTAGATATACTACCTCATTCATTTGTTCTAATATGTTATCATTAACGCTTATTTTGCATTCCGTCTTTTCGTTATTCTTGTAACATATCAGATTCCTGCCTCTTATTTGCATTTAGACTTAGACCATTATTTGCACACCCTTCTTTCAAATTGATAGCCAATGCCTGTAACTCGCTTTCTGATGATGTAATTGATGGATTTCCTAAGGTTCTGCCATCATATATCATATATCAACAAAATTTTCATTTCCAGATCCACAACTGACGAACTGCTTGGAAACTCTTTCTTGATATTTCTCTATGATCGGTGGATCTTAACATTTACAGCTTCTAATGTGATAACTCGGCGCCAAGCTCGGACAATCAGTGCGGCTACGCCAACCTGCGAACAAACCCCTTATTCTAGCTACGACTAGATAATGGTCTATTCTCATTTTAGCACCCCTGAGTACTAAATAATTTAGCTTCGAATGCTCTGATTTACTAAGAGTAAACCAATCGTACTTTGCTTTATGGTACGCCAGCCCAAAAAGCGAGCCAGTTGCCCAGTAAATCGGTCGAGTTTTCATCGCCTTCTCGCTTGGTCTCAGTTAACGTATAACATCCAGATCTCCGTCATCCATCACATCTAACAAATCATTCATAAATTTTTTCATCCCTCTTACATTCTTCGTTGTAGCTCCGTCCTTCACTTTCCGCCGTTCGGACCATGGCGTGCTGGGTGGCGGTCACCAACTCCGATTCATCTCCAATTATCACACCAGCGGGGAGGTACTGGTGCGCGCTCGTATGGTGCTCATCCCTGCGATTATAATTTCAAATAATTGTTTGTTGTTGTTCAGCCTGTTCATTACGGAACGTTGGCATCAATATCCGCAAATAGGTATAGATGTATATAAAGTATGGCGGCTACCTTCAAAAATATCAGTATCTACGGTACTGAAGGAAGGTCCTATAAAAAGCACGAAGACAGCCGTAAGGCATGTAAGAAGAAGTTGATGACAGTCGACGAGGTGAAAGAGGTATGCCGAGATTTGGCGCTCTGTTATCCCTAACTACACCGCTAGGGTTTTAGCGTGAAGCTAAGTAGGAAGAAGATTGCTTTAAAAGTGGTTTATAAATATTGCGTGTTGGATGCCTGGGATTCTTCAAGAAATGAAAAGAATCTTTCAATGAAAGTAATAAAAATATATTTATAGACATGATATACTTTTTAAAAGAAATCATAAACCATGAAATAAAAATTTACATCAACTAAATTTTAGCATTGTCACCAATATTCGTATAGCGCCATCTACCCGTAATTGTAATGTGCTTTGTGAGTTTACATGGAGTTACGATGTACAATATAACTGTGAAACATGTTGAAAACCCATTCGTTTTGCTTCGCTGCATTTTCAGTCTCTATAGGAGCAAACAGTTAAAGGGTATATTTTATGACTACACCGTTTCTAAAATTAATATTTAGATTCTAAGAATAAAATATTTAGATTTTAGGAGTAAACTTTAATTAACTAATATAAGATGGCGTTACATTTAATTTCAGCTTTACGCTATATCAAGAAGCTGGGTATTAAGGCACCCTCTTCAGTTCCCCATTTTCAGTTGGATATGAGGCATTACGTGGTTAGTGGCGGAACTCAACACCGCACATGAAATATTAAATTGGAAAATATTAAATAATTCATTTCCTCGAGTGGAAGTCAGGCCCACAACCTGTCGCATTTACAGTACATGACAGGCCTCCTTAGCCACGACAGGATTTAAATAAATGAGCAGTAGAGTTTTCAAATTATTACACGCATAAGCATGTTCATAAAAAATGACTGAATGTTTGAAAAGATCTAAAAAAACACATTCTTCCATTAAAAACCAAACGGTGATTGGTCGAGAAACCCTTTCGAAAAAGGTGACTTATTTGCCCTCTTCTTTAAGGAATTGTTTACATCTAACGATTCTCATCTCATAGATACGAAAAGAGAAATTGTTGATATTCTGACGACTAACGATCAACAATTATCACTACCTGTGAAGCTCATAGCACTTGCAGAAGGGAATAGATATATTTTTCTACTAAAAACTAAGAAGGCGCTAATAACAGATATTTACAACAACATCCATAATAAAAATTTAACAACAACTTCCAAAAAGGTTATAGTCCTGCTTACCATCTTATTCAATTCTAACTGAGGCTACAATATTTTCTTTCGCTGTGGAAAATATCAATTATAAACATTGATGTAAAACTTGGGAAGATTCCCACAAAAATCAGTTCATTCAGACCCAAAAGCCTCCTGTGATATCCAAATTATTTGAAAAACTTCTTTTGCAATTCATCCGATACTAGAGGAGCAACAAATAATACTCAATCACCAATTTGACTTCAGTCATGGCACCGTAGAACAGGTTCACTAATTAGAGAAAAAGGAGTACTGCTCTTCTGCATTCATCGATGTTGAATAGGATACGTGTACGGCATAAAGGAGTGCTATGCAACTAAAATTGTACCTACCGAACACTATGCGTTATTATCATAAAACCATTACTTAAAGGCCGTAAGTTTAAGGTCAGAGTTGAACAAAACCTATCATCTATCATCTGCGTAGTGTTTGGACTTTCGCAGGGATCAGTGCCGGGTGGTATTATACATAATCTACACAGCTGACTTGACTTATTCCGATGACACTGTAACTACCAATGATGATACGGCACTGCTCTCAAGTCAAAAAGATCATAGCAATGGCATCTCAAAACTACAAGAACACTTGTTGAAAATCGTAACTTGGTCCAAAGAATGGAGGATAAAACCAAATGTTGCGAAGTCTTTACATGTAACATTCACACTTAAAAGAGGAGACAGCAAGAACGCTTCCAGAGTAAAACCTTGAAAATAATTTCTAGTACTCCATGGTTCGTAAAAAATGTAAAAATCCATGAATATCTTGAAATAACCACCAGGAAGTGGGAAATAACCACGGCTCAAGGAACATACATAAAGCATGTATCGCTTACAAAATAAGATTAGAACATCATACATCAGCTTGCAAAGTCGCTAATTAATATTGTTAAAAATATTATATGTATATAGAACAGGAATTGCTTAAAAAAAATTGAACAGGACTTGCTTCAATCTGAAGAACTATGATTGTAGAATGAGATGACGCACTGTTGGATGGGTTCATCTTCAAAGACAATCAAGATAGTCATAAATTTTAATCTGGCTGGTCGTAAATGGATAGATACATAAAAAGAAAAAAAAATAGATATTATCTACGCTATTCTCGAGGCATATCCCACATACATGGAGGTAAACATAAGAAACAAAATATGTTTAGATTCCGTCAAATCAAAATAAACTGAATATATTAATAAAATTTTATATATTTTATTATTTATTGATAATAAGTCTTATTTTATGTTTTGTTTACAAAAAAAAACTCAATTAACGCACAGTATTTGAAGTTTATGATTTTTCTGTATTTAATATTATTATAGATCTCAATTTAAATGCGACAGGTTGTAAATTCAATCTCCACTCGAGGAAATAATATATTTTATTCAAATAGAGATTAATATTTGCAAGCACTTTTTGAATCGTCGAATGAACATGAATCCCACTTGTCTACTTGCCTAATACAACTATACTATCCCATTTCATGTAAACTATATTCATCAGAAAGTTGTAAGATAAAAGGTACACAAACCAGATAAAGGATAATTTACGCGTTACGATTAATGGAGGTAGTATATTTTATAATGTTATTCTGGAAGTAATACGCTGATAGCAGTAAAAATAATAACACTGAATGATATCTATAGAACTAATGAATTTCTTTTAAATTTGATAAAAATCGAACATTGTAAATACATACATTATATTTTTTTTTTCTTTTTTTTCAGCTTCACGCTGTATCCTGCACTAGGCAGGGTAGGCAGAGGGAACCCGGGAACCTAGTGTTAAGACACTCCGTTCCACACTTTCCGCCGAATTTGAGGCATTGCGTGATGATTTGGCATTGCGGAACTCAACGCCGCGCTTTGCCTTATTACGAGAGCGAAGAAATTAAACATTCAATATTTAAATTGAAAATAATAAATATTTCATTTCATCGACTGGGGATCGAACCCAGAATCTGTAGGTTACAGTTACTCTTTTGTGCCGCTGCGCCACGACAGGCCTCGACATTATAAATTATTCTTACTTTTGAATAATTATTTGTTAACAACTTTACACGTAAAAACCCTACGCCTAACCTATATGCCACTTTATTGTCAAACGCATTTTAATGCTAATAAATTAATTATAGAGCATTAAATGTGACGTTATGTCATCGGTCGGGTTACATCAGCCATTTGTACTGATGAATTGAATAGTTTATAATTGATACATAATGGTTTCCAGATATTATCGTTTAAATCTCGTTTCTTTTCGCTTTTGTTGTTTTTTTTAAAGTTGTTTGTTTCATCAAGTATATGTTTGAAATTTTTTCCGTCAAAGTAAAAGTAATTAAATAAAATTTCAATAAGGTAAAACTGTACAGGTGTTATAACACATAAAAGAAACGTGGCTGAAGGATTGGTATTAGAACAAATATGATCCGTTCAATAAAGGATTAAGTAATTTTGCTTTCATAGTTTTCATTGTCTAAAGCTCAAATGGCTAAAGTGTAATACAATGTAATTCTAGATAAGAAGCATATTATTTGACAAGCAATACATTATATATCTATTCAGATTCTATAGCTTTATTTTCAGTAACATTCATCAAGAACAGTACTGAGCTATGGAAGACATACAACAAATTTATAGAAACGTAACAAATATCTCGGCATCGACTTTATTTTTTTCTTTTCTTGTATATCACAACTACATCTATACAATATTGATAATTATATGTATACAATATAAAATTAAAAACATTAAAATTGTATACACATAATCAACATAAAGTTTATTAATTATTAATGAAATATTAGTAAAATAAATAGTATTAGATATAAAGGCAGGGAAACATACAATTTTTTTTTTATTTTTTTTTTTCATAATAAGTATGATTAACGACGACGTTTGACAAACGCATAGCAAAAAATATTTATACGTATATTGTATTTAGCTATATTTTTTTAATTATTTGTATATATTCATTCGCTATAAGCTTTGGAATATATGAGAACATTACAAACTAGTATGTATTTTTAATCATCAACGATGCTTGAGGTATTACTGATGACCTACAAAAAATGAGCTTTTACAGATATTAGATATATCTGTTCAATTTTTTTTATATATAAGTACAATTGTACCCATCTCCATTATTTCATTATAATGATAACACTAAAAATCGTTTTGGAATACCATTGAAATTAACTATTACAATATTTTCAAAAATATTAAGTATATTGGGTGTAGACATGATATTGTTATTTTTCAAAAGTTATAATTTTTCTTAATTGAGACATGTAGATGTGGCAATTATCAATAATAAAACTATTTTTTATTGATTGGCATGGCATGACATCTAGGTCATTTCTATGTACTGGTATGGTATATTAGAAACTTTAGAAAAAGTTCTTCTTTCTAGTTAACTAAAATAAAAGAAATCTGAACCCAAAAAAGAACACAAAACAATTATTGGACTTCGAAATACAACTTCGAAAGTTGTTACGTTGTTTATTTCTTACTGTTTTTTTATACAAATACTTATAGTTTGGGTCAGTGCTTCCCACACAATTGAGCATAAGTATTTAATTTAAATAACTTCACCATAGATAGTCTTGGCGTGTATATTTATTGTACATACGACAAATGAGAATCACTGGCTTTGATTATGTCTCCTTTTATACTGTTGAAATACTAAAAATATATTCAATAATATTCGCATAATAGCCGAAAATTACACTGAAAACCTATTTAAAATAGTAATTTTTCTTTTCAGGGCTCATAATATAATATCAAGATTTAACAATTTGGTTTAATAATTAGATATATATGCCTTAAATAACAAAAAATATGATGTATAACTTTTACAATCGCTTTGCAATAACAGACTATTAATAAATTATTCGTTGTAATTCGCATCACAGTTATATATTGCTACTTTAGATATTTTATCTAATAAGATGAAAAATAAAATGTCCGATAATGAAATAAGTCATGGTATAAACATATAAAATACTAATAAATACGTACTAATTACTAATATTTATGAATAAATATGCAAGTATAAAGGCAAATATTGTAATATGACGTAATGAAGAAAATTGCTTAAATCTCATAAATTCAATCCATTTTTCCTTTTATTTTACATTTATACTCACATTACAAGGTGTAATCTAATTTCAGCTAAATTTTTTAACAGGCAACCATAAAAACTCATACTTAAAGAAAATAAATAATAGTTAAATTGTTTCAAAGTAAAGATAATTAAAGAACAGTTGGCTTCATTATTAATACTTATGTAATTACCCTTTAACACCCGATACTTTCGGAATTGGTTATCAGCCTAGGCAAAAATATCGATCATAAATGGCTTCTAAATGAACCAAAAGACAAATACAGTCAAATTAAAAACCTTCTCCGTCTCGAAGTCGGTTTGCTTAAAAAAAATCACCACCCTACAATATCGTGCAGCTAAAATCAGAATGTCAAAATCTACCATATTTGTCGCAATATTAAAGTTGTATATTTTTTAAATACGAACATTAATACACTGTTCTTTACAAAATGGCTATTTAATAGCACGACGTCGCCACAGTTGCGTGTTCGAATTCTTGGGAAAAGATTTTTCTTCATAATAATAATGAGGTGGAAAAACATGAAAAAAGTCCTCTTGAGTTCTCTAGTTAACTACGATATATCAAAAACTAAGGCAAGTTCTAGCATTCTAAAACTACCCCTCAAACTCCATTACAATACAATCGACAAAACAATAACTAAAATATATAAATATCGCAAATGCCGTAATCTCGCACATACTTACACGGTACAGGCGTAACATATTTTTCTGGATCGCTCGCAATGAGACGTCTCCTCAGCTCGTTCCTGCCCACGCCGGGCGCCCCTACAAGCACTATGGGTCTTATAAAACCTGCTCTAGGATATAACCTTGCCACTTCTTCATATGTAGGTATCATTTCTCTATCAAAATCATCGTTTTCCTTTATATCGTATATGATTTTTTTTACTTTAGGCATAGATTTACATGGTAAGAGAGCGGTGGCGTTTGGTGTTGGCGAGCAAGGCGTTTTTGGTCCACAGTCTGAGTTCGCTTGAGTTGGACTGCAAAGAGCTGGTTTCCCTAGAAAATTATGTATAATAACTTTAATCAATTATCAATATACACACAGTTTAAAATTTTTTGTTTATAAATCGTCGTACACTGAAGGAATGCAGTGTTATGACATTCTCTTTGACCATGGCGGTGGCGGAACTCAACGCCGCCACTGCTTTGTCTTTTAGCAGAGCAAAGAAATTAATAATATCAAATATTACATTGAAAATATGAAATATTTTATTTCCTCGAGTGGGGATCGAACCCACTGTCTCACACTTATGCCCCTGCGCTACGGGAGGCCTAATAGATATATCTATGATTCGGCGGTTAAGTTTCGAACTACAGTATCAAGCAAAATAATTTGACTATTTAGTAACCTAACCTTTAACTCACTTCTACAAAAATATTAAAAAAATATATCGACACACCCCATGACAAAAAATGTAGCATCCATATAAAAATTTAACGCGACTTGGCTGGATTCCAAAAGGCGCAAGTCTAAATGGTGTAACATTTATTTTTTTACAAATTTTAAGTACAATTGTAATAATAATATATCGAAATAAAAGATATTTTGTAATTGAAATATAATAAAATTAAGTACAATATTTTTTAAATAAGTATATCAACAGCTCATTTGGATATGCTTACTACAGCATTTAAAAATAAATAAAATATAAAAAATATCAAAATATGTTTTAGACGTTCTTGCAAATATTTATGCACACACAAGAGATACACTCGTAAGACAGCGCCTGTAATCTATTTGGGTCAAATGGAAAAAGGCACGACGTCTTCTTATCCGGGTCTTTTACTTGCATAATTTTCAACACGATGTTTGTATTTAATAGTTTATATTATATTTATTTATAATAATTTCTACTGCACAGTTAATTTTTATAGGAAATTATTTAGAATATAAATGATCATCATCATCTGAGCGTTATTCCCGGTCGCGACCAGAGCCTTCACTCCGGTGTCCGGGGTCCGCTTTCCGGCTCCGTTTTCTCCATTTCGCCCGGTCGTCGGCGTCTTTGCTAGTTAGACCATTGGCACGCATATCACCTCTTACGACGTCAAGCCAGCACTTCTTGGGTCTTCCCCTTCTACCGGGGCCCGGCGGAGGTGGCATGGCCAGACATTTGTTACCCACATAGCCTGGCGGTTTCCGCAAAACGTGACCGTACCAGCGAAGACGACTCTCCTGCATTTTGTCAGCGATGTCACGGACATGAAGGCTGCCGCGGATACGGGAGTTCCTCACGCGATCCTTGCGTGAAACCCCACACATCCACCGCAGCATATTCATTTCCGTGACTCGCAGCTCCTGCTTGTGTCGCTCCAGCACCGGCCACGCTTCACAGCCGTGTAAGAGGACAGGTCTAATCATAGTTTTGTAGACCTGTCCCTTCAGCCTAACCGGCATTTTGGGGTCACAAATGACACCAGTCACCTCACGCCACTTGGCCCACGCGGCAGCAATGCGTGCCTTGACGTCGCAATCGATGTCACCAGACGCGGGAATTACAGATCCCAGGTATTTCACCTGATCCGTGCGCTCGACCAAGTCATCGCCTATGCGAACGGATGGGGGATCTGTAGAGTTTAATGCCAAGTACTCGGTCTTCGCCACATTAAGTTTCAGACCACCGTTCTCTAGCGTCTCCTTCCACACCTTCACGCGTCGCACCAATCTGCCCCTATCCGAGTCTGCCAGCGCGATATCGTCAGCATACATGAGCAACCAGGGAGGCTGCTCATGTGAGTCCCTGATGCTGTCTGACAAAACGTCTAATACCACGCTGAACAGAAACGGACTGAGTACAGATCCATGGTGTACCCCGACGGTGACAGGGAAGGGTTTCGTATCGCCAACAGCGGTCCGAACTACAGAATCGGAGTCATGGTACATGTCTCGGATGATGTCAATATAAGATTCCGGGACCCCCTTGGATCGCAGTGCCCACCAGATCATCACCCGAGGAACACAGTCAAAGGCCTTCTGCATGTCCAAAAATAGGCAATGCAGAGGCGTATTCTTCGCCCTGTATTTCTCGGCGACAATCCTTAGGGCAAATACGGGATCCATGGTCCCATGACCGGGGCGAAATCCATATTGACACTCCGAGAGTGTACACTCCTGCCGGATCCGGGAGTCAATTATTCTCTCGAAGAGCTTCATGGTGTGGGACATCACCTTTATACCGCGGTAGTTACCACACTCCTGCACCGACCCCTTGCCTTTGAAGACTGGAGTAATGATACTCAGCCTCCATTGACTTGGGTTCTTCATGGTGAGGAGTACGCGGTTAAAAAGGGGAGTAAGGATGCCCACACCACGGGGACCCATTGCCTTCCAGGCCTCAATGGGGACTCCATCGGCTCCGACAGCCTTCCGATTCTTCATGCGGCGAAGACAAGCCTAAACTTCTGCAGGCGTAATAAGCGGCACTAGTCCTTGATTCGGAAGGAGGTCCGGAGGCTGCACCTCTTTGTGTTGCTTATTAAGCAACTCGTGGAAATACGAGCGCCATCTCTCCTTCACCACACGCTCCTCGTACAGCAAGTTGCCACCAGGGTCTTTAACACAGCGGCACTTGGAAATATCCTGTGCCGCTTTGACCCTGGAACGCGCCAGCTTGTAGATGAGCTTCTGCCCCTCAGGCGATTCCAACTTAACATACAAAGGTTGTAAGTGGTCTCGTCTGGCTCTGGCTACAGCTCTCTTAGTGGCGCGCTTTGCATCTTTGTACTCGTCGCGGTCTCCAGGAGATCTGGACGCTTGCCACTTCTTAAAGAGGGCTTTCTTCTCCCTAGTCTCCTTCTGGACTGTGTCGTTCCACCACCATGTGTCCTTGTCATATTTGCGTCCGCCCTTGGACACGCCCAGCACTGCTTTCGCCGCCTCAAGAATCGCTGACTGGATATTGTCCCAATGGTCTTGGACCAGTTCACTCTCAGCATCAGCGCACTTGTCGCCGATGGCTGAGGCGAACTTCTTCGACCTGCCTTCATCCAGTTGCCACCACTTGATTCGGCGCTGGCAGCGCTCAACTGGCTTGTCCTTGCGCTTCACACAGAGGTCCATGACAAGGAGACGATGTTGTGCAGTGAGACTCTCTCCGGGTATGACCTTGCAGTTGGCTACGTTGCTGATGTGGTGTCTCCTAGTGAGTAGGAAATCGATTTGGGTAGCGTGCCTCCCGCTCTTATAGGTGATGAGATGTTCGGGTTTCTTTTTGAAATATGTGTTCACGATGGCCAGGTCAGCGGCCGCACACGTTCGGAGGATGTTCTCCCCCTCCGTGTTGCGGTCTCCGTACCCGAAACCGCCGTGAACACGCTCAAACTCCTTACTCTCACCACCCACGTGACCGTTCAGATCACCACCCAAAACGATTCCCTGCGACAACGGGATACCACGAAGCACTTCCCCGAGGTGGCTCCAGAACGACATCTTGACGGCTTCGCTACAACCGACCTGAGGCGCGTAAGCACTTATCAGATGGGTAACTATCCCATCGATAAGCACTCGCACGATCATAAGTCGGTCGCTACAGCGTTTCACCTCCAAAATATCATCCTGGAGCTCCCCGGAGAGTACCACGGCTACCCCGCTCTCCCCACTTGGTGCACCTGTGTAAATCAGCTTGTAGCCATTCCCAATGAACCGGGATCTACTGCCTCTCCACCGAGTCTCCTGCAGGAACGCCACGGCCACCCTACGCCTGGAGAGTACATCGGCTAACTCCCTCGCGCGACCGGTCAGTGTGCCTATGTTCCAACTAGCAAAGCGGATCTTCTGGGTTGGGCCTAACGTCTTTAACCGTGCCCGGCCTGGGCACGGTAGCCCTAGCCCACTTACCACAGAAGTCGGGCGAAGCTTCTGCGCGCCGTTTTGCGGCGGCGCCCTATCTATGGCAAGTTTCTTATGTACTGTTCTTCCCATGTTGAGTGGCTAGTGTGGCTTTTTCCGGGAGCGACTGCCGTCTGACCTCCCAACCCAAAGGGGAAAGCCTGTGCCAGAGCCTCGTTCGTTGTTCGCCAGGAGCCCCAGCTAGCAGGTGAGGTTGGCTTGGGCCCAGAAGATCTCATTAGAGCCCATTATCTCCCAAATTGTATAGAATATAAATGATTAATTTTTTTCTATCAGTATTAATTCTGTGAGACTTTTTTGCGTTAAGCACCATTTTGAATTCATATGTATGTAAGTTTACATATATGTGTTACAACGTGGAGTATTAAAAATGTGCCACGTTACAATATTTTTAAAATCATAATATATCATAATTGCATTAATAATAAAATTTTATTATTTTCTAATTATTCTTACTTTTTTAATAAAAAGTAATTTGGGCAACATTTACACAATGTATAAGATATTGAATTTACTCACTCACTCAACTTCACGCTGTATCCCGCACATGGCAGGGTAGGCAGAGGGAACTTGGGAACCTAGTGTTAAGATCCGTTCCACTCCCGATCCCCACTTTCCGCTGAATTTGAAGCATGGCGTGTTAAGTGGTGGAACTCAACGCTGCGTTTTGCCTTCTACCAGAGCGAAGAAATGAAAACATTAAATATTTAAATTGAAAACATTAAATATTTCATTTCCTCGACTAGGGATCGAACCCAGAACCTGTCGGTTACAGTCACACGCTAGTGCCGCTGCGCCACGACAGTCCTCAAAATTCATAATTTCAAAAAAATTCAATATTTTATTCACACAATATTTAAAAAAAAATGTTCAACATGTTTGGTACTTATTTCTTGTAATAGTTTCTTATCGTATCATTGAGCAACCGTACTTCAGATGAATATACCTACCATCCATTGTTTGGGGTTCGGCCTGACGTTCGTGAATAATACGACCCTCTTGTAAAGCTCTCGAAGGAATTAGCCCGGCCCTCATCACACGATCGCCCTCACGTCGCGCCTGCCACCTGAAATAAGAAGTCACGGAACCGTTCAATACTATAGTTATTGTACTATAGGTAAATGGATTCATAAAAAACAGCAGCTACGTTTTATTAAGTGTTAAGACACTCTGTTCTCGATATCCATTTAATTTTTCAGATATTGATAAGCCCAAAACTCAATATCACTGACAGAAGTGATTGAAGATATTCTTTTTTTTTATGGAAGAGACGGCAAACGAGCACTGCACCACGGCCTCGGCCTACGTGGAATATATTTTCACTATACATAAGAGGCTATATTTGAAAGAACATTATTTAATATTTAATTACGTACGTATATTTCGTCGTCATGAAATATAGTACGTACATAACATTTTTATTACTTATTTTCTACAAGCTTAGTACCGGCATCACGTCTTCATACTATATGATACTATGTTACGATAAAATTCCTTTTAAAGCACAGGCAATAAATGATACGACAAATAATATTTTTCTTCCACATTTTATCCTTAACAGATTATTTATGTCATATTTAATCTTCTTTACGTTTCTTCTTTGATGCGCTTACAATAATACACAATATAGAAAATTGCATTTTAGGAGGTAGGAGCAAGGTATTTTCTCTTTAGCGTGGCCCTCTCGGCAAGGGTATTAGTTTCCTATAATAAAAATATTATATTACACCGGATCCCGGCGTGTGCAAAATTTCAAGTGAAACGTTATAGACGGGAAGAAGTGGATCAAAAAGCAATGGAAACATTTTTTATATTTTATAATATATAGCAAGATAAAAGGTAATAAATAAAACCATATTAAAGGAGAGACAAAAAATAATTACTAGAAGTTATAAAAATTACCAATTAAGCTCTTATGAGCTATAATCATCGCTGTTGCAAAGTTATAGCTTCTAACTACCCTGCAAAGAATAAAGACTGTAACTATACTATATCTTTCAGTGACACTGACTTGAAAATTGATCTAATCACAATTCCTAAAAGCATTTGCTATACTCCAGCACTCTTTGTAATTTTCGCTGAAAGGCTTGTCTTGTCGTTCCATACTAATGTGATCAACATGGACTAATGGATGGAGGACCGCGATGGGATAATCAAATATCATTTAACGGATTACCACGAAGAGCAAGTGTTTTTCGAAATCGTCGTAGATAGACAATTGTATCTTTACATGTTACATATATTATTACTTTTATTTAGAAAAAAAGTGCATCAATTAGAAAATATTACAATGTAACAAGAGCTCTTTGAAAATAAGCAAAAAATAAAAAAAAAGACAAATTGCTTAACTCTCTCACTCTACTAATACTAACATTTATAAATATACAAAGGAAGGATGTATTTTTATTTTACATATCTAGAGTCAAGCCAAAGCTTTCCTATAGAGCACAATGTTCTAAACGAGAAACATCCTGGCATTATCAACATCCACAGGAGATGAAGTCACTTGTATTATACTTTTATTTATTTTTCATATACAAGCGACCGATTGGTTTTATGCCTCAATTTGAGTTTTTTTCAAGATACATCCTCTTCAGAAGTTTCAGAATTCAGAATTTTTAAGCATTTATAAATTGACTATATGTAAGATATATATAATACAACTTTCAATCTTTACAATTAACTTTTGCAAGATCATCAAGAACATGAGGTAAATATATTAATAGCAGTTATCGTCAATAGTAGCTGCGTCTACGACAAGTTATCATTTTAGGCGTACTTCTCAATTCTTCAAGTTATTATTTAAACGTATTTCTTAATTTATTTTTTATTATTTTTTTTTTTTGGAAAATACAAGGCAAACTAATATTGGGGAACCAGATGGTGAGTGATCATCGCCGCCCACAGCCCCGTGTAACACCAAAGGAGCAGGTTCGTTGTCGGCTTTTAAGGTGGAGATAGATGGGCCTTTTGAAGGTCCAGAAGGTTTATATCGTATCGACCTGGAAACATTGCCTCAGGTAGGCCATTCCACAGACGTCTGGCGCATGAAAGGAATTTCATATAAAACAGCACAGCCATATCTAGAAGGTGAGGATTTCCTGTTTTACTATGATTTTTCCCTACCCGTTGTACTGTACACAAACTCAGTGTATGGAGTAAAAAACTAAGCGAACCGGACAGAATGAGACCTAATTGAGGCGAGGGTGGCCTGGCTAGTTGTTTAGATTTTATGTTAACACGTACGTGATATAAGTATACATTTAAAATAGATTTTTATGGCTGATTTTTTTCTAAATGTTTTATACTACACTTAAAACGACATAAATTAAAGAGAGTTTTTATTTATTCAAAATATAATCAGATGACAGCTACACCAAATGCACTCGTCGTATTAAAACTCAATTAAAGGTTACAAATACTCAATTGGAACAAGATTATCGGATAAAATTTCAATTGGATCATTTAAATATTTAATATATGATTCTCTTATAAAACGTCAGTTCAAAAATGTGACTTATTTCACAACATTTTACAAATATATTTTATTTTAAGCAAAACTTTTGTTCAATATGCGGAGTAAGATATTTTGAGACTAAACTCAAATTAGTCTATGTTTCGCCGGCAGGGCTAAATAGAGCAGAAATGTTTGCTATTCACGTCTGTACATCGTATATGTTCTATATCACGAATAGACAGACGGCCCATGAACAGAGTAAAAATGCACGACATAAAAAGTCATTATTTTTAATAAAAGGGCTAGTTAGTTACAACATTTATCTTATAAAATGTTCAAAGTGAATCAACTTTTGTTCCACTTTTAAGTAAATACTACAGAATGGATTAGAAAAAATATTCAGTAATACAACCTGTATTACACATCTGAACAACGCGTAGACCACATTTTATGTAAAGATTGTGTACAATTTGGGTATAATATAAAAACAAGCTTTAACTAGCGCAGCCGCGGTTGAGTCGCTACTTCGAAATTAATATTTCAAAACTCATATTGATTTAAACACATTTATTTTATTGTTTTGTACACATGAAATCATTCAGTGACCTAGTTTTACATGTCAGAGCATCATTTAAAGATGTGATTGAACTGAGAAAAATGCGTCTAGCACAGCACATTAGATGATATCGACAGCCCGTACAAAGGAAATTTTATATTCAGTAAAAATAGAGCAAAGCGTTACGTCAGGCTTTATGAACATGAGGCTCACGTAATATGTGGTGAGTGCGGCAAAGTTAAACAAAAAAATGTGAACCGTTAGACCCTTAAATATTTGTTACATGTTGATATATTTCCAGAGACATAGGCCATACCTATTTCTTTGGCAATATACTATCGCCTACATAGTATTCTATAGTATAATAAATTTGTAACTGATCACTGTCTGTACACGTAAGATATATAAAAAAAATCCCTTACATGGGTCTCTTTATTAATGTAATAGACCCCAAAAAAATATTTTTGATATTTTTTTCTGTTTATCTGTTTGCCTGTTTGTCTATGCGTAGGTGTACGTAATTTCAAATATTTTGTTCGGCAATGTTGCTACAATTTTTTATTCATATAGTTTAACTTTTAGTTTTTAACATAGAGATATTGTTTGATAATTTTACTAACAAGAAAGAGAACGAGATTAATAAATAAAATAGTGTAATAGGCAAATGGGCGAAGCCGTAGGTATTGTACGAATTGAGTAAGTTAATTGTTCATATATCTAAGAGACCATAACTAAGAACACTTTTTCCGTCGATTTACATGCACAAATCCGTAACTGTTTGAAATCAGATGACCTTTCTTCCAAACAGGAAGGAAATGTAGCTAGGCAATACACTAGGCACAGCTGTTTGAAATTGATAGCGCATTGTGACGAACTTAAAGACTAGTTGGCCGACTAGTTCAGTTGCTCAGTATTATCATAGGTTTGTTAATAAATAGAATGGAATATACAGTAACAAACGTGGCTTTGTATCACTTTAAAGAGTTATTTTTTATATTTTTTATGTGAAAATGTAAATTCATATTTTATAAATATTTCTCATTTAGTTAGACATGGTACCGTGGAACATGTTAAGATCGTTTTCGAGTTCCAGAATGAGGCATCCTTACCGTGTATTTTTCCTTTTTCTACACATTTCAAGATATAATAATTTTATGCATTTAGTAATATTTTTATGCATTTATTATTATTTATTTAATGATTTATTATTTACTTAGTCATTATTTTATTTAATTATTTAATTTAAAGTTAAAAATAGACTCCGTAATTATCTATGTGAAACATATGAGGAAAAATGAAAAGACATAGAAATAAATTGCAATATTATTTATGAAAAACACATCAACAAATACTAGCAACACAGAAGTACATTCTTGTATTGCTATGATGATTTTTATCAAATTTACTTACCAATAAGCATCGTCTTGAGATACGATATGTAGAATGTCCCCCTTCATAAAGTTAAGACCGGCCTCTTTACACGGTATGTAAGGATCTTCCGCGGAATTATAATTGAAGAGAGCTCTCACTCTCACTTTGCTTTCTCTTGAGCCGCCTTTGCCAAACGATGGCACTAGTTTAAACGTTATGGTCCCTTCTGAACTTTGCTGAAAAGAAAATTTAATTTATTGTTTTTATAAAAATTATAATATTTTACAGTATTTGTGACGTAATAGTCAAGACTAAAAATTTCCTTTTGGGGAAAATGGTTAAAATATCTGCGTTTTCCCATTGCGGTATACCTATATATACAATATAAAAAAATACTTAAAATTTCTACTGCTCAAATCCGACGCAAAGTGGAGAACGCACGGCCTCACAATATCCTCTATTTGGCATATTAAGTAGTACATATGCAAAAGTAGGATAAAGCAACATAATAAAGTGATTTTCATAAACTACGGAAGAAGATAAAAATATGAATAAAGAGAACATAGATATCGATTACTTAATCCACTTAGTCTTTTTCCTTTATAATTATTTGCACTGGAAAATCAGGTTTCCAAAGTGTACTAACTAATGGGTATCATTTACATTTGCAGTATTTATTTAGTTTTTAATAATTAAATTAATAATAATATGCCTTTGTATGGTTGTCGTGGTGCGGTGTACAATACAGCAGTGACGTTATAAATATTTCAAAGCACTTCAAAGAATACAACTATTATGTGAAAGCTCACATTAAAGATATGAGCCAAAATTTTATAGCAATTATAACGTAGAATTATAACTTTCATTAAGGAGTTATTTTAAATAATACTTTTAAAAAATCTAAATACATATTTATAATTTTAACTACAAAAGCACCTCTAGATATCTTGTTTAACAAAGCTATACGTTTTCCCTTTAATCTCGTTTTATAAACTAACTGTTAACAAACCCACCACGATGAATGAAAATTCAATATACTTGATTAGATACACATACATATAGATGTATTCTGCCTATACGTTTAATACACTAACGTTAGTAATTCAAGGTTTAGCAGACAGTAAGCCGGTAGAGTTACGATTCCATTAAATACATATTGAATCATATAATAGTACTGGACTGAAATTATCGTGTTTCACCTGTATAGATTATTAATTATTAATTAATTACTTCGGTAATCGATGAAGACAAATTTATTAAATATAATTATCGTTCCGAACCAGTTATCGTGCGCAACAACGTTTTTATTTAGGCGATAGGTAATAAACCTAAACAAACCAGCCTAAAAAGCTTTTCCTTGTTGATTGTAGGAAATGCCTCAACAACCCTGTCCTTTCGGCCATGTTTTGTGAGACCCCCATCTTGGCTTCATCGACTGGACTAATAGGAAGAAAACCTCAATAAATAATATTCCTTATCCTAAGGTCAAGGAAAGCCGACAGGATGAATGGCTGGATGAATTTCAGTTTGAAGCACTAACTAATGTGACAGGCCAACATCGTTGAATTGTGAATTTTTGTAGTAAAAAACGTAGCCCTATAAGGCACCGTTTAATACGATCCTACTCATGACAAGAAATATGAACGAATTCTTTTAAAACGCCTCAACCAAAACAAATCAGAAAACCCTAACTCACAAGGTTTTGCACCCGGTAGTTTTCAATAGACCTCATTCAGTTTCCTTAACTGATATGACTAAACATGAAATTAAACCAAGTTAAGTAAATTCAAATAAGATTGTAGAACTAACTGACAGTGTATTTAATCAACAATCACCACCGTTCTAGCAATTGATGCAATGTATCAATAAACGTACAAGAACTACTGATTCTTAACGTCACACTTCTTCCGTGTCAGAATCAAAAAAAGGTTGCAATATTTTCTAAAACTCAGAATAATGATTAAGACAAGCCTAAAGTGAAATAAAAAAAAGTAAAGCTTCACGCTGTATCTCGCACGAGGCAGGGTAGGCAGAAGGAACTCGGGAACCTAGTATTAAGACACTCCGTTCCACTTTCGTTTCTCACTTTCCGCCGAATTTGAGGCATTGTGTGTTGAGTGGCGGAACTCAACGCCGCGCTTTGCTTTATTACCAGAGCGAAGAAATGAAACATTAAATATTTAAATTGAAAATATTAATGTTATATTTCCTCGACTGGGTATCGAACCCAGAACCTGTCGGTTACAGTCACACACTTGTGCCGCTGCGCCACGATAGGTCTCACACACTTGTTACCTATATCTTCAATGCAACCTTCAGATTGTCATATTTTCCAAAAAATATGGAAAGTGTCTGAAATTCTTATAATTCCTAAGCCTGGAAATCTGGAAAACCTTACAACGTTGCTCTCAAAAATATGGGATAAAAATCTTCCGTCTGAAAGAAAGCTTATAATTCTACAACATCATCCCTGCGAATCAGTTTTAATTTCGGAACCAGCTTTCCACAATATAGAAAATGTACCAAGATAAAAGTTACATCAGATGCTGCTTTGGGAGGAAACGGTACTGCTCGACCTAATTCCTTGACGTTCAGCAAGCCTTCGATTGAGTCCAGCATAAAAGATAAACTCTCACACTGATTCTTTCTTATTATCAAGTCATATCTCGAAGACAGGCTTTTTCAAGTACCCCAAAGAGATGAAAGATCCACATTGTCACCAAGTCGGTGACCCACAGGAATCGGTTCTCGGCCTGTGCTTTATAATATATTTACGCAAGATTTAACATAGATGTATCCATAGCAGAACACACCAATGATATAGGACTTACTAGTGATGAACTCACAACAGCATCCAGTAACAAGCTCTGACACCTACTAGACAAACCTCATTGATGGATAACAAAAGGGCAAGTCCTCGAAAATCAAATCATATCACTTTTACTTTGAGAAGGGGAAACTGCCTGCCTGTCATATTTGGCAATGATGCCAAGCCGGATTGTGACCAAGTAAAATATCTGAGCTTTAACTTTAACTTAGACAGAAGGCTGACTTGGACTTATCACACATTTTACATTTGAAAAAACGAGATGTAATTAACCACAAGTTCCGAAGGCTTATGGGTTGATGGTTTTTTTTGTGGAAAAGACGGCAAACGAGGGTACGGGTCAACTGATGGTAAGTTGTCACTGTAGCCCACGGCCCCGTAAAACTCCAGAGGAGCCACAGCAGCGTCGCCAGCCTTTAAGGTGGATGGGCAACAGGGCCCGGCATTAATCAATGCGAAACGCAATGGCCAAAGCCACTACTTACCGCCCGTTTTAAAAGCCCGCGGTGGTAATAAGCCAAGTAGGTCGAGTCTGCCCATGCGTGTTGCCATTGCTGACAACGTGACTCTCCCACACGTACTTTAGTTGCCTCTTACGTAACCATTAGTACCAGGGTGATCTTATTCTAAGCCAAAATCAAACGACAAAAATCAATCCTATCTGTCAGCAAAATTCTGTCCTATCTGACCGATGAAGACCAGAGGCTAGGCTGATTTACAACTTCGTGCTAAAGCCCATCTGGAACTATGAAATTCCCCTTTAGGGTACTACTAGAGTGACTACTGACTGATTAAAGAAAAAGTGACATCATGTGCATGCAACGAGTTCAAAACAATATTCTGCGACTACAACAACTGCCCGGTGGCTCTCCAAAAACGACGAGATCCATAAATATCTGTTATATATATAATAAAGTTCCCATAGTCCAGGTTCAAGTCGACAAATACAAAACGAAGTATGCGTTCCGGCTTTCGATTTATCCAAAATCAAATCTCTTACCTACAGGTAGAGTGCTGAAATGGAAGGAAGTGCTATGAAAGGCCAAGAATCGCTGGCCTCTTTGCCTAACCGCTACATTGAGCAACTCATCTGCTTATAGTCTTGCGACTGATTGCAGATTTAAAAACAAAAATTATCTTGCCGTATACGAAAAGTATCTTATTATTATAATTACTCATCGTATAATTAACTCCTTGCGCTACTAACGAGTTGCGTTTCGCAACTACACTGCAACACTAATGATTTATTTAATATTATTTTCATAACTATTTGTTACCATTTAATTTGCCGCTTTTAATTATCCTTTGGTTTCTTTTCATAAATTATTTTTTTGTTACTTTCTTACTCGAATTCGATTAAATAAAAAAATATTGCGCAGATTTAACTTCATACTATATACCCCCATATAGCAGGATTGGAATCAAGTACATTTACATACTCCGTACAGAACCGCCCGTGTATCGTTAAATGAGTGTATCGTTTATCCATGTTTCAATTAAATATGTAGACGGCATGACAATAAAAATATTGATTATTTAATTGTACTCTTCTGATTCAGAGAACGTATTGTTATTTCATAAAAATATTAAAACACGAAGTGTTTAGAATATAATATTGAATAATATTAATTCGTCACATGCTATATGTGCATACACGCACAACATGATTGCAACTTTACATATAACTTTAGAATACGTCGGTTTTCGTCTCTTAACATGCTTAATTTGGAAGCAACGTGGGAAATCAAGTGACACAATATCTGTCTGAAAACATATTAAAAAATAATAAAAATAACTTACCAAAATAGATAAAACATCAGCAGGAGATTTATTTTCCACACTAATTCCATTGACCTCTATGACTTCGTCGCCCGCATGAATGAGACCGGACCTGTCCGCTGCACCACCATGCATCACTCTAGCAATGACAATCTTACCGGTCTCCTCGTCGGTTTTTATAGTAGCACCCTAAAATATCCATTCTAATTTAATAATTTCTAAAAGCGCTTTCACGCTTTTCCCGCATAAAGTTAGTCAAATATTCCCCTATGCCCAATTACGCAGGACACTTTTGTATATGGTAAAACTCAACGCCGCGCTTTGTTTACCAGAATTAACGACGACTCCTAACGATTTAATTTAAAATATTGTTATTCGTAATAATAATATTTTGAATAAAATCCTTTGAGGCCAAAAATAAACTATAGGGTTGTCAACAATGGGGTGTCAAAGAACAAATTGACTATGTATTTTTACAAAAAAAACCACAGAAAGGGTTGCATACAGAAATATATAAACAAGAATATAGCACACAAGACATTAAATTACCCTGTAAATTAAAATTCAAAATGTTCTATATTGAAATAGACTTCTGGATGCAAGGAAATTAAAATAATTATTTTTTCCAAGTTTAAATCAAACTCTTGCTGCAGCTTATGTTTACGTAAGTAATATTTACAAAAATAATATGCCAAAAATTTTAATGCCAACATATAAAAAAAGGCATTAAAATAGTTTAAGAAATAAATTGAAATAAAACGAGAACTTGCTAAAATACAGTATTGTAACAAAACAAAAATTAAAAACAAATTGCATTAACTTAAGGTACAATAAAATTATTATATTAAAAAGAAGAAATATGAAAAGAAATAAAGGGGTAAAATGCTGAAATACATATTACAAAAACATCTAGAGATAGCAGCTAATAAATATAGTTTAAAATTCGGATAAATAATAAAAGGATAACTGCATTGTATTCTAAATAATATAAAGTTTTTTTCAGTTTTTACATACATTTCGTCTGTATAAAATTAAAATGAGTTTTTTTCTATAACTCTGTACCCCTACATATAGGAGGGAGGACACAGACAACCAAGTCTTAAGGAACTCCATATCTTACATATGTGTAATTATTGAGATATTAAAAGTCCATAAGTGGGCATTAATTATGCTTTGTGTTTTAAATTGAAGAAATAAAAATCAATTCCCCCAAGTTGAAATCAAACATATGTACACATTCACAGTACAGAATAGTACAAAATAGTCTTAAAAAAATATTGCTTATTACAGAATACAATACAGAAAAAAGTGTAATATTATAAAATAGGATATATAATATAAAACAGAAATAGAAAGAAAAATAAGCACATCACTTTTCAACTAATATTCAGTATATAGACTTACCACTATAGGCTCTGCACTCTGAGCTCCACCCTTTCAAAAAAAGAATATTACTAACACATACCCTTCATTATAGTACACAAGCAATTTAAATAACATGTATATATAAATAAATACAATTTTCAAATTATTCATAGACATATGAGCTTAGTTATTTAATATTACTTAAATACATAATAATGAAATACATACATTCCTATTTTATTTAAATATAATTAATAATAGCTGCTATTTCTAAATGAAGATGTACTTTTTATTGTAGTTGTACTTATAGACACATACCAGTGGTTCATCACTTTTAACAAGTTGTACAATTTTAACAGTCTCTTCTTCATCATCTCCATCCACAGGTACATCAGGTAAGTGAGGGTAATAGTCTTTTTGTGCTACTGCATCATGTGTGCAGAGTATTGCCTAATAGTAGAGAGATTGATAAATAACTTAGATTGTTAAAGTGTTATTTCACCAAATAATAGAAAACAATATTTTTAAAAATATATAAAAACATCCTCACAAACATGCTACCAACATAAATAATGTATATAGCTTCATAGGAATGAATGGCTTCGTAATGGCCATGTTAATGGTTTTGGAAATGGCCAAAAGGAACAAAACAGTCACGCTATATTAAATTTTTATACATAAATATTAAAACTTAAAATATTTAACATTTTAGTCACTGTTATTTGTAATAATTGTAAATATACATACATTCCTATAGCACATGGAAATATTATACTGACCTGAAAATGAGGTTTTTGTAACAATTTTAATAATTCCTCAAATTCACTAGAGTTTGTCACAATCTCACTAAACTGTTGAAGTACTTCCAAAGTGACTTGCATGGCATTAGACAACAATGGATAGAATTTATCATCTTTACATTGTGTTGCAACAATTTTATTATGCACTTGAACCAGAGCATGAAGCTGTTTAGACTGGAGAAGTTCACTCAAAAAAGCAACATCTTCTCCACCTGACTGCACTTCTTTTAATGAAGTTAACAATCGCATCAGTGCTAAAATATATGAAAATATATAAATTACTTTCAAATAATTTCCAATTCCAACAGTCGTACCAACAGTCTGAATTTGAAATATTTTATCATTCATTTAATAAAATTAGCTAAAATGTATACAAACGTACCAGGGTCCCAATTCTGAGTTGAATGATCCATATTTGCATTACTCAACCAGACAAATAACAACAATAATATTTTTTTAAGCTTTGATTTTAAATTATAACATTCCTAATAGGGATTATTTACTAAAACAATTATATAATAAACTAGTAAACTTTTTACAACGTCTAATTAAAATTTACTTTACTCTCCTATTTCATATTACATAAAACTCATATTGTTTAACATACAACGTCGAACATTACAATAAAACGAAATAGAAGACACAAAAAATAATTGTGCATTTTGAGAACAAATGAAAGAACTGACAGTAGTAGGTTAAATTACGCTGACAGAAGTATAGTGCCAGTGCACTCAGTATGCTTTTGTGGACTGTACTAAAAATATAGATTATAAATACATATGTAAACTGTTTGACAAGTAACAACACGCCATCTATATTGCTGTGAAGAACTCAAAGATTTAACAGATATTTTATAATTATTCTGATAGAGTACAGAATATAATACACCATAATTATTATCGTGATTCTGATGTTAGGCATATTAGAAGCTAGAATAAATAATAAATTTAATTAAACTTAATAAAAAGTGAACTATAGCACGAATAAAATTAAATTTCACCTGACTAATAGTAGTTAGTTATTTTAATTAAATAATAATTGTTATGTTTTTAATTAACATATTTTTATATAACAAAATATGAAAATCTAATTTAATTAATTGAAGCAAATAGACCCATACTCTTTTTATAATAACACCACAAGTTTTTTATTTACATTTTTTAACTAAAGTTATTATATTAACATTTAGAAAATACTTTATTTGATTTTAAAAGTAATCTACAACAAAGGTAATATTATTTTAATATTTAGTAGCTCTTTTTAAATAGATTAGAGATTTATCTAATTTAATTTCCTCGGCGACGAAGTACGCCGGCGCAAATATTACGGGAAAGAGAAAAAATATTGTCTCGTCGTGTATGGCTTGACAAATGTTTTCGTTTTAAATTTTTCAAAGGTAAGATAGTAAATCTTCATTATTTTTTAATAATTTTACTTTTAAACTGTTCCCTTTAATATTGGATTTATTTTAAACATATGATTTGATGTTGGAAATTGGAATGTAGATAAATCATAAACACCGGCTGTGACAATGGCGCTAGTGACGATCGATCGGTAGATGTATAGAGGAGGATTTGCGCGTTAACATAACAGTTAATTATTATATCGAATAAGATAATAATAATATATATTATATTACAACAAAAGCACTTTTTTGGTGGTAGTGTTTTTTTTATTCGTCACTTACTCTTCAAATAATCAATATTTTTTTTATGTCAAGATTTTCTGTACTAATTGGAATCCTTTAGGTATGTCACGAGCAAATGTTTGTTCTTATCATAATATAAGATTTTAAAAATAAATATTAAAAATACAAAAATAGTTTAATATTAAGTATAGCATACATTATATAAATTTAATATAGAAAGAAGAATTAGTATGGTTTATTACAAAAAGTTTCAGTGAAATTATATTATATATTTTGTTAGTGATTATCGTGTTTAATTGATTTGATGACATTTATTTTAAAACTCTGGCCCAGTTTTTTGTTATACATCAAGTATATTATTTACAAAATTTATAAGAATAACACCACGATACAAGTGATGGTAGTGCATGAATGATGTCATATATATATTAACATTAGACAATAGAAACATGTTTTGCATTTGAATGTGTTGCGATGATTTAATATATATATTTAGCGATTCTCATAAGATATTTCTCAAGATTATGATTTATTACCACATCTATTGTACAATTTTATACAAAAATAGTAAAAGTAAATAAAAAATGAAGTTTTGATAGTTTTTCTTTTTAAATATTTTATCTAATCAGCATCACTCTGTAATCCCACACATGGCAAGGTAGACTGAGGGAACTTGGGAATTTGAAGATGAAAATGTAATATCTATTTTCTTTTTGATCAAAAGCCCATCTGCATATCTAGTTGTAATAGTATGCAAGTATTAGTATTATGTATGCATGTAGTGCTAATAATAATATTAGAAGTCAATGAAGCAGTTTAGAATAGCGTGAATCTTATATTATATCATGCAAATATCATTGGAAAAATATAAAAAGTTTGTTTAAAGTACAAATGTTATATATATATCTTCCATTTATGCAAATGGTTTTCTCTGATGCTTAACATACATATTACTATTATACCCTCTTTTTTACATAAATAAAAGAATAGTATGATTTTAGTATAGTGCTCACCACTTAGTCTATTCTTATTTGACGTAGTGCTAAATACTGTCTCGGCCGAGACCAGCCTCAGTGGCTGCTGATGAATGTTGATGACATAGCACTGATAGTTGGGAAACGGCTGATGTTTGAGAGTAAAGTGAACCTCTGGAATGGTACACTTGAGCAGCACAACAGCAGTCTTAAAGTAAATGTTTCGAAGACTGAGTACATGGCTTGTTGGTAGATTGGACTCAAGCTCTATCCATACAGGTTGTGAACCAGCTGTGAAGTTGGAAAAGTTGAGGTACCATGGATCTGTTATGCACGAGTCTGGATCACAATGTTCATGGCTGGATAAGCACTGCCTGGGTCAGATGGCGGTGATGTGATCTATCTCAGCAAACTCAGGAGCTTCACGACACGGAAATGAAGATGCTGTGATGAATGTGCGGCGTAAAGCGGTCTAACACCATACGTAACACATTAATTCGAGGAGGCTTATCTGCTATGTCTTGGAGTCCATGACATAGTGGATAAGCTCCAAGAGTGTATGGTATGGCCAAGTTGCGCGCCCGCCTAGGAACTATGTCAGATGCAAGTGCCTTGCTATGTCTGTCCTGCAGTGAGACTTCCAGGACCCTTACGAAAACGCTGGTTAGATGTTGTGCTAGGTGATAGATGGTGTGAAAGGTGAACGCTAGTTAGATGTGAACGTGATAGATGGTGTGAAAGGTGAACGCTAGTTAGATGAGGACATGAGAGCTAATGGACTGACCACCAAGTATGTCAAAGATTGTGCAAAGTATAGTAAATTAAGTAGAAAGGCAGACCAAGCTATGCTCCAAAATTAATCCTAGGAAGAAGAAGCGGGGAATGGAAGTGTCATAAAGAGAATGGAATGCCTCAACATTAGGTTCTCATGTACCGTCTATAACTACCTACCTTGTCATGGTGTACCCGGATACAGCTTGAAGCTGAAAGAAAAAATATATACACATACTTCTATACTATTGTAATAATTTTTATTTTTTTAAAACAGGTTTAAGAAATGCTTAATGCCGGACCCGAGGGTTAAGCCGGTGTCGGCTAGTGAATCTGCAACATCAGATGAGGCATCCAAGTTGGAACTATATCTCCAACGACAACTTGAAGAGGATGTAGCAAGGTATTTTAAACAATACATATTGAATTAAATAAAGAATTTCTTATCATCATTTACTGATAAGTAACTAACCTTCTAATAGAACTTAAACTAAATAATACAAAAGCCAATTTTTCTAAAAATAGTTTATTTAGCCACTGTATCTTATTTTCTCAATTAATAAAAAGCAAACAATTTCTTATCGGCAAACACAAATAGATTTTTTTGCTTACAGAATATTTGATGAATCTATATATTCGGATTTGGAAGTTGTGTGCGGAAAATTAAAAATACTAACACATACTTGTATACTAAAAGCACGTACAAACAAATTTTATAGGAAACTTGATGCTATTTTGCATGTCAACATTGGAAGAGAAACATTTGATGAAATATATTCATTTGTAAGGTAAAATTATAAGCTCAGTTTGTATAATATGTAAATACTATCACTATTATAATGAAATAATTTTATTTGTAGCATATTTACAGAAAGTACTTCTTTACAAAACTACCTTTTTCATTTCATAGACTTTTATGTAGGCTAAGATTATTGACTTACGTAAATACAGGGAGATGAATTAGGTTATAATGATTATTGATTCTATGTAGCAATTTTAAATTCTATTTCAATAAATAAATTTTATAAAATACTTAGCCTCACGCTGTGTACCTAGCAGGCTAGCCCGAGACAACCGAGTGTCAAATGCTGGTCTCGGCGTATCTCTTTCCCCTCGTCCACTATCATCAACCTTTTCGTACATGCCTTGTTCCTTGCATTCCATCATGCTTTTTTCGTGACCTAACCAGTATTGTATAAAAGAGTTAACAAATATAATTTCTTTTTCAGTGATGCCTACACTGAATGCGACATAACAACGCAAGAAAAAGAAATATTAATATTTCTTAAAAGTAATATATTTACAAACAACACTAACAATTTGTCTGAACCCAAAAAAATAAAAGATGAAATAGAAGATATTGATGTATTTTTAACCCCAAACTGTCCCAGTCCTTATAAAGAAAAATCATTTCAAGAAATTTCGTGTCTTAGTCCAAGTACTGAATTAACAAAGGAATATTATGCATTAGTACACATTGATGGTAATTTATTAGAGCAAGAGCTTATTGAGCAAGACGCTTTGTCAGATGCATTTCATACTATCATTAAGTCGCAAGATAGAGATTTAAATAAAACTTCCCAACGAAATAAACCCACATCCTTATCTCTTATATCTAGTCATTCATCCAAACCAATTAAACATTCCAATAATTGTGATATTTTAAAGAAATTACCACTTGAGCAAGAAAACTTGGTGAATGGCAAACAAATTGATAAAGGAGTAAAATATAACGTATGCTCGAAACCTTTTGAATATTCAAAGAATCTAGAATACAATAAAGTCAATGAATGTTTAACGGAAAGAATATTGGACCCTGCATACTCACCTGATAGTTTAATAACCGACGATCCTAGTTCTTCCTCAGATTATTTGTCCGCTGCATACGCTTGCTCCCCAGCGTTAGGGTCTTCTGGCTGTTTGCCTCAAATAAATGCTGGCGATAATAGCAATAAAATGGAAAATATTTTCACTTCTTCCGATTCAGGTTTGGAGAACACTGGCTTATTGGAAAGTATTAGTAGTCACAAAGATGTCACATTGACAGATTTATCACTGACCGAGAGTACCCTGCACGATCTCACTATAGAAGAAACTAACCATTCCCAGGATTCCACATCAAGTCCGGAAGGCGATCAAAATCAAGCTCAAAGGATACAAATTCCTATTTGTCGAACTGGGACATCGTCTTTAAGTAACGCTTACCAAGATTCTGACTTTACAGCCTCGAAAGGGACTTCTAAATCAAGGTCAGGCGACTCAGTTTACGGGAAGTCTTCCAAAGAAGAAAAACAGCGTCAAAACGAAGAAATTGTAATATTAGAATCTTCTTCAGTGTCTTCTGAGACCGGATCTTGGGAGTCAGTGTTTCCGCCTAAAATAACTGACAAGGAAATTTGCGATAAATTTATAAACAACGAACGTCAGTTCGTGACTCAATTTGATGCCATATTAGATAAAGATAAAACTCCTATCATGTCGGACTATCAAAGTTTTGAAAAGTCTACAGCAAAGAGCACACCTTGTTTCATCGATGCAGCAAGTCTGGCCGATGAAGATCAGGTGTCTGTAAATATGCAGGAAACAACTAATCAGGACATTAAGGTTAAAGATAAAGTACCCGTTCCTAGTAAGCCAGTGCCATGTTCTACAGTCAATAGACCCGATGTGAGCCCGGGTGACTGGTCCGAGAGTAATGACAATGATGATTCGCTTGAACAACCAGATAATAAAGAGCCAGATTCTATACAAAAAGATCTGTCTCCCACTATTTTTGAAATGACTCCCATAACAGAAGATTCATTAAGTACAAATGATTTAAACGAAAGTAAGGAGAACATAAATACAACATTTTTGCCTAATTGCCAAACCGAAAAATCAGCTTCACTTTCTACTAGTACAGTGTATATGGGTACGACACCACATAACTCAATAATGTCATTAAAAACATCTTCACTGAAGCAGTATGAATCTGAAGAAAGTGAAAGTGACACAATTGTAATTAGCAGAGAAAGCCTTACCAACTTCAGACCAAGTAGATTCAATGAATCATCTCCTATAGTTTCCGGTGGCGCTTCCATCGAAGATGTCCATTCGCCTAAAATAGGAACACAAAATAATAGTCCGTCAGTTCGCAGGAAAGTGGAAAATATTCCGATAGTGACTGGTGTTTGTTTGAGTGAGGAGTGTAACAATTTACCTAAGTCACCGAAGTCAGTGTCAGGATCAGCTTGGGTTGTGGACATGTCGAGCACCTCCAAAGTAGTAGACGGAGGCAAAACAACCTCCACCCCTCATAACTTCACAATCAAAAAGCCTGGTGAGAGAGTATGTGAAACATTAAAAAATGAAATAAAGCATGATAGAACCGAGATTTGTAATAAAAGTCGAAGTTCTGTTGATTCTGATAGTAGTGAAAAATCTGGTCACAAGTTTTACATTGACTTGTCAACTCTGCCTGATCCGCTACCACCGGAGAAACCGAACAACAACGAAAACACAGCTGAAAAGAAAAACATTTTCTCCATGTATATTGATTTAGGTGAAAAAGCAACATTGAAAGAAATGCCATCAAGATTGTCATCCTCACTAAATGTTAAAAAACAACCGAATGACAGTAAGATCAAAAGTTCCAAAACTAATAAAAATTGTAGTAACGAAAAGCCTCCCACAATAAACACGTTACTTCAAGATCAGAACACTCTATCAACGACGTTCGAAAGATATGAATCGCTATGCAATGATCCAAATATAAGTATATCTGAAATAATAGCTATTCCAGATCCAACGCCTCAAAAGTCGAAAACTTCAAATGATTTAGAGATCGTGAAAAACGAAAAAAGCCAGCGGCGAAATGGAGACAAAAGCTTTGTTCCGAATGCATCTGCAGTTATTCACGAGGAATCAACTAACGAACAGTCAGATTTGTTCGTAAAGCTTTCAGACCTGGACAAACCTATTCAAAAATCGGACATATTTGTAAGAGAAACTTTCGACTCAAGGATGACAAGATCGATTCCAGATAACAATTGGTCAGAGCAGAATATGGCGTCAACGTCGAGGTCTAGTGAAGTTATAAGTTCATTTCATTCCGAGAACGCGTTGAGCTTAAATAGATTATTTCCTCATTTGAAGAATGAATTTAGCAGGAGCATGCCAATATCGCTGTCGGGCAGGACGCGGTCGCCGCTGAGGCCGGGCGCGGCGACCAGCGTGGGCGAGATAGACGAGCAAGTTTCAGATGTTTCGGATATTAGTAGCGTTCAGAGTAGCATGTGTCGTTCTGTCATTGGTAAGAATTTTATTTTAAAAATATGGTTTACATGTTTAGCCTACATCCGATTTCATTAATATATATTCTTTTAGAAAACAGCACTACCGAAGAAACAAGCCAAACATCCAGTTTGATAGGCAATTGTCAGTCTCGGCTGGGCCAAGACTTGCTTCGCATGTTTCTAGAAGAAATAGCGCCAGATGTAATTGTGGAGGTGTCCGGAAAACGCATAAAGGCACATAAATGTATATTGTCCTCGAGGTAATTTCTATTATTCAGGTTAACGTTTATGTAGCAGCGTAGACAAAAAGAATATATCAAAACTGATTGATCACGACATTTTATGCTCAATGGCGGATTTCAATTCCGTGGTTTGTTTGCCTGCCAGATATAATAAAAGTAATTCAATCTTTTAAATAATGATAGCATCTTCAACCATCCCGTTCGAGGTAAGACGTTATTCCCGCTGTGACTGAATTAATTGGTCAGACAGAATTGGCCTTAACATTAGTAGATCGATTTCTATTGTAAAAAAAAAATGTATATACTTATTATTAAATGTATATTGTGTCAAAACCAATAGTTTGATAGTTTTTGTTTCTGTTTAGATGTCAATACTTTGCCGGTATTTTGAGCGGTGGATGGGTTGAGAGCGCTGGTAACGTTATCGTTTTACCTCCGTAAGTATTGTATCTTGTAAAATTGTATCTTTAGTGAGGCATTGTTTAGACTTATTTTAGAAATCTTGTTTAATTATTATCTTATGTTCTTTCTATGAATCCTTTACACTACATACACCTACAGTGAAGGCAAGGCAGGGGGAAGTTAGATATGTAGTGTTAAGACACTCCGTTACGTTCCCTACTTTTTGCCGAATTTGAGTGCCGGTACTCAACGCCGCGTTTAGCCTTGTTACAAGAGCGGATAAATCGAAATTTTCATATAAAAATATTTATTATATCAACTTTTCACGTGGGGAACCCAAAACTTATCATCGATTACAATCCCACGCTTGTACCACGACTGGCCTCGACTTCTCTATTTTCACTTTATATTATAACGTAACATTATGTTACGTACCTACATTTCGTTAAATTATATGAGGCCTGTCGTGGCGCAGCGACACAAGCGTGTGACTGTAACGGACAGGTTGTAGGTTCGATCCCCACTCGAGAATAAATGTTAAAATATTAAATGTTTAAAATAAAAAAATGTTAAAATATTAAATATTTAATGTTTTCATTTCTTCACTCTGGTACAAGGCTAAACGCGGCGTTGAGTTCCGCCACTCACTAATATGTAATGCCTCAAATTCGGTGGAAAGTGGGGAAAAGAAGTGAAACAGAGTGTTGTTACCACTAGGTCAATAAATTGTAATCCGACATTTTTAAATGCAAAAACATCCCATTGAGTGTTAAAACTACTAGACTGGACACACTAAAAATAGTGTCTCTCTAGCTCTACAGATTAGCCTGCCTACTATTTAATCTAAGTGAAACTGCCCTTAAAAACTGCATCAGCACCTGCAGCATAGGTAGTACATAAGTACCAAAGTCTTGATTGGTTCTTAAACCTTAATGTTTTAATAATACAGTAACCAATAATAATAATATTGAATAGAACGTACTTCAAATAATAAATGAAGTTTCATTTCATTGTCATCTTTATTGATTCTGAGCTCTACAGTCACGTAACGAATCGTTCGGGGTATCAGGGACAGCGTCCAAAAAGTTCACAATATGTATATAGATCAAAATCTCATCGGAAGATAATGTTAGGGTGACGTATACGTATTAAGAATTTTATTTATTGGCGCTGTTACATGAATTATAAGATTTTTCTTTAAATTAATGTAGCGATGAGAATTTGCATATCTTAATTTTAAGGTAACCTAGTGTTAAATGATCTGTAATGGAGGATTCCATTTTCCACTGTTCGCCTAAATTTCGATACATTGAATGTTTTCCACTACAGCGAATATATAAAAATGAATAAATAGAAGACAATGGATGTGAAGCCTGATACATATCGTATTTTCAGGTTCTCCTTTAACGTAGTGCATTTCGCCCTGTGCCATATATACTCTGGTTTGTCGACCATTCCCGATTCAGTGAGCATTGTGGAGCTAGCGACTATTGCGGACATGCTGGGACTCGAGGGCCTGAAAGAAGCTATCATGTTCACTCTCAAGGCAAAATATTGCCACCATTTTCACAGGGTAAATAAAAAACATTCTTATTCGCAATATTTCTTTTATTTTTTTATTATATATTTGGTATAATTGATTACTCTATAACTATGTATTTTAAAAACAGCTGAGAGTAGAAGAAACTGGAAAATGGAGCAGGGTATTTTATTAGTTTGTTTCCATTTTTAGTCCAATTTTCGAGACGTATTGAGTGCCGGAATTCATTCATTTCTCCCGAGTGGGGAAGAACCTACAGCCATGGTCATTACAATCAGATGCTATGGTACTACACCATGACGTCCCCTTTGACTGGCTTTCTAATATTTAAATAATTACAATTTAATGCTTTATTTCTAAATGTTTTAGCCTTGTCAAGTATGCACAGCCGGTGTACTTGAATGCTTCCCCCTATCGTCTGTTTACGGGCTCGATGATTTGTATCGCAAATGTTTGAGATGGATCACCAAGTACTTCACCAAGGTTTGGCCAACTAAAGCCTTCGCCACGCTGCCTAAAGAGTTACTTGACAAATGTTATCAGGAGCACATTGTTAATCTTTCAATTGATAATTTGATAGACACTGTTTATGGATGTGGTATTACAGGTAAAATATTTGATTAAAAAAATATTTATATCATTTTTATTTCGATTTGCTTTTGTATTTCTTTTTCTATAAATCTATTCCTTTTTATTAGCTTGGACGTGTTTATAAATTCTGTAATAAAATATTATTTTTGTTATAGAAAAGCATTTTTTTTTATTTATTCTAAATTACATAGCACAAGCTATATTATTTTCAGTGGCATCATTACAAAACAGTAGATGGGCAGAAAGCGTAGCGCGTATGTGCCGTAGATTGGTAAATGCGGCGGCGCACTACGCCGCACCTCGCCTTCTCCCCACACTAGAGATGGTGGCAAGTGTACCCGACGCCCCGCAAGCGGCACAACAGGCCCTCGACGACTGCCTCGCAGCCGCCATAGAATGGGCACCGCCAGATGAGACTTGTCGCGCCTATTCCTTCCTGTCCGCCTTGGTTCGAGAGATACGTGCCCATCACGCGAAACCCGATCTTATTAACAACCAAACAAATAAAATACCTGAGTCTTCTAATTTATTGTACACCCACGCAGGCAGTTGGCGTTTACAGTGTGAAGGCGCTCTTGTACGGGCAGCACCACGCGTGGTCGGCACACAGGCCTTTAAAGATCTGCCCTCGGATTTAAGACGGCGGTTAAGAGAGCTAGGATGTATAATGTACGGACCTCAGGCCATACCCCTTACAGCCTCCCCCCTGCAGGACAGGAAGACGAAAAGCACCTACCAAAGTAAACCTAAAACGATCAATCCGGTCGCAACGCGTAGTCTGGATATGGAGAAAGTGAGGAACTCCTTCGTTCCGTACAAACCGAAGCCGGTGGTGATCGCAAGGGACAAAGTGCCGAGCACTACTGAGCTGAGAGATAGGAAAAATGTCAATAACAAGCCGAATATACCCAAAGTGCGCACAACCAAAGCGCAAGAAGAACGAGCTAAGTTCAACCAAACTAAAACGTTGACGTCCCAAGACCGCACCGTTAACAATAAACCGGCAGTCCGCCCTCATCCCTTTGAAAACACGAAACCGAGATATCTAGAGCCGCGCCAGTGCAAGGAACGAGAAAAGAAATCGCCGACCAAGAAGTTTGTCAATAAAATGGTTTCGTCGAGTGAGTCGTCGCGCAACTCAAGTCCGATACAATCTCGTAATTTGAGAGTCAGTCGTTTTGTCAACCAGGTGTGTGAAAAGAAGTCCCACACGATGTCTCAAGACAGCCTCGCGACGTCGTCGAGGCCGCGCACGGCCGAGGCCGAGGCCTCGACGGACTCTCTAAGTGAATCGCAAAATAGCAATAAATACGCTACTTATACTAAAACAAGGCACACTGGGAAGGGATCTGTTGAGTGTGAGTTGTTTTTTTTTTATACAATAACTGTTTATTTATAACTTTTTTGGCACAGTTTTAAATTAATATTTAAATCGTGGTCGAATGTTTTTATCTTTAATATAGGTTTCGTAGGAAACACATCAATATTTTTTATGTGGAACTAAAAGATAAAGATAAAAAAATATAATAGCTAAAGTAAATTTATTTCGATAAAAATGTTTAATTCGAACACTAAATAGCACTAATCAATATAACTCTGCATCTTTTGCAAAGCAAAAATTGATATGTTTAGAGACTCCACCACAAATTAAGAAGAAATTTAAAAAAATATTTTCAAGTCAAATAGGTAATCTCGTTTAATATTGTGTTTCTTTTTTATATATATATATTTTATAAATAATGTTTATTTTAGTTGATACTATTTTTATTTGTATGATTTATAAATATCATTTTTTTTATATTCTATATGTTTATTTGTTTTTCATTTTGTGTGTAGGGTTTTAGATTAGAAATGTTTATATTTATTCTTGTTGAGCTAGCCTGTAAGTGTGATGTACAATGGAAAAGATTTTTTTGTGATTTTGCATGTATGTATGTATATATAATACTAGTATTTAGTATCATTTTGTATGATACGTTGCCTAATAAATAAATAAATAATGTTGATAGAATTTCTTATTTACAGCGGTGGCGACAAAATGTCAAGTCCTGTCGCCGTCTACAGTACTGAGCGGTAACGTGAAGACAAAGATACCGGTGTATCTGAACCAAAACTCTGTATCGTGTAACGGCAGCAGCAAGTCAAATAACAGTTCCAAAGTACACATGAACACACAACCAGCCAGGAGCAAGGCAAGGATTTGCGAACGAAAAGTCTCTGGCTCACTAATGAGCGCTACTAAATCGAGCTCAGCCAAAATTGTACCGAGAGTGGCGAAGGACCCACCACACCCGGTCGCAACTAAACTTTGCAAACAGAAACAGGCGAAAAGCCTCAGTACTTCTAGCAACGTCCACAGGCGGGACGACCAGGAACACATCCCGGTGATGGAACGTTCTGGAACGTTCCTGAAGGACGAACCCATGTTCGCAGATAAAACAGCCAACATAGATAAAGGCCAGTAAAGTTGTCTATTTTAATACTACAGATATTTCAGTAGTTTAGAATTTAGACGGCACGCGTTAACCACCGCTTGTTACTAGCTACTTATTGTACGTATGTACGTACGTGCGTACGTGCGGCACGCTTTGTAGTCTTGTGAAGTTCTTAGAGTATTATATTGTTTGTCTATACGTTTGCTTTCTTGTGTATATACATTATCTATATATGCTTCTTTCTTAGAATTGAATAAGCTACTTCTAATAACTTTGAATTTTGTACCTGTCCGTTGTTTTCAGTCGTATGACTTCACTTAGCTGTACTAACTTATGAAATCCTAAATCTTCCTAACTTTCAGTATTATTTTATTACAAATATATAATATATCGTATTGATATTAGATTACAAGTAAAGGTAATTTTGGCAAGTGTGGACCATGAATTATTTTTTTCTATCTTTAATGCTACTCATAAATTGCTAATATAATATAATATAATCTGTTTCGGAGGCCGATTGTTTGTTTAGACAAAAGATGAATTCTTACATTACAAAGAAACATGGTATTAGAAACATTTGAATGGCTAATCAAATATTGTTGGCACTATCTTTTGTCACTTTGTAAAATCAACAAACATCACTTACTTCGGTGCTAACTGCTCCCCATTGGGCACTCTTGCGTTAAACGTGCTTAATTTATATATTTAACTATTTATTGATATGGGTACTTAAATTGCTTATTATTATTCAACATGATTGCTAATTAACAAAATACAATCGTTGCGACATATTTATTAGGTTAAGTTGGGTCATTTTTTTTGTATATATACTAGTCTTTGATTTAATTTAGTTTCGAGTGAATTATTTGAACACGTCTTAGACTTGATATTAAGTGTAACGAACACTCGATATATCCAGTAGTTCTCGATTTACATGAATAGCAATGTATGTCCATGTTGTGTATTACCTATCACTAGAGTTTAAGCTATAAGTTATAATCATTTGCAATATTTACTCAGCATTTGTGTTATACGCATTTTATTTTGAAATATAATAATATTCTTCGTTTAGAACGCTGGCATTTTGCATTTGCTTTTAAGGTGCTGTTATGTCCTTTTTATGAATTTATATAAAATACTCTTTTTTTTATGTATAATAATCCTGGCTTAAGCTTTATTTTTATGTTGTGATTTCGCGGTATTATTAAATATGTAGGTATTAGTTAATTATTTCTAAGACTTTTACAGCATCACAAATATTAATTTCAATCATAATAATTATTTTCTATTATCTAATGTATTCTAAGTTGACATTTCCTAATAATAATATCAATATCGTAAAATAAATAACACATAATATTATATCACTAGAAATGTATAGGCATACTGAAAACGTGAGTAGTCCGTAGCTGTGTAAAGTTAAGTAACTCTATCGATGATCTCATGATGCTCTCAGTATTCAATATTTACACTGCAGGTTTGCATCAGCCATGGTTATAGAGATAGTGGGCCATCATTATTTTTATATTAACATATTGTAAGTCGAAAATTTTATATTAGATCATATTTTAATCACGCTGTGTAGTGCATTATCGTTTGGTCGTATTTAATTGATTTGTAAATTTTGTTATTTTTAAGATTTAAAATTTAATTTATTTTTTAAGTAACGTAGTTTATAGTCTGTGGGACCGTACTTAGATGGGGTGAGATTGGACAAAGTCCGTGAAGTTAGTTTCAAAAGATATACCATTAAAGAGCCCGGTGTATGTCTAATAAATAGTTGAACGAAACTTTAAAAGTTTTTGTTTTTTTGATATATGGAAAATAATCAACTATAATATTTGCATTACAAAAAATATATAATTTATTACATCTACCGGACTTTTAAAAAGTAAAATTGCAATACAGTATCAAATTTTTAGGTTCATTTAAAAAGTCTTTTGGATTTGCTTTATATTGTAAAGCAAAGAAGGCAAATGGACTAAGTTTATTTTTTTTTCTATGAGATGGAAACTGCTCAAAGTCCCACCGAATTAAAATTATATATTTTTTTTTATTTAACTTTAAATGATTTGTGCATTATATGATTCGATGATTTTAAATATGATTCGATGTACAGTTACAATATTATTTTACTATTATACAACTATTAAATATTTTACACTTGCAATAACAATGTACATAATTTTATTAATAATTGTAGATTATACTCTTTCATTGTCTTCATTTCAACGGCTTCAATCTTTAATATATTTATATATAAAGCTATCAATTATGAATATTGAATGTCGTTCAAAGCTTATGTAGTTAAATTGTTATTTGAATATGTAAAAATAATCATTTTATCGTTTTTAGTATTAGAGTTTATTTGATGTGTATATTGTTGGTATAATTATTTGTCGTAAGTATTTAATTTAAATATTTATATTAAAGTAATGTGCATTAAATGTTTTTTCACTTTACACATTCCTTTCCACGTTCATATTGTGTCTGCTGCAGTTCGGCGTGGCTTATACCCTTTCCTACTTTAATGTTCAGTTTTAACATACATTTAATGTAACGCCGGTATGCAGAGTCAAAAAACAAATCTATGGTACTTTTGTGGTTGAACTTAAAGATCTTTTGATTGAAACACCTTTTTCATCTTATTTAATTAATGAGACGAGAGGAAATTATTTTTTCTAGCTTTGAGAGTGATTCCTGTATTGTCCAATTTGAAGAACATTATTTACTCAATATTTGGACGTCTGTCAAGGCGCAGGGGCACTAGCGGGCGACTGTAAACGCGACATGGTGTGGATTCGATCCTCACTCAAGTAAATTGAAGTATGTAATATTTTCATTTCTTCGTTCTGGTAACAACGCCAAGAGGCGTTGAGTTCCTTCACTCAATATGGAATATCTCAATTTAAGTGAAATGTGGAGGTCTTAACCCACGGTTCTCAAGTTTCTCAACCACTGTCTGCCGTTTGCAATGTACAGGAAGCTCTAAAAAAAATTACTACTTAAAAAGCGCACTTTATTTTTTACTGCAACTGAAAAAAAAATGTAATTTTGACAAGAACGTAAACAATAATTTAGATTTTTCGTTGTGATAATAATTATTAAAATAAAGTTTGATTTTAAATAAGAGTTAATCCGTACCTTCTCATTACGATAATATAAAGATACTTACTATTCACCTTGTTATAACACTTTCAGCACAGCGCGTCCCACAAGCGTTTCTATTGATACAAACCTGCGTATAGAGAGCTCGTTCTTTCTGAATTTTTAACAAGACAAATGCATACAATCTGCTAAAACGCACTGAAAACGCACAGGGCGCGCCCACTTCATAAAAGCGCACTGTAGCTTTAATAAAAAAACGTAGTCTGCAAGAACTTTACTAGTAGAATTATATTTTATCATGAAAGTTTAAGTTTTACGTATATTTTATACAATCAACGTGCCTAATTTAATAACATTTGTTTCACAGTTATATTGCCGTTCAATTTGATCATTTATTTTAGACTAGCGCGGCTTCGCCCGCCCGACTTACACTACTTAATTATTTTCAATTACTTTCTCGTTGTAATAAAATTATTATTTTAAGACATCTATACATTTAAAATAAATATTACAGCAATATAAATTAAAAATATTGTAGCAATGGCGTGCCAAAATTAAAATTGTGTTTAAATCTGTTTCTGGTTTCTGAGATTAGCGCGTACAAACGCACAGCCAGAGACTATCAGACAAAAATTGATTATTATTTCTTATTGCAACATGTAATACAAAAAACTACATATCGTTATATCTAAGTACAAACAAATAATAGTTATAAATATGTTCATGTAAGTTTCGAGAGACAAGTTGCCATTTTATATTATAGTTCTTTTTACATTCATCTTCTATTTTTTACTAAATTTCTAACTATTTCAGATATTGACGCTGCGCTTTGTCTAATCGGAGGAAATAAAAATAGTCCAACTATATATCCGAGTGGGGTTCGATCCCCTTTGCAAAACTATAGTTTCTATATTAGTATGAGTAATTATGATAGTTTCCAACACTTCAGTATTCCAGGGTAAGCCCTATATATAATTTATTGTCGTTGAGTTTAAGCTTATAAATTTTTAGCACAATGTAGTTCGGTCGACCTCGGATTAAATAATATTTTGGAGTTCAATAGGGTAAAACGAAGCACTTATATTAAGATTCCGCTGTTCGTTCGTCCAGTGTCTCCAGGTTCTATCTGATGAACTCTGATAGTAAGACTTTGGAATTTGTCACAAATATTTTTCTGTTGTCGCTATATATTTAAAAACAGAAATAAATATTTGAGGGGGCTCCCAAAAGACGTACATAATTTTTTTTGCCTCTTTCATAGATTAGTACGGATAACGGAATTCTTCGTGCGAGAGTTCTAATTCGCACTTGGTCATTGTGTACTTTTTACTCTTCATAAACATTCAAAGGTAAAGAAAAATAAAAAAAAGGAACTTGAAATGTGACAGTTTCACCTATTTAGTAGCGCCACCTGTTTAATGCTAAGAAAAATTAAAGGAATGTAAATTTCAAGATAACACGTTGCATATCACACATTGAAGACTACATTCTATTATAGTGAATGAACAGGATGGAATCAATGAACAAAGCATTCCAAATAAATTAAGTAATTTATTTCGGAAAATGATACAATAAAGCATAATAGTTTAATATAACAACAATACTATACGGAAATTTAATTTTAAAGAATCTATCGTAAAAAAAGCCCTACAATAATTATGCACAAATTACGTTTCCCATTATCATTTCCCAGAAAAGATATAATTTACATGACACCACCAATCCAAAACGAATATTAAATACCACATGAGGCGCTTATAATAATATAGTAATGCTTCGAAAGCGATATTATTTTCTTCCTGGCTGCTAATTACTCACGGTACCCGACGACTCCAGCATACAGGAATTACAGTAAAAAATCTAAATGTCACACTACGTACAGACCGACACCGAGCCTTAACGCTTACACTTAAAAAAAATCATTTAAATACATATTATGGTAAATAAAAAAAAATATAATATATTTGAACTATTCATTTTAATTCTTCCATAATACCATAATATTAATTTCAATATAAATAATGAGTTACATAAAGCAGTGTGAAAACTCTGTCAAATGGACTCGTGTAGTGTTCTCGAAGATAAAACATTATAAATACTAAAAAAGAGTCAAGTTAGAAACGATGAAACCCCGACTTGTATACCAACATGAAGACTGTAAGTGACAATTTCAAAGTAACAATCAGCGTCACAAAATAAATATTCACACAATACAATTACAATATAAAAACGTACAAGTGTTATTATTATATAGACATACAGACATTATTCGTTACATGGCGACGTAAGCGCGGTCATCTAAATGTTCTTGTCCTTCAGGAATTACACTACCACGATATAGACATTAACATATTTAATAGTATTTGGCTGCCCGTCCCTATCCAGGAGGATCGCTATTAAACTATATCGACAGTAGTTGATTAATTTGTTACATTATAAATGCAAGATAATTTATCTCTCTCGTTTTGTCATTCATTATAATATTATTAATAGTTACAATTAAGGCGTGGATTGCTTGAATTACAAATTTTAGAGCATTACAATACACTCATCGAGGTGTTAAATAAATTGTCTTTTTAAACTAAGCGTACAAATTTATTTGTTTTTATAGTAATTTAGTTTCTGTGACAGACCTAGCGTCACTACATCGGTACGTTACACAGATCGCTTACAAGTTACATTGCGTGTCACCCTCAGATGTTCCGTTTACAAGAATACAAGATACATCTACAACTATTCTACTAAATAATAAAAAAAAAGAAAAAATCTAAACAGTAAACAAGTCCTAGGCAACAACATTGCCCGTGAGAGCTAAGAGTTATACGAAACAATATAAATATATGTATGTATATATATATATATATATATATATATATATATATATATATATATATATATATATATATATATGTATATGTATATGTATATATGTGTATATATGTAAACAAAATCATTTAAACATCATAATACAGAACCAAAAACATGAAACAATCCGTATCTTAATATTAAGGAAACACTTACAAAGGCAGTTACGAGTCCAACAATCTCAGGTAAGTAAATAGGTAGTGGGACAGTAGGCGGGTGGGGGGAGGTGAGTGTTAGGGGAGGGGGGAGGGAGGTAACCAACTGTTATCACGTGTGTCGGACAAAGTTCCAGAATCGCGTAAAATAAAACCAAGCTGCCTTGTGAGGGTTGATAGGGGTCGTTCAAGTATTACGCAACGCAATTCAACGCCCGACGTCAACCAATCACCTAGGCATTATTAAAGACGACGAGGATGAGAAATAATAAATCATAAAAATTGATATTCAACTATAATATTTTTTTATTGGTATAACAATTTTATTTAATTTGTATAACACTCGGGCGTTACGTGTTATGTTTAGTAACGGAAAGTAAGTAGAAAAGGAGTTTAGGGAAAGTTCACAGCGAGTTACATGAGAACGTTACAAATCCTCCAATGAGGAATCCAAATTGCGTTCCATAATAGTTAAACAGCCCTCGGGGCCCATCCATAAACTACGTCACACGTTAATGGGAGCGGAGGGGGTAGTCGGCGAAGTGACACATTGTTTGAAAAGGGGTTCGGAGCTGTGTCAGAGATAAATTAACAATCATATATTTGAAAATATAATAAACATGCTGTACTTTCAAATGTATAATCACTAATTTAATTTAAGACGAATCAGAAAAAAAGTGTAATAAATTAGAAAAACAATTCTTAAATTATGTGCGTAAGTAAGTATACACATATAATTTCTGAAATGCTTTATAATTTATTACTATCTAGGTGAAACAAAGTAAAATATGTCACAACATATTAAGAAGTTTCATAAAATAAGGAGATGGTCAGTGAATCGTGTCGTTCGTGTGACGTATTTAACGGCTGTGCCCTTAGTGGGTGGTGTAACAGCGGCGTGGGGTGGTGTCGGGCGTAGGGGAGTCTACATAAGGAACTTGCCAATAATGATTCCGAGAAGGGCCATGCCGACAGCGGTGGCGATCCACGGCATTAGGGCGATCTGTTCGTGCTTCTCCGGCCCGTACGAGTGGCGGCGAACGCGGCCTTCGCCCGCCGCCTGGCTCAGGCGGAGTAACTCCTCCTGTAAACATTAACATTACTTATTAGTCCAAGGCAGACAAAGCTAACTATTAGGAAATAGTGAGCTCATGGCAGCGTCATGTAGCGTAAGAATGGAATGAAACGTAACCGATAAAAGTGCTCAATCTACGTAATTACAAGGAAAACCCAGTCAGAACAGAAGCCAATCGTGAAAGTGAATGGTGCACACTTTTCAACACCCTTAGCTCTTCACACCAATAATTGCGCTTCTATTATTATTTACTTACGCAGGTATTTTGAATTCTCTAATTGTATTATTTAGTATTTAAATTATCGTACAAAATAACACAGTAACTAGTCCATTCAAACTTCAACTATAGTCCCAGCTTAGTTTGGTATTATTTCTATAGTTCCAAGACATTAACCGAAAAATTTTTTTGGACCATTACATTCGTCGTTGCTTGTGGGTGTAGGGAATCCGACGTTTTTCCCACCGTTAAAAAATATATATTATCTAAAGTGCCTCTACATATTAGAACTGTGAACATACGAAAACCTTAGAAACGACCGGAAATTCTATGGAACCACCATTGTAAAATAAAGTGAAACATATCTAATAATAAAACTTCGAAAATACATTCAAAAATAAACTTAATTTACAAGTAAACATCACACTCATATATGATAAACACGTCATCACTTATACTGTGACACTCAGCACAGACACTCATGTGCAACACAACTACACTCGTGTGCAACTCAACTACACTCGTACCCTGGCTCACTACTCACGTGAACTATTAGTACTGAACCCATGTTGTAACATCATAATGACAGAGCAGCACTCATGCATTCGTATATTCGATATTAGTGCTTACTTTTTATTGAAACGAACTCTAAAATTATATATATTTTTTAATTCTATGTAGTGTATTGTCTTTTGTCTTTTACTGAAGACTATTAATATATATATATATATATATATATATATATATATATATATATATATATATATATATATATATATATATATATATATATATATATATATATATATATATATATATATATATATATATATATATATATATATAGAAAAAAATATTATTATATATAGAAAACTGTAATGTTTCATTAGAATGTGGCCATGATTTGTACGTTTGAATAAATCATTTATTTTTATTATTATTTATATCATTATTGCAATGAAATAAATCGCCGCCGCCATAATGATGTTGGAGCCCAAATGTACTTTATTAATATATTTTTCCTCGAGAAAATCATATCGTACTCTTCAAACAAGTGGACCATGATAACTGAACATAATTTTATATGATAGAAACAGAAAGTAATTATTAAAAATGTATCTGTTCAAAGATGAGTCAAGGCTTTTAATTTCTACGTACGGCCCTGCTTGCTTACGATCATTTTAGTATATTAAGCGATTGTCGATCGAATGAGCTTGTATTACATTCTCGATTCCCTTCAGTATCTTTCATAGTTCAGATGGTACAAAATTTTAGTTCAAACGGCCTTTAACTAAACCACCATGAGACAAGAAACTAAGAGTGTTCTTCAGACATAATTATGTCTTTGCCAGGTATGCTAACGTCAGTGACATATGTTTTTATAATACACAAAGATTTGTTCAATAAATGTCGGCCAGCGTTTCGAAAGATTGAAATTGTATTTAAAAGATTAAATTTAAAATTCAAAACACTGAAATTGGTGCGTTAGAAGTTGAATAAAATTTAAAGTTTTAAAATATGTATATAACATATTTTTATATATTTCATTATTACAGATACGTTTTCACGTAACCTACTCAGTTAAATCAGTATCAGTATTATATATTTTTTTAATCATGTTGAGCAATACAGGTGTTTCTGATTCTGTCAATAATAAAATTGAACGCTATGTAGATATAATTTCATGGATGAGAATAACCTTGAGATTTTATTTCTTAAGGATTAATTAAATTTATTAATTACTACTTCTAGATGTTGTAGAAATTACAATATTTTGAAGCGTGACGTATGAAAACAAGCGCAGTGTTGAGCTCCGCTGCTCAACAGGTAATGCTTCAATTTAGCAGAAAGTGGAAAACGGAACGAAGTGTTTTAATATTAGGTTCCCAAGTTTCCTCCGGGATAGAACGTGAAACATGAATAAGTAATTATCTACATATAATAGATTTATAATTGTTACGTCAATTCAAATATTTGTAGCATACAGCGTAACTATGAAGAACTATTTATATTTGATATTAGCAACGCTCGCGCGCCTTCGCCCGTTTGAATTACAATATTTTACTGATTTATCCTAATTACTTTCTTGTTCTAATAACACTATACTTTTTAAAATAATATGCATACATTAAAAACTAAAATTTGAGCTAAATGAAGAACAAAATGTTGGAATTTTGTCGAACTGGATATTATAAATTGACATAACTCTTTTATTAATCAACCGATTAAAATTAAACAATCACTAAACATTGAAGGAAGTTTGCCAAAATATAATAGTGAAAACCGCATATCAATCTGGTTAGCCGATTTTGAGAATAGCGCGAACAAACACACACATAAATGGACAAAAATTTAAAAAATGACCTTTTAGGGTCCTTCTACATTAATAAGATTTTTTTAATATATCTTCCATGTATAGACAGTGATCAGTTACAGATTTATTATAAGTAAACATTACGGATCACTGTGACTAGAAATTCCTTATTTTTATTCCAAATTGAGTAATCAAAAGGAACTGGAAACTTGGTATATATTTTAAACCAGATATTAACTTGATTTTTAAAACGATTTTATCTCAAACTTGACAAAATTAAATGTTAACTTAATTTTCGTATTAATGTATTATGATCTCATAATGAATGTTAGAGTTGTACTTTGGACCGCACGAACCGTATAATTTACATATATAAAATATTTTTTGTAATTAATTTACAATTATAATAGTATGAATGTTTATATAAACAGTGATTTTTAAAATTTGTGTTTGTTCATAAAACTGAATCGTGTTTCAAATCAGCGTGCACATGTGTAATTTTAAGCATTTGGCAAGCTAACCTTAAAATGTAGTATTTGTTTTATTCTAATCGGTTCATAAATAAGAAATTTATTTAAATTTAAAATATTTAGTACAATAAAATGGCTACAATTTTTTTATTGCATTTGCTGAAAGTTTAGTATTTAATTGTAACCAATTAATACATTGTTTAAAAGTTACATATATAGTCATTAGAAAACGAAAACAAATTATAAATCGAACGAGCCACTAGTATTTGACGTTAATAAGTTATATATGTTATGAATCACATTTGTCATATCTATTACAATATTTAAAAGAAAATGAGCTTAACAAATCCTAACAAGGGTTCCTTTTTTTGACGTACGTTCCCAAATAATGTGAGAAAACTAAATAAAAGTACGATTATCTCATAAGGAGATCAGACGACTTAAATAACAGTACCATATGTATATAGTCTGTTAAACGAACAAACATTTTTCCTTCTCTTTAAATTTAATCATATAAACTAAAGCATTACATTTTTATGTAATATCTAAAAATTAGGATAAAATAGTATTATTTAAAATGTTGATGACAACTGTTTTCATGCTCACATTGAAATCTTATATATTTTTTGATATTTACAATGACTTTTCAATAAAGGTTATTTATTTCTAATCAGAATATAACATGCGTCACACGAGAAAATAATAACAATACACTACAAATGATCAGTTTGATAGTTTACACCGAGTTAGAACATTTCGCTGACAAATAAAATGTACGGTAGATATTAGAATTTATGAACCTTAGTTATTAGTATGAGAATATTTTATTTAATTTACTAGGTTTTGTTTTAAATGTTGTCGATACAATTATTATTAACTATATAATATTATAAAGAGGTAAAGTTTATTTCTTTGTAAAATATATATTGGTAATCTCGGGAACAGTACTCTACTCGTTCGGTTTGAAATACACTTTCTTGGACTTATTGGGACCTTTGTTTGGGTCATTAATCGTGGAAGACTTTGGGCTATTACATCACGACAAGACCAGAGTGGAGAATAAAGTAAGGTCAGAGGTAGCTCTCATACACGCGTAGTAAATTTAGTATTTCAGTTGTAGGTTACAACGTGAAGCTAAAAATGAGTAATTTCTTTATTTAATTTCAATTTATTTTTCAATTTCAAGGATCCTCACATCAAAATGCTAACTTTTTATCCGATCATGACTAATTACATTAAATAACATTTAATTTAAGTAGGATTGGTCTTTATTACTTATTTTTTTTTAAATTAAAGGTTGTTATTATAAAATCTACGTTTATACTTATACTTTTAATAAATATGTAACTGATCACTACACTACACTACATGGAAGATATATTTAAAAATAAAACTTATACTAACTTTTTTAATGTGATAGAGCTCAAAATAGTGTTTGTACACTCTATCTAGTCTTAGATACGGATAACGAAATTTAAATACAGTTTTCACAATTATATTTTGGCGGACTTCCTTCAACATTTAGTTTATTTAAATAGTTTGATAAATAACAATATATGAATTCAAAATATTGAATTCTTCAAAATTGTTTAATTTTTTTTGTATATTTATCTAAATATTTAGTGCCGCAAAATTGCTACAATTTCTTTATTATTTTAGTTGAATTTTTATTTTCAATACGTAGATGCTGTCTTAAAGAGAAAGAGAAAGAGAGAGAGAGAGAGAGAGAGAGAGAGAGAGAGAGAGAGAGAGAAGAGAACGTGAAAGTAATTGAAGTCACTAAATAAAGTAGTGTAATTGAAACGTGTGAAGCCGCGGGCGTATCCCTAGTCTGAAATTAATGAACACTTCGTCACATCGTTTAAAAATACGACTGTCAATTTAGCACATAATAATATTTTATAAAGGATAATTTAAATTTATATATATAAAGGCAGGTAAAACAGAAAAAAACCAATTTAGAAAATTAATAAAAGCATTCGTGTAATTATTAATTAATAACTAATTTATAATTTTAACATACAACGTATGTCGTAAAGATTTGCAGTCATTTAAAAAAAAAACCCTAATAAATATTGAAAAAGTTTGACATAAATTATTTAATTAAAAGGAGTCCTTTCCACCTAAGCATGACCCGTTCGTTTCTCTTTCGCGGCATTCAATTCATATTTTATGAAGTTACGTAATACATTCGTCGAAAACATCATCTAAAAATGCAAATTATTTTCCATCTATCCTACATCCAAAACCGGGTGAAACCAAAAGTTTCCCTTATCTAGCAGATACGACAATCAGAGACTTCCATTATTCGATGGTGGCATATATTCTCATGCATCTAACGCAAGTAAACGAAAGTTTAAGAATATATATACATATTTATAACGCTTTATTTTATATTATAAATTTGAAAACTAAAAAAAAAACTGAACGCAAGCACATTTTTTATATTTTCCCACATGATTTAAACGTTTTACGAAAATGTTTCATCATTTGCATATTATTATCACAGCGTAATCTATTATCATCGAAGTCTAACGTTTACCCGTTGCCATTTACATTATTGTGTATGTAAATATTAAACAGTGAATAATATATTATACTATACATTAAACTGTACTGACGATAACAAACATGGTCATAAAAAAATAGTAATTAATTTAGTTATAGGAATGGTAAGGAAAGGGCGACTGGACTGATCGCAAAGCAGAGCATTTACGACCTTAGCTGTCATAAATTAGTTTACTCTAACGCCAACTCTAAGAAATATATCTAATTACATACATTGCAATATATTGTATTATAAAAAAATATATTTCTGGTATTCAAACAACTTGGGAAGGCCAAGTGTTGAAACTCATACAACAAGAGAGAAAACCACTAAAAAAATTACATAACAAAAAAGATATGAATCTTTTATTCACTAAAAAAAAATGTAAAAACCAACTTAAAAGTAACGCCTTAGACGTTATTTGTTATAAAATTTAATTTGGCTGCGTCTCAAGTAGAACCACTACAAGTACACTGACCTAAATATACAGACGTGTGTACAATTTAAACAAAAAGCTTCGCGCTAGCAACATAAAGGGACCACCATCGCTGAGCATAGAACAATGTATTCGAGACATATTATATGAAATATATAATAAAAGCATTGCAAAATCAATATTAAAGGTCAATTAACGTTTACGAATAACGTCTATGGATATATATTCTTTTAAGAAGTTAAAAATATACTAGTTCATTATTATTTAATATTAATTACTATCCCCACAATAGTGAACTATAGTGACTCATAGATCGATAGTAGGTAGCGATCGCGTAAAATATAAAAACAAGTAAACGATAGATTACGTAATGCTATTAGTATCGTTTATTCGACTTCGATACTCATAGTAGTCTCGATGGGTGGTAATAAAACTTTATAGCTATTACAGAGATGAACTCACGAACATAGTGATTTTTTTTTAATCTTTACTTATTTCCCTTACATTTTTTACTATTGGAAACTTATATATTACGCCATTTTCCAATTTTAATTATTATTATGTATGTGGGAGTCGAACCCACTATAATTGTGCACCATCCAACATATTCCAAATGCGACACAACCACGCTTTTTAATACACTAAATATTTTTATATTTATATAATAAAAAATATTCAAAAATATATATGTAAACATTTCGCTATGCATTGTATAAGGTAAAAATAAATAAGCAAAAAAATTTTTTTTTTTAATATAGACATAACAGCAACGGGCAAACGGTATTATCGAATTTAATTATAAGGAAATAATTAATAATTTTCGTTAGAATAATTTTTATATCGTACATATAGAATTAAATATTAATTATATTGCTAGTACGTTATCATTAAAACGATATTTAAAAGCATATCTACGGATGGAATTATTTCGGATATAGATTCGTATATACAAAGAACACTATATATCGGTTTTTATATTGGTTTCGGTTACAATATTATATTGTATTATCCATTAGTTTGAATAACTTCAGTATCGGGTCGTAAGTTTTTGAAGAATTTAATCATATTTTTAGTAAAATAATTATTTTGGGATTAATTTTAATTTTTTTTAATATAATTTATAACACAAAAATTTTATTTGAACGAGGCAAAATTTTAAAACCAGACACAGTTTATTTAAACCTACCTTAGAGAGTAAGTTACGTAATATTTTTTTATTTACGATAGTTACAGTTACGGAGCTTTGTAACGTACGTTAATTTTGTTTATAACATCGTCATTATAATTAAATAATGACATTTATTCATTCCAATGACATGTCTTCATGTTACACATTCTTCGAGCCTTATTCGATTATTTTTTAAACGAAGTTTGTCATAAATAAACAAAACCAAAATTAGTATAGTAATGATATAATGATAGTATGACATGATGTGATAAAAAACATAGTGAGTGGTATAATGTTAAATGTGATATATAAAAATATTATATAAAAAAATCAATTTTCTATAAGACTTAAGAATAATATGAATTATATAATATGAAGTGTGTTTGATGTGTGTGTCTGTACATATGACAATACACTGAAACAATCGTAAATAAAGGGTATGTGATACATGCAGGACAAATGGCGTGCACATTTATATACCATACATTATTAAAATACATCAATGTATGAAACGGATAGAGGACATGCGACACTTATTTATATATACATATACAGTGCTAGCTCCGTATAACGTCATTGATGGGAAGTATATTGAGAGTTGGAGATCGATTTAAAAGTGAAAAGAAAATCCGCTTTTTTTATTAAAATATTATTTTTTAATACTATTTTTTAATAGTAGGCAGTAAAATAGCAACAAAATAACAAAAATAAGTTTAACTAACAATGACTTTGGGAATTTGTAGCTAAATGAAATGACGTTACATGGAGTATATACACTGTTATTAGACAGTTCAATAAAATCACAAAGATTTCACAAGAACGGTCAAACACCACTTACATCGAATGTAAGCAAGTGGCAAAAGTCGACGTATTGCAAATCAACCCCTCCATAGCGATGTATGAAAACGAAACCCAAGAGAGACTCACTTTTAATCGCAGATTTTCATGTCTTAACGTACTTTCTTCCTCCCTCAAATGAATGACCTCATTCGTCGCCTTTTGCAAATCGCTTTCGAGGTTCTCAGATTTTGGGAAAGCGGTCTGGAAATATAAATAAAAAAATAAAAAAAATACAGATAGACGATCGGAACCGGCGCGTCAAGTAGATGCAAATAATAACGAACATGCACGTCAATTATAGCAACTAGCAGGCAAAGAGTGTACGACATAACATTTTGATACATATACTGTATAACTATCGGACCATCCATAGACAACGTCATACACACACACATATATATATATATATATATATATATATATATATATATATATATATATATATATATATATATATATATATATATATATATATATATATATATGTATACATATATATATATATATATATATATATATATATATATATATATATATATATATATATATATATATATATATATATATATATATATATATATATATATATATATATATATATATATATATATATATGTATATATATATGTATATATATATATATATATATATATGTATATATATATATATATATATATGTATATATATATATATATATATATATATATATATATATATATATATATATGAATGAAAGGCCCCCACATATATAACCACTGTGCTCCTAAACTACTTGTTTGCTTCGACATTCACTGTATTGTGTTTTACTAGTGTTTTATATTAATACATTAAATATTCATAATAAAATATACTACATATACATATATAAAATGTTTCGATATCTTCACCTGTCCTTAAATATATATATATATATATATATATATATATATATATATATATATATATATATATATATATATATATATATATGTATATGTGTATATATATATATATATATATATATATATATATATATATATATATATATATATATATATATATATATATATATATATATATATATATATATATATATATATATATACATATATATACTTTTATAAGTAATAATTTTAATATTATATATAATAAATAATCAATACAATTGTTACATAATAATCAGAGGAAAGATGTTGAATGTGTGTGTGTATAGTACAATATGTAGTATAACATGTACAGTTTGAAGTTCAAACACTAGAATGGTCTACGGTAAGTTGTTGAACAAATGGCAGTACCGTTTTTGCATTTAAAGCTCCCGGAGCGAGGTCATCATCCTTCCTCTTAGCGTCATTCTGGAAACCTTCTACTGCATCCTGGAATATATATGTAACATGCCAAGCTTGGACTTACTTTTGATTCCAATTTTGTACATTTCACTAAACATTATAAATACAGCAATCACTTGAACTTGTCCATATATCCGGGTACAAAGTGGATATCAACCCATGCTCGGGGGGAGTACTATTTAATGTGGTACTTCACCAGTCGGAAATACTACATCATGGGGCAATAAAAAGGAAATATGTAATAAGCGTACGTTCATATCACCTCAACATACGAAAATAATTTAATTTTAAACTAAAACTCAACTAATAACGGAATTTGTATTTAAAAACATTCCAAAACTAAATTACTACATTTGACAAGTACTTCCGGCCCGTGATAACTAGAACAGTAGTTTCAGAATGACAACGATCGATGTCTGAGTAAATATTACAAATGTAATGGTTTCTCTTATCGAGACACATTTAAGTTTGATGGAGAGTACAGAATGATTAAATTTCGATTACTTCGAACAAATAAAACTCAAAAAAGCGCACTAGCACTACATAGAAAGTGTTTTTAAGCACTGCTTAGTTCATGAGTTCTCATGAATATCACAAGTTAGTTAAAACGTGTCAACATTATTAAGGTTAACGTACCTTTGATAGTGACTTTGAGTCCTCCGTTGAGGCGACTGCTACTCGTTTCTTGGAGATTTCATTCTGAGCGACATTATCTCCGGCATCCTTTTGTAATGTCAGTTAAATTATAATTACTAAAATTTCAAGGCATTTTTCTTACTCTTTTTTAAATTATATAATATTATAACAACTTGGAAATCATTCTCCAATCAAATCGTTTAAATTTCCCCAAATGGGATTTGAACCCACATTCTACGTGTATTTGTATTCTAATGTAATTGCTTGATGTGTGTGTGTGTGTGTTTTTTAATAGACAAAAAGACAGCAGACATGACGGGGTTCTTACATACTATATTATATAAAATTAATATAAAACGAGCATAAATTAACATTTTTAATTATAATAAAGGACAGGACATTCATTGTTAACATAAACAAATAATATAAACGCAACTATGAATTTGTTTCCCATAAAGAACCCGTACAAAAACAGTAATATAATTGAAAAGATAACCGTTAATAATTTAAATATAATATACTACTTACGTTAAGATTTGTTCCTCGCGGTGTTTCAAACACACATTTCAACTTGTAGTCCATTAGCTGATCCTGACTAATTTCCTTCCACTGCAAAACGAGCGACATGCGATGATGTTGTGAAATTCAATATCGACATTTTGTTTATACTAGCCGAGTGTGTACATTAAATACAATCAAATATATTTCAGATTACACAAACTTACAGTCAGAATTGAAGGCTAAGTATTGATGAAAACTATGTGTTTAAGTATACTTTCGTTTTTATTGTTATCATTTCCTTTAACATTAACTAATTTCAAATATTAAATTTAATTTATTAACCTTATTGGCGTTTCCAATACATAAAACTTTCAAGGCATGTTAAAATCAAGAATGAAAAATGTATTAACAAACATACCACTTGATCTATATTCGTTTTTCCTTCTGGGGCAATCACACTTTGCACCATGAATTTATGTTTGTGTTTCTCATTGGAGTCCACATGAACAGCCTGTGGCGTTACTGCAAATCGTAACGAAGAAAAGACGTAATACATATTTCACGAAAGACAACTAAATAATTAGATAAATAATCACGTATACGTACATTTTAAATTAGAATGATTGCGTAAATTTAGAAGTAACCATGTTTGAAAACCATATCAGTGGCCAATAATCACTGTATAGCGTTACAAATGTCTGATTTCCAAAAATGTTTAATACTAAATATAATCGATTAATTTTGTTAAGAATTTCTTTTATATGGTGTAATAATTGTGGAATTTCAAGAAAATCACTTACTAGCTATGTCAACTTTAGAATTAGGTTCGAGCACACCAGAGTTGGGACGAACACAATATTTCTTTGGGGCTGTGGTCTTGATCTTAAACAAGACGGTATGTTCCGAGGGGTTCGTCAGTTTCATGTAGGTCGTGTAGCCCTGCTCAAATAATCCTGAAACATCAACTAAAAAATTCAATAATAATGACCATATCTTTAAGCAATTGCAGCATAAATTTTACATGGTTTCAGTAACAGGTGTCAGTTAAACTCAGATAGTTAATTTAGACGAAAAAGAATAAAATAATGATGTTAAATATTTTTCTAATCCCAAGTAGAAAAATTTGTATAAAAATGCTCCTTATGTTTAACAATTGCAACTGTAGTGTTTATATCCAATATTGCTATCATCAATGTCAAATGCATTACCCAGCAATTTAATTTTATTTTAAGAAATACATCAAGTAGAGCAATTGAATGAGTAGTGTGTAGCAACAAAAGGAATTACAATAATTGTCACCAATATAAACGGAACTGGTAGTACATTTAAAATTTCAACAATTATATTATTATTAATATATTGATGTTTACAAAATTAATATTAACATCATATTATTATTTTTTTGTTTCATTAAAATTAAAACTTAAAATAGCGTTTACAACAGCTACTGTCTAAAAGTAAGGATTTCAAATGCTTTTTTAGGTTGTATTATAATAAAATATTAAAAAACAAAATGAGCGTTGTTTAGTCAAAAACTACATAACTAATTCAATATCTAAGTTACATTTCTATTAAAAATTATTTATATCACTTAATTAACGTCACTCAAACACAAAGTTTGCCATTTGGAAAATTGTTATTATAAATATTGGCTACTATGACTTTTATAATGCTATGCATTCAATAACGCTAGTCAGTCAATTTTTATTTTACTACAAGATAATCAAGTAACTCACAAGTTATATATGGATTAAAATAATCATTGGCCAGAGTCTAGTTTAAGCTCCATGTGATACCTTTTTATGACACCATTTTCATTCATACAATGACCACACAAAGGCTTGTGATAAAGAACCAGATTACAACCAATAAGTTGACAATGGAGCGAAGAGTCACTACATTCAATTAATATTCTATGTTAACTAACACATTGACACAAGGAAAATCTTTCAGTTAGCATTACATTTTTATTAATAGAAATAAATGACCAGCCATTTCTTTTAAGCACAGCGGCACACTGTCTTATAAATAGTAATCACACTTTAGCGATTAACATTATTTTTTTTATTTACTTCTTCTTAACAAGACGAAGCACGGTATTAAATTCACCACTCAACATTCAATGTGTCTGAAAATGGTCAGCCCATTCAGAACTGCATGTACATTGCATTAACACATATCACTGAATATATAGAATGTAGCATGAAGTTTAAAAAAATCCAATTGCAATTATTATTGTGAAATAATAATGGCACGGCAAATTCTTTGCAAGAGAAACAAGGAAGATTATCTAGTTCAATACTGATACAATACAACATAAGGTTTGTCAATTGTTTAATATAAATTGTGCATGTACTGTGCTTTGTCTCGTAAAAATTTAAGTATGTATTCATTTGTGTAACAACTATATTAAATAATATTATAAAAATGCAATATAATTGTTTTAAAACCTTAATAGAATTTCACATTTCAAATTATGCTCTTAATAAGTACAAAAAAAAGTATATTTTTTCGTTTTTAAGGATTTATGTTTATAAAAGTATACTTTTGGCAATTTTTTAAATAGTATTTAGATATCATATGTTATCTCTAAATCAATTATAAATAATTAATATTTTTATTCTGCAATTATATATAATCATTAAAACAACATAGTAGCATAAGACTAGAAAGTGTCACAATATAACTTATCTGTCATTGCGTGAATATTACAATAATGACAAGTGCAAATGATAAAGACAAATGAAATTTTAGCTTGTAATAAACACGAAAACATACTATGTAAAATATTTCAATTATCATACATGCATTATATTTTAGCTAAACAGAAGCATCACAGTACTACATATGAAAACGTTAGAAATAGAAGTAAACCTAATTGGGGGTAGATTATTTTACGTATTGAAATGTTGTAGTACTCTAATAAGTCTCTAGAAACATATATTATAATTATCATCCCTTTTATATCATATATAAACGATATTAAGTCGGAACACATAAAACCGCACCCTGACAAAATGCCGATATCTGGAAATAGAAACTCCATTTGTCAGCAGTTAACACGACCTATGCTGCCCAAGTTGTAATGCGGCGGCTGCAGTTTACCAAGTACATATTGAAAATCACTTACCTTTGAACTTCAGCTCATTTTGTGGCTCTATAGTTAATACTTGGAACGGCATTTTGTATTAAATATTGTTATTCGTAGGCAAAATTTTACAGATCAAGATAGATAATCCTGAAATGTCGGCCACAGCGATGAACGAAGATGAATGACGAATTCGACATGCGCATTGCGCATGCGTTCTCTTTCTTTTTATGTACAAGTGCCATATTCTGGTTATATTGAGTGTTGCCACTCCTAAGCCATCCTTTTAAATCAACATTTTATTGATTATAGCGGATTTATTTTCCTGTTATAAATTAAACCATATATTATTCTTATTTACTTCATTTTAAAAAATACAATAATAAAATAATTATATTTTAAGACATCAGTACCCTATTAAAACTTAATATTTCTATTCTGTGAGTGATAAAGTAAATATTTCATGTTTTATAATAATTATGTTATAAAACATGGTACATGGTATGTTATAAAACATGGGTACTTATATACAATTTTGATGCTACACAGTTCTTTGAAGGTAAATTTATATCCACAATGAAAAATACAAAATAAAATATATGACATCCATATATACAATTGTTGTTCCTACGAGTATATCAACAAATTCAACTAGGTAACTAATGTTTTTATTATACCGTACGGTACATTTTCTTTTTTCTTATAATGCCAATCTTTTATTTATATTATAGTGATTAAATTATATTTTAGACGATACTTTTTATTGATAATTAGAAAAGATTTAAATAGTCTTTCTCAGATAGTTTTTATATTATGAAACTAAGTGATATATATATATATATATATATATATATATATATATATATATATATATATATATATATATATATATATATATATATATATATATATATATATATATATATATATATATATATATTTTGTAATCTAAAATCAAAATCTGAAATTCGCCTTTTAAAGTTTCAGATTCATCGTTTTAGCCAATATAAGTAAAAAAAAATAGCAAATTCATCTTTTTAAACCCTAAATTTGCTTCGCTTTCATTTTTTTTTATACGGAAGACAACACATATCTATGTATGGGTTGGTCCATGATTATCCCTGCGCACGAACCTGTTTAACGCTACAGAGGCAGTCTTTAATGAAGAGACAGACGCGTTTTTTAAAAGTACCCAGGTCGAATCGACTTGAAAACACTGCTGCAGGTAGGCCATTTCATTCCTCAAAACCGCACTGTAGTGAAGTTCCACCTATCCACATGGTGAGGATATATGTAAAATTTTCATTGGAAACAAAGATATTTTCAAAAAAAAAATACCAGGCAAGAATTTTATATTATAATTTATAATGATTTCATATTTTGTTTATTTTTTTTAAGAATTAACCTTTTTAGTACGGGATAAAATTGTATTGACGTGAAGTTAGACCAACGTAACGTAGAATACATTTGAAAATGTTATTTGAATGTCGTTAATTTGTCCATTCGGCTAGCAAAATTATATGTAAAATATTGTTTTTTTTTAGGATAAACTTTTAAATACATCTCTGTAAGCATCTGATTGAAAATTTTTATATTGCTTGTTAAGTTAGGTTTTTAATGTGATAATTATTAAAAAATATAAGTCACACCAACACATCCAAATACACACCAAAACTACTGCGCTGTATAGCTTCACAGCTACTGCGATGACGTCACGCTGCGAGTATATGTCCGATTGCGGGAGATCCAATAATGGTTATCTGTAAAAAAAATCTAATTGTTACGTGGCTTGTACATGTGTCAGATTATTTTTGTGTTATTATTATGCATGCCCAGAACCGGATACAGAAAGTCAAGCTCATCTACTAATGTTGATAAATTATTCGCCCTTACTTTTGTTTTGTTTTATGTATTACTGAAATTAAAAACATTTGACTTTAAAATCAGTTATGATCTTGGTAAATAATGTTTGAAACAAAACTACATGAAAACCTATATTAACACATTTGCTTTTATAGTCTAATAATGTGGTCTACTGTTAGTTATTGTAGTCGTATTAAGGTTTACCTATTTTCGCACCTAATATAATAAATATTTGTAAGTAACATTTTAAACCCAAGTTTTCATTTTAGTGGGCATGGGTTAGTGGCAGTTAAAAACTACCGAACCCATATAGAACTCACTCACTTTGTTGTCTGTCGGACTTAATTTTTTTCTGTCTCATGCACTACACAGAAAAATTTAGGTTTTTATTTACAAAAATATACGACCAATGATTTGTGCATAATTTTAGCAGCATTTTTCATGAATTCACCGCGTAAGCAAAATCTTTGGAGTACTTAATTGGACCGAAAGATGAAAAATTTGGCACGACGAAAATACTTACAATAAAAATAAATAAAGAAATACAATTCAATAAGTGAAAATTTAGTTATTTCATAGAAAAGATCATTGCAATTTTATACAAATGCATTCTTTTGCAAACATAAGTTTGTCACCTTTTATAAGTTGCATTTTCCATCGATTTATAATTTTGAAATTAGTCTGGAAGATCAATCTTAGATTGGAGCTGTTAGTGGTCCGAGTAGTGGGTCGGCTTTATAGAACAAAAGTCATCGTCTACGCCAGCTAAACTTATGGTATACCCGCGTTATAAGCCTGTACAATTTATGGGACATTTGTAGGTTAATTTTAAGAAAAATAATTAAATTTATTTAAAATTTTGTCGTGTGTTGTAGACGTACTTTAAAATTGAATACTTCAGTCATATTTGAAGAAAAAACATAAATAAAACAGATTACTTTTTCTCAAGACATTAATATTTCAGATTTGCTGAAAGACCAAAAGCATTGCTGTTACTCGTTGGAAATTTTCATACCATTGATGATTTCTTAGTTTGTTGTATTGAATGTATTGTTGAGTCAGGTAATGAAACGAGAATCCTAATCATATTTTTCTTGATATGGCAGTTTACTCACCAGAGAGGCACATTTAGCATACATTTACATATGAAAAAAATATAAGCTATGATTACTGATTACTAATCTGTGGATTACATTTTATTTTATAATCTAAATAAAAACAAATACTTTTAAATAAAACTGATAAAGTAGAAATAACTTATATTTTGGCTTTAATAATTTAACTATACCTTCCTATTGCAATATATATGTTTTAAATAAAAATATATTATTTCAACGTAGAGATGGAACCTTCATTCATTTCTTGATGAAGTTTTCAAAAGTAAATCATTCTTAAATATTCGTTTTAAGTTTGTCCTAACTCACCCGGTGAGTCTATAGAGTTTAGTTATAGTAATGTTTCTTGATGTACATTTAAAATTTAATAGTCTGTGGATTGTCAGTTGTTGCTTGTAAGAAAATAGAAATTATTCAATGCAAGGTCTACAACAGATTACGGAAAATATATGTGTAGGATATAAACCTATGTATTAAAAAAACAAGTGTTTCTATTTTTTTCGTAATATATTTTAAAAATGGCTAACATAACATAAAAAATGAAATAAAATTGATAGATTTAAACTGCTAAATTATTTATAATCACATACTAAGCAATTAAAGAAGTAAAAAATATATATATATTTTCAGTGATTGCGTAACATGCCCGGTTTATACCCGGTCTAAACATGAATTATTCTATTCTAAATGTAATCATTAATACATCTTCAAAAGCAGATAATAGCTTCAAGCTAAAATTATTCAATAAATGGTGTAAAAACTACGTAACAGAAGATCGCGCACGGCTTACTTATATTTCTTCAGGTTCCCGATGTTTCCATTCTTCTTATACTTCATCAGAAGCTCAAAAAGATGGTGTTGAAGTACTTTTATCACCACAAGAAGTAAGTATATATGTTTATACTTTAAAGAGTAAAATATATTTTGTATTTGTTATTGATGTTACTATTTATTTTTAACAGAAAATAAATTGGAACTTAATAATTATCTTGAGGGAACTATGTTCTAAAATTATATCCTATTGGTTTTTTTATACAAAAATGAATGTTTGAACTCCCTAAGAAACTAGAAATGTAGTCTTGAGATTTTTTAAAGACGTATTTAAAGTAACAGAAGAATTACAAACAAAATATATTTATAACATGAAATACTATATAATGTCTTAGGTCACTGCCTTACTTCGTAAGAATGAATTTAACAAGGACTTTGTGTATGGCTCAGTCAAGTCTTATGATTCTAATCAATTACCATCTAACAACCCAATTGAAGATACTCGGTGTGAAGCACAGTGCAAGATGACCCCAGGTATTTATTTAATTATTTAATTTCTTGGCATGGTCGAGCAATTGATTTTCTTTTTCAGTTTGGATTTTTTTGCTTTAATAAGCAGTAAATGTGAATTAAATTTATATTAGGTTAAAGAAATCATTTGTAAAGCATAGATAGCATCCAAACTTACATTGCTTTGAGGGTGCCAGGTCCCTTTCATTTTAGTGTGTGGATCTCAGAGCAATGACTGCAACTTAAAACCTATTTCCTAGTTTATTGGAAAGTTTGAAGTACTTTAAGATTATAATATTTGAGAATATTGTTTGATCTTCTATGGAGCACATGATCCAAGAACATGGAATAAATGCCAGTAGCTTTTGTGCTCTGAAGTCCCGATACACTTGGAACACCAAATTAACAATAGTTAGCTAGAGACCACTATTTCTGTCTGGATATTGAATATTTTTCTAACAGATGTGTTATTGTAATCCTTTTACTAGTGACATAATTCTATCAATAATACAAAATTCATTGAAAATGAATATGTATTCCTAAATTTTCATCTATTTTGAAACAACATGGTTATAATTTATTATATAGCCCATTTATATTTTATTTCATACATATTTATACACATTATGTAATTTTTTTCATTATTTATAATTACAGGATTTCTTATGGGAGTGTTTGACGGTCATGGAGGCCCTGCTTGTGCACAAGTAATATCTAAAAGACTTTTCAAGTATATAGCCGCAGCACTTTTACCTCCAAATAAATTAAAAAAATATATGAAACAAGAACCTCGTGAATTACTACTAGAGACTTATAATGACAGAGTAAGCATCAAAGAAATTTTATATATTAAATTAAATAATAATGAAGATAAAATAAATAAATTGTCATATTATGTTTCAGTCTGAAATTGTACAAGATTTAAAAAATATCTATGATGCAAGTTTTAATTACTATTTAAAAGAGCTTTCTGAAAATACAAACAATGATGTGGACATTAGAACATCATTAGAAAAAGGGATCCTGCAACTGGACAGTGATCTGTCAAGAGAAGTTTTAGATATATTTAAATCTAACGGTGTTGTAAATCCAAAGACATTATCTGTAGCACTATCAGGCGCAGTTGTGTGTTTGTCTTACATAGACGGGCCTCACTTGTACGTAGCTAATGTTGGGGATTGTAATGCTGTTTTAGGTACAATGACTGATGAGAACGAATGGATAGCAAAGAAGATAACAAAGGAACATAACACAGAAAATTTTGATGAACTTAAAAGAATTTGGAATGAGCATCCTGATGAAGAACGGAAAACTGTCATTAGAAGGGATAGGCTTCTCGGTGAACTGGCTCCTTTACGGAGCATGGGTGACTACAGATACAAATGGAAACCTGATGTTTTATCAGAAGTTGTGGTGCCATTGATTGGACAGAAAGCCATCCCAGCTAATTACTACACCCCGCCCTACCTAACTGCCAAACCAGATATTTTTTACCATAGATTAACACCAAAAGATAAGTTTTTAATAATCGCCTCGGATGGCCTGTGGGATATGATGACGCCGGTTCAAGCGGTCAAACTAATCGGTGAACACATGAAAGGCAAAGTATTTTTCAATCCCCTCAAGTTGCCAAAGAAAAATATTCAACTTGGTGATATAAATGAGCTTTTGTTGCATAGAAAGGAAAGTTTGAAAATAAAACCTAAGGACAGAAATGCTGCAACTCATTTAATAAGGCATGCCATTGGCGGAACTGAATATGGCGTGGATCATTCCAGGCTAGCACACTTACTGAGCTTATCTCCCGACGTTAGTAGAATGTTCCGGGACGATATGACTGTCACCATTATTTACTTTGATTCGGAGTTTCTTAGACAGTGTCCTGCCTGACGAATATTGGACTTTCAAATATAAGTGCCTTGTATTTTTGTCAGTTTCATGAGTGTATGTATGGGTTCATACATTTTTTTGTTAATTTTATGTTCCTGAGATGAGTGATATCTATTTAGATTCATATTTAATTTAGTTCAATTGAATGAATGGTCTGAATAATATGTTTGTTTGCCAGTTATTATTTATTTTTTATTAGTTATATAGGTTTTATGGTGCAGAATGACTGCTATGTAATATTTAATTGTTCAAAGATACGAGTCCTCCAAAATTCTTCCTATTTAAATTTAAAGGTATTTAACTTACTTGTAGCTATAACTATGTAACCTTGTATACCTCCTCATGTAATTTGAAGTAGTTTTTTCAAACAAATGTTTTTTAATTAAGGCCATTATTGAAATCTATGATTGTAAAGGTAGCAACATCTAGAGGGCATTTTATAATTACTGATATTTAATTATCTCATTCTTATTTACATTTTTTTTTTATGTTGTATAATATAATAAGAATATTATAAATTTAAGATATTCCACCATTTTTTTTTTGACAATCGTCCTGAAAAAAATGGTTTCCCGAATTTTGATTTATGGACGATAAAACATTTATAAAAAAAATTGTACTCCTGTGAATTTAATAGAATTCAATTATTACATCTGTATCATTGTTTTGTATAAAAAAAGAGGGAATTAGTTGAAAATGATATTCTTTTTCGAAAAATTATTGTCTATTTGCTATTATTAATTCCACGTTCCCGAAGAGAGAGTTCCGAGTTCCCGAGAGCGAGCGGAACGTGACGATGCGTCATTATTTTTCTTGCGTGCAGCCAAAAAAATATTTACAATATTCTTTTTATTTTATTACTTAACTAAGATAGTTATCAACATAAAACTTTGATCGTAGGTGTATAAAGTGTACCTTAATTTACAATACATCGATTCTAAACTAGAATAGTCCTATATGATATTATCTATTTCTATTTAAATTACTTATGATGTGCATTTTGTATGATGTTTTATCGTAATGGGGATCGTTCATGGTTAGCTAACAAAGATGTCTCAATTGTATTTATATTAACATAATTGTTTAATATATATAGTATTGTAGAAAGTATTAGTTAACAATTAAATAAAAGAATATTTTCATTTACTCGCTTTAGTCATAAGACTAAGCGCGGCGTTGATTTCTAGAAACGTGCAATGTCTAAAAAATTGGCCTGTCAGTGGAGAACGTAATGTCTAAATCTTATACCATTAAAGAATGCTGTCTTTATTATGTAATAATTATTGCAATACTATCGTCTAGATTTCGCTGTCTGTTATTAAAAATATCGACAGACAAATTTATTTGTATTTATGCATATTGGTAAGGAAATCTTAACACATTAATATACAACAGGTGATAGTTTCATATTTAATACATATTAAAATGTTCCTTTTTGTGTTCTTTTATAATTATCTATTTATTATATATTGAGGCCTGTCGTGTCGTGCAACGGCACAAGCGTGTGACTGTAACCGACGGGTTGTGGGTTCGATCCCCACTCGAGGAAATGAAATATTTAATATTTACAATTTAAATATTTATTTTTTTATTTCTTCGCTCTGGTTCAAGGCAAAACCCGGCGTTGAGTTCCGCCACTTAACACGCAATGTCTCAAATTCGACGGAAAGTGGGGAACGGAGTGTCTTAAGACTAGGTTCCCAAGTTCCCTCTGCCGTGTGCGGGATACAGCGTGAAGCTGAGTATTATATATGTATTTAAATTGTTATAATTTAATTAATTTTAAATGATCGTATGAAAACATATTAATAAAATAATTTAATACACTAGTTAATAACGATAATCCATTGTTTTTTTTTTGTATTATTAATTATTACAAATTTTTGCTGACAATTCTTTTTTTATTTCTTGTAAATTCTTTGTGTTTAAAGGTATAAAACTAGGAGATATTTTCAAGATGGCGATCCTCATTGTTATTGTCAATTTTGGTATAGAATGTACTATTTGTGCCGAAGATTATAATAAATTACTAGCAGTTGTAATGTGAAATAAATGCATCGAATTAATATTTTGTTTTATTTATCTATCAACCATGATTGCGCCATTTTAGTCAAGATAAAATGCGGCGTTGAGTTCCGCATGTTAACACGAACGTTTGAAATGTTTGCGGAAAGTCAGTAAAAAAATAAAAAATAATAGCTTTTTAAAGCCCAAGCAATAACACGAAAATTTTAACTATAAACAAATAATATATACATCTTTCATATCATAATAAAATATCGCACTGCTCGGTGTGCCTTATGGCAAAGGCCTCCTCCAACCTTTTCCACTGTTCTGTATCTGTGGCCACTCTGATCCAAAGGGGACCCCAGGTCAATTTCAGATCGACTTCCCATCTTTTTTGTTGACGACCTCGACTTCTATAACCATCCCTGGGGTACCAGACTGTCACCCTTTTGCTCCATTTGTCTCCTTACTTCGAAGAAAATGACCCGTCCATCTCCATTTGAGCTGGTCCATACGTAAGGAAAGTCGGTAACTGAGTTTTTATGTTTATTAGGAATAAGCTAAAAACTGATTCTTACAGTTTTTTATTGTAATTATAATATTAATAAATAATAATAATTGTTTTATTCTTATTTAGTGTTTATTGCTTTTATTCAATTTGTTCTTGATCTTAAAATTGAAAATTTAGTGTACTCTGTCTCTCAGCTGTATCTCGGATATGGCAGGGTAGGCAAGGGGAACTTGGGAACCTAATATTAAGACATTCCGTACCCCACTTTCCGCCTTTTATTTAATATTTAATTTTTTCAATTAAAATATTTAAAACACTAAATATTTAAATTGAAAATATTAAAATACACACACATGTATATATATATAAATATATATATATATATATATATATATATATATATAAATATATATATATATATATATATATATATATATATATATATATATATATATATATATATATATATATATATATATATATATATATATATATATATATATATATATTATATATATATATATATATATATATATATATATATAAATATATATATATATATATATATATATATATATATATATATATATATATATATATATATATATATATATATATATATATATATATGTTTCCTAATCTTTGGCTTAGGTTCTCATAGAAATTATTTACATTTATAGAGTAAAGATTTACATTTAGACGACCTATATATATATATATATATATATATATATATATATATATATATATATATATATATATATATATATATATAAATATATATATATATATATATATATATATATATATAAATATATATATATATATATATATATATATATATATATATATATATATATATATATATATATATATAAATATATATATATATATATATATATATATATATATATATATATATATATATATATATATATATATATATATATATATATATATATATATATATATATATATATATATATATATATATATATATATATATATATATATATATATATATATATATATATATATATATATATATATATATATATATATATATATATATATATATATATATATATATATATATATATATATATATATATATATATATGTTTCCTAATCTTTGGCTTAGGTTCTCATAGAAATTATTTACATTTATAGAGTAAAGATTTACATTTAGACGACCTGGCATCCAATCTTCAACGGAACGGCAATTTGAATATTGACCGATATCGACCGATCCAATTGACAATGAAATCAGGAAATCCTTATTTTAACATTTTTATGGACTTAGTGCTCTATTTTATGGAGTAATAATGTATTTTTTCTATTGATAAAAATATATGAAACATTCAAACAAAGTCTTCAGCTTTATATTACAGACAATTTTGATTTTTTCTTCATAAAAACACGTAATGGAAATTTGTGTCGTAGCAAGTAATAATTCCTAAAATGAATCTGAAATAAAAACAAAATAAAACTCTTGTATATTTTTTCATGGGTTTGTGCTGTATTCCGCACATAGCTGGGTAGGCAGAGCAAACCGAGGAAACTGTAAACTGTTAAGACACTCGGTTCTCATTAAGACACTTCTGCTTCCTACTTTTCGCGGAATTAGACATGATTAATATATTAAATATTTCATGATCTCAAATCAGAAACGAACCCACAACCTGTCTCGTCACCATGTACGTAGAGCGTCACGTCTGACCTCAATTTAAAAAAATGAGATATCTAAAAAAGTTTAGGCTCCCGTTTTTTAGACAGAGACTTTACGGAGAGTAAAGTATTAGTAGTAGAGTTGACTCTATCGATAACGAACTCCAATAACATTATGTGAAGGGCATCATTTAATGAAACACAATTGGTGTTAACTTTATTATTAATATTTATAATAAAAGTGAATATTATCATAGTAGTATTAAAGTAGGCGAACAATAATTAATATTTACATTGAGATTGAAAGAATTCTACATAGTGTTAAACGATTAAAAGGCAGCGAACTGATTTAGGACTGATAAGTTAAATTTTATGTAATTATGTATACTAGTCTATATATTAATTATATATTACATGGCTAACAAACATTATACATATTGTTACGAATTATATTGAATTTTATTTTATATTGTTCAAATGTTATCTGTTATTTAAAGTGAGATGTCAGCTCGATAGTGAGCGAAACATTACAAACTTCTAGTAGGTATTTATAAATAGCTAACGGAGAGATTTCTCAATTAATAATGTCCGTAAGCCATGTAACATATCACACTATTATTGTAATACTAAACATTTAAGTTTTGACTTAGTAACTTCGAACATGTCTAATATTTAACTACATCTAATAAATATGAATTGTGTAAACATTTATTATTGAATATGCATGCATTGAAAACGAGCGATGTGATGTCTCAAAATCCTTATATGTTGTGGAGATGGGCTCCTTTATACTCCTTATTAGAAGTTTTCAGGTAAATCATTGTCATTGTCAGTTGAAAATCGTTAGAAAATGCTACGGCAATATTCATTTAAAATGTGTCAACAATGTCACCAATATCCAATAATTGGAATATTTATCTATCTAAAATTGATTAAATATTTGTTTAAAAAATGTCAGTTCGCTGCCGAAATTTAAAGAATATCTATGATTTTAGGTAAAAAATAACATTAGTAGTAAAATAAAATTAGTGTTATAATAAAGAGAAATAATAATGCTTTGTGCAAGCTAATAATCAATCATTAATAGTTATATTGACGTTGAGTTATTAAGATACGTGTGTATTGTGTACTTAAATAGATGCACGAGGGTGGATGGGTGCTGATGAAGTTGATAGGCGCTCTTTACAGGCGATACTGAAAATTTTAATTTTTTTGTGATATAATGAAAAAGTTTTAAAATCTTGTTAAATGATAATCATTTTATTTTAATTTCATTCGACGCATCGCATCTTGTCCAAATACTTATCTTTAACCTTGAAATACACAGCCCGAACATTTATCTACAATAGTTCCTGAGAACGCGCCTTAATTAGTTTAGGTCCTACTTTATAAAGAAATTTTGATTAACATTTCGATGAATGTAACGTATTTATCAATAAACCCCGTAGATTATTCTATTGCAATACTTTTATAATTTTTGTACTAAGGCACAAAAGATTATTAAAAATTCCTGAACATTGGTTATTTCGTGACGGTGGCAATAAGCTATAGGCGTTAAGTTTCCATAAATATTTCAATAGTGAAATGGTAGGTGGCGTTTTAATTTATTTGTTCAACATGAAATGCGTCATTCTCCAATTTAAAATGGAAAACATTTAAAGAATTCGTCATTGGAATTTTTATCGATATAAAAATATAATTTTGAATTCATTAGTATGTGAATAATTTGTAGCTGGATAACATTCTAATAATCTTTTGGTACCTCGGGCGTATATAATAAGTACGTCAATAAATTTTGCCTATTCTTAAAATGTGCCTTGTTTAATATGAATGTATGCTTTGATGTTATGTTCTGCTGCTGTAGTGTTTTATCTATCTTAACTTAAAAAATAAGTAGGTAATGAAAGTACGTACGTATAATTTATTGAATGGTCGTGAAATGAAACTACTTTATGAGTTATAAATCCAACACCATAACGTCTATATTATTAAGATAATTCATAAAAAAGCTTATTAATTTTCTTAATCGCGTGGTTGTAAGTTAAGCTTTCACAAACCATTAATTTTATATAAAGCAGAATTTTCAAATTTGCGCACTGTAAATTGTAGATTAAAGAACAAAAATTGTTAAAATATTATTTTTAACATGACTGTTGATATGAAAATGTAAATGTTTTTTTAGTAAATAATAAAAATATTTTTTGTTTTTTTTTTCTGTAATCTATGGAAATATTATATGTAGGTATGTTACTAGGTCTGTATACACCATAAGTTAATGTATAACAGTAACTTCCTAAGTAGAAAACGTAATAAGGTAGTTATAGATAGATACGTACAATAAATAGGGCGCAGCATTTATTTAATATTTAAATATTGATTAAACTACACGCCACATTAAGCTTTAAATCCCTTAATTATTTCTATAAAACAGTGCATGTGTAACATTCTAATTAATTACAATCGAATGTTTTGCAATTGTATAAACGCGATTACTTACGTCTTTCTTATCACAAAATACTACGGGTACAGCTTGCGTTCACTGTGTAATTATTTATTTAAATACATTGCTTTTCATTTTATCCTTCACATTAGTTTAACCATCATCTTTTCAAATTTAACAACGATTTTCACATTTTTTATGTGAGTAGGCAACATTCCTACTAGAGACATTGCTGCTAAGCATGCCATCATGAACTTGTTATTTTTTATTCAATAGTAACTAAGGGGCTGTAAAACCCAAAACTTTCATCGTAACACGAAAAATTTATCATTTTAATATTTTATATTGTCCCAAAATACAAATTTAACCATCGTGGGGCCAAGTCTTTAAAACCTAATAATTAATCAACAATTAACAATTATTTTGGAAAATTGCTTATAACAAAATATTCCAAGATCTTATATCTCAGAATATTTAATGAGGAATGGACACTATGTTCGGATGTTGATTGTTGTTAAAGTCGTGCGTGGCATGGCAAATTGTCAATGGATCTATATTAATATAAGTGTATTATGAATCAATAGTTACGCTAGATGTTAAATGCAGCACGGTCAGAGAAAGTGGTTACAGGGTAAAGGGCGTTTGCCCTAGATGTTATGGTTGTGTGATTTATGTGGAGATGACGTGAGGTGAAATTGCTACACATTATACTTAATATGGTATATCCAATTTGACTGCCCTTTAATTATATTTATGCTCTTGTTCTAATACAGTTATCTTGAGCACGGTGGTACAGATTGAGACCGTGCTGTCACAGCTACATGGTTTATCGGCCTAATTAGAAAAATTCTAATGACTTGTAAAATTTTATATTTTGATGGCTCCTTTGCCAATCACTCTCTCGCACGAATTTTGCTCATTTTGGGAATGCGATAGCAAACATAAAGAGAAATTGAAAATAGCTACATACAATCACTAGCTACAAAAATAAAAAGGTCGTTTTATAATGAATTTGCCAACACGAAATCTTTAAGCGACGATACCTTTGTCCATATTCTAGTGATAGACTCTGTTATAAAATATAGTATTTTATTATGTTCGTCAAATCATAATTATATTTCTTCCTTTATTAATAAACCAATTCTTAGTTGAAATTAAAATATACTTAATATAGAAAGAAAAATATATTTTTGATATGAAAATACAAACTGATTCAACATACACAGCAAAGTAGAGGTCATCCAATTGGCATAGTGCCCGATATCCACATTTTTTTAATTCTGCAGAAAAAATCAATCAAATAGTTACTTGCCTCTTAACTAATATGTTAAATCATTTTTTCATATACATTTTTCACTTTAAATATTCATGTTTATGTTAAAGTTACATCTAAAATATTCATAACATACAGTTAACAAACTGATTTTATATTAAGTATTATATATTACTTATATTTTTTTTATATAATAGAGCACGCCCGTGTTAGTCGTCTCGCACAAACCTTAATCCATATTGGCAAATACGAAGCATTTAAAGTTTTTAAAAAAATAGGAACTATGTTAAAAATTAAGGCAAATTAAGTAAGCGGAAATTAGATTTAGGGGTCAGAAGAAAATGAGAAATCCGGCGAGAGGATGACCGTCGATTAATCGCCTCCAAGAGAAAGTGCCTGAACAATGCGCGGGTCGGCCTTGCTGCCCTCGCGGAACTCCTCGAGAGTGAGACGATCGTCGTGGTTCTTGTCCATCTGATCGAATATCTTGTCGACACGCTTCTGCGGTGTGTTCTCATCTTCAGGCTGCGGTGTTTGGCCCTGAAACAGGATTATAGTCGAACGTCAGTTACGTTTGAGCTTCTTGAGATTTTTTTCAGCTTCACGCTGTATCTCTCGCAAGCCAGGGTAGGCAGAGGGCATTTAATAACCTAGTGTTGAAAGACATTCCGTGCCTGTTTGTCTCAAAATAAAAAGAACGAAAGCGATGATCTTTGTCTAGTGGCGTATCGTTGTAGGTATCCCACCAATATCAGAACCTATAGTTTCTAACTCTATGTACTAGCACTAACTTCATAAACTCTACGCTCCATAATATACTTGGTAAGTTAGCCGTTTCGTTACTAAAAAGATTATTAGAATACAGTAGAAAATCCTTAATTGCACGACAACCAGTATACAGAGATATAAAAGAGATAAAAACTAACTGCAAACAAGCCCAGGAATTATGGTCAGGACTACAAGGAATGGGATCATATTGTTATATATTAATACAAAATGTTATTAAATGCACCCAAAATTAAGGTAAAATTTTATTAAATGTTCCCAAATATCCTTGCGACATTCAACCTTGTCTCGGCTGTCAAAAAAAATGTTTACATATATGAGCTTCGATTATAAAACTATCTTGATGGTGTTGTTGTTCAATATTATTCTTAACCAAAACCATTATACCAAAGCCAAAGATAGAAAGAAATGAAACCAACCACTGGTTTCATTTCTTTCTATCTTTGGCACAGATTGACTAAACGTTTTGTGGTTTTGTAATTTTGTATTATTTAATATGCAGTAGACATATTATACTTACAACCATCTGGTAGATCGCATCGACTATGTTATACATTTCGTCTCGAGTGATGTATCCGTCGTTATCCACGTCGTATAGGCGGAAAGCCCCTGTGGAATATTGTAATATAATGTGAGCATCGGAAAGTAAGCACATGGAAAGTAAGATTAGATTTCAATATTATAGCATAAATTTTGACCTAATTTAGCTTCTAGTTAAATGCCTAGAGCCAGAGAGAACGGAGCGTTAAACGCTACGGTCTCGGCAGACCTTACTCGCCTCGTCTACTGTCGTCGACCTCTACACACATGTCCTTCAGGGAGTCCTCATGCCTTTTACGTGACCTTCCTCCAGCATCGTAGGTAATGTATTTTCGAAGGTCAACCGAGGCCTCCCCTTCCCTCTCTTACTCTTACACACTTATAGCAAAAAATACTTTTATTTGAACAACACCGTCACATTGACAACACCATAAATTTTTAGTTCTATCCAATTAAAATTTAAACTAATTAAAAAAAAACAACCTGAGCATTGCGTATTTTACTCCAGTTAAAAATTAATTACAATTCAAAGTAGCAAACTTACAGTGCAGTTTTTCATCCAGATTGCCACGTGACGTCACCGAAAGCGCTCGTATGAATTCTTCAAATTCAATCGATCCATCCTATAAAAAAATACATAAACATGATACACTGTATTTGTATACAGAAACTGCTAGTTATTAAAATCAGAAAATGCGTTTTGTGGAAAAGACGGCAAACGAGCGTACGGGTCACCTGATGGTAAGTGATCACCGTCGCCCACGGAACCGAGTAACTCCAGAGGAGCTACAGGAGCTTTGCCGTCCTTTAAGGTGGAAGGGCACCGGGGCCCGGCATGACCTAATGCGAAACGCAGTGGCCAAAGCCACTACTTAACGCCGGTCTTCAATGCCGGGGGTGGTAATAATCCGGTCGAGTCTGCCCATGCGTGTTACCATTACTGGCAACGTAACTCTACCACAAGCAGTGGTAGAGTTACGTTGCCAGTAATGGTACTCTACTCAAGTTGTGGATTCGGTCCCCACTCGAAGAGGTAAAATAATATTTTACAATGATATGTTTAATATTTTACAATGATATATTTTGAGGCCTGTCGTAGCGCAGTGGCACAAGCGTGTGACTGTAACCGATGAGTTGTGGGTTCGATCCCTACTCGAGGAAATGAAATATTTAATATTATCAATTGAAATATTTAATGTTTTCATTTCTTCGCTCTGGTACAAGGCAAAATGCGGCGTTGAGTTCCGCCACTCAACACGCTATGCCTCAAAATTCGGCGGAAAGTGGGGAACGGAAGTGGAACGGAGTGTCTTAACACTAGGTTCCCAAGTTCCCTCTGCCTACACTGCCATGTGCGGGATACAGCGCGAAGCTAAGTATATATTTAATATTTTCATTTCTTCGCTTTGGTAACAAGGCAAACCGCGGCGTTGAGTTCCGCCATTCAACACCGCAAGCCGAAAATAGAATAGAAACAGCTGAGCTTAATTATATCATATATATATATACATATACATATATATATATATATATATATATATATATATATATATATATATATATATATATATATATATATATATATATATATATATATATATATATATATATATATATATATATATATATATATATATATATATATATATATATATATATATATATATATATATATATATATATATATATATATATATATATATATATATATCGGTTTCAAATTCGTTGTAAACGTGTTATGTAATATTTATTAAATCTCTCTAAGTTATGCCATAAAATGGCCATGAATACGATTATTGTGTATTAGGCTGAATGTATCGCCTAATTGAATAGGTATGGGTATGTTCTTGTTATAATTTTATCGTATTATTTATATTATATTTCTCGACAGTAGATGTAATTTGTATACAATAAATGTTATCTAATATTGACAAAAAAAAAAAGAATAAAGTAGACAATATTCTGTTGCTCCATACTTTGAATTCTTAAATAATTTCAATTATACTTCCATAAATAATTACAGGTGTACAGAGTATTAATTTAAGACACGTAACGTGTTATTATGTCGTGTTACACTCGAGGAAATGAAATATATATTATCATTTCTGCGCTCTGGTAACAATGCAAAGCGCGTCGTTGAGTTGCGCCACTTCACACGCTATGCCTTAAATTTAGCAAAAAGGGCGGAACGTCACGAAGTGTCTCAATACTAGATTCCCGAGTTCCCTCTGGCGAGTCTGCCATGTGCGGAATATATCGTTAAACTAAAAGAATAAATAAATGAATGAATAATTACAAGTTACGCTTTATGATTTCTCTATTAGATTTTGGTATATCATAAACAATAAAAAATTGTAGTCTTACTTACATTATTTTCATCAAACACTCTAAAGACGAGTGAAGCGAACTTGCTGGGGTCACCTTGAGGAAAGAATTGCTTGTAGATCTTGATGAATCCCTAAACACAAAGGAATTATGCATTATTCTATTATATAACCTTATTTTACTTATAAAAATATTCTTCTAAAGTTCAAACTACTTACTAACAACATGTATAAGTTGTAACAAGCGTATAAGGATTTCGACGTAGGTAGATGAGAACGTGTGGCTTATTTGGTTACAGCACTTGGACTGTTCTAAAGCGACTCGGGTTCAAACCCAGTTTGTCTAAAATGTATTTTTAAAAGAAATCTATATCGGTGTATCATAAGAATAACGAAATGAAACGTACCTGTTCGGTGAGCAGGCCGTTAGGGCAATCCTTCAGGAAGCCTTTGTGCCTAAGAAATGAAAAATATTATATAATAACTTCTTGTAACCTTCGCCACTAACATTAAGATAAATGTACGTGCAAAAACCATCAATTAGAAAATAACAATATCTATAAGAAACTAAATAAAAAAATATGTAATAAATAATATAATAATGAAACGGAAACAAAATGTTTATATAACATCGAGTTGCTAAAATACTTTCGCCAATGCAATACTTAGGCATTCCTCCTTCATTTTGGAACATTCTTACATCTTTATATATCAAAAAGAGAGATGCTTTTTAGACAGAAAGCTATGCAGAATGCATGCAAATACTACATACTTATATAAATATTATATTTTAAAATACACGAGCACAATCAAGGACAGTACCAAAGAGTAACATTTAGGAAAACACAGAGATCAAGTGAAAAGTAGACTTAAATTGAGAAGTTCAACCTTTTACGTCCCATATTCAATCGGTTAGCCGTATTCACTTTATGTAAAACTGTTTTGGGGCTATAAATATATAGAACATTTTACTGGAGTTAAAATCAAAGTATATAATTTTTTTTAAAATTGTACTGTCTTTATAATATTATATAATTTTTTTTTGAAAAATATGAAAATCTTAAATATGTTTGTTAGTTTGTGACTGATATTTTAACTATTATAGTATTTTGCAATTACATTTGTTTTTGGCTATAATATTGATACATATTTTATATAAATTCTAAGCGATCATATTTAAAGTAAGTTTTAAAGAATTAATTTACTCTATTCAAATTTTCTGTACGAAGATATTATTGTTCACAAAATCCTTCAAACGTGTGTTAGTGTAACAACAAATTTCGAAATTTTACAGGTTAGTTAAATTTATACATATATATTCAATTAAAAATAAAATATTACAAGAATAATACAAATTAAACTCACAATTTTTTTAAAATATAATAATAATAAACCAACATACCAAAGCCTTATTTCCTTTTCGGTGACTGTAACAAAGAAAGAGAGAAGTTAAGATAAGAGAAGGTGTTAAGAAAATCAAATGTCAGAGACGCATAGAAATAGGTTTTATAAAAAAATAATAGGTACTGTAACAAAAGACTTCTAAAGTTTTACTTTAGCTAGGTTGCTTGAATCTTATCAGAGGCACGTTTTTATACACAGAGCATACATTTTTGTTATTTATTTTGAAATCTTTATAGAAATATAAAAAAGATAAATACAAATCTAATAATAATAATCTTTCGATTATTTATTTTCTCATATTATTTGATTTTAATTTTAGTAAATGCCAGCACGCCCGACCTATAAAATTTGCACAAGGCAGGGTAGGCAGAGGGAACTTGGGGACCTAGTAAGACACTCCGTTCCTCTTCCGTTCCCTACTTTCCGCCAAATTTGAGGCATTGCTAGTTGAGTGGCGGAACTCAACGCCGCGTCTTGCATTGTTGAACGAAGAAATGAAAACATAAAATATTTAATTTGAAAATATTAAATATTTTATTTCCTCTGGTAGGGATTGAACCCACAATTTGTTGTATACAGTCGATTGCGTCGCTGCACCACGGCAGGCCTCAAGATATAAGATTCTAATTTACTTCATATTTTTAACTTTACACATGTTTTTAGTTTGGTCATCTAAATAAATTATAATTTAAACTTTTTGTAATTTTATTTGTTTTTGATCGTAAAAAACAAAAAGAAGGTTCGAATGTTTCAAATCTATTTGGCCGATAGGTATTCTCACGCCTTAAACGAGATTTTTCCCGCGTAAATCCCGATCCCGCAGGAATTTCAGAATAAAAAGTTGCCTATATGTTGCTTCACAACATCCTTTGTCTAGAAAATGCTCCACGAAAATCGGTTAAATAGTTAATAAATAAATTAGTTTGTATTTGTTCTAGTATAGTTTAAATAACTACGTGTAGTTCAAATGCTTCAGTCATTTTGAAATTCCAGATAGACATTATAATTTCATTATAATATAGGTATAAATGCTACTTAGAAAAAAATACAGTCTCTCTTATTTTATTTAAATTATGGCCTATTTCAAAAGTCAATTAACTAATTGTCAAGTGGCCGACATCAAAACGAAAATGGATTACGTGTATTAAACACTTGATCCTTTGCAAATATTCTTGAAAAATAAAGCGAATATAAAATGCTACAGAGCTTAATGAAAAATCATTCATGCCTACGTAGAGTAAAATTGGAAATATATATTTCTAATTATGCTATATATTTTATATTGTGTGTTTCAGCCGTTTACCCTAAATGTAGGTAGAAAAGTTATCCATTTTGCGCCCGATTTCATGAGGTTCCGCGTCCACAGCAACTCAGCGCCGAGCTTTGTCTCAAAATAAATTTAAAAGAATAAATTTCTACGTGTCCGGTAATGTTAATACAGGTTTATAGATTACTATTAATTTTCCGTGTGATTCCGGCATAGAATAGGATCACCATGGTACTGATCGTGGCGTAAGAGGCGACTAAAGTACGTGCAGGAGAGTCACGTTGTTAGCAATGGCAACACGCATGGCATGGGCCGACTCGACTGGATTGTTATCACCCCCGGCGGCCAAAACTGGCGTTAAGTAGTGGCTTCGGCCACTGCGTTTCGCATTGGGTAATGCCGGGCCCCGGTGCCTATCCACCTTAATCGACGGCAACGCTCCTGTAGCTCCTCTGGAGTTACACAGGGCCGTGGGCGACGGTGATCAATTACCATCAGATGACCCGTGCGCCCGTTTGCCGTGTCTTTTCCATAAAAAAATCTATCTATATCTTAAAAATATAGGTAAGCCAAAAAAAAAAAAGTCCTATATGAATAAAAAAGTACACTTACATTGATGGTTAAACATTATCATGAGCTTTAATTAACATTTATCATTTTAATTTTTCTCACAAAATTTATCAATCTGCCTTCCAAACTGTCAAATGGATTTCTAAATAGATAGATAGAAAGTAAATCATCCAATATAATGTACTGTTTTAACTCACGAGGCAAAGGCACTAAAATATGTGATAGTAATGTTACACAATTGTCTAGTTAATTGCTCCCCTTATTATTTAAACATTTAGGGTACTTAAACACGTGAACCTGTTCATGTGAAGAACACCTGAACAGGCAACCGGAACGAAATTTTTCTAAAAAATACATTTTTTTGTTTGTTACTGTTTGAAGGGCCTGTCGCGGCGCAGGTGGTGGTAAAGGTGTGCCTGTAAATACAATCCCCACTAGAGAATTCTATTTAATATTTTCAAATTAAATATGTAATGTTTTCATTTCTTCGCTTTGGTAACAAGGCAAAACGCGGCGTTGAGTTCCACCACTCAAAACGTAACGCCTCAATTTCGGCGGAAAGTGAGGAACGGAACGGAGTGTCTCACCACTAGGTTCCCAAGTTAACTCTGCCTACCCTCCCTTGCGTGGGATATAGCATGAAGCTGAGTGAGTACTATTTTATTATTTCAGTATCGATCGCTACAGTAATTATATTGTAAAATATTGAATTTCGCCAGGTATAATTTATTTATAATTAACATCGCCGGTAGGGAATTTATTTTTTAGATATCTTCGATATTTTGTTAAAGCTATTAAGTCCTTGTCACCTGTATTTTGATAGTAAAAGCTTCTTTTTCACTTTTTACAGCTACATTTTTACTTTCCGATATTGTATAAAAGTATTATTTTATATAAATAGTATTTATACGTCTATTTTTACGTAATACGTCTGACGGCTGAGGATTTGCTGATAAAAGGTTAAAAATATAAATTTGTGAATTTTTTTTTTCAGCTTCACGCTATAACTCGCACATGGCAGGTTACTTAGGAACCAAGTGTTAAACACTCCGTTCTGTTACCCGCCAGGTATTTTTTGTTAAGTAGTGGAATTCAACGCCGCACTTTGCCTTGCATTCCACAGCGAAGGGACAAAACTATAAATATTTCATTTTCTCGGGTGAAGATCGACCCACAACTTGCCGCGTTTTCGGACTCACGCTTGTGCTCGCTCCTACACGACAGGCCTCAAAAAGTATATAGTTAAATTTCAAAAAAATATTTCAATATTTGTTTCTTTGTACGAAGAAGATAATAATTCAACTCGTAGTAAGTAGATAAGTTCGTTCGTTTATTGTATTTGGGGCAATGAATGTAATAAAACCCTAACGATGATTGTTAAAATTTGTGTATGTCTGTGTACTCCAATCTCCGAAGGGGCTTAACCAGTTTAATTTAATAATCTAATCATTTAATTTGATAATTTTCTATCGTATTTTAATAAAGTTTCTTTAATATTATGTGCCTGTTATTTCAATCGATCAATTATAACACGAAGATAATTCAGATTAGTAAATAAATAATGATGAAGTTCTCGAAGTTGCGAAGCCGTGACCGGGTCGTTAGTATAGTATAAATGCATATAGAAGCTATATCTCAATCAACGGATCAATAGCAGCTCATAAATGGGGGAAGATAATACCTATCCATAAAATCCTAATAATCCCTGATTTCCTCCCAAAATAAAAGTTCAGCGCTTTTTTGTAGTTCAGTTATTATTATATTAGTAAATTACAAAAAAGTTGAAAAAAAGCTTATATCGTAAATATTATATCGATTTTCCCTCCTACGGGTGAAAATATATAGATATGACGAATACGATATAAACAACTTGGCAATAACAGAATCTGAAATATGGGTACTCCGGGAATGTGGTTTATATTTACGATCCTAATGGACGATTTCGATACGCCCAAATGGTACATTAAGATCTATGAGAAATGTTAGTCTCGGTTTGGTCAATAACAGCACATATTATGGCCTCAATGATCTTAGAAACCCAGTTCTGATATCATTTACATTATTCAGCTAATATTAATATATGAAATTATATATTATAAAAGAAGAAGAAGAAGAAGAAGAAGATATATTATAGAGGCATGTCGTCATGCGTGGCCCAAGCTGTGACTTTAGACGCGCTAAGTTGTGCGTTCGATCCCCACTCAAAGAAATAAAAAGAATCTTTTTTTCAAATACTCAATATTTCAAATGAAATATTTAATATTTACGTTGTCTTGCTCTATTAACTAGGCAAAGTGCTGCGTTGAGTTCCGCCACTCAACACGGAATGCCTCAAATTCTGCGGGAAGTAGAACGAAGTGTCTTAACAGTAGGGTTCCCTCTGCGTACCCTACCCGACGTATGGTATACACTGTGAAGATTACAAAAAATATATATAAAAGTTTCTCTGTAGCCTGATTAATTTGTGTGAATCCTTACTTTGAGCAGTTAGACTCGCTCAATATTTAAAGCTAAACAAATGCACCGATTTTCAGTTGCTTTATTCCGAGTATGTACATAATTTAAAAATTTAAATAGAAAAAAATATTTTCGCCTAATTTGGTAATGGCCGATTTATATAAGTCTAAGGATGTGTTTATTCTGGTTATTAAAAACCATATAATATAAAAAGAAAATAACTCCCAAAATATGCAAAAAAATGAAATTTAAAATTGAAGTAAAAATGATTAATGAAGAGTTTAAACAAGCGTTTAAAAGCAACTTCTCGGTTATCCAATAACTTAGTTTACAATGGATGCCACTCAATTGAATCTTCGCTGTCCGCGTTTCACCGCTATTGCAATCTGTTGCTAGATCCAGCTCAATCCAATAAGTCCCGTGAATAAATCGAAAAGTATTATAACTACTATTAGGAAATTTAACTTCCTCTCACATTTCAACTGTATAATTTCTCAATCCTTTTATAGAAGTGTAAGGGGTGAGTAAAACTGTAATTTATTTGTATCTACTTCCGCCGGGAACTTTATTCGAACGTACTTGCAAGTTGCATATATCTCAGCATAAATGAAATAGGAAAACTGATCTTATACTATTTAAAGTATATACTGTGTGATGTTGAAATATATATATATATATATATATATATATATATATATATATATATATATATATATATATATATATATATATATATATATATATATATATATATATATATATATATATATATATATATATATATATATTTATATCTATGTATGTATTCTATTGTCTCTGAGAAATTAGAAGCTAACCATATTTGTGTTCAATTGGAGATGTTAATGTAATTTGCAAAGTTACCACTCGTGTGGCCAATTAACAGAATAAATCTCAAAGTATTACAGTAAGTGAATTTTCTAGGCATTCACTGTTCGCGGCGTTTGCTTGTATATGAAATTGGCTTTGGGTTTGGTATGGCCAAAAGTCGAATATTTTTTTGTTAAATGTATTTATTAAATCAAAGCATCTATGCATTTCTGTTACATTTTTTTCCTCGCAAAGAGGCTATAAAATTTTGAAAATAAAAAAATATGATCTTTTGGAGCGAGGTTTGGAGAGTACTGTGGATGTTTTAGACATTCCAATTATAGCTATACTAATTTAGGAGCCGTCTGTTGAGCAGTCTGTGGTCTAGCGTTGTCGTGAAGCAGCAGTGGAGTAGAACGATTGACAAGCCTCGGTTGTTTAGCAGCTAGCTTTTCAATCATGGTTTGCAATTGCTGTCAACAGACGTCTGCGTAACCATCTGGCCAGATTTGAGAAAACTATAATGAACGAAACAGGCACTAGTCTGCCAAGTAACTTTTTTTGGTTCCATTTTCGGGACTGGATTTGCTAGGGTCCAGCCATTGTGATGAAAAGCTACCTTTTATCATGTACAATCCTCTTTTTATCACAATTAATGATTTAACTTAAAAATCCTTCATTATTGTGCCGGATATTTTTTATTTCGGTTTTCATTACTGAAACGTACCGGTTTGCTTAACTTGATTTGTGAGATCCACCTTCCAATCTTATTTACTGAATAAGTGAGTTATAAATCGTTCCTCAAATAATAATCGAACCCACTAGTATCACGTTTTCAATCAGACTTATCGCTGAACCACAACAGACTCAAAAGAGAGAAATGCTATTCCAATTTGAGTTAGACGGCTATTGTGATAGAGTATTAAATTTGCCTTAATTTTTTGACAACCTTTCAAGATTTTTAATCTTTAAAGACAAACGAGCGTACGGGTCATCTGACGGTGAGTGATCACCGGCGACCGCGGTCCCGTGAAAATCAGGGGAGCTACAGGAGCGTTGCCGGCCTTTCAGGTGGAGGTAGACGCGCCTTTTGAAGGTACCCATGTCGCATCGACCTGGATAGGCCAATCCAGAGATGTGTGGCGCGTGGAAGGAATTTCCTACGTGACCGCACAGTAGTGAAGTGCCACGTGTCCAGATGATGTGTATGGTACATTAACTTGTGACGTACTGTTCGGTTAGTAAATTCAGCGTCGGGTACCAAGTCGAACAGTTCTCCAGAACTCTCTCCGCGATAAATTCGGTAGAAAACGCATAGTGACAATATGTCTCTACGCAAAGCCAAAGTTTATGTCACATAAGTATCAAAATGTAGACATACCTTTAAATTACAAACGTATACTTTGTAATAAATACTTTAAAATTTTCTGGCCTTAGTATGAAGAATATGGGATATGTAGCTCATATGGCAAAATCGTATATCTTACCTACTTCAAAATTATATCATTAATTTGTGTTGTCGATAATTTTTGTTCTCTGAATTGTAGTCATACAAATATATTATTAATAGTAAATATTATCATCAGTTTAAACCCTTTAAAGCGTTTTTTTAGGTCCTATGTATCGTGATATCAATTTCTGAAGTGCAAGAGGGTCATTATCGTAATGTGATAATTCCATTGGAGCTTTCGTACACTCAAAATTCATTACATTATGTTTCACCGGTTAATTGTAGTCGGTGATTATTAAAAGACTTAAAATCGTTCATTTTTGCGGTTATTACACATTTTAAACTAAATTAATCCGGTTGAATTTGTTTTATTTGAAACAATATTTTATTTAACAGGATATATAATACATGAAAAGCACTCAATAAAATACAATACGCATAGAATTCAGCGCAACAAAACTTAAGATGAGTGGCCATCAAAATCTTACAACTCTCGAGCAGACAACAACTGAGTTGAACGCTAATATTGACGCTCGTGTTTCCGCGCAGAACATTGTATTGCCAAATCCTTTAAGAGAACACAGCTAAATAAATGTACGACCGATACTAAACACACAGAACAGGGCTCGGATGCTACGCCACAAGCAGAATCCACCGACGAGCGATCACAATACCGCGTATCGAAATGTAGACAATAAACTATCCGACATAAGAGAGATTGCCTTACAGCAACTAAGTTTGTCTGGATCAAATTTACATTACAATATTACATAAATATAATAACATTGCAAATGTTCAAAGTAATATACCTACAGTTGCCGCACTCGAGTGCACAGAGTAGTTATCAAACTCAATACAGCCAAAGAGCTCTACAAAGTGTAGTTGATGTCTCGAGACAACTTACGACCCATATTAAATTTACAGCAGGCTTTAAGTGACCAGAACAATATCGGTACGATATTAAGCACTCCACATATTTTACACGAACTAAATATAATAGGATCTTGTATAATATATGTATGTTCTAACATTAACTAATTTAACTTTTGTGTTGATACAATAACGCATCGATGAAGAAAAGTTAACTGCATATAATGAAATGATCAAACAAGTAAAGATACGTATATATATAGACCGTAGCCAGATACAATGAATAAAGCAATTAATTATACTTAGTCATAAATGATGAACTTTGGTACAGATAGTCAGATTTAACTTGTGTAAACTAGTGCTCTTAAAATTTTTAAGTGAGCTACAAAATGGTAGATCCCTCATCCGTGTGACAGATTGGCTAATCATTGAATACAACATTATATTAAAAATAATAGTAATAAAAAATCTTAATGTATTTTTTTTCCCTTTTTTTACTAAGGCACCGGTAGCCATTAAGAAGATTTTCATGTATCTCCATCAGAGACAGGGAAGCCCCTCATTGTACCTAATTTACTGCCTATTAAAAAAGTTTTCAAGGCATTATTTTACTAAATATAAGTAAATTAGGATCACTAATTAACTTAAATTATTAAATATTTAAAGAAAAGATCAAATAATCCCTTAAATTATTAAAGAAAAGATTAAATAATCCCTTCCCCTAAAAGAGAACGAATCCATAATAGTAGTGTTTACAGGCATATGACAAAACTGCGCCACGAGACTATGTTAGTGCTATATAAAATCGAAAATCTGAAGTAAAATATAGCATCGAAGTCAATAGTAGCTTAAATAAATGTCTCTCTTCATTTATTTTCAGGGTATTTTAGTTATTGTGTAAGCTCTCAGCACTTAGCTCCAAGTACAGCAAACTCCACTCAATACGTAATTATATGAACTTCGTACGGAATTTTATTTGGTATTTTCTAACCTTTTCAAGTATTATTATATAAAGGCAGTATTTTGTGTTGTTTTGAATTAAAAATTTTATTCCTATACTTAATAAGCTCATTATGCATAAATAGAGTATTGAAATATTTTAATTGAGGCCTGTCGTGGCACAGCCGCATAAGCGTGTGACTGTCAGCGCCACTGGTTGTGGATTCGATGCCCTCTCGAGAAAAGGAAATATTTAATATTTTTAAATAAATTATTTAATATTTTTATTTACCCCTCTGGTTACAATTAAAATCGCTGTGTTGAGTTCCGCCACTCAAGTGCCTCAAATCGGCAGAAAGTAAGAAACGGAACAGAGGTTTCGCAAATTCCCTGTCTACCTTGCCATGTGTGAATATAGCAAAAAAATAATAATGCAAGGTTGCATTGATTATCATCACATCTTTTGCCCACAGCCTCCCGAAGGGTAAGTAGGATAGCTATTAATTTTAATTAATTACCGACCGAAACAGTTTTTTCAGCCGAAGCCGAAACCGAAACCGAACTTTCGGTCTCGCTCTTAGTTTCGGCCGAAACCGAAACCAACAACGAAAGTTACTTAAACATGTTTAAATTTTCTATTGCATACTGAAATCCAATGTATTTTTTGTTTTTGCACATATATTTGCATATTCTATTGCTATGATGATGTTCTATTGATAATTGTTTATATTGATGATGATGGTGATGATGGCGGGGGTGTTAGTTGTGGTGGTGGTTTTGATAATAATATAATGAATATGAAGGTGATTTAAAGCCTGTCGTGGTGCAACGGCTCAATCGTGTGGCTTTGAACGACAAGATATGTGTTCGACCCCAGCAGTTCGATCCATTTTCAATATAAATATTATGTTTTCATTTCGTTTCGCTCTGGTAACAAGGCAAAGCGCGGCGTTGAGTTCTACCACTCAACACGCAATGCCTTAAATTCGGCGGAAAGTGGGAAACGGAACATTAAATTAAATTTTATTTTCATTAAATATTCTAGGATATAGTTGGAAAATATGTAACTGAAAATAATTGAAATCTTTAAGTGTTTAATATATTTCTTAAACACCACGTGTATGTTGTGTGTTTGGTAAATGGGAACCTGGGAACCTAAAGTTAAGATACTTCATGCAATTGAGTGGCAGTGCATATTGAGTGGCGGAAACCAAACCTAAGAAAAGAAAATATTAAATATATTATATTAGTACTGTTTTGTCTCTAACCTATCAAAATACGTTGTACCTCAATGATATCCATTCAGCAAGTGTATGCTTTCGAACATTTAACTCTACTCACGTTACTCCACGATTGTGTAACACATAGCAAGACAATATAGCAGAAGCTCAACAAGGCAAATAATAATAAGGAGACTGTAATTATTAGAGCTCGAGATGTCACTTCAGGCCTGTCGTGGTGCACAGGCAACAGGTTGTTGGTTCGATTTCCACTCGAGGAAATAAAATTTTTAATGTTTTCAAATTTAATATTTAATGTTTTACTAGTTGTATGTGCATGTAACAAGGCAAAGTGCGGCGTTGAGTTCCGCCACTTTAATAGCAATGCATTAAATTTGGCAGAAAGTGGGAAACCGCAGTTTCACGAAAGTGAAACGAAGTGTTTTAACACTAGGTTCCCAAGTTCCCTCTGTCTGCCATGTGCGGGATACTGCGTGAAACTGAGTGAGTGAGTGAGTGAGTGAGTGAGATGTCACTAAGTACGTAATGATCGAATACTATTAAAATTGTTTAAAACAATGTTTAAACATTATAGACATGTTAATAAGTATAAACAATTAATCTAAAACACATATTGCAGCGTTGAGTTCTGGACATTTCATAAAAAACAAACATAGTGAGACATTAACAAATCCACTTAACTAAGTGATTCACTAGGATATAGAAGCTATCTTTGTATTATTCGTACTAAATATCCTTTGTTATTTAGGAGTTAGTAGTCCATAAAGGTATAATTATATATATTGTCAATAAAACTTTTTCTTTTGTATTGTTAATAATAGGTCAGTAACATTCAAAGTGGTATCTTAAGTTCATGTAGATATTTCATATGTAAATGTTATTACAGTCGACCATGAAAATACCGTAGGGCTTGTCGTAGCGCAGACGTAGACACAAATGTGTGTGTGGCTTTATACGTGATGGTTTTGGCTTCGATTCTCACTTGGGGTAGTGAAATATTTAATAATCTTGTTACCTCGCTTTGGTAATGGTGAAAATGTGATTTTGATGAAGTCAATCGACGCACAATGGTTCAAGAATTCGGTGGATAATATTAAAGAAGAAGAATCCGTCAGACAATAAACATAGAATTAATTATACTATCAAAAATTAATATTATTATTAAGTTCATTTCTTAATCATAGTAATTACGAATATTATCATTATAAATGTTATCATTACAAATTATGCTGTTGACATACAAAAGGCCACGTATCGGGAAAATCTTCAAGACCACTTAGACAATCACAAGAAAGGCTATCACCTCGTAATTTCAACATAATGTCAAGTTAATTAAATGTTATATCTCAAAGTAGTGGGAGACACTTCAGTTTTATTTACGCGACCCTCTGGTGAATTCTAATGTAATTAACGGAAAAGCTTTATATGGCGAAAGTTAAGATTAACGCAGATTAGGTTTATTAGATAATTTGTTACTGATTTTACATAAGTATAAGTTAACTAATAATTATAGATTGACGTAATAATAAATGTAACTCCTTTTGTATCAATCAACACTCTGTTCTTTGCGTTTCGGCCGAGTTTGAGACATTGCGGATAAAGTTGCGGTTCTTAACTCCGCACTTTGTTTACTATGAAATGAAGATACTTTATTATCCCGAGTGGAATTCGAAACCCACTGCGTCAAGATGGCTTCAATTACTTAAAACTTTATATATTAAAATATATAAAACATTTTATACGAGTACAAGTGATAAACTCGTACGTTTATCCATTTTATCTTGCGTTTATTTTTATGGTTGGCTATAAAACATCGCTTGCTAAGAGCGATCTTACACTATACTTTACAATTGATCAGGTTGCGATTGAACATTTAATTGCTCTTCTTTATTGACTTACGGGATTCTTAATTTATAAGTAGTGAGCTTGCTGAGTTACTTTTTATTAGGTTAAAGGAATGAGAAACGTGGCATGTATTTTTAAATGTGTTCGTGTATTTACATGAAGTAGATTATAAAATTATTGATAGAAAATAAAATTTTATAAGTAAACAGATTTTGACTTTAGTAAGAATTAATGTTGAAGGTCTGTTTAGAAAAACGTTAACTAACTAGTTACTAGACTAAAGCCTGTTGTGGCGCTAGGGCACAAGCGCGCCACTTTAAACGTGACAGGTTGTGGGCTCGATCCCCACTCGAGGAAATGAAATATTTTTCAAATTAAAAATTAAATGTGTTTATTTTCTTGCCCTGGTAACAAGGCAAAGCGCGGCGCTGAGTTACGCCACTCAACACGTAATGTCTTAAATTTAATGCGGAATTGGGTAACGGAACGGAGTGACCTAGTCATAAAACCAACAAAAAATAATAAATATCGTAGCATTTCATACATAATAGATATTAAATGACAGAAGAAAGTCAGTCAGTAAAATGGTTTATAAATATGGAGTGACACATGAGTGTCAGGCCCGTTTAAAAACAGGCAACACGACGATTTATATGGATATTGCTCTCCACAAAAAATACCAAATTAAATAGTCAATTTGATTGAAGCCCAAATGAAACTCCGCATTAATTATTATATAATAAAGCCTAAGGTTAAGTATTGTTTTCAATTTGTACGTGAAATGAAAACCACATAACCCTTATAGAATCACTTTGATGTCCATTTCTACGTCTGTTTTCTATGTTAACTGAATATTGATTGCGAATTGAGGTTAAATGCTTGAATCTGTTAAAAATATGAGAATTTTCACGTTAGTGTTTGCTGCAATATGTATGAAATGTAAAGCGTGATAAAGGCCAAAACTCGTGGACGTACACTTCATAGCTGTAATTTGACATGAAGTGAGATTTTAACGTACAAATAATGGATAAAATTTATTAATTAATAACATAATATAATAGAAATTGTTTTTGAACCTTTGTATAAAATTACAGTAGGTATTATAAATCCCTGTTAACCATTGTTGAGAAATGTTGTAAATTATTTAGTTTCAATTCTCAAACACAAATTGAAGACGTTTCATCTCCCACAACAGTTTAGCATCCACTTTATTAGCAGGTCTTCAGTAAAGGACTGGGCATCAGGGTCAAAGTGACAAATTAGAAAGTCGAGAACTAAACTAGAGACGGCCAATACAAAGTAAAGCTTTTAATAGAAACTATTTCGCAATTACACAAGAATGATTTTAATATTTAATCAGGCGCTTATTTCGATATTTATAGGTATTTCAAAATTGTATACGTTTAACGACTCAAAAAAACCTTATATGGTGTTTTTTTACACAAGCAAGCAATAAAATACAATAATAAAACAAACATATATTTTTTTCAATTTATCTTCTGTTCACCAACGTTTTTCAGTGGTTAATTTAGCTATCAATAAATAATCATATAGGGACCTCTATAAATAAATATAATATTTGAACTTGCCACGCTAAATCATATAAGTGAAAAAATTTTAAAACTACATTAACTATTTGTCATATATCAATACAACTCTAAGTAAATACTTAAGGGAAATACGATCACGTGGGCTTTTATCAAGATTGCTATGGCGGATTCTATAAAACTATGGCGTGGTAGTTTACCTTGCTTGTTATCCAGAGTCATATAAAGTGTGCGATACCTTGAACCATTGGCTCATTAAAACCGGGTAAAGAGTAAAAATGTGTCACAATAATTTATTTTACACATAATATTTTCTAATTATAATGAATAGGTAATTCATTGTGTTCATTTAATTAGACAAATTATTCCTATTGTTCTTAGTAATTAAAATTAAATTTCTTACAAATATTCGATGTTAGAATGAGATATATATATATATTTTATGTTTTCTGTTTATATTTGCGTTGGACAAAGTGATATGGTTTGTAACTTTTTGTTATGTTTACAAACTAAAGAAAAAAGCTTACTACCACAGTAATTAATAGAGTTCAGGAATCCTTGAAGACTACTAATATACTCGATTAAGAAGTTATTACAAGTAATGATATGACAGTTTATTTAAATCTAATTACAATTACTATACATATTTATTTATCCTTATGCTGTATCCCGCACATGGCAGGGGAAAACATATTAACCTAGTGTTAAGACACTCCGTTCCATTTCCCACTTTTCGCTGAATATTATGCGTTGTGTGTTGAATAGCGGAACATAACGCCGCTATATATCTTCTCACCAAAACAAGAAATTAAAATATTAAATATTCGACTTTCTGGAGTGGAAATTGAACCGTTTACGCAACGTTTAGTCGCACGCTTCTGCCCCTGTGCCATTATATATAAATAATCAATAATATAAATCAGCTGTATCCCTCACGAGGCATGGTAGGCAGAGGGAACCCGGGAAGCTAGTGTTAAAACACTCCGTTCCACTTCCGTTCCCCACTTTCCGCCGAATTTGAGGCATTGCGTGTTGAGTGGCGGAGCTCAACGCCGCGCTTTGCCTTATTACTAGAGCGAAGAAATGAAACATTAAATATTTAAATTGAAAATATTATATATTTCATTCCCTCGACTGGGGATCGAACCCAGAACCTGCGGTTACAGTCACACTCTTGTGCCGCTGCGCCACGACAGGCCTTATATATAAATAGGAATTATAATTTGATTTAAGTAAAATTTTCATTATAAATATTTAAATAAGTTGTAATATAATTTACTATTCTTTACCAAAATGACAGATGGAAGATAAATTTGTAGTATCCTTTGCAAATTTTAACAAGGGAAGCCTTTTTGTGTTAAATAAAAAAGGGTACTTCTAGTCCTAATTAGAACAATGTGTATGATAAAAATGATTATAAAAATAATTAAAATGATTGTTTATAAAAGAAGTTATTTAGTTAATGAATTATTCTTTTTATTCTTTGGTTTAACATAAATGAAGTAAAGTGTTAATATTATCCTAATTACGTCTTTTTTAAACATGCTCTAAAAAGGGTCACTTTATCTTTGTATGAGAAAAGCAATTTCGTCACCGCGTAACTTAAAGTAAACATCTTTTTGCTTTAATGAAAATAAATGGAAGTCCGGAAAGAAATTTACTCTCACCTACTTGCTAGAATACGATTTACGAGTGTAACTTACAATATGTGGATAGAAAATTTTTATATATAATAATATACTAGATCAATATTTACAGTCATGTTAAATTAATATTTCATTTACTTAATTGTGTTGGGAACGTAGTGTTAGAATTCCCTTGTCATTTCACATACTTCCGTTCCGTATTTTCTACTGAATTTTGGAGGCATTACGTGTTAAGTAGTGGAACTCTATGTCGCGCTTTGACTTTCGTTACCAGGGCGAGGAAATGAAAATATTAAATATTTAATTTCCTCGTATGGGTTTTCTGTCGCGTATACAGTCACACGCTAGTGCCCCAGTGCCATTGGTTTTCAACATAATTATATTTATATTATCATTTTAATTATTAAACAGAGGGCGGCCGCAACTATTGTTTGCTTGAACTATTTTCTATACTATCCTGTTAACATTGAGAAAAAGTTGAGTCAAAAAGTTGAGTGGTGGACTAAAAAATATCAATTCATATCAATGATTACCATTTCTTCAAATGTAAAATCAACTTACAAGCATCCAGATCATATTTAGACCCTGTACCGTGCCATGGTGACTTCAATAATTTGCAACGTTTTCTTATAGTGCAGATAACCTGTTTGGCTTTCCATCGCTTCTAAATATATAACTAATTTATATCAATGTCAATATAGACAATAACCATTAGCTACTGATTATATAATAATAAAATGACGCCTTAGTAAAGTCCGCATTTAGTTAGACTACTATAGTTCTAAATCAGTGAAGTCTCAGTTTTCAACCAAATTACAGCCGAGATCCTGCTCAGGTCTAATAGCCGTATAACAAAAAAAGTTTCATCCAAATACGTCTAGCAGTTTTAGAGACTCACAGACGAAGAGACAAAAGGAGAGACTGTAATTTGAAAAAATATACATTTATATTGTATTAGTTTTTTTCTCATTTCCCTGCATAATTTCTTCGCAATTATATTTATTGTACACACAACTTTTTTACTGTTAGGCTTACATAAATTGTGATATGCTTAACTTTTAATAAAAGTAAATCTCCCGGTTCATTTTTCATTTCTTATGTTCTCCTTGTATAGAGAAACTTTTGCCGTGTGATCCCGGCTTAGAATAGGATCACCCTGGTACTGATGGTGTCGTAAGAGGCGACTAAAGTGCGTGTGGTAGAGTCACGTTGCCAGCATTGGCAACAGGCATGGGCAGACTCGACCGGATTGTTACCACCCCCGGCATTTAAGACCGGCGTTAAGTAGTGGCCTTGGCCACTGCGTTTCGCATAAGGTAATGACGGGCCCCGGCGCCCATCCACCTTAAAGGACGGCAACGCTCCTGTAGCTCCTCTGGAGTTACTCGGGGTCGTGGGTGACGGTGATCACTTACCACCAGGTGACCCGTACGCTCGTTTGCCGTCTCTTCCATAAAAAAAAAATAGAGAAACTAATGTGTGTTGAGTTTGTAAATTAATCATTTAAATATTGATATATTTAAAAATAAAACAGAACTTAAGTATTTGTTATAAACAAATACTTAATTTCTGTTTTTTTTTTAAATAATTAGGTCTAGTGTCACGTTCGACTTCAAGTATATTTTAAAGAAAGTGATCTTTTACTAGAAAGAAAGTGATCTTTTCAAAAAACAACTTAAACATAGCTTACAATAAAAGTAAATTAATATCCAAAAGAAAATTTTGGTAAGTTAAAAATATTTTTTTTAATTCCTCTTTTAAAAACTGTTGTTCAAACTTTATCTTTGTGAAAGAGTTAAATTAGCTCTTTGCGCTAGTATACCACTGTTAAAAATAGAAAAGAGTTTCATTTGGCTCAAAAAACTTTCGTAGCAACTTTAAAATGATTTTTTCGAACTAAACTGTTTGTACCAAAGTTTACTGCAATTAAATATAACTAGTAGGTATGCTATATATATATGTACGCTTTACGTTTGTCTCGACCTTTTGTAAAAACGAAATTAAATAATAAAAACAAAATATGTGATATGTGACTGATTCGTTTGTATGCTTTTATAAATACCCAAAAGAGTTTTGAATAAATAAATATAAAGTGTCGAATTACCCCTGGAGTAATGTAATGTCAATGTTCTTAGCAATTATACGTTCTTTTTTTGGCTTCTCACTGATTTTACACTAGCACGTAGTAGTGTAACATATTTTTGTTTCCATCATTCCGCCTAATTATTGATTCATGGCAGGCGGGTGTATCAGAACTCAACACCGTTCTTTATTGAGTAATATCAAACGTTAATTGTATAGAATTAAATTATTATGAGAGTGATTACTTCATAACACCAAAGAGTAAATACTCTAGATACATATATGCTATTTTACATTCTCTAACTAAATCTCTCATTTTCTAACAAAAATAAATAAATAAAAGGGAACGTTTTAAATAAAGTACACATGTAAATGATGATATAAATGAAATTTAGCGTACATAATAATTTTAAAAGATAATATTTAAACAGCTAAAGCGGGAACCGCACATTTATATTTACTTCTCTATTCAAATTACACTTTAAACAGAAAAATGTTTTTGAATTCAAATCCTTTCTTATTTGTTATCCAAAAAAAGTTATATTTACACAGTCCCATAATATATTTCATACTTTATTGTATGAATAAGGATTAATTAATAAAACATTGAGCGTTCCGTACCAGTTTCAGGATTGTATGTCAACAGGATTACACGGAGATTTTTTTGTCGGCTGTAATAAAAACTTGCAAACTTAAATTTGCACTTATTTTATATGAAATAACGAACAATTATATGTTTGTAATATTAACTAATACCTACCTTCATTTCTACTCAGTTTGCCGGTTACGCTTACAGCAAAATTTTATAATTGTAGGCCTACAATTATGAAATTATAACGGTAAATACTCTATAATATAGTTGATAAACTTAAGTTTGCGTTCGTATATATTTATTTAGTATGAACTGACCTACAAATATAAGTTCGTAATGATTTTTTTTAATAAAATATATACAATTTTTTATATGTCGGAGTTTTTCTTTTATTTGTACTGCAAGTTCTCTTGGTCGGATATGCTCTCTTCGCCGGATATGCGGAGTCAATTTAGCTGATCGCATACCTAATGAAGAGATACACAGAATGGTAGGTACTAGCGTGGATGTCACAGTGAGAATGAAGAAGAACGTGCTTAGGTGGTTTGAGCACGTCCAGCGAATGAGAGAAGAAAGAATGGCAAAAAAGATTTATGATGGAAAAGTGAGTGATAAAAGAGGGAGGGGGAGACCTGGGTTAGCCTTTGAAAACACAGTATCTACGATACTGGAGGAAGGTCAAACTAAAATACCATACATTTTTGTAATAGTATTTGCTTAATGTACCTAGCATATACCTTATTTTTTTTAGCTTTAATAACGAACGGTATAAGATAAGGAAATTGAGAAAATTTAAAATACTCAAGTGCCAATAAAATTTAAATCTACTCGTACCAATACTAATTTTTAAGTCCATCTTCTCTTTCCCACTTTTTTGTATATTTCTGAATATATCCTGTTCCTGCTGAGTTATTATTAACTTGAGGCATAGTTTTTACATCATTTACTGAAAAAGAATACTCATATATGGATAATGAATGTTTATTAATAACTTTAAATTTTACTTTTACTCGTTTACATGAAGTGCTTTTAGACGTTTAGTTCAACATCTTAAAACATACATTTAATGATAATTCTATATAATTAATTAATAAATACGTTTTCAAATGTTTTAATTTTGTTTAAAGATAATTGAAACTAAACATTCTGATTAATGAAGATTTTTAGCAATTGTTTTCCCTAAAAAATACCTTAAATATTATTTCACCCTAAAAGTTACCTTCACTTAATTATTTCCCTAAATTTAGGAAAAATAAAACCCCAAGTTGGCGTGAAATGAAATTGTACTGGAAGTTCCCATTTCGTGTCAAATTTAATATTTGTAGGTTTACACGAAGTTATTTATAAATAAGTAATTCACATTTTGACGATCACTGCATGTAATGCTATGCTATAATAATACTATTTACAATTTAAGATGCCATAAGTACAATGTGTGAATGTAAACGCTACGGTTCCCGCCGCCTAGCCTGCCGTGGGCGAGATATAACTGAAAACAAAAAATTGGGTGGTTACGTCAATTTATTCGCCATGATTCAGGTCATTCGTTCTAAATGGCTTTGTTGGTTTAATGACGGGAAATACATTGTCGCGGGTGGATTATCAAAAAAATATTTTAGTTATATTTATATGTTCAATTGTTTTTTTTTATTGGGGTTGGGAGGGACCTTTTTAGTATTAAAAAGAGAAATAAAATTGTACACTTATACGTATAACTGATGTTAAATATAAGAGGAACTTCAGAAACAACCAATAATTTTAATTATTGTGCTTACAATAAAAGGTCCAGGTAAATGTTGGCATTGTATTTCTTTTACATTTCATTCTGAATAGAAACTACTATTAATTTACAATTTGACAGGTCAAGTGACTGTTATACCGATCCCAATAATTTCAATAATTTACTTGTATAGACATCTTGCCTTTCCGTCGAATATAATTGTTTACGAGCGTCGTTTGAGTGCATGCTATTACTATCTATTTACATCGAAACAACGTAAAGTGGCAAAGCGGAAATTGATGAGAGGGCTATATGGAATTCCAGTTAATTAAAATTAATTTCATTGAAGTATAGCGATGGAACGTTATTGGAATGCCTCTGGGTAAACATATATGGATAAGGGTTTAATTATAGTCAGTCTTGTAGTAAACTTAATGTAGTTAATTATAACTGAGGTCAGTCGTAGCAATATTGAACCCACGCCTCTTGGAAGCAGTCCAAGCGCTCTGACCAACTAAGCCATACGTTCTCATCAAGCTACGTCGAAATTCTTACACTCTTATTACAAGGTATTTATGTTGTTAGTATCTCTGTGGGGAGATTTTAAAAAAATCCGCTACGCAAAGACAAATCGACAGAATTATGGTTAGGCAAGAGAGAATGCTATTTATTTTTTTACTATTTTTAAAGTGGTATTCCACACTTTGGAAAGAAAATACTAAATTTCGACGTGGCTCGATGAGAATTAGGCTTAGTTAGTCAGAGCGCTTGGACTGTTTCCAAGAGGCGCAGGTTCAAATCCCGCTACGAGATACTTTCAAATGTAGTTTATAATTGTTATTTTAATATTTATTTATGCAGTTTACCAACATGTTTAAAGGAATATTGATTATTATTATTATACACGTACTGGTGGCAAAGGAAATTGTACACTCTAGTTACATGACTTTATTCCCTTGGGTAGTGAAAGTTTGTGCCGTTTATTGCGGGACCTCATTTTAAAAGCCTTCCCGCATTCCCGAGGTTACTGAGGTCGTAGTATTTATATTATTTAAATAATATTTTGCTATTATATTATACTCGTTTTGTAAGCTGTGGAGATAATTAAAGGTTTTCTTTCTGCACGTATTTTTCTTAAGAAACAAATATGAGAACTTATCATACCGTCGAGTATCGGAACCATGTCAAATGTTTTAACCTAAAGTAACATAGTTGAAGTAAAATTGACCTTTTCAATATAAGTATTGTACCCCGCACAGGGGTAGAGGAAGGTTGGGTTGGTACCTAGTATTAAAACACTCCATTCTGTTCGCCACTTTCGCCAAATTTGACGCATTGCATATTGAGTGGCGGAACTCAACGCTGCAGTTTGCCTTGTTACCAGAGCGTAAATATTAAATATTTCATTTGCTTGTTTAGTTAATAAAGAAAAAAATAATTTGAATGTTGGTATGATATAAGTGTTACTTTATTAAAGAGACGTCATCATAAAAATACTCCCCATTGCCTTTTTAATAAAACTTTAATTATCACAAGATTCAAATTTAATAGGAAGAACAAAGTTCTAGCATAAAGTCTTATTAAAACGACAATCCGTTACGTGAAGCACAGTTTTAGTTTCGCTTTTAATTATACACTTCTTTAATTGAAATAGTTTCGAACCCCTTAGGGACATAAATATTTGTTTCCACTTATTAAGATTAAATCGCTCAATAACACTTGTAGATATTGAAAAATTAAAATATCCATAGGTATATTTTTGTTTATTAAATGTTTTTTTTATTAAATGTTTTTTTTATTGATCTCTGCCTTTATTAAAATCAGGTAAGCAGGTTTTTTAAAATGGAAGAAAGTCATTTTTTATTTCTTTTTTTTTTTCTTTTTTTTTAAGTTTTTAAACGCCATTTCAAAAATTATGTACATATAAAGTATTCATTTGGAATGATTTATTTATTTGGCTACTGAAAAGCGGATTGATTTATTAGCAAACACCAATCCTACTATTATCGGAAGATTCAATCAAGTGATTATAGTTCGGCAATTGATTGACGCGATGAGGCTGTATAATCTGTTAAATGCAACAAAATAAGCGTTACGTTACGTTACGTAATTACATACAATAGAATGCAGTATTAATTGTCTTCACTTTATGTATGTATATTTCAGTGCGGGCCTTTTTAGGCTGAAAGGTGTACAGATTTAAAATCCTAAATTCTAATCTTTTTTACTTATATTGTGTGTAACGCCGTCTTTTCTTTAAATATTTTTTTATAATGGTAATATTATGATATTTCCCTCAATGAGATCGAATCTATAATCATTGCCACATTGCGATTGCATCAAAATAAATACATATATTCTATAATACTACAATGTATTGCTATGAAAATAAATTTTAAAACTGAAGCTGAGTTTAAAAAGAGCTTCAATTTAAGAACAATTATAACCGCTTCCGCAAAAAATGAATAATAGTGAATAATAAAAAGCAGAATATTTCATGATAAAATAATCCCACAACAATAGAATATGAATATGGAATTTTAATGACTTCAAAAAAATATCACGTTATATTTTATTTGTAATTTTCGTCGTGTGGTTTAACTATGTACTGCACACCTTCTATATACTTTTTTATTTTATTTATAAAAGACTCATTTAGATTTAAATTTTCTACAGGATTTAATGTAGATATACTGTTGGTAATGTCGGGTAGGCATTTTGGGAACCCAGTTAAACACTACGATCTATTTTCCGCTTTTTGCTAAATTTGAGAAATTGTATTGAGTGGAGGATCTCATAATCATTCAAAATTTAAAATATTAAATATTTAATTTCCTTGAGTGCGTAATCGAATTTACAATCTGTCGGGTCAAAAGCCGCATGCTTCTTTTATTAAATGGAAGAATGTAATTTTTTATTTCGTTCTTTCTTTATTTTTTTAAATTTTTAAATGCTTATTTTTACGTTAGTACATAATTGTCAAATTGATATAATTAATTATTTTCTCAATTTTCAATAAGCTTTCAATGAAATAAAAAAGACAGTGTACAGGTTTTGCTGACGCTACTGTTGTAGGCTTGATCCCACCTGGGGGTAAATGTAAATGGAATGATATTTATTTTTTGTGAATTATAAAATGAAATTAGGACACAGCCATTAAAATAATAAATATATTTTTTACTTACAAATAATTATTCACATAATTATCTTACGACTTCGTTGTTAGTATCGATTTCTGAAGAGGCGATATGAAAAGAACAACGAACTTCTCAGTGTATCTCAATATCATAATGTATATTTGTTTTTCAACAGTAACGAAATGGTTATACTAGCGTGTTTATCTTTTCTGTTGGAAACCATTAAACATCCTTAGTGAATGCTTAATGTTTGAAAACAAAACAAACAGTTCAAGATAGACAGTTCTAGGTTATTTTTCTTCAACTTAGTCAGGAATTATGTCTTCAACTATAAAATCGTTTAGAAACGTGGGTATTTACAAGTAAATATTATAACAATTTAATATACTATTTTAAGTCAATCTTTTTCTTTCAGAAAACATTGGCCACATATATAGTGCTTGTATATTTTGGTCTCGTTAATACTAAGGCAGTGTCCAACAAGCTTGTTGATGAGGAAAAACCCATTTTTAAAAGAGAACCAAGAAAAATAGATTCACAAACACTGTTTGTTAAGATTCCACAGGAACATAAAAACTTGGCTACTAAAGAAATACTTCCACAGTCAATATTTCCACAAGATTTAGACTTGGGAACTGGATGTACGAATCAAATTGCGAAAATGTTAATTCCAGTAAAAGCTCCTAATGAATTAAGTCAACCTGCTTCGTGGGATGGTACAAGTTTTATTAAAATACCTACAATACGGCAGCCTTTTGACGAATATAAAATTATTGTGGCACAAGCACCAAGAAACTTAAAAATCGGAAAAGATCCCTTTGTAGTTTATATAGTTTTTCCTGAAGATGACAATAATGTTAAGAATTTTAAAATTCCCGAAATCTATTTTGTTGCCAAAAACACATTATCAAGGAATAATGTAGATGATCCATTTATAATTATAGACAACAACAGAACGGTTTCCGGATATAAGAGTAATAAAGTTACAAGAATTATTAAATTTAAAAGTAAGTTAACTGATCTGCTTGGTAGCAAACATTAGTAATAGAAGAAAGTAGAAATATTAACCAGTGATATTATTATAAGTTATAATTAGTATATGTATTAGTATTTTTTGGCTTTTATATATTTCTCCTTGAAATTGTTATTTATAACCCATTAGTTGTTTTTAATTGTATGGTATACAACTACATTCGTAAAGGTGGTAATGTTACGTAAGCAAAGAGACCCGGTAGAGCCATTACGTTCCAGGCCAGTGATCGTGAGCGTAAGTCGATATCGATCAGGTCCGATAACTCAGTGAAATGAAAGATGAGAGCCCTTGACTTGAACGGATGGCGCGGCTTAAATTACACTAGCCTACAATCAAAATAAGTAAATTTTAATCTATGTTGAACTATGTATGTACGTATTACATATAAATAAATACTTACAAAATAAATACTTATATTTATGTGTATACATACATATGTGTGCACATTGTTATTTACTTTAAAATAACATAAATTGTCTACTATTAAATTATTATAATAACGAAAAAAATCACTAGTGCAATAGTTAAATATCTACATGTTTACAATATCGCTTATACAGTGTCGGCATTGAGATGTCATTGAGTTCCACTACTCAACACTTAATACCTCAAATTTCATTTTCAAAGTTGGGAAACGGAAAGTTGGGAACGGACCGGAGTGTCTTAACACTCTTGGGTGCCAAGCTCCCTCTGCCAACCCTGACATGTGCGGGATGTAGCGTGAATATAAAAAAAATCTTTATATGGATTGTGGAAGAAATAAACTTTACTCCACATTGTGCGTTAGAAAGTCAATACTGTTCTTTTTTTTTTTTTTTTTTTTCAGCTTCACGCTGTATCCCGCAGCAGAGGGAAAGGAAGTGAAACCTAGTGTTATGACACTCCGTTCCACTTCCGTTCCCCACTTTCCGCCGAAATTTGAGGCATTGCGTGTTGAGTGGCGGAACTCAACGCCGCGCTTTGCCTTATTACCAGAGCGAAGAAATGAAACATTAAATATTTAAATTGAAAATATTAAATATTTCATTTCCTCGACTGGGAATCGAACCCAGAACCTGTCGGTTACAGTTACACTCTTGTGCCACTGCGCCACGACAGGCCTCAATAGAGAAAGGAAAGTCAATACTTATAGATAATATTCCAAATATTACCAAAAATGAATGATATTGTAAATAAAATCTTACCATTAAATAGTAAGGTTTTGTTGTTTAAATAATAATCTTTTAGGTCATAGAAGTAATATAAAAAATAACAAGTTTAATGATCGCTACATTACGCCATTACAAGTTCTTCTCATTTAATTATTACATAAAGCTAAATGTGCTAATATTATACGGTAGATAGAATAATTTTGTTGTTATTTTTATACTTAAAAAAATTTTACTTATATGTGTGTATAGAAATATTTTGTTACGAAAGTTATGTCATGGTCAAAATGATTTAGAATGCTTTTTAAATCAATTGATGATTTTAAAGCAGTTTATAATATAAATCACGTTTTATTTGGCGCATTTCAAATATTAAACATACTAATGTAGAATTGTTATGTAGCAATTGAAAATTAATTAATCGAGATTAGTACTAATTATCTGCAACATTGTTCGTGGTTTATGTGAGACGCCGATTTCAAAGTTTCACCCTTTTTCCATTTACAAAAACAATCAGTTCGACACTTTTTGGGCCCATACCATTCCTAGAGCGAGAACTAAACCCCGTACCGTCGCCGTTACATTCAGGCGCTCTGCCGCTGGGCCACGACGGCCTTTATATGGCCCCCTTCAGTTGTATTATTAACTTTCATAGGTTTTGTTTTTGGTTGTTCACTTAAATTATAATTACTTATTTAGTTATTGGAGAAAAGTATACTAAAATTACACCGTTTCTATAAAATAATGTGACAACATAAGATTATCCTTCTCTTATTTCACACTAGCTGCATATAATGTATAAGTTTCCGTGAAAGTATTACGAAAAATTTGTAGTTATTTAACCCTTTTGTTTATTCAAGGGTGACAACCATTGTCTTTGTTACTAAACGATGAAATACATATGATATTTAAAATGTTCACTTCCATTAATATCATACCAGAGGCGACCTGGTTCGTTCTAAAAATACAAAAAACCAATGCGCTTAAATGGATTAAGAAATATTTTAAGTTAGCTCCAGATACAGTAGCTTCTGTGCAACCGCAGTAGGGTTATTGCGGTTTCATCCGCTAATGAAATATTGGAACATATCCAAAAAGGTTTTTGCGATATAATATTTAGGTCAATATTATAAAATGTATACAAACAAGGCTTTCTATCTAAATTAAAAATAAACAGATTTTTTTAATACTTGTGTGATATAATGGTCATATAAATAGTACTGTCGTAGATCAGGAACACAAGCGAGTGACTCTAAGCGTGACGGTTGTGGATTCTATCCTCACTCGAGAAAATGAAATATTTAATACTTTCAAATTAAATATTTCATATTTTAATTATTTCGATCAATTCACAAGACAAAGCACAGTGTTGAGTTCCGCCACTCAGCAATCAGTGCCTCAAATTAGACGGAGAGTGGAGAACTCCAATTCCATCTATCTAACCTGCCATGTGACACAGCGTGCAAATAAAAAAAATGCACTATACGACAAACATGGCTGCAATTTATTTGTTATGTTATATTATAAGTAAATTATGCTAAATCTTTAAGGCATTTCGTGGCGCAAAGGCACAAGTGTGCAACTAAAAACGCCACAGGATTTGGATCCGTCATTTGACATGCAACGACATCTACATAAATTGTGGCGTGAAAGATGAAAAAATAACGATACTCACAGACGTCAAGTTTATAATATTAGTAGATTTTTGTATAATGATGTCTCAAAAGAAAAAAAAAACAGCCTTTATAGTAAATACTTAATCACGCTAAGTATTTTAGATAAAGCAATTCATTATAATAATATTGAAATTATAACAACTGATAGTAATAAATTAATGTCATTAATTGTAATTAATTTGTAATTCAATTAAAATAAAATTCACAGGAGAACTTAGAGCGTAACGAAAGTAGATTTGAACGTATATTAGTAGTTATATTTCAAATATTATGGTTAATTAATTTTATTTGAGAGCTCTTACAAAATGTATTTGTTAACTTCGATTTTTACGTTTTCTTTTTTCGTTGTAATCCGCATATATAGAAAGATACGCTGAAGGAGCCTGGAGTTAAAACACGCTTTCCCCACTTTCCGCCAATCATCGAGCAATTGCGTGTCAATGGCGGCGCTCAACGCCGTCAACGCTTGCTCTGGTAATGTTTTTTTTTTGTCTTATTACCAAGCATTTACCTTATTACCAAATATTAAATATTTAATTAACTCGTGAGGGAATCGAACTCACAATCATCGCGTTTACAGTCAGAAGCTGTGTCACTGAGCCACGGCGGCTTTAGTGCTAAGTAGTATTTTGTTGCTCGTATTCCATTGTGCCTTAATTCTTCTTCTTCTTCCTGGCTTTAATCCCGGCTTGCTGTGCAGGGTCTGCCATTGTGCCTTGATTACAAAAGGCATTTTTCATATCAAAATAATATTCATAAATAGATATCACCATTACAATATTTTTAGAAACGTATGTATGACCTTAAATTGTTAGTTAAATTAAATTATATTAAAATTGTATACTTTTAAGCAACATGATTGATATAATGATTCAGATGACTAGCGATGTAATGATTATAATAGGCCTTTTATTGACATTATTATTATTCTTAATACTAACGGCCCGGCCCGGTTTCGCCTGCATGATCTGTACGAAAATGTATTGAAATTAACTCCAGCTTGATATTTCGACGTAATCTTAAGGTTCTTAAGGTAAGTGGTCTTGACAGACAACAAAGTGATCCTATATGCGTTCCGTTTTTACCTTTTGAAATACGGAATCCTAAAAATTATTAAATATATATTGTTGTTTATGTAATCAATAAATTCTCATTTATATACTTTAGAATTTCTCGTATTTAATAGAAAAATATTCAACCATTTCACAGCTTATTGAGGTAGGTGATATGTGTTAAAACCAATTCCGCTAGATATCCCAAATATAAAGTATATAAGCCTATAATACATTGTTTCAAAAACCCCATTGATTTTAAAAATCTATTCAACTTTTCCAAAATTAGATCGGACCAAGAGACAGACATTTTTTTAAAAAGGTTTCTTTTTGCTATAGTGTAATGTAGAAACGAAGTATAGAAACGAGTATTCATATATTGTGTAATATGTTAACGTTGAGATGATTACAAATTAAATGTACAAATCACTAACTCCTAAGCGATACCTGCTGGTTTGGTTTTGGTTAAGTAATCAAATGAAATTATCCAGAATAGAAACCATTTTGGTATTTAAATTTGATAAAATCATAAAATCACTTTCTTTCAATGTTCTTAACTTTTTTTATTAATGAACATCCATGTTAAAATGTGTGTGAATCCAAATTCATCAAAATATTGATAGCTAAAACGTACCAACATATTTAGAGCATATCGTTTTCATGATATTTTCGCGTATCAGTACTGGAACAATGCGAGGCCAGGTTTTAAGCTGATAAAGCCTATTGGGCTTTGTTAGATCTGTGCATTGTACAATTGTAAAATTTGTTTCAATGGAGAAGGTTGCCCTCATCGGCTATCTTGTTGGATAGACAGTCGCCATACCAACTATTGTAGATTTTTGATTAAAAAAGTAAATATAAAAAATTGCACCAATATAAATTTGTTTTTAACTGGAAAAGCGATTGTTCGATCGATTTATAATCGAGGAAGACGAAATAATTAATATTTTTATTTCCATTCTTTTGTTCTGGTGCAATACCCATTACTTAACATGCAATGTGAGGCATTCGGCTGAAATGAAAAACGGATGTGTTTGAATGTCAAAAGCTGCTTGCGGGATGCAGTGTGAAAAACGTTTACTTAGCTTTAGCTTAAGCAATTAAACCAAATCAAGACAGTGCTAGTAAATAAAAAAATATATTTGCGATCAAATTGTCAATCAAAGAAATTATTATATTTTTAACAATCTCTCATCCACTTCTTAAACAAATTTTAAATGTACAATAACAACTGATTTCATATTTTATAATGTATATAGAAACCTTACTACCTAATAAAGCTTTATGTTATTTAGAAATTACACCAACTATAGTTTTAATTGTAGATTACGATACATCATCGTCGTTATACAAATGGCTTGATCATTGAAGGCCTCGAAATAGGCCATTACCGAATACCAAAGTTTCCAAAATGGAAATAATTATGAAACTCTTTTAATAGATATTTTTGAAACTATATTTATGTTTTGATGTTAATCTTTTAAAGGCATTCAGCTTTAAGACACGGACATTCACCTATTGGTTAATTATGAAAGGTTATTACTATGATAAATATACAGTTAACTTTGCGCGTATAGTAATTATTAGGCATAGATTACTATGGCAATGTGTTCATATATTATGAAATAGTATATATAGTGAACATGTATTTATATGTACTTATATATTTTATTAGCACAGGAGTGCGTAGCTACATGTGAGGCAGTCGTTGCACAGCGGTACAGTGTTTCGGGCAACAGGACAAACCACGGAGTTTACTTTCGCCATTTGAAAACGCATTGTCTCGAAAACTAGGTCTAAATTGGAGAACGGAGCGTATTTAAACTAGTTTCCTTCTGCTTATCTTTATATGCGAAATACAGTATGAAGATAAATAATGTCAACAGTTCCGTCAGTTAAAACATATTTTTTTTATTGGGATTGTTATTTATTGAGAAATATGTACCTATAATTTATTATTTGTTAATATATATTATAAATAAATTTAAAAAAAAAACAAAACAACAAAACTTGACATATTATCACTTTATAGTAACTTTATGTAATTAGAAGTAGAACTCAATGAGTTCAAGTTTGAGCCAATTTTGATCTTAGAAGAGCGAAGAAATCAAAATGATTAATTCCCTCGAGTGGTAATCAATCCCACTATCACCGCTTTAACAGTCAACACTATTCCACTGAGCTACGAAATCCTTAATGGGACATACTCGTAGTTATCACTTTATGCTCTGCGCATGAATTCTCGTTTCACAAAATTGTACGGTCGTTGGAACTATCACTAGAAGTTACGAACTTCATGATCGCAGATTTTGATCCATAACTAGTTTCTTAGTTGTAAGTTGGTAATATCTTTGCATATCAGGAGTTAGGGTCTTAAATTCGTTAGATGAGATTGGAAATGGAAAAAGTGAAGACACTATTGTAATTTATGAGATCTAATAAATTTTAATTTAAATATAATAATTGAAAAATGATTGCTTTTCTATAGGTACTTTATAAACAGATATGTAAACACTATAATATTTAAGGGAATTATTTATTTAGTAAAAGCCCTTATAGGGCAGTCACAAGACAGTCACAAGACATCAGATTGTAAACGCAAATTCACCCGTTAGGTGTTCATTCAGGAACATTAAATAAATTCATTTCCTCGTTGTCATAGGAGAAAGCGCGTTGTTTAAAATTTGAATAATTAAAAATGTAGAATATTACTAGTATTGTAATGTTCATTAAATATTAATAATTAGATAAGTACAAATATTATAATATAAAATTATCTTATATGTAGAAGATATTACAAATTACTAAGTGACGTGAAACTTAAAGTTTCTACTAAGTACTATTTGAAAACTCTAATTAAGATTCAGAGTGTGTATATAGATCTTCGTAACTAATCCAACTTTACCAACTGTATATGATTTTTTTATATTCTAAAAAAGATGTTTTTCAGTGAAGTAATCTGTGTTCATCATATATTTAAACAATCACGCTTAGAAAGCAAATATTGGTGATACTCGTGAGTTGAATGCCGTAATAAGAAATTTTATTGTTACAATAATTATAATAAAATGTATTGTTACGTAAGAAAAGAGTGAGATTAGAACTAACAACCAACGTCGTACACACATCTACGGTGATACTACGACTATGTAGGTAATGGGTACACTACAATATTGGCGGACGTGTGTATCTAACTTATGCAACAAAAAAAATATCTTAATACATATAATAAGTATATTGTTATTTATTAGTGGATATAAAATGACTACCTTATAAAATTTTATTAATTTTCTAAATATGTTTTTCAGCTTTACAATTTTTTACGTACATATTTAGCAAGTTAGGCAGAGGAAATGTTTTAATGGACTCCGTTCCCGAATTTCCGCCAATTGTTTGAGACATTGATTGTCAAATAATAAATAGCGAAAAGCGAGGAAAAATGACAATTTACTCGTAATCATTCAATAAATGGAAATGAAACCATGAAGATGGTCGTACCATCCCATTCAAAGTCAGACGTTTTCAAACTGAAGCATTATGACTATTTACTTTGTCACATATCGACGTTCAATGTTATCTTCCTATCCAAGTGTTACCTTCAAACAAACTCATAACATGAGCAATGACACCATTATAGTATGATAGAGTGTGTATTGATCGAATTTGGATGATGAGATATGCACGTGCCTTTATTTTACTATTAGACTCTGTATTTATATTTCATGAAAGTGGGGAGCGGAAGTGGAACGGAATATCTTAACACTAGGTTCCCGGGTTCCCTCTGCCTACCCTGCCTCGTGCGGGATACAGCGTGAAGCTGGTATTTATATTACATGCTTTTGGAAACCTGCCTTGTTTTATGAACAATGGCTAAGTCTCTATTAACATTGATATGTATTATCCATTTTTGGTATTTTATTCACAATCAAGTTAATTCATAAATTTCATATTTCATTCTAGAACAGAATATAGACGTTTAACATTATTTTACTAATTCATTAAAATTATTTTATTGATTCATTACATTATGATCTAAAAAATAACTATTATTATATGTTGATAATAGTCGTTTCCAGCTACTTTGCTTGGATTTTAAAACGTGGGGTATATTAAAGCTCCACCCTACCCCCATGTAGTTAGTCTCAAACATGCCAAATATTAACTTTTTAAGTACACCATTTCATCTATACGAGGCTGTCACGGAAGAACTTAATATATGTTGATTACCTAAAGTTAGGTGGTGGGAATTTATATTTGTAATGAGGACACTTCTGCTAATTGGTCTACTTGTACAAATTATGGTATTGTATCTTCTCAACCAGGGCGAAATGTTTTCAAATGAGCGAACGTGAATAAGGAGAACGGAATGATTTATTGCTAGACCTCCCTTGTCTATATGTACATACAATTAAATTTTAAAGATTTGAGATGTTGCTATCGAGGTCTATCGTGGCGTAGGGGCAATGTTGTGTGACGGCAAAAGCGACCAGTTGTGGGTTCGATCTCCACTCGATAATATGAAATAATTAATAATTTCGTTTCTTTACTCTGGCAACGAGGTAAAGCGTGGTGTTGAATTCCGCCACTCAAATTCAGGGAAAAGCGGGGATCTTTGTGGGACGGTGAGTTTTAACACCAGATTCCTTCGCCTACCCTACCATGTGCGGAAGATATTGCTAAGACCTCCAAAATTAACTCCAACATGTAGTCTTTCACCATCCCGGTGCACTTTTTAGTTTTATACGCTTACTTCATTTACTTAGAGTGCAAAATATTTCTGTCAGCAATTCCATCGAGGTCAATTAAGTAGTTTGGCCATGAAAAGGTAACGACTACACAAATTGTCAGGGTTATAATAAATTTATCACTATTTAGCATCGTTCGGTGCTAATGTGAAAGTAAACAATATTATATTTGTCAATATGTATTACAAATTCAAATTATGCTTAGCAGCCTTCAAAAGTCCTTTCTTATTTTTAGTAACGAGTGAACAATCCATTTTTATATATAAGCTTTAATAATATTAACCTTCAACACATGGGCAAAGGCTTATCGAAAGTAGTCGTTGCTCTTGAGAAATTGATTTTTATGTAGTAATGGTTAGTATTCTAATTATTACTTAAATGTTGTTCTTTATTTGCGATAATTATTGGTTTTTTAGTCTCACATCGTATCAGAGTTACAGGATAAACAAAGGTCGTTGGGATCTTAGTGTTTAGCATCGCGTGTTGAGTGGAACTAAACGCTGCGTTTTGCCTTTTTAACTAACCAAAGTAATTAAAATATTAAATAAATATTTCATTATAATTTCCTCGAATGGACATTGAACCTTTTGTTAAAGTAGCAAGCTTGTGTGTTTGTTTTTCCATAATTTATTCCACCTCTATCGTACAATAAAAGTCTCACACATTTTAAAATTACTTCTTTGTGTTTGTGGGTTAGCCTAATCTTATATGGGACATTATGTTACTACATAGCAAAACGATAAGATTTAACAAGGTTAGAAGTTGAACCTACAACAAAAACGTAATCAGATAGTTCTTCACAGTACCACAATGATGTCTCTTTGCGTAAGTAAATAATCATAGCAGCTGCGAAGTGGACAACACGCCTTAAGATTAATGTATTTAAATATGTCGAAGTTAACGTTCCAAGAGTGAACGCGATAGACGTTTATTGCATTAGGTTTAAGTATTATATAAGCAAAACAAAATGGTACAGTTATTGTTGCAATAAGTTTGAATTATTTTTATAGTATTGTGCCAGGCATTAAGCTACACAACCGCTTTGCTCGCTAAAGTGGTGCTGAAGCTAAGTATATATTTTGAGCATGAAAAAATGGTAAATGACCTTGTTGAGGCAATTTATTTTATTTCTTTATAAAATTTACCTTTTTGATTGATTATAAAGAACTATATGTTTTGACATTTTGGAAACAGACAAAAAATGTATGAAACTCTGATATAATAGTTTTTGTAAAGTAACTTAACAAATTGAGACTTGTTGTGGTCCAGAGGCAACACACAAGCGTGTTAATGTGACAGGCTGTAGCTTCGATCCACACGGGACGAAAATATTTTTTTTAGTACTTTCATTCTTCACTCTGGTAACAAGGTAGAGCGCGGCGTTGAGATCCTCCACTGAACGCGTAATTACTAAAAAAAAAGTTGGAAACGGAAGTGTCTTAATGGGTACGGAACTAGGATCTCGGCACTTTGCCTACTCTCCCTTGGGCGACATACAACTTGAAATTAAAAGAAAAGTTGACAACAACAAAATAATTTTAATTAATATTCTTAATTACTTAGATTGTTATCCTAGCAATTATAAATAAAAAACGTCGGCTTTTTTAATATGTGGCTCGGTCTAATTATACTTATAATAAGTAGTACAGATCGATTAAAACTCGAGTAGGAATTGAACCCGCAACCAGTCGCGTTTACAGTAGCACGCATGTCGCCCTGCGCTATAACGGCTTCAACTAGGTATATATATTTATGCAATTAATTGTATGATTTAGTTGTCATAAGTATCTCATTTAACATCCGCCAGTATAAATTATATGTAGGAATAAATATATACAATTCTAAAACATATTTGTTATTTATTTACTAGCAAGCCAACCGCAGCTTTGTCCGCTTAAATGGCGTTCGAAAATGTATATGAGATAATTTTTAAGACATCATCGTGTCTTCTCTTGTGTTGATATACGTAATATCACTTTCAACATTAACATCTAAGATCGGTTAAGGAGTTTTTGTATTATATAAAACATATTCTTTTAAGCGGACGAGGAGTGTGGTGCGGCAGGGGCATAAGCACAAAGTCACACTCGACGGGTTGTCGGTTCGATACCCACTGAAGGAATTAAAGTATTTTATATTTTCATTTATTTGCTCTGGTGACAAGGCAAAGCGCAGTGATAATATCTGACATTCAATATCTCAATGTCTCAAATTCGTGGGAGTGCCTTAACATGTAGGTTCCCAAGTTCTCTCTGCCTACTCTGCTATGTGCGGGATACAGCGTGAAGCTGAATTGAGTTAGTTTTAAATAATAAGAATATGCTTTATGACATTACTTGGTTTTCTTTTTTTTTTTTTTTCAACCTTCACGCTGTATCCCGCACTAGGCAGGGTAGGCAGAGGGAACGAAAGTGAAACCTAGTGTTATGACACTCCGTTCCACTTCCGTTCCCCACTTTCCGCCGAATTTGAGGCATTGCGTGTTGAGTGGCGGAACTCAACGCCGCGCTTTGCCTTATTACCAGAGCGAAGAAATGAAACATTAAATATTTTAAATTGAAAATATTAAATATTTCATTTCTTCGACTGGGGATCGAACCCAGAACCTGTCGGTTACAGTCACACTCTTGAGCCGCTGCGCCACGACAGGTTTACTTGGTTTTCACCTCTCTAATAACATGACATGTTATGCTCCCTAGGTATTTGCAATACGGTAACAACTTTTGCTAGGTTATATACGTCACTACTTTAAATGAACATATTATGTGTAGTAAAAAGTATACAGTATATAAAATAATACTATATATATACATTTAAATAATTTGCTTATTTTATCTCATGGTTGCGTAAAATAGCGACAAAAATGCTGTAGTTAAATTAAATGCAATCGGTGTTCAATGACATTATGAATGGAAACAGAAATTTTAATGATCGTACGCAGCAAATACTCAGGACATTAATAATGATTTTGTAAATTGTACATATATTTATACAATTACCATTTTGCCCTGACTTGCAAAAATATTACATATCACTCTTTTATAAAACAGTTTCAAAGAATATTATATTGAATAAGAGAATTGCGGTGCAGCCGCAGAGCGTGTGGGTGTAGGTTCGATTCCCATCGCCGTTGACCAGCTACAATCATCGCCAGCTATAATAAACGTCCCACTTTGTCGCAATATTTTTAAAATTGATCGTTGTATGGTTAGCGGAGAATCTTAACACTTCTTTTTGCTCGCTCTCTGCAATGTTTGTTGTTGAATATTCTTATCATAGTCAATATTTGTAGTCATTATTTCAAGAATATAAAATAAGAATAATATGTACCTTTATAAAATACCATACTTGGTTTTAGTTCTTTTTTTTGGAATAAAGAAAGAAAAACTAATATGAAAAAGTTATAATATATATTTCACTTAATCCAAGATTTTTTTAAAGCAACAAAAGATAATATAAACGACAAGCATGAAGTTAGTGCTAAAGTGAACGTGTGATTACAAAACGTTTCCGAAAGGTTGAACCTAATCGGTAACACGAAAATGTCTATAGATATTGTATCAATTTAATTGTTTCGTCATATTTTATTGCAAGAACCTTGGCGGTGGTGATACTATTGTTTATAAAACTTCCATTTAAATGCATGTAGGTATGTGAAGGTTCAAGGACTTTCGATGCATGCCAATTTTTTTTCAGTAGCAGGATAGGCAAAAGGAATTTAATATTAAGAACATTTGTTAGCTAATAAGGCTTCAGATATCAATTAACAATTTTTTTTACAGTTTTACAAAATCTATAAAAAATTTTGCAATTTTACAGTATATTACTGTAATACAGCTCTTACGCTATATCATCATATACATACGTTTTTTACGCTATATATATTTATATAAAAAACTTGAGAGCTTAGTATAGTCTGTTCCCATTAAGACACTTTCAGTCGAATTAAGCATTGGCTGTAGTGTCCACTGTTCTCAACCTATTTTTATTAGAATTAGAAATTGTAATTATAATCTGTAAAAGATTTCATATTCAGTTACTTGTGACCAACTTAATTTGTAAAAATGTCAATTTTCCTAATAGTGGGATAAATTGAGTGTCGTGAATTGTGCTTATTCACGTCAGGAAATGGATTGACTAAAACGGAAACATAAATATAAAGGAGGTGAAGGAAAAGGGTAAAAGCAATAAATATAAAATGAAAAATCAACGTGTGATTTTAGTGCTCCTTCCTATTAGAGTAACATTTATCTAAAATTTTAATATTACAAAAAAAACTGTTGTGCCGCCTATACCTACATATCGTGTGTCTGTATGATTATTTTTATTTCTTCACTCTGGTATAAGACAAAACGCGCTATTCAGTTCCGTTACTCGCCACTCCATTTTTAGAATATTGTGCGGGAAGTGAAAGACCCACGCTGTATCTCGCACATGGCACTGTAGGCAGAGTTAACTTGGAAACCTAGTGTCAAAACACTCCGTTCCATTTGCATTCCCCACTTTCCACCGAATGTATGACAGAATTCAACGCCACGTTTTACCTTGTACCAGAGCGAAGAAATATATATTTAAATTGAAAATACTAAATATTTCTTTTCCTCGAGTGGGGATCGAACCTACAACCTGTCGGTTACAGTCACACGCTTGTGCCGCTGCGACAGGTTTCCAAGTGCATTTCGCACTTGGAGTGACTTAATATATATTTCTCTATAGGGCCTTACTTCTATATAGCCGTAACAAACTAATTTACATTCATAGGTATTAGAAAATATGCTATTATTTAATTTTCTAAATTATGTCAATTCTAACAGACATCGATTGAACGCAACGGATAATCAGAGCAGTATAGGTGAATTATCTTGAGTGAACTGTTGCGCATCATGCAGGTAGTGAACGGTGCAATATAATGTTATTTGGTGGCATAACGCCGGAGAATAACATTATTGCCGCTCTGATAAAAACAATGCCTGACTCAACGTTTTAGCACACGAATTTATTTTAATCCTTATCTTTTACAGCATATATGTATGTAGGTCGAAGATATTATGTTAATTATACTTACCAGTGTATTGTATTTACGAGGCTTGTTAGCGGCACTTAGGTAGCAATAAATCTTGAATTTAACAATTTAATTAATTGAAACAATTAATTATATTTTTTGACTAAGATTTAATTTTATTATTTAATTTTAAATAAGTTTATCCAATGATTGTTTTAGAGCCAACAGTGTTAAAATGCGTTGTATCGGCACGGGTTAGTAATGCTACTTTATAATTTCTGCGCGTTTTCTTAAAATGTTATTATTAACATTTCTATTACTTTCTCAGACAGAAACTGGAGAAAGGAGTGTTTTAATATTATGCTTTCTCTATCTCCTATATATTTTTACTATGTGTAAAAAGCGTTAGCGTTAAAATATGTTTAAAACAACTAACAATATAGGCTTGCTTTTGATTTATAATTCTATAATCAGATTCATGCTATAATATATGTACGTCAAGAGATAAATTATGGTACAACGTAGGGCCGTGATCCATCACTCAGTATTAACGCATTGTCTTGTCATCAACGTAAGCTTCCGTAAAATTTTCAGGATCATAACAACGTGTTATTGCAATTTATTAGCAAACATTATTGATTTATGTATTTTTTTGCTTTCATTTTGTAACTTAAGACTGTATCTCGCAGATGACAGTGTAGTCAAAAAATAGAACTTGATAACTTAGTGTTAAGACACTATATTCCGTTCTCTACTCTTCGCTATATTTGAGGCATTGTGTGTTGGACGGCAGATCTTAACACCGCGCTTTGTCTTGTTGCCAGATCGAAGAAATTAAAATATTAAATATAAAATATTGTCGAGAATAAAAATTATATTGTTTTTCAATATTTTGAAGACACGTAATATACAATACCTATGTAGGTATACCATAAAACATATTTAAGTTTACTAAAAGCTTATCAAGGTAAAAGCGTCTGGCTGTAAAAGTGATAGGTTGTGGATACGATCACCACGCAAAGAGGTTAAACAGTTTGACTAGCGCTATCTTAGCCCTAAAAAATCATAATCACCACTGGGAAAACAATGATTTAATAATTTTCGCTGCTCCGCTCTGGTAGAACAAATACCGCGTAAATTTTCACTTCTTCAAACGCCGCGCAATGATTCATAAATTATGTGGAAAGTGGGGACTGGAATGCCTTACCACCAGGTTCTCTTTACCTACCAAGCCATACGGGAAAAAGAATGAAACTGAGAGTTTTATACCTTAACGATAATTCAAATACTATAGACAGACAATATATAACTTTTTAGACAAATCAGCAACTAACGCGCGTAAAACAAAGTAAAACACACATAAATTACAACTGAAACACGCGTAAAAACGGAATGAGAAACTCAGATGTTTATTAGGTAACGCAATAGAGGTGGATTGTTGAGCAAAACAATTGATGTAGGGAATTGACGCTTCATTTTTCACTTCACGCCTATTTTGAGCGACGATTTCTGCTCAGAGGGAGTTAAATTACCAGTATATTAGATTATCAAAGATTTTTGATCTTCACAATATAAACATTTTATATTTTATATACTTATTTAAGTATATATTTTTATTTTTGTGAATTACGCATTATGAATTCTGAATAGTTTTTTTTTCATTGTATGTTGACTTGTTGAGTGTTGGAACTCAACGCCGGAGATATCCACGAATTGTCTCGTTTAAAGTCGTAAACTTGTGCTTCTGTCACGATTGGTGACTGGATTTATATATCAAATTTTCCAAAATCAACTTTTACCCTTTTTTTTGTATTTTTTTTTAGTTTCACACTGTATTCTGAATAAAGCTGGGTAAGCAGCGAGAACCTAGCGCTAAGATACTCTATTCCTCAGTTTCTGCCCATTTCTGGAGGCATTGCGTGATGAGTAATGGAGTTAAACGCCGCAGTTTGTAGATTTAATGATATCATTCATTAATATAAACATATATTTATAATTTATTTAGACAGAACCTAGGACGAAGACAATCCGTTAAGTAGCTCAGCACCGCTTATTGTCCGTCCATCTGTAATAATTTAACTTACAAGCAAAATTTTTTTTTTAATGCCCTTGTGCTTATAACAAAAATATAATCGTTTCAAAATGAAAAACAAAAATATTTATGAAGTAAGAAATATATCGAATAATATTTTGTCATCTAATATCAATTTAGAATAAACTGATAAAAGTAATTATTGTTACAGAATATATAATTTAAAGGCTTTATATAGATTGAAATTAATCCATCGATCATTATTGTTTTTATATATTTTACGTCCATTAACACATAAGAGGTTTATCGAAGCAATCGTAAAGTTAGTTGCGCTTATTTAGATGACGTAAGTGAAAGGGAATTTAAAGCTAAAATAGGAGAAGTGCTCGGACGATCCACTCAAATGCAATTTAAAATTGTGTATATTACTTTAGTATTGTGTAAAATATTTATGCTTGTCTGTTTGTTTGTTGTAATAGTTGTGTGAGTTATTTATGTATGTGAATTTGTTTGCTTAAAACGAATTTAAGAACGTTATACGTTGTAGTTGAATATTTCATGATATAGAAGTAAAAAAAAAAATATAAAAACACGGAAATTTAATTTATTCATTGTGTTTCATACTTCTAGTCCAATGTTCGGGACATTGAGTAGGTATTGCGTGTTTAACTAGCAGGGCGGGGAATTAAAATAAAATAAATATTATTTTTTTTTTTCAGCTTCACGCTGTATCCCGCACTAGGCAGGGTAGGCACAGGGAAAGGAAGTGAAACCTAGTGTTATGACACTCCGTTCCACTTCCGTTCCCCACTTTCCGCCGAATTTGAGGCATTGCGTGTTGAGTGGCGGAACTCAACGCCGCGCTTTGCCTTATTACCAGAGCGAAGAAATGAAACATTAAATATTTAAATTGAAAATATTAAATATTTTATTTCCTCGACTGGGGATCGAACCCAGAACCTGTCGGTTACAGTCACACTCTTGTGCCGCTGCGCCACGACAGGATAATTTAATTCATTACAGAATATTTTAATTCCATTATATTATATAATGGAATTAAAATAAAATAAATATTATATAATAGGAAGAAAATGGGGAATGGAACGGAGTGTTGCAAATTAGGTTCCTAAGTTCCCTCTGTGCCATGTGCGGGATACAGCGAGAAGCTAAAAAAAGTAAATCTTTCCCGAATGTGGATTGAACCTGCACTCATTGCATTTGCAGCCAGGCACCAAGACATGAAGGGTATTTATATACAGAGATAGAGCTCAGGAATCTTAAAAGTTATTATCTCATTGGCTATATCTAATATACCGACGTGTGCATAAATGAGAAGGTATTAAGTAACATTCGACGTATTAGAGTTTCAAGATTGTTATTGATGATATATAAGTAATCAATGCAGAGCTAACATTAAGTAATGAGTTCAGTGATTGTGTCTTCATAATAACCGGCTTAAATGAGATCAACTTAATATTTCATAGACAAAATAAAACTAAATTTGTATGTGGTTAGGTTTCAGAATCCAAAAGTAAATTGGGTAATGCGAAATATACATATCTTACGAAAAAATGTTTACGTACATACATACATACGTAAATTTAATAAAAACGTATTTTTTTTTTATAGAATAAAAGTTTCTTACTGAACGCTTAGCCCTAATCCATTTTATTATCTAAAACTTCTGACCCGAAAACTGTTGGAAGTAGTACCTACTGTAGATTGTAATTTGCTTCTGTTTCATTTTATTGTGGTTATACAACCTCAGTATCTTTTAGTATGTTCTAAGTATACATTGCGTCAATGATGTCATGTAGTTTGTTAATTAATATATTATACAAGAAAAAAAATCAACAATATTTATTAATGTTGACATAAACGAAAAAGTAAAATAAGTTCATAGATATAGTAAAATAGTAAATAATCACAATTAAATATTATTTTAGGTATATGTAAATAAATACTTGATAGACAAAAAAAATATAGCAAGCGTCAAGCGAGTTTTGACATAAATCGATTAATCAAAGATAGCTAAGTATGGCCTTATTGAAAAAAGTTTAATCGGTTTTTAAGAAGGCTCCCTCTATTCAAGGCACCTTAAATATTTAAAAAAAAAAAATCCCTACGTCCTTAATTTTCTTCATGAAAAATTTCATAAGGATTATTTAAGTTTAGATTCTCATAAAAAGAAAAAAAACAAACAGAGAGACTGCTTGATTTTATGTTTTTGTATATAACGCTCAACATTTATACTAGTAATTACTTTCTGATTGAAAAGATAGTACAGTACTCGTAATTGCGTGCAGGCGAGGGTTGAAAATAGTATACCTGATAAAATGATTTCTAAGTATAGTTGATAGATCTTTGCCAAGATTTGATAACGCTATTAAACTATTATAACAGAAATAACTGTAGAAGTAAAATCTTGGTTCTGTTCCAAACTTGGTATTATTCGTTGATTTGTATACCGGTCGCAAGCCTGACTTGTGTAATCAAACGTATACAATGGCATGACGCGATCCTATGGGCCCAAGTAATGGTCAGTTCAGAGTCAGTTTCACTTGCGTGGGTGATCCCGTATAAAATAAATAATTCAATATCCTTCGTATTTTATTTCTGTGTACTTTACTTTTAGTTTTAGTATGTATAAAGAACCAATTGCTCACATTGCTTGCAAATTAAAAATTTAGTAAGAAGTTACAAAGTTTTGGCAATATTCGCAATTTAGCAATGATTGGATTTTTCACAATTTCATATTTGATGCACAAAATAGATTTAATATTTGTTTGGCATTGCAACCAAATTGATAACACTGTTTTAATTAGCGAGTAAGCCAATACACGCCTACTTGAAGATGGAAAACAGCATGCCGATGCAAATTCAATTCGAACAAAGAATAATGATTGACGATCGACGATGACATATTGGAACTTAGCCAGATATGCACTTATATCTACGTTCGAAATAACACAACTTTGTTCGCGTTATATAAAACAATCAATTTGGAGAGTGTTTGTGGTTTGTTTTTCATGTTGCGCAAACACGAATTCATTAAAAGGTACACCTTTCCTCTATATGTGTTTCATATCGATGATGGAAAGCATAATGCTGTAAATCAAGAATATTCAACTTTATCTTACAAAAGAGCCGAAGAATTTAATAGTTTCTTAAAATAATAATAACTAAATATTTAATCAATTTAGGGACTTGATTTATGGAAAAAATACTTTTTTCAAGTTTACAAATTATTTGCTGATTTTAATTATGACATATTTTAAAAATTTTTGAGTTATAGCAGTTTACATTTTCCAGCGTTGAAATGCACTATCAAACAGACAATTCAAATAGCATAACATATTTTATTTTATAAACGTAATTGATACCATCAAAACTGGTAGTTTCATTTACTTTGACATTGCTATTGTCAGTTGTGTAATATTTAAGTAAGTGAAGTGAAGTAAAGAGTTTTAATAGGGTTAATATGTGGCGAAGAGAGCGAAAGTGGATTTGCCACATGCGGTCATTTTTTGGCCTAGATCTGTAACTCTAGTTAAGGCACTGCCGTTCACCTAAAGAGTACGACAAACCTGTATACTTTACGTAACGACCTAAGCCACGGTCAGTCAACAATCAGCCAAGGCTCTTTAATAAATTATTTTGATATAAATGTAATTTAATATTTATAATTTATTTTTTTCTCCTTTGACATAGGCCTTCGCTGAAGGAGCGCAGCTTATTTCTTTGGCTATAAATTTTATAATAACAATGAAATCAAGCAAGATATGTCAGATACAAAAATAAAAATAATGAAATATAATTATAATATAAAATTGACATGATCATTGACCATATATAATTTATTACAATTTAAAGTGAATAATATTAACTTATGTATAATGAAGGCCAAGCTAAAGTTTTCTGTGTCTATTTTTTAAATAACTAATCAATTTTTAATAACTATTTAATTTTGTATGAATAAATAATGTATCTATCAGTAGCGTTTATCGAATAGTGGCAAAATAAAGCTAATCTGATTTAGCTTTTTTGCTTATTTTGCGAGAAATGTGCTGTAGCTTACTATAAAAATTTATATATTAGGCCTAATAATATTTTTTTAATTCTTATATATGTCAGCCTATTTCTGAACGACTTCACCGACACCTTACTAGAAAAATTAAATTTCTTGTTAGTAAAATGATATCGAGAAAGATAAGAAAGATGAACAAAACGGAATTGCATGCAGCGCGAGAATGCAGCTCTTTCACCATTCACTATTGTTCTTCACTTTGCAGTTAATCTAAGTAGATAAATAAAATATATTAAATTATAGATAGTAAAATAGTACAGACCATAGTGGCGCAGCGGGACAAGGTTCATCAGTAAAAGCAAAGGTAGTTGATTCGATCCGCAACATATATTAAGTAAATTTAACTTTATTTTTCAAAAAAATATTTTTTCTGTAAAATACTAGTAAAAAGGATAAACACACATAAGAAGTGATTTCGAAATTCGCCTAATCTTATAATAATATGATTACAATGCGGCTCGCGGCGTTAATAAAGATTCTCGACGTGCGAGTTTTGTAAACGTTTAGTAAATTAGTTTGAAGTAATGTAACAAAATTTTAACTAAGACTTGAACCTATAGTGTTAATTCTGTTACTGAGAATCACACAAAGTAAATATAAAGGTTCTATTAATAATTTCATCAAAAACAAATCACATTTAATGTATAAATACATTGAGGCCTATCGTGGCTCAGCGGCACAAGCGTATAACTGTAAACGATAGGTTGTGGGTTCGATCCCCACTCCAGGGAATGAAATATTTAATATATTTTTTAAATTAAATGATTTCATTTCTTCGCTCGGGTTACAAGACAAAGCGTGGCGTTGAGTTCCGCCACTCAACACGCAATGGAGTGTCTTAACACTAGGTTCTCAAGTTCCCTCTGTTTACCCTGTGTTGTGTGGGATACAGCGTGAACCTATATAAGTACCAAGAAACGTTATTATAATTCACTTTTCCATATTGTCAAATATTTTATTATAGTGTTCTAAGCGGGTGTTTGAATATTAAGTATTCACACCTTAGATATTTTAGACTATAATTTTACATAATTAAAACACATTTTCCAGTAGATTTAGCGTGATTAGAAAACAAATTATCAACGCAGACAGCCAGAAATATCAAGAGCTGACGCTAACATAGTTTATCTAGAAAATAAAATGTTTTCCAATTTAAAAAAGAATATTTGGGCATATTGTTATAATTTTCCTAGACGTGAGCAAAATTTTTATTTCAAATTTGCTTAGCAAAAACCGCTCGTATAGAGGGGAGGGGGCATGATCGTTTATGTGCATTTCAAAGCCCCCCTTTGAACCTACAATCGGTTCGCAAGCCCCGGGCACTATTCTCAGCAACCTGCAATGCGGTGGGCCAGATACTCGCACGGTTAATACATGGAATGCTAAGTAGTTTCATTCTCTTATTTTCATCATACTTAAAATGGAAAAATACTTTTTAGAAAACGTATGAAAATTCATTCGTTTTGTAAAAATTTTGTTCTTTACATTAAAATGTGATGTTTCTCTTTCGTCTTTTGCATATACATATATGTAGTAACTATGTGTATATTTAATATTGTAAAATATTTTTTTTTTTCAGATAACGTAAAAATATATGATATATCCAACATAACAAATTTATGTTGACAATAATTAATGTAAGTAACTGCTTCTTGTCTTGTCTTCTGTTGAAAAATGAAATAAGAGGTAAAAATTAATTTACATATCTTTAGCAAATTGCAAGCGACGGCGGTCGGATGACGGGCGTGCAACTTCGCGATATGAATGTAAATAAAATGAGCATTTAACAGTATTACACACTTAATATTTGCATATAAAATTACATTTATTAAATGGGAAAGTACAGATTACATTTATCACATAATAAATTTTCATGTACTATGAGAATGAGGAGACAGAGAGAACAGTAGATATCATAATGAAATTAAAGTCTAATATTCAGATATCAGAGCATCGCTTTTGCTGTAATTTGAAATTTAAGAAAAGGACTTGAAGTGCAAGTAAAAATTATAAAAATAAGTTTAATTGGAATGTTTATTATTAATATCAAAAATATTATATATTAAGGCCTATGAGCTAAGTGCGACTGTACGCTCAACAGGCTGTGGGTTCGAATCCACTACAGAAAATCGATATTTAATATTTTCATTTCTTCGCTTTGGTGACAAGTCAGTTAACATGCAATGCCTCGATGAAAAGGGATAACTGAAGTGTCCTAATGACCACAAAGTGCCTTAACACTAGATCCGCAAGTTGCCTCTGCTTATCATGCCATGTGCGGGATACAACGTGAAGCTAAAAAAGATATTACCAACATATAATTGTAGTTATAATATATACAAAATGTATGCCTTCTACCGTGTATCTTAATTTTGTCAACTTTTATAAACGGTACTACAAAATTCAAATAAATCAATAAATGGTACTTCAAAATTCGTGGTTATAAATGGTACCTAAAAAAATAGAATGAAATGCGTACTTATTTAACTAATAACAATGAAAATAGGTGCCTATATATGTCGTTATTTTGCAATCGCAAGTTAACAGTATCACCGCTACTTATATTCTTAACCCTTTTTTTCCTCAAAAACGATAATAAATATTAAGCCTTCAAAAAATAATTATTTTTTTTACAGTGAAATATATTTTAAAATTTTTGTTGGTAATAAAATAAATAGCAATAGACAATATTTCGCCAGTAAAGGACTAATTTTGTCGTAAAGGAAACTATGTACACAAGCCCCCGATTAATTATCACAAAACCTGGGGCTTTGCAGGTAGCTCTGGCGTATCTAGACGTATATAAATGAGCTACAATAAGTCACGACAAAACGTTCTGCCATTTTTTTGATAATTTCTATTATACTGTTACAATATACATATAGAGAATTTTAACAAAATTATTGATGTTTTTGATAATATGTATTGTTAACGCGAGTCCTTTTAAACCAGACAGCGATTTTCGAACTGAAGTACTAAATTGCATTGCTTCTACGTAATTCTGATTTTATCACTTTTTCATTCAACTTGCTATATACTAAGACTGTCATTTTCCTTGCGGCACAAATCTTAACTCAGTAATTTAATTGATTAACAATAAAGTTAAAGTTACATAAAGATGGCGAGAAAATCGCGATATATATATATATATATATATATATATATATATATATATATATATATATATATATATATATATAAATAATATATATATATATATATATATATATATATATATATATATATATATATATATCCAAAAATGTAAGTGGAAATGTCTTAACACTAGGTTCGTGAGGGACACAGCGTGGAGCTAGGTAGAGTAGTGCCAAGTTTCTTCTGCCTATATGCAGAATATGTAGTGTGAAGTTTGAAATTAATTTTGTTATCTAATTTCTGGTTATATTACACATCGTATATAACAGAATAGCGACCCGCTTGCGGCATCGTCAGCTTTAATTATTTTATTTTATACTAATCTCAGTTACTTTCATGTTCTAATAACGTTATTACTTTTAAGAAAATATCTTTATATTGAAAACTAAAATTTAAACAAAATAAATAAAAATACTGTAGCAAATTTGTCAAAATAAATGTTTTACATTGAAATTACTTTTGTATATATCAACCGATTTTAATAATAAAAACACTAAATGTTGATGGAAGGCTGTCAAAATATAATATTAGCGCAAACAAACGCACAGACAAATATACAATAATTAGAGAAAACAGTATTTCGGGCATATTATTACATTAATAAACGTCCCCTACAAGATTTTTTTATTATCTTCCAAGTACAGACAGTGTCCAGTTACAGATATATTATAGGTATATACATGATGTAGAAAGCATTTCTTGATGCAATACTAATCGAAACGAATGTACTTATTATTTATTAAGAAAAAAACGATAAATAGCCGGATATGAAAATTTGTTCATCCAATAAGTGGCTACAGTAGTGATGTAAATAGTAAAAGTATATTCAAATCAGAATTAGTGCATCTCTACGGCAGGTATTAAGTGAATGTCTTAGAAAGGTTGCGCCAAGGTTTAATAAAAACGTTTTAATCTCAAAGTGGTAATTAAGTTTTACATTACAGAAATCATGATTTATTTCAGACTTAAAAATTTTGATTTTTTTTTAGGACAGTGCCCATAAATCATTCGTATTGTTTAATTACGCTTGTTATTGTGCAAGGTATGACTATATTGTGGACTTACTTCACATATTTGGTGGTGAACGAAATAATACGTTTCTTTGCTTTATATTTGTACATACATATTATTGTTTCGACATTTTCTTTTCGTATTATCTAATATTCCTACATAAAAAACGTTAGTGACAGAGGAGCAAAAGCTTAAGCCTTTCGGTTATTTATACGTGAATTGTTATAGTAAACATAATGTTTTGTTGCTTTTTCTACTTTCGCACGTATAGTAAGATAGTTAAAGAATGTGAGGCCTGTCGTGGCGCAGCAGCACAGGTGTGTGAAAACAGGCTGTGGAACCCACAGCTATATAATATTTTATGTTTTCAATTTAAATATTTAATATTTTCATTTCTTCGCTCTGGTTGGTACAAGGTAAAACGCGGCGTTGAGTTCCGCCACTCAACAGGCATTGCCTCAAATTCGGCGGAAAGTGGGAAACGGAAGTGGAACGGAGTGTCTTAACACTAGGTTCCCATGTTTCCTCTGCCTACCCTGCCATGTGCGGGATATAGTGCTAAGCTGAGTTGAGTTGAGTTAAAGAATATCTCAGTGGTAACAGAACCCAAATATTAGTGTGGGAATAAGACTTACAACCAGTGCCTGTAAGTCAAACCTCTTCAATTGAGTCACCATGAAATCAAAAATATTTATTTTTGCACGATTTGGTAATATTTATGGCATTTATTTCTTTTGAAACATGTCTTAACTACAATTTCATACTAGTACAAAATTTTATATGTTGTGGTAGAGTTTGAATGGGAATCGTTGAAATTAAAGGGGTTTATATGAGATTTTACATTTTATATCTCTCTCAAGGGGGTGAACACTGAACAGTGTTTTGTTCAATTAAAACTTGTGTACTTATTATATCAAGCGGTTTGGTAGTTGTGCTGAGTGATTTTTTGCTTAGTTTATTTTAATTTAGATAAATATATTAATTTAGATTAGATTTAGATTAGATTTAGATAAATATTTTAATTTAGATAAATTTTAGATTTAATAGAATTTGACGTAACAGATGTTGGGGCCTGTCGTGGTGTAGAGGCATAAGCGTGCGACTGTAAACGCGAGAGTTTGTGGGTTCGATACCTACTGGAAAAACGTAAGCATTAAGTGATGGCAAAACTCAATGCCTCAATTTGCCTTTTTTCCAGAGCGAAGAAATAAAAATATTAAATTTATCATTATCTCATTTCCTCCGTAAAATATGTACCTACGTGTCAAAATTATGGCTTGCTTACACCGTTGGAAGTGAGTAGTTTAGGTGTTGGATACCGCATTTTTTAAAGTGTCTACAATCAGGTAGAAATTGGAAAGAGAAAAGATAATTGTCCTTTTATTTTTTTTTCCTTATGAATAACTATAGTGAGAGGAGATAACAGACACGTTCAAACATATTTTTCCAAAGAAATATATCTATTATGTTAATAAAGGTAAAATCTATCACATCGTGTGTTTTTAATAATAAAATTAGTTAATATAAACGAACCAAAATTAAATTCTCTCTCTCTGGTTGTTCCCTCATGGCTGAGGACCGTGGTCATCGTCGGATGTGGATGGGATGCATCCGGCCTGGATAGTCTGCTTCCATCGGTTCCTGTTCATTGCGTCTCTGGCGATCGAGCAAAACTTAACTGTAGATGGGCCTCTCACTTGATCGCTCCATCGGGTTGGGGACCGTCCTCGGGCTCGTTTTCCCTCCGTGTTCCCAACAACGATCAGTTTTACAAGGCTCTCATCGCCCCTTCTCATTATGTGGCCAAAGTACGTCAGTATGCGCTGCAGACAAATTGTGGAGAGGCGGGGTTGGACATGAAGCTGCGACAAGAGCGATGCATTTATGCGCTTGGCTGTCCAGGGTATCATTAGCATGCGTCTCCAGCACCACATCTGAAAGCATCAATCCTCTGCCTTTCTCTGGCTCGTATCGTCCAGGTTTCTACACCATACAGGAATATGGGGAATATCAGAGCGCGTACTAGCCGGGTCTTTGTGGTGTTAGTAATACCTCTTTTTTTCCAGATGATGCTTAGTCGAATCATCGCGTCTCTAGCCATACCAATACGCCTCTTTATTTCCGGTGCACAGCTGCCATCGTTGTAGACAAGCGCGCCCAAGTACAAGTAATGGTCTACAGTGTCAACCCCTGAGATGATATTCGGTGTTTTCTGAAGCTTTTCAGCACGTTCAACTACCATTAACTTCGTCTTGTTCCTGTTTACAGCGAGACCCATGCGGTTGCTTTCGGTCTCCAGTCTCTAAAACAGCTCCTGCATGTCTTCTACAGATGTTACAACAAGGACAGTGTCGTCAGCATACCGTAGATTTGATATCCGCTTTCCTCCTATTGGAAATCCTTTGGTCCAGTTTTCGAGTACTTTGCGGATAATAGATTCCCCATATATATCGAACAGTGCCGGGGATAGAATGCAGCCCTGTCGCACTCCTTTTTTTATTTCGAACACCTTTGAACAGTCGGTGCCGATTCTGACAAAAGAGCGGTTCTCATCATACAATCGTTGAATCAAGCCAATCAGATGTTCAGGAACTCCCATCTCGCGTAACACAGTCCACAGCTTATCCCATTGTACGCAGTCAAAGGCTTTAGTGTAGTCTATGTAACATAAAATGACTGGGCAATTAAACTCTCTGCTCTTTTCAATGATTTGTCGGATGTTGAGAAGTTGTTCCCTAATACATTTGCCCTTAACAGAGCCTGCCTGTTCTTCCGGTATTTGGGTTCGAAGGAAGTTGGTTGAGCCGTTGATTAATGAGGTGCAGAAGGATTTTGCTTGCATGAGATGTCAGTGCTATGGTCCTATAGTTATCACAGGTCTTAGTAGAACCTTTTTTATGTAGGGGGATGAACATTGATTCAGTCCACTCTATTGGCCATTCTCCCGTTTTCTACACATCATTACAAATTTTCACCATTATTGTCGTTCCTACTTCTCCCAAATTCCTCAACAGTTCGGCAGGAATGCCATCTTTGCCAGGCACTTTTCCGCACTTGAGGGACTTATAGCGCTATCTACTTCCGTACGAAGAATGATGGGTTCGTCGGGTGTCAATTTCGCTCTCCGAGGCATGGAAACCCAATGCCTCGGAGATGTATCATACAGAGCTACACAATATCGTTTCCATCGTTCCAGAACCTGAGATGTATCTGTCAGTAGTCTCCCGTTGTCGTCTTCTACGGCGCACGTTCTGACGCTTCGCGCCCCAGAAAGTTCTCTTACCTTGCGGAACAAGTCCCTGGTTTCGCTTCGTACGCTATGTTGTTCAAGCTCGTTGCACATTTTGTTTATGTATGCATTGTAATCCTGGCGCCACCTTCTTTGGACTTCGCGACAGAGCTCTGAATATCGGTACCGGTCAGCAGCTGACGAAACAAGTCCTTTCTCTTTTAGTTTCCGTCGTTCCAGGATTTTGTGTCTACTCGCAGATGTTATGTAGTCCTTCTAACTTGGTTTTTGATGACATGTTGACTGGCAATCTGAGTGATTATTTTCTTCAAAAGACTCCATTGACTGTGTGGCGTGCCTTCACACGGCGTTGAGTTTCGACATTAAAACACGGCGTTGAGTTTCGACATTAAAAAAATGTCTATTAATATCGACCGGAATTTTGGTATACAAGTGAGCTAGTTTCAGCTGAAGAAAATTTAAACTATTTTTGACCTGAAATCGAGTATAAAAACATTCGTAGCATAACACTTTTCTGTCACATAAAAGCTTACTAAACATTAGGTGCTCGTAATATACCGCTAAATAGGACAGATATCGTGGCGTGGTTAGTACGTTTTTGACTGCTCCAATTCCACTGGGGCATATGTATATGTAGCATATTATATTTACCTAAGTGTTACCATACTATTGTTAGATAGAGTTTCTGTTACGCTACTTAATGTAGGTCATGTTAAACAGATAATAATTACATATTTTATAACGGTTCAATCAGATTATTATAACTTTAGATTAGTTATAACTTTTCATATAAGATATAAAGATGTTTGTCTTAATATTAATGAACATTAAATTAATTATTACGGAGGCGATTTGCTGCATTGGGTTCCTCCACTCAACATTTAAGTTTTAACCCAATGATCTGTAAGGGGCTTGACTCTTTGGCTTTGCGTAGAGACGTATCTTTACTTTGCGTTCTCTACCGCATTTATCACGGGGAGTGTTCTGGAGAACTGTTTGACTTGGTATACGCCGCCTAATTTTCTAACCGCACAGTACGCCACAAGTTAATGTACCATCCAGATCATCTGGATACGTGGCACTCTAGTACTGTGCGCAATGCCTCATCTTCATGTGTGTAAGTGCTTTATTAAGAACGGAGTGGCTTACGACTAGATTTTCTTGTTTCTTTTGCTTACCCTGTCATGTTTCATACAACGTAAAGCTAAAAAAAATATAATTCATTTTGAAATTGTCACTGTGAACTCTTTTGTGAGTCCATACAAGTTGACGTTAGTAAAGTGGTTTTGTTCCTAACTGATACGCTCGAAACACTGAGCAAAAACAAAAAGTGAACTGAAGAAATTATCAAAATTGTACATAAAAGTAAAAGTTGAAATATTGCATATTTTACTAATCTAGAGTAACCGTTTAAGAAGGAATTGAAGAATACCCCAGAGTTGCAATAGTTATAATTTAAACTGAGATCAAGACTATGCTAATGTTATTACATTTAAAAAAAAAACAATTAATTCATCATATCGTACGTATCGTGCTAAAATATGAAGCTACTTTTAGCAAAAGGTTTTTGTTTTAATAAAATGATATAAATATTTAAAAGAATATTTTTTTTATTAGTGCTGTTATATATAAGTAACGATTGTTATATATTTTTAATAATGCTGTTAAATTTTTATTTAACCTTCCAGTGTTTAAAATTTATAATTTTAACGTTTAATATGATCGTAAAATTGTGAATCGCTTTAGTTTCATGAATGAAATTCATTGTATAAGGAAGAGAAAATTTGATTTCTGAATCGACTATCAATGAATAAAAAACTCTCCTCAACGTTTTAGATAATTAAGTAAAAATCTAGACATTAAAAATGTCAATAAACGTATGCATAGCAACTTCCACTTAAAAATAAAACTCGTTGAACAAACCGGTGGTGAGAACGTGTGAAATGAAACGACCTTACTCCAGATTTTTCTCTTTATATTATTACTTTTTAAATTTTTGAAATTTCAACCTTAATTTCGTATAGAAATGTTTCTGTTTAATTTTATATATGTTACATAAAAAATATATTTCTAAATATTATCGTTTAACATTAAACAAAGAACCATAAAATAATTTTGGGTTTCAATGAAATTATTCACATATTTAGATTTATGGCCTCAGGCAGGTGCTAGGAGTGGGAGCAGATTGTGCGGTGAGCCTCGCAAGCTGAAACTAATTTCATTCCAGCTATCTTCGGAACTTGATTAAGTGTTAGATATACTCGTATGTTACATGCATGAAATTTAAATAGATATGTAGTAAAGCTTATTTACTTATTTAGTTGCATGTATAAGTATGTAGACAAATAGATGGATAGATAAAAATCTTAATATATATATGTAATTACTTTTATGCTGATTGCTGATGTACAACATTAAGGTATATAACATAATTTAAATTCTACTTTATTTAAAAATCATTAAAATTAAACCATATTTAACTTTATAAACTTAATTTGTTTTAAAAGTTGCTCATAATTCACACTATTCTTCACATTACATACCTACTTTGTTAACTACTTCATATATGTAATACTTTCTTATATGTAATCATTATATATATTTCAAATGCGCTCAAGTAACAATGCATCAAGATAAATTTATCAGTATTAGAATACCTCAAACATTTTGTTAAGAGACATAGTATGGTCCATACATATGTATGGGTATCTATATTTTTTTATTCAATAAAGTGAAAGAAGTTCCTTTATTTTATGTTGCTTAGTATATTTTTTTATAACATTTAAGCGTGTTATAAAAATTTTATTCATCGCATCCGTTCTTTAAATATTTTTATTAGCTTATTTACTATTCAGGTTCTTACTTAGGTCATTGTATTATTTTGAATTTATTGTTATTATGCAATATTTATATAATAATATTTTTATAATACGGTATTAAAATCTGTTATACAAAAATAAACAAAGAGGACTGGGAGATGTAGTCATAGTTTTCTCTCAGCTTCACACTGTGTTCCTCACATGGCTGGGTAGGCAAAGGGAACTTGGGAACCTGGTGTTAAGGTACTCCGTTCCACTTCCGTTCCCCGTTTTCCGCCGAATTTGAGGCATTGCAGTTTGGGTGACGGAACTCAACGCCGCGTTTTGCTTCTTTACAGTAGCAATAGTGATTTTATATAATATAATATTATCTGTTAATTATTATGGGAAGGAACAAAGTTGGCTCAAAAACCATTGTATCTAATTACGAAACTCAAATATAAAAAAAAAATACACTAACAATTTCACACACAAAGTTACATCCTGTTTCATAACTAATGACATGTTGCAATACAAAGATAAATTGTAAGCAATCGTGGCTGTATCATGTATCGATGCGTACTACCGATATGATTTTTACAACATTTAAAAGGCACAACGCGGCGTCGAGTTCCGTCACTCAACAAGAAATGCCACAAATTCGGCGGAGAGTAGGGAATGGAAGTGGAACGGAGTGTCCCACAAATGCAAAGCTCAGATTACGCCTCGCTAACTGTATCAAGTTACTGTGTTTTAAGATGTTAATTTCACACTTTGGTTCGTAAAGAGTTTTTGTACGTACAGTTTTGTAACTATTTATCTACGACATATTATATACAAAAATGAACAATGTGGTCTTTACTGTAACAAAATCGACTTTGTTAACTAAAAGTAGATATGGATGTTTCAAACTTTTACTTTCAAAGCTCTTACGTTCACTTACATTTAAACTGGTTTTAATAAATGTCTATTATTTGGAAATGTACGAACATAGCTTTGAGGTAATGTTCTATAATTGTTTCTCTAAAGGTGTGGCTTCGAATATCAAAGGATTTCAATTGTTCATTAGCTTAATGGTTACATTTGATTCTCTTTAAGTATAACAAATCTGCAATAACTAGCTATTCTAAAATAACGATAAAAACCGAAGTAACATTTCAGGTAACTCTTGAAAAAGTTTTCTTTATTTAAAAGGGATTATCAAATTGAATTTAGTGAATAGGCTACGTTGAAAATTGTAATCGTACTTGTAATATTGTACGTAAGAAACATTTACCTTGACGTGTCAGAATAAAAATATTTAAAATTGATCCAGACAGTTCCAGACAAAGAACACTATTGGTAAACTCATTACGAAATAAACGTGTTACTCAAAGAAGTTAATTTACATTCATAAAAGTAATTTCCCAACAAGAAATCTCCGACGCCACGGGGAATACAAGTTTGTTTGAAACATGAATCTCTCTGGAGTATTAAGTGCTCGTTAAGAAATGATTTTTGATAATTCAATATTTAACTTCCAAAGTCGTGATCAAAATATTTGGAGATGTGTGAGAAAACAAAATATCAATATATTATGGTTGAATAAAATAAATAATAGTGAATTTTCGCTATCTTGGGCCCAATAGGAATACAAAGTAGCGAGAATGATATTGCACGTAATTACGTTAAATAAAATTTAGATAAAAAGCAGTTTCCTCTTTTTCCCAGGTTTCATACTTACTAGTGTTCTTAATACTTCGTTTTACTTTACGGCACTTTCAAAACATTGCGCATTGAAATGAGAAGCTTAGGCTTATTAGCTACTAATACGGATAAATTAAAATAATTTAATATAAATCACTCTTTTTTATGGGATCACACCAATAATCATTTAAAGTCATACCTGGATAAAATGCAACATTCTTTGTACTAGTGCGTGCAGTGGTAACACGTACGACACAAAATCAAGTTTCTAATTTCATAAAGTACAGTAGCTTACATAAACTTTAAAATATTCTCATTCTTATTATTATACGCCATGCTGTGGCATTATGTAATTTCTGACTATATTTACACGAAACAATACACACATATATTGTAGTTCACTTCATGGCATAAATACTGTATTTTATTATGAGTAGTTTAGAGAGCATGCAAGCAGTTACGCGCTAGCAAACTTTACAATTAGTCATTTATGTATATACTTCATCGTGGTCAGTATGTTTGATATAAATATTTCAATGATTTTAGCTTTATTTTAAAGTTAAAATAGTCTCAGCTCTTATAATCTGATATGATATCGTTGTAGGTGGCCATCGTGGGGCAACTGAAATTCAATGGTTGTATGTTCTATTACCATTTGAAGTAATAAATTATTTTCTTTCTGATTTCTGATAGACCTGATTTCATCTTGAATACAGGCCAAAAGCAACGGTCGTATAATTTGCTGTATACCTCTGTTATAAGTGGGAGTGGGCATGACTGTTAAAATAACCGAAAAAAATAACGTCATTATAAACTAACATAAATACTTAACACTAAGCCACATATTGTATATTTTATAAAATATCCAATAACATATATGTACATACATGACGTAAATGTGTAATATTTGACCTTGTCACTGTCACTAGAAGGCGTGTCATCATTCGTTAAGATATTGAATTCATTCAATATTGGGTACTCTACGTTAATATTGACCTTCTTGATGTTATTGATTAATTGGTGTCCATACTTTTGTCATGTGCCATCATCTCTTAACTATAGTCACGAATATTGAATATTTTGATTGAGCCTTGTAACGTAATTGGTGATTATCGTTAAGTTTACATACGTTTTCTCTCTCGACTGTGGCATTAGGTCAAGTAAAGAATTTATTTTATTAATTAATTGAAATAAGTTACAGCAATAAACTTAAAAAATAATGTATTATTTTTAAAACGTTCTTTAAATATTTATGATTATCTATCTATTCATTAATTTATTTATATGAGGCCGTCGCAGCGCAGCGGAACAGCGTCCGACTGTAAGCGCAACGGATGCGAATTATATTAATTTCCTCGTTCTAATAATAAGAAGATAAAGCGCGGCGTCGAGTTCCGCCAATCAACACGCAATATCTCGGAAAGTAAACGAAACGCCGGAAACGGACCTTACGACATGTGGTTTGCAGCGTAATACTAAAAAAATATTGATAGGAAACTAATATATATATATATATATATATATATATATATATATATATATATATATATATATATATATATATATATATATATATATGTATATATATATATATATATATATATATATATATATATATATATATATATATATATATATATATATATATATATATATATATATATATAATTATAATTTACGTTAATTAATATACTTCTTCATATATTTCATTCATTTATTTCTTCTTTTGGAATATATATTTATATATATATTCCAAGTAAAGTTTACAAATAAGAAAAACACATATCACGATACACAACCCGCGAGCGATTCTGCATTGCAGTACTCTAGATTCTTTTGCGTATTATTCCTCCTCGTGACCAGTAGTATGCATGTAGTCATTTTAATAAGCAAAATGGATTTTGTAAGTTAATAGAATTTCTAACATAAATCTTGTATTTGTGCCATTTACTGTAAATGTAAATTATAAGTAATTAAATAAAATATTTTAGACTATATTTTAATATATTTTTTCTAATCTTATAAAAGAAAAATAACAGCATTTGATTATTTGAAGGAATCATAAAAGTCGTTTTTTTGATAAGTTCTTGTTTGTAATTGTTATATTTTTAAATGTAACTTAATTATGTTAACCTGTGTGACGTTAAAAAATAAGCGGCACTGAATCTTATTGTAAGTACGATTCCCTCTCAAGAGAATACTGTTTTTCATTTTCTCCCCATTATTAAAACGTAAAACGCGGCGTTCAGTTTCGCTTATTATCACGCAATGTCTCTAAGATCAGCATAAGAACCACGATTATTTTTGACATTTGACCCTCTACCTACAGAATAGAGTGTAAAGTTAGAAAAAGTTATAACATAAAAGTGTTTTTTAAGACACGTCCCACTGTAGTTAAGTAGTGTCATAAGCAAAAAAACTCATAGTTACATACATAACAAGTATATAAGAGCAGGTATGTTACACTAAAAATATAAAGGTTGAACAAAATGTGAATCATAATAGAAAATGAGTTTCCATTAAGAAAATAAATCTATTTATCATAATACAGAATTTTTGCGCGCGGCAAAGTTAAAGCTTAAAAGGATTTTCATGTTGCATTTTACCACACAACGTTTGCTTAGTATTCTACGCGACGTACTTTTTGACGCAGGTTAAACAAATTATACCGACTTTGGACGTACTCTGTACATTTTCAGAAAGAATTCATAATTAGGCTATAAATATTATTCTTTACTTTAAGAATATACAATTTTATTGATTAATTTTTTATTACTACATAATAGATATACAGTCACGTGGAATAAATTAGAAGATATGGAAGAACCTATAAGAAAGAAATCATCATCATGGATATGATCATTTACATATTTTATAATTAAGTAACTTATTTCAATATTTTTGTAAGATAATTTATATAGGTAGTTAAAAACAACATAAATTAACCCTTTCAAACTAGAATTATCATATTTAATAGAAAAGTGTTTGGAGGTTTTTTTACGGTTTATATCAAGTATCCGTAAACATTCTAAGATAGAAAAAAAATGGTCTATATATATATATATATATATATATATATATATATATATATATATATATATATATATATATATATATATATATATATATATATATATATATATATATATATATATATATATATATATATATATATATATTCACAATTGCCGCAGCCTTAAGTGAAATTCCTATAAAAATCGATTCAGCGGATTCCGAGATAAGCTCGGGCAAATAGAAAGACATACATAAATTAAAATAATTTTTGTTTATAATGCCTTATTATATACGAAAACATATTTTTATCGCGTAAATATATGCACTTAAAAACTGTTAATTATAAATTACAGACAGACATTTCAATTCTTCTGAGACATAAATAGTGTATATTGACGCTAAAGTAAAAAACTGCAAAGTCTTTCACTATAAAGAAACAAGCAGCACGAAGCTTTAATTTACACAAAATAAAAAAAAGAAATAGAAATTCTCACTTCACATACTAGTACATTAGCATCTGTTTGTAAGTTAACGTTATATTTCATTTACGAAATGCTCCAGATGCGAAGCTTTAACACTATACGCAGGAAGCTAAATTTAAATGTAAAGCTTTTACTGTAAAAACTCGGCTAACTAATTTAATTATTATAGAACATGCACTAATGTTTCTAGAACGACCTATTCGGGTATAACAAATATTTTTAGCATTTAATATTTTAGCTGGATTTGGAAAGTGAAATTAATATCGTTTCTTAATATATTTCCGACTAACTAACTTACGGACATTGAAATTAGCCATTAGAATTTTATGTATCTCAATTGAACCGTCAATATTCTTGATACGTTCATGGGCATTACGTAAAATAGGTTTGTAAATGTAAACCAAATACGTAAGTTCCTCGTATGTTATGCAATGAAACATTGATTTTAAAAAAAACAATACTGTACACTATAGATTATTTGTAATATAAAGCTGTATAAAGCTTTGGTAAAACGCGCTATTCTCGGTTACAATTGATTGAACTTGATAATTTTTTGTAAGATATTTTGTTAACTGAAGAAAATCATGGGCTATATTACGTAATATTAAATGTTGGTGTCACTCATTGTACCTGCTCTCAAAGTTATTTTTCACACGCTTTATTTTGAGCATTAGACGACGTCAGCGAAGTTGTATGTAAAGACTACTATTCTTTAATACACTTCAATACACAGTACTCAAAATACTAGTCCTAAGAATTATCAGCATAATAGATAGTTCAATACTGTTTCCAATAAAATTGTTATTGAAGAATAGATATAAATTTATTCTAGCATAATTTTAAAGATCACAAGCGCGCGCATCTGTAACTGGGGTTTTTACTCATGATTTAGTGAAGGTGAACTTGTGACACTATGTTATATTGAATGGCTCATATTTATTTGTCTTTTTAATATATAAAGATGATATTTATGTAGTTTTTACTTAAGAAGGTATTGATATTATTAAATTTAATTATTAATTTTAATAGGACTAAATTTGCTAAGTTATAATTATGATAAGAACCCATAGAAATCTCGATATCCATATTATTTCGAAAGACATTAAATAACCATTTTTTTACATTATTAGATTTTATTTATATAGTCGACTTTTAGAATGTTGAATTATTTATCTTCTCTACAATCTTCTTCTAGTAGGTGAGTCTTATTTAGTACAAAATGTCGTTTCCACTAAAACTAGTTGTAATTGACTAGTGATAATTGTAGACTGAAACAAATTATAAAAATATTTTCAAATAAATAATGAAATAGTTTAAAATACTGCAGTCAATCAATAAATGTTGTATTGCACTAATTAATAGTTTTAAATATGATTGATTTGGCAATCTTTCTACGGTTACATTAGACAATTTTAAATCCAATTATAAATCTAACGAGACATATAGGATAGATACATGTCAAGTGCATCCGATTGCTGAGGTTACATATCTATTACCGCTAATCATTTTAGAAGGTAAAGGACGTACAATCTCCGCTGTTGAAGAAGACCATTTAATTATGAAAAAATATCGATATTTCAACACGTCAATGCACCAAAGTAATGTGAACCGTAAAGCTGGGCGTGTGCGCTTACAACCGAGAATAAACGAGTGGTGTACGCTAAGGCAGCGTATCGAATGCGCTCGCGCAGGCCGCGGACCTCGTCGAAAAGAAAGGACTTTATGCTTGTTAAATAATGACGATAGTTGCGCATTACCAAGTGAAATGCTTGTAGGGATGGAGAGTTTTGACGAGATGAGCATCTTGGTATTTAAGAGCGGGTTGGTGGAGTGAATGTCATCAGTTATCACACGCTCATTCGCCAAAGAACATCTCCAAGAGTTGGTTGTTTCAGTGTAAATTGTGCCGCAGTAGCAGTTCTTTTTGACAAAAGCGATACGTCCAAACGTAAAATGCGCGCATTCGTGGTAAGTTTGCTCGCGTGTTTTAAATTGTTCATTTAATTGTAATTAATATCATTTAAATATTGTATATTTTATTTGGCATATGCGATTATTTATTTTTCTTATATAATATTAACGAAATTATAAAGTGCTATTACTAAGGAATGCATATCTTTGCATTTAGTATAAAGTGAGTTCTAAGTGAAGTGGTCAGTGTTTGTATAGAAAATTGGAAAATGGACTGTTTTGTGCCATATAGTGTGTGTTGTGCCATTTAAAGTAGTGTCAAACAAGGATTTCAATATTTGAAAAAAAAAAATATCCTGCAACTATAACAATAACAATCATATTTAACATAATAAATCACATCAACTGCAAATTTTAAATAATTATTGCTTCATGAAAGTTTTTTTTTATTTTAGTAATTAAAATATATATATTAACTTAAGCAATTACTTTTTCAAAATATTTTATTTTAATTTCGTTCTGTACTTTTTTATTTATTAGAAATTATTCTTAAAATGTTTTTGTTCCAGGTTCTCGCCTGTGTGGCCCTGGCCTACGGCCGCCCTGAGCCTCCTGTAGGATACAGCTACTCTGCTCCTTCCAACAAATACATTCCCTCTGAAAGTTACTCATCTTCTTCTAGTAGTGGTCATTCTAGCGGTCTCTCTTTGGGTGGAATCTCTGGTGGCCACTCTTCCGGTGGATTATCTTTAAGTGGCGGCCACTCTTCTGGTAGCGGTGTTAGCGGTGGATTCAGTGGAGGAATTAGTGGAGGATTTGGCGGTGGAGACGCTGGTTTCGGCTCTGGTGGTTACTCAGGCGCACCTATTGTGCAGAAACACATCTACGTCCACGTGCCTCCTCCAGAACCTCAAGAACAGAGAATCCCTCGTATCACTCCTGTCGCTGCTCCCCAGAAACACTACAAAATCATCTTCATCAAGGCCCCAACCCCACCTGCACCAGTCGCTCCCATCATTCCCGTTCAACCTCAAAACGAAGAGAAAACTCTCGTATACGTGTTGGTTAAGAAACCCGAAGAACAGCCCGATATTGTTATCCCCACTCCCGCACCTACCCAACCTGCCAAGCCCGAAGTATACTTCATCAAGTACCAAACACAGAAGGAGTCTGGTGGTATCGGAGGCGGCGCTATTGGCGGTGGTTCTCTGGGCGGTGGTGCTCTCGGTGGTGGTGCTCTCGGCGGTGGTGCTCTCGGCGGTGGTCACGGTGAGGTATCTATCGGTGGTGGAGACCTTAGTGGATCAGGACTTGAGGGAGGACTTGCTCACGGCGGAGCTGGAGGCCACGGTGGAGCCGAAATTTCGGCCGACTTCGGCGCAAGTGCTGGAGACGCGAGTGCTTCAATTGGACACGGAGCTGCTAGCTCTCAGTACGGTCCCCCCGGTCACGTTGCTGGACCTATTCATTAAATATAAAGGCAACCATCTAACTACGTGGTAGGATACAATGCAACTAAAATATTTATTGCTGAGCGAAATTTTAGCTTGAATTATAAGTGATTATGAAAAATATTTGATATTCAAAATGTACCGACATGTAAGGTAAAGCCTTCGGTTGAACACCTTGTACATAGTCATCGCCCTTTAGTTCATCCGTTGGCTGGGCAACGAAATCATTTTTAAGATGCATTATTCTAGATCATCGTAGCCTATCTTCGTTACTCGTTATTAGTGCACAATGTTAATGTTGTTCGTATATAAATAATTTACTGCGACTGTTATGTTTATGTATAAATAATAGCTTTTTATTTTTTTATAATAAAAATATGTGATGCAACTTTTGTGTTTAGTGATCCTCCTTTTAGTTATATAATATTTATGTATGAATACGTATGTAGAAAAAAATATTAATTGTCAGTTACAATATTTTTACCTTTAAAATAAATATTTGTTTAAAAAAAACAAAAAAAATGTTGAAAATGTATAGTATTAAGTAAACTCGTTACTTCGCCGGCACCTCTTGAACGAGAGACGTTACAGAATACAGTCACACTGTATGGCTCTTTAATGCATAAAATTTTAGAGAATTATATTCGTTACATAATATGCTTTTATGTCTTATAATAAAACTGAATTGATATTTTTTTTAGAAATCATGATACGTTATATGGAAAATGTATATTCACAATACGACGTGTTAATGCCACACATTTTTATCTTTTCCAATTACTTCATAAAATATATTTCATTGACCTTTATAATATATCAGATAATCTATAATTTATATTATAGAAATGTTTTAAATAAAAAAGTATTAAATAAATTATCTTTCCAAGAGGACGTCCTGGCGCTCACTCACAGCATCTCTCCGTCAACGTAACAATGGTTCGATTCCTACTCGTCTTTACCTCGTTCCGGTGATAACATAAGTCGCGGCGTTGAATTATGCCACTCAGCACGTAAAGTCTCGAAAAATTTGAAAGACGTGGGAGTAATGGAGTATATTCAAACTTATTTGAATTAACTACCCTTAATAGACATGGGCTTACTATGCAGTTACTATACACATAAGTTTGAAATAAAATATGAAAACAAAAATAATAAAAATCAGAAAATAGAGTATCTTATTTACGAATTTTAAGTCTGCCTACCCTACCAACCTACAGTCTAAAGCTAGCTTATTAAAAAATAACAGATTCTAATTATGCTGTATATAAACTCTATGACTTGAGACGAACTTCTTAGCACTCCATGGATTCACCGTACGGTTGCCGGGTCCATCTTGTGGCAGAGAGAGTAATCCGGAGAAGGACTAATGATTCCGGGTGTGACTTTAAGGGGCTTCATTGTGACGTACGTCAACCCTCACCTTTACTACTCCTGTTACCCTCCCTGCTCAGCCAACTTTCATAGAAATCTGCTAATATAGCCTCAAATACTAGTCTACTAGTCTTTAAGGAGGCAGTCTAATAATGTTACATTCATTTGATAAAATATTTAGTTTCAAACCATTTTCTCTGAGTACTGGATTAATTGAGAGTTTTAGTGTTTTTATCGATATTCGAAGCAAAAAGATATATAAGGAGTCAGGCATTATTTTTGTTAATTAGCGTATAATTTCATATGATCCTAATAGTAACCACATAGTAATAATGGCGTACCATTGAAAGCTTACTCGGAAATTTCATATACAATTCAATTGCATTAATTCACATGCAATTGCATATCAAATGTTTTATAGGTTAATCATTTGTCCGAATTAATTAAAAATAAATGTAATAATTTTTGAAATACTTACTTAACCTTGAATTTCTCAATACTTAATGACGTTGAATGTTGTTTTTACTGTAAATATTGAAGTGTTGATGTTTACGAAACAGTATAATTGCTTAAAATGCTACAAAAGTAAACCTGTCAATTCTACCTACTGTATTGAATGAAGATTTCTATTAATACTGTGGTTGAAGGTTCACATGCCTGACGAATTAATGCTTATATTCAACTTATTGATTTAAGAAGTGGATTACTAGCGTTCTTACTGGGCGCAGCCCAGCTGGCTGGTCATCGGCGTCGCCGTCGGTCGATATCGGCGGTTTCTGCTCCCAGTACATGCTCGTTAACACCGGCGTCTCCCAAGGCGATGTGCTGTCCCCTACGCTATTTTTTCTGCATATTAATGATATGTTGGAGGACTCTATCACACATTGTAATGCAGATGCTGTACAAACTACAAACTACAAACAAAACTAACACCAAAAAGCAGTATAGATAAGTCACCCTATAGAAGAGGAGATAAGTATTTTGGTGAATCGATGAGAATGTTATATTAAATTTAAGTTCACGCTGTATTTCTCACATGGCAGAGGTAACTTAAGAACCTAATATTATGACATTCCATTCTATCCCCTATTTTCCGACGAATTTGCGTATTTAATTAAAATATTAAATATTTCATTTCCTAGAGAGGGGATTGAACCCACAACCTGTCACGCCTGTGCGCCTGTGCTACGATAGGCCTCAAGCCTTTAACTCAATATTGGAATTCAATATCTATTATAATATATACTCAGTTTTACGTTGTATCCTGTACATGACAAGGTAGGCAGAGGGAACTTGGGAACCTAGTGTTAAGACACTCCGTTTCACTTCCGTTCCCCACTTTCTCGAATTTTGTTTTCAGGCATAGCGTGTTGAGTAGCGGAACTCAACGCCGCGTTTTGCCTTTATATTGAAAATATTAAATATTTCATTTCCTAGAGAGGGGATTGAACCCACAACCCATCGGTTACAGTTACACGTTTGTGTCGCTGCGCCACGACAGGCCTCTTCTTCTGTTATAATAAATAGTGTATGAAAATTATTTTCATTATAAAATATAATACTCGGCTTATGCCGAGTAAATAATTTCAGGATTATAGGTCAAGGGCAGTAAGTTGTTCTTTCTTTCTTTTAAAAGTTGACAAACTAAAGTATTTAATAGTTATTTTTTTAAAATAAACATATATTTTATCTTTGGACTTTTACTTTACCTGTACTGCGAGTACACTGCAAGTGCTCACTTCTTACTAAATTGAGGTTTTATTGACGCGGCGAATAAAGTTGACAAACTTAAGTTGGCGAGTGAATACACTTATTTTTTTATGATATAGTCTACAAGTACAATTTGGTAATAATGTTTTTCTATGAAATACCTAGAAATTTTTACTTATTTTGTGTTGGCAGTTCTTAATAAGTGTCAAATTTCTAAACTTGAGATCAACGAGAAGTACCTACCTTATAATTGGTTATATACCTTTTAAGGTTTTGATAATGAGGCGGATTTACTGCATTTTGTATGAATTTTGTTGTTTTTAATTTTTCAGTGTTCTAAGGAACCGTAGATATGAATATTTAATATGATTTCAACTTTATACTTCCATGTGAATTAGTCTTGACAGACAACAAAGTGATTCTACAAGACTTTCGTTTTTTAATTTTTAGAAACGATACCTTGTTTTAAGTCAAAAAATTAAAGAATAATATGAAAGTGTAATACTATAATATAATAATAATATAAAAATATAATACCATGTTTAGCAACAAAAATTATTGGTGATGAAAACAATAATAAATTTAATAAAAACTCAGTTTATTATACGAGATCCCTTTTATGCACGTTAAACTTTACAGTAAATACGACTCAGTTATTAGCTTGCTTGCTTATATCATAAGAAATAGAACAATATTAATCGCTCGCATCATAAAAAATAGAAAAATATAAAAATATATACTAACACTAATAATAACAAAAGTAATATAAAATTCATAACATTTCAGTGTATTAAAGGTCCCCTTGATGTACGCTAATCTTTCCTGTAATAACCACTATGGCGCGGCTTGCATTTTATAATTATTGTTCCGCTTCAAAGCAAAATACGAACATTTGCTTGGTCTCACGATTATCTCTATTTTTATTATTCAAATGTGTTATTTGTTTATTACATATTGAATAATAAGAAATTATCTTTTTCCAGAAAATGCCGCATGTTAGTAATGATACGTTCGTGATTCCTAGTATTCATACATTCTCCACCTTCTACGTATTTTTTGAGACATGGCGTGTTAAATTACATTGTTTAACGTCGCGTTTTTTGAGCGAAGATTTAGATGAAAATATTTCATTCCCACTAGTAGGATCGAATCCACGACCAGCCTGTTTCCATTCAGACGTTGTGCCGCTGCGTCACGAAGACCTCATAAAATAACCACTTCATTTACATAATTTTTACTCGGGTTTATATTGTATAGAAGAAATTATAAATTTTGGGCTATTTATTTCCGATTTTAAATATATGTATGTTTTAATTATGCTAATAAAATGTGTTACTTTTTGCTATTTAATATTAAAATGTCTCACCTTGAACTTATGGTCTCGTTATTTTAATTTTGTGTGAATATTTAAAAATATATTTGTGGGTCAATGTTTTACGAACCAGTTCTTAAATTACTATTCAGTCGTTAGAAAGAAACATATGGTTTTTCTGTTATTCAGTTTCTTTCGCTTAATACTGCAACGAACATTTAATTACTTAGGTATATGTATTTCTATGATACGTAGGTATTATTAATTTGATTTGTTTTAAGAAACTTAAATTTTGAAAGTCAAATATAAAATCTCTACCTAATGCTTTAAGCTAAAATGCGTTAACTCCAACATTGGGAATAAATATAAAATACACTTAACTGTTAAGTTATAAGGTGATCTTATTAACAGGAAAGAGTAGATTCTTGGGATTATTTAATTTTTTAAACAACAATTAGTTACCTCGTAATTATTTCTCCCACGGAACTCCAAAAGGAAGTTGCGTGCGCGTATTTTCCCTGTGCGCCTGTTTTCTATATGTTAATATACATACTTAAAGTACTAAGACATTTATAGGGGCAATACGACTAATAAAATTAATTATCAGACACAAATTGCACCACGACGGTTGCATAATAATATTGTAGTTCCGAATGAAATATAGTTTGTTATCAAATCACAAAACTCAATAAATTTAAAATGTTGATTTTAAGGCAAAAGCTTTTAAATTTATTTACGTACAATCATTTTTAGACAGTGAGAACTAGAAATTCGTTTCCAAACTATGCGAAAAACGCTTTTATAGTATTTCCACCAGACTACCACACCTTTATTTACACTATCAATTTACACTATTAATTTACCTCAATAATGTAATCACTGTCATATTATACTTGAAGGTAAAGTATACACTAAAACAAAGACTTTGTAAATAAAAAGTTTTTAATGTTTTTGAAAACCCTTATATAAGGGTTTTAATGTTTTTGATATTATTGATTTGTTTCAATCACTAGTTGAGTAATGTATTTGGTTAACTATTAAATAAAGGAGAATTGAAAAGGATTATATTGTATAATATTATTTTAAGAAATGTGTTTCAAACTTTTATTTTAAGCTTTCATTATGAATTATCATTATCATTATGAATTATTGGTCGATATTTACGAGGCAATAATCCCGCTAAGCTTCAAATTTCACAAATGTTGTACAGAGTATGTTTATTTCCGTTAAGTCAATCATTGTTGGGCTACTATCTTATTTTACACTAATTTATAGGCAAAATTCGGCGTGGAGTTCCGCCACTCTACATGCAATGCCTCAAATTCGGCGGAAAGTGGGGAACGGAGATGGAACCCGTTTCCTCTGTCTACCCTGCCTCGTGCGGGATACAGCGTGAAGCTATTAATATATACTAATAAAATACTAATAATGGGGATCGGAAGTGGAACGGAGTGTTTAAAGCACTAGGTTCCCAAGTTCCATTTGCCTACTCTGCCATGAGCGGGATACAGTGTGAAAATACTAATAATAAATTGTGATAACTATTCTAGTATTCCTTATATATTTTACTTTGAATAACTAATATAAAAATATTAATAGATCTTCTACTAACGTCACGGAGCACAGTGCGTGTCGCGAAACCGCGTATTCGTGTAGATAACTTCCAAAAGTTACTAAACGACGCCGATAAACAAAGTTAGTAATTCTGTCTGACAATAAGATTGGCACGAAAGGACATTGTACAGGTGTTGCTTTCTTTTCACCTAATTCATGTAATAACGTTTTTACGTCGGCGCCGTGCAACTATACGTGACGGCAATATCGATGGCTATCGTGACTTGAACACTCATCAGGATGAAATAGAAAGTTCTTTTTATGTCGGAACTGCGTGTTATTATAATTAAAATTTTAATTATCTACATCAGTATTTTAATATAATTGTTGTTAATTATTTTAAGTTTGAGGCGGTAATTTATAAAATATTTAAGAAAAAGAAACATTTTTCTCGATTGGAGTAAAATGGAGACATCGTTGTATTCCAATAGTGTCAATGCAAGTATCAGGAATAAGTGCACACTGAACTTTTGGTAGCTTTATTGCTTTCTGGTTCACTAAACTGTGAAGCTTTTGAGGTCAGTATGGTTATGTTTTGCTTGATTGTGACTTTATTAATGCAACTGATATTAAAAAACCTTCTAAAAATATGAATATATTTCCCATTTTTCTATTGTCTCAAAAATTTTCCGCCGAATTTGGGAGGCATAGCGTGTTGAGTTGGTGGAACTCAACGCCGCACTTTACCTCTTTACCAGAGTGAAGAGATGAAAATATTAAATATTTCACTTGCTGCCTGGAGTGGGGATCGATCACAGGATTTATCACTTTAATGTCGCACGCTTACACGCCTATGCCACGACTGGTCTCGGAGGCCTCATTTAAATAATTTTGGGACAATCAAAAAGTTAGTTAAACTTTTATCAAACTTCTTGTGTTTTTCAAAATTATTCACCAGTTTTATTTATATTGTCGTATGAATAATTCGATAATAAAATTGTATTTGTTGAATTTTCTTTTATATTTTTAAACCTCAAGAACTTTTTATATGATTTAATGAATATAAAAAAGTTATACATTAGAAACATTTGAAATTACAGTATAATTGTATAATTGCTATAAAATTATTATCAGGCACTTTTATTATTAACTAAGTATTGGTTACTTGAGTTTGTTGTTTGTGCTTGTTCTGCCTAAAACTATATTGAAAATAATGACATCGTGAATTCTATGTGCTTTTTGATTTAAATATATTTTAAAATTTTAAAAATGTACAAAACTGAACTGAACTGTGAAGTAACATTGAAAAATTAGTAAAAAATATGAAATGTATTTTACTATGTATATTTATAATTTAAATTCTTTATTATGTCTTAAATTTAGGGTCAAAATGTATAATTTTATTTACGTGGAATTTTTCATTAAGAGCAAGGAATATTACACGACCCCTTTTGGACCTATGAAACCAACAACACCTTTTAGTTTTGTTTACCCTCTGGGTTAGGTAGGGATTAACGGCTAAACATTATAATCTCGAAAATATTTTCATCGATTGGACAAAAGTATATATTAAAGTTTTTTTTTATATCAGTTAAATATAATCAACATGTTATTTTTAACCCATATAAAAAAGTCTTTAGTGTTTGTAAAAATGTTACGTATGGTTTATTATATTTATAAAAAATCTTATATTATTTTTTTTAATTCTCTTTTATAGCTTCACTTTGTATTATGATACACTCTGCTTTCATTAAAAAAACTTTAATTTGAGCGCGTAATAAAAAATAGAAATTATTTAAATAATCTCTGATAATAAGGTAAAGCGCGGCGTTGAGTTCCGCCACTCAACACGCAATGCCTCAAATTCGGCGGAAAGTGGGTAACGGAAGTGGAACGGAGTGTCTTAACACTAGGTTCCCGGGTTCTTTCTACCCTGCCTCGTGCGGGATACAGCGTGAAGCTAAATAAAAAATGTTAATAATATTATAATGAAATACATTACATAACTTACAGTAGTTAGTACTCTTATTCAATATATTTTATTGCAAACAAATGGCGTTAAGTATATCTACGGCTGTAACTTCGTTTATCTTTCCTAGCCGTTTGTCCCTGGAGTGTAATGACTTTACCACACAAGTGCACAGTATACTGCTAAACTAAATTATATCAATGCAAGTAAACGTTATACTTGTGGTTGTGGTACATATGTACATATATATATACAACTCCCGATTGAAATGATTGAAATTATTATATTTAAGCCATTTTTATTTTTTTACTCTATCATGTAATTAAAAAGGTGTGGGAAAAGAAGGGTTTAAAGAAATAATGACATTTATTTTTATGTTGTTATTTAACAGCCAGATCATTTCAACATTTATTTATGATATAAATAAAAAAAACACATAGATATAATCTTGTAAAGTGTATATTATGTTAATTTGTAGTAAACATCTGGAAAATTGTTACTTACATGTATACTTTTGTTCTTTAAAATTTTCTGTTTCTGTATATATAAAACGTATATCTTTTATACATTATTTATAAACAAAAACCTTTTGAAGAACCGAGTACTCTTGTAACTAGTTAGCATAGTTTCTTTCAATAAAATTAGATATATAGAATACTCGAAGAGGTATGTATAAATTTTTTATTCGTTACGCTTAGTTCATGTAATATAAAAAAATATTTCGACGAAATCATACATTAACTTAAAAAAGAATCACTAGCATTTACAGTATAAAAGTAGTAATATTTTCGATGTCAGATACTTCTATTCTATTCTAAAGCCACGTTCATGCTTAAATGAAGTAATTATATTCAGAATTTGAAATTAGTCAAATTATTCGAGTCTGTAAATGCCAAGATATCACTACGGCGAAATACGATTGTCAAAGTAAGTAAGCTTTAAAAGCGATTTATTATATTCTAACATGATTAATATTGCAAGATTAATATAAAACAAGATATTTTTACTTTGATTGTTATTTTTTAAATGTTTTTGTACATTTTAATTGTTATTCTTTTTATGTTTTTGTACATTCGTTAAAAGTATTTATTCTAAATAGAACCATAAAACAAATAGAGAAACTTGAAACCTTATACTATTATTTGGAGTTAGTGTAATGCTTGCAATATCAAAGTAATTTAAAACTCAACACGTTAGCCTAACTAAATACGTTAGTAAATATACTTTAGCCATAACTTAATAATACTGAGCGTGAACAAAGGAATAAGCTATTGTCGACGTTAATGCGTTGTAACATCATGTCACTAACACAAATGTACGTACAGAATAAATTGTCTAAATACGAGTCCACTGTGCACGTCGATATAATTATTTATGGGAAATGGATTAGCCGCCTCGAGCGTAATATGAACTAACTACTATAATCCGAAAATACTGACCTAACACGAAAAGTGAAACGAGATCTTTTCTGTGTGATATTTTTAAGCTGATAAAATTTTACTTAAAATTAAATTTCAGCATCAGTTTATATGCAGAATGTTGTAATAATGAAGGAATTATCTTGTCATTATCGGTATATATTTTTAAAACATAATTATGAAACTTGATATGAATAGTTTAAATCAGAGTTTAATTATACATGTAAATGTATTGTTGTTAATTTGTGTTCGGGTCAAATTTAATTATGTACTTACAATCAGAGAGAATTATTATTAATTATTGATACTAAACGGAACTTTAATTATATTTTAATAAATTTTAATTATTCTTTTATAATCTATTATAATACGATAGAATGTCATAAAAGAACTGATATTCAGGGAAAAAAATCAGCGAAAAATACAGATGTAGATTTCGCAAAATCGGTGCGAATAGATCTTAGTTTCAAGTCTTAAAAGAACAAGTGCATATCTACAAGTGCCACTTGATAGTTCATTTTTAGCTTAAGCCATACCTAGAAAATGGAAAGTTCTTCAGTCTTTTTCAGAGCGATTGCCGTGTGACCTCTTTTAACCACTTGGCGTGGACCAAAAACTGTTCTCAATTTTTTTATTTGGCACGCTTGTAATAAAATATCTAATATTTTTGTATAAATTGGGTTATAATTAGGAAGAGTGATTTGGTTGATCTAATCTAGTGAATTAACAAAGTAAAATAGAAAAATTAACATGTTTAGCTGAAAATATAAATTCCATAGAAACTTATTAGGATTATTAAATAAAGGACATTTATTAACAATATATCTACCCAAATAAGAAAATTTTATGTCCTGAATAGTAATAAGATCGGGCCCCTGTTTTAGGAGACTCGGGACATCGTAAAAATACTTTATCCATGCAGTTTGTATCTCGGCTCGTGAGGGACAACTTTATGGTTTCCATTATTTATTCCTCTCCTTCCTTTCGTATTTCCAATGGAAATTATTGGATCTACCTACAGGTTATCTGGCAAAGAAATCTTCTCGCTTCTCTAGCCGAATATATTTGTATTACAGAAAGCGTTTGAATTGAAATATTTTTTTATTACTTAATAAAAGCATAACGCGTTAGTGATAAAAGGATGCAATATAAGTACATTTTAGGCATATTGTGACTTGTACTATCTTTTGCTTGCACTTCGCCCGCATGATGCAATGAAAATAGCTAATTACGTATAGTTTTATTCTTAAAGTGGTCTATCTCATACACCCCTTTAATTCCAGAACCTACTGGTTTCAATTGACATAAAAAAAATGTCAATTGAAACCAGTAGGTTCTGGAATTAAAGGGGTCTATAATAACATAAATATATACAAGGTATTATATGTAGGTCTGTACACGCTACGCGGTGAGGCCCCGAGCCGTATGGCGTACCACATTCGACGCGACGATCACTCTGCTCTTTTATTTTGTAACTGTAATATTTTCAAGATTTTTGTTGTGATTTTTGCAAGAGTCAAATTTAATTATAAAAAAAAATATCTAACTCATTTATTTAAATAAGGATATTCCTTAATTAATTGTTGTTTATGTATAAAAGTTGAGGCGACTAAAGTGCGTGTGGTAGAGTCACGTTGCTAGTAATGGCAACACGCATGGGCAGGCTCGACCGGATTGTTACCACCCCCGGCATTTAAGACCGGCGTTAAGTAGTGGCTTTAGCCACTGCGTTTCGCATTAGGTAATGCCGGGCCCCGGTGCCCATCCACCTTAAAAGACGGCAACGCTCCTGTAGCTCCTCTGGAGTTACACGGGGCCGTGGGCGACGGTGAGCACTTACCATCAGGTGACCCGTACGCTCGTTTGCCGTCTTTTCCATAAAAAAAAAAAAAAAGATTGTTATTTGTAATTATATTATTTTGTTATTTGTAAAACATAAAAATTATTACTGAGGATTGTCCTTATAAGATAGATTAATTAAGATAGATTCTCGTGGACTTTTTTTACAACTTTTAAATATGAACATGAATTTTGCACAATATCTACGGTTTACTCAGTGCGCGCAAGTTCTGGAGTTCACTGGTTTTTTCAACATTTTTTATTTTTTCTTCTCTCCTATAGATCTTATCTATCTGTCTATAGCCTTCCTCGATAAATGGGATATCTCATGCAAAAAGAATATTTCATATTACATCAGTTGATCCGGAGATTAGCGTGTTCAACCATTCAAACAAACTAACAAACAAACAAACTTTTAAATTTTATAAATATAAAAAATGTAAACATGTAAAACTTTTTTATATATGATTTCCGAATAAATAGGTACTAAGCGGATTGTAGTAATAGAACAAATGTTAAATAAACAACAAACCGAAACATTTGTTTTGGTTAATTATTTAACATTTATTAAATAACATTTTGAAATCATTACAAGGAGAACAACATACATTGTATGCTGAGCGTACTTTAAACATGTTCAAACATTTAGATGTACAGAATAATTTGATTACTTTCTGAAATAATTTAAACTTGTTGTTCTAATGTATTTTTCGTATAGACTATTACAAAGTTGTTGTGTTGTTATATTTTTTTTACATAAAAGTTACATATTAGTATATAGTTATATATGTATTTACATTTTGTAAAGTCTGCCGTGGCGTAGGGGCTTCAAGCCTGTGACAGTTGTAGACGTTGTGGGTTCGATGCCCAGTCGACGAAATTAAATATTCAATATTTTTATATTTTCACTTTGGTGTTTCACATAACTTTGCCTTGTGACAAAGTACGGCGTTAACTTTCCCCAATCAACGCGCAGTACTCTAATTTCAGCGAAAAGTGGGGAACGGAACAGATTATCCTAAAATAGGTTCTCAAGTTCTCTTTCCTAATATGCGTTTTTGTCAATACATCAGAATATTTTCTTTCGAGGTAATCCTACTAAATATAAAGAAAAACTAAATTAGTTAGCCAATATATAACCAATGTAGTGGTGCGGACTGGTAGTTAACTTAAAATTTTGAATTTTCTTATAAAATATAATCTCACAACGGCACATCATGTAAATAATAAAATTGTGCAAATAAAAGTAATTGGTTTGGAAACGGAAGTGGAACGGAGTGTCTTAACACTAGGTTCCCAATTTTCCTCTGCCTACCCTGCCATGTGCAGGATACAGCGTGAAGCTGAGTGTTTGAAAAATGTGGAGGGGGATGGAACACAAGGACACATAGTGTCCTTAAATAGCAATACTTCTAAGTGGGCTACTAAAGTTTATATATTATTATATAATTTTATCAAATATAGATTTTTACTTTACTTAAATGTTTATTGTTTTGGTACAGGTACAGGGTACAGTCAAACTGTCTGAATTGTTGGAAAAAAATATAACAGCAATTAGATTTATTTATATTAATTTACATTATATATCAATGTAAAAATATATTTTATATACACATACAAACGTGTACAGGATAAGTTTTCTCCGTAAAAGGACGACGACGTGCGTTTGCCAAAAGTTTGAAACAATGTGTTAAAAGTCTGCTCTTGTATGCAATACGGACGGCAAAGTTTTACGATGTTAAAGAAATTTAAAGTTTCAGTACCTACAGACTGCAACACCGACGGGACCAGCATCGGGTAGTATTCATAGAACCAGCCACATTAGACTACTTCTATGTAATTTTGAACTTTTATAATATTTGTTTAAATTAATATTGAATGTGTCGTTTTGTGAAAGTCATTGGAATGAATTTTATATCTGCAATATCTACTATATTGTAAAATTTCAAAATGTAGATATTATCATAATTTCTTTTTAGTTTTTATACAAAATAGCAATTTCAATGGTACAATTTAGCTTTCTTGTAAGCAAAGTGATATAGTGATATATATTCACTCACTCAGCTTCAGGACCTGTATCCCGCACATGACAGGTTAGGAAAAGGGAACTTGAGAATCTAGTGTTAAGACATTAAAAAATTGAGCCTTTGCGTGTTGAGTGGCGGAACTCAACGCCGCGCTTTGCCTTGTAAACAGAGCGAAGAAATAAAAAAAAAACACCTATCGTTTACAGTCACAGTCTTGGGCAGTTGCGCCACGACAGGCCTCAATTGTATATTGTTTAAAATATATTTATATTGTTCAAGGGTATTTTATTTAAAGTTTTTTATTTAATATAGGGGATTTATGTTACGCAATTCTCTTTTTTAGTAGGATTGTATGCTTGCAACGTTTCAAATGTACTATGAATGTAAATGAAGATACAGTAGATGTTTTATACTAAGTGAGAAAAAAACATCGAACGGGAATAATATTGAGTCAGCGTTTTTGTGTTCAGTACGTTTATGGCGGCTGGTAAGAGATCAAAAATGACGATGCTGGTGATACAAAAGACCATAAATTACAATGTATATAAATAAATAAAGAAAAATAAAAAATCTATATATCCCATATATTTATTTACTATCTTTTATTTTTAGCGTTATCATTATTATTTTATCTCCAACTTTATCATGCGGTAATATGCTAGTGTTAAGACAGTCTAATCTAAATTTTACGAACCGTCTAATTTTCGTGACTTCACTTCTTACTAAACTAAAAAGATCAATAACAAGATCTTTAATTTTCGCGATTAATCTGTTTATTTTTATTTCATTAAAAAGAAGATCAATATTATAATGACTTGTTTTTTGCGATTGTTACACATTTTAAATTAAATATTTTTAACCGTAGAGTCTACCCGTGACCACGGACTACTGTAAACTGTTCGAAACGTCGGGTTTCCAAAAAAAAATGTTTAACAACCAATATACACGATTAATCCAGTTAAAAGGATTTAATTTAAAAGTTCATATTAGTATTAAAAACACCTACAGTTCCCCTATATAATATATAATTTATGTAATCGATTATTTGTGTAGACGCGACACAACTTGAATACAAATATATTACTCACTTAACATACTTAATAACGAATGCTTTTTACATTGTTATGTACATATGTATATTACAGTAGGGAAAGTGAGCAGAATCTTTAGATATGATTCATATTAATTTATCAGTATTAAATATTCTTGAGGATTTCAATTTTTTCTTGCGTAACATGGTAGCCAGAAAAAACCTAGTGTGAAGACACTCCGTTCAATTAACAACATATATGTTGCAACATCATCCGATTATCCATGACTATGAAGTGAATAAAATATGTAGCAGTTTTCGAGAACATTCTTTTTAAAGCCACGGACAGCATCAGTATATTGGGCATCAGTTTTTCGGGCGACTACCAGTGTCGCGGTCATCTGGAAAGCAAGGACAAGTTGGCCTCAAAGAAACTGGAGATCATCAGCAGAGCGAGACAGTTCTTCTTCATGCTAAAACAAATTTTAGCCCTGCCTTATAGTACTGGTAGTCTCACCTCTGGGCTGGGACACCCTAGTATCAGCTTGAACAATTTGATCGACGTAGAGCTGCTCGAATCTTTGACTTTAAACTGTGTGTCTCCACCTTAAAGGATGCAAACGCATCTGTAGCTCCTCTGATGTTACAAGGAGCCGTGCACGGTGATGATCACTCACCATCAGGTGACCCGTACGCTCGCTTGCCTTGATTTTTCCATAAGAAAATGTAGCAAAACCGGACATAAAAAAGTAGAATATGTAACTTTGTATAACATAGAATAAACATCAAAGTGATGATGTTTTTAGAGGTGTTTAAACTGAAAATTACATCATATTAATATATTTGATTTCATTTTTCCTGCAAAATATTCAAACTAAAAATAAATTTCGGGTTTAATTAGAATCTCCCTTTTGTGAAGGACGTTTGCTTGTAATTTCTGTGTGTGTTATATAGATATTAGAAATGGATTTTTTATTAAACAATTATAAATATTATGTTGTTGCTACCATCATTAATATATTACGTGATAGATTGACCACATTCGAGACGTGTTCACTTTGATTTCAGCTACTTAACTAACGCTGTTGTATAGCTGTTAGCTCTACGATCTAGGCTATAATTGAGTTTGAACAAAATGATACAACATTTTCTACTGATATGTAAAATTTTAAATCTGGGACATCTGATAGTCCCGCTAATCTAAGGGAAATATTGAATATCGGTTTGACAGAGTTTAAGAACATAGACATATGAAATTTTAATTCCGAAATAACTGTTAGTTAGTTGTGTTTATGGTGGGAATAACCGTTAGTTAGTTGTGTTTATGGTAGACAGTTTTAGTTGACGAATGGAAATCATGGAGTCAAAGTGACCATTTTGCATAACGTTTGTTGTAATTGCGATAATTGTGTATTCTATCTCTTATCCAGAAATAGTTCTATTCAAATTATTTTTTTTGTTCATATAATTTGAGCTGTTGAGTTAGAACTAGAAACTTAATGTCTCAATTTGGACAAAGGAGACCAGACAATCGTAGCACAAGGACGTAGCATGACAAGGGTCATAAAATCCGCCCAAAGCCAGTTGTGCCCGATCACTAGTTTTTTAAAATAAATGGATACCACTTTATTACTATCCCAAAACAGTCCAATGTTCATATAATTTATTGTGCCGCGTGACACAGCAAGATGGATATCCTGAAGGCCTTTGTTCGTTTTACCCTTTCATGTTTTAACTTCCCTTGGTGTTAAATAGCAGGCTTTCATTGTAAGATCTTTTTGTTTTAGTACACATCATTTTCACTTCGCTCTTATGTTTCTATTGCATTCTCGCCCTATACAAAATGTTTTCTATACAAGCCTGACATTTATGTAGGACTGCACAACTTAATCAGTTGGCTTCCTAGTTTTAAATTATGTTATATACATACCCCCTAATAATATTAAAATATTAAAAAATAGTATTTATTAATCTCTTGCTTTTAGGCCGTGTATCTTTTGGTTTTATGCCGTGTGATCCCGGCTTAGAATAGGATCACCCTGGTACTGATGGTGTCGTAAGAGGCGACTAAAGTGCGTGTGGTAGAGTCACATTGCCAGCAATGGCAACACGCATGGGCAGACTCGACCGGATTGTTACCACCCCCGGCATTTAAGACCGGCGTTAAGTAGTGGCTTTAGCCACTGCGTTTCGCATTAGGTACCACGGGGCCGTGGGCGACGGTGATCACTTACCATCAGGTGACCCGTACGCTCGTTTGCCGTCTCTTCCATAAAAAAAAATAGTATATTTATTAGGATAAAGTAAAAAGGTTAGATATCGTAAAGAAAATTCTTTATTGAGAAATAAAAAACTTAGATGATCTGTCGTCACAAAACTTCCAAGTTTCAAGTAGCTCGACCGTTTTTGCATTACCTAACCATGATTTATGTTTCGCCAGTGGGTATTCTATCTTAATTTAAGCAGTTTGTAATAGCATAAGGTTGAAGTTTTAAAATTTTGACTTTAAAATTGTTCTTAACTTATAAATAGGTCATATCTACAACCTTTAAAGGTGCAAAAGTACGAAAAAGTTCTTTTAATATTTTTTTATATAGACATTCTTAGATCGTTATTTAAAATCTAGAAAATTATTCCTGTTAATTATATGGAAACTTTTGAAACTTTTATTTTTAAAATTATCTTTCGCGTTGAAAAATGTACGAGTAACATTTAAAATGAGTCTATGCAATATGGGTCAGAGGTAACAAAAGAGGCCAACGCATGTAATAAATAGAAAGAGTTTAAAAAAAAATAATAAGCATTTCTATTTCGATGATTAATGAAGTAAAAACAAAAATATTTAAATGTTTAATACATTAGTAGTGATTATTGAACATAATATAACATTATTATTTGTAGTAAAGCAATAAATCAAAATCTTTATTACGTATCCTAAACGTGAATAAAAATGCAGTTTCTAAAATTTGGCAGTAGCGAATTTCACTGAAGTGAACCATGCCAAAACTGGAGGAGTTTGCTTCGTTGCACGTTATATTTATTTCTCTCGCTAATGTGCATTTTGTAAAGCGATTGGTATGTTGACCTAGATTTCTATAACTAACATAATTAAAATTCGAATTGTAAATTAAAAATGTTGCTAAGTATTACTTACTTCAATGTTTACTCTTCGCTGAAGAAAATAAACAAAAGCAAGCTTCGTAAATACGCGACTTCACATTTTTCCCGCAAGTTTTCCCCCTGTTGGTAGGCTGAGGGAACATACTAGTTGTATAATACCGATAGTTACGAGTGGCACTCTGTTACCATATTTCTGCCAAACTTTCGAGACGTTGTGTCTACATTGTCGAAACTCAACGTTGCGTTTTATATTAGGTACTAGAGTAAGGAAATATAAATATCACCTTCTTCCCTACAGTAAGACACAAGATTACACTTATATCTATGAAATTTAGTTTGTTTGAAAATTAGTCAAACAATAATACGTTCAATAATAGAGGCCTGTCACGGCGCAGCGGCACAAGCGTGTGACTGTAACCGACAGGTTCTGGGTTCGATTCCCAGTCGAAGAAATGAAATATTTAATATTTTCAATTTAAATATTTAATGAGGCCTGTCGTGGCGCAGCGGCACAAGATTGTGACTGTAACCGACAGGTTCTGGGTTCGATAACCCAGTCGAGGAAATGAAATATTTAATATTTTCAATGTAAATATTTAATGTTTCATTTCTTCACTCTGGTAATAAGGCAAAGCGCGGCGTTGAGTTCCGCCCCTCAACACGCAATGCCTCAAATTCAGCTGAAAGTGGGGAAGGGAAGTGGAACGGAGTGCCTTAACACTAGGTTCCTTCTGCCTACCCTGCCTCGTGCGGGATACATCGTTAAGCTGAAAAAAAATAGAATAAAAAAAATAAAAACATAAATAATACATTTTAACAATATTAAAGTAAGCAAGCTTAACAAACATAACGTTAATTAATGAAAATTAAATAGCAGTTATTAAAATATATATGCAAATATCAGATGTTCACATACGATATTCATTTGCTCTTGCATAATTCTTAATGAGAAAGGAAAGTGTTTATTACTTACTGTATTGTAATTTTGTAAATGTTATGTATAAATTAATGTAATTTTTTGGATATTAGTACAGTACATTTAGATATTGTTCTTTTATTGTTTTGTCTTTTATATGTATATTATTATTTATAAATACTAAGTTTATAAAAGTAAATAGGTATATATATATATATATATATATATATATATATATATATATATATATATATATATATATATATATATATATATATATATATATATATATATATATATATATATATATATATATATATATATATATATATATATATATATATTCTATTTTAAATGAAAAATAAATCTATAAATTTAAATTCAAAGAGTTATTTAATTAGAACACTGGAGTTCTGTGTTAGCATTTTGTCCAGCGCTGTTGTATTTATGTCAACTGACTGTGAAAGCGTAAATAAATTCCGATAACAAAGCGCGTGTTTGTCCCAAATTGCGACTATTGTGAGCAAGAATGTACATATTTTATTCATTTTAATGAATTATTATTTTTATTTATGCAATTTGCAGTATTGAAATTTTATAAGTATAAACCTATTGAAAGTTAAATTAAAATATCTTTGTACATTCATATATACAGAAAATATTAAAGCTAAAAACAGATAGATACAAGGTAAAATATATTTGTTCAGTCAAAACTTCTGGCGACGTACTCCGAGTAGTATTTGCTAACATTGTTACAGAGCGAGATTTCTGAAGGCCAACCCGTAGCGCAGCCAAACTGGCGCCGACCGGCAAACTTCTTCACTCAACTTGCCCATAAAGCTAAGTTCCTTACTCCCGAAAGCTCCTCAATTACAACAAAATACGGATAATACCATTGCTAAATTAACGCTATTTATAGGCCAGTAAATTTTAATTAAGGAATTTATTTCAGCGAGTTAACCAGTGATCAGACGTCTAATGTTATTGGATAACATTTAGTACTTCAATACACTTTTATTATAGAAATGTTAATGGTTAGTATTGTTTTATAATTATTTCGGTACGGAGCCTTATTACTTTAACGTAGTCTGTGGTAGCGCAGTTAATATGAATATTAGATTGATAAGCACCTGCCTATAAATTATTATTTCATTGAATCGAAGAAATATTTACATAATTTTATTGTCAGGTTCACGCTGTATCCTACTCACAGCATTACCATACCATGTCCACTCAGGAACTCAGGAACGTAGTATTAAGACACTCCGTTCCCTTGAAGCCATTTCCGTAGAAGAGTAATTGCATTATAATTGGCTGAACTCTACAATGTTATGTTCTTTTTCTTTAATTTCTTTTTCTTTAATTTCCAGAAGCGAGGAGAATATTTAGAATCAAGAATCGTCGCATATATTTAAATTGTATAGATTCAGAACATGTAGGCTCAATAAGGTTCATAAATCATTAAAGCCAAAAATAAGAAATTGCTCTCAATAGACGAAAACAACAAATTCTGATATTATTTCATTGAGATATCTATTTATTTAGGTTCTTTTAACACCTTCCTTGAACCATTTTATAAAATGTCATGTCGCTGCTAGAAATTAAGGTTTTATATGTATTTAGTTAGATATCTATAAAAGTCGTTTTTACATCTTCTGTTAAACTCAATTCTTTGTACAAAAATAAAAAAAACACATTCAGTGTTAATTAAATAATTTAATAGTGGCGGCTAAAAAAACCATTTAGAAAGCTCACTTTGTCGAATTATTAAACCTTTATATATTTCAAACATTAAATATTTCGGTCCCGCGAGAGGGAGTCGAACCCACAACTTGCCGCGTTTACAGTCACATACACGTTTATGCCATTACGTCGCGACAGGCCTCACTATAAAAATTACAATTATAAAATATAATGATTCAACAGTAATTAATTAAATTATTTGTTGTTGAAATATTTGTTTTTCATTAAAAGAACTATAATAACATCCATGAACATACCATTTTATGTGTTAATAGTTTCCGGGCTTAATCAAAATATTCCACAATTGAATTAAATATTTTCATAAGAATAGTATAGAAAAGTATAATCGTAATGTGAGAAGGTGAAGTAGCCGAGCAGAGGCGTGGTGCTGATTGTATTGACTGTCAGCACGCACAGGCATTTAATGAATCACTGTGCTGTCGCTATTACATTAATTTAATTGCTATACAAATCAAAATCACGAATACACTAGATGTAAATTGTAAACCCTTTGTTGTAGAACTTTGTACTTAGTTCTGTAATAGTGGGGAAAGTAGGCCGCCGTTGTAATGAGGGTCAGTGTGATGTCCAATTTATATGGATATCGGATATTTTGACGTGTTTGTTAGTCTTTTTTTTTTCAATAATTATTTTTTTTATATACACAAAAATAAACATATTTTCTGGCATTAAAACGTTTAAATTATCAAATACAGTTTATTATCATCTTGATAAGGTTTTAAAAATAGCGTTTGTGGGAGGTGTTCAATTTGTTTCTTTACCAAAAAAAAAATGTAATTGGTGTAAATTTTGACGCTTGAAACACGAGATTTGATTTATAGATAGCATAAATTTAGTTTTTAACTAGTTATACAAAAATGTAAGTTCCTGAAATTGTTATAACATTATTGTTGTATGTCGGCGAATATTTAAAATATACTTCAATAATTATTTTTTTTAGAAAATCCCCGAAACAACCCGTTACATACTGTGTGTTGAACTTCTTTTTTTATAGTTTCATTAATAATTTCATTATAAAACGGAGTAAAAAATGCTTAAATATAAATTACTTTAAGAAAATAAATATTTATTTCCTTACAAGAACATCTAATATATAATATTAGATAAGCGAGATTGAGATAATAGGACCAATTAACGCTTACAATAATTCCCAATATTGTTTTTATATCTCAGGCGTTCTTAATTACCACACGAAGACGGCATTTGATGAATCGATTTTCACTTATAACTCACCACTTGCCGTAAAGGGCTTTAGTCGGTTCAAATGCGCAATCCACCAAGTTCTCATTCAACTCAGGCAAAAGCTACGTTGCGTAATTTCCATAGGGACGATTGTATTGTACCTCTGTTGATTGTTAGGTAAATATGCTTTACTGGCAGCTTGTGCCTTCGTTTGCTAAATATTAAGAAATATAACCAGCATTCAACGAATATGCGACTGGTTGTCTGTTCGAAACCCATGGTGAAATAAAACAAGGAAATTAAATATTAAAAATTATCATTTTTTGTTGACTCAACACTCTATGCGGGAAAGTGAAGAAGAAGGATTCAAAGTTACTTCTGCCTGTCCGGCTATGAGCGGGATACAGCGATAAATTGAATAAAAAAGTCAATGAACATCAGATTATAATAAATAGACATCGTAATTTTTTTGAATGGCAATCAAAAGAAAAAATATGATAATTTCCTTTTGTCCCAATCCCGTAGATCCAGATCTCCCTAAACTAAGTAAATGGCAAAATTCAAGTTTCTAAGTTCATTTTCGTTTTTGCGTTATCTGACAGTCACTTAGTGAGTAAGCATTTATTGACACACATTTTGTAGTACTTTTTGTTTTAATGCTGGTTTTTACTGAATGATGTTTTATACTTTGTGTACGTCCGATCGAATTTTCATTTACAATATTCGGATATAATATTTAATAACCTTTTTATGTTTTTATTAATTTAACAAGATATTGTTAGTTAGATAATTTGTATTTATATAAACCATAGTAATATTTTATTTAATTACATAGTTTATTCATGTTAATAAATCTGGCAATATAAATTAATTATGCTCCTAATAAGTAAATACATTGTTCACAATTGTAGCATAAACAATAAACATGTTCACTACAAGTATTCAGTAAATTAGTTATTTCATGAGGAGTTACGTAATTTCATAATTAGCATTTCGGTTAGTAGCACAGTATGTCGAGCTTTCCGCCTACGTCTCTCGAATCTTTCACATTTTATTTCTTAACTTGGTTCCTTGACGTCATATTGAACTTAAGAATACTTGTTTAACTAAAATAATTAAAGACAAGGCTTTTACTGTCGTTCATATTAACTTTTACAGTAAAAAAATATTTTACAATTCTCTTGTTGTATTGTAGGTGCACTTATATTATTCGTCGTGGTTGGTAATATCTATACACCCCGAAGTAGTTACTATTTTTTATATTTGAAACAGGTGGTGCGGGCAGAGAGGGAGAAAGAAATGTATGAGTACAAGGAAAAAGTGCGTCAGAAATTTAGTTTATTTTTCAGCCTAATACTTGTATTACTCAGCTGTACTAAAGTAATTAATGTTGAAATAAATTAAGATACTTACAGTAAGTGGCATTTGTGAGCCTGTCAATAGTGTCTTGCTTTAGTTTCGAGTTCTTCTTGCCCATTTTTGCTGGTTGGTTTGCCGCCGCTCGATGAAGTACCTTCGCGCGTGTAGTTTTGTGACTTCAGTGACCTTCAATGGCGTGTTACATATTATTCTCTTCTTTTCTTAAGCCCACCTGTAAGATAACTTATATTATTATTTTGCTAAAAGATAAAAAGTTCCGATTGACTTAATGATAAGTTGCTTTAGGCCTCATTTTAATACGCTTAAACTGAAAGGTGCAACATAAGAATAAAATGCATGCTTTAAGCAGTTTCATAGGTTAAGCAGTTTCATAAATCAATAGTGTGAATATATAAAAAAAATTGTAAAAGAAGTCCCACTGATATTCTTGCGCCGTCTTTTCTCAAGTAGTGGCAGTAATTTTAGCTAAGCGCTGGTAAACTTATTTGACATTGATTTTTTCAGGAACCTAGCGTTAATATATATATATATATATATATATATATATATATATATATATATATATATATACATATATATATATATATATATATATATATATATAAATAAATAATATATATTATATATATATATAAATAAATAATACAATGAGGAATGTCGTGGCGCAGCGGCACAAGAGTGTGACCGTAACCTACAGGTTCTGGGTTCGATCCCCAGTCGAGGAAATGAAATATTTAATATTTTCAATTTGAATATTTAATGTTTCATTTCTTCGCTCTGGTAATAAGGCAAAGCGCGGCGTTGAGTTCCGCCACTCGGCACGCAATGCTCAAATTCGGCGGTAAGTGGGGAACGGAAGTGGAACGGAGTGTCATAACACTAGGTTTCACTTCCGTTCCCTCTGCCTTCCCTGCTTAGTGCGGGATACAGCGTGAAGCTGAAAAAAAAATAATACAAAGTGTCGCAAATAACATGAAGTTAACAATAACTTATTATAGTATATCAGTATTTTCGTAACATTTAAAACGCCTTGGGCCGATATAAAATATTGTTGTTTTCCTCGTCGGGAATAGTAACGTGAGATTGAAATGAATGCAGAATTTTTTCTCGCATTTTTGGCGTAAACAAACCATTTATAAAGAAAAATAAATCAACTTTACGTTATATTAAATCATTGTAGGTAAGCGACTTCTCTGAGAAATATTGTAAATATATCACTTTGTATCGTGTGTACTAGGTTTATTTCATTTTGAAAGTCTCTTAACTCTCTCTATCTCTCTCTTCACACTTATGTTATGTATCTATAATTCATATATGAAATTGTACGGCGTTAAGTTCCGCTACTCAATGTGTAATGCTTCAAGTTACAACTACAAAATAATTGTATTTTTAGTTATATATAAAATATTATTAAACTATATAAGTGCCTACATAGTCCAGTCTAACGAAGATATGTTTAAAAATATATTTTTTTATACAACGTTTGCCACGTTCCTATATTTTATTACCTTAACTTTCGGCCACTTAGACTACCCTCCGGGATAATATGCACATGCGTACTCCATCACAGTATAATATGGAACACTAAACTATATTGCCACGATCACACGTATATGTATTCCGATCACGAATTCTATTTCTTTCAGATCTGAAACGAGTAAGAAATCCTTCTATCACTATTAGATTTCAGTGTAAATACATTCGCAGAGCATTCGCTTTTTATGGTTATATTGCTGTACTTGTACGTTAAGTGCTACTTGTTAGTTGTAAATAGCATTATGTTGTAAAACAGTGTCATATTTTAAAAGAAAATAAAATGAATATAAGGCCTGTCGTGGCGCGGCATAAGCGTGTGTTTGTAAACGACAGGTTCTGGGATCGATCCCCAGTCGAGAAAATGAAATATTTAATATTTTCAATTTAAATATTTAATGTTTCATTTCTTCGCTCTGGTAATAAGGCAAAGCGCGGCGTTGAGTTCCATCACCCAACACGCAATGCCTCAAATTCGGCGGAAAGCGAGGAACGAAAGTGGAACGGAGTGTCTTAACACTAGGTTCCCAGGTTCCCTCTGCCTACCCTACCTCGTGCGGGATACAGCGTGAAGCTAAAAAACTACTATACATTTTTATAGTGGTGTATTATTTAAAATTATTTATATTAATTTCGCAGTGCACAAACGCAAGAGCATGTTATTATGATTCTAGAAATATTTTCTTATAGTAATAATTAGATAGATAACGATTATGTCGGAATTGATATCGTCATATCATCCGTCGATGATTGATGAAACTAAATAAATATATCATAAGGAATATATATTGTATGAGAATATATTTTCGTAAATTTTATCAACTGTACCTTTACCTCGTTGTACTTTAAAAACTTTTATTGGTTTAGGAAAGTTACGGGTGCGGCCAATCCACTTAGATTATATTAGAAAATATCGACCCGTCCGGCGGCTTCGTCCGCTTGGATTATAGAATTATTTATTTATTTATGTGAATTAATTTGTAGTTTTAATATTTTTACAATTTATAATACGATATTTTGACATTCAAGACTGAAGTGTCAACGAAAAAAGATAAATGTATCCTTTTATTTATAAATCTATTGAAAATATATAAATACGAAATGAAACTTCTGAAAATATGATAATACTTAATAAACTTTTCGTGTACAACCAGTGGTCAGTTACAATTTTTTTATTCGTTTACAGATTCATTAACTTAGCTCGTAAATTGTGGTACGTATGATACAGCCAAATTAAAACATATACATATATGTATGTATTTCATTAAGATATAATCCTAATGAAAGATAAACTTCGAAAAACATCCATACTGAATTTATACATTAAATTTATTAATGATATAAAGTAATGTACGCGTGGAATTGTGGCAAGAATTCCCGCCTCGTTTCTCTACTGGAGCGCAACACCTCGCAGGCGAAATTCGTATACTACTTTTGCAATATATTAATGTACAACTGTTTTCTTTCAGCCATATACTGTGAAATATTTGATTTTTAAAAATACTTAAAATCTTCATAACAAAAGCTACTGTTTCGTTATTTACCGATTAAGAGAAAAGACACAGCCTTAAACTATACGATGTTGAACGCTGAAATGTTACTTTTAAAATTCGTGAGTGCAGGGAGGCACTAAGACTGGATTTACCGATATTTGTTTGGAAAACGGGAAAAAATACGCTTTACAGTTCACGCGAATAAAATTTCAAGCGGCCACTAATTTCATTACATATAAGTTAGTTTATTAAATAAAGTTATCTCACACGTGTTTAATAAATAAGTTCCGCTTATATAAACTTTTAATGCATCTTTAAGTAACTATGAGGATCATAAAATTTATTTAACGTCTCGAGCATCTGGAATGTTCTAATATTAAATTTTCAAAGTAAAATGCACCTCTCAAGTTACTCTAACTCTGTAAAGTTGAAGTAACAATATTCGAAACGCTTCTATGACGAGCTTTTCCGCAACCATTTTTTTGTAAGTAGTTATATAAACATCTTATTACGATATAAGTACTATTTAACGTGTTAGTGAACTTTCAGTTTACATAAAAATGTTACATTTAGATTAATTAAGTTTATTTTATTATTTCTTCACTTTATCACCACCTAAATAAACAGAAATTTTGAATTGAGAACATATTAGTTAACTTACTCGGTTAAAACGGAAATGTCGTTAATTCCCTTGGTCGCATTCTATTAATGTTGCGGTTGCCAATTATCGACATAAAGCTATAATAGCTGTCACTGTTTTTGAAATGCTTCAGTTTCAATGACGTATACTACATTTTGTAATTAAAGCGTATCACGCTGTATATAATTATGGTATGTTAAATAATTAAATATAAGATGAATGATAATAAAACCAATCAAAAGAAAGGCTTTTAGTAAAAACTAAAGCAAAGGTCATATTTTCATTAGTCTTACCAAGCAGTATTTCAGGTTCTAACTGGTATTTGTTTATTACCAATAGTAAGATTACTACTAGGAATTTTGAACCCAGTTAAACAAAGTTTGATAAATTAAACTTTTAAATATATTTTTTGCGGATTATATCGTGCTATTGGTGAGTTTATTAAAAATACTGGAAGGTAGTTATATCAGTACTTGTTAAGACTAACGAAAATAAACAAAGCTACATACAAGAGACTGTATATATGAAAAGCTGACGGATTTTCTGGAAATGTTTACTTAATATTTTATGATAATATGTCCTGTAAGCTTATAATATTTTGTTATTCTTCGAAAATTAAAACTAAATACTTGCGAGAAGCTTAAAACTCAAAAAGGAATTATTATGTAGGTATTTTTCATAATTTTCTAAAGTTACTAGTTATATAAGATACAATTTCTGTTATTATTAAAATTAAAAAAGTTCATTATCTTCCATTTAATTACTACTCGCTTTGCCTCAATAGAAGCCTTAAATAAAGGAATAAACGAAGCTCCGTTTAATAACTTGAACAACAGATGTAGGTACTCGTATTTCAAAACACTGACTAAATATTGGATGCACACTATTGGCCTGTATTTAGCCTGTTCGTTGCTGCGAGAAAGAAATTTTAAAAATAGTTTATATAAAATATATAGAATACTTGCTATAGTACATTTAAAGTTTAAGAGTGAGTAACTATAGTCATCGTGGTGCTGTTGGCTGATTGTAGGCGTGATGATTGTGCGCTTGATTCCTACTCCGGGGCAGAATTATATTTTAAATTATTTTATTTTCCTGGTGCTGGTAGACAGTTTTAACACTCAACTTTAAAAAATAGATATGTGCAGATTACATTTAGATCGAAAAAATATTTGCTGATTGATTCTTTAGCTTCTATTATCGATATATTAATCGATCCAATCAATAATTTATAATATTATTCATGTACGGAATTGACTTTTCTACCCATTTGACGATATATAAATTTTAAACATATTATGGTACATTAAATATTTTTTATTTTAAGAATAAAGAAAATCTAATTTCTAACTATATTTTTCATCTTTTTTCGTCTTCCAGACCAAAGCAACATGTAGCTACGGTCAAGTAAAAAAGGACTTAATATTTGTGACTTATAATCTATATATAGAAGGCGAACAATAACATCTGGCGTAGTAATTTACTGAAGTCGGTTGTGTGTCATACGTACGTTTAATTTCCGTTCCAGTAGCAAATTTATGAGGAACAAGCAGAGTCTTGTTTCCGTCGCCTCGATTGATATTACAATACAAATATCTGTATATGACTATTTATTTGTAAATCATAAAAAAATGCGGCCTGTGCAACTAAACGTAAAGTGTAAATGCGATTTGGTTGTGGATTCGATCTCCAGTTGGGGAACTGAATATTTTCATTTCTTCTATCTGGTAACAAGGCAAAGTGCGGCATTTAATTTAACCACTCAACACGCAATACCACAAATTGGGTGAAACGTCAGAGACGGAAGAGTGTTGATGGGAGCGGAGTGTCTTAACTAGGTTGTCAAGTACTCACTGCCTACCCTGCCATGTGCGGGACGTGACGCTGACGCCACGTAAGCAAGCTCAGCTTCTGAGCTTAAGACGCTTCTTTTGTTTTGTGCTACTACTAAATTACTCGTTTATTTGAGTAAAGTACTTCATGTTTGATCATATTGTAAAAAAGATTTGTTAATTTACTTTGTGACATCTCATCTCACTCTCTAACATTTAATATTTAATTATTTTTGTTCATATATTTATATAAACGAATGCGAAATGTGAATAAAATTCACATTTCACATTCGTTCCATTTATATTCAAGTGAACTGAGATAATAAATAAAGTCAACGAAAAAGAAGTATTGTGTCGTTAAAACTACTGGCGAAAATTTATACACAGTGACTACGGCGCAATTAAATAAGTGGCTGTGGGAATAGCAGTACTTCTTTGTACTTAAGAGTAATGAATTTTGTAAGATAATGTCAGTTTTACTTTGTATTTCGCATCGGGTGCATCTGTCCCTTACCGGGTGCACCCATAAAACCGGGTGGCTGCAAACTGATTCCAGTACCTGTTTTGGAGGGTATCTGTGTTCAAAGGGGCGCGGCGCTCGGACAGTAGTAAGGTAGAGGGAAGCTTTGATTAGTGCCTCGATGGTTGTCTGTTCCAATACCCAGGGATAATCAGGTTGCAACCAGAACTACAGGTCCAGTTGTTTGCTGCGGGGGCCGGAAGTTTCCAAAGATAGCGGCCGATAGTGGCAGCCTAAGTACTGATTGGCTACCGCAGCTTGGGTACTTGCCTGCTTAGCATGAGAGACGGGAGCTAGACCCGGATCCAAAATAGCCGATTGTAGGTCTAGGCTAGACCGCGGGACGCGTTTCAGGAAGTCAGTGTGCCTTACAACTCCGGTACCAACTGGAAATTGGGAGTCAGCTTAGCGGCCTCCGGCGCCTTCATTCAGCCGGCGATGCATTAATTATTAAAGCTCTCCTGTTCCTTACTACTGTCTGAGCATCTGCGTCCCTTTGAACACAGATACCCTCCAAAGTAGGTACTGGAATCAGTTCGGCTACACGGGTCCGGTTGTTTGTCTGGCGTCCTTAGCGAAGTGAGTCGCTAGCTTGCTGGATGACATGTGGGAGGAGAGCAAGCCTTACAGTTCCAGCACTTATTTTTTTAAAATGAGGTAGCGTGATCAAAGACCGTCTTCCATCTGTTTGGCGGTTCGAGGTTGCGTGGGGCGATATCCTCTCGAAGTACTACTATGAAAGTGGTAGGAGGTCAGACCAGTCTATTGGTCCCTGCCACTGGGGTAAAACCCGGAGGCATACTGGACCCACCTGCTGTGGTAGGTAAGGTTGGTACAGGGGGACGGTATAACATAACCTGTTAGTCTTGAAAGAGAAAAATAGGGGTATGTATCTCGCACCTGGCAAGGTATTAAGTCACCCCATTCCTATTAAGACACTTGCGTTCCCCAATTTTCACCTAATTTAGTGGCTTTGCGTTTTGAGCGGTGAAATTCAACACCGCGCTTTGCTTGTTATGAAAGCGTATAAGTGAAAATATTTAATCTCTCATTTCGTCAAGTGGGGATCGAGTCTACAACCTGTCCCAATTACCATTTGAACGCTCGTGCCCCTGCGCCACGACAGGCCTCTTATAATCCCTTGAAGGCCTTATATAATTTTATTAACAATTAAATATTAAATAAATCTAAAAATCTAGAAATTATAAAAAATATATCAAAACAAATATCTCAATAATAATATGATATAGTTGTAATATATTTTAGGAAACCTTATGTGAGCGCTCCAGAAAAGCCACTGAGAAATAAGAATATACCGTATATTTATGAAAAAAATCTTCCTGGAAACATGTCACCATTCACCAGCCTTAATAAAAATGTGAGCCTTTGTTGTTCATAGTTTACTATTGTGAAAAAAGTAATATATCTCCGGGTGTTTTATTTATAATAAATATACACAAAGCAATGTAATACAAACTTTAAGCACTTTGACGATTATTTTATATGAATACCAATCAAACACCGAGGCCAATTTACAGACAGAGGTTCTCCTCGGGTTTCAGACTATCTATTGCCATTTTTGTCATTTGTTTCAAAAATAATAATATTATTAAAAATTAGGATGTGCTATGTTACGATTACGCTGACGATCTTACGATTTATCAGCTTTTATTGGCATGTTACGTAAAGTCTATAGGTAAATATGCCCTTCGCCCGTGACTTCGTACGTCCCGTTATTGCCGTGTGATTCCGGCTTAGAATAGGATCACCCTGGTACTGATGGTGTCGTAAGAGGCGACTAAAGTGCGTGTGGTAGAGTCACGTTGCCAGTAATAGCAACACGCATGGGCAGACTCGACTGGATTATTACCACCCCCGGCATTTAAGACCGGCGTTAAGTAGTGACTTTGGCCACTGCGTTTCGCATTAGGTAATGCCGAGCCCCGGTGCCCTTCCACTTTAAAGGACGGCAACGCTACTGTAGCTCCTCTGGAGTTATACGGGTCCGTGGGCGACGGTGATCACTTACCACCAGGTGACAATTACGCTCGTCTGCCGTCTTTTCCATAAAAAAAATTAAAAAAATATTAATGAAATCTTTTCCTTGGAAATTCAGTATCTACGATACTGGAGGAAGATCGGCAGGACGAGACAAGGGAGGTATGCCAAGGTTTGCGCCTAACGTTCCGGTTTTTTTGGATACTCCGCTAGGAATAAATACAAAATGTACCTAAAAAACCATACATGTATGTATCTCTGGGTGATATAGACTCACCAGCGAGTTGATCTTGTTATCTGGTTGCTATTGTCGCGAAAATATTGATACTGCGAAAATTTGGGCATGAAATTCAACCTATATGTTTTTCTAAAACGGCTTCCGTACTGTGGAAGTGGAAAATTCTGCAGTTTGAAGATTAGCCTAGACAAACCGAAAGACAGCTTGGAATTTAGTATTGTTTAAACAACTGTATAAACAAAAAAGCCGGGTATATATATATATATATATATATATATATATATATATATATATATATATATATATATATATATATATATATATATATATATATATATACATATATATATCTACTTTATAGTTTTATAGCTTTACTATTAAAAAATCTTAAAAATATTTCAAATATTACTTCCACTTATCATAATAATAAGTAGGTATACGTACCACAATACCATAGTGCTAATCAATTGATAGCGTTGAGATTGTCTAAAGTGAAACACTAGCTGAAGATTAACCTTTGAAGATTCAATATTAAGCATTTACCAGCTCGTGTGTTTCTATTTAGTTCGCAACCACTAACCGCATAATGCGGTGCGCCATAGCTGTATCTTTAAATCTACTTAACTGATTGAATTAGAACTAAAGTCTGTATCAGAAAAGTTCTATTTTTTAGTATAAAATTCTCACTTATTAAGTAAAAAAAATCACTATTTATTGTTTAATATGATAAACATAAAATCGAGCAATTATTATTTTTATCTATATGTTTAAAAAAATAAAAAAAACGTAGTATATATATATATATATATATATATATATATATATATATATATATATATATATATATATATATATATATATATATATATATATAGATATATAGATATATATATATATAAAAGCGAAACGTTATTAACTCAATCATCATGAAATCTCAGAAACTGTAAGCTCAGTGTTTAAAAAATTTCATGCGGGCTCTTGTTAGGAAGTAAGTACTAAGACAGAATTTGGACAAATGCGAGCTCTAAGGGGCTGTCGGTTTGATAGTTTGTATTAAACTTAGTTACTATAAGTTCAAGCCTCAAATTTGCATAGAAATTATTTTTGATGCGCTTAGGGTTGTTAGGTTAAGAAATTTGATCCTTAAGGGGCTATTTTTGGGGTTGATAGCTCGTATAAAATTTCGTTACTACGAGTGTTAGGGGTCCCAAAATTTTTGCTGATTTGCTTTGAAACATACGTGACACCTAAGTCAAGATATTGCGAAATTAAAACACCCCGTTTTTTGATGTTGATTTTTTGTGTGAAACATTGTTATTACAGGTGCCTTAATGTAATTTGTTTTTTTTTTTGAGAAACGTCGCGTTACATTATATGAGATTTACGATCGAAATCGACGGCTCCACCCGTACGGGTGAATAAAAAAAGTAATTATATATAGCTTTTCTTGATAAATGGACTCTCACACAAAATTATTTTTGTCAATCCAAACCAGTGGTTTCTCCGATTAACGCTCTTTATAATAACTAATAATATTTAATATAGATAATAAATATGATATAATAGCATTAGATACTTCACCGGATTCTTCATTTATTTTTATTTTTCCACACCACTATGGGTCTTATCAACATGTAATATAAAACAGCATGTAGAATAACTCATTAAATAGGTTATCCAATGCAAAAATAAATTTTCAAATCGAACAATTAGTTTCTGAGATTGACGCGTTTAACGAAACAAACAAACAAACTCTTCCCTTAATATTAATATAGATTTTAGCAAACTTTCTTTAACATTTGGTGTTTGTTTTATTTCAATCGGTATTTAAATAAAAACATTATATAAAGCATTTTATTTGGCTCAATTGCTACAAAATAGATGTTTTACTGAGTCAGTTGATTTTTGTTATTTAAGGTTCACGCTGTATCCTGCACACAGCAGGGTAGACAGAAGCAACTACGGAACACTCCATTCCATTCCCCAATTTTCGATGAATTTGAGACAGGGCCAGGACGAAGAAATGAAACCTTTAAATATTTGAATTTTAAATATTAAATATTTCATTTCCTCGAGTGGGAATCGATCCCACAACCTGTCGTTTACAGTCACACGTTATGTTAATGTATGTAGATTGTAGATATTAAAACACAAAATTAATTCAGATTACTAAGTACTGTAATTGTTAAGTAATTGTTAGTAATTGTTAGTTGAAACGGGCGTAGCTGCGGACGGGTCGCAATTTTATAATTAATTATAAATAATTATTAATATATTTATATTAGTAAATTATATGTATAATTACGTGTGTTTTCGAACTGTTTCTTAATTTAGACAGACAGACAGACATACTGACGAACAACAAAGTGAATCTTTAAGCTTTTCGTTTTATCTTTTTGAAGAACGAAACACTAAAGAAAAAATGAAGTATAGGGTGGCCTTCTTCGGTTTTATTGAGTACAGATGAAAGAACAATTTTTTATAAGGCAATAAATTACTGATTTTCATAAATTTATAAGCCTATCTTATTATCTCCATTCTTTTGCCAATAAGTACTAAATTATTTGATACTTCCATTTCATTTTAACAACGTCTTGTTGAATTTGCATTTTTATAACAGTATAGTCAATCATCGGGGTTCCAATAATTTCTCAATATCTTTTCTCTACATTCATGTTTAAGGCAGAATATTTTCTCCGAAGTTATAAAAAGACAGCTATAAAAAAATATTAATTATATCACCTTTGCCGCTTGGACTAAGCAATCTTTTTTATGTACTTATTCTTACGTCTACGAGCTCCTTGCCGTAGTATGTACTTATTATTACGACTATGAGCTCCTTACTGTAATATTTAATGACATCGTAGAAATTAAAACACGTTTTAAATATACAGTCTCCTACAACTTGGAATAGAACTCAAAACTAAGTTGTCTGTTCAGAAAATTCTGTAACACAAATATCTAAGGTCCTAGTTAAAACGTCGCTATGCGCATTATTCCGTTTTCATAATCAATTTTAATTAACTAACTTAAGTAACTTTACTAACTGTTATTACGACAATCTAACTGAATGGAGGTGCGGTGTTGGATTTCCTTACCGAGCATACAAGTCTCTAAATGGACGGAAATGGACACCAAAATACTGTGCGTAGGTATATGTAGGTTAATTTTGTCAACTAATAAGGCCAACATTATATGCAGTTTTTAATATATAGTGTTTTCAAAATAAACTTTTTCAATATCATTGTCTTAATCATGAATAGTTTTGAATTTGATTCTTTTTTTATTACAAAAATTAGAGTGATTTGTGAAGTGCATATCATATAGGAAGTGTGATCATACGCTAAATACGTGATTGTTAGTATAATAAATACAAAGTGTAGTTTACAATTGCGTGGGGCGTGGGGACGCAGGCGGACCCCTGTAAACGCGATAGCTTGCGGGTTCGATCCCCACGCGAAGAAATGAAATATTTAATATTTCCATTTCTTCGCTCTGGTAACTAGGCAAAGTGCCACGTTTAGTTTCGCCATTCAAAGTTTCATTACTTTAATTACGTAATAAATTCATGTAGTTAACTGTTTAATTTAGTTAAATTAATTTTCAACAATAAGCTGCATACTTATTTATGTCAGGATTTATAAATTAGACTAGTAATTCCATAGTTAGATATAAAAAAATAATTTTAATTTTTAATAACGTCTGAATGAATCAGTATTTTAAATATAATACAACATCATGCGAACGTTAAACGATTTTGAAATATTAAAACTTGGGCTGTAAAATTCATCAACGGGATAAAGTAGTTTTTATTAAGCTTCGAAATCGGTATTAAACAATTTAATGCTTACCGATACTTACACTATGTGCCTAAAGCTTTAAAATTATTATGTTCCTTTTGATATAGTAAAATATTGTAAAATAAAGTAACTGATAAAATTTCTAGATGAAAATTTTATAATTAAAAATAAAGAAGAAGAAGAAGGTATTTTAAAGTACTACGAAATATTATACCTGAAATAATGTGTATATTTTTTTGATACTTTAGCCCGCACATAACAAGGGGAACGTAGTGTTAAGACATTCAGTTCTCATTCGATTTTTTCCACGATTAATTTATTGTTTTTACATAATTATTTACCAAGTGCGTAGGAAAATGGAGTATTTTTTAATAAATATATGAAAGTTACCATTAAATTATTAGACTACTAATCTAACTTAACTATCGAGAATAACTAATTATTTTAATTTATGCATGTTTTTTATAACCTTTAAAAATATGAAATTTTGAAAGAATAACACCTAGAAATAGGTATTAATAAATAATAAAGTGATTAACAGTAAAAAAACATCTTAAAATTTTGTATAAATATTGAAAAATTAAATGGTGTTCTACCAAATTTCAAGTTTCGAACTTGGCGCTGTTGCAAGTGACAGTTATTATAGTAGTAAAGACTGTGCTACTCTAAGCTACGGTGGTAAATAAAACGCTCTTATGTAATGCACTGCAATGTTAACGTTTTTTACGAGAAGGATGGGGACTTTCTACTATAATAAGGGGGTGTAGAAAGGGGGGGGGGAGGCTGTTTTCACATCGTTATATTGTCATTTTTTTAAAACACCCGTTTGACTCGGTAGTTTCTTTCGCATTAGGCATCGTCGCTTCTACACGCCTTCTAAGAATATGTGTGGAATATGTATACAATATCTTATGTGTTTCTTATAATACGTATAGAATATGATATTCTGACACAAATGTCAATTATTTATGAATGTACCGTTTACACGTGTACCGATTTTTCGTGACGAAGTAGCGTCTATTTGTAAGAGCTGTTCAATGTTGACAATAGATTAGAATAATAAAGTAGGAATAAATTTTATCTGTACAGAACAATAAACAAAAATTACTTGCTGAGCTCTCATTCATATTTTGTTAGTAAAAGTTTCATATAAAACGTTAACTTGGTTTCTATTTTATAATATTAAAAGACTCTCTCAAGAGAACTGATTATTGTATATACTCAAGTTACAGAGTTTGTTTCAATGTTTATTTAAATCACTTTTTGAAAATTACTTTTTATTTCCATTTTTACATGTATTTTATAATAATATTTACCTAAGGATTCATTGAAAAATAATTATGATATTTAACCGCCTATTTACAACATACATTAAGCTAAAATAGATTTTATGTATGACTTAAAGGAAAAAGTATTGAATAGTGGATTATAAGTCTTTGTCTTTATCTCTTATATTACTTTTTATTTCCATTTTTACATGTATTTTATAATAATATTTACCTAAGGATTCATTGAAAAATAATTATGATATTTACCCGCCTATTTACAACATACATTAAGCTAAAATAGATTTTATGTATGACTTAAAGGAAAAAGTATTGAATAGTGGATTATAAGTCTTTGTCTTTATCTCTTATATTTCTCTTCCAACATCCACTGTGATTGTATGTCTAACATTGTTATTGTATAAGCATATTTGAGAACTATATAAATATATTGCCCATTTCTGTTTCATAGTTTAACTCAAAAGTGAAGCTTGCAATAAATAGACTATTTTATTTAAATCAATCCCGAACGTACTGCAGACTAGCACTAAATAAAAAGGTAAAATTATAGTTGCAAAGTACCTCCATGAATACCTTAAGGTATTTGAATGTATAAGCAAACCAGAGCTTGGAGTTTATTTAAGCACCGCTTAGACTGTTAGGCTGAGTAATGTGATGTTGTATAATCTTATCTACAACGAATGTCTGTTACGATAAAGTAGGCTTAGCTGACCAAACTTTATGGAGCTTTAGGAACAGCTTTGGAATATATGAAAGTAATACAATACAAAAACATATCCTTAAGGAGTTTCGTGCAAAGTAAACAATGGAGAAAGTCCCGTGCGAGTATGCACTACATTTTCTACTTAAATATAATAAAAATTATTATACAATCGTGATTTCACTAGCAAAACATGTAACTTTGTAAAATAAAACATGCAAATATTCTTTATCGATCGTCTTGGATACATGACGACGAATGCCATAATAAAGACTTATCGTAGCATAGGGGTATAAGCGTGTGACTGACTGTAAACACGGCAGGATGTGGGTTTGATTCTTTCTCTCGAGGAAATGAAATATTTAATATTTTCGAACTAAATAGTTAATATTTTGATTTCTTCGCTTCGCAAGGCCAAGGCCTCGTTATTTACCTATTTATATATAAAAATATAAATTAAATACCTATTTATACATTACAAAAGAAAAGAAACAACAATTTTAGGTATAAGAGAAAAAAAAGTATTAGCTGGATTTGTTAATGTCAATAACAGAAGTAGTAAAAACCACTCAGGAGAACATATGCGTATCTACTTTTCTTTGCTCTTTTCTTTATTTTTTTTTGCTCCTTTCTACACTGCTAGTCATACAATAAAAAAATTGCATATCAAGAAAAATAATACAATGATTTAAGTTATCGAAACAGCCAGAAGATCGCTAGAACTTTTTTGAATGAATATATAAATAATTACTGTAAACGTTTCTATGTTAATAGGATAGTATATGAAAAAGATTGCAAAACTACAATTAGTTGCAGATAAAACTATCTACGTTAATAACTATATGTAGATGTATGTCTATATGTGCTTGTGTTTGGTGTTTCTAGTTAAAGAAGTTAGTATGTAGGTAGTCTCTAGTTAAAGCATCTGAGTATCGGGTCTTTTACCGTTGCATTTAAATTTAACCAAAAATGATCAGAAACAGAGTTAAATGATGTTAAACTTAAATTTAAAAAGCGTATAAAAATTTTGAACGAAGCAGGATTTGATCCCGCGCCTTTGGAAAACCGTTCCAGCGCTCTGACCAAATAGAACGAATGGCTAAGTTGGTCAGACCAAATAGAACGAATGGCTTAGTTGGTCAAATTTTTATACGCTTTTTAAATTTAAGTTTAGTATTTTCTGTCCTAAGTGTGGAATAACACTTAAAAACTTAGTAAAAAGGAGTTAAATGATGATCTCTTAATCACATGATATTTTGTAATGACACCCACCCATATAACATTAATATAAGTAAATTATGCAAGCTCATGTTATTACAAAAGTGAACATAAACTTTTACTCGCTATCCGCAAAATACGATAATAACATTTAAAATCCGAAAAATTGTAAAAAGCTTGTCGTGTTTTAAAGCTGCGATAACAATGCAACAATATCGCTAGGCTATGCAACAGTATCTCATGTGCACAGTTAAAAGCATTTTTGAAATGTTCGATTGCCACAAGCGTTTTATGTTAATGTTTCCTGTGCCTAGGTAAACTATTTAAACTAAAAAAAAAATTCAGAAGAGTGATTTAAAGTTTTTATCATAACTTCTTTATTTATTAATATAAAAGATTGGAGTTCTCTAGAAGTACATTTGATATTGATATTGACATTCAGTCCAAAGATAGCAAGTTATATATACCTAGGTTTAGTCCCTGTTATCCATACTTACTAATGAATTTTACTACATGGCTTAACCTACACTGTAGAATTCCTCTCGTGCTAAATTTATCCAAAGCGAGTTATTCACCAAGTTCTTTTAAATGTTTACTGGTAACTCTAATACAACGTAATATACATACATAGCTGCGTTTACGTTTTGATAACAATGTTTTAAAAGCAAGTCTTTTATTTTTTTTAAAAAAGTCTATATAAATTATACTTACCTCACTATTAGAAGTAAACAATTTTTACTTTCGATACTTTATCTAGATATTAGAACAGAAAGACAAACATTATATTTTCTCTGACATATAAGTAGTATTAAATTTACTACTTACTCCTTCTTATAGTTTTCCTCCTTAACCGTAGAGTGATATCCAGAAAATTTACAAAACAGACCCTCTGGTCTGTTAGACAGATAGAGATACACAACAGAACAGAGAGATTATTTTAAACTATACAGGTTAAAATTAATGGGCAAATGACTGGTAAAAAAATGTATAACACTAAGCGGATCATAATAACAGATCAACATTTTTTGCGTAATAAACTTTACAGACGATGAAATGCCGCTGGCCAGCATAAATTGTTTCTTTGATATTATTTGCCAACAACAATTCTGATTACGTCGTACTGTAACTTTGATTTCGTTTTTATAAAATAAGCGCTTATGATTGCTGAATGAATTATTTGAAATTGGATATTTGTTTTGCAAATTACATTAATTGTTAAGTAAATCTACCCCCATTAGGGCTTACATAAGATTTATATATATATATATATATATATATATATATATATATATATATATATATATATATATATATATATATATATATATATATATATATATATATATATATATATATATATATATATATATATATATATATATATATATATATATATATATATATATATATCTTTTAAAAGTTGTTTGTGACATATATTTATACTAAAAAATCTTCTGTTCGAAATTCGAGCCAAAACCTTAGCAAATTGCAGACCATATTAGTTAAACATGTGCCAAATGCGTTTTGAATGTTTTAGTTAATTTTATTTTACTACTTTGACTTTTGTTTAATTCTCGATGTTAATATAATTCTGGGATAGAGAGAGAACTAGAACAGATGATTTGAATTCAAGCTACTAAAATAATGTAATGTAATAGAGTCATATATTAAATAAAATAATAATAGCGTAAATTAGTGCTCTGAATACAGAATCGTTTAATAAATAAAAACATGTTATGCTCAATTGTATCGTTAATTACCTTCGAAATAACATTTGCTTAATATATACATACATGGTAATTTCCTATGCTAATATTTGTATATATTAATTGAATTGGCAACGTGCTTAATATTAATAATTGATCAATTTAATTTAAACAAAACTTAGTAAGTAATAAAATTGAAACCTTTCTCTGAGCGTACCATTGACTCATCGTACAGGGGCACTCCCTGTCGTGTGTTGTAAAAGGGTCTCGGAACAATGCGTGATACTTGTGAATTAAATGTGGCTTCTTGTGTATGAAAATGTTATACAAAGTACTCGTACTAAAAATGACAAACGATAAACAAATGCCTTTAATTTTGTGAGTAACTGACCGCAAATTAACTCTTGTTTATGGTTGAAATCAGTAAAAAATGTCTTAAACATCTGTTTGTTGTAACAAGTCTGAGAGACAACTTAAAATAAAACTTACACGTATACTTTATTTTATAAAAAAAATATAATGTACCCAAATTATATTTAAAAAGAATTATAGGTAACGTAAAAAATGTACAATGTAAAATATTAAAAAAATATTTTTTTTTCTATTGTAAAAAGGGTCGGCCTACCATGATTTATATCAGCATATATAAAAAGTAAAACGTTAAAAAAGATTTATTTATTCTATTCAAAAAGAATGAATATCAATATTTGCTAAATCCTACTAATATTATAAATACGAAACCGATTACAATGAAATTTGGTATGTAGGTAGCTGAAGGCCCAGAATAACACGTAGGCTACTTTTTATACCGGAGTTCCCGCGGGATTGATTTCTGAAAATTTTTTGCTTCGGAAAACTGAATGCGCGACTTAGTGGCACGGCGGCGCCGACAGCGGTAGCGGGAGCGGGAGCGGGGCGGGCGGTCCGACGTGGGACGTATAATGTGGGAGAAGTCGCTCATTGCTGAGCACGCGACCCGAACGCGGGCAGACGTTGTTGACCGTCGTAGACGCCCCCAACAAATCGCAGGGTTAAACCTTGAAGGTCTACATTTGGGCACGCCATGTTTTTCTCATGGGCAGCTCTATGTGACTTGCTCACACGTTTCCAAAGTGAAAAATCGCAAAGTTTATGCTGCAGGAAAAAAAAAATCGTTAAATATAGTTGATAGGAGCATACTGCAATAGCTAGCAATAGGCCTATGAGGTTTGCAATACTTAGTTACCACATTTCTTATGTTGATAATATTTGGTTGGGTAGGGTTTCTACACGGACGAAGTCGCGGGCAGCCTCTAGTTATATTATATTAGGTCGCAAAATTGTCTCTTTTAAAGTTGGAAAAGATCCAAGTTAAACAATTAAGATTGATCAATACAACATTTTTAACATTCGATTTTCATTTAACCCTAAGGTTAAGTGCTAATAGGTTTTGACTCCACGTTGTCATCCTCATACAAAAATGTATGTAGACAGAGCCTATTGTAGCCTAATGACAGACTATAGGGCACCACGTTGTGGCGAAGTGGCACAAACATATGACTGGTCACGCGACAGGTAGAGGGTTAGATTCCTACTTGAAGAAATTAGTATTTAATATTCTCTTTTCTTCGCTCTGTTAATAAGGCAAAGCGCGCCGTTGAGTTCCACTATTCCATATGCCTAATACCTGAGATTCGACAGAAAGAGCAGAACGAAATGGATTGTCTTAACATTAAGTTCCCTATGGCTATCCTATCATGTGCGTGATACAGCGTGAAACTGACTTAAGATAGTTATTGCTATTATAGATGCTTTTTGACTTCACTTAACAATTATAAATAAAAATCGACATCTTTTCCATTAGAGCATAAGTCTATCCTATATCTAAATATGTAATTACGTAATTATTACATTTTACTCGTAAAAAGCCGACTTGGATCCAGATACGAATATATTTACAGTAAACATACAACGAGGTCAGATTAGAATTAAATAATAAATCGAAGAATATAGACAGTGAGTCACTGGACTGAATATAAGAAACAAAACAAAATACGACAGGCGGATTAGTCATTGTTTTTATGTCGTTCAGGGGAGAAATATCTTTATACTTATCTAGCATTTATTATAAAGATTGTCTCGGAACACAGCAAGGGAAAACTTTATGATAAATCATTTTCAGTGACATTTGGTTAGGCATAGCTGATCTACGTTCCTATAAAAATCCTCAGTAGTTTGTATGATAATACGGATGTTTTATTATTTTATTAGCTTGCCGTAGAATATAAAGTAGACTTTTGGCTTTCTGTTATTTTTGTAACTATGAGAAAATTTGATAAAAATAAAAGCCCTTTAAAGGGTATAAGTCAAATCGATTGTTTTAATGTCAGAGAATGCATTTGTACCTTGCTTTATTTCAATTAATTGTAAATTGCAATAACTTTATGTAATCAATAAACAATCTGTAAACCTTTTATTTGTATTATAAATAAAGATATGTGTTTGTTTATCTAATAGTAATTTACCTATTTCTTCGATGAACACAGAAGTTAACGTGTTATTTATATTATTCTAAGGTAATAAAAGACAATCCAGAGTTTTATTCTTTAAATAAGATTCTTAGTCTATCAAAGCAAAATTCACTGCAGTTTCTCTTATTGATCTGTTAACCTTATCTTTTACGTAGTTGCATTACTCCATATTGTTAGTATAACTATAGTATAGTTAACTAAAATAATATTCAATTTTAGTACAAGCTAAATTGCTGTACAGATGTAAAATTGTTATCGGATTTTATAATCCTTTGATGGCCTTAAAATAAAATCGCCTAAAGGACTAAACTTCAAGAGTTCAGTCCTTTATTAAAGAATTAATCGAATCACTATTTGCTGTGAAATATTACTCCCAGATCCGTAATACAATTATTTCTATTCAGATTTTTAACTTAGACGTGGTAACTTATAGGACTTTGTGGAATATTCGATTTGCATCGCACCATTTCACAAGTATATATTAGGTCTTTACATATTAAATTGGCATTTGGTATGGGAGGCACAAAAAATCGAATACATATCTTTAATAGGTACAATATATTTATTTAATTGAAGTATGAATTTTTATCTATCCACTTCTGCTATCTCCTAGATAGGTCATTAATCTCTTTACTAAATATTCGGGCGGGAATCAACTCAACAAAATATTATTAGCAGTAGCGTAGAACTATAGACCAGTGTCGTTTCTCCACCATGCTTTGAAATATCTGACACTAGACGTCCGTCGTAAATGTCTGGCTAGAATTAAAATAACTATAATAAACGACTTCGGCGCTACTACGCTCTACCAAGCGCTTATAAGTATTTTTTTTTGTGTCAATTTTCCTTTAGTGCATGTAATTTATGTTCCAACTCCAACCATTGCCATTGGTGCTTCCAATTGTTGTAGAGAATTCACTTTTCATTACAGGTAATGATTCGATTTAAAAAGCCTTAACTAATGTGCCAATTTAGTAATGTAGTCGATGCGCTTTTGCCGGTTTGCTTCAGCTTCTCCTTTAAAGCTGTCTAATACTAGAAATAAGTTTCAACTTTGTGCACCTATAACTCGACTGCATCGAGTCGAATAATGTTAGTAACAAAATTACATTATTTCTCTACAATGCATTTATAGCGTTAATGGAAAAGAGAAGGAAAATGTCGTTGTAATATCCAACAATCATCCACGAGCGTACGTGAAATATGTAGCGTTGGTGACATTCTTCACTGTGTACGTCGCTGATGGCGCTAAAATTTTTGGGATAAAAGAGTAAATGCAAATCTGTCTCTTTTCTCTGTTGGTCGTAGACACTATTTCTGTAAACAACTGAGCATCTTGTGAACAAAAAAGCTTAGCAAGCTGAAAGCAGCAAGATGAAATTTTCTTAATTATGAAAGAAACACACTTATATTTTTGGTTGTAATAAATTACTACTTTTTAACCGAAAGCTAAAAATCTCTGCCTATTGTTTGGATAAATTGAAATCATGTAGCATTATTGAGATCTTAAATATGTAAACAATATTCAAAGATAGCTAATATTAAATTTGTGGGTAGTTAAATTAGGTATGGCTTGAATTAAACGTAAGTAGTTAATTCAAAATTACACTAATCTTATAGATAGATCAAGCGATTCTTTGTTTTTTTTTTAAATAATTGTATTAAAATAATAATTTAGGTAAAATAAATAATTATTACTAAAACATATTATAATACTTTTTTTTTACATTCTTCTACTAGATCAATGTAGATGAATTAATCAGATGTATGTATCTTTAATTATAAACACTAAGCTTAGCGTTAATTAATCTCTTGTTCATATCATAACTAGTCCAACAATCCAAGTAATCCAACATCTTTGTCAAACATGAACGCCTTGTATTAAAAATTTCTAAGAAATAGGACGAGGATTTACTAAATGCACACAGTTAATAGTTTTAATGGAAAGTAAATTACTTAATGGAACTTTCCAAGAAATAAATATTGGATATAATTTGCTCAATCTAAGCTTTTATTGGTTCGTTTATTTAGTTATAAAAGAAGTTGCTAAATCTTTGTTAGTTTAAGATTTAATGTACTTCATTAAAATGATGCTGAATAATAAAAAAGGCTGATTTTGAAGTTTCATATTTAAAATTAAGTCAGTTTTTTATATTTTAAACTTTGCATAATTCTTGTTAATACATCTGTACATATGTAAATGTATGAAATAATGTGTTGATACATGAAATAAGTTCTTCATATTTATAATAAAATAAAATATATACTCATAAGAAACTCGAGCGTAGTTTTTTAAGCATTTATTTTATATATACTTTAATGTTTGCTTACTATGTGTCACCATGGAAATGATAAAGACCATTTCGTCGCGAACGAATGAACCAAATGTAAACATCCGAGAAAAAGGTATTCGTATATCGGTTTTACGTAGCGTGTATGTGTTAACTTTATTTGTTCCGTCGATCATATTTTGCAAATGGTAGAGTGATTTTTTATTACTTTCCAATTGATGACAAAGTAAAGTTTTGTATAAATTATTATAGTTTCACGCTTTCTCCCTAGAGGGGTAGCCAGAGGGAACGGCGGGCCTAGCTCTATAGTCTCCGTAAATCTCTTTCCTCTCGTCAATTGTTCTAAACACCTTCATATATGCTTTTTAGAGAATCCTGATGCTTTACGTCACCCTTATCCAATAGCTTCGATCCTTTTCTTGAACGTCAACCGTAGGCTCTCATTGCCTCTATTATCACTCACACTTGCTTCACAAACCTTGTTTTACAAAGTTTTGTTCTTCTCTAGACGTCCTCGTTATCATAATAGATTATAATCTACATATGTGTTTTAATTATTGTAATTTTCGTTTTGTTTTGCGCTTTTCCCAATATATCGTTAAGACTTTAAATACGACTGTTGTAAATTCGACCTTGTTTTACTAACTTTCTTTTTTCCTTTATTAGGTATATTTCAAAAAAATCTTCACATGAGACTTGTAAAAAATAGTTTTTGTTTAAATTTACGATATATTAATTTCATGATAGACAATTCAATTAGTAACATTGCTATTATAAAGTAAATTACAGGTTAGATCACCAGTAAAAAAATCACTATAGAAAAAAATTCTTCGCTCTAGTAATATTGAGTTCCATTACATACCACCAAAGCGGCAGGCAGAGAAAATCTTGTGTTTACAGTTTGGGTAATAGACTGTAAACACTGACCTGACACTGATACTTAGAATAGGATCACCCTGGTACTGACGGTGTCGTAAGAGGCGACTAAAGTGCGTGTGGTAGCAATGGCAACACGCATGGGCAGACTCGACCGGATTGTTGCCACCCCCGGCATTTAAGACCGGCGTTAAGTAGTGGCCACTGCGTTTTGCATTAAGTAATGCCGGAGCCCGGTGCCCGTCCACTTTAAAAGACGGCAACGCTCCTGTAGCTCCTCTGGTGCTACACGGGGCCGTGAGCGACGGTGATCATTTACCATCAGGTGACCCGTACGCTCGTTTGCCGTCTCTTCCATAAAAAAAAAAAACACAAAATTTCCGATACTCAAAAAATATTTAAAGAAAAATATTTAAAAACACAGGGCAACTATTCATGTTGCTTGCGTATTTATTGAATATTTAATATGCATTTAAAAGTTCAGTATATTGCATATCATTAAATATGTCACTTTAAAGATTTAAGCTTCAAGCCCACGGGAGTAGTACGTGGTGACTTAGACCTTCCTGCTGCGACCCCGCAGCAAATATATTACAATTAAACAACATATCATTATTATTATGGTTTTAAAACACAATTTCCGAGTTTAGAGCTTTCTAAATTATAGCTCTTCAGGGAAATATTATGTGATTATTTAGTAGATTCGAAGTTTTAATATACAAACTTTGTAATTTACAAACTCCTTAGTGATGTGCAGGTTAGGATTATGAGAGAAAACTACAAACTTCCGAGAATTGGAAGACCCGTTGAAGAAAATTTTCAGAACATCCATCTTATGGATATATGAAATAGTAAAACTAATATTCGAGTAATTATTTCTGTTTAAAATCAATCAAATTTAGTAAATTTAAAATATATTAAAATAATATACATAAATAAAAGATGCAAATACTCCACCATGGCTCGAACTTGAGACCTTTTGGTTATAGGTATAGAAGTGTTACCGGCGGCTTATTCATTTTTTTTTTAAATATGAATGATGACATGTGATAAAAGAGTTTAGCTACTTACAAATGCGGTATTATAATAAATATAGAACATTAAAATATATCATAACACGAGATAGCTCTCACCCCAAAATTTCTCTTTTGCTTTTAATATAATTAGCCACTTGCTACTATTTCTAAGAGCTCAACAAATTTCTCAAAGTTTAATGAAAACCACAGAGTCTAATTAGTTTTGAAAATTCAATTTCTCTATGGTTATTTGAAAAAGATTTTCAAACTGTTTTAAGAAAGTGCATGAATAAAACATCTAGTTACATTCATCCATGAAGCTTTCAGGATGATGGTTTTTTTATAACGTACGTGATCGTGTATGAGTGATCGACATGCATATTTCAGAGATTGCTATTTTCAACCGTGTTATATGGAAAAAAAATGTCAATGAAAAAATATATGTATCTATGATATAAGCACAGTCAAGACATACATATAAGATACTAAAAAGTTTAATTTTTCATATTTTAGTTCATTATTTACTACAGACCCTTTTAAATGAGAAAAATCCTCCATTTTTGTCGAATAAAAGACATATAAAGGAAATAAACATGCATTAAAATTGTAATTAAACTATGTAAGCAATATTTGAGGCCTGCCGTAGTGTACGGGGAATATCATCATTGCAGATAATGAAATATTTAATGCTTTAAGCTCTGGTATTTAGACTACACATTGCCTCAAATATCTTAGTTATTATCTTCATGGGCCCCTAGTTTCCTCTGCCTGCCTATCTTGCCATTTGCGAGTTTCAGGGGCACACAGGGAAAAAAAAGTAAACATCAAAAATAGTATGAAAAATCTATACAATTGATTTGATTTTATTAACAGTCGACCTTGCATGGAGACATGCTGTTGGCGAATACCAATAATTATGCTTTATTTATAAGACATTTTCATTCAAGCTAGTTAGTCGTTTACGTAATCTACTTATCGGTATTTAAGATGGACGGTTTCGTAAGTGGGGGAGGGTCGAAATCAATCAACAAGACCTCTGTAAATTGTAAATTTGACTTTCGGGGTCCCAAGTTTACTTTATGTATTACCTATTGAAATGTTATATAATATATGATTATTAATAATCTAATATCGCAAATCGGATTGTATTTAAGTAATAAATCCAATAAAGTATTGAAAAAGTATAGTATTAAATAGACAATAGAGAATAAAAACTTAATTTACTTTAAATTTTTATTACAAATTACTTGGGTATGAGGCTTGTCGTGGCGCAGCGGCACAAGCGTGTGACTGTAACCGACAGGTTGTAGGTCCAACCTCCGCTCGAGGAAATGAAATATTTAATATTTTTTATTTAAATATTTAATGTTTTTATTTCTTCGCTCTGGTACAAGGCAAAACGCGGCGTTGAATTCCGCCACTCAACACGCAATGCTTCAAATTCGGCTGAAAGTGGGGAACAGAAGTGGAATGGAGTGTCTTAACATTAGGTTACCAAGTTCCCTCTGCCTACCCCACCATGTGCGGGATACAGCGTGAAGCTGAGTACTTGGGTATGAAAATTAAAATAATAAGTTATAAAACATTTAAAAATAATTTATAATGGTCCCTGTGGTTTTTTTACTCCGGTAACAAGAAAATGCGCAGCGTTGAGTTTCTCCATTCAACACTTAGTTTCTCTAAAATTCTGTGAAAAGTAGGGAATGAATTGTCTTAACACAATTATTCCTCTGCTTACCTGCTAAAAAAAGTTAAGAAAGGGTTCCTCCGCACCCAGGCGAACGGATTATTTTCATTTTAATATATTTTTTAGTTTTATTGTAGGTACCAAATTCTTTAGCCCACTGATGAAGCGTCGTGTTAAAATTAATGAGTAATATTTTTATATAAGAGTACATGACACAAAATGTAGGTAAGTCATTTAACGAGCGGGAAGGTTACAAAACACACCCTAATGACATTTCAACAATCTGAGTAATAAAAGCCTGTCCAAAGTATATTCACATGATATTTTGTATTCCGATTTGTGTTGTCATTTTAGCTTTATCCCTTTTCGCAATGTAAAAAGAATCTATCATTAAAACATTTTTTTATTATTTACTTCTTTTTTTCTTATAATATTTTTTTCTCAGAATTTTGTATCTGAAAAGATAAAACTTATGTTTTATACCAAAATTACCGTGTTTTCCGTCTGTCAAAATCGCTTAACTTGATACCGTAAGTTGTAATGAGGCGTTGAGCTCCACCACTCAAAAGTGAGATAAGGAAGTGTTTTAATAGACACGGAGTGTCTTAACACTAGGTTTCTACGTCCCCTTCTTCTTTGAAGTGACATGTACGAAATACAGCGTGGAACTACAAAAAAAATACCCCGATTTAAATTCGTTAACTTTTATTATACTTACTTTTGACCATTAAATTTGATTGTTAATATTGATCATAAGTATATTATATACTTTGATGATTATTTTAGGTATAAAAACATTAAACATGTTTCAAAAGTGAGTATTATTCACCCTAAACTTAAACATTCACTCTGTAATGATACACGTTTTTTCAGTGAAATTTCGCCGCTAATTGGTCTGTGCTATTCAATTAAAATATTATTTCTGCAACGACTTGGACTTACAACCATCGTATACTGTTTAAACCTTTTAATAGGATTCATTTCAATTAAATTTTCATAAGAAATCATTATGATTTTTATTAAAATAAATAATTATAGCTGATTGAAGAATTTTTTGAGTTTTGTGAGTTTTGAAATTTTATTGTACTTTCTGTAAAAACAGATCACTTGTTTGAAACATGTGGATGTAGTTGAATTCAGAGAATAAAAGAGAAAAAAATATTTGTAGCATCGAAGTTGCACCGTATCCAATTGCGAATATACCTAAAAGGCTGGCAGCATTTTCGTTCGATATACGATATTTGTTTTTTATTCGAAATTCTAATCAGAACCCAGAAGATCTTTGTTACCTAAAAAAAATCTACAATTTCAATCTTATCTATGGCTTCGACATCAGCTTATTTATTATCATTAAGTAAAATTGAATTTAATAAATTAAATGAACTGCTTGATAATGCAATTATGATAAATATTGAGAGGATGAATTTAGATATTCTTTGTGCTTTGAATTTCGGCGTCGTACTTTATTACAAAAAAAGAGATCTATATATACTTATAATAAATATGTAACTGATCACTGTCCGGACATGGACGACATTAAAGAAAACTTACTTATATAAGCATACGACAGTAATTGGCAGCTTGTGGACATAAAATATTTAGTTATTTTATTTCTTGGCTCTAGTATTAAAGCAAAGCGCGGCGTTAAGTTCCGGCATTTTGCAAACGATGCCTAAAATTTGGTGGAAAGTAAGAAACAGAAATGAGTATCTTAACATCAGGTTCCCAAGTTCCCTTTTCCTACCCTGCATTATGCGGGATGCGACATGAACTTAAAACATAACATTTTTAGGTGCACTCACTTTATTTACACTTATAACGCGTATAAACTTACGTGTTTTGGCTTATAGTGTATAGGTAGTTGGAGTGTAAAGATAAGATAACGGGTGGCTCAAAAAGTTTTTCACTAATCCACATGCTTGGATATTTATTACCTATATAAATAACGGATTTCGATATCTCGCTTGCATATAAGATAATATATTTTTATATTTAAATAACTACATCTAGTAGTTAATTTGTATAGTTCGATTGTAACAACATCGCCACGCAAAGAAACATAAAGCAAAGCTTTCCCTCATTTTCACGCATCTTCCCGCATATAAAATACGAGGGTATGCAGATAGAATTAAACGTGAAAACGTACCGTTCTCCGTGTTACTACTAATACTAGAAGACTACTAGAAGTTGTTGAGCGCAACTTTATTCCTTGATCTCGTCTGTGGGGAAAGTAGGGGGGCTTAAATTCATATTTAACATATAATTTAGAGAATGTTCTTACATGTCAAATATGAATTTAAATCAAGATTAATAGTTGTCTCTGTAAATTGTCTGTCAGACTGTCTAATTTTACTATAGGTGGCAACGTTTGAAAGTTTATTAACAAATTGAATACACTAATATACTTATTAGGTCACTTTAAAACTATCATTAAGTTTCTGAACTTTAAAAAGAATTCCTAAAATGAAAATATATAGTTGACATATTTTACAATGCAATATTTACAGAAAATCTGAAAATGAACTGAGGTAATAAAAAGAAAATAATATTTTAATTTCGTATTAACATTAACAATATTGATATATTCGTCTTTATTGCGTTCTACTTTAGCAATTTTGGTAATAACCTACAGCCAGAATTATAGCTACTGAGCTAGATTGGCACGATGAATTTTCTCGTCTTGGAAATAATGTCTTCTGTAAATTTAGTGCGATGAGCTTTTAAGAAGATTAATCTGTTTGTATAAGGATTCTGTATTTATTCTTTTCTTTTTAGGGTTACCGTGCGGGTACGGAAGTGGCTCAAAAGGAAAAAACGGAAGCTTTATATGATGATTTCGCTTTCGGCCTTCACTCGTTCGTCTATCAAGACCATTTATTCCAAGATTGCGTAGAGGCATCAAGTGGCAAATTAATATCAAATATTCAGGTCTACAAGCAAAGAAAAGATTAAGCCTCTAAGTCAACAAAATTAAAAAATATGAGGAAATATGCATAATTTTTACTGCAATTTTATGAAATTCGTCGTATATTACTTATTTAAATTCATATATTTAAATTCATCACTGCTGTAAACGTTAGCTGTTTGATACAACTAAGTAAAATATAATCTATCATTGAAATAAAATATGTAACCTGAGTAGATTTGCCTCTCCAATCAGAGCAGCTTTAATTACTAGATACATTCAATGATATTAAATGCTTGTTTTAATGAAAGAATCCACTACAGCGTTTTTAATGATCCGTAGAAAAGGTTCTCTTATAAAACATAAAGGTACATTTTCGTTTTTGTAGAAATATAAACAAAAACAAACATTATCCCTACTTAAGTAAAGAATGCTATATAAGTCGTCCGTTGAATTAAAATATTCGTTGCGTGTTGGTCATATTTTTTCATTTCTATGAATCATATCATTTTTTATTTTGAGTAATGCGCTTGCCAAGTCTAGCTTAAGTAGGGACTGTTTCGTATTGATATTTGTTTCGTAGTTTCGTAGTTTACCTGTACAAGTTTTAATAGTATGTAAAGATGTTAAAATGTTATTTTGGACTTTTTGTGGACTACAAATGCGTCAGTTCTGGGTGCAGTTCCCATTTGAGGGAATTGTACGGAAATGTGTTTTAACACTGAGTTCTCTCTGTTTACCGTGAAATCGAATATATCCATAATATGCTGTAGAATCCATGAAAGCTTTGACACTATTCTTCATTGTTACAAATTTTGTCTATCAGAGCTCAGGAGGATTATAAACTTATTTACAAATTAATAAATTATAAAAATATACTTTTGTTCCACCTCGCCTTTGTTTTGAGCAGATTTTGAAGCTACAGTAGCATTTAAAGAACTTAATTCAAAACAAAAAGGGCTTACTTCGACACTTACAATAATGAAATAGAAATGATTGTTAATGATTACTCTTTTCATTATACTCACTGACATTTCCTGTATATAACTGCCGTAAAATATATGAACGTTTTTAATGTACATGTTTTTTTTTTGTTTTATTGAAAACAACTTTCTTCGACAAAACGAAAAAATGTTATACTCAATAGTACTTTGCTTTTCAATCTCATTGTAAAATATATTAACTCTTTATTTAATACCAGCTGCCGCCTCCAGTTTCGCTTGCATGAATTAATATAACGCTTCCTCTCGTTTCCATAAAAATTGTAAGAAAACTACCTAAGTACATACATGCTAAACTATAGCGTTCTACGCCGTGTAGTTTCAGCTGTGATTTGTCTATTAGTGAATCAGTAACGGAAAAGTTAATATAATTATATAGATAACATATAAAACATATTGAATTATAATGCTTAAATATATAATGTATATTTTAATATAAAAATTGTAAATGCCATTGTACACTTAATTTAATTTTCCCATTAGAGTATATTTGTTTTTATTATTACTTGGTTGGGCGTTATTTTAGTATCTATATAAAAAAATAATTAATTACTTACACAAATAGTAAATAAGTGTGAATATACTTAAATTTGGAATAATTACCTAATGTATATATCAAAGTACAATTGTTGAATCTAGAAATTGTATTTGAATTAAAATTTAATATATTAATAAATCATTTTTAAATTAAAATCTCAAAGAAAATTCAACAAAAGCAGTTTCATTTAATAAATATAAATATATAACTAAACAACTTTTTACTTGATTACAATAGCAGGTCAAATCTTGACAATGACCTATTTCCTTTGTGAATCCAAAGGCTTTCTTTTTAGTTCTAAATTGTGACATTTTTCAATGAAAGTTTATTTGAAACTTTATTAAGACTCTGAAATGGACAAATAGGTTATTTTAAAACAGTTTTTAATCCACACATCTTTATAAAACTTAGATTTCTGATTGGAAAATTTGTTTCATCTTGTTGCAAGCAATTTTTATGGATAATTTTAATTTGTATTCTATAGATGTTTTACTTTGTCTTTGAAAAAAATAGCAGACCTTTTAGTTATTTATTGGTAGTAGCAAATATTTTCTGCGACTAGTTGTTACATTAATCTAATCAACATTGTCAACTTCTTTCGTTGTTTTTGATTTGAAAATGTTATGCGGTACAAGCGTGTGACTGTAACCGACAGGTTCTGGGTTCGATTTCCAGTCGAGCAAATGAAATATTTAATATTTACAATTTAAATATTTAATTCTTCGCTCTGGTAATAAGGCAAAGCGCGGCGTTGAGTTCCACCACTCAACACGCAATGCCTCAAATTCGGCGGAAAGTGTGGAACGGAAGTGGAACGGAGTGTCTTAACACTAGGTTCCCGGTTTCCCTCTGCCTACCCTGCCTCGTGCGGGATACAGCGTGAAGCTGTATCTGTATGAACGTGGATCTATATATGAGTCTTATTAGTTTATGATACAGTTATATGGTAAACTCAAAAAAATATTTTTCTTAAAAAGGATATAAAATATTTACGGGGCTGAGCTCGAACCTGTTCCCCTTTTATTTTCTTACACAATCCACTTCGTTGTATCTTTAAAAAGTAACTATATATTGTGAATATATTATTATATCCAGACCGTTTTCGGCCACGGCAACTGACGTCTGAGTAGCAAGAGCCTCGTTGGTGTGCTCTCAAATGACTGACATAGCCAATTTTTGCTGAAAATTTGCGGCCACACTCACTGCATGTCAAAACTCCCGCAACATAGTTATAGTAAATAGCCTCAGTTGTTCGGGCCTTGAGCTCTTCGCGTCTATGGTTGAGTTCATCTCTACGCTTCTTCTCAAACTGCGACACCTTTTCGCTAACAACATGTCTCCAGTGAATGCGATCCGCTGCTATTGTCTCCCAGTTTGAAGGATCTAGATTACATCTCTTCATGTGGCGGATAAGCACATCTTTGTATCGCAACAACTGACCGCCTTGTTTTCGCTTGCCAACTTGGAGTTCAGAGTAAAATATTTGTTTCGCTACTGTTTGGTCAGGCATCCGGGAAACATGACCGGCCCAACGCAACTGCCCCCTTATTAGGTAGGCCTCTATACCATCAGCTTTCGCACGCAACAGCACTTCCGTGTTACGGACACGGTCCCACCAGTGAATATTTAATATTTCCCGTAGGCATTTAAGGTGAAAACTATCCAACGTAGTGATATGCTTTCGGTAGAGGGGCCATGTTTCAGAGCCATATAAAAGTGTTGTCAGTACCATAGCTTTATATACGGCTACTTTTGTAAGGATCTTTACGTCATGCGAGCGAAACACTGTGTTGCGAAGTTTACCAAAAGCTGCAGCAGCCGCACTAATTCTATTGTTTATCTCGTTATCGAGTAGGCACTTTGATGTTATGACGCTGCCCAAATATTTTATACGATGTACCTGCTTTAGTTGGTCATCACCGAGTTTTATTTGAACCGGATCACTCATCATCGGGTCGAGTGCCATCACTTCTGTTTTCTTTACATTGATTTTAAGGCCAAATTTGTAAGACACCTCAGCAAGAGCTGTTATAAGCCTTTGCAGGGCCACCTGAGATTCCGCCACAAAACAGAGATCGTCTGCGTACATTATTTCGATGATAGTGGCATAAGATACTTTGGTGTGAGCTTTAAGCCTAGCTATATTAAATAAACCGCCGCCGCCAGTACGATAGCGAATACGAATTCCCTCAGATAAAGTTTGTAAAGTCTCTCGAACCACAACTGCAAAGTACATTGCAAACAAAGTTGGTGCAAGCACACAGCCCTGTTTAACGCCGCAGCTAACCGGAAAGAATTCTGAATCCTCACCCCGCACCCCAATACAGCATTGCATACCATCGTGTAGAAGACGGACCATTCGCACAAACTTGTCAGTGCATCCAAGTTTTGCCAGTACCATCCATAGAGCTTGGCGAGGCACGCTATCAAACGCTTTCTCTAGGTCGACAAAGCACATATATAGAGGCTGTCCTTGTTCTCGACTCTTTTCTTGTAGCTGTCGGACTGCGAAAATAGCTTCACACGTACCTCGGTTTGGTCGAAAGCCGTATTGAGTTTCAGGCAATATATCTTCAGACAAGTGCAATAAGCTGTGAATATATAACACTAGAATTAAGAAAATTAATATCATTACCGTAATACAAAAAATATTCTTATATTTTTGATGAACGGACAGTCTTAGTTATGACTAGGTTCCCAAGTTCTTCTGTCTCTCCTGCCGTATTCCAAAAATATTTTATAATAATAATATATGATATGGTTTTGAGCAAATTTATATTAAATATGCTTAAAAAGTATTTTCCACATTAAAATATTGTAAAGAAACAAAATGGTGCGCAAATGCGGTTATTTTTGTTTTCTCGTAAAACGTATCTCGTATACATGTAGTGAGTAGGAAGCATGAGTATACGATAGTATACTCAGAAGCTCCTATTCATTCTCTAAGGCTTCATACAAGTTTTTGCAGTGTAAATCCACACCTAATTGGTCCGTAGTACACGGATCGTGCTGCAACATTCTTTTTATTCGTATACACTCGTTTTGTGTAAGCTTCAAGTACGGTTTGCAATTTACTGTAAAGAAGAGAGAAACATATTCATAGAAAGTCTTAGAATTCTATTTCATAAGACGAGAAGAAAGACAAAATAAAATAGAGCTATATTGAAAAGTTAAACATAAATTTTCGTTCGTTTCCGTTTTCGAAAAAAAAAAAATCATAAACAATTTTTCCCATTAATCCTTCAAGAAGGCTATATGCTTAATTTAAGAGATGCAATTCAGTTTTGGCTGAGCGTTGTTTGTGGCTCTCTATGTTAAGGAAGAGTTTTATTTTATGTATATAGATTTAATTCGTTACACAGTTTGCCGAAGTAACATCACTAAATCTTGTTTTACTAATTTGCCTCATACTTTAATAGTACCTTAGTAATTTTAGTATAAATAAGAATAACTTTTTTTAGTTATTTTAATAAATATACAGATAAGATATAATCTAATCTATTTTACATTATTTTTTGAAATAGACTCTCTCTCTCTCTGTATCTAGAGATGTACTTATATAAAAAGTTTTTTACTGAGTGTGAATTACTCAGTGACCGGTACAGCGTCTGTACTTATTAAAGTACTCTAATAATTATATTAGACTTACAAATTTTAAATTTAGCATATGGGTAGCATTATCGAGACCCTTACGAGAATGGGATATATTTTACGTCCTAAAGTTAAGCCGCGGGCGGATTTTAGTAGTGGAAAACATTTCAAAAAATATATAGTGGAAATACTATTCTTTAAGAATTAGACCCTCCTCATAATGCTTACCCAGTTCACAAAAGGTCATTTTGTCGTCTGATACAATTCAGGCTACGTGACAGCTAACAAAAACTGTAATCTATCAAAGTCACCTCACAACTTATCATGTAAGACGCAATACGCGCTTTATATTTTTCTGTTGTTTTTTATGTTTCATTGTATATATGAAAAGTGGCTGAAAATAATAAGTCAATTTTTATGTTAATGGCTTTAAGTTACTTTTGCTAATCGGAAGAAGAAAAAAGTACAACAGGTATATTTTTTCTTTGATGAATTCTAAATTAAATTATGAATTATTTTAGTTTTATGTACACGTTTGAATTCTTTATAGATGAAATACACGTATTGTACTTTTTCCTTACTTCTCACACTGAGGTTCCTCGACGGAAACTCGAAATAAGAAATTCTTTTAGTGAAAGTAAAAGTAAATAATGACCTAACAGCCCTTCACTTTAAAATATTTATATTTACCACCTACCTCTTTTATTTTTTTTTGTTTGAATAAATATATGCTATGTTTGAAATTTAATATTTTTCCATAATTTTTTTCTTGCAATTTGAACATTGCAATAAAATATATGACCAGTTTTTATATGAAATATTATATTTAAATTACAGTTACTAACAACGATAACAAACAACTATGCAAAAAATTTTAAATTATTTACTTGATTATTACTGCTTATGAGCATTAAACAGTATTGAGTAATAACTTACAAAATATCTATTTAGAATAAATATTGCCAAATATTTCAAAAAAATAACTTTTTTCTAAACTATAAATGTGGATAGATTAACTTCTGAACAATCCACTATTTAGATCCTGGCTCCATCATCGGACCAGCTTCATCGTGCTGTGTTATTGTATATTTATCTAAGCTACCTATGAATGGACCGAATTGAGAACAGTTTTTTTTATTGAGAGTCTTTTCCATCATAGTGATTTTTAGCTATTTTATAACAGTCGGATTAGCAGTTTAGGAGCTACTAGTATTCTTCCAAGAGCTTCATTCTTGGAACAGGACTGATTATTTTGGTCGGAAGATGTTTTTAATTTAAAATAGTATTTATTAATGTGATTATTTACATTGTTAAATGAATTATTAAATATTATTTTCAAATATTCTTGAACATTATATTTAATTTATTCTCGAAATATTAAACTTAATTTATTAGTATTTTCTTATAGCCACTTACAATTTTTGTAGTGGCAAAATTAGAATATGCGGCGAAATTTTATTATTTATATAGATATTAAGGCTCGAATTAATTACCTATAGAAAATATTGCGATACACAGTATAAAAAATCGTAGGTATATATTGGAATTTAAAACTTAGTTCATTATATTGTGATTAGTGGTTAGTGTTAAAAAAGAGATCGCTTCTATACTATTTTAAATACTAGAAATTCAAGTTTTGACGAGAATAACCTAGTGTTAAGAATCCTTTTTTTTCATTTATTTCTTTTGTAAACTTTGTACTTCTTTTGCCGTATCACTGCAGACTGGAAATATTTTAATACATTGAGGAAAGACGCTTGAGGGAAAAAATGAATTATCGCTTTCTATATCGTACATATTATTAAAAGTTGGTTATTTTTATCTTCTAGTTTGTTTTAAATTTTCTACATATATTTAATATATTTATTTTATTTGTTTTTATTTTTTTATAGCTTCACACTGTATCCCGCACGAGGCAGGATAGGCAGAGCGACCCCGGGAACCTAGTGTTAAGACACTCCGTTCCACTTCCGTTTCCCATTTTCCGCCGAATTTGAGGCATTGCGTGTTGAGTGGCGGAACTCAACGCCACGCTTTGCCTTATTACCAGAGCGAAGAAATGAAACATTAAATATATAAGTTGAAAATATTAAATATTTTATTTCCTCGACTGGGGATCGAAGCCAGAATCTGTCGGTTGCAGTCACGCGCTTGTGCCACTGCGTCACGACAGGCCTCAATATATTAGAAAAGAATATATTTGTATTCTGTAGACTGTATTATGTACATTATCATATTGTACACAAGTTGGACACATAACTTTAAACTAACTAGAGGTACATACATATTTGCAGACTGGCCGCCTCCCGCTGATGCGAAAAGAGCATTGTTTACTGTGTCGACAGCAGCAATTCATATATTTACATAATATTTCAAGTAACTTTCAATGTAACTACATTTGAATACACGCTTATTTTACCACATATCATTATAATATTAAAAATATTGTTGACTAATCAAAATAATATTATTTCTTTGAACATTAAATGTTCATTAACTACTTGCTGTATCCAATGTAAATGTCATATCATATAAAAACTTTGCATATGTTACCAATAAATCTGTATAATTTTAGTAACCTTTAGCATCAGTAATGTATAGAATACTTGAGGCGTCCAGCCAATCTATTCAATAATATGAACTTTATTGTCCATTTTATACTTTATCTAGATAATGGATAGAATTCCTAGGGATTTTATAAAACATTAGCTTTTCCAGTGGTAATGTGTAAAATGAATAGAACCTAGTCCATATTTGAGCTACAGAATCAGCAGTTTTTAACTGCTGGTTACACTATAAAGTTAAGTACTTAAAAGTTGTTGACGTGACTTAATTTGCATTTAAAATCTGATAAATCTGTAGCTGCAGTGAGTTAGTTTATAAGTAATTAGGAATAAAACTCTGCATGAAATGCAAGCAAGTAAACTAATCGTTAGACGTTTATGGCCTGCCTGCGTAAGTCCGGGGAGAACGTGTTTCCTGTCATTTTATTCGTGTATTACCGGTTAAGCATTCGGTATTTTATAGAATACGTAGGCAAAGTATAATAATATAATAATAATATTTTTGGTATTCTATACATTGCTGAGGTATTGTAAATAATAAAAAAATAATCAGATTGCCGTATACACGTGATTACAATAATTATTTTAATATATGAGTTTTAAATTTATATGTTATAAAATTAAAGCACTTTTATTAATACATAATATATTACTATATAAAATAAGGATTTTTTTGGTGATAGAAACTTAGGCATTGAAATCACAAATTTGAATAACTAAACATGGCGCCGTCTTGTCGCAGTTTAGATATGACTGACTAAACGCGACTCAACATTTATATTTTTAATATGTATGAGGAGATTCTATATCAACTCTGTTAAAGTAAAATACATTTCAATTCTCTGCTTCACAGTACGGAGGGTCTTGTGTTTTCTTTTTATGAGAAATAAAAGGCAAACGAGCATATGGGTAACTAGATGGTGAGTGACCCACGGCTCTGTGTAACTCCAAAGGAGCTACAGGTGCGTTGCTAGCCTTTAAGGTCAAGTTAGACGCGCTTTTTGAAGGTACCCATTTCGTATTGACCTGAAAATACTGCCGCAGGTAGGCAGTTCCACAGATGTTTCGCACGTGAAAAAAAAATCTACGAAACCGAACAGTAGTACTTTAGCTTATAGCATACTAAGCGGTTAGAAAGCTAGGCGGCGTATACTAACTCAAACAGTTCTCCAGAACACTCCCCGTGATAAATGCAGTAGAGAACGCACAGCGAAGATATACATATGTCTCTACGCAAAGCCGAAGTATCAAGTCCCTCACTTATTATTGGGTCCCAAACGATTCAAACGGTTCTACATTGTAAGCGATGAAATGGTTCAAGCTGTTCCTGGGGTACACCAGCTCAAATGTGAGAAAAGTACTCCACATGAGTTATTGTCTTCATTGTGTCTGTTCTATATAAAGGGCCAAATGGTGTTTTGCCGAGAAGTGATGATCCCGACATATGGGTTTTTTGTAGTTGTTAACGTGCATACTTGTGTCTAATTGGACCAGGTACTTTTCAGACTGCACGAAGACATTCTTGAAGGATACCTTAACAGAAGAGACAAATTGATTTCGGCACTAGTCGATATTTTCCTGAGAAAGACTTGCACGGCCGGAGTATACAATGTCTACAGTGCTATTATCTGCATACCAATATATTTTAGACTCCTCTAACATACCATTGATATGCAGAAGAAATAGAGAAGAAGACAGCAGCAGCAGGCTTCGGGGACGCCAGTGTCAACGGGCATATATTTGGAGTGGAAACAGACGAAAGCAATATTGATGCTGCGCCCAGCGAGAGGGCTAGGGATCTATCTACTTTTGTATATTCTAGGGAAGCCCGTAATATGGAAGTTTCGGAAGATGTGTCTCGAGCCACACTGGGTCGAAAGTTTGCGCTATGTCCAGACTAACTGCCAGTGGCGGGTTAGGTAAACTGGGAGATCACCAGGTCATTTATCAACCGATGACCTCCCAGATAAACTTTCTTTCTTTTTTGTCTTGATCTTTCTTGATTTTCATATTATAGATTACAATATTTGTGTCCTTTTTTATATTTCGTTACAAAAAATATACTCTAAATACAACATAAAGTGAAGCACCAACGTTAATATTTTCCTATTGCATGTTTAATGTCCTAAATAAGGGATTTAAGCTGTAAGCGAAAGAAATGTAGTATTTTTACGTTGCGATAACGGACTTAAGATATGGAAGGAATGTTAAGAGCAGGGATAAGCAGTGAGCAAGACATGGAAATAGATATATACATTATACAAGTAGATAATCTTTATATAAATACACGTACAAAATAAAATTATAGTTTGTTTTATATCTGTATGTATTTGACATAGTATATTAAATCTGAACTTGTAACTTCTATTAAAACTGTCTTTATATGGAAGATATATTAAAAATATGTTATACATTCTTTTAAAGGGGCGCGGGGGTAATATGCCCCAAAATAGTAGTTCATCAGAGCGTTTGTACAAGCAATTCTCAGAAACAGCTAACCTGATTTTAATGCTGTTTTTACTATTATATGATTTATTTTAATCGGTTAGTAAAAAATGTATGTCAAATAAAAAATATAAAAGTTACTTAGAAGTATATTAAGCTTTCAAATTTTATTTATTAGGGCTAATTCTTTTTTAGTTTTCTTGTTAGTGTAATTTTTGAATTGCAATTTTTGGACGAAAACTGTGATTATTTTTTTCTTTGCTTTATGAGACCACCCAGAGATTGATCAAGAATATTAATATATAAGAATAAAGAATGAAACTTTTCAGTGAAAGGATATGTGTTTTATAACCTAAAAAATAAAGGCAAACTTCGCCAATTGTTTCATAAAATATTATCCGATACATACTAGGAAAATTTCTATTTAAAATAAAGTAATCCATTTGGCGGTCACATTAACACCTTAGGTACTTGTATTCGCAATCAGCTAATCACATTTGTGTCCATTTTGACCTTTTCAATTTAAATCTAGGGAATTAAAAATATATCTTTTATGTTAAGCATAATAATATATCTTATAAAAATGTATCTATACATTCAAAATTTATCTTTTATGTTAAGCGTAATTTGCCTGTGTATTTATGGCTATTTATTAGTTTAGTATATCAATTTTATTGGTTTTAGTGCGTCGTGAGTAACAAAATGCAGGAATAATATATTTCTTTAATAATTATTATTAATATTCTGTGGCTGAGTTTTTTTAGTGAAAGGACAAAGCAAACAAGCGTACGGGTAACCTGATGGTGAGTGATAACCGTTCCCTGAGTTATATCAGACGAGCTACAGGTGTGTTGCCGGTGTTCAAGGTGGAGATAGATGCGCTTTTTGAAGGTGCCCATATCGTATCGGTTTGAAAACACTTCTAGAGATAGGCAGTTCTAAAAATATGTGGCGCATGGAAGGAAGTCTCTATAAACCGCACTATGGTGGAGTGACAGGAATCCAAATGGTGGTATTTCTTGTGACATGCTGTGCGGTTGGAAAACTTGGCTGCAGATGCCAATTCAAACCGTTTCTTAACTTTAATATCACTTATGATATTGCAACATTTATCTTTGATAGATGCCTGTTCAGTATCATATTTGTAAGTAAATAAAACTTGGATGGTAATTTGTTATATCGGGTTGGAGCAGTAAAGGTTAGTGGAGTTAATGGAGTGGAGAAGTTCTCTTAAAGCATACACCGTAAGTCGTCAATATATATATATATATATATATATATATATATATATATATATATATATATATATATATATATATATATATATATATATATATATATATATATATATATATATATATAAATTACTTGTTGTGCTTGTATTTCGCTTTTAATATACTACCACTTTCATTGTCGCAAAGCAGGGTCGATACTAATAACGTTCAGTGAACTGCCATACAAGTATTAACTTAGACACAGCGTTGTAAATTCTGTTACTGACTAGAGGAAATTTCTGTGTTACTACTAATATATTGTTTACTATTCTCATTCTGCGAACATATAATACACTAAGGTAAAGAAAACATAAGATAGCGATTATCGCTATAAAGTAAATATAACAAATCTTTAAAGTGCATGTTTTTTTTAACTTGAAACAAAAAATATAAGTAAATTGCAGTTTTATTTATTTTAGTACTTTTTACTTGTACATAAAATACTTTTGAATGATCATTCAAGATCCTGGAACTAAGCAATTATGCCAAAGAAACATTGAAATCCTTGTATTTACATCACGCGTTTAATTTATAAAAGAATTTATAATTTTTTGGCAAATATTACACGATATCAACTTACTTTTTGCAACGAAATTTTGTTATATACACGTTTCGTACTATTTGGAATGAATAATTATAAGTAAACATATCCTTACTTTTTTGTTATAGGTTGGTAGGTATTTCATATTTTCATAGTATGCCTATTTCGCGGTAAAAATTGATAGATAGGCTTAAAATATTATTTAGGAATGGAAATATCGAACAAGTAGAAGTATTTTGTTTAACTGTTGACTTCCATCACTCATAACACTTGTATAATAAATTCATTTTATGATTCATAATTTCATCATTCATCCCTCAAATATTTAAACTTTTCTTTATTAGTGTTTTTCTTTAATACATAGTAAATACTAATTATATATCATGAACTTCATTATGCAATAGAATTAAAACAATATTAATGAAATTTTCTCTTATAAAATGGCTTAGAATACAAATCTAGTTCACAATTCTGAGGATGTAGGCTACTTTTTGTTCAGGCAAAACAAAAGACTACTTGTTTTACAGGATGGATATTGTGGAAACACTGTGTTAATAAGTAAATACTGTATAAAACTTACTACTGTATAAACTATACTGTATAAAATCACGATTAAATACCAATTTATTAAAAAAAATAAACTTTATGTTGATTTCATCAATAATTTTATACTAATAATGACTAGCAGCAGTTCAAATTAAGGCAAAGCCTTTTCCAAGTCAGGCTAAATTTCATGAAGGAAGCCAAACTGCCAATGATCGAAAGTATAACAATCGTTTATTCTCTTTCAAGTTTGTATCACTTTCGAAATTTTAATTTTTTAGTTAACATTTTACCTACAAATTATTTGATTTTAAACAAAATTTTTCTATACCTATCTTTAGAAGACATCATATTATACTTTTAATATTATTGGATCGCTAAGTTATGAAGGTCATAATTTTGTGGACGTAATGGCTGAGGATTCCTTTTTGCTACCAAAAAATGTATAACAAGGCTACAGTTTGAAAATATTTACAATGTTGTTTAACCGTTGCCCCCGATTTGCTCCTGCTACTCCGGTAAGGTTAAAGCGTAAAGCAAGGAAAAATATTTCTATTTTCCATGTCAGCATCGAAAATATTTGGCTACGGGTCTAATATTTTTTTTTGTTGGTAGGAACCGAAATGCATGATTTTTTTTAACAAATTACTAATTTCTAGTAACTAAAAACTAAAAAGAAACATTTAAAATATTTCAGTCGTATATATAAAATAAAGTGACAAATCATCGTAAAAGTTATTTAGTTTTCTCAAATCCGATATTTTCTTCCGGAACTGCTACTGCTACTGCAGCGTTCAATAAACAAGTAAGAACTTTTATGCTGAAGAAAAGATTTTATTATATATAAGTTCAACTAAATATATAAGTATATATTTTTTTTACTATACCGCAAAGAAAAAAGTACTATTTTAGTAAAAGTACTATTTTTAAAACAGGCCTATTTTATTTTGCTTAAAGTTAAATTATTATTCATGTGACATTGACGTTCTTATTCCATAAGATTAAGCAGTTGAGATCTTTTATCCATCATAGGTAATATTTAAGTTTTAAAGTAGTTATACAAACACAAAGTGGAAAAGTGTTTGTGAGATAGTTAAATTTTTTCCGTTATTATATGATTTTTATTATTTACCTTCATGGTTAAACATAAATTTTAGCTTTGAACCTGACTAATATATCATTTCACGTATTTAACAAGAAAGAGTCTGATAAGAGAAAGCAGAATTGTTATACTCTCTAATATCTATTTACCATATCAATTTATTATCGCTATTTTCATTTAATCTTGGAATTACTTATATTGATTTCAGAGCTTAGGCGTCTATATGTCATTACAATAAAAAAATGGTGAATAAAATTGTTAAGATCCTATTTTCAATATGTGCTATTAAGTAACTGATGTCTCAGTTCTACGTAAGATACTAAAAATCAATACTAATTATAACTTACGTGTAAGTGAGATAATATTTTTTACACCAGCTACAAGAAGGGTATGAGATATCCGAAACACTAATGTATAATTTTGTAATTCTAATAATATATTATTATTATTATTATTAAAAATTGCTACAATCATGATAAAAGAAAGATTCGGACTCCAATAATTACAATGAAATATATATTTTTAACGTTAATCCTTTGTTTTTCTTTATCGATTTCGTAAAATTTTGCTTCGTTTTATTTAGATAATGATATGATTTGTGTCTTTTTAGGTCTCTGTACCTGAAAAGAATCCATATAGGATCCATCTGCCTATTTGTCATCTGCCTATTTGATTTTCTCAAATAGCGTATACTAACGCTGAAGTTACTATGAAACATGTCGACAGTACCTTGTACTATATACTACCTAATAAAAGGCTACCTCATCATATCTTTTAATTAAGTAATAGTACAAACACTTATACATCTTTATTCATTTTGGAGTACTTACTCCAAAAAAGTTTCGCCGTGCGGTAAAAACTTATGTTGTTGCCACCAGGCACTGAAAATCATTATAAAATCCGGCAACAAGTTAAAATTTACACTATACAAGTTAAGTAATAGTTTTACAAAACTATTTTTGTAGATAATTTCATACTGATTGAGTGTATATGATCAAATTTAAGTTGATCAACTTTTATATTTGTCACTCAGCTTCACGCACATGGCAGGGTAGGCAGAAGGAACTTGGGAACCTAGTGTTAAAACAATCCGTTCCATCTCCGTTCCACTTTCCGCCGATAGTTACAGTCACACACACGCTGGTGCCGCTGCACCACGACAGGCCTCATATATTTGTCACTATTATGTATATTTCTGGTATTAAAATGGTAGGTAGTAGTGGTGGTATTAAAATGTATTTATAATAAGTCTACGAGACTGTAGGTGTACGCAACCCTAAGTTAGAGATTCAAACTCGTACTTAACCGGAAGTTTATTTTATATAAGGGTGAAAACAATTATGCTCAGCAATAAATAATTCAAAGAGTCAGGTCTGAATTTTCGAAGTGATCTAAAATAGTCCCTTTCTCCTTTTAATTTCATGAAAGACTTAAAAAAATATCACTGAAATATCTTGAATATGAATAGTCTTAGCATTTTATAAAATATATTTCTTTCCATGTTTTAAATATGTTACAAGATATAAAAATATATCACGAAATACTAGAAATAACAATAAATTATAATTATTACTGTCTATATAAAAATGTAATACTAACGAGAATATCACCGAGTCATGCTTACATTCGTTTATCTCCGTCTTCATCAGTAAAATAACAACTACTCGATCCCTTGCCTCCTCTTATATTGACAGTGGTAAAAAAAATAATTCGCGCTTAAATTTTTTTGGGTTTAACTACTATCAACCTCACTCACAACGGGTTAAAACGCTATTTTCTCGTCTTTTCCACATCAGACAACCTGGGACGGTCGTTTACAGAATAAGTAAACTAAAAAAAAACGTATAAAAAGAAAACTAGAGAGAATTGACAATTTTTTATAAATCACTATATATTTTTGATAATAACGAAAGTCTTGACGGATAGGTAACAATTGTATATTTAATTTGCTATTTATAAATTATAATAACGTAATACCAACTACTCATTGTATCTCGCGGGCGTTTTGCCTTATCACCAGAGCGAAGAAATGAAAATATTAAATATTTAATTTCCTTGAGTGGGACATGAACCCATATCCTGACACATTAACAGTCGCATGCTTGTACCTTTGCGCCACAATAATCTTCAAATAATATAATTTCACTCAAGCTATTTGTTTGTTTTTTTTTTTTATTAGCTTCACGCTGTATCGCACGTGGCAGGGTAGGCAGAGGGAACCCAGGAACCTAGTGTTAAGACACTCCGTTCCACTTCCGTTCCCTACCTTCCGCCGAATTTGAGGCATTGCGTGTTGAGTGGTATCTGTTTGTTATGTAAAATTGCCACTAATATTGACTACGGTTGTAATATAGAAGAACATTTATAGGAATAAAATGATATGTGGTAGGATTATTACATTCTTTATACATTAAGTCAAGGGCTATGACACATCATTAGCGAAACATTAGTCATGTTAATTGCTTAGACAATTCATTATAAGGTATTTGAAACTGTGTACGCTTACTACTGCTTAAGCCTACCGGAGTGTCCGCTCCAATTCTACGCACTTAGCATATTTGTCTCTGGTTCAGAATATTAGGTAATAATCGATTCAAAATAAGCAAAAAGAAAGTTGGGTATTGGTTTATTTCAATTACTAAAGAAAAAGTAGAAAAGACCATGTTGATTGAGGTACTTATTTATTTGGTTTTTTACTTTTCACTCACTTGCACCAATTTTACTTGGTAAGTTAATAAAGCGATATGTCATTTTATCCTGTGTATCTTTTATATTTCAGCGACTGGCGATATAATTAGTTAACCCAATACAAGAAAACGATATTAGTTCATAGAATTAGGCATTCTCTCAAATAGCTTTAAACTCACCAGTTGTCTACTGCGAATCAGCATTAACATAAACGAAGTGACCCAAATTATTCTGGATCAATAAATATTTTAAAAATACAGGTCTGAATTTACTAAGTGATCTAAAATAGTCCCTATCTCCCAAATCAGTTTTTTAATTTCATAAGAAATTTTTAAAAATATCACTGAAATATCTGATTTTTTAAAATATCTTTCCTTCCATATCTTAAAAATGTTACAAAATATAAAAATATATCATGGAATATTAGAAATAACTATAAATTATAAGCTTATTTTATAGAATTAGGTATTGTCTCGAATAGCTTTAACCTCACCAGTTGTCTACTGCGAATCAGCATTAACATAAACATTATTTAATGTAATTAGTATAAATAAAGGCAAAGATTACCGCGTGAAGGGATAAGTAGAGTTGGTTATTAAAAGCTCTGTTCACTGCGTGTTCGAAGCAAATGTACGTGAAAGTGTGATTGCGAGCTTAAAGTCTTAATTCGTATGTAACACCAAAAGCTTTTTGGGATTTTAATTAAATATTGTCGGGTAGTATTTGAATTTATATATATATAAAGTATTTTATTTCCATTATATTTAACGTTTCTTATTAAGAGTTCTATGTTGATAATAAAAAAATGAAATTGTTATGAATATTAATAGCTAAGACACTCCATGCTGAACTTCCCGATCCATTTTAAGACACTGCATATTGTTACTTGTACGAAGAATTGAAAATAATCCGTTATTATCAGGCTTGCTTCAATGTGCCACAATGACATAGTTATTTTTTCACGAACTAGATGATGATGATTTTGAACTAGATTCCTATATATAGTTTTTTCTATTCACCGCTATCATTGTTTATTGAAAAAAATGCAAGCTCTCTTTTGCACAACGTATAACGCAATAAGTATTCTGTAAGGATTTCTTTTTAGTCAGTCTCTTCCTCATTTATGTAAATGATTCAGCATTTTCATAATATAGAATGTTGAAATAGTACTATCGTTTACTGATTTTTACTTTTCATAAAATAGACATTTTTATCACATTTTTACCAAAGTATAACTATTGTATAACTATTGCTTTAATTTTATTGAAAATAACTTGTGCTAATTCTCTTATAATTATAGCACTCTCAAATACACATAATTGATGAGATGCTGTCGTCCGAAATACACACAGCTACGTCAAGGTTTAATTGCGGCTACCTCTCGGTAGACGAGACTATGAATACACTTACATAGCTCAGTAAACCTATACAGTTGGATTTTTTGGTTGATAATTGGAGAGGTAACGAGGTAAGTAAATAAGAAGTACTTGGAAAATTTCAAATTGTGGAGAAAAATTACAAATACATTAATTCTATTTAAATAACATAATATGATTTTGATAAAGAATAAATAATCATTTTCCAGGAGTGAAATTTCTGACTTTATCTTTCCTTGTATTTTATAATACAAAAGCTTAGAAGAAGTCTTTCTTTACAAAAAGTGTTTATATCTTAATCTAAACAAACTTAAGTTACCAAAGTTATACAAAATACTCTATAGAACATAAATAGTTACTTTATTTTGATGAAATATTTTCTTTTAGGAAAATACCGTCTTTTTTTGTTCAGACAAAGTAATGGTATGACATGATAATCCATTCAGTCACTATATAGTGTTTCAATATTTAATAAATTCTCCATATAAGAAATGTGTGAACATAAATTTACCAGACATAAAAATATGACAAAGAAATTGTTCCGCGTAAGCGTATAGCCGCCAGTAATAAAATATATAATTCTGAAGATACTCGTACAGTGTCACGTCGGGTGAAAGGGACATATATGTATAAGCTCTCGTATTTGGCAGTGCACAGCTTAATACTGGTAGCTATTTAGTTATCCAAAAGCTTTAAAATGAAGCAAATAAAAGAAAGAAGCTTATTCAAATACTGCCAACATGCTGAAGACGAAAAATAAAACTGAATTAATTAATCACCCATATCAAAGTCAATCTTGTATGACTATGTATAGAAAATATTGCAAATACGAAAATCATATACTATTTCGAGGCCTGTCGTGGCGCAGTGGCACAAGCGTGTGACTGTAACCGACAGGTTCTGGGTTCGATCCCCAGTCGAGGAAATGAAATATTTAATATTTTCAATTTAAATATTTAATGTTTCATTTCTTCGCTCTGGTAATAAGGCAAAGCGCGGCGTTGGTTTCCGCCACTCAACACGCAATGAATGCCTCAAATTCGGCGGAAAGTTTGGAACGGAAGTGGAACGGAGTGTCATAACACTAGGTTTCACTTCCGTTCCCTCTGCCGACCCTGCCAAGAGCGTGATACAGCGTGAAGCTGAGAAAAAAAAATCTATTTGTAGTTCACAACTTACTTTGTTCGAAATAGAAAAAAAATATTTCTTTTTCACAATTTCGTAGATATACTGGATAATCCTAAGTTAGTGCTCATGTAAAATCCTCTAGGGCCCTAAAAGTTCGGCAGTGTACTGTCTGTCAATCATTTAGTAATTAAAGTGCTAGCAAAACATTTATTAGATTATTGTTAAACGCATACCATTCTTTTTTTCGTAATCGGATGAATACATTGTATCTATAAATAAAGAATTACAGTGAAATGAATCATGAGTTTTATTTATTTTTTATATGAAAAGATAATAAGAATCGTTTTGTTCTTCACGTGTTCATTGTTTTATCTGAAACAATGTTCGTTATTAACATACGAGCAGAGTATATTAATTGTTTACTGTTATTGATATGATTTTTTGAAAAAAATATTGCAATTTTTAATCTGTACGAAAATTGATTTAAAAGGGAAAATAAAAATGGTAAAATTGTTTTAACTGTGAATGTCAATTTGTATTACATTTTCACGTGAAACACACTTTCTTAGAGCTAGTAGAAAGTGCGGAAGAACTTTTTTTTTAAATATAAATAAAATATATTTTTGCAAAAATTTTAAGAAATTGAAAATCTAAAAATTTCATAGTTGTTTACTTAACATCTTATTATTATTTACTACATAGATTCAGATATTTTGATTTCTTGTATATTAAATAAATATTAATACAGTTCAAGCAAGTGAAGTCGCACAGACTATTATTATTATATTTAAATGACAAGGACTAACTATATTGTGTTATATCAGTTTTTAACCTTGAAGTCTACCTTGAAAACAATTTAGTTTTGATGTACATTTTATGTATTCCATTTGCCTATTTTTATGTTCACTTAGTCTCTTATTACACATATGAAATATCTGTAATAGCGGTATAAGATTGTACCACAGAAGATTCTGTGGTACAATAGTAGTCAATAACGATCAACATCAGATGATGTTATTTTAATTTTAACTTCTTTTTAAGTCTCACGATGTATCCCACACATGGCAGGGCCGAGGTAACTTGGAAAACCAGTGTTATGATATTCTTTTCGCTTCGTGTAAATTTAAGATGGTGAGCAGAAATTCTCTGCTTCCCGTAAGCACTCCATACTTAAATAGTAAACGGAAACATTTTTACATCAAATGAAAACCTAACTTACAATAACTTCATATACAATTGTTATGTTTTAAATCTAGTGGAATAGTTTTGGTTGTTCATGTATAACAAACGAGCATTATATCATTAATTAGTATTAGAATTCCCTTATTACTTATATTTTATTTATTTATTATCATCTCTTAACACCAAAGCATTTAATAACGCCTATATTTCAAATAATTACTGCCGTTGCCATTTAGTGGCAATACTAACAAGCTTGTGCTCGGTGTTAGAATTAATTGATCATGTATCACTGACCAGGTACTGCTCTATAAGAGCATCAATGGGAGTAGTGGAATTCATTATCCTTTAAAGGCATATTGTGTTGTGCGGGCAAAATGCAAACGTCATTTCGTCGTTTGTACACAAAAGTACGTTTGTGCGGGTTAATTAAAAGAGTATAAACAGGATTCAGTGGAAAAACAAATCTGTGTGATATATATATATATATATATATATATATATATATATATATATATATATATATATATATATATATATATATATATATATATATATATATATATATATATATATATATATATATATATATATATATATATATATATATATCGCACATCGTTCAAAACATTTGTTCCAGATAAAGTTTTGTAATCTGATTTTCTGAATAGAAATATAGCAACGTTAACATTGCTGCAGCTTAACTCTTGTCCCGCAGGGGCGTTTAAGTGAATTGAATTCAGTAGTCAATAGCAATCAATTCTATTATTGATCAAAGCTTTATTTTTCTCTTTTTTCATCTAATTTTATTCTTAGCAAAGTAACTTCAATTCTAATAATGTTAATTGATAAATGGAACTTTATTTTTTCTCTGGTAATAAGACAAAACGCGACGTTGAGTCCCGCCAGTCAACACGCAGTGCCTCAATTTTGGCAGAAATTGGGGACCAGAACGGAATATTTTGACATTTGGTTTCCCTCTGCCTACCCTGCTATAAGCGCGATACAGTGTGAAAAAAAGAAATACATTAAAAGCAATTTATTTAGTACAGATATATGGGTTCAAAAACTTAATTTTAAGATTTTTTTTAAATTTCCGTATCCCAAAAAATAAAAGTCAACTCCTATAGGATCATTTTATTGTCCGTCTGGCCGTCTGTAAATAGCATTTAATTCGAGATCACTGGGAGGCATCGATATGTAAAATATTCATATTGTTCTCAGCACATTAGAGCACAGAAAAAATGAAGCTTCCAAGTCAACATAATCAAACGATACCATGCACAGTCTTTGCGGAGTTTTGTATGACATTCGCCGTGTAATCAAATCTTTAGGATAATTTATGTATATCTTCAGTTATAATAGAAATAAAGATAAAAATCCGACGTATTTCTTAAAAATAATATTAAATATCCAGCTCTTAGTTTTTTTACAGGATCCCGATTCTAACTCCTCAACTTATGATCTTTTGGTTAACCTAACCCACCAGTAGGCTCCCTCTATTGAAAAAAAGGGATACGGGGGCTTCCCGCATCATGGAACTGGATCGCTAGCTGTTTCAATGTGCGCAGCATTAGGGCTCATTTGTCGTGTTACTAGTATTAGAGAACGCTTAAAGCCGAACACAGCATCAGTATTGGGGCACCTCTGGAATGGGGAACCTCAATATCAGTTTAAACCAATGGATCGCATGCAACGTATAGTTGTTCGAATCATTGAGGCCCCTCAAGATTTGGAAGAGACGTATCCTACCGTAACGTACAGTGACGTTCTCTACCGTATTTATCACGGAGAGTATTCTGGAGAACTGTTGGCTGACTTGGTTCCTAACGCCGAATTTCCTAACCACACAATACGTCACAAGCTCAGTTTTCATCCTCACCATATAGATACGTGCAACTTTACTACTATGCGGTATCATAGGTACCTTCAGAGCCGCGTTTATCTCCACCGTAAAGGCTGGCAACGCGCCTGTTGCTCCTCTGGTGTTACACATTTGTGGTGATAATGACTTACCATCAGGTAACAGATACGCTCGTTTGCCTTGTCTTTTCTATAAAAAAGTTGTTACGGAATCATCAGAGGGCAAGTTTGACTTACATTTGATCAGTTTTTGTATAATTAAATTACAAATTATTATTTAATTACACTTAATTCGAAAACAAAGGAAAATTTATATAACACCATGTTTTATCTTAATTTATTACTAAGCACTTTCTGCACAATAATATTATTCACTGTTTGTTTTTCACTGTTTGTTTTAGACTGAGTTAGAGTTTAAAAATATAATTGACGTACACAGAACCTCTACCGTGTTGAAAAAAATCTATTAAAAAGTTAGGAAAGCTACTTCCATACGTGACACTATCCTGTTTCTGAAAATGTTCATTCTTTTAAAGAAATAGGAAGGAAGTAAAAGAAATGTGAACAGCTGCATTGCCTGAGGTTGGCAAATAAGAGCCACTGAAAAGTGTTATTTGTAGTGAAAGATGCAACTTACAGGCATACGATTTAAAAAGATAAAACAGATAGAGAAAGTCTGTAATACAGACTCACACATACAGATTGTGTATGTTATTTTTAACTCAGTTTTAAAATAAGTAGTATTGTTTTTATTTCATATTGATGACAATTTAATATAAAGAAAAAAAAATTAAATGAATATCATATTAAGAAAATGAAGAGAATGATACGAATTTTCTGTCGTGAATAATATAAGAAAAGTAAATAAATATCGTCACATATATATATATATATATATATATATATATATATATATATATATATATATATATATATATATATATATATATATATATATATATATATATATATATATATATATATATATATATATACTTTGATTGACGATCTCTCTTCCACTATTGCATGTGCTTAGAATTAATTTAAATATATTAACGTTTAATTTCCGTTGTGCTGCTTGCGGAAGACAACTCGACTGGATTATACATATATGCGATAGAATTTCCATCAATACTATAATAACTTCTACAGCTTGAGCTGCAGATTGTATAATAAATGAGTAATTAAAAAAATGTGCAATATATGTATAGTATTTAAGAAATATTAAAGCGACAATAAAAGCGACGGTCCTAGGTTCGATTACTATTTTTTTTTTCATTCCATTTCTTACATTTCATTTTTTTTCTCATACCATTTCTTACAGTCCATTACTATTTTTTTTTCATTCCAGACAAAATACGGAGTTGAACAACATGTCAAAAATCACACAGAAATTGCTGCGTTAAGACAATATGATCCTATGGGAACTGAAGGATCGGGGAGTAAAAATGATTTATTAACCATGATACATAAAAAAAGAATGCAAAATTTTGATTTTCTCGTATCTAAATTTTGTACGTAAGCATATCTTTTTGTTTTAAAGTTATGTATTATGTAGGTTCGATAAACGTTTTTAAATAATATTTTTTTTTTAATTTAATTCTAAAATCGTAATTTAATTTACTTACAATTATTTTTATTTTACACGTAATGTGCGAAAGTCAATTTCAATCCACTACATTTATACTGGCTATCTGAATATTGGACTAAAAACTGTCACGGCATAAATCTGAACGTTTACATAGTCAGCCTCTGTCGGATTTGATTGCGCAATGTTCCCATACGGATATTTGAGAGCTAGGAGAACATTGTTAGATTGGAATCAATTTACCTATTTTACCTCATTCAAAATGCTTTTATGTATTTAGCCTTTAGAGTACAGTGATATTAGTTAACGATATTCCTAACAATGTTCTAGGCTTGATAAGCTTAAGTTGTTTGGTTATTAATTGTTTGTTAACAAGTTAAGCAAAAATATTATTCTTTAGCTTCACACTGCATCCCACACAAAGTAGGGTAGGTGAAGGGAATGTGGGAACCTAGTGGCAAGACACTCTGTTGCCATTAAGACATTTTTGTTTCCTACTTTCTGCCGAATTCTGGAGGTATTGCGTGGTGAGTAGCGGAACTTAACGCCGCCTCTGCTTTATTACGAGAACAAAGTAGGTATTATGAACAAAATACCAACGTTATTTGAATACTTTCATTAATAGATAGAATCGTGCCGTAGCGTAACAATACCCACCTGTAAACGTAATGACTGTGAAGTTGAAAGTCAAGCTACGGTGATGAGATCCGCAACGTCTTAAATTCGGATAAATAATGTAATATTTAAAGTTTAATTATTTTATTGTCTCAATATTAAATTCAATGTTAGAACATGTTTAAGATTAATGAGCGCACTGCAGTTTGTGCTATACAAATACACATGCTGCATTTATGAAAGACAGGTGTTACCCGCAGTTCTACTAATTTCATATAGAGGTAAAATACGATACAGACGCAATATTTGTTGTCATGAAATTTGCTAGAATAATAATTTATATGAAATACTAACAATCCACACAGGGTTTTGCCCGCTTGAATCACATAGTTTTATTCACTATTTTCAATTACTTTCTTGTTCAATAATATTATCATTTTAAAAATGATGATGATGACAATATTTAAACATTGAAAACTAAAATTTCAGCTAAACTAATATAGAAATGTTAAGCAATATTGCATAATATAGGTATATATACTTAATATGGAAACGTTAACAAAATATTATAGTAAAAACTAACATTTTATTTTTTTATTTATAGAAAAAGCTTTCATTCGCCGAATTTAGGACATTGCGCGTTGAATGGCGAAACTCAACACCGCATGTTATTACCAAAGCGATGAAATGAAAATATTTGTCCTCGGGTGGTGATCGATCTTTAACGATCGATGATCGATCTTTAACCAGTCGCTTTTACATTCGCGGTTTTGCCCCTGCACCACGACATGCCTTAATTTATATTATATTTTTTATGAATAAATAACGCACAAAATATTTATATGTTCAAAATGTTTAATAAAAACGATATTTTATATAGCAAGTAACAAAAGGGATCTAAAAGAGCGCTCTTTTAAATGACCGAATCGAAATCATGCAGTTTCTTTCTTTGAGAGTCGTTTTCTTTGAGTGCAGCGCTTAGTGTGACAAGTAAAAGACATCCGACTGCATCTCGTTAAATACACGAAGACATATTTACGGTCCATTATAGCACTTGGAAGAACCTATTTAAATTTTTGAAATTACATTTTTTAGTATTATCTAGTACCAAGTATCGAATACGATTCATTGTGTGTTAAGTGGCGGAACTTAACGCTGCACTGTGCCGTGTTAAAATGGGTAATGTAAAATATTTTTTACTTTAAGTGGGAATCGAACCCACATCAATAGTGCTTATAGTCTGCTTTGTTCTTATTCATTACTATAGTGTGGATGATTTGATATTTTTTATGATAGTATTAAAATTAGTCTTTTGTTTTTAAATTGCCATTTTTTTTTATTTTGTTAATTATTTATTAATCAAAAATTAAATATTTAGGATACATGTAGATATTTAACATCGATAATAAGTATCTTACAAAGATTTAAATGTAACACAACTCTAGAGCTAGCTAGCTACCCGTAGCTGGTAAAAACAAACGATTGTGATTGATATAATTGATTGCATGCAATTGTGAATCCTCTCTTGCTACTAGTTAATTAATGAACCGACAGTGCAGTACACTCAGATAATTGAATTGGACGTCATGCTCTGCTTTAACAATACTGAGACAAATATCGCAAATCATCACAGATTCGGATAGATCATTGTGTAAGAGCACAGGGTGTGATTGTAAATGATTTGAGATTGGATTCCCACGTTAGTGAATGATTATTTTAATATTTAAAAGCTTTTCTAATAAGGTAAGCGCAGTCTCGAGTTCTCTCCACCCAATTAAAAATGTTTCGAAATTCTGAAGAAAGTGTAGAACGTCTGTAACATGTGTAGAGTGTCTTAGCACTAGTTTGCATTTGCTTAGCAGCCTATAAGGACGGAATAGAGCGTAAATATGAAAGAAATCAATGAGTCAGTGTTATTTTTAGATGCATATAAGATTAGATATTTGAAATGGAACTGGATATGCTGACTCACGTTATTTCCGAACAATCTCCGCCATAACACACGACCTCAGCTGGCGAGAAGAGTTCGGTGAGGCAGAAACGCGTTAAATCAATTCAAATGTACAGGTTTTGTTATTTTGATAGCGATAACTTGTACGTTATTATAAAAGTTAGCTTTTAGTTATTTTAATAAATTTTAATAATTTAATTGGTATTTATTTAAGAGGAATATTACTATAAATATTATTATTAGTAAATGTTTTATATACAGATAATACAAATTATATAAAGAAATGTAATATAATATTAATGTAAAAATATTAATTTTCATATCAAGTTTTTGTTACATCATAACACTTTTGATGTTAAGGAAAAAAAGTTACGTTACTAGTATTACATCATGCTCCCTAATTTTAAAAAAATATTTAGTAAGAAATTCAATTAAATGTAATTAATGACAAATACTAAAGCAAGATTGCTGTGGTTCTTTGCCTCAACATGTAAAAGAGAATTACTTGACGGATCATCTTGTTGTCCGTTTGTCAAGACCATTAATATCAAGGTTGCGTTTCAAACTTATACAAATATCAAATATATAAGTTTACGATTCGAGCGATACGAGCATTGATGCGTCGTCATTGCTGCTTTTCTACGAAATTCACGCGTAATCAAAATCTGTGGAGCACTTCTCGTGGACCTAAAGTCCGACGTGGACGAAGACGCGGTCTGAAATTTGCCACAAATGTTAAAATTGATAGGTATGAATAAAATTGATAGGTATTTCATAGAAATCACCATAACAATAGTGCATACGTCCGAAAACTCAAAAGATTGTGAATTTTATTCATAATTTTTTCATAATCTATACGATATATATTTACCATGGATCTACAATTATGAAAGGCAAAATGTCAGATCTTGTAATACGAACAACGATATGTTATTATGGTCCCGATTTTTCTATAAGCATATAAGAAAATGTAACACCAACCGGTGATCCTATAATCCAGTCAGTTCCTTTTGAGATATGAAACACTAAAAACGGAAAATCATAAGCTTTTCAACAATCCTTAACTGTCATAGTTATAATTACCTACTAGATGCATTAAATATATAACATAGATACAAAATGTTAAAATTGCTAAATTGGGTCAATTTATTTCTATACGATGGATATAGGTAGACGCGATAGCCCCGGTGTGCTACGGATGGGGACGCCTGTGACCGTCCGGTGTACCTTATAACTCTGCCCTGCCATATTACGAAACTTCAGCAAGCAATATATATTGATTTGGACAAACGTTCACATATTTTTTCATACAGCTAAATTATTTTCGTAGTATGATTAGTGGGTGTTATGGTAAGCATTTCTTAGTTATAGATGTGTATATGTATTTTTAAAATTTTTAAAGAGAACGTATATTGCCATTATGGAAGAAATTAAAACAGTGAATAAAGTGGGAATTCTACGTGCACTATGAACTGTGAACGCGGTGGCTACGCCATAAGTAATTTAAAATATCAATAAACTATAGAGTAATACAGATAGCGTTATATGCAACCTTTTTTCAAGAGAGGTCTCCCTATTGTTGTTATCAGATGGACCGCTTTTCTAGGTTTGTTCCATTTTAAAGATAAACATTTTTAGTATTTTACTCGCTACAGCTTTGCAAATAAGAATTGAAGTTAATATTTTAGCCAAACGATATCTATTCAAAATCTTTTATTAATATAAATTTTCAAATTTATAATATCCTGATGTTAAATATATCTACTATTTGCTTCATTTTCCACGGACAGTGTCGCCTATTTCCTCATACAGGCTTAAAGGACAAGCCAATTGATCCTCACACTTTCCTCAATTACTATAAAAGACTTATCCTTAATATAAATGTGAGGTATACACTAACATTTTGCACTATCTATAGAAAAATAATAAAAAATGACAAATTCGTATAATTTATATGTAATTACTAAATTTTATATAAAGCCTTTCAGAGAGGAAGAGTATTTCTGTCTCTCAAATTGGAAAAATATTATAATATCTTACTAATTTAATTATAATATACGAGTAAATATTTGTCTAGCACGAAAGTAGAACTTAAAGGATAACTACAATAACGATTTCTTCTTAATTGAAAAAGAGTAAGTATATTTTTTATACAAAACGATAAAGGCGGCAATACATCACCAGTGACCTAATAACTGAAAGGTACGACTTATTAAATGTTGCGTAATAAGCCACACCTTAGCACTTAGCACTTAGACCAGCTTACGTTTTAAAACATTCGTGATTGTATTAAATATTTCTGCGTCTGTATTCGAGATGAATTTCCATAAACGACATGAATAGACATACGTGCTAAAATATTATGAAGTGACACAACTGCCAACTGTGTATATATTATATCTTCTGTATTAATTCGAGTGAGCCTACTTATAATTTACTTGGTTCTATATACAATGAATAGCACCGAGTAATTTATAATTAAATAGTAACGCCGAAAACATTAATGCAAATTATCAACACCGTTTAACATGACAATGAAAATAAAAAAATATATATAAATAAAAATTTATTCAAGTGGTTTTATTGATTTCAACCCACTGCCAATATTAATTTTTAAAAACTACTAAGGAGTAGCGATCTTAACTTATCTGTACTAAATTTGGCTAAATATATGCACATATAATCATATGATAGCGTACACATTGGTTTATCGGTGCGTTGTTTTTGTGTCGCTGCCTTACGTAAGTTTATATGAGATATAATATAAATGTTACAGCCATTTTATGTGAACAGAATTGAGTTGTATAATTTTGGCTCGATGGAAACGAGATCGGCGCTCGCTCGATAATTTTTACCTTAGCCAAAGTGCTGGCCACGGTAGCATTTACGAAAAGTGAATTTATCTATTTCTGCCGTAAATCTCATAACAGTGTTATATAAATAAGCATATCATGAATTCAGAATGTCGCAGCTTAACTCAAAAAAGTCCTTGGTCCATAAATCATATAAAGAACAAAGAAAATACTAGTCTTTGTTTCCGCATTGTATTATAATTTCTATACATTTTTAGTGACGCCGGAAACTTAATTGACATAACAAAGGCTGAATAAAAGACATATGGTCGCATAATACATTTGTACATACATTTCTAATGCTCAAAGGTAATATATAAAGATTATTTTATTATTTATAAAAGTATATATGATAGTATATGTATTTATATGTATACGATAAACCCTTTACTTGTTAATATTTACATTTTTCAAACTGAGTGACAACCCGAGATCTACAGATAGCTGTGCAGGGCAAAGAATATCGTTGAGATTCATGGAGTGTATATAATTTATTAATATTACGGAGTAAATGATTGTTCATTTAGGTTACACTTACTTATTATTTATTTTTTAGCTTCACGCTGTATTCCGCACACAACATGGTAAAAGGAGAACACCCAGTGATAAGACACTCCGTTCCTCTCCAATCTTTCCGCTGGCAGGTATAGCGTGTTGAGTGGAGGAAATCAACGCCGCACTTAGCCTTATTACCAGAGCGAAGACATGGAAAATATTAAATACTCATTTCCTGTAGTGGATATCGAACCCACAACCACAGGTTACACTAATCCTACTCATGCTTTCTTGCTCTTTTTTGTCTTGTTTTCTGAACTTACTAAAAGAATAAAATTTTACCTTTTAAGGGAGAATGTAAAACGGATCCATATTTATGGATCCGTTTTACTATTCATAATTATTCTGATGAATACATTCATTATTCTGATTAGAGCTAGATTTGAATTTGTATCAAATATGCTTATTGACTGCGATGAGCTACTATCAATATTATTGCAGACTAGAATGATAGATAAACTGAATAGAATTGTTCACATTGTAACGTACATGGTTGTTACACATTCAGCAAAATCTATCAAAATTATTGTATTGGTCATTTGAAATTATGTTACCTAATAAATTATATGCGGATTAGGTTTCGTGTTGGAATTAGTGCCCAGATATAATAATCTAAAAGCATTTCAATATATAAATCCCGAAGTATTTATTACCTTTGATTATGTCATATTTATAAGAAACATGAAAAAAAATTATGGTTGGATGCAAATGAATTAGCTGCAAGGTGTAAGAAAAATATTTATTGGCGCAGTAAACATAAGATTCATTAAGATTTTGAGGTATTGATCTGGTTTTAAAATTATCTGGTTTTAAAATTAATCGTTGGGTCTAACAGTAAATAGTAGTATAGAAAAGTTATACTCTCTTCTAAAGATAAGAGATATAAGAGAAGTACAGTTTAAACGTTAAAGTATGCATAAACTTTATGCTATCAATCTTCAACGTCAGATGTAATCCCTATTAAAGTACACAATGTATTATATAAATTAATAAGCATTTTAATGTATTGAAAATAAATAAATTGTATATTCTCGTTGAGCTTTGAATTTTTTGGGCTTCGACCTCGCCTTTGATAATATTACCAACAGAGCGAGTGTTCTGAGACCGAATAAGCTGTACATCATATATTTATATAATGACTCGTCGAAGAAGACTTTTGTAAAGCTTCGTTGTATTACTAAGGATGAACATTTTGACAAGAAAAAATCGTATTTAATGTCAAATTATTTTATAAGATCTTAGATAATATGAATCTTGTTTGTTACAAAACACGTCGTAAATAAAGATATTAATTATTTATGATACTTTATCAATAGACTTAATTTTCATTTATCCAAAATTATATTTGATATATCTTTGTTTCATAAATAATTTAAGCTTATACACAACGCGTGTTTTTCGAATTAGGACTAGGTGTATCGAGCGAAAAAAAAAAAACACTAGATTGTCCTTGTTTCATTTCATTGAATCAAATTAGAATTCGTGATCTTTGTTGCAGACAAACTCTTAAAGGTTAAAGTTAATTAACTAATAAATATTTAGAAGTAGTTACACAATACTTTGCACTTTAGACCTAACACAGACACAAAGGTATACAAGTAGTTCGAAATAGTACGGTGAAAATGTCATTCGTGCTAAGAAAATCGTCTATTATCTAGTATTTATGTCGATTGAAACATCACTTCGCTGTATTGTTCGCGTGTTGTGGGCATTTATCGTGCAACCACTATGAATTATTTGTAAAGGTGTCGATTTTAAACGCGATATTTTAGGACTGCAGTTAACCATAATGAATCTGTCCAATAAGACTTTTGTGAGTTTATTTAAAATTCTCTACAAATTATTAATTTAAATATTTTGTTATTTTGATATATCTTTTTTCTTTTGTGCTTGTATACGAATAATTCCGTGTTAGGTGTTAAGCCCACTAATACGTTTTATTTTATTAATAGCTTTTTGTTAGCTTCTTGCTTTATCCCTATGCGGGGTTGTCAGATAGAGCGGTATGCTTATCCAAAGATTACTTTCACGTCATTTAAGAAATATGACCACTATAGAGATACTATCACTTCCTAGGAATAACCTTGGAATACTGGAAACTGATTTGATGACACTGGACGAAGCAAAAGATGCAATATAAGGCAAATAAAACTAATAGATTGCTCTAAGAGGGCATCAAACGTAGAATTATCGCCTTTACACGACAACTCCTAACAATTAATTTATATTTTTTTGTTATATAAATGGGAATTCCACTTGTGTTAACAATTCTATTCGTATAAAGTTATTAAAATAACAGAACTAAGCGATAATCGGATATTGAATTGTAAATTTTATCTATTTGTGGTTGTGGCAGTCGCTGTATTCACATTCAGACGGATTAATGCATTCGCTATATTATTCATTCATTGGCCTCGGGCTAAGCGATTATAATAGCTAAACTAATTAAGTAAATATTATATAAGTAAAATTGTATTTAGAGTTAATATTTTCAATTCTAAACACAACTATGCGTGTCCGAGATACAATGTAAAACTGAAAAATAACCATATATTTTTTTAGCTAGCATCGTATTATGTAAAAGAAATAGATGTTCTTACAATAAAGATGAGGCCTGTCGTAGCGCAACGGCATAAGCTTGTGAATGTAACCGCCAGGTTCTGGGTTCGATCCCCAGTCGAAGAAATGAAATATTTAATATTTTCAATTTAAAATATTTCATGTTTCATATCTTCGCTCTGATAATAAGGCAAAGCGCGGCGTTGAGTTCCGCCACTCAACACGCAATACCTCAAATTCGGCGGAGAGTGGGTACGGAAGTGGAACGGAGTGTCTAACACTAGGTTCCCGGGTTCCCTCAGCCTACACTAACGTTTACCTTTTTTAATATTTGTTCATTAGTGTGAGATTTTTTTTTATTTTAAATTAATTATTTAATTCAATTGAGTTTGGATAATAATTATGGTAGTTATCGTAAAAACTCTCTTCATCTGTATACCATACATACGAGTAATTATTTCTTGAACGGTGTGGCTTTGTTCATACCTCACGTAGGTACCTACTATATGAACTATCGATTAATCCATGAATAAATAAAATAAGTCGATAAACGAACTATTGATAAATCCATGAATAAATAGAATAAAAGTCTAAGTCGAGTTGTATTTGAATTTTGATACACAATACAATATCATTAGACCCACCCATTATTTTTAACACTTTCTATAATAATACCTAATATTCAGTAAATTTTCGACTATACTCAATACACATTCTAATCCGATAAGATAAGAAAAGCTTAGTGAAAAAAAGACAAGAGTTAGTTCTTTAAAGCAAGAACAGCAATTCCAAAGTAAGAGGGGGAGAACGTTCGTTACAACTGTGTTGTAGGTGACACCGTTACTTCAATCGATTGCGCCCGTAATGCCCTTAGGATTGGGTAAATATAATTTGGATAAATCTAGTAGACTATTTTCGTTTGATTCTAGTTTTTTTTTATGTTTCAGCAGGTTTTGTTATAAAAAATAAGATTACAATTGTTATATGGCTTTCGTCAGATTTTATATAACACTTTTTATGGAAAAATTTTATATGAGATAAGCATTTAATCCTTAGTACTTTACGTACACTAAAATATATTTTAGTTTTAAATACGTATGTAAGCAAATTACTGTTTCATATTCAGGTGAAAAATCCAACTGACCGAAACTGAGTTGAGGTTATTTTTTATTTAGTTACTTCAAAAATGTTCTTAAACGTCCGTCACCCTTTGTTTTAGAATATTTTTCAGCCAAGGAATGTTCTACTATTGTTGTTTGTTCATGTAATTCGCTTTTTAACTAAAATCAGATTTGGGTAGGGACGAGACACAAGAAATAATGAGGTCATTCTTATGCAAGCCTGTTCGAACGGAGCGCTTCTTACAAAGCCCTCGCTCAATTCAAAGTCACTTGTTTCCTATTTCTGATTCCGTCACCCTATCAAATATAACAATATATTATATATTACAATTGGTTTAAATTTGCGGTATAAGAAAAATAATTATACATATACATAAATTTTGTTATATTTAAAATAAACACTGTGCAAACTTTTTTTAGAAAATGTATAAAAAAATTAAAATTATTTGTTTTTTTTTTTATTAATACGTATTCTAAAAAAGAAATTGCCTATGTGTGGAATATTCCTTTAAATCTGTTAAAAATATTATACATATTTTAACTTCTTTGATATAATAGAAGCTTTGAAGAGACAGTATGAAAGTTATAAGTTAACGTAGCTTCACGCTATATCTCTAGCGGGGTAGGTAGAGAGAAGGGAGCGCCAAACGCTAGGGTCTCGGCATACCTGTTTCGCCTCGTCCACTGTCATCAACCTCCGGGGGATCCTCATGCTTTTTACGTGACCTTCCTCCAGTATCGTCGATACTGTGTTTTTGAAGGTCAACCGAGTTCTCCTTTTCTCTTTCTTACCACTCTCTTTTCCTTAATAAATCTTTTTTACCATTCTTTCTTTAATCATTAGCTCGACGTGCCCAAGCCACCTGAGCACGTTCTTTTTCATATATATTTTTCATACTTACTGTGACATCCACGCTAGTACCTACCATTCTGTGTATCTCTTCATTGGGTATGCGATCAGCTCAACTAACCCTGCATATCCGACGAAGAGATCGCATCTCTACAGTATTCATCTTTTTTACGTTCTTCTTCTGTAATATCCACGTTTCGCCGCCGTACATCAGTCGGTACCAACACTGCATTGTGTACGGCCAAACGCGCAGCTATGCTGCCGTCTTAATATTGCAGCTAAGGCCCCGTTAACTTTGTTACCGGTAGCAATACACCTTTCCACATCCATTTCATATCTTCCGTCTCTGCTAAACATACTTCCCAGGTATACTACTTTATTCACTTGTTCTAATATCTTATCATTTACACTGATCTTGCATTCTGTCCTTTCCTCATTTCTTTCAAATATCAGAATCTTCGTTTTATTTGTATTTAGACTTCGACCATTATTCGAACAACCTTCTTTCAGAGTGGTAACCAACGTCTGTCACTCGCTATCTGTAAAGGGACTTTCCAGCCTGTAGCAAGAGTCCGCTCACATTGTACCGGGACAGTATCTCTCATAATCTCTTTCTTACAACCCTGTCAAAAGACTTTTAAAAGTTCAAAAAAGCACAGAAAACTTTTTGGTTTACTGTCTAAAATTTTTTTGTGATCATGCGGAGGGAAAAGATTTGATCATACACCCTCTTCCAGGTCTAAAGCCTCCCTGGGCTTGCCACATCAGCCTTTCAGATCTTTCTTGCATTCTTCTCGCTAATATTTTAGCATAAACTATACGTCGACTGGCGAGGTGCAGTCACCGTGCCTTTGTATAAAGGCAAAGGTTCATAAATAGATTGCGCAAGCTATAGGGCTATCAGTTTGATTAGCTTAGGTAGTCTGCCACGTAAGCTGATCAAACTGATAGCCCTATAGCTTGCGCAATCTATCTATGAACCATTGCCTCTATACAAAGGCACGGCGACTGCACCTCGCCAGTCGTCTGGGACCTGCCCCGATTTCCAGCATAAATTGCACAAACACCAGAACAGGTCCAAGACGCGTGGCCCACCATATTTGATCATCTCGGTAGTAACTCCATCTGCTCCCGCTGCCATACCACATTTCAAACTTTGTATGGCACTCTCAACTTCTTTCATACTGATTTCGTCTTTCGATCAGCTACATCAAGACTCAGCATTTCGCTGTTACCTGAGGCAGAGGCGTCATCACATTCATACATCTCCTTGAAATATTCCGCCATATTATGTTGCTACATATTCAAGTAAAAATATAAAAAAAATACTTGAAATGCGGATATGAATACATATTCCATATCAATAAATGTATAATATTGCTAAAGTTTTTTTATATTTCCAATGATTTCCATCGATTATTTATGTAGACAGGACAGCGTGAGGTAAGTCACTGTACCTGTTTAAGCGTTATCCACTTAACTTGCACATGCTCGTTTAAGCTGTTTACTTAGTATAGAAAATACTTTTATTTTCGATATTGCTGCTGTAATAAGTAAAACAACGAAGTTAAATATTATAAATGTTACTAATATAAATAAGGCCTGGATGATTTATATAAATAGTTTTGCGACAGACTCATATAAAACTTAGCCCGCTTCTGGATAACCTAGAAACTTGATATTTAGTACAAAGGTACTGGAAATTATTGATATTAGTATTGAGAGAGTAATCATAATGACAAATATAATATAGACTATAATTTGTATAAACAAAATACATTTTTTTTTAATAACTATAAACGATTAGTAGTAATATCTCTTTAAAAATGGAGCGCAATCAAATCAAAAATAAAACGAAGTAAACGTTAAGTACAATATTGAATAAGGAATCGTTTTCGATTTTATCGGCAATAGAATCAAAATATTATATAGATGCCGAGTACAAAATGTAAGTAATTTAATTCAGCTTCACGATGTATCCCACACATGGCACGATAGGCACAGGGAACTTGGGAACCTAGTGTTAAGACTCTTCATTCCTCATTTTAATACAATTAAAATGCTAATTAATACAATTAAAATGCTACTAAAAGAAAATAGGTATGTAAGTACTAAAAGAAAATAGGTATGTAAATATTAGGTTATGTAGTCAGTACCATTACATATTTGCACTAAAGCTTGCCGTTTTTATCATCGAAATAATGAACATGGTTTCAGAAATGTCGAACAACAAAATGAAGTCATAACATCATTTGCTTTACATGTTTGTTTGTATATATAAGTAATGTATTTTTCTACTCACTTTAGAATTCAAAGAATAACCCATGTTGTCTCTAATACAGATATTGAAATATTGACTCCGTATATAAAATAGTTTTAAAAATTATATGCTTCGTATATGATAAAATAAAGCGTCCATAGTGAGTTTATTAAGCTATGTTATAAATTTACATGTTCAGAAATCCATAACTATAACAGAAAAATAATAATTGATCAATAACAGAAAAATAATTGTTACATCTTATGTGCTAAACAAACAAATATATAATTTTCTATGTTATTGTTACTAGTACTATAAATCACCGCTTCGTTTGTATGAGAATTTTACATTTACCAATATTTAATTGTATAAAAAATATTTAAATATTTGAATTCCTATGTGAGTATTATTAGGACGTCTGTATTAAAGTTTTGTATATAACAGAAACCTGGAATATTCTTCACGTGCCATTCGTTCGTGAATTGTATGGAATGATATGAATGTCACGTACTATGATTTCTATATATTTGAAACTTGCATGGAAATTTCACAACCTTTCTGTTCTATTTATTGCGTTTGAACCAAATACTATTCATATAGATAAGCTTTGATATTGATAACTAAGCTTTTATATATTTTTAACCTCCAACGAAAAAAACTCTTTTTTTCGTGTTACGTGTTTGGATATAGAGCTTTTTTTTTAAATTGTGTGTGTATGTATTTACACATAACCAAGTTTCAGAAAGAATTTTTCTTGTAGCAAAAAATTCACTAGCATTGTGAATAGAAGAAAACTTGGCACTCTAAGTTTAGCTTTATTTCTTAGCGTCATTTACGTCACAGTTATATAATATTGAATCTTTTCAACGTAAATGTGTCACAATTCTAAAATCTATCTGAAAAATTCACGTAAATTTTTATCTTAGAACATTTATGGTAGGAGACTTGTGTAATTTAGCAAGCGACGCTTTCAATGAACCAAGAAGAAATCTAGAACATGCTTATAAAAATAATATATATAATTCATAATTGTAAGCTACAATATATTTTTAACATATTTTAAGTGTTATTCAACACTTATATAAGATTTTTTTGTCAAAATTTTTAACTATATTCTAAAAGAGTACGCTAGTTATAATTTCATTTATTCTTAACATAGTGAAAATGATATTTCATATTTAAGAAAGTAAATTTTAGACGTTTTTTAAGAAGTAGTTTTAACCAACCACTTTTGCATAATTATTTACGTAAAATTATTTATTTGAAAGAAAACCTATAAAACTAAATAATCTTGAACCTAAATAAATAATCTTGAAAGGTTAAAAAATAAGAACGAAAAAATAAAAATATCACCCTAGAAAATTAATTTATTTCAGAACAAGAAATGCAGTAAATCAATACCTCGTTATAAGTTTTTGTAGAAGATTAGAGTGTGAAATGAATAATACGGGCTATTCAATATAAAAGTCTTGAAAGAAAATACTAAAATACACAGAATATTTCACAGCAGCTTTCAGTCCTTATGAACATTCTTCAAACTAAAAACCACCGCAAGCTTCATTCTTATGGCCATTACAGGATTAAGAATCCTGCTTATAATACATCTACAGAATTCCAATAAAAATATCTCGTATTTAAAAAAATGTTAATCAAAAAATAATTTTATTACTAATAAATATGGCTTAAAGTTAAAGTTTTTATTTAAATATTTTAGTTTAAATAAATACTGAGTTTTTTCATTTTTTAATCACCTAAAGAAGGTAATTTCAAAATTACGGAAAGCTTTTATGTCATTCTGACAATAATGAAATTGAAATAAGCCTACCGAAACAAAGACTATTTATTATCATACTCTATAATGAGTAATATTGTCATAAAACTCACAAAAAATTGTAGTCTCGAGAGTTTATTTCAATAGTGAATCTTTTTTTTATTTTCTAAGGATGTAACAATTTTCACCCTCAATAATATATATATATATATATATATATATATATATATATATATATATATATATATATATATATATATATATATATATATATATATATATATATATATATATATATATATATATATATATATATATATATATATATATATATATATATATATATATATATATATATATATATATATATATATATATATATTTATATATATATATATATATATATATATATATATATATATATATATATATATATATATATATATATATATATTAACAAGTAAGGATATCATCGTAGTATCTTGTATTCTCTAGGTTATCCTGTATTCTCCAGGGATGGCCGATATCTCCCGCTAACTCTCTCTCTCTCTCTTCTCTAGGGTAGTGAGGGAGTAAAATCTTTTTTTCTACATTTTTCTTCTGCCATAATTTCGTATCCAACCATGCGTGCAGTTTGTACACCGTTCAATTTATTATATTATATTATATTAGCAGAAAAATACCTATAAATAAACCTGTAATTATCGTATATGAAAGTCAGTTCATTTGTAGGAAAGAATATAAATATACAAAAATGTTGTATTTGTATATAAAACAAGTTAAAAAGTAACGAAGTTCATTTATATTTTATTTATAAAAATAAATATGTCTTTTATTGCGTTCTCATAGACTAAATATTCATAAGTTTGTTCAACGACTTTAAATCAACGTTCGAGGACCTACAGTGGTCAGTCTGGCGTTAAAGCATCAATTATTCCAAGTGAATGGATTGCAAATTTTCGTCACAATCTCCAATACACTTTAAACTCAACATTGTTGACAGCTGTAATATCGTACGCTATATATAGAGCTTTCATAGATAGCAATATGAATATTTTTTCTCTTTTTAATATCAACATTTTTTATATTTAATTTCGATCGATTCAGCGGGTTTTACTAGGATGAGTAGAGAGAGCCTAGCGCTAAGACACTTAAAGTGATGTTTTGTCTAATAAAGTGGGAAAATGTATTTTTTTTGTATTATGCACATGACACGGTAGGCAGAGGGTACTTGAGAACCTAGTGTTAAGATACTCCGTTCCTTTTCCCTAAATCCATCTGGAGGATTGGAGGACCATCAGACAGTCAGATGTTGTCCACTTTGGCCACGAGGGCCACAGCATCTGCACATGCATTAATTTTTGTATCGGAAAAGGTTAAAATCATAAAAGGAACATTTTGTTGTCAATTTGTGTCTTAGACCCTATTACATAAAATTGCGTAGAAAAATAACTAAAAACATAGATTTAAAACAAGTCCATTGTATGGATATAAACGCCCGCAAACTTAAGTTTCTCAACTCAGTTCATTGTTTAATCACTATGGAGACCCTCTATGGAGACGGAATCCTCTGTGGAGGCATCCGAATCGCAGTTATCCGATTTGTTTTATAGTATAGTTAGTTATATAAACTGAATTTAATTTTACTTTCGTTCCATTTATAGATATGACAATATAAGTATGTCAGGTTCTTTGCGCTGTCTTTTACTACATAAAATTTAATGGCGTTGTATGGAACATTGCTATCGATCGGGTGTATGTTATTATCATTACGAATGGATGACAATTGAATAATACGCGTATATATGACTATAATATTAAAGTCAAAGAAACCGTATTTTGTATTTATATTGTGAATTTTAATGATTTTGTAAACTGATAGTTTAGTAATTATTATTTTATTATAATATATATTATTAAATATATGTTCACTAAATAAATTGAAATTTATCTTCAAACACCAGCTGAGCATTTCATTTTTTGAAAAACCAAATTGAAATAGTAAATGAAGTTAAAACTGTGAAACCAACTATTCAAGTGGAACGAACAAAAATAATATAAGCCAGCGTTGCGGATAGTTTGAAAAGAAAGCTACGTCAATAGAATTATTTGATGATGACAAATTTCTCTGACCACATAATGTGACAAGATTTGTTGATCTTAAGGCGGCCTTTTAAAAATATCGCTTCTCGAAGCACCTTCGGAACCTTTATATCTACAATGATATGACATCATCACATTTTGTCGGTCTGTCCATCTGTCAAGACTATTTATTTAATATTCTCATGATGATGTGAAGGTTTTAAGTTAAAAGGATCAACGGTCCCTTCAAGTACGAAAAAAAATATTGCTTCAAGATGCAAACTCGGATGTTTTTTTTTTAAATTGACACAATCAAAAATTAAGAGTATTTATGCATATATTTTGCTGCTATTTGTATGAAATTCTTCGGATTCACGTCAGGATTACTTCTTGCGGACCTACAGTTACGGAATTTGCATACGATGTTATAATCCTCGTTCGACTGACCTATAATGCTAGATTTGGCACGGAGCTCTAGGTGGGCGAGTCCTACTTGCAATTGACTAGTATTTTAATGTTATTTTTAATTTTCTTTTTGTATTATCTTAGTAATTGGAAATAACATATTTTCGAGAAATAAATGCTGATACATTATTAATTTAATAAAATTTTAACGGATTAATTTTCTATACTTGTAACAAATCTGTGAGTGATCACTTCTGTACATTAAAAAAAATATAAGGCGTGTTTATTAAAGTAACAGAATCCAATATCGATATATTTTAATTTTTTGTCTGTTTTTCAGTTTAGCTGTTTGTGTGTTTGTTCGCTCTAATCTCAGAAATGGGTCAACGCGTTTAAACACAGTTTTTATTATTAAATTTTGGCAATCTTTCTTTAACTTTTAGTGTTTGTTGTATTTAAACAGGTTGATAAATAAAAAAGTAACAATTAATACAGGAAATTAATACAGGATTTTTTTTTTAAATTTACACACACAATGGCTTCCTATATATGTACTAGCATATTGTTGAAATAAGTTTACTTTAACTATGATACAAAGTGAACAGTTAGCGCCATAGTCACAATTATAGCCTACTCACTTTTTTTAAGTTCGTGATACACTTCTTTAATTTTGTTTTCGGTCTATAATTTATGACATTTAGTTCTGGTATTAGTCAATCAATAAAAATAAATTTATTTAATCTTTTTTGCTTTATAACATATGTTTTAACATTTTATCAATATTAATACAATCTTTAGATCGATTTAGATGTATACTTTTATCAATGTTTATTAAAGATAATTAATATGTTCAAATTACTTTGAAAATAAATTAAATATAATGACAAAATTAATTATGTAAGTGAAGTTAGTTCGCAGAACACAAAGTTGACCTCTTATTTATTCGGAATTATTTGTGATAAAGCGCTAAGCGCCATTATAAATACAATTACATTTTCGACATCGCTGTAAAAGAAAAATGTTATATACTTATAAATAAATAATTAATATACTTAAAATTGCTGAGCAACAGTGGGTTCAAATCATGTCATTTGTAGAGAGATTTCATTATATTGTTACACAATGTGTGTCTTTAATGACCTACGTCGATATGTCGTATGTAACGTTTCAACCTCTTTGACTCAAACTCAAACTCAACTCAGCTTCACGCTGTATCCCTCACATGGCTGGGTAGGCAGAGGGAATTTGGGAACCTAGTGTTAAGACACTCCGTTCCACTTCCGTTTCCCACTTTTCGCCGAATTTTGAGGCATTGCGTGTTGAGTGGCGGAACTCAACGCCGCATTTTGCCTTATACCAAAGCGAAGAAATGAAAATATGAAATATTTAAATTGAAAATATGAAATATTTCATTTCCTCGAGTGGGGATCGAACCCACAACCCATCGGTTACAGTCATACGTTTGTACCGCTGCGCAACGACAGGTCTCAACCGACACCTCTTTGAAGTTCCTTAAAGTGCAATCTGCCACTGAAATTCTCATACAATAATTTTTTTTCAGCTTCCGCAAATGGCAGTGTAGGCAGAGGGAATTTGGGAACTAACTACGTGTAAGATACTCCGTTTCTATTAAAACACCACCATTTTCGCTGCCAAATTTGCCGCACTCAATAGTATATCTGTTTTTTATATCTTCAGACTGTACCCCGCACATGGCAGTGTAGGCAAAGGGATTTATTTAACCTAGCATTAAGACACTCCTTTACGTTCCTTCTTTCAGCCGAATTTATTTGTCTGTTCGCGCTATGCATAAAAAACAACGTATTTAAATTTAAAACAATAAAATATTAAAGAAAGATTGCGTAAAATGTGAGCAAAGACTTCCCGGAGGCCTTTATTTAGGAGTGGATGAGGTGAGGAGAAGATAGGAAGGAGATTGTAACATTGGGCGCTTTGTTCTCTATTGCTAAAGAAGCGGGAAGCTAAAACAAGAGACAACAGAGATGTGAAATTTAGTAACAGTGCCCGCCATCATCGAAATTTAGAAAATGTTTTTGTTTTTAGCTTCACGCTGTATTCTGCACGAGGCAGGGTAGGCAGAGGGAACCCGGGAACCTAGTGTTAAGACACTCCGTTTCCCTTCCGTTCTCCACTTTCCGCCGAATTTGAGGCATAATTTAGAAAGTTGGATATGTTATTATAAAGAGAATAATGTGCAATTAATTTATCTAATTGTCTAGAGAATATATTCATATTCTGTCATGAAAACAATATTTCTAAGCATCGTATAAGTTATTAATAAAATCACGACGTCGCTGTAAATATACATATATTACTTACGAAGATCACAATTTCATACGATATAAAAGAGAACTATATTTTAATATCAATTATTGAATAATGACAAACTTTTGAGACATAGTAATGGATAAAAATTACTGACATTTGGGCGGATTCGACCGGATCATTACGCCCCCGGCACTTAAAACCCGCGTTAAATAGTGGCTTCGGCCACTGTGTTTCGCATTGGGTAATGCCGGACCCCGGTGCCTATCCATCTTGAAGGCCGGCAAGGCTTCTGTAGCTCCTCTGGAGTTACACGGGGCCGTGGGCTGCGGTGATCACTTACAGGTGACCCGTACGCTCGTTTACCGTGTCTTATCCATAAAAAAAAACGACAATAACCATACTTCAAATGGATTTTCCTAATTTTCCAATATTTTGATGTCCCATCAGTTTTATTATTATGTGTGTGTTTGAATGATACCTAAAAATTTCTTTAATTTGATTAAATATTTACTAATAAGAACGATATCGTTTTTTTTGTATCTCTTTCAAATGGTATGGAAAATGGGATAAATCTACGTTCTAAGTACTATTGTTTCAACTATCACTAACAAATGAAGTTTGTGGGGTTAGAAACTGCCTAACAAAACCGAACAGTTGAGCTTAACTTTAACTTTAAATGCGTCAACTTAACTTTAGCAGTTCTACGAATAACTTAGGATTGTGGTAAGTAGTCTAAAAAATGTTATTATATCTTGACGTTTTAAAATAAGTGACATTCACGCAACAATTACTCTTAATTTTTATTTTTAAAAAGTTAAATTATAAATAAAAGTAATTGCACAGATAAAAATAATAAAAAAATGTTAAGTTAATTTTGTAGAACTGCAATTTATCTATAATACATAAAATAACGTTTACAAAAAATATTTGTAATATTAATTATAATTAAATTATATTATCTAGTTTAACACGAGTACATAATAATATTCATGCTAATTTCACATTTTTTGCTCCACGGTATATATCTCAAACACCGCTATAGGCATAATGAATGTACTAAGAAAACCACTTTCCACTTGAATACGAAAATGCCGCTTCAATGCATTTTGAATGCTGAACGGCACACTTGGTTTTAAAAGCGGGAAATTACTTCTTTAATAATAGTAATATGCGTATTTCTTAAGAGGCCATTGTCGTGTTTAAGCATACAACTCTAACGACACCAATTGTGGACAAGATTCCCAATTGATAACGAAGCCCGATATGATAACGAGGCAAAGTGCATGAAATACCACCTCGACGATTTATTAGAAAGTGGAAAACGGATCCTAATCGATCATCTTAACACTACTTTTCCAGTATCCTTGTGTTTACACTGTAAATTTTGTGATACATCGTAAAGCTGACAAAAAATGTTATGTCGTATTTCATTTGATGAACTTGTCGCATAGAGCTAATTTAATAATGTAATAACGAAAGAGACCACTGTCTCGCCTCAATACTCTTGGCGGTTGCCTTAAATGCCACAAGCTTTTTATGAAGCAGTTTCTTAGGCAGGAAGGTTTGACATTTTTGCATTGAATAGTTTTAATTATTATTGATAACTACTTAAAGTATAATTGCTATGTATATTAGTCATTTCTATAATTTTGTAATTATGGTATGAACTACTATTGAATTCAGACACTTCACATGAGATATTTTTTTGTAAAATCAAAGAGTTTGCTTCGTTGAACGCACTAATATCTGAAACTACTGATTTGAATTGAAAACTTCATTGTGTTCAACTTAATTTGTTGAGTTATATAACACATAAAAGTGTATAAAAGTTAAAGTGTACAACTTTTATTTTGATATCTCTCGGTAAACTATTAGTATTTGCTGTCAGTGTCACTCTGGCTACTTAGAATGTGTCCATTTAAAAAAAAGAAGAACAAATTGAATATTTCTACAAATTTTAAAGTGTTATATACTTTCTACACTTAATCAAGAAAATTACTAAATCAGAAAACGTAAATAAATTTAAAAGTAGAGGGATTTGAACCTTGGATACCCTCCATTGTGAAAATCTCGAAAACGTCAAATTTGTGAATATAAAAAAAATATGACCGACAACATCCTCTGTCTCTGTATAACTTCCAATTGCGCCAAATGTTTGATAACCTATCTATATAATACAACTTTATAAGACATTATTGCTTTAATCCGCCTCCGTCTCAGAGTTTCTTAATGTGAAAAGTTCCCCAGAGATCAAACGTAGATATTTTTGAAATCCCCATACAATCTTTGATGAAACTTAAATACCTTTCAACGAAATTGATTTTCATTTTGCAATTATTTACTAAAAAATGACAAAAGTAAATTAACGCTTATTAGTATTTTCACCCTTTACATGGAATGAGTATGAGCGTAACTGTAAAGTTTAATTGTGGGTCGGAATTTTGTCACAATGATATAATTCTAATAGTGTAGCGCTCTATAATTTCAAAACTTTTGTTAATTGAAAATAGTTACACCTTGTAGGGGACAAAGATATGTTTTATTATTATACTGCTGCTACCTAAATGTAATATTATTAATTACATATATTTGTTGTATATTGAAAGATATTTAAAAAAATGTTTACCTCAGAAAGTTAAGTAATATACACAAGTTATACAAAGCTGTATGTTCCACGACAACGGTGATTGAGCTACGTTTTTCATATTAAATTGTTTTATTATATCAATTTGCTGATTTCTCAATAAATTTATTGTTTTAAATTAAAACGTTGCTTAAAACATAATGCTTAAATATAAGTACTAGCAAAATAAACGGCAATTTCTTTATGTGGTCTAGTTAGTTATTTAAATTGTTAGTATTTTTTTCTAAAATATCAATTATTTGTTTATGTAATTTAGTGACAGCGTATTAATATTGTTTATATTTTAATATGTTTTTATTTAATTGGTACCGATTGATATTACTCACTACTATATACTTTGCTACAAAACTAGTGAAATTGTAGATACACATATATTTGTTAAATAATCATTTATCTTCACTCTTAATTTAATATATTAACTTTTTTTCCCGGCAAACGGAAAGCGCGACGCTCTACAACAAAGAAGATAACGGTAGTCTTCTCCCCTTAGAGCATTAATCAAGGAATTCAACCTTCGAATGAAGTCGTGCAAAAATGATTGGTGCTTTATTAGGCGTCTACGAAAATAGCTACGGGCTACGAAGTTTCACAGCTTTACAGTTTCACTGCATTCGTGAGTTTTGTGACTGTTATTTTGTATTTTAATAACAAGTTGTCTTTGTTTAAGACGTTTAAAGTATAAGTATAACACGTAAAAATGTTTCACTTGTATATTATGTCCGCTTACTTTTATATCATACGTTATATACCGGCTTAACTACTTTAAGAGTATTAAGGCTTATGTCGATTATCATCCGTTCTAAGCACTTTCTGCTACCCGTGCGACCTCGCGCCGTGTAATAGCACCTGCGTTCTAACAAAATGTTTGCCCAGTGCTAAAAAACACGCGACTTTTCTAAGGGTCAAACTGTAATTTCGACACACGTTCATCCTGTTCACTGTTTATGGCGCTTTGTTATTTTTTTTTTATTTTATTTTAATCATATTGAAAATTGTTGAAAATTATAATAAAATTAAAAAAGGTTATTGTAATTCTTTTGTATCATTTTCGCGAGCACTTTTAAAGTCTAATATTTATTTTTTGTATTAAACCATAAGATATGATGATAAAAATGAAAAAATATATATATAAAATGTAAAGTTCAATTGAAGTTAAAACTGTAAAATATTCGCTCAGCAGACATTAAAATAAATTGAAACAAAACAAATAGATGATAAAAGAAAACAAAGCAATAAAAATGTTATATAACAAATATTCTCTATGAACAGCAACAAAATAATTATAAATTCCAACTTACCGCCTCCGCTGGAGAGTAGACAACTTAGGAGTACCGTGAAAGTTGAAAGTTGTTTTTTTTTTAACTAAAGTGGTTTCAGTCAAAATTGCGATACGAGAGTGTCGGAGCGGCGGAAACGCGGCGTGGGTCGAGCGGTGTCGTTCGCTCGGCGGTACTGCGAGGGTGCGACTTTGACACAGGTCCGTGCGCGAGGGCGACCCGAGTAGGAATCGGCGTCACCCTCACCAAGGGTTACGTAACGCGGAGTAGCGCAGCGGCCCGAGCCCCGCTCCCCTCTTTTAGGGAAAAGATGAATGAGTAAAGTTTCCTAACGGACGTTAGTCCATGGATCGCGCTTGTTTTTGATCGCCCCGCGGTTACATAAAGCCGTTTCGCACATGCGCGATGCGTTGTCACCGCACTGTGACGCGACTCTTAAGGCCCGGGACGCGCGCGCCGATGCGTTGAGCTTTTATTAAGCATCTGTTAAATACGCATGTTACATGACATAACTAAATGTGTCTTATGGTATGAATATCGTCTTTTAATTTTCTTTTTATTAAGTATTTCCATAAAATGTATTATTTTGGAGATACACTAGAGGTTTATTAAAAGACAAAATCATTTTTATATCGAAAGTAACGTTCTAGTACCATTTTACGATAATATAACGTTCTTAACCCTATATTAGAGTTCAAATAGTATTATTATTATTATTAATTTATTATTCATCTTAAGAAATGGCATAATTAATATTAATTAAGTAAATAAAAATTGTAACTATGAAATTGATTAAAACATTTTCACACACGCATGTCAAATATGATTTATAACTAACGTAAAATGCTGTGTATTTAAAAGAATGTTCCAATCGTCAGAAATTCGATATTGATTCAAAATATTGCAACAATACTGATTATATTCATCGTCTGTTAAACTGACAAGTTCGTATGGTGATATTTAGTTTAGCTTTCACTAACACTGCGACTGTAAAAAAATATGAAAATAAATTTGTATGTAACGTCTTTTTGCGTTTAAATAATACAAATAATTAACTATTTATCATAATTTGACTATTTATTAAATTTGACTTGCGGCTTGCCCGGCAGAATCAACATGAAAATAACTAAGAGTCATATTAAATATTATATGTCTTTGAGGTAACTTTGAACGCAGCTACATCGAGATGATTAATTTGCTATATCTCATCTTGCTGAGGCCTATCGTGGCGCAGTGGCACATGCGTATTACTGTTAATACAATAGGATGTGGGTTCGTATCCACCCGAGAAAATAAATATATTCTTTATTGCACTTAAAAAAAACATAAGAAAATAAACAAAATTTAAAGTAAGTGAAAAGTAAACGAAATATTTAATATTTATATATTTTCGTTCTAGTAAGAAAGCGTGGCGTTGAAGTCGGCCACTCTACACGCAATGCCTGAAATTCGGTGGAAGGTGGGAAACGATATGGAGTGTCTTAGGTAATACTAGGTTTCCAAGTTCTTTCTGCCTACTTACCTCTACTGTATCAATATACAGCGTGAAACTGAATACATAAAAGATGTAGATCACAGAAAAGAATAATAAGTAAGTAGTGTGGACTGTAAGTAGACTGGTCTGTACTGCCAGGTAAGTTTAAACGAAAGAGCCAACTCAAAAGTTGAGTTTCTCACTCAACTCAAACTCGAGTGTCCAGATAGTGGACATATTGACGCATAATACTTTTATTAAAAAGTAATTTAAGTGTATGTCATAATTATCGTCGTCTGTGAGATACCTGCATCAATACTCATATGCTTATTCTAATAAAATATTTTTTTAAGCATAATATTACGTATTGTTTAATATCCGACAAAAAGAATACTAATAGCTACGAAATAATATGGGTTTTGTATAGATGAAGAATATGAAAAGATACTTCCAATAATTATATTAAAAGACGTATTACCATCGAAACTAATACAACTCATGTTACGTTGGAGAGCTAAAAGAACGTAGCCGTAGAAGTGCGCATTTGTGCAAAGATTCACAATCAAGCTTTTGTGTACCTTATAAGACCTATGTTGAAAATTATTATTTATTCTATATTTTAGTTGATGCAAAATTCAATTTTTATAAAAAAGAAAGCAGGAAATTTTAAAATTAAAAGTAATCGTTGAGCACAATAAAGTAATATATCTTTTTCTGGTTTTATAATTACAAGCAGTCAAGCCACAGTTTTTTGTAATAAATACGGCGAAAGCTATTGTTAGGATAAATATCATCTTTGAATTTTTGTGCATTATCTTTTGCTTCTTTGTATGATTTCATATTTACCTAACAATTTTTTTAATAAAAATAAAAATCGAAACACTCGCTCCGCTCGCTCGCTCCGTCCTTAAATGGCCGTACGTCGTATTTCTTGTAAAAATATGCTACAATTTATGTTCTGTGCGTGGAGGTATTTATTTTATATACTTTTTGGAAAATGAATTACTTTATTTTATTGCGATATTGATTTATTCTAACGTCTCATGTTAGTTATGATTAGTTATTATTTTAGTCTATTTATGAATTATTAACTAAAACCTCATTTTACCAATAATATATAAAATATACAAGTAATCATTGTTCATTTTGATGTGAAGACGGCTTTATCGCCATAGGTGATTTCTTCCAGACGATCCTTACCATAAATAAAAAGATCAAAGGATACAACGTTATTGATTGGTGTACAAATGATTTAAAAATGGTCTGTTAGTAAAATAAACGTAGTAAATAGTACAAGTAGCTATATAAATATATAATTATATAATATACATAGAGAATTGATCACATTAAATAAAATGGATTATCAACTATAACCCGTACATGGCAGGGCAGGCATAGGGAACTCGGAAGCCTACTGTTAAGACACTTCTGCCAAATTTGAAGCATTGCAAGTTTAATAACGGAACTCAACGTGCTTTGCCTCTCTACCAGAGCGAAGAAATGAAAATATTAAATATTTTATGTCCTTGAGTGGGGTTCGAACAAACAACCTGTCACGTTTACAGTCAGACGCATATGCCTTTGCACCACAAAAGGCCTAATCAAATAAAATTTCATAGACGAGACTTACATAGGTACATATTTTTTTAGATTTTTTTCATATTTCTTTAGAGGCCTGTCGTGGCGCAGCGGCACAAGGGTGTGTGTGACTTTAACTGACAGATTGTGGGTTCGATTCCCACTCGGAAAAGTGAAATATTCAATGTTTTCTATTTAAATATTTAATGTTTTATATTCGCTCTGGTTACAAGGTAAAACGCAGCGTTGAGTTCCGCCGCTCAACACACAGTGCCTCAAATTCGGCTGAACGTGGGGAACGGAGTGTCTTAACAATAGATTTTCAAGTTCCCTCTGCCTACCCTGCCATATGCGGGATACAACGTGAAGCTGAGTAGAGTATGTATATTTTTTTAGCTGTAGCGCAGCGTAGCATAGCGTAACGTTTTTTTAATATAAAAAAATACAATATATATATATAGAAGCAGTTATAGGTTATTTTATTAGATGGCTTTTCAATTCATCCAGTGATTTTGAGTGATGTATATCGGAGTGGTTTGTAGTGGACAGCTTGACAGATTTTGTGATGAAAGAGTTGTCGTGGTGGAGTACGGCAATCTCTAACGATTATTACTCGCTGTGATTCGAATGGTACAATGATATTGGCTATGAGGCTATCAAATTATTTACCTCAATTGAGATATTGAAGCCTGTCGTGGCGCAGCGGCACAAATTGTGACTGTACACAACAGGTTGCGGGTTCGATCCCCACTCGAGGAAATAAAATATTTAATATTTTCAATTTAAATATTTAATGTTTTCATTTCGTTGCTCTGGTACAAGGCAAAAACGCGGCGTTAAGTTGCGCCACTCAACACACAATGCCTCATATGCGGCGGAAAGTGGGAAATGTAAATGGAACGGAGTGTCTTAACACTAGGTTTCCAAGTTCCTTCTGCCTACCCTGCCATATGCGGAATACAGCGTGAAGCTGAGTGAGTAAGTTGAGATATACAGAATTAGTAGACATTTTTATGTCTTTTTTTACGGTAAGAAAACTTTCGAATAATTATCGAAAGCATTATTACAATCACAGATAAAATTGAATACACTATGGATTTATTTTCAATAAATTATAAAATTTCTATATTTGCCTATATAATTTTATAGATATCCAAAAAATCCACAAAGTTCTTAATCTATTTTAAATATACAATGACTTTGGCCTTATTTATTGACTTTTCTCGTGCGTTAAATAGTTTCAATAGGTTAATCAATTAGCTCGTAAATAGACTACTGGAATCCGAGGCCCATTACTAAAATGTTGTGAAAATTACTCTAAAAACAGAAGCTACTACGTGAAAATAATAAAATATAAAAATAGGCAACGAATTTAGCGTAAGCATGAAAGTTCCGCACGGCACAGCTTAAGGTTCAGTCCATTACACTTTATAACCTATATGAACAATATGAGTGAATTATTTAGTCACTGTCGAATTTATCAATACGCAGATGACATTTGCAATCTTGTGGCAGCTAAAGATGTAAATGAGAGAATTATATTACTGGAGCAAGATTTCAACATTCTAAACAAGTGGTGACATAATATTAATTTAGTGATAAATCCCCTTAAAATAAAAGTAATACACATTCATTCACCAAATTTAAAATTATATAGCAATGTTAACTGCAATGTTACTGTGCACCAGGGCGTACATAAATCCTTATCTATTAAATATACCTGGATTACAACTTAAGAACAAAAATGACTAACAAAAATATGAATCAAATATTAATATAAAAATATATTTAAATGTAAAATAGGAAAATAGTATAAATCCGGCACTCAAGATAAGTTTACGTGGTTTTTTGTACTGTCTAGTTATTATTAATGTAACAATATGTGATATTAAGTAAATAAAATAAATAATTTAAGATACCACTTTGTGCCATTTGATCACCTTTCTTGGATTCTCAAATGGACATTTTGAAACTGTTACTATGAAACATTGTTAACGACGACATAACGCAAACGAGTTTATCTGTAGTACATTTCAAGTTACGGTTAAAGCTGTCGAGAACAAAATATCTTCAGTACAAGCTTTTCAATTTAATTGAAGTGCTACTCACATTTATTCCGGGTTACTCAAAATTTCCTTTAACATTTTATTAAAATAAAAAGAGAGTTTTATCAGTGGAAAGTAAAAAAATGAATCTATTAAATATATACGCCCATAAATATTGAATTTATAACTGGCTTTCTTTATAGCAGTATTTAATCTCGTATCACGAGAAATTGACGCTTTCATAGACCCTATTCATTCACGCTAATAATAGAGAAGAATATCCTAGATTCTTCTATTATTAGCTCTTTTGTATGTCAAACTTTGCTACTTCAATTACGAAAATATTTTTCAATCTCGATATTAGAAAGTATAAAATGAAATTATTTAAGTTATCGCAAAAACTGTTATCGTAAGTTTCAAAATGTATGATTAAAATATTCTCTCCATTAAATAAGTTTTATGTGAGTGAATTTATTGCAACCTCGAGAAAAAGTTAATCAAAAATATGTGTATAAGAAAGTGCTGTCATAATCTTATGTAATATATTTATGTATTAACTACATGTATTATAAATGCTGTTTGTTTCCAATTGAATTTAAAATAGAAAAAAAAATAAATGTCCGCCTGTGATTTCATGTACTTTTAATTATTTACATATTACTAATCAATTTTTTAATTAATAAAGCCAAATCTATATTTTTTATTGATAGAATATCGGTTCTTCTGTTTGTTCGCGCTTATCCCCGAAACAGTTTTACTTTCACAAAAAAGATTGTGGCGCAACATTTAGTCTCCTTTTATCCCGAAATAGTCAACGAATCGGAATTTGTACCATAAATTGATAGACCCATGCATATACCGTGCGTGTGTACCTGTAGCCTGTAGCCTCAATAAATGTAGAGTAACCAAACATTTTTCTATTAAATAAGTAAATTTTGATCTCTAAAAGGTCTATAGGTCTAAAAGGTCTAAGTTACGATTAATTTAGTTTATGGATTATATATATATATATATATATATATATATATATATATATATATATATATATATATACATATATATATATATATATATATATATATATATATATATATATATATATATATATATATATATATATATATATATATATATATATATATATATATATATATATATATATATATATATATATATATATATATATATATATATATATATATATATATATATATATATATATATATATTATATCACCATTATGTGCACTTAAATTTAAATTCGATAGAAATTATTGAGAGTTCCCTTTGTGTGACCGCTCAATACGCGTAGGTTGTTTAATGTAGGCTTAATATTTAGTGTGAGTGATACATTTATAGTGCTACGGAAATAGACCGACCGACCGATTTCTTTTGTTAATTTACTAAAAACCCGTTTGCTGTCAGGAGGAATTTTCTTTTAATTTTTGTTATTTTTATTAAATATTTAGTTATAAAATATTTAGTTTCTTGGCTTACGTAATAATAGTTGTAGGTGTATTGTAAATATGTACTTATAATAAATCTATAACTTATATACAAATGTTAATTACAGATAAGTCTATGTTTATGGAAGATATATAAAAAATATCTTGTAAGGCACGTTTATGATGTAATATGATACAAAATAGCGATTTTTTATTTTTTTTTTCTCTTTGTTTGTCTGTTCGTCCGTATACCCCGACTATGACAGGGTAAGCAGAGGGAATTTGGGAACCTAGTGTTAAGAAATTTCGTTCCACTTCCGTTTCCCACTTCTTACATCTTGGGAATACTATCTGTAATTGAATCACGTTAGACTAGTTATCTATGTTGTGGCACGAAATTGATACCTCTATTATTGGCTCCTATTCAGGCTCGCCAACATATTTTCCTATTTAAAATTCTTTTGCATTTCAATCTTTGCAAACTGAGATCATTATAGAATTTATTTATTGCATAAGCATTAGTACTTTTAAAATTATATGAAGAATATTAAGAAACATTTCAGCCAAGGTCCATTGTTCTTTTTAAATTAACTTTATTTTTCTTTATAAATTCTCAAATACACTTTATCAGAGGAAAGATAAAGTAAGCTCATTCTGCAAGATGCAAGGGCAGAAATTAAAAAAGCATTGATGGTAGTTTAATAAAATTATTATGTGCACCGACAGACTGTTTACCCGCTACCACGGACTACTGTAAAGGGTCCGAATCTTCAGGTATCCAAAAATATATAGAACTCGATTATTAATGATAAAATTGTTTCATTTAAAATATGTAATAATAGCGAAAATCAAAGATCTTTTGATCTGTAATTTAAACAGCATTCTGGATGAGAATGAATATATATTCAGTATCACTCAATGTGTATGACCTTATATAGATATATCACAGGCATCATATACATGACGTGATGACAATTGATTGAAAATTATATCACATTTTTAATGCACTAGCTGCCTTCTGGCGTCATCGCCTGCTTGAAATATACGATAATAAATTTACTACTATTTCTATTTAGGGAATATTGATTTGCTATTTATTTATTGTTATATATTGCCTTTTATAAAAAGACGAAGTATATTTTCATCTATTTCATTTATCGATTCTTCTTAACACATCATATTCATAACATTAAAAGAGAAGTATTTATATTTTCAATCAACGAAAGTTGGAAACGGAAACGGAGTGTCTCAACACTAGTTTCCAAGTTCTCACACTTCACGAAATCATTTTTTTATTAAATATTATGAATAACAACTACAAAGTCAACTAAAAGAATGACACAGCTAAGAGGCTAATTCGTTCAAATAATTACGGATATTTTCATTCAAAAATTTGAAGTAAAAACTTTAAGTGTGCTCCACAAGCCTCATTACCTCCCCTTCGCTTCCCTTGTATTTGCCCTTAGCTTTACGCAGGAGGTCAACGGCTTGTAGCGCCCGGCTGAATTTTAGCCACGTGGTGCTTTCGTGATTTTATTTTTTTATTAACTCCTTGGTAGAATAATATGTTAGAGTGACAAGCAAAGTTACTCGTAATATTTCAATTTAAATTTTATTCAAATATCATTTATTTATTATTATGTTTAGTGTAACATTATCATTTTTGCTGGAAAGATGTTAAAAATTGAAACACTACAATAAACACTATTGTGCTTGAATATTGTGTATTGTTTTGAATTTCAATGATTACCGCTCGCACAACTTGACTTGGTACTGTATACACTGATATTATAAAACTAAGCCTCGTTTGATTAAACGCGCTAATTTCAGTAATTACTGGTGATAATTAGAAAATATTATTTATATAATATCCCGTTAATCATTACTATGTAACTCAGTATATTTGAGGCCAGAGTTTATCTCACTTTAGTTACTTCCATTTGACTACGCGAGTGAAGCTGCAGGTAAAAGCTAGTAATAAAAAACTTGAATAATCATCGAACAAAATTTAGTAGTAATCACTCAGTCAATAGATTGCCAGGAAATTTGCATTGTTCCATAGTGCAGATTCTAAACCTTTGGCAATGACAGCTGCCAAGCCTATAACCACAAAGGGCTCCAGTCAACCGAAATGTTATTTTGATGATAAGTGCTTACATGAAACGTGAACAGGAGCTGGAGAAATGGAGAAACATCATAATTCAATGATCATATTTGAGTATAGTATGTTTTAATTTGTAGTTTTTTATCACAAATTTTTCACGTTTTTTTCTCCCTATGTACGTTTTACAGTGTAAAGCTGTATAAGAAAAATATATTATATTAAGTTTTAAATAAGTAACACATGCATATTATATTAAGTAGTAAATAAATATTGTAATTTTATAGTGATTTTATGACTGGCTTATTATTTCAGATTGCACACTTCTGATTTCTTTTATTATAACTAAGTATCGATTCATTCTAGTTTTAATATTTTCATTTTTTTTCTTGGTAATAATAAGTTCATGTTCGCTTACACCATAACCTACACATTCTCACAATTATTTTTTTCACTTTAATGTCATCTTCTCCTCCCTTTTTAAAGGGGCATTTTCAATTGGCATTTTCAAGTGACAGATCTGTATGCTCCTGGGTAACTCCTAAGCCTAAGAAAGGTTGAATTTTCTTCATTTAAAACCACTTTAAAGGCCGGCAACGCACCTGTAGCTCCCCTGGTATTCCACGGGGGCGTGGGGACGGTGATCACTCACCCCCAGGTGACCCGGACGCTCGTTTGCCTTGTCTTTTCCTTAAAAAAAGCGTGGATCAGAACAGAGTATCTTAACACTAGGTTCATAAGTTTCATTTCTTATATAGCAGCTCTGCCATATGCAGGATACACGTGAAGCTGAATAAAAATTTAAGTATATTTGTATGAAGGTATTATCACGAATTTAACAGTTTAATTATATATATATATATATATATATATATATATATATATATATATATATATATATATATATATATATATATATATATATATATATATATATATATATATGTGTAGAAATATTTTGTAAAATATCTATAAACATTTCGAAATACAACATTTGTTGTTATATTTTTATCAAACTATGTAAATTGTAAGTTGTATCAAATTATATAAATATTCATCAATTAAGTCAATTTTCATATGTACAATATGGAAAGATAGACTATACTAACTCTCTTTCTACCTGAGACGTAGTTAATTGCATTTCGGTAAAATCACCCGTAACTTCGTTTTAAATCTCTACCGCCTACAGACATAAAACTATCACAAAAATTCAATTTCGAACTTTTAATAGCGATGGACGGCTCATATTGACGATCTAGCTTCAATAGCATGCAAATTGACAAGACATCAGCATCACAAAGGCAGAGGCTTTAGGAGGTTGCATGGATATTAGATCAATGAATTTTCCATATGAATTTAGCCACTTTATCTACACATTTTATTAGTCACAATCTACCTTTAGTTGGCTTTAATTGTCTTGAATATATGTATTTATAATTTTATCGCCTATATACTGACATCTGTAGGCGACACTATGTTGTTATTTCAATTGAAATTCAAGTTTTATATTGATATTGCGCCATCTATAGTTTTTACTTGACACGCCATTACGTAAAAACGGTTATTCTGTATGTTAATTTAGGAATAAAAGTTTAGAGGGCGCTAAATATGATATAAGTGCTTTTAAAAATACCAAAAATAAAAGAAATTAATAAAGTAAATGGAGAAAATGAATGAATAAACATCTATAAAGTAAAAAGTAGAAGTAATGAAAGAAGCAGAAGGAGATATACAGAGACCGTGCTGTTTGGCAATTGGTTCTCTCCGATTTCCTCTATAAGATTAATACAATAAAATAAAATACATATAACAAAAGTAATAGCCAAATAATGTAGAGCTATCGGTCTACAAAACATTAAATAATAAAAACATTTACAAATTTATTATATAAAGTTCTAAATCATACCAGCTGTAAATTTAATTTTAACAAATTTTAAAAGATCAAATATCAACTATTTTTTAGCTTCACGCTGTATCCCGCGCGAAGCAAGGTAGGCAGAGGGAACCCGGAAACCTAGTGTTAGGACACTCTGTCCCACTTCCGTTCCCCACTTTCCGTCGAATTTGAGGCATTGCGTATTGAGTGGCGGAACTCAACGCCGCGCTTTGCCGTGGTTGTATTGAACGGAGTTGTTTTGTAGGATGAAATACCTATTTAAAATTAAGATTTCTGTCGAAAATCATAATTAGACATACTAATTTGTTTAAATGTACGACGTTTGAATCCTAAATCAGTACTTTGTATTTCAAATGTTGTAAATGTTTTACGAATTGTTATTACATTTAATTAGAAATATAACATTTAATTAGAAATATAGAATAATTATTAATTAAACAAACAACATTTTCAGGAAATTTCTTTTTTTCCCTCAAAAAGCTATGGAAGTCGCAGCCATCACATTTATAGTCGAAACAGTCCCACAGCGCTACGGTACCTAAATTTTGTAATTTTATTTTAGTACGATTAGTTACAATGGGAATTGTGGATAATAAAACAAAATATACTACATCACAACATTTATTAATATTAAGATAAGACGATTGAAATATTAAAAATTTAAATAAACTTATAAAATTGAAGCCAACTCATTAGATTTTTTTAAATTAAAGTAGTACTTAGTATCTTATAATAAAATAATATATATTTAATTAAAGTATTAAACAAAATTTAAACCGATTTCCTTTAAAAAACCAAGTTTAACAATAAATTATTTGAAAAATACTGTAAAATAGAAAATAAGAATACTGAAATATTATAAACAAAGTACCGAATTGAAAATTCTTATTCTAAAGATTAATATTCTCTTATAATTATAAATACAGCCGCGGCAGAATTACTAAGAAGAAATGTTAGTTTTAATTATAAAGTAAACATAAGGAAATAAATTTAATATATAAATAATTAAACTTTTTTCTTATTTATATGAAAATATATAAAATAGAACATAATATTATAAAATTTCTATACTTAAGATTTTAAAAAGCAATACAAAACCAAATTTACATTTTCTCTTAATAATTCGTATCAAACGACTGTACAAGAATAATATTGGATTATTACTATGGATTAAATATTGGATTATTACTATTCAACATTTTATGTTTTTAAGAATTTCCAGAGTTTTCATTTTAATTTAAATATTAATAGGTGTCAGTATTAATAGTTTCATATAAATGTATTGATTTGGTGATATTATCAGAAATCTTCCAGTAAGACCTCAGGAATATTCTTAAAAATCTAAAATCTTGATACTTAACACTAGAATATACGATTATATTATAAAAATGGTTATCATACTGAAAATGTGTTAACATCCAAAGATAATGGACAAGCCAGATCAAATGATGTAAACTCTTCTATACTGATGTAAACTTCTTCTCTTCTTCCTTCTTCATTCTATTATTACTAATAAATTTTGATGTTGTAAATGCTTATCAAGGACCATTCCGTTATTATAATTTTAACGTGTTAAAATTCTCTAGTACCTTTTGTCCTAAAATTTGGGGAACATTAGGTTTTTTCAATGTTTCTTCCTACCAGTATTCTCATCCTCATCTTTAGAAGCAACAACGCCCAAGCGACAACATCGAGCAAAGCGAGAAAAGTTAAAGATAGATCTTTGAAGAAAAAACCTTAAGCCTAATTAATAATAAATATTAGTTAGACGGTAAAGATAACCGCAGAAAAAAATAAATATTAACTCACTACCAGTATTACGAGTAAAATTTAATAAAAGATTAATTATTGGATGAAATTTAAAGATTGAGTAGAAATTTAATAATATCCCAAAATGAGAACGAGATAAGAGAAGACAGTAAATCTATAATCCAAACACATGAGATATAAATAAGATAATAAGATTATAAGGTATGAAGAATGTAATCTATTAAAGAATCTATTGATTAACTTATTGAAAAGTACTGAACATTCCAATCTTCAATTTTAATGACCGATCCGATCTTTCGAATTCAATCTTCAATTGAAAACCTATTCTTCAACTGTCTTTACCAGGGGGGGAGGCCCATGTCTTCACCCTGGCCTTGGGTGAGAAAAGGCCAGAGAAGACCGGGTTGACAAAGGGTATTTAATCACTCCAAAAAATAAAATGACAAACTCTCACCATCACTTTAGAAACTTCCCATAACAATAACATAAGAAATAAATAAAAACAATTAAATACTAACCATAAATTTGAAAGTAAAAATAAAAATTAAATTTATAATAACTTCCACACGTCTAAATTAATGCAGTTATTGATTTTATAACGACAACTTAGGATAAAAAGTTAATCCTCTTTCTGTTCGACACTATGACCTGCGTATAAGGTTTACAAAAAAGAGAATAATTTATTCCTAATTTACCTTGTACTATGAAATAGGGTGAAATAAATGAATATGTCTGATTTTTTATAGCTTCATGTTACAAATCGCACATGGCAGCAGTAAGTAGACGGAACTAATGAACCTAAGACTCCGTCCCCATTGAGAGACTTCCCACTTTCCGCTGAGTCTGAGGAGACTCAACGCCACTAACTCTGTATGATGTTCAATTAAATTTTGTAAATCAGACAGTTGGATTATGATTGTTTCGCTCTTTATGTTAGGTTGGCCAATTTTGTATTAAACAATTCACCCCACTGCATGTACAAGATTATTTATAAATATAAAAGTACAAAAAATATGTTGCTTACAACTTACTTAAACTTTACAATAACTAACATATTCTTTTAATCATATTTTTTAAGATTTTATACTTTTTTATTTTTTTGTTGTTTATTTATTTTAGCTATTATTTATTAATAAAATATAAGTAGTAGCTCAAAAAAATAAACATTTTATATCTTCGTTTGAAGTAACCGTTTTCAATATTCTATATTTAATAACCAATTGTTCTATTAGAGCTATGTGCTTAGTAAATTTAGTACATTATAGTTATAAATGCCTTACCTACGTGCACAAGACAAAACAGAGGCTTACTGAAACCCAATGAACCAAATAAAATCGAAAATGACAGGTAAATGTTTTTTTTTTTGCTTAATATGAAACGTAATTAAAAATTAACGAGAATATAATAAGAACGAATTATTCTGTGATAAAATTATATAAAACAAAGGGATATCTGAAAATATTTAAGTACGAACTGTAAACACAAAAAAAAATATTGTATAAAAGATTTAGAATTTTTTAAATTAAAAAATCTGTAAAGTGCTATTATTTCTAAATTGTCTATCTACTGACTGACGAGCAGCCACTACATATTTACACACTACGATCATTTTCCGTTCAAGTTCATGGCAAGACGACTTACTCAATCTTGTTTAAAAAATTAAAAGTCTTAAATCTATAATTATATTACTTACGATCTACCTTAAGACGACCTTATACCAATAACAGACAACAATGTTATATTTCTGAAAAATTATAAACATAACATAACTAAGGAATTAAATTAGTTTTATAAGACACTCAATTTTGATAAAACAGATTATATAAACTAATATATAAATTATTATAATCACGAAGTGAGCCAAAGAAGGCGAGCACCAATTATTTAAGATAATTTAACAAAACTGACAAGTTACGCAAAAATAGTAAATTTATAAGAAAAAAACATATAATTAAATGGAAATGTAAAAATTATAAAATTAAATTATATTGTTAATTTTTGAAAGATAAATTACACTTATTGACAAATTAGTGAATTATTAATAATACAAAAAAAATATGAACAATAAATAAGGAAATCAAAAAAATGACCCAACTTTTTTTTAAACAACGCAATTGCTGACAAATTGAAATAAAATCATGATATAAAAAAATAACCGACAGTTCTACAGTCTAACTCTACGTATTTACACACTACAGCCCGCAGCTATCACTTGTGTGATGTGTGCCACTTTTTGGGATTTGCAACTCATGTATGTCATTAGTCTTAATAATTACTAATACTATATTAAAAGTAACAGAAATTTGGCTAATTCATAGGAAAGTGAGTAACCACGATTTTCGTTTTATTAATAATCCTTATAATATGACTTTGAGATGAGATATCATTTTTAAATTTTGTATAATAGACGGAATTATAGATTGATCAAATGTGGTTGGTATTTTTTTGTTGGTATCGTAACCCACGTACCCTACAAATTAGCCTTATCTAACTCTTATACTAATTAATTATTTTACTCTTATACTAATAAAGAAATAATATAAATTAATATACCGAGTTTTGCAAATTATAAAAATAGCGAGACAGTGATAGAGTTAAACTAAAATGTAATATTAAGGAGATATCTCTAGAAGAAACTATATATATAACTCCCATATTCAGGTGCAAATGTCCAAATACTGTTATGATTTTTTTATAGAAAATAATTGAACATATCTGTTTAATAAATATGAGAATAATAATTTTAAATTTTGAAATTAAAACAAATCAAATAAATAAATGTATGGAAATAATTAATAAACTGAATATGGTGAAAGTATGTATAGCTTCTTCTATCAAATATGTGCAAAGACATCTCATTTATTTTATCTATTAATCTTCGCGTTATCTATTCACGCCTTACCGCAGTAACTAATTATCTAGCTTTGACTACTTATCATATACTTTTTATATTATCTAAATAAAGTTTTTAATAGTTAACATTTTTAAAATATATTTTTATTAACAAACATTTTTTTAATTTCAAACAATAATAATTTCGATCTCTAATAATTTCGATTTTAATACAAATAAATAAAACATCGGATTTGAAGGAAAAAAATCTCTGTGTCTCTCTCTTTTTGTTTTACAGAAAATTATTATTACTTAACATTTCATAAAGTAATACAAATGTTTTAATGAATGAAATGAAAACAAAATTATTCTTCAAAATATATGTATAAAACGTATTAAAATAAAATGAACTACTAACGAGGAAGACCACGATAAATCATTATAACATACTTTTTTTTTTGTTTATCTTTTTTTTTTAGAAAAATATTAGCTATTGATTAATACTATTTAACACTAACATTACTCAATTACTTCGCTCGTACATGAGAAAAATGTTTACAAAATAATCCTTTTGTTGCTTTGGTGACCAGAAAACATCTTCATCGAGGAAAGCTTGTTGTCATAAAGCTGTCCGGTTAAATGTCTTTCTGTTCTGTAAAACAGTATAATTATATAGCTATGAAATATATCTAATTAAATCATATTATCAATAAATGTAATAATCTGTCAATAATGTTTAAATTTAAAATTTTTATATTATTATTACTTACATTTTTCATATTCCTCTGTGTTTTTTGACCCGAGTTTTGGACAAGGTTGTCGGAGAACCTGAGAAATATTTTAACTTTTATAAATATAATTATGCTTTTATTATTATACCAAATTATTATTATTTTTTTTATTTTATACAAAAACAACAAACATATTATAACTACCTTCAAACTCTCCGTCAGCCTCCGGTGTCTGTGTGGCTGATTGTAACGTTCTTGTGTCCAAAGTGAGATCCAGTAATATTTTGTTTCATATTATTTTGAGTTTGCCAAAACTTTCCAAGAGTTGTATCTATATTTGACAACTGTAAAACATTACAAAATATATTACTATTCATTATATACCATTAAAAATATATAAAATTATACTTTAAATTTTTTTTTTACCAAGTCATCGACGCTAAAGATGTTAATATTTATGTATAAGTTGAGAGCCATATTATTATTTATTTCTTATGTAAAAATGATGTTCTTCGTTAACATTTACTCCACAAAGTAAAGGCACCGGTGGAAATTTTGATTTCTTTATCCCAAATTTATTTCTCTCGTTTTCTTGCTTGAAATTACTGAAACAATACATACCTTTTATAAATAGGTGTAATAAAATAATTGAACAGAATATGTTGAATATGTTGTGTGACAATGTTAAACAATGTACTAAACAATGTAATGTGTCTTTTAATAATAATTGAAACTAACTCTTTTCCTACAGTTTAAGTCCAGAACTTCAAATCGATATTATAAACTGATCTTTAATCCCGTACAAAATGGCGGACATGATAATGCCTTAAACTCATTCGGCACATGCGCAGTAGCTTTTTGGAGCTTTTCCTTAAGCTTGCATTCTATAGATATTAACCATATGTATTTAAAATAACGCAATGCTGTAATGTCCATTTTTAAAATAAAACCCAAAGCTATGACGTACTCAGTTGATAATGTATGTGAACTATATTTGAGCATTATATTTGGGTGTGGTTTGTTAAGTGCGCAGGCGCTAAATGCGAATTCCCATTAAAGGTCTATTTTAAAAAATGTGCTATTTTTTGTTTATTTGAATAAACTATTTTGATTTTAAATTAGCTTTTCTTTATCCTCATATCTTTATAAACTTATATATTACATTGATAAAAATATTTCTTATAAGTTTGTAAGATTTGATCGATGCAGCGCCATTTTGAGTTGCATCAAGAAGCATCGGCGCAATCGCGAAGTACATATTGACATCGGCGCAGTCGCGAACTTATCGATTTTATTGCACAGGTACCACGCCCATGCAATTGGGCAATCGCCATTTTGCTTAAAATAAAAATGCACCAGCGTCACGAAAAGAATATTTGTTCTAATACATATTAAAAAAATAAAACATAAATATATTCGCACATACATATATACGATCGCAACAAAAGCTTGGACATTGTTTCACATTAAAAAGTATTGTTAATAATAATGCAATCAAAATAATAAAATAAAAAAACAAAACATTATATATTGTTTATTTTAAGAATTGCAATATATATATATATATATATATATATATATATATATATATATATATATATATATATATATATATATATATATATATATATATATATATATATATATATATATATATATATATATATATATATATATATATATATATATATATATATATATATATATATATATATATATATATATATATAGGTATATATAAATAGATAAAATAAATTGACTAAAATACTTACAATTTAAAAATCTGGTCACCACTTTTGAGTTTGAGTAATATTTAAACTGATGTTAATAACAATTGATATAATCTAATTTAGTTACAACTACACACCAAACAGAACTAAAAATTAAATAAAATTTACAATATACGCCATCATAGTGTCAGAGCAGAAAGTAGAATGCCTAAGGTCTAGCCCCGATCGAGGTAGCTAGACCCAGGCTCAGGTGCTATGCGCATGTGCCACGGCCTGGGAACTTTCCACCCCAGGGGGGTAAATAACACCCCTAGGGGGTGTGCAATGAGATTAAATGTATTGATTTTCTCTATAGATGACGCTCGTATGAAAACGCCATTTTTAATTTTTAGTTGCTACGTTAGGTTTCAACCTACTCAAAATTAAATAATTACTAATTCATACTAAAATGGTATTTTATACAATAATAATAACTATTTAAATAGTAGGATATGTACCCATTTAGAAAATGTATAAACATTTTGATGTAGCGGGATTTGAACTCGCACTTCTGGAAACCGTCCAACCGTCTTTATACGGTTTCCTGGGACGTTTAGCGCGGGTTAAGTTCAATAAAAAAAATTATACATTTTGTAAATAAATATTTTTCTTTCTTAAATATGGATCAACTCACACTTTTAAAAATTTAAAAATATATGGATATGTATTTTTTATTAATGTAAATAATTCTACATAGTTTAATCTAATTCATTTAAATTTCTCCGCTCTAGTAACAAAGCAAAGCGCGGCGTTGAGTTCCGCCATTCAACACGCGTGTCTGAAATTTGGCGGAAAGGCCTTAACACTAGATTCCCAAGTTCCCTCTGCCTACCCTGGTGTGTGCGGGATACAGCGTGAAGCTGAATAATTTAATAAATAAATACTAGCCACAAGCGCCATTATATCGAAAATTGCCGGATGCTGGAATATGTTAATAGCAAAAGGAAGTTATGCTTTTTTAAAATTAATCATAGTGGTAGTTTTTAAAATTAATCATAGTGGTGGTAGTCACCGAGACAGTATTCGAGGTAACGTTGTTTATACTTATAAATCTTATAAATTGACATAAAAATATATTTTTTATAAAATATATTTTTACGATATATATTTTGCACGATAGTGCAAGTGAAAGTTTCTATTCTTTAAATGTTTATTATTTTAAAATATTATTTTAATAACTAAATTACCATAAAAATATATTTTTAATAAAATTTATTTTTCGATATATATTTTGCACGATAGTGCAAGTGAAAGTTTCTATTCTTTAAATGTTTATTATTTTAAAATATTATTTTAATAACTAAATTAACATAAAAATATATTTTTAATAAAATATATTTTTACGATATATATTTTGCACGATAGTGCAAGTGAAAGTTTCTATTCTTTAAATGTTTATTATTTTAAAATATTATTTTAATAACTAAATTAACATAAAAATATATTTTTAATAAAATATATTTTTACGATATATATTTTGCACGATAGTGGAAGTGAAAATTTCTATTCTTTAAATGTTTATTATTTTAAAATATTATTTTAATAACGAGAAATATTATTTAAATAATAGAATTTATCACTGAGCATAATTTAAATTTGTCATCCTTTCAATTTGGGTAACTTTCTGTAATTCTTTAAAGAAACCTAGTGAATACGGAACGAAACGAAGAGTTTAACTGCAAGCTGTCGCATTACTTTACTTCTAACAAACATCGTAAAAGCTACCATCGTGCTTACATATTTAAAGAACAATTGTAGAAAAAAATATTTAGAAAATAATAATCTAAGAGAAATTAAAGATATGTTTTGCTGTTACACCTCTTATATCTATCGCGTTGAAATTATTTCTAGGCTTTTGAATTCTCAATAAGTTATAACAGCTTTTATATTTGACTGATGTGATTTTTAGATATTTTTTTGTCCGCGGAACTGTAAGCTCCACGAGTCCTTTTGGTGTTAAGAATCTATTCGTGTTAAGAATCTCGAATATTGGTTCACGCGGCAACCACGCACTGGGTAGACCAAATCATCCCGGGACATTGCGACAACCGCTCATACAAAAATATGGAGCTACTAATCATTTGTGGGGTGGAAAATTCCTCTAATACCCCAATAAATCTATAAAGCACGATATGCGGGTAGACATTAGTAAACAGAAGGATTATTTAATGTTCTTAATTAGTTTAACAATTGTCCCAAAATTTTTGAGATACACCGTTTCAGGTGGGCATCATCTTCTTTTCGGCTCCTGGTTCGACTAGAGTAGTAAGTCTTCTCAAGTCGAACATTGGTTAAAATGAAATTCGCAAATCTTTTTTATTTTTTTTAGCTTCACGCTGTATCCCACACGAGGCATGGTCGGCAGAGGGAACCCGGGAACCTTTTATTAAGACACTCCATTCCACTTCCGTTCCCCACTTATGTTTAGTTAAAGTAAATTTATGTTAAGTTAAAGTTAGATATATGGGTTTAAATAAAATGCAAGTACCATCCAGATATTTATTGATCAATAAGTCATGATTAAAGTCATATTTATTAAACACATATATTGACATTGAATGTTATTATTTATACAAACAGTTTTTCATACGTTTCTTCGCAATAATTGTTCACCAGAAGAAAGCTGCGAACATTACTTCCATATTTCCTTGCGTCAAGGCCTAATCTAATAAGGGACGGCTAAATTGTCCAATACTAAAATAGTCATTTGAGGTCTTACTTAAATAATATACAAATATAATTTACCTATAAATAATAGGCGATAGTTTCAATAATTTAAGAACTAAGATTTGGCATGTAGTTAGATCAACCAATTTTGAATTTTATATTAAACTAAATTAAATCTTATAGAAAAAAAAATATAAAAATACCTTACCTGTGAAGTTGTAAATAATATTTTTTATAAATCATTATAAATAGATATCAAAATATTTGAATTTACTTAGTGCGCTTAGATGACTGCTATATAAAATACTATCCCAACTTGTCAAGATATAAACTTCTGCCATTAAGTTACTTCAATAACCATCATAAAATTAGCAATGGAGCACTAAATCGCTCATTATACCCCACAATAACTTGAAATAACTTCACATAGATTTCATAAATCTTACTAAGAACCTATAGAAAATAATACATTTTCTCAATTATAAAATAGAAGTCACAGATACTACTTTAGGCATATATATAAAAATGTAAAGCTTACTACGAAGAATATGGTACATACTTTACATGATATTGAATTTCTAAAGAATAAAGATAGTACATTTAAATTTCTCCTCTTATCTATTCTATAAATTTAAATGCATGAGAACTGTACAGGAAATATAATTATAGTATAAAGGTTTATTCAAAATGACTATGAAGTAATAAAAGTGTTTAAAAGATATGGTATTTTCTGCAACAAAATCGGCCCGGAGTAACGTATGATTTTGAAATATTCTCCAGAAAATATGTATTTTTTCTAATATATTCAATATTACAGAAAATATGAGAAATATTTTTTTTAAAGGACATGTTTGTGATATTTTAATTTAAAGGTAACATTTAAATGTTGCAAGACATCAAATACTAATTTAATTACTAATTTTCTAATGTTGTTAAATTTAACAATTACCTACTACAATTACTGTGTTGCTTTCGCAAGTGAAGTTATTCCCACTACAACTATTAAATTCTCAGTAACAATTAATATAAGAAAAAAAAGTAATAGTTACAGTAATATTGAGTACTTGTGTAATAATATTTACACTAAGTCAGACTTATGTTTAATACAATTTATTAACAACTACAGAAATCAGAAAAAAATAAAAAATAAATACAAAAAAAAAATAATAATAATCAATATTATTTCTAATTGAGACCAAGAGGTTTATCTTTTTATAAATAGAATAGTTTAATATAAAATAGCTCTTAATTAAATATAGGTACAATTTTCACAAAATACTTTTAGTAATAATAAATCATCAAAATTACGATGGACTTATGTTTAGGGAGTATATGTGTCCTGAGGGTCCAGTGACGAAGAATTCTGTAACATAAAACATAAATATTATTTTGGTTATCAATATATCGTATTAAAAAATATTTAAAGATACGCACGTAATTATGCCTGTCGTAACGCATTTGCTCGCGATCGTACATCTGGCGAATCTGTCGTTCATGCGGTCCTTGGACATTCTAAAAGAGATTTGTACTCTGTATGAGTAAGTTGTAGTTCATATAATATATAATAAAAAAATAATGATCAAAATACTAACGATGTTGTCAATGGCAAGCGCCAAATTATGAATGTTGGGCTCTTCGCCGCGGTCAGGTTCGTCATCGCTCATTTCTTCTGGAGCAAAGGGTAGTGGTGGCACTGGAGATACAGATCGTGGGGCTCCTGAAATTATTAATAATTTGTTAAATAAAACCAGTTACATGAAACTTATATTTTTATTAGCATTACGTCTGCGTACCCATGCCACGCTCGCCGCGATTACCTGCAGCTTCGCCTGGTAAAATAAAAACATAATTAATTAGAGTTAAAATGACTTATACTCGTATATCTTGAAAATGAAATACTATAAAAAAATTAAGCTACCCTCAGCACGACGATCAGCTCGTGCGGCAGCTTCTTCTCGCTCTTCGGCAGCTGCTCTATAATCTCGCTCTACTCTTGCCCAATCACCTGTAAAAATAAATTATATAAAAAATAATTATAATAACTATATACATTATATAAATAGAAAAAAAAAATGCATTTTTCATATAAAATCAATATAAAAAATAATTTAAGCAATGTAATTTCTTACCATAGTAAGGTCTAGCCGCGGGCGCTTGTTGCACCTGATGATGGAAGTACCGCATATGATGAGGTACATTTACGTTGAAATTTGCTCTTTCGGGTTCATTTTGCTGCAATTCAATGATATTTTAAATAAGTGTACGTAACACATTAAGTAATAATGGTATGAAAATAAAATATATCAAACCGCAGGTTGTTGAGCAACGTTGCCGTCTGCCATTGGTTCATCATCTAAGTTGTTTAAATTGGCGTTTCGAACTACATTCGCATTGTCGGACATTGTGCTTAAGTTTTCTGTTCAACGACTTTATTTATTAGCTTACTTAGTCCTCAGGACGAGCTTCTAAAAGATAAGAAATGTGTGTTTGCATATTAAAAGTTACCAGTAGAGATCTTAAAATACAAAAAAAAATATAAAAAAAATAAAACTTAAATATATACGTTTTACATTTTATGTCGTATATAACGTAACCAATTAGATTAAAAAAATATTAATTATTTTGTAAAATATAAAAGTTAAAAGTTTTTGTAAACATAAATAATCGCACAACTCGCAAAAGCGTTATGATACTAGTCGCATAATATGCAATATATATGAGTATATACAAGTACATTGAATATATTATCAACAAAATTATAAATTACTTACTTTTGTCACTGTCCAAAAGCACCACTGCCTTGATGAAAAGCTTTTAAGCCTGTAATTTCACATTTAATTTATTTAATTACACAAATTCAACACTATAATTTTGTTGCACAAAATACGTCATCAAGCTAGCTGATCTGTAATTGCAATGCCTAGATTTTCTCTGACCCTAGATTCGAGGTACGTGCGCATGTCTGTTAATGTAGGGTGGCCCCGTTTACAATTGTAGGTGGGGAAGCTATGGGGACGAAATTCTAGAATATTCCACAGTTCAGTAACGCCATCTGTGTAATACATCAAATATCTCGTGGAAAAAGTACTGTTGACAGTTCTATTATTTTTCGGAAAATTAAATATGGACATTTTATTTAAAACAATTAAATAATTATCAATTAAATACACAAGGTCTCAATTACATTATTATTTAATAAAAAAAGTCTCTATTTTATTATTATAAAATCACCACTATATTCGGTAAATTCTACATGATATGTTATACAAATCATGAGTATTATGTGTGTTTCAAATCAAATACCATTATAATCCAATTAATATTTTTTTTGTGAAGATGACATCAAAAAACATATTTACGACTATACGAAGTGAAATAAATTTTGTCGAATGTACTTTCCAGCATCGTTATTGATTACTCCCTGGCTAGGAGATCACCTGATATAGGGGTGATAGGGAGCACGATTTTCACCTCATGCCATTTCATCTCCCAACACTGCCTCACCAGTCCACCCTTTACCCCTAGGTCACCCGTTTGGTGCCGGATATTGCGCCGGGCAAAAAGCTGTTGCAACATCGATCGGCACCGTCCCACGTATGACTTTGATACGTCCTAGATACCTTGCGATAGCTATCTAGCTATTTAAATATACAAAGTTGTTTAATTTATTTCAAAATTAGTTTTTGAATGAATAGTTTTTCGATGCATTTTTTCGCATGTTAGTCAGTTAAATATTTAAGTCTATATATATTTAATTACTATTTTTTGTAAAAATATTCATCGTTATTGGTAATTAAAATGTACTTAGGACAAGACCAAAAAAAAGACACATGTATATATTGTGACACATAATTATCAGAAGGAATTATATATGTAGGATCCTGTTCGGTTTCGCTTCGCTTTTTAACTCCACTTCGCTAACTTAGTTATAAAAAATATTAAAAATGTTCTTCTTTTCCAATTTTTTTTACTATAGAACTTACGGTATCGCTTAATACCGCCCAGACGGCTCTTTCACAAGATTGCTTAGATAGTTGAAAAACCATTTTTCTTATAGGTTTACACTTGTTGATATTGGCACCCTTAACACATATGTAAGTAAGAAATTAGATATTCTATTTGAAATAATTTATCTCTACTAAAAGATGGCAAAAAGTACTTGTTATTCTGAAATGAGCCATAAGTCAGTAACGTAACTAGACTCTCGTGTCATCGTGAAATAGTAAGTCGGACTTTACAGGCAATGATTTTAAGTTCGATACTTGCAATAATAAAATGATAATTTAAAATAATGTTCAAACGTTTAACGTTTCTATGCTGATAAAGAAATACTGTACAATACTATAAGCAATTGTTCTCGCCAGAACTTTACGGATTAAAAAACAAATTCCCCCAATTGAAGTATGGAACTTTGGGAATTGAATACACATCCACCAACTACATGTGTGTCTACTGCGTAATTAGGTACAAATCAATACTATTTGGCTTTTGACAACTAACTAAAATTAGGGTGGCGACCCCTACCGACGTATACCATGCAGGTGGCCTAAATTTACCTAAACCTAACTATAGATAATATAGACACCTAAGGTCGTCTGTCGTGGGACACAAGGGACTGTAAAAGTGGCATGTTGTGGGTTCGATCCCCACTCGAGGAAATGAAATATTTATTGCTTTTCATTTCTTCGCTCTGATAACAAGGCAAACAGTGCGTCGAATTCCGGTACTCAAAACGCAATGGCTCAAATTCGGTAGAAAGAAGGCAACGAACCAAAGTGTCTTTACACAAGGTTCTCAGGTTCCCGCTGGCTACCCTGCCATATGTGGGATCAACGCGAATCTTAAAGAAGACAAATAAAAAAAAAAATATAATTATATATAGTACAATACTTATTAAGAAAACTTATAAAGATTTTAACGTAGCAAGATTTAACCCACGCCTCTTGGATTCGAAGCGCTTTAACAGCTAAGCATATATATATATATATATATATATATATATATATATATATATATATATATATATATATATATATATATATATATATATATATATATATATATATATATATATATATATATATATATATATATATATATATATATATATATATATATATATATATATATATATATATATATATATATATATATATATATATATATATATATATATATATATATATATATATATATATATATATATATATATATATATATATATATATATATATGTACGTATGACTTAGTGGTCAGTACTACTTAGTAAGTATCTTTCTTTCCTAAGTGTAGATTAACACTTACAATCAGTGAAAACATCTTTAGTAATTTTACCTACCTTAAGAGAATTCTTCAAATATTCGTTACGTTCCCCCATACGTTAGAAATTTTGGGAAATTCTTTTCTAGGGTACTAAAACAGCTTGTATTTATAAATTTTATTTGAAGATAAAGTAAATCAACTGTAACCACCAACAAAATTGTGATCGATATTTTTACTTTCGAGTTATTCTTACATTAAAAGATAAAAACGAAACGTTCATATACTACAAGTTTCATGTGTTGTCCGTTTACCATGACCATTTATCTTAAGTTTGTTCGGAGGTTCAACAGCTTTTGCGCATAGACAATAAATAATAACAATAGACAATAACAATAGATAGTGCACAATAAAAAAATTAAAGCATTTAGTATATCTATTAAAACATTTTCGCATTATGTTTAACTGAGATCGATCGTAAATATTCGTATGAGTGATTTCACATGCGCAGAAAGATTGGAACGTTCAGATAGATTCTGTTAGAATTTTTCTTTAAACAAAATATAAGTTTAAATTATTTATATAATAATATAATAAACATAAACATATTGAGTATTTTTTTAGCTTCACGTTGTATTCTGCACAGGGCAGGGTAGACAGAGGGAACTTGGGAACCTAGTGTTAAGACTCCCTGTTTTGTTCCCACTTTCTGCCGCAATTAGAGGCATTGTGTGTTGGGTAGAGGAACTCAACGTCGCGCTTTGCCATTTTAAGTAATTGTATCTAGTCAACAAGTTTATCGAGACATTTCTTAAGTTATTTATATAAAAATATGTAACTTATAAATAGTAATGAATTTTACAAATATAATTTAAATAGCAAAATGAATCAATAAAATGCACAAGCAAGAAGGTGCATAAGAGCAGCCAAACCGGGTGTGGTAGAGACAAAGGATAACTAAAAATAGAAGTACACTGGGTAGTTAAACTTTCTAATTGAATTGAATTGAAAATTTACTTTTCCAATAATAAAAACCGAATTATTGCGTCCAATAGATTTTGAGATATGATCAACAATGGTCTAAAAATTTAATTTCAATAAACAATAAATACAAAAAGTGCTTAATATAATCGCTTAGCCTAATATCGAGTGTTTGAGTGAGTGCATAACAATGTACACAAGTTATTGATACATAAAATTATAGAATAGTATAATAAGAATCCAAGCATCCTGGATAATATATCGTAAATTTCAGCGTTCTTATCTTAATACCCAATGGCCGAAAATTACAAATGATCTTTTCAGATACGTTTTCATTTAATTTCTACTATTAGGTCACACTCTACAGTTGTATGTATATCTACAGTTTTATGTATCTTTTCCGTATCATTATCGTTATTTCGGCCTACTGATTGGTTCTAGATGTTATTAATTTTTTCAAAATTGGTCAGAATTCGATATCAATATAATACTTCTATATCTATATTATAGGCCACGACGCCTTGCAATGATCGAAAAATAAAATAAAAATAATATAAATTAAGACCGTCTTCACAACAAATTCCCTTTAAAAATAATAAAAAGCTATATTATAAAAATATATTTTATATTATAAAAAAGGAAATTATATAAAGATTAATATAATAACAACTATATATTGTTTTCTATTATATAGATATCTGTTCGTCTGTCTACACAATAATCTGAAGTTCTTGCTATTAACACAAAAATAACGAAAAAATATGAATAACGCCATCTATAATAAACAGAATACGCTGATTCTCATTGAAAGTTTCATGTGAATTCCTTAGTGTATTTTCATATATGATGTTCAAATAAGAATAACTAGATGGCCTTAAAATGAAATTTTTCACCAAGTTTTCTTCTTAAAAGGGGTGATTCTGTTCGTAGATGTGATTCGGTTTTTTTTCTCGGTTTTCTCTCATAAGTGAACCGATTTAATTTTTTTATTGCACAGAATCTACTTTAAGATTGTCTCATTATTAGAATATGAGAGAATTATAGAAATTATAGGAGTCTCAATTCATTCTCAACGATTAGTCGTACTCCTATAATTTCTATAATTCCTAGAAATTAAAGATAATCTTTTAAATATGATAAAGTAGCCTTCTATAGGTGGCTACATTATTTAAAAAAAAGAATCAAATTATTCGAGTAAGCATTAGCTTAACAACTTAAAAAAAATGTAAATATAAAAATATGAACAGTTTATAGCTGTGTGAGTGGAGCTTCTAAGTATATAAAGAATTTGTGTAAATATTAGTCTGACATGTTGTTGTTTTTTTTTTAATGAAAAAGAAAAGGCAAATGACCGTACGGGTCACCCGATAGTGAGTGATCACCGCCGCCCACGTCCCCGTGTAACACCAGAGGGGCTACACTTGCGTTGCCGGCCTCTAAGCCGGTGGAGGTAGATGTGCTTTTTGAAGGTACGTCATATGAACCTGGAAATACTGCCGCGGGTTGGATTCTACACACATATGTGATGTGTGCAGAAGGCGATTTCAATGAAAAATAATAATAAGAATATAGATATTAAATGCCACATTATTCAATATGTTATATTATAAGTACATAATATTATAAGTACATAATATCCTTGTGATATGAAACAAATATTAAGGTTCTCCAATTATTCAATTCTTTTTAAATTTTTGGTTTTAAATTTTTCGTTTTTGGAGGATTCACTTGAAAATTTCATTAGCGCCACCTAGTGATAGAGCTAAGCGGCTTGTTAGAAAGTCGTAGAGCAATACTAAGATTTAGTCCTTATAGTATAATTGATTAATTTTAACTAATTTTAACAAGTGTTTTAAATTAGTATAAAATACTCTGTAAATTACAATATGTATTCATGTATTTGCTTATTTTGATCATAAGGCCCTGTGGCGCAGTTGGTAGCGCTTCTGTATCAAAATACAGCGACCCAGGTTCGAGTCCTGGCGGGGTCACAGAAACTAATAACTATTTTTGTTTTTTGTATACATGCATTTTATTAATATTATTTAATTTATTTAATCTATAAATAGTATTAATCTCAATAAAACTCCACCAAATTTCGGACACTTTCCATCAATTGATAGTGATTCATGAGGAAGGTTCGAATATATAATTCATCATGATTTTATGTCAATTTATTGAAATCTAATAGTTATTGTTAAAGAGGGTGTAAAAAATCTATTGGATGCTTTAGTCCGGTACATCACGTAAGACAGCAAAAGTTCACTGAAATAGTGCACTAGATTATTGTATATACATTAATGCTTAGCATGATATGAATTAAACTAATATTTTTGAAGATATGATAAATTCAACATTTTATTAGTATAACAAATATAAATTCAGGCAGCTTCTTCTCGACTGCGTCTCTTGTTTACTTTGACTATTTTAAAATATAAGATAATCATTTCTCATCCGACAAAATGCATTAAATATGTTATGCAATTAGAGGCACTTTTTTATCAGCAAATTACATAGAATCATCATATTTAAGACATTTTATAATTAATTTGTTTTGGAAATCCTCTTTTTATCGTATATCATTTAAAGAATAAACTTAAACAACGTAATACCAATATTTTGCTGTATCATCAAATTACGTGAGTCAGTGTACTCTCACCAGAAATAGTAAACAATGGCTCCCTTAATTCATGTCTTACGCGCCCTTAATACGCGCTCCGTGTATTAAAAATAATTAAACAAGTAAAAATTGTTCTCCTATCAAGTAAAAAGTGATAAATACTAAACACATACAAAAAGACGATACAGGAATATTCCAATAGTGCAAAAATACAATTGTTTTAATGTAAAAACAGTAAAAAAATTCAAGTTTCGTGTGAATAAATAAATCACTTATAGCCGTAACAGATGACCGAACCGAACCTCGGCCTTGGTTCGCCATCAAACCACGTTCGATCGTGTGGAGCATGGTTCGCCTAGAAAACGTCTGTTACGGCTATCAATAAAAACCAAGACATATGTCACATTAGACGTCTAATAGCCATCGACCAGTCCGAACCGGCGTGATAGTTGTAGTAGATACAAGTACTACTTGTGGCCGACCGAAAGTTCGGTTTCGGTTTCAGTTTCGGGCAGTTTCGGCCATAGTTTCGGTTTCGGCCAGAAAATAGACGAAACTTTCGGCCACGCCGAAACTGGACTAATTGTCTGTTATCGTTCCTACCCACCACGCCCGAGCGCCGCCACTCAACTACTTCGCCTCTTTTATCTTTGGAATCGGTTTTTAAATTGCAATAAACTATAATTTAAATAAAACATGTCCGGATTTTCATAAATCCTGAACAATTTTATTGACATATATTCGCGGTATTCCGCGGTATTCTTGGGACAAACACTAGATTCGAAACTTCAATTGGGCCCTCACCACCCACCTCTGGTAACGCTGATAGAAAAGTGAGGTAGCTTACGGACGTTGATATTGCACGTCTACTTTAGCTATTTTCTTTATAGCATATCATTCTATCGAATATAACTTATATATTCTATATTCATAATCAATCATCAAAAAAGAGCAGTTCGGACCATTACCAGCATTAACAGTATGAAAGCTCGGGAAACCCTGCAAGAGGTTTTTAAAGAAACGGGTATTCATACTATTACATCACAGTACATTTATAATAATATATTACTCGTTGGAAAAAATTTTCACAATTAATTAAAATAAGCTGATTACTCCTAGTTTTCATCTTATTTTTTTTTATGGGATTTTTTTTTTATTTTTATAATAAAATGATTTTAGAGTTAGTGATTTTAGACTTGCGCTTTAACAGTTTTAAAAAATATATTATTAGGCAATTAATTCAATTTCACTTTAATACAAAATTTTATCACGATAACAGCGCGTGAGAATAAATGCTGTTGGTACTATCTCAGGAAGCTAATTATTTTATACATTTAAGTTATACTTTGAAAAGACTGGTTAGTAGCTTCCTGTAGGATTAACTACAGACATTTCTATGTAACTTAAAGATTAAAAAACGCTTGTTATGGCCTGATTGAATAAAAATGACTTTGATTTTGATTTTAGTTTTCATAACGCTCAGAATTGCTTGTATTATTTTATATTTATATTATTGTATTAAAGTTGGACTTTCGGCCTCGCTCTTAGTTTCGGCTGAAACCGAAACCGAAACTGAAACTTCTTAAAAATATTAAAAAAATCTTTTGCTAAAGTAAGTAAGCAAAAGAAAATTTTAATATTATTATATTAAATTTAATTTTATTTTAATGTTTTTGCCCATAAATTAACATATTCTTTTATGAAATAAAAATGATAATATAAGCAATTCTGAGCGTTATGAACCAAGGCCGAGGTTCGGTTCGGTCGTCTGTTACGGCTATAAATCACCACACGACACTTGATTTTTTTTACTGTTTTTACATTAAAACAATTGTTTTTCTGCACTATTGGAATATTCCTGTATCGTCTTTTTGTATGTGTTTAGTATTTATCACTTTTTACTTGTTAGGAGAACAATTTTTACTTGTTTAATTATTTTTAATACACGGAGCGTGTAGAAACGATGTCTCGCTCCACCGCGCGCACTTACAACAGAACAGTTATATAGGTTTATTTCGACAATTACGAAAGTGAGTGAATCATGTCGAGAGAAGAGAAGTAAAGGGAGATGTAACAATAATAAATACTAGAGACACGAATTAAGGGAGCCATTGTTTACTATTTCTGGTGAGAGTACACTGACTCACGTAATTTGATGATGCAGCAATTATTGGTATTGCGTTGTTTAAGTTTATTTTTTAAATGATATACGATAAAAAGAGGATTTCCAAAACAAATTAATTATAAAATGTCTTAAATATGATGATTGTATGTAATTTGATGATAAAAAAGTGCCTGTAATTGCATAACGTATTTAATGCATTTTGTCGGATGAGAAATAATTCGGGAAGAAGCTGCCTGAATTTCTATTGGTTATACTAATAAAATGTTGAATTTATCATATCTTCAAAAATATTAGTTGAATTCATATTATGCTAAGCATTATTGTATATACAATAATCTGGTACACTATTTCAATGAACTTTTGCTGTCTTACGTGATGTACCCGACGAAAGCATCCAATAGATTTTTTTCAGCCTCTTTTAACTTATAACTATTAAATTTCAGTAAATTGACATAAAACCATGATGAATTATATATTCAAACTTTCCTCATGAACCACTATCAATTGATGGAAAGTGCCCGAATTTTGGTGCAGTTTTATTGTGATGGTGAACTAAGAATAATACTATTAAATAAATTAAATAATATTAATAAAACGCATATACAAAAAACAAAAATAGTTATTAGTTTCTGTGACCCCGCCAGGACTCGAACCTGGGTCGCTGTATTTTGATACAGAAGCGCTACCAACTGCGCCACAGGGCCTTATGATTAAAATAAGCAAATACATGAATACATATTGTAAATTACAGAGTATTTTATTCTAATTTAAAATACTTGTTTAAAATTAATTAATTATACTATAAGGACCTATTATAAATCCTAGTATTGCTCTACGACTTTCTAACAAGGCGCTTATCTCTACCACTAGATGGCGCTAATGAAATTTTCAAGTGAATCCTCCAAAACCTAAAATTTAAAAGGAATCTAATAATTGTAGAACTTTAATATGTATTTCATATCACAAGTATATTATGTAATTATAATGATAACATCTTGAATAATGTGACATTGAATATTTATATTCTTATTATTATTTTTCATTGGAATCGCCTTCTACACACATCACATAGATGGAGAATCCAACCCGCGGCAGTATTTCCAGGTTCATATGACATACCTTCAAAAAGCGCGTCTACCTCCATCGGCTTAGAGGCCGGCAACGTAAGTGTAGCCCCCTTGGTGTTACACGGGGACGTGGGATCACTCACTATCGGGTGTAGTGTAATTGGTCGGTTGTCTAAACTAAAATATCATCTCATAAAAGTTTTTTTTTTATTTTTATAATAAAATGATTTTAGAGTTAGTGATTTTAGACTTGCGCTTTAACAGTTTTAAAAAATATATTATTAGGCAAATTCTAATTCAATTTCACTTTAATACAAAATTTTATCACGATAACAGCGCGTGAGATGCTGTTGGTACTACCTCAGGAAGCTAATTATTTTATACATTTAAGTTATACTACAAAAGACTGGTTAGTAGCTTCCTGTAGGATTAACTACAGACATTTCTATGTAACTTAAAGATTTAAAAAATGCTTGTTATGGCCTGATTGAATAAAAATGACTTTGATTTTGATTTTAGTTTTTATAACGCTCAGAATTTCTTCTATTATCATTTTTATTTCATAAAAGAATATGCCAATTTATGGGCAAACATTAAAATAAAATTAAATTTAATATAATAATATTAAAATTTTCTTTTGCTTACTTACTTTAGCAAAAGATTTTTATAATATTTTTAAGAAGTTTCAGTTTCGGTTTCAGTTTCAGCCGAAACTAAGAGCGAGGCCAAAGTTGGTTTTGGCTGAAAAAACTGTTTCGATCGGTCACTAACAAGTAGTCACATCATCGTGCATCATACCAGCTACACAGCACGCAGCCGTGCCGATACGCTACGAGCTACGCGATACTACGCCTCGCTTTATCGGTCCGCTACACTCCATTATAAACAGCAGACGAGCGAGTATATTAGACATTAATAAGTTTTGAAATAATTTACATTATAAAAAAAAAACAAAAAGAATGGAATTGCCATTCGAATCATTCTTTGACAAAATTAAGACGGAAATGAACCACCAAACTAAAGAGATTTTATCCCCAACAAAAGACAACAATAATCTAAAGATCAAACTAGATATAGACATATGAGCGTCGAGAAAGGAAGAAAAATTTAGTACTCTTCGGAATAATAGAAACAGAACAATCACAAATTCGATTATTAGACTCGACTTCGACTGTCCAACAGTCGAAAAATTAAAAAATGAAATACAAATAAATATAACCAACAGGGATATTAACAATATCTTTCGAGTAGGAGAAAAAGGGCAAACCCAGGCGAATAATAATTTCTTTCACAAACTTTGGTTAAGAAACAAACTAATAAAAAATCAAAGAAAAATAAAAGATGCTTACATTACAGAAGACTTTTCCAAGGAAGTGCTTGCAACAAGAAAACAATTACAAGATAAAATGATGGAAGAAAGAAAGAAAGGAAATTTAGCGGTAATAAAGTATGATAAATTAATAGTCAATCATCGGCCACCAAAACAACACCACGCACACAAACAAACCACTAAATAACTACAACACTGCAAAATCATTTCCCAATCCGAGTGGTCTTCGTGGGAAATTAGACCAACACCCTCCAAGTAAAGACTGAACCAGGTAACAATATATTAAGGATATGTACTTACAATGTTAGATCCCTGTCGTCTTATGAAAAGTACCTAGAGCTAACCCATGCTCTTGAAAATATCAAATGCGACATAATGGGACTTTCAGAGGTGCGAACAACTGCAATATTGAAGAGTATACCGACTATATACTGTGCTATATAGGCGAAACAAAAGGTCTACACAGAGTTGGGTTCCTTATAAATAAAATTTACAAACATAATATAACGAACTTTAAAGGATTATCGGAAAGAGTAGCACTTCTACAGTTAAAATTCGAAAATCTGTACCTGTCTATCATACAAGTCTACGCCCCAACCAAAAAAGCTCTGGAAAGTGAAATAGAAATATTCTATGACAGTATCAAATCAGCTCTCGACATAGCTTGCGGTATTGTACTCAATTATTTCAATAAATATTATTTCAATGCAAAGATAGGAACCTCCAAGGACTATGAACATCCCACTATGGGCCAGTACGGCTATGGCAAACGAAATACAAGAGGCAGAAAGCTTATTTCATTTGAAATAGAATTAAAATGGACGTGGATATCTCCAGACCAAACAACAAAAAACGAAATAACTTTATACTATGTAGCAGACCAAAACTTATTACAAATATTGAAGTGATAGTAGATATGAACTTCGCTTCGGACCATAGACCTATACGCGCTACTTTAAATATTGGAAATCAGAAGGTAAACAGAATAAACTTTAAAACAAGTCAAAAACATCCGTCAACAATGAAGGAAATAGAACTATATACCACACAATCACAGAAAAAAAAATCACAACTCGAGCAAGTAAATCAAATTAGAAATAATTATCAAGCATATTACGACACATTGGAAAAAGCTAAAACTAAGGCACTAAATACTAAATTAAACACAACAAAAACAAATAAGATTATAAGTGACAAAACAAAAAGCCTATTAAACAAAAGATTAAAACTTATTAAAACAATACCTAAAGATAAAGAAACTAGAAATGAACTTAGTAAAATATTTAAGGAAACTAAAACAATTATCAAACAAGATTACGAAATATATAGAAAAAGAATAATAGAAACAAATCTGACTAAACATAGAAGTATGAAACGGGCAAAGAATTAATTAATCTCACACAGAAATGGATACAACAACTAGGTACTGGACCAACAGAAACCACAACAAGAACAAGCATATTAGATCACGCAACAGAATTCTACAAGAATCTCTACAAAAGTAAAGATATAAACTAAGAAAGTGAAATCCACGCGTATTTAAATAACAACGAGACTGACATTAGAGAAATCGAAGAGCCAGAAGTAATAAAACATATAGAACATATAAAACTAAATAAATGTCAAATTTGAAAATAGAGGAAAAGACATAGATATGGATAGGATAGAAAGAGGAGTTAGGCAAGGGGACCCTCTATCGCCTAAGCTATTTGTAGCCGTACTGGAAGAAGTATTTAATGGCATGAACTGGAATAATAGAGGTATCAAGATAAATGGAAACTTCTTAAGTCATCTTAAATTCGCCGACGATATTGTTATCTTTAATGAGAAATCAAAATAACTAGAGGCAATGCTTAACCAACTATATGAAGCAAGCGCAACAATAGGCTTTCAGTAAAACAAAAATTATGACTAATGGCCTTTCAGTACCTATAAAGGCTGGATCACAAAGACTGGAATTCGTACAAGAATATGTATACTTAGGGAAGTTAATATCTTTCAACAAAAAAAGTTATGAAAAGGAAATAAACTGACGAGTAAATCTAGCTTAGAAGAGATTTTGGAGCCAAAAGGAAATTTTAAATGGAGGAGGCCTATACCCAACTGGGATCCATTTCAAAAAGAAAAAATATTACTAATTAAACTAACAAAAAAAAACGAAGAAAGAACAAACACTAGCTTTATTATTATTATTATTATAACTAGTATAAGCTTTATTATTATCATTATTATAACTATTCGACTTGGTCTCTGCCGTTAAATGTTCTAACCGCACAGTACGTCACTAGCTCAGTTGTCACCCTCAACATCTGGATACCTGGAACTCTACGATTGTGTGGTTTCGTTGGATCTTCTTTCTACGCGCCACACATCTGTGGAATGGTTTACCTGCGGCAATGTTTCCAGATCGATACGACATGGGTAGCTTCAAAAAGCCCTTCTAATTCGACCTTAAAGGCCGGCAACGCACCCGTAACTAGGCCGTGGGCCTATTGGCCTGTAACCTCATATGCCTTGTCTTTTCAAAAAATAAGAAAAAGAAGTATCATATTGTAAGAGCAGCGTAAATTTTATACATTTAGCGGTGAATAAGAAAAGTATTACGATCCAAATGACAAACAAATATTTTTATAGAAATAAATACCGATTTCAAACCTGTATAAGTAAGTAAGTAACTCATAAGTACTAAATTCAATTGACCAGTGTAGCTTATTGTATATACATTTTACGATACCAAATAGCAAAGTAGCAAAATATACTTGTTTGCGAAATTCCATATTCCAAATTCTTGCATTATAGAGGTACAGTATATATATGTGAATGCGGTGGTATATTAAAACAATAACGGGCACAAGCGTTTGAACATTTTGAATAAGATTTTTGGTTGCAGTCAAAAGTCTGGGCCCCATTACAACATCTGCGAAGTTTAATTTTTTTTTATAGAAAAGAGGGCAAACGAGCCTACGGGTCATACGGGGTACTTGTGGGAGAGTCACGCTCTTAACAATCGCAACACGCATGGACAGACTTGACCGGATTGTTACCGACCCAGGCATTTACAACCGGCGTTAAGTAGTGGCCACTGCATTTCGCATTGAGTAATGCCGGGTCGCGGTGTCCATCCACTTTGGCTGCCGGCAACGATCCTGTAGCTCCTCTGGAGTTACACGGGACCGTAGGTGACGGTGATCACGTTTGCATTGTCTTTTCAATAAAAAAAAATAAAAATATCGAACCTTGCGGTACCCTTCGTTCCACTGAATTATCCCTCAAGATAATCACCGAACAGTCTGTCTTTTTTATTTCTACTACTTGAATTTGGAAACTTAGATAGCTATAGAATCATAGTTGCAGGACTAAAACTCAACAATACAACTTAGAAAGTAAGAGTGGGATATTTATAGTATCAAACACACGTTAAAAATATAACAATACTAATGTAGCATTATATCGTCTACCACGATCTAGCAATGCAGTACTGGTAACGTGCCGCTTACGAAAGCCCGATTGCTTATCTGATAGAATATAATTTAAAGTAAGATATTACGTGACCTCTTGTTGCAGAACATTTTCTCTAAAATTTTTGAAAAACAAGGCAAAATGCTTATTGGCCGAACACAGTTTTTTCTTCGTTCGTAAGGTCTAATTTTTTCCATAAACAAGGCAAGTTGGGTTTGTTGTCGTTTATGATGATGGTGGAGAAATTAATGAATATACACTTTTTCATTATAAATAGCTTGCTCGACGCTTTTTAGTTCATTAGAATATTGGATTTGCCTCTCAGAATTGCTTTTTCTCAGTTTCGCGTAAGCTTCGTCCCTTTTTATCATTAAATTGTTATTATGTGTGATATTTAACTCAATATATCATTAATATTTTGCTTACCCATAATATCTACCCAAGGCACAGAAATTATTAATATTTAGATTTTTTATTATATACAAATGAAAAAATATTATTATATGCATAAATTAAAATCACACATAGACCACACCACCTGACCGACGAATTGTAACTGTTTGTGTGTATTTATTTTACGGATATTGTATATATATTTATATCATATGACTATAATGTACTGAGGTTATTTATTAATAAATAACTAAATGAACAATTACATTGATACCAAGTACATTGTAACATTGCATGTTATAGATACTTAAAATATTTGCAATATTGTGATAGAAAGATATGCAAATAATCGCAAATAAAAATATTGTTATAAATATTCATTGAAGAAATATTCATAAAGATTAAGTGCAAGCATCAGACTCAGATTGTTTAAATGTTATTAATGTGTCGCTGTTTAGTTCTTGCTCGTTAATAGACGTAGATCATTACTATTATAAAACAGTAAAAAGTGTTTTGGACATTAATGATTTAAGTCAATATAAATATAGTAATGGAACACAACGGACGAACTGACATACCAAAATTTTAAATATAATAGATATTTAAAATTTTGGTATGTCGGTTCGTCTGTTTGTCTGATGTAGAACGATTGTGGTCCTGTTATAATACTTCCTTAACAAAAATTGTAGAGCGAACGAATCTTGATTGTTGTTCTCTCTGGCTTCTCTGCTAGACATAAAGCTTGAAGCTTTAACAATCGCAAAGCTTTACAAGCTTTTTCCTCATATTTTTTTAAACTACACACAATAAGTTCAAATCCTTTAACAGATAATAATTTATTTTATTACCACAGACTAATTACACTTAAAAAATATGTATTCCTGATGATTCACTTGTAAATTTATTTAACGCCACCTAGTGGCAAAACAAGTACGTGCGCATTTAAATGGATAGAAAACAGAATTATTTGAATTCTCATCGTGTTTTTTATAATTAATTTTAAAGAACAATTCTTTGTAAAAAAGGCATATTTATTATATTTTATCATGATGTTTAGTATCGCAGTTGGTGGCACTTCTGTATTATTTTTGTTCTATAACAATATAATGTAATAGCAATATGTTTTGATTTGCCTTCCTATCATAAGACCTTGTGGCCTTATATACAGTGACCCAGGTTCGAGTCCCGGCGGGGTCAGTAATGTACCATTTTTTATGTATATTATTTTTAATATTGTAGTCAAATTATTATATTACATTAGTAAAATATTCATTAAAACCTTTTTAAAAAACTGCTTTTATCCAAAAGGTTAGTTATACTAAACCGTTAAAGATTGACTCTATTCCGATTCCTTGAAGATAAGTCCCAATGTTTGGCCAGTAACTTATAAATTACAAATTTTCTGTCTACGTTGATATAACAGGGCTAATATTTATGTAAGATTAAAACAAACAACCAATTTTATCAACATTTAATTGAATCTTTAAAAAATCATATTAAGTACGTACCTACTTATGTACAATATCATTACTGTATGTACGTAATAGAAAAATGTACGTAATGATTATAAAATCATAACACAATATTTTATATTAATTTCTTTTATTTTACCGATAAGCCGCAAAAAATCCTGGAGAAAACCATACATACCAACTTTTAAAATATTTGATATTTGTTAAAAAAATAGTTTGATCTTTGTAAAGTTGAACGAAGTGCCTTAACACTAGGTTCCCGGGTTCCCTCTGTCTACCCTGCCTCCTGCGGGATACAGCGTGAAGCTGATATTTGTATGTGTTTCAACATGAAACAAAAAAAAATTACATTAAGTTTATCTACAGCCTACTCAATGACTAAAATGATTACTGTAACATCGTAATAAGGAAAGACTCTACGAATACTTTCTTAATTGCAGTCTTAAATTAGGTACATGAAAACAATATGTGAGGCTATATTTCTTAAGTTTATTAAAGTTCAGTACATAAAAATATTAGACCCCTAACACTGCGTTAAAATTAATAAAATAAACAGATAAATCCAAAATAACCTGAAACTAAAACTGAACATTTTACCCAAGGTATTTGATCCATTGAAGTCATTTTATACAAAAGATACAAGAGTCGATATACATATGTATGTACGTCGACGGTATGTGGCTTCTGCTATGTTGTATTTACAAAGTTATGTCTGTTCTTTATATAAATTTACTCGATAATACACTGCATCATTACTTTCTGTAAAATGGTTTAACCTTCTAATCGTAACTTATTTTAATTATCTATAAATAGTTACATCAGAAGATAAAATTTTTATTCCCTAAATTATTAATATGCTTATGTATACAAAGTTATAGCACAGAAAATAAATAGATATATGATTATAAATCAATTTCCGATAAATTTAAAACTATAGATAAAATAATTCAAAATTAACATATCTTAACAAAAAATTTCTAAGCCGACTTACGAAGAAGTACCGCCTGGTATTGCCCCTGGCGGTGGGGGGCTTACTCACAGAAAATGGTGACAAATCATAATATCAAAATACAATAGAGAAAATAGTATAAAAATGGCAGTTGATATCGAAATAATATATCAATGCTGCGATTTCTAAAAGCGGATGGGGAAGTCATTGGCTTACTTTGAGAAAGTTTCTCAAAGTAAGCCAATGTCTTCGGCTAAAAATATTGTAAATATGTGAGTACTACTTTCGCTAAACTATTATATTATGTAATTGTTTATAATATAATTGCATAAAAACATAAATTATTTTAATTCTAACGATTAGCCACTAAAAATCCCGAGAAATATTCTTAAAATATTTACTACACACTCTATATTTACTACACTAGAAATAAATAAATTGTGATATTTGTTATATCAGTCCTACAATTAACATTAAGCTTATTTACAGCCTACTCAAAATTTATACATTTTACTAGGCGATATTGCCTTATTGGTAACATAACTACAAAAGAAGACAAAAAATGCTACGCACTTATATAATATGTTAAATCTGCAGATGTTAAATCAGCAAAGAAATGAAAACATTACCAGCGAAGAAATGAAAAATTACCAGCGAAGAAATGAAGATTAAATATTTGATTTGAAAATATTAAACATATCATTTCCTGGAATGGAGATCGAACCAAAAACCTGTCGTGTACAGTCACACTCTTGTGCCACTGCGCCGCGACAGGCCCACTATAGTAAGGTTATTTAATTTAAATTAATTAAAATTAGGGACATTCATATATTATACTGCCACTACGTTAAAATTTATTAACTTGATAGAAAAATCCAGAATAAACAGAAACTAAAATTTAATTAAAATTGTACTTAAAATATAGAAGTGATTACATACTAAAGATACAAGATTCAATATACATACATCCAGATGTATAGTTATTATATAAGTCTTACAATTATTAATGAAACAAAGTTTACCAGAGTTAAATTGAAGATGTAAATTAGAAAAGTTGCAATATACATACATCCAGATGTATAGTTATAATATAAATCTTACAATTATTAATGAAATAAAGTTTGCCAGAGTTAAATTGAAAATTGTTTCCGTATCCGTCTGTCCGTCAGTTTATCCGTGACCACGGACTATATATTCGTTTATAGTCTTACAATAAACATGAAGCTTATTTACAGCCTACTCAGTGCTCGATCATTTCACTAGGCTTGTTTGCCTTTTTTGTAACTAATTCTAACTATATCTATCAAAAGCAAGAAGAAGTAATAAGTTGTATAATTTACTTTTTTAGCTAATACGCATTATTACTTACAGAATATTAAAATTAATAGTATTATAATATTTTATCTCCATCCATTACGTATACATTTTAAAATGAGACAGATAAATAACTAAAAAAATAAAAAATAATTTTATATTGTTGGAAAAAAGAAGTCATTATATACAAAAGTTCAGTTCCACTAAATAGCCGAGTTTATTAGCATGTGAGTACTATCTGTGATTTACCTATTATATGACTGTTGCAACTATAATAAATATCAGGATACAGGCAATAACAACCTAATAATTTTATTCAAAAGAAGAAAAAATGTTTAAAGAAAAATATCATTAGGGCAGCGTGTCAACGCTTTTATTGGCGACTATTAAAACATCCATGAGTAGGGAAAATACACAATAATTTTTTGGTTATATTAAGGAAATGTTTATTAACTCATGTAGCAATGAAAAACTATAAGATAAGCAGACGGCTCCTCTAATAAAAAGTACATATAAAATAGCCTATCAGGTCATATATTATAAGTTTTACAAATTGCAGCTCTCGATTCCCATCCTGTCGTGGCGCAGCGGCACAAGAGTGTGACTGTAACCGACAGGTTCTGGGTTCGATCCCCAGTCGAGGAAATGAAATTCAAATTTTCAATTTAAATATTTAATGTTTCATTTCTTCGCTCTGGTAATAAGGCTAAGCGCGGCGTTGAGTTCCGCCATTCAACACGCAATGCCTCAAATTCGGCGGAAAGTGGGGAACAGAAGTGGAACGGAGTGTCTTTACACTAGGTTCCCGGGTTCCCTCTGCGGGATACAGCGTGAAGCTGAGTAGAGTAGTAGATTCCCATCCACCAGATTCACTCAAATCATAGACCATTAAAATTCTTAGTGATCGAATTCAAATGCTGGAACACAGACCTCTGCCCTGCTTTTACAATGACTATATGTTAATATAATGAAATTTAACAAAGAAGCCGCCAATAAAGTTAAAAAGTTTCAAACCATATATAATGTTTGGTAGCAAGACATGTTGAAAATAATAATTCTTAATATTAAACTTATTTTTTTTAATAATTTATAGACAGATGTAAAAATAATTAATTAGTCTTTTTTAGTATGCGCAACACAAAATAGTAATAATAAGAACATTTTTATAAATTGGTGCGGATAAAGGATCGTAAGAATCAGACTACTCAGTGCATTCACCAACGACTAAAACCTTTTATATATTGTTTTTAGTCAGTATGACAATATAAAACAAATAAATTTTAATTAGTAAAACTATAAACATAATTCTCTTAAACAGGTGTATGTCGAACGAGTCGTTTCGATACAGATAGTAAGTTCGTATATAGTAAAATTAATAAAGAACTACAAAACCTACAATTGATCGGCACTATGTTGTACTTAATCTATAGCTTATTTACTGCCTACTGTTACAGTACCTTAAGGGACGCCGAACCACGATATTAATAATATTTAAGAAGATTCAGACAAATATATAAAAATAACCTGTCGATGCCAAATAAATGAATATGATAACCATCAACGCACAGTTCGAAAATCTCTTCCTTTTCCACATATAACACAAGATCACACAAGATGCGCTCGTTAATTACATCAACATTCGATGAAATGCTTATAGTATAAATTATTTTCTCTTCTACAAACAGCAAAACACATAGCTTTAAATTAATATTCAATTTCAAAGTAAATAAAAACTATTCCAATTCTACATACATTATAAATACTTTAATTTTTTTCATTGTAAAATAATTTTAAGTGTTAAACATTATTGTAAGTCTTACTAGTAAAATTAAGCTTATTTACAGCCTACTTATTGTTCTCCCATTATACTTGGCATAATCGCCTTATTTGTAACTTATTTCTAAAAAAAACCGAAAAAAATGTGTGACTTCATGCCCCTATATAATATGCTAGAAAAGAGGCCTTAATAAATATTTTTATGCAGTAAGAGTCGAATCATATGGCAGCTTCTATATTATATGTACGAAGATATATATTTTTAAACCGTTCTTATAACTGTGTTCTAATGTGATTGACCTTAGAACTAGTCCATAACTAGTTAAACTTATCTTTCCCGATAGTTTTATAGCGTTAAGATTAAATTTATCAAAAAGCACCCCTAAATAATTTTCATACTAATTAACATCAAGCTTATTTACAGCCTACTCAGTGTTCGTGTCAATTTCATATGACAACTTGCCTTTTTGTAGTTTATCTATATCTATCGAAAACAAAATTGAAAAGTTAATGATATGCTCCTATAATGTATATATATATATATATATATATATATACATATATATATATATATATATATATATATATATATATATATATATATATATATATATATATATATATATATATATATATATATATATATATATATATATATATATATATATATATATATATATATATATATATATATGTATATATATGTATATATATACGTATACAAGACCATAATCACTTAACTTTTATCTAAAATAAGCAAACAAAATATATTACCTCCACTACGTTGAAATTATTAAAATTCTAAGATATCTCTAGAAGAAACCATACACAACCGCCACATATGAACAAGACACACAAAGTAACCACAAACACAAAATAATACTTTTTACAAAAAAAAACTGTCATTAGCAGAAGCTATTTACAAAAGATCGAAGAGTCAATATGAGTCGAGAATATGTGGCTTCTTCTATATTGTATGTACAAAGATATCTATTTTCTTCTAAAAACTCTACTTCTTTTTACATCGCACCGTTAAGAACCGCGCACTGTCCTAATGTCATTGTCCTTCATTAGAGATGGATTTTATGTCCTAATTAGATGTCAAAATTACAAATCATCGTCTATGAGTTCAAAATATTCTTCTATTATAGGGCAAGTACTCGACTTGCTCCTTACAGGCATTCAGAGGAAATATTATAGAACAGCAGCAGCAGTACTGTATCGGGCTCACTGAGAAGGGCGTTACCGATCCAGACGGAGCGGAGTGACCCTAGTCCTACATTATTTCTCACTTTCTAAATAACAATAATACTTAAAATTACAAATTGTAACAAACATGACTAGTTTAAATTCATTCAAATTACTTCATATTGTAACTTGAAAAATATATAAAAATTACATATTACTTTAAGGCAAATAACTATTTAGTACTAAGTTGTAAAATATTCTAATAAAAAAATCAACCTTTTTTTCCTGTTTCAATCGAAATATACAAGTGATATTATTTTTAAAATTCAAACCTTTTGATACTCAGATTATGTAAGTTATGAAAAAAAATGTAGTTGGCCATGTTGTTACGGCGGCCATTTTGGCCGTCGCAACGTAATAGTGGCAAAATTTGACATCGCAAGTCTGAAAATATTTTGTAAGTAAAATAAGGAAATAACGTTAACAAAAAAGAACAACAATAGTATTCGTTAAATTTAACGTTCATACTTCAAACTTAACAACGTTTTGCTTTCTCTGACACTATGATATACGTAAATTGCTTATAACTAATTAACTTCTTTCAACGTGTATATAAATAAAGGATCTATCAGATATATAAGTCAACACTAATCTAAAAAAAAAAAATTAAATTCGTGAAATGAAGGCTTATGGAAGATTATAGCTTAAGCATAGCCGATCTAATAAGTAACTGCAGTGGAGCACTAGATATTTGTATATTTTTTTATAACCAATAAATACTAATAATAAAACAAAATACCTACAAAAAATGCTTAAAAAACTATTTCTTTAAGTTTTTTTTGTATTATCTGTTTTAATGGTATTTTGTTACCGTTTTGTACAAATGATTATAATTAAGCTTTAAATATTTCCACAATTTAACGAATTTCGGCAACATTGTTTTTTTTTTTATACAAAACTACTATCTTCAAGTAACTACTAAATATACTAAAAGTTTGAATTTGTATTGGTTGGAAATACCATTATGTACTTAAAATTTAGTGATCAGTTGTTGAAGGCACCGAAATTCTTCAGATGATTCCACAAACCAAGGCCTCGAAATGTTTATAATAAAATGGTATTGAACGATCCGCCATCAACAAACCTGTAACAGTAAAGCAAATTATATTACTACTGTGAAAAAAATGTGAAAAAAAAAATAACCTTCATAAATAAACATATACGATACTTACAAGACAATGTACAAGATGAATGATATGACTAGACAGCCTTTATGTATTCGCCTGCTTCCTTTATAATTTCCAATTAGGTAATATCTAAAAGAGTAAGAAATAAAATAAAACTTAAGAAATAATAAAATATTTATATTTTTAAATTCGTTAATAAAATTGTATATAGACTACTCACGACACAAAGCAGAAAATTAATTTTATTTGCCTATTTTCGATCGAAGTTTGATAGTGGCAAAGGTTTATAGTTCCACTTAGGTGATACCTGAAAGGATAATTAAATGAAATTATTTCAAATTGTATTGTGATTTTGTTTTATTATACAATGTTTGAGTACATACAGTGAAACTCGTCGTCAGCCAACTGAGGTGCATGACGGATGTTTGTTGACTTGGGAAGCTTCCTTCAGTTTAAAATTCGTTTACAAAAATAAGAAATAGAAATTTCAATTATTTAAATAATCTTGATTTGTGTCAGCTTATCACAGACTTTCCAATAGTCAAGTTTGATGATGATTGCTGAAAGACCAATATTGGTAAATTAGCATAAATTTAGAATTGAATATGTCTATTTAAAATATACCTTATATAAATATTTACAAAAATAATAAATTTATAATAATATTTACCTTCATCTGCGTCTTACTCATGTGTCACCTTAATTTGGAAATAGAATTTTGTAACATATTTGCTGTCGTCAATATCTTTATTAAAGGCTACGTATTAAAGTATTGCATTGTTTATAATCTTATATAAAAATTTGAAATTAAAGTTATTTTTTTAATCTGAAAAAACATTAGTATTAATACCAAACTTGTTTCCATTCAATATTTAATAAGTAAAATTAGTCGTATGCATAGAGCCACGCCCAAGTACAAGATAAGAAACCCCGTCCCACACCCCTCGTTCCTTTCCATCCCTCTCCCATTTTCTATCTACTGCTGACTGCACTGTCTACTGAATTTATTGATCTCGGTCGTTCAAACCCCCCTCCCCCTCCCCTCTCTTCGTTAGATGCCTGAACTATAAGAGTAGTGAAGGGTGAGCGATAACAGGAGGGGGTCTGTATAAATCTTAAATACATAAATATAAAACTAAAATCAGTGTTATATGAGTACAATACGTGTAGCACATTTTCATTTTATTTCGCTTGGCTGAATGCTAATGCTGCATTCGCAAAATATCAAATGATTTATTAAAATCTTGTAACATTTATTTCATATTTTTATGATAATATATCTATATTTTTATAATAATAAGAAAATTCTTTGTTTCCTATATTAAAGTGGTACTTACCATTTCGATGGGCCATGGGTGTTATCGTAGACTCATATATATATTTATAACTTTGCAGAATTGAAAAATGAAACCAACTTATTATACCTAATTCACACCAAACCTTAAAAGAAAATGAATTCAACAATTTACGCCCTCATAGTGTCAGTTCAGAAAGCTGAATGTGCCGTTCCTAGGGCTTAGCCCGGACAGAGCTTCCTAGGCTTCCTGCGCATGCGTCGTGACTGACCAGTGTATCCAGTTAGACCTGACAAAATTCTACAGACTATACTTGTTAAAAGTTGGTTTCATTTTACCCTCACAATTTTTTCAATTTTTACTGATATATATTTTTTTATTTTACTGTCAGCTTTTGCAAATGCTCATGCATAGTACATACTTAACATTGTAGTTAATTTAATTCATTAAAGAATTAATTACATAGCAAGGGGCAAGGCGGAAGAGTTGAGGGGATCATTTATATGGGATATACATAAAAACTTAAGTTTTCATGTACAGTATGTAGAATTAGCATATTATTTATAGCTAGTGCATTTTTTTTAATTTACAGTACTCGAACATTTGGATGGCCTCTAGGTAAAGTCGACAAAAAAATCGTCAGTGATAAATGCAGCTTTTATCAAGAGAGAGAGAAAGAGAGAGATATGTCTGTAAATTCAAGTAAATTTACTCGAATTTATATTAAATACTACTAAGAAACAATAAATTGTAAAATTATTAAATTCTTTTGGTTATCTTAATGTTTAATAAAATATTCATGTCTGAATAATATCTAGTGAGGATTCGAGTACGGGCATAAAATATGGATCTTCTCTATGCGATGAGCGTTCTATAAGGATCTAATTTATTTTATTGCATTTAGGTCATCCAGCAGTGTTACAATATATTTAAGAAAAAATACAATATAATTTAAAAAAATATTTTTTCCAACACCTATATAGTCTTAGAAAAAATAAGTTTAGTCAGCATGATGACAAAAAAAGTCATAGAGAAAGAAAAAAATATGTTTTAAGGTATTTTTTTAGTTTACAACTAGACATGGCAAGCATTTTATTTATCAATGACAGAGATGACAGTTTTTTATTAGTTAAACAGTTTGCTTATTAGTAATACGACAAAATTAGTCCCAATAACTGTCTCGCATTAGGGTTTTATAATATCCTCATATATTATTATAAAGCCCGGTCGACTTCCTTAGGAGCCAAGGCGACCTACCTACGGAGGATTAGCCGTGGGTCTTGAATAATAAATTTTAAATAATAAGGACTTTCATATTGCTCGTTGGTACTTAGTGCTGCTAGATTTGATTTCAGATTAATTTGATCATTGATTGAGAATTAGATTTTAGTAAAACTTGAGTAGTGTTTTATATATTTTTAAAGCAGATATGTTTAATATTTTTTGATATGATTATTAAATAGTTAAATAACTATGTATTTCATGTTTTTAATATACAGAAAGCGTGTTACAAAAAAACAATTTTGAAATGGGATGAAAGTTAATTATAAATTAATGATTAAAAAGTAACTAAAAGAGGTAGTGTTAAAATTCAATTTTTAACCGTTTAGTGTGAGATACAATTAATATAACCAATATGCAAAGCATAGTAGTAAAATTGCCTTTTAATATGGCAACATTGTAATTTTACATTTAATAATGAAATTGACAATAATCTTAATGTTTCAATTTGCAAACAACGTTAACCTGTGTTTTTGTTGTATAATATCATTCGTTTTCTTCTTTTACACAGACAATTTTCTTTATAAGTAGCACGAATTGAAAGTAGTGTTCAAGAAGTAATTTTTCGGACTCTAACATCACAGGAGACAGATTATCTGTTCTAATAAAAGGTAAGTGTAAAGTGGAACTATGCTATTTAGTAAGATTTGTACCGCTTATTATTCCATTTCATTCAGTGAAGTCAACAAAAGAGCAATAACAATTTGGAAGATTCTAAAGAAGCTCTCTTTTCTCCAAGGACAAGAAATGGTTATTACATTGATCTACTTGACGTAGTTCTGCAAGTAAAGAGCTTCATAAATAATATTGAAGAGTACGGTAATATCACTTTTTTACAGTAACATTGTATTAGAAGTATGCTTTGCAATATATTGTAATTAATACACAGAAATACTTTTTGTTAAAAATGTTAATATGCAATAAAATAAAGTATAAAGTGTTTATTTGTTTTATTTCAGTATTAATATTTTAATATTATGATCACACCAGAATGATTCACTATTTCAAAATCATTTGGAAGTATTGATATTTAAATCAATATTCTGATTTTACAATAAAATGGTTTTCAAGACCAATTTAAAATATGCCGCTGAGAAATTTCATATATTGATTTCGCTGGGACTACGGATGGTGGCAGTAATGTCGTATTTTTTTGTCCCCCTCTTTTTAGTATGAAGTCAACATTCTCACCATAGGGTTAATGTGTTCTGCGTTATAAGGGGAACGTAAATTTTTAACAACTGCAGAAGTTGTTGACTGACTATTTTATATTTTTTTTACAGAAACGCTAAATTAAGAATATCTCTCCTAATGGAAAGAGAGATCACTTTGACATGATCCAATCTACTCTTATATATGTAAAGAAAAGAAAAGAACCTTCTTCTTTTTATAAGAAAAGTATAAGATATGCCTTCGGCCTATAATATTGTACGGCCTAAATAGCTAGATCTTCTAAACAAGGAGTGTGAAATCTTTATCATTACTATCATCTTTAATTTTTATTCCTATCTTTAATTCTTAGTGAAATGTTTTTATACATACAGGTATTCTTACAGTCGCCTCGCAAGTTATAATATGTATTGTTATGTTGTTTTTTTTTATGTTTTATACGTCGATATAATGTTTGTCTGTCAATATATTCAGTTTTAAACTAAAAACAATGACATAATTATATTATAAGGATTACAACTAAAAACTTAATAAATTTATCGGTCTCATATACAGACTGGTCTAGTCTCTTAGCTATTTACAAGACAAATTTAAAATAACTGTAAAAGCATCCCTAAACGGTACAGCTTATTATACTGTTCAGGAATATAATATATTGGGCAGAAATATTGTATATTGGTTAAAAATGTATGAAATTATCAAATGGATGTCGTGCGAATAGTGTCAGTCTATGTATTAAATAAATTGTAACATCAACATTGAAATGATTTTCTCTACGCCAAACTTTAGGGTTTACTTAAACTTAAAGTGTAATTAGTATGCAACAAAACAATACAAAATAGTTTTACTGTTGCCACACATTTAACCAAATTATATTTTATTTGTATATTAGGATAACAAACGACATGAAAATTACTCCGGGGATTCTTTTTATTGGTTGAAAAATAGATAATCTTTCTGTATTGTAAATCATTTATGCATAACGAACGACAAACGTCTGACTTTTCTTAACATAACACAACAAGGGAGATGCAAGATTAAAACAATTAACCAACCAAGATTGACAGATTATATTATAGATCACATGCTAAAAAACTATAAATGCATGTAAAACATAGACTCTTAGCGTAGGTAGATAAATTATATATATTAAATTTAACCAACAGGATAAAAGTAGACAATACAACTTTATTACTTATAGTAAATCATAAATATATAAAATTTTACGCACCCAATATAGTAGTAAGTTCATGAAAGTAAAATTAATAAATAACTGGGAAATCTACAATTGGCTTTGATAGTCATCGACGTACAGCTTGAAAATATCTTTCTATTTCACAATAGTCACATGACACTAGATTCGCATGGTGTTTAGATCAACGTTCGATAAAATGTTTATGGTATAAATTATTTTCATTTCTACTATCGGTAACACAAAGCTTTAAAATAACATTCAATTTCAAAGTAATTAAAACTATTCCAAATCTACATACATTATAAATACTTTGAATGTTGTCATTGTGAAATAATTTTAAGTGGTAAACATTATTAGTAAGAGTCTGACTAGTAAAATTAAGCTTATTTACAGCCTACTCATTGTTCTCCCATTATACTTGGCGTATTCGCCTTATTTGTAACTTATTTCTACAAAAAAAAATGTGTGACTTCATGCCCCAATACAATATGCCAGAATTTAATATTATTGTTTCGGCTTTATAATAAACGAAGCCTTAATATTTTTTTATATAGAAACTGTTAATATCATCAGTTACCTGTCAGTTATATGCATACGTTATAATATATGCCGTTAAATACTTATATTTAATTAGAATTACGAAAGTAAACATATGTTACTTCCACTACTACTCAGCTTCACGCTGTATACCGCACGAGGCAGGGTAGGCAGAGGGAACCCGGGAACCTAGTGTAAAGACACTCCGTTCCACTTCTGTTCCTCATTTTCCGCCGAATTTGAGGCATTGCGTGTTGAGTGGCGGAACTCAACGCCGCGCTTAGCCTTATTACTTCCACTAAGTTTAATAAATATAATTGTAAGATAGCGTTAATGGCATATGGCTTCTAGTATATTGTATGTCAAAGATATAGCTTTTCTTTTCACAAATGTACTTGTTTTTCAATGCACCGCTATGACTGTGCTGTAATTTACCTTATAACCTACCTAGTCCCTACCTAGTTTCAATACATTTATAACATGAAGATGACCTTTAATAATTTATCGATTTAAACTTAAAATTCATTGTAAGACATAAATGTTATAAATATAAAACTAGTAAAACAATATATAACACTACTGCCATATTGCTTTTTACATGTCATCATTTTACCCTTTTCAAATCGAAATCAATGATGGAAGATGGAATTTTCAATGAATATTTCCTCAAATTCTCATACCAGATTAATATTTAAATTTAACCGAATATTTTTTAAATTTTTGTTACCATATTTTTCTTCGATTGAATAAGAATAATATATTACTCTTTTACATTTTTAGATTTGATTGATTTCAGATTTTACTCTATTTTGTTAGTTGCTTTTAGTCTTGATGGCGGTAATGGCGGTGAATCTTAATACTATCGAGAAAAAAGTGTTCTAAAAGCCATTGATGTTCGACATAACTTCGAAGTTAGTTAACACAGATAACAAATGCGTTTAACCGCGAGTTCCTAGCCGCATAACTTCTTAGATTGCGCGAGTGATCGTAGTGAAAAATTGTATGTCTTAACAATTAACATTAAGCTTATTTACAGCCTACTCAGTGTTCGTGTCAATTTCATCTGACTACTTGCCTTTTCGTAGCTTGTCTATATCTATTGAAAAAAAAATGTAAAAGTTTAGTGATATGCCCTTATATAATATGCCAGATCTTCAATTTGTTTGCTACATTTCCGTACATAATTTTCATGTGTTACACGTCAACAATCCGTAGGTATATAAGGTCATAATCACTTAACTTTCATCTAAATTAAGTAAATCAAAATATATTGCTTCTACTACGTTAAAATTATTAAAATTCTAAGATATCTCTAGAAGAAACCATACACGGCAACCACATATCAACAAGGCTCACAACGTAACGACAAACAGAAACAAAATATTTTTTACAAAAATGTTCTGTCAATAGGGGCATAACTATTTACAAAAGAGTGAAGAGGTCGATATGGGTCAAGAATATGTGGCTTCTTCTATATTGTATGTACAAAGATATCTATTTGCTTCTAAAAACTCTACTTCTTTTTACATCGCACCGTTAAGTACCGCGCACTGTCCTAATCAAATAGTCGTTCATTAGTGATGGATTTTATATGCTAACTAGATATCGGAATTTCAAATCTGATGATTAAGATGAAACATTATAGAACAGCAGCAGCAGTACTGTATCGGGCTTACTCAGGAGGGCGTTAATGATGCAGGCGGAGCGGAGTGCTCCTAGCCCTACATTATTTCAAACCTCCTAAATAACAATAATTCTTAAAATTACAATTTATAACAAATATGACTTGTTTAAATCCATTAAAATTAATTAATAGTGTAACTTAAAAAATATATAAAAATTAAGTACATAATAATTAAAACAAAAAAAACTATTAAGTTCTCGTAAAAGATTCTTATTAAAAAATTTTTAAATGTTTTTTTTTTCAGTTTAGAATGATATTGTTTAAAGAAATCAAATAAACCCTTTGATATTCATATAATGTAAATTGTGAAAAAAAAATGTAGTTAGCCATTCTGTTGCGGCGGCCATTTTGGCTTGACAATAATACTGATCATTTGTAATTTCTTTGTCAGCCGAAATAAAGCCGTAGTACTTGCAAATTGCAAAATTTAGCATCGAAAGCATAGCATAATAATAGTTTGTAAGTAAAATAAGGACATAACGTTATCGAAACCGACAATAACAATAACAACAACAGTATTCCTTAAATTTAACATTCAAACTTCAAACTTAACAACGTTTTGCTTTCTCTGACACTATGATATACGTAAATTGCTTATAACTAATTAACTTCTTTCAACGTGTATGTAAATAATCGATCTATTAGATGTATAATTATATCTACACTAATTTAATTGTCGCTCTTAATTTAAACTCGTGAAATGAAGACTTTTGGATGATTGTAGCATAAGCCTAGCCGATCTAATATCTTACTGCAGTGGACAACTAGACTTGATATTTGCATATTTTTTATAATTTTCAAAAACTATTTTACAAAACTTTATTAACCCTTTTTTGTTTTATTTATATATTTTTTTATTCTTTTCCTACAATTTCCACAGTTTAATGAATGTCGGCTATATTGTTTATTTTTTTATAGAAAATTACGATCTTCAAGTAACTACCAATTACAAAATATACAAAAATTTTTAATTTAGTTGGTTGGAAATATCATTGTACTTAAACTTTAGTGATCAGTTGTTTAAGGCACCGAAATTTTTCATATAACTCCACGAACCAAGGCTTCGAAATGTTTATAATGAGTTGGTACCGAACAATCCGCCATCAAAAAAACCTGTAACAGTAAAGCAAATTATACTAACAGTGTGAAAAAGTTGAAAAATAATTTTATTTTAGGCTTCATAAATAAATATACATATACAATACCTGTAACACATTACAAAAGCTTAACGTTGTCATTAGACAGCCTTTATATATTTGCCTACTTCCATTAGAATTTTGATAGTAGCGAAGAACCTGAGGCGTATAGTTCCACTAAGTTGATATCTAAAAGTATAAAAAATAAATTTTGTTAAATATTTAAAATTATATTACGAATACTTTAATTATAAAACGTTTGAGTACATACAGCAAAACTCGTCGTCAGCCTACCGAGGTGCATGGCTGATATCTGTCGCCTTGGAAAGCTTGCTACAGTTTAAAGGTTGTTTACGAAAATAAGAAATGGTTTGAAGTGGTGTTAAAATTTTTAAAATAATTTTAGTTTTTGTCATTGTCAGCTTAGCATAAACTTTCCAGTCGGTTAACAGTCTAGTTTGATGGTGATTGCTAAAAGAAAAACATTGATAAATACGTATAAATTTAAACTGAATAATATCAAATTATAATATGCCTTATATATTCATTTACCTACATCTACATCCTCTTCATATGTCACCTTAATTTGGAAATAGAATTTTTCAACATATTTGCTGTCGTTACTTTTATTAAATGCTAAGTACTAAAGTGTTGTGTTGTTAATAATTTTATAAACAAATCATCTCGAAGTACGTTAAAATTAACGTTCATTTTTTAATCTGAAAGAAAATTATTATTAATACCAAATTTAAAGTATAATTAGCCGCTTGCATAGAGCCACGCCCAGTCACAACAAGGCAAGACACCCCCCCTCCCTCAACCGTCATCCAGTTTCATCCCCCTACCAATTTCTATCTACTGCAATTTATTGATTTCGGTCATTTTACACCACCTCCCCCCCCCCCCTCATCAGATAATATATATAAGAAAAGCGAGGGGCGAGGGGTGAGGGACAACGGGAGAGAGCCTTTATAGGCAATAACACATGAATATAAGACTAAAATCAGTTTTGTATGAGTACAATATGTATAGCATATCTTCATTTTAGTTCGCTTAGCTTTGAGCAATAGCATTAAATAAATTATTTAAGTTTTATAATATTCACATTGCTTTATAATTGTATGAAATCAACATCTAAAGTAGTATCGCATAGCATTTCTTTATATAAAAAAAAATCATGTACCTTATGTGTACATTCTTGTTTCGAATATAAAAATGATGCTTACCATTTCGAAGCCATGGATCTTATCGTAGATTCACTATATATTTATAACATTGTAGAAATTAACTGAATTATATTTATTATAAATAAAAAAAACTTAATTCACACCAAACCCTTAAAAGAAAAATGAATTAAGCAGTCTACGCCCTCATAGTGTCAGTTCAGAAAGCAGACTGACTGTCTGGTTCCTAGGGCTTAGCCCGGGCAGAGCTACCTAGGCTTTCTGCGCATGCATCTTGACTGACCAGTTTATGCTGGACCTAACAAAATTCTACAGAGACGAATACTTATTAAAAGTTTGTTTTATTTTACTTTCACAGTTTTACTATTAAAATTATCTTTTCTGTTTGTTGTGTTCTTGTGCACAGTATGCGCGCGTACATGCGTATAGTCGTCGTTTAAAATTGTATCTTTCAAATAATCAATGATAGTAAATTCGTAATTTACTGTAAAAAAGAAAGGCAGAACATTTTCTTCCACGAATTAGTGACAATAGTATAGTCTGTGGCTATATAAATTTCGCTCGTGGTGGTTAAACGATTTTTTGTCCCACGTCTCCCAATATATTGTAATACTAGACTATTCAGTATATAATAACTATAAATGTAATTATTTCACAGTATCACATTTTGCTTAAAAGCTATAAGGATGCAGATGTCATTCAGTTTCAAAACAGATACATTGTATCCCATTCCTGCTACGAACGGGTAGTCAGAAGTAACATAGAATTAGGAAAGTGTCCTCTAAAATGGTCTTTTCCTTATATTAATCAAAAATGTCACAAAAAAATATTCGCTATTTTTTAAAACTGAATGACACATGCGTTCTTATAGCTCGTTAACTAAATGTTTTTGAAAAATAATTACGATTATACATATTATATATATATGTATATATATATATATATATATATATATATATATATATATATATATATATATATATATATATATATATATATATATATATATATATATATATATATATATATATATATATATATATATATATATATATATATATATATATATATATATATATATATATATATATATATATATATATATATATACATATATTTAGTAAACCCATTTATTAAATAAAACATTTCATTTATCTCGCCACTTCTATGGCACGTCCTGTTCTCTATCGTTTTCCCCTCCCTATTGCACTTTAATGAATTATTGATTCTCAATGGCTTAGACTCGTCCCGCTGCAGTCACCCTCCTCAGCAATATCGAGGGTCGGAATCGGGAATAATTTTATTTATGTATGCACACATTTACAAAAAATCGCATTAAATTCTTTAAATTTCAATAAAATGCGTTAAGGGTTGCGTAACGCTAATCAAACTATGTCAGTTATGTACATATGTATATATACTTATTATATATGATATAAAATTCAACATTATGATATATACGAAATGGAAAAATAATAAAAGTAAAAGTATATTAGTTAGTGTTCAGTGAGACTCAACTCACTCAATTGGTATTTATAAGTGATCCAGGCCTGACATGGCTCAGTGGGACAAGCGTGCAACTAAACGTTACCTGAGTTTGATCCCCACTCGAGAAAATGAAATATTCGAGCTGGTAAAAACACATTACTCAGTCACTCAACACATAATGCCTCAAATTCACCAGAAAGTGAAAAATAGAACGGAGTGCCTTAACATTAATTTTTCAAGTTCCTTCTACCTTGCCATGTGCGGAATACGGCGTGAAACTAATCATTCATGTCATTTAATTTCATCATTTTTCTTTTTAAAAAGTATATATTACGATTAAAACTTGATTAATTATCATTTTCTTGCCACCGTGTTCCACTAGAACTCCGCAATTATTTATATAATAAACAGACAATATACAAAATCCGATGCCTATTGTCACTCAGGGGCACAAGCGGGTGAGGTAAGTGCGACAGGCTTAAGACATTTCCTTGCTCTAGCAACGAGGCGTAGTGCGGCACACAACGCAATGCCTCAAGAATTCGGCAGAAAGACGGGACTAGGAGTATTGTAATGGAAACCGAGTGCCTTAACACTATTTTGTTAGATTCTTTTACCTACCCTTTTATATGTAAGATACATCGTGTAGCTAAAAAATATATATAATATCACAAAAGTATTCATATTTTTTTTTGACCAGATTTTCATTATGGTTGCCCTCACATGTGATCTCACACCCACAAATGTGATCTCACATCAATACATGGCGCTGATTTTTATTTATAGCTTTTAAAGGCAGTTTTTTCAGTTTTTACTATATTTTATATTGATAAAATACCGGCCGTTCATAACTTACCTGAAGCTCGAAAAGGGATAGAAGCAGTTCGAATAAAATCACGTTACAAGGAGAAAGGAATTAAATAATGTACGGAGGTGATGATAATGTTGTTCGAATGATTACACTATTGCTTTCGTTATTTGTGTATCAGTTAAAAACAACATACAACTTCTGTGGCATGATTTGGTTATCTTTAATAAAAAAATCTTAATTTTGTAGAATAATACTTTGTATTTGCATTTTAAAAATGATGGAGTTAGGTGACTAAATACTAAAAAATAAGCACCTTTTTATTAGACCACCCCGAACTTTAGTGTTCCTTGATGGACAATACAATACAATTTTTTTTTATCCGAGCCAGTAGGGTCTGAGATTAAGGTGCTTAATATTAGTATAGACTTGTAGACTATACACATTCGGTATGGCTGTCACCTGCCAGTCATACGAACGTAAGACGCGATGACGTCAGCGACGACGTATTTTAAAATTATGAAATGAATTGATAATTTTTATAAAACATCGATTTTATTATGTTTATCATACCACTCCTATTCCCTATACCGGTAAATGAGTAATCCACCATAAAAAACAAACTTTCAGAAGTACCATAAATAGTTTATATTTTTTCTTTTAAACATCATTCCATTTTTATTTCAAGCACATTTTACATTCACTTTGTTCTTAAATATGAAAATATAATGTTATGATTAGTTAGTTATAACACATGTGGTAACCATAGTGTCAGAGCGGGATTTTGAAATAAAAATATTGTAATTTATTGTATAAGTATGTATAAGACACATTTGTACCGCACTACACTTACTCTACCCTTGCTCTTCTCTCTATAAATAATCTTATCAAAATCTTGTTTGATTAAGAAACTTTATATTGTAATATGTTTATCTTATCATTCATATTCATTACTTTTAAAGTCGTTGTTTTTAAACAAAATTAAAAATAAATAATATTTCTTTTGATTTTATAAAATATTATATTCCACCAGCTTATTTATTATAATTCCGTTACCATAAAATGAAGTACCAAATTCATTTGGGATAATTAAAACTAAATATTTACACGCTACTTAGTATTGTCGTTACTTTCATTTGACGTTCTGCCTCTTTGTAGTTTGTACCTATATAAAAAATAAAAATAGTAAGTCATATGCTCATATATATTGTACTGAATCTACAAATCTTTGCTTCAGCAGATTCATAGTAAGAATACCTCTAAAAGAATCAATATACAATGTAATATGTAGATCGTACATATACAGTGCCATAGCTAGGTAACTTTTTCTAAGAAAATTAGAATGTATTGCTTACCGCTACATTGAAATTATTAAAATTGTCATATATCTCTAGGAGAAACCAACAATGACATATTAATAAAATAATAGGCTGACAATAAATAATACCAAAATAATAGGATACTAAACAGAAAACTTTTTATACAAAATATTTTATAACAGAAAATATAGACTATTTACATAAGATTCAAGAGTCAACATGCATCCAGAATATATATGGTTACTTATATGTGGTATGTACAAAGATATATATTTTTCGAAAAACATCTACTCGTATTTACATTATACCGTCTATTACGTATCTTCCGTCTCTGCTAAATATACATCCCAGATATTTTTTGACCACACTACATCCATTTCGTATCTTCCGTCTCTGCTAAATATACATGTCTCTGCTAAATATGTATGAAAAGGAAATATTCAAATCGATTTTTGTTGTTGCTGGATCAATTTCTAATAGCCATAGTTCTGAAAATAATATAAAAAATATTGATTGATGAGATTCAGCAAATTTTAACCATTTATTAATTAAATAATAGACGAAAAAAAATAGTCAAATATACTAAAATTTACTTCCATTCTTATTACACACGGCAGACAGCGGCTGTTATAGACTTTGTGTGATTTAATTTTTTTTAAACTAAAAGTCCCTGCAATGATTTTATGCTTGAAAGTACACATATGTATGATGCAGCTTTAATAAAAACTTGATCCGCCATTTTGTTTTAATCATGCCAGCCATCTTGACGTAATTTTTCAAGCCCCAACGCTACAAAGTGAAGGGACCTTTTCGACCTGTCTATCTAAGGCGAGTAACTTCTGCTCCTAACGGCAAGGGTGTATTTACCGTAGGGCTAGAAGGGCTATAGCCCGGGGCGGCAGGCCGCGAGGAGCGGCCCAGGGGCGGACCGGGCTTTGGTTTGGACGTTTGAAAAAATACAAAAAAAAATTAAAGACGTAAGCCTAGAACGCCCTGAACCACCTTTCTATGTGTAGATTTCATATCTGAAGAATTCGAAATTCAATTGAAATATGCAAGCCGCCCCTTGTCCTGAATCGGTTGTACCGATGTCTATTTTTTTCGCCTCGGTTTTCTTTTCACATTTAAAATTTTGTCCACAGAAAAATAATGTAAAACATAAAATCTATATTTTGTTTTGTGCTCTTTTATTCTTTTTATTTTTTTCTTTCGATGGGGTAGAATGAACTTGGCATCATATTTAATGACTAAAAGAGACACTACGAAGTTGCAAGGGCGCCTCTTGCGAGACTCGAACCTCGGCTTGCGAACTTCGTTTTAGTGGGGCCCCCACTACAAACGAAGTTCGCAAGAAGAGCTTTGCTTAGCTCGGCCCGAGCTAGGCCTACTGGGCAAGGCCTATAGGGCTGTGGATACCCCTTTGGAATTTATATTTGGCACCCTCCCGCGCCTAGGCGCGCTTGGGCTGCTGTATAACTGGGACCTCAGTTCCACCGGCGCGTTTGCGTTTATGTGTAGTCCTACCTACTTGTTTTACTTTATTCTCGACTGTAATGGGGCAGCTTTATCGTATAGAACATTGCGTGGTATACCGTAAACTTTACGGAATATTCCCTTAGCTACGGGTAGCGGATAATCGCAGGCTTTTACCACCAGGGTGTTCGGTTCAAAATAGTTACTGGACAGTTTCCTGCAATGCACTTGAATGGAATCGAGATTGATGTCTCGATGTAGACTATGTTGCGCATGAATCAAGGAGCTCCCATGGCAATGCACAAGAATTTGTTTTGTATAATTTGAAAACGACGGAGTCTAGTGTGTGCGAACACTACACTGGCATATGTGAATTATGCCTGATACAGGTGGTATATAGGCGGATTTTATTTCTAAGGGACATTTTAAATTTGGTACAGACCAGCGCTTCTCTCGCCAGGGCATAGGTAAGAGAGTACGTACACTTACGTACAGGGCTCGACTCTTAGCCCATTTTTTGGCAATGTAGTGCTAGATAATGTCTCGGCTCACATCCAAGACCAGCCTCCGTGGCTGATGATGTAAAAATCAAAATCAAAATATTCTTTATTCAACACAAGCACTTCTGACATGCTCATATACATAACATGATCGTCAAGTTACATACAATTGTCTGTAGTGTCAGTCCTACAGGAAGCTACCACCGGCTCGGAAGGCGGGTCTGCTGAGAAGAGCTGGCAAGAAACTCAACAGTTGCTCTTTTCGAAATATCAAATAAAAAAATATATATAACATAGCTTCCTGAGTGAGTACCAACAGCATTTAATCCCACGCATTCTTATCATGGTAATATTCTTGAATTGAATAATATGCTTTGCCCAACAATATATTTTTAACTATAACTTTAATTTTTTTAAGTGGCAAATCTAAAATTACTTGTGAAATTTTATTATACATACGTGTACTAAAAGTCCCATAAAAGACTTACTGACCTTTTGAAGACGAAAACTAGGCTGATGCTAGAGCGTTTAATGAACCTCTAGAATGACGCTTACGCTAGAAAACGGCGGTCTTAAACTAAATGTGTCGAAGACCAAGTACATGGCTTGAAATGAAGATGCTGAGGTGGATTTGCGGCGTAAAGCGGTCTGACCGCATACGTAGCACATTCATTCGAGGTAGTCTTGGAGTCCGTGACATAGCGGATAAGCCCCAAGAGCGTCGCCTGAGGTGGTATGGTCACGTTGCGCGCCGGCCTAGGAACAATGTCGGACGCAAGTGCCTTGATATGGCTGTCCCTGGAGTGAGACATTGGTTGGATGTCGTGATGCAGGATATAAGAGCCAATGGTCTAACCACTGAGGACGTAAGAGATCGTGCTAAGTGGAGTAGGCTTAGTAGGAAGGCAGATCCTGGCACAGCAAGCCGGGATTAATGCCAGGAAGAAGAAGTACGTACGTCGCTTTCCGGCGTACGTATCTCAAGTGCTCTTAGAAATTGAGTTTGTTATCCAAGATTACTCCTAGATATTTGGCACTCTGTGCTTGAGGTATGATTTTGCCTAGCAGAAGAACATGAGGCATGCCATTCGTTCGGCGATTGGGGAAGAATACTGACGTACTGACTTTTCAAGGTTAACTTCGATACACCATTTAGCCAGGTGCCCAGCCTATTGGTGGCCACCTGTAGGCGATCAGCTAACAGAACTGAATTGCGGGCAGACGCATAGATGGCAGTGTCATCCGCATAAAGGGCTAGGTTAGTCAGTGGAGCTTTTGGGATGTCAAGTGTATACAAATTGTACAGAAGTGGCGAGAGTACAGAGCCCTGAGTAACACCGGCTCTTATAGGGCGTCTACTGGTCAGGGTACCTTCGAGCCGGAATCTGAAAGTGCGATTCGATAAGTAAGCTCGTATGATGGGCACGAGTCTATCTGGCACCCTTTAACGTATGAGCTTGAAAATCAACCCATTATGTCAGACTTTATCGAACGCCCTTGCAACATCTAGGAAGATTGCCGCAGAGGGCTGTTTGTGGTTGAAATGGGAAGTCCTATCATCCAGAATATGTTTCTTGATCCTATGGACTTCTTTCATTACTTGATGGGGCGGAAAGTTACAGTAGCCTAGCAATTTTAAAATACGCCCTTGCCTAACGGTAACAAACGACAATCTATCATATATTATCTTATTTAGAAATGGTTAAAATTGGCTTGCAAGAGTTGGCTCATTTTACCTAAATAACTAATCTAAACCTTTAAAATAAATTAAACTACAGGCATCGCCACAGTTGGATTACGTGGAGATATCTTTATTAAGACGCGTACACTAAGTGCGTATTAAATAATGTTATTTGGGTCAAGGTTACTCTATTTTCTATAGACATTATTGCAGCAGCAACAATAACATCTATAGTCTACTTTAAAATATGATAACAGAATCGTACTTTAAAATATTTAAAGATCACATAGCATATAAAGATCACATATATTTTTCGCTGTAGCTTTTTTCATATATAAAACTATCTATTATTATTAAGCTGAAGACGAGATCAGACTTCCCCATAACAGATATATAAACAGAATGTTGGCAGAAATTGACGGAAGGGGAAAGACTTGATAAATATTATACCAAAAAGGGGGCGTTCAAGTATTATGTAACGCAATTTTTGAAGATTTTTGTACCTCCCTCATCCCCCTGTAACGTGCCGTAACGTTGTTATATACCCTCCCTCTCCTTCTCCCTCTCAAAACATTAGGAAACACCCAAATGAGCATTTTTGCTCATAAAAGTCACAACTTTGTTGCGCAAAGTACCGGGAAGTCGCTAAAATATATTTTGTTATTGTTTTAATCGGGGTTGCGTTAGTAAATAAACGAAGAGATTTATAACTCGCTGCTACACAATATTGTAAATCTTACAGCGACACCTAACTTCAAAACCAATTTAATAAATTTTAATTAATTAATCAATATCTTTACCTCTTACTTTTTTTACAGTCAATATCTCTACCACTTACTTTTTTACAAAAAACAATTTTACGTAACGCATTGTTCGAACCCCCCTCCTGCCCTTGTAACGTATCGTAACGTTTTACAAGACCCCCAGAACGCTCCCAAATAAACTATTGAAAATATACGAATTTCGTAATATGTACTATTTTAAATGTAAAAATTGTAAACATGATTAGCACAAAATAAATAAATAATTATTTATTTAGCATATAATTATTAATAAAACCAACAAACACATTGATACATTTATTACAAGCAAATAAACGGGGCACTACAATTTAATACAAATTTAGACACTAAATTAATAATTAATTGTGATATTAGAAAATCTCTGACTCTGACTGTACAATATTTGGACGTGGGTTCTACTTCCGTCTATTGTTCCGTATATCATAGTAATATACATCCGATGTGTAATAAATAAGCATTTCTAACACTAAAATTTAAAACAAAACCATCTACTTAACAACACTACACAATACAAATATCATGTTAGGGATACGTAAATAATACAAAATACGACTCAGCTTGGATGTAGTTACTTATAGCTCTATGATTTAATTTAAATAATATAAAGTAAACATTCTATAGGATTATTTAATATGAGGAAACATAATTAGTTTCAGGTAAACTTTGTAATATTTTAAACTTTTAGTGTTTCAATAAACTCTGTTACATTCGACGGTTATTGTTGCCACTATGAGGACTGAATTATTTTCATGTTCACGTTCCGGTAACAAATCAAAATACGCGGTGTTTAGCTCCATCACTCAACTTGTAGTATCTTGAAAATTAGTAAGAAAAGGATAACGTCTTGACAAACGCGTTCCCTTTGCGTACCCTGCAAAATGCAGGTTATATAAAATAAAATAAAATTGTAAAACTGTTCTTTTTAAAGCATAACTAAAACGTTACTTGAATACGTTTAATTAACGTGATTCAATTACCTAAAAAAAATTGGGATTAAAAACATTCAGGTGCAACGACATCAACATCATTGAGGTGCAGTTACACAACCTCAAAAAATGGTGTACTAATTAGCATGCTTGAAACGAGCATGCTTCAAACAATTTTTATGCAATCTTGATATGAGCATGCTCATTTTTAACAATGCTTTGACAAACATGCTACTATTTAGTATTTGCTCAATAATGCTTTCGAACTAGTAATGAGCATGTGTAACTGTAGCTTTATTATAACTATGAAGAGACATTTCTATGATACGACACAGTACAATAAAATAATGACACAAGAAAAATATTTTAAATTAAAATAGAAAACCTTATTTTAATTTAAAATATTTTCATTATATAAAAATATTGGAAAAAAAATAGACAAAAAGTTTATAATCATTAAATATAAATAACAAATTTGAAACAGTGAGAATTAGTATAGTAAATAACTAATAAGGGAAACTGGATCTCCTTTACACTGTTGAAAGACACTCCAAGTCCATCCAAAAACAGACTTACACAGGAAGACGTTAATGACCCAGGCGGGATCGAGCAATCCCTGATACTGTTAACTGTGACTTACTTCAACTTGTTGTTAACTAATCACTCCCTTCCGCCATGAAATTAAAAAGTCAAAAAGAAATACACGAAAATATCATAAGAAGCTCAACTTATTAAGGCGGATAAACTTTTCTCTCCTATAATTAAGCTTAAATTTAAAAAAAATCTTAATTAATGGCTTTAGATATAAAATTTATCGCACAAAAACATACTCAAACAAAAAAGAATACATTGTATATATATAGCAACATAATTTCAATAATCTTTAACAATTTTCAAACATAACAAGACCTCGTGTTATTTCTGACACTATGAATTACGCGTATTGTTTTTTATAAGATTTTCATATAACATTTGTATATAGAAAAGTACAATAAGTTCCTTTTTTTCAATATATTTCTTAATATTTAATAAAACTTCATGCAATTGGAAGACCTTTGTAAGTCTCTAGCGGATCTAAGTACGACGTCCATATCATATATTAATTTATATATAATTAAATATTTTATATATACAATGTGACATTTTTTTTTTCATTTTATTTATTTTTTTGTCAAAACTAGTTGAAGAAAAATATACAGTTAGCCTACACTTAAATGTAATCCATTAAGAAAATAGAACGAGATTATAAATTTGACTAAAAATTACAATAAGCAGTATTTTTTTTATATACATTTAAATTTAGTTATATCTAATATGTATATTAATTCAGTTATTTCTAAATCGTATAAACTATTTTGATACTAATATATTTACAAACTACAGCCTTAAGTCACTCATTAATATGTGACTAAAATTTGCTCGAAATGGTGTTCGATATAGTGAAAATAAAAATGAAATAAACTTAGTAATATGTCTTTGTACATGCTTCTTACAACACACTGCTTCAGCAGTTTTATAACAAGAGACTGTCAAATAATTAGCAATTTCCGTACAAACGCTTTAAACAATGTGTTAACAACAGATATAAAGGCATAACAACTTAGCTTTTTTCAAAATACTTCAAATAAAAACACTACTACTACTACTTTGAAATTAATAGAATTTAAAGATATCTCTAGAAGAAACCATACACAACAACTACAAATCAACGAACAATTCAAAATAACAAGAAATAGTTAAAAAGTCACAACTTTTTACAGAAAATATTTGGATGATTGAAATATATTTAGGGACTATTTACAAAAGATTCAAGAGTCGACCTGTGTCGGGAGTATGCGGCTTCTTCTATTATTTATGTACAAAGATATCTTTCTCATTTTTTTAAATATAAAATTCATCTTTGTTCTTAACCTAATTCTATTAATATTTTTTGCTACCTGAATATCTGCGTTATAGTTTTGAATGTAGCTATAATCGATTTCGTTTTTTTTTATTCTATATGTTTTATAAAAATATAGTTACAAAGTGTATTAAAAATATAAATTACTATTTATAATATATCAGCATCGCTTCAAGGCACAAAAATACTATTGATTTATTAAGAAGATCCGTTCTTCGTTAATCGGGATATCGCAATTATTACAATTTCATCCTGTCAATCGATGGTATTTCGAAGATCTTAGCGCCATTCCAACCTATGATAAACAATAGCATGGTATGTGTGAATAATTTATGTTGCTAAATAAAAAGAAAATATATTTTTTTGCAGTCAGTGCTCAGCGCCTGACTGTGAAAGTGATAGTTGTGAGTTCAAATCCTGTTCAGACAAAAAAAGTATTTTAATTTCTCGTTCTGGAAAAGATAAGACTCGATATTGAAGTCAAATAAAGACGGCTATGGTCTTTTTACCAAATTTTCACTGCTTTTCCTCCTATATGCGTATTAAAGAGTGAAGTTAAAAAGTTACATATGTTACATATAATTAGAATTAAAAATGACATAAATTATATGTTATAAATGTAACAATATGAATTCTGTCAAATTGTAATATTATTTTTTCGTTCCTTATTGATAATCAAAGACAATTTAGTGTAATATTTTAAAAATCAGATACAAAGGTACATACGGTGAAAGTTTCCTTCAGCCTTCTAGTATAAGTGGCTACCTGGCTACGCTCCTTATGTAAATAAAATTCTGCAAAAATAAAAAATAAAAATAAAAGTTGAGGCTTGTCGTGGCGCAGCGGCACAAGCGTGTGACTGTAATCGACAGGTTCAGGGTTCGACTTCCAGTCGACGAAATGAAATATTTAATATTTTCAATTTAAATATTTAATGTTTTATTTCTTCGCTCTGGTAATAAGGCAAAGCGCGGCGTTGAGTTCCGCCACTCAATACGCAATGCCTCAAATTGAGCGGAAAGTGGGGGACGGAAGAGGAACGGAGTGTCTTAAAACTAGGTTCCTGGGTTCCTTTTGCCTACCCTGCCTCGTGCAGGATACAGCGTGAAGCTGAAAAAAAGGGGTCATTTTAAGGCCCATACCCCGCCAAGTGATAGGAACTTAAAACCTACAAGTATAGAATATTAGGGTATTTGCTCACCAAATATCCATCTCCAGAACCATCAGCTATATGTCATCTGAGAGTGGAAATAAGCTCCCGTGAAATATTGTCTGTGGTTGATGTCATATTTGAATCATATTCTTTTCCTTTATGCAATGTCCACGATCATAAACTAAAAAAATAATAAATGAAAATTTAAAGCGTTTTATAATTAATTATACTTAAATTAACATTAATATATTTGTATTATTCAAATAGTGTCATTTACTTCTCATTAAAACAAAAATCGATAATTATATCCTTAATTTTTTCTTTGTTCCCGACACACCCATGCCCTCTTGCCCCACCCTGCTGCAACTTATTGATTTCACCCTCGCCCGTGCGTCCCTACAGGTATACCGCCCCCCGCAACATTAAATCTATATATAACCGTTGGGTATAGAAGGGTCATTCTTGTATCATTAGAATATTTAATTGTCCTTTCTTTGGATTTTTCTATAAAGTATATTTTAGATTTTACTTGTCACAATTCTACCAAGATGTAAAAAATATTACAAATAGTACTTACGATTTCGAAAACGCACGATCAATCTTAACTTATAAATTACTTTAACATTGTGTAAATAATTTAACTTTTAATGAAATATAATTTATCACATCAAACCAAACTAAAAAAAATAAACTTAACAATATACGACTTCATAGTGTCAGGTCAAAATGTAGACTACCTAGTACTTATGGTGAAGCCCAGAAGCTAGATCCAGGCATTCTGCGCATGTCTGCTTACGTGTAAGATAATGTTGCCAATTGTAAAAGAAAATTTGTTTTTTATTGATTTTCTAATAAATATGTATATTTCAGAAAGTGAAGTACGGAATTACGTTTTATTGGTTTCTCCATATATTAACAGGGAATGGAATTTAAAAAAAAAACTTATTCTAGGTACTCGACATAATTTTATTGCCATTTGAATTTATTTCTGAGGCCTGTCGTGGCGCAGCGGCACAAGCGTGCGGCTGTAAACGATAGGTTGTGGGTTCGATCCCCATTCGAGGAAATAAAATATTAAATATTTTCGATTTCAATATTTAATATTCTCATTTCTTCGCTCTGGTAACCAGGCAAAGCGCGGCGTTAAGTTCAATCAAATTTGGCGGAAAGTAAGGAACGAAAGTGGAACGGAGTGTCTTAACACTAAGTTCCCATGTTCAACCTGCCTACCCTACCATGTGCAGGATACAGCGTGAAGCTGAGTGAGTGAGTGAATGAGTGATGTTATTACCTACCATAAAAAATATAATTTATCCTTTAAGTCTTTGCGTCTTTATGTCTTGCCATCTTATACATTTTTTAAAAAATGCTGATTTATATCTAGCCTATTTTTGTTTAACCAAGCGTTTATTAATCGATTTCTGGAATTAAAAAAGTACTAGTCAATTTCGTAGATTGATATTATGATAGATATTTTTATGTACATTACTTTTAGCTCTTTGGAATGATTTATGTTTGTTAAATAGATTTCTATTTTGTAAAAATATTAAGCATATCTCAGGTACCATAATATGTATAATTTTAGATTTAACATACCCATAGACTGTTTATAAAAATAGTGATTAACCATGTGATTTAAGAAATGTATATAGAATAAATAGACCAGTAGCAGCTGCTTTACTGCTGTGACAGACAGGAATGAATATAAATTTGATAAATTAAAACTGTTGACTTCTTCTGGCTTTTCCTTATTTTATTTTTATTATTTTATCTAACTACCAATTTATTCATCATATTTTTGTATTATAATATTATAGTTCAACATAATGAACTAACTTAGACACAACATTTAGCTTTTCTTTTCAAAGAAAAAAAGAGAAAAAAAAAGCGGAAAGAAAAAAGAGGAAAGCATGGAAGGATTATAAAGCCTCGGGTAAGGATAAAAGCATGAGAGAGATAAGAAAGAAAGAGTATAAGCTGCAAAAACACCAAACGAAAGTACTGATAAAGATGAAGCGTGAAAACTCTGAGAAAGAAAGAGATGAAAGGTTAACGAACGACTTTCGGGAAAACACAAAGTTTTTCTGGCGAGAAGTGAGTGCTTCCCGGAGTTGCTCGCTAACCTGTAGAATGAAAGGGGTGCTTTCGAAAGACGGTGAACTTTTAACTGAACAACCACAGGTTTTGCAGCGATGGGCGGAATTTTACAAGGAGATGTATGAATGTGATGACGCCTCTGCCTCAAGTAACAGCGAAACGCTGAGTCTTGATGTAGCGGATGGCGAAATCAGTATAAAAGAAGTTGAGAGTGCCATACGAAGTTTGAAATGTGGTAAGGCAGCGGGAGCAGATGGAGTTACTGCCAAGATGATCAAATATGGTGGGCCACGCGTCTTGGACCTGTTCTGGTTTCTGTGCAATTTATGCTGGAAATCCGGGGAGGTCCCAGACGATTGGCGAGGTGCAGTCATCGTGCCTTTATATAAAGGCAAAGTTTCACAGATAGATTGCGCAAGCTATAGGGCTATCAGTTTGATTAGCTTAGGTAGTAAAGTGTATGCTAAAATATTAGCGAGAAGAATGCAAGATAGATCTGAAAGGCTGTTGTGGGAGGCCCAGGGAGGCTTTAGACCTGGAAGAGGTTGTATGGATCAGATCTTTTCCCTCCGCATGATTATGGAAAAATTTTTGGCAGTAAACCAAAAAGTTTTCTGTGCTTTTGTGGACTTGGAAAAGGCGTTTGACAGGGTTGTAAGAAAGAGATTATGGGAGATACTGCCCCGGTACAATGTGAGCGGACCCTTGCTGCAGGCTGTAAAGTCTCTTTACAGAGATCACTCAGGCTGCGTGCAAGTAGGAGCTGGCATGTCGCCTTGGTTTGACATCCAATCGGGTGTTAAACAAGGTTGCGCCATGTCAGCTTGGTTGTTCAATTTGTATTTGGACAGTTGTCTTCATGGAGTGAGACAAAGTGACATGGGAGTGAAAGTAGGTACCTCGAATATAAATTGCCTGCTGTACGCAGATGATGCAGTGCTTATTGCATCATCAGAAAGCGATTTGCAGGCATTGGTTACCACTCTGAAAGAAGGATGCGCGAATAATGGTCTAAGCCTGAATGCGAATAAGACGAAGGTTCTGGTATTTGAAAGAAATGAAGAAAGAACAGTTTGCAAGGTCAGTGTAAATGATAAGATATTAGAACAAGTGAATGAGGTAGTATATCTGGGAAGTATGTTTAGCAGAGACGGTAGATACGAAATGGATGTGGAAAGGCGTATTGCTGCCGGTAACAGAGTTAACGGTGCCTTAGCTGCATTGTTGAGACGGCGAAACGTCAGCATAGCTGCGCGTTTGGCCGTACACAATGCAGTGTTGGTATCGACACTGTTATACGGCAGCGAAACGTGGGTATTACAGAAGAAGAATGTAAGAAAGATGATTGCTTTAGAGATGCGATCTCTTCGTCGGATATGCGGAGTCAGTTTATCTGATCGCATGTCCAATGAAGAAATACACAGAATGGCAGGTACTAGCGTGGATGTCACAGTGAGAATGTAGAAGAACGTGCTCAGGTGGTTTGGGCACGTAAAGAATGGTAAAAAAGATTTATGAAGGAAAAGTGAGTGGTAAGAGAGGGAGGGGGAGACCTCGGTTGACCTTCGAAAACACAGTATCGACGATACTGGAGGAAGGTCACGTAAAAAGCATGAGGACCCCCCGGAGGGCATGTGTGAAGAGGTTGATGACAGTGGACGAGGCGAAAGAGGTATGCCGAGACCGTAGCGTTTGGCGCTCCGTTCTCTCTGCCTACCCCGCTAGGGATATAGCGTGAAGCTAAGTAAGTAAGTAAATTTAGCTTTTCTATCATATTAAAACGTAACCTTTACCTGGAAATATATTTAAATTGTCATCAATATGGCTCTACGGGACTAACTGCATGTATTATTTTAAACCTACGTATTTTAAACCTACGACCATAGATTCATTTAATATTCTTTGCTGACTTTAAATAAATGTTAATTTATGTAAAATATATTGATTATAGCATGATGTGTCAATTTATCGTTTAGGCGAAGATCGTAAAGAGAGTAGAGTTGCTTATTTACTTATTGGTAATGCACCTTAAAATGAATTTACTTTTAGACTCATATATTTATTATTTATCTTCTACTTATACATTGTTATTTATATTCTAACTTAGTAAAACTCAGGATTTCTATTTGACTGATAAACAAAGAGTGGTTCATACAGAGAAGAAACGTTGTTGATTTAGCACGGCCATTTTTATCACTTGTGATAATTAATTATTTTTTATTTACTAGCTCTGGTAAGAAAACAAATCGCAGCCTGAATTTCTGGGAACGAACTGATTAAACTATATGTTCTCTATGACATTTCAGCTATATGCGGGAGATATAAACTGATATTATTAAAGTATACTTAACTTTCTCTCAGCTTCACGCTGTATCCCGCACATTGCAGGGTAGGCAGAGGGAACTTGGGAACCTAGTGTTAAGACTCTCCGTTCCACTTCCGTTCCTCACTTTCTGCCGAATTTTGCGGCATAGAGTGTTGAGTGGCGGAACTCAACGCCGTATTTTGCCTTGTACCAGAGCGAAGAAATGAAAACATTAAATATTCAAATTTAAAATATTAAATATTTCATTTCCTCATCCCATTTATGAATGTTAGTGAAAATAAAACCACTTGTCACTACTACACATTTATTAAGAGCTAATAAGAAATTGCAATAATAATACAACTGTAAAAATAATGCTAAAAACACATAATCTTGGGATGAAAATATATCAAAAAGTTATAAATCATCACATCAGAAAAATACAAATTATAACATGTCATACGATTAATTATAAAATCATTCTAAACAAATGTTATTTATAACATAACAAACTATATAAAAAAATATTATAATATATTCTTATGCATATTAAATAATATAACTCAATTGAATCTTCAAATAAATGCAAAAAGCTTAAGTAACCTCCTTATAACTACCATTTATTATTAGAATATAGAAGAATCTTATATCTAAATTTCTTACTTGAAATAAACAAACAAAATTACATACTTAAATTTGAATTAATTTTACCTAAACAAAGTTATAAAAAATCATATATTTATAAAAGTAAGTTATTAAGAAAAGTAATTCCAAAAATACTTACAACGAAGGCAAACCAATTATAATGATACAAATTAATATAACCTCCAGGACTATAATAAAGTAATACTAACATCAATTCTTGATTACATAGGGAAATAATACTGAAAAATCTACTGATACAATAACGAGGGAACGTATTTTTGTACCACTACTGCAATACTGGAGTAACAATACTGGAGTAGGTAATACCATACAAGTTGTCAAAATTCATCTTCACGTTACCTGACTTATAACGGAGTAGGACAGGGCAAGACTGTCCGCTCTCCGGTTTTCCCACGATTCAAAAATAATTTATTTAAAATGGTGCAACTCATTAACTCACTTTGTATTGCCAGAATGAAGAAATGAAAACAAATTGACTGTAATCTTTCACTGACTGGATGGAATGCTTAATCATAGCTTACTTCCGTTTGAGTCATTGCTGAAAGTAAAATTTATTAATTGTTTATTATTTAATATTATTCCCCACATAATCGAGATACTTATCCTACGCACAACATCGATACACGTCACAACATTGACAAAAGTAAGAAATAATTCAAAATCTAAGACAGCCGCCCTTTTAAAAGTTGTTAAATTTTGAATGAATCATAATAATCAAAAATGTATAAAAAATTTAATTAAACATAATAAAACAATCTTTAAAAAATATTAATAAACCAATAAAATTCAATATTTAAAAATTGTTCTGCCTGTGTTTTTATATTAAAAAAGAAACAACACAATTTCAAAACTGTTAACAGAATCAAACCTATGAGTTTGTTATGTCTGGGCGTGCTACCTGTAACGTAAAAAGATTGCCTACTTGAACATGACTACAAGCAATTAAAAGCTACAACACCAATATTATAATTATTAGGAAGATAAAAGTAGTAGAAGACAGGTCAGCTAACCAATGAAAAACGTTATAAATTGAAAAATAATGTCAGGTGTTGAAAAAATATGAATATTAACAAAATTTTGCTAAGAAAGTTCAAAATCAAGACCAGTGAAAGTTATTTTAGATAAAACTAAAGAGGTTAAAATCGTAAATAGAATAAAAAAAAACTTAAAAAGAGGAAAACTGGTTCTCCCTTTACTCTGTTAAGTGATACCCTAAGGCTACTTCGAACAGGCTCTTACTCAGGAGGGTGGTAAACCCAGGCGGGACCGAGCAGCCCCTACCACCTAATGTTCAATAATTTGAACTTTCCTTTCCTATCCGCTACAAAATTAATATGTTCAACATATATAATTAAAATTAAAAAACATATATTTACTAACGGCGGATGCATTTCTCTAGTTGTTCACCTAATTTCCGATGTAAACCAGCATATCCATAATTATTGTAAGGAAAATAAAGTAATCATTCTTGACAATAACTAAGTTAAACTTAATGAACAAGTAACTGTTTATACAAAAAAAGGCCTTACTATAGAAGAAATAAATAGAAAATTTATTTTTTCTTTAATAAGACCTATTAATATACAAATATGAGTTCAAAACAATTTTAACTAACATCTATTTTTTTTCCGACACTATGAATTACGCACATTGCTTGTTGTACACTATAATAATGTAAAACTTCTGTATATAAAAGTATAATAATTATGTCTAATCAAAACATTTCTATAAATTACATTAACTAATAAACTGGAAGATCCTGATGTTCATCGGTTTCAATTCTAAGGCCAAGTACTTGACAATAGCGGAAGACTATAGTGGATTTTTAAAGCAAAGCTTTGTCGCGTCGCTATAAAAAGTCCACGTGAATATTTGTGCGTTCTTTACTGGTTTTATGAAATCGTCCGTTTTTTATATAATTTGCGTTTAATTTGATAACAAATGAAAAAATATTTATGCATTATTCGTAACTTAGTTAGACTATATAATAACTAACATTTATAAAGCACTTTTTTTTGACATTTTGTTATTTTTTTTTTTTTTTTGTATTTTTTTTTTTTGCAAAACTACATTCTATTTTTAAATAAATATTATACTCACTATGACTTAATAAAACTTAACAAGATTACTCATTTATTTTCATTAACTAGTTAGTAAATATAGTACCTTATGTAAATGTAGCTTCTATATTTACATTTGCTTACCTTAAAGACTTATACTATTTATTTCTAATACTTATTTCTAATCAAACCTAAAGCTATGGAAAACAAATTAAAAATAGAAACCAGGGTGGGGACAAACTAAATATACAACATTAAAATAAAGATTATATTAAGATACTTATACTACTAAACTAACCACTAATTGAAGATTTAGAATGCGTATCTAACCTAATCTTATTTTATAAAAAAAACTTCATATATATAAAAAAATATAAATTTATACAGATTTTGTGATGTTAATATTAAAAGTCTTGTGAATTTCATCAGGTACAAGCAAACTTATTTTAATATAGTTCTCATCATAATTGCTCACCATTAGTTATATGAGGTTGTTCTTATGTTAATACAGTTCGGCTGACGTTTGTATACCTATAGCTACCTACTCGCAAACTATACATAATATTTACAGAAACAGTTCAGCTGACGTCTTGATCATCATATTATCCTACTTAAAATTATTGGTTAACTATCATATTTACATACTACGGAGGGGTGTCACTCGTTATGGTGATTACTATATCGTTGATTTTAAATTAAACACGAAACAAGTCAAGCGATACACTCTCGTATATCATGCCAACACTATGTACTGGCAGGTTCGTAACAAAAAGACGTTATGCAACATCTTCAGCACCAACCGCTTCCAATGTGTCGACAAAACTCAACTTATTTCGTTACTATTACTAAGAAAATAAAAATTCATTAGTTCTAACTACTTGAAAATTATAAATAACTAAGATATCTCTAGAAGAAACCATATACAACAACTATATATTAACGAGGAGGTATAAAATATATGGAAAAAAATATTGAGATAAAAGGTATGATTGATGAAAGTATTTACATGGATTCAAGTGTCAATCAATATACGTCGAGAGTATGTGGCTTCTCCTATGTCGTATGTACAAAGATATCTTTTTTTTCTTAAGAAAATTCTAAGGTATATATAGTTATATCATATCTGGATTCGTACCTAAATTAAAATAATTCTAAGTCACTTAATATATTCTAAAGGTAGATTATATAATTTATTACTACGCTAAAACTATTTTAATCAACAAGTGTGTTCTATAAATACCTTATACCTCTCTTATTACCTCTCTATACTGCACTTAAGTTTAAATATGAAATGTGGCAATATTGTTTTTTTTTTTATTTTTTATTTTTTTTTTAATCTGCGCTAATATAAAATACCTTCTGTGAACTTTAAAGGCACTATAATACAGTTAGCTATATTTTTTATTAATATTAATTGTAAATGTCTAAAAAATATAATAATTCTTGTACATATGTCCAAGGTATCGGAATCTTTAAGGCAATTGTGCAGTAATATCATAGTAAATGCAGACACCCCCGTTGATGTTTTGCTGATGTATTCGCACGGCTGTACCTGTCAAATGTTTTTTTTTTTACTAAATAAATAGACAAATAGCAGAGCAGATAGAGAAATTCTAGTGTTAAGACACTTTGTTATCCACTTTCCTCCCATATTCGATGAGCTATTCATTTGTAAGCATTGCCTGTCGAGTAGGGGACATAAACGACGCATTTTATCTTCTTACTAAAGCGAGAAAATGATAATCATTCATTCCCCCTAATTTAAATTAACCACTGCGATCAGCCGCCCTACCACGATTCCAAGATGTTTGAGATATAATATATTTTTTGTATTTAAAAATTATATTTAATGCATTACTTACATACGACACTATCCAAAAGACAATTTCAGACGAATATATCATCGAGGTCTTCACATAACAATATTAGCTTGCAACATAGAGCATAGAATATCAGTAGTAAATGTTTCTCCCGAGGTGGTCTCTGAAAATATTTATTAGCTATAAAGATCCTAATATCTGTATCTGTATCATGTAAAAAGTACTGCACAGAAATGGATGATTTTTTTTCCAGCTTCACGCTGTATCCCGCGCTAGGCGGGGTAGGCAGAGGGAAGGGAAGTGAAACCTAGTGTTATGACACTCCGTTCCACTTTCGTTCCCCACTTTCCGCCGAATTTGAGGTATTGCGTGTTGAGTGGCGGAACTCAACGCCGCGCTTTGCCTTATTACCAGAGCGAAGAAATGAAACATTAAATATTTAAATTGAAAATATTAAATATTTCATTTCCTCGAGTGGGGATCGAACCCAGAACCTGTCGGTTACAGTCACACTCTTGTGCCGCTGCGCCACGACAGGAGGCCTGTCAGCGGCACAAGAGTGTGGATATGTGGAGCATGGATGATTTTGGTACATTTAATTTAGTTTGTCTGAAGATGAATGTTTATTGTAGAAAAAAATATATATACAATTCTATAAAGTAATTATTGAAGCTATACTTCTTTAGGGGCGTTATGAAAAAATTATGAAAGAGAATTTTTAAGATTCTTCTCACAGTATTTACGGTATGAAGTGCCAGCGGTTGCAGTCGTATTAAGTTGCAGCGGTCGCCTCTGTTCACTGTTTTCACATTCATAGTATTTATGCGCATGTCTCTAGTGTCCACATTTAGACAAGCGTTTTATATAGTTTCAAATAAGTATGATTTATATACATATGTGCTGCTAAATTATATTCAGTACTAATTTAAATTGAATTAATATATTTTAATATATTTACTATTCGAAAATATTGGTGAAAAAATTGTGTTTTTAGATTTTTCAAGTGCAAAATAATTGAAGCAATCTAACCGCATGTATTATTAATTGTTATAAATTAAAATATTACTATTTAACATAATTAATACTAAATGTTATTAAATTATTAATGTAAAATATTTATCTATTATTGGTTATTCGAAATTTTAAAAGTAAATAAATAAATTTAATAATAAATTCAATTTGAATTAATTAATTTTAAGTTTATTGTAATTTATTATTTGCATATAATTAAAAACTATTTTTAATGATACCAAAGAAGTATAACTTCTCACTCACGTACATAAGTACAAGCATTTATTTTTGTCTTAGTTTTGTCATGGATTATTGAATAGAAGTTAATATTTTAAAAAAAACAATATTAGATTAGACACTTACGGTGAAACTCTTCGTCAGCCTCCTGAAGTACATGGCTGATCTTTCTGACCTATGCTCTTAGCTGGATCAATATTCTGAAAATAATACGTTATATAAATAAATTATGTACACATGACTCATATAAAAAAAATATTAAATGACTTATACACCGCACTTACCGTCTAAAATAAAACTTCCAGATTAGTGTCGTAAGCAGTCAATGATCGACGGATCTAAAAATACACATCTAATTATTTTCAATTTGCAATTGAATTATAATAATTTATTTAAAAGTAACTATTTATAAATACAAAGTCCTTACGTCATCTGAGAGTGGAAATAACCTCCCGTGACATCTTCAATACAAGGGTAAATGCAATCACTATGTGTACTACCGTGAAGGTGACGTTATAAAACACGATGTCAAATCTAAAACAAAATTATTTATTTAAAATAATAGAAGTTTATTTTTATTTTAAACAATATATGTATATATATATATATATATATATATATATATATATATATATATATATATATATATATATATATATATATATATATATATATATATATATATATATATATAATTAACAAAAAACACTCAATAAAATGCATTCAAAAAAAAATTTCTTTGTCCGAGCCACACCCATGCCCAACCCGTACAGTACTCCTACTCTGCATCATGGTAGCATCGAATTATTGACGGTTATTGATCACCTTTCCTTATCCATCCTAAGACCCCACCCTCCCCCTTGGTAGCATGGATGGAATTTATTTCTTTTAGTTAATATAAATAGATAATTAAAAATCTCATTAAATATTAATTTATAAAAAAACGCCATTTGCATATATGGTTTGCCAGTGCCACACCCAAGCCTCACTTCTCCCGAATCTCTCCCGAAGGTAATGTGAACAGAGCATATATCTAAACACATAAGAAAACACTCCCTGTTGTTTCAATTTATGTTATTAGAGAAAAAAAAACATTCTTTATTTTAATATTTAATATAATTATAATCAACATTTCATTAAAAAAGAATGTAATTTTCGTTTTATAATATTATTAAAAAATCTAAAATTTACAAATTTACAAATGTTACATGCCTATGCTACGCCCACCCCTCCTTAATCGATAATTCCCGAGATAAAACCTAATAAATAGATCGAAACTTTAAAGAAAAAACACTAACTTCCTATAATAGCTAAGATAGTACAAATTATATGACTTATATTTCAATATTTAAACTCAAGAAATAATATATGTAAGTAAACATTTAATGTTATAATATATAAATTTTCATTCGAATTTTTCCCTTGCACCACGTGACACGCCCAAGTTTCACCCCTCCCACGTTACGCCTCGTCCCTTAGTCTCAGGTCAAAAACCGCAACCGATTTCTCCCGAGGAAAAAGTGAAAAAAGGAAAATTTTATAGAAAAAGCTCAAAAAATTCCATAATTTCCCATTAAAGCTCCTAAAGTTATAAGTTAATATTAACGTTTATATTACGCCTTTATTTATTCAATATACAACAAAAATAAATTATAGATATTAACCAGTTCTTGATAAAATCAAAATTGTTATTATTAAATATTTTTTTAAATTTTCTTTATTTCTATTTATAATAATATTTCCCTTAGTACACAATTGCATGTAACACATAGCGCCTGTCCCGTTGATGCATCTCATCGATCCAGACCCTTTACTGTTCTATGATTTCATATACAGAAATAGTGCAAGAAACATCCCGCATAATTTGCACAATCGCCTTGTCCGTAATAAATATTATAAATAGCTTATATATTCAATAATGTACTGTTAATAATAACAAATGATCATGGTAAATAAATAAAACATACGATAACCCAATTTTCTTGACATATTTGCATCAAAAACTTTTCTACATATTATAACATTTGTTAATAAAATTAAGTAAATTGCTTTATACAATCTAAGCCACATCAAATAGAACTCAAGTAACAAGAAACACAATATACGTAATCATAGTGCCAGATACAAAAGTAGACAGCCTAGGGCGTAGCCCAAACGAAGCTAGGTCTGAGCTTTACTGCGCATGTCTGATTAAGGTGAAATGGAGTGACCTTACTTTTTCTTAAATTATATTGATCGACAATATTATTTCACAGTAAACATTATTTTGCTCGAGATTATTTATATTTGAAACCAGACGAGACGTCCCCTACCAAGGCTTCGACGTCTTAAATTAAAAAAAAATATTGAATCGAAGAAAACTATATCAATCAAAAATTCAAAATTAATAGCTTATATATTCAATAATGTCCTGTTAAAAATAAAGAATGATCATAGTAAGTGAATAAAACTTACTATTTCGATAACCGATTCCTTTTCTTGGCATATTTGCGTCACAAACATTTCTTCATACTGTTATAACATTTGTAAATTAAATTGAGTAAATTATTTTATACAATCTAAGTCACATCTAACAGAACTCAAGTAACAAGATACACAATATACGTAATCATAGTGCCAGATACAAAAGTAGACTGCCTAGGGCGTAGCCCAGATGGAGCTAGGTCCGAGCTTTTCTGCGCATGTACGTTTCAGATGAGATGAGGTGAGTTTTTTTTTTAAATTATATTGATCGATAATATTGTTTCCGCATATCAAATTACTCTGAGATTATTATATATTATATATGAAATTGACCAGACGTCCTTACGCGGCTTCGATGGCTTAAACGATATGAATATTTATAGAATCGAAGAAAACTATATCAATTAAAAATTTAAAATAAAGAGCTTATATATTCAATCATGTACTGTTAAAAATAATAAATGATCATAGTATCTGAATAAAACTTACCATTTCGATAACCCAATCCTTTTCTTGACATACATATGTATTTGTCAAAAACATTTGTACTTACTATTATAATTTGTAAATAAAGTTGAGCACATTACTTCATATAATCTAAGTCACATCTAACAAAACTCAAGTAACAAGATACACAATATACGTAATCATGGTGCCAGATACAAAAGTAGACTATCTAGGGCGTAGCCCAGATGAAGCTAGGTCCGAGCTTTTCTGCGCATGTCTGATTAAGGTGAGAAGGAGTGAGCTTACGTTTTTTTAAATTATATTGATCGACAATATTGTTTCACAGTAAACATAATTTCACTCGTGATTATTATATATTATATTTTAAACTAGACTAGACGTCCCCTAACGCGGCTTCGACGGCTTAAATGAAATGAATATTTATTGAATCAAAGAAAACTATATCTTTCAAAAATACAAAATTGATAATTTATATATTCAATAATGTAATGTTAAAAATAATGAATAAATATAGTAAATAAATAAAACCTACGATTTCGATAACCCATTCCTTTTCTTGACACATTTTCGTCACAAAAAATTCTACATACTGTTGTAACATTTGTAAATAAAATTGAGTAAATTACTTTATACAATCTAAGTCACATCTAACAGAACTCAAGTAACAAGATACACAATATACGTACTCATAGTGCCAGATACAAAAGTAGACTGCCTAGGGCGTAGCCCAGATGGAGCTAGGTCCGAGCTTTTCTGCGCATGTACGTTTCAGATGAGATGAGGTGAGTTTTTTTTTAAATATATTGATCGATAATATTGTTTCACGGTAACATTATTTTACTCGTAATCCAAAATCAATTTTCTCCGAAATTATTATATATTATATTTGAAACCAGACCAGACGTACTTACGCGGATTCGATGGCTTTAACTATATGAATATTTATTGATTCAAAGAAAACTGTACCAATCAAAAATTCAATATTTATAGATTATATGTTAAATAATGTACTGCTAAAAATAATGAATGATCATCGTAAATGAATAAAACTTACGATTTTGGTAACGCAATCCTTTTCTTGACATATATATATATTTCTCAAAAACATTTCTACTTACCATTATTGTAATGGTAAGTAGAAATGTTTTAAATTACATTAAATTGGTAAATAAATTTGAGCATATTACTTTATATAGTTTTAGCCACATTAAACAGAACTCAAGAAAATCAAAATACACAACATACGTAATCATAGTGCCAAATACAAAAGCTGACTGCCTAGGACTAGCCCAGATGGAGCTAGGTCCGAGCCTTTTTGCGCATGTTTGTTTAAGGTGAGATGGGGTGAGCTCACTATTTAAATTGTATTGATCGATTATATTGTTTCGCAGTAAACAATATTTTACTCATAAATCAAATATTTTCAAAACTCTTTTTGATTATTATAAATTATATATGAAACTGGACTAGACGTCCTCTCCCGCGCTTGTTTGCCTTAAACGAAATGAATATTTATTGAATGAAAGAAATCGTATAGCTTTCTTTGATTCAATCATTTTTCAAATTCATTGATCAAAAATTTAAAAATTAATAGCTTATAAATTTAATTAATATTTAATAACCTATATATTTAATAGCCTATATAATAATGTACTGTTTAAATTAATGAATGATCATAGTAAATGAATAAAATTACGATTTCGATAACCCATTATTTTTCTTGACATATTATTAGCAAAAAATTTTTACATACTGTTATAACATTCGTAAATAAAATGGAGTAAATTACTTTATACAATCTAAGTCACATCTAATAGAACTCAAGTAACGAGATACACAATATACGTAATCATAGTACCAGATACAAAAGTAGACTGCCTAGGGCGTAGCCCAGACGGAGCTAGCTCCAAGCTTTTCTGCGCATATCCGTTTCAGATGAGCTGAGGTGAGTTTAATTATTTTAAATTATATTGATCGATAATATTGTTTCCGCAAATCAAATTACTCTGAGATTATTAGATATTATATATGAAATTGACCAGACGTCCTTACGCGGCTTCGATGACTTAAACGATATGAATATTTATTGTATCGAAGAAAACTATATCAATTAAAAATTTTAAATTAAGAGCTTATATATACAATCATGTACTGTTAAAAATAATAAATGATCATAGTATCTGAATAAAACTTACCATTTCAATAACCCAATCCTTTTCTTGACATACATATGTATTTGTTAAAAACATTTGTACTTACTATTATAATTTGTAAATAAAATTGAGCAAATTACTTCATAAAATCTAAGTCACATCTAAAAAAACTCAAGTAACAAGATACACAATATACATACTCATAGTGCCAGATACAAAAGTAGACTGCCTAGGGCGTAGCCCAGACGAAGCTAGGTCCGAGCTTTTCTGCGCATGTCTGATTAAGATGAGAAGGAGTGAGCTTACGTTTTTTTAAATTATATTGATCGACAATATTGTTTCACAGTAAACATTATTTCACTCGTTATTATATCATATTTAAAACTAGACTAGACGTCCCCTAACGCGGCTTCGACGGCTTAAATGAAATGAATATTTATTGAATCAAAGAAAACTATATCAATCAAAAATTCAAAATTAATATTTTTTTAATTCAATAATGTAATGTTAAAAATAATGAATGAATATAGTAAATAAATAAAACTTACGATTTCGATAACCTATTACTTTTCTTGATACATTTTCGTCAAAAACATTTGTAAATAAAATTGAGTAAATTACTTTTTACACAATCTAAGTCACATCTAAGATAACTCAAGTAAAAAGATACACAATATACGTACTCATAGTGCCAGATACAAAAGTAGACTGCCTAGGGCGTAGCCCAGATGGAGCTAGGTCCGAGCTTTTCTGCGCATGTCCGTTTCAGATGAGATGAGGTGAGTTTTTTTTTAAAATTATATTGATCGATAATATTGTTTCCGCATATCAAATTACTCTGAGATTATTATATATTATATATAAAATTGACCAGACGTCCTTACGCGGCTTCGATGGCTTAAACGATATGAATATTTATTGAATCGAAGAAAACTATATCAATTAAAAATTTAAAACTAAGAGCTTATATATTCAATCATGTACTGTTAAAAATAATAAATAATCAGAGTATCTGAATAAAACTTACCATTTCGATAACCCAATCCTTTTCTTGACATACATATGTATTTGTCAAAAACATCTGTACTTACTATTATAATTTGTAAATAAAGTTGAGCAAATTACTTCATATAATCTAAGTCACATCTAACAAAACTCAAGTAACAAGATACACAATATACGTAATCATAGTGCCAGATACAAAAGTAGACTGCCTGGGGCGTAGCCCAGATGGAGCTAGGTCCGAGCTTTTCTGCGCATGTCCGTTTCAGATGATGAGATGATCCTTTTTTTAAAATTAAATTGATCGATAATATTGTTTCACGGATATCAAATTACTCAGAGTATTATATATTATATCAAACGTCCTTACGCGGCTTCGATGGCTTAAACGATATGAATATTTATTGAATCGAAGAAAACTATATCAATTAAAAATTTAAAATTAAGAGCTTATATATTCAATCATGTACTGTTAAAAATAATAAATGATCATAGTATCTGAATAAAACTTACCATTTCGATAACCCAATCCTTTTCTTGACATACATATGTATTTGTCAAAAATATTTGTACTTACTATTATAATTTGTAAATAAAGTTGAGCAAATTACTTTATACAATCTAAGTCACATCTAACAGAACTCAAGTAACAAGATACACAATATACGTACTCATAGTGCCAGATAAAAATTAGACTGCCTAGGGCGTAGCCCAGATGAAGCTAGGTCCGAGCTTTTCTGCGCATGTCCGTTTCAGATGATATGAGGTGAGTTTTTTTTTTTAATTATATTGATGGATAATATTGTTTCACGGTAACATTATTTTACTCGTAATCCAAAATCAATTTTCTCCGAAATTATTATATGTTATATTTGAAACCAGACCAGACGTACTTACGCGGATTCGATGGCATTAACTATATTCATATTTATTGATTCAAAGAAAACTGTACCAATCAAAAATTCAAAATTAATAGCTTATATGCTAAATAAATTACTGCTAAAAATAATGAATGATCATCGTAAATGTATAAAACTTACGATTTCGGTAACGCAATCCTTTTCTTGACATATATGTGTTTGTCAAAAACATTTGTACTTACTATTATAATTTATAAATAAAATTGAGCACATTACTTCATAAAATCTATGTCACATCTAACAAAACTCAAGTAACAAGATACACAATATACGTAATCATGGTGCCAGATATAAAAGTAGACTATCTAGGGCGTAGCCCAGATGAAGCTAGGTCCGAGTTTTTCTTCGCATGTCTGATTAAGGTGAAATGGAGTGACCTTACTTTCTTTTAAAATATATTGATCGACAATATTATTTCACAGTAAACATTATTTTGCTCGAGATTATTTATATTTGAAACCAGACTAGACGTCCCCTACCGAGGTTTCGACGGCTTAAATAAAAAAAAAATTGAATCGAAGAAAACTATATCAATCAAAAATCAAAATTAATAATTTATATATTCAATAATGTACTGTTAAAAATAAAGAATGATCATAGTAAGTGAATAAAACTTACGATTTCGATAACCGATTCCTTTTCTTGGCATATTTGCGTCACAAACATTTCTTCATACGGTTATAACATTTGTAAATTAAATTGAGTAAATTATTTTTTATACAATCTAAGTCACATCTAACAGAACTCAAGTAACAAGATACACAATATACGTAATCATAGTGCCAGATACAAAAGTAGACTGCCTAGGGCGTAGCCCAGATGGAGCTAGGTCCGAGCTTTTCTGCGCATGTCCGTTTCAGATGATGAGATGAGGTGAGATTACTTTTTTTTTAAATTATATTGATCGATAATATTGTTTTACAGATATCAAATTACTCTGAGATTATTATATATTATATATGAAAATAGACCAAACGTCCTTACGCGGCATCGATGGCTCAAACGATATGAATATTTATTGAATCGAAGAAAACTATATCAATTAAAAAAATAATATTAAGAGCTTATATATTCAATCATGTACTGTTAAAAATAATAAATGATCATAGTATCTGAATAAAACTTACCATTTCGATAACCCAATCCTTTTCTTGACATACATATGTATTTGTCAAAAATATTTGTACTTACTATTATAATTTGTAAATAAAGTTGAGCAAATTACTTTTTACAATCTAAGTCACATCTAACAGAACTCAAGTAACAAGATACACAATATACGTACTCATAGTGCCAGATAAAAAATTAGACTGCCTAGGGCGTAGCCCAGATGAAGCTAGGTCCGAGCTTTTCTGCGCATGTCCGTTTCAGATGATATGAGGTGAGTTTTTTTTTTAATTATATTGATGGATAATATTGTTTCACGGTAACATTATTTTACTCGTAATCCAAAATCAATTTTCTCCGAAATTATTATATATTATATTTGAAACCAGACCAGACGTACTTACGCGGATTCGATGGCATTAACTATATGAATATTTATTGATTCAAAGAAAACTGTACCAATCAAAAATTCAAAATTAATAGCTTATATGCTAAATAAATTACTGCTAAAAATAATGAATGATCATCGTAAATGTATAAAACTTACGATTTCGGTAACGCAATCCTTTTCTTGACATATATGTGTTTGTCAAAAACATTTGTACTTACTATTATAATTTATAAATAAAATTGAGCACATTACTTCATAAAATCTAAGTCACATCTAACAAAACTCAAGTAACAAGATACACAATATACGTAATCATGGTGCCAGATACAAAAGTAGACTATCTAGGGCGTAGCCCAGATGAAGCTAGGTCCGAGTTTTTCTGCGCATGTCTGATTAAGGTGAAATGGAGTGACCTTACTTTCTTTTAAAATATATTGATCGACAATATTATTTCACAGTAAACATTATTTTGCTCGAAATTATTTATATTTGAAACCAGACTAGACGTCCCCTACCGAGGTTTCGACGGCTTAAATAAAAAAAAATATTGAATCGAAGAAAACTATATCAATCAAAAATTCAAATTTAATAGCTTATATATTCAATAATGTACTGTTAAAAATAAAGAATGATCATAGTAAGTGAATAAAACTTACGATTTCGATAACCGATTCCTTTTCTTGGCATATTTGCGTCACAAACATTTCTTCATACGGTTATAATATTTGTAAATTAAATTAAGTAAATTATTTTTTATACAATCTAAGTCACATCTAACAGAACTCAAGTAACAAGATACACAATATACGTACTCATAGTGCCAGATATAAAAGTAGACTGCCTAGGGCGTAGCCCAGATGGAGCTAGGTCCGAGCTTTTCTGCGCAAGTCCGTTTCAGATGATGAGATGAGGTGAGATTACTTTTTTTTTAAATTATATTGATCGACAATATTGTTTTACAGATATCAAATTACTCTGAGATTATTATATATTATATATGAAAATAGACCAAACGTCCTTACGCGGCTTCGATGGCTTAAACGATATGAATATTTATTGAATCGAAGAAAACTATATCAATTAAAAAATTAATATTAAGAGCTTATATATTCAATCATGTACTGTTAAAAATAATAAATGATCATAGTATCTGAATAAAACTTACCATTTCGATAACCCAATCCTTTTTTTAAAATACATATGTATTTGTCAAAAACATTTGTATTTACTATTATAATTTGTAAATAAAGTTGAGCAAATTACTTTATACAATCTAAGTCACATCTAACAGAACTCAAGTAACAAGATACACAATATACGTACTCATAGTGCCCGATACAAAAGTAGACTGCCTAGGGCATAGCCCAGGTGGAGCTAGGTCCGAGCTTTTCTGCGCATATCCGTTTCAGATGAGATGAGGTGAGTTTTTTTTTTTTAAATAATTTTGTTCGATAATATTGTTTCACAGTAACATTATTTTACTTGTAATTCAAAATGTTATCAATTTTCTTCGAAATTATTATATATTATATTTGAAACCAGGACAGACGTACTTACGCGGATTCGATGGCTTTGGCTATATGAATATTTATTGAATCGAGGAAAACTGTATCAATCAAAAATTCAAAATTTATAGCATATATGTTAAAATTATTTTTAACAGTACATTATTAAATAATGTACTGTTAAAAATAATGAATGATCATAGTAAATGAAGAAAACTTACGATTTCGGTAACCCAGTCCTTTTCTTGACATAAATATGTATTTGTCAAAATCATTTCTACTAACTATTATAATTTGTAAATAAAATTGAGCATATTACTTCATATAATATAAGTCACATTAAACAGGACTCAAGAAAATCAAGATACACAATATACGTAATCATAGTGCCAGATACAAAAGCAGACTGCCTAGGACTAGCCCAGATGGAGCTAGGTCCGAGCCTTTTTGTGCATGTTTGTTTAAGGTGAAATGGGGTGAGCTTACTTTTTTAAATTATATAGATCGATAATATACACGTAAACACGTTACAGTACGTTGTAAACAATATTTTACTCATACTTCAAATGTTATCAAATATTTTTCTGATCATTATACCAAATTCAAAATTAACTGTACTGTTAAAAATAATAATTAATGATCATAGTAAATGAATAAAACTTACGATTTCAATAACTCATTCCTATTCTTAACATATTTTCGTTAAAAAGATTTCTACATACTGTTATAACATTTGTAAATAAAATTGAGTAAATTACTTTATACAAACTAGGCCACATCTAACAGAACTCAAGTAACAAGATACACAATATACGTAATCATAGTGTCAGATACAAAAGTAGACTGCCTAGCGCATAGCCCAGACGAAGCTAGGTCCGTGCTTTAATGCGCATGTCCGTTTCAGATGAGGCGAGTTTACGTTTTTTTAAGTAATATTGATCGATAATATTGTTTTACAGTAACATTATTTTACTCGTAACTCAAAATGTTATCCATTTTCTCCGAAATTATTATATATTATATTTGAAACTAGACCAGACGTCCTTATGCAGATTCGATGGCTTGTATGATATATTTGTCAAAAACATATTACTTTATATAATCTAAGGCACATTAATGAGAACTCAAGAAAATCGAGACACACAATATACGTTATCATAGTGCTAGATACTAAAGTAGACTGCCTAGGGCGTAGCCCAGACGAAAAGGTCAGAGCTTTTCTGCTTTATTTTTTTTAACCTATATTTAAATATTTGTACTCAACAAATGGTTAATCTGAAAAAACATTTATTGTTACATTGTATATATTCACATTCGAATGTTCCCTTTGTAATCCAAGCCGCACCCAAGCTCCACCCCTCTCACGTTATACTTCGTCCTTTAGTCTCAGGTCAATTACCTTAATCGATTCCTCCCGGGGAAAAGCGAACAAAATAAAATTTCATAGGCAATAGCTCAAAAAAGTCATAATTTTCCATTAAAGTTCCTAAAGTCATAAATGGTACATGAAGTCAATGGTACATAAAGTTCCTAAAGTCATAAATGATACATACATTTGTTTATATAACGCCTTTTATTATTAAACATCTAAATTAAACAAATATTCTCTTCGTATCTTTTTGTAATGATAATTCGCTTAGTAAAGAAATATACATGCTTAAATGGACCTATTATTTGATCTGGCCACACCAAAATCTCAACCCTCCTATATACTGCGACATATATTGCCTCCCACTTTGATGCATCTTATCGATCCGGTTCCGTTTCTGTTCTATTATTGCTTAGACAGAAATAGGGACCAAATGCAAAAAATATCCCGCATATCCTTACAATAAATTTTTGTACAATCGCCTTATCCATAATAAATACTATTAGAAATTCGCAATATTTAGAAAACTATACCAATCAAAAATTCTAAATTAATAGCATATATATATTCAATAATGTACTGTTAAAAATCGTGAAGGTTCCTAGTAAATAAATAAATAAATAAAACGTAGGATTTCCCTAGGATAACCCAATCCTTTTCTTGACATACATATGTATTTGTCGAAAACATTTCTTCTTACTATTATAACATTTGTAAATAAAGTTGAGCATATTACATTTGTAAATAAAGTTGAGCACATTTGCTTCATGAAAGCCATTAAATTTAGCCAGTTCTTGCATAGAAATATAATGTGATATCACCAATGATGGTATTAAGTATATTGGACACAATAATATAAGTGTCTAATTCTTGACTACACAGCGAAGTATATACTAATAGACTGTATGTGTAGTACTACAGCGAATTATTTTATTTCCAATCCCGTACTGAGTCCCTGCAAATATGTAGCTATTATTCCTACCTTTAATATCATTCGAATGGGTATAATAAGAGATATCCCCGTGGACTTTTCTTTCGATGATCTTGTGAAGACTGTAGCGTTTCCCTCCGGATGTGAACTAGCGATGACGCAAGGAGATTAAATAGAAAGAATGTTAGTGAGGGAAAAACTATATGGAATATGACTCAATAGGTTGTGATCACTTTCTGTTGACAATAGTTACCTGATAGGGTATTTTTCTGTCATTCCTCGCTTGCTGTAGAAGCATTGAAATTCCCAAAAATCTAATGTTTAAACTACTGCCGTTATGGACATGTTAAAGCACACTGTCGATTAAAGCCCAGGTGTTACAGGTGTTACAGGTATTCATATGATCATACTGGTGATACATGTGACACGACCAAGGAATATTCAAAATGTCTGTACTGTAGTAGTAAACATATTGCAACAGATAAATGTCCTGAGTAGGTTGTTTGTAAGACAACAGTCTATAAAAAATGCAATGTCTCATTAATATGTATATCCTACGTAAAAGACTCTTTTCGATCAGTCAATCTTATTCGGATATTGCTATGGTAATGTTTTCCTCTCCAGTTGTCTCAAATTCTACCTCTGGTTCTCATACCTCTGTCACACTTCCTTAGTCCGATCATAAGATCATTTTTCAATCTCCTCTCCCGGTGAGCTTGTCTCTCGTATCTGTTGTAAAGAGATACGATAAACAAGCTCAACAATCCATAGTTGATAATTGCTGAGGAGCAATGGCTATAATAATGATGGGAATGGGTATAATAATGATGAAAGCACAACCAAGATGATTCAACAGTACCTACAAAGGATCTTTTAGGTGTACTAATTCGTTCTAAGCGTAATTTCCACCTATGATTTTTAATTCTTTATTCACATAAATATAACTTACAATACAACTTTACATACAATAAGTATTGATAAAGTATAATGTAAAATGACGTAATGAGGCTAGTATCGCCTTTGTAAACTTGCAGATTTTGTACCACAACACATCACAACTTAATGTTATTTTCACATCCCATATTATGATGTCCTTCCCCCGTCCCCTTAATGTTCATTGTTTGTTAGTGTTTGTGTTTAAACCACGAGCGACCACGCTACTGTTATTCTCCGGGACTTTGCGAAAAAGTTTATAGATTTTTTGAATGATGATTACTATTACAACAGTATATATAATCATCGTAAGCCAGCTTGGTACAAGCATGATGATAGATTAATTTAGATCATCATCTTCTACAAGGATTTTATATTATTTGTAAGTTAGTGATTAAAACTATTCCGGATATTCTTTGGTATCCTGTTTTCGATCCACATTGAGTCCTTATTACTTTCGTATCTTGTATAACTGCCAGCCATGACGTCTCTGTGACCTTCTGTAGTGTTCCTAGTTTGTAGGAAATTTATTTGTGCTTGTGTACGTTTGATATTTAATGAGAGCAATGATGCAGTCCTCGGAATTTTGTATGGTTTTCGAGTGATTTAAGAGTTTTATCCCTTCTGATATCTTTGTATATGCTTCATTCAGGTAAGTGTACCCTTCGTTACCAAGCACAAGGAACTTGGATTAAGGAATTATTAATAAATTATTATTATGTATACACTAAATGTACATAATCATATATAAGCTCCTGAGGAGCAATTGAAGAAATTAGGATGAAACTTAAGAAATATTCTGTCCTATATGCTTTCACCGAAATAGACTCTTCAATTTTATTAATATTATTTATATTAATATCTATTATTGATTTAGATTATAACTTTAGCAAATTGAATGTGTCCGCTCTCCTTTTGTTCCGCCTTAAAGCCAATAATTAAGTCTATTTTCAAATTTACTAAGTTATTTTTTTTTCTTAAAAAAATACATCATCATCATCATCATTTTCAGCCGTTCGACGCCTACTGCTGGACATAGGCCTCCCCCAAGGATTTCCACGACGATCGGTCTTGCGCCTCCCGCATCCAGCGGGTTCCGGCGATCTTGACCAGATCATCGGTCCACCTGGTAGGGGGCCTGCCCACTGAGCGTCGTCCGGTTCGTGGTCGCCATCGAGAACCTTTCCGCCCAACGGCCATCGGTTCTTCTTGCTATGTGTCCCGCCCACTGCCACTTCAGCTGAGCAATTCTTCGAGCAATGTCGGTAACTTTTGTTCTCCTACGGATCTCTTCATTTCTGATTCGATCACGTAGGGTAATACCAAGCATTGCTCTCTCCATTGCCCGCTGAGTGACTCTGAGCCTTCTTATGAGACGCATAGTTAGCGACCACGTCTCGCTCCCGTATGTCATTACTGGCAACACGCACTGGTCAAAGACTTTTGTCTTGAGACACTGAGGTAGCTTAGACGTAAAGATTTTTTGTAGCTTCCCGAATGCTGCCCATCCGAGCTGGATTCGACGAGAGATCTCTTTTTTGAAGTTGGACTTACCTAACTGGACCGTGTGTCCCAGGTATACGTAATGGTCAACAACTTCGAGGGTAGTGTTCCCAATAGTAACTGGAGCAGGTACCACATGGGCGCTCGACATAATTTTTGTCTTATCCATGTTTAGCTTTAGTCCTGCGCTTTGAGACACACTACTGAGATTTTCAAGCATAGTGTTCAGATCTTCTAAGGTCTCAGCCAGTAGAACTACATCATCGGCAAAGCGAAGGTGAGTAAGGTACTCGCCAATTATGTTGATGCCATATCTTTTCCATTCCAGAAGCTTGAAAATATCCTCCAATGCCGTAGTGAAAAGTTTCGCAGAAATTACATCTCCCTGTCTCACACCTCGTTGCAATTGGATAGGATTAGAGCTCTGGTTTTGTACTCGGACCGACATAGTGGCGTGTTCGTAGAGATACCTTAGCACTTCGATATACCTGTAGTCTACTTGGCACCTTTGGAGAGACTGCAGCACTGCCCAGGTCTCAATCGAATCGAAGGCTTTTTCATAGTCCACAAACGCCAAGCGAAGTGGCAAATTATACGCTTCAGACTTCTGTATAACTTGCCGCAGCGTATGTATGTGGTCTATGGTAATAAAGCCTTTTCGGAAACCGGCTTGTTCGGGAGGTTGGAAGTCGTCGAACCTGCAGGCGAGACGATTTGTGATGACTCTCGAAAACAACTTATAGACATGGCTTAGGAGAGAGATTGGTCTGTAATTCTTCAAGAGTGTTTTATCACCCTTTTTGAAAAACAGAACAACGTCTCCTCCACTCCACGCTTTTGGCGTTTTGCCTTCGAGAATGACGGAATTGAACAGCCTCTGGAGGACTTTAAGTATCGGCGTACCGCCCGCTCTCAGAAGTTCTGTAGTGATTCCGTCTTTGCCAGCCGCCTTGTTGTTTCTAAGTTGTTCAAGAGCCATACTAATCTCGCACAGACTGACGTCCGGGATAATCTCAGTATAACGTCGGGTAAGCTCGGCTCTGGGATCTTTAGCCAAACTTTTAGAAGGTGCTCGCGTGGAATACAATTTTCCATAGAAGCTCTCTATCTCTCTCAGAATTTCAGACTTCGTCGAAATTATGCTACCGCTATCAGTTTTCAGCTTTGTCATTTGGCTTTGCCCAATAGACAGATCTCTTGCGAATACTTTGGAGCCTTGGTTCCGCTCGATAGCCTCTTTAATATATATTACATTAAATTGGCGAAGGTCGCATGTTAAAAATGTAGATATCTGCCTATTTAGCTGCCTATAACGACTAGCATCATCTGATTTCTGTAGCCTCATTTCGCGTCTTTGTTCCATAAGCTGGAGAGTCGTATCGGAGAGTTTCTTTGGTTTTGTACGGTGTGTTTTGAAATACTTGTACCCTACCGTACGGATAGTGTCCACTACCTTGTTGTTTAGATCGTCCACATCTAAGTTGTTCTCAAGGGCTGCGAAGCGGTTTTGAAGATCGAGCTGAAAGCTCTCAGGGTTTTGGAGTTGTGCGGGTATTGGTCGGAGCGTAGACTTTATCAATCGTGATCTTTCAAACTTAATGTCGATATTCAATGTGCCTCGTACCAATTGATGATCACTGCCTGTTTTCACAGTGTTGATCACAGAGACATCATTGAATATTTGCTTTTTCGTCGACATGATAAAATCTATCTCATTTTTGACTTTACCATCCGGACTCATCCAGGTCCACTTCCGCTTTTGGGGTTTCTTGAAGAAAGAGTTCATCATATAGAGGCCCTCCTTCTCCATGAAATCAACCAACATTTGGCCTCTGGCGTTCCGTTGCCCAACTCCAAATTGCCCCACTCTCAACTCATCGCCGCAACGTTTCCCCAACCTTGCGTTGAAGTCCCCCATTACAACTGTGTAGTGGGTTTTATAGCTATGCATGGCTTTAGAGATATCCTCATACATAGCTTCCACTTCGTCATCATGATGTACCGAGGTCGGAGCATAAACCTGTATGACATTCAACAAATATCATTTCGATATTCTGAGGATCAGGTACGCTACCCTGCTCGATACACTACCGACGGAAACCACGTTGTTAACAAGGGACTTATGGACGATATACCCGACACCGCCCAGGGACTGTTGGTGGCCCTCCCGGTAGTATAGCAAGTTACCGGACTTAAGGATTATCGTGTCCTCCCCCTCTCTTCGGACTTCGGATAACCCAATAATATCCCAGTGTAACTTACTTATAGCTTCTTCTAATTGTACTAACTTTGCGTCAGTCCTCAGTGTACGCGTGTTATATGTTGCCAGCTCGAGTCGTCGGTGTTGGTAGCCGGATCTTACCCGGTGATTCTTAGCACCCCTTGCTCTGCCGTTACCATAGCCGTAAAAAAATACATCAATCATTTATTATTGTTTCTGCACTTATGTACTAAGGTTGGTCTTCACTTAAGTACCTTTTGATACACGACATTTTTTGTTTTCTTATCAGGCGCAAAAACAAACAAAGTAGATAGTCTTCCGACCAATGAACATGCCACATATAATATATATATATATATATATATATATATATATATATATATATATATATATATATATATATATATATATATATAAATATATATATATATATATATATATATATATATATATATATATATATATATATATATATATATATATATATATATATATATATATATATACATATATATATATATATATATATATATATATATCTATATATATATATATATATATATATATTATATATATATATATATATATATATATATATATATATATATATATATATATATATATATATATATATATATATATGTATATATATATATATATATATATATATATATATATATATATATATATATATATATATATATATATATATATATATACATATATATATAAATATATAATGAAGCATAATGAGTAGCTCCTCCGTCACATCTAGATAGCAGACGTCAGCGTAGTCAAGAATTGGCATCAGAAGAGATTGCACAAGCATAGTTTTGGTTTTATGAGAAAGCAAATAATAGACACACTTAAGAGAATGGAAGGAAGAATGCATGCGTTTGCTGACATCATTTAGATACAGACTTAAGCTCTTAATTTAATTTAATCACCTGAATATGGAATTTTTGATATTGAGTCCCAATTTATTTGAGATCTGATTCTACTACTGCCAATAATGATAGCTTGTGAATCTTACTGTTAACTAGCACAAGTCTTAGCTATGTTGGGCCGAATCGTTTGGCTCTAGATCTTTATTGATAGCTACAATAACCTCTGACAATTTATTATAGTTACAAAAACGATATAACTGCAAATCATCTGAATACAGATGGTAAGGAAACAAAATAATTTTGGTGATATTAATACCGCCTTGAGGAACGCCAGCAGTGAGTTCTAGCCACGGTGAAGTTGCGTCATTAGATTTAACACACTGCTGCCGACGGAAGAAATAAAAGTTAAATCATTCAATAATAGAGTTAAAAAGGTTAACTGCACGAAGAGTGCTCAGAAGTATATCAAAGTCAAAGGAGTTAAAATATGCTGCTGAAACCCAGAATTACGATTACGGTGGGCTTTATTGTCATCCGTAGCACATCTTATGTCCTTCGTGATATTCAACAGCCCAGTAACTATTTTGTGGTAAGGACGGGAGCTAGATTAGGACATAGCAGGTTATTGGATGATAGAAAAAAATAAAGTTGATTATACGCGATGGATTCAAGGACCTTGGAAAGAATTGCAAGGATAAATATAGTTCGATATTCAGAAGCGCTGGTTGAGTTGGAAGTTTTTAGTAAAGGAATGACATAAGCCTTTTTCCACTGAACTAGAAAAAAACATTCCGTGATAGTGAAAAATTTATTATGTGGGGCTCGATCTTCACAGGTAATACAGGCTCATTGATACATAATTAGCATCAGTGATATTGTATATTAATATAATTTCCAAACTTGCACTTGAGAGACACTTGGAATAGTGCTATGAATATAATGACGTTTAGTATCCCTACACATTCTGTTGCAAATGTTTCGTAGTTTTTTATATGCAGCTAGATGTTCTTGAGATTTTTTGTTTTTAACTTTTACTCTGTCAAGCTTACTCATAAAATGACAATTGTCGGGTGTTTGCCAAGGGGCGGGTGCATGCTGCATGCGAACAGGTCTAACCGGAGCATGTTTGTCATAGATGCAAAACAGTTCAGTTGTTAAAGAGTCGGCCATACTATCAATATCAGATGATAATAATATGGATGACCAGTTGATCTTCCTCACATCCTCTCTCAAGCGTTCCAGGTCCATATGCTTAAAGTTACGCTGGAGAAATATTTTGTGTCCAAGTTTAGGGCGCGTAATTTATAAGAAAGAAAAATTAGATCATGGAAAGAAAATGGAGCAGTATTTTCCAAAGGAAGCAAATAATTAGGATTAGAGACAAAGGTGAGATCAATAAGAGAAGGCCTGCAATTAGGAAAGTGATTAGTGGGATGTGACATTGGAATTATATGTAAATTATACGTGTCAACTAGTGCTTTCAACGTGTCTAATCTAGCATCATTTTTTAAAATACAAGTATTTAGATCACCTCTACAGATTATACGCTCATACATTGAAAAAGGAGATTCAAACACTCCATCCAAATCACTAAAATAATTTATTTTATCATTCGGAGAGTACAGGCCTCCCAGAAACATTTTTTTATTATGTAAAACGTGTTCAACGTGCTCAACCTGTGATTTTATTAAGCCAAGATTTTTTCATACAAGAGTCTTGAAAGTGTAAAATTCGGCTGATAGGGATTTTAAGGTGGGTGTTGGGGTTGGAGGGCCAGATTGTGAGAGGCTCTTCTCAAACTTACTCATGCTAGAGAAGAAAAGTAAACATAGAAGAAAGTTCCTTCATATTTTTGAGAAGCTGGTGTACTGGAGTTTCCATTGCTATATTGATTAATTATTTAGTGTTAAAAGTGTGTAACAGAGTTTAATGACAGTCAAATTAGCACAAATTTTAGCACTTATATACACTAAATTACTTTTCATTAAAAAACGAAACCGAACCGACTATGTAGCGAAAGCTCTATGCCAATTGGAAAGCAAACATTTTTTGCTAGCTCCGAAGTACAAGAAGTCCAAGCTCTCCGCTGAAACCTTGAATCACATGCGGCTGAGACGTGAAATGCCACCTGACCAAGCTTCGTCTTCGTAGAACTCAAGACCTTTTCCAGACGCGCGGAATTGCCTTTTTTATTAAGGCCGTTATTGAGCAGAACAGGGGGTCTAAGTGTTCTCAAGACCGCTGGGAAGAAGTTATCCGTCAAGGCGAAGATGGCTGACGGCAAAATCGACATCCGAGACGTCGATTTCAGCGAGGATAGTGCGGCTCTCAGGCAGCTTAACAACGTTAGAGCCCCTGGTGATGATGGCTTTAGTACGGAGCTTTTAAAAACTGGAGGCAAAAACTTGCTTGCAGCTTTGACGAGGCTTTTAATGCTATCATCCACCAGGATTTTGCACCAGAGGCGTGGTCTAGGAGTGCTATGATCTTGTTCTTCAAGAAGGATGTTAGGACTATTGAATTGCCTTGCCAATTGACTTGACTAATTCCTGCCACCGGACCAAGCACGGTTTCGTAAAGGTTACAGCACCGTAGACCACATTCATACTGTTCGGTACAGAAGACTGAATAGTATAATTAGCCGCTATGTATAGCGTTTGTGGACTATGAGAAAGCCATCGAGCCCATCGAAACACGGGCTATTTTGGAATCTCTGCAGAGATGTCATATCGACTGGCGATATATCGAGGTGCTAAGATGCCTTTCAACGAGGCGATGGTGACTGTGCAAGTTCAGGACCAGAAAACAAGACTGATTCAACTCCGCCGCGGGGTGAGATAGGGAGATGTTATATCTCCAAAACTGTTCACCAACGCGATGGAGGACGTCTTCAAGAATGTATACTGTACTGCATGAGTCGCAAACGTCAATGGAGAGCGCATCTCATATCTTCGTTTTACAGACGATATAGTTATCTTTACTTTGAATTTGGACACAACCAAGGTAATGTTGAATAAACATGTCGTGCCGGGACCGATATCTGTCGAAGGCATTCCCTCGAGGTTGTGCAGGATTACGTTTACCTTGGCTAGACTATCCAACTAGTCCGGCACAACTTTGAGAGGGAGACTGATGAGAGGATTCGGCTAGGCTGGGCAGCATTCGGCATGCTGCGTGAGTTTATCCTTGAGAGAACCAAAGTAACGGACATAGCTCGTAGAATATGCAAGCTGTGAAGTGGCAATGGGTCGCTGGAGCAGACGAGTCCTAGAGTGGAGACCGCGTCTCGACAAGCGTTGCTTAGGACGACCTCTAGCCCACTGGCGACATCCGTAAGATCACCTATAGACACTAGATGAGGAAGGCAGAAGACAGAGCAACGTGGCGCGCTTTAGGCGACAGCAGTGGATTTTATAGGCTCATGGTGATATTAACTACGTCGAGAAATTCAGGAGAATTAATAATTTTACTATTTAGCTTAGTAAATTTTGCGAATTCCTTTATAATTTATCTGTAATAACCTACTAGTCCTAGAAAAACCTTATCGCCGTTTTGTGTTATAGGTAAGGAGAAATTTAGTACAGCTATAATTTTATCTTCAAATCTTTGGTCCGTCAAATTTACCTTGTTTATCTAAAAACTTAGATTTATCTACCGATACTTAAATTAAATACTTGTTTTAATTTCTCGATATGTTCCTTTAAAGATGTTGATATAACAAACTGCGAGCGAACGGCGGCTTTTCCGGTTTGTTAGCTGACCTCGTGATCACATCTGACAATATTTGTAGTGGATTTACTTGTCGGAGAATATTTACTCGTAAATTAAAAAAAAAACTTCTATAATTGGTTGGTTTCGGATTGTTTTTTGAAGGGTAATGTTTGGATTTACATGCATTTAGTGGTGGTTAAACTTAAACGGTGACTTAAAAATAAAATAAAATTTCATTAAATAGAATACTACTTACTTACTACCTTACTTTTTAAAGTTGATATGTTAAACTTATTATTTCGTTGTATATAAACCTAGCTTCGTCCGTAGCGGTTAAAATAGCTAATTCTAACGTAGGCCTAGTTAGACGTACAGCTCTCAATATTTGAAAATCGAGTTGGTTTGTATACTGCTCAATAACCATATATTAATAATAATCTTTAATGCCATGATTTCCTACAGATAAGAGTGTAGAGTATATCTCTAGGGCGTTTGCCAAAAACCACGGCATCTTCATTTTTATTACGATGCGTCCGAGCTAGCTCTTGCTTAAGTTGAATTTCATTCCTGGGTTCACCTAATCGTCTCATGGCGTCGCTTAATGGCGTCCTGTGAATCGAGAGACTCCTCATGGGCCACTGCGCTCTATTGCGGCTCACTAAGTCTACTTTTTATAAAAGAAATTATAGCGGGATGGTGTACCGCTGTACCCTCTGTTAAGGTTATTGTATATTCTCTACTTCTCTTTTATAAAATTTAAAATTTTTGAATTACCATCATATCGAAACATAAAATCTGAAATTAACTTAAAACTAGAAGTATCACAATTTTTAAAAGAAATTTTATGTAACAATTGAGAATATCTAATTTCATAAAATAATTCAATAATTCAAAAAGCTCAATATTATATTTATAAAATAATTACAATAGTATTTAATTCAATTTAAAATAATCGCTTTAATTTAATTATTATCTATATATTTTCAAAAATAAGTAATTATAAGGAAAGTCTTCGCGATTTGAGCTATAGTGATATAGACAGATACATTAAAATAATACCGTAGGAAATATAGCATAGGAACTTTATAACGAGAGTACTCACCAAAGAAGCCTCTGCATCTCCAACCGGGGGACTCAATTGCTTGGCAGAACCTCCGATGCTCAGGGTGCTCCGCCGGTCTCGTCTTCGTAGGTTCTTATTTATAGAAAGCAGTAACAAAGATTAGAACCATTCGTTAGCTTTAAGAGTTATATTATAGACAAACGCCGCAATCCTACCAACTTAAATTATGTAGGCGAGTAAAAGGTTTTTTAAACATTTTATTTATTTAATTTTACAAAACAACCTTTTAGTATCAAATCGAATTGAAGATAAACAATTGTTATTATTATTATATATTTCATTGTTTCTTTTGTCGATCTTTGAAGTGTTGGCGGCGTCATCGGAAACATGTTCCGATGACGTTATACCTTGTTAACTGAGGTCTTCTTAAAAACTTATATTTTTTAATATAATATAGCAGCTCAAGCTAAAAAGCACTTTAAATTCAAAAAGAAATAGGTCTGGTCACGATTATTTACCACTCGATCAATAGTTTAGAAATCTATTAAAATATTTCAAACTTCGCTTAGCAAGACAAGTCTAGCTACCGAATGTAATAATTTAAAATATATAAATAAAAAAGGTACCAAGGAATCATAGAAAACTTTACAATTATTTTATTTCTTATTTAGAACTAACATTTATTAATACGTGAACCTGAACAGTTAATTTCCTTTAGTTGATAAAATGAGGTATTTAAAAATCTAAATAAATATTTATTAATAAAAAATCGCCATTTGCATATGCACGATGAATTGAAAGTGCCACACCCAAACGTCACCTCTTCCGAACTGAACCCCTCCCCCCAATCGATGCCTCCGGGGATGATGCGAAAAGAGCATATATTTATAAATACGATATTTTTTATACTCGCACACATTTAAACATTAATTAATGTTATTATTTAATAAAAAAAAATAAAAAAAAAAGAGCATATATTTATAAATACGATATTTTTTTATACTCGCACACATTTGAACATTAATTAATGTTATTATTTAAAAAAATAAATAAATAAAAAAAGAGCATATATTTATAAATACGATATTTTTTTATACTCGCACACATTTAAACATTAATTAATGTTATTAATTAGAGTAAAAATAAACATTTTTTATTTTCATACTTAATTTAATTGTTATCAATATTTCCTAAGAATAAAAAAATGTTTTAACAAAGGTTCGAATAAGGTTAAAATTTTATTATCATAATCTTATTAAAAAATCAAAATATTTGCAAATATTACATGCCCACACTACGCCCAAGCCGTACACCCCCTCCTCGTTTGATTTTTCCCGAAGAAAAGCTACTATAATAAATAGAATGAAGCTTAGAGTTATAAATGAACAAACGTTTTACTATACGCTTTTTATTTAATATAATTAAGCTCCACAATACTTGATCAACATTTATATATATTCACATTTGGATTTTGCTTCGTAGCCGTGCCACACCCAAGCTTCACCCCTTCCCCTTCATACTCTATCCCTTATTTAGGTCAAAGACCTTATCGATTCCTCCCGGGGAAAAAGCGAGCAAAATTTTTTTAAACAATATGAAGAATAGCTCAAAAAATTCCAAAATTTTCTATTAAAACTCCTAAAATTATAAATAGAGCAAGAATGGTACCTTAAATATCTTAATGAAATTAAGTAGTCCTTGATAAAGTCAACATTTTTATTACAAAATGTCTTTTTCCTTCATATCAACTTGTACTAAGAATTATCTTAGTAAAGAAATACTTATATACGTTTACATGTACCTACTATTTAATCTGGCCACACCCAAACCTCAACCCTAGTACAATGCGACACATATTACCTCCCCCTTTGACGCATCTCATCGATCCGGACCCGTTTATTGTTCTACTATTCCTTAGACAGAAAAAAGGACAAAATGGGAAAAAGTACCCCTTATACTCATACATTAAAATAATTCTTCGTACAATCCGCAATTATGTTATAAATTCGCATAAATCTAGAAAATTATATTAATAAAAAAAACAAATTTTATAGCATATATATTCATAACGTACAGTTAAAAATACTTACGATTTCAATAACCCAATCCTTTTCTTGATATATTTGCATCAAAAACATTTCTACATACTATTATATATAACATTTGTAAATAAAATTGAGCAACAATAACTTTATATAATCTAAGTCACACCAAACTGAACTCAAGAAAATCAAGATCCACAATATACGTAATCATAGTGCCAGATACAAAAGTAGACTGCCTAGGACTAGCCCGGATGGAGCTAGGTCCAAGCTTTTCTGCGCATGTCTGTTGAAGGGGAGATGGGGTGAGCTTACTTTTTTTAATTATATTGATCGGAAATAGAGTTTCCTAGAAAACATATTATTTTACTCGCATTTCAAAATGTCAAATTTCTTTTGTTGTGATTTGAAACTAAGAAACGGCTTCGACCGTCTAAACCAATATGGATGTATATTGAATATTATTCAAATTTTATAGCATATATATTCATAACGTACAGTTAAAAATACTTACGATTTCAATAACCCAATCCTTTTCTTAATATATTTGCATCAAAAACATTTCTACATACTATTATATATAACATTTGTAAATAAAATTGAGCAACAATAACTTTATATAATCTAAGTCACACCAAACTGAACTCAAGAAAATCAAGATCCACAATATACGTAATCATAGTGCCAGATACAAAAGTAGACTGCCTAGGACTAGCCCGGATGGAGCTAGGTCCAAGCTTTTCTGCGCATGTCTGTTGAAGGGGAGATGGGGTGAGCTTACTTTTTTAATTATATTGATCGGAAATAGAGTTTCCTAGAAAACATATTATTTTACTCGCATTTCAAAATGTCAAATTTCTTTTGTTGTGATTTGAAACTAAGAAACGGCTTCGACCGTCTAAACCAATATGGATGTATATTGAATATTATTCAAATTTTATAGCATATATATTCATAACGTACAGTTAAAAACACTTACGATTTCAATAACCCAATACTTTTCTTGATATATTTGCATCAAAAACATTTCTACATATTATTATAACATTTGTTAATAAAATTGAGCAACAATAACTTTATATAATTTAAGTCACATCAAACTGAACTCAAGAAAATCAAGATACACAATATACGTAATCATAGTGCCAGATACAAAAGTAGACTGCCTAGGACTAGCCCGGATGGAGCTAGGTCCAAGCTTTTCTGCGCATGTCTGTTGAAGGGGAGATGGGGTGAGCTTATTTTTTTTAAATATATTGATCGGATATAGAGTTTCCTAGAAAAGCTATTATTTTACTCGCATTTCAAAATTTCAAATTTCTTTTGTTGTGATTTGAAACTAAGAAACGGCTTCGACGGTCTAAACTGATACGGATGTATATTGAATATTATTCAAATTTTATAGAATATATATTCATAACGTACAGTTAAAAATACTTACGATTTCAATAACCCAATCCTTTTCTTGATATATTTGCATCAAAAACATTTCTACATACTATTATAACATTTGTTAATAAAATTGAGCAACAATAACTTTATATAATCTAAGTCACACCAAACTGAACTCAAGAAAATCAAGATACACAATATACGTAATCATAGTGCCAGATACAAAAGTAGACTGCCTAGGACTAGCCCGGATGGAGCTAGGTCCAAGCTTTTCTGCGCATGTCTGTTGAAGGGGAGATGGGGTGAGCTTATTTTTTTTTAATTATATTGATCGGATATAGAGTTTCCTAGAAAAGCTATTATTTTACTCGCATTTCAAAATGTCAAATTTCTTTTGTTGTGATTTGAAACTAAGAAACGGCTTCGACCGTCTAAACCAATATGGATGTATATTGAATATTATTCAAATTTTATAGCATATATATTCATAACGTACAGTTAAAAATACTTACGATTTCAATAACCCAATCCTTTTCTTGATATATTTGCATCAAAAACATTTCTACATACTATTATAACATTTGTTAATAAAATTGAGCAACAATAACTTTATATAATCTAAGTCACATCAAACTGAACTCAAGAAAATCAAGATACACAATATACGTAATCATAGTGCCAGATACAAAAGTAGATTGCCTAGGACTAGCCCGGATGGAGCTAGGTCCAAGCTTTTCTGCGCATGTCTGTTGAAGGGGAGATGGGGTGAGCTTACTTTTTTTAATTATATTGATCGGAAATAGAGTTTCCTAGAAAACATATTATTTTACTCGCAGTTCAAAATGTCAAATTTCTTTTGTTGTGATTTGAAACTAAGAAACGGCTTCGACCGCCTAAACCGATATGGATGTATATTGAATATTATTTAAGTTTAAAACAACGTAGTTAGTTATTTATGTATGGTGATCTTTCCTGTTGTTACTAATTAAATTATAATTTACACCCTTTGTAGTTTTATTTGTTTTTGTTCGCAAAAGTTGACAAAACTTGTATGCATAGAAACTGTTTCATATCTTATGAGTCCCGATCTCGTAGGAAATTTAACATGGAATGTACTGGAAAGTAAAGTTTCGGAAAACTATCGAGCTCAGTTAATTTATTAATAGTAAAATCAAGTGCAGAAGATAATTGTAAATCGAGATTTAAATGTAAATCGAGATTTAATTCATTTAAGGATAGAACATAGTTATAGTAAAAAATATCTATTTGTTTTAAACCTCAATTTTTGTTACTATATTTAACTTTCTACACAAATGATTACACGAATTCCTTACAGCTTTATAAATGGACCAGTTCTTATTATTTCTATCCTTTTTTTGATTACATTATGTTCGCTTTACGAAAGTCATGGTAATACCATGCAAGCAACAATTTTATTATTACTGATTGGAGAAGCGCTTGTTGGTTCTAAGGAATTAATATTACTGTTTAAAAAATTAACTTTCTCGTTGACTGACTTTGAATATAATCGTGCAGAGTAAATTCTAAGACACATTGATGTCCCTTATTACGGGACAGAAAAGAAAGTGATTGTAAGGAAGGTTTTGGCTAGGATTCTGAAATTATTACGGTATGAGTATATCTTCAATTAAACGAAGTATAACTTGGAAAAAGACTGGGAAAACTTGGGGCATTAATGTCGCAAAAATATTTTTTGTAAAGGTGTGCAAATACAAATTTGTTTAGATTTATATACCTATATACCAAATCAAATATAATGTTATCCACATTTTCAACGTTTCAAGAACTAGTACGATTATTAGAAAATCTCGCAGGATGTGGTTCTATAATGAAAGTAAGGCTTTTAAACAGAAAATGTGTAAGTAAGGGTGAGACTACATGCGTTTCGACTCAGTCAGTTGTAGTTACATATTAAAGTAAAGTATTCCCTGAAAGGATATTTTTATATCGTTCCTGTCTTTTTGTCAAACTTCCCTTTCAACGAAATATCACAATGTTATCTATAATGTAGCCTCATTTAAATATACGATCATTGATCCATCTTCAGCGGATTCTTCGATTCTAACCGTATTATTGGATGATCTGCTTTATACTTTCTGTTAAAATGATTTTGGCCCATATAACGTTCACGTTTCGATTAAAAACAGCTGGACTTATTAGGGTTCTTAAATTTAGCGAATTTCTATTTATAAACAAATTTTAAATTATAAAAAAGCCAGCGTGAAAAATATCGGTCGCATAAAATTAGTATAAAATTTGTGTACGCTGCTGTGGCCAATAATTTTATTAGTCCCCTTTTAATCACTTACAAAATCAAAGTCTTATCCTAAACGCAAGAAGGCTCAATCAAAGAGTGTTATGACACTAGGTTCCCATGTTCCCTCTACTCCTCCCGCACATGGCAGAATACGTAGAGGGATAAAATGTTCAGCTGAGTGAATTCACTCACTAAAAGTACTGTAATTGAAAAAGTGAATCATTAAGAAAGCCAAAATGCTATAAATGCGCACTACCTTATTCCAGTGAAACATGTGTGGTACCTATAGAAAATCTATTACCTTACCGATTGAATAGAGTTAATTTATAGAAATTATCTTTTTTTATTGATTCCCGTTCCCAAAATTTTATTATTTTAATGACTAAAATTCTTTAACCTATGTATTGAAAAATTAAAAAAATCTCAATATGTATATGTATTGAAATGTCAAACCATTACGAATATGTATTGAAATATTTATTAATAAAAAAACGCCATTTGCATAATATGGGGTGTGCCAGTGCCACACCTTGCCTCACCTCTCTCAAACTGAACTATTCCCCCCGGATTCAATACATCAGTCAATGACCCCAATCGATCTCCCTTGATAGGACGTAATGCAACGGAGCATACTTGTATATCACACACATAAAAAAAATACTTGTTGCTTCAAATAATGTAACTAGGGACATTCATATATTATAATATATTGAATGTCCCTAGTCAAATATATATATATATATATATATATATATATATATATATATATATATATATATATATATATATACATATATAATATATGTATATATATATATATATATATATATATATATATATATATATATACACATATATAAGAGTATCTATCCAACCCGTGCCACGCCTTCACGCTGCACCCCATCCCTTGTTCACAGGTCAAAGGCCTTACTCGATTCCTCAGGGAAAAAGCAAGCTTAATTTTCATAATTTCGCTATATATTATTGTTCACATTAAGTTATAGATTTAACCTGAATGTGATTAGGTATTATTATTATTAGGTATATTAGATTAGGTTTAGGAATGTATTATACATCTGTATTACATAAATATAAGTTATAGATATAAATCGATATTTGATTGTTTTACTTTTTTTTCTTCTATCTAAAATTTATAATAATAAAAATAATTCGCTTAGTAAAGAAATAGATACATTTGCATGTATTTGATTTGACCACACCCAAACCTTAACCTCCTACACTGCGACATACAGTCCCCCTTCGATGCATCTTATCGATTTGGCCTCTTTACTGTCCTATTATTCCTTAGACAGAAATAGAGACAAAATACAAAAAAAATGCCTAATATCCTTACATTAAAATATTTTTTTGCACAATCGCCTTGTCCGTCATAAATACTATTTTAAATTCGCAATAAATTAATATAGAAAAGTACATCAATTATAAATTCAAAATTAATTACATATATATTCATAATGTACAATTTAAAATAATGATTGATTATAGTAAATGAAAAAACTTACGATTTCGATAGCCCAATCCTTTTCTTGAGATATTTGCGTCAAAAACATTTCTACATACTATTATAACATTTGTAAATAAAATTGAGCATATTACTTTATATAATCTAAGTCACATCAAACAGAACTCAAAAAAATCAAGATACACAATATACGTAATCATAGTGTCAGATCCAAAAGCAGATTGCCTAGGACTAGCCCAGACGGAGCTAGGTCCAAGCTTCTCTGCGCATGTCTGTTTAAGGGGAGAAGGGATAACTTTACATTTTTTTTTTAATTATATTGATCGAAAATATTGTTTCACACTAAACTTATTATTTTACATGCACTTCAAATTGTTGTCAAATTTGTATGTAATTATTATATTTGATACTAGACTAGATGTCCTTTACGAATATCATTTGTTATTATTTAAGTTATTTTGAAAACAACATACTTATTTTTTTTATGTATGGTGTTCTTTACTGTTATAACTAAATAAATTGTTTAAACCCTTTGTAATTTTATTGGAATACATATTCTGCTAGCAGAGAATCATACCTTGTGAATCCCGATTCAGACAAAGAAAAAGACTGAGATCATTTATATATTCGTGTATTCAATGTATATATATATATATATATATATATATATATATATATATATATATATATATATATATATATATATATATATATTGAATGTCTCTAGTTACATTATTTGGAACAACTTACACTATTGATCCTTCACTAGGGATCTCAACGGTTTCCCACGCATCATTGTCCTCCATGTCCTCCATGTCCTCCATGTAAAGCTGTGTAAAGCTTTTTCATCAAATATCCCATATCAAAAATTGATTGATAGCCATATGTATTTAGCAGATTTAACTAGACCAGACTTGTCATATTCTCTTAGTTATCTCAGCCAGTTCAATAACAGCTACAATGAAACTCATTATAGTTATACTAAACGAATGTTGAAATATTTGTAAAAATCGAAACATCGTTTAACTTATTCTAAGATTAATGTAGAGCTGATTGATTTTGTTGATGGAGACTACTGATAATTTAGATCATAAGTCAGTATAAGACTTATGATCTAAATTATTAGGTTTAGTTTTGTGATGAGTAATTCTGTAATTTCTTTAGAGAGTAGAAAACAAATAACTGTCTGCCTGCTTTATCTAGTACCGAAGCAAAATGTAAATATAATAAAATGTATGAATGAACTTACTAGTAAAAAAATATGATTAAGTTATATTGTGATAATCAAAGTGCTTTAATGTAAGCAACAAGTAATCAGGCACATTTTTTTATGGAAAAGACAAATCAAACGAGCGTACATGTCACCTGATGGTGAGCGATCACCGTCGCCCACGGCCCCGTGTAACACCAGTGGAGCTACAGGTGCAGGTGCAGCTGTAGGCTACACCTATCTTATTTTTATAAAAGACAGATAGCAAGTATGCTATCATATTATTTACATTTCAACTTAGCCAATACTGTGGCTATAAAGACCTCTGTTTGTATTGAGCAGAGTAATTTGCTAAACTCAATCAACAATACTTCAGTAACTACATTAAAAAATAAAACTTCTAACATAATTTGTTAACTTAAGAAATACTAATATATATATATATATATATATATATATATATATATATATATATATATATATATATATATATATATATATATATATATATATATATATATATATATATATATATATATATATATATATATATATATATATATATATATATATATATATATATATATATATATATACCCATAAATTGAATACACGAATATTTTTTTATTCACAAGATATGATTCTCTGAATTAAATATTTGTTATTTTATTTTAAACATTGTAATTTCTTGGCTCTGGTAACAAGGCAAAGCGCGGCGCGGCTTGAGTTTCGTAGCTAGGGTAACGGAACGGAGTGTTATAACACTAGGTTCCCAAGTTCCCTCTACTCCTGCCGCACATGGCAGAATACGTAGAGGGATAAAGTGTTCAGCTGAGAGAATTCACTCACTAAAAGTACTGTAATTGAAAAAGTAAATCATTAAGAAAGCCAAAATGCTATAAATGCGCACTACCTCATTCCAGTGAAACATGTGTAGTACCTAAAGAAAATCTATTACCTTACCGATTGAATAGAGTTAATTTATAGAAATTATCTTTTTTTATTTATTCCCGTTCCCAAACTTTTACCATTGTTAATGACTAAAATTCTTTAACCTATGTATTGAAAAATTATGTATATGTAGCGAAAAATCTCAATATGTATATGTATTGAAATGTTAAACCATTACGAATATGTATTGAAAATATTTATTAATAAAAAAACGCCATTTGCATAATATGGGGTGTGCCAGTGCCACACCTTGCCTCACCTCTCTCAAACTGAACCATTCCCCCCAGATGACCCCAATCGATCTCTCTCGATAGGACGTAATGCAACGGAGCATACTCGTATATTTATACACAAAAAAAAATTACTTATTGTTCCAAATAATGTAACTAGAGACATTCAATATATATATATATATATATATATATATATATATATATATATATATATATATATATATATATATATATATATATATATATATATATATATATATATATATATATATATATATATATATATATATATATATATATATATATATATATATATATATATATATATATATTGAATGTCTCTAGTTACATTATTTGGAACAATAAGTAATTTTTTTTTGTGTATAAATATACGAGTATGCTCCGTTGCATTACGTCCTATCGAGAGAGATCGATTGGGGTCATCCGGGGGGAATGGTTCAGTTTGAGAGAGGTGAGGCAAGGTGTGGCACTGGCACACCCAATATTATGCAAATGGCGATTTTTTATTAATAATTTTTTTCAATACATATTCGTAATGGTTTAACATTTCAATACATATACATATTGAGATTTTTCGCTACATATACATAATTTTTCAATACATAGGTTAAAGAATTTTATTCATTAACAATGGTAAAAGTTTGGGAACGGGAATTAATAAAAAAAGATAATTTCTATAAATTAACTCTATTCAATCGGTAAGGTAATAGATTTTCTTTAGGTACTACACATGTTTCACTGGAATGAGGTAGTGCGCATTTATAGCATTTTGGCTTTCTTAATGATTTACTTTTTCAATTACAGTACTTTTAGTGAGTGAATTCTCTCAGCTGAACACTTTATCCCTCTACGTATTCTGCCATGTGCGGCAGGAGTAGAGGGAACTTGGGAACCTAGTGTCATAACACTCCCTTCCGTTACCCTAGCTACGAAACTCAAGCCGCGCCGCGCTTTGCCTTGTTACCAGAGCCAAGAAATTACAATGTTTAAAATAAAAATAACAAATATTTAATTCAGAGAATCATATCTTGTGAATAAAAAAATATTCGTGTATTCAATTTATGGGTATATATATATATATATATATATATATATATATATATATATATATATATATATATATATATATATATATATATATATATATATATATATATATATATATATATATATATATATATATATTAGTATTTCTTAAGTTAACAAATTATGTTGGAAGTTTTATTTTTTAATGTAGTTACTGAAGTATTGTTGATTGGGTTTAGCAAATTACTCTGCTCAATACAAACAGAGGTCTTTATAGCCACAGTATTGGCTAAGTTAAAATGTAAATAATATGATAGCATACTTGCTATCTGTCTTTTATAAAAATAAGATAGGTGTAGCCTATAGCTGCACCTGCACCTGTAGCTCCACTGGTGTTACACGGGGCCGTGGGCGACGGTGATCACTCACTATTAGGTGACATGTACGCTCGTTTGCTTTGTCTTCTCCATAATAAAAATGTGCCTGATTACTTGTTGCTTACATTAAAGCACTTTGATTATCACAATATAACTTAATCATATTTTTTTACTAGTAAGTTCATTCATACATTTTATTATATTTACATTTTGCTTCGGTACTAGATAAAGCAGGCAGACAGTTATTTGTTTTCTACTCTCTAAAGAAATTACAGAATTACTCATCACAAAACAAAACCTAATAATTTAGATCATAAGTCTTATACTGACTTATGATCTAAATTATCAGTAGCCTAGATCAACAAAATCAATCAGCTCTACATTATTCTTACAATAAGTTAAACGATGTTTCGATTTTTACAAATATTTCAACATTCGTCTAGTATAACTATAACGAGTTTCATTGTAGCTGTTATTGAACTGGCTGAGATAACTAAGAGAATATGACAAGTCTGGTCTAGTTACATCTGCTAAATACATATGGCTATCAATCAATTTTTGATATGGGATATTTGATGAAAAAGCTTTACACAGCTTTACATGGAGGACATGGAGGACATGGAGGACAATGATGCGTGGGAAATCGTTGAGATCCCTAGTGAAGGATCAATAGTGCAAAACAAATGAGCGTTAAATAAAAAACTGGATGTGAACAATAGTGTGCGTTACCGTGCTCGACTAGTCGCTAACGCAACATTAGCATTCTCCTGTGGTGAAATTTTCTACGCAACAAAGAAAGTAATACTTTAACTGTAGATTAACAGAAATGCAGCGGTTATTTTTAAAGTTAAAATTTAGCAGATTTAACTAGACCAGACTTGTCATATTCTCTTAGTTATCTCAGCCAGTTCAATAACAGCTACAATGAAACTCATTATAGTTATACTAAACGAATGTTGAAATATTTGTAAAAATCGAAACATCGTTTAACTTATTGTAAGATTAATGTAGAGCTGATTGATTTTGTTGATGGAGACTCGGCTACTGATAATTTAGATCGTAAGTCAGTATAAGACTTATGATCTAAATTATTAGGTTTTGTTTTGTGATGAGTAATTCTGTAATTTCTTTGCAGAGTAGAAAATAAATAACTGTCTGCCTGCTTTATCTAGTACCGAAGCAAAATGTAAATATAATAAAATGTATGAATGAACTTACTAGTAAAAAAAATATGATTAAGTTATATTGTGATAATCAAAGTGCTTCAAAGTAAGCAACAAGTAATCAGGCATATTTTTTTTATGGAAAAGACAAAGCAAACGAGCGTACATGTCACCTGATGGTGAGCGATCACCGTCGCCCACGGCCCCGTGTAACACCAGTGGAGCTACTGGTGCAGGTGCAGCTATAGGCTACATCTATCTTATTTTTATAAAAGACAGATAGCAAGTATGCTATCATATTATTTACATTTCAACTTAGCCAATACTGTGGCTATAAAGACCTCTGTTTGTATTGAGCAGAGTAATTTGACATGTTTGGAATCCGTTCCAATTAATTTAAATTAAATAATTTGACAAAAGAGGCCATCTCTGGCAATATGTCTGGTAAATGTAAAAAAAAATAATAATGATGTAAAAATAAATAAATTATTTACTGATAATGATACAAACTTGGTGCATCAAAACATACAAGGGCTTTTTTAATAAAGAATTAGAAATTGAATTATTTTTAAATTGTAAGAATATTCATGTACTTTGGATCACAGAACATTGGCTTCGAAACTCTGAGGTTATTTTTAATTACAAAAATCACCGAGTATGTTCAGCAGAGAAAAAGCAATTCGTGGTGGCTCTTTAATAATTTTGAAAAAACCTCAAATATTTAAATAACGTAAAGATTGTGAGCCTCTCTGTTGACCAAACTATTGAAATGGCCTTTGCTGAGCTTGAGCATTTCATTATGTATTTGTAAGTGTGTACAGACCTTCCACTGGGTTATATGAACATTTTGAAAATATTTTAGAACAAACACTTGTAAAATTAACTGTATCTAAATAAAATTAATTGTATGTGGGAATTTCAATATTAATTTACTAGATAATTCCACCACTTGTACTAGATTCAGGTCTTTAATGAATTCATATAACCTTGAGAATCTATTTCTAGAACCTACAAGAATCACTAATTGTACCGCTACTTGTATTGATAATATTTTTACTAACTCTGTACCAAGAGAAAAATCAATAATTATCATGTTAAGTTCAGACCACAGCGGTCAGTTAGCTTCTTTTTACTTTGGCAAAAAGAAAATTAAAAAACTAAATAAAATTGAATGTATTCCGATGACAATTGGTCGTATAGAAAGATTAAGAAGTAATGTAGATTTCAAATTTAATCTTGTCAACTCAAGAGACTCTTGTAAAGACATTTAAGATCTGTGGGGTATCTCTGTTAAGATAATTAGTCATATAATAGACGCTGTCGCTCCTCATCTTGCCGTTATATTTAATAATTGGTGTGTTTCCTGACCTAATAAAATTTAGTAAAATCATACCTATTTTTAAATCTGGTAGCACATCAGATCCAAACAATTTTCGACCAGTTTCTGTGCTACCCTCATTCAGTAAAATCTTTGAAAAGATGATCTTAAATCAAATATTAATGCATTTTAATTCAAATAAGCTACTGCATGATAAACAGTATGGTTTTACTAAGAGTCGCTCTACTACCGACGCCGGCGTAGGTCTCTTAAAGAATATTTATGAGGCGTGGAAAGGATCACAGGATGCTCTTGGCATGTTCTGTGACTTATCCAAGGCGTTTGATTACGTGTAGCTCTCAACATTGGTCATGAAACTACATCATTACGGCATAAGAGGACGTGCACTCGATCTTTTGACCTCTTATTTAACTAACAGAGTTCAAAAGCTTGATGTAAATGGCAAGAAAAATCCTGGGTCACTAATCAGTATGGGGGTCCCACAGGGGTCTATTCTGGGCCCTTTTCTCTTTTTAATATATATAAATGATTTACCTTATTTAGTTGAAAGGAGCTATCTCATATAGTAATGTTTGCTGATGATACTTCATTGATTTTTAAAATACAAAGAAGACAAAAAGTATATGACGAAGTAAACAATGCTCTCTCTAAAATAATACATTGGTTTAGCGCTAATAACTTACTGTTGAATAGTAAGAAAACAAAATGTGTCATATTCAAAACACCTCAAACGAAAATTGTGAAAGTCAATGTACTTTTGAATGGTGAAGCCAAATTACAGTGCGGACCTCATATTGATATATTGACGAATAGACTGAGCTATTATATATATATATATATATATATATATATATATATATATATATATATATATATATGTATATAATTAAAGAAACTTTAATTTTAACATATAGAATGTAAAAGTGTAAACCTTATTTTCATATAAAATAAAAAACGAAATAGAAAAAAAATAATACAAATAATAAAAATACTTTATCACATTCAACACATTTATTTCTATAACTACATACACATTATTACTTACTATATATTCTGTACATTAAGAACTGAAACAAATTCACTGCAAATCTGAATTTCTTCTAAATATTGCTTAAAATTTATGTATCTATGGTCCAGATGTTTAACCTAAAATTATATTACATACATACAACATAAATAGATTAATGGATTTTTCTATGTATAATAACATAAATATACCTTGCTACAGTCAGTCTCAATTTCTTATGAGACCTACACAGCAATAATTATATGTACAAACCAGCGACGTAGTATTGATATATCTAATGAGAAAAGTGTAAGTTCAGTCTAAATATAATTAAAATCAGTTATTGTGCTACATGTTCTTTGTTAAGAGAACATACAATATTTTACTTATTAAAAACATGGCGCTTTTTTTGTACTCAATACTCTATTGTTACAATACATTCATCCACGATAAATAGACGTAAAATTTCAACACATCCACTTAATATTTAATTGTTATAGTACTCTATACATATTGTATAACACAAACTAATAACCACACGTTATACAACTGGTTGGTAATACTTTAGTTAGTCTATATAAAAAAACAGGAATATTTTGATACCAAGATTATACATAACAATCAAAATTAGATCTACATAATCTTAATATACAAACATAATATTGCACAATGGTACCTATATAATTACAAATATTTAATTTTCTACGTTGCATTGATAGTAAACAAAATTTTAGTTAAGCATGAAAAAGATAAAAAATCTAATTATTTATATATGTATACAATTATTCTAAATCCAGTCGTTTAAGATACCTTGTGTGGAAAATACTTAGTAGGCAAAATTTTTGTATTTCTCATTATAAACCGTTTTAAGAACTAGATACATTAAAAGTCGTCATTTCCATTGCAATGTTAAACGTTTATTTATACATCTGACTGGGCCCTTTACAGGCTTTCTTTATAATATGGTTCCAAACTGGCTTACAAAAGATGTAAGCCCTGCATTTATTATACACACATTTATATCATTAGTAATATACATCTACACATTCAGCACAGGAATACTTAACATTTTCATGGTATAACATTTTAAAATCATATTCCACTTTACTGTATTGAGCAAGAATATTGTTTTTTTTTTTAATTTTCCGACATAATTAGGAATTCAAAGCATACACGACAACTATAATACTTAATAATTCGGCTCATATAAAACGATATGTGATTCACCCAATTTAATGTTTGATGTTAAACACAACTTTTGAAAAAAGTTACGGACTGTGAACTATGAAAACTGGTACCGAACTCGCTCTTAAGAAGTCACATACATACATAGCTTCACGCTGTATCCCGCACGAGGCAGGGTAGGCAAAGGGAACCCGGGAACCTAGTGTTAAGACACTCCGTTCCACTTCCGTTCCCCACTTTCCGCCGAATTTGAGGCATTGCGTGTTGAGTGGCGGAATTCAACGCCGCGCTTCGCCTTATTTCATTTCTTATGAAACATTAAATATTTAAATTGAAAATTTCCTCGACTGGGGATCGAACCCAGAACCTGTCGGTTACAGTCACTCTGTTGTGCCGGTGCGCCACGACAGACTAAAAAGTCACAAAATAATTAAAATTATTCAATGCATGCTTGACGCTTGAGATATCACAATTAATGCGTTATACTGTAGAATATTTACAAAAAAAGACAATAACAACAGTCTAAAAAATATCCAATAAAAATTTTAAATGCGAGTAACATTATCATTTACCTGTGAGCGGGTAAACATTTAACACAATTGATAATCAATTACAATTGTGCACTTATTAAAATGAAAATTGTTCATTATATATATATCCTCCTCTACTTATATAAAAATATTTAGAACAGACGAGGTAGGAAGAGAGCCTAATGTCAAGATATGCCGAACTTCGTCTTTTTTACATATTCCAGGTAATACGTGTAGATTGAGGCCTGTCGTGGCGCAGCGGCACAAGCGTGTGACTGTAACCGACGGGTTGTGGCTTCGATCCCCACTCGAGGAAATGATATATTTGATGTTTTCAATTTTAATATTTAATGTTTTAATTTCTTCGCTCTGGTACAAGGCAAAACGCGGCGTTGCGTTCCGCCACTCAATACGCAATGCCTCAAATTCGGCGGAAAGTGGGGAACGGAAGTGAAACGGAGTGTCTTAACACTACGTTCCCAAGTTCCCTCTGCCTACCCTGCCATGTGCGGGATACAGGGTGAAGCTGAGTGAGTGAGTGAATATGTGGATTAACGGACGGCACTATACCACAATGGGGTTGAAACTAGGCTTAGAAAACGCATATCTCAATAAAACAGTTATCATGTGTAGATATTTAGTTAAATTTAACATTAACATTACAATAATACTTCATTAACAATTAGGAATCTATGACGTCCCGGTTACATTAAAGGGCCTAATTTAGACGTTTGTAGTTAGAGAGCAAAGTAGTCACTTATATTATTTTCTACTTACATTAGATAAGGTAGGCAAAGCATGCAATGATACGTAAATCGAGCCTTTCTTTTCGCTGTCCACAGCAGCGTTAAGTTACGTAACCCATATACAGAAAAAAGCTTCGCATATTGTCTACTTACAACAATGTCATATATTTAAAGCATTAAATTTTTCCATAAATGGAGACTAACATTCAGTCCGCACATGAAATTAGAGAAACAGAAACGCCAAACGCCGTGATGTTCGTATTTATATTTTTGAATATAGGTAGTTAATATAATTAAAACGAATACTTCTACATGTAGATTTGAATAATATAAAAATATATACATATATTATAAACATAAAATTAATGAAGATATCAAACGTTAAAATATTCAAACTGTAAATATATTTTCAAATCACAATGTACATAGGTAAACGATACGTGTCAAGAATATTCCTTCAATAAGTTGGTTTTCAATATTCAAGAAACTATGTGTTGAAACGCGGAACTCAACGCCGCGCTTAATCTACAAGGGCGGAAAAATTAAAACCATAGATATATTTGTAAACTAACTGTAGAATAACACTTATAAATCGTTCAAAAAACAGTATCATTTCCTACTCAAAGGCACAACATTCCTCAACATAGAGGACAATCCTCCTACAAACTGTATATAATGCAATATTATATTCTAAACAGGTATAGTAATATATTACTTTTCTCAAATTAATAGAATATTCTGTCAAAATTCTCTACGGTTGGTATATATTTTATTGATAATAAGTATCAAAGTAGTTATATATAGTTATATATATTATATAGCAAATAATTTATGTCCATATCGATGGTAGCAAGGCAAAGTATCGAAAGTGAAATTTATTAACTAATAGTTAAAATAATTTTATTGCAAATTTTTCAAAAAATTAAAAGGCATTATTTATGGGTTTTTTCAAAGTGTATCTTATCGAAAAGTCGTGAAAATAATAACTTCAAACCGCTGTTCTGAGATACAGCATTTTCACTTTCAATACGTTATATAACCATTGATATGTAAGCCACGTGTTATATATATATATATATATATATATATATATATATATATATATATATATATATATATATATATATATATATATATATATATATATATATATATATATATATATATATATATATATATATATATATGTCTCTGTGTGTGAAATATAACCTTAGTCATAGGAATGTATAATACGTAAAGTTTAAAATAATATGTGTATAAAAAAACACATTATACAAATGATAAATAATTATATATAATAGGTGTATCTTAAAAGATTGACTTCGATGCGTATATATAAATAGTAATAATATACTTATGTCTATGGAGGCCTCGCATAAGTATCCTATATACACATACAAAAAATATTAAACGATAAAGTGCCTTCTCGTGTAATACGTCTTTTCTGTTTCTAATTTGTCATCTTATGAAGCCATTTATATATTTAGCCTTTTATTTATTGTTTCAATAGTGTATATAAAATGTTTTATATAGATAATTATATACAACCGCAACTTTTCTACATTTTATTTACTTATAGTTTGGTTAAAATATTTTTCCTATTCTTATATATGTATATCACTCTCATTTATTAAGACACGTTGAAAGTAAGGCATAAGGCATCAAGGTCATCAAAAACTTAAAGTTTTTGTTGATATTAATTAATACTATTATAAAGATAAAATGTTATATGTTTATTTAAAACACAGAAACTTTAAAAATGACTTTTAAATGTACATAAAATATTTTCTACTTATTCATATTGAGAAGTCAGTATATAATATCATATCCACAAAGGAAAGTTTACTGATTTATATAAAAGATTCATGATTTGTTATTTATATATTAATGTACTATTTCTAAACTTAGGATACGGTCTGAAAAAGTGAATAGGATATTTTTTATATTACTCATTATATTTATATATATATATATATATATATATATATATATATATATATATATATATATATATATATATATATATATATATATATATATATATATATATATATATATATATAAAACATAAATGATTTAAAAAACGTTAAAATTTTTATGTTGCTCACAGTTTCTTTTTGCATATCTCTCTCTCTCTCGTATGCATAAATTATATTATGTAAATAAAAATACAGAATTAAATCTGGTTTAACTGCTTTCATTTAAAATGTAACCAAGGTTTCGTGTTCCCTTGGAATTTCTAACAACTATAATGATTAAAATGTATTTAATAAATTAAGATAAATTATAAAAGCAGATCCAGAATTATTTTTATTTGAAAAGATATTTCAAATATTACTGATATTTAAGGCAATAATTGGATTAAAATAAATTAGTCTAAAATTTCACACGCTAATCCTATTTATTTTTCAGAAGTTTTGAGTCTTTAGGATTCCGTAGATGAATAGCAAAAAAATGCGAAACTCTTCCAAATTATTAATGTATTTCAGTCTGTCCGTCCCTACCACTTAGTTTTATAATTCCTAACTTTCTATGGACGCAGTCGAAATATATTGTCTGAATAATCATTATAGATAGAGAGAGAGAGAGAGAGAATGAGTAATCGAAAAAGAGATAATAATAAGAGTAAAAAGTCCTGTGAGATATAGTTATATATATAAAAAAAATCGTATGTTTTCACACGATTTTAATATAATAGATTATAAAATTAAAAATATTATGTCTGTTCTGTAGACGCTACCCATATAAAAGACGCACTTACATAAAATCCTTCATGAATGTATGTTGAAAACCATTAATTTTAATAAAATTGATAAAACGTCTAATTAATTAATTTAAAAGTTTTAATGTCCAATACATTAAAACACTGATATATACTACAATATCACACAATTATATTTTCTGTATACACAATATGGAAGTTAAGCTACGGCCGGATCTAAGAAATATATGCGAATATAAATGCTACTTTGTAGGCATGTCAATAACATTCATGCACCATTGCAATTATATCGTTATTAATATAGAAATATACGTTGAATTTATTTAACCATATAATTTTACAGTGGAACTTTCTATTAACTGTTTTTCTGCTCAAAATTGTATAATTGTATAATACAAAATTTTAATCCCGACGTTTCTAGTGCAGCAGTAGCCCGTGGTCACGCTACCATCTTCCTGAATTATTATAGCGAAGGACCGCCAACAATTTCATTGAATTAACTGTTTTCTAATATAATTGTAAATATGTAATGCTAAATATGCGCGAATAATTCGGTAAAAAAAAAACAATTTAAATATGTAAAACTATTTCAAGTCAAAGTTTAAATTAAATACCATTAAAATTTATTTTTCTACTATTAATTTTCCTTTCTAAATAAAATGTTATCTTTGTGTCAATGGCCACAGAGTAAAATATGAACAATACACAAATAGAAGAGAACTGACCCGAGTCTCTAAAATTAAGCACCTAAAAAATAAAACAGGATACACAAAAATAATACTTACAAACATATAATTACATATAAAACATAACACAAAAATGTCATACAAACATGGTTGAAACAATGACTGAATGAAATAAAGACTGAATGATTTATTGTACGTAAACTACATTCATAATTGTATTAAAAACATTCATTCATAAATACTAAATTAAGATACACATTCACTTTATAATTTGTACTAAACAACATAAATAATTGTACACACAATAAAAATAATACTTTAGGTTGAACTTGTCCATTAAACCGACTACCCGCCATTCGACGACGCGGATAACGGAATATTATTAAGATATCAATCTTAAATAATTCAATGCATGAATAAATCATTCGGATTTATACATTTCTTGTACACACCCGAATATATAAGGTTTAATCATTGCTGATTATTGCGGGACGCTTCAGCATCTTGTCTTGTTATATTGAAAGCCTCGGTTTTTAAGAAATCTACCGTTTTATATGCTGATTCTTCGTCGTTCGACGAGGATTTACCGTGTATTACCGTAGCCGGTCGCACGGAAGCCTCTTTATTCTGTATAAAACATAAATAATTAGACCCAATTTTTATTAGTACTGATGTTATACAGTGTTATACAGTAAAGCCCAAATAACAAGACTTAATTAAATTTTAATTGGATTCGTTATTTTTTTATACAATTATATTCTATACAAACATACCCAATATACATATAGAAATAGGCTACTTAGGTATACTCTATATAAATATATATTATATACACAACGCCAGATATACGTATATAGTGCGACATCGCACAACGCCAGATATACGAGCTTTAAAGTAATAAACTGAATGATTAACTAAATTTAGATTTGCTTTGAGAACTGTCATGGCGCAGTGTCACAAGTGTGCAACTGTCAACGCGACACGTTGGGGTAATAGGTTCGATTCCCACTTGAAATGAAATGCCTGGTAACAAAGCAAAAAGATCGCACCTGTTCTGAATGAAATATGTCCTTAGTAGCTTTTGTGGGTGTGTGTGTGTGCGTGTGTGTATGTGTATGTGTATGTGCGTGCGTGTACATATGTATTTTTAAAGAAATAAACGAATGAATGAATGAGTCTGAAGATATAGACTACAATAAACTATTTTTATTTAAATGTCAGTCTCTTTATAAGGTCATAAAGTGATGTCCCTTCAGTGTCGTTATAAAGAGTTGGTAGTATATATAAAAAAAAATACTTACATTAGTCGGTGGTTTGAACGATTGCAAGTCTAAATCTAAATACTGCAGACCATCTGATTTTGTTTCCTCGTTTGATCCGACCTGTAAAATGGCACCTTATTATATATCGAAAAAATATGCAAAAATGTCGCTTTCTCTCGAATCACTCTATCAATTAGTGAAAACCGCATTAAAAATTGTTAATAAACTTTGTTTTATTGGAATAAAATTTATACCAGCAACCGAAAAAGTGCAAGTGTTCATTTTTCATATTGTTGCACCACTATAATAAAAAAAATACATTTGCTGACAAAATTTTCTAGATTTTGTTTTGCTTGCTTGAAACTTCCGCTAAAAATAGACTTTTTATTTAAGAATCAAAATCACGTTTCTTTGTACTGCTACGAATTAGAAAAAAGGCATTATTAATTAATTTTGAGACTTACTTTGAAATTAATGATAAAATAAAAAAGAAATATGTCTTGGATTTGCACTAAGAATTAAAAAAAGGCATTTTTAATTAATCTCGAAAGCTGCTTCAGATATAAAGGGCAAAAAAAATAAAATGAATTATTGTGATTCAAAACTAAATTTTCCCCTAAAGCGTGAATCAAACTCTCACTCTGGTGCAGATATCATATAACTGGTCCCCTTTAATACAACTTGGTCCGCGTAGTAAAACAAAGGGGTGCAACAATTTTGCGTCACATATTAACATATAGATATCGCATACAAAAACGACTGAACAGATTAAGATCAAACTTTATAATAATAATAACTATAAGTAAGTAAATTTATGGAAAGATTTTGATAGTTTGGCAATAATAAAACATTAAGATTTAAAATTTATCATAAATTACCTGTAAACCATGGAATATTCCATGGACATTTCCAATACTGTGACTAGAGTGACGGGGTTTCAGCGCTCTGTCGACTGCTGGAGGCAGCGTTGAAAGGTTACAATACTGCATCGACTATATAAAAATATGTTGAACATTTACATAAGAATATACTATTTTAGATATAAAACTCACTCACTCACTCAGCTTCACGCTGTATCCCGCACATGGCAGGGTAGGCAGAGGGAACTTGGGAACCTAATGTTAAGACACTCCGTTCCACTTCCATTCCGCGATTTCCGCCGAATTTCAGCCATGGCGTGTTGAGTGGCGGGATATTTAAATTGAAAATATTAAATATTTCATTTTCTCGAGTAGGGATTGTCGGTTACAGTACACACTCTTTAAATATAATTATATTATAAAACCGTCGTAGCAACGCAACATCTTGGAATAAGGCTATGGGTTCGATCTCCGCACGGGGTAATGAATTGCTTTAATCTCCTCGCTCGGCCCGAAATTAGTACCGCCACCCAATGTTGGCCAATTAATTTGTCAATTATCTTGTTAATTGACTAAAAATTATAGTCTAAGATCCGACCGCGTGATTTATACGTTCATATGTTTGATTAATAAAATATATTTTTTATCGATATTCGATATTTATAACTAAACCAATGCAGATCCGCAAAGGTGGCCATCCAAATTTGGCCGCAATTAATTTTAATTAAAATGTAATTAATTATTTATTTTTGAACAATTACGTTTATTTGTAATTGTTAAAAAATATATTTCATTAGAAAGAAATATACCTGAGATACCGAGAAAGTTCAAGGTGCCATCCCTCACTTGGCCGCAACCTAATGTCAGCCAGGTGTAAACAGGTATAATTTCGTTAAATATATACGTTCATAATGTATTATCATGTTATACATACCAAATTGAAGATCAATTCTTCCCCTACATGATGAGATATAGGTGCCTATGCAAAAATGCCCGCAAATAGTGACTGCCAACGATTAAAGATAAATAAAAGCGAGAGAAACTTAAGATAAACACCGCTTGTTGAATAAAGATAGAGCATGCCAGCCAATTGTCGTTTTCATGCTACTGCGCATGCGTCCATGGATAAGGTGCTCAACTAGTAGCTCGCGTATTTGCTTGGAGTTTAAAATACTCCAAAAATTGAGCAGTAAAAATAATATGTCATAATAATGAATCTACCAAACCAGTGTTTAATTTTGTAATGAAATATATTTTTTAACAATTACAAATAAACGTAATTGTTCAAAAATAAATAATTAATTACATTTTAATTAAAATTAATTGCGGCTAAATTTGGATGGCCACCTTTGCGGATCTGCATTGGTTTAGTTATAAATATCGATAAAAATTATATTTTATTAATCAAACATATGAACGTATAAATCACGCGGTCGGATCTCGTACTATTAGTTGCAATGAAATTAATTACAATAAAATGAATCGCAATTGAATTTATAATTGCACTTTGCAGTTCAATTAATTGGATTAACTTTTTATTTGTTTTATAAAACAAAACTAATGTATTAAAAAAAAAGATTTAGAAAATTTAAGCTATAAGTATTAGACCTTAGACGAATAAACATGTGGTCAAAGGCTGTAAGTACAGCTTATTTTTTCTAAATCTTTCTTTCTACATTAAAAAATATATTAGATAGAAGAAATATTCATTATATTTTCTTTCAATACGTGTTTATTTTTATATATTTAATAATGTTGCATTGATTAATATTTCTATAATTATTAATTTTACAATTAACAATTAATTAATAATTAATTAATATTAGTCTAGTAGAGTAATGATAACTATTAAATAAAAAGAAATATAAAAATGTATACGTACATGACCAGCAGCATTATCGTCCTCGTCATCCGTTGTCCTGGCAACACCCTGATGCGTAGAGCATCCGGGGGAAGGAGGTGCCGTACTGTGGGACTGCGACGCCCGACGGGGCAGGCGAAGCCAGGGGAATGGTGACTGTGTGAAAAAAAAACATTTTCCCCGATTTTAAAATATATATTTTTTCTCATAAAATACAGTTTTTTATATATTTTCTATAAATTTATTTTGTGTAGCACATCATTTGAATTAGTTAATATAAAAATCATCTTATTTATATTTTGCTGGATTTGGATTGTAACGATAAAACTTATTGTGAACCATCCAATATAAAGGAGTAGCCATTGGTTTTATACGTACAGCGTTTTCTTCAACCGGCTCTTGTATTTTGGGTCCGTGGAATGATTCCTTGTGTGTGAGCTCCTTACTCATGGCAAATGTCTTCGGCGGCCGAGGAGGAACTGGTGGACCTGTTAACGTTAATTTAATAATTATAGATATATACATTAATGTACTATAGATTAATGTTTAATAACACGCAAAAAATAAAAAATAAAATTGTAAAAAGCACATATTTTTGTGAGCCTTTTTTTTATGAATCTAAATAATCAGTACGGAGTCGTTAAAAAGAGGTACAAAAGACCTCAATGGCATATATTTATCTCTTAAGAGTAAACGACCGTAACCTTTTTTTTTATATAAGGCCCTTACATATATAAATGATCTGCAAAATTTGATAAGCAAATATGGATTGTTCCAATATGCGGGCGATACCTGCTTAGTAACAGCAGATGCAGATATCAAGAAAGCTATGGGTAATCTACAATGGGATTTCAACTTGCTCTGCAAATGGTCCCATGACATCGGCCTAGTAATGAACTCCCAAAAGGACCAAACTGCTCCATATATGCTCAAGTCATAATAGGGGACGAGTACGTAATTATTTCTTACGACCACGAATGTATACACCTTGATGATTACACCTTGATGATATACATTTCAACTGTAAGGCTATCGAAAAAGTTGATCCTATAGTATACCTTGTGGTTCTCATAGACAAAAGATTTAATTGGGACAAACATGACATGGATAGCAAAGTAAATTGTAATTATATAAATAGTTAATGGACAGCGTAATCGCATATAGGCTCAGTAGCTACGGTGGAACATTCAAAACTCATCTGAAGTAAATTTATATAATACAATTGAAAATACTAAAAATGATTGTACCATTGTCAGTAAGACAAAAATTCTACAAAAATGAAAATAAACTTTTTGAGTATTGTAAGGTATTACCAGTACAAGAGAAAGTAAAATTAAAGGAAAGAAAATTTTATTTGTACAAAACTTCATAGAACACAAAACATTTACACAATCAATCTCAAAAAATATTATAGAAAAAACTGGGGCTAATAATTTTTATGGTAAAAGGACTACACATTATGTATTCCCAAGATTAATTAATAGAATGCCAAAAATATATAGATATAAATTGACTACACATAATATAAAACTTTTTTAATATCAAATTGCTTAAATGAACAATTTAAGATAAAAAAGATTTTTTTAATATCAAACTGCTTAAATGAACATGCAGTAGCGTAACTTATTTCGTCGAATTTTTTCAACATGCCACCCTCAAAACTGCACTTTAAAAAATAGCTGTATAAATTTGAATTTAGAAATCCTAACGAGAAAAGACAAAGTAGTGATATAGTGGCCAGTAAACAAAACGTCAATCACGCACTTTACGTAAGTTAAATTTGCCCTTTGTAGCATATCAGTATAATTTAAGCTAATACATGGTTTTCTCTATAAAAACGTTATGTATTTAAAATAAACGAGATTTTGCCAAAAACTATTATTTCAGTAAAAAAATTGCAGTAAGATATCACGTGTATTTATTTTTTCGTCAAACGCGTAGTTCGATCCCCAATCGAGGAAATGAAATATTTAATATTATCAAATTAAATATTTAATGTTTTCATTTCTTCGCTCTGGTAACAAGGCAAAGCGCGGCGTTGAGTTCCACCACTCAACACGCAATGCCTCGAATTCGGTGGAAAGTGGAAAACGGAAGTGGAACGGAGTGTCTTGACACTAGGTTTCCAAGTTCCCTCTGCCTCCCCTGCCATGTGCGGGATATAGCGTGAAGCTGAGTCCATTGACTATTTATGTTAATACATTTGAAAAGTTTAGTAAGCGATTTTTGACTAAAGGTTAACCGCAATAAGACAATAGTAATGATTTTCGATCGAGCAAATAATTTGCGAAAAATTTCAATTAATGCAGATTGTGGTGTCGTACAATCGTGTGTCTGCCTCGGAGAGCGGGTTTCAAACAGTGAAGGCTATGCGGAAGAAATCAATCTTAAAATCATCATAATCTGAGGAAAGTATGCAGAAACAGATATATCATCCAAGTCACTAAAATTCTACTTGTGTGTAGTTGCTAAGGGCTCTAGTATTTCTCATATTTGTTGCGAGTCACGGACACGCAGAAAATGTGAAAAGAAGATAGACGCTTTCTAGATGTGGTATGGAAAAAATGCTTGAAACAACAATATTACTACAAATATAAACATAATAGAAAATTGTAGCCTATGAATAAAAATATGTGGTTATCCCAAGACGCTCAGATATCAACATATGAAATTTCGTCACAATCGGTTCAGCGGTATGGGCGTGATTGCGCGACAGAAAGAAATAATAATTTTTGAATTTATAATATTAAGTATAGATTGTATAATAAAGCAGTAAAATAGGCTATTTTTTTCTACCTTTAAATTTTAATGGCGTAGTTCAAACAGGCTCAACATTCGTAAGCGGGTCAACTATGTAAGAATATATGTAAAGAAAAATAAAATTAAATTATATACCATTTTCACTGCCTCCATCGCGCCTACTTTGTTGAATGGACATTTTAGTGAAGCTTTTCGTCACTGTTAATTCTCCTAAAATAAAAAAGAATACTTCTATATCATACAACTAGGCATATGTATTGTATGTATATATAATAATATAAAATTAATTTGTTGCAGCCCAGTACAATGATTGTAACATAAGATTTCAAATTTCCCAATAAATTAATTTAATTTTCTCGTCTTGGAAATAAGACCAAGCAGTGCTAAGCCATGTACTGGTACTGATACCCTGCCTAAACTACAGCAGAATACAGAATGAATCAAACAAAAAAAAAATCAAGAAAAAGTACATCAGTACAACACTACCTATAGATTGACTAGCATTCAGTGACCGGCACTCATCTTCGCTAACATTAGATTCATTTTCGGAGAGCTCCACATTTGTAACCCTTATTTGTGGCTGATTCAAATAAGATGTTCTGTCAAATGGTGTTTTAGTACTTGTGACTATATTTTTTGTGTCAAAAGTGAATGCCCTTTGCATATCCTAAAATTAAATATTAATATATTATATATTGAAATTCATCTGCGGAACAAATAAATGACATACAAAATAAAATTACTTGTGCCCTTGCTCCTGTAATGCATTCAGATATCGCTATGTAAGGACCAGTGCCTTCGGAGCAATCGTAGGTATCTGCTATTAATGACATATCACTGTTCTGATGTTCATTAACAAATACTGTATTGTAATTTTCATTGTTCACACCACTAGTTTTCTTAAAGTCTGTTAGATCATTTTTGTTACTGGATTTCACCCTCATTGTAACTTTTTCATGTTTGCCCACCGTCATAGCATGGTTTTGATATACTCCTAAAAAAAATATTTAATCATTGAAAGGACCGGAGAATGCAGGGTTTTAGTATTAAAATTTCTTTGCCCACCATGTTTTGCAAGATAACATAAAAAGTTACTTATAAATTACCAGCAGTCGCTTGCAACTTTGTACTTGTTGAAAAAAATTAAGCCTGTTCTGGCCTAGAGGCACAAGTGTGTGACTGCAAACAGGACAGGTTGATCTCCATATGAAGGAGTAAAATATTTTATGTTTTTTTTGCTTCACTTTGGTACCGCAGTTAAACGCAGCTTTGTGTTTTGCCAACATGCATTGCCTCAACATGCAAAGCCTCAAATTTGGCAAAAAGTGTGAAATCGAATAGAGGTTATTAACACTAGGTTCCCAAGTTTCCTCTGCCTACCCTGCCACATGTGGGATAGGGATACCACATGAAGTTGAAAAAAAACATAAAGAGCCTTTTTTCCACAATTTGTGCTTACAAACACAGTGTCACTTTGTTGAATAATATTATTTAACATACATAAGAATATTCAAATTCACTTTGCAATAAAGTTAAAACACTAAAAGCAGAGCGGAGCGTCAGAGCTTAAATAAAAAGGAAAATTTATATTTATGGAGAATATTTGTGTTAGAAATAAATTATTATATTGATTACCAACATAATTTTTTTAAATATATTGATAACAAATTAGAAATTTCTAGTGTACATTTCAAAGTTAATAGTTTATTAATTGATGTAATAGTTAAGATAATTCACATATAATTGAAAATATTAATTATAATACGCTTTGCAGCAAAAAAAATATTTATTATAGAACTAACATACATAATGATATATTGAAAATCGCTATGATTTAACATTTTTTACTTAAAGCTTTCACTTAAAATATATTGCTTGCAATGCTTAGCACCTAAATTAAAACTAATTAATTAATCAAAAAGGAATGCAATTTAATATATAAAATATTGTATCAAAAACAAAAAAAAAACTGCAATCTTTCACAATATTTACTTTAAAATATTGAGCTTACGCATAGCTATGACATACACACACAAATTTTGCTAATACTAATCATATAATTGATTGCATTTATATGACTGTGTGATGACATTATCTTGTTTTAGTTAGATCTAAAACTTACCCGTCACATTGGCCGCATCATCAATAGCTCTTAACCCACATACTCTACATATTGCATCCACCCATTTCTCCATTTCAGATTCACAATCTGCTTCAAGATGATAAATTCTAGTTTGGGTTTGTATTGTAAACACTGAACCTCTCATCTTTGGATCCATTGAACCATTGCTACCTCTTTCCATGTGTAATCCAGCATCTACCTGTCATCAAGGAAAAAATTACACAAATCCATGTTTGCACAAGGTAAATTTCAATCCCATTTACTTATGTTCAACAAGGGAAATGTTAATAACTTATTTGTCTATTTTTAAGCTTATTCATAAATATAAATATTGTTTATAGATACCTGTTCGCAAAAATCTAAGTTGATCGTACCCTTGAGCCGTCTGCAGTTACGGTCTGCATAGTAATCTAGGAAATACTGCCCAGGGAGTTCACCCGATTGTCGCAAGGCAAACCACCTTCTCCGCCATTTCTAGTTATATGATAAATTATGATAAGTAACATAGAATGGTTTACTACTCTATTTTTTTAATCAACACAAAAATCAATCAGATGCACTTTAATAGTAAATTACCGCAAGTAGCCAACGAAATTCCAATCTGTCAACAAACTAAGTTAAAGTAAATTTCACTTACCGTTCTCCAAATCCGCTTCGAAGGTGGTGATTTAGTTAACCAACCTTCAAATACAATGTTTCTAGACATTTTGGCCATTTACAAAAATATATCCTGTGTTTATGAGTCAGAGAACAAAATTTATTTACGTACAACAGTGATAACGCACACAAATGAGTGGCTTTACTTTTACTTGCGGATCCAGAGTCCAGAATCCGACTGAATTTCTCGACACAGATAATTATATTTGATGCTCTCTAGAACACGCAGGCGCAAAATACGTGCAACACTAGTCAATATCGATATTATACCTATAAAAAAACAAAGTACCCAGCTTCTAATAATATTTAACGTCTTTACTTTGCTTTACAATAAAATGAAAATATCATACATTAGATTTTTAAATATATTTGTTATATTTTCGTACTTAATTACAAATATGTCATTAGTCGCTTAGCTCTAATTCGAGTATTTCCGATTTCTGTTGACATATCAAAATTTTTATTTTTTACATTAAGTAAAATATTTTTTTCGGTTAATAATAATGTAAGAATACTATAATGTTTCATATTTTTATTTAATTATAACAAACAGTATTGCCATGTTCTGTAAGTTAAACTCAAAGTTTATTATAAATTTCCGACATACTGTACAGTACTGTACCTAACTTAATTTAATTTGTTAATTTTCAAATTAAAATATTACATTTAATTTTACTCTTAATAATACGTATATATTCAACGCGGTTTTGGCGACTTAAATTGTATAATTGCTGGTCTGAATTACGTTCGTGTTCTAATAAAATAATCAATTGTTAGACAATATCTGTATTAGAATTATAGTCAATTCAGTTTTTGTCAATTGAATTTGCAAGAAATGGCTTTTAATATTGACTTTTGTATTTGCCCTCACCATTTTAGGTGTTAAGCAAAGTTCCGAAGAAGGAACTATACTTTTCTGAAACCTTTTTGGCGTATTTTCGTGCACCTATTTGAGCACGCCTAGATAGATTTGGAGCTTTCAAACTACCTACCGCTTTTTATTAAACTATAAGCAGAACCTCAAAATTTAAAGTTTGTAGGTCATATGTTTCCCGAATTTAGCGAAAGCGAACCTCCACTATTTCAACTATGATTCACTTACTCACTCATTGATCTTCAAAATAAAACTAATAGTTCCCATAGATCTAGAAAGTTGAAATTTGTTACAGAACTAAGACAGGGCTAAGACAGGGATAGTAAGAACATCGTAGATCTCAGATCTACGCCTACGGTGACCTTGATGACAAGAAGTGTTTTTTTTTAATATACAGAAAATCAAACAGCTTCATCGGGACTTGGCTGGGTTTTACATAATGTTTTTGGTGGTATATTATTTTTACAATATATCTATCTTTTATGTTTTGTTTAAATTATATAAATACTCAGAAAACAAACTTGACAAAATTGACAAAATTTTATTTTGTCAATATTGTCAAGTAAAGCAGTGCAGCAAGGTTCAACGATATATATTTATACATTTATTAAAATATATATATATATATATATATATATATATATATATATATATATATATATATATATATATATATATATATATATATATATATATATATTTTAAATTTGTCTAACAAAACAAGCAGAATAAGTTAATAAAATTGTTAATTAATTATTAGATGTCGCATCCACAGTTTCCACAAAGTAATGTTTCCAAATTCAGTGGTTATCATCCAGATAAGTTAGTGCCTATCTATTATTAAACTTAAAATTATGTGTTAATGATTAAAAAAACTGATTTAATACATTTGTATATTATATACAGATATGCTATTGACGACGTGTCACCTACTGTGAAAACAGATGAAAGTATAACACCAGGTCGACCACCTACCTTGACTCAAAGATCTATAGCAAAATTTCTACAACCTCTAACACGGGAACTCGTCGAAACACCACCTAGGTTAAACAGACTATATTTTTAATCACTATTACTTTTATAATATTCACATTCTTCCATTACCGGATTAATAGATAAATAGATAAAAATACTTTCGTATCCATTTTATTTCATATTTTCAAACTGTAATTTCTTTCAGTTTCACGCTGTATCCCGCAGGCATGGTAGAGAGAGAGAACTTGGGTAGGCAAAGCGTTGCTTTGCCTTTGAATAGAAATATTAAATATATCATTTGTAAATATTTAATGTTTCATTTCGCGGAGTGGAAATCAAACAACGAACCTACAACCTGTCGCTGTCAGTCACACGCTTGAGCCCCTGCGCCAGGACATGCCTCTAGAACGTTTCTAGATGTGTAAACATAGATTTGTTTCTAGTAGAAACTAATCTATGTTTACATATAATATACATATGTAGTATACATCTACAGGCCAACTATAGATGAACTACCAGACGCTGTATTGGAGAACATGGTCAAGAAAGATAGAGCTTTTTGGGTTGACAAGCCCGGTGCTAACGCTTATACACTTCACGATGCCTATTACGACTATGGCATGACAGCTGATAAAGTATTGCCACGTAATTTATTTTATTATCACATTAATGGAAATTAAATAGCTTTTTTTATTTCTAGCATAGAAACAACAAAGTATTTAATTATTTCAATCGAGTTTTAAATAATGTTGAACTTGATTTAACATGCTAATAATAACTTCTAACAGCTCATCAAGATGTTTTTCCTCATTCATATCAATATGACCTTGATTGTGTTAAGTACAGACGTCGAAATCGGCCGAAAAAAGGAGACAAGGTGAATTTACATATCATGTATTTTTTTTTTTTTTTATTTATTTATAAGATCCACTAGTGATGATAACATTACAAAATAACAAAAACAAAAATAATACAATAAAAAAAACTTAATGACTAAATGCACCATCTATTAAAGTGAATACAACATGCTTTATAGTAAAAAAAAAAAATTGGTTTGTAACAATTCGTTAGATTAAACAACAATAAAATTAACAATATTACTACACGGTTCAAAATGTAGGTACTATTACAAAATTTATTTATATATTTTATACTCTATTTTTTAATGTTGGAGGAAATTAACTATTACATTTAAATGTGACTTAATATTTTACATTTATATTTAGACAATGTATCACCAAATGGGTCTAAGATGTCTTTCTTATCGTTGAGTAATTGAGATAGCCTTGAAACCGGTGAGTTCCTACCTAATACTGTTCTCCGGAGAGGTCTTACGAATGAAGTAATTGACTTACGTGGATACCGAGAAGGGGTATTAAACCTAAATTTTGATACTATATGTGGATTATCATTCGCATTATTAAGGCACTTGTACAAAAACACTAAGTCTAATAAATCTCTTCTTTTATTAAGTGTGTGCATTTTAAAATGTGTTAGTTTTTTATGATATGAGTTAAGTTTCTTCGCTTTATTTTGAGTGAATGCTAGATGATAAAGAAAATGCTTTTGCACCCTTTCTATCCGTAAACAGTGTGTAGAATAATGCGGCCCCTAAACTACGCTACCGTACTCTAATATACTCCTTACTAAGCTGTTATATAAGATTATTTTAGTATATGAATTACGAAACATTTTGCTATTCCTGAGAATAAAACTTAACATTTTTGAGGCTTTTGTGACTATATTGTCTATATGTGGGACAAAAGTAAGTTTTTCATCAAATATCACGCCTAGGGCTTTGATAGTGCTTACGCGTTTTAAAGGTGTATCTGCAAGGAAGTATTGGTTATTGTTTTTAACATGATTACGGAGAACGTATTACTAAAACATTATTCTGCATTGAGCTCCATTCCGTTTGATTTACATCAATTAAACAATCTTATAAGGTCGCTCTGTAAATTGTTAATATCGTTGAAGTGGTTGATTATTTTTAAGAGTTTGAGGTCATCAGCGAACATGAATGTTGTAGAATATATGAAGCATTTTGGCAAGTCAATAATAAAGATATTAAACAATAAGGGTCCTAAGTGCGAGCCCTGAGGTACTCCAGATATTATTTTAAAGTTACTAGATTCATATCCATTTGCAACCACATAAAAGTACCTATTACTTAAGTATGACTCTAACCAATGCAGCATCGATCCCGCTAAGCTGTATGCTGATAATTTAAAAAGTAAGATAGAGATAGGCACTAGATCAAATGCTTTACTGACATCAGAATAAATTACATCTATTCTTTTTCTCTTGTTAACGGAGTCGATTAACGTCTCAGTGTAATTAGCCAAATTTGTTATTGTTGATCTACCTGTTTTAAAACCGTATTGATGTCACTAATAGAACTTTTAAACTGGGCATATATTGATGGATAGATCGGTGATTCGAATATTTTTCCAAACACCGAGAGAATAGAAATAGGACGATAGTTCTCTGTTTTTTCTCTATCTCACTTTTTAAAAATTGGAACAACTTTTGCAGTGTTCCACTTATTTGGGAAAGTTCCTGTTTTCAACCATGCATTATATATAATTCTAAGCGGCAGTGCAATAGATGATGCACAGTTGTTGAAGTAAATTGGAAGTATACCGTCTGGACCAGCCTCCTTATTTTGATTTAAGCCCTTTAATTTCTTTAAAATAACTGATTCATCAAGTTAAGTCTGTTGCAAAACAAAGCTAGTATTTACTGCAAGGTGTAAATTTGTTTGAATGTCATTGGTTAGTTGCGCTGTTGTATTGCTGTTGAATATCGAAAAAAAGTGTGAGCCGAAAGAGTTACAAACTTGTTTACCACCAAAAACTTTGATATTATTATTACTCATTATTTTAAGAAAAGAATGAGATTTATTTCCTTTTTTTATTTTTATAAAAGACCAAAAATATTTCGTGTTGGCTTTAATACTAAGTTTTGGACTCTCAACATACCTATTATAACTTTTTAGACACAGTTCTTTGCACCTCTTTTCCAGAATTTTCAGCGATATTTCGTCCATTGGATTTTTATATTTTTTATATAGTAATCTAAGCTTTTCTTTTTCTTTTATTCTTTTTACTAGGGTTTTATTTATCCAAGATGGGTATTTGTGGCTACCATTCCTTTTAATTTTAGGTATATTTAGCTCTATTGAAGAATTTATGACTGAATATGATATTTCCATCATTTCATTAACGTCTACAAGATTTGTAAGTATTTCGGGCCAATTTATATTTTCCAGAAACTTATTTATATCGTTAAAATTAGCTTTACCATAATTGTATCTTACAAAATTAGGGTTGGAATTTAAGAATTTTGTATTGTCACTATTAAAACTAAAACTAATGTCTAATGGTGGGTGAAGCGGATGAATACGACTCATTGAATTAATTGATGCTTTAACTGTTATATCAAAGAAAGTATTATCGCAGAAAACTAGATCTAAAATTTTATTTTGTTGATTTTTTATGCGATTGTGTTGGCAAAAGCTGTTGACCACGGAAAAATCTATAAGAGATTGTGCCAAAGAAGATATTTGATAGCAATTATTGGAATTTCCTACTAACTCCCAATCTATGCAGCTTAAGTTGAAATCTCCGACAACTAGGGTAGTAAATTGTATTGTTTCGGACACACGATTAAAATTATTCATAAAATTGTCCAAGCCAGTTTTACTCACCGGTGGTGGAATATAGGTTGCACAAAGAGCTATTATATGACTTCTATTTATATTTATTTTAACCCACAAATCTTCACAAGAACTCTCCCAAGAAACCATTCGGAGGGAATTAAATGTATCATTTACAGCTATTAATATTCCTCCACCGTCTTTTTTGTTTGAGCAAATTAAGTCCCTATCTCTTCTATAAACGTTATAATTATCATTAAACAATTCAGAATCTAATATACCACTCCTTAACTAAGTTTCAGTTATAATAATAATATCATAATTATTACAGCTTACATTTCTAAAGAAATCATGTGTTTTTGTACGAAGACCTTTTACGTTCTGATAATAAATATTTAGTGTGCTCATTTTTAGTGATGATATTTATGGTTGCATGCAATCTGTTATTTTAATATTAAGTTAGTTTATTTAGAAAATCCATGTTATTAATAATTTTGTAGTCGCTGTCGTCAGATTTTCTCATGAATATACGCCCATTTCTAACCCAAATATGTTTGTAGTTCAACTCTTTTCCTTTTTTGCGAGCGGCAGCGTGAAGAGATTTATTTGCCGTCGATAGATGTTCGGATACATAAACAGGAACTTTGTTCCCCCCGATACCAAGATGAGAAGAGTTAAGTTTATTGAAGGGATTATTTTTATTAAAATTGACCACAGCTGCTAGGATTTGATCCCGAACTAAAGGAGTGCTTAATTGAACTATAATTGATCTTGGTCTTGTCGATTTTGGATTTATTTTAGCAATGCGCGTACAGTGTGTAATTTCATTTTCTTTTATATTAAGATTTACGGACTTTGAAAGTTGTTTAACCATAGTAATCACATTTTCGTTTTTAGATTCTGGTACACATTGAATTTCAATATTACTTGCTCGAGCTTGTTGTTCCATTATATTTATCTTATACTGAAGACTATTTACTGAGCTTTGAAGCATTCCATTTTGAATCTTTAAGTCATTAGTTACTTCACAATACATGTCAAGTTGCTTCTTCATATCTTCATATTGTTTACTCATAAAGGTAACCGACGTTTGTAATTCTTCAAATTTATTTTCGAGGTTTTTAAAGTTGATATTTATAGAATCCGTTATTGTTTTATTAATACCGATCATCAAATTTGATATTTGTTTTTCTAGTGCGTCATTCATAATAATTCGCATGTTTTCGTGGGTAATTTGCTCATTTGTTATTGGTGACGTTGGAGAACCAAGAGCTTGCCTTTTGCATGACCTCTTAGTTACATTAAGATCGCAAACTTTTGAACTTGTACGATGTATTGTTGATCGCGCAGGTGTTTCGTCATTTGTCTTAGGCCTATTACACTTAGGACATCTCCAATTGGCAAGCACACTTGAATGAGAGTCGATTCCCAAACAGCCAAAGTGGTACGCCTTCTCGCATTGCAAACACCTCGTATATCGATCCTTGGTTTTAGTTGAATTACAACATCCCCACGTCATTTGTGTTTCCATATTATTTTTATCAATGAAAAGATTTAGAATAAAATTTTTAAAAAATTCTAAAAGCTTTTATTTACAAATATTATTTTTGGTGAGGTTTGAACATAGGATCGAAGAAAGGTCGATCGACTGAGTCTCAGTTAGATGCCACTGGGCCAATTTACCTCAGTGCAAGCTTGCGAAATAATGCTTTTGGTTATGCTTAAGACCGATTATAATTTACGTGTAGGGTACATATCGATTGATTATTGCAAATGTTATCACCGTCACTTTTTTAACTGCACTAATATATCACTTTAGATAATTATTTTAGTGTTTATTATTTACTTTCACTGATGTTTTTATATCACAAACGTTATATCCGATCAATTGTTTAACCTTGTAATACTAATATATAAGACCATTGTCAATATAAATACTATCTTGCAAAATAAAATGTAACAAACGGAAACAACACGTCTACCTCTTCAGACGGTACGTACAAAACGACATATCATGTATTTTTAAACGTTCACGACAAGTGTTCTCAAGTATTCTCAATCTCAAGTATTATGTTTCTTTTATTTATTTAACTTAAATATTAATATGTATATCAATAATTTAAAAATAGTAAGTAAGTAACGTCAAGGTGGAAAATCCTTACTTCTCATTTCTATTTATTAGTCAAAAGTATACAATAGCTGTTACTTGAAACACAATTTTCAATATAAATATATATTAGCGACTCAGTCGCTTGTATTACACAATGACTTATTCACTTACCTGAATTATTTTCGTGTTGTAAGTTATTTATAACAAGTTATGTTATAACAAGTTTGTAATAGAAAATATTTTAAATTGGTATAACGTTCTTATTGAAAATACACTAAATGTTGAATGTGTTGTTATTTAATACAACTACATTAAAATCTGTTAAGCCTTGTTTGAGATTTGCGTGCACAAACGTATCGACAAGAAACAGAAATTTTAAAAGTCATCTTCATATCATCTTCCTAGAATTTTGTTATATGCTTATGATGGAGGCGTAATAATGGAAATCTGTATTATATCATATACAGGAAAAGTTTGTTTGTTAGAACGCGCTAATCTGAAGACTGATTTTTTTGTTTAATGTAGTAATGTAGTTAGTAATGAGGTTTCAGGGGTCGAGTTTCGCAACATCCCCTCTTAGGTGGCAGGTACCTCCCAAAAAAATCCCTATGCAAACTTTTAAACTCCTTGCACTCGTTTCTGGTATTGAGTGAGTTTGATTCTTTTGTTGTCAGGATATTGAAAAAGACTTGGAAACCTCCGAGAGTGCACAAAAACGATGGAAGTACTATCCAGATCTTACTGCTACGTTATCCCCTAATGAAATTAAAAAAATGATGAATAAGTATGGCTACTTACATTAATTATTTTGTTAAATATCATTTAAAAAAATAGTAAACAGTAGTACAAAATGTTAAAAGTATACGGATGAATTGTTAACCATACGTAAACGAATCGATAACGAATTGATATGTTACGTAGCATATTATCTTATTATTATTTTGTAGAATATAATTATATTGTTTCGCTTCAATATTAAATAGGCGCCATAATTAAATACCGACTTCACATTTCAGTGTTGGTCGACCATACAAAAACGAAGCTTGCAATTGGTACTATCAAAACTACCCCTCAGTTAAATACGATTGTATTTTACGAAAGTTTTCTAAATAAATTGTTACTTCAATTTTATGTTTTGTAAGCCTTAGTTTTCTTTTTTTTAGTATCTATTTCTGTAAAAAATATTTGCAAATAAAGGTGTTTATTATTTTTTAAATGTTATTTTCGCATTTTCAGATTAATGAGAGTATTTAATGATGATCATATCAGAAATAAATGATGTAATAATGCATTGCTACCTTAATTTTAAAAGTTTTCTAACCTTAATCGAAGCCTAAATATTGAGAGTAGCGTTAACTTCTCTTTTCGTCAAAAATTGCGTATTTCTCTCTCAAGAGACCACTAGGCAGAACTATAAATGTTAACTACAATAAAGGCACCTATGTTTTCAGATAAATAAAACATTATTCATTATTAAACATTACTGTAACTTTAATCGAACAATAAAAATGCAATAATAATATAGCAATGTTTATTAAGAAAGCGTACTACACTGTCCAAGAATATTTGAATGATAAAAACGTATTTAAGGTCATTTTAATTTCATGCAGGATACAATGGTGGCTCCATTGTATTAAACGATGAAATTGTAACATTCAATATTGAAAAGAGCAACTGTTGAGTTTCTTGCCGGCTCTTCTCAGCAGAACCGCATTCCGAGCCAGTGGTAATTTTATGTTCGTGAAGATTCAAAAGTGCTTGCTAAAGCCTATTTGAATAGAGAATATTTTGCATTTGAATTTGAATGAGACACATTTTTATTGCCGCGTGATACTTAAAAATGTCTTTAACGTTATACTGACGCTGAACACTAAAAACTTTAACTTTAAGCAATGATATAACTATATTATGGTGTATATATATGCCTATTATATATGCCTAGTGGTTATAACTCATACGAGTATAACTATACTCGTATAAGTTACTTCTTCGTTCTACCACTAGACAGAACTACTCGTTTAAGTCATTATACGAGTAATATCATGGCTCAGAGTTAACCGTGGCAATGACGCCGAGTACTTAATCATGATTCAGAAACAGTTTATATGTTTATTTATTTTATAAGCGACCGTTAAAATATATAAATACTGCCATTAAATATAAAATGAGTTTACATATATATTACCTTCAGATTGTGAGCTACTTCTTAAAGAACTAACTTGTTCATATAATTTATAAATTTTCTCATCTAATAACGTTTTTACCAACTTTCGTTAGCGCCAGCCAAAAGCCATTGACTAATCTTTCCATCTTTAAGGAGCTACGATCTAACACACTTGGCAATTTAGTTTATTATGTAGTCGTCCTCCTAACAAAAATTGTTCAGGATGATGAATAGTTTGAGGGCTGTCGTGGCCAAGTGGCACAATAAATTTTCATACCTAATAAATGCTGCCGAAGCATATCGTGTAAACACACTTTTGTGTAATGAATACAAAATTAATATTAATTCTTTATTCAATATATTTATCTTGGCTTATATATTCTTTTATATATAAGTCAAGATAATTATATAAATTATATAACGTACCGATAGTGTTAAGTAGGTACCTTATTTTAATGCTTACACAGAATTTATTGGATATAAAATCTTCTTTATATAATGTAAGATGAAGCATGATGTGAGAAGAATATGACGTGACATATATTTTTCTTTTGTTTTGTCTTTCATAATCAAAATTTTGGTATGGATAAACCAGTTACTTTTTTTAATTAAAACAAAAAATTAAAGTCCCATCCCCGCAAAAGCTTAAAATGACGAAACAGAATGATAGCCTTTTTCTCCTGGAAGTGCTAATCGATAAAATAGTTTTTCTTAAAAGCCCATGTTTTTCTGATAAAGATTTTAAGACATGTGTAAATATCGAGTGCGCTGGAGTTGAACCTCTAGAAATATGTGACGATGAATCCGGTTCCTGCATAGCAAAGAGCAATGGACCTTTCATTAAAACTTTTAACAGTGGAAAATCCTGTCTGTTCTCGCTGAGTGAAAATGAAATTGCCACGGCCATGACTAAATTTCCTATAAAAATTTCAGTTTATAAATCTCTACCATGTGGTTGTCTACCAACTAAAATAATAATGGGCGAATGTACTATAGATATGACAAAAGAATTCGTTGAAGCACGTAAAACATTTTTAGATGATCCGACAAATGTTGGCTACCAAGCTCTGAAGGATTCATTTAAAATTGTTGGGCCAGATAACTCGGAAACTGGTGACATTGTCATGTTTTTACGCATTTCTTGCTTTGGCAAATTAATCATTACGAAATTCCAAGGTCCGGGAGCTCCCTTAAGTTTAGATACAGGAAAAAAATCTGAAATTGTAGACAGATCATGTGCACCTAACAAAGATTTCCAAAGCATTCAAGATCCGTGTGTTTGTGGAGGGACACGAGGCTTGGGTGGAGCAAGCAGTTTAGCACCACCATGTACCGCCAGCGGTCGAAGCGGTGTGTGTCCACCAGGTAAACATGATGCAATTTGATAAATACACACGTATTTTATTAAAATTATGCATTCATTTTATGAAATATTAATTAATAAATTCTTATGAATACAGCTAAAGATCCATATAATAGTATGCCGTGTGAAGATCCTGATGATGTTTGTTTTTGTTCTGGTCCGAAACCCGTGCCTAAGCAGCAAATGATCTGTCGTAATACCGATCAATATTGTTTACATGTACCTAAAGGTTAGATTTTTAATTATTTCTTAACTTTTATTATAATAGAATCTACTAGGTAAAATGTTGTACTGAATGATAGTTTTTAACTTCAAAACTATAAAATAGTTGTATTTAGTCATTAAGGGATTGTATTAAAACTTTTGCTGGCCAGGTCCCAATAAGCAATTTGAGGAAATCGGTACAATTCTTGGTGGAAATGAGCTTAAAATAAAAGTACCAGCCAGTGCTTCTATTATAAAGAAGATTAGCCAGACGCACTGTGCTATGCAGTGTCCTTTTGCAAAACAGACGGATGGTGGACTGTGTGAACCACCATGTGGGAAAAATCAAATAAGTTTGGCTTTGCCAAGTGAAGATGTCTGTTGTAATAGACAACTGGCCGAAACACAATTTAGTTGTACGACGGAAGGTTGCCTTCAAACTTCTAAACATGGTCAACAATTGGCTCGCGGTGATAACAAATCATCTGAATTAGCCAATAAAGATGTTTTCGTTCTCAAAGTGGCTAAAACTGCAATATTGAATGAGAAGAAAATAAAAATGGAACTTGAATTAGTTGCGCCTAAAGGGCCAGATAAGAAGCTTCCTATTAAAAAAATGAACACATGCTTACAATCTGACCTTGATTGCGATTGTTGTATTCCAAGACTAAAGAGAATGAAAAAAAAGTCATAAGCAGTTTAGATTATTGTGTTGAATTAATATTTCTTTTTTTTTGTGGTTTTATTTTACTTAATTTAATTGTTTTTTAGTTATATACCTATTTTTGGTAATATTTACTACTTAATTTTAAATAAATAATTATATTTCATGCAAATGTTTGAATATATAAAATAGTTACGGCAATGATTGTAAGATTTCTTTAAATGCATGTACGTGTTACTTAGATTGCTGTCCTACTGGAAATAAAGTGGTATTCCAATTGCCCACGGATACCTGTGAACAAGGACATAAGCAGCGAGCCCACTTCAACTTTAATTCAAATGGAATAGGAGAAATTGCTAGGGAAGATCCACAACAACTTACTTCACCATTATCTGAAAATTACCCAGGAGTTGTTTATGACTTTCCGAAGCAAGTTATAAAAATGAAAATAGGAAGAACGATAGAAATGCCAGGAAGAAAATCTAAACTTGAATACCAGTTTATTACACCAGTTATTAATTATGACAAAATTGTACCAACAAAAGAAGCCCGTACTGCTCAATGTGTGCCAATGCGTGCTAGTTGTTGCCCATAAACATTTTTTTATATTAATATTAATTGCTTTGTTTTTTGTTAATAATAATAATAAATATTTTCATAAATATATTTTAATTAAAAACTATTTTATTTTTATAAAATCATACACTTATCGTAGGTTCCCGGGTCCTAGAGTCGCCTTACCAAAACTATAATGACAGTCAAATGAAAGCCATGCCCCTGAGTTCAAGAATATGTTATGGCTTCCGTCACTCAAAAATAGATGCACACAACTTTAGCTTTCATCAACTATCATCTGTTTCGTCATATTCAGCTACCAATACAAATTTTACCCAAATATCAGAAATGTCTAATGTATCATTCAGTACTGCAAAAGAGTCTTATATTTCTCTTAAAGAATCGAACAAGGGTGTATTTGGAAGTAAAGAAGTCACAGTTTATATGACAATACCTGACAAGCGAAATAGTTTTCGTCAATCATTAGGTACACAAGCTACCGCATCAATTAATAAATGTCTACAAGTTTATGATAAATATAAAAAGCCATCACTAAGTACAAATTCTGATTACTGTTCTACTTGTACCATGTCCACCATGCCTTTTACACACAAAAATTATACACCTGAGAATATATTTACTCCTGAAGTTTACTTTTTCGGAAGAAAAAAAGATGATAAAAAAAAGGGGATGGGATCTAAAGCATCTAATACAAGCTTACCACAGAGAAACCAAGCCACAAGTACTGGTACAAAAGGTGATGTAAAGAAAATAGGGTCTAAATCAAGTATGCAATCTAATTCTGGACCAAAAAAACCTCATGTGTCAATCGCTAAGTCAAAATCACAAATTCCAGCAGGGACAGGGTCAAAATCTGTGACCATAAAAGATGATAAAGCTCAAAAGCCCTGTCCTGCATTAGGAGTTTCAAAAGGAGATATGATGGTTACGGTGTCGCACATAAAAATTGGCCCAAAAGAAACATGTCCAGTGCATGGAAGTGAACCCTGTCGCGGACCTAAATGCGTATTAGCTTCTTCGGGAGAGGAGCAAGGACCTGTAAAAGTTACAACGGCGAATAACCCAAGAAGAGGTGTATTTGAAATAGTTATAAGAAAACTGACTGGAGCACCTTTAGCAAGAAATGAATTAATGTTGGAATGGACACCACCACCAACTCGACCTACACCATGCAATATGCCATGTCCGCTATCACCCAGTTATTGTCGTCATTCCAAATGTAAACTAATTCTTTGCCGACCTTCACCGCCATGTAAGCCAAAATGCTCTAGAAAAGTACCATGTGGACCAATTCGGTGCGGTTCTTTGTCTTGCAAAAGATGTTGTAAGCCACCATGTGGCAGATATCCTTGCGGAAGATGTAATACATGCTCTCCTCGAAAACCTTGTTGTGCACCCTCACCGTGTAGAAATCCATGCAGTCCGCCTTGCGCGAGACCTCAATGTACAAGCCCATGCAAAAGTTCACCGTGTGTTCGACCATGTCCAGTTGGACGCAAACGTTTTAGAAAATCTCGTAGTCAGCCACGAATAAAATGTCATCGTAAGAGAATTTCCCCGTGTCATAATAGATTAAAGTCGTGCCCAGTTGTTAGATGCCGCAGTGTACCTGGACCATGCTTGGCATGCTGCGGTCCGCCGCTACTCTGTTTACCACGGAAATGTTGTTCCGTTTTACCGTGTAGGCCTCCCAAAAGGACGTTTAGCACCTGCTCCTCGTGCTGTGGCTAAAATTATAGTCTTTTAAGAAAGCAAAAATATTCAATTCATTACTGAATAATTTGCGCAAATTGTATTAATATTATATCAATAAACATTTTTAACTCAAAAAAGTATTCTTTTAATATATTAAGTCTTTCCTTACGCAATTTTCTTAAACCTAGTAAAGCCAATCGTCGTTTCTTTTTAATAGAATAAAATAGTGTGATAGAAGCTATTAAATTTGTGCAAACTTGCAAAGATATTTGTGCACTATAGATTATTACTAAATCAATTATTTTATATATCGTTACACGTCTTAATCTAAAAGTCTATTTCAAATTAAAATATTTCAGATATCATTGTCACTAATGAAGACTATAAATAATTTATCTTTAATGTGATATTTGATCCTTTCACATTTTTCACTTTTTTTTTCTTAGTTCTGAACTACTAATAACTTTAATGTACTTGTGGAAAATTATTTCAGTATGAGCTTGAACCATTTGATCGCATGCAACGTAGAGCCGTTTAAATCAACGTGGACTCAGTGATCTGCGATCTGTAAGGGGTTTTCACACACTCAATTCATATTTTAATGTCTCGAGTTGTTGCAATCATTATTTTCTTTCGCAAATTGTCTAATTACATGAGGCGTGCTCTTTGAAATTTATGCTATTTATGCTATTTTACCTCTTGATGGAAACTTTTTCATACACATTCTTACTTCTGCCCTCCCTGGTTATACAGTGATAATATATACTGAAAATTTGTAAGTCAAAGGTGAAACATGGGCGGAGACGAATGAGAAAGGTAAATACACTTAACGAAATATACAAAACTTCCGACAGCGTATGAAGCCAATACTAATCCTTTTATTTTTTCAAACGTTTTTACTTTTCAAATATTAAGTTATTCATTAACAATCATGTCATATATCATGTCTGTAATTATGTAATATATTTCTGTATTAGTCTTTTCTCAATGTTTTTCGATTTCCTCATCTTACTTTTATATGAAAAACACTTGTTTATATTAGTATGGAACTCTCAGTGCGCGAGCCCGATCCGCACTTAACACCTGACACAAAATGTGGGGTTTTATAAGCTTGATCTGTCTGCTTGTGTATCGGTGGCATAATAGCTCTTAAATGAATAAACATATTTGAATGCGTTTTTTAAAATTAATAATCTTGCTTATCATGGTGATTCTTAGGTACTCGTATGTTTTTTTTTTATCGTATCATCAGTAAGAGCTACAAGCTGTTTGCCAAGATGAGCTAGTGAGTTTTTAGTCCACAAATACATAAAATTATCTTTTTTTCTTATTATTGAACTGTCATAGAGCAATGGCACAAGCATGTGACTGTAAATACGATAGTTTGTGGTTCATATTTTCAAAAGAAATATTAAATATATATCTGCGCTGTGATCACAAAGCAAAGCGCGACGTTGAGTTCTGCTACCCAACACATAATGCCTCAAATTCGGCGGAAAGCGGCAAACGGGATGGAGTGTCTTAACACCAGGTTTCCAAGTTCTTACTGCCTAATCAGCCATATGCAGGATTCGGCATGAAGCTGAAAAAAAATGTCTTCGTAAGTGTTTTTATAAAGTAGAAATAAATAAAACACAAATATATTAAGAAGACATTAATCAATTAACAATGTTGTTATTACTTTTATATTAATATTTCCTAGTTTTCAGCTCCCATTCTCTATAGAGCGGACGCTATATTCAAATAATTGAAATATAAAAAATAAGTATTAATTTAAACAAAACTGTTTGAAATATATTTCAGTTAAACCTAGATTATTATAAGAAGTGTTAGTCAAAGTAATTAGTAATAATTGTTTAGAAGAAACAAACAAGAAAAGCAGGAGATCTGAAAAGCAACTGCATTTTATTTTCTCGAATACAAAAGCATATGACTACGTCTCCTCTCTGAAGCCTGTCGTGACGCAGTGGCGCAAGTGTGTGACTGTGAACAATAGGTTGTGGATTCGATCCCCACTCGAGAAAATGAAATATTTAATATTTGCAAAATAAATATTTAATGTTTTCATTTCGGCGCTCTAGTTACAAGGTAAAGCGCGGCATTGAGATCCGCCGCTCAACACGCAATGTTTCAAATTAGGTGGAAAGTGGTGAACGGAAGTGGAACGTAGTGTCTTAACTTTAGGTTCGCTACCTTGCCATGTGCGGGGTACAGCGTGAACTGAGTGAGTGAATCTACTCTCTAAAGCTTACACTACTCCATCAAAATTACTTTTTACACAGATAGAAAGAAAAAAAGAGCTCTTAACTTAGATTCTAGACTATAACAATTCCTTATAAAGCTTATCATACGAGTATTTAACAAAATATTATCACTACAAGTATGTAAGCACAATCATAATACCCTCAGTTGGTGCTATGTTATAATATGCGTTACTGCGGCAAGGCTATATTTTTCATGTTTTCTATATTAAATAACTTTTACATTTTGTTTAAATAGCTTTTTTATTCAAATTTTGGTAATTGTGTTGTACACATTAAATAACAGATTTATGAATTATATTGGTGACTGGAAATGGATAAATTCTGTTAACTAAAATATATTTTAAAATTATGTATTAAATAACATACTTTTAAAATCAATTGTAGGACTTAATCTATAGTAGTTCCAGCTAGACACGACATGGAGGCCATTAAAAAACCGTCTATCTCCATCATAAATGCAATGTCATATGTACCTCTTTAATAGAGGACACGTGTCCTTTGGTGATACTTTGATCACTTATCCTTGGACAATCCGTACCTTGTGAGCACTCGCCTGCTCTTTTTCATAAAAATAGACAAATATATAAAATTTGACCAACTGATTTATTATTAACTTAGTTCAGTAACTTCGGACGGACGTACAAGTGAGGGACAGGGGATTTTACCAGAGGACTTTATTAATTATATTTATATTAAAAAAGTTAAGCATTAACATAAGCGCCTTAAATAAATTATAGAAATAAAAAAAAAACAAAAAACGTCTGAAAATATTCTATTTTTGAACTGCTTAATTCATTAGGAAAGTGTAAAAAAATACAAATAAACCATTACTGTCACAATAAAAAAATATATTTGACATTCAATCACAAACCGCTGATGTTGTACAGCCAAAACTAATTAAATGGAAAAACTAAAATTATAAATCTACAAGTCGCTTTTGGATATACTATTTTACAATGAACGTGAAGGGCACACAAGCACAAGGGAAAGCTAAGCCTGCAGGTGGCAAGGGTCCCTGTCCTTGGCTCTGTAGCTTAGTGCCCACAGACGTGCCAGGTCCTGGGGCTGCGCAATTTGTATTGCATCCCAGAAAGGATGTTTTTGTTCTAAAGGTAATAATTTATTATAAATATATTCATAATATAAAGAATAAACTATATGAAGAAAAAATATAGGAAAATAGCAAAATCTGTCAGATATATAATCAGTTTCGTTTTAATAATTCTACTGTCATGTTAAAGTATGAGCAGTTTTAACATAGACCTTATAAATATGGGGACAAAGAATTGATAATTTTATATAAATAAAAGTACTTTAAGAAAAGTTTGTTTTCATATTTCGTTATTAATTACAACTTGCTGAAAAACATAGCTAACTATTCCTGTGCTATTTCAGTAAAAGGTTTATTAAAATAATGTATTTTTTTGAACAGGTGGCTAAAGTAGGTCCTAATGGGGACCGTCGAAGTAAAATGGAGTTAGAGTTAGTAACTCCGAAAGGACCTGAAAAAATAGGCCCTTATCGATGTGATACAAGAGGAGCACAATGTGATCCCGAGCCAATCCCTTGCCCTTGTAATAAGCCAAAGAAGAAAAAAATATAAGTTACCACTGGCTAAAAATCATTAACATTTTTGAATAAAATTCTGATACGAAATATTTTTAGTATTTTTCAGTCTTTATCGATATTTTTATTTTAAATTTAAATAATAAAACATCTCTGTTTAAAACACTTTTTTACTTATATCTTATATTATACAACTTTTGTGTCACGTATACAACATACTTTCCATCCTACTACTTAGTTTTTAACCTTCTTACTTAGTTGGGCCGTTTTGGCCGATTTTGATTTTGGTCAACCCCTTTGGATAAGATTTCGTGGACAGTTTCAAAATATCAATAAATGTTGAGTTTTATTTCCGGGTATGGCATCTACTGGATCAGCTAATTTATATGTATTTTAATAGAAGAAAATACTTCTTCTGTTTTAAAGTAAACAATCTTCAAGTTCTTTATGATTTTTAAAGATTTAAATTATTCTAATATATTATTTGTTATACGGAATCGTGGTCGGCAGCCAGGTGAACACTCTAATCGTTTGCCTTGTGTTTAAAAATGTCTAGACAAATGAAAGGAAAGTTAAGAAAGTAAGTGTATTTACGTTATTTTATATGGTCATATCAATATCAAAAAAATATGTTTAATAAAAATAATAAATAGATATATATTAATTAAAAATAGCATTGCAATGATTAACGCACGAAATATATTAATATACCAACCAACCTTCTTTGTTTATATGTATCTATTATTATTTGTCTTCTTCTTTTACTCTATGAACATCTTTCAAAGATGATTCATTATAACAGTCATAAAAAAATATTATATAGAATTTAGGATCAAAATTGTACGGTGCTAATTTAATAGCTTTATTAGAATTATGGGGAAGTCTCTCGATGTGAAAAATAATAAAAAACCTTACGAAGAAATCGGTGCTATATTTAATGGAAATGAGGTCCTTTTGCCATATCATATATACTTCTTTTATGAATTTTACTACTTTCCTTTTTTTAAATATAATTATTGATTAAATGTTTTAAGTTATCACATACTTATATTTTACCTCCAACGTTCTCCAAAAATACTCTACTATCCAGAGAAATAAATTGTTATTTTTAAATACGTACTTAATTCGTAATATTATAATATGCCATACAAACAGTTAAAAGGGATAAGAATATTATAAAAAACAATTTTATAGGTAAAAATAAGAATTCCAAAGAGTACATCCAAGCCGCCTAAGCTGACGCCTTCGCAGATGAAGCTACAAAATCAATGCACATGCGACGATGCAGACTCTGTATGCTCCGAAACATGTGGGCTTGCCGGTGAAGATGGCGGACCAGCAAATAGATTAAATTTTCAGGTTCCACTGACATATTATTCATAACACAATATAATGTGTGTGCGCGTGTCTGTGAGTGTGTTTTTGTGTATGTGGTACCTAAAATGTTTAAAAAAATGTCACAAAAATATAATTGTACTAAACGTTAATAATGTAGTTAATGTTTCAAATTTCAAATAAAAAATCTTCCGTCCACAAAATCACTACCTCATTTAGACAAACGTGCTTGTCACTCTTAAACAAGGCTTTCGATTAAAAAACCCCACTCAAATTTTTCAGGCAGGTCAAGCTTATAACTCTTGCATGTAGTGGTAAAAGTTATAGGTTCACGCTCTATTCCGCACATAGCAGGGTAGGCAGATGGAACTTGGGAACTTAGTGTTCACTCCGTTCCACTTTCCGCCCAATTTTAAGGCATTACGTGGTGAGTGGCGCGACTCACCGCCGCGTTTTGCCTTGTTACCAGATATTAAAGGAAAATATTAAATACCTAATTTGAAAATATTAAATATTTCATTTCCTCGAGTGAAAATCGAACCCACGACCTATCGTTTGCAGCCACACGCTTTCGAAGCTGCGCCACTCAGTTATAATAATCATATAAAAACAATTACGGAGCTCATTTTGATTACTTTTTCCTCTTTGTATTGTTGCGATACGACAACTACTTTTGAAACAAAATTTAGGTAAATTCTTGATCATTCGTCCGCTAGAATTACATTATTTTATTTATTAATTTCAACTATTTCCTTGATCTAATAACTTTATTTTTATTTTATTTTTAGGTCAATATCTATATACATTGAAAAGTAAAATTTCAGCGAATTAAATAAAAAAAAATTATACCAATTTTGCCGAACTTAATATTTTACATTAACATCACTTTTTATTTTTTTTAACCGGTTTTAATAAAACAAATGATAAAAAATATTTTAGATACCTGATGATTTATGCGAGGCCCTAACTAATAGGACTCAACTGAACTCAGAGTTGATTTATAGCAAGCAAGAGGCTCACAATACTCTTTGCAATACGTGTAACGTAACACCACATGACGCCCCTAAAGGAGTGCAGGCGCAGAAAGTTCTTCATCCAGACAAAGATGTCTTTCTTCTAAAAATTGGGAAACAAACAGACGAACCTAATCGTACTGGAAATATTGAGGTAATTATATTAAGAAATGGAGCTGCTTGTTTTCTATACATGCTCCGTTTTCCTATTGCTGTTCAAAGTCGAGGCATTGCATTGAATGATAGGTCATGGTCGCGTTTTGAATCGATTAAAAATTTATCCATAACCATCATTTTCGGAATCAATCTTTGTCCAACTGTGCTTCGGTGGCTTCAAAATTTGAGATACAATTTTAAAATTATAATATATCTATGAAATATTACGGAATACATAAATAAAATTACTGTTTCAGGTAGAGCTAGTCACTCCCAGGGCACCTGCGAAGCCAAAACAAGCGATGCACTGTTGCAAGCAAATACAATGTGAGGAAAACGAGTTACCTTGTTGCATGCCTTGTCGGACCTGTCGTGGAGTCTACCCCAAAAAAAGAAAATTAAGAAGGCCTAAATAAGGAGCCCTTATCAACATGTTTAAAATTTATTGTGATTTTTTTCATTAATATATAAATGTTTCATTTGTTTTGTTGTATATGTCCCATTCACTTTCAATTACCTTATTTGAAAGTGACTAGAATCAAGAATTATGTGAAAGTCAGCACTCACGTTAATTTACGAATTTTATATAATTCTATGAAATACATGAATTTGATGGTGGTGCAATAACATTTATATTTTAACTGACTCAAATTTTATGCAAGTATATCAGGTAATCAATATTTGAGCTCGTTGTTGCCCTTAATCAAATAAAGTTTTATCTTTAACAAGTTATGCCTAACCTCTATAAAATTATTAAGCCTCTTAGTTGTCATACATAACCAAAGTAATTGAAAAAGACATTTAACTATTTGCGAAGCAATAAAAAATCTTATTATATCGAGTTATTGTATCTCAAGTATTTATATTGTAATAAAAGTATGAAAAAAACTATTTTAGTACTTTCCTGAAGCTAGATTAGTGAGGCCTGTCGTGGCGCAGGGGCACGAGGCTAGTAACAATAAATGCGATAGGTTGTGGACTCGATTTTTACTCAAATAAATGAAATATTTTAAATTTTCAAATTAAATATTTAATATATTGATTTCTTCGCCCTGGTGACGGCGTTGAGTTCCGCCACTAAACACGCAATGCTTCTTTCGACAAGAATTGGGGGACAAAATGTCTCAATGGGAACAGTGGGTCTTAGCATTAGGTTCCCAAGATACCTTTGCCTACCCTTCCATGTGCGGGATAAAGTGTAACGCTACGCTCATATATTTAAACGCCAATGAGTTCGTGATTTTATACATTTATTACTTCTTTATTTTTTATACATTTATTAACCCAAGTTTCCTCTATCTACTCACCGGTGGACAGTAGAAAAAATAAAAAAGAATTGGGCAAAGCCCCGAGAGGTTATAATAAAAGTTACGTTAGTTACTATACATTTTAGGTATGTCATTATCCACTTGAGCTATCTCTTTTTACAGAGTAGTTAATTCGTATGTTTACTGGAAACAGGTAAAGTCCTAGATTGATACTCAAGGCAATATTGGAGATACTATTATCAGTGTAAATATACCATCATGGTTGTATCATGTACAAACAGTACGCATATTAGTATTTATTTTTATTATTAAAAATTATTATTAGGTTAAGTTTTCTATAAATGTATATTTATTTTTAAATTTATAAGCTTCTAATCCATATTAATCGCTTCTTAAGGGATTAGGCCGCGGCATCCACAGACTCTCCGGAAGTGGGAAAAAGCATGCACCTTGAGTATTGTCACGAGTGTGAGAATATAATCTCATATTCAAATATTCTTTATTGCAATTAAAAAGACATAAAGACATAAAAGCAAAAGCCAGACAACAGTTCTGTAGCTTTATAAAGAACACCACCGGCCAAAATAATCCTTTCATCATTCACCAACGGGAAATTACCGAAAGGATTTCTCAGCATGCACTTCTTACCTGACGCATGACTTTAGTAGGCGGCACACTTTAAGCTGTTTATTATGTTTCCTATGCAAATATTTAGCAATTTGATCTTGACTTTAATCCGAAATAAAAGTCATAATTGCTTATAATACTAAGAATACGCAGTACACGTGTACATATACATATATCAACTCGTGTCTATTTAGGACAAAGTTATAAAAATCGCTCTGTATCTTTATAAAATATTTATTTTATTCACCTATCTATATAGCATATTTGAAAAATATCTGATGTAATATTTACGTATAACGAAATTTCCGTATTTATATTAATTTATATTAAATGCCAAGTGTTTATTAAATTAAACCTCCTGGACTCTATAATAACTCTCCCAGATTTTCTACAAATCAATACAGCTCGCTCATATCTAGCCTACCTAGGTGCCCCCCTAGAATCCCATGGCAACGAGATGATTGATTTTATTTTAACCTGCGCGTATCCTGGCACGCATTCGCCCGCAGAAAGAGAGCAACTTATACACAAATGCATAAGAGCACTCGAGAATATTCTCGTATGCAGGTATTGATTTATGTAGTTTATTTGATCAGGGCCTAGAGTGGTATGAGGGTGGAGGCCCCGCGCCGCTTATCCCTCGGTTGCGTCTCCCTACGGTATGTATTCGATATTACACATTAAAAATAGTATGCAATATTCAGGTGAGAGTTACCTGGACAAACTTAGATTTTGGGAACATTTATGTTTATTATAAAACTAGCGACAAGATGGCGGCTTCGCCCGCTTAAATTACTCAATCAGTTAGTAATCTGAATTACTTTCGTGTTCTTATAACACTGTCGGTTCAAAGACTATATTAGTACTTTATTTTATTTATGGAAAAGTCAAGGGAAATGGGCGTATGCATGGTAAGTGATCACCGCCGCCCACGACCCCGTGTAAAATCATAGGAGCTGAAGGCTTTGAATGTGGCCACTGGCTCTTTTTTAGGTACCCATCTCGTTCTGTCTAGAAACACTGTACCATTTAGGCCATTCCACAGTTGCCTGGCGCCTGAAAGTAAGTTCCTACAAAACCGCACAAAAGTAGAGTGCCACGTATCCTGTTGGTACGAATGATATTTGAGCTTGTGACGTTCCGTACGGTTTTAAAATTCGCTGGCAGCTAACATTGGTAACTGGTAACTTACAAGGTCAAGCAGTTTCGCAGAACACTCCCTTTAATAAAATGCTCAACTAGTAGACGTCCCCTATGCAAATAATAATAATAATAATATTTGTTTTCAGAATAAAATGGCAATTAGCATAACATTTACACAACATTACAATTTATAATTTTAACAAATAACATAGATTATCATCAATGCTGATATTATATAGTTAAAAGATGATAATTAGAGGAATTAACATACATGAATTATTTGAGGTGTGTCGCAGGAGCACAAGCGTGTGACTGGTCGTCGTGACAGGTTCAGGGTTCGATCGCTATTCGAGGGAATGATATATGTAAATATTGTTAAATTGAATTTTATAGTTTTCGTTTATTCGCTCTGGTAACAAGGCAAAGGCGGCGTTTAATTTCGCCATTCATCACGCAATGCCTCAAATTCGGAGAATGTGGGAGACGGAACGGAGTGTCTTAACCCAGTTTTCGGAAACAGTGTGAAGCGGAAAAAAAAGTTACAATTAATAACAAGGATTTTAAATACATTTAAGATTGCAATGAATTAAAAAAAATAATTATAAATAAAAAAGACCAATAATAGTGTTAATAACTCAATATAATGGTGACGATGCCTTAATAGAAGGAGACATGTTTATTTCGGCAAAGGTCAACAGTTTCTCACTTCGTGTAAAATGCCACGTGCATCCACGATCCCTTTAGGTTTACTGAGCCAATTTTGTACAAAATGTAGCAAAAAATATGTTTTCTGTACTTTAAGGGACTGTAGAAATATCTGAAAAGTTTATATTATTATCACCTTGGTGTGGTTCACCTCTACGTGACCTTGAGATAAATGATCTTGACCGACGGACAAACAGACAAAGTGATGCTATGAGGGTCATTTGAGATATAGATCTCTAAAAATTTTATCATCCAATAGATGGTTGTACTCAAGGCAAAAACAAAATACAAAGTTTCTTTAAAAAAAAAGCAATCATTGATACAGTTTGCATCATCATTCTCACGACACTCATAATGCAAGTATACGATTCATTTCGTCAATATCAGACATGGCTAACCTTTCGTTCTTAATTGAGTATTTGAGCCATTTGAGCATCCAGGCGTTTAACTAACATGTCCTACATTACGATTACTGTATTGTTAGCCCGTTGATATTATTATAAAACATTTTGTGTATTAAAACACAAAATAAAAACAATCATTTTTTAAAAAATATATTCAAAAAATCATAATGGTTGTCTGACCAACAGTAATACATATCTTATTTTATATTTCTTCATACGAATAAACCAGTTCTATCTACACTCGTTACAATCAATCAATGATAATACTATGGATACAGATTTTACTAAATACTATGTTAAATAATAAATAATTTCGCCACGTTTCTCCTCGATTCAGTTCGCTTATTTTTACTACTAAGCCACACAATGGAATTCGATACAGTTTTCACTGTTATTTAAAGGCTTTTTATGAAAAGTTTATGTGTACAATCTAATCAAGTTTTTGTATAAAGGTATTAGAAAATTTGAAAATCATTTGTGAACTTATAAAAAATGTAATTCTTCAGAAGATAAAAAAAACGTTACGTTATTTGATAAACTATTTCATTCAAATGAATCTCAAGCCTGATAACTTATAAATTTGTCATTTAAATTTACAAATTTATACAACGCACTTCCGCCGCTCAACGCACAATGTTTGGAAAATTGGACGATACATGGGGAACTGAGTGTCTTCACACTACGTACTCTCTGTCTACCTTTACGCGGGATACAGCGAGATACAAACATAAATTCTAGCCTTTCATTCGTCTCTTGGTTGTGTTGTGGTTGTGGATTTAACTTATGGTTGATTTTTATATATATATATATATATATATATATATATGTATATATATATATATATATATATATATATATATATATATATATATATATATATATATATATATATATAAATATATATATATATATATATATATATATATATATATATATATATATATATATATATATATATATATATATATATATATATATATATGTATATACTGAAAATATGTATTTATCAATAGTCAAATATTCAATTTGTAGTTGTGCTTTATTCATATATTGCTATTTGATTAGCATAATATTAAAATTTGAAATGAAGAGAAATTTAAATCGAAATAGAGCGCAGCGTTGTATTTACCCACTCAACGGCGACAATTTTATGGACATTGAGGAACAGAGTGTCTTAACACTAAGGTTTCCTCTGCTTATCCCGCTATGTACGAAACACAGATATTGAAAGCGTGAAAAATCCTTTGAACCAATTTTCGGAAAATCCTATCACATCGGGACATAATCAAAGTGGGTTTGTCATCTGATAAGGCAAAATCATAATACAGATTTCAGAAAACCTTTTTTTTTTTTTTTTTTACTATGTATTAAAGTGTTATTCCACACTTAGGACAGAAAATACTAAACTTAAATTTAAAAAGCGTATAAAAATTTTGAACGAAGCAGGATTTGAACCCGCGCCTCTGGAATACCGTTCCAGCGCTCTGACCAACTAAGCCATTCGTTCTCACCGAGCTCCGTCGAAATTCTTATACGCTTGTTACAACTTATTTTAATATAACACTTTAAAACATAGTAAAAATATTAAAGTAAATAGTATTCTCTCTTGCCAAACGATAATTCTTACGAGTTGTCTTTGGGTAGCGGAAATTTGTAAAAATCTCCCTACAGAGATGCTAACAACAAAATAAGTTGTAACAAGCGTATAAGAATTTCGACGGAGCTCGGTGAGAACGAATGGCTTAGTTGGTCAGAGCGCTGGAACGGTATTCCAGAGGCGCGGGTTCAAATCCTGCTTCGTTCAAAATTTTTATACGCTTTTTAAACTTAAGTTTAGTATTCAGAAAACCTTATCTATATTTTGATAATACACTTACTCGTACAAGTGAACCGTTCTGTCTTTATACAATTTTGTTTTGTTTTTTACATGTCGAGTGCGTGACTTAAACATGCATATATTTTTAACTTACGAACAAATTAAGCGTCCGCGCCTAAATTTAATAGACAGAATTTTATTACCAATTATTTTATATATATATATATATATATATATATATATATATATATATATATATATATATATATATATACATATATATATATGTGTATATATGTATATATATATAAATATATATATATATATATATATATATATATATATATATATATATATATATATATGTATATACTGAAAAAATATGTATTTCAATAGTCAAATATTCAATTTGTATGTGTGCTTTATTCATATATTGTTATTTGATTAATTTATTTATTTAGCATAATATTAAAATTTGAAATGAAGAGAAATTACCCACTCAACGCCGACAATTTTATGGACATTGAGGAATAGAGTGTCTTAACACTAAGGTTTCCTCTGCTTATCCTGCTATGTACGAAACACGGATATTGAAAGCGTGAAAAATCCTTTAAACCAATTTTCGGAAAATCCTATCACATCGGGACATAATCAAAGTGGGTTTGTCATCTGATAAGGCAAAATCATAATACAGATTTCAGAAAACCTTATCTATATTTTGATAATACACTTACTCGTACAAGTGAACAGTTCTGCCTTTATACAATTTTGTTTTGTTTTTTACATGTCGAGTGCATGACTTAAACATGCATATATTTTTTTGATAAAATCATCTGAAAGTATAAAATTTACAATTTTTTTCCAAATTTTTCCTTTGTTCATTTGATTTGATGTTGCCAAATTTTTTTATTGCAAGTCCATGGGAAATACCCTATAGATTTTGATTAAATGAAGAATTAAACATATAGGATCTTTTGACTGCGTTGATTTGGAAAATTTGTATTAAATATCAATTTTAGTTTTATACCTCCACAAGATCTTCACGGCACAAAAGGACAGACAACACGGTGATCATATAGCGATCAGATAATGCATTATCAGGTAATCTATTGCCTTGACAGATGATCTAATAGTTAAGGTTCCTTGTAATGTAACGATAAGCGCGATATTCCTTATACATTTTGTGATATCACTTTTGAAAATAAACACGAATTAAAAGACCTAGAGATCAATCGTGGCGCAGTGACACAAGCATGCGACTGTAAATAGAACGCTTATGGGTTCGATTCCCACTCGAGGAGGTAAAATATATAATATTTTAATTTCCGCACTCTGGTGACGAGGCAAAACGCGTAATTGAATTATTTTACTCAGTGCTTCTTCATCAGTTTATGGAAGTCAGGAACGGAGTGTCTCAACACTAGGTTCCCGAGTTGCCTCTGCTTACCCTGCAATGTACGGAATACATGGTAAAGCAAAAAAATAATAAAGTTTAATCGATCAATACAATGTCTTTTGACTTGATTTTTAAAATATAATATTAGCTCGGCGCTATTAAAAGCTTCTTTTCCTTACTAATTATGAAATTATACTGAGATAAGAATTGTACATGATAAGAATTGTACGGGAAAACCTAGTGTTATGAAACTCTGTTCCCCACTTTTTGCTCCATTTTTGAGACGTTACCTATTGAGTGACAGAACTCAACCACGCGCTTTGCCTTATTAACAAGGAAAGCGAGTAAATGAAATTAATTTATTATCGAACTCACTACTATAAAATTCTTAACTTAAAATATAGAAATGTTTATCATCAGATATTCTATTATTTACTCAACATGAACTGATCGAGGAGGTACCTATTTAATATTTCAATGGCCAAGTAAGTATATGACTATGACTTTTTTTATTTAAAAATAAAACCTATTGAGAAATTGAATGCATGTTTCTTATGACCTTTTGGCATTACCTCGCAGTTTTAAATCTATCACAAATCTATGCAACAGTTACTTCTTATGGTAATAACCATATATAATAGAATATTTTGCAAAATAAGCTTCACTAACAATTTGTTGATGATGTTCAACAAATGAATAGTCAATCAGAACAAAATTATAATAACAATATAAAACATGTCTTGATTTCTTTGATATGCAATTTCACCTTTAGCCCCTAATATAGTGTAATGCAAATTACTTTAGTACTATCAGCGTAGAATGCGTAGGTATAGTATTTCGTGTGTACAATAATTTCTTAAAAGTAAACAGTATGTGGCCAGTAAGGCGATAGCTCACATTGCGGTTGTCATTTGAGATGTGCCAGCAGCGACTATACAACTGATGCAATCAATGCATATAATATCATAATTTTTCTATAATTTGTGCCTTTCTCCAGAATATTTTGATATAAAAATTAGATTTGAAATATTACTTAATAAATCGCAATTATTTTTTTTTTGGAATTTACTTTATTTTGAGAAATAAAAAATAGCGTTGTATAGGTTACTTACCTTACTATACTTACCTTTTTCCCATAAAAATGTCGAGCCCGCTGATAAATCATGCTCAATAATAATTATTATTATTTCCTATAGTTTAGCTGGACTTGTTGTTCAACAAATGTACACATGTTAAATTTTTAGATCTCATTGAGAAATGCTTATCACTTTTAAAACTGTTGCTGTAAACACATTTAATCATTTATTAATTTAGGTGTACAATTACGGTTTTGTATCAGGTGTGGAAGTCTTCAAAATCAACTACCACACAGTAAAAAAGCTTAAATTAAAACGATTCAGTAGTTCTGAAGATGGACGTGGTCAAACAGACAAATTGACGAACATACAAACTCACTACCCAACAAAAATTTCGAAAAGCCGTAGATTTCTGTTCAATTAGTTATTTTTGTTCAATTAGTTCTATTATAGTATAGATATTTCATATAAGAAACTAAAATTATTACTATTTTTCTACATAAAACGTGATGTAAAAAATCTAAAATATTGCTTAGAGTATCACTCGTTAGATACATTATATTCAAAATATAATTGAAAGGAAAGTAAAGATATGTCCATTATTTTAAAGGAACAAGAAAGGGAAGATCTTTTTAACACGCTTTTATTAGCTTGGGTTGTATGTATGTAAGGGAATCTTTGAGCATGATTTTCAGCAATTTCCAGAAGTTGAATTAATTGGAAACTTTGCACACCTGTCAAGGGCCGATGACACTGCAACAATATGAAAACAGTAATAGAGATAGCGCATCTGAGCATGCTAAACAAAAATAAGCAAAGTAAAAAGGTTCGTGTTTTTTTAGTTTTTAAACTATTTAATTAATTATTTATCTTCTACTTCTTATGCCTGAATTGTGAAAGACACGTATTTTAATAAAACGAAGAGTTGAAGTTTTTTCAGTTTGGATCTGGTATCATAACGCCATCTATAATTTCTATAGTTAATAATATTTGTGGGGATGGATAAGATATTTTAATAGAAAATATAGATATTTGACAAACTGACGAATATGGTTATTATATTTAGACCGAAGAAATTTGAAAAAACAATTTTATTTGCTTATAAGCAAAATTTATTAAAATTGTTTATCTTTAATTATAACGTAACGCCATCTATGATTTTTCTTCTGCAAGTAGCTAGGGGATGATTTTATGATTCTATATCGACGCTCCCTAAGTGTTCTACTATACAATAATTCATCCGTTAAGCAATAGGTGGCTACACCTAAGAGTATAGTGGTCCATGATCCCAGAGCCGTAAGAAACAACTTATTTTCTAAAGCATATAACTGTCGTTTCTCAGTTACCAGGTGAGAAAAGTAACTAAATATCAGAGTTACTAAACTTAATTTTTTATGACTTTTGTCTTTTTATATATGTTTTGTAGAAAATTAATAATAATATTAAAATATGACAATTATCTTAAACGAGAGATAAACAAGCGAACACATCTTGTGTTATTAAATAGTAATCGTTTAATAAATGTGTATGCGTATCAGAAATTCCAAATAAAACAATCAGGTTTTTTATAATGTACGGAAAGTATACAATCTCTATGCTTATAATAAAGTAGAAAAAGTAGATAAAGTGATTGTCTGTTTATCTGTTTATCCGTACGCGATAAATTTAGAAACGGCTAACAAGATATATTTTAACTAATATATTTTACATCGGTTGGTAAATAAAAAGCCACGTCAATTTAAAATGACTGCGACATGACTGTTACAGGTTTTTTCGTTCCATTTAGACGATTTTTTAGTTTTTTAATGTATAGATAATGTCTTTAATGTGATAATTTTAATAGAACAAGAAAGTAATTGTGATTAGATAATAAATTAGTCTAACGCGGGCGAAACCGCAGGCGGGTCGCTAGTTAGTAAAATAAAACGTGACTAATTGTAAAATTTTATAGAGGGTAAATTAAATTCAATATATTTTAATATTTAATTTGGAAATTAACATTAAAATGATTGATGGAACTTTAAGTGAAATAGTTGAAGGTTATTGTGTTGCGGTGGGGTGGGACAGACTAACGTAACACACAATGATTATGTGCACGAGCCACACTCTAGAAATTAATTTTATTTGTCATATCATGTCACCTTGATTATTAAAAGGATGTTCCGTCACTCACTGCTAAGTGATGAATTGGTATGAAAATCAGAGAATGGAGTGTCTTGACACTAGATTCTGCATTTCTAAAAGAAGTAACGTCTTAGATACGAGTGCTATTTATAGCGTTTACATAATTTTATTTGTTGTTTACAGTTTTGCGCTATTTGAAATATATTTGTGCATAATATATGCTAATTTCTTTTAATTATGTCCTTCAGTTTTATTATATGTTTGTGAGATTTTTTCATTTGATATATATATTAAAATATAACGGACCATGTTTTTTTTTAACCTTTAAATTATGCTTTTTATATAAATATAAATAGTGTATTTTATTATTAGGTTATTAATATCTTATTTATATATAAATATGGCTCAATTGCACTCTACAACATTAGTCATCTTGATAATATACTCGTAAATGAAAAAATGTGTATACGCAGGAAATGTGGTAATATTTTTATTATTCAGAACTTTATTTTACATGTTATATTACATATTTTCGATTTGAATTGAGGTTATAGATTTGATCCCCATACGAGAAAAATAAATGTTGAATATTTTCATTTTAAAGCTTCGGTAACAAGTAAAAGCGATCAAGAGTCGATGTTAAGCCCCGCTACTCTACACACAATGCCTTAAACTCAGCGGAAAGTGGGAAACAAAACTTAATGTACCACGATTCCCAAGTTCTCTCTGCCTACCCTACCACGAGTTGGATACGGCGTCATATATATTTTTATTATCAGTATATATATTTATATAATTTTATCTCCACCTCACCGCCAATTTCACAGATCAGCTGAAATATCAGAATATTGATATGTAAATATTCCAACGATTAGGAAGTAAGTATAAGTAGTAGATATGACAATGCTGCATCAAGATGGCGTTTTTTTATAATATTTTAAGGGATATCGTAATTTTTGAAATTTATATTCATTTTTATTTGTTACTTAAACACAATTAAGAGTTAATATGACGTCGGGTTAAAAAATAAATAAGCAGCAATGGGTCTACCATTATTGGTATATTTAGACAAGCGCAAATTCTACAAAGTGAAAAAAGTGTATCGAATCACGTGCAATGTGCATGCTAAATGACGAATGATTAATATTTAAATAACTAATATAAAAAATAAAGAATTCTGCGCACAGCCCTATAAATTGCACACTTCTCTTTTATACGTCATGTATAAAAAGATAACATGATTTTAAGATTTCAACAAATAAATTAAAAAGTTAATTTCAAATATATCAGTGATAATTAAAAAAAAATAAACGAAAAAATTGATTAAATTACACCCCTATCGCTTTATCTTATATTTGTAAAACAAACACTTAACGTTTGCCCTAGATTGAGTTTTAACATTGTAGGGATTTACCGTGACAAATGTTAATCATTCATGCTATATTTTTTTCATTTCTTTCTTATCTTTCATTTATTTATTCTCTTATAGAGTCATATAGGGTGTCGTGTGACGTAACTTTTATAAAAGTAAATATATGTTTCCTAAAAAAATATAAATATAAATTGCAGACAGAAATACGATTTAGACGTTCAGTGATATCTGTTTATCAAAAATGTAAAAAAAAACTTCCATCCATCTAATATTTGTTATAAATATTTCTTAATATATTAAGTCCACCAAACCTCGCTAGGATGTACCAATGCAAAAACTCTGTAGAATCCGCCTACGAATAAGATGATGTAATAAGTAATAGAATTGCAACCTTTCTCAGTCTATCCCTACTCTACATTTGTATCGCATTGTATTGAATACTCGCACAAATCCAGATATTTGCCTTTGACCTCGCTATAATTTTAGAAGTTTCAATTTACTTGACATTGAACGTTAAAACTATGAATTCATAAGTATTGTTCGTCACATGTCCCAAGGTGTATATTACATTTTTATACCACTAAATATTCTTTTAAATATATTATAACGATTATGTTTCAATGAAAAAAATTAAATTATTATACATTTTTTTAAATATTTTAATAATATTTAATTACAGTAGCGTAGTAGGATTTGAACCCACGCCTCTGAGATTTTTTTCACCTCTTTGTATTCACTTTGTTCCATAGAAGAAATATTGGGGCCTTTTTTTGGCGCAACGGCACAAGCGTATAACTGTAACCGACAGGTTGTCGGTTCGATCCTCACGAGGAAATGAAATATTTAACATTTTAAATCTAAATATTTTTTTTTCATTTCCTCGCTCTGGTACGAGGCAACACGGCGTTGAGTTCACCACTCAACACGCAATGCCTCAAAATCGGCAGAAACTGGGGAACGAAAGTAGAACCTAGTGTCTTAACACTAGGTTCCCAAGTTCCCTCTGCCTACCATGTCATGTGCAGGAATACACTGTGAAGCTGAGAGAGAGAGAGAGAGAGAGAGAGAGAATAAGAAATAGAAAATAAAGTCTATAACTAAAAAAATGCAGGAAAAGAAACCTCTAAATACCTACTAAGTTTTACATAAACCACCTAATAGTATGTTATTACTGTTTCATTTGTTTCCGTAGCAACTTTAAATGACAACTCTACATGTCACCTTCCAGTCCTAACTCGTTTTACTAATGTTTAAATCAATATATTTAAAAAAATATCGCCACTATTATTATAATGTACAGTTATATGGAAATCATGGACTCGATGACAGTTATAAGCAGTCTTGCAATAACATACTAAAATATGTATATCTAAAATGTAATTCCCCTAATCTGTTTGACAAAATGGCGATGACATCGCCAAACTAAATGCTATATCACAAGAAATCTGGGAGAACTGATGATCAAATATATATTATAAGTTGTCTCTACCTATCGTACTCATATATTTTTTAAACATAAACAAAAACAACGTTCAAGGCGATGTCTAAGAAGCTTTAATGATTAAATGTTTTGTACATCGCAGTGCAAGCTGCAAATACACTGTAGTGTTTCTGCACTCCTGCACTCGTAGCGTCACTCGACACTCCCTTACCCTGCCTGATATGACGCAACAATTGAACTTACTTACTTTTAATAGGGTAGCAAAAGTACCGAAACTAATTTAGGACTAAAAATTAAATACAATTTATTACACCAGAACCACTTCTAGGATGATTATAATATCTTATTTACCGTGTCCCCTTTTTTATTATCTATTTAAAGTTAATTCATACAAAAATTAGTTCTTTTGTCCAATGAAATTAATATTTAAGGAAAGTTACTTATAAAACTCTACATTTGTATATTTTTATATAACTGAAGGAGGAAAAAAGTTTTAATATATTTTTCAAGCATACAAGAAATTTTAAATTTTAATCAAATTTTAAATAAAGAAATAGGAACTGTCCAAGTGAAAACCGGATGTCTGGTCACCCTATATGACTTGAGCCTAGAGCATTATAGTACACGCGTCGGCTGACATTGCTCATTCCGCTTTAACCAGCGTTCGGGCCGGTGGCGCCTTACGTTATATTTAAAAAGAACCACGTGTTTGTGCTAATTATTTATAAAATATATAAGCGAAAACTGTAGAGTTACAAGAGTTTCAGTGCCACAAGAGAGAGGGAAGTAAGTGTGCCAGTCAATATTTCTAAGTTTTGAATAATTTATGTTGTGCTCATATACATGCACGTTACTGTTAAACAGACAGTTATGTCCGCGAACCCCGCGCAAATTCATATTGCCGCAAATTTATTTGACTTTTCGTACGCAATTTAAATTATTTTGACTACTTCTGTGATAAGAAAAGTTGTTTTGTAACTTTTTGTTCAAATATCACGAGCGTTTTTAACAGTTACTAACAAGTTATCTTAATTGTAGATGTTGCCCAAACTATAGTTACTAAGGTAAGTTTACTAAAAGGTTTTTTTTTAATAATAAATACAGTAAGATTCTGATAATATTTACAGCATAACCTCTTTAAAATATAATATTTGTTTCTTTTGATGGGTACATTTCGCGATTTAAGTAAATAAAGAGTCATAGATAGAGCCTAATCTTAACACACTCATTTCGCCATGTCGTTGGGGGGGAAGTTAGGAACAAATTATATTACTGAGGCTGTTGTGGTGCAGAAGCACAAGCGTTCCATTATAAACGCGACGTTTTTTGAATTACGCTCTAGGCAATGGAAAGTCAGTAATTAAATATTTATTTCACATTTTATTTATATATATAAAAAAAGTGTTTTAACACTAAGTTCCCAGCGTCCCTTTGCCTATTCTGCTATGTGTTGTCATACATTAGTGAAGTTATAACTACACGATAACTAAATGTGTACAATAAATACACGTAATTTGAGATAGACACGTGTCGCTATGGCAATAACGGTAACGCCATCATTCAAATTTTACCTCACTTTTTATATCTTTATTGAATTCACCTTTAAAATCCGTTTAGTTTTATCAAAAGAGCACTATAAATGTTTAAAAAAATACCTTTTTTTCTAATTTGCATATTGTATCCTACTTGAAGCATATAGCTATAAGCATAGAAGGTTTCATATGCATCGTCAGATTTTTAAAACATTAGTAGCGCTTTCGGACGTAACGGAACTTCGTCTTGTTACCAGTGTCTTGTTTCCGAAATTCGACCACTAAGGGTGTTTTATTGGGTTGATAGTTTGTATGAAACTTCGTTACTACAAGTGTTACGTATCTCCAATTGAGCATAGGTTTTTCTTTAGGTCATAAGAATTACTTAAGATTTTGGGAAATTTCACTCCAAGTGAAAAACACCGAGTTGACAATTCTAAAGATACGATTTTGCTAATGATTATCTTATTATATCACGAAAGTAATTTAGATTAGTAAATAAATAAATCCCGCCTTTATATTTTTATATTACCTTTATATTTCGTTTTATTACTATAAATATAAAATAGAATGGTTGACGTTGTTTTGTTTATAAGTAGCGTTTGATATGATGTTTGACATTTATTTATATATATATATATATATATATATATATATATATATATATATATATATATATATATATATATATATATATATATATATATATATATGTATACCATTAAGCTCATACTTGAGGATAGGTACATAAGAATTTTTTTATCATAAATGTTGCCGTTTGTCGATTACATTGCTTACATCAGGATTAATATAAGATATTATTTAGGAAAAAGATTGAAACAAAATATTGCCGTTAATTATCATAATCTTCATTGATTGCGGAAAATCATGGGAATTATTCATTACTATAAGAAAAAATTGTTCAAAACAAACATTTTTCATTATTTCATGTAATTGAATATTTCAAAAAAACTACATTTTCGGTAAACATATTAATAGGCCAAGTCTTATGCTAATCAGTACATATACATATGTGTGTTTGTTATATTCTTTGTACTTTATTTCCACGAATGATAATATGAGATAGTAATCATTGATACCCGTGAGATGCAGATCTCAGCGGAGAGGACTGCGCTATTCAAACTATCTTCCAGTCAACCATAATGACTTTAATTTATTAAAAATATAAGCCTACTAACTTATTAAGCAATTAATATAAATATCTAAAATATTTCTACATTCGAAGATAAATATAGATTTTTTGTTAGGTCCTATACAAACATTCACATTAAAATTAAATAATGAAGAATCACTTACATCTTTATGTATTATATATAAAATCTGGTCATGTCAAATTGCAATGCGATTTTAAATTTATAAAAAAAATAAAAATGATATTGAATTAAATTAACTATAAATTTAAATTTGATAAGATTACTTTTTCGACTTGCTATGATATTTTATATTATAGACAGACGGACAAGAAAGTGTAAACATAAAAAAAATATAATTGTGGGAGTTTCATACACGCATACCACATTGCCATCATTCTTAATAAGTTGTTTATGGTAATAAATATGAAATTTTTAGTAATAAAATCAGTGTATTTCTTTTATTTCCGTACAAGTAAAATTTTGGCTGTCTTTAAATCGCATTTAAATATCATTGATGTCTAGAGGTCAAACACTAATATACTTATAATATAATGTACGTTGGAGTGATAGCATTGTCGGCTAATTAGGCATAAATAATTTATTATTAGTTACACTGAACGAAACAATAAATGCTGACTTAGCGATAATATTTTCATGTACTAGATGAAAAAAACTCGACAAAACAATTCTATGGCTTCTATTACTAAAGCAACAGAGGTGAATTTAATTAAGTCTTAACTTACATGTTCGTGAACAATTTCAGCATGTTAAATATATATCTCGACATCACCATAATCAAGAGCAAAAACTGTTGCGCTAATGTGTACTTACTAAATTAAGAGCTGTGCAGAGCTTTTCATGATCTATTTGACCCTATAATATTAATTTAGTGTAAATAATAAAAATCTACCCGGCCGCATCTTGGTTGTGTTCCGGTTCCAACGAATGAAAGATTTTTTTTGTGTTTTACACATGGTGGAGTAGGTAGAGTAAACTTGGGAACCCATTGTTAAGACACTCCGTTTCGCCTTACACTTTCCGCCGAGTGGCAAAACGTTCGTCGCGTCCTGCTCTGCCTTACAGAGCGAAGAATAAAAATTAAATAATAAAAAAAATCTAAATAATTTAAAAAATATTTAATTTAATGTCATTTTAGTAACTAAGACAAGAGAAATACACACATCTATTCCTACATATCTACCAGTCTCTGACGCTACGTAGAGACGTGCGTATTCTTAAATAACCTGTTACGTTTCATCACTATTTTTACATAATTTACGACGTACAATCTAATTTTAAATGATAATTTTCATTATAATTAAATTACATACAAAAACAGCTTGTATGGTGCCGTGTCGCGTGTCTCGTGACGCGTCATTCCACACAACACTCTCGTCCCTACTCCTTATATTCTGACGCAACAATCGGAATGACTTACTAGCTAGCGCCATGCGTATTTTGGCTGCCATCGCTCACTCTGATTTAACCCAGCGCGTTGGCTGGTCGCGCGATTCGCTCTATTTATAAAAACACGTGGCTTTGTGAGTTGCTCATGTCATAACCTCTACACTCCCGAACTGAGCGATCGGCGGCTGCAGTCGAAATCTATATACCGAGGTATGTCTGCCATTAGAATTCGTCTTTTTTTGGAATTTTCATTTTTGAAATTGACTCGTTACTTTGCTGAAACATTTCACGTAATATCGGGACCGATTTAGTAAAAGGTCAGTCTGTCTAACGTCAGCAAGTTGAAAGCTCAAAATATGTGCAAATCAAAATATGAATGATAGCTTTTAAATTCTCCATCATTATTATATTTTTTGTAGGTCTATACTTTCTTATCTATTATTGAATTTACTGCACTGCACAATATCGTGAATCGTGGCTTGTCAACAGCTGCGGCCAATGTGAAGTAGTTTTTTATAAAATTTGCATATAATTATCTAGCACTAAATAAATTGTAGGTAATTAATAATACAATCTAAGTAATTTATAGAGCGTGGAATATTTAAAAAATATATAGTGCTGGCAGTTGTCAGTCAGTACACTCCAGTGATAGAGCCGTTTTAGAAAAAGTAAAACCGTAAAGAGTTTTAAATCCTTAAAATAAGTATAAGAGGAGCTTTCTTATTTCATAGGCAATTTGCTCGCCATATTTTTACTTTTAAGTATCGTCTTCTGGCATGAGTTGCAAGTTAGCTGTGGTTAAATATAAACAAAAGTTTGAAATTTGCGATTTATATATTATAATTTTTTTTCCATCAAGTACATGTTATTAATTGAAGTATTACGTCAAAATTAATTTCTCTATAAATATATTGTTTATGTCATATATTAATCGTGCTCTGATTATACTCTGATACTAGGGCAATTAACAATAGCTGAGGTCGATGACTTCCGGTCTATGCCGTTGTATGATGCCGGTGTACACCTCTTTCTGGCAAGCGTCTACACTTTTATTGATCGACTTTACTGTGTTACTAATTAACCATAACCACGTTTAGGTCAATTGTTAATGTAAATATATACTTATTTAGTATACGTTATATATTACGATCGTGTAGAGCGTGATAAAATGATTTAATCATTGTTGTCATAACATCAAGTGTATGTCAATTGTAGATTACGGATTTTTTAAGTTAATATATATACATTTTTATATAAAAAAAAATTTGCGCAGAAAAGTAAGTATTATTTGTTCTCATTGATTATATTTAGGTTTCATTGACTTAATGAGAATTTATTCGTCTACCCACCACATCTTTGCAGAAATCCATTTTTTTTTCGTAGTGTATTTTTAAATGCATGTTTAATTAACTTTGTGTAATTATTTATCAATTAACATACATTCAAAATCATGTTATTTATAGTGTTAAATTCTGATCTTGTCAGCCATTCTGCCCTCGTCACGAAACCCTAGAGTATCTCAAGACAAACATAAAGAAACACTTTTCTATTATTATCATTTTAAGTAGTATTTTGGTACTGTCATACAAAATTAATTATGTTTACAATGGAGAGATAGGGACTGGTTCGAGCCAGAAAATCTTAGTATACAAGGCTAATGGTAATTTATCTCGTATGTAATTAACGTAAAATGTTAAGCAAATATAAATATTAAAATTAAATACTTGAATTATTGTACCTATAGCTATATAAGCTGGAACCATAGGTAATAAATTATCTATGTTCATTGTAATAGTAAATAACAAATAATGACTGTAATATTTTTTTATATATATTTAACTAATAGTGATGGTATCAATAAAACATAAAAAAACGTGGCAATTTGACTACTGATGACGCGGACGTATTTACGTAGGAACTATGACCAATGTTGTAGGTGTACATTGCGTATCTTATGTCAATATAACTCATGTAACGTTTGCTTCTATGGAATGCCGTGGTTGTGTATATATAAACCAAGTCAATAAAGAAAGTTATAATAATATAATTGAGACCTCCTCCTTTTCTGTTCCCGTAATAATTTCGACTAATCCCATTTTAGTGCTCCCCTACATTTCTTGATCTACATACATGCATATAATTCTATATATATATTTTAACTTTCTTAATTCTAGTAGTTTCATCCATTATCAGTCCATTATCAGTCAGTTAATTAGTAACAGTAGATGTTTATATATGAAATGTAACTATAATATATTTTTTCCTTAGATATTATAGAATTCCTTTCTTTAGTTATCTAAAAAAAAAATATTATATTAAAAACACATATCGACATATTATTAAACGCACTTAATAATTAATCCCAGTCTCTCAAGTAATTCTTATAGCTAGCTTATTAAATTCAAACTTATAACACATGTATACATTTCAATTGTTTTTAGTATGGACAATTGAATTATTCAAAATATATGTTCAACTAAACTTATATTTAATATGTATGGAAAACATTCAAATAACGCTGATAAAAGTTATTTCTAACGGTGATAAAAGTGCAATGCACCAATTATTGCAAAAAAACGCTAAAGTAACATTTTTAACTTACATTTATACTGTTTTTTATATTCGTTTTTAATATACTTGCTGTAAATTGTTACACCAATATTAGATTTCTTTTTTATTTTTATAATAAAAATATAATTTATATTTTATTAACATTCATGTTAAATCACAATCAATCTTTAGTGACATATTCTGATTATTTGAGATAGTAAAATTGTATCTTGTCAAATGTACTCATAGATACATCACCTAATCCTTAATCTCACTGAAGTGCTAAACACATATATATTTATTTATTTTTTACTTCTTATATTAGTTTTCCAGAGCTACTGCTGACTATTGAAAAGTGATGATTTGAAATGACGTTCCGAATACATACATATATTAATAAAATTAAATAATTTATTTATTTTTGTGTTAACAGATGTATAAATAAACAAAAAATGTTATGTACACTTTATATGCACATCATTTTAATTAATAAATTAATAGAAAAAAGTAGACATAAATAAATAAAAAGAAACTAAAATAAGATGTAAGTAAAACTAATTACAATAGTAAATGTAATGAAGTGGTAATTAAAAACGATTATTACTTACAGTGTACGCTCAACTTTATAGTTTTACTACATAGTTGTTAAAACTAATTTATGTCATGCCAAAAATATAATGTCGTTTAGGCGATCTTTGACAAATGCGACCTACATACCGCTAGCTGGGTGATGACTTACCTGGGGCGCACATTCATTATGTTCAGTAAATTTCACTGTAGCCATTAGTTACAAAAAGAATAACGCTACAAGATGAATGATGAATAACTATTTAACTATTCCTCGTAACGATCTGGAAAGAAATAAAAATAATTGTCTACAAAAAAAAATAGAATTTTGTTTGTAACAAAGTTTTCAGTGATTTTACCAAGAATTTATTTCGTGACGTAGAATGAGACGCTTGGTCATGGCGCTACAAAATTTATGATTCAATAAACTCTCATGATAATAAAGTATTAGTAGTACTCACTAGTAGGTATTCAGTCGGGCGAAATTTCGCTTGCCCATTGATGTATGGGCTTCAAATAACCTTATTAAAAATTTGTTTTTTGATACAAATGTGTCTCACCAAATGAAGGAAACTGAATGAATGAATGTCTGGTCTGCCGTATGTATAGTCACGGTCGAAATATTTATATTTAAAATATAATATCATCTAATAGTTATATTGTTCTACACGAATTTAATTACTTACCTGAGTTAATTTTGACTTATGCCTAATATTTAATGAAGTAGAGTGAACGATTAAAGCTAGAAAATTTGATAGTACATTAGAAAAATATAATTTCTTGTAATTTTAAATACTTTTAAGGATATGCTAATATTTATTTAATTATACCTAACACTATGTTAACATTATTTTTCGTAGATAAAACACACCTACACGATGTAAATTTTAAAACAGACTTGTGCAAGTAAAGGTTAATTTATACTATCAACATATCACTTACTAACATATGGTTAAAAAACTATCGAGAAGTTTTTGGTTAAATATTATTTGTTAATTTATTACTAAAACGGTATCTATTATTAAGATTGTTAGTTGTCTGACTATCCGTCTGACACCAGGCTGTATCTCATGAACTGTGCCACATAACGTACTTAACGTAGTTAAAATTATCACAGACTGTACTTCACTTATAATAACATGATATAAACTTTTGTTTAAAAGAGACATATCCCGCTGAGTTTCTTGCGCCGGTTCTTCTCAGGTCTGAGGCAGTAACTTTAGAGAACAGGTGGTAAATTGTTTGACATTTTTAAAACGCAGCTTGTGATTTCTTATTTTTAATAAAAAAAAATATACAACCAACAAAATTGTTTTTTGGAGAAAGAAAAATGCATTTTTTATAACATAACCTCAATCTCAAAAAACTATCCATATTATTAAAACATTTCAATGCAAAATGTTGACAAAGCTTGTTTTCGTACTCTTTAGACCTATAAGCCTTGAAACTATTTATAGAAATAACTTAAACAATAAGCAGAATTAAATATGTTATTAATATTAACATTACAAACAGTATTCACGTAGATATAAATACTGCTTATATATATACTTGTAAGATGTGAAATTATTCATTCTCTAAACACTGGACTGTAACTTGTGAATATATTAAACGCGTTTTTATTAGCTTTAACTATATCTTTTAGTGCCAAATTTTGATTGAATTTGAAAAGTCGGATTGATTAAATCTAAAAATCTAAAATTTTACAAATATTAGATTTTTTAATTATTCAATAATTATTTTTCTGAGCTATTCCGCTATATAAAAGTAATCGAAACAAAAGGTAACTACGTAGGTGATATGTGACACTAAAATAATTATGTATGTATGTATAATAAACAATTATAAATAATCATCGTTAAAAATAACTGAAGTGTTAAGATTCCTTAAAGTAATTTATATTCCTTTGTTTATTTATAACAAAAAAAAACTTAGGTATTGTTGGATATTGTTCTCAAAAATGTAAATATGTATTTGTAATAATATTGAACATAGACGAAATAGTTGACGTCACCTACGCTATCGGTGAAGGAAGACATGATACAGCAAAAATTCTATTTTTACACTAAATGCTGATATGTACAATCGTAATAATGATTACATATATTGATGATATGCGTTATATATATATATATATATATATATATATATATATATATATATATATATATATATATATATATATATATATATATACAAGGCAGGGTAGGCATATATATATATATATATATATATATATATATATATATATATATATATATATATATATATATATATATATATATAACATGTATTTTCCTGTATCGATAAGGATAAAAAGGTCATTAATTCTGATGTAAGCTCACTTGAATGCATAATGAACAGTCTGATATTAAGAAACAAGTGCTAATAAGTACAGTGTGAACATAGATATTGTGACTTTGCGTCTGTTCACAGTCGCTACTGTCCATTTCACTTATCAAGCGCTTCTCTCACGATAACACCAGATAACAGCGATAGAGGCCAACAATTAAACGTTTACAAATATTTTTTTCTTACTATAACTTATAAATACAGCTTCACGATGTATCCCGCTCATGGCAGAGTAGGCATGAGGAGCTTTTGAATCTAGTGTTAAGACATTCCGTTCCGGTTTACACTCCACTTTCCGCCGAATTTGTTGCAATGCGTGTTGAGTGGCGAAACTCAACGTCTTGCTTTGCCTTGTTACCAGAACGAAGAAATCAAAATATTAAATTACGGATCGAACCTGTCGCGTTTACAGTCACATGCTTGCCACTGCGCCATGACGGGCCTCCTATTAAATTTTTGGCTTTTGAAAATTTAAATAACTTTATTAAATAAGACAATTGTTTCTAAACACTTTACTTTGACAATTTTATTTATAGTTGTAAGTCATGTTAACTGATGAATGATTGCTTGTAAGAGGAAATATAAAAAAGTAAAATAACTAGAATATTATTATATGTCGCTAAGGAAAAGATTTCATTTTACAGGTACATACTACAATACGCTTAGCATTTTTAAAATAAAACATCGTATTTTTTTTTTGTATTGAAGCAATGTAGAGTTTTTTATCCTCAAGTAAAATCGACGAAGCATACAATCTTTTGTGTTTTGCCTTAATAAAAACAAACTTCATAAGAGAAAGCTTCAGCTAAGATACTTTTTATTATATTTCCAAAGACGTGTAGATAAGAGGAGAAATTGAAATAACTTTCAGCTAACCCACTTTGCTACGACACGACAGATAAATTAAGTTTCATTTGCAGAAATTATTCTTTCATAATGAAGTATTATTATAAACCTCTTTGAATCTACTTTGCTTATATTAAAACCACGTGCAAAAGTGCTCGTCTGCAGTTCCAGAATAACATACAATCAAAAACATACGTCGAATTACAAAACATTACGGTCACCGGAGGTTAGCATTGCCACGTGCTAATATTGGATATCCGAGCTGGATCTTTTTCATGTTACTAACTAGCTCTATCTATTATAATCTATATGTCAGCTCAATATAATACTAAGAGTATGTATTATGTACATAAGTTGGGATTTGTGTCTATCTTTGCCTATGTTTAAGGCGGTACAAAAATTGTACTTATTTAAAAAGTACTAACAAATAAAGCTGCCATTAAAAATTCAGGTAAAATTGTATTTAATGAAACAACATAATAACAGCTAACATTTTTTTGCTTAAGTAAATTTTTAAATACATGCGGCAACTATTTTTTCTACGTTCTTACCTGACATGACAATTTCGCTTTTGACCGAAAATCGATATTTGTGTTATGCCTATATATCTTCATGACGTATGCGATTTTAATGTATACAACACATAAATTATGCGGTAAATGTGATAAGAATAAATGCATTTGAGTTTATAATTTTACATTTAGTAGAGCGGAAATATTAAAGCAGTGTAATTATTAATTTATCTCTAGAAAAGTTTAACAAAGTAAAATGCACATTATATTAATTTATACATATATAATTTATTTAGGTGTGTTGCTATTTTAAATTATTCTAAAATAATAATTGGCTTGAGTGTTTATATTTTTATTTTTACAACTCTACATTAATGTAACAGAAACAGTAAATGCTTTTGGTCCCACCCTATTCTATTTGCAAACTCGTGTTCCGTTACCAGAGGTACTTTACCTGGCAATACTACATGAATATAAATAAGCAGCCATACAGAGAATTAGTAACGGAATCAGCATATTCAAAATGTTTTTGTGAATATTGTTCTTTTTATGTAATATACACTAAATAATAAGTTATAGTTGGCTCAAGTATCATCAATCAAGTCCTTTTTTAATTAATAAAAGTTGTAATTTAAAAAAAATTACAATGCAAATGCAACGCCTTTTGACTGAAATTCTCGGAATACGAGACTTGCTATATTTTCCTGTCAAAAACCTGTTCAAACATAACCATATTTTTTGCAAGGTCTGCCTTAACGTGGTGATATATTGAGAAAATATTATAAATTTAAATTGACAACGATGAATAAAACTGTATATTACAATATATTACATCTACCGCAACACAAACTCTATGATATGTGCTCGCTGGCACGCTCGGAACGCCATAATCAAGGAACCATACAAACATTTTTACTATTTTTAAAGTGCTATTCCACACAAAAAAATAAAAATACTAGTGTTTAATAAATTGCTTTCTCTCTTCCCAAACGATATTTCTGACGAATTGTCTTTGGGTAACAAAAATTTGTAAAAATCTCCCTACAGAGATGATTTTGCTACGTTAAAATTTTTATACGTTTTTAAATTTAGTAATTAAATAGTTATTATAAATACTAGTACAATTTTACACGAAAATAAATATATATTTACAATATTTACTTTGCTAAATTATAGGACATACCTACCTACTGTAGTACAAATAATTATGGTCAGCTCAGCATAATAAATCAACACCGACATGGACTCGTGGATATCAATTGTGCACACTTGTAGCATAAAAAATGCTTAGAATAAATTAATAATTTGCATGGAACCATATTTATTTATTTGCACGTCGTCTGTTGCAGGTTAACTCTCAAACCAGAGTCAAATACAACTAGCAAAATGGTTAACGTAAGTAATATAATAGTAATTATGTTTACGTTTATGCTATGTTTCCTATTACCATACCATATTAATAATAATATTGTTTTACGTATAAAGGAATCCAACGGAAGCTTGCCTCCGGCACAGGAGTTGGAATCTTTCCTACCACCAGATGAAAAGAAAGGACAAATCGTAGAAAGTAAAAAGTAAGTATTTCATATTTATTACATCTATGTATTTACGAATATTATTAAAATTGAGACCACCATGGCTTAGTGGTACAATGTGTCGTTGTAACCTACCTACATCGATAACCGTGATTGTTGTGTGTTCAACTATGGGGAATGAATTAATATGTAGTGCGGTATTAAGCTCTGTCACTTAATAAGGTTAATTAATAATGTACTACGAGTATCTGTATAATGTAATTGAAGCCAGGAGCATAAGTGTGTAATGGTGAACGACAGGTTGTGGGTTCATTTCCCACTTGCAGTGAAATATTTAATGTTTTTAAATGAAATATAAAGTTCAGCAGAACGTGGTGAACAGAACGCAGTATGTTAACACAAGCTTCTTAGGTCCCCTCTTCAACATTCAACCTGACGAAAAATGATTTTCGTTATTCTATATCTTCATTGTTTGAATATTGTATTACACAACCCGTGTCTCTTACAACATTGCATCAAACTGTACCAAACAATTCTGATGTTGCTCCATAACATGGTTAGTGGGCTTCTCGGTGATGTATGGCCTCATTCCTATTATCTATGAAAAGTTACCTTATTTATACGCTAATGTAGAAAGAAACATCGATAAGTAGTTGCAATACGTTCTTAGCTTGTTTATATATTATGTACCTACATCTTAATTTGTAATTATAAATTAAATTATTATACATCGTCAAGGAATACTAATGTACTTTGAAATATAAAGATTTATATTATTTGAATGTTGATTGCTACTAAGTAACAGTAATTAATTTTTAATAATACACGCGTTGAGAGTAAGATTAGGAAATGACATTGTTTCTGTTATCTTGTTGAACCTTTTTGAGATAAAAGGTTTAGTTTTAATTTATTTACATTGTGTTTTAAATATAATACGGTTTATTCATTACTTTTATACAATGGGTTCGATCCCAAGCCGAGGAAATAAAATATTTAATATTTTCATTTCTCCGTTCTGCTAACAAGGCAAAGCAAGGTGTTCGCGGAATGCGTCAAAATGTGTGGTGAAAAATAGGAAACGGAATGTCGTAACACTAAGTTTCAAGTTAATAATGTCTTTGATTTTCGCGATTGTTACATATTTTAAATGAAACACATTTAACCGGATTAATCGCGTACATTGAATGGTAAACATTTTTGGGGAAACCCGACGTTTAGAACACTTTACAGTAGTCCGTGATTGGTTTTAAAAAGTTTCAAGTTACCTACCATTGCGGGATACAAATAGATATAAAAAAATAAACTAATATACTATTAATTATTTATTTATTTATGACACTGGGCTTAGTGCGTTAGTTGATATAACTATAAATATATTCTTATACAAAAAGTGCACATCTAAATCCAAATATTTATGAAACACTATCTTTTTTAGGTACAACTTGACCAAAGAAAAAGATGCAGAGTCCGGAGACTTCGATCCTTTCTCAGAAAGACAGGCGGAGAATCCGACTTCGTAAGTATTCTCTTTTTATTCGTACTAAATATAGCCTTAAGGTACTACGCTAAATATACGATTATTTAAAGAAGGAAAGATAAAAAGCCGCTATCAGATTATTAATAAATTGCAATATTTATTGGCAAACAAAACTACTGAACTAATGTGCATTTAAAGTACAAAAAATATATCTCCTATAACGATAACACTGAGAAGATAAATATAAATTGAAACGTGTTTTGCAAGTGGCAGCAGTTTCAAATGCTGTAAAAATTTTAATTTACTGTCGTGCAGTTTAATCACCTATTATTTATAATATGAGCTACGCGAAATAAATTTATCCTTAAGTGTTTAACTATAGTAACATGAAGCGCACGCATGGCGACTAATTTGAGATTGGCATTTGCGAAATATGTAAATGAACTGCAACTACTTGGGTCTTCTTATACATATTTATATTTACTTTATAAATTTTTACATAAGCTACACAAAAAAGTATTTTTAAAAGAGGCATAAAAATGGAAATAATTTATTAAAGTACTTATGAATCAGTCTGACTATGTTTACTGAACTCTTAACGGATTACCTACATAGTTATACGTAGCCTTTCCTTGTTCTATTTACGTATTCTTGTTTGTTTGTAAATATATAAAATGCGAAATATACCTACTTTATAAACAATTCAGCTAAAATTAACTCAATGTTATATTATTGGATACTTAGAACAGGGTCATTCCTAATTAACATGAATGAACACTCGAGTAAGGATTAAATTTATATTAATGTAGTATTCAATTTACATACCTAGTATGTATATATTTTCCTATGGTAATATTTCGTTATAAATATTAGCGTTGGATTCATCAGACGCTTAAAATAAAACTTTGTTTTTGTAACTTATCGCTGGAAGAATGGCTGGACTATGAGAAAATATATTATTAGGGTCACTTATTTTTGTGATTGAACACAAAAAATTAATTGACAAACAGACAACAAATTTAAAATGTTTTTTAAATTTGTTGTCTGTTTGTCATTGGGTCGGTCTCTTTTTATTAAAAAAAAAAAATGATAAATAAATGTATCAATATAAAGTAACTTTTCTGATAAAATTGCTACCGGTAGTGTACGCTTAATAAGTAAATATCTTATGTATTTTTATAATATTACTACTAATCTTTTATGGCGTTGGCAATAACAATTTATTCGTAGGCATATAACTAATTTGTCTACTTTCTGACAATTAAGAAGCTTTGCGAATTGTGAAACTTCTGAACTTGTGTGACATAAATTACTAATCCCGTGAATTCTTGTGTCCTAACTGAGTACACTTATTCGGTATCGACCGAAATAAGTTATATTTGAAATAAATATATTACATTCGTGTTTACAAATGCTTATTTATTTACAGGAACATGGACACACTGACGCACTTACTGAAGGCATCACTCGGTACCGGCATCCTTGCTATGCCAAAAGCCTTCAAGAGCGCGGGTCTCATATCCGGTATCTTCTTTGCCATCTTAGTAGCTGTCGTTTGCACACACTGCGCCTACATACTCGTAAGTGACGGCATCCCATACAAAGAATACGCTTTGCATATTATTATTTACTCATATATTAATTTGCCAAGCAAGCAACGTGTTTGGAATAATTTAAATATATATTAACGCTAATTTATTATGACGCTTGCATTCAATTATCAACTTGCCAATGCGATTTTGCGAATTATTTTGTGTGTACCGAGACTTAGTACATCTATAATGAATTAAATAATTAGTAAATTACAAACTGAATTGTAAATAAATTTTGTGCGTACTTCTGATTGCGTCATACAAAGCTAATGTATACGTTATTTTAATAGAAGTTTTTTTTCTCTCAGGTGAAATGCGCTCACATTCTATATAAAAAGACGCACAAAACTGCAATGAGCTTTCCTGAAGTAGCCGAATCTGCATTAGACCATGGACCACAAGGACTTAGAAAATGGGCTTACACTTTCAGGTAGTTTCTTTATATTGCACTTTGAAATGTAGAAATAAATCGGAAAAACTACGTTTTATTTAATTATAACTTAAATAGTTAACAGTTTCAATTGCATTTTCAGAGTTTTCATCCTCGTGAGCCTATTCTTGACGTACTTCGGCACTTGCTCCGTGTATACTGTCATTATCGCTAAAAATATCATGCAGGTAAAGTAAATATTATTTTAAAAACAAATATAACTCAAGGTTTTGCGTTGATATTTTATTTAAAGTATCCAAATTTCTACTTATATGAATAATAATAAAAAAATGAGAACTAAACTGACTATAACATACTTTACATCAAAAGATTCAAAACGAAAGGATTCTTAAATATTTATAGGTAATTTCACGGCCACAGTGTTACACAATATCTATGATAGGTTATCATTTATTGCTATCATATAACGTCTCAAACAGATAAGTTAGCAAGTAAAGGTCAAAATTATTTCTCTACTTCTTTTTAGTATAATGAAACAATCATTTAGTTGCCTATAATCATGATAAAAAGTATCCTTTATTTTAGCTTCACGCTGTTTCCAGTGGATAAGTGTACGACTTCACGCACGGTGGGCAGAGGAAATCTAGAGAAAAGACGGAGTGTCTTTTCACTTTTATTACGCGTGGTCTAAAATGGCGGATCTGTTTGTCTTCTTACCTTCTTCTACTATTCCCCCGAGTGCCAAATAAACCTATAACCGTTGCGTTTAAAGCCAGGTGCCGCGCCGCTGAGCTAATGCTATTAATAATATTAATTACTCTATGTACCGAACCTTATCTACATCAGTTCAGTCGTTCCTGCATCATTAATAACCAGTGATTATACAAATAAACTATGTTACTTTGTTGTAACATTAACAAGATGTGCATTTTCTGTGTATATATAACTTATTAACTGATATATTATAATGTTGTAAATTTCATTTGTAAATAAACATTAAGAGTTATGTTTACTGTTGTTTCCAGGTCGCAGACTTTTACATGGTCGACAAGAAGAACTTAGATATACGGATATTTATAATCTTCCTGCTCATTCCCCTCATTTTTATGGTTTGGATCAGAAATTTAAAGTATTTGGCGCCGGTTTCCATGATCGCTAACTTTTTCATGGCGATCGGTTTGGGTATTACTTTCTACTTTATAGTTGGTACTGGCGGTTTGGACTTTGATAAAGTAGTCGCAATAAAACCACCCAACGAATGGCCAGAATTCTTCTCTCTAACAATTTTTGCTATCGAAGCTATTGGTGTTATAATGCCTTTGGAGAACTCGATGAAAACGCCACGATCAATGCTCGGTTTTTGTGGAGTACTCAACAAGGGGATGACTGGTGTCACCCTTATTTATATACTACTTGGCTTCCTCGGCTACTTGCGGTATGGAGATGCCGTTGAAGATTCCATCACTCTGAACTTGGAACCTCACCCTGGTGACCCGAAAATCAAAGAAGTGTAAGTTATTTCTTTTGTTCAGCTTCAGACTGTATCTGCACAATCTAATTCTCACGCAGCGCCCATTTTTTTCAAACATTGTGCGTTGAATGGCGGAGCTCAACGCCGCGCTAAAAAACAATATTACCCCGAGTGAAAATTGAATCCATACCCGTTGCATCCATGCATTGTGTGTGGTTTGATTGCAAGAAGGCTTCAAAAGAAAGAAATGTTAATGTATTTATTTGATTTTATTTATAAATTCTTATTATTATTTATACCCTATTTGGAGTTATTCATTAACGAACACATTAAAATATCTTTAATTATGTAGGATCATTGTTGTATGCATGTACTCATGCTAGAAGTATAAATAAAAAATGAAATTTCAAATATTTCTGTATAAATTACATGTACATCTTAGTTTAAGTTGTTATATTACCTTTTCTTTATGTTTAGTAACTATCACAGAAAACTATCTACCACCTCCTTTACATATCTAAACGTTGACAAAAACTTGTTCACTAAGTATTTATTTTTTTTACAGACTCTCTCAAATCGTGAAAATCGCCATTGCCATCGCCGTCTACTGCACGTTCGGACTCCAATTCTTCGTTTGCATCGAAATTATGTGGAATTCCATTAAGGAGAAATTTACTAAACGGCCAGATCTCGCTGACTACATCATGCGTACTATTATGGTCACTTTATGTGTTTTGCTAGCGGTGGCAGTGCCCACTATTGGGCCCTTCATGGGTGTCATTGGTGCTTTCTGTTTCTCCATCCTTGGCCTCATCGTCCCAGCCTTCATAGAAATCATAACCTTCTGGGACATAGGTTTTGGGCCCTACAAATATCTCGTTTGGAAAAATGTCCTCGTCACTATTTTCGGAGTGTTCGCTTTAGTATTCGGCACCAAAGACGCTGTTATAAGTATTATCCACACGTATACACAATAGTATTTAAGTCTAAACGTAGTTTAAGCGTGTGATAGATGACAAGCTTAGCGAAATATTTATATTAATTTTAACTGCAATTGCCAACACTACCTTATCGACCGTTTGCGGCTGTTTTAAGTGGTGCTATTATATTTTTTTTTATTAATAGGCAGATTTTCTGGAAAAATCTTTATCTTTTTAAAATATATAAGAGATTAAGAGCTTTTGTGTGACAGCTTAATATGAATCAATCGTGTAACGAAGTACTTATTTAAAATTCATTTGCATTCCCAATAGTATGAGATGTGGAAGACCTTATAAGATATACAATTATTTGAATGTTGATTGTGAGTATGTTTGAGTATATAAAACGTGAGAGACAAATGTAAGTACTACTATTGTTGTACGAACATAAATCCACTTGTTAAATTATAAATAGCAAAGTCAAGAGAACAGTGACGTGCAATTTTGTATGACATATTTCTATATTGATCCATTTTTACCGCATATATATTTAATTTGTTTTGGTAACTCAATATTTGTAACTAATGTAATACTTATTAAAATGTTTTTTTTTTTATTTATAAATTTATGGTCTACGTGTCAATAACCAAAAAATATATTGCAAATCGTCTATGATATAATTTCAATTGATACTGTACAATTAAACTAATCAAATATCAACCATATATTTATTATATATAAAGTGTGAAATATATTTTTCAAAAATATAATTTAAATAATTCACTGCATAATCTAAGAACTAAACTGTTCTGTAGGTGTTCTGAATACAGTTTTCTATTGCTAAGTGGTAAAAATTGAACAAAAATACACTTTTGTACATTTTTTTCAGAATGACAACGATTTTATTGCATTTAGTTATATGTTAATGTAATCATTAACGAGACACTAAGTTATCATCTTCCACCATGTATCTATACTGAATTAGGCAACAAAAATGTAAAAATATCAGACGGTGCCTTATATTACTAGTATTACTATAAATATAATAATAAATTTATTTTACACACAATGATCTGTCTAAATAAGAATTATTTTTGGTAATAAAAATCACTCAGTCAAATATGATAAGCAAAACCGTTAGTGAAAGTTTTAACAACTATTTTATAGAATTGTGTATGTAAATAAAAGAATTAAAAACATTAATATGATAATAATAAATATCGCTATAAAATATACTTTTTAATTTTTGTACTGAAACTTGTTTACTTCATTAAATTCAAAGTTAAAAGCGAGTTCGAAAACTAAGCTACATGACAAACCGAGTAATGGAACAGGGTCCAACATATTTGGTGCCTTCATATTTAGATTGCTCATATTGCATAATTGTTAAGCTTAATTATTTTATAAGCCTTTAGTATTACTATTGAAATGGCAACCATCTCTGGCTTTGAAATTAATATAAAAAATAAAGTAACGTATCGTTTTAATGCCCGCAAGGACGTACCGGAACTCCATTCAAGGTCGCCTATATAATAGATAACAGAACTATTGTAATATTTTCAACATAGAGACTTTTGAAGTGTACTAATTATAACATTTTATATGATAAAAGGATTGAACCTAAGTTTTAAAAAAAGGACGAACTCTGTGTTTTATAAAATGTTTTGTTGAAAAGTTCCAACATAGTTCCTATATATATTTTCATTTTAATGATAAATTTACTTTAGCGTTATTATTATTTTTACGCCTGTGAGGTACATTATAGTGTAAGTAATTTTATAGTGACAGAACCATTGTATATTGTTTAATAAATAAAGATCAGTTCCACTAAATTGCATTATTATTAAAAAAATGACAATATGTCTTATATGTCAAATACGCTTTGATCTTCAAATAAATTTAAGTACCGTTTAAAAAAGGTTCATTGCAAAGTTATATAAAATAGTCAGTGACTTGTGAGGTTTTTGCATGCACTTAAACTACAAGGTTAACTACTACGAGTAGTTTAATGTCTATACATTACATCTTATCAAAATTATACTTCTATTATACATCTTATCAAAATGACTGCTAAAGGAAATACGGATATATTAAGATTTATAAGGATTTGAATCAATTAAATAAAACAAATTTTACACGTCAAATCTATATTTGACGTGTAAAATTTGTTTTATTTAATTGATTCAAATCCTTATAAATCTTAATATATCCGTATTTCCTTTAGCATTCATTTTGATAAGATGACAGTTATTTTGGAGTCATCAAAATTTTTCTAAAGCATGAATAAGTACATCCCAGCAGAATATATTCGTTTGGTTCCGGATTCTAGCTCAATATTTAGTCACAGAGAGAACTGAATCTTAAGGAAAAAAGAACAAAAAACAGAAAAGGTCATTCACACCTGGAACGTACACTAGTTTTTAGTATATTTCAGGTAACAAACGATCAAAGGATCACAACGGAGGAATATAAAATTGATGGATTGATTAAATATTTATTCTTATTAACAAGAAAGCTTACCAATACGGTTTCTCTTGCATCAGCCAAGGCCTACGATGTAAGTGCCCATACAAACAATAGACCATTTAAAGTCCAGGATAACATTCTGGAAGAAAGAGCATATGCCTTTTTATAACAATATTTTTAGCTCGCCATCGCAAAAGTTGAAAATATCCACATGAATGATGGAGAATAAGCTTTAAGAACCTTAAAGATATTAAAATATGGAAATTACCACATGCAAAACGTTACAAGGTTATTTTTAAATGTTATTTTCAGTAATACACAGTAAAAACTATGATTTTTTACGATATTAATTGCTAAATTGTATACCTTAGTGGTATTTTATTTCACGTTAAACAACATAAGTGAAGAACAATTTTTCAGGATTTTTTTAATCAATAAACTTCAGGTTAGCGAGGTTAAAAGGTTAAGTCGAACATAAAGTTAAGCAAAAAACATCAATTAAAACTAATTTAAGCATAAAGCAGTTTTATTTATTCATGGAAATTATTAGTTTAGTGATTTATGTGGTTTTGGCAATTCCCAAAAATATGTTGACCATGTATACAATGAACAATAATTTTCGTTATATTCGTTACCATCCCTGTTGTACGAGGTTTATCAAAATATACTTATATTCTTATTCTTATATGACACAACTGCATTTTACCCGATAATCATAAGAAAACAGTAGGTAAGGCAAAGATTGAAAATGCATATGGTAAACCACCAAAAAAGATATGAAATAAAACCCTTTTTTTTAATTTACAATTTATTTAAACAGTGTCTATGATCGCTACACGTCAAGGAAAGCTCACCGAACTTACCAAATTCAAAACATCTTCATAATATCTCAGATCATAACAATCAATATCTTCTTTCCGTTAAATGATTAAAGTTTAAAAAAATACTTAAGAAATATCTAAAATAAAGCAAAAAATAAAGGTACGTCCATGATTACAGTTTAAACATACAGTAACCTAAATAATTATTACTAGCACATACTTGAAATTGTTAAAGTAATATCATGGAAGAAGCAATAAATAGGCAAAGACGCTTCGCTTCAATTAATTAGAGTGTTAATATAATTTGTTCACTCTCAATCATAAAAATATAAGCTACAATATTTTTTTATTATATATATATATATATATATATATATATATATATATATATATATATATATATATATATATATATATATATATATATATATATATATATATATATATATATATATATATATAAGTTTGCTTAGCTTTATCTCTTAATACAATTTACTGACCGAAGAGCCATTGCGTGTTCAATTGAAGACACCATTTACTATACAGCATTTGGTTTTCGGAGCACATTAACTTCCTTGAATTTATTCTACTTTTAACTATCTAAATTATTATGGAGAAAATTTATATTTTATCTATATTGATATTTTCATGTTCGTTTGTATGTATCTGTGTGGTTATTTAAAATAGCACACAAAGTTAACATTTATTTTATATATCGCCTAATCTCACATCACAGCACCTCTATCGACATTGGAAACATATTAACCTCAATTTTAAATGTTTGTGCAATAAACTATCAATATTATTGAATATAAATGATTGCTATATAAATATGTTATACTGAGATGAGGCAATATCTACACACAGTACAGTACACAATATTCTATTAAGGGGTTTCCTTAATCGCATCAAATAGGCCGTAATTATGACAATACAATGTAAGGGTAGTACTTTAAGCCTTACGACAGTAAAATTCTATAACACGTACACATCATTATTTTTTTTACAAATACTACTTAATTAATTAATCACAAAAAATCATTTACTGACATCAACTTTAAATGAATACTAAAACGCAGTCTATAATCGAATAACTTCAGGTTTTGCGGTTATTGCTCTTTTTTTCCTATCAAACAAGTAAAAAGTCATCAAAAAATCTTATACTGTTTATAGTTTCACCAAACTAGTTATTGCCTATTGAACAGAGCTAATTTACAAGTAACTTCTTTGGCATCAGCGCCAATGCACTAAGAGGTAGGCTAAAGGAAATTAGAACACTGTACTCACTTTAATTGCTTCAAGAATATTGATTGGTAGAAAATTTATATGATGTAGCCCAAAAAAAGATTGTTTAATGTTTATTCAAGATTAATTTTAAGTTTATAAATATATCTCAACATTTGACGTTATAAAGACATTAATTGTGAAGGATAACATTGATATAACATAGGATTCTCGAAACAGCACAATATACAATATTGTATGGCTATATATAACTAAAACTAACTCGATAAGTCGGCTATTGAACATTTTCGCAACTACGAAGTATCAAACGATAGTAAATTATTTTCTTGTAAGATATCGTAAAATTCAAGTAACAGCATTACATACATTTCTACGAATTCAATATAAAATTATTTTATTGTATGTACAGTATGTTTAGAACGCTGCAACAATGCAAAACAAATGACGGAGTACTATGATCGCTTCATGCTTAGCGACTTTAAGGCTTAAAATAAATATTTTAAAAGGAAACCGTATAAGATCACCCGAGTGTAATATTACAAGAATACATTGTAAGAAGCTTACGACCGTTGAAAGTGTTGAAAGAACATTTATATACGCTAGATGTTATTAGTATTAAAATTAACTATACATTTTTATTTGGGGTACTAATAAATTATATTTAATTATAGCGTCTCCAAAATATTGGTTGGACGGAAAACTAGAATTTGTGGTGCGCTTACAAATAATCAAAACGTAACTGCGACTTTAGACAGGAACAAACCTACATACATTTATAAGAATAATGAAAAAAAAAAATCCAAAATGAACGGTTTGATAATATCAAATTTAAATCGATGTTAAAATATATATATTTTTAATTAATAAAACCAATTACAATTTATACTACAATAATCATTTTTATGAATCACAATATTTTTTAAATCATGTTTTTAAAAAGTTTCTTAAAATAATTATGATGTAAAACCAATAAATGAACGAAAGTACCAATGATAAGTTATTATATAATATTCAAGCTTATAAATATTTTAATCGTTGCATAAATTTCCTTGCCTTGTATGAAATAAAATTAATTATTATTAAATGTTAAAAAAAAAAAGTACCTTAAAATTAAATAAATAATTTCGTCACACTTGGAAATATTATCATTTCACATTTCACAAAGTATTGCATCAAAAATGGCACTAAGCTTTTGTTTTAAATTGGACGTGTCTCAGATCGTTAACAGTTTACCAAATTACATATGAAATATGAACTAAAAGTGAGATTGTCAAAGTGAAATTACTGTGTAACACTGTTGTTAAGTTAAAAAACATATTTGGTCATTTCTAAAAAATATTTGTGCAAATGGTTTCATAAAAAATGTTAACTTGCAGGTATTTAAATTAAGATGGTTTTATATTTTTATGTTTGTCTGTACCTGCTGTTTAAGATCCGAGGTAAACTGGTCGAGGCCGTCGTTGCGTAGAGGGCATTCGATTTTATAAACAGATCCTTTTAGCCAATTATTTCAATTCCTCGCTTTGGTACACATAGCACGACATTAAGTTTCGCCACTTGACATTCAATATGTCAAAAATTAAGCGCCTATGTGCTCAGCGTAAAGCTGCTTCTGTTTATATAATTCAATTAAATTCGGAACAAAATACAGCAGAAATATTAAGAATATTTGGGTTAGCTTTGGTTTAAACAATAATTTATAGATAGAAACGTATCTTACTATCTGAAATTATTGGAAAAAATATATCAATTATAAAAAATCTTCTTAGTTACCAGCTGTCGTAAACGACGAATGTAATTGACAACTAATCAAATGGAATTCCACAAGTTTCTTATAAATTAAGTGCGAAAAGTTAGTTAATATGCATTTTAAATAATATTTAAACGACAACATTAAAAACACAATTCATAATGACAAAGATTTGGAAGATGTTTTTTTATTCTTTAATAGTAGGTATCTACTGTATAATTTAATTTCACTATTTGACAAAAACACTACTCCAATCTCATAAATGGTAACATGTTAATTTAAAATACACCTATTTCTAATTTTCCTAATAGAATTATTTAATTGATATTATTGCAATTCTCACTGTAGGGTTTAAAATAGTATTGAACAATTGTGACGGCACTTTAATATTGTTTACATATACGACTAATCTAAAATACATACGTACATATATAAAGAATATAGTAGGCAAATATTTTCAAAATTTTTACACTACAAACTAGCTTTTAGCTATGCTAAGTATGTAACATTAAAAGCCGAAACCATCGAAAAGCTTCCAAGATAGGTAATTTAATCTATGTCTTTTCACGAACAACTTTTGCCTGGAATACAAGAATAATTAAAACAGCTAGTAATAGGCCTTTCTATGAAATCACTCAATTAACTGATTGATTTTTTTATACACGCGTCTAAATAGTAATCAACGTTTCCACTAACAAAACACTAGTCCTAGAGTGTAAACATTCGTTTCTCATTGAAATATTGGGTCGTTACGTCTCTTGATAATTAATAAAATAATTTTACGAAAAAAACCTCAATCTGTCAGATTTGGCACTTTTTAAAATGTCAAATTAATTATTTTTTCATATCATCATTGTTGTGATCACATAAATATCCACGTTAAAATTAATATACAAACTTGAGATTCTTTTATAATCACAATTATGATAAATGAGCAACTCAATTACGTGCATCGCAGTTGGAATTCGAGAAAGATACATTCAACTTTACACTCAAATAAAAAAATATCATAAAAACATTAATGACAATCGTCCATTGTCAAATTAACAGTATTTAACTTAAAATACACACAAAGTAAAAAAAAACGTCGAAAGTTAATTTTAGTACATAAAAAGACGGAATGCTAATATACACGAATATGGCATCATCTGTTAAGAAAATCACAATACATATAAAAGGGAAATAATATAAAACTTAATAATATAAAAAAATAAGTTAGTTACACCTTCTTGAAGAAACATCTAAATTCGAGAGCCTATCACTAACTTAAATGAGCTGGAAAAAAAATAAGTAAAGTAACATATAAACCTGTTTTAAATACAGAAAACATATTATTTAATATCATATATACCGGGGTGTGATTCTACGTAGCGCGGGGGAATAATGCGGCCGGAGTCAACCACCGGAGTGAGTAAATCGTCCGACGACACTTGGATCCTAATCCTGTTGTCCGAAGACAGATTAGCCGCGCCGTTCGTGTAAAAGCCTAGAGAGACTGGTTTATGATGTTCTTCGGTGTACGATTTGTACTTAGGACTGACAGGTTGTAAATGTGATGGACTGGCAGACATAGGGTTGTAGGTAACGTGAATGCGTACTACGTCTTCTGACTGCGGGGACACTGAGGGCGGGTAGGGCGTCCCCCTTGGTGTAGAGAGCGCTGTCGGCGCCCTTTGTATGCTCAAACCGCAAATACCCGATCTGGAATATCAATAATCATTACACAACAATGTTATTTTTTTTATACATTCAAGTTGTATTTAGCAATACTGTTAACAGTTGAGCGCTACTAATATTCGATACAAATAGCTGTCTACCACTGAATATTGTATTGCAATCTGTATATTTTACAATAGGAATAATTTTGGCATAAAAACCAGCGATATTAAATATCTCATCTAAGAAACAGAAATATATATATATATATATATATATATATATATATATATATATATATATATATATATATATATATATATATATATATATATATATATATATATATATATATATATATATATATATTTAAGCAGTGCAGTTTGTAATCTATGCAATCTATAAAAAGCTTATTCGATATGCTGAATTTGTTTTTATCCCAATTAAAACAAATTCGTAAACATAACAATGAGTAATATAACTGCTAAAATAAATTATAACATTTTGATAGCACGTTGTATCACGAACTCAGGGTAGGCAGAGGAAACCTGGGAACATAATCTTAAGACACTCCGGTCCCCATTTTCCGCCACATTCTGGAGGCATTGTCTAAGGGGCAGAACTCAACGCAGCACTTTAAAAAAATCCCTTGTAAAAAATCCCTTAAATTGCAAAAATATAAGAATAATGTTTGAGCAAATAATATACATTCTATTAGCAAATAAAGCAAATTTCTAGCATTCATATTTATAGAAACGACGCTGTGGCATGAGCTTGCTTAATGTAGTATTATGTAGTGTTACCAGGTAAGCCATCTCTTAAGAGCTTATAAAACTTGTGTATTATAGTGTTATCTTCTGTATTAAACAAGATTATTTATACATTATTTCAATAACGGTAGTTTAAATTTAATAATAAAACTATTTAAATTTTCTTGCAATATATTTTCGCCTGGTAACACTATTTACAGGGTAGTGAGTGAAACCCACCTTACCCCTCACCATAGCTTCGGCTACATTCAGTCTTATTTTTTAATCTTCGTAGAAAAGGCTAAGTATAGGTTTTAGTTTGTGACCGCCAACTCTGCCACCGGATTGCTTTGCTGCGGTCCCTTTGACCCCACCTTGAGGACCGCAGTATTTCGGATAAATATATTATTAATTATATACGTATAAAGCAATATATACATTAATATTTATTAAACAACTACACACCAACTACTTTTCAAAAAAATACAAAGAATTGAATAAGAAATAGGGCAATTGTATATACTAAAATATTATAAAAACATGTAAATAAAATGTAGATAAAAATATGTTTGTACAAGAGAAATAATATTCTACATGTGAAAATACTATATTTATCTTAAGATACTTAATAAAGGCTTCCAAGATTTGGATTAACGATATAAATAAAAATAAACAATTAAATTCATAGCAAAAAAATAGAAAATGTTTAAAGCATTACCGCTATTTTATAAAAAAAAAACCTATACAAATTTATATCAAAGACTCGCTCGCGTCTTCGCCCCCTTGAAATATTCAATTATTTATTTACTAATCTGAATTACTTTCAAATACTAACATTAAATATCATAAATTGCTTTTATTTCCAATGAAATTCTATAAAAAGTTTTATCATGTAGCAGCAATTTTATGGATTTCAATCACTTTAATTAAATCAAACACTAAATGATAAAGGCAGGTAAGCCGACACAAACAAAACAATAAAAAAAGACACTGTCTTGGGTCTTTTTAATAGATGAGTGTCCCCAGTAATTATTTTTCTTATATATCTTCCGTGTACAGACACAGACCGTTACAGATATTAAAAAAGTACTAGAATTCCACTGATACTGACAATTTATATCTATCAAAATTTTGAAATTCCGAAGTGAATAGGACTGCTTACTAAAGGTTACTAAACGTAACTTTAGGATAACTTAACATCCCCTACATGTCGATTGTAAAGATTGACTATTATTATATATATGAAGTAACAACTGAATATTAGATGTAGAAAATTCTAATTCAATGTCAAATTAACCTGTTATAAATATGAATTTGCCTAATATTTGAGTAACGAGATCAATAAAAACTCTTTTAAATTACAAGAATTCCAATATTATATTCAAAACTAAAAATCAATAACTTAAAAACGTAACATAAATAAAATTTACATGAAAATATAGTTGGCCCCGTTTTGTGCGACCTGTAGATGAGATTTCACCTTTACGTCTATTGTGTATTTTGTCCCACTAGTTCACGTTTTTCAGAACTTATTACACTAATGTTTTCAATAGAAAAATTTATAAATTTTGAAGAGAAACATATTTGCCTTCTTAAAAAATAATGTAATAATGTTTTAAGTATTCTGCGTATAAAACCAACATTTAACAGCACTTTTTTTACTTTCAATCTACGTAAAATTCGCTTAAAAGAATTAATTAAATATACAACTCACAAAAGATGCTTCGAATCTAGGGATTTCTCTAAAAACTTATATTTCCAAAATACATTTAGAGCTTTAAGCCATTTTGTAACAACCATTCAAATAAAAAAAAAATGACAACCTAATCTAGGAACCCGGCCCAAAATAATTATCCAGGTAAGTGTCACTACAGTAACTAGAGTGCATATACAAAATCTCACCCATCTGACCCAGTGCCATCGTCGCTGATGTTGCTGTGAGTGTCCAGAGAATTGTCGGGCGCGTGAGACCGTCCGCTAGAGAAGACACTCAGGTCCGCCGTACTTGTGACACTAGTGTCCGCCAGTGACCGGCGGGAACCTAGAGCCGACACTGAATCCTCGCAACGGACCCCGCTCGCTACGCCACTGTGATCTGAGCACAACACTTTATTACATCATTATATGAAGCTACTAATAAGTCATTAAGGGTGAAATAAATTACGAAATTTAGCGACTGTAAGTGATGATTTTATGAATAATAAAACAGAATAAACATTTACGATAAGCACATTTGAACTTTTTAAAAAAAAAATAAAGATACACGGCGTGACTAACTAAAGCGTGATAAACTAAAATTCTACAAAAATAAATTATTAATTAAAAGAAACGAATTTTATATTAAAAAAACAACAAATAATTAAATGTCAAATTGATAGTGAGTAAACGAAAAAAAAACAATCATGCATACACTTACCTATTTGTGTAAGAATGCGCGCACACACACATCACAAGCAAACAATATGCCAAAAATTCATGCAAGTTTAAATAAAAATCTCTGCTCGTAACCTGACTCAAATCAAAAGTTTATTTCTTATCATTTGTTAACACTAATTAAAAATATGTCCTTAAAGGTTTCTTCGATGGCTTTTTACTTTGTTTGTATTCGGTTTAATCAAATAATTTGGTTTCGCGTCCTTGAGGGAAGGAAGGGTGGAGGAGGCCTCTCGAATATTCATAGAGGCGTGGGACGTGTGGAGAGGGACCGCTAAGATGGCATTTTCTAATGGGAGAAAAATATATCAATTAAAATGCAAAAGTAAATATTAAAGTAGATCGGTTTATACTATCAAAAAAAAACTAATTAGTACTTATATTATTTAACATTCGTTTACGATTTAGAAACTGAAGACTTATTTGAGAACAAATTTGATATATACAGATCACTGTACATATTCATACTTATGTAAATGAGATGGCTAAAAATAATTGCGAATGTCAAATAAGCAGACGCTGTGGTGTATCTACATCTGACTTGCAATCTATGTAGCATTTATATGTAACATACCATACATTAACGACATACCATTAAATAGGTATATTGATATGTATAACGTTTGGTGTCTTCAAAGTTCAAACCACAATTGGCGGCAAAACTAAAAATAGAAAATCATCTTAATCTGCCACTTTTGTGTCGCAAGCGGAATACATTAGATATAATCAAAGCGACCTCTCAATAAATGCATAGTAAAAAGAACACTGATTTACTTTTAAACGTGTCTTCATTTTCTAAATTTACATACAACACATAAAGTGCACGTATATGTAAGTGATCTTAAAGCTAACAAAGAAAAAACAGTATAAACAATGCCATTAGAAAGCAACACCACGGTATAAAACTGTATGATAGGGGTGGGTTTATGTTAAAACGGAAAGCAAAAATAAACTTCGTATAATAAAATCAGATTCGAGCAGAAATTTGTGTAAACGATGATTGACAATGAATCAAATTGAAATATGGATGACGTGAAAGTTATATTACATGAATATTGTAAACTAACAAAACAAAATAATGAAATATAAAAACAAACAAAAAAAAATATAGTATATATTTGTACTATACTTATAGCCGGTGAAAATACAGCCGCGGTAGGATTTTAATATTTTTCCTAATGTAAATGTTTGATTAGTAAGTCAATGGGTTAGATGGTATTTAACTGTTAAGCAATGTGTTAAGGCAAGTTAACTGCACGTTGTTAATGACATAAACCCACCGCCGTACCACCATGACCATGCTAGTGCACAAAAACTAAATGATAACACTAATTTTTTTTTAATATATCTGTGCGGAAAACAAAATCAATATGATTGGCAAGCAAATTAGACGTCAAATTCTTTAAACGTTGTGAATTTTATAAAAAAAAAAAGTATTGCATAAAAAGTATCAAGAAATCAAGATGGAAGTGAGCTAAGGCTTGAGAATTAAATATGGTCATGTTATTTAAGAGACAGGTTTTAAATACATATATTAAACGTAACGTAATAAGTTTTTGGCACACTAATAAAATTTTAACTAAAATATACTACACAAGTTTTTAAATTTGTTTGTTGTGCTCATTTAGGTATAATCTTCGCTAAATAACCAATGAACAAGAACGTTATGACTTTCACTTTACGATTTTTAATATTCAGTTAACATATTAGACTTTCTATCCGATATAGATTATTAAAATATCTACAGTGTTTTATTTACATGTAGCTGATACTTCAACAAAGTTTACACAAAATAAACAGAAATGGAATTATGTAATACAATAAAAACCATAAAATAGGCTACTATGTGTGTGCCAACAAAATAGTTAAAAAAACCGGCAGAAATTCTTTCGCAAATATCTTCCATATCTTTAGCTCATTTCCATATTAGAAGTTGTTCGATAGCGTGATTATAGCACAAGTCACATAAAATTCTTTATAAGCTACAAAAATATTTTCACTTAAAATATAAAAATAATTTGTACTGAAGCATGTTCTATAATTCCAAATCAATTCGTGCTTTTAAGAACTTGTTTTCTATGTGAAAGTACGCAGAACGTGATCGAGTTACGTCAAGTTATTTACACTTTTTGCTAAATACAAATGGAATTCAACAACATTTAATTTAACGCATAAATAATATATTAAAAACTAAGCAAATAATTTATTACTTTCTAAATAATACATATAAATCAGCTGAAATATTTAAACTGATTATAAATATATTATTCCAAGTTAATAATGGCATCAAATATAATATAATTCAAATGTCACTGCATCATTTTTTAATAATCTTAAAAAAGGAGGACTTGAAAAAATTTGTGTTTTTTTAAATAATGAAATCAGCGTGATATAATAAAGTAATATATATATGAAAGTTGAAATTAAATTGAGATGAACTACTTGGTTGTTAAATGTTAATATATTACAACATCAAAACTGTTCAGGTATTTCTTGTTGCTTGTCGTCAATTCGGTCGAAATGGAAACAAAATATGAAAATTAAAACAGACATAAAAAAAGCATATTGAGTAAATATTATCGTTTGTACTTGTAGGTCATCACATTTTAATAAAAAATACAACTAGCACTTCATTCGCACCTACACATATCTATCATATGTAAAAGATATTGGAGTATTTTTAAATTTAAACTTAAATAGAACATATACTATGTGTAAATATCAAACACAAGTAATTATAATATATAATACATAATTAAAAAAAAGTAAGACAGAACATGCGATTAAATAAACAAATATAAATAAATTTAATAACATATGGAGTATGGACACACTGGTGTGGTCACAATTTTGATAATGAAATGTTATTAAAAAATGACCTCAAATGTGCGTTTGAACCAAGAGAATTACAAAAGCAAATTAAAATATAGTATAGACAAAAAGATCAATTTTAACTAATGAAATACTAAATTAACAGTATGTAGATATCACATTACTATCGAGCTCGTAATTAAATTCTGTTACAATCGCCATTTTTTTTACTAAATATGACTGTTATATAATAAGTTATATTAAAACACTGATATTAGTACATGTGAATAATTTTAAGGTACACAAGTTCATAAATGCGTGAATTGATCTGATCCGAGGCTTTCATCGGATGTAGTTAGCGACCGCAGAGAGGCCTCCAAGTTACCTGATACGGTGTCACTTTGAGACACGCGAAGCTCCTGGAGCTCCAGTGCGGCTTTCTCGCGACTGAAATTGTAAAACGTTTTTGTTTATACACCAAAACAAAATCACAAAATTATTAAGCTAATAAGGCTATTCAGATTATCCCTCGGGCTGTCAAGTGAAATGTACCTGTCTCTTACTGGCTTTGAAGGCAGGTGTGATATCATTGTGTGTTGAATAGCAAAACGCAACTTAGCTTATTGACTTGTTACCAAAAAGAATATAGACATGAGTTACTCCCCAGAATGGGAACAGTGTCTTTATTTTGCTTGTGTTTTTTTTATTACAGTAAGTGCACAAGTCAATACACAAGTCTCTATTATTCCATATTTGTGTAACAATTTGACTACAAAAAGTAGTAAGTTTATATCTTACCGTAAAATTACAGTGGCCCGGGCTTGCTTTTCAGTTTCAGAAAAATTTTCAGCTCGTTGACCAATTTTTGATTTCTTGTCTGGTTCCACAAAGATTCCTAGAGCTCGTTGCGGCAACTCAGAGGGAGGAGGAGGGCCCGGATAGTCAAGCTTTGCTCTCTTTAATTCCTCCATTGATCGCTCTAAATGATATATGACAATATCATCTTCAAAACCAAAATCTTTATGAAGTTTCACCTACAAAACAAAACCAATTGAAACATTAGGTAACAACATGATCTATTTTGTTATAGCAGTGTATGTTTCAATTAGGATACAAACCTGAATGAAATTAACAATGAGATCCATATCATTCAATTTCATGATAGCTTTTTTGTGAAGTTTGAGAATAGTATAAGCCATGGCAGTAATGACTCTCTCTCCATCGAGCAAATAAATGTCCCACACTCTCAAACATAGACTGAAGGGCACTCGTTCCACAAAGCAAACAAAGAACCATTTAAGAGAATAAAGTATAGCATCAAGGCCAAACTTGTCAAAGTGATGTTTTAACTTTGGCATAAACTTGGTCAAGATCTTATCGTGGTGCTCTAGAAACCTTGTAAGCTTGGGAAATCCCTCTACATATAAACCATGCATGGCATATTTTTTGTCTGACAAAAGTATTGTCAGAGCCCAGAAAGCATCTTCTTCATCCATATACATGAGTAGAACTCCTGCCAAGCCTGACATACCCTGACAGTAGCCCACCTCAGAATTATACATACTATAAGCACACAGAACATTAAACAATGAGCACTGTTTCTCTGAATATCGCTCTCTATAGAATTGGTGTTCTCTAAATTGCCTGTTGACATCTGAATCTATTTGTCTTACATCTGTGGACCAGTGCTTTGCTAACTTCAGCATTTCTTGAAATTTGCCTGGATTATCTGATTTTATGGTATTTACATTTAGAAGTTTGCACCATATCTTTATCCTTAATGAGTTTGGAATGCCTTTGTAAATTCTTCTGTGTAACTTTTCTTTTGTTGTTGGTGAATCCCAGGATCCAAGCATCTTAACCCATTTCTTTTCCCTTTCAACCTCAACATTAACTTTTTGTGGTGCTGTTTTCTGTGTGAGCCTCTCATCATGAATAAAGCCATATCTGAAATATTGTATATGAAGTTTTTAACTTTATAATTCCATTGGTTATTCAAAAATATATTTATTAAGTATGAAATTTATGCATAATAGTTTGTTACACAAAATTAACATCAGAATAATGAAAAATAAATTAATATGTTTTTTAAGTTCAGTAATATATTTGTTTTTTTGTATAAACTTAAAAAATACATTAATATATAGTATGATTACTTCAAATTCAAAATTATAAAACTAGCATCAAAATGTTATGGTTAAAATAACATATTTAGTCCTTCAATTAATATTTTGAAACATTAAAGTTAAAATATATATATATTGTTCCTTATAACAAAAATAGTAAAAAGAATTTAATGAGAAAAATAGGTAATATTATGAATGTCTTTCAATGTATATATGGAATGCATATATAACCTATATAAAATAAATACACTTTGGATAAAGCATTATTTATATAATTCTGTTACAAGATAAGCCAAATAATAACAACAAAACAAAACAAATAAAATAATTTAAGTTTACAAATCCATTCTCACAATATATTGGCTAGAAGTTTAAGTTATATTAAAAATATCTATTTTTTTTAATTAATGTACTAGCCGTATATATAAATACACAGAAGAATGTTATCATGACTAAGTTTTATAAATCAAGCATGGCACAGTCGCCCAGCAATAATTTATTAAGCGTTCATAAATATTTCGCAAATGCATTGAGTCCTTAACAATAGATTATTAAAAATTAAAATCCAAATTACGCATTGCTATAATAAAATCGAATAGTAGTACCTATCGGTTTTATGGTAATCTTCAAATTCTGGGTCCTCCCAAGGATCAATTTGTCCAGCGAGATTTTCACGTCCTCTTTCGTATCTTTGGAAGATACGCTCCCGCTCCTCGGAAGCTCGTGCCAACAGAGCCTCCTCATTCATAACACAGCCTGCTTGTGCCACATACCGATCGAACACCTACACGACCTACAATCGTTTAACCGACCTACTAAAGCGACACTCGTCCTTTATACTTAACTAAAGAAAATATACATTATCACATTACATCTCGACAATTTTGCTTATTTATCACATTTTTCACTAAGTTGTCGTTAAAATATTTAGCTAGAAATAATCTCAGACGCTATTTTAAATAGATTGACCACAGATCTATGAATAATTTGACACACTAAATAATCAAATGTTAAATTAACAAGATTTAATTAAAAAGTATGTAAAATAATGAACTACGGTACATAAAATACTTTCACGAACAGTACTTGAATGATTAATTATTGTTAGTGACAACATTAATAACACAAATCACAACACCTGATTTATAAATTAAATACAAATAAAGTGAAACAACTCTCTTTTGGTATGTTTCATAAAAGAGAAACGCCCCCTTTTTTGGTAAGGTTTTATGACACAAAGTCAAGTCTTTTAAGTTAGAGAGGTATAGTTAGATACGGTACTTATGCAGGTAACGTTCTGCAGTTCATTAAGTCTCATTTTTCATTGTCGTTACAGAAAAGTAAATAATAATTTAAATACTGTAATTTTAGATTTGGTCTACTATATTAATCGAGCTACGAATGTATATATTTTTAAACATATATTTTTAAAAATATTTTTTCATATATCTGTGGTAAAAGTTATACTTTGCACGACATGTCATAGATAATAAATATTAAAATAACATAGATAGCTAAAGCTATATAACAGTGCAGCTGAGTTACTTTTCATATTTGAACATTCTCCTTCGTTGGTACTCTGTGTAACGTAGTAATATAGTATAATTCAGGTCATTCGTGCTCGGATCAGCTATAGAGTAAATCGCGGCATATCTTATTTACGTGCTACGTGGTACAAAGTCCGACGACCTCGTTATACAAAAAAAACTTGTTTTAATATATTATACGATATGAATCCTCTTACCCAAGTAAGTATAAAAACTTATCATTAAACATTAATTGATCTTGTCAGACTTTTTTTTATATTGTTATAATTATTTTTTATTGTTATAATAAATATTATTTGAATAATATTAAAACATTTATAATTAAACATACTTAGATGCATGCTGCTTGAAACCGTAAGTTATACAATTATTAAAATGATTATAATTTCTTCATATAAGGGCCAGTCCAAAGTTCAATCTATGCATTTGACGCCTATAATTATGAAGTATTGATTTTATTATTAAGAAATAAGCCTCTACATCTGTTTAGTTTATATCTTAACGAATCTGCTACATATTCTTAATAATTTCTGAAACTAAGCGAAAGAGAAATAAATATCATTACATGTTTAGTGATCTTTTCATAGCATTGAAAAAAATGTTGCTCTAATTATTATCGTAGAAAGTCCCGTAATAAATAGGAGTAAAGAAATTTTGAAAGTACCTTTAATTTATCTTACTTATCTATATAATATTTTTTAAATTAAAATGTATAAACATTTAGAGTTCCATGTAAAATTTATGAGTCAACATAATTTTATTTCATGTCTTAAAAGTTAGAATACTAGAACACATCTGTAAACTAACTTTCCATACAAAAAGAAATGTTAACTATACTCACAAAATTTTTGTTAAAAAATATCAAGATATGTCAACAAAATTTATACATGGTTGTGCTTAATATGTTATTTGTCAAGTCCAATCTCTTTAATATGATTAACTACCTGGCTATCAGATAACTGTGTTATTTTATTTGTTTGTTTGCCTCCTCCATCACCTATTTATTTTATACCTTCTTGATTGTATGTAAATTATATGTATCTTAGTAAAATGTTTGATACATATTAAAAGTTTAATAGATATTTATAAGTCATTGTTTGTTAAATATAAATGAAACATTTTTCTTTAAACTAGAAAATATCCTTTGAGGCCTGTCGTGGCGCAGCGGCACAAGAGTGTGACTGTAACCGACAGGTTCTGGGTTCGATCCCCAGTCGAGGAATATATATAAATATTTAATATTTTCAATTTAAAATATTTAATGTTTCATTTTCTTCGCTCTCGTAATAAGACAAAGCGCGGCGTTGAGTTCCGCCCCTCAACACGCAATGCCTCAAATTCGGCGGAAAGTGGGGAAAGGAAGTGGAACGGAGTGTCATAACACTAGGTTCCACTTCCGTTCCCTCTGCCTACCCTGCCTAGTACGGGATACAGCGTGAAGCTGAAAAAAAAAAAGAAAATATCCTAGAATCCCCCTATGTTATATAAAAAAAAAAACATTACAATAAAATGATAACAATTATCAGAATTTTCAGTACTAATACTTTTGAATAAATGACCATTTTACCTGTATTATTTATATTTTATTTTTTTGTACCATCAAATTAAAAGATTTGTGTTAACACACTGTTCTCTGTGCCTCAACTTACAATATCAAATATTGCTTGTGAAGCACAATCACTTACTTCTTTGCATTTTTTGCCGGAGTGAGGAAATCACAATAATTTATTTGCCCAAGTGCAGATCGAAAACAACTTTTGTTATATGTGCAATCACACACTGACAAGATGTCAGATATAGAAAGTGTTGCAGGTAATTAATTCTAATTTTTTTTACAGATGGCACGTGTTACACGCCCTATTTACCGACAGTTGTCCACAACAAAGATGGTGGCTTCGGCGCCAAAACCAATTCCACCCACTGGCTTATGTTTTGGTAAATTCAATTTTATAAAAAGTTAATTAAAAATAATGTTTATTAATAATCTAATGGTGGTAAATTTAATTATATTAATTTATAAATTACATACTTACAAAGTCTCCAAATATGAATATATAAAACATATATATTTTAATTAAGAAAATGAGTGATAAAAGAACTGATTACTATCTTTGGCATTGTAATTTATCTCAGTCACTAAATTTGAAAGTATAATTATGTTAAACATTTTAATTGTAGATTAAAATGAAGCAACATTAAAATTTAAATATACATTTAATTATTAAAATAATTATATGGTTTATTTTACATTATTCATATAATAATTCAACATTTTATGGATAAAGTAAAGTAAAACATAGGAAAACTTTAGTTCTGTTTGACAAAGATACTAGATATACATTATATTTTTTAAATTAATGTAGTGCCATTGTATGTTTAAGTAATGCTATTATTTATAATGCTACTACTTAAAATGGGCTTTATTTTTATTGTTACTTTAATTATTATTGGTTAATAAAATTATTTGAAAGATAAAATTTTTAACACAGAACATATACATGTACATCTTCACATATATATATATATATATATATATATATATATATATATATATATATATATATATATATATATATATATATATGTATATATATATATATATATATATATATGTATATATATATATATATATATATATATATATATATATATATATATATATGTATATATATATATATATATATATATATATATATATATATATATATATATATGTATATATATATATATATATATATATATATATATATATATATATATATATATATATATATATATATATATATATCATACCTTTGTACACCATGAAAATAATTTTATCGATAGTAAATTATAGATAATAAATTTTATTGATTGACTAAATACGATACGCAATTATCTCTCAGATATAATATTAATTGATTATAAACCATTTGTATGTACATACGAATCCTTCGGCAACCAGTCGGGTAACACCAATCAACTTGTCCAGTTTGGACATGGTGGTCAAAGGGCGGAACAAGCGTAGCTACATACTAAGACAACGTCTACATTGTAGAAAAAACAGTCTTTAGTATTAAATCGTAAAGAATTCGAATTTATTGTTTTTTTAATATTTCCCAACGCTTGCAAACTTAACAAATTATTCCTAATGCCGAAGAAAACTATTCCAACCTTAAAAAAGTGGAATGCAAAAACAAAAGTACCACCATAACATTATGTTATGGTGGTACTTTTCTTACCTTTCTTTTCATTGGTTAGCGACATATTAGAAAAATAAAAGACGGCTAGAACTTGAGTTGTATATAAATGAACAGCGAGAATGTTTCATTAATATATTTATTATGCGCGTTTTAAAATATTTTTTCCAAGTTGTGTTGTGTTCAAAAGACTAGGTATAATTATAATTTATTTTTTACGAAGTACTGACGATAACAATAAAAAGTGAGGAATAATTATACACGATTTTGTACATGTGATATTAAAAATGTGATACAAAATGTCGGGGTTTTTTGTTTTTGCATTAATTATTAATTTATTCATTGTTAATATAATGAGTCTCGCTTAATTAAAAGTAATCTTCAAGGTTCACCGAGTCCCAATAATACTTATCTTTTAATTGAATAGAAACTATTAAGAAAAATTTAATATGAAAAAGCGTAAGGGGCTTATTTTACGGAAAATGTACACTCGACAAGTACATTTAAAAATGTAAGGAAATTATACAGGCACAATATTTTATATATATATATATATATATATATATATATATATATATATATATATATATATATATATATATATATATATATATATATATATATATATATATATATATATATGTATATATATATATATATATATATATATATATATATATATATATATATATATATATATATATATATATATATATATATATATATATATATATATATATATATATATATATATATATATATATATATATATATATATATATATGATAATTGTAGATCTTATCTTGTTTTTTCTATGGCCTTTTGTCCTATTTTTATTTTACCACACTATAAAAGACTTCGGCTGCTTCATTAATTATAACATTTGTACATTTTCTTATAAAATATACTTGAAGTTATTTCTAAACCACACTTCTTTTACAGAACTTAGTGAGGAACAGAAAGCTCTACAGGATCTGGCCCGTAAGTTCGCCAAGGAGGAAATCATACCGGTCGCAGCGCAATACGACAAGAGTGGAGAATACCCGTGGCCCATCGTAAAGAAGGCCTGGGAAATTGGTCTAATGAACGGACACATTCCTGAACATTGCGGTAACAATATCTTTATGATATTTCTTAGAATAACTCGGAAATTTTATGGAAATTAGAATAAACTAGATTTAGTTAAGAGTTTTTGGTAAAATGACGGAGAATTATCTCAAATTTAAGGACAGAATATTAAAAAAAAGATAAAGAAAATGTTGTACTTATGTAGGACTTCTTAATTTCATCCTAAAGTTCCAGCATATATCTATTAGTTAAATAAAAAGAATACTAAAGACGTACATTTTTATAACTTTCAATATTTTTATCTCTCACAAAAAACATTAATATTATTCTACATTTCCTATTGGTAATAATGGTAAATTGGCAAATGTTTAATAATAAAAAATATATATGTAACGAAAAAATCTATTATCTTATAAAAACAATGTGTTTTCTATTATTATTTAAAAATTTTAACATTTGAAGACCGAACTGAAAAGTTTAGAGAAAAAAATATTTTAAAATGGAAAATATAATATTAATCCGAAAATATACATAATATATGATTTCACAGGAGGATTAGGTTTAAAAACTACCGAAAATTGTATTATCTGTGAAGAGGTAGCTTTCGGATGTTCTGGAATTATGACATCGATGTACATCACCGAAATCGCAGTGAGCATTAACATGCAAATAATATGGTGCATGTGGGATGTTTTTGAGCTGACATTGCGGAATTTGGCATTTATTAATTATTATTTAATTCAAATAGAAAATTCATTATGAATAATTAGGACAGATCGGCCGAACATTTTGTTATATAAACATACGTTAATAAATTAAGTAAAACGCCAAATATTGCTCTAATGTATTTAAAAAAAAATTGTAAGTCAAAGATTAATTTCAGGCGGCATTGGAAACTTTGGTGTGTTCGACGAGTGTTTAATCGGTGAGGAATTAGCCTTTGGATGTACTGGTATAGCGACGGCCACCGGCGGCACTGGTCTAGGCGTAAGTTGTTGTGACGGTTGATTATTATCTAAATTGATAGCTCGCGCCAATGTCAAGAAAACAATATAACGGAAATTGAAATAATCGTTTTGAATATACAGGATGGCCTAATAAAACCTATGAACCTAACTCTTTTTAAAATTAATAAGTTATTCACAAGAAAGTAGATACAACTAACGTAAGAAATCTTCGGAGTTGACAGTTAACAATACAAATTGGGCCAGCCTGTATAGTAAATCGTGAAAACAAAATACATCAACAAGCAAGCATATAACACAAACAGAATTCCAATGCTGTAGCTCAGATATCAATATTGAAAACTTGACCAATATAAATTGTTATATGCCATTAAAATAATACCAGGCTTGCCGCTTCCGTTTCAAAAGCTGTAAAAATAATACTTGTTTGGTTCAAAACTTGATGTATATTAAGTCGACGTCACAAATTGCATAAATTACCTATATCAAATTTAACTAGAACTATAATACAAAATCAATAAAATATATATATATATATATATATATATATATATATATATATATATATATATATATATATATATATATATATATATATGTATATATACAAACAATAAAAATGCTATAACACATATTATGTATACGCAAGCGCGCGCGGTGTGTATGTGGGAGTGTATGTGTTGTGTTGGGTGTTTCTGTACGTTTAATATCATCCAGTAAAATTTCCAATTAGGTATTTAAGAAGTCCGAGATCCGTCTGATCGTAGCTTAACGATAATACGCCAGTTCGATACTTAAATTTTACTTTATTGAGATGTAAGAGCGTATATATTTAAATTGTAATAACTACTACTACAATTCGGAGTTAAGATATAAATAATGGTGGTTTGAAGAAGCCTTTTATATGACGCTGTTCTGATAAAACTCTGTTGATAGAAAACGAATTGGATTAGATAATATGATCTTGAGAATACAGCTTTGTACTATTTCTAGTAGAAGGAGAATTGACTTATTTGCACCACCCCATACTGATATTCAATATGTAAGCAAAGATAGTACAAAGGCGTAGTAAACCATGTTTAGAATTTGAGACTTGGCGCTGCATCTAAGTTGTTTGAAGACGAATGCTAGTTTTCATATACGAGAAGTCAAGGCTTCCAGGAGAGTTTTCCATCAATGAGAAAGTCAAGGTACAAAGCAAGATTTGGTTTAGAACTATTACATAATTCAATTAATATATATGAGGGCAGAGCAGAGATCGCTTATGACGAAATGTTACAAACTGAATTTTATATCCAAAACTAACCACCAGCCTACCGGGATAACAACTGCCGCAGTCAAGTAAAGCCGGTATCGTTTGAATAGGAAATAATTTTAGTTACATAGATCGTTAATATATATTAAAATGAGAGTGGGCCCCAAAACGCTGACCTGCACGCGTGCTTATTTCTTATTCCCATTAAATAACACGTCCAGAATTATTTTCTATGTTTGTTTGTTTACTATTCCACGCTTCAAATACATGTATGTAAATACAAATACTATACGTAATAGTATATATGTAAAATAAAAATTTAAATAAATATATATAGTGACATTTAACTTTCAGATTATATTTCTATATATTGTATTGAAATTTTACTTAATAATTTATAAAAGAAGTTACAAAAATGATAAAGTCAAGTACTTAGTAATTACTGTACAATAAACAATAATTTATTAAATAAAGAAATAAAAAAATCCATTTACGAAGAGGTATTGTTCATATTTTTGTATTGTTGGAATATCTTTTTATAAATATAAAGAATATTAAGTGTTAGTTATAGACAATTTAAAATGTTTTCAACATAAATTGACTATAGTTTTCTTTTGCAATCTTAAATATAAAAATATAAATGTTAATTATAATTACTCAGTTGTGTTTGGAAATAACCACTGTCTGTAAATTTATATTTAATACGTAAATTTATATGCAAGGCTAGCTTGCTAGCTAGTTTTTTGTACCCTTTTTTAAAGGTTTTATAAGTCTAAATATTTATGATGTTTTCCTTAAAAAATATGTAATTAAGGATGAATTAGTAATAACCGAATATAACCATAATTTTCTCAACAATAGTGAAGTAATGGAACAACATATATTGTACAAATTGACAATTGAAAAATCAGTCCAAATTTGGTTTTATATAGTGAAATTACGACATGTCTACTTATTTCTTCTTAAAGCACTTGAATAGTATGACTCATCATAATGTATTTTGCTAGTAAGCTATAATTAAAAGAAATTTGTCTACTTTATTGAACCATTTGGTCATTTCGTGATGTTAAATTGAGAAGGGACAAGAAATCGTTCAAATTGAAAACTTCGAAAAGGGCATTATTAAAAGAAAAAATGATTTTACAGTATTATCAATAAGGATTCGTTACCCAATTTATATATATAAAAAAATAACTCTGTTCTAATTTTCTTTTGTAGACAATTGTATTTTTTTAAAGGTCAACACTGGTCGCCAGTACGTGGGAATAACTTCACTGCGTGCTTACCACATGCACTTGGCTTACATTATTGTTGTTATATGCTGTGATCATGTGTTTGGTTCACTTGTCTAACGGCATGCGTATATAATGACTTCCACAGGTGGTTTGGACGTGGGTGTCTTTGACGGGTGTTTGGTTGCTGAAGAGTTGGCCTTCGGCTGTACTGGCATCATGACAGCACTGGAAGCCAGTGGCTTAGGCGTGAGTGGCGCATGATTAGATAGTGACTGATCCACCGTATACACTAGTTAATATCACTAAACTAATGACTACCACCTCTGAATGTGATTTAACGTAGAGATGAATGTGTCGTGCTATAGTTTAGTAACAAATAATAATGAAAAATTTAACAAAAAAAAAACATGTGTAAAATCTCATTGTATCTAAATATGACCTAAATTTTTAAAGAGTCTATTATTGATGTCTTTTTTTATAGAAATGTATTCCGTGTATGTAATAAGTTCCTTGTAAGCTAATACATAGAATATAAGGACTAGAGTTAGTATTTAGTGCGGTGTGAAGGTAGTATTTGCTTTGCATTATGTGCTGGAGGTAGTAAAGATGCTCCGTTTACGTGAGAAATTGATGTGAGTGATAGTTAAGCCAGTGTTCAATGGAAATATAAATATAATTTTACTCTGCAAGCTTGTGTGACTACTTGGTTCAGGAAAGACTAGTTCAACTTGGTTTTTGTTATGTGATTCTCTTTTGTTCTAACTTGATTCACATCATTACATATTGATCTTGTTCTTGTTTAACTGCGCTTGTTTCTAGTTTATGATTTTTTGCTTTTTGATATTTTAAAAATTATATATCTCTTTTCATATAAATGCTGCTGTTCAGTTTAAGTCACTTAGAGATGTATTGAAGTCTTATTACCGACCTGTCGCTGAATTGTTTAAATATCTTTATAGTAATATGTTCATATTTCTATATTATATTATTTAATTTATTTACTACTTATATAAAATTTTTGTCAATCATAATAATCCTCTTTAAAAATTCAACACTACATATTACATTCCTATCCACACATTTTCATAAACTGACGTCATGTAAATATTGTGACACATACCTGTTCTTCTACAACTAACTGCATTGGCGTTATGTGATTTATATTGTGCTATTTCGCTTGGTGTTTCTTAATATACATTTTCATAGTTATTTAAATTTTAGACACATATACAAAATTTATTTATATTATTTCTTTGGCATATTCCAGCAAACCCCAGTTATTATTGCTGGTAATAAAGAACAACAAAAGAAATACTTGGGCAGATTAATCGAGGAGCCACTTGTCGCTGTAAGTATAACAATATAGTCGTTTATCATTGATCCTTTTAAAATCATAACGGACTTAGCCATCAAATAGAGGTAACCTTTAAAGACAACGCCCGGTAACTTATAATATGTAAAATTTTAGTTTAATTCTTGTGCTTTAATATTCTTTTTTTTTTTTTGTATTCGGCACATAGCTGGGTAGGCAGAGGAAATCTGGGAGGCTAGTCACTTTCCGCCTAACTCTTAAGGCGATGCGTGTAGAGTAACGAAGCTACATTAACATTACTTTGGTATCACGTTACCAATTGTGAAAATATTAAATATTTTATTTTTCCGAGTGGAAATGAAACTCGCAAGCGTTGCGTTTATAATGGCACAAGGCCATTGCCTCACGACTACTTCTTTATAATATAATTAAAGATGTTAAATATATGTTCAAAATGGACATAACTTTCAATGCAGGCATTGTAATTTTTTTAACAAAATATATTATTTAGTAAAAAAAACTATATAATTAGCTATACAATTGATGAAAAACTTATTTTTTTCACTATAGACCGTCTACTCTAAAACTAAACTTATAAACACATACAAATAGATAATCACAACACAAAAACAGCATCAGCAAAAAAGATATAACAAAAAATAAATAAACAATATTTTTTTTATAATAATCTGTCTATATGTCTTACATATATTATATATTTGTATGTCTGTAAGTAACATGTTAGAGTGGAATAAAAAAAAAACATAAATTGTAATTATCTAGGCATATTGTGTCACTGAGCCCGGCGCTGGTTCTGACGTGGCCGGAGTTAAAACCAAGGCGGAAAAGAAAGGTGACGAGTGGATTCTTAATGGGCAAAAGATGTGGATCACCAACGGCGGGGTTGCTAACTGGTAATTTTATGTTGTTAGTGTTTTATTAATTAGGCCATGCGCAGGCGCAGAGACACAAGCATGTGACTCAACGCGACCGGTTGTGGGTTCGATCCCCGAAGCTCGAAAATATGAAATATGTAATATTTTCATTTTAAATATTTAATTGATGCTCTAATTTCTTCGCTGTGGTAACAAGGCAAAGTGCGGCGTTGAGCTACGCCACTCATTTCGGCGGAAGGTGGGGAATGAAACGATGTGTCTTTACACTAGGTTCCCAAGTTCCTTCTGTCTGCCCTGCCATGTGCGGTATACAACGTTAGCTAAGTAAATGTATACATTACCTATACAGAGAAATTAAAAACTTTAATGGAAATGCGTTTTATTTTAGGTATTTCGTACTAGCTAGAACTAATCCCGACCCCAAGTGCCCGGCAAGCAAGGCCTTCACCGGTTTCATAGTGGAGAGAGAGTGGCAGGGCGTCATCCCTGGACGCAAAGTAAGATAATCTTCAGATTTAGCGACTCTTTTAACTGCTATCTAGTTCCATTTATCACTTGATACATTTGAAGTAATTGAGATTAACATGACCAAAGATTTATAATGGGTTACTTTAAATTATTAAAGGGCTTTCTAACAAGAAAATATTTATTTTAATTGAAACTGGTTGTTCTTAAGTTTATTGTGGTCAGACAAACAAACATTTCGGTTTTATAATATTGATTTAGAAATGTATGTTGTTATAAGTTGGAGCTGTCAATATTGATAACAACAGTTGTACACAAAAAAATCCCTTTTCCAAAGGTGCAGTTATACGAGCATTTTTTTTTTGTACAATCACTGCTCGGTAACATGGATGTGATGATTAATCTCGAATCAGATTACTGGATATGAAGAAATTTTAACAAAATGTGGCAATTATTTCGGATATATTGCTTCTAGTTGCTCCATATATTCCGTTTCGCTCGAGGTCGTTAATATGAATTGGGTACATCAATTAACAGTCATTTGTTTTCTATTTGGTATTGACGATTTATTATACGGCTTCTACGTTTCGCTGTTTCGTAGAGAAAGGGGAGACGGGTGGAGTGCTAGTTAAGACTTGAAACGGTATCATGTAATTCACAAAACAATTGAACAATTGGTTACGTGCACAAGTTTACTGTCTTACTACTTTTACTCGTCTTTTTTTGATTAATAATAATAAAAGTGTTGCAACAAGCCGCCGCTGCAAGTATAATCTCTTAAGATTATAATTTATGTATCGCTCAACATTGTAGTTACAAAATATTTTGGTAAATTGATGATCGTTACCGTCAATTGCTTGATATTTTACTATATTGGAAATGACCATCATTGCCCATAATTGCACAATTTTTGAAAAAAAAAATAAATAATAATTATATATTAATTTGTGTAATTAAATAATAATAAACTTAGTTATCAAATAAGCTTCTATCTAGTCCAATTGGCAATTGTCGGTCCTACTACATGTATTTGTATATTTTACCTTTGACATTCTAAAACTGATAAATTGATTCGAATTCTGAACTAAAAAGATCGTCGATAATATAAAATATAATCCTATTATTATGTCAGTCAAATATAATAGAATGCCATTAGCAACATTATATTGGCAGTTGAAAGGCCAATGAGGTATAAACGCTATTTTTGCGATTTCTACATATTTTGAGCTAGATTTCATAATTTATTGACCAATTTTTTGGCGCTTGAACCCTACAGTTCACTTTGTCCTCATTTTGAAGTCCATTGTGTCAACCGATATGGAAATCAGCATATTTTATTGAAGAGTCACTCAGAGCATTTTACTTTACCCGTTTAACTCGCTTAACGGATGTTCAAAATACTATTTTTAGTATTGAGTGTACGTTAACACATTTTTCATCTTCCTGAAATATTCAATTTAATCGCTTAATACTTTTGGCCTTACGTCAAAATGTAATATGATTCGTTTGAATTCAAACTTTACATATATAATAAGTTATGTCACTAGAATTGCTTCATGTGATATTTTTTAAAAACAATAACAGTTTCAGACATCTTGCCTTGAAATAAAACTTTATTACGTGATAACAGTCTGTATAATTATTTTATTGAATCGAATATTACTTTACACAGGAGGAAAACCCAACTCGAAATAATTAGAACATGAATCATTTCATTGAGCGAAACTAACACGGAAGTACATAAGTCAACCACTGCAAGTAAGCGAAGATCCATTATTCGTTGGCCATTGCGAATGTTTTTGGCTGCTGATGCCTGAAAAACAAAATATCTTATTATAAAATAGTAATAGGACTATAATTTATAAAATAATAATAACGCAATATTTCTTATTTATTTTGTAGAAAAAATATCTCTAATTCTGTCCCTACTTCATGCTTTATGAACAGTGTTATCAACCACATGATCAAATTCGTTTTATTTATGTCGATTATTGTAAACACTTTTAAATCATCTAATAAATATACAATAAAAGCTACCATTAGCGCGGTAGGCAGCTCTACTGAAAACAGGCGGCAATAAACTCAACAGTTGCCTGTTGCCCTTCGAAAGTTCCTCATAGTGTGTCAGTGTTTCAGAATATTAATAGAGGTTTTCGTATCTTTTCTAACTCACAATTTTGCGTTATATATTTTTTATGTTGTAATTTTATAATCCTCATCGTGCATTTCTCTTCAGTTGCACAGTAAATTGCTCGTCGTAACTGCCATTTCTCAGTAAAACTCTTCATAGTAGATTCGATTAGCTAACTGTGTGGCGCCGGTTTGCAATAGCACCACAGAAAAGGCCACTTAAAGAGTACAACTAACGGGATATGCGCATCAGCGACTCCTAAAAGATGGGCTTTCTAAGATTGCCAAAACGCGGCGATTATGGTAAATACTCCTCTATTTACGAAGCGTAAACAAAAAAAGAGCCCCAGTTCCCGACAGCCCTGCTATTCACAACTACCAGTAACGGATATGGTAATCGTGACGCAGGAAATGCAAAGTATCACTAGGTACAAACGGGCTACCAACAACTACGACTGGTTCCGGTAATATATGTATAACAGTGGATAGTCTATATAAAAGGATATCTCTATACTCATGTCATTCACAGTATTGACAGAGATCTTTAATGAAGGACTGTGAAAACGGTGTGATGATGGGTCGAGAGTAAGGCAATTTGTATTTATGCAATGAAGCTCTTGATGCTGAAATGTTCTAAGATATCATGAAGGAGGGCTGCTATTTAATGAATTCTTTCTACCAAAAATGATCGGCAGTGGAAGTGGAGCTGAAGGAGCGCGTACTAGGAGGAAGAAAAATCAATGACGTTTGAGTGATCAGTACCATCAATACAAAGAGTAATCACTTGTACGAGGTACACTGAATCGAAATACGTTAAGTCCGAACGGCCTCCATTAACAAAGCCCAAGTGCCGATCAATACTTGCTCGATTCCAAAGGGCCCTGAGAGGTTTCAATCTAAACTTATATATATATATATATATATATATATATATATATATATATATATATATATATATATATATATATATATATATATATATTTAATATGATTTCAGGGCTGTAATTTTCTTAAACCAATTTGACTTACCCTTTTAACTATATTACCTGGAGAATACTTAGTTTTCCGCTTTTCTAGGTGCATGCCTACTGGAAGTTACACTCTTTTTTTTACTATAATTGTTAATGTTGACGCTTATACCTTTTTATCCGACGTCATAAAAATGTATAAATTGAGACTTTTTGGGTTAATCGCTTTACCACTTATTATTAATCACTTATTTTCTAAGAAAACGTGCACATAATTAACATTTAGCCAACGACTTAAAAAAATATGAATTTATGGTATAAATTTGATGAGTCTTTTGCAAATTTTTTTTTTTTCGAAAAATTAGTGAAAACTAGAGCTTTCAACCGTCGATATAATACCGATCTCAACATATGTATGTAAAATTTTAACAAAGCTTTTAACATTTACATCAAGTGTAAAATATTATCGTTTTAATATCAATAATAATCTTTTGATCTTTTTCAATAATAATAAATTATAAGTATTGTTTTCATGCAAATTTATTGAAATGGAAAAATTGTATTTCAAAAAATTAAATGCCCATTACAATTCAATATAATTAATTATACAATACCCTATATTGTAAATTATGTAGAATGTATGAAATATTGAGATTTATTCATGCATGTACATAATTGAAATGATGTGAGTTTCAAAATATAACGTTTTCTGTTTGTATAAATGTCATTTATATATATATATATCTTTATATATATATATATATATATATATATATATATATATATATATATATATATATATATATATATAATATGTATAGATATTGAAAATATATTTACGCTCGAGAAATTATAATTGATTTTTAATAGGTCTTTTTATGTTTTTTTTTAGTAATGTATTTTTTTTGTAGGGTACAATTTAGTATAATAAATAAACGATTATTAGAAGTTCTCAGTTGTTATTTGACTAAAAGTTATTACTTATAAACTTTAGCTAGGTAGTCAAATAGCCCTTTATAACTCTCGAAGCTTCAAAGGTGTTTCTAAAAGGAATTTAATGTCAGAATTTCATGCCGGACTAGTAATGAGGCGTAACTTACAAATAATGTTACTTACTTACTTACTTAGCTTCACGCTGTATCACGAGGCAGGGTATGCAGAGGGACCCGGGAACCTAGTGTTAAGACACTCCGTTCCCCACTTTCCGCCGAATTTGAGGCATTGCGTGTTGAGTGGCGGAACTCAACGCCGCGCTTTGCCTTATTACCAATAATAATAATAATTATAATAATGTTTTACTTAGATAAAAAGAGAGTACCGCGTATATATATTATTATATTGTTTATTTGACCAGGAAATGAACATGGGACAGCGTGCATCTGACACCCGAGGCATCACTTTCGAGGATGTTCGCATTCCCAAAGAAAATGTGTTGATTGGAGAGGGTGCAGGATTCAAGATTGCTATGGGAGCTTTTGACAAGACTCGTCCACCTGTAAGTTATTAATTTTCTGTTTCTATTACATACTAATATTATAGTTGTTATAGTTCAACATCTGACTGGAAGAAGACCACACTCTTTGTGTATTCTTCCCGCATTTCTCTATTTTATAATAATGTATCGGAAAGTGGACATTTGAGTGCCTTAACACTAGACTACCGTTCACTTAGCGTAAAGTAAGATACAACAACTAACGCCATCTTTCTTTAAAACAGAACATACAATCGTCTTGCAGTGTCTATATCAGTTTATAATTCACTTGTATATCGCTAGGTGGCAGCAGGAGCCACCGGCTTGGCTCAGAGGGCCCTCTACGAAGCCACCAAGTACTCCTTGGAGAGGAAGACTTTCGGAGTGCCCATCGCTCATCACCAGGCGGTGGCGTTCATCCTGGCCGACATGGCCATGGGAGTAGAGACCTCCCGCCTGGCTTGGCAGAAGTCAGCTTGGATGGTTGATCATGGTAATAATTCTTTTTTTTTTTTAATTGTCTTATTTATTTGTACTCGTGATGTTGGTAAAATGATTTGTGCCCACCTGTTATATTTAAAACGTCATAAGAAAGTAAAGAACAAGACAAATTTCAGTTAGACATGGTAATTACTCTTGTACAATTGCAATGTTGCTTAGCAGAGTTGTTTACCATTGCGACATGGCCAGAATTAAATTAGCAGAAGAAGACTTTTTTAGTCTACCACGGTTGTCTTACGATATTTGAAAATATCAGAAATATTTACATAATGTATATTTTTTTATTTCTTTACACTAATAATAAATGAGATAACGCGCATCGTTTTGCTAATCACTCGCACGTCTTGGAAATTGGGCAATACTAGGGGAATGGAATATCTTCATACTATGTCTCCTTTACCCCAATCCCATAAAAAAAAATCAATAGTAACATGGCTGTGACTTTCATTCTAGCAAAAGTCCCCTCACTCGGTTGCACTTGGCTCTTGGCCATACAATTAGTTATACATAGTATTGAAATAAGAAGTAAACCTAATCTAAAAGAAAATTACGCTCACTGTCGACCATGGTAATATTTCATCAACAATTCATAACATGGACATGCAGTGCCTTGCAATTATTTACTTACTTATGCCCAGTATTGAAAGGGTAACTCGATGACATTTGAAAATGAAGACATGCAATGTCAATTACTTAGTTAGATATGCGCTTTATTTAAAATGTATTGTTTGTCAACCAAATGTTTGTTTTGTATTGTCCTCAAGGTATTGCGTGTGTATAATGTTGTTGTAATGCGAAGTTCACTTTGCCCTTTATTATCTTGTTTTTTATGTGTACATAGCTTGGCGGCGATTTACTGAGGACTTTGATTTTATTGACTACTTATTATGCACCTGTTATATCACAAGATATTCACATTGTTTTTGAAAAAAAAGTTAGAAAATGTTAAACGCATACAATTTTAGATTCTTTGAATTTTTGAATGATTTCCTATAGGCGGATTTGAATATGGCTACGTTCAACTTTTTGTTTTAAAAAACCAAACAATCTTACCGTATTGAGGAAAAATACTTTAAAGAATGTTAAAAATATATTTGAATCTCTTTACTTATATACGCTTAAACAAATATTATTTTATTTTCCCAGGTCAAAAGAACACTGTAATGGCCTCAGTGGCCAAGTGCCACGCGTCCGAAGTGGCCAATAAGGCAGCTTCAGACGCTGTTCAAGTCTTCGGTGGTAACGGGTTCAACACCGAGTACCCCGTAGAGAAACTCATGCGCGACGCTAAAATTTATCAAATCTACGAAGGGACATCACAAATTCAAAGACTTATCATCTCAAGGGAAATCCTTTCTCAAGCTAAACAGAGCAACGCCTAAAACATATGCAAAAAATATATAATGAACATTTATGTTATTTTATAAGATATTTTAAAATAAAAATCAAGTTCGTATTTTAATAATAAAACCAAAATTTTGTCAATTACTATTTTAAGCTTCTAAGTATTTATATTTTTTTACATATCGCAGGTATCGTCCTAATGATTACTATATTTTTTCTTGTATAAAAAAAAAACAAAATATAAAAAAAATAACATTTTATATCATATGTATTGTTTTATTTATCATATATTCATGGAATTGTAAGTGTAATAAATGAGCTTAATTTGTACAGTTTCATTTCAATTTACGTAAACAGCACAATATAAACGTATATTATTCTCTTAACTTCAAAGATTGTATATTTTATATGCTACCTTATATGTATAAATTTGATCAAAAAAACGTAAATATCTTTTTTTATAAAAAACGACAATAAATTGTAAATAATTTTATATATTTGTAGCCTTATATTAATAAAGTATTTTATTTACATAATTTGATGTTTTTTTTCTATATCACTTGATATATAAATTAATATATTTTTAATTATTCTAGTCGTTTAAGTTGAAGAAAAGAAATTATGGCTTGTCAATGAACTTAATTACAATAATAACATAATTTTCCAGATTTGCCATTCAGGTCAACAGAAAATTTACTATATGCATGACTCTTGACACATTCTAAATGCGGGAGTAAATGTGACCTCAGGTACGTCGGGTTACATTGAATTGATTTCTTTTATAAAAAGTCATCAAGATCAATTCGATCCAGAAGTCCCTAAGGTTAGCATTTTCAACCTTACAAACGATATTTTAAATATCATGTAAATATGATCAATAACAATGACCGACATAAAATGTTTAGTATGTGAAATTATTGTTCAGCATGTATTATTATTATTGTATAAATTAAATTATTTCTCAACATTTAAAGCAATTATTTATATGATCAATATTGACAAAAGTTAAGTAGTAATAATAATATCACACAAATAACATCAATAGTATAATGAAGGAAAATAATAACTTTGAAAACATAAATAATTTGTAACAAATTATTTTATTAAACAAATGGAACAATTGCAAAGAAAAAGAGAAAGCGCCATCTATTTTAATATCACAAATCGAATCTCAAGGTTACCGAAGTACTATTTTATGTTCAAAATAGATGGCGTTACTACTTACCGGATGTTGTAGTCAAATATGTATTTCTTAATATCAAATATTAACAAATCAACAATAATATCCATTAAATATTATTAACATGTTAAAAATATTTTTTCTCTTTAATTATAGTTGAAGAAAAAAAGTTTTAAAAATTTACTGTAGTAAAACTTTGTAATCATACTTGCACAGATTGACCTACATTTGAAGCCCTTGTGAAAGGATTGTGCAATAGAAACGGTCATTTATTACACAACACAGCGTATTCATAAGCAAATGTATTCATTTTGCACTATTTTAAATATTTTTTCAGCCATCAACATTTTTTATATAAAGGACCATTGAAGTACTTTTAAACACTTTTACTATATACTTACGATTTTCACAATGATAATATTATATAAATAAAGAAATACTCTAATTTATATTAAAATAATTAATAACTTTTTTTTGAAAAATAGGCCATGACACACATTTCAAAATTGGGTTAATTTCTCACTGCCCTTTACCGACATATTTCAATGTCAGTCATGAGCATGGTAGCTCTATTGAACCCGAGTTATGTCGGAATATCAAAGTGTAAGTGAAGTGGCCTAGAGACCTACATTTAGTGTTTTATAAGGAATTAATGGTTTTTATGTACAAATTTTAAGATAAAATATTTTCCTAAGCATTGTAGATGAAAATTTTCAATTATTGCGGGCAGCTAATATTAGTTGTTTCGCTTAAATATCCGTAAATGATGCACGAAGACTCTCCAAAAATGAGTGTTGCGCAGAGTCTGGCCGCTTCTACGAGCCAGGCCAAGAGTGATATTGTGTTGGATGGCGCCGTGGAGTACGAGATGAGCGCCGTGGACCCCAAACCGACTGAAAGTATTGCGATGGACATAAAGATCTCTTATGTGGAGCCAACAAATGGTGCGTACCATGTATTTCTACTAATTACATACTATATATTAGTCACGTACAAGTATTTATAGATGATTTCAACTCGAGCCGGATATAAGTTTTTATCATTTTAGTTATTATTTCTCTAAATTAGTAATAAAAGTAAAAGTGGAACTCTATTTATAATACATTATTTCATATGGAGACATTACATGATAAATTTAAATCGAATTAGACTCCGCTTAGATTCTTTTAACATAATTTTAGAGACATGAGGCCTTTGTAATTTTTTTGTGAATAGTAATATTCAAGAGACAAGTGCTGGTTGTATAATAATTACATTGTGTGCATTGTGGAGACTGAAAGACTACCTGCTCGCTTACTCGATCGCACGGTGTGGCAACGTCGCATTGGCTTTTCGCGCTATCCTACAATGGAGCGAGTTACGTGAAAAAGTTTTATATATTTTTTAGAGTAGCGTTCATTTAACGCAATGTAAAGTGTTTTGAGAGTTGTTATAAAAGAGGTATATTATTATTTGTAGTGGCATTAACGTGAGTGGCACTAGCGTCTAGCGTCACATTAAGTAATGCGTCAACGTTCGGTGTCACTTTGTATTCCACCTGTGGCTCGACGCTTTTTGATTTCGTTCGGTGTCAGTAGGGCACGCTGGTTGCGGTCTGCAGTGCAGTGGGGCTACGATACTCGTTTGCCGCTTACATACTGTGAAGTAATAGCTTTAATATTGTGAACTACGAGTACGTCGCTCACATGCAGGATATAACTATTATAGTTATTTAGAAAATATGATAATGCGGTTTCTAACTAGAAAGGGAATTTGAGGCATTACGTCATATCATTTATGTAGCCTGTTGAACGTGATAGGTAACTCCCTGTTACATTCAACAGGCTATATAAATGATAAATTATTAAGTACCTAATCTGTGGGAACTAGATGGCGCTGCAATTTCTTACGTGTTGTAAATAAAACTTTGGGTTTTTCTTGGTTTTTCTGTAACATTGTTTTTTTTTTGTTTAAGTCGTCAAGAAATATTTTAAATTATAAGATATGAAGATTTTTGACATATTTTAGCTATAAATCCAGCAACAATATTTTTAATAAGTTTTTTTAAAAAAAATACTCTTGAGGATTCTTTTCAATAAAAACATATAAAAACCTTGTAGACACATAAACAAGCATATAATATCATTATTCTTCTCCCATTTCTGTATATAGATCTGTTTATGGTAATGCCCCTGAGCTCGATCTTCGAGTCATGAAGCATTTTGGGTACCTTTTTTGACCAACATCAATTTTCGCATTCATCAATACTTTACAGAAAATACAGTTACTACTACTTACTACAGCTTACTATTGAAATAAAAAAAATGTCATGTAATTTTTTACAATTTATTTTGTAATAAAGTAATTCTTTTCTTTCGGCTATTTAAAAAAAAATCTCGTTGCATTGTACTTTTCCCTGAGTGGATATAGTGAGAGATCATTGAAGATAAAAATAAACAAAACAAAACAATACTTAATTTAATTTCGGCTATATGATCTACTCTTTCAAAATTTCTGCCGTTACGCACAAAAATGGTGATGTGAAAAAGAAATGGTTACTCGTACGCACATTTGACCTGTATATTTTATAAAAAAAAAAAAAATAATATTAGATCTAGACTTTTCTTAGAGGTTATTTACCTTAAAAGTGTAATCTTTGAGTACATATATGAAAGATTTCTATGAAACCATTTCTCAGACATATTCACAACGTTAAAAAGCTGATCTAAAATTGAGTAAGGTCTGTTATTAAAACCCTCACTGTAATGGAGACACGCTAAAATTGCGCAACCCCACGGCAATACTAACACAAATATGTAACTATATATATATATATATATATATATATATATATATATATATATATATATATATATATATATATATATATATATATATATATATATATATATATATATATATATATATATATATATATATATAATATATATATATATATATATATATATATATATATATATATATATATATATATATATATATATATATATATATATATATATATATATATATATATATATATATATATATATGTATATGTATATATATATATGTATATAAAAATAACACTTAAAACATAATAAAAGTATTAAAATAAATAGTATTCTCTCTTGTCAAACGATAATTTCTTACGAATTGTCTTTGGGTAGCGGAAATTTGTAAAAATCTCCCTACAGAGATGCTAACAACATAAATAAGTTGTAACAAGCGTATAAGAATTTCGACGGAGCTCGGTGAGAACGAATGGCTTAGTTGGTCAGAGCGCTGGAACGGTATTCTAGAGGCACGGGTTCAAATCCTGCTTCGTTCCAAATTTTTATACGCTATTTAAAAATTTAAGTTTAGTATATATAGGTTTGTTACACGAATAAACGTACTCATGATGTTTTTTTTTATTTTGAGTTTTGAGACATGTTCCGCTACTTCACTTAGATTATGTACATATAAAAGCGTCCTCAGAAACTAAACTTTGTTTTTTTTTTAATAATTTATGAAAAAATATAATAATAATTATTGATAGCCTCGTTCAGTTTAAATTTTATAAAGATATCTTTAACTTGTGCCAAGAAAATAAACTGTGACGTTAAAAGTTATTATTTCCATAACTACCATACTATGAGGGTTAGGAACAAATTTGGTGTGCCGCTATTTGAGAGAAAAAGCTATGCTATACAATCGTATTAAAAACAATTATATTTGGTATAATATGTTTATTTATAAATGCATGCATATTATGTATATTTGTGAATACGTACTTAGCAAACTGTATGAATAATATCCCAACTATATTTAATTATGCACATATTATTTATACTCGTATGTTATTTTATAATTATTTTATTTCAGTGGGCTATGTTTGCCTGCTTATTCTCAATATTTCATTGTGTATATTAACTTTCACAACGTGACTGATGTGATTCAACGTGAAATTAACTTTAAGTTCACATGTTTCCATATTATATAATTTACATTTCGGACTGAAATACAAAGGCTGACATGACATTATCAACATTTCACTAAAAAGTATATTGAAATCTTTAATGTATTACATTATTTTTCTATTAAGCATCAAGAAATAATTGATGGTCTGGTAATGGTATGGTTAAGGTTTGATTCCCACTCGGGATGATGAATTATTATTTATTGGCTTCTGTAACAAAACAGCACGCGTGAGGCGTGTGTTCTGCCACTCAACACACACAACGTTTTGAAACTTTTACGGAGAGTATCGAGTGCTTTAACTTGCCTCTGATCATTTTGTCCCAAACTGAGTACAGCGTGATCACATAGTACAATTTATCGAAACGTAGTTGGAGATATGTTTGATACACTGGTACTTAAACGTGTGATATTATAATATTACTGATAAGTAGAACACGGCATACCCGCCAGTGATGCGGCGTAGCTATAGTCGAAACAATTTCGTAATAGTTTGCTACTTAATCATCAGATGTCGTCACAACTCTTGAAGCAGATGCGCAGATTGGCTTCGCGTGTGTTGTGTACAAATCACTGTAAATTTTAAATGACGAACATGTTTATTTGAAGACTTTATTCTAAGATAATTTTGGACTTACTTTAACGTAGTCTATTTTTTTTTATGTTCATTGTATGTAAATAGATAGATAAGAATAATGTTTTCTCAAAACTCTCCCCAAAGACACTAATTTCTAGACTCATTACATACATGTGTATTAGTATTTTCTTTTTTATTTAGACATAAATAATGTTATTTGAAAATTCTTATAATCTATTTGCGGCTGTTTGATATAATTCATTGATATTTTTTTATTTTACGAGTTCTCTAAATAATTGAAAAGTCGTGTTTTTTATATTGTGCATTCATATTTAATAAATTCCTCATAACCTGTTTACCTGATCACTATTGTAAAAACGTGTGAATAATGTTGTGTATTCAGTAAAAAACTGACTAATGTTGGAGCAATAAATTTGATTTCAATATTATTTAATAAGTATCGGTTAAAAGTAAACTTATTTTTATTATATGGTTTTCTCTTTCATATATTTATTTGATACTTTTATTAGTAAGTGAAGAGTAAGGGTCTTAATTGAAATACAATCTGTTGCTGGAAATTCCATGACACATTGTCATTGACTTATCATATGAAAAAGAACGACCCATCAAGTGTTAGTCTGGCTGGCCCACTGAGGAATCTCCTTTTAAAGCCTCACTTGCCAAAATGTGTATTCTAGATCAAAGAGAAGAATCCTTAGATTTGGTACCACGGCAAATTTCATACATGAATATGCTAATTATGAACAGTACCTTTAACAGTAGTAACTTTTGATTGCGTTGACTGAATATTAGATGTTAGTTTCAACTTGTTATCTCCACGCGACCTAATATCATTTTATTTTACGTTATTTAAAAATCTTATAGGATAAAAAGTCATAAAAGTAAAGTTAAATTTGTTAATAGATCAGTAGTGGTATTTTTTCCGAATAACACCGTTATCTTTAATTTTCTTGATTATTACACATTTTAATTTAAACCATTTTAACGGAATAATTCGCGTAGGTATATTGAAATTTAAACATTTTTGGAAACCTGGGTTTTCAAAAAAAGTTTGACTGACACGGACTACTGTCCGTGGTCACGGGTCACATTTGACCCGTTTCTGAGTGTGAGTCCACCCGTGGCCACGGACTACTGCAGTGTTAAAAATGTTGGGTTTCCATAAATGTTTCAATATCAATATATGCCATTAATCCGGTTAAATTTGTTTCATTTAAAATACTATTATAGTTTTCTTTTTGTTTTTTTGTTCTAGATTACTAAGCAACGCAGCAATTTATTTTAACAAGAACGAGGCGAACAAGCCCACACAACACTCGTTTGCCTATTGTACACTTTACACCTATTCTCTGTACATTCATATTAAACTGGCTACATAAACGATGAAACCCTTATCGGGAGACACCGATTAAACACGTCATTATTTTTTTTTATTACAATACTTAATGTGGAACAAGGTTGATGTTCTCGAATAAAATTAATTTATTTTATATTATATTTATTCAATTTTAGATAAAGATAAAAAATTAAGTGACTTCTAGAAAATAAGGATAAAAACCATTACTTCTATTTACTGAATATAATAATATTTAATTAATTCGTAGATGACATAATTGCAATGATTTTTCTGTATCACACAATGTAGTTTGGAAACGAGTAGTCTTTGCTATCAGCGGGCCTCGTCTGTGACCTAGTGACCTAGTTACTCGGCAGAGTAGCTATCTCTTATATCGTTCACAAGTTGTAGATACATAATACGTACAAACAAATTATGTTGATTTAAAAGAATATTATTAGAAATATGTTCAATTTACAAATTCGAAATATAACTGGGATTCGATTTCTATTTAAAAATAATATACTACAGACAGACGCGAAATATTCATATATTTATAAGCTATTATAAAATATTTTATTCCAGCTTCACGCTGTATTCCGCACATGGCTGCGTTGGTAGAGGGAACTTGGAGCCCTAATGCTAAGACACTCCGTTCCGTTTTTCACATTCCGCCGAATTTGAGTCATTACGTGTTAAGTGGCGGAACACCATCCGCAGTCACTACTACAGTCAGACTAGTGCATAGAGTTCCAAAAATATATAGAAATCGATATACTATATTAATCGGGTTAAATTTGTTTCATTTAAAATGTGTAATAATCGAAAAAAATCAAGATATTATTATATTGAATATTTAAATTTTGAAATATTAAATATTTCATTTTCTCGAGTGGGGATCAAACCCACAACATGTCGCATTTCAGTCAAACATTTTTGCCCGTGCGCCACGACAGGCCTTTTATTTTAGTAACTAGTTTCTACTTTATTTTAGTCTAATAGTTCGTCTATTATAGTTAAAGATGTGGTTGTCAAAACCAAATATTTGATTTTTTATTTTTTTTTATGTTTAATGAAAATATAAATATCATTAAAGTAATTATAATAATATTTCTGCGTCGTTTAAGAAATAAATCCGTTAGATGATAGAAAAAAGCCAATATTCCGCTTACATTTTCTATATAAGGTATAATAGGGCAAAATAACTATATATTTTTTTAAATTAAAACCACAAAAAATTGTAACGATGAACTCTCATGATGAAACAATAGATACATGAAACGAGTATTTTATTTTTCTTGTCTTCATTGTTAGGCAATTAAATTTATAAAACCAGGTTTAAGTACTTTAAAAATTTAAATAAAATTAAATGAAAAATATGTTATACCACACTTGCACAGTGGAACAGTGACAGTGCCTGACTTCAAACAGCATTAGATTAAATGTTTAGTCTTACTTATTGATTCCACTTCTCCTCAATATAATATCCTTATCTGGCACGTAGATTAATGCTACCTTTATATATTATAAATTACCCATCTCATTTTATTATTTGAGTACTTACTCAGTATAGTAACATACGCGGTGTCGAACCCCTCTAATTCGGTTCATCCGTTCCTAATTTAATTCGGTCAAACAAATTAATAAATAATATTTCGAATGCATCTGTGTGTACTGACTGGCACCTTCCTCGGTACTTTGTCTGGGAAAAACATGTTTGTCCCGTGTTTAAAACGTTAAGGTTTAAAAGATATTTATTTATTAATGAAGACAGATTTTATTATTTTAATAATACTTAACTTAATTTCGATAGCTTTCTGATGATTTATTTATTCAAATTGAAATTACGCTGTTTACTTTCATTTTTGTTGAGAATTAATGTTATGATCAATAGGGTAATTATTTTGAAACTACTTAGATAAGGAAAATACATAATTTTTGTAAATGTGTCTATTAATTAAGACGATACTATCAGGTGTCCCGCATGCTCGCTTGTCTTGTCTTTTACATAAAAAAGTAACATGATTCATATAAGAAACATTATTAACAATTAATTCTAATTAGGAAAACTAAAAATTATAACATTACTCAGTACTCAGCTTCATGCTGTATCGCGCACATGGCAGGTAGAGAGAGGGAAGTTGAGAGCCTAGTGTAAAAACACTCTGTTCCGTTCCCTTTATATAACATACAATTATTTTATATATATAAATATTATAAGTGGTAAAGTATATTTTATTTAATATTGTCAGAAGGGATTTTAAAATATAAGAAATTTTCTACTAACATTATTATTATTCTTCTGTATTTTTGGATGTGACAATTTAAAAGAAAATCGTGTCAATAAAAATAATTCAAGTGACGCCCAGCCCAGTTGACCTGACATACATGCCGTGCCAACAACTGCGACATACTTTCAATGCTGAAAATTTCCTAATTTACTGCACTCGGAATTACAAAATATTTAAATATATCTCATCGAAAACAAAGGCTCTCATGACAAAAGAAAATATCGTTAATTAACACATAATAGTGTTTTACAAATAATTTTATGTTAACTTATATTTAACTTGGATAATTTTACATATTAAAATGCATTTTTTTTTATTTTGCATTGATTTTAAAAACGATAAACGTCTATAATTTCTTTTACAATAAAAGTATTGTTGGAATAGGGCGTACTAAAAACAACTTTCGAGCTGCTTCCCACGTAACTACTTTGTAAGGCTTCATATCGTATTATACTCAGTAATATTTCGTGGCTATATTCTGGATATGTAAGCATTTTGTTTAGCCCAAAAATACTTGTTTACGAACCTAAAAACGTAATCATTGGATCTTTATATAGCTCTAACCTTTGCTACACTTCTCAGGAAAACGTGTTTAAATTAGGAGATGCGGGCTCAATAACGACAATTGTTTACGTAACTTTGTACACGTGTTATTCCACTTTGTTTTAACTATAGAATACGTATAAATTCTGGTACCCGAGACTTTGTAATTGAAAGTTCACTACTAGGCAATCTCATTTATTCTGTTCAATTTCGACACGACGTAGAAAAAAATGTTATTTATTGTACACATTTTGTACTCAGCCTTTCTGAATAACAAATTTTTAGATTGCTTTTATAATTCAATGTTTGATAAAATTAGCTAAATACTAACTACACTATTATAAAATATAGCTGAAATTTACCAGCGTGATAGAGAATTTCTTAAATCTAAATGACTCACAAGCGACGACCATGTGTGACAATTATAGTCGTATTTTAAGTTAGTATTTAGCAATATTACTAAGGGATATTGATGCTAGTTAGAAGAACTCTAGATAGTTATACAACTATAAAGTCCCAACCAATATTTTCTAGCAGAGCGTATAGTATGTGATCGCATTGCAAAAATCTACTGGTATCTGGTTTTTGAAGTAACTTATTTTTTAGAACGATTCATGGTATTACAAAGGATACATTACAACAAGAATAATAGTCTTAAATTGCGAAAAAAGTTTTCTCTAACAGTATATTTTTAACTTCTACTTTAAATTGTGGTAGTTGTACGTCTTAAGATCGCTTGTGAAATTTTATTGTACAGAAGTGTACCATGTCACAAAGATTTATTAAATTTGAAGACGAAAACTGCAAGTGATCAGTTTGTTTTTATTTCCGTGTATCAATATCATGTCTATCTTTGTTCTTTAAATAATTGTAAATATTTTTGAACAAGCTATATAATATTTTATTTACTATTCTCAAATACTTTTTAGGTACTAGAAAATTATAATGCAATATTTATACATGAACACAAAAATGTCATCTAAACAAACAAAAATAATAAAATAATAATAATAAAAAAATATATCTAAATAAACAAAAAATAAATAAAATATCAATAATAAAAAATAATAATAATAATAAAATTTCCATCTAAATAAATAAATAAATAGTAATTTTGTCGAAATAAATATTTTAAATTGACGTATTTTTTTACAGGTTTTCATAAAACATGTTAAAGAAAGACTGCCAAAATATAATAGTGAAAACTCCATTTAAATCTTATTAGCCTTCAGAGATAAGCGCGTCTAAACGTACAGATAAACAAACAAACAGACACACATCTTGAAAACATTGATAAACCTCCCCTGTAACATTTTTTTAAAATCTATTTTCCATGCACATACCATTATCGGATACAGATTAACTATAAGTATAGATATGTACTGTGCTGCAACCGTAAGAATACCCTTTTTTATTTCTCAGAGATGCCTAATCTCACATGCTGTAAATGGCCCAAATTGCTTTTTTTGAATTACGAATATAGATTTCATATCAAAGTAATATTTCATAGGACAATTATGCTATGAAAATAAATAATGTACACTATCCGAGCAGATCCATCCGTAAACTGCCTTACTCTATCACAAAAATTGAGAATTTCACTATCGAGGCTTAAGTTAAGATTTTGTTTCTTAACGTTCAGCATAGTAAATTCTATACATTTAATTTTCTGCACGCTTAATAATAAAGTAAAATATTTGCGACAGTGCACTTTTTACTTCGCCGTAATTGTTTTTATTACGATACGATTTAAAAATTAAAGAAATATCATCAGAAAATAGTACAACATCGCATTACTTCTTGACGGAAAAGAAGATATCATTGATTGTATAAACTAAATCAATAATAAAAGAGGCCCTATGATTTATCTTTGTGGGATACCCAGCGCAGAAACCAACCGGACGACTTAAGAAGCGTGCGCTGCGCCATAAGGCCTGTCGTGCATTACAGCAAGGTGCTGAATCCTACGACTCAGCTAATGCCTCTGACTCCATAACGGCTAAATTCAAGTAATAACGTATCTGTTACTCTAGAACTTAGCCGTTAGTGGTCTACGCAGTCGAAACCCTTAGATAACTCACAAAACCCTCCGACTGCATCAGTGAGATTTCCCAAACTTATAAATGTAATTAAGAAGGGCAACTAAGCAAGAAGGGCAGAAATAATTGCTAGTATGCAAATAATTTTGCTGTGCATTATTTAGGATATTATTTCTATTCAAATACGCGGAATTTAAAAAAATATACTCAACGATGGCAATACAGATGAAGGTCTATAATTGATAGGATTATTATTTTCTCCATTCTTAAACAATAGTACTACTTTACTGTTGTTCAAGAGGTCGGTACGAATAACGTTGTCAACACATATACCTATTACTTACTCAGATACTTAATAAGTTATTATTTAATTTTTCGTTTATCTGTGCAACTAAATCTTGCGACAAGATCTTAGATAACATAAATTGTGTTATGACCATAGAAAAAATCGTATCAAATACTGAAAATAGTACTACCGCCTACAAACTTAACACACATCAATCTTAAGACAATCCAAGATAAAAAAAATTAATTATCGATATAAAAATAGCAGATAATTCTGCTAATTAAAAATATTAGATACTTTTATGTCAATAATGAATCGGCGTTTTTAAAGACAAATCAAAGGGATTTTGCGGCAAACACGTGCAACGCGTCGATTCATATATATACGGCTTTGCCTGTAAGTTCGCGTTGAATAATAATTTTCAAGCAATTCCCGTGCAAAGGGCAGATATGCCTTACGGGTGGATGATACTATAGAACTCATCGATTAACGAAAACTTTCTTTACCATTTTGAGACACCGCAGGATCGTTTGCACTACGACGTCTCGGGAAAAGCATTCGTACCCTGCAAGTATTCCTGCAAAGAAGCAAACATCGAGATTTATCACCTGCAAGACTTTACATGACGGTGAACAGATCTGCTTCACCCTTGACTTGCGAACCTTTTCTATTGTCGCCATCAATGCTGTAATTCGCAGAAAGCATACTGTGGCAGACCCGGAACGGGGAACTTTCCCACAACGGCCATCAAGGCATCACGTTGTGAAGAACATTCGGCCAGGATGTGATGCATCGAGTCATAGATCTACCGATAATCTATGTACAATGTCATACAGATATTTATAGTCACAAGCTTGCCCCCTCAGTACCTTCACCAGCCTTCCAAATCTTTTTTAACTAGCTCTCAAGCTATATATTAAGCCCCACCTTGCAAACTACTTCCAACGAAGCTAGTCCTGCCGCCGGTAAACCTATATCCTCCAACCAAGGTTTCGCTCTTCCCCTAATCGGCGTGATAACCTCAATGGTTGTTCACTTCGAGATCGTTAACTTGCACGCAATACATGAGCTCTGGCGAACACTTCCACCCGCAACTCCCACCAAGACTGTTGCTGCCGTCCACGACACTATATGCAATCCTCGAATTGTTCTCATCGTTATAACCAGATACGCTTTCTGTAGTTGAATCTTATCGTGAACGGACCGGAACGTCGGCACGATACTTTATTTAAGCCCTTACCTCCACATCCTCAGCTTGAGTGGGGGGGCTGTTGCTGGAATCTCCTTCCTACCAGGAGGGTCCAGAAAAATAATGGGCTTTTGAGCATTAACAATTGCAATAAATTTCTGATCCAGTGTTTTGTTGCGATCAACGACAGGGCGAGTGCCGGCGTCAGCCGGCCGACTCCAGCGGAACACCGCAAATAAGACTTCGTCGATCGATCTAATGTATTCAAGGTAATGTATTTTAGCCGTGTGATTCCGGCTTAGAATAGGATCACCCTGGTACTGATGGTGTCGTAAGAGGCGACTAAAGTACGTGTGGGTCACGTTGTCAGCAATGACAACACGCATGGGCAGACTCGACCGGACCATTACCACCCCCGGCATTTAAAACCGGCGTTAAGTAGTGGCTTCGGCCATTGCGTTTCGCATTGGGTAATGCCGGGCCCCGGTGCCCATCCAGCTTAAGGACCGGCAACGCTTCTGTAGCTCCTTTGGTGTTACTTGGGGCCGTGGGCGACGGCGATCACTTACCATCAGGTGACCCATTCGCTCGTTTGCCGTGTTTTTGTCAAAAAAAAAATCAAGCCTAACGCGAGAGCTAAATCAATTTCGGTATTTATGTCTACTACTTTTGCCTGTCCGGAACGTACTACGAATTCGCAAGCGTGTAAATAGTCATCAAACGCTTGTAATTGTTTGATTTGATCTGCCAAACCATATAAAACATATAAAATTAGCGAGAATTCCTTAACCCAACTGCAATCATGATTGCGGTTATAGGCTGATTAATAAATGTTCTGGCAAAATAATAAAGTATATTGTATTGAAAGTAAGTCAATTATTCATTTGTACCACATCTGATCCAGTTTGTAATCAATAATTGCTGCACTTGTAGCGTAATTACGTCAATGACACCATTTACTTAACTAACACCTTCAACAAATTATAATTTATTTTATGTTTTCTTTTGTCTAGAAATAATATTTTGATGGCGTCAGATAAAAATCAAATTATATAAATGTTATATAAACATATTTGTTTATAATAAAAGATTTAAATATCACTCAATTAATAAATAACTTTACTTTAATGAAATGACTTAGTTGTGATTTTTTTTTTGTATAAATAGTTTTGTAATAATTACTTTGCACACACATATAATATGTATATGATGATTTGGGGTTCCACATCTCAAAATATTTAAACGGAACCATTCTGTTAAAACACATTATCTCGATATCACTTGGAATTACCTCGCTGAAATTAATATAAAATATTCAGTTCTGCGATCCTTTGGAACAGAAAAAAATCAATGCAACCATTTAAGCGTGCTGGCAGGTTTATGATGCTATTCTTAAGAAATTCACGTCATAGTCTATATCTGGGGGGTACTTCCCGTAGATCTACAGTAGTGAAAATTGCCACAAAGTGAGAACTTAAGTTGCAAATAAAGGGAAAAAATCTAAAAGTGTAAAATTTTTAGATATTTCATATGGACAAAAAGATTTTGTACATAAATGGTATTTTTCTTAGACTTGTGTTAATATAATAAACTTTGTTGAGAAGAGTAATTAAAGTTACAACACACATAAAGAAATAATCCAAAACATCAAAATGTAGGTTCATATTACAGGTAAAAACTATACTAAATTTGTAATTGAAGTTATTTCGTATAAAATCAGTGCACGCTCAGTGGACATACTTAAGTTTGCTTTAAGTATGTCCACGTGTATATGTTATATTTTACGTAAACCTACAATCTTGATATTGATACGCAACCTTTTATGAGCGATTCCAACACTCATTAGAGCGATTTTTTTTATTTACCTTAAGATATTTTTTTGTAATTTTCTATGCATTGAGGAGTTAAAGGAAACATTAATGTAGAATTTGATTATGTATTGTTTTATTTATTCATATGTTTAGCTGTTAAGTCACACAAAGTAGAATTATCCCGATCAAGTTTTCTCTCAAGCTTGTGAACAAGTCAAATGATTCTCCTGCTATTCATTTATGTCGGTTTTGTCGTTACTTTAGTGTAGTGGCGCAGGGCACAAGTATGTGACTTTAACTAGGAATATAAATTAAATATATAATATTAAATGTTTTCATTACTTCGCTCTGGCAAAAAGGCAAAACACGGCGTTGAGTTCCGCCCTTCAACACGCAATGCCTCAAATTGGCGGAAAGTAGCGAATGGAACGGAGTGGCTTAACACTAAGTTCCTACCCTGTCATGTGCAGGACACAGCTGAGTGACTGAGTGAGTCGGTACATTACCGATATTTTCTTAGATGAAGATGTGAATAATTGTATGTTGCGCCGTAACAACGTAATAAACGATAAACATCACATACTTACTAAGACTGTTTTTAAGTGAATATATTTGAGTAAAACAAAATTCGTTTTAAAATAGTGAAGGCAGCGTCCGGTTTTTGTGTATTCAAAACGACAGTTTGAGTATTATCTGTGTCAAGGTGTGGATCGGCTCTTGCGCAAACCGTTTTTTAATACTACGCTTGGTTGCGAGGTAATTAATTCGATTCGGAGTGTCGCAACAAATGATACTTGCTGTAGTTTTCGTGTATTTGAAATTTATATCTCTAAAGAGATAAATCGTTTGCAGCTTTTTGAATAAATACTATGTTCCTAAATTGTTCCTATTAAAATTATTCCATTATTAAAAAAAAACCAAAATTGTTAACAATACCATGTAAACTGTCTACTATTCGTCATTATTTTAATATTACATTTTTTTATTTCCAATTACTTGAGAGCCATTTTAAATGTATAAAGATTTTTAATATGCAATGATTATCTCTCTTATTTATCATACGTTAATTTAAATAAAATAAGTATTTTGTTACATGTATGTATTACGAAATTAGGCCTTTTTTTAAAGACTTTGATGACTAATGTCGTAATTTTTATTAAGTTTATACATGATGGTAAAATTAATTTTCCCTAAACATATTTATAAGAGAATAGTGATAATAGGTAGAAAAACATAAAAAATAGTTTAATTAAAATTAACAACGTCACCTTAACAGCCCGGTGGCCCTGCTCTCGATAGCTCTCCTTAGATGGCTCACAAGCAGACTAGGTCGAGGAAAACAACTGCGATGTCAGTGTCACAAGTCTGTGTGACCGTTTAAATGCGATGTCATTTAGTTAACCAACGTTAGTTTTCTTCAAATTCTATATTTATTTTTCTTGTTAAAAGCGTAATGTACATCGATTTTTTTATTTTAGCTTTATAATGGTAGATTGAAGAAACAGTTCGTAGCGGGGAAGGCTATGTGGTCAGTCGTATGTTGCATACATAGTCATAAACTATGTATGTTCGAAATTTGTTGTTGCGCGAATGACCTTATGTTTCAAGGTGCCGAAAAAGTAAGTGCCTCAAAAATTTAAATGCAAGAGCCAAATAACACATTCAATTATAAAAACTAATTTTAAAATTAAATTGAACCTAAGAAGATTTGAGACTATTAATTTTATCATGATTAAAAGAAGTAGTACGTGACTGATACGTTGCAAGCAGTGTTGGTTCAAATCCAATAACCAAAGAAATAAATTATAATAATTTAATCGTTACCTATTGCGTCATATTATGTTTAGGCTCATTACATTAGGTAATGTCACCGATACTTACCAGAACTGTTTATATAACCTGCTACCGACATGGTAGCTCTTGCTGATAGGCAATAAATTACAATGAAGTTAAATTTTATAAATATAGAGAATTTCTTCTTATTTTATATTACAGTAATATGGTTTTTAGTATTTTTAGTAAATACGAAGTCGATCATCACAGTGAATGTTGATCAATTTGTAAAGATAATATTATTTTTTGGCTTAAAAATGTAAAACCACAGTTAAATATATATTTTCATCTGGTGATAAATCTAAGCCCAAATTGCGTTTTATACAGAATGTTCTAATATTTTGTTTGTTTATAAATTCTATTATGTCTTCTTTTATAACGTTTTCAGTATTTACAGTTCTTTTATCTTACTTTCGGGGTGTATCACATACTGGCATGAGGGTATACGGCGAAAATCTAATGTTAAATCACTCTGGCCTCACTTTGGCATAGCACTTGACTAGACCGTCGACTAATATTAACAGATATATTATTAACAGTAATTCTTTTTAAAAAATGATGGGTTACATGAAATACGACATTAATAAAAAATAGCAAGCAACCCTTATACCTGACTTAACTTTACCTAGAGATTTTATATTACTTTTTATAGAGAAGCATAGGTATATCTTCATTGAGATTCGACTGGTTTTTTTACAGGATATTTTTAAAAAAAAAAACCACTCAAAATGATTCGTTAATTCAGCCCCTTAATTGACATGGCACAGGCGCTATTATTTCAAATATCTGCAAGTATGATAGTTGTCTGGTGGACGCTACCATCCCCGCTACTATTATCCCAAAAATCATGATTAATAATTTTGTGTTTTATGTTGTGTACAGCCAGCCCGTAAGTTAACATTGCAGATATTTGAAGTAATATTGAAATAGTCAACTTAATTAAAATAACATTCAATAAATGATATAAAAGTTAATTAAAAAATTAACTTTTATATCTTTTATTGAATTATTATTTAATAATTAAAAAAAGTAACTAAAATTTAAATAAAAGTTAAACACCCGCACTCTGCCAGTCAAATAACAATAAGCATTTCTTATTGTTTGCTAATTTCATACAAATAATTCCTACGCTTATTGTACACTTGATGTCGCAACACGTTATTCTAACTATGTGAACATATAAAAGTTGCTTTTTGCTGTTATATTGTTTCCTTGATGGAACTATATTCAAACTTAGCATTTGAGCAATAATACAATTACGAAGTAGTTAAAAGAATTACAACATGACCCTAATAAATATTTGTTAATTATATTTATTTATGCTATGATGTACTTATGTTGAAAATTATTGTAATTGCGAGTAGCACTTTTTATTGTAATATTATTAAAACTGGGATAGTTTTACCGAAAACTTTATTATAACTCAAGTTATAACTTATCCTTAGGTCAGTTCTGAGAACATCACCAATTTCGGTAATGTTTAGATACATTCCCAATAACAGACTTCAGGCATCGAGTGCAGCTTATCTCTAGGTGTAACGTCACTCCACGCCGACTACAATGGCGTCTGACCTTCGCCTACTTACCCGCTCGCTCGAATCGAGCCTCTCGGAATATTTTCAAAACATATATTTATCTATTCATCTCGCTCTTGATTCTACTTACTAATATATGTATATGTAGTTTATGTAGATATGCATTTGATATTTATATATTTACAAAAAATACTATAGTACTTTGTTAATATGGAATTTAGGTTAAACTAATGCAGTTTAACTTTAATTAACTCCATTTACGACAAAAACATCGCGGTTAAACTTAAAATTGTTGCAATATTTCACAAGGCTTTTCAAATAGAACAACACAAGCGGAGCTATTTTTAACTTAAATTATATTAACTATCGTAATAATTATTATCATTTCTTGACATAACTACACTGGATAAATATGAGATATAAACATGTGCAACCTACATAAAATTAATGTCAACTGCAACTCTGTTATCCTCTGCCCTGGATTGTATGAACTTGGCCTACTTGTCGTCATATTTAGATGAATATAACATAGTATATTTATAATGCACATTACTCCAGTTGTTTCACACATGGATACTAATACTATTGAGTACGCCTTTGAGATGTATAGTGTACATATGCTAGGACAACGAGAAAAGCGCTCCAAATACAGTAAATGTAAAATTTAATTATTAAATTACATGTTTATTTTATTAAGCATTGTAACAAAAGTGGTTATTTTTCTTCAATATGTGAAGTTATGAAATCTTAACATTTATTGCAATAGATAATCAATTACTGCAAGAATAGATAATATCTCATTTACGACTTACATAAATAGATCCGTTGATTATATTTATTAAACGATTTGTTGCCTTGCCCTCACCGGGCGGGGACGGGGCAAGGGCACTGTGCCACCCGTACCCTCTTCCTCACACTCTGTTGCGCTACTGGGTATGAATGTGAATCCCTTTGACCTATTTTCATTTTGATCTTGACCTGCCCGACCCAATTACCTAGCACCTACGTAAAATTTTCCTTATCTTGCTGCATCAAACAAAATTATAAACTGTACAGCACAGATGCGATTTTATATTTAGTATAATAATGTTTTGGTGTTTGTGAAATTTTTATCTCCCTATAAATGTATAAAATCATAATAGATTTCTTCTTATTCATGTCAATGAATTAAATGCATAAATAGTAATAGTGCATAATTATATTTCTCCAGTAACTGAGGCACATTGACTACACTATCCTTTGCCATTACATTATGGCTATTACATGAGACCTTTTTTAATATATTATACTTATATTTTAAAGACTGAGAGTTACACTATAAGCTGTCAATATATATAAATAAAATATTATTTTAAATTATGTGCCACAAATATTCGTTCAGAAATAACCGCTTAGCTCCCACTTGTTGAATTTCCCCTGACCCAGTTACGCGAACTTGGCCTATATTATTTTAAACCCTGGAAGTCTACGAATACATACTTAATTATGTAATTCATTTTAAAGAAAGTTTCCTTTAAATTCTTTAGCATTGTTATTATTTACTATCTATACTTTTTTCAATTTATTATAAAAAATATCAGCATTTGTATCCTTAAAAATAATGTATTTTTTATTATATATAACATTATAATTATTTTGGTATGTAATGAGCATGAATTGAGCAACGTGTCCTAGTAGAAACTAACGAGAAGTAATTAAGTTTATTATTATTTGATGTCTTATAAAAGGCAACATGAAAATATTTTAAACGTAAATCATTTGTCTAGTCGGCTACGTTTTATACTAAAGTCATATGTGTATATTCTAATTTTGGAATAAATGTGTATTATTATTATACAGTAGTTATTTCATTTAGCAGAGTAATGTGCAGAACATTTTTAAATCTTGTTTATTAGATTTTTTTGATACTTTGTTTCATCTTCGTTTCAGTCTTTTAAAGATTATAAAATAAATGTATCTTCTAGTATCCTAATATTATATACACGTATACTACTTAGACCATCTTCTTAATTTTTCATCTTGAGTACCTATTTGAAACGTAACGCGTGTTTGGGCTTGACAGAGTAAAACAACAGAAAAATTATTTTATTATAGTCAATCCCATTAGTGGAATAGGAACTTAAAACCCTTGAAAATACAGCAAGGGTGATAGACACTGGTGCATTCACTGCTTACTGCGTAATTTTTTCCAAAAAAAAAATGTCAAATAAAAATCTCTGAGACGTAGATAATATCAGTAAGTAAAGTACTGTCAAAATTTGATATAAATGGATTTTGACAGTTGAATTTTGAAATATTAATTATGAATAGTTAAGAGAAAATAATTACATGGAGGGATTATTGCTTAAGGAAAATACTGATAGTATTCCGTAGACAACTGTGTCGAGGCCGCTGCGTTCTTGAAAATGGATCAATATTAACATTACTGTGTAATAATTAATGATCACTCATTATATAGCCGCAATGCACTTAATTTTAAATTTTACTATGTTATTCCTTTGTTTTATATAGTAGTTATTGTTGATATACGTTATTGTAATATTAACATATCCAAATATGTTGTTTAATATATTAAAGCCCACTAGAACATTATATTATATAAGAAACTATATTTTTAATCCAATTTCCATTGTGGGGAATTCCAGATGAAGCTAAATTGCTTGCTCGAGAGCTTGCAAATGTCGACATAAATGGTTTAAATAAAACACTGTCATTTTGTTCCTGCGACATATGACTCATTGGATTTTTAACTTTCGCATCCGTGTCCTAAAGTATCACAAGTATCATTATGTACGCATGTGGGTTATTTCGTGTTTAATTTCACTTTTGATTTCCCTGGTTATCGCAATATGCGAAGGGCATTTCCTAACTATCTATCAATTGATTATTTTCCTATAGGTCAAGGGCAATTACTACAATATATCAATTCCAAAGATGCAATATATTTTGGATAATTCTCTTTCCCATCGCTCCCCAAAGGTTGTTGTTGATTACTAGTTGTACCCTATATATCAAACGCTGATCAACAAATAATAAATACTCCTTATTCAATTGTGATGCTAATTTCATTTCGCTACTAAGTTGGCCTTGTACTTACAAAAGACACATCAATGTGGATTTTAAGTGTTTCACGGAGTCTATAAAGTTTTTGTAGCTTACTATATTAATTGATTCCAATATTACCTGAGTAACTTGAGTATTCATCATCTTGTATATGAATATTTATTAGTTAATTTAATTGTCTACTACAATAAATTAACCTAATTAGTTTAGAACTATTAATTAGTCTATTTTAAAGTAAGATTTTCATTGTATAAAGAATATATTTGCGTTGTATCAGTATATGTGACAAACAAATATATTAAAATTGTGTTCTCTTTCATCTCTACGCAATATTGTAAGCCTTGACAAAAGTTTTTCTTATATTATCACTATGAAGACCTTGAGGAACATTATTAAATTTCAAGAAATTATTTCTTTACACAGTATTTTAAAGTGATTTTTAAAATACTTAAGTCTAAAGACTTAATACAGTACAATAGTTAGTAAACTAAATCTAGGTTATTTTAAAAATACGTTATCTAAACAGTGGCTTCATACAATTTCATTTTCAAAACAACTGTTTAAAAGATATAATTTTAAAATTTTCAAAGAAACATTCGCATAGCGAAAATAAACAATTTATTTATAGTTAATTAAGTATTATTTTGAATATTTTATTATTTATATAAACAAAATTGTCGTGTTCACGATGGCATAATTTTTTAAAAATGAAATGCTGACTTTCATTGTAGTCACTCAAAAACATTGAACTTGGTGGAAACTATATATTAATAATGCAGCAATACAACGAACAACTGTGTTGTCCTCATGCTATTTTTATTGATTATTTTAAAAATTCTTGCATTCTATTACGTTTGAAACGAGGTTTCAAAGCATTTCTTAGCATTTTCAATATCTCACAATAGGGTTATAGAATCATGTGCTTTTTTCTATCTATCTTTAATGTCTATTCACTGTACATTTTTGTATTGTTGTTTATAATTCATTTGATAATATAAATTTTACAAATTTCTTTTAAATACAAAAATAATGATTAAAAATATTTTTAAGTCAATGTTGTTAACGCATGTATGTCACGCTCACGAGACTAGCTGCAGTCTATTCGGTCAGTAGTAAATTATGCGTGGTTGCATTTTAGTCACGTTTGTATGTATATTTATGTAATATGATCAGTAATCTTTCTTTGTAATATTTTTCTTTCTATATCCTGGGAATTATTAGTATATAAAATACGATGCTTTTGGGCAGACTCGACCGGGTTGTTACCACCCCCGGCATTTAAGACAGGCGTTAAGTAGTGGCCTTGTCCACTACGTTTCGCATTAGGTAATGCCGGGCCCCGATGCCCATCCACCTTAAAGGACGGCAACGCTCCTGTAGCTCCTCTGGAGCTGCATGGGGCCGTGGGCGACGGTGATCACTTACCATCAGGTGACCCGAACGCTCGTTTGCCGTCTCTTCCATAAAAAAAAAAAAAAAAAAATATAAAATACGAATACGAATAATGAAGTACATTTTTTTTAAGTGAAGTATTTTAAACCAAACACATCTCGCTCATATCATTTGTCGGTTTTGACTTTTATTTAGGCTTGTACATTGACAATGCAATATTATTGATCTGTTACGTTAAAACAATAATAAGTGTACATGTATTGCACACGTAGGACGCACCGAGCGACCTCGGCGGACCAAAAGCAGTACCACTGTCACTGGGTAAGTGTGTCAGTGTGTCAGTAGGGCGCGCGTCATCTGCGACCGTGCCTCCCCGCGCCCCTCGCCCCCCGCACCTCGCCCTCTCCTACCGCACCAAGGTCCCAAGAGATTGCAGTTGGGTTTACTCAACAAATATACTGATTCCTAATAGGCCAAATGACTATTTAATATCTACAGATAACACACAACTAGGCAATACGAACGAGCCATAACGGCCTGTCTGGCAACTATTAAAGGTATTGTCAAAAAAATATTAAGCGATCCAGACTTCAATTTACCGATACTTAATTCTACGAGGAAAAAAAATATTTAACTTTAAATTTAATTTAATTTATAACTTATTTATTTTATGAGTAATAGATTTGATGACTAATATTCTAAACAACATTTATTTCAAGAAAGTTAGTGTTGTAATATTACCAAATATTCCGTAATTTGATTTTATCTCAAGTTAAAGGTAAAAATATAAATAAATACAAAAAAAAAAATAAAAGATAAAGCACAAAAGTACTTAAAAATAATTATAAAAATTGTGTTTTTATTTTGTTTTACGTGAATTCTACGTAATTTTGATGTTTAAATAAAATTTTAGTCTACTAATTACTGTTGACTCATTGGTAACCTTTTTTTTATAATACCTTTATATCTTTCAAGATATAAATGTGAAATAATATTTTTATATCCAAATATAACATAACGTATACCTACTTCTATGGGGAACAGAAGTGACTTATTGAGAACGGAGTCTCTTAACATTAGATTCCATCTGCCGCTACCAACGTGAAGCTAAAAGATAAAATATATCTTTTAGCTTCACGTTGTAACTTTAATTTAATATTTATAAGTTGGACGTACTGTTTATAGACAAAGAGCATTTATGGCTCCATACATTTTTCGAATATTATTTTCTTTTTTCATATTTAACATACTTTAAGTATAAGGTATTTAACATTTTTGTCCTGTTACAAAATAACATAATTTTTCTCCCGTTTTTACTACTCCTGGCTGTTTATTTAATACACTGGTTTACGATTGATTGCGCTTTACGTTCGCATTCGTAATTAGTGGGTGTTTGCAGCGCCCTTATTTTATTTAATATTAATATTTATGAAACCTTATTTAATATTAATATTGTAACTTTGATCGATACAGTAATTTTTTATTTCATTTATTATACAAAAACCACGTTTAACTTTTATTATATAGACAGAAGAAGAAGGTACAGGACACACTAAACCACATTAGCATCGGCATTTATCGATAGAAGCCATTTCATATTTATTGAAGATATTAATATATGTGCTTTTATTACCTTATAAGATCCGCTGTGATTCATAATAGCCCGTCAGATAAAACAAATTCGCTGTTTTGCAATGTTGTCTTCCCAACGTTCAGGCCGATTGATATGTCGTTAGCTACATTCGACGTTTAGCGGACTTGTAATTAAGTAGTAAGTAATGACTATAAATTCGTAGCTACAGATTTGGACGGGCAGTCCAGTTAAGGTAATGTAGTTTTATACAAAACTAAACTTAAGTAAACAGGCTAGACCTGCGCTTCAAAGAATTTACATTTTTGTAAATTTACAAAAAATCGCAAAACCTAATTTTCGCAGTTGGTAATTCATAGTTTTTGAGTACTATCTAGTTTTGTTCCATTATTTTTAAGTTTTAAAGTTTTTAATCTAACCTAAGTAAAATAACTCAAAAAATCGTGATAAACCTACGATGCAATATTGTGCTTATGAACTACTTGCGCCACTAAATAGAACTACAATGCGGCGTCCACTTGTACGTGGACACATCGTAGTAAATTTTTTAGTTGGACTGTAATCCGTCTGAACATTAGGAAGGCGCATTACTGATAAATAACGATCTTTTACAATTTGATGGGCTGTTATTTAATACATACAATATTCACACACATATATTCTTTAGAAGCTACTCTAGAAAGTTCGACAATGACGGCTATGGTTTTCAAGGATCTGATATGCCAATAATTTGTAACAGTGTTTAATTTGTAAAAATATCAAAAAATAATACGAATATGTATAACATATTTATAGAATAAGAAAATGGCGTTTTTTTTTTCATTACACCCGTAACGTAATAATAAAGTTGGATGAATACATTTTTTGTTTTGTATAAAAACCTATTCTTATTTTAAAGTATATCTTTGGTTACATGCATAACGTGTTTGTTCCTTGATTAATGTAAATAAATATTAAATATTTTTAAGTAAGTGACTAAGAAAGTAAATTTATCTATTATACATACATATATATAATGTACATTGTACATAAGATTTGTGAGCTGACTCTGTTCCACTATTGGATGAGTAACACGTAAAATAACGCACATTTGTAATATAAATCACAACAATGATTTTTAACTTTTTGTATTTATCGCCACTTAATAGCTAGCCCAACCGTCAAGTTAAGACCGGTCGTGGCGCAGTGGTACAAGCATGTGACTATAAACGCGACAGGTTATGGATTTGATCTCGCTCGACGAAGCGATATAGTTAATATTTTCCGCCACTCAACGCAATGCGTCATATTCGGCGGGAAGCGGGGAAAGAAACGGACACGGGTGTTATACGTTAGGTTCCCAATTTTCCTGTGCATAGCCACTCTGTTATATGCGGGATACAGTGAAAATAAATTAAAGCTAGCTAGAAAAATACGGTGGAAATAAATATATGAAAATAGTAGGTATCCACTATCCCCATAGTTTATATTAAAAATAAAACTGATTTATATAAAAAAACCCGAAATTTGAAATTTCTTCTTTTGAAATAGATAAAACATAATTGATTGATTGGATACAACTTAATTAAGAATTGTTGTTAGATTAGTACATAGCAGCTACATTTGACTGTCATTGGAATTTTTTGACTGCATAATTTTTTTATTTTTCCTCCGAACAGTAAGTCTTGACTGCATAATTTTTTTATTTTTCCTCCGAACAGTAAGTCTGTGAAAGTTTTCTGTTCACTCAATTTCATCTCTAACACCATATATTTTATACTAGGTATAGCTTACATATTACTAATTAGAAACACTTTAAATATTTCAGTCTTCTCTATAAATATAACTTTTTCACTTATTATATCATTTAAATTCAATATGTTGTTTTCGATGATTATATTTATGATTTTCTCGATCGGGAGTATTTATAAATATTGTCGATTATCTAGTTTCATATTGCTGTACAGTAAAGAATGTATAAATTACAAATCGAACCGGCCACTATACTAATTCTAGGAATAGTGTCTTTATCGTGACGTGTATGCCAAGCCCGCGAATGCATTCCATCTCTATTATGAGAGACATAATATTTTAACTTAAGTTACGTCCAGTCATGATGTTTTTAACATTAGTCAAAATAGAATTAATCAAGGCTATATGCTACACGATATTACTTTACTATAAAAAATATTTTTACAAAATAATATTTATATATTTTACTTTCATTTATGTGAGGTCAATTATAGAAAATGTATTTTGTTGTGTAATGTACATTGTTGTAAGATTTTTTTTTTAAAAGTTAAAAATTAAAAAAAAATATTGCAACAATGTTTTTTTAACTAAATCAATTTTTACTTGTGTTATTATTTTCAATAGTTTGTTACTATTTAGATATGAAAATGTAACAACAATTATCTATTTGAAAATAACTACCCAAGCAATACATAATTTCATAAAAAAATAAAGATGTAATGTATGCTAAAATAAAATACCAATTTCACTTGATCATGTCCTGTAATAAAACATACAAAAAGAATTGTATTGTATAACTTTCTTATAAATAATCAGCTTCCCTTGTTTCCAAGCTGAACGCAACGCAGCCGACTCCGTTTCTACCGACAGCCTTGTGCCACTTCCACATGTTCGGTATATTTGTATGTCTGCTCATTATGCGTTATGTATTGATTCGTCGAATCTTAAACGTCTCAATCCTGTAGGTAGTGGAAAATAAGAACTCATGTATACACATCGAGGTTATTTGGTAATTGGTCTATGCAGATATTGCGACACCTTTCAAAGCTACTTCTTGCTTGTATAAAATTTTGAATTCTTTAAAAGTGATTTCGTAAGCCAAATATTTGTTAACATTATTTTGTTCATATATGACCGGTATACCTGTATCACTTTTTAAACTGTTTTTAATATAATGACTATAGTGAAACATTTAACCTGATGCGCACCAATGTTTTAAAAGTAGCACTTTACTAAAATGTATTTTTATTTTATTTTTTACTAGTGCTTACAGATCTGTCAAACATCATAACGTCTTCAAAATTGTTAATCAATTAAATGTACGAGGAAAAAGATTTTCTATTTTTATGACTTGTAATATTGTAAAATTGCAAAACAAAACACACATGGGCTTGGATTTAAAAATGTGCCAATTTTATAGTTAAAAATTAAAATTAAGTGTAAAGCACCATTGTGGGAGCGTTCAGTGGGACAGCGAGTTACTAAATGGCTGTGGGTTTGATGCCTAATTGAAGAAATTTATTATTTTCAACAAAAGATAAGTTACGGCGATCTGTTCTACCATTTTTAAAACAAAAATATTGCTCAAAAGCAGACAACCAATAATATGACATCGGATAATATTTATATTATATTAGTTTTCGTAAATATTGAATATAACATTATATTAAATATGTATATTTCTTACCTACGTATTTTTACGTTTAATTTTGTATTGCGTGTGCAGTCCCCGCTGTCATGTGGGCCGCATCATTGAAATGTTTTGTAATACCGCTAAAATCGTGGTAACGAGGCCAAGGCTCTACTTATTTACATGTACGTGAGAAATAGCATTCTCGGTGTGTATGTTATACTAAAATATTATTTGTATGATTATAATAATGAATTGAAAATTCTATATGTATGTAGTCATATTACATAGGTACATTATTTTACTTAATTTAGGTGTTCCTATCGAATATAGATACTGATAACAGTTATAACACAATAACAACCTATATGACACAATTCGATATGGTATTGAAAATAAAGCTAATAAACTCATATAAAAACTCTAACGTGAATCTCGCAAATTCAATAAATATATTTGTCGTCATGTCGTCGCTTGCCAGGTTGACTAATTTTTGAAACAATCCGCGATTGTGTTATATGCGTATGCGCATTCATCATGCCGAGCTTTAATAAAAAAGTGGGTCACCGCCTAATTATGCTAAATGCCACCTTACTTATTCGTGTTGCATTTGATGGATTTATGCTAATACATACTACACAACATGCTCGCATTTCAACAACACTTTGTTATTGTCGTATACACAATAGATACTGACTAGATATTTAACATTGAAAATATCAATAATAATAAATATGATAATGATATTGAAACTTGTACTTCATAATTCGTTTTTTAGACTCAAAATATTGCGAACGCTACCTACGTAGTCCTGTTTTCAAATACTAGAGCAATCTGTTAGTAACCATTTCATAAAAATATAAATAAGCATACTGGCAAGTATGGCAAGCATGTATAACCAACCACATTGAAGACTGAACTGCCTTGCAGAGCTAAGGAATAATCCCGCTTTTTTACATAAAAGGTTAAAAAAGTGTAAACTTTTCCTCAAAGTAAAATGAAGTTTATGTATGGTTAGTTAGAAAACTATTCCTTACACTAACATTATTAAGAAGAAACTACTGGTTCGATTTAAATAAATCTTTTATTGGTTAGTCCATTTATCGAGGAAGGCTATATTACATGTAGATAAGATCTATAAGTGTGGACAAAAGTAATGTTTTGATAAAAACCGGCGAGTCAAGAACTTCCTTCTATGCGTGCACTGCGTAAATCATTTAATCTACGCAGAAATCACAAAATGGATGGATTGTTTACTTTTAAATCTTTTAAAAGGGCCACGATAGTAAGTAATCAATTTAATCTTGTAGCAATTACAAAAAAAAAAAAAAAATATTGTCGTCAATACATTATTATTTAGCCATTTATACGAGTTGGATACACCTTTCATTAAAATAGATTAATATTGTCTTTTACGGCGTTGAAAAAAAATAATATATATGTTAAAATACGGCAGCGCGATGATCGTCGCGTTCAATTTGGTACGCCGTACGACTTGTAAAGGGGGCGCGGGCGGCAGGCGCTGCACAGAAGCACGTAGCGTGTACTCGTACTTAATATCTTTAGTAATTATTATAAAGCTAAATCTCGGAGGTTTCTAATATGTATTAATGTTTTTTTGTGTGGGTTAGATAGTTAATTTATCGTTGAAGGCTATATATAACCCATTGCAACTTCGGTTAGAGTTAAGGGGCACCAAGGACGTGTTCGTGTCATCAAACAACTTATAATGAGGTCTTCGGGTATAATATATTTTAAACTTGCAAAATAATCTTATTTAATCGCTACGTTTAAATTGTTACCAAAAAATATAATAAACTTTAACATACTTGTTCGTAGGCACTAGTCAATAAGAATAAAAGGAAAAAAGTACTCGAGGAGACAGTTGTTCCGTGTACTGCTCGTTGACCTTGTATAACTTCCAGAACACAAGCTGTATTAAGGCAACAGAAAACACTATTTGCACATACTTTATTAAGTTTTATATATATTTCTCATCCGATGTTATGGTTTTCATGTGTTGATACACACAATTGCAATTGCAAACTTTTATAAAAGCAAAATTCTATTGTACTTACATTTGAATTTACTATACATTGTTACAGTCGATTATAAATAAAAGTGGAGTGAAATATGCATAATTATGCCGCTACCTTAAACAAAATTATCTTTGGCTTAACAAAGAAATTTGTGTCACCAAAGCAAATAAGTACTTATTATAAGTATAGAAATATATGCCCATATTATTGTACGTACAATGTTATAATTTTACAACGGTATAGTATGTACTCTATTTTTAATTATTTAGCTCCACGCTGTATCCCGCACGAGGCAGGGTAGGCAGAGGGAACCCGGGAACCTAGTGTAAAGACACTCCGTTCCACTTCCGTTCCCCACTTTCCGCCGAATTTGAGGCATTGCGTGTTGAGTGGCGGAACTCAACGCCGCGCTTTGCCTTAATACCAGAGCGAAGAAATGAAACATTAAATATTTAAATTGAAAATATTAAATATTTCATTTCCTTGACTGGGGATCGAACCCAGAACCTGTCGGTTACAGTCACACTCTTGTGCCGCTGCGCCACGACAGGACAATTATTTTTGTATATTGTGATTATGAATTCAAAAAACTGAACATTTTTCTATTTAAAAAAAAACTATTTTAGCTTACAATTTGACAAAAGGCCAATACGCTAGTTTTAGTAAATATTTGAACATTAAATAACACTACAAAATATTATTTGACAGAAAATAAAACAGTCAAAAAATATTCGCTATACTTATTCGGACTCTATCACTTATTTAGTTATTACTATAAGAATTTTTGACGTCAATTTTAGTAAACGTAAAGTCTTTAGCAAAAGTATTTTTTTAATAATTTATATTCATTACGAATTAATTGTTTACTTATTATTTAATTATATTTACGTTACATAGAAAAAAATATCACAAATGTAGCTAATCAACAGGAATTCTGAAAGGATATCTTATTAGGTAAACATTATATATTTATATATTAAATTATAAAATTTTAATAAACTTACCGTGCGATGCAACTGTATGTATGCTCGAAGAAAACAATAATACAATTCAACAGTGTGACAGAATTAGAATAAGGATTTCCATTATTAATCGGTTAGGAAATTTTGAGGGCGAGTGAAATCGACAAATCTTCGAATGAGGTCGCGTGTTTCTTTGCAGCTACAGTTGTGTAATTCTTCTTTGTTATTCCGTTCATCTATATTGGAACGGAATATACTGACTATATATTCCTTTGTCCGCGTAAGTAGGTGAAAGTAGCATAAATAACACAGAATTCATCAAATGTCGTTCATTTCGTAATATGTTATTTTTATTATTATTAAGAGGTTATTTTTTATTTATTAGTATATTATATATGTATAATATATAAATTTCTACTCTTCGATCGTTTGTGTTGAATTCTTATTATTTATTTAACGCAACAAGTTCAATCTGTTATATATTTCATATGAAAAATAATGTTACTTTTTGAAATTTGTAATAATTTAACATATATAAATAGTCTTGTTTAAGAAATGTAATGTGATCGGCTTGAGTCACTTTTTTAGTTATAATAACCAGTCTAAAATTAATTTTATAATTATATTGCGTGGTGTACCTATTAATAATAATAGTATTATTATTATTTTTTTTATATTACTACGAAAATCAGTAAGTGTATGCGAGGTTATGTTTTAATTTAACTGTTCACCATTTTCTGCTCATACACTTTTTATTCCTTAATCAAATCAATATACAGTTAATTGGATTAAGCCAATACAAAGAATTACCAATCGTGAAGTTGCTTACGCTACGGACATTCTTATAATTCAGAATAGTATACAGCACTTTTAGATAGATTCTGTTAAGAAGAGCCTGGAATAATTTCAACAATTAGTATTTTTAAAAATTTTATTTTACAGTAAATCTATAACAAACATTAGCGTACAGAGTGGACAAACACAACATTTAATGCCGCTTATTATATTAGTAGGATAGAAAATAAATATATCAATGAAGAGTAGTACTGTGATCGCTTAACAATATTCTAATCTAGTTTCATGTACTAGTAGTGCTGGGCTAGTAGTATAGCTTTTATTAAATATATACTATACCTACTAGAGTGTAAGTTACGCGAGACGTACATACCGTTGGCCTGAATAGGAGCTATCATTGACCCACTGACCCACTGCACTTGGTTCGCGTTCCCCAAATCTGCCCCACCCTCTCCCCCAGCCTCCATAGCGACACGCAATTTTGTTTGATCGATTCAAATGACCCTTTTAATATTCACCTCCTTTTATATACTAGCGTATATCGACATCCTTTCAAGTCTCTTCTAACATTTTTTAGGGCTTTTGTGCGTTTGTGTTTGATATATGTGCTGTAAAATAAAATATTATTATATTGTAAAACAATTATTTATTATAAATTATTATTTTTGAACTTACACAAGATATTTCTTATAATAATCATCTCATTCATTTATTAAAATTATAAATAGTTTTAATAAATGAATGTCATTTATTTTACTACATCGATTCATATGTAAGCAATTATTTCATAGTGTGATGCGTGTGGTATGTGATGTATGGATTCGTCGGTTAGTGACACCTATATAAATACATTATTAATAGGTCGACCACAGGAAAATCTATGTTAAATAAAAAGTTCAAAGAATATAATGAATAAAAAAAACCCGCATACATTTTTGTGAGTTTTAATAATTTACATTGGTATGAGCTAATACAATCGAGAATCGACCGACTATTACCCCACTGAGTTACGTTGCGTTACATCAACGCGCGTCACCGGACGCGGGGAAAGTGTGACGTCAGATGCGCATGCGAAGAAAGCAAAGTTGCGCGCGCGACGCCGCGACTCGTCGGCTTGGAGCACTTTTGCTTTCGTAGGAGGTCGCGGCGTCTGAACGATAGCGAAAACGACACACTTGCCATACCTACAGCCGCAGAGCACAGCCACTGTCACTTTTTCATCCGGTATTCAAGTCTTGATTATGAAATCGAAAACTGATTGACTCATACGGCTTATACACCTTTTCTTGAGGTGATTACGGATATCGAGGGCAGCTTGCCTCTTTAATACGAGAAACATTACAAGAGTAGTTTCAAATTATAATTTCGTAATAAATAATGATATATTTACGTTATTGTTTAACCATTTTGTTTTTAATTTCTTCTTAACATTGTTACTCGTTTAATAGTGTCATTTCCTATAACACATTCTCAAAAAAAAAAAGTAAAATACAAAAGTCAAAGATAATGCCAACCTCATCAAGAATCACAAATGTATCATTAAATAACTTCAAGAGCCCTTTGTAATTTTCAGATTAATTGACTGAAATCCCTATAGCCTAGTTAATTAATTCAATTTTTTTTGATATGTTATCCAATTTGATCCCACTGGTTATGTAATTTCTAAGTCAATTTTCATATTCGCTAATTCGCACACATGACTGGGTATGCAGAGGGAACTTAGGAATCTAGTATTAATACTCCATGAAAATCCTCGGGATTAAATCTAACCTGTGACCCTGCACCACGACAGGCTGTTCGCCAATGAATTAATTTTGAATTATATTTAAAGAACCTTTCTTCTTAATATTTTCCATTACTTTTACCTCCAACACAAAAAGGAGTATTATTAGTTTGACATGTCTGTCGGTCTGTGGCCTCATAGCCCCTGTATGAATAACCTTATAAGTCCGGGTCGATTTTTTAATCAAATGCCTTCGTCGTTGCGGTGGTTCTTAGCTGTTTTTTTTTTTATCAAAATTGGATTAGCAGTTAAAAGCAATAAGGGCCTTTGATGGACGCTTTATAATCTATTTTTGTTATAAATCATTGATTGTGATTATTATCAGTAACTATTCATTGTAGTTATCAGTAACTATTCATTGTCGTACTTGTTATGTTTTGACAAAATAATCTAATGTAAAATAAAATTGGTATTTACAAACAAGTATTGGGCCTCGCGGTATGTCATCTGTTTTTAATCCAATTTACAGTTGTGGAAGTTTCCTCCGGGGAGACGTTGCACGTCTACATGTTGCAGTCTACTCACGTGGACGGTATATGCAGTTCGCTTAGTGTATTAGGACACGTATAGCGAGCACAAGGCTGTCACAGCCAGTCACTCGTTCGTGACCCGTTGACTGATTTTAACCAAAACCAGGTCAAGATCTTTAATTCATTTCGCTTTTGATATTGAATAGCTCTCGTTCACGTCAAATTTGAGCCTATTGTGTTAAATGTGTTATACACATAAAATCGTTATGATCATGACCAAGATTGTGCGCTTTGTATGTTAATAATATTGAAATATTGTACCTAAGCATTATAAAATAAAAGTTATATTAAAAGTTGTTTATACAAACCCTAGTTTGTTTGTCGATCGGGAATATCCTTTTATTGCAAGCGTGCAATGATATCAATTGTTCTGGCGAAAGTAGAGCCATCATAAAATAATATTTTACCGTTATTATTGTTTTGTAGAATTTGAAAAAACAAAAGAAACTGCTTACCTCTTTTAACAAATGTAAAATAATTACTCATACCAAACTGTGTAATGGTCAGTAGATACTTCAATACATGCAGCACGTACTATATTTTAGTTAAGTATTATATCCGTATAGATTATTTATTCTAATAAATATTGTAACTATTATAGGTTCGTTAGGTTAGGTATAATACTTTTAAGTATATGTATTTTTTTAACGATAAGTATGAGTCTTCAGTAAACGTTATGATCCCTAGTATGCTATAACATTAGCCTTTGTAGAAAAATACTGCGGATATTTGGAACATTAGTAATAGCTAGGACATAGCCTTTCATAATCAGTGCGAATGTAAACAATACTGGCAAGCAGTAATTGGCAAGTGGTGGGTCTCAGCACGGCGATACGTCGGCAACCCTGCCCTGCTGCGGCACCGCGCGCAAGTGGGTCAGTGGGCCGCCCCTGCCCCCTCCCCCCGCCTCCGCCCGCGCCCGTGCCCGCGCCCGCCGCCCGCCGCCGCCGCCCGCGCCGTGGCGCAACCGCGCGAACGCGCACTAACATAGACCTGGATCGCGGGAAAGTGGGTCACCGACTCACTTTCACTTATTACATGGGCTCCTAATCGTTTTCCATTGTGCGGGCGGGCGGGGGCGCGGGCCGGCGGGCGGCGGCGGGGCGCGCATGCGGGAGGCGCCGGCACGCGCGCCGCGTCGCCGGCCGGCCGCCAGCCCGCCAGCCCGCCAGCCCGCCACCGCCAGTCGATCGCGGAACGTCTATTGGGCGGCACGTGTGCCGCCGTGACTTCGACACTCGCTACGATCGTAACGACGCGCGCCGTCAACAAATTGTACCGACGTTGCCAGTTGCCACACTGTTCTCTTACACTTTACTAGGTTTTTGCGTATGAACCTTTATTTTATTTAAATTACCTTAGGAAAAATGTGTTGGATTTATGTGTCATCAATAAAAGTGATCGAACAGGTGCAGCCCGCGAGCGGCAGATAGTGTTGCGGTCAGACCGCCAGTGAACTCAGTGACTGTGTGAACGTTGTCGCGGTTGAACGCCGCCGTAGGGATTTGTAACAAGCAGCCGCTCCGTGCGGCCGAGCATGACGATGGACCAGCAGACAGGCCTCATGTCTTTAAACATGTCCCCATTCGACCTCAGCCCCGGCCCCGAAGGCTCGGGCTCGGGCAGCGGACCCTCGGGGGCGTCCCAGCAGTACGTGCCCCAGGGCGCAGCGTACCAATGCACGTCAGACCAACAGCCTTTCGGCTACGCCAATTTGGACGCTTCATATTTATTTCCAACAGGTGCAGGGAGCGAACCGGGAGCGTATTTACCCGCTGCCGGCACAGTTTGTGACCAAACAGACACCAAGGATGTCATCGAGGAACTCTGTCCCGTCTGCGGTGACAAAGTCAGTGGCTATCATTACGGGCTATTGACTTGCGAATCCTGTAAAGGTTTCTTCAAAAGAACCGTTCAGAATAAGAAAGTGTACACTTGCGTAGCAGAGCGAGCGTGCCATATTGACAAAACACAGAGGAAGCGATGTCCTTTTTGCCGCTTCCAAAAATGCCTCGACGTCGGCATGAAACTTGAGGGTAAGTTTATAATATCTAAAAACTAATTGACAACACTGTAATTAGTAATTAAATAATTTTGACATTATAGTTGTCGCGATACATACGTATGTAGGTCAGGTAGGCGGCCGTAGCGAGCGGCCCAGATGTATTACATCATTTGGCGCAAGCAAATGCAGTAAAAATGTAGTGCTTAAGACAAATAACATCATATAAACAATAAAATGCTTGGATTTTTTTGCACTTTGGAAGTATTATCATTTTTTTTAAATAATTTTAAACGTAGACGGTACATGAATTGTATTTTTGTATCATACTTATTATTGTTTTGTGACATACAAATACCTCGTATAATTGCTGAAATAAAATATGAAAGGATATTTAAATATGAATTACATGTAATTGCTTATATAATTTAGTGACAACACCAATACTTGATAGTTTTGTATCTTCATATAGTCGATGTCGTAATATTCACAAATATTTAAAGTCTTCCCAGAGTATGCATTTCGCCATCCTGTCAAAGATTTAAAAGACAGGCATCTATCTTTTATAATTTGATTATAGCATGATATAAATATTTGCGTACTTCAAAAGCTCTACAGACTTCACATTAATTATTTTGGAAATGTTTAACAATTATTGTTATTTATGATAGTAGTCTCGCTGTTCTTATATGTTCAAAAAGCTCAAACTATTTTAGTCAAAAAATGTACAAATTTTATTACTATTACTGTTGTTCCTTACTATTTTTATGTGAAACAACGTCGTGATTAATAGACTTATGAAACGCTTTCCCATTCAGGTCAAATGTTACCTCCGATCATTTTATAGCAACGATTAAAGAAACATTAGTAATTTCAATGTTCTCAGTGACGGACGACCTTTATTTAGTAAGGAATGTCAAGTTGGGCGGTAGCAAGGAGCTGATATCGATTGCGCCGTTCATCAGACTAATAATAAAATAAGAATGATAGGTGTGTACGTCGAAGTCGGTAACAAATTAAAGGTTAACTCGTAGTTTGGTAGTTGTAGTCGCGTGGGGCGTAGTTTGAAGCGCAGATCGTTCTAAATTTAAAACGCGCGCGGCCGCAGAGCGCCCTGACCTACTTGCAAGCGGGGCCGCGATGCGGCGCGCGCGCTGCCTGCTTGTGCGCTGTGCGTGTGCGTGCATGTACGCAACGCGGGGTTGTCGCTGTGTGCGTAAGTTGTTCGCGATTGCGCGTTTCGCCAGATGCTGTGATGTTTGCAACACCCAATGCTTATGCTGAAATTTGAATTGAACGTTCCGACACTGATTTTCGACTAAAGTTGACTAATAGTGTTCTAGAACGTTTCATTCTAAAACAGGGATAATAGACAAGGAAATAATGACCTTTTAAAATAAATTTACTTGCCCTTATTTATCCGGGGATACCTCGAAGCTGACATGCTAATGATATTAACAACAATAACAATGGAAGCCAAAATAAACAGAATTCACCTAGCATGTTCTAAATATTATATGGTTACACAAACTATTATCAGTCATCTTTAAGACAAGAGAATAACATTTAAGAAGTAATTATCACTATACTCATTCTGCAAACATTATTAAATTAAAATACGGCATACTTCTGCTCATAGATGAGATCAGTAACGATGTTAGCCTAGCTACCTCCACGAAGGTATATTTAATCGCTTTAACCCAATAATAGGTTATATAGTTCACTACAATAAACCATTACGCGGCTTCTTCTACATGATTATAGTCTGCAGCTAACATTATTAGGCTTACATTTTATTATCTCAAACAATTAATTTTAAACGAGAACACTATTTTTTTAAAAGTATTTAAATAGCATTATTAAAAAAATACAGTTTCAGATCTAGACGCCAATGATATATTTAGTATGATTGCTATTTGTATGAACCAAAAACTATTCAATTATTACTTGCTGGTATATAATTAGAAGTTATATTAAACGTGCACTTATATTTAAATAGAACCGACGTAATGTAATTAATAAGTTTCGCTTTTAAAATTGTAAATAACATTTGCAATAAAACATATGTCAGATGACACAATTCTCACAAATCGCTGCCTGACCTCAATCGTGGTTGCGAGAGGCGCAGTGCCTGCCCGACCTGCAACAAGCCTTGTGCAATGCCAGCGCTACGTCCGCGCCCGCGCCCGCGCCCGCACGTCCACCGCAGCTACAATCATCTATACTTTGATTCTTAACTCTCGGATTTTATGTATTGAAGAGAATAGACACCCTTTAGTATTAATCTTGTTTGTATGTATTTAAATTTATAAATTAATAGTATAATAACGTTATTCCGGTTTTCTTTTCTTTTTTAAACAAAAAAATGTGAATACTTTTAAACTTTGTCTTTACAATATTTAACGCAATATGATCTGTTTAATAACTCTTTAATGTTACATAAAGAAATTAGTAAAAACATTTTATTCGTAACTATGTCTATAATAAGAACATTTGATATTAAAGTAAAAGTTAAATAAAGGGTTGCACACCAGGCGCTAGGCGCGCGCAAGCGACTATAGTACATTTCGACACAATCGACAGCCGTCGCCGTCGGTGGGGTGCGCTGCGCAAGCGGCGTTTCATAAGACGCCTCGCTCGACCTGTCGCAACGGACTACCCAAATGTGACCTGAACACGTATCACATTACACGTCCATAGGCATCCGTGCCGAATTTTTAAGCACTTCTCGATTTGTAATGTTGCGATCGTTGCTCAATTCACCGAATATGTGTTTATTTAGTTTCATAAAGATTAGCCCTTATGCTCATGCTCTTGTTTCTATTACATGTTATTTATGAGGAGGACAATTTGTCGTAACATTGATCTTGCACACAAGATCAAGATAACAATGATCTCGAGGAGCATGCATCGTTCATTTCCGTGCCGTATCTTTAAATTGATATTCATAGAATGATTATTGTTGATGTGCAAAGTGGTAGTCCACGTGTTGCGACGCTAAACTGGCACTCGTGATGTACTCCCCTGCCCGGCCCTCGGCTCTCGGCTGCGACGGCGCAGCGGGCCGAGATTGATACTAATGATTGTTGTTACATGGACCACTGCTCGCTTAGTGCACATTACCTTACATAATCTCACTCTATCCTATGTCGTTAGTATTACTATTACATTGTACTGTATGTCATATAAAATCAGACCTTTTATAAAATGAAACTAATGAATAATACAAAAGCTTACATAGGGTTCTAGATATTCTAATAAGACTCCATTTAGATAATAAATAAGTAACATTAGACAAAGCGAAATAGATTCAAAGAGTTTTATGAGCGTGTTGGATTTTACATAACAATTAAAAATATGGCAGTCGCAAAACATGAATAATTGTGCGGGGGTTAGAGTTTGCGAGGCGCGACAGATGTTAGATCACAATAAAAACGCGCGCGCCAGCAGACTATTTCGGCGCACTGCCTTGACCCGAATCGGGTGTTTCGACAGAGCGGCCTCGCACACCGGGCCTTTCTATTTTTTAGGTATTACCTGTCTTATTATTACGACAGCTTTGGAGGCGCCGCCATCTTGAAAAGAATTTGGTGCGCAAACGGCTCTCTATTTGATAACAGCTCTTTATGGTAATGAATCCAATAAGGCTGCAGCTAAAAGTTAGCTCTACAGCTATCCGAGTACGATAGCTCGTTATTTTATTATAATACCACGTATTAGTTTAAAGCGTGTCTAATAGGAGTCCAATTAGACTCCGGGTAGAGAAATGTAGTTCAATATAAATAGGAGATCTTGACATAGTCCAGTCGGGAGCGCCGCGCTCACAGGGCACACGGCGTTGTGTAACGTACACGGAGCGAGCGCCGCGCGAGCTGTCGGACACGCTCGGCTCGCGTCGCCGGCGGCGCGAGGCGGCGAGGGGAGGCGGGCGCCTCAGCCTTGACCAAGTTTCACCGACTCGTCGGTACAAGGAGCGATCCCCACCTCTTCCCGTCCTTTCGGAACACACTATTTTTTATCTCGTTGACACGATTACTTTATTTAACGGCCCTGGTGCAATGTGCCAAGGTCACAAATATTACATTGCACTAGTCATATTACAGTCGCTATGTTTGATGCGTCCGCGTTATGTTGTTACGGTGCAGGAGGGACGTTGATCCGCTGAGTAGGCACGTCGAGGCCGACCTTGACCCATCTATTTGAGAGGTAAATAAATATGAGTAGTGACAATGTAAGGTAAAGTGTTAATCGAGTATCTGTTTCTATTTCTGTCCTCTGTGTGTTTGTCACCGTTTCGTATGTTTTTGATTTGTAAAAATGACCTTGACCTTGATCTAGTTTAGTCGTGTAATAAACGGCTGACCTCGTTTACCGCATTATCGGATACTATCGCGTGCTCATTATAATAACATTAGATGATTAAATTCATTGGAAGTGTTCTTAATTCCAATCTTAACAGCTCCTTAAGATAGCTTTTCGCTCCTTGATCGACTTACTTTATAAGTACGTACACAAATCTACTGTTGTGTTTTAAATATATTATTGTGTACGCTTTAAAAATCGTATGTATAAAATAAAGGTGACAGGATAATTTCAGAAGAAGACGGTTATTGATAAATTACATCAAGTCAAACAATATCAATATAACATAAAATCAAACCGTCCATTATTAAAAAGATGTTACGCTAAATGGTTGTGAATGATGTCTGTTAGTATTCAATACACTAAACATCTTTAAAACTGTTTTTATACATTTTGAGACGTTTTCTGCGGAATATCCGTCAATATGATGCTTATATATGAACATAAAATGTTTCATGAATCGACTTGCAATACGAAACTGGTGGAATTGCACACAGCACCACTTAAATCCGCTACGCTAGACGTCTCTTTTGGATCCTTCCCTGTGCCCTATAACTGCGTCCTTATCGCACTGAGCCGCGCTGGCTACAATAAAAACTGGTTGTTATTTTTAACTCGTGGGTTGGGCGAGTCGACACTACTGAAAGCCCCCTTCCGTTCCTGGTTCAGACATTTATTTACAGTTACCATAGTCTAACTAAATTTACGCCGGGTTTATTAAACAATGTGTTTTAACTTAACCTATTTCAACGGATCTGTTAAAAGTACTAATGCATGACATGCAACTTAAATGTTTAACTTAAGAACTTTTGATTTCATATCGATAACATAAAATTTATATAAAATTCGCTGTTGCAGCATATTAATATATAAGTCTGCCACTGTTGTATAAAGGGGGGCATTGATACATTTTTATTAGCTACTAAGTTTGTAATAGTGTATTTGATCATACTGTGTTGTGATTCAACGGTAAACATAAATTGTAGTTATCTGAGGGAGCTTTTGCGCTGGAAATTTGGAATTCAGCCAGAATCAAAGAGTTTATTGCGCCTGTGTGTGGTTATAAGGCCAGCGTCCTAAATTTCGAGTATAAATTATTAAATATTGAATGTATCTAGGGAATAATATAGGTACGTGTACAATCGCCGTGTGGGCGAGTTTGATTTTTTTATCTTTTAAAAAACTGATAAGACGTCTATCCAGACGTTACAAAAATATTCAGGATATTTACACAGTTACATTTCGATACACATGGCATGATAACCATAAATACAATGATTTTAAGTGTACAGTATTTAGGATGGCCTAATTCACAGCAATAATTTGATAATTTTATTACGCGAGTAAAAATTACATAATAAATAGTATACTAATATACCATAAGTGTATTACAGCCTTTCTTGAGCTCTTTGAACAGTTAGGGATGTGTGACATACGCGAGTTTAACGATTACGTGACCTTTTCGTGATATGAAAACCGATCGAACACGTCAAGGCACATTGTTATTCATTTTCAACTGCTTGGTATTTGCTGACTACATAGAGTTCACCATCGATCTTTTTAATTTGCAAGAAAATATTTTCATTAGACATTTTTTTTTCTACTATAAGTAATGTAGAGTTTGACTATATTATTTAAATATTGTTTTCAGCCGTACGGGCGGATCGCATGCGAGGTGGGCGAAACAAATTCGGGCCGATGTACAAGCGGGACCGCGCTCGCAAATTACAAATGATGAGACAGAGGCAGATAGCAGTACAAACGTTGCGCGGCTCGTTGGGCGACGGCGGGCTCGTACTGGGTTTCAGTTCCCCGTACGCGTCAGTGCCAGTGAAGCAGGAGATCCAGATCCCGCAGGTGTCCTCGCTGACGTCCTCGCCCGAGTCGTCGCCGGGCCCCGCGCTGCTGGCGGCACAGCCACAGGCGCCGCAGCCGCCGCCGCCTGCCACTCACGACAAATGGGACGCGCACTCGCCGCACTCCGCCTCGCCTGACGCGTTCACCTTCGAGGCGCCCGCCACCACCGCCGCCACACCTTCCAGCACCGCCGAGCCCACCAGCACCGAGACCTTGCGAGTGTCCCCCATGATCCGGGAATTCGTTCAAACTATTGACGACCGAGAGTGGCAAAATTCATTATTTGGACTCTTGCAGAGCCAAACTTACAACCAGTGTGAAGTGGATCTCTTCGAGTTAATGTGCAAAGTGCTGGACCAAAATTTGTTCTCGCAAGTGGACTGGGCGAGAAACACCGTGTTCTTTAAGTATCTAAAGGTGAATTTCCAGATAAGTATAAAAATCCTGTCCCGAATCCCCGAACCTCATCCTCGGTGTACACCAATATGCTTGCGAATGTTATTGACTACCTAGATGCTGCTCTGCGATGTCCGCCCTAGTTGCGAGGCAATAGTCATAGGCACTGCGAAGAGTTTACAAGTTATTGTACATATTGGCGTGTAGAGCCGCGTGTGACGCATCGAGCGGTGCGGTGCGGCGCGGCGCTGGGCGCAATCGATACCCCACACCCGCCACATCGCCCGCTCGCCAACTGGGTCAAGTTCCCACGGCTAGCGTGCTGCCGGCCTGCCTGCCTACATTACCTACACTATTACAGTATTACGTAATCTGAAAAATCGGTTCATTTCACTATAACTATTCTAATGAGTTTCCCACTTCAAATATCGCACATAGTTTCATTGAATGATAGTGGTATTGAATCAATCGACAGAAGTTGGTGCTATGGCGGGCCACAGTCGAGCCACAGTCAGGCCGTACTGTATAGTGGTTGTCGTACGCTTACGCAAGAGCCGCGGCCGGTCACGTGGCCGCGCGCCGTTGCCGCACCGTGCTCCTCGCCTCGTCTCACTCCAGCAGACAGCCTCCATTCTACAACTAGCAATTTCATTTGTTCTAAATGACGCGGCTTGTTTACGACCCATTCTCAGAATTAGGACGATCGTACGTGCATGAATCTCGCTGAGGGAATATATACAAACTGTTGGCGGAAACTATTTGGTGATAGTTATCAAGTTAATAGATTATCAAGCTCGGAAGCCGCGAGACGAGAGTAGTGTTGATGACCCGCACTTTCTCCAGACGGATGTGATGTAACGGTGCGGCCGCTGCGGCGCGCGGGGCGGCAACGCTGCACTTTCCTCGTCGCACTTGACACATTGCCCGTGGCCGCGTTGCCGCGAGAAAGCACTTTTTACCGCCCGCGTAACCGCCGGTAACGGAGACGCAACTAGTAGTGCGTTGCTTTCTCTTACATAATGCCTTACTGGTTATGACCGCTGATGTCGGCTGATGTAAACTTGTACTAGTTCTTTGTGCGGTGACCCAATATAAATATTTGTATGTTTTCATGGAATAATGTACCTATTTAAGTTTGTAATTAGTTAAACGTTCGAACACTTGTATAACCTACTGTGAAAAGTATTTGTTTATGTTAGGTAATTAGTCACATAGGTACTTACCCATTTTGCTTACTTTTATAATACACGAAATCTGAAATAGATATTTTATATCACCAAGTATTTAGATTTTAATAGAGATAGAACGAGAGAGATACCAACGTCTATCTGGCACGCGGCTAACCGACGCGACTTTGACCTACATATGATACGAGTAGCTAGTAGTATCACGCTAAGATGTCCGGCCAAGGGAATTATAGTGCCTCTAAACATTTGTTCGTCACTACATCCGTGTTAACAGTTGCTATCAAGGAACGAGTTATATAGTTTAATTTATATTTTTTTAAGAAAAAAAAATAGATTTATTTATTACATTGTCGTAATGTTTAAGACATATAAAATGGAATGGTCTTTGTAATTTGCTCGTAATCGATGGCTATAATCGGTAGATTAGGTACATTATTTTGACAGTCCAATCTCGATCCATCGTTAGGCAAGCGGCGCGCGATGTAGCAATAGCTCCGGGCTCTAAAATTCAGTTGTAACATTTCGTAAACGGCAAATTTTACGCGCTCGCGCACCGCCCCGTGTGTTCTAATGCAACTTCAAATGTGGGTCACGAATGACGCCGTGAGTCGCTTGTGACTTTTCAGATAGCGCTACGCTCCAAGATAACACACACAAATTGCTAATGTAATTGGCACGAGCGTATATGAGCAGCGATAATGGACTCGTTAGTATAAGTAATATAAAACATTACATACTATATTATTATTAGGGCGATTAATGGCAGGACGCAGTAATTGCTTCACACGAGACTCTAAACGTCACTTGTTACGTCGCTATTGTAACTTCCAATTGGAGCTAGGTAACAGAGATCGAGTGACAAGGTATAAATTATATAAATATTGTTAAATATTTGTAACGTAATTCATTGTGGCGTTTCATATTGTAATTGCAAGCGAATTGGCTTTTGTGTTTTCTAGGTTACTCAATATCTTATTCCTTGTACTCGATAGCTCCATTGGTAGTGTATATAGTGTATGGGCCGCCGGGGACGCGTAAAGCAAAGTGTTGATCGTTTGTCGTAGGTTGATGACCAGATGAAGCTGCTGCAGCATTCGTGGTCAGACATGCTGGTGCTGGACCACTTGCACCAGAGGATGCACAACGGTCTGCCGGACGAGACCACGCTACATAACGGACAGAAGTTCGACCTGCTCTGCCTGGGCCTCCTCGGAGTGCCCTCTTTAGCTGAGCACTTTAACGAACTCCAGAATAAACTTGCTGAACTCAAGTTTGACGTTCCAGACTACATCTGCGTCAAATTCTTGCTTTTACTTAATCCTGGTCAGTATAATTGTTAACTGTTTCATCCTCTAAATCAAACTTTTCCGATGTTGCTTCATTAAGCGAATTTTATATTATTTCTTGTACATCTATTTTTACTTTTCGTTATGTACCTGCCATATTTATTTATTTTTTTTTTTTTTCATTTTCATGGTATTAATAGAAATGTAATAAACAATGTTGTTTTTTTTGAAGAATTGTCTTGGGGTTTCAGAGGTTAGAGGCATCGTAAACGTAAAATGCGTCCGAGATGGTTACCAAACTGTACAAGCTGCCCTCCTCGACTACACACTTACCTGTTATCCAAACATACAGGTATGAATGTCTCATATTATTATTTTTTGTATCTTTATATCCTAAATATATAATAAATTAATTATTAAATAAGGAAAATATAGAAATTGAATACGCATCAATAAAAAACATGCCAATTTTAACATTGATTAACACCTTAATATATAATATTCGATAGAATCACATCAATTTGTTTTCAACTTCTTGTTATTAAATGATCTTATCATATCGTTATTCCATTCTAGGACAAGTTCGGTAAACTGGTGATGGTGGTGCCTGAAATTCATACGTTGGCGGCGCGCGGCGAGGAGCACTTGTACCAGCGCCACTGCGCCGGTCAGGCACCAACGCAGACGCTGCTTATGGAAATGCTCCACGCTAAACGCAAGTGAGTTACTTCATTATTACCATCTTCGTTAAGACTCACGCTGTATCCATGAGGGAAACGAACCGTCCTGTTTACAGCCGGGCCCTATGACCTTGCGCCAAGCGGGTTTTTTTAACGTATGTCTGTTTGTCCAGTGAATTCAACATTTTACATTTTTGTTGCATCAATTGAAGACACGCGAGAATGATTTGATTGGATTTTCATAATTTTGTAGATAGATCTTTTAAGAGCATCCAATAAATACAAACACAAGCACACAAATTTTTATCTCGTTCAAAAATTATACTATTTAATTTTCTTTAAAATATGCAAAGAAACTTTCAATGCGAAAGAAAATGTATATTTGTTATAAATAAAAATGAAAGGAATTCTATGAAACAATTTTGTTCAAATTTGAATTTTTCCAATTAAATAAGCCCAAGTTCATAGTATCTTATTACTATATATATATAATTATATATAAGCGCTTTACAAACATATAATTATTATATTTAAGCATATATCTTTCGTCCATGTAAGTTTATTACTCGTTCTAGGCCCAATGGCGCCGAAATGGTTAACCGGAGTGCGGAGCACACTTCAACTCTAGACAGATTGTACGTTATATTATAACATATTATAAAACTTATATTTATTCACTTTATTTTATATGTAACATGTATGTCTGTCTATATGCAATTTAACATAAGAGTTGTCAGGGGTTTGTTTTACTTAGCTGATTTCCAATGAAACAAATATATTTATCTACAGTTATGTACGTTTATAAAATTTTATTTTTCAATTTATACAATGCTTTATTTCTCTGTTCAATATAAAAATATTTTTGAAGCAAATGATTTTTTAAATATTTTTTTCCTTATAATTCTCAATTTATAAAACTTTATGTAATTTGTGTTATCATATAATTATTTCAAATAACCGAGTTAACTCTATTGAAATCAGTATGTAAAGTTTAAATTATAATAAAGATATTTTTTACAAAAGTAAATGTAACTGACAACTCTAGATAGATACAAGCGCTATTTCTTTTCTAGATTTCATTCACACTTATTGATGATATAAAATATATATTCAAATATATTCATTATATCAATAAAATACCAGCAACAACATAGTGCTTATATTTTAATCAGATTATTGTAAACAAAACTATATTATTTAATTAAATTTCTTATGAAGAACAGCCACAAATAATGATATATTATTAAACAGATGCTTACAGGGATTATTACATGAATGGTAAAATAGGAAACTAATACTAAGTCTGTGTGTTTGTCACCAGGCTGTAGTCTCGTGAACTGTGTCAGACATCTCTTTCTGCCTTTATAACAATAAATACGAAAAGAAAGAATAAAATTAATATTAATGGGAGATTTTTGAAATTATTATTAGGAAAGTGTACCTAATATTACAATTGTTCCATAAAAAGTCATCTGATTAATCCAAAGATAAAATTTTATTAAATGAGAATATTTTACTCCATACTTACGAAGGAACTTTGAAAATATGATGTTCCTCATTTTTAAATATTTAAATTATATAATGACAAAATTATTAAAACTTGGAATACTTATATTTGTTCAGTTGTGAACTTTTTTAATGTTGTTTTTTACTAACTATACAATTGATAGGTTGCATTGTTTTTGCTGGTATTATGATGAAATCAAAATCCATTGCATTACTAATATATTATATCATATGCTTTACTTATATATTTTACTCTATTTTGTAAAAATTGAAATTCCGCTATATTTATATTCTGCTTTTGTTCACAATTCGCTTTGTTTACACACACTAGATATAGTACGTACAATAGTTTTCCTTAGCACTCTTTATTTATAATTAAAAGACATATTACCGATCTCTATATGCAGGATGATTGGTAGATAGATGTAGAAATTTATATAAGAGTTAATATCTAATCTTTTTTACTGTAGTATGGCCTGACTTTTTGCCTAAAACTATAAGCATTAAAAATATCTATTTATATATTATTATTACTAAAAAATATTTTATTTCCCACTTCCCACAGGTTTTGTCATCTCTGATATATGCCTCATTTAATTATCTAACATTAAGCGGCCTGAAAGTTGTTTGTTTCATTGGGTGTAAAAATTTAGTCACAATGTGTAGTTTCATATTACACCTATAAATATTAATTTACCTCCAAATAAATGAAATAAGAATATTAGAAGAATGTGCAATAATATCAAATATTGAAAAGAAGTAGAAATCAAATTAAATAATATCATTACTTACTCTCGAGCAAACTAAATAGAGTTAGTTATATATTGAATAGTGATCATTAGATACCAATGATGATTATATTCTATAATTGGATAAAAAAATATAATACATTTTTTCTCTCTTCAAATGTATATAGGATACAAATAGTTGGAAATGATCTCATATGACCTGTTTCAGTTTGTATATCTACCTACCAATCCCCCTAAACATGCTATTGTTTTAGTAGTAAATATATATATTTTATATTTTGTCGGTGTTCTGGCAACACCATAATGAAATACTATATCAATGCGAATTTACTGTATTATATTTTTTTAATTATTTTAATTTTATTGCAATGTGAGTATTCATGTTACCTGAGTCAATATTTTATACTTTATTTTTTTAATAGTTTTTTATTTTATAATTATTGATTAATCCAAGTTTTTTTTAGTCATTAAAAAAAAGCGAATGTACATTTCTTGGAGACTCGAGACCCTTCTTGAAATATTATCATTGTTATTGAATGGCTTAATTCATTGTTTATTGATATTGCAATTGAGTTAATAATTTTAAAGCTAGGTAAGTTATGAATCCGCCATATTACTAACGTAATAATTTCCAATAGTGTGGTAAAAAAAAATATATAAAAAATCACTATAGGATTATTGCGGCATTAGCTTGTTTTTTACATTTACATAAAACTCTACGAACCCTGATGATTAAATATTATTTTACAATATTTTGTAAAAAAAAAATACTTTAGGTGACCATCGCCGATGATAAATTCTAATAAAAGTTTCTATTATCAACTATATCAGTGCTAGACAGTTAAGTTCAAAACAATGGATTAAACTTGATACAAATATATTTTCCATAACCTAAACATTCTTATAGTGGATATATCTATATTATTGGAATTTGGAATCGTAAACGTTCAACGGTTCATGGTTTGATTTTTGTAATTACACATGTGGAATCACCGTGCTGGTTACGATAATTACATATTTTGTATAGATATGCACTTTAGTTAGCCGTATTAACGCAAGTCATTTTAGTGTGTTCATATTATCTTTACTATTCTTATAGAGTATAGACAGACAAACCTTAGCCTACGTTACGGTGGATGACAAAAGTAACTTTAACACAGACATTGAAGATATTTGCTCTTTGTGTGTCAGGTGCGGTTTCCTGCCGAACGACACGATTGAGCCGCATTCGCCCATATAAAGAGAGACGAGAGAGTAAGCATTCAGTTTGAGATCTAAGCTCATCTCGCACTTGCTCTAATGCACCTCCCTAATAATGGCACACTCACTGGCAAAATTATGCACAGTATAAATAATATGGCACTTAATTTTTAGATATAATTCTAAAGGAATAATAATTCTAAAGGCGTCCTTGCGGCTTAATCGTTTAGTTTTGTACTTATAATGTTGAGATAGCCTAGTTACCGACACGTCGTAAAGTAAAATAACAGATATCAAATAATTTACTGTTTGTTTAATTATATTATACAATCAGTCACATTCAATTTGCATATATTAATTATATATAGACATATATAACTTTTTGGTTTAATGAAATATTGTCTCTGTATGTTTGGATAATAATTTTATTAACGGGTTTTTTTTTTTTTTGTAATATTTGAATAGATGGTAAAATATATTTTGCTTTACACGTTCATTGTCTCACATTCACTAACGTTTACATAAAATTGGTAATGCACTGAGATAATAAACAGGTGATGGTTGTAACTACTTCATATATATTGTATTAGTTGAAAGTTGTTTTAAATAACGTCGAGTAATTGATTGCAGGTCCTGAGACACCAGTGAAATATGATTGGAGCATCGCAGTAGCGCCCAGCGCCCCGACGCCACAATGTTTAACATTAAATATTACTTATTATTATTTTAGGCTTAAATATTAATTCTTGGTGTGTGATTAAAGGTAATAAGTTATTTTGCGCCGAGCGCCTAGTCCCAATACAGATGTAACGTTCGTTTGTCTGTAACCACTGTTGCAGTTGACACCTCTCGTGTAGCTACCATTAATTTATTGAGCAGTCTATTTACTGTGTATAATCAATCAATACTTAAATAAGTCCATGTTTGGTGCAACAATGAGACGTTTGCGCTATTTGGAATATGGCAGGGAATGCAGTTCATGTTTGTAAATAGTCTTTCCGCGTACATTCACATAATGTAAACGTTATAGTTGTGGGTCCTTCACTCGGAGAAATGGAGAAATGATTGTATCCCAATATTTTTTTATTTCCCCGCTTTGTTCAGACTAAGCGTGGCGTTGAGTTCCGTTACTCAACACGTAATATCTAGAAACGTTTCTTCACGCTGGCTACCCTATAACTACGAGCTACCCCCGTTTTGCGGGAGAGATCGTGAAGAGGCTACGTAAGAATTTACGTCATTGTTGCACCAAATACTATATGTTAGATAAACTAGCTTGTCTTTAACTGATGCGTGTAGCGATGGTAAATGGTTACAATACATATTTTAGAAAAGCGTCTGTGATTTTAACGAAGAAATTTGATGACCCGTTTATTGTAAGAGGATATGAACATGTTATATATATATTGTAATTATAAAGTATAGATTATTTGGCATTGTTGTTTGTAAGCGGAGCTCGCGATCACCTTACTTATTGTTAGATGTACACGGTTTAGTGTAAACACGGCGTGTTTGTAGATGGGGCTGAAGTAATTTAAGAATTTATTCAAGTTAACATTTGAACGTTTAAAGTCTCTATGTATATCACTATTAAGTAAGGAACAAATCACGACGGCAGTCGATTTGAAAATTTACAGTTTTTTCATTAAGATGTTTATTCTAAATGTTATTGAAATTATCTTTATTATTGATTTTATCGGCCGTACCAGTACAAATATAATTATTAATGAAATCTGTGTAAATATGACAAATAGAGAGTAACAGTGATTTATGCTACTTATATTGTAATTATGTAAAATATTTCTCAAATACGTGCAAGAAGCCTTAAAAATCATAGATTTTTAAAAAATATGGGTACTAGCGTCCACAGGTCAATGGCCGGAATGGACGATGTATTTTTATAAATCATATTCTTTATTAACATATATAATATGTTAACTGAAAGTACATTATTTCGTATTTTTCTAATATAAATATAGTAGTGTACGTATTACAAATATATTGATCAACTTTTATTGTGGAAATGGTTATACATATTGTATTAAAAATAAAATATTATAATATAGTGTTGTCGTTGTGTGATACCCGCGTACATATGCGTTGCAAATTTAATTTGAAAACGTTTTTATTTTTATAATATATAAGCGCCAGTAGTGAAAGATGTGTAGACGGGGGACGGGGGACGGGAGACGGGAGACGGGCGCTCCCTCGGTGGGTACGATGGGTACGATAGGTACTATAGGTACGGTTTCGTGTTCTAAACCAACTGTTATATACATAATATTATTGTCCTTCTTAAATTTTAATTATATTATAGTATCACTGCACCAAGTGCGAATGTGAAGGTGGCCGCAGAGACGAGGGAAGATCACTGTATGTATATATTCGTGTGTTCGGATTGTAAACAAAGGCACCATCATTTATATCTAAAACCGTCCAGTGATAACTAATGTTATATCGCGACTTGCATCACTTCTGAGCGTCAATTCGATCTTAGTACCTGGTGTATAGTGTTAATATATAAATACGTTCAAACTCTATTAAAGTTCCTCGTAACATGGTGATGGTATCGATGTTTTAGTGAATTATTACAATTCGTTGGCACAGTTTCTTAGTACGTACAATCTACATACATTGTTTTATGTATATGTTCATTTGTCATACATATATGTGACTTTGTTAGTTAGTTACCTGAACGATCGCAAATATCCTACTTCCCGATTTATCTTTGGCTGATTCATTTTTGATGTACGATAGAAACCCCGCGCGTGCGTCTTGATACGATTTAACGTTATTCGTTTATTGTAAATGTGAAGCTGCGGTATTTGTAATTTTAAGTTAGTATATTAGAGATCGGGCACGACGCGAGGGTCGTTTACGTTTTTATATATATTTGTAGAAAATGAACATAAAATGTAATCTCCGAGTAGGTTTCAGACGGACAGACAACGCACGCAGCTTCACGAGCTTTAGACGCTTTATCGAATGCAAAGCTGATCTGTGATGGTATGACATAGTTAGGTACATTATAGGCTGTGTGGGTTCACTTGTCCGTACGTTAGGTACAGACCGACAGAGATTGTGACCAATTTTATAGTAACTTCAAATTGTCCATGTCCGCTTTAAATTTGGCTTATCCTACGCTAAAAGTTAATTAATGATGAGTGGTTCTGTTTTTTGTGTGTAAGTAACGTTCACGAAGCTACCGTATTACATATTTATATTATATACATATATTTTACAATCACGCAAATCGGCTTGTATTAGTTGTTTATTTCCCACATTACCATTCACGTTACCATTGCATCCAGTATTTATATATTTTAGCAATTTTTTAATGGCATAATATTTTTATTTTTAAATATTGTTTTTACAGTATTATTTTTTATTATACACTTATGCAATGAAATCAAATATTATATTATGTATTATTTTATGTATGTTTCATTTAATGAATTATATCGTTTGATATATTGTCAATGAACTTTGTTTTTAGCGAATATACACGTGTGACGCGATGTGTATATTTAATGTTAATGAGTATGTGCCCATTTTATTGAATAATCGTCGAACATAAATAACTATATTATAGTTTTACGAATAAGCGTTATAAATCGAACGAAATCTGACACACCAGTGGTGATAAAAAAAATTAAGTCGTGTGCCATTAGTTAAGTGTTTTATACAGGGTTTGTAGCCACGGTCTCCTCCGGACTCATCGCATACAACGCTTCTGTTTTATGTCAATTCTAATTACTTTTCCATATAATTTATTTAAAAAAAAATTAGACAATATTTTTGAAAGGTGCCAGTGTTCGTTCACGTTCGATCACCTGTCCGATCGCTACTCTGTGTCACGCGCTTCTTGTTTTATAAATTAACACAATTTAATGCTATTTATTAAAATCGTTTTTATATATATGCTTATAATGTTTAAAACGTGTAATTTTAGGTTAAGGTCGTAACATACAGTATATATGTTAGGCGGTCATTTAGATAATCTAAATATACATGTATGTTTGTATGAAGTGAGTGAGGCGACAAGTGCGGTCACACATTCCAAGCTAAGTAACTACGAGTGACGGCGCGTTACTATTCGTTAGTTAACCACTTTGTTGTTCATTAACGGTAAGTTAGGTTTAATCTCAGTCGATGTCGTTTATTTAGTCTGTGTATAGTATTCTAACAGTTTAAGTTAATGTGAGGACGTGAATTTGAACGGATCGAGGTCGGTTCGTCTAGTTATAAATGTTTAAGTACCTAAGCGATCATTTCTGTTGCACCTAACTTTATTTCGCGAGCCGTGTTAGTTGTATTTTATTAAGTAATTGTACATATAGATAGGGTGAGGTTAACAGTTTTCATTCATCTCTAATGGTTATTGTTGAATCTAATGATATGGGGCTGGTAGAATATCAATGCAACGTCGCATTTGCTGTCTAACCCGAGGACGAGTATTTATGTTTCAAGCAATCGGAACGCGTCCCTCGCATGTCGGTCCAGTGACCTCCTATAGTTATTATACGTTCATAGTACATACCTACATACATAAGGACCCCGCATGTTTACAAACTTACGTGTATCTGTCTATATGCTCCCCTATTAACTGAATGCAGGCGGACACATCACTTGAAACATCACTTTGTAACTGACGCATGTGAATCGTTTTTGTAAATAACTGTACAATTTTTATTAATTTTATATCTTTGTTTTTGCACGTAGGCTAAAGTGCATAGAATAAGAACTGAGTACTTACTTGTAACGGTGGTTCAGTTAATACCGGAGCAAATGTTAAATCTTAACGTTGTACCGTGTCATTACCTCACATATTGTCTTTTGTACATTTAAAAATATAGTAATTGTTGTCGCTGTATCTTTAATTTATATTTAATGCCCATTCAATTTACAACATGATGCAGTTTAAAGTGAAGACACGACAATGATCTATTTTTAGAAGTCCACTTAGACGCATGTATATGGCGGTGTGAGATACCACTCGTGCATCGTCGATATATTTATTTCCTTCGTGATTAATAAATATTGTGAGACGCACCCACGCGCCGGTGGCGCCAACGCGCGTCGCCGACCGTTATTGTAGAAATAAATAATATTTTCGTTTACACTCTTGTGTTTTTGTTATTTCCTGAAAAATATTATATTATATGAAATTAAAATTATGCGCTGACAATTCGCTTTAATCAAAATATACTTAAATCCTTTCATACTAATTAACTGTTTATATGAAGGATGAGTTTTTATAAATGTTGATATATATTTTACAAATGTTGGCAAATGTAAAATCTGTAAATATACTCTAATATAATTGTTTTAAACAAATTTAAATATTATTTAAATTAAAAATCAAAGAAAAACGCAATTTTGAATGGAACATAATTTAGCTGTACCTAATGATCTAATCATATACAAACAGTATGATAACTGCATTTTAATGCTTTTTATCAATCTGTATTAGCACACGTATTTGTTGCAGAAGAAATACAAATAGTTCTTACACGAGTGTTTTATTTTGAAATTATCAAGGAAAATAAATATTATAAAATAGCCTAGGGTTGCATTCTTAAAGATCCGTCGAGGCGAATAGTTTCACCGTTGAGCATGGGGTTCTGTATGATGGCTTGAACAAATGCTGCGAACTCATGCGGAGCGCCCAGGCGGGATGGGAAGGGCACACTCGCCTCCAATTGCTTGATCGCCGCTTCAGGTAACTGGTCTAAAAGCGGCGTCCGAAATAGTCCTGCAATGAATTATATTTTAGTTTTTTATTAAAATTTTCAACTGGCAACAAACAGCAAAGTTGTCAATGCCATAATTTGATCTTGATACACGCAATGTTTTTTTAATACTAAAAATGATTTCGAAATGGATAAATATTTATAATAATAATAATGAAAAATTAAATTGTTAAAAACTCAAATGCTTAACAATGAATTGAGTGCAGTGTAAGCTTGATTGAATTTTTGATCTTGACAACTATAAAATACAGCAGGTAAAGTATCTTTTTAATAAAATATAATAAGTTAATGTTTGCACAAACCTGGGGCAATGGTGACCACCCTTATCCCCCGTGTGGAGAGGTCTCTAGCAATGGGCAACGTCATACCTACAATGCCTGCTTTAGATGCAGAGTAAGCCGCTTGACCTATCTGAAAAATATATTTAGATTTAAGGTTTTCAAAATCAAAAGGTACAACATAGTTAATCTCATTCGTTTCATATTTACTTAAATATACAAAATTTTGTTAGATTTTATCAAAAATAATTTCAAAGCAAAAATAAAAACTTTATTGTTAACCCTAGACCACTACGCGGGGTGCTAAAGTACCTCACGTGGTTTAACTTTTTTCTTTGGTACAATTTATTACGCGAGTACACAATTCGCAAATTTGATCTCCTGTGTATTATGCCGTGCCACCTCTCACTGCTCATCGGTTAGTGACGCGGCGTAACACATACGATGTAGACGTGCAGGAGCAGTAATACTCCATTTTGTCATTACCTTGTACTCATTTTTGAGGAGGGATATAAAGGAATGTGCCATTCTCAGAAAACCTACGCCAGCTGACCTGAGATCTTAGTCTGGAAGAGCAAGACCAGGAATGAAGGAACCAAGAGCACCAAATGCAAAATATTAATTTGTTTGGAACACCAAATAAAAGTATGCTAAAAGTGCTAAAACTGTATGGATAATGTGTGAATTATTAGCGTTAGTTAACAGAATAAAAATATTTTGACTAATGAATGGTTTAATTTTTTACTCTTTAATTTAGGGGTATTCCAATTCCCAGTGTAGGAATATAGAGTGCGTCTGACAGTGGGGGACTCTAGTGTTAAGTAAAACTATAGGTTGCTCTTTTTAGCTTAACATTATTTCTTAAACATGGCAGGATAGGTAGAGGGTATAGTGTTAAGGCACACTATTGCCCGTTTTCCGCCGAATTTTCGACACATTGCGTGTGAATGGCCATGAATTGAATGCTGCGTTTTGATACCAGAGCGAGAAAACGAAAATATTAAATAATTCATTCACCGAGTGGAAATTGTACCCATAACTATCGCGTTTTCAATCACACGCTATGACTGTGCTGACACATGAATTTCGTTATATTGAAACTCATTATGCATTTAAATTACAATTAGGATTATAAAACATTTGTGACAAATATTATAAACACAAACCTGGCCATCAAAAGCTGCTATGCTTGCAGTGTTGATGATAACTCCACGCTGACCGTCGGCGTCGGGGGCGTTTTCCCCTATTAAACCGGCAGCCAAGCGGATTACGTTAAATGTTCCTATCAAATTCACCTAAATAAAATACGTTAGAAAAATAATTATATTTAGTTTACACCTTTACAGAAATAACAGATTCTCACTTGTTTTTATTAAAATGTTTTTAATAATATCTACACGTAGGTACTAATCGGACAACTTCCTATTTCAAAGTAAGTATGTAAGTTGAATTTCTGTGTGTACCTATGTTTTAATATAAATTAAAGTATAAAATTACTTAACAAAAAAATGCATTTTTGAAAACCTTTTTTTCTGCTAAACGTTTACAATCGTTTCTTTTTACTCTATTTAAATTCTATATTGTACCACCGATACAAATTATTAAAATAAACTACAAACCTCAATCACCTTCTGGAAAACTTTCAAATCAAAAGGTTGATTTTTCTTAAAATTATAAGTTCTTGATCCTGTTCCTATTCCAGCACAGTTGACTGCAACATCCAAGCGTCCAAATTTGTCAACTGCAGCTTGCAAGGCTTTCTTTACATCTTGTTCTGACGCTACCTATTTTTAATTACAAATTATAAAAAAATATTTTTATTCAACAGTAGTTAAATATATATTGAGAGTTGGCATCACATCATACCTACTGATGTTTTTTTAATAAATGCTTGTTTGTACTTTAAAATTCAATAAATGAAATAAAATTCTCTACTAGTTTTAGTTAAACAGGTAAGACTACTAATAACAGACAACCATTAACCATATTTGATATTCAAAAATATAAAGGATAAAGAATTAATTTCATGATTCTTTTAATAATTTGAACTTTATATTTAATATTTCGCTATTTTATAGACACCACTAATTTATAATAAACAAATATTGTGTAAACTTGTAGTATATCTCAGAAACACCAAATGAGCAACGTTGAACTATGAACTTTTGTGTGCGTAATATTCAATGGATAAAGAAATTTATTTATGTAAATTAAAACATTTTGTCGATAGTACCAATATATATAACAATATTTTAAACATATTCTACGTAAAATGACATTATGCTTACATCAGTAGGTACAAAGGCAACATTTTGTCCCAATTGCTTAGCAGTTTCGTGGCCATTGCTGCCGGGAAGATCACATATTATAACAGAACCGCCCTGCTTTACTAACTGCTCGACTGTCGCTCTGCCAAGTCCAGACGCTCCTCCGGTCACCAATCCTACCAGACCCTTCAAAACATGGACGTAAAATAAAAAATTATATCGCTTATGCGCAAAATTTTATGATTTTCTTAATTTGACTCACTTTAAACATCTTAATTTAATTATTATTTTTCAATTGAGTATCAAACTTATTTAAAAGAATCTCCTAAGTTACAGTTATATAACCATTTCGTATCAAATACAATTTCATACTGAGCTCATTTAGTAAATCTATTCAGTATCAGTACTAACAAAAGCACACCATTATCATTTTGTTATTTACATTAACACCCGATCACTTATCGTAATATGCCAGCTAGATATCAGTCGTACAATATTTTTAAATGTTAACGTTATAAGTATATTATTTGTATGTTTTAGGCTTATGTTTTATGTTTTAATTTTATTTCCCAAGAACATTAGTATTTTACATATAGATATGTGTGTTTGTCTTCGTTTGTATTTTACAGTATAATATAATAGTTTATTTTTTTGTTTAACTATAAGTTAAACAATAATATAAACTAAATTGTTTAAAAAAAGAAACAAAAAAACTAAGTAATATATATTATATTATGTTAGTATAACTTTATATCTAACAGTGTTATGTTTTATTTGGATATAAACAACAGATTTATTCGTTATAAAAAATGAATAAAAATTAAGATAAGATTAAGATAAGATGGTTGCAAGACCCATATTCAATGTTTAAAAAAAATCTTCTTAAAAGTGATATAAGTTTTCGGGTCTTTGTGTTAGGGAGGCGAAAAAATCAAAACAATTAAAATAAATCTATTTTCCGAAATAAATTCATAAACATTGCATTGCATTTTTATACTACGAGAGACTATATTTTCCATTTAAAACGGCCGAAAAATCTAAAACATTTGCTAAGTCGACATTAACATGTCACAGGTTCAATACTGTATTGTATGTAGGGGAAAATTTACAGCCAGTCGTAGAGATTATTTTAGAGAATCTAAATCTATCATGGCAGTTAGAGAAAACCTCTTTCTAAAAGTAACATTAAAAATTTAATCCAGTGGATTAAGAACAGGACTAGATGCCGGCCAATCTTCAAGTCTCCAAGTCTATAATGTCCGAAAAGTTCGTTTCTTACCAAGATTGAGTGGATTAAGCTTCATGATTCGAATCTTGCTGAAAGGTCCACCTGGAAACCAGGACCTTGGTTATTAAACATGGAATTGTTAAAGGGATACTTTCTCTTCGTTTCTACGGTCAATGGTACTTGATAGAGTTTTGCCTTTTGAAATCTTTTTCTCAAAAATATGACTTAGTGTCTCCTTTAGGTACAACTCCCACCATTCCCAGTCCGCCATCACACAAACAATCATTGAAGTTGGATAATGCCACTGTTGTACTCTGTTGACTAATTCGGAACTTTGCTTAGAGTTTTCAAAATAAACACAATTATTGTGTTTGTTAAAATATTGCTCAATTTTTGAAAAAGTTCTCATTCGTACAAACGCTTTCCTTTGATCTTCGTATGCGTACCGCTTAAGTAGACCTTGATATCCTAATTATAAAGCTATATGCGTTTGGGTCTGTGACCTTCTCTTATCTTGGTTCCGCTCATATCTAGCCAACAGAATCGAACGGGTAATAGTATAGGGTCACAACTCAGATCCGTACATTTCCACGTCTGGAGTTCCTTAAAGTGCCTATTCTCTTCCTATTAGGTCTCATTCTTTATTTGTTGTTTATTAATGATATTACACTAAAGGTTCCTCATAGAAACTGCTCGTTATTTGCGGACCACCTAAGACTCTTTTTCACGATATGTATAATACTTTTCTACTATTTTTATACACAATTAGGAGCCCCATGATGTTTCATGATGTCATTGCATGGTCAAAAATGTTTTGGAAATCTTTTCCAATTATAGCTGAATATAAACAGCGATTGTGCCATTTTAATATTCAGTCTCTATATAAATGTAATATAAATAATTAGTACTGTAGCATTTCAATTAACTCTTTTAAATGTAAAAAAAAGTCTAAAAACAATAACAGTAGTAATTATTTTATGTACAAATATAATATAATTACTACTGTTATTGCTTTTAAACTATTTATGGTCCTTTTTTTAATATGATTGTTTTATGTTATTTTTACATTATTATGGGATTTGTTGTAATCTTTATGTTGTAAATTTTTATCACTTTGTTATATATTTAATTTGATTGTATGAATGTATATATATATATATATATATATATATATATATATATATATATATATATATATATATATATATATATATATATATATATATATATATATATTGTGATATCATCTTACATAGTTTTCTTGGTATGACTCATATTGTAACTTAAATAATATATGCCAAAAATAATATTTAAGGAATACATATAAAATATATATATATATAAATATATAAAAAAATATTTATAGAATACTCGAATATTTTTATACGGGAATATTTTTTTATGACTTTGTAAATGGGTTTTCCTGCTATTTTGTCATTATCTTAAAAAAATATAAATATGCTAAATTTATACCTGATGGTAGATTTTAATAAATAAATAAACGTTCACTAATACCTACATGAAAAGTGAGATAAACCTCAAAATTATAAAGACATGATGATGTTTAAAAAAAAAAACAAAATTTTGTTATTTAAGTTGATTATCATCACAACGAGGCAATTGAGGCCTGTCGTGGTGCAGCGTGTGACTGTAACCGACAGGTTGTGGGTTCGATCCCCATTCGAGGACATTAAATATTTAATAATATTATTTTTTTTTTCAGCTTCACGCTGTATCCCGCACTTGACAGGGTAGGCAGAGGGAACGGAAGTGAAACCTAGTGTTATGACTCTCCGTTCCACTTCCGTTCCCCACTTTCCGCCGAATTTGAGGCATTGCGTGTTGAGTGGCGGAACTCAACGCCGCGCTTTGCCATATTACCAGAGCGAAGAAATGAAACATTAATTATTTAAATTGAAAATATTAAATATTTCATTTCCTCTACTGGGGATCGAACCCAGAACCTGTCGGTTACAGTTACACTCTTGTGCCGCTGCGCCACGACAGGCCTTTATTTAATATTTTTAATTTAAATATTAAATGTTTTCATTTCTTCGCTCTGGTACAAGGCAAAACGCGGCGTTGAGTTCCGCCACTCAACACGTAATGCTTCAAATTCGGTGGAAAGCTGCATATGCTGGATACATTGTGAAGCTGAGTATCATCACAATAATTCTTTATAACTTACTTCTTACTTTAAGTAAACACCAAATGTACAAGAAATGGGACTATTTATTTTTCAATATTGCTATAAAATCGTCGCAAAAGCAGTTTCACTGCAAAAAATCATACTTCTCCTTCCGCGCAAGATTTGTAAAAAAGGTATACAAAACGAATGCTTGATAGATCCTAACTCCAATAAATATGTATATACTTACATTAAGTAGCTGAAATAATTTACATTACACTACGAATAGATGTAAGACACATTACTCATATTAAAATGTTATATAATAATACAAGAGCTAATAAAATGCTTTAGCACTGTGGTCAATGGGTACAAATTAGTTAAAACCTACTAACTTTTAGTTGTTTATTGAGTTTAATAACGGTTCCAAAAATGTGTGGTAAACTTTTAATAAACGTAGTTTTTAGCTTAGAGTGTAATAATTATCTAAAATATATCAACAATAAATGTTATAAGTATCTACATGTATTGTGATCATACCACGAAATGAATTTCATAATAGTTTATATTAAAGAAACGTGTCGATATTTGGACAGTGAGATAATAACAATGGTAACTTTAGTGGACATTGTTTAAAAATCAGTACAAGACACAACTTTCAGCTACGACTGGAGTGACCATATTATTACTCGGAGCGTGAGCTTGAAAACATCGAATGCCTAAAATGTGGAGAACAGTGGTCCTCGTTCTCTGGTGTAACAGTGTTTACTGCTCGAGAAGAGAATTTCAAGCAGATCGTAGCAAAACCAACGACGACGATCTAGAAAATGATTATGACGTTCATAAATATAACCATAGCGTATTCCCCACCACTACAGGACACACCGTAAAAGCAGAAATAGCGGTTGAAAAGTTCGTCGACACCATGATGGCTAGTGAAAAATATTTGAAGATGATCGAGGCTGTTGAAATTAAGGTCAATCATTTGAGCAACGTATTTATAGAAAGATCAAACGTTATTTTGAAATATATTACTGAAGTACTGACACTTATTAAAACTTCACCCGTGGACGTCTTGGAGAATGCATTACAAAGTCTTAAGAATGATCTAGATAAACTTAAACGGTTAATTTCCCATCAGTTGGAAGACAGTCCCAATTTGCGAGGTGAGCTATTTTATATATATATATATATATATATATATATATATATATATATATATATATATATATATATATATATATATATATATATATATAAAAAATGTAACGTTATATAGTTTAAGGCTTCTTAAAGAGAAAGAGGGTATTTAAAATCTAGAGTTGAATTTAAAAAGTGTCCATGGTAAAATAAAGGATGAATGCAAGTAAAGTATGAATTTGGTCGGTTAGCTTAACACATAATTGAATATCTTGTTATGTGTTACACTAGACAATAAATAATAATTTATGTTAAAATTTACTTAAAATGTACTTACTTACATTAAAGGTCCTCTTCAAAATGAACTTCATGGTTTAAATTGGTAGGACTTCATTTAAAGTTTTCTTCTTAATAACTTATAACTACTACAATGCTCAGCCACTGCCATCACACTCGTGTAAAGATTTCATTCATATACATACTATAATGATGAATAAAAGTGGTAGCTCTTTAAGTTATTGAACTGTTTGCAAACAATGCCCGCAAATAGAAACAATATATTATTATTTAATACATCAACAATCGTGAGAAAAGTCATCACTAAAGAATGAGGCTCCAAGTATGTATGAGATGAATCGTTTGTTATTATTTAGTTTCTGAAACGAATGCAAAGTTATTGTTACTGGAGAGGACCAGCAACTGCAGTTGCTTTCCGTCTTTTTCATTTGTGACATCAAAAAAATGATTTCAAACGTTAATATTTTTTTGTATGTTCTGGTGCTTTGTGTTATATACGGTGATAATCAAGTGAAATCCGGAAAGATAAAACACGAACGCTTAGACTCTAACGATAATTTGTGGAAAAATGAATATGAGACGGAATTAAGTGACGCTATGGTCGTTCACCCCAATAGGGGAAAGAATTACACCCGAACGCCAGAAACGACCGCAGCTTCTGATAATGAAATAGTCATAGAAAAGCTTATAGAATCGATTACTGCAAACGAAAAATATTTAAAGAAGATTGAAAATATTGATTTTAGATTAACGCGGCTTGACATAGAATTGCATGAAAAATCAAACGCCATACTAAAACGCTTAACTGAAATGACTGCGGCGATTCCGAATCATGTCGATTCCTTTAATTTTACAACTGTATTGGATGATTTAAAAGTCACCTTAGATCATATTAATCTTATGTTGAAAAATGAGCAACAGCACCGCGGTAAAAATATTGACGGTACGAAGTTCGTAAAATATCGCTCAATATTATTACACAATCTTTGTTGAAATTAAATATTATATGGCCAACAATATTAGAAAACAAACTTTTAGTTTCTTAACAATATATCAAATACTTATTACTTCAGGTTCAGTGGTTCGTGATCTTCAACACTACTTTATGACTATTTTGCTAAACTATCTTGAACATTTAAAGGCCTGACATGGGCAGGTACACAAACGTGTAAACGCAGATTACTTTTTGTATTGGTTTGATTCCACTCGGGAAAATGTAAAACATATCAAATATTTTCATTTCCTCGCTCTGGTGCCGAAGCAAAGCGCGGCATTGAGTTCAGTCACTTAATTCCAATACACCAATAAGGAGTGTCTTAACCTGAGGTTTTCAAGTTCCCTTTACCTTCCCTGGTACCTACGGGATACAGAAAGAAGCCAAAAAATATGAAGTTAATATTTTATTCTTTCTTTCAGTGGATAACATGGATTGTCATTTGGAAGCAAACTTAGACAATCGACTCTTGTTTCTAGAAACTAACATGAAATCTGTTAAGAAGAGTGTAGACGTTATAGCTAATGTCATTTCGGAAGTACAAAATCGTCAACGTTCGCGTAATTTGAATAGGTAATGACTACACATAGATACCTAAATAATTAAATAAAAATTACAACATTTTGAAATATACATTTATGAATTGATTGTCGAAACAGATCTGAGATGGTTGGTGGCGTCATTGATCCCACTTCATTAATAAATGAATTCCGAAGAGTTATACACGAACAGAAATCGAAGAAATGTGACTGCAAGTAAGTTATGTTTTATGTTGTTTTATATGGAGTTACATGCATCAGAATGCTTAGTTTTTAAAATAATTATCAATTTACAAGGACGGGACGAGTGGACCGATCGGAGCGTTATCCTAACGATTGTCAAGAAATTCAAGCGCAAGGATTTAATATAACGGGAATTTATAAAATCAAGCCTGACGAAATGGAACCATTTTACGTTCTGTGTGATCTTAACACAATTGGGGGAGGTTGGACGGTAATTATTTTTCGTTTGTAAAACATTTAAAATAACACTTTGTATTATATTAGTATGAACAAATTCGTTTCTCGTTTTAGGTTATACAAAATCGTTTTGATGGCTCTCAAGATTTTTTCAAAAGTTGGTCGGAATATAAACATGGTTTTGGAAATTTGGCCGGAGAATTTTGGCTCGGCTTGGAGAAAATTTATTATCTCACAAATCAAAAGCTATATGAGCTGAGAGTCGAGATGGAAGGCCAGGACGGACAGGAGGCTTCGGGAATATATTCAGTTTTTACATTAGGACCGGAATATGAAGGATATAGAATTAGCACTATTGGAACATTCCGTGGATCCGCTGGTCAGTTTTATACGATACCTACTTAATATGATTTTTCTCTTCTTTTAATATTTTTATTCATATTTCTTTATTTATATTATATATTTTATATACGATTCTGTACAGGCGATTCGTTGTCATACCACGCTGGTCAAAAGTTTTCTACATATGACGTAGATAATGATGAATGGAAAGAAGGATCTTGCGCCAACGAGCACGGCGGGGCGTGGTGGTACAAAGAATGTGATAAAAGGTTACTGTCTAAAGAAATATTTTTAAATTAAATATTTAATGTTTGTTGTGTGTTCAGTTTTTCGCTCTGGTAACAAAGCAAGTCAAATTCGGCGGAAAGTTGAAAACGAAATTTAAAAAAAATATCTAAGTATAAACATAATTTTTACATACAACATTTTTTCATTTAAGTAATCTCAATGGCAAGTATCTAAGCTCAACGGATGACAACAACGGGCAGACAATTTACTGGATATCATTCAAAGGACCAAACACACCCTTGTACAAGACCAGAATGATGATACGGCCACTCCCGGCAAGTCGCCCCATGGACTACTACGAAAGACTACGGGTAAACCTAACGTTTCTCTTGCAATAGTGATTGTACACATTTATTATATGATATCATTATAAGTTACATAAACATTTCAGGCCACCAAATTATCAAGCGACAAAATCCGCGGAAAGGATATGAAGAGCACTTACCACGAGGCGGTGCGCGGGCGCGTGCCGTACCGCTTCGACGACGTCGCTCATCCCGACAGCTTCTTTCCTAATTACGCGTAGCTTGTAACGTATGCAATGCACTCACTATACTCACTACTAAATCACAATTTTATCAATAAAGGTAATGTATTTTAGTTTTATTTGGTAAATGTGATACCTATAACCGTTTTTCTCTTCAAAAAATCTTGGTTCGTTCAGTTATATTCTAGTAGTGTATATAAAGAATTTTCTTACTTAAATGTGGGAAAAGGGATGACAAAATAAAATACACAGAATCAGTCTCATTCGCTTTATTAATATTAATTCCAACATGAAAATTCCAGCTCAGAGAGTTGAGCAACGTGATTGGACACCAACTTACAAAATTAATTTACATTTACTTCAAAACATGAAATACGACGTAAGGATACTTATGACAGAAAAGTTAATCATGAAACCCGCGCGTATCGCATACCTTCTCTTACTCTAGCAGTCGTTGCTATATGCACAATGGCGGCTACGCAGGACATTACAATCACCTCATGGCAGTGCTCAAGCCGTTGTGGGATATATTCAAAATGTACAAACAGAACGGACCAGACATTGTGTGGTATCAGGAGGTACTACTACTACTACCATGTGTGTCCTATACATAGACATTAATTTAATGAGAAACGACCTCTAAGTCGAACATTTCTATCATTAAGAAATACCTATTAATAAAAACTTAAATCTTGCTTACTCTAAGAACTCAAAAATATTTCAAATAACAATTATGAAACGTGAAGAACTAAAACGAACGAGCAAAGTAGATCAACTGCAAGTTGCCTCGTTCCACCACGACAAATATAAGATACATTTGAATTCTCAAATACTAAGCTTAAAGCTAAGGGCCGACTCTCAGGTCGCACTCACCAACGTTATGTACAATAATAAATTGTTATAGAAATAAGTAATATAATTATATACATGAATATTTGACTTGTTAGTCAAATCATTGCCGTGTTATATATTAATGTATGAAGTCACGAGTGTAGTGGTGTGGAACAAGGTTCACATTAAACTTGTAAAGTACGTACCGAGTCAAATGCAGATATTACAATGAATCACGCAAATCCTTCAATGACAAAACCGTCTCCACTCAAATGCTCGCTACCATTTTAAATTACTATTTACAATCAACTACATAAAAGATAAATCTCAATAGTCGATGTCGTACATTGAAACAATTAAAACATTAAATTATTAAAACTATCATAGAAGATAATTACGCACACCGATAAAAAAAACTAAGTAGCACCATAGATTTCATCGTATATGCTCTAATCAGTTTTTAAGAAACAATATAAAATATTAAAGTAATACACCGAGCGACACAACGCGACGAACGATTGCAACATTGCAACATCTCACTCGTAGCTGATCTTAAACTAAATAGTTAATAATATCATATATCATAACCGACAGTCGGATTCCAAGTGAACAACACTTACAATATGTTAACTTACTCGACATTGCGTAAAGCAGGGATTCCCAACCCTCCTTAAAAACTTCTCCCAAGGAGAAATTAAACCTTGAAACACTTATATTAAAAAAGCTAAATCAAATTTGCCTCTTGTCGTTAAACTAGACGTATTATATATAACATATAGTTTAAATGTACAAACTAGCATTGACATTCTTATTGAATAACGTAAAATAATTGTCGTGACCTCGCATCTCATTCAAGGGCAAGCCAGATTAGCACCATTACCCTAATATACCAGTTTTTTTATTTCACGTTTTTACAGTGTCCGATCAAACATACTTTTATTGGCGGAAGTCATTATCGCATTCTATAATCAAGACCGGAATGGCTCGAAAAAAAATATAAATATTCCATCATATATAATTCGAATCGACAAATATTATATGTTATAATGTAAATGTTAATTTTATAAACTATTTAAGTAACCAAAAGATAATATATTTTTTCAAAAGACTCAAAAATGCAGAGTCTAGACAAAAAAAAGAAGGTTGGGACTCCAGCATTAGAAATAGTAACATTAAATGTACAAATATTGAATGATATCAGTGTTCATCAATAAACAAACATCAGTGTCGTTAATTTATCTAAAAATATGCTTTATTTTACGTATTTTTCAAAAGTTTTCCAAGAATTTAATACCTCTATAGAACTGACGATATATATATATATATATATATATATATATATATATATATATATATATATATATATATATATATATATATATATATATATATATATATATATATATATATATATATATATATATATATATATATATATATATATATATATATATATATATATATATATATATATATATATATATATATATAATGTCTGTGTGTGTGTATAGGAACAATTTCTCTGTAATATAAATTCAAGTTAATAATAAACGTTAGCACCGAATCTAAAATTGACACCGACATCTTGTTACATACATTAAGGACAGCGTATATTCGAAAGCACTGACACTTGTCTATTAAGAGCTATTAAAAATAGAGTATTATTAAGAAGATTCTACGTTAAAACGGTAACAAATGAAACAATCAAAATAATATACTATAATGAAGTTCATTAAATGATTTCTATAAAGAAAGAAAACCGGATCACTTTGTCCCGTCAGTCTGCGTGTCAAAACTGTTTCTAAGCAACGCGTTCCACTGGTGTTGTTTATGTCGCATATTTTATAAAATGAAATTTAGCTAGAAATAAAAACTAATAACCCATACTATTCCTGTCGTTCTAATTCGAAACGCACTTAATTTCTTTGTATGGCAATAAAAAAACATACAAACATAAACAGTTTAATTTGTTACCGCTTCAGTTACAATCAAAAATGTTAAGTTAGCAGTGTATTTTGCGTAGAAACACAAATTACTTAACCTACCTAACCTAAGTAGGCGGAACTTTCGACATAGTCCTAGTTTCGTGGTTGCAGTACACAAAAAAAAATCTAATATAATTACATAAAAAAGACATAATGAATATAGCGAATGCGGCAAACATACCGTAAGCCGTAACTTACACAACATATAACATATTATAGAAATAATAAAAATGTATGTTCTACATATTACATTTTAAAGCAACTAAAATGAACCGTGTTAATTTGTCACAATTAAATGTTGACATTAGAACGGATATCGAAAACCAAATGTTACGTGTATAAAGGCGAGCTAGGGCATCGATCGTGGCGTAGTGAAACCGAGTCTGACTTGAATCGCGACCGCTACAGATCCGCTGCCCATTTAAGAAAATAATTATTTTTTCCAGCTCTAAAAAAAAAGGTGCGCCGTAAAATTTTCCGCCACCAAATACCGAATTATTTGGTAAATGAGGAGGAATTTGCCTTAGCACTAGAAAAAGTTGCAGTTAAAATGAAATGAAAAATAAACACCAAACATGTCCACGTCACTAACATCAATATAATATTGCAAAGTCGAAGTCACCCATTGGTGGGGACTGCAGTCCCCTTGCTTATACTAGAAGGGAGAAATAATACACACTAATTACACAATATAATATGTACATACGTAAAGGCGCCATTCATTTATTACGTACTAAGAAAAAATATGAATCAGTCGACTCGTTAATATTTATTATTTAAGAATGTTAAGTTAATTTATGAAACGCATTTACTATTTTACTCAAGATAACGTGGGGATATCGAGTTGTACATTACATCATTATGTTATAATCAGGTTACAGTCTCTTGCAGCAAAGCTATCATTTAAGCATTTAATCAAAGAAGATGTTTTCAACGCATTTTGTAAAAAAAAATGCCTGTAGGTGTATGTTAATATCTCTTCCGATAGCAAAAGAAAACAAATATAACAAGGCCGAAAGAAACAATCTTTCATAAAACATAAATGGCGCCAACAAAAGACTCTTAAATACTAAATGTATATACAAAACGTAACAGTGTTCAGTTTGCTGTGACTGCGGTCTTAGGAGTCCGACACTTTCCTCATCAGAGCGTCGATCAGCTCGTTCGCGAAGCGCGCGTACCGCTCGTCGCGGCTCAGCTCCACGATGTCGTCACCGATGTAGTCCAACAAACTGTAAACTAAACCTGCAACAAACAAACTTACTTCAATCATTATTTATATATTAATTGATGATGCCCTCATTCAAATGACAAATTAATTATAAAACGGTGATTACAAACAAAATATTACAGTATATGTATATAAAGAAAGTTGTCACTTTGCAATTACTCCTTCTCTAAACTACAGTTTCAGTCAGTGACTCATTGACTATGCACGTGAAAAGACAGTCTGAATCTACCCAAAATAAAGTTACATATTTAATGCAAAACTAAACACCAAAGAAAGAAAACACGTTGCATAGTTTGATGTCAGGAAAAAATAATTTAAATACCTCATTCGTGCTCAGCGGCCGATGGTTGATCTGTCTCCGGCCGCAGTGAATCAATGCAAGCCACTATCTTCAACGCCGGCCCCAGCTTCATGGACAGCGCCATCACCAGGTGCTCAGGCTTGATGAGGAGCAGCGCCTCTCCGTCCACTTCCTGCATGAGGAACTCGTCTGCGTATCCCGCACATCCTGGTATGTTGCGTATGAAGTCGCACACTTCGCTCACCTGAAATTAATGTGGTTGTTAGCCTTAGACTGTATGTCAACATTAAAACTATCCATCCAGTTACCAATCCATACCATGTTGTACCATGATAGTACAACTTGTGATCATTTAAATTAGCTTTCTATAAACATTTATTCATTTAAGCTTGCAGGCATAATATATAACTTTATATTTTATAGTGTGACAGACCAAATATTTTTATATTAAAATTTCACTTGGGACTATTATTTCATGCTTTTGATCGCATGTTTTCATAATAAGCATGAATTAAGCCGTTTTTAGTTGTTAGTAAGCATATGTATATGATACATCTCAACCAACCAAATAAGAACCACTGACCGTCCAATTATTAGCATTGGGTATCTTCGGCTGCGGTTCACTCTCAGGCGCGTCCGGCTCCACCGCCATGGGCTCAGGCTTGGACTGACTCTCGCTGGGCTCGTTGCTCGAACTAATACGGGCCAAACTTGAACCATTGTCCAGCATTTGTTTTTTACCTGCAATATTTAAAGTTATTATGAACGAATTCATTGAGTCTTTCATAGTCATACGTCTGCCCAATACCGTTAAGTAACAATAACATCAATTAATAAAAAATCGATATAGACAACTATTCTACACATAGAAATAACTACAATATGGTATACTAATTTTATATTAAAATTAACTATTTCACCATACTATAACATATAAGTATCCTATCACCAGTTTAGTAAATGACTAGAATTTGAAGGTTAGTTAAGGTTCAGAGTTCAGATACTAAATTGTACTAACAATTATTATGTGTATTGATTCTATAACATGTGAGGAAATCTTTGTTTTATTTTGTGAAAATATATTTACAAAGTTTTGTATTACAGTACAGTACAGTAGTTTCCCGTGAGGCTATTATAAGAAGCATTAATAAATATGATAATGATGGAAATATTTACGTAGTTTAGTTTTTTGTCATAAAAACATAAATAGAAAAATCTACTAACAAATTTACGACACGCAAACAATAAATAAGTCATCCATCATTTTTTTTTTTCATATAATTTATGAGAGTATTAACAACATGTCGAATGTTATTTTTAATTTAATAAAAAAGCTATAACATTCAAACTTACGAGGCGGTTCATCTGTTGAGGGCAGTTTATTCTCCTTATCTTGTTCCTTATCAGTTGCGGACCATTCCCGGAGTGGTCTGTTTACCTAAATTTTACAAAATTTGATTAAAAAATTATTAAATTGCCAAAATAGACTTAAGTCAGTTTAGTCGTTCATTTATTACATCACTTGGTCACACTTCAATTCAAGAAAACGTGATGCGCCGTGACCGTACAAATTGACAGAAAAAGTAACGATATGTGTTTTAATATTGCTTTAACATTTCTTCCATTCGTCCATAAAGTAGTTTCAAATAAAAAACAAACAAAAATGATTGTATATATACACATATATACTTAATTAGGCGAGCACTCTCTATAACGCCATTCCTACGGACTATAGTTTGTAAGTAACATTGTCGATATACAGTTCACACTGTATTTACTTTAGTAGTACAAAAAGAATACTTACTGCAAATGGTTCCCCGGCCTCTTGTATGACATAGCCTTCAATGACGTGTGTCAATATGTTCGGTTTCACCATCGCTTTGGGCAAACCTTTATCTGCAAATATTAATCAAATTAGGAAAATATCTTTAGTATTATAATAATGTATAATATATAATTAGGTATTATGTTTAACTAGCACAAATTATATATGACTTCCAAAATATATATCTTATATTTCTTTTATATATTCTATTTAAATACAATATGTCAAAACCTTTTTCTTTATTTCTCATAACCATGGTTTTTGTATGACCAATATTACTTATTTCTAACACTATTCATCTACAAAATCTTACCATGTACCGCCTGTTGGCTCATATGCCTGCTGGTACTTTGAGACGTTTTGAACAGCGCTGAAGAACCTGATGATATGGACACGCCTATCGACGTCGTTATGCTTGACGAGCTTGAACATGCCACCGTCGTGGTCACCTTAGAAGAACAAATTATATTAAAATATGTTATCATTAAATTTATTAAAGTTTATCTCGTTGTGATGAACACAAAACTATTATACAGCTGTATCGGGATGGTTGTGGGTTTGATCTCCACTCGATGGGATTTCTCCGCATTGAGCTCCGTCTCATGTGGTACATCACCACTTTAACATCATAGATTATATAAATTATTATGAAGTGCCTTCCGGTGGGTCGTTCGATAATTTGATTTAATTACCTGTGGCGCCGGCGACGCTGCCTGTCTTGAACTACTAGTGACTGGTGTAGAAGTGGTTGGTGCGGTGGTCGAGGATGACGTCGTCGTCGACTCGCTTGTGGTCACCGATTCAGATTTGCTTGGACTCGGCTTTGTAGACTCAGTTGGCGTGTTTGGACCTTACAAGATTAATTAGAACGAACTTTGAAATATTAGAATATTCGAGAATAAACTTTTCTATTCTATTATTATAATAAATGTGAAAGTTTGTGGGGATGGATGTTTGTGTTACTTTTGTTTTGACTTCAGACGAAACTTTACAGTAAAGCTACAATTTATATAAAAAATACTATAGCAATTAATAAAAGCCGCAGGTGCACCGTTAGCTTACTATCATCTTATTATAATAATTTAAAACAAACTACGCCATATTATTAACTGTATAAAAAAAGAAAGATCTGGTAAATCTAATATTTCTCATTTACTGTCATTCAATCCCGAACAGTAAATTAATTTAATTTGTAATGATAACACTTGACACTTAAAGGATTTTAAAAGATAACAATGTAGAGTCCAATAGATATGGTGAGCAAATTTCTGGTTCTAAATAAATACCAGTGGAAGTGGTGGTAGAAACGGCTGCATCCGTCACGCTGGAACTGCTTGTGGCGTGAGAACTGGCTGGCGCGGGGCTCGCCTCGATCGACACCTCTGTGTTTTCAGACTGTGCTGACACTTGTTGGACTGCCGTCTGTATGAATATATATATATATATATATATATATATATATATATATATATATATATATATATATATATATATATATATATATATATATATATATATATATATATATATATATATATAAAGATTAAGTAAAACGATCGTAATTATATATTTATATTATGAATAAACTTTATCAAGTTTTCTCATGGCACCAGAATGAAAGTGACTTAACTAAAACATTTTTTTCTATTAACTATACATAACAAACTATTGTATTTGTAGTTAAGTAACATTCACTTTAGATGCCACGGTTTGTAACTAACCGTAGATTGTATTTGATGATTTTTGTCATCTTCGCTCTTGACGTGCGCTACTAGCGTTTGGGGCTGTAGGGGTAACACTGAACCCTGTACGGGAGCAGTAATGAGCCCGACTGTACCCTGTTGCAGAGTTAATTGCGATGAACTAAGGTTATTCGCTGACACCTAGTAATAATAATGAATTAATAAATGGTACGTATATAAATTTGCAAGGAAGGAGTCTCTTTTAAGTTAAAATATTTTTTTGGTTAACATTTACTATTATTTTTAAAACAAACTGAATATGATCGATAAAATAAATAATGTAATTTCCAATAACAGATCATTCGTACATTTAAAGCAGAACAGCGACACAGGATATCAACATATGTATTACAGGTAGAATAGATTAGACAGAAGTGACTTCAAACATGCGTTATTGATGTTATACTAAATAACCAGAAAGAAGTGCCATCATGCGTATTTACACGTAGGACAAATTTAATAAAGTACGTTCGAATACTTCCTAAGACTTTGTAGGGTTCCCAAACACAATATTGTTGCATAGCTCTATTTATATACTATTCTGTTTATGGGAATTTTACACAAAAAGGATTGATCCTGTTTGGTTCTTAAAATGATTCTGTTCTTTAAATGTCCTTATAGATATTATTAACTAACTAACTTCCAATATATCTGTTATTATTTAAGCACATCTTTAGTAATCGAATTAAATATAGAAGTCATAATTTAGTGCGAGAATTAAATATAAAATTAAATGTTATTCTTATATCAAATTATAGTGTCTGTTCATTTCTGGGTTGCTCTCGCGCAAAAGAACAGAAATTGGAATGATAATCTGTTTAGATCTACCATAGTCCTTACAAGGGTACAAATGTGCACCGACCGTAATTCATATTGAAGATCTATGAAGATGAAATAAATCTAATAGTACAGATCTTTTATAACTTAGATAGGCACTAAGGGGCAGAAATACAAAAATAAGATTAGAAATAATTGAAGCGATTTAATTGTAAACGGAAAGGGCTCGACACATATCATGCGGGGGCTACGAGGCCGCGAGGTGTAGGGGTCTACCTCATGGCGCAACACGGCGGGCGAGAGCCGCACGACGGGCGTCAGCACCGACGCCGCCTTGAGAGTGAGCCGCGGCTGCCATTTACACCGAATTCACTTTTACCCACATTTACCTTACGTTTCACCATTACCCTAGTATTAATTAAGTTCCGTGCAGAACAAGTGCAGTTGTTACACGAAATTGAAGTTATTTTTTTGTTTGTAGCATCACAGACACATATTAGGGAAATAATTGAAAGGGTGGAGGACGAATCGACTAAAAATGTTCTGTGTTTTTTTTTATTTTTAGTTTAAATATGGTAATATGCTGTCCAAAAATAACAAAATTTCTTCAAAAGATAATATTTTAACAAAAATATTTGACCGCAACAGTAGAATAATTATCGACTTTTGGATATTTAAACTTGCTAAAGTTTTAGTAGTTTCAACTATTTTTAGTCGATCAATGAATTATTGTATATTAGGGGTAAGGAAACAACCAAGTCATTCCTAAATATTATTATAGATTTTAATTACCCTAAGCAACACAAAACAATAAGTTTGAACCAGTGGTGTAACGAATGACGAATTACTTGTATATGTACAGAGTACGTAGCTACATACAAAGTTTAATTTTTAGACTGGAAATCCAATAAAAACTAAACTTGCTAAAGTTTTAGGCAACTATTTTTAGTCGATCAATGAATTATTGTATATTAGGGGTAAGGAAACAACCAAGTCATTCCTAAATATTATTATAGATTTTAATTACCCTAAGCAACACAAAACAATAAGTTTGAACCAGTGGTGTAACGAATGACGAATTACTTGTATATGTACAGAGTACGTAGCTACATCCAAATTTTAATTTTTAGACTGGAAATCCAAAAAAGAAGGGTTTTTTGTTACATCACTAGTGGTAACTCGAATGTATATTCCATATAGATTGTAATTAAAACGAAGTAAGTATTCTATGCTAGATAGTAGATATACATAAAATCTAAAGACTAATCGAATATGTGTAGTTTTTAAAATTGAATTTCTTACTAAAGAAATGTATTAAAAGATAAGATATTTCAGAATCATGTACAAAAAGACTATAGACACCTTACCACAGATAACATATTTCCAAACGGTAATCCTTTATTTTTAAATTAAAATAAATATAAATAACCTTGGATACTTTAAGGACTGGAACTTTAAAAAAATCACTCACACATTAGCTGATACTAAAACACTCACACATACACACTTCATATAGGGATGGCGATGATTCATGAATCATGCACTAAAATAGTTTAACTTTTTAAATATATTTTTTCTAAATTGAAAGTATGAATACTTAATGAAAACTTATGTTTAAAGAATCGCCATCCCTACTACTTCATGCAATGCATTAGTGACTTGAAAATATGCATGGTATGATTTTTCTGTCAATGTTTTATGAAACTTTCCCTAAAGGAAATATTAATGCTGTAAATTAATTTAAATATTTAAAATCTATGTATAATTCTACTATATTAAATATAATATATTAAATATGGCTCAATTTTTTTTTATAAAATAAATTTCTAAATTATTTATCTTAAATGAATATCATATACAAATATTACGGCTATATGCCAAACAAAAGTTACCTTTAATGATAAACTAAAGTTATGAAACGATGTAATATCTAATTATGTAACTAACCTAAACTAATGATGGTATTTCATATAATATATTATTTATATTTGTATTTGTACTTACCGTTTGCATTTGACTGGAGTGATTGAGTGCTTGTTGTTGAACGGCCATGCCTACAGACGTCTGTACCAAATTATTCCCAACTAAACCCTGTAAACAGATTATAAGACATAAAAAACAAAATACATATATTTTTTTATACAATATATACCATAAATAGTAACTAATTAAAATAATTTGATATTTTTAAATAAAATATATGGTATAAATATATTACCTGAGGTTGTTGTTGGATTGTATGCACTTGGGTGAGCGTAGTCTGCGGTTGATTACCACCCAATTGGCCCACAATAGTACCAGCTCCAGCCATTCCTCCCAACTATAACAAAAAAAAATATCAGCTTCACGCTGCATTCAGCAGGGCAAGTTAAGTCAAGGGGAACACAGTTCAGGGTAAGTTAAGGGGAACCAGTGTTGTTACCCACGCAACGCCCAATTTTAGAGTCATTTCGAACTTGTAACCTTACTAGTGTTGTAACATCCGGTTACAGATATATGGATTGTAAATTGTCATTCAGTATAAATTAAAACAGTTTTGTGTAAATTACCTTTTAATAATAATAATAAGAATAATTGATAATATAAAATGACCATGTTTAACAAATGTTTATCTCAATTTATTGTGAATTCCAGTAATTTTCATACATTATTGTTAGTGCAACAATGTCAGGATAAGTTTGTTATTGTGATACGTGTATGTTATCATTACGTATTCACTGTAATTTTAGTTAAAATAATACCCTCTGTCTGTTGGATGCGACTTTGTTGCACATCACTCACTCAGCTTCAAGCTGTATCTCGCACAGGGCAGGGTAGGCAGAGGGAACTCGGGAACCTAATTTTAAGAACCTCTTCCGTTTCCCATTTACCACCCGATTTGATCGTGTTCACAGTCACACGCTAGTGTCCCTTAGCCACGACAGTCTCCAAATATACGTCTATATAATCTAATAGCCGTTATCAAATATATAATAATTACCGGATGTATTTGCTGCACCATAGATATGGTTTGCGGCATGGCTGTCATTGGTAGCGTTTGCGACACTGAACCAACGGGTAGAGTACCTTGTTGCATGCCCAACGTCATACCTGCGAATAACATTTAATATTAATTACATTATACACATATTTGTAAAGTCGGTCAAGTCAGTTCATTCCTAACACAATAATCAATAAATAATGATAATTAAAAATAAAATTTTTTCTAAACACATCAATTGTTTACATATATTTTTATATTTTGGAATATAAATTTTAAATTATGAAATTATATAAATCAATATAAAAATTGTTAACATGGCGAACAATTTTATCGATATAGTTTACATTTAAGTGATGTACATATTTTACCTTGCTGTTGGTAGTGCTGCACCATCTGCTGAGTTTGTTGTTGATGGATCAGTTGTTGTTGTTGGTGTTGCTGTACATACATTACAAATAACATGTATAATATAATCTACACTTATAACATAAGATTTTTATATTATAAAAAAAAACAAAAGTATTTTTTGACGTCATTGTTTAAAAATAACTAAATATATATTTACAAGCGCGTTGGATCGATAGAACAGTACAAACGAGTACTTTGTCAAATCAATAACATCGCTTTTGTATGTTATTGTTATTGTCTACTAGTAATTTTTTTTTGCATTTAAAAAGTCTTGCAATGACATCGAGAGTGGATATTATCGAAATCATAGTTTAGACCTAGTAATAAGAGACCATCGACAAGAAAAAAATAAATATATAAACAGGTTAATAAAAAATATCACTTTTTGTTTTAATATATCATTAGTAGCCATTTAGTTTTTAACCAGATTTAAATTAAATATAAAAAATTATATACGTATAAAAGAATTAAACATAAATAGTATTATAAAAGTTATTTAAAGTTATAATCTTTTTCCTCCCGTCTCGAAACATTGAATTCCACCATCTTACACGCAATTCATCTCCATAACAGCATGAAAGGAAAACGGAACGGAAGGTCTTATTTATATATTCACCTGTATAGCCTGTTGTTGTAGTATAGCTTGTTGTTGTATACTCTTAGTTAGTGGCTGCTTCTCGGCTACGCTTGCTATTTGAGTCATCTGGCCGCTCGAATTCATCACCAATAGCCTGAATTAATATTAGTCTCTTATTTATTTTAATAATTTATTATCGAGAAAACAAAAGCCTATGAATATTAGGATATTTACATATAATTGATTAATTTGACTGCATTCATAGCCGGATTGATTAATTTTAAGTTTTATCTCATTTATTTATTTGACAATTACATACTATCACTTACCAAAAATGATAAAATGTAAAAAATGGTGCAGTAATTAGAAAAAATAAAATATTTTCCACATAAAGTGAATTTAAAACAATAGCGTAGTTTAAATATTTTCCCTCTCTATCTCTCTTTGTAATATCGAGTTGGTCATTTAAAGTTTTTAATTTTAAGATATAATTTTATAAATACTAAACTTAAATTTAAAAAGCGTATAAAAATTTTGAACGAAGCAGGATTTGAACCCGCGCCTCTGGAATACCGTTCCAGCGCTCTGACCAACTAAGCCATTCGTTCTCACCGAGCTCCGTCTTTGGGTAGCGAAAATTTGTAAAAATCTCCCTACAGACATGCTAACAACATAAATAAGTTGTAACAAGCGTAAAAGAATTTCGACGGAGCTCGGAGCTTCCGTCCTAAGTGTGGAATAACACTTTAAAACATAGTAAAATATATTGTGGAATAACACTTTAAAACATAGTAAAATAAACTTATAGGTTAAAAATAATATTTTCAAAATATTGGCGCCAAGAAACCAAGCTAACCAAGAAAATAACGAAAAAAAAAACATTATATTGAATATGGGCTATTATAACTTCATAAAATTAAAGAACCAACCACAAAAATTAAATATTTCAATACACATATTAAATATCCTATAATAAAAATCCAAGTAAATATATATCTATATATATAATATAAATACACATACTGTTGTTTCGGTTGCTGTATTTGATGCTGCATTTTGTTCGTTTGGTTCGCGGCATCCTGTTTGGACGTCGGCGCCGGCGACCGTACACCAGGTTTGCCCCGCTGCTTTGCCTGAGTGATAAAAATATTATGTTATGTCCGCCTAATGTTTTAGGATTTCTGTATGTTAATGTACTACCTTCTATGTCTTAGAGGCCTGTCGTGGCGCAGCGACACAAGCGTGTGACTGTAAGCGACAGGTTCTGGGTTCGATCCCCAGTCGAGGAAATGAAATATTTACTATTTTCAATTTAAATATTTAATGTTTTCATTTCTGCACTCTGGTAACAAGGCAAAGCGCGGCGTTGAGTTCTGCCACTCAACACGCAATGCCTCAAATTCGGCGGAAAGTGCAAACGAAATTTGAACGGAGTGTCCTAACACTAGGTTTCCGGGTTCCCTCTGCCTACCCTGCCTCGTGCGGGATACAGCGTGAAGCTATATCTTATAGCGATAATCTTAGTCATTCCTGCTAATACGGTGATTATTATCCCGGACAAACAAAAAGGTATAAAGATAAACATTTTAAAATAACTTGTTTATGTTTTAGAATAACTCTATGCATTAGAAAAAGTTATGTCAAATAACAGGCACACATTTTAATTTTAATTAAATTACATATAGCATGTTTGACTGTAACCCAACGATTATAGGTTCTATTCTTTCTTGCGAGAATAAAGTATTTCCATTTGCGACAAGCGCGGCGTTGAGTTTCTCCACTTAACACATAATATAGCAAAAATTGTATGAAGAGTGAAAAAAAAGATTTTTAACACCAGGCAGACACAATGACGTCATCGTAAAATCACCCCTAGGGATGACCCTTACCTGATTCTGAGCTTGGTTAGCATTAGTCTGCGTCGACACGGAAGACGCCGGTCGTATGCCCGAGGGGAGTATGTTTGACAGCGGCCGAGGGGTCTTCGTAAGGCCGTCGGCTGACGCTCTGGGCTTAGTGGTTGTGGTTGCACAGGCTACTGTTGCACCTGAGTACAAATCACGTTTTTAGTTTAGTAAAAAAAAATCAAGGAGTCAAAATTATTTTCATTAAATTTTCCTACACTTTAAAGACTGTCAACTAACCATAAAGAAGTAGTTAAAGGTATATGATAAAAATTATAAATACTATATTATATATTATTATACACACTAACAAAATATAATGAAACAAAAACGGATTCCGCTTTCATACAATCAACAATTGTTGCTAACAATGGTTTAAACACAATCGCTATACACAAAAAAAAAATACATTAGCCTAGCAGCATATTTAAGGTACACAAATTAAAAAAAATATATATATATATTTTTGTATACGTATGTTTGTCACCCTACTCCTCTTTTTTAATAAAAAGAAATAAAAATCTTTATATATATATATATATATATATATATATATATATATATATATATATATATATATATATATATATATATATATATATATATATATATATATATAATGATAAATAACTTGCTACATAATATAAAAATACAATTGGACTTGAAAATTAATAGGCTAGTCAAACTATAAAAAGTAAGAAATAAATCGAATAATAATATTAAAACTTGTCAGCCCCTCACACATAGGGGATTAGGGACAAAACAACAATAGCTTGGAAGGGGCCATTATATAATACACAATTATTAATGACAATAGTTTATACGCACAATCGCTATACACAGCAAGCATTTCGCATCAGCTTACGCAAAAAGAACACAAATAAAAAATATACATATAACATATAAAATATTATAGAACTGATACTAACTGTTATGTTGCACGTTATTCTGTGGTGAATGTTGTATGAACATCGATGGTGGTGCATCAGGCTGGGAGCCCCTTATGAATATGGGGTTAGGGGCCAGGAGGCCCCCGGCCGGGAGCGTCCCGGCTTGTAGGCCCCCAGTCCACATTTGTGGTAGGGCGCCGGATATCTGCCAAGGGGCGAACTGCATCGTTTGACTGCCAGTCTGTAACCATTGGTTTTATTAAGATATCTATAATTATAGATATATGTATATAATATGAGTCATTTTAAATGATCTCATTTTTATTGAATAAATTGAGTTATACTCTTGATATGGTACTAGGAAATATATTCTTACCGCACCAATCACGATTAAACTAATGCCTACTAGTAATATATAATTTAATTTTATAAACTTTAATTTGTAGGGTATAAAAAATTGAGAATCATAAATAATTCGTATCAGATATTTATATAGTGTTCAGCTTACTATTAAAACTTTAACATAAATAAAATACAATTAAAGTAAAATTAATTACTTTTGTACATCAATTTGTATATAATTATATATGTGTATATATATATATATATATATATATATATATATATATATATATATATATATATATATATATATATATATATATAGCACAAAACAAACACATAACAACTAGACACTAAAACACACATAATAACATTGCAGAGACAAAGAAAAAAAGGCAGTCATAAATTTAGACAATAAAAATATATGTTTACAATTTCCCTCAATATAACTATATATATGGTTCTAAATGTAGAAGATTTTTATATTTTTCTTCGTTTATTACAAGCCAAGTTCTCGTGAAGATGCTTTTACTTTAATACCAATTCTGTGGGTATATTATATATTTAGAAATATGTATCGAGTAAATAGGCCTTAAACTACCAAAGGTTGACCTTAATGTTTATCAACTTGAAACATAGTACTACTTTTATTTCATATATTATTTAGATAAAGTACATGAATTTAACACTTTTAAAAATAAGCCCAGATTTTTTATTGCAATGTATCATACATTGGAAAAAATAGGAAATAAAAATATATTTTTAATTGTTATATATTTATAACAACTTACAAACATTTATATTAGTTACCAAATAAATCATATATTTAACACACAGACACTCAAGCAATTACATCGCTATAGCCAAAGTTCGAAATATTATCGCAATGCATTTTAATAATAAGTCGCAAGAAAACCACGCTATTAGAAAAATATATAATTAGTATTAATATAGAAAGGAGTGCACATGGTATAAATTATATGGATATAATTGTATATATATATATAAATATATAAGAATCTTAATATATTTACATTACCCTTAATAATGACTGTAATTATTTTTTAAAGTTAAAATATTTCTTTTTCCTTTTAGAGATTTTTCAAATTGTGTTAAAATAATTTTACTAACTGCGGCGTTCAGTTCCGTCATTCAAGATGCAATGTCTCAATTTCAAATTGGAGACCGAAAGATGACAAGTGTCCTACCACTAGGTTCTATAGTTACCTCTACCGTCCTTGCCGTGTGTGTTTTGTCAATTTATTGTTATTAATCGTAAACTTTCATAATCATTATAATACAAGTACAAAAACATAAATAAAATATATATATATATATATATATATATATATATATATATATATATATATATATATATATATATATATATATATATATATATATATATATATATATATATATCACAACATAAACACATAACAACTAGACACTAAAACACACATAATAACATTGCAGAGACAAAGAAAAAAAGGCGGTCATAAATTTAAACAAAAAAATATATGTTTACAATTTCCCTCAATATAACTATATATATGGTTCTAAATGTAGATGATTTCTATATTTTTCTTCGTTTATTACAAACCAAGTTCTCGTGAAGATGCTTTTACTTTAATACCAATTCTGTGGGTATATTATATATTTAGAAATATGTATCAAGTAAATAGGCCTTAAACTACCAAAGCTTGACCTTAATGTTCATCAACTTGAAACATAGTACTACTTTTATTTCATATATTATTTAGATAAAGTACATGAATTTAACACTTTTAAAAATCAGCCCAGATTTTTTATTGCAATGTATCATACATTAGAAAAAATAGGAAATAAAAATATATTTTTAATTGTTATATATTTATACCAACTTATAAACATTTATATTAGGTACCAAATAAATCATATATTTAACACACAGACGCTCAAGCAATTACATCGCTATAGCCAAAGTTCGAAATATTATCGCAATGCATTTTAATAATAAGTCGCAAGAAAACCACGCTATTAGAAAAATATATAATTAGTATTAATATAGAAAGGAGTGCACATGGTATAAATTATATGGATATAATTGTATATATATATAAATATATAAGAATCTTAATATATTTACATTACCCTTAATAATGCCTGTAATTATTTTTTAAAGTTAAAATATTTCTTTTTCCTTTTAGAGATTTTTCAAATTGTGTTAAAATAATTTTACTAACTGCGGCGTTCAGTTCCGTCATTCAAGATGCAATGTCTCAATTTCAAATTGGAGACCGAAAGATGACAACAGAGTGTCCTACCACTAGGTTCTATAGTTACCTCTACCGTCCTTGCGGAAAGTGTTTTGTCAATTTATTGTTATTAATCGTAAACTTTTATAATCATTATAATACAAGTACAAAAACATAAATAAAAGATATTAATTACAACACATAACAATTCAAAAACTAATTTCTTCTATCATAAAACACCAAACTAAGAACATTGATGGAGAAATAAATACAATAAGAAATAAATTAACCCTTTTCAATACTTCCAAGTGATTACTATAATAATATCTCACCTGTAACGGACTGATGATCTGGGCCTGCGGCTGTTGTCCCAACACCGGCTGCGACACTTGCACACACTGCGCTTGCACTGGGACTGTTTGAGCACCACCGGCGCCCACTTTGGTTGTTACTTTACCACCACTCATTACCTATTAATTAAAAAATGTTAGCCAAATCTTTAATATTTTTAATTATTATTCCACTTTTAGGAAAGAGAAATACTAGAAATTTTAAAAACGTATAAATATTTCACTGTGGCAGGATTTGAACCTACGGCTCTTGAAGACCGTCCAAGCTTTACTTAGCTTTGACTAACAAAGTAATACGTTTGCTTATTGCTTTTAATAGTTCTAATGTATCTTACACATAGAAGGGTTACAAGTTAGCGTTTAAACACTTGCCTCTACATACAGCCCAATTGTATTATTGTTACCACAACAAGAGCAAATAAAAATAAATAATGCTGTTTAATGGTCAGCCGCCGTCCCATTATGCTACAATAGAGTACAATATTCTGTCTCGGAAATAAATATCTTTTACAATAACATATAACACTAACTTTTAACGTTATTTGTGATTTCATTTTCGAACATACAATTATTATTAAGATCATTTTAAGATCCTCTAAGAGGTCTGTCGTGGCGCAGGACACAAGTGTGCGACTGTAAACGACAGGTTGTATATTCGATCCCCACACAAAGAAATGAAATATTTAATATATTTAAATTAAAATTGAATTTCGCCACCCCACGCCCTAAATTCGGCAATAAGTCGGAAAGGAACGGAGTATCTTAACAATAAGTTCCCAAATTCCCTTTGCCCACCTTGTCATGTGATACAGCGTGATACAGAAAAAAATAATCTTAGAAGCCGTACCTTGTGCATTTCCGCTGTTTTCTGCTGTTGCCCAGACACAGTGGGCTGAGAATGCGCGGGCAGTATGCTCGGCTGCGAGTTTATCACTCCCAGTGGACTGAACACAAAGGTCTGGTTCTGCGTCGTGGGTATCGTTGGTATCGTCGTGTATCCCGGGAAAGGTGCTATGAAGTAAACAATATACATTTAAAGCAATATGTCTTTTACTTCATATGGACACTTGTATAAAAATAAAAAATTGACAAACAATCTAACACTTTCACATACGCGAGCTGAATTAGGAGTTGAATTGCACTTTAAATAGTGCAAGTGTACTTCTGTTGTAAATGTGCCCATTTTTATTATTTCTATGTTAATAAATCTGATTTAATAAATGTCTTAACATGCTTTGTATAGAGTATAATTTCCAAAATGTAAGTATTTTTGTTTACATTACATTACCATAACCCATGTACATTTTATGTTATGAGTTTATAGTTTGGAAATAATTCCAAAACACAAAAAACTATATAGTTTTTTGTGTTCAAATAAACACAATTTCAGTATGTAGTGATCGTTTATGTTGAATCATACAAACAATAAATTGTATATAAAAATTTAAAAAAATCTGCGTGGAAAAGCCGAAACTAAAATGGCTCGTACAACAGTACCTCTACTGCTCAGAAGCTGTTGCTAACCTACATACATACAAGTCCATACATACTACTAAACCAACAATAACAACTGATCGCAGAAAAAAGCTTCAACCAAAACCTATTCGAATTGCCAATTATAAAAAAAAAAAAATAAAAAAAAAATTGTATCCCTAATAAAAAAGAAAACAAGACAGTGACATTCACATATTAAACGAATCACGATACTCGAAAACAATAACCATTTGAAACATAATATATAGACCTTGTTCCTGGTATGCAGTGAGACCTGTAAAATTAACTGTACAACTAAATAGTGATGCCGTTCTCGTTCGCAACACACATCAAACAAATACCAAATATAGTTTCGTATGACATTTTCTATTTAGAATAAAGTGTATGAAGTTCGTAACGAATGTGGCGTGCAAGCGAGCGTTGTTGAAACGTACTACAGCAGTGGGTGGTCATGTTTTATTCCGTGAATGTCTCCTTGGAATAATGTTACTACACGTATCTATTATTCATTACAAACTTCAATTTCGTTTCGATTCAATGTCTACGTACTATACGTTAAAATATAAAATTATTCTTTGTTTTTCTGTACATACATAATGAATTTCAAAAACATGTAGAAAATTTAAATTTACTTCTATACCGATTTCGATAACGTACAAATTTTATTTTATTTAAATTGTTTTTAATATCGTTCGTATACAAAGATAACGTCTTGTGAAGATCTTACGTGTTAATAAAATTTGGATTTATTAAAATAATGAGTACAATTGTTAAAAATACCAGGTGTTAAATGTGCAGAATAATATGATGAAAATGTTTTAAATGAACAGTAATTTATAAAGATTGTTTGGCTCCAAAAATATTTTATATCTGTAACGGACCAAGAAGAAAGTAATAGTATGTAAAAAAAATAATCTTAAACGGTGTTATTAGTTTCACTCACCAGCTTGGCCTTGTAGAACTTGTTTCCCTTGTGTCGTCAGCATGTGGGGCGCTAGTTGATTACCCTGGAATGGTTTCCCGGCGGCAATAACCTGAAATAAATCATTAATTATTCAAATAAACGTCGAAAACAATCAATATGTTTATATATAAATTTGTTTCATATATTTTATAATATATAAAATAGGCAGTATGTATGGATAAACAGAGAACACTGAGAGCACTGACAAAAGCAGGTAAGATGCTTGGCAATGCAAAAATCCGATGCATTAATACATTTCAATCGTGGCGTAGATCGCCGCCTTCAAATATATTATACAATATGATATACAAATTATTCAATGACGCACTAGACTTGGAACCAAAAGGGTAAACAAAGTAAAAGGTAAGGTAAGTGTGTATTACCCTTACCTGAATTTGTTGTGAATTGATACCGGGATGCAGGGCAATATTCCCGGGCATCAGCAAAGGGCCCTGGGCGTTGTACAGCTGCTGCAAGTATGTGCTGTTCTGCAACGGCTGCTGGATGACTTGGACGCGACTGTGACCCCATTCCGCGCTATAACACCATCAAACAACAAATTACTCATTGTAAATCATCATTCATATCTCTAAGGGAAATAATAGATATTCCATCTTCACATATATACCTATCTGAATTATCGCCCAATTTCTTAACATTCATTTTCATATAAATTTGTTTAAAATACATGACTAGTTCAGTTTAAACCAGATCGTACGCCTCAAGATGTATAAGTAGCAATCAGGTGACAGACTGATAGTCATCGAATGGAGAGCGTCTGTGACAAACTAAAGCCGACCGGACTTTACAGGAGAACATATATGTAGGCACATTTGAAGCAAGCAGTTATTGATTGAAACGTTAAGCCCTATTTCTATTCTAGGTTTAAGTTAAAAGTCGGTGGTCAGCATTAGGTAATTTACCAGCGTCCAATCAAAGTTGGCCGCCGCTAAAACACACTGCAAAGTCGTCCACAACTGCCGTTTCCTGAGCTACGTGTTTATTTATTTATCTTGTTCGATCGCGCCACGGCGTTTTACCCACAGACGATGCATACAGTGCACTTAATGCTAATAAAGCAACAGAATTTACAATATCGTATCGATTGTTATACACAAGCAAACGACGTTGTAAGTGCATATAATTCATAATCATAATTGAAATTGATCTTTTTTTTTTCTTTTGTTTTCTTAACATTGTTTTTTTTTATTGTTGTAAGTAATAAATATGAAACACAAGAACTATATTTAAATGTATCGATTATACATTCAAGTCATTATCAATTATAACAAAACAATACACTTTTTAAATTGAGAATTATCATTATAGTATATTGAATAAAAAATTAAATTAATACTTTGCCTAAACAGAAACTTACTAAGTACCAAAATAAAAAATAAATAAAATTTTACTCAAGGCGCACATAGGCAGAGGAAACCTAGAAAACGTATGTTAAGGATCTTTGTTACCATGAAGACACGTCTGTTACCAATTTACCGAATTCTCAGGAGTTAGTGGAACGGAACAGGCTCAAGCCGTCGCTTTTATACGCATGCTTGTGCCTCTGAGCCTCGAGGGCCTTTAAAATATCTTACTTGCTTATATAGCCTACCTTATTTGTTGGGGGTGCTGGGTGTTGGGCGGCAAGCTTTGTAGAGGCGGCATGGAAGTTTGTTGTTGAATACCGCTAGCCTGCTGCTGTACATGAAGATAAAAATATATTAATATTTACATTCCTTTTGCAAAGGAGCATTCGGTGGGAATGTAATGATTGTTTATTAGAACATTTTTTTTATAATAATTTCTAAATAATTTTTTCTTCATCTTATTACATTTTGAACAATGTTGTTACATTGTTAAAATTTAATTATTTATTGTTAAAGTGTAAATTTAAAATCTAGATCTAGAGGTAAGTAATGCTTATATTTTAAAAGTAATTACATTTTTTTATCAACTACGGAATCTATGTTTTTTTAGTACTGGTATTCCAAGTATTCCATTTTAGACTCACGAACACTACAATAGACGTAAAAAACTTTTCTGCTATTTAAATTACGTCTAATACAAAAGACAGATTAACAACAAATGGACAGATTAAAAACAATTATATCTTTTAACACAATTTCAATTATTAACTTTTAAGTGTGAAAAGTAAAATTTCTTACAAAGATCTTTTTGTATACATTTTTTTAGTTTTATACCGTGTTTTGCTTACAATTGATAATCAAATAAGAATACTTAATTATCTGTTGTTACTCATACTTCTGCGGTCAGAATAAATAAATCAACAATTAAAAATGGTACTTTTAACAGTATATAAAATAGCAAACACCAAACGATATATATACATACGTCTGTCAATTAAGTGTAAAACGAGAAAAGCGAAATGTTTAAAAAGAAACAATTTCGGTACGAAAATCGGCAGCCATTTCACGTGAAAGGACATCAGTTCTAGTTACACCGTTTAATTATTTTAAAATATTTAAAGGCTCTGTAACGCTGGCTCTTCGTAAATACATTGTGACGTTAAATTTAAATGATTCAGATGCAATGTCTTGTGTTTTATTTTAGATATTTTGATGATTTATAAAGATATTTATAAATAATACAATTTACACTATTATTGGCGTGTTTGAATCAACGGCCGTCGGAACTTTTTGGTAGATATATATATACACTTTAAGAAATAAGTTATTTGACTTAACATTTTTAGCCTCTCGCATCACAATCACGCGTGTTCAGAATATGTGGTGGGGTTCTTTTCTCTTCTTTTAACACTATGTTCTTCGTTTTCCTCTCGAATACTACAAAATACTTGTTGAGTGGCAGAAATTATTTGTACTAAATCTTTCCAGAGCTTAAATCCAAGTTAGTACATTACTTTCGTTTCTTATTTTGGTGGTTCTAAGAAAGTTATAAGAAATTCCTTCGTATATTTACATATTGGGACTGACTTGTACCATTAGACAAATACTTTCTTTATCACAAATTACATTAATTAAGTTGGTGAACAAATACAACTAAAATATCAGTACATCCAAACACATTACAAAAGGTAGTAAATAGACGTTACGAAATAAGCAAAGTTATTAATATTTTTTACTTGTAAATTCTCTTGTGACTAAGTATGACTTACTTGATGTGACGCCATGCTGCTGGGCATTGAGGACACTACGGTGACTGTCTGATGATGCTGCTGTGAGGGCTCGTGCTGGGACATGCTAATCTGCTGGGGGACCACTTGAGATTGACCGTCAACTATCTGTATTCAAATGCAGTATAAATTAAGCAATAAAAGATTGAAGTAATAAAATAAAATAATATTTTTATATGCCATCTATATAAGAAATATTTTTTTCAACTTCTCTATGTCCGGCACATGGCAGGGTAGGCAGAGGAAATTTGGAAAGCTAGTGTTAAGACACTCCGTTTCCACTTTCCGCCGAATTTGAGGCATTGTGTTCAATGGCTGAATTCAATGTCGCGCTTACCGTTGTAACCAGAATGAAGGAATGAAAATAACAAATATTTTCTCGTGTGTGTACCGACCAACAACCTGTCGCGCTGACAGTCACACGCTTGTGTCACGGCGCCCAACAGGCCCCGTCGACTGGACAATTATATTATTTTGATCTTATATTCCAATTTAAATAGCTTATATATTTTAAGGCCTGTCGTGGCGCAGGGGTACAAGCGTGTGATTGTAACCGATAGGTTGTGGGTTCGATCCTCGTTCGAGGAAATGAAATATTTAATATTTTCAATTTTAATATTTAATGTTTTCATTTCTTCGCTCTAGTACAAGGCAAATGCGGCGTTGTCCGCCACTCAACACGCTATGCCTCAAAATTCGGCGGAACGTGGGGAACGGTAGTGTTTAACACTGTTCCCAAGTTCCCTCTGCCATGTGCGGGATATAGCGTGAAGCCGAGTATATATTTTAATTACATATACCATAAACACACCGTCAGCTAGATGGAATAGGCAGAGAAAAGTAAAATTTTTATTAATATTTTTTATCTATTTCATTATCATAAATATATACATACTTGCTGCGGTTTGATCTCTCCACTCATGCCGGACTTCTGGTTCTTGTCGAACAGTAGGTTGACGTTGTTTTGGGGGGACGCCAGAAAACTGAGATTAATCTCGCCAATACCAGGCACGTTGAACTGTTGCGTATGCACCGGCTGGTTGTTCACAACCTGGACACAAACAAAACAACATATTAAAACATTAAAAGTTTCAATTTGGCGAGTGGGAATCGAATCGAACCCCAAACCTTGTGTTTACAGTCACACGCTTTTGCCCAACAACTAAGAGTTGTCGAACACAATATCTTACATAAATGATCATATTATATAGAATCTTGCAGGTTTGGCAGATGTTGGCTGCCTGGATTAAAATGGGATCATATTTAATTTTTAATTTCAAATTATATAATTTATTTCTATATTTCTGTTTAGCTACTCTATTACAGTTTACACCACCTACAATGCAATCTATTGTCCCAAAGCTTTAACATTTTGTATTATTTAACATTTTTAAACTATCTGGGATAGCTAACCTATAGAAATATAGATAAAATATTTCATCAAAAATGGTTGAACCATTTGTAGTCAAAGGAGAAGATTATAAATCGTAGATTAGTGTTATAGATTAGGTATGTGTACAATATACATGATAATGTTTGAACTATATTAATAACCTGTAAAAACTTCTGCTGCTGCAACTCTTGTTGCTGAGAAAGTTGTTGTATTTCAGTTTTAGGCTGCTGCTGTTGCTGCGATTGCTGCTGCTGGTGTTGCTGAGACTGCTGTTGTTGCTGGGACTGCTGCTGCTGGAATTGCTTCTGCAACTAAAAAAAAAGATAATATTTTGGTCAATTTTAAAAGGTTATGTGAAAAACAAATGAGTGATTGCACAGGAAAATAATAAAAAAAAGAAATAAAAGGAAAACATTACCAATTCTTGCTGATCTTGTTGATTTTTTAGATGTTGCTGTATAGCCTGATGTTGACGCTGCAAAGCTTGCTGCTGTAACTGTTGGAGTTGCTGCTGCTGCTGCTGTTGTTGTTGAAGCTGCTGTAATTGTTGCTGCTGCTGCTGCTGTTGCTGCAGATGTTGAAACTGCTGCTGTTGCTGCTGCTGTATTATTTGTTGTTGTATCTGTTTATAAATAAAGGCATTAGATAAAAGTACATCAAGTGCTTTTAATACTTGGCTCATTAAACTATAATATTGTTGGAGAGATTTTGGCACTCACAATAGTGTATAACACATTAAATGGTTTCACATATATTGCTTGTGTAGTTTAAAAGAATATATTTATCACATAATAATATAGAAAAGCAGGATCTTCATTCTATATCTAACTGCTAACAATAACTTAAACTGCATTTAATATGGGTGTGTGAGGGAGTTAAAGCTTGGGGCAGTGCCTGGGACTGTCAGCAAGAGGTAGGTTTAAGAAACCTATGAACATAGATATTTGCCTCTACTGACCAAGCCTTACTCTTTCTTTACCTAACAAAACATTTAAGTGTCTTACTTGTAATTTATCATCCTCTTCTTTCTGATTTCTATATCTGAAATCCTCTCCTTGACTGTGATTATCAGGCTCTGACTTTGGCTGTTTAAGGTCAGGTCTTCGGAAGCTATTGTTCTGCTTGTCTAAAGCAAGTAGTGTATTGGCAGCTTCGTATTTATCCTCAAATGTTATTCCTGCTTTCTCTGCTAGAGTCTCCAAATACTGAAGTGGCCTTTTAGCAGGCTTCGACTGAGCCTTAGCTTTATCAGCTTGGCCTCCTGGTGACTGCTTTGGTATAGTCCGAGTTATAGTAATACTGTTTTTATTGGCGTCATCTTTCTTATCATTTTTGGGTTCTAGGGTAAAATAATTTTTGGGATAGTTATTATCTTTCTCTTTTTCTCCGTTTAAGTTGTTATTTTCTATTAGTGTTATAGTAGTAGAATTTGCAACTTTTATAGTTTTGTCTTTTGAATCCTCTTTAGATTGAACTGGAGAACCAGAGCCATGTGTTGGCGAAAGAAGCTGCGTTGGAACATGCTGCGTTACAGACACATTAGCATTTGGGTGATCTGAAGTATGTTGTTTATCAACAGCTTTACCTAATTGTTGTTGAAAATTGGGACTTTGCGGCTGGTCTTTATCCTGCTCTTTCTTTTTTTGAATATTATCGAGAATTTCTGACCTGAAAATAATCGATACGTTACATTAAATGTCAGATATAAAAAATAAAAGCACGAATACAAATATTGTATTTGTAACTAACTTCCGTCATTTCATAACCACTTCTTGATAATGTACCTGGATAATTCAGCCATTATTCAGGATATAATTCTATATAAATCGTCAACTCAGGTTTTATAAAAGAGTTCATAAAAGCAGTAACAAATATCATTGAGTTATCGGTGTAAAATCTAATTTTGTTAATTCTATACACTTGTTTTGTCAGGAAAACGATAAACACTAACGAAAATATTCGTCTTTAATAAAAAATATTTATTAACAAACTATTTCACTACACTACATAACAATAATCTGAAAATAATTTTTCATTCGGTAAATAAAACTATCTGATACTGCAAAAAAATTTACAGTAGGTACAAATTATAAAGCTGTCATTCGTTTAATTGTCAACGTCAACATAAAATTGTAGAATATAGACGCTTTAACTGTGTTCCATAAACAAAGAACTAGGTTAGGCATGTTACACACTTGGACAATATTTCATTTTTAAATTTATTTTTATGTAAATATTTACATTTACATAAATCACAATAAGACATTACCATGGTAATAATGTCAGAAAAAATAACTTTTCATATTCAGACTTAAACCGACAGCAATGCAGTATCGATTATTTAATGTGATCATTTATGATTATGATTCACACTAACAAATTATTTTGAAGACCATTACTTTTATTATTCTATATAAATATTATATTATAGTTGAAGTGGAAAATGGTCCTTGTTGAAAGTAAACTATTTCAATAATTGGTAAATAGCAGCCTGACAATTTTTTTATACCAGTTAAACACAACAAGCAATAGTTTCATGCATATTTTTTTCTTCTTCCTTATATATTAATATATATATTAGTTGAATATACTCTATACATATTTGACAATAATTAGTAACAAGAGACCCATGCCACATGTTTTTTGCCATACTTATACTTACCATCTCCATTATAAATATACAGTTATGCACCTATTTAGGGACAAATATCTAAATAAAAACGTTCGGTCTGGCATTATTTCACAAGGGGAAGCAAAAAATAATGAAAATGTGCGAGTGAGAGGGTTTTATGCAGCCGCGTGTGGTGAAAGAAAGAGATTTATGCAACGCACTAGGGGAGTTGGAGAGTGAACCGGTTCTGCATGTGTGCAGACAGACACCGTCCCCCTTCTCCCCTCGCCGGCCGACCCTCGACTCCGAGGGCCGTGTATTGTCGGCTTTTCCCCGAAGCGTTTCAATAATAATAATACGAGCTTACTCCCCTTACTGAATATTCAACAAGCCCGTGCAGAACGGTTTTTTTACAACACTTGCGTTACCCACTGACGAGCATCTGTATATATTTTTTCTATATATGTATATACATTATTACTTTGATAATATAGGAAAGTTTCTGTTAACATTATAAGTATTACAATTTTAAATTTTACACTAGTGTAATAAATGCAACAGACACGATTAACGATGGTGACGATTAAATTTCTCAACCCACCATTTAGCCACAAGCGACGCACTCAACCAAACTTACTCGCACTCATAAAGTAAAAAATAACATAAAATACCTTTTGGTGTAAAAACCATAAGAACAACGTTCCATCGTTTCAAAATAAAGGGTTAACTTAAACGTAAGCGCCGACCCATGCGGCAGTAATTAAAAGAAAAAACAAACAAAAAGGTAAGGATCGAGACATTCGCACAGGTGAAAGTGAACACAACACTTATTATCGACGAAAACGACATACAAACACACTTTATCGACAGTCCGGTTCCCGTCTCATCGTAACAACAACCTTCAATCCGAATGGCGAAATAAGACTGTAAGAGAATGCGCACGGTGCGACTAGCACGGCGGCTGGCTGGCCCCCCTCCCGCTCTCCCCGCCGGCGCTACCTCGAGCCTCGCCGCCCCCGCGCGCCCCCCGCCCCGCCACGCTCTCCATCACGCATCTCCAATGGTACGCCCGCTGCAAGCCGCGAGCCCTCATTGGCTGGTTCGGTTTACGACCGTTCCACAAACAAAACCGGTTGCCATGAACGGCGCGAAAGGGCGCGAGGAACGAAATTAGCGTTTCTGCATTATTATTATTACTCCTACAGCCATCTCTTTCATCTTTTTTGTAAAAGTTGAGCACGCACATGCAAAGCTTGCTCATGCAATTAAATACTTTGAAATATATTTTTCTATGTTTTATTGTGGGTGTTATTCTTTTTGACATAATAAATATAGCCAAAGTTGCTTGGAAAGTTTTACATTTGAGCAGTCCACTTGAAACTTTACACTAAGAATCATAATTATAATACAATACGCCTAATTATAATTTATATATTTATAATTGCAATACGTTTTGTATATAATTCTATATTTTTATACTGACATCAAATATTATAGGTATATAAAATGATATACAATTATAAAATATGTAGACATATATATTTTATAATTGTATATCATTATGAGTTACGAAATAAATAGATACCTATATATAACTTGTTACGCATACGGCTTCCTGTTTGTCGTGCAATGGCTTCGTATTTTCAACCCTCTGAGTCGGAAGTAACTAGTAATCCTTTTTCAAATAAAATGAGATAGAAATAGAGCTGGCACATTCTTTATGTACCTATCATATTATATTGATATTTATATATTTTCCTTTAATCAAAGTTATAAACTAAAACTTGTACAATACAAATATAAGTCGTTGTCTATCATTAAGCGATTAATGACACTATCTTCGATGACATAAAGGATGATCGTTATATAATATATAAATAATAAATAAGAAAGAATATGTACTTTTTCTTAACTGTCACACTGTAGTACTAATTGATGCTTATTCATCATCCCGATATTACATATAGATAATACATTTATTATTTGGTTACCATTTATGAAAATATTTATATAGTTTAGTATATTTTTTAATCTTATAGATATTTTAATAAAAAAAATAAACAAACAAACATAACGCCACGCCATCTTTCTTTTTAACTCAACACTTCAAAGCTTTATAATATCGCGCCATCTGTATTGTGTTTATCAAGCCACTTTGAAACGAGTTCTTATCGAAATAGTATTCCAGTTTAAAATTTACAACCGTATCGTTAACTACAATAAAACTTTACGTAGTAATTTTTTTTTGTTATTTTTATAATTTGTTTTCAAAATTTGATTTCAAAATTAACCAGTTCCTACTGAGGAATAACTTCAAAGCCTTTTAATTTTATACTAAGTAGAGAACCTTATAATATCATAATCTGTTTTGAGAATTATTAGAAGTATGATATAAAAGTAGTTTAAAAATTAACCAATATACATTTGTAAACTAATTGTTGTAGGTGTCTAATATACGCCCCGGGTATCGAGTTAATTTAATTACCTATTTTTAAATTAATAAGTAATTTAATTCAGTTCGCAGTGTTGATTTTACAATTAATTAACAATTAATCTAAGGATAGATAAAGATCTAGTCCAAATAACGTTTTAGTAGCAGGTTGTTTCTAAGGTATAACGTTTTTTTTACGTGTGTCTAGCCAGCTTAGTTAAAGGTACACCAAAATTCTCAGCGTCTTGCCTTAAGTTTGTTTGGCACTACGTAACGTGTAATGGAACCATCTCCATATGTCGAAAAAGTTCAATAGAAATTTCAATAAAAATTTAAATATGTTCTCTATGGTAGGATTTAAATCCACAACGGAGAGTTCTTGTTTCCGTCAATTTTAATTGTTGGTAATGTGATAAAGATTGTAGTATAATTATTTATTATTAAATATCTTAGTATTATTATACTTTCCATAATATAATTCATTAGTTCTATTCATCAAATTTCTTTCTATTATTTTTAGCTTTTGAACTTCCATACCTAAGAGTACCCTAGGTATGGTATTTATCTACGAATTCTGAAGTAAATTACACTAAGGTGTACTTACAGGTGTTGTTGGTAGGATATAGGAATATCGATGGATAAAATCTACAATTGCTTCCTATCTTTTATACTGCTAATTTCTCTATGAAAGACATGAATTAATCTAAAAAGTACATAGGCGATAATAAATAGTGTAGCTACTTTATAAATAGATTTATAAAAATGGGACAGGACGCCTAATTGTTACAAATTCCTCTTGTAAATCAAACTGCAGTCCGCGAGGTTTAAGCTCAGCTTTGCTTGTGTGTGAGGGGGTCATATATGATGTACGTCACTTGCTTTGTCAAAACCGGATTATACTGTTTGGAAAAACGGCCTATACTTACGTCTTGTACTAATAGCAACGTTACTTATAATTTTTTTTATATTTTATAAAAAATGTAAAAGAACAACTTTTAATGATAATATTACTAACTCAAACGATAAATCAAAAGATTCGTTATTAACTCAATCGATAATTCAAAAAAATTTATAAGGATACAATGAGCGGCTAATAATAATAGGCATATTTTTTATTGTGCAATTTTTTCCTTGATTTTAAATATAAACTTTCAAAGCTCAGCTAATTTTTCCCTAAAGGTAGTTATATAAGTACCAGTATATTATTGTTATTACCCATGGAGCTTATATGGTCATAATAAATATAAAAGTTGACAATATAATTTTTTTTGGATGTAGAGTTACATAGAGATAGTTAGGTACAGATATAAATTATAAGATTTTGTTTACTTTCATTTTCTTTTTATTATATAAGAAGTAAATCACTTATAAGTTGACTTGAAATATTACTATATTAGAGGAGATACCTAAGACTGTGTATAAGATTTAGATGACATCTAAAAAACATAAATATCAAAATGGAGGTTTACTTTCTTAAGTTTAAAGAATATATGCATTTTGTATGTTAAACAATGTGCAGTTAACAACTAAATTCATAAATAGCTGATATGAGATTTTACTGTAGAGGTTAGGTGCATATTGATACACACTGTACATTATCGTGGAGAAAAAATGTTATAATATCTTATATATTGTTTTTGCTACACGGTCAACAATTAAGCATTCTTATAAATAACCTAATGCCGACTAGAAGTTCCTTTTACATTATTATTCCACACCAAACGGAGATTTTTTTCTGGTTCTTCCTTCATCCATTATTCTATACTTATCCCTTTCTCACATATGTAAGCTAATATCATGGTCCCGCTCACACTGCCGCGTGGGTGTGGGCCCATCGGCCGATGAACCCTACAACAGCTGTTTTTGTCAAGTAATAATAATTACAAGACAAAGGTTATATGACTGATAATAAATAGGCTTTTAACTATACATCAAATAAACAATTCTTTCTAAAGATCGCCTAAATTAATACAAACAAAATACTTACTACACTCTACTTCGGACGGATAAATTTATAATTAAATTACCATTAACAACTGGTTTAAATATGTAATTATATGGCATTAATATGTACTAACCTAAAGTAAAATTGAGCAGTGACTAAAGGAACAGGTTATGTGTTATTTAATACAATGTTTAGGATATTTTAATGATTTTTGTTTCTTATTATAGGTAGGTAAAAATTGATGGCATCAATCAATAAATTTGATGTCGTTAAAGTATCAACAAAAAAAAAATAATAATTCTTGGAAATTATTTTCTGTAATCATCATATTGTGGCTACACCTTCACCCAAATGTTCCAGTGACTAAACACCCTTCAATGAATAAAATGACTACTATTGAAGATATTGCAAATATTACAAACTTTAATATACTCGTACATAGCTATGTAACATGAAGGTCTGTTGAAATTATGTCGACTTTTGAAATGTACATTTTGTTATCTAGCCTGGTATCTCTAGGTACATATATAGATCAATTAATTTGTAGAAGGAATTGTGAATTGTAAATAAAAAAGGAAATTTAAAAAAAAGACAAAGCGCCGCATTGGGTCCCGTCCCCAGACTGTGTCTGGAATCGACTAGAAGTTGTTTATCTTACTACGTGGGCTAAACAATAATATAAATATATAGTGTCAAGTAAACAATAATAATAATACATAATATATTATTATGAAATTCAACACATTATGTGTTGATTATTGTCACTATAGTGTTTATAATTCAGTTAATTGTAATAAAATAACGATATTGTTTAATTGTTTAGTCTTTAGTACATTAAAATGATATAATGTTTCACTTATATCCATGTATAACATAATAACTAAATATCAACCCAACAGTCCTTAACTACTTCGAAGTACACTGACCTATACATATATGGTAAAAATAGGCAAGTCAAATTAAGAACTTAAATTGTGTTGCAAAGGAACGCAAAACTTGTCATCTATATAGATCTCTGATTCTTTTTATTCGGTGAAGTCACTCTCACCTAATTCAAGAATCAACGTATAATTTGGTGCTCTGGTGACCACCTCTATCGACTAGCGGGGCATATTTTTCAATATAACCGATGGTAGAGATAAAGTAACTGCGTCTTGATTGTGATTGTCTGCATAAATATTCACAAATCGCAGGTTAAGAATAAATAGAAAACGAGTAAACCTAAAACCTAAATGAAAATCAAAATGTGTTTTCTGTAAGTAGCGGCCGACCTAAAGTTAGGCCCTATAAAATTTTACTTATTGTCTACTCAGCTTCACACTGAATCCCGTACATAGCAGGGTAGGTAGAGAGAACTTGGGAACCTAATGTTAAGACACTCCGTTCCACTTGCGTTTCCCACTTTCGCCTAATTTGAGGCATTGCGTGTTGAGTGGCGGAGCTCAACGGTGCGTTCTGCTTTTTTACCAGAGCGATGAAATAATAATATTTAATATCAAAATATTGAATGTTTAATTTCCTTGAGTGGGAATCAAACCCATAACCTGTTATATACAGTCACACTCTTGCTCCGCTGCGCCACTTACTTTGAGCATCCTTCTACACTAAGCGTGTAAAAGCTCTTCAAAAGTGTTAATTTGTTTGATTATTAATAAAAGGTACATTGGGATAAATAAAACTGCAATTAATTCTAATAAATGATGGTGTTTTTATGACCTTTTCCTCAAAGAAGCAACAAAAACTTTTAAGTGTAGGTACTTTTTAAGATATCGAGAAAATAAACTTTTACACTAAGGTAAAAGTTTATTTTCTCGGTATCTATTAACTATTTATATTTTATAAAATTAAAACTAAACGTGACTATTCAAAAGCTCATTATTATGTATTTTATAGAAATTTCCACGATACATTGTAAAAGATTTTTTCTTAATGGTACTACAATACTTACCACTCCGTGAATTATTCAATATAATTAATATATGCTAAGAAAATATTGTTTATTTATCAATCTATAACTTAAGTTACAAAAAAATGTTAGCAGTGAAACAAAACTCAAATTAATAAAAACCGATTGAGATATGCTGGTGATAGTTTATACGTACATATACTAAGAAGAGCGTTTATAATAAGTATTGTAACCTCCGTAGCTCCCTTACTGTAAGAATAAGAGACGAAAAAATTGGTGAGTAATTGTTTTGCATAAAAATCTATCTAATCATGGTAAAAATGATGTATATATAGACAATATAGTATATACTGCTGGACTACATACATGAACTTATTTGAATTAAACTATGAAACAAACGTTTTTGCAAATATTTCTGTCATGTTTGTGTAAATACTGTCAAATATATAATTTCGGTTTCCAAACTTGTTCAACATATTCGTTTTATGAGAAGATTTATTTTCAACTCCGAAAAACCAAATTCTAAAACTTTGATTCAGGCTTCGGTTCCGTTAAACCAACCTCCGTTACATCTCTATTATACGTCAAATTCATTGATCTAAAAAAAATCTTCTTTCGCTTTTCTAAACTTTAACATAGATGGCATTTCAAAATAAGATACAGTGCAGCTTGCCAATTTGCCCACCCTTATCTCTATAGAGATAAAGGAAGTGAGGTGGCGTAACTCAATATTATATTGCATTGGAACCAGGTTAACTCTTACATTTTATATGTGAATATTCTATTAACATAATATAATGTTAATAAAGTGGAAATACTAGTGAGGTACTTCGTAACTACGTCAACATATAAGTGTCTTTATACAACTATTGCAAAAATCTGCAATAAATAGAAAATAAATTAACTGGCCTAATCTCAAAATAAAAAATTAAACCACTTCTTGAAGAAAATATATCTTTTAAATTCTTCATTACATACAATATCGCAATGAGTTCGATAAGTAGAAGGAAATGCATTTATTTATATTGTAACAGCAATGTGAAATGTGCACAAGCGATCTCCCTCTCAGGATAACGCTGCTGCACGTTGGGGCAGCATCGATCGCGGTGGCAGGGTGGCAAGGTGGCTGGGCTAGGGCGTCGGGCGTTACGTAAGCTGAGTTATGTTCGTCAAATGACGTAGAGGGACATTGACCCCCTTGCTCGACTTTGAAACTTTACATCTGAACTTTTTATTGGATTTAGACCAAGTTATGTTTGTATAAGATATTGTTTGTGTATTTATGGCGTGTTTTATCGTGCTGAGGATTTTTATAATTTACACATAGATCAGTTTGGTATGGTTGTAGTAAAACGAATTAGGACTTAAATTATGAGTGAATTATGAGGCCTGTCGTGGCGCAGGGGCACAAACGTGTGACTGTAAACCCGACAGGTGGTGAGATCGATACTCACTCAAGGAAATGAAATATTTAATATTTTTAAATTAATTATTTAATATTTTCATTTCTTCGTTCTGGTACCAAGGCGAAGTTCCGCTACTCAACACGCAATGCCTCAAATACAGCAAAAAGTGGGAAACGGAATGGAGCGTCTTAACACTAGATTCCCAATTTATATTATTTATTTACCTACAGCTTCCCGAAGTTGGTTACAGGTTTCGATATTTTTTTTTGGCTTATGTTTTTCCATAAATAGTATGAATATTAGTGATGATAGAATATACCAAAGTACTTATTAAGTAAATTTAATATGTTTTTGTTGTATATGTTCTTATGTTTAAGAGAAAAGAAAGTAAATGCATTTGTGATTAGGTAGTAATTGGTGCATATAAATTAATCCATTGGAGGCGAAGCTTCATTTTTGATCCTAGGAAGACTCTTCAGACAAAAATGTTTTCTCAAACAGAACAGGTACCCTCAACCATTACCTAATAGTCAGCCTCACCCCAACTCAACATATATATACCCACCTTATAAGTCAATATTGTTATGAAGCCATCGCTCCCATCAAAATGCACTATCAATAAACAAGCAAACCGGAAGCACTACGAGGCGGAGGAGAATATTGGAAAATGAATTTTCAAGATTAAGAGTAGGAAATCAACTTAAATATTGCATTTACTTGAATATGAAATCTCACTTTACCTTTTATAGTTGGATTTAATATTTAATTAAAGAATGTTTTTATTGTACAGTTATTAAAGCAAAATTAAAGAGTAATAATGTAATAAATAAAACTTACCTAGCACAAACTAATACGTATGTATTTTGATTTAGTTAAAAGGAAATTATTAAATACGTACGAACTTTATAATTTTTAAAGTGATATAAATATTAGGGAATTATTACGGAATATCTGTTCAGCGGTAATTATCGTCTGAGTAGCTGTTCGGCGATCGTGCATAGTATAAACACGATAGAGCTGGTTTTGCCTTAGAAAAGTTTCGCTACTTACTTCTTTCCATCGCAAACAAAACGACAATGTTATACGCAAACATATACTGGCGAATTAAGAAACCTCATTCTTATTGAAGTCGGTTAAAAAACCGATCGTGACTTATGATTACATACACAATAATTGCTTAGGTAATTATTAAATTAAATACAATTAGTGTCTCACTTCCTGCCAAATTTATAAATGAAAAAAAAAAGTAGATACTTCACGTTGTGTCGCACGCACGCACGCACTGCACGCACGAGGCAGGGTAGGCAGAGGGAACCCGGAAACCTAGTGTTAAGACACTCCGTTCCACTTCCGTTTCCCACTTTCCGCCGATTTAAGGCATTGCGTGTTGAGTGGCGGAACTCAACGCCGCGCTTTGCCTTATTACCAGAGCGAAGAGATGAAACATCAAATATTTAAATTGAAAATATTAAATATTGCATTTCGTCGACTGGGAATCGAACCCAGAACCAGTCGGTTACAGTCACACTCTTGTGCCGCTGCGCCACGACAGGCCTTATTAGGCCAAGTAGATATCGATATTCTGTGCTTTAGTAAAATGTACACATGGAACTTTGATAATAATTTCTACTTGATACCTTTACGTGATCTTGAGATATATGTTCTAGACAGACGGACCAACAAACCAGCATACATACAGATAAACAACAAGGAAAACAAGCAAGAGCTAAAGCTTATTGGAGCGAGGGAACATTTAATTTTCTTTTGTTTAACAGCACTAAAACAGTGCTTTCTTAAGAATACTATTAATTTTACTTTGCTATATTATAACTCTCACATTTTTTTTATATTATAGAAAAACATTAAGCCTGTACGTACGTACGTATAAACGTAAGTGGAGGGAACCTAGTGTTAAGACACTCCATTCCTATTAATGAAGTTACATTTTCACTGTCCGCCGTTGAATGGCGGAAGTTAACGCCGCGCTTCGCCTTGATACCAAAGCGTGGAAAATGAAAACATTTCATTTCCTCTATTAGGGATCGAAACTGCCGCGTTTACAGTCGCACGCGCCACATGTTTTTGCTTAAGTGAAGAAAAACTCATCTTCATACCAGGTGCGTTATAAACTGCTTTTATTAGTATCAATAAAAGGTAGTTACATAAGTAGTATACATATATTTATATTAACAGTATATTTTTGAAGTGAAAACTGTGTGAAGTGAAAACGCGTTGAGCGTTTTGGTAGAGGGTAAAATCCTCGGTTCGCGTCACCGACATGCTAATGATAATAGTATATCTATCGCTATGGAGACCCAGACTAGCGCACGCGCAGTAGCCTGTGTACACGTATACACTAATACATTGACTATTTCTGACTGTATTATGTGCGCGTTGGACGATTTTTGGATAAGTATAATTATGATTTTTGGATGAGTAAGTATAATTTTGTGAGTCACGACAATGATGTAAATAATGAAAAAAGTGTTCAAACTTGAATTCATTGAAATTCGTATAAATATAAATACTATGTATAATTAAGATAATTGTATATTAATTATTTTTTCAACCACTTTGTATTTATATTTTGTTCATGATTTGTTTAACCCATCATATGTAACTAATAAATAAAACATAAAAAATTTCATATAATTTTTGCATATAGTTTTAATTACTCTCAACTTAATAGTTCCGTTTTCACTTCTATCGGCAGTCCCACGACTGCTATTAGTTTTTTTTATTAATAATAAACAGGTCGACAGTTATAATTTTTGCATAATATCATTGAATTACACAGGGCATGCTCTCGAGTTGAGAATTTCGCCTCTTTTTCCGTTTTTATCTCTTATAGGTCTTACCATGGTGTAATATAACATATATTATATAGCCTTCTTCGAACAACAACCAAATAAAGTCGTTAAAAGTTTCATAATATTAGTATAAATTGACTCATACGTCAACTTGACGCTGTGTCCCGCACATGCCAGGGTAGGCAGAGGGAACTTGGGAACTTAGTGTTTAGGCACTCCGTTCCACTTCCGCTCCTTTTCGAAATGCGATAGCTAAAAGTGAAATGAGACACGTTGTCAAAGTTGTTCATATTCTAAGTACATTTCCTAAAAGTACTGTGAATTCACATATTAAATAGCTATTTATTTTAGGTGCTCTCTAAATGTTTTCCGTTACTTTATTTTTGAGCTTGGTTTTGCAAATTGTTGTGTGGTAAATATATGTTGGGGTTTTATAATATCAATAAAAAGCGGTGAATACTTGTAGTTTTACAAAAAAAGTGTAGTTAAAGCCTAAGGAGCGCCATCATTTATAAAATCAATCATTTGGTCATACCTTTACCACACACTTCTTTTCACAACTTTTTAAAATTGTGATATAGAAAATTTAACGTTTTCTGGGATCCTATTCTAATAGCGTACCCCACTGTTAAAAGAATCACAAACTCGGTGCAATCGAATTACAGGTAAGTTTAAGCCTATTTCTAGTATTCATATTATGTACATCACCGACTTCAGAAAATCAGATATATAAATACTTACTACCTTCATCATGAACTATGTGATCATATCAATGGCATCTACCTCAGATTTGATGTCGTCTTCTCCCTCTACTCGCTCAACCTCACGTTGTATTCCGCACATGCCTGCCAAGGCAGAGGGAACTTGATTACCAAGTGTTAAGACACTCCGTGCCACTTCCGTTCCCCACTTTCCACCGAATTTGAGGCATTGCGTGTTGAGTGGCGAAACTCAGTTTTTCTACAATCAATTATTTAATGACAGTCATGTTTATTTTAAAGAGGCATTAATATGTGTCTGTAGTTAGTACCTATCGACATCGGGCTAAAGTGACGTAACTTAATTATTATCTGAATTCTACTCGTCATTATTTCTCATTTGCATTGCCAGAACTAAACTTGTAGCTATTGATGGACGTTGGTTTTATTTACCATCACAAAACCTAAACACGGTACTTAAGCTAAGCGTTCAGTGAATATACTGATACTAACTTATTCTTTTATGAAATAACACATCGAAATATTTTTTTTATCCATTGATTTCCCTTTTTAATATATTTATGTCTTCAAACCAAGCGTGGAAGAAATAAAGAGCAATAGATATAGGCCGGACGTAGTTGTAGACAAACCGGTATTGTATAAAACGACAATAAAGCTCAATCTCAAGTATTACTTACAACTGATCCCGTAATTTCGCAGGCGAGATTTTGCAGTATGTAGTGTGACGACTGCCTTGAGAGAACAATATAGGATATTTCAAGGTTTTTTTGTAAAAATGAACCCTTATCGATCTCATAAAGTTATTTTCTATTATTTATTTTTTATCTCATGATTAAATAATCATATAAAACAATTATTTGTCGCGTAGCTCTTAAGTGTCTGACAGTTTAAGCTGTTACGAGCAATTGTGTGATCATGGCAATATGGTTATGCATAAGAAACATGTTTCAGGTGTACAGGAAGAATACATGAAGCATTTAAATATAAATAACACAAATGTGACACGAGACCAAACTTCTTTTTACCGATGGTTAGGTTTTCATTTTGAAGGATGTTCTGACAATGGTGACTGTTTTAAGGCTGCTTCTGCAATCAATTTTCCCTCTTTCGCCCCTTGTGATTATATAAAGGCTTCGTTGTAAATTACCTTTATAAATATTCAATTATTTGTTATCCACAATTTTCCCTATATTAATAAGGTAAATTTTCCTACCCAGGTATAATACCGATATCTAACTCTAATTGCTGCTGAGTTATTCTCTCTAATTGAATATCTATCCAATTATTTTCTACTAATTACCAAAAATATTTACACCTTAACATCATAGTTCAAGGGGACTTACTGATGATTAGCATAAGTTATATATAAAGCATTAGTCAAACGGGTGCTTGGCGTTAACACCCGACAAAAGGTTGCAGGTTGTAAAAAATGCTTTCTTAGTTTGTTCGCTCGTTTATAATATTACTGTCATTTAGTTTATTTTTATGTTTGACCTTTGCCATAAATACTAAGGAAAAGAGGACTTGAAATACAAAATGTCCATGTTAAATTATATAATGTAGTTATAACAAAAACTGATTACAAGTGAAGTAAATGGAGTGGTTAAAATACCGGAGAAAGGTTGTCATAAGAAAGTTGACGATATTAAAACCTGATCTATAAAACGACAACAAATTAAGATATAACATAGAACTTCTTATATATACAAGTAAAACAAGATCTTTTGTATTCGCACTTCATACTCACTTAAAATTAAATTCTTTTACCGAGTAGACTGATGTGGCATCCATTATATAAAACTATTGTCAATGATTGCTTAATTGCCGCACTTCCCCGGATTTTTGCAGAATTAGCTGACTACATCTTGCCTTTTGGTGCGGTGATTTTGAGATCACTCTAAGTGTTTATGTATGGTCTAATTTCACTCTACGTGTTTATGTATGGTATAATATGTCCAAGTTGAGAGGCAGAAATTTTCCAACGGTGTTTATATAGAAATCATGGATCGATGACTTGATTCATGTTCTCCCACGGCAGGCTGTGGATTTTTCAAACGTAAGTTGGGTTTATCTGCTATATACTCATACACAGACCAAACGGTCATTCACTTTTTTGACTGACCAATGTCTGAGACATCAGTGAAAATCTAGTTTGTATAAGGTGTATACATACTACTAAGAAACCTTACTTCTCATAAGTCTTTCTCTTACCTACTCAGCTTCATGTTATATTCCGCACAGCAGGGGCATAGAGAGAACCTGTATCTAGTGTTAAGACACTCCTTTCACGTTAACTTACTTACATTCTTCAATTCTGGAGGCGTTGCGTGTTGAGTAGTGGATCTAAACGCCACGCTATGCCTCGTTATCTGAGTGAAAACAATTATAATGGGGATCGCATTCGAAACCTGTCGCGCTTTGCGTTAACATTTGCCCGTTTGTGCTTCTACGCCAACTGGTGTTACTTTCCATAAATGTATAATTCTATATGTGATTGATAATATCGTTAAAGAGTTTCAATTAAAACAAACTTTGAGCAGTTATCCAAAGAAAATTTTATAGTAAGGTGCTAAAAAGTATGAGTATATACAGGGCCTTGAGGTGCATTGCCGACAAGATGCAGGAGAGAAGGTTGAGACAGTATGTAAAAATTAAGTTACTTACTACTCCTAAAATTAGTCACAAATAATCCGATTGTGAGAAGATATATTTAGTGGGCAGCAGATATACTTGATGCATTTTGAAGAAGTTTAGGAAGAAGCAGATCAAGATGTAAAAAAATCTGAACAATACAGAAGTGCAAGAATATTACTATGATAAGAATGCGTGGGATTAAATGCTGTTGGTTCTCACTCAGGAAGCTATGTTATATATATATTTTTAATAGATATTTTAAAAATAGCAACTGTTGCGTTTCCTGTAGGACTGACACTACAGACAATTGCATGTAACTTGACGATTCAAAAGTGCTTGTAATGGCCTATTTGCCTATATATATATATATATATATATATATATATATATATATATATATATATATATATATATATATATATATATATATATATATATATATATATATATATATTTGTCAAGATATTGGCAGAAAAAGCTACATTGCAAATTTAAATTAAAGCTTGTCGCGTAGATGTGAAAAAGTAAATGGCAAGAAAGGCAAATATTTAAAAGAAAAGACGTGACAACTATGATTTACAAGAAATAAAAATACTAATCCATATACCAAACCATCCTCGCATCGTGGTCCATTCTTCTGGCATGGTAGGACCTCCCTTATTTTAATATTATTATTTTATTAGTAAACGATCTGGAATAAAGGTTTATAAAGATTAGTAAAATTGTCTAAAGTTTTCTTCTATAATAATACTTGGTTCAGTTTGTATATAATACTGTTGTTGCTTTAAAAGAAAAATATTCAATGTCCTTTATTTATAACTTGTTCTGTAAGATAAAATTAATAACTTATATTTCAATTTGTTTCTTTTATATGATACATGTTATTGTAAATTAACATATACGCACGTATGATGAGTTTTTGAAGAAATATTAAAATTAAACGAGTCACATGTTAAGTATTCCGTGAAAAGATCTAATATTAACATAGATTCAAAGGGACTGCCGATATTAGCCAGGGCGGGCCGACAAGCCGCCCTAACTCCCCTCTAGTTACATAAATGTTGGTTAGTATAACCGACCCTCTTATTTGTCTTGGTTGTAGAGGCACTAATATTTGTAAAATCGTGTAAATGCACCATATATATAATGTTAATAAAATAAAAAATAATATCAGGATATTTTCATCCTTATGTTTACACTAGACTCTTTAAGGCTCAAGAGTTTTTTTGTCGAGTACTATTTCAAGTTTTAGAAAGTAATATGATATCTAAGAACAAAAATAATTTAAAAATTTCAAATTAAAGTTAAAAAAGAACTCTTCGTAAAAATCGTAATTTTCCTATAGATATCTGAGATAATCATTAACTATTTGTAATCGTGCTTGGAATTTTAATTTGATTAAAAAAGAGTAATATGATCCAAAGAAAATTATTTAAAAATATATGTACTGACTTCGTTAAGAACTTTAAATAAAATTGTAGAGTATTTGCAAATATTGCTTTTTCTTCTAGACAAAATTATATCAGATTCTCAGACAAATGCACCCTTAAACGTAATTTTCCAACGGACTATAAGGTTTCTTTCAAAAACACTGCTTTGAAATATTACAATGATACTGATTAAGTTATAATTTTGGTATAGAGGTCCTTATATTTGGTATACCTTTGTCAACGACATTATTTCTACACTACTAAGAGTGCAATTTTTAACAACTCTAATGAATTGTATAACGACACCCAAAATATTACTTTATTTTTTAGAATTATGGTCGTCACAATTAGTAAATTATACTCAGTCAGGTCATAAGTTCTATCACACAATAGAAACTTTTCAATTATGGAATGCTGGCCACAAAAATATTTCTTAAATTTGAATTTAGAATCTTTTGCGAAAATAGGAATGTGTATTTTGTCATATTTGGCGAATTATAAAATCTGGAGTGGACGTTTAAAGAAGACAGTGTCGCGGTTATCGTGCTACAATGATGTGGTTACGCGCCAATTCTGATTTGTGATATACCTACTAAATAAATTGAATTTAATCAAAAGATTAATTTATCGTACCATCAAACGGTATAATGAGGACTCAATTTTGGAAGACAGAAAAAGAAGTGGTCGTCCTCACTCTGTTAGGACGCCATCAGTGATGAAAGCTGTGAAGGCGCGAATCCAAAGAAATCTCATACGCAAGCAAAAACTGTTAGCCCTTCAAATGGGGTTAAGCAGTACCACGCTTAAAAGGGTCAAAAGGCTACGAGCCTGTCGCAGAAAAACAGGACATCGTTTAGATGCGCGTCTAATAGACATGAGACTGAAGAGATGGCGTTTTGATGAAGCGGTACGAGGGAAAAAAGCATCGTCAAATTCTCTATTCAGACGAAGAACTTTTTACCGTGGAGGAGAGCTACAATAAACAAAATGATAAGGTGTACGCCTACAGTAGTGAAGAGGCCAGCAACCGCATTCCACGTGTCCAGCGAGGTCATTTTCCATCCCCACTCATGGTTTGTTTAGGAATCCCATATTGGGGCTTAATTGAGGTGCATTTTTGTGAGAAAAGCGTAAAAACAAAAATGCGATTGTGTATCAAAATACAGTCCTCGTGACTGGTTCACTCTGTGGAATCAGTTTCTCATACAATGTTCAATAACAGACCCCGTGTATTCCAGCAAGATTCTGCACCAGCTCATAGAGCGAAAAGCACACAAGACTGACTAACGGCGCGCAAAATTGACTTCATCCGGCACGAAGACTGGCCCTCTTCCAGTCCAGACCTTAATCCGTTGGAATGCAAAATATGGCAACACTTAGAGGAAAAGGCCTGCTCAACACGTCGGTTGAAGGCCTGTGTACAAAATCGCAGAGCTCATTTTGAATAATAGTAATTAAAATAAGAATCCATGTTTTATTACGTTTCTTTATATAAATGATTATTTTAAAAACAAACGTGTCTCAATTATTGCACGATAAAAATGTGACAAAACTTACAACCCGACTAGGTAGACATCACACATATTCCAATATTTTACAATGCATACTTAGTTCGTTTCTGGTAAACTTAAATGTATTGTTCAGAAATTTAACTAAGACTGAGGTTTTAACAACGGTAACTTACACAGGCACTTGCTTGATACTTACACTCTGGTAGTAAGTCTATACTTGACAGTTATCCAATATGAAATCAAAAAATACATATGATAGGAGAGGCAAAGTAAAGGTTACATAATTTGACAAAATAAGAGATCTAAAATAAGAAGTTAAATATAGACCATATGTCTATATTTTGTGTTCACAAGGAGGGAGCTCTAATTTTTATATGATCTTTTTACCTGTATTCGTTTTTTTAAATTATTTATTTCTAACTATATTTGCAACCTATTATATATAACTTTGGCTATTAACCATTAATACTTTCTTTCTTTTTAATCGTTCTATTTTCCATCTATTTCGCTTCTTTTTAGTGTTATCAGTGTACACAGAGGAAATTAATATTAGCACTCTCGGGTCCACCTCATTTTTTCACTCACAATATGGCCATTTTCAGGTTTAAGTTACATTTAAGAAATTCTGTGTACATTAAAAGCCCCCTAGCTTGTTTTAACAAATATGCTAAGCTTTTTGCGTGTAGACCAATATGGTTCGAGTTATGAAAGGCTCAAAAGTAGTTTAAAATGGTTCGAATACAATACACATTGCGCTTTTTCAGCTTTTTAATATGACTGGACATACAGGCGCGTGTTTTACAATGACAAATTCGAACCAAAACTGTAATAATTAGTATTTTTCATTATGCACATTGTATAGTATATATATACACACACAAAAGCTATACGAGATCTACGATAGTAAAAGCTTCTTAGGCTGAAGTAAAATCTCACAAGAGTAAAGAGACTGCTCTTGAGAAACGTCACATTTTAGCTTCTGTGTTCGTTAACCATTAATTATTGCCCATGAATATTTTTATAGTGTCATTTCTTTCATGTTTCCAACATAAAAATAATCTAAATAATTTATCCTGATTCTTATTGTTGTGTCTATATTAAATGTGCATAAATCCGTGGCTAAATAATACTATAGACGTTAGGGTAACTGCACATTAAATAACAATTTACAATATTTAGCAAAGGTACAGTAGCAGTACATTAGATATTGCGGTGACGTTGTGAGACGTTACCGTAATAGTAAGTTACGTTAAGGGTAAATTTGTTCTAAGGCTGAAACTATGTATATAGTCGCCTGTGAAAGTATATCATTGTGTACGAAAGAATAATTTCAAAGCAGAGTTATTAGTTATTACATTTTAACTTTTACATTATACTTTTAATGAGTCAACAAATTTATCATGCTTTTATTTAAAGAAAATTTTTAGTAGCTAAATTTCAGGCAGCAGTACCTACTTATTTCAGTATTGGTTAGACATTCAAGTCATTTAATTTCAAATCATTTAAATTGTAGCAGCTCACAGTCACCCGCAGGTGAACACAGGTATTTATGTAGTATAAAAGTATAACAGCTATTAAATAGGTATATTGAGACACGCCCACTCTGTCTGCCATTCCTATCAAACTATAACTAATTGAATCGATACATCATCACAAATATTCGCTTTCATGATTTGCTATCCAGTAATAGTTTAGTAAGTGGTCATCAAGTTGTAAATTAGAATGTGCGTAAAAGTTTTTTAGAGATAAAACACCAAGTATTTTACAATATACTTTTCAATTTACATATAATGATTTAGTGTTTGTAATATTTCAATGGCCACTGTATCTGTCTATGGACATCAAAAATGGTATTATTTTGAACAAAATAAAGAACAAAGCGTCCTAAATAAGAAAAAAACGGCACGGTAACAATAGTAGATCAGGTAAAAGGGACCCTGTCGTCCTTTGCTTCCCAATTCTAGCCACTCACAGAATATTGGTTGGAGGACGATTTGGCAACGCCGCTGTCACTAGCTAGCGCCCGGGGGCGTAGAGCTGGCAACGTCGCATAGCCGGGATACTCTCTTAGAGTCATCATTTGGGAAGCTATTATAATTGTTATGTGGTTGGCGGAAGTTGACGCGAATAAAGAAACATTGCACTGCCATTAGTCTCCTATGGCTTCAGTTTGTGTCAGTGAGTTATTCATTCCTAGGTTATTTTATTACTTTGTGCGATCAAATCTTTGTTTAGATAAAACCTTCCGTACGATAAGTGCTAGTGTAAATTGGAACTTTTGTGTGTACATGTTACTTTTGGTTATGTTTATAAGTCAAACAATTCATTTGGAATGTAGCATTTACTTTTAAGTATTTTCATAGAGCTCAAAAACGTGTTATTAATTTTAGTCTGGTTAAAATAGTTAAGTTGTTCTCATTAAATATTGTGTTTAGGGTTGAGGAAGCTGTGCTCAGATGCGTGATGTTTACATTAGTGTGTTCATATACAAAATTAAAATAATGATTAAATTATGGCTTTTCATCGAAACTATATAAGTTAGGATACTTACATAGAACGATAATTTTAATCTAAGTATTTATAATAATCTTGTTTCCTACTAGTTAAATCAATTTATATTTTATACTTACATTTTAGATCTTTAAACTTATTAAATTTATTTTCGTAAAATTGATCATAATTACAGAGGCGCAACCTATCATGCGAAACACATTCAATTACATTTTGGTCCAGCACCCAGAAATAGGGTGAGGATATATCGATCATGTCTGATCTCGTTGTAGGTACATACGTACCTCGATGCTGTAATCCAAAGAGGTATATTAGTTATTTGTTATATACATATACAATTTTAGATTTATATCAAATATAAGTTAAATGTTAAATGTAAATTAATATATTAAAAGGAAAAAAAATACTGCTACAGTTTCACGTATTTTTTAAACTATTAATTATTGAAAAAAGGCTTTTGGATACATTTTAAGCTACTAACACAAATAAATTTAAAGCTACCTTGGACGGTTTGCTGAGTAGAGCCGATATTAATATTTTACATATGGTTTGTATATAAATTTCAAACACACATATCTATTCAATACTACATAGGTAAAGAGAATTAAAAATTTCAATTTAAAAGAAAATAAAATTAAATTGATTGCAAATAAAAATGTTGTAATTTTGAAAATTAATTTGCTCAAGTTATGCATTTTGTTACGCCATACTAGCACTAATAAGAAAGCTTCGTTGAAGCGTCACACTTTGCGAAACACCATTGTCATTGTTAAAGTAAACGGGACACGATTGTTTTGTTTATATTTTGAAATCCTAATATATATATTTAATATTTTTTTGATATATAAATAGATAATAATTTTTTCATGGAGTATTTCTTTTTTTTTTCTAAACACAGTATGATGTAAAATATTTTTTACAATTTACAATACAACTGTTTGCCCGTCATGGCATAGGGACTCTACTGTGCGACTGTAAGCGCGACAGGTTGTGGGTTCTATACGCATTAGAGCAGATGAAATATTTATTATTTTCATTTCCGTCTTAATGGGAACAGAGTGTCATAACACTAAGTTCCCAAGTTCCCTCTGCCTTTTATATAATACTTGTAAAACAGATAACTAATTTTGCGAATTAAGACAATGTCACTTTGTATGAGTCGATTAAAGTCATGTTAAAAATTAAAAAAAAAGAATGATATTATAATAAGCTCTTAAACATCGAATTGGAAACATTTAGTTTTAATTTAGTTTTAATTGAAGTATTTATTTCAGTGACGGATTAGTCAAATATATTGTGGTTAGTAATTCGTTAAGGTATCTAAAATTTATCTATTTTATTTTAGGTAAGTATATTGAAAATAAAGCTTATTCGTTTATTAAATTAAGAATTAATTTTTAATTAGGATTAAATTATAATGCACGTTTATTTATTATGCTAACAGTTGCCGCTAACACAGCTTTACAAATGAATATTTTTTTATATATTATATGGTATAGAACCATAGTATTTACAAAGTAATATATAAATTCTACTAGCTTAGTACCTACAAAAGATCTCAAAACATTTCGCGAGTGAGTTAGTGAACTACTGGATTCAGTATAAAGCATTTACCTATATCTTCTTAAATGAGTACAATATCACTATAGTGCGCAACAAATTTAATATATTTGATTTCCTCTTTACCTTTTGAATTTAAAAATATTAAAAACTACGCAAAGTCCTTCCCGTTCCAGTTCTCGGCCGCGAATGTGCGTTGAAGACACTAAAAATTAATCTCAAAACCTTTAAATTTACTACTATAATTAAAGTGAAAAGCTCGTGTGTGGTATGTATCGTAAAAAGAGAAAAATTTATATAGCTATTTTAAGCGTTTTTTTTTCTGTAGAGATGATATCTTTGAAAGTTCTTAGATACAATGCAGAGGGACTTAAATTTAGATGTTATGTCAATCGTGTGAATTATATGCAAAATACCGTTCGTGTCTTTATTATCTATACTTCCACATTTTTACACTTTGTAGATGTATCTATATCTCTCTCTCTCTCTCTTTTATCTCGTTCTCAACACTTTATGTAAAACCATTAAGAACTTAATAGATAAGCCAAAGAAGACTAAAAGATAATCGAGAATATAATTTCACCTTTATAAATATAAAATCCCTCCAAAAAATATCTGCTAGTATTTACCATAATAATTACATCTATACTAATAACAAATCTGTAACTGATTACTTTACATGGAAGATATATTAGAAAAAATCTTATATGACGTAATTAATGCTAAAGTGTCCAAAATAGTTCTCATTATTATATTTTGGCAGTCTTCCTTTAACATTTCGTTCTTGTTTAATTTAAATCGGTTATAAAATAACGTCAATTTAAAATATTTTGCGTTACAAAGTTTTTGCGTATCTTATTTATATCATCTATCTCTATTTTCAAAATTCATTAAAGTATAGATTATATCCCAACAAAGAAGTAACTGAGATTCGCAAATAAAATCGTGTAATTTAAGCAGGTATATATATATATATATATATATATGTATATATATATATATATATATATATATATATATATATATATATATATATATATATATATATATATATATATATACATACATATACACAACCTAAAAATCTAAATACAATAACTGTTACCTACTAAAGTACGTTACATTGTAACTTGTACTCTGTAGGACGCTACGTGGCGTCCCACGGCTATAGGGTTTTTTCTGACACATCGAAATTTAAAACCGTTAGTTAATATTGCAGAAAGAAGAATGAAAGTGAAGGAATGAAGTGTACATGCAATTTTATACTTAAATGTTTATTTTTAAAATCTGGTGTTTGGTGTCTCTCTGTTTTGTCTTGTTATTTAGAGGCCTGTCGTGGCGCAGGGGCACAATCGTGTAAATGTAAATGTCGGTTGTGGGTTCGATCCCCATTCGAGGAAATAAAGTATTTAATATTATCAAATTAAACTATTTAATATTTTCATTTCTTTCCTCTAGTAAAAATGTATCAAATTCGACGAACAGTGGGGAATGGAACAGAGTATCTTAATAGGTTCCGAAATACCTTCTGCCTTCCCAGCCATGTGACAGAGTGAAGCTGAGAAAAATCTTTTTTATTCGCGAATTAATAAATAAAATAAAAGAATAAAATAAAGTCTACGTTTGACTGACTTCTGTATGTAGAGATTTGGTTTTGGCGTGTTAACCTATATAATGATGGTTACAACTACACAAATTATACAAAAGCTTTCTTTCACTTTAATGTACGATTACTTTATCATATTGCATTTTAACGTATAATACGTAAAGTGAAGCAACTATCTAGTAGATATTTCATGCGTATACAGCACTGAGATCTGGTTTTAAGCAACTTTACAGTACATACAAACTGTAGGTGCAGGATCTTATTCGTTTTTACTAATAAGTATTGCCAATTAATAAATTGGTAAAAGAAATATAATAATAAATGTCAAATTCAAATACTTGTAATCGAGAATAAGTCTCAAAATTTGATCACAACTTCGACGAATACTTATCGTATTCAAAGTATAAATATAACTTCTCACATTTTTAGACTAAGCATGTTTGAAGTTACGATTACAGGCTACGTTTGTTTTGTCTACCAAATGTTTATATATTAACATTGTCACTGAAAGCTGATACTTCCTGATGCTGATTAATATATATAGCTTATATATTTTACAATAGGGAAGAAGATGCTTATTAGAAAATAATATAGTACAGTGATGGGACGATCTTTGTTTTTGTTGTTTATAATAAAACATCAAATATACCAAACAGTTACTGCCTACTAAGTTGTTGCCTTTAAATCAAAATTCTGCACTCTTTCTTTCAAGCTCTATAAATTTTTATTACGTGATATCTTTCTATCTGTCGATGTAGGTACAATGTACCTCCTGTAGGTACAATGTATCTCCTTTTCCGTTAGGTTGCCGTCGTCGCTTTCCTCCCCTCTTCCGACAACGTTGTACTTTATTTTTTTAGGATAGCTATAAGCATAGATACTCAGTTGGCATGCTCGAAACGCCAAAAATGAATAACTGATTTGAACTGAAATAGCCATCCAGTATACGTATATTACTATAGTGTGTACTGTCCTTTATCATTTAAGCTTTAAGTGTATCTATATCCAGGATAAAGTAAAATTAAAACATTTTTTTGTTTTTTTTTTAGTTTAGTTTACGCTGTACTTTGGAACTTTGGAACCTAATATTAGGACACTCCGTTCCGATCCTGCTTTCCGCCGAATTTGAGGCATCTGTGTGTTGAGTGGCTGAACTTAACGCCGCGGTTTGTCTTGTTACCAGAATGAAGAAATAAAAATATTACCTAAATATTTAATTTCCTCTAGTGGGGATCGAACGTACAACCTGTAACGTTTACAGTCACACGCTTGTACCCCTGTGCCACGACAGCCCTCATTACATTATTGGTTCACTTTAAAATTCACACATATGAAAATATATATCTACAAAAAACAAAATGTATGTAATTTATAATTGGTTATATTGAATATATAGACATAGACAACTTTATTTCATATTCGGAAAGGTCACTCTAACATATTCACGAAGTATTGATAAGTGATACATGATATCAAAACTATTATGATTAATATAATCATAGGCTGAATCCTTTTGTGAATAAACAACTCAATGTTCAAATACAGTAATTAAAAATGTGCATCGTTTAATTACTCTAAATTTTGTTTTTTTTTTGTCAGAATTGTACTAGTGTTGAATCATAAATTTGTTATGCCGATTAAACCACAGACTATTATGCTGTCTAATACTAATGGCTTGCATAATAATATTTAATTTAAGATAATTAGGTAGTACATAGGTACGTAAGTACTTAATTAGATAAAAAGCTATTTATTATATACTATAAAAATATTACTATATCCATAAAACGTAGGCGCTACGACCTATGGGTTCACATTGCATTTAGTAATTCACATTGTTTTTATTATTGCCTACAATTATTCCAAAATTCGAGAAAAAGTTGTCTGCGACATCATGTTATATTTGTTTGTTATATCCTTGTTTATGTCAAGAATTTGTTTTTTATGCTACAAAAAATTATGAAGTCCCTAAATAGAAACACAGTGATAAATCTTACTGAAATACCAGATACTATATCTGCTCTAATTTATTTGTATGTCATACGCTTAAATTGACTATATAACGATATCGCTGAACTTTTATTGCATTTCCGGCTGATTATGTGGCGAAACGGCCTGTAAAAGTCGCACGTGTCAACAAGAACTACGTAATTGTTGATATTTTCTAAAAAAACGTTTTGCATTGGTAGCGGTGGCGTTATTTTTGAGATTTCTGCTTTATTTATGCTGGGGAAAGATAGTTCCGTTACAGACAAAATAAACTGTAGTATGGCCAAGAAAAAGTAGTCTACGTAATTTTACCAAATTACTTTATAACTTCTTTTTTTCCCTATCTTTAAGTGTTATTCCACACTTAGGAAAGAAAATACTAAATTTAAAAGTTTATTGGACGTAGCAGCATTTGAACCCGCGCCTCTTGGAAACCTAAGTCTAAGCGCTCTGACCAACTAAGCCATATGTTCTTATCAAGTTACGTTAAATTCCTTGTATTTGTTTCAACTTATTTATGTTCGTTAAATATATACATATAATAAATCTGTAGAAAAGTAATTTTTGTACATTGAAGAAATTGAAAAAAAAATTAGCCAGCGTGTGAAAAGATAAGTAACAAAACCCATTTCCATCATTTTTTAATTTTTTGTCTGTTGACAGACAATGTTGTATGTTTGTTTGTGCGCACATCACATAAAATCTACGATTTTATTGCAGACAATGTTTGTGTACAAAAAATATACGCAACTTGAAGTATAACTTAGTCTTTGTTTCATCAAAATCGGTTCATTCTATCAAGAGATATGATTAATTTAGTGAGTTCAAGAAGTAAAATATTACGTTACGCAGTTCAGTATAGTACTCGTACTTGCAACGACATCTATACTAATATTATAAAGCTGAAGAGTTGTTTGTTCGCTTAAACGCGCTAATCTGAGAAACTACTGGTCCGATTTGAAAAATTCTTTTAGTATTAGATAGCTCATTTATCGAGGAAGGCTATATCATCACGCTAAGACCATAGGACCGGAGCACCAATTAAGAATGTTTCTAAATCGGGGGATTTTTTTCTAATGAGAGTTTCCGCTGCGTGCGTTGCGTAAACGGTTAAGGTTTCGCAAAAATCATGTATGATAGAATTGTTCTCCTTTTAAAGTTTTTAAAAAAAGTCCGCGACAGGATATATCTATCTTTTTAGGTTAGCTTTTTATGCTAACCAATTTGTTCTAAAATAATGCATTCTTTGCGAAGGTGTTTTCATAAACAATTCTTAACTTTCTCAAACCCCTAAGTAAAAAGGGTTGAACAAACTTTACATGTTTCCCTTTTTATGGCGAAACAACGTCTGCCGGGACAGCTAGTATATGATAAAATCGTTTCTTAAATATAAACTGCCTGTCTATCTAGCCGTACTTATCCAAACTTGACCAGTTATAGGTGAGTACTTTAAAGTTTACACAAAATAAATTAATAATATTATACACGGAATAAGTTTGTTTTAAATTCGGTTAGATAGGTTCGGTTAATTAAACTTATCATTTCTCAAGAAATTTGTCTAATGACGTCGAAACATCGTCATACACGTCAACATTTCTTAAATCCCTTTTTTAATTTCCTACACTCTACTCAATCTTTGAGTCACATTTTATCACCTGTTTATCTATATCATTATACAACAGTAAGAAATAAACTAGGTTACAGGAATCTATGATTTAAAAAAAATGTCTATTTGTAGACATATCTTCTTAACTATTGCAGATTTGAATGAATATTTTTTCATGAATATAATGTATAAAGATCGACGATCTTAAGAACTGATCCATAACAGTCCAAAATTTACATGTCGTAATTTAGTTGGCGGAAAGCGTTCCACGCCAATAATAGATATAAACCAATTTGTTCAAGCAAATATTATATTGTAAGTAAAAAAATATCCATAACAATATTGAATTTAAATTGAGTAAGTATTTTTTTTAACAAACTGTAATAGTCAGTATTTTTTTTAACAAACTGTAACTGTCAGCTTCACGCTGTATCCCGCACTAGGCAGGGTAGGCAGAGGGAACGGAAGTGGAACCTAGTGTTATGACACTCCGTTCCACTTCCTTTCCCCACTTTCCGCCGAATTTGAGGCATTGCGTGTTGAGGGGCGGAGCTCAACGTCGCGCTTTGCCTTATTACCAGAGCTAAGAAATGAAATATTAAATATTTTAAATTGAAAATATTAAATATTTCATTTCCTCGACTGGGGATCGAACCCAGAACCTGTCGGTTACAGTCACACTCTTGTGCCGCTGCGCCACGACAGGCCTCAAGTCAGTGTCATTTTTATTTTTACATTTTATTACGAAAACAAAGTAAGTTATAATATTTTACAGTTCTAGAGTTTGGGTTTAACATAACAAGTACACTATCATCAACCCTTTCATACGTTACCCTATAGGGGTACTACTCCTCATGCTTTATACTTTGCCATCCTAGGGTGGGTATCACCGACGATATGTTTCGAAGGTCAATCGATGTCTCACCCTACCTATTATTATAGTGCCTATGCATCCTATCTTTTTACCATAATTTTATTATTTCTGTCACTCTTATATATATTCAAATACACATAAATGTCTTCATCATTAATAAAAGATTGGATGAGTATCCCTTTGTTACTGCAAATTATTACAAATTGTTCAATATAATTTGTTATTGTTTCTTTCATACCTTTTTAACGATCCGCCGTGCGATATTTTGCGAGTTGTCCAAATATTCAGGCAGTACCAATCCGGTATAATAGACAACTTGTAGGTAAAAACGGAACGCTTTTGCTCCTGCACCACGACGGTTATAATAGTTTAATAATGTAAATATTAGCTAATAAATAATAAATAAAATAGACAATTAGCTAATTATGAACTCAAAAATCCACAAAATAGCCACTTTCGTGCTAGTTTAACTGCAACTTTGATTGTACTTCAATTTACACATTTAAATAATAGAGACAAACATTTCAAGCAGTGTCAATAATCAAGTCAATCAATCGAGCCTACAACCTGTCGCCCTTATTGTCGTAAGCTTATGCCCTGTCCACAGACGACAGGACAGTTAGCATACTTTAGGGGTATAATGATTTATAAGTTCATAATTAAGTAACGGCAGTAATTTCATCATCGTATCAGTAACTAGCGGCGCGGACGCGGCTTCGCCCGCTTACACTGTTTTATCTACTAATCCCAATTGTTATAAAAACATACATAGATATATATATATATATATATATATATATATATATATATATATATATATATATATATATATATATATATATATATATATATATATTAAAATATCTTTTAAGACAATAACTATACAATTATTGTCAAAACATTATCATTTTTTGATTTGTTTTTAATGATATATTAAAAACTAAAATTTCACCTAAATGAATAGGTACACATTTTGTGGCCGAACTAAATATTTTGAATTGACGTAACTTTTTTACTAATTTCAGAAATTCCAGTTTTAAAATTTCAATATCATATTCAACATCTCTCGATAAACGGTATTTCAATATTTCTTATAATTTAAATGGACCATTATGGGCATTCATGAGATGTTCCAGATCTTCAATTTCAATGTGTCATTGGAAAACGCTTATCACGCTTAATGACAGTTGTTAAAACGGCCTTTCAATATATATTAAAAATTAGATAACCGTTATTCATCAGAAGTTCCAGATCTTCAATTTAAATTTGTCAATCGAAATCTAAAATTTTAAGAAATCCTAATATAAGAAATCCTCATTAGGCTCAACAGCTATTGTGTAATGCAGGGGGCATTACACAAAAGCTGTTGAGCACAAAAGCAAAACACAAAAGCTTTACATTATTTCTTAATGTTTAGCTGGACTGTGGTCATATGGTTGTTTATCAGAAGTTCCAGATCTTAAATTTTTGATCTCATTCCTATCAAAAACTTTTATTATGGGCACATTTAATGTTTTATTATAGTTTAGCCTTTGCGATTCTATATCAGATGTAGAAAAGATCTAAATAAAATAAAGCCAGACTAGTAACTACCCAGACCTAATAAAAAAAAAAATTATTGAAATCGGTCCACTAGCTTAGAAAATGAGGCCGTACAAACAGAAACACAGACAATCAGACAGACAAAAATTGTAATACTGACACAACTTTTTTACTGTTTTATATACAATAAATTATATTTTATACATAATACTATAGATGAAATTTGTTAAAAAATATTTATTTTTTGTTAATCCATTGAAAAGAGTTATGCCTCAAGTTGGGCGGAAAATGGGTAACGAAAGTGGTACAGAGTGTCTCAACACTAGGTGCTTAAGTTCTCTCTGCCTACCCATGTGCGGGATACAGCGTGAAGAGAGTGAGTGTGTGTGAGAGAAAAATAGTCTTATATTCTTTATAAACAATATCATAATAATTGACGAGAATTAAATTATCAATGTTAATTAATACCTTTACTAGATGAAAAAACAACAAAACATTACTAAAAGCTTTTTAAAACTTTTATTAGAAATTTTAATAGGTATATAATATTAATATTTATTATTCGTTTTATATATACATATAACTAACAAAATAATAATCTTTAACATGACTTTGTGACTTTATTAAGTACATTATATATAAGAACAGATCCACGAAAAGACAATATTACTATAGATCAATCATTTAAGCTTTAATGTTGTAATTAACAGAACCTGAAATTGAATAAAAAAAATAAATAACAATAGTGGAAAGTTTTTAAGAAGTGACATATTATATCTTCGAGGTTTTTCTTTCAAGTTTTTAGATTTTATAATAACTTATATATTTTTTCAAATTATAAGTTATTGTGAAAAGTTTATACTATCGTAAAAGCTTATTGACTAGATGATACTTATAGGTACATTAATAAGGATATAAATATATTTTAGCTCAACAAAACATAAATTTAAATAAAATGCAATTTTAATAGATCAACATAAATAAATAACTTTAATAGAAGTATATTTTTTTAAATAATAATAATATTTTTTAATACTTGCAGCACAAATAAACAACTTTCTAAATCATCACAATCAAAAGATACAATTTGAAATTTATTCCGTAGGTAGTTCACGAGTACCAAAGCCCGCTAACTTAAATTTGTATTAAACTAAGGTATAACTGTTATTCATTTAATATTAAACGAGAAACTCCCAGGAGCTTTAAGCTTAACTTTTATAAGATATAGGTACTTCCCGTTGAACTAAAATCCTGGAATCGGTACGAAACACTCGGTGAGAGATTTTTATATCGTGGCATTATTTTTTTAATACACAATTTCAAAATTTATTGTATCAGGGAGTGTTATTTTTAAAATATGATTATATTTGAAATATAATAATTGACCAGGGTAAGACGAGTGCGACTATAAACAACGACAGTTTTTGCGGCCGAGCCTCATTCGAGAAAATGAAATAATTAGCGTTATGAGCGCCATGAGCTCCGCTATTATACACGCAACATCTTCAGAATTGGAACGGAGAGTCTTAACTCAAACTTTTCAGGCTCTGTCTATCCTACTATGGTATTCAGCATGAAAGTACAAAAAAATAATAAGTTAATCTCTGTAGAGTAATTAAATACTACTGTAGGGTAATCTAATACTAATTACAGTTTACTAATTTACATTTTAATGGTGACTTGATATAGATAGACCATTTTATGTTATTGTGTGTCGTTTCATTAACTTTTATTTAAGTCATTCCATTGACTTCATTGTATTATTTTTTTATTTAAAATACTGGATGTTGACAAATATTTAAATTTCTACTACCCTAAATGTCAGTGACGAAATGCGCTCATATTGTGCAACCAAAACAGTCACGATCACCTTGAAATATATATATATATATATATATATATATATATATATATATATATATATATATATATATATATATATATATATATATATATATATATATATATATATATATATATATATATATATATATATATATATTAAAAAGTTATAATATAAAAGTAAGTACTTTAAAAATACTGTGACTAAATTAAACTAATTATTTGCTTAAATACCTTTTGCACAGTATTAAAAAATAAAATAAAATAGACATTTTTTTCAAGCTTCTACTATTTGTTACCGATAGGTATTTTATCAGTAAAGTCATTACAACGAAACTGACTAGGCAGGAACTGACGGATCATATGACAAAATACCCTGAGTAAGAACGACTCGCCACTCGAGAATCCGTGGGATACAAATGGATTTAAAATGTAGTCGTGTTATATATCTAATATAATATGTATAATATCTTTAAATGATGACAGTGGACGAGGCCAAAAAGGTATGCCGAGACCGACAGAGAGAACGGAGCGCCAAACGCTATTGGCGCTCCGTTCTCTCTGTCTACCCCGCTAGGGATATAGCGTGAAGATAAGTAAGTAAGTAATATCTTTATTCAGTGTGCAGGGGATATCTAGATAAATAAATTGATCTAGCTAGGACCGTTTGTACAAAATATCTCTCTTTTGAAACGGTCTGTCTCACCAGCTAAATTATAAGAAATAAAATAATGTGCCCACAACAAAAGTTGTTATTAGCGTGATTTATCAGTGAGTTTGAAATTGAAGATCTGGAACATTTGATAAACAAACATAACAGTTTACCTAAACTAAGGTTAAGGACTAGTGGAAAACAACTTGTCAGGAATTTTCCCTTAAAATTAAATCTATTACAATTAAAGTTCTGAAATATATGATGGCGAACTATATAAGCCCAGTATAAAATAATAAAATGTCACCTTGGAAAAAGATATTCAGTAGAGGCAATTTTAATATGCATATTTACATCTAGAAATATTAGTAAGATTGAAGTGGCTGTGTGTACCACTGGGTCGTGTTTTTTCAATTGGAATGATATACATACTTTATTTAAACGTTAGTATAACAGACAAACGATAATCTTTTTATTTATCCGGGCTAATTCCCTGAACGGCAGAGGTGAAATTTATGGGATTGTCGCTGACAGATTGAGGAGTTATAATGGAATATATAGGTATTTTTTCATCTGACGCAGATCGGTCCTACATTGCCTGCCAACAACTTCCTGCAACCTTGACGAAATTATGGGTCCACCTGGTGCAGGTCCTGTATACTAAGCGTATACCGGATGACCGGTTCGTGGCCACCACTCGAAAACATTTCCGCCTCAACGCCCATCAGTCCTTCTCTCTACTAATAAAATAATGTCTATGCTATTGTTGCGTAAGCAAATACTGATATTAGATAAATATAACTATTTTTACTTTTTTGAAAGTGCTAATCCACACTAAGGTACGACAAATACTTATTTCGAAAAAGTATTAAAATTTTGAAAGTAGCGCCGCTCTTTGAATCCAAGCGCTCTGACTAGTAAGCCACGTTCTCAACAAGCTATTTCGTCGTATAATTTTTTATACGTTTTTTAAATAAATATGAGGATTTTTTTATTTAAAATAAAATTGAAAAAGAATAGTTCATGAAATGTAATAACACAGTAAATAAATAAGCGCTATACAGAAAAGAATAACACAGTAGACAAATAACCACATTAAAATAACTAAATAATTTTCCTAAATTTGGAATGGCAAATAATTATAAAATTTGGCATGAAAGAGACACCTTTTAAAGGGACATTTTATAATGCAGTTATAACATAAAACGATTCAGATCTACACATTTTTATTGTATGGCAACCCTGACTTGTATGTGCATACAATCGCGCCGAACTTCACACTCCTGTATTTTGAAAAACAGTAACGCGTGCTAGTGCTTGAAATACCGTAATATTATTTTACCTATTTGTAGAGCGTTTTTAAATTCTATATATTCTTTACTAATTTAATCTAAATTGTATCTTTCAGATATTTAACAAAAGCCAATTCTCCTTCATTTACAACTTCATAGTTTCTGATTATATGTTTGATTTGTTTATGATAATATTAATAGAGACACAACAAACGGTTATCAAAGGGACGTCCCTTGCATGACTTTATTAATTTATTATGTAAATAAAGCTCTGAGGACTGGTATCAATGTAAAATTTGCACGAAATGGGCACACGAAAACAGTGGTTTTAATGGCGTTTTTTTTGTTCACTGTGTCACTAATAACCAATACATATTCTATACTGATTACTTAAAAGCAATCAAAATATAAATTTTTTATACTTATTTTATTATAATTCAATAGTCAAATAATGAAATCTCTTTTTTCAGTTTGAGCCTATTAAAAATATACTCTCAATCATTTACCAGACCACAATAAAAGTGTCCCTTTTAAACCACCTCTCCACTACGCTAATATTATTGAAACATTAATATTAGAAAAAGCTGGTGAAGCTGTGCGGCGGCCACTAGTTCTAAATAAATCTGTGGTACCGGGTCTATAAGTATTGATTACCTTAGGCATTTACCTACTCTAACGACATGGCGCTTACTAAGTATATCTTACGTAAAATTTAAAGTTGAACTCACTCACTCACTCAGCTTCACGCTGTATCCCGCATGAGGCAGGGTAGGCAGAGGGAATCCGGGAACCTAGTGTTAAGACACTCCGTTCCACTTCCGTTCCCCATTTTCCGCCGAATTTGAGGCATTGCGTGTTGAGTGGCAAAACTCAACGCCGCGCTTTGCCTTATTAAAGTTGAACCAGATCATAAAATTAAAAAAAAAAAAACATTTTCACTGAAATGATTTGAAATTTGTGTGAATATGTGAATAGGTAAAAATGCATAAATAATAATAACAATATTATAGAATCTTGATTAAATGTTTAAAGATATTTTGTAAGATATTACAAATTATTAAAATATACTTATATTTTTTAATAATATGTACTCTATGGAGAAGATAATAACTCATTTAGTTATTTTTTTTAGGTAATCTTCTGCTTTGCGGCTAAGGAAAAGAAGAAGATTTGGTAATCATTATCAGAAAGGAAAAGAAAAAGATTTGGTAATCATACTAAATGTTTTGTTTAAATGTACCTACTAGCGATGTAACAAATATCCGCATTGTTATTCGTGAATATTCGTATGTATTTGCGTATTCACATTTACTATTCACAAAACTTATGCGAGCATTATGCGAACAAGACTAAATTCTTTTTGCTTTTTACGATTTTTAATACATGAAAAAGTAACTTAGCCTCCTAATCACAATATTAGTCTAGAATTTATATATTTATATTTATTTATATACTTTACTTATTGCATATTTTTAAATTTCCATTTGAACTTTAAAGACAAATATATATGATGTAAACAAGCAAATTCTATAAAGTTATTATCACATTTTTCAAAAAGATTATTCTTCTTTTGATAAGAATCAAATCACTTTAAACAAAAATATATGTATATTACCTTCAGATTATAATTTTTTTTATTTGAACTTGTAACATAAAAATTAATTGCATTTGAAACAAAAACATTATCTTAAATAAATAATGAACTAAAAATATATTCAATAGTTAAACTAAATCTATATTCTTCATCGTATGTAAATATGGGATGGGGAGTACAACTAATAAAAACTGACAAATTTGTAGTTTTCAGTTTGCATTCATTTTGTATAAAATGAAGTAGAAGTACTTGTTTTTTAATAGTCATTTATAAAATGGTTTGTTCTCTACCAGTCTTATAAAATTGGTAATGGTTTGTACTCTTTAATTTATCACTTTTTAGAATTTATCTTTATTTGCATTATAAGTTACCATTTCGTGGCAAATTTAGGCATATCTGTAGGCCAACAAGAAGTACCCAATAGGTTTTAATATTTGACGTCGATTTTTCTATAAAAATAACAGCAAGAACGGCGCATAAATGATCGTATCTCTATCTATCTATCGACTCTTGGAAATCTGAAAGAATTAAGCTTTTAAGTCACGCAATCAAAAGATATGTAATGTGTATTTAGGTACGTTATGTATCGTGTTGCATTTTAGGTTGTTTAAATTTCAGAAAAATATCTTTAATAGATATCAAGAAAATCAAATAAACTTTAACGTTAAGAGTCGTTGCCCTTATAACTACTGTGAGCTTGGTGAGAGCCAAAAAAAGTCGTGTCATTTTCGGATAAGCAGCAATGCAGTCATATTAAAATAGAAGCTAGTATAGCTTTTTCATGTTACTGACTTATATATATATATATATATATATATATATATATATATATATATATATATATATATATATATATATATATATTATAATTGGTATTACCTCGGCAATTCTCGGGATACAAACAGAAACAGAAAGCACCTCGGCCTAACGCCCCTACCACCAAGCCGTAGACAATTGGCGCCAAATTTGAACAATAACTGATTATCAGTAAACGTGACTTTATTATTTACTGGAAACAGATCAATCTGTTAATTTACCGAGTTCATTAAACGTTCGAATAACGAAAAAAAAAAAAAACAAATATATTGTTCTAATTATCTTATATCTTATTAGAATCAATAAACTTTGTCGAAATAATAAAGACTCTGGGTCTATAAATAGTTCTAATTGGATTTACTTTTAAATCTTGTAAGATTTTCGGAAATAGTTGTCACGATAGAGGTGTCTTTCAAAAAATTTCCGAAAACCTAATAATAGCTTATAATGAAGTATAGCTTTTAATGAACATAACGGGTTCTGTATAAAAAAAAAAACTCGTGTAAAAGCTCGGACAAAATTGACTTCAGAATAAGCCATAATAACTTGTTAATTACTGGCGTTTCTAAAAGTTTTTCTACTCCTATGCACATTGACAGCACAGACTGATATTATTTATTATTTAGGTATATTAATAAAGTAATAATATTACTCTGTGCTGTCAATAATTTTTCATAAGAGGCTTAAAAACCCGGAAGTAGAAAGAGGTTGAATATTCTATATTTTTTACTATTGATTTATCTCTGGTTTATAACGTACTGGACAACAGAGAAATAAATATAAAATAACATAATGGTTGATATTGTAAAATATTGCATTTACGTAATTTTAATGTTGAATGAAAAAGTATAAAGCAATATTAACGTCGAAATGAGATGATATGAACACCTACTTTTAAAACAAATGAAATAGTGACGATCTGTTAAAGACTTCTATAAGGACCAACAGCTTTATTTTATTAATAGAATAAGTAATGTATAATTAAATAAGTAACAGTAAATATATCAACTTTCTAAGTCAAAGAGTTAAGCTTTGACATAATTAATCAGGAATGTCAACTCTAACGACCTGTTCTTGTCAAATAACAAAACTTTGATATGTACTATTATTTAATTTTAGCTCATACTTATATTTTATTATAAATGATAAAATTAAAAGTAAGTCAATTTCGTTTTTTACTAAATTTCTAATAAACGATAGAAAGTATGTATAATAAAAGTTTGTAAAGTAAATAATGCCAGACGTTTGTAATGTAAATAACCTATATAAAATAATTTTATAAAAATTGTGTGTGTGTGTGTTTATAAAATGTTATTACATTGAAAAATAAATCACGTTTGAATTTTAAGAAAGCCAATGCGTAAAAGTGACGACATAATTCTTTCGTCGTTTTCGGGTAGGTAGGAGCCGCAACATATTACGCGATATGCAAGCGTTGCTCGTAGGTCAGGGTCATTAGACCTTACTTGGTGACGAGTTACAACATCGTACATGTTGCTGCCAGCGAATATAGACCTTATAATAGCCATGATAAGGATCATTTATAAATTACTGCTCAAATGCTACGAAACTCTACCGAAGCTCTAGATATTGTATCTTGTAACAGAATACTTTAGTTTAAGTAACATATCACATTTCTTAATAACACTTCTAGTATTGTTACTAGTATTTGTCACCCATTTTAGCTGCTTAGTATTTGCCTAATTAGCAAATTACCTAATTGTTACGCTGCAAATGAATGCATTTTGCCACATCAGTTTGTTTAGATGTTGAAAAAGTAAACAAAGACTCGTGCATCCGATAACATGTCAAACATTGCAATCATAAATATTTACTGGTTCAATGACACAGCTCGTTAGTATATCGCGCCTTCTAGCGCCATCTCTTGTCTGACGGAGTAAACGTGGTTTATATTAAGAGCTAGGTACTCACGTGCAGAGTAAGACGTAGATTTGGGAGAGTCTATCGCGTCATTCCATTACAATGCACATACACAAACAACAAGACACTGGTCAGACAATCGGCACCGGAGACGTGTCGCGGCGACGACACAATCCTTGCCAAGGGCCCGGGACGGACTGTGTCCGGGCCTCGGCTCGGTCCCTTTCGTGCTTAGGGCCGACACACGGGCGGGCACGCATTGGTTGCAGTCGGGGCCAATCGCATCGCGCGCTGCGCTCCTTCGCCACTGGCCCGCCGCCGCAGCGGAAAAAGCGGTGGGGAAAATTGACAAGCGAATTCGCCTACGCCGCTTAACTCTTCTCCCGCCATTCGATCTACACATAAATTGGCATCCGTAGCCACACCGCTCTTCGGGAGACACCAATCACTTGCAACCTCGTACTAATCCGACTAAGAAACTTCGATGTCGAGCAGAACTTTATTTTACAAAATAATGTGTAGTTTCGGTAAAAAAAAAGAACTGAAAAAAAAAACTACAAATACACTATATGTCATACATTTGGTTTGCTAGCTGTAATCAAAATATGCTTGATAGGTGTCATAAGAATTTTTTTAATCCGTTGTAGTATAATAGGTACCTATTATACTATTCCCAAATGCATCATGCATCTAAAGTGATTGTCGGTTTCCTAATACAAGACTGAAACAAATATATATTACCCTACATTTACCTAATATATTAGGGTGTGACAAAATCTATTATTGATTGTATTCATGAAAAAATATAAGCATGTAGAGCAAAGGATTAGTGAGAGATTCATTTTTATTATCTTACGTACGTAACTTCCTGTACACAAATAAAAAACCTTAAGATTTTTAATAAATCCACAATGTGGGAAACGTATTTATAAAGACTCTACATATGTAAATTCTCATAGAGGTCTATGTGATTATTTAAACAACTAGTGCACATTTTGAACAACTAGATACCTACCCTTATGTTAAGGTGGGCGTTTAATTCAGGTATTAGATAAAAGTTGCTAAGTCTGTCAATTAGATAGATAGATTAAAATACAGAACTCTTTCAAATCTACGAATGATTTTTGTTATTTAAACTATAAAAAGGGTCAAAATATTACATATCTCGCTCGCTCACTCAGCTTCACGCTGTATCTCACACATGGCAAGGTAGGCAGAGGGAACTTGAGAACCTAGTGCTAAGACACTCCGTTCCGTTCCATACAATCCGCCGAATGTGAGGCATTGCGTGTTGAATGTCGGACCTCAACTCTCAGTCTTGTTGCTAGAGTGAAGAAATTAAAACATTAAATATTTAAATAGAAAATATTAAATATTTCATTTTCTCGAGTGGGGAGTCGAACCATACCGGAAGTTTTGAGTAGTGGATCTCAAATATTTTGTAAAGTGTTATGTGGAATTGAATTGAAATAAACTTTCTAATACATACATATTGTAAAAATAATTAATACAATAGCTATTATCTGCTAAGCTAGCAATTACTAACTACAACTAAGCTTCTAAGTACCTAGGAATGATTTTTTTTTATGAATAAGACACGGCAAATGAGTATATGCAAAGAAGAAAACAGATTAGGCAATTAATTGTATATTATATAGATATATTAAAATGAATACATATAAGTTTATAATAAAACTATTCTTCGTCACAGCTACACTTCATCGGTAATCGTTCGACTTTTGATATTGCACTATCAACAGCATTGTTCACTTCCCACCAAATACCTCCAGCCAGCACATTTTGAAAATACGGCGGCACGTTGTCTTCTCTCAGGAGATATCTAAAAATAAATCGAATATTATATTATAAGTGAGGAAACTAAGGTTATAATTAATATGCAAATTATTAATTAGAATGTAAATAGTCTTGATACTGGTGCCAACCATCTACCTATCTAACTACCTATCCCTTTAGATACTAGATATACTCATGTAGTATTAAGTTACTGTCTCTACATTGTACAAAACGATAGACAGCGCAGTCATTCAATAAAATATTTTATATTTTATTGATTGACTGCGCTGCGTATCTATCTCTTCTAGCTATCTACCTACAGGATAATAGCATAATTTTATTTAATAAAAAAAATAAAGTATATCATATAACTTTAAACCTATTTCATCAGTGGAAATCCCTACGTATCATAATTCGACCTGAAAATGTTAATATAGTAGTATATACATAGTGAGAATTCCAAACCTCAAGATCGTATCATATATGTAGATGTCGTAAACAGGCGTAACGTATATAAATATAAATGTGTTATATGTGGTATTCAGGCATTGTAGTAGCTTAAATGTTTTCCATGTATGCATCAATTTAGCAACTATAATATCTTAAAAATAAATGTGTATCTATTATTAGTCTAATACTTACCTTACACATATCTCACTGTATTAATATTATAAAGTACCTACATACAATTTATGTATGTTGATTAGCAGGTGGTGGCGGTCGTGGTTACACACTCGCACGTGGAACTTAAATATGTATATTTATACCCCTGCTCTTGGTAAGACCAGCCGCAATATTGAGTTCGGCTACTCAATTAGGGCGAAGTCTTTGGATCTAGCATCATTCTTGCTGCCAGAATGCATTATAAACCATGGTCAAAACAAATTACTTATAAAATTGTTCTTCGTTGTACTCCTCCTCACGCCGTCGCCAGTAGCGTTTTAGGTTTGGACTCATTTTGTCCGCCGACTCTATTTCTTTAACCGCAGTTGTATCCTCAGATTCTTCAGATTCTTAGGAAATGAGCGGTAAATATTCAATGTCAATATTAAAAAAAAAAAACAATTGCTAATTAAAGAATATTTTTTTAAAAGCAGTTATTTATAGAGAAAGGAAATCATCGGTCCTAAATATATAAGCATTTAGGACGAGTGTCTATAAATTCAGTACTTGGAACACAAAATTTTTGTAATTAATTAAACGGTTAATAATATTATAGCTACCTTCATCAACTTCTTCTGTTAAGCTCTCTTCGAGATGCGGGTACGGTTCCGTAGTAATAGTCATTTTTGCTCTGTTACTGACATCTTCGAATAAACGATTTTTTATGTTCTTATAAACTCTGTTTTAACATATTTCTTTGTAAGATTATTTCTTATACTGTACTATTATTTGTTTGCCTACTAATATTAATCGCTTTAATGATCTACTAGCGTTACTATTTAAACAATAAATAAAATTAAAATTAAAAACTTTTAGCCACTTTAATAAAACTGTTATAAAACATTTTTTTATGGATATTTATCTTTTTTACTTAGAAACCAATTAAAATAAATGAAACAAAAATTTTAGAGAAATTTACCAAAATAGGAATGATGTTCTATGTGTGATTCCCATACTTTGGTTTATTTCTCTGAACATGACAGACAATGATCCTTCTATACCATATATTCTTATAATTTATGATTAGGGGGAAAGATCCAGTGTATAAAGTGGTCGGTCCGCCTTAAGCCACAATAAGTAATATTATCGGACTGTCGGACTACACAGCCACAGCAGGCCTACATATGTAAGCGGTAGATGTATTTTTTTTCTTCACAAAAAGAAAATTAGAACAAAAAGATAGAAAAACGTATAAAAAAGAGACGTAGAAAAGACGGTTAGAAAGATGTATTGGAAAATCTCAATTCTAAAACAAAGCGAGTATTGTGACCGTACTTAAATTGTTAAAAAATAATCTAAATGTTTTTGACAACCAACCAGAATTTGAAAGCCCATATAAAAATGTTAAAGGCATTATTGGAGAATTGGAATAGGACAAAACTGTGCTATTATTGAATTTTTCAGGCTCGGTCATCGGACCGAGCACAACAAAATCGGTACTGTCTCGGTAAAATCCTCCTCCTCCTCTTTATACTACACAGACTAAACAATCTTATCTTAATGAAGTTTAAATATTTGATATTCATCTTTTACCTATGTGCAACCTTTTGTACAATTTCATCATTATTTTTTTCAGTCGCACTTCTAAGATCTTTTGTAGAAGTTTTGAAAAGAGTTTGGCTTTCGTTTTCCAAAAGATTACGATAGCGAAGTACGGCAGTAACAAGTTCTTTTGCTCCCATTAATTTTTCTCTTTTATCTTCCGGCCACTGTTGCTCTAGAACGCTAATACAACATAAATAAAATACATAACAATTGTTAATTATTATTAGTGATACGTATTATTATTAGAATAGTAAAATATATACTTTTAACAATAAGAAAATCAAAGTAGGTTTGTACCGCAGAATAAAAGCTCTAGGTAGTCTTTTTGGAAAAACTGAGTCAGGTTTGATAGGTTTAGGTTTAAATCTTTTATAAGGACGCATCCAATGGTAAAATCCTTTTCCAGTATCTACTTCCAAATCTTTGAAAGTCATATATTTCGGCTTATCACATAGCTTGGACTCCATCAACCATTTCTAAAATGAAATTTATAAATAAATCTGCTATAGATTACTTATATATTGAATAACACATAAGCGGTTTAATTCATCATTCGCTTTTCCCTCAATTATTCATATTTTATTTTAAACAAATATCTACAGATGATACAAAAATTAACTAACTTCAGATTCTGTAACATCAATGGGAACCAAAACAGACCAAAGGCTTCGAAGATCTCCTAATGTGTGGAATTCATTTATGGAGCACCATGTGCGTTGCTGACACTCTTCCTTACATTTCTCAATTAGCGCCCGATGTATCAACTCCGAACATGTTAATTCGCTGTATTAGAGAGCAAACGTTTAATTTCTGAAACATTTCTATATTAAAATAATTTATTTGTAGCATCTTACCGAGTCAGTACAAAAAATTGCATCGACTTTGCTTGTAACATTTCTTTACACATTGTATGTGATGTTTTAGACCTTGATAAGCTTTTTAAATGTTCTGAATGTTCGTTTTCAGGTAACAGAGACGAAGGCTCTGAAGTTTTAGATCCATTGTTACGAAGCGAGTCATCAGAAACTTGCGGAATGTCAATATTACCATCCTTGTCAACAACGACACATTTACCAACTGCATCTGACATTTTCAACCAGTGCGTTTTACTATCACTAGCGTCATCAACTTCGGAACAAATCTTTACTTCACAATTATTATGTGAGTCACATTCTGTACAAGTGGTGTGATTTAAATTTATGTATTGCCCGTTAAAGGAACCTGATGTTACATTATTTAGGACGAATTCATAATTATTATAATTATCTACAACGACACGGGTGTTATTCGGCGATTCTATGGAAATTGTATCATTATATTTATTAATGGTAACGGTGGCGAAGTTGAAATGTTCTATTGAATATGTTAAGTAAACCGAAACGTAACCATCTTTCCTACTTCCCGTAGAATTTGTCTCTACTAAACTTTTGGAATTAATTATTCGTGAACCTCTTCTATACAACGAAGAAAAACTCTTAGGGGATTCAGATCCTTTACACTGCATTGTATCATTTTCTAATTTCGATTCAAATATAGACAAGTACTCTATTTCTTCTTCAGTCCATTCAGGAAACACATCAGCTTCTTCAATTATGAAACTTGTTATAATTCTTGTGTTATTAGGAAATGTTACAACTAACACGCCATCTTTATTTAATAGTATGTTTGTTCCGTCCATCCGTCTTGAAAATATTTCTCCTAAACAATAATCTGTAGCCGTTTTAATAAGCACTTTTTCAGTATTTACTTTTTCACCATTTATCCATTTTTCTTTTATTCCATTATTTTCTATTATTTCAAATTCTTCTATATGTAATTCATACTCTTTTATTTTCAGTAAGTTTTCATCATCTTCGACATTTTTTTTAGGTGATTTTGAAGAAGGTTTTACTGTTTTATCTTTTTTCTTATCTTTCTCTGTACCCTTTTTGCTTTTATCTGAACTGGTTGTACTATGCGCTTCTTCAGAAGCAGCATCAGTAATTATTCTTTTTTCGCATTTAGTTATCTTAAAATACGTCCCATCTGGTTTCAATATCTCGATATCACCGTTTTCATCAAAAATAATAACTTCACCATTTAAGCTTATACAACGCATGTCTTCAGTAAGGTTATTTATCTTTGAAAGGTAATGTTGCTTAATGTGAGAAATTTTTGGTGAATTAGTTTCATAAACGCTTTCAGAGACAAGCCCAGTTGGCCAAGTCAGAATTAAAGAATAGAAAGGCTTTCCGAACATCTTCGTATTTGATTTAATGACATTCACAGACAAATTTTTGTCAATGAAACTTTTGGTTATTATTTCCTCATCTAAAAGTGTAGGGATTGTATATAATTGTTTTTTTATATAAATTATTAAGTTATCTTTGGTTTCAATTCTATAGGAATCACATAAGTCAGCTGTATCTGGAGTAACAATATCTCCTAAAGCCTTGTGCATCCAAAATTCAGTTAAATTATTGTTCGTAACATTAAGTGTTACATATTCTAGATTCATTGGAATTAATAAGGAGTATAATGTAGAGATACGAGTGCCATCTTCAGAAAAAAAAGATGAATCTTTGCCGAAAAATTCTACTCTTCTGTCACTTAAATCATAGGCAGAAAATGGCTTTTTCAGAATCTCAATTTTTTCTTCTACTACAGAACAAATTGATTTGGCTTTTTTGACATTTTTTGAATTTATGTTGACATTAGATATGGGAGTTTTTGATCTCTTGGACGATACTATTTTGGAATTAGATGTTTCAGAAGTATCATCTTTCATTTCTTTCATTTCGTTATATTTTAGAGATCCTTCCATAAGCAATTCATTTTCCACATCTGTATTTTCTATACAAGACTTCTCTAGTTCTTGATTTTTGGACTCTTTTTCACCTAATTGTGTTTTCATTTTTATATTTTCATCATATATCATTTCCTCCGTTTTTATCCAGTCATAATGTTCTTCTAAAACAAAATCAAAAAAGTCTTGTAAACATAAATAAGTAGGCAGATGGCAACGCCACTCTTCCCTTGCCAATCCATTATCATCATGGTTATTATAAAACATCAAAATAAAGCAATCAGTAACTTCACAATATTTATAATCGACACAGTTAAATTGATTAAACGCGCTAAGCATAACTTGTAAGGCGCTTGTGCCCGAATAATCTTCGAAATATTCAAAATTATCTATTATATGATTCATAGGCTTTTGATTAGTTATTTCAGATGCTGATGCTAGCTCACTTATATCAGGACATTCAAAAAGATATTTTATTTCCAAATTTTCATCAGAAGAAGGAATAGAGGAATCTATAGATTCCTGCATTTCTATGCTAATAGAGTGCAAGGAAGACAGTTTTGATTCCCCACATGCATATAAACTACTCTTAATCAAAGGTTCAGCAAGGATACTTCTTTTTAAATATTTTTTTTTGAATTCTTCTTTAGTAGAAGGTAACAGATGATCTTTTTTCAATGAGCTTCTATTATTATACACCTTTCGGCAAGCCAATATATTCATAAGTCTTTTTAGTTCTATTTTTTCTACCTCCACCCTGTCGAAGCAAGACAGAAGTAAATTTACATGAAAGTCAATTTTAGCTTCAACTTCTTCAAGAGGTTTATTTCTAGTATGCCATATTTTATTAAACGGCATACCAAAGAGCATTGAATAAACATCACTATCTAAATTTATATCCCTTAAATGAAATGTTTTGTACTTCAAAAAGTCACCGTGATTTATTATAATAGGATCTTTAAAATTTTCATATTCCTGTCCACAAGTTACCCGATATTTATTTTTGAAAGATTCAATTTTATTTAAATTATTCATGAAATCCCTGACAAGTTCTTCTGATTTATATATTTGATGTTGCTCTTCAGTACTTTTATTAAATATTGGGCTGGTCATGTGAGACGTAGATGATGTGCTACTGTTATCATTTAACAATGCACTCTCTTCACATACTGCTAACAAAATTGCGTGCAAAACTGAACATGTGGTAACTGATTCTAAGGGAATGTCTTTGAGTTTAGGAAGGTAAAAATCTTGAAATAAATCTGTTTCTATATGTAATGGTATAGATATAATATCCATATTATCTAAGTAGTGAATATGTTGTCTAGTTAAATCATGTACATCGTACATTAAATAACATATTTCATCATAAATGTTTTCATCACTTTCTGATAACTTTTCGTCAGCCCAATATGGTGGTGAAAATACTACAAAAGCTGTATCTTTATAGTCATCTGCAGTACTTTTATCAATTCTTAATTGTTGTAAGTCTTTCCAAAAATTTACGGTTTTATCCGTGAGTAGTTCAGTTTGACTGTGTCCTCTTTTAGTAGTACGGGACAAGCAGGGCGGTATGAATGTGACTGTAGGATCTATACGTATTTGAACTACAGCTGTTAGTGGTATACCAATTTTTATGAGGCAACCTGCAAGGTTTGGATCTAAAAATCCCGTCACAGCAACATATAAATTGGGGCCATCTTCAGGGAAATCGTCAATATAAATTTTATCTCTCCACTCTTCTCCTCTCACACGTAACAAAGTGTTATATTTTTTATCATCATCAAGTTCAATAGGCTTCTCGCCTTGTTGCTCTATAGCTTTTCCCTTTGGAGGTAACGGTGGTGGGTCTGGCTCCGGTACTTTAACAACAACTGTGCCTCTAATTTCCGCATTACCTATCATTGTAATCGATTCTCTTTTCATGCCTTCACGTACTTCTAATTTTTGTCTTTTAATGTACAAATATTCATCTTTCATTTTCAAAATTAAATTCTTTATAATAAGAGCCATTATTTCAGATGGAATATCATTCTTTTCTTTTAAATATCCTTGGCCCTCTTCGAATACACGAAGACTATCATCTTTTACTTTTTTTTCACCTCCAAGCTGATTTATCATAAATATTGTTTCAGTCTTACATATATTCTTAATAACAAATCTACGTTCCTTCGCTGCGTAAGTTTCAAATTTATTCAAATATAAACCATCTTGGTCACTTCCGGCCGCTTCTATCATTATTACTTTTACTTTCCACAGTTCCTCATCTAACGGTGCTTCTTCTATGCATAATCTCCAATAATTTTCATCATTGGTATCTTTTCCTTTTTTAGGTCCCATATTATAGAAAACTAATAATCTTACCTCTCGGTGATGATAATCTTAGACAAATCTTTATTTACTTACAACTTTAATATACATAAAACAAGTGCATACTAAACTGCCAGTGTCACATTATTTGCTTTTATAAACATAAATATATAACCTATAATTTAAAAAAGTTTATAATGATAAAGGCGTGCTCTCTAAAAATTCAACATCTAAATTGTTCAAATAAGACAATTTATACATCATTGGTTTCCCTTACATTTTTAGAGTAGTAATGGTATGATTTGTTCTCTTGCGTTCCAAGCTAAGAAGTAATCTTGTTCAATAAAACCCAACATATTTATATCTTTTATTGAATGTTGTGTACAACACAATATTTTATAAATTATGGTATTGATTGTCCATTATCAAAATCAAAATAATTAATCTAAGCAGTCTGTCTTTTCAGTATTGTAATAAATAAAAATTGATTATTTTTTTTAAAATTGTTTATAAATAGTGAATTTGAAGCTAAATAACTAATACTGGAATTGATTGGAGCTATAAGTGGAAGAATTTTTGGCGGAATTTTTGTGAGCAAATTAGCCACTGTTAGAAAATATAATGATGAAATTAGAGATGGAGATACATACAATCCAAGATTGGTGGTGGTGTAGCAGTCAGTACAGTTGAGGGGGATGAGGAGGTAAAATAAATGATGTATGCGGCAGCTGTGACTGAACAACTCCAAGGTCTGGCGGTTGAATGAGGGAAGAAAGAACTGATACATATTTAATAAACGGATAACAATAACATAACGGGATTTGAACCCGCGTCCCTTGATATCTATTCTAGCACACTGATCACTAAGCCACATGTTTACATCAAACCTCCTTCTCGAACCCTATTGCCTCATAGAAGGACGACGGCGTCTTGCTTTCGGTCATAGCTGGTTGGGTCATGGCCATATGAGATCGCACAAAGCGCGATGTAAAAACGCCTAGGCTGGGCACACCTCTAGCGTGGTACTTTTGCTTTACATTTTGTAACCTAAAATAAGATATTCAATAACAAAATAAGATATTCAATAATAATAAGAAGAAACTTATTGTCACAGCAAAAATCTACTGAGCCATTAAATAAGTTAGCCTGTCGTGGCGTACGAGCACAAGAATGTGATTGTAAACGCGACCAGTTGAAAAGAAATTGTAATATTTAATATTTCTTCAAAATATGGTAAGCTAATAAGTCAGTAGTCTGGCAATAAACTGTCGATCACTCCTTGTGAACTCATCGCGCACTGATCTGTCCAGTAGGTATGGAATTGGTTCATTGGTAAACTCAGTATAAGATGTCGCCAAGCATTGAAAATAAGAAATAGCGAGAGTAGAGTTGATATCTGGGTTTGAAGACAAAGTCTATTATTACAAAAAAAATAAATGTTACTACTAATTGTTAATATCTACATAGTAACATAACACCTAAATGTTTTATTCAGTAAAATTATAAAAAAGTCATTGTATTAATTATTATTATTTTTTCTATATGTTGAACTTGGTTGAAGGAGTACTTGAAAAATTGATTGATGACTAATTTGTAATTTATATCTACTTAACTACTTGAGCTTTAAAATTTGTATTTGTGTTGTTGTGTGTGAAATTTTAGTATATAAAAATAATAACAAAAAGTTTTTAGTTATTATATTAAAAAAGATAATGCAAACATTTGTTGTTTTTTACTAAATTTTATTACATTTTATAATTAATTATCACTATAAATCCGGTAAAAGTTTTTCAGTCCAATCCTTAATTATATTTAGACCTTTTTTATTGATAGAATGGCCTAATCTCTCCATTATGTGAAATTCTCCTTGCACTCCTTGTGCTTTAAGTTCATTAAATGTATCTCGACCCCATCCCATATGCACAAGATCATCATTATCACCATGAATTTGAAGAAGAGGCACTAGAAAGGGTATTAACAAGGTCAAAAATATGATGACTCAGAGGTTTGAGCTAAATATGTATAAAAATTCTGCTTATTTATGATTCAAAATAGTTTAATAAATACCAATTAATAATAAAGCTTGATAGCTTACCATTTGTACTAGATTGTTGAAGCTCTTTATATACAATAGAATTGTCATTAAGAAAAGAACTGAATGCAAATACTCCTGCTAACTTTGGCTCCCAACGATAGGCAGTATGAAGAGCTAAAGCCCCTCCCATTGAGAAACCACCTAAATTAGTAAAATTGAAATAAATGAAAATACTTCTACAACAAAACACCAGTGTCTATATAGTTCTTGCTAAGTAGAAAAAATGTAAAACTGCTTATTAGTATGGAAATTATTAAACAATTTAAAATGTAGTAAAAAAATTGTCTTACCAACAATAATTCTATTACTGGGAATGCCAGCATCATTTTCATTTTTAATCAATTGCTTTACATATACTTCTATTTTTGCCAAAGATTCTAGAACCTCTGGTGCTTTTTTATTTATATCAATCCGATCAAACCAAACATTACTCTTTAAACCACCTGCAGGGGTATACGGTTGTAAAGGAGCTGTTGGATATAAGATCTTAATGTGAGGAAATGTGAAATTTTTTGACATTATATGTACCCATTCCTTCATATGATCACCAGCTGCACCTAGAATGTTTTTTTTAATAACATAAGTATTTTTAAATCATATAAATAAAGTAATATACATACTTAAACTAAGAAGAATGTACACAAACACCCTTGTACACAAAATACATACTTATGATAAATTACATAATAAAATCATTATTTATAGTATAATATGTATTTTATACCTGAACCGTGAAAGAAAATAAGTGTGGCAGTGTGCTTTATTCCAGTATTCTTTGTGAAGTGCAAAGCGCCTAATTTAGACATACTTAAATAATTATTATGACTGTGAGCTATTGAATTAATTTAGAAACAGTATTTCTAAATTTACAATGAAATTTAATGATGAAGATATAGATATTACAATGTAAATATTGTATGAATTACTTGATTCGAGATTCTGATATATTACAAAGAATAACAAGTAAATTGATTCTTTTCTATTATAAAAATAAATTATAAAGTTGTTTTAGCAGATTATAACTATCTAAACTATTTATATAATCGTCTAATCATTTATCTTTATCATCTGTCAAATCTCTCATATTTACATTTTATTACATTGATAGTTCATGCTTCATAATGTTGCACAGATTGCATTGTCGTCCGTGCTTATTTTAATTCAACGTAAAATAAAAGAAAAATATACGGCAATATTGACATTACAGAAATAAAATGTTAAAATATAATTTTAAATTTATACTTATTTTAAATCTATATAACTGATCAGGCAGTCATCAGACATACATACATGAAAGATCGATTAAAAAAATCATTTTTGATCTACGTTTATTAATACACGAGTAATAAAGCCCATAATAGTATTTTGTTTTATTTTTTTGTTTATTCATCTGTATGTGTCATTTGTACGAGGTAATCTCCAAAACGAATTACCAGTTTTATTAGCTGGGTTTGTAAGTGTTTACGTATATATGTATGTATGAATGTATGCATGTAACGGAATTTTTGAGAATGATTTTCACCAATTTCGAGAAGTTGGATTAATTTGAAACTGTGCACACCTATCAAGGACCGATGACAATGCAATAATATGAAAACAGTTTCCTATTATTCTTATTAGAACCGCCGGAATTAAGAATTTTTTTTGGTGCGTTCCATTAAGCGATCAAAATGACCAAAATGCTCCAATTAGCCGTTCCACATAACGACCGCGGTCGTTGTGGTCGCGGCAAAAACATCACCCATGACGTCATGACTAACGCTCACGCGACGCCCATGGCGCCCAATCTGAAAAGGTGGATCGTTATGAGCGTTGGGACAATTAGCGAATAGCGGTACTTTCTGCAGCAGATGCAGAATCATTAAATATCCACTGTTGACGCCAAAGACATTTTAACAATATTTAAAGGTAGGATAATTAAATACGCCACTAATTATGTTTTTTTTGCAATGTAATCAAAAATTATTAATAAATAGTTATATACATTTATTTTAAGGCTTACAGATTATATATATGCCAATTGCTTTTATTTAGGCTATGTTCCGGTATACACTGTGAGCACTGCGCAGTATAACGGCAAATTAATATACTGTGATGTCGTTTCTTTATAGTCAGTTATACTGATTACTATTTAAAACGAATCGCGATTCAGTATACTGTCGTTCTTGTTTTTTCACGCTATTGTCAAACTAATGTCAAATTTAATTTAATGTTTGCTTAAACGTTCTCTGTTAAATAAGAAAAGTTATTGTTTGAATATTTAAAATAAAAAATATTGAATGTTGAATTTAATTATAATTTAAATAAATTTCTGATATTAGTAAGTATCCTTTTTATGTTTCAAAAATTATTTTTTTACAAATACTTGTAAACCTATAAAAAAGGTTATGTATAGTTAAAGTTAATATTTTGTTTGCAATCAATAATAGTATATTAATTAAATTTTAAAAAATAAATTTCGACAAATAATTAATTAAATTAAATAAATTGGTTAATAATTAATACAATTAACCACAAATTTCTATTTGTAAATAAATAACTGGTGTTAACTACATACAACTCTCGACAAGCTTGTGATCACGTGACCAAAGCACTGCGAGTACCTTACCTCGAAAATGCCAGTGCTCACAGTGAAAAAATGGCGGTGATTTATGACGTCATATATTTCCGTAGGGTACTGTAGCATTATACTGGCAGTCCATATCGGAACGATTTTTTCACCACTGAGACCACTGCGCAGTGCTCACAGTGTATAGCGGAACATAGCCTTAATGTGTGAATTTTATTAATATTTTAAAGTAGGATAATTAAATACAATACACTACACTAATTATCATGTTTTATTCAATATAAATTAATGTAATAAAAAAATATTAATAAATAATTATTTAAATTTATATATATAACCCTGGCCTATTGCCTGATCTACGCTCAAAACATACCCAAGTGCATTCCACTTGAATTTATGACAGCAACGCTCGCACGGAGCGGGAAAACGGCGGAGCGATCGTGAGCGTGATCATTGTGATCGCTTAGTGGAACGCACCGTTTTACGGATCATTCTTTCTCTCTTACTCCCCGTAGGAGATAGAGCTAGGTCGTGGTCCGAATTTTGCTCACATTGATCACGACCTTTGACGACGAATAATAATATCTTTGGCTTTCGCGATTGAAACTTGCATAATAAACTATTATTAAATAAATTTATCAAGCATGTTTTTTATTGTTACTGCACTTTACCTATAGTTGTAATATTAAGATGTCACACATTTTTGTTAAGTGCTTTCCCATTCCATTGCCCACTTGTACCCAATGTACTTATATAGCATGTACATTTTTTTCATTCTTAATCTGTATGGAATCATTTTATTTATAGAAAATATATTGCTTAAGGCCAAAGAATTTTATAATTTTGAGAAAATAATAGGAATCAACTTTATATCAGGCGTCTCGTCGCGTAAGGGCTCAGGCGTGCGCCGGAAAAACGATATACTGTAGGTTTGATTCCCACTCAAGGAAATAAAATCTTTAATATTGTCATATATTCGCTCTTGTAACAAGACAAATAACGGCGTTGAGTTCCGCTCCAGAGCACGCAATGCCTCTCATTCGACCGAAAGTGCGAAACGAGACGGAGTGTAAATACACTAGTTTCCAAGTTTTCCTTGTCTACCTTGCCATAAGCGGGGCACAGTGTGCTGCTGAGTACTATGTCTTTACTTCTTCAAAACTGCATATTGTTATGATAAAAAAATCTTTTATTTTTAAATATCCAGTAGGAATATGCATTTTATATGAATTCTTTATAAAGCTTGCATGAAAGTAACTTTTATTTTAAATAATATAATTAATAATACTAAGAAATATAGCATTAAGATGGCAAGCAGTAAACGTTACATTTTTTTATAAATAAATAAATTATTGTTTACACACTCTTTAATTCATCATTGTTGCCGAATTACTAGGTACCTAGTAGGGATTTTGTTATTAGTGTGGATTATTGATTATTTATTACTTCGAGCAATTAAATGAACGCCGTGAGATAATTCACTAGCATAAACCGTAATAGCAGAGTTTGGCAAATTTTAATTGCAATTGTCATGTAAATAGGTATATTATTGATTGATTATAAACAATTGTAAACAAAGCATTATTTGTTTGTGCTATAATCACATTTAAATTAAAAAAGTACCTACCATATATTATTAAGCTGCTAGACGTAAGTGATATCCATTATCGTTTATAATGTTAATTAAAAAATGATTACGACACGGATATTCAAAATTTATTTTCAAAAATTCAATAATATCTCTTAATTGAATTAGGTTGAGTAAAACAACGCAAAAATTTGGATTTAACTTGATGCGTCGTCGTTGGTGGAGCTATACGTTTCTTTTGGTTACTTTTACTATATAAAAATATGTCGGGAACGTCTAAAAGAGCTATACATCTATTCAACAACAAAGACTCTTTTTCTTCTAATGTCAATACCTTTAATTTGGTTGGAGGATTCCAGCGGATTTTATGTTTGTGTTCGATTCTATCTTTCAATATTTGATTATGAGTCATTAAAACTGTTTCTAGCCCATTATTGATTTGGTATTCATTTGGCGATGGAGTCAAAAAAGCATTATCAATGAAACGACTGCTTTGAGAGATTGGACCATGTGGGACTGCAGTTAGGCATTGTGGTTGTTTAAGGTTATAATAGCCTGGTCCTGGTGTTGGTAGCGATCCATGTACTGGGATCCAGTTAAACCAATTACGAAAACGCGGTGCTGTGGAAGAAAACGGACAATCATGCTGAAGCCGATTTTGTTTAACATTATAGTTAGGCTGTGGAAGATCTGCTGGACTAGGTTCATCTAGTTTTTTAATCAAAGGTTTCATTCTTATGGTTTTAGATTTAAACTCCCACGACAGCGCATCCTTTAACTTATTTTCATGCTTTTGTTCAGTTTCTTCATCTTGAAGTGAACACGATGTAATACTATTGTCGCTGTCGTCTTCGTAGCTGTCGATCTTAAATCTTATTGTAGAAGTATTAAAGGGAGCATAATTACAGTTTTTTATTTGATTTTGATTCGATTTATCGTCAATATTGTAACTTGCGGGGCTTGGTCCCTTACCTGATGGATACTTTAACCTCACAGCTTTAGTTCCGAAAGCTGCCGGTGTTGGCAACTTTGCATGGCAAATATTTGATGGCCCCTTATCTCTGTCAAAATCCCTTTTAATAAAATATTCTGTTGGTCCTGGTATTTCATTGTACTTATTAACTTGAAATCTTTGTGCTTCTGAATATCCCGATTTTTGATATGTTCTGCTGGGAGTCGTTGGCCCGTAATCAGCCGGCCCAGGAAGATTCTCTAATATATTTCTCCGTTGCACAATTTCAATAAATCTTAATTGTTTTGAGGTTTTTCGTTTGTATGCTCTGACTTTCTCAGCGCATTGTTGTTCATATGTGGGATAAGTTTCTAAGGTGTAATGTGCGGGTCCAGGTGTAGAGTCTGATATTTTGCTGGATCTTTGTGAATTCCACTTACTCCATTTCCATCCGCGGTAGAAAGCACTGTGCTCTTTCACATTAACATCATAAAATTCAGGACCATTTGTTACCTTCTTAAGAATACGTGATTTAGAATCATCTTGTAAAACTTTATGTCCCGCACCTCGCTTACAGGGTGACGAAATACTCTCACCAAGTAAAGAACGAGGAGGAACGCCCTTAAATATTTTTCTTGGTATTTTGGCCTGACATAATTGAGAAATTGAAGGAATTTTATCAGATTCTTCCTCCTCACTTAAACATTCACATCTAGCGTCCAATCCGCAACGACATAATAACTCTTCTATATCTTCCTTACTTAAACCTTTGTATGGAAAACGAGGGACCTTCGATGATATAGAAGTACAATTAGTTATTCTTGGAGGGAAATCTCCATAATAAAGGGCGTGTGTCCATACGGGGAATATGTTTTCAGTTTTTCTGGGAGTTTTTGATAAAAACGGCACATGATTTGGATGAATTAGCGATGAATTTACATTTTGATAGGTTCCAGCTGGTTCAAATATTGGATATGATTTTATAGCCGCCGGAAACCGCTCACTAAGGTTATATGCCATTTAAAATTATTAATATTAAAATATTCCGAAAAAAATAATAACATAATAGATTAAACTTTTGTCATGACATTCTCAAAACGGTTTTATCTAAAATGTCTATAACATTGTATTTTTTTTATTATTGTTCTATGAACAAATAAACTTTTGTTTCAAATAAAAAAATCTACAAAATATATAAATCATTCATTTGTGATAATGTTTCGCAATAATCTAATACTATTCTTTTTTTTGTATTTTTTTACCATATCTCTCAATGTTAGTATACCTTTTTTAATCTACGTTTGTTATTATTGACATAAGACTTCTTTTTAACAGTTCTCACTTGTAATGATTACTTGGTGTTCGTCATAAATAACCAATATTTTTAAGTATCATATTTTTTTTTGTTATTTATTTATAACGTATTATTATCTATGGATACGTCATTTGATTGGAATACTTGATTGTTGTGACAAAGGCAATATTGCGATATATGTGTATAGGTGCAAAGGTGGGGAGAGCATCCCCTTACCTCTGCCCATATCTAAGATATCTAAGATATGGGCAGAGGTAAGGAGAACCATCTTATATGAGAGGAAAATTGAAAAAGTGTCCTCCAGTAAGCAGCAAATAACGGTTTGAATACTCGCCAAAGTAGCGCTAGTGTGCTATCAGAGAGTGATATGAATGTAGCAGTTCTAAATATAGTGAAGTGTTTTATGTGTTGGGTTTATGGACAGAATAGATAAGGAAAACAATCTTAAATGCGAGAAAAGTTGAAAAAATGTCCTCCTGTATTTAGTATATCCCGTGTCTCGTGTAGTGAAGAAATATGTAGTATTTACGTAGTCAAATGTAATTTAGTAAATATAACCACTAAAACTCACTTATCTACTTTTACTTCAAATCGCTTATCTACTTTTTTATTTTTCAATAATTTTATTGTTGTTAATTCAAAAAGAAAAACTTTAGAAATCATGGGAAAGCTTTGTTCTGTCCATGTGGACGAAAATTAAAAAAGTAATTGATACGTTACAACCTGTCTTTTTTTCAACCAACAGTATGTATAATTGACTTGTTATAATATTTTTATATTACCGAAATCAACAGATTTTACAGCAATGCGTTGTTTTAATAATAATTGAATAATAAGTTTTCGTCATTGTTTGTGATAAAGCGGAAATCTTTCTTTCCTTTTTTAATTTACACTAATAATTTGGTTCACTGTTTTTAAATTTGTTTCTTTTGCTACAATGGCGCCACCAATTTGCAGTGACCACTTTTTAAAAAGTGCACCCTAAAAATCCCCTTACAGTTTTAAGCACTATCGTTTTGAATAATATATTGTTATAAGTAAAATATCGTTATAAATAGTGTCCTATTGAATACAACGTATTAATATGAATATCATATCAATATAAATAAATAAAATAATAATAATTATTTAAAAGTAACACATCGCTCTTTAAAGAATCTAAGCTTGCAACAAATCGGTTGGTATCTTGTGTAAAAGATCTCTATAATATTTTGTTAGTTATATTTCTGGAGTGTGCACAAGATTGTTCTGGACGGGCACACACCACCACAAGACTTCCTACGCGCATGAGAATATTTATTATTAAATAAATGTCAATCAGACAAGAAATTTGAAACCGTTCAAGCAAAGTGCGAAATACTAGCCTAGAAACAAAACCACAATCACTACTGAATATTTATTGTTATTACTGTTACTTCAAAACATTACACTTTAAATAAGTATACATCGAAAATGCATTTATAGACATACAATTTCAGCGACCGCCGATGCCAAGACAAGGATACAAGGTAGAACTGGTTAGGGCGTGAGACAACATCTTGTATACATCAGAAAGTTAGGCCAGGGACACTGATTAAACATCTAACATCAATTAACTGGTAATTGCAACTAAGACTACTATTAAGATAATATGTATGACATCAATTCACATTTACTTAATTTAAGCAAAAATTGTTTATACTTTATCCAGCTTAACCCTTTGCCAGTCTTTACTTTGCATCATGCCAGCCTGCTTGACCGGGTGCCCCAAAAATGCCTCCATATTACAATATGCAGTTAAAAAAACAATAGGTACCTATAAGAAAAATATGTAGTAAATAGGATTTATTATTCAATGCAAACTTATATAAATAATATCATGAAATATTTTTCTTTTTTAATGTAAATATATAATTCTTTTATACCAAAAAATATTTTTATTCATTTTGATTTCATTTCTAAAGTTTTCTAAATTCTTTATACCATTCGAACACACACTAAATATATTTATTAAATTGATCACAGCATATAAATCAGCTTTGTTGAACTGTTGTTTTATGACTCAATATATTTAAAACATAAAAAATGTTGGTCATACCTTACTAAGGACATTATAATTGATTCATACGAAGGTGGATTATTTATCGTACATATCATATAAAAGCAAATACAACATTTATTTTTTTTTTCTTTATTTTTTCTCATGATCAATATTTATTTTGATTTTGCATAATCATACATGTGTAACAAAATAAATAATTTATTTATTTTGTTACACAATAAACGTGTTGTGATATATAAGTTAAATGCTGTAGGAATTATTATGTAAACATGTATTCAGTAATTTTCGAAATATTGATCTGAATGGAGATTGCTTCATTTGCTTCTGTACGATTAATGGCTACTTACAAGTAGATCCTTAACTAAAAAGTGAGATCATAAAAATCTAACTCATACTACAGTATAAAAGTAGTTTAAAACGAACTATATAATATAAATATATACAATACGATTTTGTAAAAAGGCCGAAGAGTTACAATTGTTATAAAACTACTACTAATGGAAACGTTCAATAGTTCTGGGTGATATGATTTTTTTGGGTTTAAGTACGTGACAGAATATTAAAAGTTAACAAGCAATAGTATAATATACATTTAACAAATAACATTTTTTAAATATAAATTAAATATTTTCTGCTAAATCCTTAGCAATGCCATTATAATTAAAATTATGAGCCAGGGATATTGTGGAGCACCGTAACCGAACCTATCGGATATACAAAAACAAAACTATCAGTCGAAAATCGATTTTCGACTCCGATATAAAAGTGCGGAGTCAAAATGTGATTTTTTATTATAATTTTCTTTTATATCTGGCCTAAAAGTAAGGGTATGTTATGAAAGAAATATAAAAACATAGATATTTGTGGTCAACTTCATTACGGTACATCACTTGTCATTAAAATCGTCAATAACTAATACCCGTAGTCAAAACTGTTCGATATATACTGGATAATCCGAAATATCGAGAACGATTAATTTGTCAACATCCTTAACCAAAACGTTACATCCCTGGAAAATTCCGATCCACTACAATACAATTTCTTAATTTAGTAGGTAGTAATACATACATACATATATATATATATATATATATATATATATATATATATATATATATATATATATATATACATACATATATATATATATATATATATATATATATATATATATATATAAAGGAATAATTTATAAAAGTTAGATACATTTTTTGTATACATATATAACGTGTGACATCACACTAGGCGAGGTGGGGGTGGTATTGTCTATCATAATGAACATTACATTAACACCAACTTATATTAAGAAATCGTGTTTTAGAATATAAGGCGTACAAGACGAATCAATATGAATTCATTTCTCAAAAGATATTATTATGGTTTTAATATTAATTATTAGTACAAGTGAGGAATGTTTGATTCATATATATATTGACACTCAGTAAGAATTTACTTTAAATATATTAACTGGTGTGTGATTTGTACCTATTTAGAATGTAACTTATAATAAAGTTAGTGCATACAGATATGGCATTTTTTTCTTAAAACACATAAGACAAATAGATTTACATATAACTTATTAATTATTTTACTATTCACATACATTGTTTTGAAATTTGACCAGCAACTTATATCCTAGAATAGTATTACATATCAGACATCAATCGATAATATATTTCATGGTAAGTAAATGATCTATACTTTAGCCAAAAAACAATACTGCCAAGCAAATTCAATTTATATATATATATATATATATATATATATATATATATATATATATATATATATATATATATATATATATATATATATATATATATATATATATATATATATATATATATATATATATATATTATATATCCGAAATAACCATGTATCCGGATAGGAAATCAAAACCTATATATATCCATATCATAATCAGAAATGTGGATTCTGTAACATACTTGTTAATCACCTACTATGAGCAAAACTCGTTAAGTAAATGACTAACTGCATACACCAGTATTAAACGAACCCTTAAATCGTGTCTTATACAAGAACACATAGTCCATCTTACATTTGTAGATTAGTGAAACAAATTCATATGTCTTCTAAAGACCATCTTGAATTGGTGGGCTCGTGGGCCTCACGTATACTTTGGAAACTTTCCGCGGTCTCCGACTCCACGTTCATCACGTCGAACGTTCTGGACACAGCCAACATGCGCTTGAGAAGGCTGCATGTAGATATCATTAGTATCTGGACAAAAAAATGTTCATTATTTTTGTATAATATAACAGTAATTATTTTTTGTATAATATGACAGTAAATTTTTGAATACTGTGCAGTGTGTGGGAAACGGAGTGCCTTAACACCAGATTAAACCCTTCCGCCTGCCATCATGAAGCTCAATACATGAATACAATTACAAATCGTACAGCAATTTCTTCTGTTGTTATATTTCTTTTTATGACTGTTTTTTTTAAGTCATATTAATTATTTTTACCATGCCACTAGAAAATCTAAATAAATAATAAAGTCATAAATATAGTTTTATTACCTTTATCTCAGGTTTGAGTGGTAGTATGGCAATGAGCCACCACAGCCAATGGGGCCCGTCCGCGGTCTCCCACCACGACTCTTGCGTGTCAATGTATGGTAGAGGGCCGAATGCAGTCTCAATCTCCTCTTGCACGGACTCATCCATTCTCTTTAACCATTTCAACGCTCTATACAATATTTGGGAATCCAGTAAATGAATCTCTGGAATATCGTCCTCATTTGGGAACACGTCGCTTAGTATTGCAACACGGGCTAGATCGCATCTGGAAAAATTATATTTCAGTATAAGATTGAAAATTAATAAGCAGCAGTTGCTTCTAAGTTAACTGTACATGCGAAGATTACTTGGAGGAAAGAATAATCATCTCCACCTTGCTCTGGTAACCTGACTGTCTAAAGTTCCCATACTAATTTCCTATGCAATTTGCAAGATACAACGTGAAGCTAAAAAATAGTAACAACTTACCCGTCTTTTACAAATCTTTCAATAATTTTGAATCGTGACACCCCAATAGTAGATATAATACAACGATTGTCTTCAAATACAACACAATCGCATATTTCCAGTACCTGAAAAATAAAAACCATTATGAAGTCGATAAAAATAAATCAAAATCTTCTAAAAGTGTAGATTTAATTTAAATATTATACAAAAAAAAAAAACACTTTTTGTACAAAGTTCTACGTAATCATATGTTTAACTCTGTTAAATGTTTAAAAAGAAACATAGCGGCTGTTGAGAGGCAATAGCATTTATTTCTTTTTTATTTCTTCGCCCTGGTAAGAAGAAAAAACGCGGCGTTAAGTTTCACCACTCAAACGTACACAATCTTTATACAACCCTGGGGAGCCCCTGGAATGGGGGGAATACTAAAAAAATGTTCAGAACATACTGTGCCGTAGTCAGCATACGTGTTGCCTTCCTCATAAGCGAGCATGCCAAATTTACGGGAACCAGATTCAGTCACCCGACGCACCATCTGCCAGTACTTGGGATCGAATATGAACAGCGGGCACGGCATCCTGTGTACAATTGCAAATATATATGTGATACATAAGTACAAGTAAAAAAAAATGGCTGAACTTGGCAATATGATTTATATTTTTTTACGAAGACTATAATAGATGAAATCAGTGTAATTTTAATATTAAGACATATATTTTATGCAAATTTAATCAACAAATATAAGTGGTTTATGTGAAATTAATAACATTATATAACTATTCTATGTATACTCATAATATACCAACATATATCATTTAATATTCAGAGTCAGACTGTTAAAGCGCCACATCTCAACTAAATGAATTAAATTAATTTATTTGCTTTTCTAATAGGACAAAAATCTTGGTGTCAAGATCGACCTCACAAAACGCAGTTTCTCTCTTATCGACGAATAAGCTATATAATATGCATACTAGATGAACAAGTGTAGTACAGAAATGGTATACTCACCCAGGGAAAGCCACATAGCATGTAACTATCGGTATAACGTTCACATCCTCCAACCCATTTACTACTTCGATGGAAGATAGAAGTGATTTCATAAACAAAGTGTCGCAAGTCTGTTGAAAACAAAAAAAAAATCTTAGTCACAAAAAAAATTGTCACTTTGCTAATTTCTTTTTTTTTTAATTTATGAAAATATAATATATGTTAATAAACTCCAAATACCACATATACAGTTTTACTGAATAATTTCTAACGTATTGTTGTAAATGCGATGCAGAAAAAATATTATTTCTATTAACTCCTTTCACAAGACAAAGCGTAGTGTGGAGTTTTACCACAATATTTTTAAAATACAACGGGCTGAGTATAAACACCATAATTACTTACGTTAGTTAGACTTAGACTTTAACATACTGCCTCGAAAATTAGACCGAAAGTGAAGACACAGACAGAGTGTTTTCACACTCAATTCTCCAGGTACATTGCTATGAAGTATAAAATAAAAAGAACTATGTACTAACATCATCTATACGAAAGTCCCTCAACGGTGACAAGCACAGCGCACACTTCATCATATAGCACATAGATCGTTCGAGGCAGCCCCTGCAGTAGGAATGGCCGCAGGGCGTCGTCACTGGGTGTTTGAGGGTGCTGGTGCATATCACGCACTCCACGTCCGACGGCCTGATCCAGCTGTGTGTCGACTGATTGCGAACTGAATGGATGAGCTTCCTGGATATACTCCGAGGCTCTGAACTTTGGCAGAGGACTGTTATCGTCTGTAAAATATAAACAGTTTACTTTAGATATAGAACTGAGATTAAGTGTTCTGTTCTGTTTATGTATTGGATATAAGTTTATTCCGAGTTATAAGTAATTACCCTTTTTTTCAACAAAATAATTATCTTCTAATTATCGAATATTTTAACAATAACGGTACGCAGTATTAAAAACTTACTTGGGCCAACAGTTTCCTGGCCATATGGGCAAACGGCTCAGTGGACGCAGCAACGCGCGCCAGGTGCGGCACGGCTTCGACGAACTTGCCTGCCGATACCAATTCACGAGCTTTACGCTGCCGGTCCTGGAAGCGACAAAATGCCCTTCATTTACACAATTCAAAACTATAAATTATTGTAAATATGATTAATTTTAGTACTATAATTGTTTACATGTTCTCGTACATACATGTTTATACAATAACTTGTATTGTTATTGTTTTATGATTGTTAATGGCATCTGCTTATAATTATACACAATAAAAAAAAACTTCACGCAATAAATTCGTTATATAATTTAAAAACATAGAAAAAGCTTTGTATGAAAAAACAAAAGTACAGAAAAAATGAGAAGAAACTTTATAATAGATGGAATATACCTGCCCACCCTGCTTTGTGATAACTTCGAACTATATCTAATAATTTGTCTTTTTTTAATGAAAAACACAAGGCCGACGAGCGCACGGATCACCTGAATGTGAGTGATTACATTGATTGTTTTATAAGGACGAAACACAATTGGAGTCAAAAGAAAGGACAGAGTAAAAGTAAAAGATATAAATAAGAAAACAAAGTCCAAAAGTGCATACGTATCATACAAACAATTGAAGTGGAGATGGACAGACCATATGATAAGGGATCAGAAAAAGAAATGGACAAGGATAATGACTGAATGGTACCCACGAGACGGTAAGAGAAAAAGTGGTAGACAAATTAAGAAATAGGCAGAAGCGTAGGGATGTGGCTGGCCCAATATGGACCTGCACAGCTCAAAATAAACAGATGAAGTGTATATCATTGGATTGATTAACAACCGTTTGTCGATAAACATTTAGAAAAATATTAGTTTCAATAAATATAAATTATTATAATTATGATTTCATTTTAGGCATTTTCATATTAATTTAACATGGAAACAAACTTAAGTAAAAATAAAGGCTTAATTTATTTTATTTACATAACTTCACAAAACTTAAAAATGTAGGTTTAATTTTCATTTCCATACAGACAGAGTTTAAAAAATATTTCTTTATGTAATAACAATAGTTATTACTCTTCAAAGAATATTAAAGTTATAATTGTTTAAAAACTCCATTACTTTTTGTTTATTAGTTAATATATTATAAATATATGTGTATGTAGGTATGTGTTCTTTTCATAAGAAATCATTTCGAGTTTTCTATGAAAGAAAATTTCAATAATATACTCGTATATTCACGCTAGCAAATATTACGATCCTTACGCGAAATCGCATCGCAAGTAAACAAAAGGAAGAAAACTAGGGATTTCGCAAACGACTAATATTTTCATTCGCAAACAGTAAGAATAAATAGCGAAGCAGCGAAAAAAAAAACAGAAATTCAATGATAATTTCAATAAACAAACTCACCTGTACATGCATCGGCTCACGTGGTCGTGTAGAAAACTTGGGTGCGCTGATGGCCGTCGCCGAGTTACGTGATATCTTGTATTGTACTCCACGCGGCGCGGAGCTCCGTAAGCCTCCTGTTAATGAAAGTAAAGTTATATAGACGAAATTCTATAGTAACTATAATTTCATTTGAAAATTTTTCTCTCGTGGCTATTGCTAAATCGAGTGTGAGAAATTCGTAAAATTTTATTACTTGGAGGTGTTGTGAGATGACCTGAACTACTTTGACTATATATATACATATAAATATAAATATATATATATATATATATATATATATATATATATATATATATATATATATATATATAACCTCATATAATGTAATCAATTGAATCCGTAGCAAAGTAAAATTGGTACGCGTTATATAACTTTTAGAGGTGGCCTAATGTGGGACATGTAGAAATATAAGTTGCCAATGTTCGCCGACTACGCAAACTGTACCTACGTAATTCTTTTGATATTATTGAAAAACTCGATGTTTAACATTATTTGATGTGCTATCATTAATTCTGTTCGCCAACTATTTTACACGTAAGTAGTAACTGGCTAGGCGAGTACTTGTTTCAATCATCAATATAGAGCATTTAATAGAAGCCCAATACAGCTGCGACATTTACTTCGCAAAGCTACATAATGGCCGATGTTACGTAATTTAAAATGAAGTCAGAGTTTGCATTACGTTACATAACTATATTAACTGAGCGACAAACGGAAGCGGATAATGCCTAACAAACGTTTTACTCAATATTATTTAATATAATAAGTTCTATTTTAAACATTCAATAGACCTACACAATCAATTAAAATTTAGAAAATCATGTCTATCGTAGAAGTATATTACAAATTATACGAAATTTAAATGTATCGTTTCATTTGTAAATATCAAAACTATTATTAAATAGTACGAATGTCTAAGAAGGTATTTATAAGCACCAAATGAATCACTACATTGACCTTGGCGCATTAATATATTCGCCTAACGCTTGTTACTTACATGTAGCCTGTGCTACACAACAGTATTCAAGTTCGGCATAAACACAGTTGATAAGGACAAAACTTGAGAAGAAAACGTTTCGTATATTTAAAATGATTAGAATTTTTAACAAATCATAGTCTTAATAACGACTTAATTTTGAATACGTGCACACGTGTATACAAAACGAACGGAAGTCGCTGATGAAACATGCCTAGACTCATATTCTATTTATAATCGTATCATATCAAAATAATGAATAAATTGCACACACAAAAGCGTGATGAAATAAAAAGCGAGCGCCCCACATGGACTTACGTACCTAAAGCCAACGTAACCTGCGACCCGGCGCTCTCCATTGCGTCGCCGACAATGTACTTACATAACCGCAATGTAACAAACAAATCGACGATTTACATAATACTTGTTGGAGAGCGATTATTGTTATTCATACCTACATTATATTTAAGTGTATAAAAACATTGAACAATAAAAGTGCATGTAAAACAAATTGGTATCAATATACGTTTCATTAATTTGTAATACTTTTATTAAAACCGTTTAGAAACAGTTTCATAATTCAATCGTCTTTTTTTACAATAAAAGTTCGCTTAACATTAACATGTAGAAATACGACAAAATTATTATAGAATTCCAATTATCTTACTTTTAGAAATAGACAATCTCGTAGAAGAATCAGGACCCGCAATTCTGTAAAAAAAATTTACATTTGTACAATGTCAATACATATTAACTAGATAATTTTGTAGTATGTAACAGAATATAATGACAGAAAAAGTATGTATACCTTGGTTTTTTAATATATGTTGTCATCTTCTCTGTTATCTCTCGCATCACTGTATTAACAGTCAGTTTTTTGGGTGACATAGCACCACAGGGGCAGTCACCGTGTAATTTAATGCATCTGTAAACAAATTATAAGCAACGTTATTTATTTACATAAAAAATGAAATGAATAAAAGAATGAAATATTCAATTGAATTATATTTTACCTTAAGCATCGAGAGTGTCCACATTTTCCAGTCACTGGCAACCTGGGAATACGATTGCAGTTCAAGCAGTGTAAATCAGTTAATCCCGGTAATCTCAGGTAACGTGACAATTTTATTAACTTGTTCGCCAATTTTTGTGCACTGAGTGTTGGTGAAGGTAAGCCATTAGTAATGTGTATAAAGGGGCTCAGTGATTCATTACCAACTTGGAACGGATTCAATAGGCATCTAGAAGCTTTTTGTGTTTGTCCATGTGCATCATTAGATTTAAACACTGAACCGAGCAGCGTCTCTGCAACGTGGTTCATGTAAAATTCATTAGCAGATTCAAATAAATTAGGTTCATTATTCTCAGGTTCTGTATTAGACGGCTCAGGTTCAAAGTGTATTGGCGCTGAAAAACCTCTAATAGAATTGCTAACTTCAAAAGCACGTTCACCTGAGGCGAGCTCATTCTCAGCGAGTTCTAGCAAATGGTCATCTTCAGGTATAGGTGACATTCTATTATTCGAAAAATCATCGCTGAAAGAAGGTTCTTCTCGCAAATTGAAGTTTGCTTCTTCTATATTTCTATAATCGCAGTAAATAGAGTGGTATGTACGCCTATGAGGTAACAAGTTTCGGAAATTTATACTATTCCGATTTCTGCTCCGCGATGGTTGAAAATTTGTGCTCATTTCAATATTTTCGCTTGAACAAATTTGTGGTATCAGAGGTGTTGCAATATATGGTAGTTTAATTTTGTAACGTACACCTGCAGTTGAGCTGGGAAAGAGCTGCAAAGAAGATTTAAAAAGATATGTAGAGATTACATAATAGCAAGTAATTTATAATTGTCTCTATAAATAATATATGACTAAATAAACGTAAGTCTAGAAGTATATCATATTTTTAACTGTCGTAACATTCAAGAGTTCATAATATTATGTATGTGCAATCATTTTATTTTAATAAATTACTAAGTTACTTTTTGAAACAATAATTATAATAAATAACTAGTATTATATACTTTTGCTTTTGGCATAAAAAAATAACTACTGTAAGATTGATAATCTTTTGCAATATCGAATATTTTACAAATGATTTTTTGCAATATCACTTAGTATGCATAACTCTCTTATGTTCAAAAACTTAACGTGATACGCCGTTAAAACAGTTTAAATATATTCATTTAAAATGTAATCTAAGTAATTTAATTTAACATATCGAACGTTGAAAAACATCCGTGATGCAAATGTGTTCAAATTGTACTTAGTACTTCTCCTACTCATTCTATTATATAAAATGAGGTTTCGTCATTGTGGAGGAGATTTTTGAAGAAATCGGCTGAAGCAGCACAGATTTATTTATAAATTTTTTTTATTATTGTAATCCAGAGGTTTAAGAGCGAAGAGAAGCGGAGACGAAGCTCCTAGTCAGATATAATATTAAGTATAAGATATTGCGTGTTAAAGTGCCACGCCATGTCCCGCCTGTTTAGGTAGAAAGTTAAGAATTAAAAGGACTAATAGTATGTTTAGATTGTTATCAACCCAAGTGATACTAAAAAATACAGTGAAAAGGTACAATTGATAAGTCCTATTGTTAAGATTTCAGGCGGGACTTAAATTTTAAGATAATGTTATATAATATAACCTTTATCAAAATAATCCCATCTCAAACTTAGTAATATTGTAGATACATAATTACATTAAATAGGAGTTGTCGTTATATTTATCGTATCGAAGTAATACGTAATAGTGAACTTGGCCTAGTAAGAGCAGACCGGTTGGAAGGCTGTGAAATGGACGCAATATAATAAAGCAAACGTATTTTCTCGCAACGCTACATTTAGCACTATGTTGTGTGGAAATTATTAGTATTTTTTGACAACAGTCCGTTTAAGATAAGTAAAATATAAAAGAAAACAACTTATAATCACCTTTGTCTTCGTTTGTTAAATTGTAGTAAACTTTATAAAGTCTAATAAAAATCAATAGAACGAAAATACTGATGACTTATTATGAATATAGAATAATATTTTTATGTGTCCAATATCCCACATACAGCAACATCATAAATACAAACAATAACAAAGGACGATAAACAACATTTAAATGTGTACAATAGGAGTGAGACACTTGGTTGTCATCAACAGACAAATTACTTACCGCATTATTTGGAGAATTTCCAGCAATCGCACGAGCAACTGTAGAAATACTTCGTCCTTCTTCATCAACTTCCTGTGGCCAAAACACAACATATTTATTTTATAGTTACTCACTCAGCTTCACGCTGTATCCCGCACATGGCAGGGTAGGCAGAGGGAACCTAGTGTTAAGACACTCCGTTCCACTTGCGTTCCCCATTTCCCGCCGAATTTAGGCATTGCGTGTTGAATGGAGGAGCTCAACGCTGCCTTTTGCCTTGTACCAGAGCGAAGAAATTAAAGCATAAAACATTTAAATTAAAAATATTAAAATTTCATTTCTTCGAGTGAGGATCGAACCCACAACCTGTCGGTTACAGTCACAAGTTTGTGACGCTGCGCCACGACAAGCCTATTTTATAGTTAATGGTAAATATATAAATTAAGTAATAACTTGCTTCATTATTAATAATTTTCAGCACCATAGGTTTATAACAACATAATAAATAAAATTACAATCAAGTCGTTTATGAAACATGAGTAATTAATATCATTATATAACACTTTTAAATTGGAATAAGTCGCATTGCCAAACTTGTACATAATCCACCACAAAAGAATTATCCATTATGAAATAAAAGAACGAGATAAGAATCAATATATTGTAAAATAAAACAAAGAATAATTTCTTTGTCAATCCTGTTAATGAAAAATTATAAAACAGGTCTATATGTAACAATTACCTTCTTGTAACGAAAACGAACTTAAATATGAAATCCAAATTGGTCCGAAACAACACAACACACGGACGGGCGACGTACAAGTTAAGTCATCGTCTGGCTGTTTTCTTACGACGACGGTTCTTACGCAAAGCAGTAAGCGGGGGGCTTACATAATGCGACCTACTGGCACAGTGACTCTGTAAGTGCATGCGCTTGCACTGACTGTAATCTATTTCTTTTATTGTAACATATTACATGCTTATTATCATATAATTCTTATATTTTTATAAATATATTTTTTTTATTAATCTACTTACTATTAATAAAAATATCAAATTATTTACTTTTGTGAATGGTTGATAGAACTTTGATGTAACTTAATCCAAATTATGGGAAAATGAATTATGGAAAATTACTGTATATTTCGAACGAATTCAAGTTATCAAATGATGGGGTTTACCCTTCGATCAACTATTCATAGATTAAGTGTCACACTCCAAAAAACGGCCCGACAAATAAGAGCACAAACAGTTTTGTGTTCTTATTCGTTTTTAGTATGTTCCAACCATATCCAATGTGCGGACGTGCCAAATGCCTCCGTGTGCTTATAAAAATTGTGTAAATAACCATCGCAACAGTAAGGTTTCAGAAGGAATATCTTTCTTTCGGTAAGCACACCTTAGAATTAATTTTAAAATACTTAAAAATCAATATTAAACAATTAAATAACAATATTCTGTCGTTTGACCAATATTGGCGATAACACTACCAACGATTTCGTCAAATAACGGTAAGTTTGGGCTAAGAAATGCTTAGAGAGATGTTTAAATTTTTTTATTATATTTATAAACTTTATATATATTTTTTTGTATTATAGTTTTCCTACTGATTCATTTCGCTGTGCATAATGGGTATCTATTGTCGCCTAAGAAAAAAGGGAAGAATACTCAACGGCGTAGATTGGTAAAAATGGCGATTCCAAAATTGCAAGTATAATTAATAAATTAAAAAATGTTTTTTTTGTTTACAGAATACACAAAATAAAAAAAAAAAAAATTTATTATAGGCTGCATCTTCAATTCTAAATGATACCAGAATCAAGACAATGGCTGTTTCCGTCAGCTCTAATTCTTCTACTACTTTACTATCAGACATTACATCTTTGCAAGATACTCCAAGAAAAGAATACTTAAAAACAAATAATCGTATCACACTAAATAGTACTTACTAAAACGAAACAAATTAATAATTTAAACAAAATTAATAAAATTTTTTGAATTAAATGTGCTTAAAAATAAAAAAATTCCGTCGATGACTCAGTATTATTAGATCGATTGAAAAATGTAGAAGTAGCGGAACTTTTTAACGAAATGTATATTGTAGTACTAAAACAAAAAAAGACGTTTCAAGATTACAATTACTTCTATTTTTAATAAAATGTACAAAAATTATCAATTTATTATCAATAAAGTGACTCCACGATTTCTATTTTCTATTTTCTTACAAGTACTTACAAAGCGACGACGATGACTTGAAATTAAATGTCTTATATCTATTACGCGCTAGTCGAAACTAAACCTTAAGGTACGAGAATAAGGTATGATTTTATTAAATAGATTTTTTGTCATAAGTCTGTGTGTAATAATGATCAGCATTTGTGTTTATATCGAGTGGTGCCACTTTTTTGAGCCGTACTTGTATGCACGCTTAATCTAGTGAATAGTTGATCGAAGGGTTTACCTATAAAAATAATGTACTTAATTGAAAAAGACATCTAGTTATCATTAACACTTCTTCGCTTTTGGAAATTGAGAACATGTATCTTAAATACGTTCTTCGAGCGCTCCTCACCCTTTCGAGACAACAATCTGTTTTATTAAAAAAGCAAGGCAGGAATTTTACTTTTTATACTTGCAGCGGACGTTAAAAATAATTGAAAATTTAACATATTAATATTCATTACTTTGTATTAAAAAGGGACTTACATGGCTTACATTTAATGTTTATGGCGTTGATAGATTAGAAGAGATTTTATATTTATTTTACCGAAAGTTTACCTACGCCTAACTTAAAGGAGAGTGGCCTTAAATTTTAAATGCATTAAAAAAAAACGTCTCATCAAAGATTATTTTTGTATTGTGACTATTTTAATATTGACTAATTTCGTAACATATTTATGAATAGACTCCGACGATAACCATGAATTAAATATTTATATAGTACGTACGTTCACTGGCTGACAGAGTAAGGTGTATAAACTATATCCTAAGTACCCTTACACATACACACATACGGGTACATATTGAATCGACGTAAGCATTCTATGAAGAATCTGATTCAATTCAGCAAGATCTTTTCATAAATTCAGTCTAAGGAATTAATTGCAGAACTACCCCCACAAAGCACTCCACGCAAATATTTGTAGGCGTCATCTAGTTTGGAATTCAGCTTGTGAGATCATCCCTCGCGATTATCGGCATACTTGTACCTATATTTAGACTGATATCTGTCGTGGCGCAGCCGCACAAGAGTGTGACTGTAACCGACAGGTTGTGGGTTAGATCTCCACTCGTAAAAATGAAATATTTAATATATTCAATTTGAATATTTAATCGAACTGGTGCAAGGCAAAACGCGGCGTTAAGTTCCGTCACTAAACACGACATGCCTCAAATTCGGCGGAAAGTGGGGAATGGAAGTGGAACTGAGCTTACCCTGCCATGTGCGGGATACACCGCGAAGCTGAAATAGAGTTAGAGTATCTCTAGGGCCTCTTAAATTTGACAACCATACCACTCTCTGCTTACCAATAGGTAGAGAGAACCTAACGCAAATGATATGTTAGAATTGGATATATCACGTAATAACATAAAAGCTATTTGACAAAAGGAAGATTTATGAGATCCATATAACAAAGCCTTGAATAACAAACCAAAATTCGAAAACCAGTTCACCATTGCATACATAAATATTGCTTCTATTCATGGCTGAAAATACTCGATGGACAGACAGATTATATTGTATTTATTGCTGTCACGCATTAAATTTTAGCATATTGGCGGGTGGAACTTAGCATGTTTTTTTAATGAATATCATTCTAGACATATCCTAGTAAAACTTTGATTTATAATCATCAAATTTTCATGATCTTGTTCTCATAATCAATAACGATCTAATTAAATATACTGGCAGAAAGACCACATAAAAAAGAAACAAAAACATTAGTTTGGTAAAATGACGATGACGCCCTAGCTGACTTATATGATAAAAATGATAAATACTAAAAGTACACAAAGGGTAAGTATTAATAAAAATTACAAAAACTATTTTATAAACCCAAAAATTTAAAAAAGCTTCGTCTATCTCATACATGGAAGAGTAGGCAAAGGGAACCTGACAACCGACTGTTAAGACACTTCATTTTGTTCTGCACTTTCCGCCTAGTCTCATGCGTTTTGTGCAGAGTGGCGTAAACCAACAATACAATATTCTATTTAAGTCTGTTTCCTTCCGTTGGTTGTGGTTGCTATAATTAATAACACGTGGTTTTTGATCGTCTAGGCCTACATAATCATGTTTGAAGAAATTTTGCCTATGGGCAATTATATAAATTGAATATTTATTCTGCATGCAAGAGCCGTCAGTTCAATTTTTCACTTTTTTGTTTTACGGAAAATACAAGGCAAACGAGCGTACGGATCACCTGATAGTTATTTATTGTGGAGGATAACCGCTGCCGAAGGCCCCGTGTACATGTACATTAGACGATCTGCAGATACGTTGCCGGCCTTAAACGTAGAGATAGACGTGCTTTTTTAATATATCCATATCGTATTAAACTAGGATCATCTCATTACATTTTTTTCGATTTTAGGCCAACCAAAACGGCACATTGGGGCAGGAGCTGGGTACAAGAGTGACACTATAAATATGAGAGGTTGCGGGTTAGTTTCCCACGTGAGAAAATTAAATATTTAATATTTTAATTTTAGACACTGTTAACGACAATGTAAGAGATGGAATGGCTCAAATTAATCAAAGTGGTCACCGGTCAAATCAAAGTGGGCGACGGTAGTATCTTAATGAGAATGAACTGTCTTAACACCACGTTTACTAATTCCGTCTGCCTACACGATGTGCAGAACGCAACATGAACTTAAACAAAAAGAAAAGAATCGAGACATTGCATGTTGAATGGCGGAATTTTATATTTATTTAAGCTTTCCTATATCATAAATCACCAAAAGATTTCCGAATCTTCTAATTAGTAGAATAAGAACTTTTTCAGATTAAATTATAGGTTTTGTGTGTACGTTAAGTATAGATAACTATATGATCTATACTAATAATATAGATATATTATTCATTTACAGATAGACGAAAGTTCGGTTTCGGTTTCGGCCAGTTTCGGCTAAAAATTCTAGTTTCGGCCAGAAAATAGCCGAAACTTTCGGCTACGCCGAAAGTCCGGTGTTTGTCTATTATCTTTCTCACCCACCACGCCCGAGTGCCGCTACCCCAATCACTTTGCCTCTTTCATCTTTGGAATCGGTTTTTAATTTGCAATAAACTATAATATTAATAAGTAAAACATGTCCAGAATTTCATAAAACAAAACAAATTTAATGACATATTAGATTGTACATAATGATAATTTTCTGATAACGCGGTATTCTTGGGACAAACACTATATTCGAAATCATTCAATGGGCCCCCACCAACTAACTACCTCTGGTAACGCTGTTAGAAAAGTGAGGTAGCTTATGGAAATTGATACTACATGTCTATTTTAGCTATTTTCAGAGCATATTATCCTTTCGAATATTACTTTGGGGTAGTGCTGCAGATATAGAATCTATATTCGTAAGTTTTTTAACTTACGAATATAGAGCAGTTCGGACCATTCACAGCATGGGAGCTCGGAAATCCCTATGAGAGGTTTTTTAAAAGAAACAGGTATTTATTACTATTACATCACAGTACATTTATAATAATTTATTACTCGTTGGAAAAAACATTCACAATTAATTAACAAACAATGATAGACATGATATTAATACAAGAAGTAAATATTAATACAAGAAGTAAACATTTTTTTATGGGGCATGATACACGTATGTATAATAAAATGTATAAAGTAAAAATTCCATGTACAGACAGTGATCGGCTACAACTGTCAGATGTAGCCGATCATTGTCTTTACATGGAACATATATTAAAAAGATTCTGTACTGAATATAATCGGGACCTTTATAAATGTAATAGAGCCCAAAATAATATATTTTAAGGTCTTTGTCATTGTTTATCTGTGCGTTTGTACGCGCTAATCTTAGTTACGGCTAGCCAGATTTAAATGCAGTTCTCACCATTTTATTTAGGCAACCTTTCCTCACCTTTAGTGTTTGTTCAATAAGTCAGTTAATAAATGAAAAAGTTACATAAATATCAAATACTTAGTGTTATAAAATTGCTAAAAAATATTTATTCACATGGCTGAAATTTTAGTTTGCAAGGTATAAACATTGTCTTAAAGTAATCATGTTATTAGAACAATAAAGTAGTTGAAATTAGTAAGCAAAATAGTGTAATTCGGTAGAAGTCGCGGGCGAGTCGCTAGTCGTTTATATAATGCAAGATTCCTTAACATAGAACTTCTTATAGAAGCACTTTTGAATTTCAACAAGTGTGTCAATAATGAATCTCTTTGTTCGACTTATGCAAAAATATATTTAAATTTGCTACCATTGCACAGTGATTCCCAAAGGTCATAATTAAAATAGTGTTATTGTGTAATTCTAGTTTGAACTGCTCATCTTGGGATAAACTATTAGACGTAGCCTTAGAAACCACATACAGTAACATGATTAGTTTATTTATCATTTGTACATGGAAAGTTAGATCATCGCAATCCTAACTATTTTGCACGCAACTAAGCCTTACTTTATTACCCACCACCCTTTTTATTACATGTGTTATGGTGCAATGATAATATGGATGTGTAAGAATAAAGTATTTACTTTCTGAGGCTTGAGTGTCTTATCACTAGGCTCACCAGATCCTCCTTCCTATTCTGCCATATGCGGGATACAGCGTGAAGCTTTAAAAAATCTGTGAGACCATTAAGCAGATTTAAATAATTGAGGATGAAAGATAGTGTTCTTAGAAAGGTGACAGTAAATGAACTAAACGTGACGGCGGTATGACGTCATTATTCTTAGTAAAAAATATTTTTTGAAATATTACAATACATTATTAAATGCAAGGATTCAATTTAAAGATTTTACAAAAGGATATCATGATTATCATTACTGAAATATTTATAACAAAACCAGTCCATCCTAAATGTGACTTGACCAGGTAATCCAAAAAGGGGGCAATATTTACATACCTATCTGATGAGAAACAACAACGAAAATGTATGTATTTGTTATTGCCCCTCATCTGTACCCTACTGCTTCAGTAACAAAGCCAGATATGCAACAAATTTCTATGCAGTTTTTACTACTATTTACAAAATTTATTGCATAGTGTGAAGCTGGAACCGATCACTATCTATCTTATATATAATATATACAATACTTATAATGCAGATACATATGAAATAACAGGTACTGTATTTATAACAATGTAAGTATTTATATTTTTAATTATATTATATGCCAGTATGCAATAAGCATAATGTCACTATGTCATTCATTTGTTTTAAGTAACAGTTTAGGATATACCTATAACAATTTAAAAAAGTTTTACTAGCTATTCTTGTAATTTATCACATTCTTTTAAATTTATAAAAGGATTACTTTAGTATTTCATTAGTCAGTGATTATTACAAATTAAAGGAAGTTAATAAATCCTAACAAAAAAGTAGGAAAAAATATAAAATTCTTTTGAATGACAATTCCTTATCCTTAGGCCTTGTTTAATTTAAAAAGGTCCTAACAGTTATTCCTAATGAACTATTTGATCTTTTTTTTATCGTTTCAATGTTAGAATTATTAGAATGCTGTGGAATGAATAGAGACACAATTTTTGTTTTTTTTTTCTTGAGATATATATTGGTAAAAAACTATGTGGTGATGTTTTTCTATTAAATAAATGGTATGTATTATAGTAAACAAAATAACAATAAACTCTTAAGCTTATTCAATACAACAGTAAAAACTATATTTACATTTGTTAAGCTTTTTCCAAGATTGGCGTGCACAAATACATAGGCACAAATAGACAAAAAAGTTTTTTTTTTTTTAGGTTTTATTACAATGATAATTTCTGTCCCATTCCATGTACTGACAGTGCATACAATTAATGCATGCAATTTTATTATATGTATAGATTTAAGATATTTAACTAAATTTGATATAAGTGTATCATCTTACAACAAATTACCCTTGATATTGATGTTAAATAATATATTTTGAATACTTACAAATCAATTAAGAGTAAAGATGAAAAGTTCAAATATTTGTAAAGTGATGTTTTTTTTTGTGAGCTTGTCCGTCGAAATGAAGAAATAAGATAAAAGCCGTAATGGTTAAACACACTTATGGATACTTTATACGCCGGGTGACGAAACACTAACATAATATACATTACCACTGATTATATATGCAACGTCTTTCTTTGGAAATGTCAAATCATAACTTACAAAATGTGTATGTTTTTTTCTTGATAAAATATGCTCAATCAAATAAAGTTGCCCGATTTATATATGGTATATTTGAAAATAAATTGCAAGAAACTTAAATTGCGATCCATACACACAAAGTTTTCATTATCGCCTATTTCTGCTTATTATATAATTTCTTACGTAATATAGATATACTAACAATAATATTATAATACAAAATTAAAAGGTAACCATTACATAATATAGGACAAAATAAAATTAACAACTAATAAAACTTATAATAAAAACCTGTTTCACCTTTAAATTTCACCCGGGAAATTTAAAACATAAAAAAAGTCAAAATCAATATATATACTTACCATATCCTCAAAGGGCGATGGAGATCCTGGATTATTTAGAGGAGTGTGCCACATTTTAAATACAAAAATATTATTCTCTTAATTGAATAACTTCTAATCACTTATGCTTGCCGCCACGAGCTATGGTTGATCTATTGACAACCCATAATGATGACAAAATACAAATTGACAAGAGTGCGTAGACCACGAATACCTAACTATTGATAATTTCCAGCGATAGACCTATATTATATATCATAGATAATACTTATATCAACTATGACTTTAGTAGAAACTGGTGTTACCATTCTACAATACAGAAAAGAAGGTAAATTTAAAATATCCTAATTAAAATTGGTTATATTTAAAAAATAACAGAGGAAATCTACGTTTGCAATTAGCTATACAAAGACAAAAAAATACAGTATTTTTGTATAATAGCTACCTTGCTGGTTTATTAAAACGCAACAATTATGCACTAATATCAACACTGAACCAAATTCTAGAGTACATTCGCGTAAAGTCCACAAACACGAGGATTCTCATCCCTTCTCTACCTTCCAATATCGGTGCATAATGCTGTTAGAAAATATATGTTCTGCGCAGCGGGTGTGGCTCTGTTCTTGAGAAGGGATGAAAATTATAAACCTTTACATATATTTAAATAGTCGTCCGTCATTTTATAATGATTACATCGAAAATACAAGTTACATATATTATACATTATTTATATTTATACAAAATAATTTAAAAGTTGCAATATAAACATTCTATTTAAGATATTAGTATGTTTTTTTCCTATGCTATTATAGTAATAATCATATAATTATTGTAATTGTGTTTAAAAACTTATTTTCTGAGCAATAAAAAAATCATTATTGTTTTAGTCTTAAAAATGCTATAGCCAGCCATCATAACGTTGCTATAAAAATAAATATTTATGATCTACATATTTATTTTATGCTACATATATATCATTAGAGTACAATTTTCAGTGTTTTTTAAAGTATATGTTTATGTGTAAATTCTAATAATTTGATAAATATAAGGCGTATATTTATTAAATTATTAGAACTTACACATATATGTACCTAAACTTTAAAACGAAATTAAAAAAAACTTTAAATTGTTGCTATAATTAAATAAAATATTATTCCAAAAGAATATCGTAAAAGATTGTTATTCTCAAAAGCAGTTTGATATTTATTTAATTTTTAACTTATAAAATGGTCCTCTAGGCCTCCGAACTTCTACATTGATTAAAGATCAGAGAAAGACGATTGATAGAAATGTACAAATATAACTCACAGGACTATTAGCTTACTCTTTCATTCGTGCATTGAAAGCATGAAACGGAGAATTGTGTTGCCTGTAGTATCATTAAAGTGGCGGTCCACAGAGTATATATAATAACGTTGAAATGAAGACTGCGAAGTGCTCTTGATTAATCGTTATTGATATTGACTGTCTCTGTTGAACAAATTTGCATTGAAGTGCTTATTGCTTATTTATCATTTTTTTTACAATTTATCAAGTAACTGCCTGTTCTATTGATATTCACAGTAGTGTATAATGATATAATTGAGCTTGTTATACGAAAATGCTCTTTGTGATGTGTTTCGTTTAATTTATTGTTGAACTCTCTGTTATAAAGTCGAAGGCACCATGGACGACGATGGAGATGATAAAGACGACTCTAAGAGGTACCCGTTCCAGTATATTTGTCTTCTTATAAAAATGGGCATATATTTCATGTTCACTTTTTTTATTAAGTGCAATTAGAAATGCTCCTTTTCTATTTAGAACACAATTATTTATTCTAAAAACTTTTTTTAGCATATATAATGTATTCTATGAAAACGTCAGTATTTGTAGATTACTTTTTTCCGATCTTTTTTGACTCTTGATTTTTTATTTTTAATTTTATTTGTGTAATGCTTCTATATTTATTTATATTTATTAAAACTAATCTATCAATATTGAAAGAGAATATATTATGTTAAAGTTATAGTGTACTGTGAAGAAAAAAATATTAATTAAACATAAATAGCATATAATAAGTTAAATAATAAGACCTAACATATTATATAGTATGTAATAAGTTAGATTTAACATATTAAGTTAGGCTATATGAGACTTAACACATTAGATACTATTCTTTGTTTGATGAGGATTGTTAATAGCAACAATTTGTTCAATAATAAGTTCTAATTATCTTATTGCATTGATTTCTGCCCCTTGACACACACTGCTTCAAGAATTTGGCAGAAAGTGGTGAAAGGAAGTGTTCTAATGGCAATGCAATATCTTAACAATAAGTTCCCAAGTTCCCTCTCCCTGTTCTGTTATGTGCAGAAAGTAGTATGAAGATAAATAAATAAAAAAAATCAGCTTACTAGAATATATTCATATTATATATTACTTCTAATAAACATTTTCATAAGAATTTGACAAAACTAACAATAACTAGAAATTCATTTCAAAATCTTTAGACCAGAAATAAACAATTCAAATTTATTATTTGTCTATAGTTGCAATTGATGTGATTATCAAAAGCAAGCACAATAAAATATTTTTTATATTTATAGACAACAACAGATATTGCTTACTATATATTAATATGATTTGATTAAAATTGAATTGTGACAGTAAAAATTCTGCTTAATAATCACCCTTTTGTTTTATTTTTGCGTGTGGTAGAGTCATGTTGCCAGCAATGGCAACACGCATAGACAGACTCGACTGGATTGTTACCACCCCTGGCACTTAAGACCGGCGTTAAATAGTGGCTTTGGCCACTGTGTTTCGCATTAGGTAATGCCGGGCCCCGGTGCCCATCCACCTTAAAAGACAGCAACACTCCTGTAGCTCCTCTGGAGTTACACAAGGCCGTGGGCGACGGTAATCACTTACCATCAGGTGACTCGTACGCTTGTTTGCCGTCTCTTCCACAAAAAAAAAAATTGAGATTTAATATTATTTACATAATTTGAACAAATGTCTGACAGTCGAGGAGTGAACAGAGAAGTGAATGATTTTCATTTTCACTAGGTTTCTCTTTGTTTACATTTACTAATTTCTAATTTTCACTTATATACTAAGGAAGATGCATTTATTTTTTTATATGCATTTAGTCAAGAGGTTTTTGAATTTGCATTAAGATAGCTATCTTGCACAGTATATAATTAAAAAATGTCAAAAGGTTATTCAGAAAATTATATTGTTACTAACAAATCACTAGGCATCTGACTGTAACAACAGTTGTGGGTTCATGTCCTACTCACAGGAAACAATTATTTTCAATATAATTGTATTCGGTTAAGGTCCTTTAAAAATAGGCTCTTATAGTTTACCTTAACATCAGTGAACTTTAATTATTGTGGCTAATCTTGTGTATAATTAAATAAATTAGATATTGGGGCATTGTGGCTCTGTAAATAAAATGTTTATTTTAAAAACATAAATTGGCATCATTCTATGGACATTGGGTGGGGTGTGAGGAACGGTGTCTTAACTAACATACAGCTCTCTTTCAGCATGAGGCTTACAATAGGGCCAACATTGTTGATAGTTATCTATGATATATTATATAGACTTCATAGTTATATTTTAATAATAGGAATAAAGTTCCTTTATTGAGACGGATTCTGATTTTCAAATTTAATGATAAAATGAATGCTTTTATCCTTTGACAAGGGCCTCTTCCATCTATTTCATCTTTCATCAATTTAAATCTTTTGAGTACTGTTCTCGCTATTTCTATATATTCAAAGCTTTTCAGTCATGTAGTAGACTTAGGCAATATTCCTACCATTGTTTTACTGGCAACCTGTTCTACATTTTCCAATTTCTTAGTCCATTTAAGTATATAGTTGTTTAATTTTTTCTTCTATAGCTTAGCATATTTTCTATTAGTCATTTTCCAATCTCCTCTTTATGTTTATTTGCAACTATCAAAAGTGGTTAAATGCATGTGACTGCTTTTTTGATATTTCCTTCTTTCTTCTTCCTGTCCTTTAATAAAACCTTTTCCAACTATTTGCAATTGAGCAAATTCTTTAGATGTTATATCATCCATGTAAGAGGCACAGTTAACAAAGTATAGCGACATTGTCTGCCGGTCTTAAGTGTGAAAAATGCTTCTCTTACTTTATTTTCATATATGTCCCAATTGAGTTCATGACACACTTGCTTTTAGACACCAGATAACTGTTTAGGTAACATAAAAATATATGTAGACAGAGGCTTTTGTGGTGCAGGGACACAAGCAAGGTCTATCAATGCGACAGCTTGTGGGTTCAACCTCCACTTGAGGAAATGAAATATTTAATATTTTTAATTTAAATATTTAATATTCGGCATGGCGACAAGGCAAAGCACGGCCTTGAGTTCCGCTACTCAACAAGTAATGCCTCAAATTCGGCAGAAAGTGGGGAAAGGCAAGGCATGTCTTAACACTAGGCTCCCAAGTTCCCTCTGATTACCCAGCCTGCCATGTGTAGGAGGATACAGCATGAAGCCGAAACTTGTATATTTTGCTTTAATTCTTTATTTTCAGCATTTTCTATATAACTTCATCTTCTATTGGATCAAATACTTTATTGTCATCGATGAAATAATTTATTTATATTAGTTATTATATATATATATATATATATATATATATATATATATATATATATATATATATATATATATATATATATATATATATACATATATATCTATATATATATATATATATATATATATATATATATATATATATATATATATATTTTTTCAATACTTACTAGTAAATTAATCTTTTTTTATATAATTCTGGTGGTGTTTCAAATATAAATGTAAATTATTTTTATTAAAAATAGGTTTAAAACCATTTCTTGTGTTTTACTAGGAGGACGCGGAACTTGAGTGAAAAAAAAAGAAGGGATCAATTCAATATGCTACTCAATGAACTTGGGTCTATGGTATCTACAAACAATAGAAAAATGGATAAATCAACAGTTCTTAAATCAACAATATCATTTTTGAAAAATCACAATGGTATTTAATTTACTTTTTTTTATTTTATTTTATAAATATAAAATGCCAGTAATTAATTTATTTTTTATGTTACGTGTAGAAATAACCGTCCGCTCAAGAGCTCACGATGTTCAGGAAGATTGGAAACCAGCTTTTTTGTCAAATGAAGAATTTACATACTTAGTGTTAGAGGCCCTTGAAGGATTTGTGATGGTGTTTTCTGCTACTGGTCGCATTTATTATGTTTCTGAAAGCGTCACCTCATTATTGGGACACATTCCGGTAAAGATAATTTTTAGAAGTAAAACATATCAAATAACTTGCCATTTTAAGCCAGCTTAAACAACATATATAAACTTTCAGAATGAATTATTGAATAAAAGTATATTCGATTTGACATTTGAAGATGATCGTCCGAATTTGTATGGGTTGCTGCAAAATCCGACAGCTGCGATTCATCCAACACAGTCTATTACTATAGGTTTGTTGATGAAAGTCCTTTTTTAAGATTTCTGTTATGTAAATAAATTTCAATGTGTTTTTTTATTTGCTTCTTACTATATTTAATATATTCTGTGTGATGAGAGATTTATTTTTATACTTTATTAACTAAAGCAATCTTGCTTTAGTAATTGCTGAAGGCGAATTTTTATCTAGAAGACTCATGTAGGAAATAAGTTATATTAAGCGAATTTAACATCATTTTTACATATGAACGCGAAAGATCTACGCTAGACTATATCTGTTTAGACTAGGTGTTTGCTATAATTATTTATATTTCTTTTTTATTTAATGCTTCTTTGCTCTTCTAAATATATTTATGATATAAATATATGTTTTATTTGTTGCGATTGTTATAAATCTGCATTAATTTACATATTTTATATTCTTACTTGGAATCCTGTTGTGGCGCTGGAGCACAAGTGTGTAATACGACAGGTTATGGGTTTGATCCTCACTCCAGGAAATATTTAATATTTTAATTTCTTCACTCAGGTACCAAGGCAATTTAGCGTTGAGTTCCGTTACTCAGCACGCAATGACTTTCATGGGGAACGGAACGGAGTGTCTTAATATTAGGTTCCCAATTTCCCTCTGCGTACCCTTCCATGTACGGGATACAATGTGAAGCCGAAAAAAAATATTAATTATTCTCTTGTTCATTGTTGATTTAAATTAAAAATGTAAATAAAAAATAGCGAATTGCTTGCTTGCATAGTTAAGAGTTAAGCTATCCTATTTATAAAAAAATAAATAAATAAATGAAAGTGCGAATGTTAAGTGACGTTGCGCAGACATTATCTATGATCGTAATTGTATGAAATGGTTGTGTACTGCTACTGGTCGACATTTATATTCAATGTTTCGTAAGACAACATGCAGCGTTGAATTCTGCTTTTAATTATTATATTCTTTAAATATATGGAAAGTGTGGAACAGGCGTGAGTCTTATGTACTTTTGCTTATTGTGAAATATGTAAGAAGATCATAGGTATGAAAGTTGGAACGTTAATTTTTTTGTTCCCATTTTTATACATTTCCTGAATAAATTTATCTTTCCTAAGTGTGGATTCATACTTTAAAAATAGTAAAAACGTTGCTATTCATATAATTAGATCGAGGCGATTAAATCCGATATATTATATATTCGGTTTCGATCCTATTCGGGGGAATGAATTACCGACCGTTGCGTTTGACTACATACAAACAGCGCCTAAAATTCAAGTCGAAGGTGGAGAATGGCGTCAAGGTATCACTACTTCCTCTCTGATAACGTAGCTGTGGTGAATAAAGTGTAAATCTGTAACGAATAAATAAATAAGAAAAGAAAGAAAAAAATATATATAATAAGAATGTTATTAAAACCAGAACGTAAAACTAGCGTTGTACACTAAGTTTCTTAAATAATTATTCATTTATTTATTTTACAATCATGTTTCCTGCTTGCTATTAATGTGCATAACTTCTTTATGTACTACTTCATAAAGACTGCGTATCGCTATGCGTATTTTTAAATAATATTGCATTCAATATAAGCCGCCTCTGCTTTGTTGGTCTTATCGTACATCTTGGTAATGAGTTTAAATCTGAATCGGGAAATATTACTAACATTACTAACACGTGGTTCGTGGCAGATAAGCGGAAGGTGAAGTTAAAATCTTGGTCTAAGATATCGAAATATATAACGATCGAAATTCTATTTGCAGTTAACTAATAGGTATTAAAATTTGTTAATAGAAACGATCGGCTTACCTTGATTGTCATATTGTGTGCATCTTACAGTTTATATTTTGACAAAATTATTTTCTTGTATGAAGAAATAAAAACTTATATCTATACAAAGAAAGAGTGCAATATGCGATTTATTTTGAATACTGCGATTTTCTTAAATTTGTACTTATTCGTAGACTTAGTGTCATTTGTGTTTAATAATATAAATAAAATATCTGTTAAACAAAACGTATAAAAAAGACATGGAAAAGTCTAAATCGTACAGCGTATATCATTTATTTTAAAACACAAAAATACCAGACATAATTATTAACTTTTTGTGTCATAACATATTATTGTCTTGACACTGGTTTCTCCCTCCCTCTGTTTTTAGTGCAAAGTCGTTTTTTTTTTAATATTATTATGTAGTAGTTACAAATTTATAAAATGAAAAATGTTCATACTAATACAATTATAATGTTAATGAATGTTTATATTTCAATTTCAGAAAATGAAATACAATTTCAATGTCATCTTCAGAGGGGCACACTGGATTTTCGAGATGACATCACATATGAATTGGTTCAGTTCAACGGTCACTTTCGTAAGTGCCAATGTATATGTTGAAAATTACATATAAAATACTTAATTAATAAATAATAATAATAAACTAATTTAGGAAACTTTATTTCCTTTCATGCATATATTATTATTTACACATTATTCAGTAATTATTCAGTAATTGTATCTAGCTAAACTAGCCGTTCAGATAACGGCCTGAATGATATTTAGACGGTTAGATGTTATATAATTAAAAGTGATTGCTTCCTTGCCCGCTTTAATGATTGCTACAGCAGCGGTAAAATGTAAATTCTACAATAGTTATAGTACATAAAATGTTTTCTATTTCAATTTCAAATGAATGTGATGAGACGTAAGGATGTAAATTTTATGGTTTTGTTATCTATTTATGATGAATCAAAGCACAGAAAACATATATTTAGAATAGATCTGGTAAAATACTGACTGACAGTCTGATTCTATGGCAGTTAAAAAAGATTATGGTCATAATGTCAGATAAATAAAGTGAAAGATCACTCACTGACTTATTACGAAATCACGACGAAACGAAAAGTGCTAGCTTAAAATTTGGCATGGAGGTTCTTTTTAGGACGTAGGTACTTACTAAAAAGAGATTTTACGAAATTTGACCCTTAAGAAGTTGTTTTTGGTAATGATAGTATGAAAATTTGTTACTGCAAGTGTTAGGGGTCTCCTCCAATACGTACGTATAATACCTATTATGAGTATTAATTACTAGCGACCCGCCCGCAGCTTCGCCCGCTTAGATAGATTACACTATTTTATTTACTAATCTCAATTACTTTTTTATTCTAATAATATCAACTCTTTTAGGACAATATCTATATATTGAATACAAAAATTTTAAGTACATGAATGAATTTTGTCGAACTAAATATTAACGTAACTTTTTTATTTATTAACCGATTTTTTAATTATTAACTGAATATACAAGAAGAAAGGTTGCTAAAATATAATAGTAAAAATTGCATTTATTTCTGGAAAGCCGTTTCCGAGATTGGACTGTACAAACGCATAGATGAACAGGCAAAAAATAAAAAAAATCACTATTTTTAGCCCTATTATTATAAGTATAGGTTATAAAAGTTATTATAAAGTGTGTTGATCAGTGAACAAACTGTTTTAAATTGATACAAATAATTTTTGTATCCACTTACTGAGAAAGCTTATATGTAATTAGTTTTTTTTTAAATAAAATCATGCGCATGCAGCTAGTACACGCTAATAAAATTAAGAACAGACAAAATATTTTTTGTTCTATTACCCTGAAAAAAGACCCCATTAATACTTTTTTCACATATCCTCCATGTAGATAGCTCTCAAGTACAATTTTATTGTCTTTATAATGGATTGGTAATAATATAAATCTGTACTAATATTATAAAGGGAAAGAGATGTTGCTTGAATGCGCTAATCTATCTGTTCGATTTAAAAAATAAAAAACATTGAAAAAGAATCCTTAGGTAAAATGAGACTTATACTAACAAAGTTTCATACAACCCCAAGAGCAATCAACCCCAAGAGCATACAAACAATCAACCCCTTAGGAATTGAAATTCGAAAAACTCCGTCTCAAGTAGCCGTTTCCTCAAAAAGAATACCTATGCAATATTTGTCGCTACGCGCCTTCATTTCTTCGCTCTGGTAACAAGAAAAACGCGGCGTTGAGTTCCACTCACCACGTAAAGCCTCAAATTCGGTGGAAATTGGGGAGCGGAACGGATTGTTTCATATTGTTTCGAAATTGATTTTCTCATTTATTTTCCACGCACGGCCAGCGATCAGTTCCATTTAAAAGTATACCTTTTTATTTTGTTGTGAGAAAATTAAATATTAGTCAGTCAGATGTTTATGCCGAATATCATTCAGGTTGATTGCTAAAACGTAGGTACTGTTTAATAAAACCGCTGTAGGTTATGTTATGTATATAGTTAAAGATTTTGTTTTTATCAAATTTTATAGTAATAAATTGGTCTGCGACACATATTTTGTTACATACTTAAATCGGTATGGTTCCAGTACAGGAAAACGTTATAATAATATATATGTTCTTTTTTCAACTTTATAGGTACTAACATGGAACAAAATGAAAATAATGATCTATCCTATCAGTCAGATCAAGATTCAAGGCAAGTCACTTTACCTACATATATAAAGAAATATAGTACTAAGTATTTTACATAGATATTTACATAATAATGTTACAAACTATTTTATGGATTATTTATTTTAATATTAAGTTACCGCCTTTAATTGTTATATTTTTTTTATTTAGAAAATATTTTTTTAATATTGGTATAATATCAGATACAATACATTGTTTATGTGTTTATCTCTTTAAATTATTACATATCTGTGTATTACAGTGGTGGACTAACCCTATCCATGGCGACGTAGTTAAATGCTTTCAGTGTAAAAAGATTTTTGTTCATTTCACGTATATTTATGTATAACATAGTATGTTTATTTCGTTTTTATTAAGTTGAATTAGATTTTTTGTTAAATTGTATACGTATTTTTGATATTTCGCATTTTATTTTCCCGGTAATGACAATGTATGTCATTACCGGGAAAATAAAATGCAAAATATCAAATACATATACGTATACAATTTAACAGAAAAAATGATTCGACATAATAAAAACTAAATAAAGATACTATGTTGTACATAAATATACGTGAAATGAAAAAAATTCTTTGATAAATCTTTGATGACAAAAATAACTAAGTTTTTAATTTTCCACACATCTCTGGAACGACCTACCCACGGCAGCATTTCCAGGTCGATACGATATGGATACCTTCAAAACGCGCGTCTACCTCCACCTCAAAAGCCGGCAACGCAACTGTAGCTCCCCTGGTGTTACACTGGGCCGTGGAGGGACGGTGATCACTCACGATTAGGTGACCCGTATTCTCGTTTGCCTTGACTTTTCCATAAACAAAATATAACATTTTTTAAAGTACGTATTTATAGCTTTATTTATATATCTTTTGAAAAAGTACTAAGTGTAATAGTACGAATAATGTTATGCTTATATACACTACCCGTCAAAAGTTTGAAACCATGAGAAAACAAATAAACCTCAATATATTAAAAACTTTATGGAACACTGGATTTATTTTCATGTTACACATAAGAAAAGGAAAAGTTTTGACGAATAATGTTGGCCCTAATAAAATACACACAAGAGTATTTAAACGTATTTCTTCCTTTGCACTTTATTACTTTTTTTTACCAATCTAGGCATGCAAGCAATTAATTTATCTATAGTCTCTTGCGAGATACTATTTCAGCTTTCCTCCAATATATTCCACATGGCCTGCTGTGAGGATGAACACTGTTCCCGAACGATTCTATCGAGTTATACCCACAAAAGTTCAATGGAATTAAGATCGGGGATTTGAGGTGGCCAGGTCATGTTTTCTAATACTTTTCCCGACTGTATTTTGTCTTAATAGACCCTACATAAATTCGGACTATATTTCGGGACATTGTCTTATTGGAAAATAAATTCTCGGCCGATTAACCTTAGTCTGGAGGGAAAGACGATTTTCTCCAAATTTTTTTTATATTGCTCCTTTTTTCTTATGCCTTTGATTAGGACTAACTATTTACAGTCCCATTCCAGAGAAACAACTCAGATCATAACTGGTCCGCCGCAGTCAGCACTAAACACTGCGGCATTTTTTCCTCAGAGGAGCGTCGGATGAAAGTTCTTCGTCACATTTGAGTCTTCTTCGGTCCAGTCTCAATGAGTTAGGGCACATTTCATCTGTTTCTTTTTATTCTGCAACGCGTCCAAATTACTTGGCGTTTCGCAATCGTTTTTGCACTGTAGACACTGATACTGGTTCTTCTCCTGATTTGTTGACTTCTACAGGAATTTCTGAGGCTGAGACGTCTATTCCGCTTGCTGGTAACTGGTGGCCCTTAGTTTCCCAGAGCGCGGACGATCTTTATTACTGCCGGAACCACAAAATCAGACTAACTGGATATTCATAAATGATTAGACAAATGCAAGGATAAAATAATAATTAATCATATTTTGAGAATTTAGAACAATTAGCACAATTGTATTGTCAGTTGATGTAAAAAAAATAGAAGCGCCAGCTGCGGTAATGAGGTAATAAAATTTTGACAATTGATCTGCCGGTCTACCGCTTCCGCTACTGACATTGATGTTTGGATACAATGCCTGCTTATTGTCCTTTCCTTGACTTCTATACAAAAGAATAAAATTTCAGGCAATCCAAATGAACAATAGAATATGGAGGTGTGAAGATTTCTATTTATCATAAATATTTTCTAAAACATTTACTCATTCCAAAAGTTTTTTTTAGTGGTCTCAAACTCTTTTCCGGTAATGTATAATTTTTCTTTGGTGATTTCCGTTTACTGATCTCTTCAAAGGCAGTGAAATAAATTTCTTTTTTAAACTTTTCTTTCAATTGATAATGCAGCACTGACGTCTCTGCAGAACCTTTTTATTTCTTGAAAACGTAACTTGTATCCTTATAAATAAATTAAACAATGAGTGAAAATTTCTTTTGGATTGGCTTCTTGGAGTTTTCTTTGCATATCTCCATGTATATAGATATGATAGATGACATTTGCACAGCGAAGGTCCTATTCATAGCTATGGCTGAATATCTTTTGAAATATGCTTAGCAGTTTTCCAGATATCAAAATAAAATCTAATAAAGATTCCCATACTTCGATAGGTACGTCGATGTACGATATACGTTTCTTCACTTCTCAGTTTCACTGTTAATTTATCTTGAACAAATTTGTATTAAAGTTTATGTGGCCAGCGATAGTTTATATTTTCCATTTTTCTAAATTTGTTCATTCGGTGATTCCATTTTTAAAATCTTTGTATTTACTATGACGATACCAGATAGAAATTTATTAATGTTGTTGTCACTTTATCTGAGGGTTACAAATAACCAACAGCAGTAACTGTATCAACAGTTACAGTATAGCAGTTGACGAAAGATAGTCGTAGCGCAGGGGCGCGAGCATAACGACATAAAGCGGGGCTTCGAGTTCCGCTAAAAGTATGGATCGAAGGTGTCTTAATTGAAACAGAGTGTCGCAACATTACATTTCTAAGTTCTCTTTGCCTACCATTTTATTTCTCACATACAGTGTGAAGCTGTAAAAAAAAAAAAATAACAATATAATTTTAAATAAAACTATTTTAACCGGATTACAACAAAAACAAAAAACACTGTAACTATTGTTAATAGGTACTAAACTAACACTTAAAAACATAATAACGTAATGAAATTAAATTAACTTTAAAAGAAAGTACCTATACGACTGATTTAAACGCTCGCAAAGTACGAGAGTAAATTATTTGGACTTTGTTCATTCGTTCAGGTAGTCCCAGTTATTCTCCGACCGAGTGTTTGACGCGTTTAATAGAAAATAATATTAGTAACTATGTAGGCTGTAGTGTTTTAATCTTGATGAAAGTAAAAAACAACCAAACTGGAAAACTAGGCAGTGTCAAAAGTAATAGTAAAAGTCATTTTATTTAAAAGAATTTATATTACTACCTGTACAGTCTGTGTACCGGTAGTATTATAAATTCTTTTAAACAAAATTCTAATTCTAATTCTTTATACTAATTCTTTTAAATTCTTTAAAAGAATTTAATTTATTAATACTGGTAATTGTGTTTATTTATTTACGGGGCCTGCAATCCCAAACTACTTATTCAGTAGATAGCTTGTTTTATAAGGCGTACTTAGTCCTTGATCAAGGGAACTGCAGCTATTTGGAGGCCCTCCAAAACCTGAGATCAACACGCCCAGGCAGTACCTGCTTAGCACCCTCGTTATTCCGCCACTGACGTATTGATACAGCACCTCTTATGAAATAAAACTTTTGTTGTTATTCATCTTTACTTCACTAATATTGTTTTTTTTTTATATTTCAGATTGTTGTTTGTGTGTACAGGCCGGCTCTGTACACCTCAACTTATTCGAGACGTATCTCTGGTTGATTCGAATAGAAATGAATTCACATCGCGACATAGTTTAGAGTGGAAGTTTTTGTTTTTGGATCACCGCGCTCCGCCTATTATAGGATATTTGCCGTTCGAAGTGCTGGGCACTTCTGGATACGATTATTATCATTTTGATGATTTGGAGAAAGTTGTTACGTGCCATGAAGCTTGTAAGTGTTTTACTTTATATTTTACAGTGTTATAGTAGTCTTAACTTTGTATTGGTCGTGCATTTATATTATTGTTTGTTATACATCTCGAAAGTAAGTTAATTTATTGAATACCTTCCAAATTTTTTTAACATTTTTATACTATAAATAGCGACACGCTCGCGGGTCGACGAACTAGCGACGATATGCTTCCACAGATCCCTACCGCGGAGGTTCTTGGTGATTTTAATAGGGCTGTATTCGACCTTATTGTGACCAACGGATGTCTCAATTGGTTTAGTCGCCAACGCGTCTCCTGGACAACCACAATTCTTTCTTATTAGACCTGATCATCAGATCCGGAACAGTAACAAGTTTGTTGTTGATACCCACTTGGGATCTTCACACCACTGTCTGGTGAGGAGTATTATTTTCAAAGCAGACCAGTTCGCAGGGATAAGACGAGTTAAATGCGTACAGAGTACATATACTTGGGTCAGATACCTACAACAATTAAAAAACATAAAAAAAACAAATAACTAATGGGAAACGAATCGTAAAAATATTGGTCATTTAAAGAAGTTATGAAGGCCACCGATCTCAGTATGGGCACAAAAGGGAGTGTCTAAAATTACTGCATTCTATCTTGTAATACAAATGACTGCGAAACAATTCTCTCTCAAAATATCACAGAGCTGTGCTTCAAGGATGCCAAAGAGAAGCATGACAGGTATCAAGAAACAATAAAGAAAGCAAAGCACCTTTACAACAGCCAAGTCGAAGATGTACTTACGAAGATAGACCAAATGAAATACCAAGTCATATGCTAAGAAGCACGCACGAAAATTGGTGCAACATACTGGTACCCTAAAGATGGAAAAGGGGAAGTTAATCCAAGAGATGGGAGGGAAAGTTCACACTAACAGCAGGCCCTATTTGGAAAAGGGTCGCCAAAGATGGAACTCAATGGAAATTGATGGAGGAGTCTTTTGCCAAAAGTCACAACGATTTAAGTTCAAGATCAGCTTTTTGATTTATTGATGAAGTAACTGAAACATAAACAGCCCATTGAATACTTTTTATTGACTAATTGATTTATAATAAATAATTAATAGTGTTTATAATAATAATTAATAGTAATCTTTTTATTTTCAGTGATGCAAAAAGGTGAGCTGACGTCTTGCTACTACAGGTTTCTTACGAAAGGCCAGCAGTGGATATGGCTTCAAACTCGGTTCTACATAACATATCATCAATGGAACTCTAAGCCTGAGTTTGTAGTCTGCACACATCGAGTTGTGAAGTAATTATATATGTATATTACTATAATATGTATACTAACTTATTATTTATTCTATATAACAAATTATTAGTGCTGTCGTGGCGGAAAGGCACAAGTATGCGACAGCAAAGGTGACAAGTGGTAAGTTTGGTCCCCACTCAGGGAATTGAGATATTTAATATTTTCATTCAATCTATTGATCTCGTATATGACAATGTTACCTGCCATGAAATAGCCTGGAGCGAGTATTTCAAACCCAAGGCGTGCTAACATTTATATAATCATTAATTTGGTAATAACATTTAACACTAAATGATATTTCACCACTTTTTTAAATGATGAAATATGTTTTCAGGCATCATATTGTAAAAGTGTTCTCCCGTAAAAGAATTATGTACTCGATACTGTCTCGGTACCAAGTTTAAACGTATTTCTAGTATTCATATTATGTTCATTGATATTTTTCTAAACATAGATAATACTTTCAAAAAGATATTGAGATGCAACAGTCAATATATTAAATTCTTTGATTTTTTTTAATTCCCTTAAAGAATGTTTAGGGTCTTATTTATATGCACGATTAGCTCGCTACTGCAAGACAAATATTGATATAGTAACGGCTGCATTACCCCAAAGTAAAATGCCGTAGGACATATTTCTATGAACGTAGATAAAGTAAAAGAGGCGAGCCGTATTCACGGCAGGTAATTCTGATTTTTAACCGCGAAAGCTGCTGAGCTTAGACTATTCGCCAATACATCAATATGAGGTACCCACTGTAATTTAGTCAATGGTTTTATACTAAAATGCCTGTCGTGGCGCAGTGGCACAAGAGTGTGTCTGTAACCGACAGGTTCTGGGTTCGATCCCCAGTCGAGGAAATTAAATATTTAATATTTTCAATTTAATTATTTAATTTTTCATTTCTTTGTTCTGGTAATAAGGCAAAGCGCGGATTGAGTTCCGTCACTCAACATGCAATGCCTCAAATTCGGCGGAAAATGTGGAACGGAGTGTCTTTACACTAGGTTCCCGGGTTCCCTCTGCCTATCCTGCCTCGTGCGGGATGCAGCGTGAAGCTGAGAGTGAGAGTGAGAGTTTTATACTAAGAAATACTGTAGAATTAATAGGATCTATTTAACAAATTTCGTGTTACTACCGTGTTTAGAAAATCATACATTTAGTTTTATTGCTTTTAGTAAGTTATTAACACAAAATTACTGTGTAGTATTTTTAAGAGAGCGTGGTTTACATCGTCATATACTTTTTGTCTCCTTTTCATTTTAAAAACGAACAAAATATAATCAGCAAACAATATTATCTCATGGCTCTTTCCTTGCTTAAGCTTAACTTTAACTAAATGAGCTGTGAATCATTTATATATATTAAAAAGAGAAAAGTACCAAGATAGGCCCCTGTGGGACCCCCATTTTGATTAATGATCCTGTAGAATTTTTGACTTCACATCCACCCACTGAATCCTATTGGTTGAATAAGAAGTCGGAAGGTTAAGTGAGCGTCCTCTTATGCTGTAATGGTGTAGCTTCGTGCCTTCAATAAGTCACAGAAAATGCCAAGGGCATCCTACGATCCTTCTCACATCTCATATACACTCTTTAAGAGTCCCATCCTAATATCGGTAGTAGGGTGACCCTTAGTAAAACCGAAAATTGTCTGAAGCTTTCAACACCAATTAAAAAACAATTGCTGCTACATTTCATTGAAAATAGTATCATTAAACATTAAATATAATTTTAGTAAAAATTTTTCATAAACAATTTAAAACATTTAATAAGATATTTATATTGTTTTTATTGTTTTATTTACTATAATACTGTTATTAGCTACGCTGACATAGATAAAAGCACAAAACAAGAGAGTGGAGAAACGGACGCAGTCAGCGAATCCGAACAAACCAGGAATGTATTGAAGGAAAGCTCGTCGGAGGACGCAATGGTAGCCATGTCGCCATCTTACATGTCGGAGGCTAGCGACGCATTTGGGAACTCATATCAGTCTTTATCACAGGTAATAAATAATTACTACTATTAGAGTAAAAGGGCGAATACAGTTTTCAACAGTTTTCATTTTCTCACTGTAATGATAAGGTGAAGGGTGGCGTTGAGTTTTGCTACTAGAATTCGCTCAAAAACTGAGCGGAACGTAAAGAACGTGTCTTAGGACTAGCTTTTCTACGCTTACTCTGATGTATTGCTGTCAATGTCTCGTGAGCCTTAAATAAAATTAATTATTTTCCTTCCTTGAACTGGTAACAAGACAAACCAAGAGAGATCACACACAACAGATATGTCTTGAAAATGAGACAAAGTGTTTTAACCCACAGTTTCCTTTTCCTTTCTGCCCGAGATGTGACGTCAAGCCAAGTAAAGATGAAGAAGATAAAAATATAATCCTAATTGACCATCCATCAGCCACCTTCAGTGAAATCGGCAGCAACATCAGCGGGCAGCACCGGCGCGACCGTCGCCACGGTGGGCACGTCCACCACCGCGCCCGCCTCCTGGCCTCGGACGTCCCACGTGCGCTATGCCGGCTCCGACACCGCCTCCATGTCCGGCGAGTCCAGATCTTCGCAGAGGAATAGTTCACAAGAGGTGATAGTTCATTGAGGCCTTTTAAGTATATTTATTATAAGTCTGTAACTGACCACTGTCTGTACTTAGAAGACGTTTATTAGTGTAATAGGGCACAAAAAATTGATTTTTAAAAGTTTTGTCTGATTACCTGTGCGTTTGTACGCGCTAAGCTCAGTTTTCACTATTATATTTTAGCAACCTTTCTTCACCATATACTGTTTTTTTATTGTATTATTTTTAATAAAGAAAATTACATCGATTTAAAATATTTAATCCGACAAAATTTCTACATTTTTATTAATTTAGTATAGATATTGTCTTATAGATTATATTTTTAGCACAATAAAAGAATTGATATACAAGTAAATAAAATAGTGCAATTCAAGCGGTTCACCCGTTCAGGCAGTTCGCTAGTTATAAATATATTACGGTCAACGGGTGGCTGCCCTACCGATTTAATTCTTTCTTACTTTTATTGTTTTCTTTACAAGTGAACGGCAGGCAATCTTACAAAATATATTTTCGCGTAACTGAAACAGGAAACGGAGACTTGGACAATGTGTTAAGTTACATTGTTATTTTTTTATTTGAGTAAATAGGAATGTGGACAGAAACTTTTTCATTTATGTTTTACGGAATTTCACTTGGAATATTTTGTTTATTATGTGGAGATCGTTAAGCGAAAGCGTTAAGAAATCTCCAAAGAAAAAACATTTTACACTAATATATGCTTGATGTTATTTAATCTCTCACGTCAGTATAAAAAAGGACGGCCATTAGCTTAGTCATTTATTGTTTTAAGTTTAAAATTGAACTTTTAATTTAATTAGTGCATTTAGTGTAAACAAAGTGAAATTTATGATACTACTCAATTGCTTATAAATATATTTTTCATGGCAAAATTATTTAATTACATATATTAGTGGCCTGTCGAGTGATATATTTATGTTCATTATTTTAATGACTTCGTTCTGGTAACAAGGCGAAGCACGTCATTGAGTTCCGCCGCAACACCCAATGGGAAAGTGGGGAACAGAACGTAATGTCTCAACACTAGGTTCCTAAGTTTCATCTGCCTACTCTGCCATATGCGGAATACAGCGTGAAGCTGAAAAAAATATTTTGTGTATGTATTATTTAATAATGTTTTGGTGATACATTGATGACTCATTTATTTGGTGTTTATTACTTTATGCTTCAGCCGGGACTATCTCCTCACATAGGAGTACCTCAACAAATGATGGTATATAAACATTTAATTTTATTTTAATAACACTATGATTACACTTTCTAAAGTAAAAAAAAAAACAATACAAATAATAGTGTCTTACATTGACAATGAAGACTACAAACACAACACACCTTTAAATATATTATTATGGTTGACACGATTTAAAACAAGTAAATACGTATATTACGGCATAAACTTTTCACTTTAGTTCGGTCAAGTTAGCTATAAAAATTGTAATATATATAAAATAGTAATACCAAAAAATTGCATTAAGCTAACATTTGGTATATAATTTGAGTACACCATAGAAACAGCATGAAAATAGATCCTATTGTGTCAAAATTTTCAATTTATTGTATTTTTGTTAATAGTGAATAGATATATTGAAAAAGTAAAAACAATCTGTAAAAATGCCTAATACATAATTTTAGTTTTTAGAATCAATATTTTTTATTTGATTCTTTATACGCGATTAAAAAGTTACACTTGTCATAATAAAGGTGAATACTTATGTTGAAAACCCAGACGCGGTTTACATAACAGCGCGTCAGATTGAAAAACGTCGTTTTGAAATACGTCCTTTAAATGTTCAAGTGAATTGCAATCCGATTGAAATAACTTACGTCTTGATAAAATAACGGCAAATCGCGTTCGTCAAAGCGCCTAACTGACTAACAATTAGACTTATCGTCCTTACATCTCATTATTATGTGTAGTTGTATTTACGCTTACAAGTAAGTTTATTTACTTAGTTACTTAGTTGGTACGTAGCCAAGCAAAGTGCGGCAATACCTCAAATTCGGCGGGAAGTGGGGAACGGAACGGAGTATCTTAACACTAGGCTCCCAGGTTCCCCCTGCCTACCCTGCAATGATTGGAATACAGCGTGTAGCTGAAAAAGAAAAGAAAAAAAAAACCTCCACTCTAAAAACCGCCTTATCTATGTAGATTAATTCTTAGTTTTATAAGAATTAATCTACATATTAAAAAGATTTGGGATTTAAAAATGTATAAAACTACGAATTACGAAATTACGGATTATAATTTAGAAAAATATATACTTGGATTTTCCTAAAAATCGAACAATGTTTTTACTTACTGTTTACGGTATAAAATGAGTTGATAAAGTTGCGAATTCATAGTAGTAAAAGTACAACGGTGCTCTGTAGAACGACTACAATCGGCCTGAACGTTAACACGTTTTTCCGTCTGACGCGTCTTCGACATAATATGTGTCCGCCACGTAGAAGGAAAAAAATATTGTGGATAGTGAAGATGCAGATTTGTTAGTGCAAATAAACTAAAATCACAGTGTTAAATATAATTTATTGTATTATTTAATTTGTATACCTGGGATTGCTCTGTGCGATTTTTTGTAAATGTTGAAATATATTATTTTTTAAAATTATTTATTTACTTAACATAATATTGCAGACACATCGTGTGCCCGAGCCATCGCTGGTACCTCAGCATGGTATAGGAGCACAGTACTTGGAGCCCGCGCCGTACGTAGGAGCCGTGGGAGTCTCCGGAGTTCTTCCTCTCTCACTTCCCCCTCTTCCGGTTATAGTATCACCCGACCAAGCCCAGCTGCAGGTGAGCGATTAAAAAGAAAAAAAATAATTAGTATTTTTTTTATTTTTGTTATCTATAGTTTTATAATTTTACAATTATATTGTTGTTTATGATTATTTCGACATTTGTAGATTTCATTTTCTTTTAAATAAAATTGGAAAATATAAGTAGTTTAGCAGTACAGTAAGACAAGGATGGGGTGGTAAGAAAATTACATTTCACAGTAGTAAATTAGGAAAAAAGGTTTAGAGGGGAAAACGTGTGTTAGAGGATATTTGTATGCGATGATGCGAGTTAGTGGCCGTGGCAGGAGCAGTTGCAGCGAACACATCGTGAGCTCCAGCAGATGATCGTGCGCCAGCAGGAGGAGCTGAGGCAGGTCAAGGAGCAACTACTGCTGGCGAGGCTCGGCATTTTACAACCTATCATTAATGTAAGTATAGTTAGTATAGCTTACATGGGCGTGAGAAGGGGAAGCCGGGCGGTACACATCTGTCCTATAATATTATTATTAGTCAATTACAATTATTTTTGACGATATTTTTTTTCGTTTGTATTACCTTAATTTGTATTACATTAAGTTAGTTATGTTTATTTTGTAGGTAGAATTTTCAGATCTCAGTCTCATACATGGTGGTAACTGTCTGGCGTGCTATAACTAATTTTCTATGGTAAATGGGTAATATTCACAGGTACAAGATCCCTATGCTCATCCTGAGGAAATACAAAATCAGCGTTTACCCGCGCAGATACTTTACGACGGGGGGCCAAGGCCTATCGGGTATCCACCACACACGCAGGCGCCCAATGGCAACCAAAATCAACATCATCATATGCCACCACAGTAAATATATCTATAATATATCACGTGGATTTAAATCTTGTTTACTTCAATTATCGTGATTATGCCAAAGAAAAGTTGCCAACTTTTCCATTTGTTTCATTCTTCAGGCTGGTATATAACAGCCGTATTTTGACACTTGGAGAGTGATATTATAAGTAACTCGACGTGTTTACACATTTATGATCTTTATTAATGATATTCTTATTAAAATAACAGAGGGATATGTAGTCTACGTAGTGACTGACCTCTTGTTATTCTCTATTATATCCTTTGAGCCCGATAGCGGCTACACACATTTACTTTTAAGGGCTAAGAGCATTATTTATGAATAATTCATATAACATTATATTCAATAAGGTTGACTATTCTGGTCGAGCTGTGGTTAGAGTCCTTTGGTATAGTTACGACTGCTGTCTGCAGACCGGATCTCATCTAACATTATATACTTCCTTGTATGCACAAATATAGGTTATAATTTATTAAAAATAATAATATAACAACCATATCCGTTAGAAATAGATTTTAGGATACGATTTTATGCCATAATCTACGTGCAATACTACATCTGCGTAATATATTAATATATTTTGTGTTTTACGTTTTACGTTAGGATAAATTATAGATGTCTATATATTTACGTTGCCTGTATAAATTTTAAATCATTATTCGATTCTATTTCGATGAACTTTCTATGAAAAAATGTTTTATTCCTCTAGTTTAGTCGAATTGTAACATCTATATTGAAATATAGATCTACGTCTTATATGTTTCATATAATTGGTAATATTTCACACATTCTTCATAGCTCTATATATATTTTTGATTATTATTTTTTATAAGTGAATGTAATTCGGTTTTATTTCACCATAACTTCTCACCTTGACTTATTATTAATTGTTTTTTATTTATATATTTTATGCTGATGCTATTCTTGTGTTAAATCCACAAGAATATGTGTTTGTAAATTTAGGAGTAGATTGTCTTAAATATAATATAAATTTACTGTAATCAATAAAACAAAATCAAATATGTGGGTTAATTTGTTTGTCGTTTTTCTAGATAATGGTACGGAACCATTCGTGAGTGAGTCCGACTGGCACTTGTCCGGTTTTTATTTAATTTAAATTAAATATCGGTATGACCAAACATATTTTAAAAAGAATAATATTTAAATATTAAAGTTACTAACTTTACATGTATATTTTAAAATAATTATTTGTGTATCGGAACTGAAAATAACATACGTAAGTAGTCGAAATAGAATCCATGAATAACAATGTTTTTATTTATTAAGACAATGACAAATTATGTCATGTTTTCTATGATTATTATTGATTAAATTACGTTTTTTAAATATTATTCTAAAAACTTCACTTATTGGGCTTACTTATGTATGTCCAAATAAAAATTATTATTATAATATTATTCATTGTAAATTTATTAAACGTTATCGTTGATTTGAATCTTTTTGGACTGCAGGAGAAGCAATCTGTATAAAACTTTTAATATTAACTAATATAAAAAGACAATTAAAGTGTAGACAAAAAGGCAAGAAATATATTTGTTTTCATATACAATTTGAAATTCGTAACGTATTTAAGAAGTATTTTATGATCAATAAACTAAATGAAGTCAAAATTTTTGACATTTAATTATAATTTGAACAAAGGGCTGTGCTATTACGGAGCTATAGTGTTTATTTAGGAGACTATATGTATGCTGGAACATGTCAAACGAATATATACTAATGAATTAAGATTATAAGTTTGGAATTAATGTTATATATTTATATTGCTTATATATTGTAACTATGTTTTAGTAGGAAAGATATGTGTTTGATTTTTTGAATTTGAACGGCGCTAGTCCATGAGTAATGGTCCAATTTATATTTATTACATCTATTGTTACTAACTTTAGTTTGGCTATATCAGGAGTATTTCTGTTCATAGCGAATTATCGTACATGCTGATATTATGGCTCAGTACGGATTTTTATTTCTTTTTTGTTAAGTTATTTTATAAGGTGTTTTCGTTTCTTATAAAAAATATGTATTCCGCGTATTATTACATGAATAAATAAAAAATATATAGTTTTTCTTATTTTTAATATACTTACTATTTATTTATTTTGGTAGTACAAGGTTTTCAATATTTTTACAAAGAATTATTAATTATTATTTTTTGAATTTTATTCATGACCTTACAAAGCTGCGAAATGATATTATTATGAGCCAACGCAACTTTTGGCACTTTTAATTTTAGTTAATTGTTTATTGTAATGGATTTTTTTTATTTTGATCGTTTATTTTAATGGAAGATGTCATTTTTTAAAACACTATATATGACAATTATACACCATATGCAATGGCATATAATTTTTTATCATTTTATTTTTGTTAATTATATAATTACATAACAGTTATTTTATTGTGTTACATACTTCTAAAATAATGTTATATATTATTAAGTAGGTATTTATTATGTGTTGTTTACGTCGTATATATTGACTTACGCCGGACTTACACTCTGATTAAGGCATAAAATATATAGATTAAAAAAAAATATTTGATGTAGTATTTTAGACTTTACTATTTATTACTGAACTAATAAACTTGTAGGTGTTAATATTCAATATATACTAATCCACGGGCTATTGGAATATTTCATTAATAATATTTAATAATATATTGATGTCTGTAATCGATTTTATCATATTCGACATTATTTCAATTTAATGGTAATAAAACAAGCATTTTAAATATTATTCTAGAATAGTTGGTTGCTGTGTGTCGATAGGACATGAAGATTGATTTTCAAAGTTTGAGTGATTTGAATGGAAAGTGTTCGTTCTTGTGAATTAGAGAAAAATTAATCGATTTTTAAATGTCCATTGTCACATATATTTCTGAGATAAAAAATTACAGTGATGTGACTTGACATCTTAAACTACGCCCGTTAACGTATAATTTCTGTTCTATCAGCTACATTTTACAATTCTAATCATAGCATAAAAATATTTATATAGTTATATACTAATATTTATTTGAGGCCTGTCGTGGTGCAGCAGCACAAACGTGTTACTGTAACCGACAGGTTCTGGGTTCGATCCCCAGTCGAGGAAATCAAATATTTAATGTTTTCGATTTAAATATTTAATGCTTCTTTTCTTCGCTCTGGTAATAAGTTCCGCCACTCAACACGCAATGACTCAAATTCGGAGGAAAGTGGGGAACGGAGTGTCTTAACACTAGGTTCCCGGGTTCCCTCTGCCTACCCTGCCTCGTGCGGGATACAGTGTGAAGCTGAGTACGAGTTATTATATACTAAAAATATATTTTTAAATAACATATTTTGAATTCATGTAATGATTTTTATATTTTTTTTTATATATCGACATGGTTATAGCAAGGGAGACATATTATGACATTTTCATTTTAATGCTGGTGTAATTTTTGTATATTTACAAATATTTCATTATTTGTATTTATTACATTGTATTATGTTATATTTTCACTTGTGTTTATATTTCATTATAATATTATAAATATAATAAACGCTAGTTTTAAGTGTACGTTGGGAAATAATTATAGGTGGTTTTGAGTGAGTAATGAATATGGTGCTTTTATCAATAATAGTTATATTTTAGGACGTTTATGTCTATTAGTTTTTAAGTGGAAATAATTTAAATTACACTGTTTTAATTATATGTTTTTAATATATATAATCATTCATATTTATTTGAAAAATAAAATTTCAACATAAATTCCATTTAACTCAACATCATTATATTTTTAATGAATTCATATATAATCAAATGTATTAACTCAATTGTTTTAACATAGAACTATAGTTTAGAAGACAAGAGATTGCGGCCCCGTTTGAAATATTATTATTGTGTAATATTGTTGCTCACTTGAATCCACAGATAAGGTGACATTGTATTATTTGTAAGCTGATATTGTGTATACATTCATATTATGTAATTATTTTTTATGAAAATATTATATTTGTTATATAAATTAATGACTATAACATTTTAAAATGTGTAATTACTTGCCATAACTGTTATGTAGTTTTGTTAAGTACAGCCAAATAGTGCACCATTGATTTTTTTATAATTTACTTCGCTGGCGACCAAAAATAAAAAATAAAGACAATATTTTTGAAAATTATTTATTTGTAAGGTGCAATATAGGAATGATTAAACCTTTTGAATATAAATAAACTTGAACATTTATTGTGGGCGGGTCAAGGGATGCAAAATAATTCGTATATTGCATTTCCTTATTTTTTTAATCAATTTATTTTTTTCAATGCTGTACTAAAGCATTCAGCCTAATTAATTGGTTTATATGGACAATGTACATATAAAATAGTTAGAATTTGACATATTTTATGGATCGAAACTACAGGTCTATTTATTTTTTTATTCATTATACAGTCTTTTTGACTGCCTTTTCTCCGTACACGTCCGTTTTGCCAAATTTAGTTTATTTCTATTGAAATGCCGTAAAATTTAAATATTTAGCTTCATACGAAATTGTCTAATAAATAATTTAAAATATATTTACTCTATTACTACACATGTATATATTTTGAATGAATAACAATGTTTTCATATTTTCTCCGACAGTGACATATAAGCCAATATGGAATGTTGAAAGTATAATGTATAATTATTATGACTTGTAATTTTGACATTTACCTATTTAAAGTCGGAACATGATATTGTATTTCTTTATCAAATGTAAGTTAACATTAAATTGTGACTGTGAAGAAAACAATAGGACATTAAAACAATGATATATACATATTTTCTTTATATTTTATACCTTTAGCTTCACAAACTGTTTACGTACTAATTAACAATTTTTGGTCGACATTTTAAGATCTTACATAATAATAATAAATTGGGTAATATTAAACTGAATTGTAAAATTCAGGCCATGTTTTGTCCTTTGCACATGCGCCAGTAATACCCTTTCAAATTAATTAATTCGGTGTGCGTACCTCGTTCGATGATCTTACCTACAACATTAATGGAAGCAGTTAGTATACCAATAAAAAACAAATTAGATGATAAATAATCTAAAAATAATAAACAATTAATACCTTTATCTAAAACGCATATTAAATCCGCGTCCTTGATAGTAGAGAGTCTATGTGCTATGGTGATACAGGTCCGGCCCTTAGCTGCCTTTTCTAGGGCTTCCGACACTACCTAGAATTAAAAACAAGATCATATAATTACCAAATATTCAGCGTTTATTATTATTTAATGGGAGATGGCTACAAGATTTTTACAGACATAATATATATGAACTTACTCGTTCACTATTGGCGTCTAATGCTGACGTAGCTTCGTCGAGGAGAAGCAGTCGTGGCGACCTTATCAGAGCTCTCGCTATGCAAACTCTTTGTTTTTGCCCACCTGATAATTGCGCGCCACTTGAACCTAAATTCGTGTCATAACCCTGTAATATATGTAAAGTATTCATATAAATTTATTAACTATTATTATAAAAAATTGTTCCGTTAGATTCTGTCACCATATGCAGCGTAGAATCAATGTAAATGATAAATGGAAAGATATCACGGGTTTAGTTCTAACTTAGAAGAAAAAGATAAGGTACCTTAGGTAAAGAAACCACGAAACTATGGATGTTGGCAGCTTTAGCTGAAGCGATGATCTCGTGCATTGTAACCTTTCGGTTATTGTCACCATATGCAATGTTCTCTGCTATCGTGCGATCAAACAAGATAGGTTCTTGTTGAACTACACCCAACTGTCTCCTAAGGCGAGGAAGTGTCAAAGAGGTACGAGTGTCGCGACCGTCTAATTCCTTAAATAAAATATAAAATTAGTTATTAAATAAAGAATAGATAGTTTAAAAACAGAAAAAAATCATAATAGTATATATTACATACAACATTATATACAAGTGCAGCTTGGTTTGCTAATTATTCGTTAGCAAAAGATGGTACTTAATTTTACATATGACAATCAGACATTGATGACAATAAACACACCAAAAAGTTATATAATATGTTAGTATAATTGAACTTCCTTTATTTTAAATGTAATATATAATTGTGTATTTCAATTATCTGACAAAAATTATACGTCCTTCAAAGTTTATGTTACGTTTGAATTAAAAGCAAGTAGGTATAGAGCTAAATTTGTAATGAAAAAATATGCATATTAAAATTTTATCTATTATCTAGCAGTTTGGTTGACCTTTTTTAATTCTTATTTCTCTTTCTCTCAACCTTCGTTCTCTTTCAAATTCTTTCATTCTCAGAATATAATCATCTTTCTCACAGTGTAAATATGCGTGTTTTTCTTTATGGCATTTGTATAGCAGAGGCATGTGTTTGTATCGACAAACTTGATAATCTAATAGGTAATGAGCACAATAGTCTCGATATTTTTCAGGTATGCGAGCCGATATTAGGTGTTCTTTACAAGCAACCATTTCGCGTTTTGCTCTCCTAAAATGAAAACCAGTTTTCTCGTCAAAAGTTGGCTTATCATCCATTTTCAAATCTAGATGTCGAGTTTTAAGGGTTCCAGCTATTTGCCCCATCTTACTAAATTTACAGAGGTTTTTATTAAATAATTTTAATGTAAATATCCCTTACACAATAAATTGACTTAGTTGACAAGTAAAATTAATATACCCGTACATATTTTGTGTCAGTATCAATTTGCCAAAACTGTTATTTTGATATTATACCTTCTTCATTCGAATGTGTCATGCGTAGATGAATTTTATTTTTATAAGTTTTTATAATAGTATATTTTTTTTTAAATACGGAGAAAGTATATAAATAAATTCAGAAGAAATAAGACGTCGGATGCTGGGTACTCATAATTTTAACTCTCTTCTGGTGTCGTGTTTATGTCATCAATATCAGCGTTGTGTCTTTATTTCTATTTTTAATGCTTGGTCCTATATCTTTTACTGTCTCTTCAAGAGGCGTAGGTCTTTAGTCATAAAGCAGTGTTATCTAGTTCAGACCAACAAGTGACGTTACACTTACACTATACAATACACGAGCTGATCTTTGCATTTGTGTGAGTATTCAACGCTCAAAATTTAAGCGCATGTTAGATCTCGCGAGCGAGTTATGTATATTTATATAATATTTAATCTAAATAATGTCTAAAAAAGACTTACTATATTTCCAGTATCTGGATCATAGAATCTTTGCATCAATTGTAATATCGTAGATTTGCCGCAACCAGATGATCCCACTAACGCAACTGTCTTACCAGCTTCAACTGTTAGGTCGATTCCTTTTAGAACTCTTTGGCTAGGCCTTGTTGGGTAACTGAATTCAATATCTTTTATGCTAAAGTTACCTGTAGCAACCTGTGAAATTAGGGACTATCAGTCTGATAATTTCAAGGAAGTGTATCATTATAAATAGATATCAAATAATAAAATAATTTACCCAATCTTTTTTGTCCCTAATACCAGGTTCAGTTTTGACCCTAGGTTCCCTGTTTATAATGGATAGAATTCTGGCCCCACAAGCTTTAGCGGAATTAAAGCTGGGCGCGTAAACCAATGACTGACCCAACATATATGCTCCATACATCAATGCTTCGTTTACACTATAAATATACACTTATTACTACTATTCAAACTTTAAAAAAATATATAAATTCTCTTATAAATATAAGTATAGATAAGTATAAGTATAGAGGCCTGTCGTGGCGCAGCGGCACAAGAGTGTGACTGTAATCGACAGGTTCTGGGTTCGATCCCCAGTCGAGGAAATGAAATATTTAATATTTTCAATTTAAATATTTAATGTTTCATTTCTTTGCTCTGGTAATAAGGCAAAGCGCGGCGTTGAAGTTCCGCCACTCAACACGCAATGTCTGAAATTCGGCGGAAAGTGGGGAACGGAAGTGGAACGGAGTGTCTTAACACTAGGTTCCCGGGTTCCCTAAGTCTACCCTGTCTAGTGCGGGATACAGCGTGAAGTTGAAAAAAAAACTTATAAATATATAACTATAATATGATTTATACTTACAGAAGAACAATTCTGTATTCAATCTCTTTATGAGCCACCAACACAGCACCATAAACGGTGGCGCTACAATACGACATGAATGGTACGTACACGCCCAACCCTAAAACTAAACCCCTCCATCTTGTCTTTTTGGCGACTGCAGCACATGACAACACTAACGCCTCTTTAAACTTATTTAAAAATGTCGTTTCGACACCTGAAAACGAAAATAAATGTAAATTTTTTTTGTGTATTTTTTAGAAACAGATCTTAGAACATAATGTATGAAAATAATCGTACCCAAACTTTGAACAGTTCTAATACTGACAACAGCTTCTGTTGCGATAGACGTCGCCGATTCCATAGCCGCACGCTCATCTGATTGTGATTTTTGTGACACTATTCCTTCTAGCCAAATACTTCCAACCATCTAAAAAAAAAAAAAATAATTAAACTGTATATAAATACATTATCTCCAGGACCAACCTGCATTAAAATAACTTTAAGTATAAATGGATCGATTACGTATATAAAAAAATGTAAACCGAAGTGGAACTTACTAAGGGCAAAAAGGCAGTGCCGACAAGAGTTAGTTTCCAGTTATAGCAGATGGCCATAATGAAGCCCACGACTACGGAGCTCGTGCCCTGTAAGATGAGACCAATTCTTAGGCCAGTAGCACCTTGAACTTCAGCCGCGTCACCGCTCAGCCTCGCGCACATTGCACCTACTGTGTTTGATTCTTTGTCATAGAAGCCAATTTCCTGAAAAATAAGACATAAGTATAAATCAATTTAGTAGGGAACTTTATCTTCATAGGTAGCAAAAATAAACAGAAAAAAAAATACAATTTTAACATGACATGATATGCAAGACGGCCTTACCACTTAAAACAATTTCTTACAGGAAATTTTGAAGGAATTATTTTATAAAAAATCGAAAAAGAAATGATCAATAAGTGTACATACTTATACATAATAAACATGTCTAAAAAATGTGTTATGTATGTAATATAGTGTATTTACCTGTTTTAATAAAGCTGAAAAATACTGTTGCCTAAGACGCGTAGTCATTCTTAAGCCAGCGTTTGTGAATGTGGTGCTTTGTAGGCACATAGAAAAACCGGCAACAGCTGCCACCACCAGAAACATGCCGGAGTAGAAATCCGCCAAATATGTAATTTCACTCCGATCAGGCAATACGAATATCTAAAAAATTTAAAACATATCAAAATATTTTTAATGCCGTCTTGCAAGCGCGCTAGCGCACTGTAAACGTAGCCGGTTGTTGGTTCAATCCTTGAGTTCCGCCCCTCAACATACAATGTCCCAAACGGACTTTTTTAACACTAGGTTCCCAAGTACCACCATTCCAAGTGAGGCGGGATACAGCGTGAAGCTAGTTTTTAGAAAAATAGATAGCTATACCCCAGACGTATATCCAAAGAGAAGTGCAAATACTGGGAAACATGATCCTTGAATGAACGCGGCTATCGATCCTATAACAATGTATGGCCATTCTGGAGCATTTAATTTCAAGAGCTGCCAATCGCTGACCGGCTTTACTTCCTATAAATAATAAAAATAAATTTTAATAAGCCAATTTTGAGTGTGTAGATTTAAGTAATTTATAATTATTAATAATATACAAATGACAAACCTCATCTTCATCCTTTTCTTCTTCTGAATCGTATTCAGCGTTATACACAAAGTTTTGTAAACCAGTTGACATTACAGATGTGATCGATCCACGTGGCGTCATCCAATCATGGGATTCTAGAGTATATTAAAATAGAATTAAATACGTGCACATTTTTTTTAACTAAATGAGAAAGTTAAGGTACTACTTTTAGGTACGTTATATTTTTAACTATTCATTTTCAGGCTTGTCAGAAATCACGGCTTGAGGTTATTTTATTTTTACTAGATATATTTATTTCATCAAAAAATCACCTCTCTTTGTCGAATGACGTCTCACTAATCGTCTAGTTGATCTGCGTTTCACATCTAATCGGGACACCGTGGTCAGTTCACCATTTTCCATTTCCCCGTTCTCTTCTTCTGGTAATGTTTCTATAACGTCAGGTTCTTTATTCTCGTTACCCGTTGTCACAAGTTTGTGGTAAAAACCTAAAATTTGATTTATAAAATAGGTATTCATTTCATTTCATTCGTATTAAAAAATATAGTCATAATTTTGTAAACATTTTAGTGTAGTTGTATGTAAAGCACTTCCTAAGCTCTTTTTAGTTCTCACCTTTACTTTTCATAAGCTCTTCATGAGTCCCTTGTTCGACAATGACTCCTTGATCCATACAAATTATACGGTCAGCATTAACAATAGTAGATAATCTATAATTTAAAAGATTATTTAAATTGATATATGTACCTAACATTAAACAGTTAAAATGTAATAATTTATACGACTATCTATATCTATGTGAAATACTTATTAGAAAAGTGTATAAAATTTGAACATAGCGGGATTTGAACCCGATTCTTTTGGATATATTCTAAGAGCTCCGCAGATCAATTCCTGCAACGTACAATTTTTTATATGTTTTTTAAATAGGAATTTTCCTATTAACACTTTCACATTCAGTAAAAATACCTGTGAGATACTATAATTGTAGTTCGTCCCACGCTTGCTCTATCCAGTGCAGCTTGCACTTGTCTCTCTGAATGGGGATCGAGAGCTGACGTTGCTTCGTCTAATAAAAGTACTGCGGGCTCACGGAGCAACGATCTAGCAATTGCAATTCTCTGTTTCTGTCCACCAGACAATGATGCTCCTCGTTCACCAATAACAGTGTCGTATCCCTTTAATTAAATTAATAATTAATATTATAACCTTATATTAATTAATATTATATCTTGTATGGAAAGTAACTTTAAATTTACTATAAATTCCTACTTTTTTATTTCACTTTTTAACAAAGTTAATAACAACCACAAATTGTTTCAAGCACTGTCGACATAATAATCATTTTTGTACAAATACGTACACATTACGTATATTAGGTGAAAGCTAGTAACCATTTTAAATAATAATAAATATTAAATTTAATATGATTCAATTTTTGCTTTATATCAATTTACAATTGGCAAAAATAACTAATAATTATCAGATGAAAACTGGAAATATATATTTAGTTATATATGTAAATCTATAGCGGCCCGTCATCTGTCATGGCTCAGGGGCACAAGAACAATTGGACCTTACCAATAATAAAATATTTAAAGTTTTTATTGCTTCGCTCTGGTAACAGGGCAAAGCGCGGCGTTAAGTTCCGCCGCCAGATACGCAATGCCTTAAATTCGGCGAAATGTAGGGATCGCCCTCCCCAAGCTCTTTCTGTCTACACTGCCTTATGCGGGATACAGCGTGAAGCTGAGGTTCTCAAGTTCCCTCTGCCTACCCTGCCATGTGCGGGATACAGAGTGAAGCTGAGTAGAATATAGTAATGTAATAGTTAGTTATATGCATATATATATAGTTACTTATATATACACCTTAATATGCATGTATTATAAATAATTGCGAGCAGCATGTCGCACACTCGAATTTATTTTAGGAAGGCTTAAATTAGATCTTCATTATCTTCTCCCAGCAATTTAACTCAAAGATAATGAAGATTGTTTACGATTTATAAATACAAACCATTGTAAAATCTTAAAGTAATGTATTAAATAAAAAGTTTTTAATTTCTTAAGTTTCCTTCTCATTAATTTTAATTTAACTTTGTAAACTATAATAGTAAGTAATAAATTGTTGATCGTTTAAAAATTCATAATGTAGAGTGAAACAAATCCTTTTGTCCAAATGAGTAGTGAAAGATTTTTTTTAATGATTTAAGATATAAACATTCTAAAAGATAGTATGAAAGATTACTGATTTCATAAAAAATTGATACTTGCATTAGGGAGATGAGTAATGAAATCATGAGCGTATGCCATATCAGCAACTCTCTGGACGTCTTCTCGAGTAGCTTCAGGTGTACCTATGGCTATGTTTTCGTGAATCGTACCACGGAATAAAACAGGCTCCTGTCCCACAACACCTAGTATATAAAAGTATGATATTGAATATTATTTTAACTTTACATACATATTCACTAGATTTTGTGTTTAATTAAGGTTACCTAAAGAAGATCGAAGCCAACTCAAATTTAAATTCTTTAGATTTTTGCCATCTAGTTTCACAACACCCATATGAGGATCGTACAGTCTTTGTAAAAGCTGTAATATAGTTGACTTTCCACACCCGGACGATCCCACTAGCGCTACGCATTCTCCCGCATTAATTTGAAGTGAAAATCCCTGTAGTACCTGTAAAACAATTAGGAAAAAAAAGTATTATCTTTTTGCCATGAATAGGTCTAGTAATCTTTATTTCATGATTTCCAGCTTAAAAAAACATATTTAAATAAAAATCTCAACGTTAAATTGCCTACTTTAGCATTAGGTCTCGACGGATAACTAAAGTGGACATCCTCTAAAGCAATCTCTCCCACCACTCTTCGTGGTTGGACTCCTCCCTTATCGAGGGCGTCTATCTGAGGTTCTCTTTCGAGTAATTTAAATATACTAGCCGCAGCGCCGCGCGCTGAAGCAAACACTTCGGCATGTGGGACGCAAAAAGTAATAGATTGTGTTGCCATGTATACACTGAAAAGAATCTGAAAAATAACACTTTATTCATTATTATCATCAAATGGTGTAAATTTCCTAAATTTTAAGGAAAATATTAGACTAATATGTATTATATCATAAAAAATTACTTAAATACAAATAGTGAAAGTGGACAAAATGAACACAATAAGAACTTTTTTGTGAACTTACACTAAAGACTACACCGACGAGGTATTTTCGTTCGTCGGTGGGCTTGTCAAAGTCAATGAGTACTAATCTCGCACCATATGTAAGACCGATAGCATTTAAAGAGTACGTTAGCACCCAATTGAAGCCTGTTCCCAAACCTGTAAATAAGCCCCGTTTACGACCATATACCTCCGCTGGCTCTAATAGACGACGGTACCTAAAATAATTTACAAATTAAAAAAAAGTATGTATATAAATGTATGTATACATATAATAAATTAATTGTTTTGCTTTAATATCTCGAAAAGATCATACGCTATTTTAAATTGTACCTTCATCATCATCTTACTATTTTTAGATCATTTACTTTGCATCACATTTACGTTTAATATTGATTAGATGAAAAACAGAAATCAATAGTAAAACTCCTTATCACATACCTTTCAACTTCCTTACTTTCACCACCAAATGCCACGACTGTCCTAACGGACTTTAAAACTTCTTCAGCTTGCTTGCCGGCTTGGCTGTAGGATTCCATTTCTCTAATTGATGATTTAGTTTGGTACTACGATATAAAATCAACTATTAAATAAGTACCTATTCTGATAGTGACTAAGAAAACCTTAAAATTAAATATATTCAAAACAGGAAAATAGGCATGATGATATAACGTTCAGTCTCTACTGAAAGAGTATATCATTTCAGGATGTGTATACTTGTAAGTATACTAATAATTGATAAATTTTGATACTTACATTAGATAAAATGACTGATGCTGCTATAGAAAATGGAACCACTGTAACACATGCTAGTGTTAACTCCCAACCCATAGGAAACGCTTGACATAGGCAGATAATAGCAGTTCCAATTAAATTTGCTACCACACCTAATTTCTCTCCCATTCCTTCTTTAAGTTTCATCATGTTTCTAAAAAAAAAAATGTTGATAGGTAATACTTATACCTAATAAATGTGTAACCGATCATTGAATATGGAAGATATTTAGTCCAAAATAGTGTTTAGTTTTTATTTTTCGTATGCTTGGCTATGCGTTAGTACTAAGTAGTACTCAATTTATTAATTTAGTCCGGCAAAGTTGCTCACTCACTCAGCTTCACGCACATGGCAGGGTAGGCAGAAGGAACTTGGAAACCTAGTGTCAAGACACTCCGTTCCACTTCCGTTCCCCACTTTCCGCCGAATATGAGGCATTGCGAGTTGAATAGCTGAACTAGACGCCGCGTTTTGCCTTGTTACCAGAGCGAAGAAATGAAAACATTAAATATTTAAATTGAAAATATTAAATATTTCATTTCCTCGAGTGGGGATCGAACCCACAACCTGTCACGCGTTGTGCCGCTGCGCCACGACAGGCCTCAAAATTGCAACTATTTTTTTTTTATTTGTTTGGCTAAAAATTAGATGTCAATGTATAGATATTACCTTAAAAGAGATAATGTTATTAAATAAGCTTCGATCAACTAGTAAACAAAAATAGTGTTAATCAAGCGGGCGAAACTGGTGGGGTGGTCGCTAGTTATAAAATAATAAATACTAGGTTTAAAAAGTTTATTATTAATTTGTTACGAAAAACTTACTCAGACATCTTAGAAGCTAAGTTAAATTCGGTATCAGTATCAAACCATGACATGTCCTGACGAAGTACAGCTTCCAAGAACAAAATCCTTATCCGTGTTATCTAAGTCAATATATTAATTTGATTAATGTTCATATAGAAAAAACAATTGCGTTCCCGCTGTATCCCGCACATGGCAAGATAGACAGAGAAACTTGGGAATTTAGTGCTAACACTCTCCGTTCCGTTACTTATTTTCCGCCTAATTTGATACATTGCGTGTTGAATTATATATTATTTATTATATTCTCCCAATAATATAAAATATACATTACAAACAGAAGTTATTTTAAAAAGCCAAAGCTTAGATACTAGGCTTGTCATTATCATTGGTAGACATTCATTTTGTCGTTACATTTACGACGTTCGTAAACGTGGATACGCAAATAAGATAATTGGATATTTACTTTTGTAAGACTTTCTTATTTGCTTCTATTGTATTTTTTACTACATATAGTAAACTTATTTGCAGTATTAAGTGTATAATGACTTTCCGTATATGATGTTTAAGGTCAAGTTTATATTTTTCACACACTTCAATTCGCGTTTAACATAGAACATGTACATATATATAATGTACATAGTTTTTTCTTTCCAATACTTTTCATAATTGAATATAAAAAAGACACAAAAGCATATACATATAAAAGCGAAACGAAAAAAAATGTCAAATATATTGTTTTTATGAATATATAGATCATAAAACTTCCTAGACAATATGAACAAGGTCATCAATTAAGGCAATTGCTTTTGTTTACAGTTACGCAAAACTGTTACAACGGAGCACTGTATTTATGAATCAATGAAACACATTGATTGATAATGACGTTCCAAATAGATATTCATATGCACTTGAAGGCTGTCCTTATGTTTAGTATCCATGTAGGTATAGGACGGCACTTTTAAGAAGATTTCCATTAAACTACAATCACATTCATTATTTAAAGATACTTTTTATCAATTAATATGTTTTAACTATAATAAATTGTTTATACTCGTTACGACTTATATATTATATAAATAAAAACATTTTATGTTGATTACAGTGTAAGTAGTTAACATTAATTAAGGTACACGTGTAAGAAACTAATAGTGATTGTATTAAAGTTATAGATAGACTAACCTGACGTAAGGCACTCCAGCTGATAAGAGCAACAGATAGCATGCACAGTACCAGAGAAATAAAGATACTGATGAACATTCCAATAGCCATAGCGGTAGCGTCTTCTACGAGAGCTTTCATATTTTCAGCGTCTGAGGCATTGAACCTAAAATTATTAATAAAATTGCATTATAGTTTGTAAAATGTTGTCTAAATTTCTTTCTGAACAGGCATGTCTTCGGTGTGAATAGATAGTTTTTACTTATTAGGCAGTATAACTAAATTACATTGTACTGCACTTGTAACTTGTTCAGTGTAGTCGTCAGCTTTATTTAAAAAGTGGGTAAAAATTGAGACCATTATGGCTCATTAGAAAATCTTGTTAGAGTATCATCATGTTTGTGAATTCGATCTTAATTCAGTGATATAATATCCAAAATTATTTTTATTAACAAAAAAGAGCAGCGTCGATCTACAACTGAGCACACAATATCTCGAATTTGGGTGAAAAGTGAAAAACCGAGAGGTTCTACTACGGGTGGTAACTGAAAGAAGCATTGTAAGGGCCATGAAGGTGAAACAAAGGAAGTAGCGGACGGCAACTACTTACTAATACAAATATATTTATTTGTATTGTAACTTCAGTTTATAGGCTTATTTGAAAATATGATATATACGTAGTTTTACCGATTTATATATATGATAATTAGAATGTTGATGCCATAGTTTCTAAAGTACTTACAGCCGTCGACCTCCTCCAAACAACGTAGTTAGCGGCAAGTAACTAGACAGCTGATCTTGTTGTGCAGTCCTCTCTACGAATGCGGTGCTTAATTCACCGAATTGTACTAAATTATAGCAAACGCCGCCACCGCTGAGTAGACCCGCCAAAAACCCCACAATTGTAGCCATCAGTTCGATCCATGTTGCGTATCGAAACTAGATTGCAAATCAAGAAATTATACTTTAATATTAATAAGTAAAGTTATTATTTCAAATCTAATTTCACTCACTATCTGAGCTCGAAATAACTAGTATTTTGAAAGTGACATTTATTTAATGTATATTAACGATTATTACCTAGTATTTATAGTATGAATTACTATGTTATCTTTATATTTTACATAATATGCTCGTATATATTTGGTAATTTAAAATTTGTTGCTTACATCGTAAGAAAAATATGTTCAATGGATTGTGTGGTATATGTATACTTACAATAAATCTGTAATTAATCACTGTCCGTACATGGTAGATTTTAAAAAAAAATCTTATAAGAGCCGTTTATTACTGCAATGGGGTCCATAACAATGATTTTTATCGATATTTTCACTTTGAGTGTTTGCACTCGCTAAACACCGAAACGCCTAATCAGATTTAATTGCAGTTTTCACGTGTATGATTTGACAACGTTCCCTCAACATTTAATGTTTGTTTATTTCAATCTGTTAGTAAATAAAAAAGTTTTGTCAAATTTAAAATATTTAGTTTCATAAAGTTGCTACCAAATCATTTAATTTTAAATTATTCGTTTAGCTTTTTTAAATTTCAGTTTTCCACGTAAAAATGTTCTCTTAACAGTGATAATATTTTAAGAAATACTCTATTTATAAATAAATTAATATAACAGGACGGTAATTGAGACAAATAAATTAAATAATGCAAATTAAGCGGGCGAAGCCGCGAATGCGTCGATAGTGATAGTGCTGATTATATTTTTTGTTTTGGATAGGTTATTTATCGGTAATATAGACTACATTACATCAACACCAATTCTAGTTATGTAATAATAACAACTGGACAAGAGCGAGTCGAACCAATCCTTTTGTCAGGATTGTAGGTCAAATGAAGGACATCTTATGAAAATTGACAACTTTATGTTTACGAGTGAAGATTTGAATACTTCATATTAATTTCAGCTTGATAGCTCCATGCGATCAGTAGTGATATGTCATCAGTTACACGTTTTTGATCCGTCCGTAATTCTGTGCATTAAATATATTTGTAAAGAAACGATTGATGATGAATGAATTTAAAAAAAAAAACGATCTGTTTTTCCGTTTATCCGGTTGTCCGTTTGCTCGTTTACTGTTTGTATACGCACATCTTCTGGAGTACTGGGTGGATATTTATAAAACTTTCTTTATTGTAAGTATGGCTATTAAGGCTGGGCAGTAGACGAGCTACATTTAATTTTAACATTTCTATGATTAATGCAGGAAACATAATAAATTGTCGTCTTAGCAAAAATGTTGACGGAAATGAGCATTTTTTATTGACAATAGAAAAATAAAGATCTGAATGATTAAGACACATGTAGATGTTTTATCTTTTAAGTCACGCTTACCATAGCAATTTAATAAAGCATACAACTGCAAAGAATAAAGATTTCTTTTCCAAAAATATAACGAACAAAAATAGCACATTTAGTGCAACATATGTACGTATGTAAGTCTGTGGTATATTTTTACAGCAGACCAAATGATTTGGCGCGTTGTAATGTTGAATCTATACCGGTATTCTTTTTAGTTTTAACGTCGTCAAATTGTTTTATTTGTGTTTTGAAGTTATCTTGTATATTAATTAAATAACTCTGTGTGTGTTTCTCCTAATTGATTATTTATGGATGCTTCATGGAATAGATGTATTTAGAATGTCTTTTATTTTATTACGAAGTTAAAATCTTGTAAATGTTAAAAAATAGTTTGAGAACGGTATCATTTTTGTAAAATATTAAAAATAATGTACTTACTATTTGAAAATATGATAACTTCAAATCTGGATCAACATCTTCGGTTTTCCTAAAGCAAAAATTGTGTTATAAAAATATGTGATGAAGCAAGAAAAGATTAAATTATTTTTTAGTTACACGCTTGTATCCCGCACATATAGCAGACAGGGAACCATCTTTTCATTTAATACTTTTGCTTCGTTGCCAGAGCAAGGTGATAAAAATATTACAATATTATTAGAAGTAAAGAAAGTTACAGACTTTGATGTCAAAAAACTAAGAATTACCTTTTATAGTTAATTTAAACATCGTTATAAAATAAAATATTTTAAAATTAAATTAGAAAATAATACTCATTTTATTACTTACTTTTTTTAGCTCTTTAAAAGATATTAACGTAACGTGTTATCAGTATAAATTAATATACACATGTAGAAAGTAAATTAAAATTTAAAATTTCGCAGAACAATTACTTATGATAAAGATAATTTAAATAGTAATATAAATAAAAATGTTTATAAAATTGCTCAACAATATGAAACAGGTAGGTACCGTGTGTAGAGCGTATCAATTTTATAAGAGCTCTATTAATCGACTTCATAAGATTTTTGTTTATCAGATAAATGCTATTAACACAATTCTTATTTGTACTTTGTGTAGTTTATGTGCGGGCGGACTAGGCACCACACGTGATAATTAAACATTAATATACAGTATTGCATTTAATAAATTCGCATAGCAAATTAAAATTAAATAACAAAAAGTGTACTTACTGTGATTTTTTCTTTTTATGTCCCATTTTATTTTATATGGCTTCTAATTTAGTTACATTTAACTCGTCCGTAAATATGTGAGTTCAGTAACCAGATATGAATATGCCAGCAGAGTGTTCAGCCGGCGCGTGTCGTGAATTGTCTACTATTAAATGTAATACTCTGGAGTCCCAAGTAATATACCCTTGTTGGCGCGTTTCATCTGAGTATAAAGATAATAGATAGCAATGTTGTTTACACTATTTAAAGTACTACTTTCAATCTGACAACTCAATACTTCCTTTAGATGTTCATGCTTTATATTTAGATTTTTTTATACTATAGAAAAAAGGTGATACATTGTATGTTACTAAATTAATGATTTTGTACCGAGCTATAACGCATGTAATGCATTTATTGGTTTATTTTCCCAATTAACCCTTACCTGTGATTTTATTTTAACTTTAATAATTTATATTTATTGACTCTGTGGATACAACGTAAAATGTTTCAATGTAGTTTATGCTTAGATATTGTAAATTATTAAAGCAGATTTTCCATAATCCTTAGCTTCGCTACGGATTAAATTGTTTTTCTTATCAAGGAGAAATATTTCTAGAGTGTCGATCTGGATGCTATACTTACTTACTATAAAAGCATTTTAGTTCCTAAAAATAACTATATGACCATATTGACCGTATGATCATTGTTGTATGTATTTGTTTTATTATTGTATGTATTTTAACTACTAAAATTAAAAATATTTTTGAGTGTTGAATCATATTTACTCGAAGAATGTCTTTCATACATGTTTTTTGTATTTTTAATATCTTAATATATAAAGATAAATACCTGATCTTATGGAAAACCTGCTGAATGTATAATAGATATGATAATAACAGATATAATAATCGATAAGCCGATGCAAATTGAAAATCTTTTAATAATTCATAATAACATCATCTAAATTTAAACACTAGGGTAATGGGGTATAATCCTCACTTATCGGAGTATGATTTGTTTAAATATGTTTTATTACCCTCTCTAATACGACTAATAACGATGTTATCCCTGCTTCTCAATAAGAAATGCTCATATTCCAAGCGGAAGCATCCAAGAGAATAAAAAGCGAAAACAAGAACCTACTTTCTCTCTCTCTCTCTCTCTTCCTTAATAAATACACCTACAGGTGTTGTCAAGCCCCTAGTTCTCGTTTCCACTTTGTTAAACCTTGAATGTCGTCTCTCGTCCTCATAGAAACACATCTCTCCATCACTCTTGGTTTTCTTTATTTGTCTCCGACCGAGAATGTCATGCTGTTACTTTATTATTACATATAATATACCAAATTAGTCACTTTACAAGTTGGTCAGTAAATTAAAGGGTTAATAAATTCATTAAATTGTAAACAAAATGTATGCTTAACAGTTAAATCCATAATGAAGGTTCTTAAAGATTAAAAGAATATATGCGAGTCATGATGATAGTAAGAAGATAATGTACTAAGAGAGTAAGTGTATGCAGATCGTAGCTAGCATACAGCTGAGTTATGCACGACAGATTTATATCCATTTCATGTGAGCATACAATACAATAATTGCTGTACACACACGCAAATTGTCAATACTACTGTGTTTAAATTTTTTTGGTGTTAAAGTATTTTATATAGTAGTCGTTTTTTTTTGGATTGATTGATATAAGAATCGTCTCTACAGAAAATATTTTAAATAAATAATTGAAAAAGTATATTACAAATGCTTAGGTATTTAATGCAATATTAAAAAATACATATTATAAAACTATTTAAAATAGGGAACTTTGTTTATCTGATCAATGAGCTGATATTGATTCGAATTAAACTACAATTTGCATATGAGTGATGTGAGTTGTCTGAAAAAGATATCAGTCAGGATCCATTAATAGTACTAACCCGGTAGTTCATTAAGAGTCACACTCTCAACCCAATTTATGTTTACAGGACTCTTTGGGAAGATATAAGCAGTTAAAGATTGCCGAGCTTTGCTCGGTGTTGTTGTCATGTTTTTTAGAAAATATTTTTAAATATAGATTACATTTTAGAAAAGGCGAAATAAAAAGGACTTATAACATTTAACCTGGAAGCAAGGGTTTCTTCTATGACCTGATGATAATTTAGTAAAGTGTAGAGAAACTTACCTTCTTATTTTAAGGACATATTGTAGCAATTTACAATATGTCCTTAAAATAAGAAGGTAAGTACTTCGATCATTTTTATGTTTTCAATTTTACATTATGGCGTCTGGTTGCCGTTGTGATTGAAGATAAATTGATTGATTGATAATAAAAAAAGCATCAAAAACGGTCAATACGTTTGATCTGTAAAATGCCACATAGAAACAAACTAACATACAAAGACATATAAAAATTTTAGCCACCTTTACATCGTACAGTCTGGTGGAAAAAAGTTTAGTTTATAACAACAAAGAATTTAAGGCAAAATATTTTTTTATATGTAGCTTATGCTTAATTCCTAGCGGGATAATTAGAGAGACAAACAAATACATACAGTGCTTATGGTATATTTAATAGAGAAAATTATAGGTTAAGCAAACAGGTCTTTTACGGTTAAAACATTTGCAAAATTGTCGATAGAAATTTAACACCTGCTTACATTAATCACGAATTCAAAGTATAGAGGCAATTGTTTCCTTTATCGGGAATTGCCTCTATAGCAGCAGCCTAAAGACTAACGGAGAAGGTCAGCATCATCTTGTAGCAGTTGTAAGTAATAGCGAGTGATAACATAATATGAAAAAGCTTACTAATCATAATTTTTTTTATATTTATTTATAAAATTACTACTAATTTGATATTTTATGGCAATTATCTGAATTAATGTTGAAGAATCTACATTCTTCACAAGTATAGCATATCATTTTAAGTATGGTATTGATAGCTTTATTAGGTTAGAAGCTTGCTAGTAAAATTCTTTGTATCGCGACGTATGACAACCAATAATATGTTCTCAAATATTATTGTAATTGTGGTCTCATTACATCATTCTTACTAATCACTGTTGCATTATTATGCTACAACGAAGCGAAGTATATAAGTGCTTCTCTCTCAATATCACACGTGGGAGTAGAGCAATTCACCGTCAAAGATTCGCCCCCATTGCAACATGTCCCATGTGGCAGGACACGGAGAAGAGAGCCATAAATTAAAACATTATAACTTAACGTTTATTAACTATATAACTATAACGTTTATTACTTAACTTATTAACGTTTCCAACCTTTGCAATTTATTAAGGACAAAGCAATAAGTGCTACATATATGATAATGTCATGCGTATCACTACTTTTATACAGTGTAAGAAGACAGTCTTATATAGGTAGATTTAGTTACTTCTATTTATAAAAGACTATCAACATAAAACTATTTCGCATTTGGCGACAGGTTGTGGGTTCGATCCCCACTTGAGGAAGAGAAATATTTGATATTTTCATATTTTCGTTCTGGTAACAAGGCAAAGCGCGTCAAGGCTCCATAGTTGGAATTTATAGTTGGATTCCAAAATTTCGTAATAGACATAAGCTAGTACTTACTAAATTTTAGCTATAACTTGTTATAAGAAGATAATTTTAGAAAAAAATTAAAACATTTTAATGTTTATGTATTAATAAATAAATAAAAAGATAATCACATCAATTCAATAAAAATCTATGTACATATCTATCATCAAAAACATTTAACTGAGGAATATATATATATATATATATATATATATATATATATATATATATATATATATATATATATATATATATATATGCATTAACTAGGTATGTGCCTTAGCGATCAATCCTATCCTTTAAGATATTTTTTTCATAAACGCTCCCATACACATTTCATTCGTGAAAGAATTTATTATAAAAACTATTGAAATCGTAAAGGCGTCAATCTAATCTTCTTACGTTCATTGCACTTTCGTTGACTAGTATTTGTTAAAAATGAAGTTTTCTAAAAACTGTAAAATATAAGGTAATACGGACAAAGTATTTACGGGTAATTATCACAATAAATCTTAAAAAAAATTATACACGTTAGTTTGTTTTTATTGAAGAAGTCGGCGGCTAAATAAATAAAAACAAAACTAATCTCTTAAACTATTTTTCTTTTTTGTAAATAGTTTTATTATACATTTATATAATATATTATTTATTATGTGTAATAAAATTTCAGGTTCAAGTTCAGTTATTTACATTAATCTTTATCTCTCTTATTTACAATTTAGAAGAAAAAAAAAATCTAGTTAGCGCACTTAATGTTCTTTCGGCCTGTTCTCACTATGTAGAAACTGTATTTTGCTAGGTTTTCTCCACCTTCCACACAATGTAAGAGAATTATGACATGCTAATGAATCAATTTGGTCTCTACAAGACAAAAATTTGTAGACAATACCTAATATTAAGCTATCATTATCACATTTAAATTATTAATTCCATCGATATGTAGTTAATAACCATGAAAATCATAGCAATAAAATTATAAAATCTAGTCAGTTGTCATTTTTTTATCTTTTAAGTAGGTATATTGCGGAGTACCGATCACAGGTCACAATATCATCACAACGAGTCCTTGAGCACACTTTAATATAGACAATGGCATCAATAAGATCTTGTTTATTTTTTTAACGAACCACGCGCGCCTTCACGCCTCGTCGTATTGATTGAAATTGCTTCTGTTTCAGTACAACCTGTCAAGCAATTTAAATCTATAATTACATAACTGTTTCTTTCAAATTGTAAACAATGTCATATTAAGTCATTCCGTCAAATCCTCATCTTTATAAATGTTGAGTACGAAATGCTCGTAAAAGCATACTTCCTGGTTGTGATATTTTGAGATTATTTCATCTTTATAACTTTTATTGTCACCGTTATCTTCTTTTAGACAAACAGATTATAACTCTAGTATTTGTCACTTTACATACTACGCGTGCTATGTAGTAATTTAAAAGAGTACAATATAAAGAGTATTAAATATGGATATGTCGCATGTGCCAATACTTACACACATTTTTTTAATATTTTAAATATAAATTTAGTTAGAAAATAGATATGTTATTCTAAAATGTATATGTACGAATGTAGGAATTTTCTTCCATGCGCCACAAATCTGTCGAGTGGCCTATCTGCGACAGTGTTTCCAGGTCGATATCATACCTTACCTTACCTACATGGGGTACCTTAAAAAAACGTGTCTACATCAACGTTACGGGCTGGCAATGCACTTGTACCTCTCCTGGTGTTACACGGAGCCGTGGGCGGCGGTGATTATCACCATCAGGTGCCCCGTACGCTCGTTTGCATTGTCTTTTCCATTAAAATAAAGTATCTATTCGTAACATCATACTTACTAAAATATTTATTTATGTTTTATGAAAAAACAAACAACTGAATCGCATGTGACAAGTAAATAAAAATAATTCATTTAATCGCATGTAATACTAATTTAACTCTAACGTTTAATTGATCACTGACATCTTTACAAAGCCAAGGAAGATTTTAGTTAAATGAAATAATATTAAAGTATGGTATTACTATAATTTTATGATTTTTAAATATTTCAAAACCTCAAGTATCCCTGACTGTATTTAGATTTGTTTGTATTTGTCACGTAAATTAGTACATTTCATGATTTACTAATTTACGTGAAAAAAAATCTAAATACTTAATTGACAAGAAAATATATTTTTTTAAAAAAAATATTCACAATATGCTCATTGTAAAGTCCCCAGCCAATTAACACCAATTCATTTAATATTTTATGTGAGAAGCTAAAGAGCATAACACTTTTTGTCACTTTCTGTCAAAGCGATAAAAAATATTTTTTAGTACGTATTCAACGTAAAATAATTCTAGACTAGTAGGAAGTTGATTATATTTTTTATCTGCAAAATTTTCTTCTCCGACGAGCGGAAATAAAAATATAACACTTGAAAATATTACATAAGTATGGAACAGTGAATTATGAAGAAAATCTGTATCTAAAATATATGAAATTTACAAATAATACGTTAGAATATAAAATATGGTGTAAAATTGTGTGAGTATTACAGAATTATACTGTTATCTGTATATATAATTGAAAGGTCACTGACATGCCTTGATACTCGTCGTGGCGCAGGGGCACATGCGTACTTAGGACGGTAAGTGCGACGGGTCGTGGAAGTTCCCTCAGCCTTCCCTGTAATGTGCGGGACAAAACTAACAAACTGATATATCCGGAGAGGCGAGCATGCTTTCAACAGCTGAATTACAAAATATGGTAATTAGACTCTAAAGCGTATTAAATTCATTTTTAAAAGTTTTTATTTTTAGGGTTTATTACATAAAAAAGGTAAAAACGGAACCTATAAGGATATACCTTCTATAAGGATTCACTTTGTCGTCCGTCTGTGCTTCTGTCAAGACCGTATATATCGTGATTGCGTAAAGGTGTCGAGCTGAAATTAACATGGAATAACTAAGAAGTTTAAGTGATTAGAGCATAAAATATCTAGTTGTTAATCAACGTAATCCGAAAAGACTAGCAAATTATATGAAATTCGAAATCCACCCTATAGGGTGGGTACTTCTCGTGACTCTACAGTTTTTTTGTTAATTTGACATGGAGTGAGGACTTAAAATATACATTAAGTCAAAAATCGTAAAAGTCTACATTTTTAGATGTTCCATTGGAAAAACCATTAGAGACATATAATTATGGATAATTTCTCATAAAATAAACATACGTCAGTCACCTCCAGTTTGTCAACCTTTATTTCTTTTCGGCTCGGCATCGGCTTTTTAAATATATTTAGTTAAGCAAGTGGATTAACATAAATAGATATAATATAATTTAGCTCCTGTGAGAAATATTTAGTCACACAAGTTAAATAAACTGTGATAATTCGGTATAAAAGTAGACAATATGACAACAAGTTCTGTGAAACAATAAGCTCTGTGAACAAGAAGCTTCTTCTCCATCTTTTCGTAAAGTACTCTATTTAAACACGAACACCACGAAGCTATCCTCGGTATTACCTCCTCATAAAACTAGGTCAATGATTTTCATGTCTTTATCACACGACACGGAATATTGTTCAATTGACTGTCTCTCACCGATTTAAATGTAAGTATATATAATATATGTAAGTTCAACTATTTCAATCAGCCTGTGAGTGAGACTTTCTGTATGAGCGTATCTAGAAATATTTTTCAACAAATCTGCCTGTGTAAAGGTATTTTTATTTTTTAATAAAAAATATTGTTAATAAAAATTCCGAGGTGGGCACAAGACTATTCTGAGGAGGGCAAGGCCCACCCGGCTCACCATAGAGCCAACTTGAATGTTGCATTACCAAAACTGACGGTAGAAAGTAGTTTCACTGTCGTTACGTTGTGTAACAAAATAAGGGGAACAAAACAATATTTTTTACAAAATTTATTAAATTATCCTGTTTATTAAAAAACCTGTCGTGGCACAGCGGCACAACCGCGAGACTGTAAGCGATTGGCTGTGGGTTCGATCCTCACTCGAGGAAATGAAATATTTAATAATGTTCACTTACCAGGTTCCTAAGTTGCCATTTGGGGGTACAGCGTGAAGCTGGGTGAGTATTAAAGTTATTACGATATTAAGTTTAGTATTTCTTTGAACTAATTTATTGTGCCAAAATAATTCAATTATTTAACACAAATGGATAAACGAATGAATGAATGAGTTGGTTATTCAGATGGATTTATTAAATGCGCTATTTAGTTGTGTTGTCGCATTTCGAACTATTTAAAATTTTATTTTATATTACCTTGGTCCTCGTTACAACCCTGTTCCTCGACCTAATATAGGTGTTGACTAGCCACTATAAGAAATAACAAATATAAAAAAGTATAGTACAGTATTTCTCGATAAATGGGCTATTCTAAACAAAAAAAAATAATATCGAGATCTATAGTAGTTTCATAGAAGAGCGCGTTTTACCAAACCAACTATCCCATTTTATAATAGTAATATGGAAGAATAAATAATTAAACGTAATATTTTATAAACTACTTTAGCAAGAAACATGATTTTTTGGCACATGATGCAAAATTTTATGAGATTTACGTAAACTACCATATCTGAGAAAAAAACGAGTTTTGGCAAACAAGTCACTTGTTAGATCTTACCCCCGGTTTGGGGTTGGTTTTAACACTGCAGGGGAAAGTTTTAACAGCGGGGGTAAGAAATAACATGTAGTTGGTAATATGATTTTAGTTAAGATAAACAACAAAATAATATTCAATGTATATTGGTAACAATAATAAAATTAAATGCGGCCTTACTGTTTATAAAATAAACAGAAAACAAAAATTATATTATTTAAACTGACTCACTCAACGAGCATTACTCAAATCAAAGAACAAAAAATAATTTTTGATCATCAAATGATCATTAAAAATCCAAATAAAATTAAATTCGGCTCCTCCGGCCATTTAAACATGTGTAATAAACTTAAAACTTACTAAATCTATCTTTATCAAATAAAATAACAAAACATTACTCCTCTAATAAATCAACATATAACTTTGGTTATAAAAGTGAAACTTTCTAGTCAGTCTTACTCAACCTACTCATTAGTCAGTCTTTAAACCAGTGATAAAAATTAGTTATCGTAGTCAGAATCTGAGTTTCAGTTTGTACAAGCATAAGCAACTGCGTCGCCTTTTATGCAGGTTATAAGCGACCATCCTTTACAGGATATACATTTTACCCAGGCCGTCCCACATATATCATCAGAATATGATGAACCACAGCCTAAGCAAATGGTCTCATCCTCTTCATCGTCGTCTTCTGTACTCTCTTGTAATACTTTCTTTTTCACTCTATCCTTAGGCTGTTTACTGGACTTCTTTTCTTTTGTTACCACTTTACGTTTCTTAACTCTTTGCTTTTCCTTATTGACTTTTACATTCGCAGTAGATTTATTTTTGTTATTCTGCAAGGAATGTGGTTATCTAATGCATTTGCCACTGCTGCCACAGTTACCAAAACGCCCCTTTCAGGAGACGCGACTGCTCCAACTTGTTTTGAACCGCACTGTGCGACGATCTTCTTTCGTTTCTGTACTGTTGTGACTCTTTCGTAAACGTTCCAAATCCTACTTGCAGTTTGTACCTCTGAAGAATTTCCTTGTATTTTGTGAAAAACTCTTCCACATTTGTTCGGTTAAACGATGTAGCTCGACTTAAGCTGGTTGCTTCTGGGCTTCGCAGAAGTGCCAAATTTGGGTTTCTCTTCAAAAATGATGTAAACCAGTCATTACCAGCGGACTTATTTCTTGTCCAATTTTCAGGAATGTTGGAAATCTTGTGATAAACAGCAATTTATACGCCAGTTTTTTGACCTCACTAGGTAGCAAGCCAAAATATATTATAGCACATTGTAGAAGATATTCTGCTAACTTAATTCCTTGTTATGTATTAAACACTTGTCTATTTTTTTTATACCTCAGTTTAAACGGTAGGCTTTCTTTCTTCTTTTTCATAAATAAAGTGTTACATGGCATATTTCGAAACTTTTAGCTACTTCCCTCAGGCTTTTTTTATTTTCCAACACTTCCTTAGCTGCTAGTTCATAAACCTCTTCCGATGTACTTCCACGCCTGGTTTTTCTTTTATAATTTCTCATCCTAAAAAAAACAATAGAAGTTTAATAGGTCGATCCATATCGCACACAATATTAAGTAAATAAATAAAGATACAACACCCAAACCCGAGACAATGTAGAAAACTTAATTTTCTATCGCCATAATTTTTTATCCCAACTGATCCCATTTTTCAAAATGGGATCAGTTGGGATCAAAATTGCTACCTCGTCGTATAGAATCAGTAAGAACTATATTATATACGTTTAAATTTACTAAACTGTTAAAACCTGCCCCGTGTGCGGGGCAAATATTGACACGTTAGAACCTACCCCATACATTTTGTTAAAACCAACCCCCACGGCCCCATTTTGCACAAAGTTATTGTTCTTTTTTGCCGGTTACGTTCTCGATTAAAACTTTAACATTAATGAAAAATACAATAAATACGGATTTGTACAATACCAAAACCAATTTTCTACGATATATATTTAAAGAGTAATGCAAAAATTTAAACACATTAAAAAGTTAATTTACCTGTAAAATTAGAAGCATCTAACACAATCTGCTCCCGTGACGCTCGGTCGGCAGCTTACAGGTCGAGACAAGTTCGCGCTTATTCGTAGGCACAAAGTGCATTGGAAGTAGCGTGGTAAGTCGAATAGGTTCTATGTCATTACGCCGTTAGTATTTACCCCTGTTAAAACCAGCCCCAGGATCCCCTAGGCAATCTATACATGTAAATAAAGGACTATATTGGATTTCAAAATAATGGTGTAATTTCGAGTAGATATAGTTATTTATAAGATACTACAACTGAGAAAAATAATCTGAAAATCTCTTTTAAGTCTTCCTGTTGGGCCGACTTATCTCCAGTATAGCTGAACTAAATTTAATGGGACTTTTAATGGAACGGGATTTCATCCTGAGGTTCCCATGAACAACTTTTGCTAAGGTCACATTATTTTAGCTCTACGTTTATTAAACATATGCTTCAATTTGTGGACTGTCGTAGCACAGGGGCATAAGCATGTGACTTTAACGTGACATGCTGTGGGTTTGACCTTCACTCGATCAAATGAAATATTTAATATTTTCAATTAAAATGTATAATGTTTTCATTTCTTGGCACTGGTAACAAGACAAAACGTGGCGTTGAGTGCCGTCAACAACAAGCAGTGCCGCAAATTCGGCGGAAATTAATGAATGGGACAAATCGTCCTAACACTTGGTCTCAAGTTCCCTCTACCTACCCAGTCCTCAATAATGCGTGAAGCTGAATGAGAGTTATACATATTTATTGTATAAAATATTTATTTTAAACCATAAAAGTAATTAAGATTAGTCAATAAAAGTATGTAATCAAAACAAACGAATGTGCATACGGTTCACTAGTTTTAAGCTTAATTAAAATTTTAAGTATAGGTTAGGTTAAGTTGGGTTAGTTTTTAATAAAATTAAAATTAAGGCTTGACTTTTGAACCTAGAGAGAATCTAATGTGTATAATATAATAACTATCTTCTATGTTCTATTATATTTTTCATTGCAATGAATCGTTTAGTAGTTCAAAAGATGTATACAAACAGATAATCAAATAGATAAAAAATAAAAAATAAATTGTGCTCTATTACTTTTTTTTCACTTAGGAGCCTAGTGTTGAGACACTCCATTCTTTTCTCCACTTTCCACCTCCCGTGAAATTCGAAGTGCGAACCTACAAACGGTCGCATTAACAGTCACACGTTTGTGCCTGCACCACGATGTTTTAGTTATATTGTCCTTGTAAAAAACATTAAATATTTATCCAAAAGTTTTTTTATTTTAGCAAAATATGACAAAAAATATTTATACGCCTGCAGCAAATAGTTTAGCAATCCTTCACGTTGGTCTAATATACTGTTTTAAAATAATGGCGTCCTTAGATGATTATTAAAGCAACAGGCGCTTTTTATTATTTACATCAATAATTTGATATGTGTCTTAATATAATAGGGAGGGTCCAGAATAATGATTTCAAATGTATTGTAAATCTGTTTTTTTACTTATTTGTCTGTGCGCTTGTACACCCTAATCGCTAAACTGATTTAATCTGATTTAATGCGTTGTTATATTCTCACTGTTATATTTTGGCAGCTCACAATTACTGTTTTATTTGTCACCTCAACATTTACTGTTTAATTTCAATTGATTAGTAGAATAAAAGGTAATATCAATTTATAATATATAGTTCGACAACATTAACACAACATTTTTATTTATTTAACTTAAGTTTCAGTTTTCAAAGTACACATATTGTCTTAAATATGATAATGTTGTTAAAAAACGAGATAATATTATTAGAAAACTTAAATAAATTATTTCCCAATTATTATTACAATTAAAATATTGATGATGATACCTAGTAGATTAGTTTACTTATTTTATTTTGCAACTTAAAATTTATGCTTTTTTATAGAAAAAAAAATTGTGAAGCTTTTTTCTAGTAATTCTATTTCTATTTATTTGTACAGTTTATACACTCTGTTTCCCCCGTTTGTTTTATATTCAAAACCTAAAATTATAATAATATAAAATGTAAAACTTTTGTTAATAATAGAAACGTGTTAATGCATCATAAAATGCACCTTTTTTATAAGATCACTTACTAACATGACTAACATAACTTTAAAATTCCAAATTGTCGTTTTCTCAAAATTGACAAAATCTCCGTATATCAGCGTATCTGTGTTCAAAGACGCCTGGCTGTAGTAAGATAGAGGACAACGACGGATGTCGTTCGCGAGCTCAGAGGAATCTTAGCAACACGGGCCCTGGGCTGTTCAGATAATCAAGGATAGTCAGGTCGCAGCTGGAACTACGGGTCCGGTTGTTTGTCTAGGGTGCCGTGGGGACCGGATGTTCAGAAAGTCCTCGTCCGGTCATTTGAGGCTGGACTTGCAGTGGTTGTGGTTAGCTGCAGTGGTTGGACATGCTTGTCTGTCAGGTACAATAGTCACCAGGGCGTCTCCAGGTCTCGCGTGCAGCAAGTTAGTGTCTTCACTGGCTCAAGGCGAAGGGCTGCTTGGTGGACCAGCCGCGATTTGGAGCTACTGATAGTGGCGGCCTAAGTACTGATTGGCTGCCGCAGCTCGGGTATATGCCTGCTGACCATGAGAGCCAGGAGCTAGACTCGGATTCAATTTAGCCGATTGTAGGTCCAGGTTAGACCGCAGGACGCGTGCGTGGGAAATCTCGTGGGAAGTGAGTGTGCCTGACAACTCCGATACCAACTGGAAATTGGTAATTAGCTTCTCTGGCGTCCTCAGCGAGGTGAGTCGCGAGCATGCTACACGGCGTGCGGAAGGTGAGCGTGACTGTAGCTCCGGCACCTATTTGAAAATATTAACTATTGGAGCGTGATCGAAGACCGTCTTCCATTTGGTTGGCGGTTGAAGGTTGCGTGGGGCGATTTACCTTATAAGTACTACCACGAAAGTGGTGGGAGCCAGACCTGTCTTATGGTCCCTGCTACTGGAGTAAAACCCGGTGGCAGGTATACTGCCTTCTCCCTCCTGGTGTGACCTTAAGGTCGGTACAAGAGAACAGTATAACATTAACAGTTAGTCTTGAAAGAAAAAGAGGGCCTATGTATTTTGTGAAATCTTAGTCTAATATCCTCTTCAAATATCTTTTTGATTTGGTTTTGGTTAAACCAAATCCAAAAATAAATATGTTTATATTATTTTCTGCTTCACATTACATCCCACACATGGCAGGGTAGATAGGGGGAACTAGTAGTTTTCGTGTTGCTTGGTGAAATACAAGAAAGAGCTTTACCTTGTCACCAGAGCGAAGAAATGAAAATATTAAATATTTCATTTCCTCGTGTAGAGATCGATAGAGATCACAACCTGTTGCGCTTGCGTCCCTGTGCCATGACAGCCCTCTCTTTAAAAGACTAATTAGATCATCTTGACCAACATGAAGCAGATTTCAAAAAAGTACAATTGCAAAAGTTTTTATATAAAAAGACACGTAAAAGGAATTTCAGGTTTATTTTGAATCTTGCATGTTATTTTTATTGCTATGTGAAAAAATATTTTATACGCTAATATGTCCTAATAGAGATCGGGTAAACGGCGGTGGTGATAAAGTAGTGCTAAAACATTTTTCTAACTCTTATTAATATAGCACTGAATTATTAAGTCAAAAGATAAGTTACATTGAGCTAGGTTAAAAGAGATTACTATTTGTCTGATATTGAGTTTGTAATTTTGCTGTAATAATTTCAATTTGTCATCGCATTTTATGTATGAACGTATATTTTTATAAAATAAAACAAATAGGATATCTTTCTTTTATAAAGCTGTGTGCTTACTATTTTATACTCATAGGTAAGCTGCATTTAATATACCACATATACGAATTAATATAATTATGCAATAGTTACTTACATTAAAAAATGCAAACTATAAGAAATCGCTTCCATGAATTTTTATACTTGGTATGTAGGCAGAGGGAATCTGGGATTTTAGATATAAATTAGATATTCGTTTTTTCATTGAGTTACTGCCCAACTTTCCGCCGAATTATTGAAGCATTATGTTGAGTGGCAGAACATAACGCCGCGCTTTGCGACGTTTTACCAGAGCGAAAATATTAAAATATTAAGTACTAGCGCCCATTTTTATTTTCTTTCTTGTTGTTAAAGTTACCAAAATATAAATGGTGAAAACTACATTTTCATCAGGTTAGCCACTTTTTCGAGATTTCTTTTAGATTAGTGCCTACAAATGCTAATGTAGTATATTTCCTACAAATGTAAATAGAGATTAGTTCCTACAAATGCAAAGACAAATAGTTACCATTTTCAAAAATCTTTATTTGTGCTCTATTACATTAATAAAATATATACTATAAGATTTTTTTAAATATATCTACCGTGTACAGACAATGGTTAGTTAAAGATTTATTATAACTATAAATTTCATCGCCGCGTCTGCAATAGTAGCACGCTTGTGCCCTGCGCCACAGAGGCTTCATAGTTTTAAGACTTTCTATATTAAAGAAGGAAAAATCTTATTTATGAGAAATAAATAAAGTATTTTTTAACCAATAATAAAGCAATAAATTTGAATATTTTATTCATCTTTTAGGTTTCTATACCAGAACATTCGAGGCCTAATGCTACAAGAAAAACGGCACCGGTCTAGTCGTAACTACGTGTAGTGAAAGCAGAAATGAGAAGACATACAGATATTGTAAGAGTGTAAGTATATCTATTATGCAGGAACTTTACAAACGGGTCCGCGCTGATAAGAAACTATCGTTCTTATTAACTGATTTCACATATACCAGATATGTTGCATGAAAATGTAAAGGTATAATTAAATTCTATTTTATCATCTTGCTGTGATGTTTTACCAAACGAACGTATGTAATTATGTTTTCATAAATTCCGAATAATTTACAATTTAACACTTGTCATTCATCCTTTTGATATTAAATTCATCAGTTTTTAACCTCGAATTTCTATTTTAAAATTCAAATTCACATTTCTTCAATTACAAAATTGCAAATATTTCAATTTTCAATTATAATTAAAATATTTTTTATTAATTGATAAAATTGTAAGAATGATGGATGATTTTATGCGTAATTGTATGTATGTAAGAGTAGATATGAAATTGGATGATAGGACGTATATTGTACGAAAAGAACTTACTTGTGGAGATGTAAATGATCCTAAAATTGGCGAAATTTGCAAAAAGATATATCCTGTTGTGGCACAATGGCATAACGCGACAGGTGTTTTCTTTATTTCCTTCTCACAAAACATAAATATCGGATATTTTAAACTCTTCGCATTGGTAACAATACAAAGCGCAGCGTTGAATTCTGGCCAATTCTGGTATATTGTAGACGCTGTAATGTAAGCTGTTAAGTAGCTCCTGAGTCAGGTCCATACGTTAGCATAGTCGAGAATTGGAAGGAAAATCTATTATGCTAGCATGATTTTTTTGATTTTTTTGCCTAGTCTGATGAGTAAGGAAGTATTAGTTGTCTAAGAGAATGGAAACAGAAATCCATGTGTTTGCTTATTGCATTTATATGGGGTGCCCACAACAAGTCAATTATAAGGCCTAAGTTTCTAACAGTGTTGTATTAGGGGATTGTCTCTTCCGAGTAGAAAAAAAGCATAATTTAAGAGATATATTTAATTATACATGCCAAAAAGTTTTAGACATTGGAAAAAGTTTGAAAAGTGACTCTACTTTCGATTTAAATAAGAACAGTAATAATTTCTTAGTTATTGCAGGAAAAATGTTTCTCAAGAGAAACTTTCATCTCAGATATCGAGAACATTACGCCATATAGACAAATAATTATGTTGCTATTATTAAAAATGGAAAATTGGCAATCATTAAAAAAAATACTAATGTTGCAGTATTTAAAACTAATATACAACCTAATATAATAAACTTTAATTTACAGTTTTTCTCACAGCACTTTTTTAACATTTCAGAGAGAAAGAATTTCTTTTGTCATGTGACTATTAAATTTATTTTGATAAATTTAAGCTGTTAAATATTAATTAAATATTGTTAAGAACTCTTGTTAAACAAGAGTCTCTACTATCTCTACTTTTGTTTTAAAGAAAAAAAAATGTTATACCTAAATGATAAATTCTATGCTTAACATCCAAGTATTATTTTATTAACATTTGTGATAAATATCCATTAGTTTGCTAACGTCCTGTCCTCGTGTATAGATGCCAGAGCCTGAAGCTTGTAGCCCAGAGACCGGAGCCCGGAGTCCGGGGCCCTCGTTATCAGCGGTGAGTAGAGCAAGAGCGTAATCACTTTCATTGCAACCCCGCGAAGGAGGTCGTGCGGGCTGCGCTATCACGGAGTGCGGCGGAGGCGGGCGGCGGCGGGCGGCGGGCGGCGGCGGCCACAGTCGGTCTCGCGCAGTGGGTGCGCGCAGGCGTGCGCTGACACCGCGCGCTCCGACCGTGCTCGACCTCGCGACCTCCCGCTCTTTGCGACGCCCGGCCGCAGCCGGGAATGGAGGCCTGCTGCGCGATCACACCTGTCGAGGACCTCGTGGGCGACCAGGTACCGTCCTCCGTCTATAGCCAACACCACAAAAACATGCAACTTCAGTAAGCTGTAGCTGCCGCTGTACCGGCTGTCACTACTGAGAGTACTGACGGCTCAGTGTGACAGTGCGCACGACGTATGTCCAACTTTGCACGTAAATAATTAATTCAGTTCGAGTAAATCCGAGTAAAACGTGATAGTGACCAAGTGATATATATATATATATAAATATATATATATATATATATATATATATATATATATATATATATATATATATATATATATATATATATATATATATATATATATATATATATATAAAGTAAAGACCAATATGAAAAAGGTTGAGTTAAGTCTTAAACATCATCAATCAACTTTTTTTTAAGTTTATTTAGTTATTTGTTAATAGATATTATGATATTGCATCCTTTTTAGCTACCAACATATCTCAACTTAATAATTGATATCGGCGGAAATGCAGCGTTATAGTATTTGTTCAAAGCCGAACACTGAAAGTGTATTCCGGCGGTATAGTTCGCGCTCGCAATATTGTAAAACACGGGAAGATGTGCGTGCATTTTCTATTTATATTATTTAATAATTTATTTGAAGTATTTAATATATGAAGTTGAAATTCAATGATTGTTTGAAAATTTGCTTATGAACATCCGCGTATTCATAGTATATGTATAGAAAAAAATACATATATGTAATCCCCTAATGCCAACCAAATTAAAAAAAATGTATAGTGAATGTGATATATAAAATTAAATAAACGCCTTTATAACGTAGTAATTCTCACCGTTTGGTACGTACGTAACTATAACCTTTTATATTTGTAATTTCTTTTAAGAAATATTTTCATTTTTATATAATAAATCTATTTATACAAAAAATTTGATGCTTAAAACATTTATGACAATATTTTTTTAATATGTAACACTAAAGCTGCTCGACTAAAGCATAAATCGTGTGTGCATACAAAAGACATCAACGCTGTCCGACGGAACGCATATTATGCAGAACCATGTCATACAATATTCTAATTTTAAATGCCCATAATAAGGAGGCCGTAATTTTTGTGGAAATAACCAAAGAAATTAAATTAAAATATTTTCTTTTACATCTTTACATTTTCTATATAGATATAGTAAAGACATAATATCAACACGCTTTGGCATGATCTATTCAACGAACACCATCATATTCAAATATTTATAATGGTATTTTAAATTTTAAAAAGTACTTGTTTGTAAAAAAGTGAAAAATTAAACGTATAAATTTGCATTTTCGACTATACCTAATTGTGTTTGTCATATTCGACGCCCAAGACAGCCCATGGCGGATAAATTCCTTCAGCGGTTTCGATTATTAACCATTTATATACCCTACACTTTTGTGTTTATATATATATATATATATATATATATATATATATATATATATATATATATATATATATATATATATATATATAAATATATATATATATATATATATATATATATATATATATATATATATATATATATATATATATATATATATATATATATATATATAGAAACAAAAGTGTAGGTTACATATTAAATTGATTAAGTCTAAAAGTATTTCTTCTTAAATGTACATATACCTGTCACGAAACTAAGGTAGGCCATAAATATTGTATATTTATACATATAATAAAGTCTATCACAACGTCAAACGCATTACCAATTTTAGTGAGTGTCTAAAATCCAGTTTTATAAAGAATAAATAATAAAACTACAGTTATATGCGGGTGGAGTTAATCGTTTATTATCTACAATAGGCTCTTCGAGCTTTCTTATTCTTCAAATTAGCATATTAGCTGAACGGCTCTGAATCTATTCAATGTCAGTTGTAAATATAATCGGCAATTCGGTACAAGCCGCATGAGGTTACTTCGATACTTTAGTAGTTATATGTTTATATTTTAATAACGTTTCTTATATAAACTTAATACTTATTGGTTTGATTAAGTAATTATGCTGTTATATACACTGATTGGAAATATATAAAATCTTATACATTATAATAAATTTAAAATCAAGCAATGAAAGTGGCACATGAGCAGAACAGCACTTAAATCTCGATCAAGTAGGCATCTGTAACAATAGGCGTCACATTTTCCTAAATTACTTCACTCTATTAATCTTTTATATTACTGCTTGGATATTTTGCTTGCCCTGGAATTATACACTATTTTATGCATATATATATATATATATATATATATATATATATATATATATATATATATATATATATATATATATATATATATATATGTATATAGCAATATAAGGATCAAATTATATTTTTATAGATAGTCCCGGGCGGCGGCCGTTGGGGTGCTCCACACGCCGCCGGCCTCCTCGACTCCTGGTTTCAGATGCAGGTTTGAGTACTTACATGTATACGTATAATACCAATTTCATATATTAAAAAAAATAGTTTAATTTCAAAATATTATTGATTAATATTCTACCTAAATATTAAAAAAAATATATGACATTTTTTAAACCAAACAAGTAACTATTGTATTAATAAGTATTGTATTTATAATTTATTTAGTCTATATTTAAATTACAACAATATAACATAAATCATTTGTAAGATCAGCTGCATCATAACATACATATATGGAAAGGGCGCCTTAGCAATAATTTTCCACGTGGTAGTACTTAGATAAAAACAAGGATAACTTAGATAGCGCTACTTGTACCTCTTATATTATAAGAAGTTGTCAATATTCATGTTAGTATTACTATATCTTAGATAATATAATGCATAATTCGTTATTTTTTTGCACTCGGTCATTTTTTATTGTTCCATTGAAGTATTAATTATATTTATAACTTCATTACGCGCTTTGAAAGTATTTTAACATTCCTGGATGATAATTATAAATAGATTGAGTGTATCGTAACAATTTACACGGTACATAACGTGTGCGGCGACTATTGTCAGCAGCCAGGCACCGTGTCGTGCATGGGAATCGATATACAAGAGTATGGGGTAAGACGAAGCGCATTAAATTATTATCGATCGATCGATCAATGATAAATTACATTAATTTCCCGTATAATTTTAACGATATAGAGCATATTGGCTCTCTTATTACGTTCACACAATTCTGCTTGACATCTACATCTAGCCTAGAAGTGGTAATGAAGTCCCACAGTCAGAATTCATTTTATTTTTCCTCCATCTACAAGCATTTTTTAAACAATAACTCACAATATAACAAACATATCACAGGTAAATTATTATTGTGATAACGTAACGTGATATCCATACTTAATGATATTATATAGGTATGTTTTTTTTGCCAATGAGCAAAAACTGCAATAAGCCGCGGCTGCTAACTATTTATTTCCCGAACGATGTATGAATTACGATGAATAGTTTGATAAAACAAGAAGGCCTTGTACGTAACTGCGTTGTAAGTGAATGCTTTCTGTTATCAACGGACACGCGAGGGGCGTGTACACGCATGAGTGACGCTCTTAAAGAACTTTAATATATTATACGTGATTTATTTAAATGTAAATTGTAAATATATTTATAATCGATCATATTATTCATTAATAATTACTTCTGGAGGATAAATATCTACTTAAAAACGTTTCCTGTATTATATATTACTAAGTAATACTATGTATAGTTTAGTCAAGATCAAAATAATTTATTTGAAACATTTTATATTCGCTTCTCGAGGGCCGTATCAATATTAAAATTACAGATAAACGGGAAGGACAATTTATAAAGGTTGACAAAGTAAAGTTTTATCCGTATTTAATAATTTTGTATTAAATGAATTAAAATTGCTTGCAATAGTTTTTACTCTACTCAGCTTCACGCTGTATCCCGCACATGGCAGGGTAAGCAGAGGGAACTTGGAAACCTAGTGTTAAGACACTCCGTTTCACTTTCGTTTCCCACTTTTCACTGAATTTAAGGCATTGCGTGTTGAGTGGCGGAACTCAACGCCGCGTTTTGCCTTGTACCAGAGTGAAGAAATGAAAACGTTAACATTTTTTTTTAAAAATATTAAATACTACAGTCACACGCTTGTGCCACTGCGTCACGACAGGTAATAGTAATAGTTTTTATTTATAATATATGTAAATATTATATTATTTATTAATTTTACTATTAGATCTCGAGTAAAATGATCTTGACAGAGGTTTTGAAGTGATTGCCTTTGCTACGGAACCCTAAAACATTTTTTTCGTAATAACAAAAGGAGTTTTGAATATAAATTACATGTATCGAACTGTAACCAACTCGACGTAGCATTTTCCGGCCAATGCTGCGTGTAAAATTATATTAAACGCACCATTAGAGCTGCGCGGTCTGTGACATGTACTTACTGTTGACGTCCTTGCTTCTAATCTCACCAGATATACAAATACATATTCTTTAAGTACATCGTATAACTATTAGGTAATGTAGTATAAATGTTTGTTTTCTATAGTTATATAGTTACGTCTATAGTTACGTTAATTCTTACCCTGCTATTATTGATACTCTTTCAAAAATTCTACCTCTGTCTCTACATACTCTTTGGTTTCATTTTATCGTACTTTTATGTACGCTGGATGTTATTGTTTTTTTGCCAGAGACACAGGTCGAGCTAATAAAGTTTAGGTAGTTTATGGCCTATGTTTAAAAATGTTATTTGTTTTATATAAAGCTCTATTTTCCCTGCAAACTAAAGATATCAAACCATTCGATTTGAAAGCTTTCGATTTGGACTGCTTAATCACTGCGTAGCATTGTTTTTATTTTAAATAATTAATCATTGTGTTCGTCATCACATCGCTCTTAGACTATTAAAAGTATCACACAATTTAACAAATTTTAACTTCTCAAATCCGTTAAACCGTGAGGTTCTTTATGAATACAAAATTATATATATATATATATATATATATATATATATATATATATATATATATATATATATATATATATATATATATATATATATATATATATATATATATATATAAAATAAACGATATTTAAATTAGCAATTATTACCTACCGCATATGGCGGGGTAAGCAGAGGTAACCTGATAACCTAGTGTTCCAACATTAGTATATCAGTTAATAGGAACAGAACACTACTAGGTTTCAAAATGGGACGTAAAACTTTAAGCTTTAACACTCTCATAATGTCACTTCCGTTCTCCAATTTCCACCGAATTTTAAATGTATTGCATGTTTAATGGCAGAACTTAACGTCTCTTTGTTTTGTTACCAGAGCGTCGTAATAAAAATATTAAATATGTAATATCCACGTGTAGGGAACACACGCTTGTGCTCTTACACCTCGACTGACCTCTTTGATGGCCTCAGCTTCAAAATAATATTGTATTAACATTAACGGTAGTTAAGTTTGTATGAGAAGTGTTCTAAATTAAATCTTTGTTTAGTTATGTTTTGTTTTTAGTTTTCGGTTTTTTTATTCAGTTCTTTTTTGACATAAGGTTTTTTTACAATAAATTAATGACCACCTCTTCTCTATAAATAGGACTAAATGATAATAGCAATAAAATAATTGTTTTATAGTATACGTTAAAATGTAAACAAAATATAACAAACAACAGTTTATTTCCTATTAGGCCAACTCTAATACAGTAGTTGGTCCCCGATATCAATTAACATTACACACTTCAACGGATTTACTCTGTTGCGTAAGCGCAAACGTAAATGAGATTCATATAAAGAAGAGGGTCGGAAGGGTGGAAGGGGGAATAGTGACAGGATTCACGGTCCAACTGACGAATACAATGATCGCGCTCAATACGTGATCGATTATGGGTTTGTAGTAATGTACAAATGTGTTTTATGTGTATGTACCATTATATGTTACTTTGAGTTGACTTCGTAATGAGATAATATTTTTTAGCACTTTTATTCACTTATTTAATCATAAAGTTAACACAGGGGCCTCTTTCATTTAAGATTTTCGATAACATAAGCCCAAAGAACCATTATGTATATACATATATATATCACAAATTATTTCACTAAATAAGTATAAGTTTAAGAGTTTTAAGTTCCATATTTCCACTGCTTCTTCTTGATATAAGAGATATACTGATAAAATTTACTTCAATTTACATATATTTATAATGAAATTTTTCTCTTGCTCTTCGCGTTTGACGAAAAAATAAGTACACATGATATCTTACTGCACGCCCCCTACCTAATTGTGATATTTTGTGATTTTCGCTGACGCACTTTTTTCGTTTCTTTTGTTTAATTTTAATAATTTTGTATAATTAAATGTAAATATATAAATGAAGTTAAATATGATACGTGCTCTTATAAATAGCTCCTAAAAATATTGTTTTAATTTAATTAATACCTCATAAACTACTTTATATTAAATTATAAATATTTGTCTTTATCATAACCTTATTTTAGAACAAAATAAATGATTCATCCCCATTATGTCATGTCACCAATACCGTGAAGCGTTTTTTACATATAACATAATAGCATAAAAAAAATACAAAATGACTAAATGAGAATGTGTTATAATAGCTTATCTATATATTATGGCGATATATCGGTAATTGACGGTTGTAGTGTTACGCATATTTCTATTTCCACTTTTCTACCAAAATTACTCGATGGATGGGTCGAATTTAAATGTATATTAATAACGCTTCATAGTTTGTTTGTTTCGTTTATTCATCTCAGAAACTCGTGGTTTGATTTAAAAAAATATTTTTAAATTAGATACTCCATTTGTCTGGGAAGGTACAATAAGATCTATAGGAGAGGAGAAAAATTAAAAAATGTAAAAAATGTAGTGAACTTGAAACTTCTGTGAAACTGTTGTAGCTAAGCAAAATCCATGTATGACAGTCGAAATTCACTTTTAAACGTTCCTAAAACACGTCGACGTTCTATCTCCTAAGGCAACGTTTTTATGTTTTACAAATTACACAAAATAATAATTTAAAGTTACTGTCGAAAAAAAAAAATGTTGTGTGAGAGAGATAGTCCATCTATCGAATTTAACTATTTCTAAAAGGCTATAAGTTAGTTATTTCTATTCAAGCAAGCGAAGCCGGAAGGAAATAAAATATGAAAATGTCATGGTTTCAATTTTCAAGTATTTAAAATTTCTTACATATTTATTTAAATAAAGTAATAGCAGGTAACTACTGAAAAAAATAACAGTATCTATTTTAATTGATGTACTTTTTGTAATCAATACGTCATATATTTTCAATTAAAAAAAATCAAATGTAGTCCATATATACATAAATATTCATATATGTATATAGCGAGAGCCTCCAGCAGGCTTCGCCCGCTTGAAATACACAAATATTTATATATTAACTTGGATTATTTTCGTATTACAAAAGCATTATCAGTTTAAAGCCAATATCTGTATTTAAAATCCAAAGCCCTAGTGTTATTCGGACTCGGGCATGAAGAGTTCCGTGGCATTATATATCAAAATGGAAAAAGAATTTTTTTTATCATTATTAATAAAAAAAGTGATTTTAAGATAAATTTAAATAAAAATATATATTTAATTATATTTTGTAGCATTTTTTTACGCCGGTTAGCGATACATGCATTAACTGTAAAAATGTCAATTGTCTAACGATCGCGGTTCATGAGGTACAGCTTGATGATGAACGGATCGACAGAAAAACAACTAAAAAAATGAGCAGCAGAATGTTAGTAATAGACTTTTACTCTTTGAATTCTATAAACATAAGTATCATGTTTCACTTAACCCTTTTTTATTCAGCTTCACGCTGTAACCCGCACAGGACAGAATAGGCAGAGAGAACTTGCCCCTGTGCCACGATATCTTTTTGCCAAATTTTATATTTATATAACATATTATTTTATATTTATATAAATTTTATATTTATATAACTTATTATTTATTTTAGTATAGATACCCACAAAACAATTAAATCAAGTTTAGATAATAATGTCTGAAATTATGTACATTACATCATTTCGTAACAATAAAATCTCTTTTCTATCCCATAATGTAACTAATTTATAAAATAAAGAATATTACATAACTATGTGTATAGTTTTCAAGCGGGCGAAGCAGTGGGTGAATCGCTAGTAACTTTTATAACAATAAACATCCTATTATTTCAATATTTTAAAAAATAATTAGAATGTCATAATTATATACTTTGTTTTTTACAAAACAAGCTTAATATAGTTTTATTTAATAACAGATATGATTAAGTAGTTAATGCAAGATTGTTTTTAAAAAATAACGTAAAATTATTATGTCAAATCATTATAGTACGAGTGTCTACCATTCGGCTTATTACCTTTAATAGATATTATACAATGTACCTGAAGAGAAAAAAAATATAAAACTTATAAGTAAAGATTATAAGATGTGACTGGTGACCCAGATACTGGCCATTACTTCCAATAAAATATTAGTATTGCTATCCAAAGGGGAAACGCGGTCAGAACGCTAGTTACCTTTTTCATTAAATTATGTCATATTTTTGTAATATTATAGTATTTGTGTAATCAGAAAACAAATTTACCAAATAATATATTGTATTTTAATCTAATTATATATTGATGATTGCACCAACAAAATATGAAATATATATATACCTTCTAGTTAGTCCATTGATAATGATAAGATCCGCGAACTTAGTATCGATGTTCAAACAACAATTTACGACAGTATGTACTTATGTGTCGCTGGAAACTTATCATGGTATCAATAAGTAAACTAAAGAATACCTCGTTGCTTTGAACATGTAGCACTCGCTAGTTTTGTAACCGAGCTAACTTCATTTATTTACTTTTTATAAATATCTACAGAAAAGTCTATACTATGAAATGAATTTATCATGTGCCCATTAATAACTTTTTGGGGTTACTTTTTAACAACAAGTGAAATGAGCTATAATTAAATTGTTTTAAATTATATACTAACTTCGGGATTATGAAAATGTTACATAGCGTCACGCTGTATCCCGCACATGGCAGAGTAAGCAGAGGAAATTTTGGAACCTAATGCTAAGACACTCCGTTTCGTTCTCCACTTTTCGCCGAGTTTGAGGCATTGCGTGTTGAGAGGCGGAGCTCGACGCCGCGGTTTGCCTTATTACCAAAGCGAAGAAATGAAAACATTAAATATTTAGTTCGAAAATATTAAACATTTAGTTTTCTCAATTGGGGATCGAAACCACAATCCGTCACGTTTACGGTAAAAATGTTTCAAATTCAATATATACGATTAAATCAGTCAAATTTGTTTCAGTTAAAATACGTATGTACTAATTGCGAAAATCAAAGATCTTATTACATATTATTATTTATATATTTAGACGGTAAATAAAAATGAAATAATAATATAATTATATATTATAATTTTAATAAAGAAAAGTCTGATTTAATTAGTGTCAAAACACCATACCTGATTTATCAATAGAGTATCAAATTCATTTTTTTCTTATAAAAAGTAGGAATATAAAAGTAAAGGGTGTTAAATATTTATTGGGAGCTTTCATAAAGCTCCCAATATTTGTAAATAACATATGTATGTATACAAATAATAAAACAAATTTTATTTTTTTACTGAAGGCATAGATCATAATTTATTTTAAGTGTCTTCTAACGAGATAGTAGTTAGACGACTTCAGCTGTAACTTATGAATACACATCATCTTTTAGTGAATGAGTCATTTAAGCCCATTAATTTTTATTGCTTACTGCTTGAGACCTACGATGTTTTGTTACAAACGACTATTGATTGTATTTAAAGGTTTTTAGTTTATATTAATATTTTTTACATATATTTAGATCTTTTTGTTAGATGTTGCTTATAATTTATTTGCTTAAAATAAATCCTAAAAATTAAATCAACTAAGCGAGTAAGTAACACATCTAAACTAGATAGATGGTTTTCTTTTCATTTTTCCTTTCTTATGTACTTACATTATTTATCAGAGAAAGCTGACCCACTTAATTACTTATGTTAAATCAATTTCAATCCACGAAAAGCTTCTACATCTTCACATTTATGTTCAATTTTGTAATTTTAATAAAAATATCTGCCTGAATTATTTAATTGATAATAAATTGTCTGATATACTTACCTTACTGATGGACTTTTAGATAATTGCTATTAAAGCAAAAAGCAACATGTTATACTTCAGACTATCATATGATTAATGATGCATGGAGCAAACACATTACAATAATTATTGTTAGTTAGTGAACGATTCGCTATGATATGTATTTATACATAACTATCTACGGAACTAATTGTTTGAATTTATTTACTCTACTGCTATTACATATGTTACTCAGGAAAAATATTTTGATGGATATTATTTTTTAATATTATTTAGAATATTTGAAGCCCATCTTTTCATCTGGGTCAAGTAGTCCCTAACCTAGATTGTAGCTGGCAGATTTTGTACTGGCCATATAAACTTATTGTGTGTAGCTATTTTCTAAATTATATTTAAAGTAAACTTATCAACATCTTAAAGCATAAGCTTTAATATATATATATATATATATATATATATATATATATATATATATATATATATATATATATATATATATATATATATATATATATATATATATATATATATATATATATATATATATATATATTAAAGCTTATGCTTTAAGATGTTGATAAGTTTACTTTTAATATAATTTAGAAAATAGCTACACACAATAAGTTTATATGGCCAGTACAAAATCTGCCAGCTACAATCTAGGTTAGGGCGATGCGACCCAAAATGTTCTCCGTACGAGCGTGCGAGTGAGACGGCACTAGCTGACCTAGAGTAGCAGGTTGGGAATCCGGAAGGTACGAAACCGGCTTCAGTGCATTTTTCCATTCAATGGAAAGCTCTGCCTTTACTTCGCATACGGAATTTTTGAAGTACTTATGATTTCGATTTACTTCATTTGACATTGTATTTGTATGTAGCCAACAAATAATTTAACAGTAAATTAATAAACTGTTCTTTAATTACACATCAATTCATTTTTCTGTTGCGCAGTAACATAATAAGATACATTTTGGTATGCTGGTAAATTATCCAAAAGCATTACGACATAATAAATCAATTAATTCAACGTACAAGAATTAAGGTACGAAATTAAATTAAATAAATTAATTATAAAATGACTTACCAGTACAAAAAAATGTTTACCAATTATTATTCCTTCTTTATTTAATCTAAGAAAGTTCTTGCAAAATCCCGTTTTATTCCTCTAAATATAGTCGACATGATACAGAATTTTGTATTTATTTTATCAATTATCCCATGTAGGAACATATCATAAAAATATCATACAACAATAAAATAAAAAAAAAAATAAAAAAAAAGATATTTCTGGAATTGTAATGTACGAGAACCGTCAAAGGGCTATCATCCATTCGCAAGGCATCTCGTTACTTTCTACCCCGCGGCAGTGCTTCACACATTCCACGCGACCTCCTCAGTAATACTAAGTATTTTGGTTGCTTTTCACCATAGCATCATATAGATATGTGTCTCATAATATATTCAATATTTCAAATTTCTCTCGGTGCAAAATTAAAAACTTTTTGCTATCAATGTAAAAATATTTCTGAAATTTATCATTTCATATTCCTCATAGTTCCTACCTTGCCCCAGTAAAAGGTGTCATCGACATTATACCTTTGGTATATTTGCGTTGGTTATCTTTTATTGACACATTCAAACAACTTATCGTTTGAGAAGTAACAAGAACGTTCACCATGAAAATTTATTCAATAAAAAAATGCTTTATTTTAATTAAAATAAATGAAAGTATTAATTACTTTTTGTTGTAAATATTTAAAAATAATATATACATGAAAAATGTTAATTTGCAATCTAAATGAATAATCAATACTATCTGTATTATTATTCAACCTACGAAAAATTCATGGCTACATACATACGTATGTAGATATGGTACGAGTTAAGTTAATTATATTTCACAGATTTGGTTATATTAGACATAGAGACGGTACTAGCTTCATCATTAGGCATCCATACCCGTATAGTTTTGTTTAACAAATCACACCGTTACCCGACGGGCACCGGCGCGACGTCAGTGGGTCGGTGCGGCGTGCGGGGCGCCAGGGGCGGGGCAGGGCACCTGCGCGCGCGCCGACGAAAGTGATCGGCGATGTAGACCACGCAATTTGCAGAAACGACGCACTAGTCTTAACTCCTCGTATATTTATGTAATCATATAATAATATTCATTATTTCTTTAAATATCGTAAAAATGTATTATTATTTAGTGCGTAACTTTAATTTAACGTGAACATATTGATATGATTTTTTGTAGCGACGAATCAAGTCATTTTTCTCTTATTATATAAGCCTAAACGCGTTAATTATGCATTATAAACCGGTCTCTGAAATAGATAGTCACATAATAATATTAACAAACATTTTTCCGACTTGAAATTGTTTGTCGCTTCTGTCGACGTATCTTCTGCGCCAAGTGCCGATTGAATGTTGGTCACGCGGACTGCGGAACAAGACAGGTTAACGTGCCCGATAAACACTCCATCGTAATTTCATTCAAGACTTTTAAAACCTTTTTAGTTGTGCCCTGAAACAAAAAAATAGAAGTTTTCTTTATCGGCGCTTTGTCTTGTGCGGTGTAAGTTGTTGTCGTTGTGCAATTGACTAAACGACCACTCTGCGCTTCTAACGAGAGATAAAATGTTAGATATATGCTAATGTTTTTTTTTAACTTTAAAGTTAAACTTGCACATTTCAAAAACGTATATAATTAATTCAAAAACTGGATTTCGGGAGGACGTACAAATAAGTATAATTATATTTTTATATGTTTATTAATTAACAAACTACTACCACTATTTACTAATAACAAATCGTATATTTTAAACGTTCTATGAAATGTAGAATTAGCTAATATTGCAGTCGTTACTCGTATCTTTATGTGATGAAATATAGGCAGTTCAAGACTGCACGACTATGAATAGATAAATCTAATTCTACTCTGCTTCAAAGATCGAGTTTTGTAAGTAGCAAGTAACAACAATAAGTAAGTGGTTGGCGGCAGAGTTGTCGTGACAATGGTTGGAATTCACGCAGAGACGTCGGTGGCGGAGCGCGGCCATAGACTCGGGCCTAGCGCCGGGTCAAACATTCTAATGTATGACGCAATGCTACAACTGGATTTGCACTCGTCTCTCTGATACTGTATGTTAATAGCCTTTTGGACAATCTAAACTTGCCGTAACATAATTCCTTTATTGATAATAATGTTTATTCTTAAAATAATGCGATTAATTATCAATTTTAACTTTTAACTCTTAAAAAACTGGTTGAAAAATTTTAGAAAATTGTTCTGTGTCATATCTAATGTCCTCGCAAGTAAAATATAATGTTATATTGAAATATATTTTTTTTACATAAATTGGTAACTATTGTTCATTATATGATTTATTCTAAGCTCAAGGAACTGCAATAAATAAAAAAAACATTTATTTTTATTATTTAAATGGTGACAAAAAAAATCAACATTTTTATTGGTAATTATATAATTGGAATTCTCGTTATAGAGTCTACAGTTAATTATAGATATATTATTATTTGATATTTACCTATAGTAGGTATACACGTGTAAAATAAATGTATTTCTAAGCTTCTCGATATATTTATTAACAGTTGGTGTTTATTACGGAGATGATTTCTCAACTGCTAATGTAGTGAGTCAATGGATATGTTACATAGCAAAAGTAGTCTCGTGCGGCTTGCGTTATTATGACATCGTGCAGTAAGCAGACAGCTTGGCGCGCCACTTTTTTTTCAATAAACCTATTTCTTTTTGTTCACAAATGTCGGATGACTGAGTAGGCGGTTGTCGAGGCGGAAATTGTTAACTTTCTTTTTTATAGCCTTCGTAAATATAACGTGTTCGTCAAAGTATCTTTTAAGTATACCTTTTACTTGCGTTTTTGCTAACAAGTATATAAGTATTTGAGGCCGCCTTACAATAATCGGACAAGTGTGAGTCAGTAGCACCCACCGAGGCTTCCGTACCAATTCAAATTCAAATTTCAATTAATATGGTTCAAAATAAGAAGTTACATTCATAAAAGTTAAGAATTTACAGATTCCATTTCATAAAAGTTAAGTTCGTCAACTTAGGTTAACACTTGTACTCATTTTTTAATAAATAAACCACAATTATGATATTAGGTATATTTATTTTTACGATTCCATACGAGCTGAAGTTAATATTAAATATTCAAGTATTATCAAATATTAGATTTTAGGCTAAGGCCCTTCGCAGCACAACAAAAAACAACACAATCAAAATATCGTATCTTTTGATTGTGTTGTTTTTTGTTGATGCCTTCATACATAATTTTTGCTGCATTTTAAAACATATAGGAGAAATTACTCCAATTAATTTTATATAAAATGCAGCAAAGAGGATGTAAAAATCCTCCTTTTTTTCTTACTTAAGCTTATTTTTTTCTATATTTAATCTAAAATCCATAGTTTGAGCATTAGATATTAATTACATCTTGACATCACTAGAGCTTGACATTAACAGCCTTACAGAAGTACCTATATACATACGTTCCGTGAGTTTTATTTGTTTTTGAGGTAAGGTACTCTTAAATAAAATAAAAAAAGAATATTTGAAATATCTTTATTATGAATTAAAATATAAGCTAAAGACGTCGTTCGTTATATTTTAAATGTTGAGTCACATAAGTTCACAAATTACGCAATACATACTATGGCTTTTAATTTATTAGATACAGGTATAATATGAATTTTATTGTATTATTAAATAATGAGTCACACGACACTCTTCACGTTGTTATGCTAAATAAAAATATATAAAAGCTCAATGTGATATTAACTTTAAACCATAAACAATTTTTCTACTGCTTTTAGAATACGATCATGTGTGTTCGTGACTTATAACGAACAATCATTTTGATTACTAATAACATTAAAATCACCAAAAATGTATACCAGAAAACAAATTATTGGGGTAATATTACGTGAAGAATTGTGTAAGTGTTTTATGTAATTAAAATATTCTAAACGGCGAATAAAATTCAGAGAATACACTAATGGTTTGTTTAGCATTCTTTTTATCCTTTTGTTACCGGTAAATTATATAGATTAAATTACGAATAAAAGAAATTATGAAGGACACATCATATACAAGAAAAAAGATATATTGAATAATAATAAAATATTGCATGAAAATAATGATTGATTATATCTCAACTTTAGTATTACATTTTCTTTGTCGCTTCAGTATTCCAGCTTGCAGGTGATATTGCCTATAAATATATTCTTTGGTCATCGCCTGTGCTGAAAACATACCTCTACTCCTTTGTAAAATTTCCATTTTGGGTCCCCATGTTGGGTCTAGAGACACATGTTTTCGAAAGACATTCTTAAAAGCAGCGATTGACAATCCTAATAAAAACAGTACCAATAAAAAACTAACAATTGATAGAAGTGCAATGTGTGCATAATAAAAACCAGGATGTGAAAGAAATTGATAGTATGCTTCGTTTATGAAAGTGTATATCAAAAATATTAAGGAGATTACCCATGATATTTTAATATAACTTTTTTGTTTGATACCTAACATGAAATGTATATCTTCGGAAAATTTATGAATACCATACCATATAACAAAAACTAAGCATTCTAAAATAGCAATAAAAGTGGAAAACGGAGTTACGAATCGACGAAAACCGTAAGCCAAAACATTAATACCGTAATTATTTAATAGTGGTATTGTTATTAGAAATAGAAAAGTGACACTACAAAATGTGGTTAAACCTGGATACTTCGTTAATTTCGAATATCTGCTCATAATTACTTCAAGTATATTAAAAAGATATATCACACTAGTTGAAATCCCTAAGATTGTGTTGCAACTAAACACGATAACCAAATAAAACCTTTTGTTCTGATACTGAAATAGAAGTCTAGGAATTTTTTCAAAGCTAAACGACATGTGTGACTTCATCAGTGCCGACGCTCGTATCCCGTATTCAAAAGCATAGGGACAGCTTATCATTGCAATTGTTAAAATATATAAAATTGTGAAGATTGTACAAGTTACGACACAAATTACGATGTCAGAAAAACAAGGCGATCGAAATGAAGTACTCGACGCCAGTGTAACCATCAGCCCGGTACCAATGTTTAAATTGTATACTACATGTATTATGGGGCTTGATAATCGAAATCTCTTCCTGAATTCCTTAAAATCTAGATCCAGAGAATCTTCATATTTAGCAACTACTCCTTTTTGAAGCATAGATCCCATCAGTAACGCCGCAAGTGTAACTACTGGATAAATGGCAAAGATGCTTACAACCCATTTCAACGATTTATTTCTCTTGAAACAACTAAGGAATATTACTAAACAAATGATACTTGACGCAAGACAAACTCGCCATGCAATATTATCAGCTCGATCATTTTTTTCTATCAAGTATTTTCGCCAGTATTGATATTCTGGAAAAGTTTCATATAGATTTTCACAATATGAAAACAGATTTTGATATTTCACGCATTCCTGATTGACTGTGTAATTGGTAGCAAGGCTGTTGCAGTACTTTGAACTCCACGATCCGCATGTATAGTATGGTATTGGATTTTCGAGACTTATTAAAAAGTAATGCATGAAAAAGGATGTCACTATATGATTATAAATAAGGACGCAAACTTGCCAGACAAGTAGCATATAGCCAAGAAAAGCTAAACATGGCCGAATCTTCCAAACATCAATGCAGTCTCTATTAGTAAATTGACCCACTACGGATTCCATATATAGCATAGGTATGCCAAGAATTATATAAAATATTGTAAGAAATATTGTGAAGCCTATCGTTCCTTGAATCATAGCATTATTTGGAGTACTATTAACGTTTGATATTCCAATAGCATGGCATATAAGGGCCATAATATATATTTTCCTTGACTTCCATCTGTTCTTTTCTTCACTTAACGCCATTTTACACAATTAATTTGTTTATTTTGGTTTCATTTCTTACAAATCATGACCTACTGGTTATGCTCACCTGTAATACCATATTTAAATAAGCCTAAACGAACTTTTTACTTATTTTGTATAATAATATAGGTACCTACATAATAATGGTACCTACATAATAATAAAACCTTTAAGAGATTTAAAAATGTATTACAAATAAAAATAAATAATGAAAAATTAAAACTTTCCAGAAAAGTCTTTTATTTTTTATTTTATATATTTCTTTAACCGAAATACATAGGTGAGTTTGAGGATGCATTTAAATCCGTAAGTAAGCGCTGGTGTCTAGTATGCAATGAAATTGCAACTGATAAACGACCACAGTTTCACTTTGTACGATTAGATACAGTCTGGACCCGTTCTTGTTGTCTCCACAAGGCTTTCATGTCTCACACTCGTTGGTGTATGATACCAATAACTTTATCAATATATCTTCAGCGTGTTTTCTAAATTAACCGTACATTATACAATATATATATATATATATATATATATATATATATATATATATATATATATATATATATATATATATATTCCACCAAAAACATTTCATTCAAGATATCAGATCTCATGTATAGCCACGCTGCTGAATCTACAGGGCCTAACTCTACCGACGGAGACTTTACAAATTCTACACATTAGTAAAAATATATGGCGATTGCTAATTATTATTATTTAATTTGAAAATCTGATACAGGTATCTTTAATTTTGTACGTAGCTTCAAATCTTATAGAAAAGCAAAGTTATTTGCAATTTGGACTAAATACGCTTTTCCTATCAGCAAAAATATGCATCTTCTGTTTACTTTAACGTCTTATCTATTTATATTATCTAATCATTTCTGCAACATACTACAGTACAAAAGATAAAGTTAAAAAAATACACTATTTTGCTAACTCCACCTTTATTTGTTGACCTACATTCAATTTTTGTGTAATTATTATTTAGTTTTCTTTTATAGTTTTTCCATATATATTTTTAAAAAAATGTAAAGTCATTACTCTTGTTACTATTCATTATTATTATTATTACAATTGCCTTTTTAATGGTATATATAATACATAGAAAGCAATAAACAGATAGTGCTTCCCGCACAGTTATTGAGACTTAGATCATTGAAAATATGTCTATTCTAATCATTACGTTGTATGAATTTTAAAGATTTTAGTTTAATGTATTGTCAAAAACAACACAAAAAAAAAGTATGCTGTTAAGTAGCTCAACTCAAGCCACTTAAAATTAGGTCTCCAATTTAGAAATTTAGGTTCGAAAGAGACGGATTGTCTTAACACTAGATAGAATAATAAATTCTAATCAACTGGACACGTGGCACTCCACTACTGTACTGTTGCCTGCCAAACAACTGTAGAACGGCCTACCGGTTTACGGTAGTATTTCTAGGATGATAATTCTTCAAAAAAGTGCATCTACCTCCACCTTAAAGGTCGGCAACATACCTGTAGCTCCTCTGGTGTTACATGAGGCCGTAGACGGCGGTGATCACTCATGATCAGGTGACCCGTAAGCTCGTGAGCTTTATCATTTCTATAAAAAACGATGCCTTGATTACTCTTTCCTACCCTACAATTGGTGACAAAGTGTGAAGCGAATAAAAATACTAAAATATTGTTCAACTATAAATTACTGCTAGGAAATGTAAGTTTTAGAGTTGTCAACTTTTTTTCTTCTTCTTTACTTATGAAACTACATGTTATAAGAATAGCAATAGTTTTTGAAATTAATTGCCGAAAGAAATCACTATTTTTTTCGCGTCACCCATCAAAAGTTACTGTTAACATTAACTTATTACCAAAATGTACATTTTATATGAAAGTTGAATGGTGGGTATTAATTAAAGGCTTACAAAAAAGTAAAAAGAGGTTAGGTTATCAAAAATCACAATTTTTCAAACATCTCCCGCACGAATGGTTTGAATTGGAGCACACAATTGGGGGTAGCATATATTTGATATATATGTATATATATGTTTATGACGCTTGCTTTGTGATTCATATATCTAATTCCATGTGATATCGGCGATTTTAATTTCTTAAATAGAAAAATTTTAATTTTAAATTTGTATCTTTTATAATTTGATTAGATAAATTGAAAGTCTGTAAGATGTTTGAAAAAAAAATTCTCTATATCGTCAATTGAATTAGCAGAAGCATTGAATTTATTTATGGAATGTTAAAATTACCGTAACAAATTATACCCTCGTTAATATTTCTATATTTTACATATGTATATACACGTTCATACACGTTCTTAGGCAAGCGCTGTTATCATATGGAGTATCTTAAGCAAACGGTAAGGATTGGACCACAACTCGCTATTGATTTTGACTGATTAGAGAGCACAAGTGCCCGTTATTTAATCTATGTTTACAGTTCTGGTATTCAAGGGCAAATACAAGTCTTGGCATTTAAAGCTAAAAACATACTTAAGTTTTAAATAATTGCTCTTAATAATTCACATATTTATTTGCGTAGCATTGAATGAAGATACCTAAATCTCTGCGTTGTTGTGATCACAATGGAATTTTTAATGACAAAATTTCACACAAAAGATGATATTTTTTTTTCTTTATTTTGATTATTTCATGAAAATTCAGACATTGTGCAATAAGTATCGCTTAAACAATTACTACATTATTAGACATTTGTAATTATCGTTTTCACCAAGATAATCGGAAGAACAAATAAAAATCCGCTATGGATTGCTTCATAGCGCGGCGTTGAGTTCCGCCACTCAACAAGCAATACTTTTAAGTCGGTAGAAAATGGAGAAAAGAAACAGCGTGATACAGCGTGAAGCTAAAATAAAATAAACAACTTTAATGAATTTGTTAAGTAACAGTAACACAATGATTAACAACAATGAGGTGAAATACCGACAACCTTAGGACAAAATATCGAAATCGTGACCAAACTGTGATATCACTAAAATAAACTTTAAATACAATTATTATAGTATGATTTGCATTATCCGCTTATCTCGCCAACTTTTCCCCGTCGATAGTGCTATCCCTTTCTGCTATTGGAGGCGTGATTCGCCATTACGAGTAGAATTACACAGCGTTGTAGTGAAAAGTATATCCGTCCTGGTCTATCATAGTGGCGACCCTTGACCTAATGGATCGATTTAGTGAATGTGGCGAGTCGGTGGCTTAAACCGATTAGTATTAATTCAGACCAGCCAGATCACGAATGATACAACTTCAGTCTTGCTTAAATGTAAAATACATTATTTGTTTCATATTTTTGTGCAAGATAGAAAGATTTATCAATTGGTCAGGGCTCAGTCCACAACAAGCTAAATTTTCCCATGGACCCCTGTGGAATTTAAAACGATCCCGATGTTTTATGCTGGCATTACTATGCAAAATATATCATTTCACATGTATCTATCGATCATAGATTATTTTTATTTGATTATTCCATGTGGATCAGTAAAAATATTTCTTTTTATGTTTTAGACTGATCATGCTTATACCCTAAATAGATATTTATGTACGAAGGTACATTTACTACATATTTAGGGCACTTGTTTTATACTTATTTATACTCAAATATACATATAACAGAAAACTGCGCATTAGCGTCTGCCTTGCTTGCCTCTCTATCTCTCTATCTTTTTTTTTTTTTTTCTTTTTCAGCTTCACGCTGTATCCCGCACTAGGCAGGGTAGGCAGAGGGAAAGGAAGTGAAACCTAGTGTTATGACACTCCGTTCCACTTCCGTTCCCCACTTTCCGCCGAATTTGAGGCATTGCGTGTTGAGTGGCGGAACTCAACGCCGCGCTTTGCCTTATTACCAGAGCGAAGAAATGAAACGTTAAATATTCAAATTGAAAATATTAAATATTTCATTTCCTCGACTGGGGATCGAACCCAGAACCTATCGGTTACAGTCACACGCTTGTGCCGCTGCGCCACGACAGGCCTCTCTATCTCCCCAACCCAATTTGAAATATCTATTATAAAAAATATATCATACACTAAAATAATTTGATGATATTTCTATTAACACGTTAGTGTTACACGCTTAAGTTGTCTTCAATATAGATCAGAAAAGGGGTCTGAGTGACGAAATTCAAACTTATATTCAGAGTTTTAGGTTAGTTTCTCATGTGTCCAAAAGAATCAGGAGCTGAAATTAAAATTGTGTGAGGTTTTTATATAATTGCGAATATTTTCAAAGGACTCTTTTTGACATTCCAATGATTATTTATTTCTTGTTATATTTGTCTGTGGAAACACAGACATGATTACTAACACTTGGCAATGGCGATGCGAGCATTGACTATTATCTAGGAGTCTACTAGAAACTTTTGTTGCCGAATAAAAGATTGTTGAGCTTTCCTATTTGACCGATCAAAATAACGGACGATAAACCATTTTATATAATATTTAATGCCATTAAATATATTTTATTGAAATTTGAAAATATGTTTATTTTATAATTTTAGTAAATAGGTACTTACAATACAACACAATTTCCCATTAACTAACTAACTTTAACGGAAGCCAGGCTGTAGGACCATAAATCACAAGAAAGACACGCATGGCTTATCTCATCGTGCTTCCGCGTCCCGGCAGTTAAGATCACAGCCTCTGATCAAACTAAATCTTTGTTAGGGTTTACAAAATAACTCCCTTTCAACAAGTCACCGAATACGCGAAACATAATTAACGATTTGTTAAGCGTTTTATTCTCTGGGAAAACACATTAATTTATACATCTAGGATATTGGTATATTGAAAATTGTCTGATAATAACATTTTGTAATTAACTTTACGCTGTATCCCTAGCGGGATAGGGTAGAACAAACGCAATAATTTTGTAATTATCTTAAGTAAAGGAACAAACTATATAATTTGAGTATCATCTACAGTTTTCGAACTGTAGATGACCTGCTTATACAGAATACAATTGATAAAGAACTAGAGAGAATAGCTGATATACTTATATTCTAAAATTACATAAATCACTACAAACGAAAATAAATAAAACCTTTATAATAACTCCATTTAAACCATTGAAATATAATGTAACCTGAAGAAAATATGAGGCATTGTGGATTCAACCAACGTTGACTATTATCTTTTGGATGACAAATGAACTCAAACCTTTGCACGCTGCAGGTATACGTACAAAACAAACACTGAATACGATACAATTTTATATTGCATATACATTGCTGTATTCGTAAGAGCATGAGAATAAAATGTGTATGCACCCTAGGTCTGTGCAGTGATTGAGCAATATTCACGGCAGCTGAACGAAACGAAGAGTTAAGCCGATTTAGATGGAACTGATAGAAAGAACGAGCACGATGCTAATTCAAAACATAATTTTATATTTACGTAGGTATACCTAAGATAATAATTTTAAGATCTCAGTGTGTCCTTAAGTTGACAGATATCATGTCAACTTTGACTGATGATTGTGAACTTCTACCTGACAGCAACTTTAACGAGAACGATGACATAGTAAAAGTGCAGATACATTTTTGAACATAAATACGAAAAAGAGCAACAAAATTATTATCATATTCAACAGTCTGAATTTCAATTCAAATTCAATTTTCTTTGCATGGCTAGAATATTATGTAATTTTAATTTAGTATTTTGGAAATTAGCAAAATGGAGCTTAAAAATCATATGAAAATGACATAGAGACAAAGAGTGTACAAATTATTTTAAAAAGTCATCAAAATTATAGCCAAATATTAGCTTACGAAATACAGAGAAATGACACTAATTTATTTAAATTACATATTGATATAATATGAACTTATAAACTGATGATTGCAAAATTCATAAAATATAATATGGACCTGAACTTAACAAACTAATCATTACTTACATTAGAAATAATTAATTTCCTATACAAATTATGCGTTTTAAGTATAACCTACATGTCGTAACAAAATCCCATTCAATTCGTTTACATTATTACGATTTAATGCGAAAACTATAATAGGAATACGTTCAAAAGTATCACAGTGCGAAATTAATTTGAAGTAAAATAATATTTAAAATATTTTTACTATTTTTTAAAGTGTTATTCCACACTTAGGACAAAAAATACTAAACTTAAATTTAAAAAGCGTATAAAAATTTTGAACAAAGCGAGATTTGAACCCGCGCCTCCGAAAACTGAAAACCGTTCAAGAGGCGCGGGTTTAATATTTAAAATATTTAAATATAATTGTACGTATAAGTAAAGTTCAATCAGATCATATTAATAATAATAATAATAAACAACATATTATACAAATTTTAATAACATATTGTATAAATTTTGTATTATCTTATAAAAAACGTGCTAATCTAATAAAGATTTAAGTTAGTTAACTGTATAAGTAATGCTTTAAAAATATTAAATTACTTAAACCATAATATACAGAGATCGATAACAACCGAGCGGTGCAGAGCCATAGAAAGTGGCGTAGCCTACGGGCCTTCTCGCCCGCGGGCCATGTCCATCTGAGACCGGCTGGGCTCACATAACGTAATCATGGCCGATGCTATTCATCATCTGTATGTATTGCTTATTCGTAACTACTTTGTAACGCTGAGACTTAGTCTGCACGTACTATGCGACCACCATCGTGTTACGGTTTTGAGAAGTCGCTAATTATCTATCATAAATATCTTGTTCTTATATCTTATAAAATATGACATTTATAATTCATTACAAAATATATCGATTCATCACTTTAATAAGTATAAAAAGTTCTTTGTTCCTTAGTTCAAAATGTTCAAAATGGCAGGAAACAAACAAATTGGCGTAAATATAATGTTTTAGGCCTTGTATGTATTATTTTTTATATTTTTTGTTCATTATACACAATAAAATACTCTAAAATTAAAACACAATATAGAACTATATTGGAATATAAAATATATGAAGAAATAATGTTGATACGATTAGACATTGACGTGAGTGCGGGTCTCCATCCAAAACCATCAAAGCGCTGGTCAATAGAGCTACGTTATCTTCCAATCAATCTCCCCACCTGCACTGTTCAGTAGTAAATCTTCATTATTGTCGTTTTTTACCAATTTACTGTTATTTTGACCATTCACCGACGAATCGCTGCGCGCTTAAACGTTGCCACGAGACGTTAATGGTGAATCGGAATGCTATAAACAATCAAATGCAAAATACCTATCAAGATTTCACTATTGTATGTATACACGATACGTTCATATTTTTGTTTTAAGTGCCTATTAATTATGTGTGACACAATTATGTAGTGAATCTTATGTTTATTGTATTGACATGGGCACTTAATAGAAATTGTTATTTAAAACTATGTTTTAATACGATTTTAAGAACGTTATACATGAATGAACTGTGAAGTAAACTATTTATTATTTCGGCTTATCGATAAAGGTCAATGGATTTCTGACACAATTAAAATATATTCTTTAAATTAGTTATATAGTTTTTAGTTATGTAAAAGTTTTAACTTTATAATCTTTTTGTTTAGGGTAAGTAACTAACCTACCTTTCGGTCGACAGCAAGACAAAAATAGGTATACAGAAAAAAACACTTATTAGTGAAATTTAGTATTAATTGTAAATTCAGTAAGTTTTTTATGTAAAGTTTAGAATTATTCGATTGCTAATATTAAGTTGAGGATAAAATATATTTACACAAAATATTTCTCTTTATATCGATTTGCTTTCGCGATATCAACTTTGATATTTCAAGTTACTATTCATCAAACTGGTTACAAACTGAGATTGACTCTGATCGTCATTAAATGTGACCGAAAAGGATTTAAACTAGTCTTAATAAGGAAGGCTTTGGCTCACTTACCCTAAGTCTAGTAATGTTGTGTTTCCGTATGACGCTGCTGCTGTTAACATAAGGTGGTCTTCAAATTTGGACTTTCGAAAACGATATCGATACATAAACACCATCTGAATGGTATTTTTTTTTTTTTTTTTAAATCATGCCGTATTTCGCGTATGGCAAGGTAGAAATTGGGTTAAACCTAGTTTTAAAAAATTCCGTTCCGTACATATCGCGCAATTTGGTGCATTGCGTATTGAGTGGCGGAATTCAACGCCGCGCATTGCCTTGTTACAACGGGTAAGCAATAAATATATTAAATATTACATTTCTCCGAATGGGGATCACAACCACAACCTATTGCGATTACAGTCACATAGAAAAAAAAATTATGCCTCTGCATGTATTTTTTTTCTATGCAGCTACCTAATAGTTAAAACTAGTAGGAATTTCAAAATTCTATTTTCTTCAACAATTATCGTCTATCGGATGGGTACGTAGAAAATAATTATAAATATTCGTAGCTTTGTAGAATTTTATATTGACAGGTAATAATGATATAATACCTACACATCTTATATTTTAAGATGGAAAGTAAGCAATAAAAAATATAAAAAATAAAAATATGAATATCCACGATAATTTAAATTTTAAATAAGAATGATAAGAAACAACTTTTAATAATACCATTGCAAAAAAAAATACCATTCAAATGAAAAGTTTAATCATCGTGAAAACGTTTAGTAGTCCATTAATTAGTTAAGTAATTGTTGTATCATAAAAGACCATTAAACGTGTCGTATATGTTTATCCATTACATACTAATTAAATGAAAATGAGATCAAAATAAATACCGTGGCCGCACCGCGCACGTGAGTGTACGTGCGATGCGGCTTGCGGCGCGTGGGCGGCCGCGTCGTTTCCCGAGACCCCAACAGTTATATCAATATGCTGACTGACGACTCTTAAATTGATGGCATTCACAATTATGCGCATAATGCAAACACCACACAGAACTTATTTAATACTTTAAACAATAAAATTGCTCTTCTCCAAGACCGTAAGGACGTGAGCTAAATCCCAAGAAATATTATTAAAGACACTATTTTGAATAACTTCCTTATATAAGTACTAGTAAATTTTCATATATTATTTCGTAATAAAAATGTTTAAGTAACATATGAAATAATATATTTTATTATTATTGTACAATTTTTGATTTATAAGCTACAGAATTTTTTAAATAATTTTATCATAACGATATATATATTTACATTAGATTCATTTTCATTCCAATTGTAGATTGTTATTATTTCAGCACATACTCTTCATTTTGATATTTTGTACTAAAATAATAATTATTCTAGTGCTATATAAAAAAATAGATATGACAAGTATATAAAATGTATATTCTACTATTTTTAATAAACATTAAATACCTACTAATATCTAACAACATCCTAGCCAGTCGAGTCCGTTGCCTTTGATGGTGACATCATCGCGTAGTAATTTTAAATCTGAACTCTATATAAGTGTCTTGGTTTTGTTAAAACGAATTAGGATATTGAATTTAATATTTACATAAAAAATCGTAACTTGATTTATTTATTGAACATACGCCATTATTATTTTTAAGAATTAACTTTTTTTGACGCTGAAGCAACATCACTAACATGTAGTAAAAAAACACTTATTAATGTGTTATAATATATAAATACAAGTTAAAGGTATATAAAAATAAAATTTATTAATGAAATAACTTATTAATACTTTGAAAGTTAGTTAAAGCTCATTTGTTGAGCTTAATAGATGCAAGAAACCGTCGTATCCAAAGATTTGATGTATGTATATTTACGTCCGATGCTAACGAGATATCAATGGCAAAAGTTCCGTTATCGTTTTGTCAGATTACGGCAATTCGTATCCATTGATAAAAAAAATTATAGATGAGTAATTCTACGAATATTTTAATAGGCTATAAAATATGTAAGTTTTAAAGTAGGTGATTAGTTTGATTTTGGGAACAGTTTGTAACTTAATAATCAATGGTAATTCAAGTTCGCTTTCTACAAAGATAATATATTTTAAATCGACTTGCATTAACATATTTTAAGACCGATGGACGGATTGTTATAGTAAGTCATTTTGGTATTTTATTCGTATAAATGTTTAAAGTACGGTAATTGTTAAGAAAAATAAAATTACTTTTAGCAAAGGGCTGTTGAGCCTCATATAGTTTTTATAATTTTTAGTAATTGCCGTAACATAAAGTTACCACTGACTTAGGTAGATAAAAATCGTAATTTATAAGAAGTATATTAGTAAACAATTTAATATTTAATGAAAAAACATATAATAAGATACGTATAAGAAAGAAGTACTTGTTTGTTTTAATTCCATTCTGTGTCAAATTCGTAACACAAATCAAACATTCGGTCAGAAAAACAACTAAACAAATTTTATTTATTGGTGTTATCGACACGCTAACTATTATAATCCGTTCACAGTGAATTAAACTTATTGTATTTTTATTTATGACTCAAAAAAGAATTGAATGTTTAACTAAATGTAAAGTTGTTTAATGGCCATTTACAGCTTACGTCAATACAGGTCGTGATGAAGCGATTAGCTTTTGACTGACAGTTAGATTTGGCAGACACGGGCACCCGTTCCCCGGTAAGTAGCTACTACTAACTACCGAAAAAAAAAACATATAGTATGTTAATACACTTATTTGTTATATTGTATTTTAAGAAGTGCAGTAATTGTTGGTAATTGGGATAAATCTAGTTCTATACTGAAACTGATTACGTTGCGTTTAGTATTTCCGTTTTTAGATATAAAAAAAATATGTTTATATAATTACTGGATAACAATGTATTCTTCTGTCTTTTTAAGTGGAGACGCAAGTGAACCTCTTAACTCTTATCTTCATGAATTTCGTCACAATACATATAAAATATATTATTTTATAATAAAAATAATTATTTTAATTATATTTGACTGTCTAATAATAATACTGAAACTTATTTTATTACATAGTTTAATATAGAGAACTAATAACATTATCGGAAAGTAGGAGTATGTAGCATAAGTTTTATTGACTTAAAGCATTCTCTATTAAATTAACAAAACGTTTTTTCGATAATTATATGAAAGATTTCTATAAGATCAGTTTACCAAATCTAGTTGTTATCAGTGTTTTTAATGTGGGTCAAAAAATAGACAATTCTCCTTAATGACGGAATCGTGAGCAGCATGCGAACATAAAGCCTCGATACCATCGTACTGTACGATATTTCCGGCAGCGGCGTGGGCGTCAGCGCTTTATACATATGAACATTCCCGATGCGAAAATATTAAAAAATATTAATTTTAAATAATATATGTACGATATTTAAAATATATTACAACATTAAAAATGGTAGTTAAATTAAAACAACATACATGAAGTAAGAACAGGATAGGCAGAAGGAACTTGGGTTAAGTAACAAAGGGTACTATACTACATTCCGTTTCCATCATAGCAATTTTGTTCGCCACCTTCCGCCGAATACTTGAGGTATTGTGCTGAGTTTCACTCAACGCCGCTTTACCTCATTAACAGAGCGCTTAAATAAAAATATTAAGGATGACATCTGATGTCATACATGAATGGTAGAAAAAAATCTATTATTTTTAGCATTTATTAAAGTAAAGCTATTTTTTTATTTTTTATCAGTTATTTTGTAAGACTTGGGAGATTTACAGACAGTTTATTAAATTGAATGAAACATTATTTCAATGTTTTTTAAATGAGTTTAAATTTTAGATCACGAAAATAATTCAGATAAGAAAATACATAAGGAGCCTTGAATTCACGAACGAGTTGCTAGTATGTAATAAAATAATAAACTGTGGCCATCGAGGCGCAGACACAGGCTTGCAAATATAAACACGACGTTTGTGGGTTCGATTCACACTTAGGATACTGAAATATTTTCATTTTCTAGCTCTAGTAACGAGGCCATACACGGTGTTAAGCTCCGCCACTTTACATGCAATGTATTAAGAATTCGGCGGTGAATCTTAACACTAGATTCCCAGGTTCCGGACATACAATATGAAACAAATTTAGGTAACAAAACCAAATATTAAAAAAATGATATCAATTTTTTCAAAAGCTTACATTTTTAATAGAAAACTACATTTAACGCCTCAAATTATAAAGATTTTACGTAAAAGCCGCTGATTGTAAAAACGTTCCTTTTATCACCATTTATGTATAATCTGTATTTCCTACATTTATGATATTTAGCAACAATTAGAATATATAATATTTTCTAATTAAAAAAATCATATTTTCATTTCTTCGCTTTGGAAGGCAAAGCGTGCCGTTGAATTCCGCCACTCAACAATGCAATGTATTCGGCGGAATTTCGGCGGAAAGTGGGGAAAGGGAGTGGAACGGAGTGGCTTAACACTAGATTCCCAAGTTCCCTCTACCAACCTTGCCATGTGCGGGATAAAGCGTGACTGAGTGGATGAATGACAATTAGCACGCGCTTCGTGCACGAACTTACAATACAAATAAAGTAAATAAGCCGAAATGGAAAAAAAGGAAATTTATAGATATTTATTGAAAATAAAAAAAAGTCATGATAAGCTAGCTTATGTATTTGTTAATTTCGCAATTGCGCACTTGGCTGGTATTTCCTTTTTCAACTGTAAGCAGATCACATCATCCTAAGTGTCTCAATAGGGCCATACACGAGACCTACATAAACCTTCCTAAAATTATACGTTTTAAAATAGTTACATATATAAAGCATTTTATATTTTATATTGTATATGTACTTCATTTGAAAGTATATTACGTGACAGTGATCGCATGATATGTCAAGAAAAGAGCTTTCGTGAAAATTTTAATGGACATTTGAAATAAACTTCGTAACCAGTTATAATTAGTATAAGTATAGTATTAACGTAGATTACACGAAAATTAACATAAAACTTGTCGACATTATGTAATATAGCATTTATTTTACCAATAAATAAAACGAAGCTTTCATTATTTTGAACTCCTGAACTTTCTGAACTAAGCGTAGTATAAATTTTATAAACAATATAAAGCAATTTACATAAGCCAAAAAGCGTGCGCGCGCATTTATTGACGTGTCACTCTACACACCACCCCGGCAGGCCGCCCGCCCTCCGCCGTGATTGGACGAATTCTAGGAAAATGAGAATACATACTATTTGGAATATTAATCGCACGTATCCTTATTTATCTTTTTTTTTATTTTCTTTTTGCTATGATTAACTTACTAAGAGATTATATTGTTGCCGAAAAGTTAGAAGATATTGTTACGAAAAGATTTGTTGGAATTGAGCTGACATTAGGTTAGTGCAAACATACAAATAATTTAAAGTAATAACATTTAATATTTAAACAATATTAAATAACAAGATTTATATTTTAGATATGGAAAATTATACTAAGTTATTTGAACAAAATACTGTATGTAGTGTATGTAGGTACATACATAAGTACATAATGTATACAATATATAAAGTCTACTAAATAGAAATTCAGTTTAATGAATCATTATTAATATGTGTGCATAAACATTCATTGAATTGATTGAACTATATTTCCTCTAACTTACTTTTTTAATCAAACGATTATAAAAATGGCGTAACTATTGGCAGAAACAAATTTAACGTAATGATAAAAATGTTTACACGGCACGACCTTAAAAATACTTTTCAGATTACCAATACTTAATGGAGAAACTATAACACAATAGTCTGTTCGTAATATTGTTAAAGGTTACTCTTGTACGGTGGCCTAAGGTCGGATACAGAATAAAATTTATTTAGCGCTCTAAGCTTTAATGTCAAAACTGCCTCTAGTCATTTAACTAATCTAAGAAATTTAACAAAATTTAATGTATGTGATAGCACATTTTAACGTAACATGTCTGGAAAAATACTTGATGGCTCCTTTATAATCGTATCATAATATTGCGTTTCATTTCCTAACAACATATAATCCCGTTTAATGCTTTACGAGCTTATATCGTATGCCAAGCTAAAATAGAACAAATTATTGCGAGTGAAAGATGACTATCTAGTGGACCGACGCTGCCCCCACATCCCCCACGGACCCATTCAATTACGCTGAACAAGTTATGCGTTTTTTATTGCACTCCTCTATAAAACTGACGCCTCGATTATTAAGAACTATTTAAGACAATATGACTCGTGTCGGCTCAATGGAAAATTGATACTTAGGAGGACGTCACATAGTTTATGAAGACACATAAAAATTAAGTAGCCTAAAAATTAATCAACAATAAGTTACTATATAATTGTATAAATATTTTTAAGATAAGTACTGCATCTGGAGACAGAAATTAAACTAATTTATTGATATAGCTGAAGAGTACATTCATGTTTATTTTTATACGTATGTGGCACATGTGCCTTTATTCCACATATCAAATCTAACTAAGTATCTAAAATACTTCATTAAAATGTATAAATACTAGCTTACATTTACTTTACTTTTGTTAATGTTCGTATCATATATATATATATTTTTCTTTAATATTTTTTCTTTAATACTAAGTAACATACAATTGATAAAATATATTTTTTAAATAAAATAAACAGCAAAGGTATTAGGACCACTTAAGGGGTTATATAATTGATGTATGGTGCATTAAAAATCGAAACAAAACTATAATTCATATATCTACCTAATTTAAAAATAGTTTACGCTAGCGGAACTCAACGCCGCGCTTTGCCATGGTAGCAGTGGAGATCGAACTCACAACCTGTCACGTGACAATCGTACATTTAAATAATAAAAATAACGGTCTGTATTAGGTTTAGAATAACCGATATTCAATTTTACAGTCAATATATTCGCGTAAGAAACGGTCACTAAAGGCTAATAATATAGTTTGGCAGTAGAATTGATTAATTGATTTTTATTGTTGCCATATAGTATATATAATTAATAATAGTTTAATTCTTTGAAGAAATTTTTAAGAAATGAGTTGGGATTTTTATTGTTGCCATATAGTATATATAATTAATAATAGTTTAATTCTTTTAAAGAAGTTTTTAAGAAATGAGTTGAGTCATGCTTTCAAATTATTTCTGTAATGAATATGATGAATTAAGTAAAAAATAGGTCAAACATTAGTATTTAAAAACGTGAGTTTATAATATTTTTACATGAAAATGTTGATAAAATATTCAATGTTTCCATTTTCAATGACAAGTACGAAATCCGAGATGGTCCCGACGGCAAGCGTGCCACAATCCATTACAGAACAGTGGGCTGAGGGTGGCATCTACCGTCCATTAGCTAATTAGCGCCACCGAACCCCCTTCTTACCAGATTGCTAGCGCGCCGTGTCTTTGGTTGCTAATTGACTTTTGTAATTAAATATCTCATGATTTCTGCAATTAAGAACATTAAAAAGTAGTTCAATGTATAACTGGAAACTCGAGCCTTCATTTTAAATATTTGAATTTGATAATGACGTCTCAATTAAGTACTAAAATATTATGCTTAGTGAAATGTAAGAATTTCAATAAAATTACTTAAAATATATGCTCTAATTAAGTGTATTTAATAAACAAATATTTGACTGTGCTACTTTATAAATTATATTAACTTTCTTATCTCGAACATTTTCTTATCATCAACTCTATCATAACGCAATCGGGACATTTTTGATGGTGCTTCAAGCTTTAAGGTATCTCACTTGAAATTATATATTTGTCGATAATATTAATATATCCTACGTTTGGTTTGATAAAGTTTTGGCGCTATCTATAATGAGCAGTAATTACACATTAACTGGCTACCTCTTAGATTTCTTTGCCCGCACTATCAGATGCGGAAGGACCGCTTTTACTATTTTAGTAAAATTTATATTAATTTGGTTTCCATTTTAATTTACTTTTAGGGTTCCGTACATGAAAAGGTAAAAACTAAAAGGAATTATTATATTATCCCTTTGCTGTCTGTCTGACAACACCATTTGCTCGCAATCCTAAGGCTGCGTGGAGGTTTTGAGCTAAAATTTATGTGAAATATATAAGTCTACGGTCTCTTAGAGCAAAGAAAAAATAGACTTTAAGTCAAAGCAATAAAAAATATCAGCACTTTTGCGTGGATTTTGCTGCATTTTTTTTATTTAAATTTATTAATTTGAATATCAACAATTATGCGTGGATTTTGCTAGATATTTTTGATTTTTTTGATGAAATTTAGAACAAAGTTTACAAATAAAATAATAAATACAAAAAGTAAAAATTTATAGTATTCCACAGAAAAAAAACAATCACTAGCTTATATGTATAATTCATTTTTTACCAAACAAATAGATGGATTCGCAAATTTAAGTTTGTCAACTTAACTCGTGACGTTATCAAAACCTTTGAAGTATTTCCCGTACTACTTCCTCATTTTTGGTCTAAAATTGTATTGTAGGTCTAAAATTCAGAAATTTGGCTGAATGTGAGAATGTACAGAGCAAATAAAGAAATTAATAAACAAATACTATTGCAACAACATGGCTGTTACTTTAAGTTCCTCAATATCAGTTGTATTTCCCATTGACATACAATTATGAAATAAGTACGGATCTCTCGGTGGGCGAATCCGACTCGCTCGACTAATTTCAAAGACATTTTAATGTTAATATAAAGAAAAAATAAAATTAAAATAGCATATGGTTGTTGCACTCTATATTCATTTAATTTCTTTTTATTAATTTTTTGATTATTTTTTCTGAGTATACTCGTAAAATTACATTTACTATACAATGTCTATAATCGTGCACTGTTTACGACAGTACAATTTTCTGAATACATCTAGAGAAGACCAAGTTAATAAATGGATTCAAGGCATCCCTAATAAATCACACCCTTGCACAATGCACTATTTTACCGCAATGACGCCATCAAATTAAAAAGTTAAACTTTCCCCCGAAGGGTTTATATTATCACGACTATCTAATGAGGTAATGGACAACTGAGGGGGCACATCGACACGTGGCGCACACGCGACCCGGTCTCCAAATAATTTCATTATTAAAAAGGAGACTGAAGAGTACAAATGTGGCACATTATAATTATTGTGACCTCGTGTCACATTGTTATACGAATAGTGACACTTTCGTGCAAATTTATGCTTATATTCTGAAGGAACATTTTATTCTACTTTTGCTGTTTTCGATTATCGGTTTAATTATGGTTTTTTTTTGCGTTTAGTAAATGTAAAGTAATAAAAATAAATTGATATTTTTAAATTTTGATTGAGATGTCTTGATCACTAATAGTGTGACAATTCAAGTTAGCTATAAACATTCAAGCGCCTAGTGCGCTTGAATGTTTGCTCACTAAGCCAAAGTAGCTAAAATAATTCTAAAAAAGTACACAATTTTTGTACATAATTATAAGTTCTGCAGTTTCATTTAACCTATTATTTTATTATAACTTACGTTCACGTAAAAAATCTATTCACTTTCACCTTCGACCTCGAATGTCTTTTAGCAAACATGGGATGATACACACATGGTTCGTAATGGTGAAGTTAAAGCCTTTTCGAAACTGAGATAAGTTCATCAAAATAAAGAAATAATATTTAGGGTTTACTTACTCATATACAAGTTGTATTGTTTGTTGTTAATGAAAACTGCATTACAAACAAACGCATACATAAACAGACCAACAAAAATTTTAAAATTCACTTATTTGGGCACGATACGATTTATATTTTTTAATATGTTCCATGAACAGATAGTGATCGGTTACAAATTATTTATTACGATGTATACATATATACATTTGTAACATATTTTTTTTTTCTATTTTATAACATAAAAGTGTTATTTTAAAGAATACAATTTTTATAATACACAGAAAGTAAATTATGATCTTGAATTATCGTTTAGTTTACTGTTTCAGCTATAAATAATGAATTGTCATAACAGTCAATTTATAAAATGATGAGTTACTGGCATTACCAAAAAACTGCTCAGCGGGTACAATAATCATTATGGGAGTATTCATTAATAGCTGACCGCTGACAAACGGTGCCTTTGCCCTCTCTTTACCCTATTATTCCTATAAGCCCCGGTCTCCTTTCCCCGTCCCTTGGCTGCCGGCCACCCATCCCCCCATTCGGCCAGGTGTAAAACTGCCCGGTCACGGAAAGACAGACATGCAATGCGGCTAATATGTTTTTATTATTAAAGTAAGCTACACGTATTGCATCCCTTCGACGCAGGGGGATGACCTATGAATATTTATGCGGTGATTTGTTTGTGGCGCTAAATGCTTCCTGTGGTATGTAGATCTTAATAGACAATGTATTTACGTGATTATCTGAATTAATAATTTGTAATTTTAATACTGATTGTTTGTTTTGTTTGCGTTAACATCTATATTATTTTGTGTCATAATCTAAATATACATAACATAAATGCATTCTTATTTATTATTATGATGTACAAGTACAAATATTTTGTAAAATATAATTTTCTGTAAAATATCGTGACTACAATTTATTGTGTTGCATAGTGCTGTACTGGTTATGTCATTGGTGAGTCAGGTGTTCTCTCAAGAAAACTGTCCATGTTTAATATTATGTCGAAAGCTGATGAGTAATCGGTGATGTGAGAGTTATGTCAAGTTTAGTACCGAGTTATCTTTATGTTTCTATCGCCAGAAAGTCCCGCTTCCTTCTTTATTACAGGATCAGATTGTTGATACGATAACACACGCGTACATCTGCAAACTTTTTAAGGGAGCTTTAATTTTTCTAATAAAAAATATGATTATATCGTTGATATTAAGCTCATTTAGATGAACAATAAAATCAGGAAAAATATGATGCTCAGAGTAAACTGTACCATTTTTATTACACAGTACCTTATATAAAATAAATAAAAGTACATGAAATTGAAATTATTCTAACACTTTTTAGAATCCAAAATGGATTTCCAAAAGCCATTAAACAATGATACTGATAAGAGGTCGTAAATTTCCATCGCACCATTAAATTCAGCATAACTTCACTCACAAATATTCGACATATCAAGTGCACTAAATGATGTAGAGATAATGACGGTAATATAGATATAAAGGTTTCTAGTGTGGAATGCATTGTGTCGTAATTGTTCGCGTGCTTTGCGCCCGGTCACTAACTGACGCTCGGGGAGCGCTCAGTGGAGCTTTGAAAGGCATACCATGAACTGTGACACGAGCACGACAGATGATATAGAACTTATTTCATATTCGTAATATAAAATAAAGAGTATTTTCTGTGTCTTGTTTTGTTATACATTATAGTAAACGCAATGAAAAATATATAAAAAATCATGATTATTAATATAAAAGTTTATCGAAAGATCTAAATTCTCTCTCAACAAAATTCTTAATTAATACTATGTTAAAAATTTGTACAATAATAAATAGTCTTTCAAACTGTAAAAAAAAATATAAAAGCAAACATACACACCCGCACATTAAAATGAATAATACGTAATTACATGATTGCGACGTATCCAATAGTCCCTACATCACCTTTACCTAACGTTTACTGTCAATTCATTTTTTGACTTCACAACGCTACCCTCGACCCGTCGTTTACCAAAAATTATGGGAAAAGCAAACACTACTCGAATTACAATGTCTTTTTCTCCTCCATTTAGCGGCACCGTGGGACTTGATGTGAAAATTATTTTATTAGTGTGACATGTTTGCGTTGTGCTTCATTAAACTTTATACTTTATTGCCTTTGGGTATTTAAAATAATTTCCTTTACTTTACTGTTTTATGTGAAAAATTAATTTTCAACTTTACCTCTCCTTATTGCATATTCCATTGAATCTAAACTAAATTGTCTAAATCCTTAATACTAATTTAGGTTTTATGTTTAAGCTATACTTACTTGACGGTGGTTTATTCAAACATTTTTTCTAGTTTAAAAATTTGAATTTCAGCAACCTTTAAGCATAATAAAACCTATTTTATAGGCGGCCCTTCTTTGAGTGGGCGGCGTTAACTATCGATCGCCGCCCGCCCATAGCCGCCCAGCCCCACAAGGACCATTGCTTCACAATGTACATTTTTTATTATTATAAAGTTTGATTGCTAATAATAATCTATCATAGTCGAAAAGTGGATAGGTATAGTGTAATCGCAATACTATTTTTTATTTATGATCGTTCTTGTGACGATTTCATGCAGAATTCAATTAGCTGAGAGAACAGTAACTGTATATTTTAAAATTAATAGTATCAACTATATTAATGTTCATAATACTACTATCGTTAATGATAATGTAAGTTCATTTGTTACGCTTTTTCGCTAAAATGATTCGATCGATTATGTTGAAACTATGCACACATAATATTAATTTGAAAAAAAAAGGAACAATTATTACTGAAAAGAATTAAATATTTTTTTAGTAAAACTTTATTATAAATAAAAAAATTGCAAGTCACGACTTTTGTCAAAATTGAAATTATTACAATGTAGCAACTTTGAAACCTTTAAATTAATAATTTTTGACTTCAGCTGTTATTAATTTTGTATATTATTTCGTATGTATAATATAGTATGTGTAATACTTTGCGTGCTTAAAAATCATTATTATACATTTAAAATTAGTTTAGAATGAAGTATTATGGACTATCTCCGACATCGCATAGGTGTAATTCATAACCAGTTTCTATTTGCAAATTGAATCTTACGGCACCGTACTTAGACACAGAATATGGTTTTACAAATGTAAATAATCTTCGCAATGTGTACTGAAGAATGAGTTAGCGTGGGTGTCCAGTTGAATTATGGAAATGGATCGTCGGCACGGGCCAACGTGCTGTTCAAACAATGCCATAACGGGATGAAGCTGCTTTAATGCCTTACCAGAACGTTTTATCAAAATGGTCGACCACACATATAAAAAGTGATAAAACAGTATAGTTACCCCACACAACATTAAAAATTGTGACTTTTTAGAAGTGTATCATACACTTTTGAAAGTGTCTGAGTATTAAAGTAACGTAAAATTTATTTACAATGCGATAATTTCGAAGGCTTCTTACAGTTCAGTAAATGAAAAGACAGTATAATTTCTAGACGTATTATTATACTTAAGTATCTTTTTATTTCTTTTGTACGAAATAAAATTATGCCGAAATAAATAGAAATCGCATAGTATCTGAATATTAAGGAGAGTAGAGGATTAAAGTTATACAAAAACGGGCTTGTGCAAAGAATACGTCAAAGATTAAAAAGAAAAAGAAACCTCAATTAATTATAGCAAATAACTAACTAATATATATACACATACTAAATAATAAATAATTTAGTATGTGTATATATCCTTTATAAACATTGTTGTCAACGAAAAATGTAAATCGAGAAGCAATTTTTACAAAAAATATTTTTGAAAATATATATATGTGTTATGGTTTATTTAGATACACAATTTCAGAGGCGTGGAAGATGTTTTATGAAGATGTTTATGTTTTATTTCTATATGCACTTAAAACTTTTACAAGTACCACATATTCTATTATATATCCATATAAAAACAAATGCTACATTTTAACACTACTAAATCTCTAATATATGCTTGCATAAATAATAATTATAATAATCAACTAAATGATTAAATAATATATATTTATAATATCTTACCTATATAATCGATCTTGGTTAGCTTAGTAACAAGCTAGGCGACTATATGTACCTATGCTTCTTTTCCCTACTCAAAGCAACAAGAGCAGGCATTTATAAAAGCAAGAGAAAATTGCTTTCATATATTGCGGCGCGTCACGCGAACCGTCCGTGATTGGTGGACAAACGTAGAAATGGCAGCGGAAACTCGGAAAGCTTTTTGTTGACGATAAACGTTTTATGGACAATTCCTTTTTTGCGCTTGATAATTGGAATTCAATGATATCTACCCTAATAATTGATATATTGGGTAATTTGCACCAAATACCTATAGTGATTATGATTAATATTACAAAAATATGAATAGTTCACACCTACAGTGAATAACATTATATTGTGTTTTAAGATTTTTTAATTGGCTTAACATAATTGTAGTATTATTTTTTACTTGTTTACGGTGTAGGACCATGGCAAGTAGGCATTTTTAAAAAGTGTCTAATCTAAACTGTCCAACTGGTTTACCTATTATTCCTTCAGCAAATAACAAAAATTGAATATGATACACTTTGAACGCAGCAGGGTTGGAATCAGCGACTCATGGAATCCATTCTAGTATTTTTCTTTAATAACTGTGGATTTACCCCTTTAAAAATTGTAAAGGTTAGAATAAAAGATAGTTGAAAATATGTTTTTGCGCTACCTAAAAGTCTTTTCTTTTATTTTGGTATACCTACATCATTTTATTAAAGTTAATATCTCTCATTAAGATGTTAGGTAACTGGTAATAAAAAAAGAAAAACATTTTTTTTCATCTTCACGCTGTATCATGCACGTGAGGCATGTAGGCAGAGGTAGGTAAATATTTTAATAATAAATAAAAAATGAAATAATTTGAAAAAGAAAAGAATATAATATTATTTTTCAGTGCGTTGTAAAAAAATATATTCAACGAATATACTATTTTTCTTTTTTCAAAAGTGAGTACAGGATTTTTTTTCAGGGTTCTGCACTTTCAATCCACCCATAGGATCACGTTAATATCATTCTGTGTATATATGTATGTGTTAGTTTGTATGTGTTTATTTGTATGTATGTCTGTAAGATCCTTTTTTTTTCAAACCAGCAGATGTCAAACTGAATTTAACACAGTCTTCAGTACCTTCGACTGCAGAAGAAATAAACTTCTAACAGAACAATCAATATATACTCTATTACTATTTTATATTGTTTTTTTTTATCTAGATATTTAAACTTTGGCAATAAGCTTAAAACATATTCTACAAATGGAGGAAGAAATCCCAAATTTAACAATTTACTTGTATGTTTTCATACCATGGCCAACGGCAATATTGTCATTGTTAACTGAAGAAAATCAGCGAAGTCATCAATGACTTTTGTTGAAAGAAAGCTCATTAGCGAAGTCATCAATGACTTTTGTTGAAAAAAAGCTGGTAATGTTTTATATTTTTTAACCTCAAGCTTTTAGTCAAATAACATCCTCCTTATACATACATGCCGTCGGTCCTCATATATATTTTACATTATATCATCCAGTAGTATCGGTACAGTGTCTCAGAAGTCCAATCGAGGGCTTCTCTCTTTCCTTTTACTCCTGTTTCATAAGAGTTTTCGTTTCTGCATAACTGTAGTGGTCTAAACTATACGAAATAATTCAGTAGCCGAAGTTATTTATTGTGAAGAGCATTTTTTAGTTACATATAAAACGTTTGTTGTTGCATTTTCCTTATAAGAAATAATAGAATACTTTACAAATTTTGATGAGCATTTTCTATTGAGATATAAAATAACGAATCTGGATAATTTCGTGTATAATCACAACATGTCTGCTAAATTACAAAAAGTAGTAAATTTGGCCATACTAACACAGAAACAAAAAAAAATATTTGTCTATCTATCATTCTGTACCTATGCTCAGGGTAATGTTAGCACGTTACCCTTCATATCAAAATATTTTTATGCAACTTTCACTACCAGATGGGAACATTCTTCTATTCAAATATCACCAAACTACATTTAATATAATTAAAATCAACGAGCGAGCGAACCCGCGCCGGGCCGCTAGTTGGAAATGTTTTATTTAATAATTTTCTTTGAAGTTATCTCCAAAAGCAAACGATAACATTAAATACACTGATATAAACTGAAAGTAGTCCAAAACCTAACTGCACTGATAAAAGGAAATTATAAAACACACTTTACGTCATTACGCCACAATCAACAATTACTGAGCTATTGGTCGATATGTAAGAGGCGTCACAATGCTCTACCGTGTCCATTGTAGTATTTATTATCTTAGAGATGGCCAATCAAATATATGTTTATGCACGTAGGTATGCAAATGGATGTTTTTTGTTACAATCTTTACGTTACTTTAAAATGTTATAAAATTACGTCATCGTGGCTTAGCAGAGTCGTACTGGATGCAATTTGAAAAATATATGAATTTCTGCAGTCTTGTCAACATTTGTGGAAGAGAACGGAGATTTATGCAAAATTCAGTAGGTATATAATATAATATAGTGTTTTTTTTTTGCTTAAAATCCACTTTCAACCAGATATGTTGTTGTTTCAACAGTTAATAATTATCACATTATTATTATAAATATGAAAGTATGTAAGTTTGTCTGCTTGTTTTTATTCTAGTTACTAAGTGTTTTTAAATTTTGGGAAATTAAATTTGTTTTGAGACATTTCATAAACTAAGCAAAAGGTCATATAAAGTATTTGTATATTAATTAAATGTCTATTTATTCTATCACCCACTCATTCAGCTTCACGCCGTATCCCGCACATGGCTGGGTAGGCATAGGGAACTTGGGAACCTAGTGTCAAGACACTCCGTTCCTTCCGGAAAATGGTCCGCCAAACTTGACACTTTCATATTGAGTGTATATTTTAAGATGATATTATATTTATATATACAGTATAAGTATGCCTGAAATAATATTTTTAATTAATTTTAAAATATCATATAGACGATATTTAAATTTAGAAATTTGCGCTTTTGGGTCGTGACGTATAAACAACACTATAAGGATTAAGGACCAAAATCAGTTGACCCTCAAAGTCTCTTTATTCAAAGTTCCAAATTAGTCGCAATAATAATATAGATTAATATTATAAAAAATAAATTTAAAATAAAGATATTTCATTTTGGAAATACCACAACTCAAAACTTAACTTTGTTATTAGTACCATTGAATGTAAAATAGGTTGGTAATATCGCGTGTTTAATAATAATCCATGGAGACTATGTTACTTGTACAGTACCTACTTATAAGTAAATCAATGTTTCACTATCCATTTGTGACCTTTATCAAAGTGCATTTAGGTAGCTAACGACCAAGTATAGATTCCTAAGTAGCAGATATTGTAAAATAGTATAAATTCTGTAACAATCACTGTTTGTTATTATTTAAATTAAGTTTAATATTTTTCATTAACTAATTGACTTAAAATCACATTGAAAAGGGGGTATTAAATAGATGTTAGCGTTAAAAAGGCCCTGGGCGATCTGTAACATATCTAATCTGTGTTGCAATTGCCTAAGCTCGTCTAGCCGTGGTGGAGGAGACGTTGGCGCAATCGTTTCGATCCGCAAAGGTCAAAGAAGGAATTCGCGCGGTCCGGCACGCTTGCGACACTACTCTATGAAGGAGGTTCCAACGCGCAAAGGGTTACCGATCTCAGCTGCGCCAGAGCAGGTTGATCTGATATTTACTCAATAATAGTTTCAAATTAAACGCTATTTTGCGATGCCTGAGTTGTACATTAGTGTTCGTGCATTATTTATGATTCAAAGGCAAAGGCTTATGATTATTACTTACTCGTATGTACCTTACTCACATATCATTAAAGAAATGTCTCTACGAGTCAAATTTCTCCTACAAATTATGCAGGTATTATATTTCTCAATATATTCTCATACATTCTTTAATTAACACACAAATTATATTGATACACCGTACAACCAAATGTTTATATAAACGTCCCTGGCTTATCATCAAAGTACCATTTCCATCTCTATTCACAAGAGAGTTCAAAGTGGACTAAAATGTCATGCAATGTTAGCGATTTATAAAAGCAATTCGTAAAGCGTGCGTCTCATCACCTGCGTCTGCATGTGGGCGCATCGTATTGTATGCTAATACAAAACTGCTCTGTCCACACTGTACGGAGAAGTTGAAGACAGAACCAGCGGCATCTTCATATCTTTGATATTTTTGAAAATTATAATATCATTTTGTAATTTAACTCTAGTAAATATAAAACATATAGACCGGTTTAATGCGTATGTATAATAAAATTCCACAAGTAATTTTAAATTTGCCACTTCAAAAATTTAAAGTGAATGTTAAAAATATATTGTTCGGCAAAGCATATTATTCTATTCAGGAATACTATAATGATAAGAGTGCGTGGGATTAAATGCTGCTGGTACTCACTCAGGAAGCTATGTTATATATTTACTTTAATTGATATTTTGAAAAGAGCAACTGTTGAGTTTCTTGCCGGCTCTTCTCAGCAGACCGCCTTCCGAGCCGGTGGTAGCTTCCTGTAAGGACTGACACCACAGACACTTATATGTAACTTGACGATACAAAAGTGCTTAAATAGCCTAATTGAATAAAGAATATTCTGATTCTGATATTGATTTTGATACATTTATAGTTGTATTTAAATTTTTATTTAGTTTGTTTGTGATTTTTATTTAGTATTATGAAATGCCAAAAAATATATTCGTTCCCATATCGTACGTAAAACCAATTTCAAATAACAAGAATATTGTTACAGTCTCTACCTTAGAGTATTACTTAAAAGCTGTCCTCTTAAAATACGCTGCCTCATGGGATTGGTTGTACTGATCAACGGATTTGCATTATAAATTTCTTGAAACATTCCTTAGAATAAATCTCAATACATACGTATTATTATTTGAATGCATGACATTTACATCAAGTTAATAATTTTAGGTTTATAGAAGTAAATATATCATACCTATAAATCACTTCAATTTACGTAATACAATAAATAAGGTATTTTTTTTACAGACATCTGAGCTAGAGTCGCTGCTGTACAAGCAAGAGGGCGCCTCTCTCGCGCCCGCCCACATGGACCTTTTCGATAGTGGAACTAGCTCGCGCGACGATGCCTTCCTCCGCCCCGCCCTCTGGGAGGACATCGCGTCTTCCATCAGGAACATCGATCCTGAGAATGCGAATATGCTTGCCCCACTTGGGGCCACCCATGTTAAGCTCGAAGCTGACGATGCGCTTCTTGAAGAATGCGCTACACCTTTACTCAGTCCGCTGGAAATCAAGACGGAAAGGCTATGTGCTCCGCCCACGTACGCCCACCCGCAGCCTCTTCAACATCAATCGCAGCAACACCCGGCAACGCCGTTCTCAAAATATCCCCAATCGAGGCTCGTGTACATGTCTCCCCTGACGCCGCCCGGCTCCGACCAGGGCAGCCCAGGAAATTCTATGCAGGTAGTCATAACGTTTAATTAATGACAAGCTTTGCGATGGCTCGCGATTGTGTAAGGGTACTATCTTTTGCACGCGATTGTAATTGTTCATGAGCGAATTTCGTACTATAAATGCTTAATTTATATTTTTTGTATTTCATTATATATCATGATATACATAGTAAAATAGATTAATAAACAATAAAAATAAAAATTAACATATAATATGTATAAGAATATTAAGAGTATTAACAATAATTGCATACAAGGTAGAACATATTATTGTTATCTGCAGGGTGGCCCGCGTCGCACTCCGCCGCCGCCATACCACCCACCGCCGCTGCTGCGCGCACCACATGTGCCACCACACCCTTTACCTCAAACACATCATCATCCACAGGTGAAAATGTTTACAACTAATTTCCAAGATTCAATATGTAATTATTAATAGAATAAAATATCTAATAAAAACAATTTATTACTATGGCAGGTCATGCCGCAGTCGATGCAAATGGCGCCGCAACCAGCGCCTGCGCCTGTGCATCCGCACGCGACTGTCCACCCACGCCTTGCACATCCCTCCGTTAAGTACAATAGACGCAACAACCCTGAATTAGAGAAAAGAAGGGTACATCATTGTGATTTTATAGGTAAAAATATATTATTTAGTTATTATTTTCATTCGGCAGACAACGTACTTCGCATTACGCTCTGATATGATGGAAGAGACATAGCGTGTGCCTAAATATTGTTTATAACCACACCTCACAATGTCATAAGATACTTAATATATTAAAAAATAATTTCAATATAATCTTTCCCTTGAGAATGAATCAAACCCACAGCGAAAATATTCTACTCAGTAAGTAGTAATTAATGAATAAATTTTATTCCAATGACACAAAAGGTAAACCAACCAAATAAAACTATCATCGGGTGGTAACTTGAGGATTTTAAATATATTGCTATAAATAAAAAATAAACGTATGTGAATTACTAAATACTCATTATTTATTTCCTACACTATAGTTGTTATAAATTATAATAAATACTGTAAAGACCAAAGTAACTACAAATTAGTCCACAGCTAAAATAACCGATAGTTTTTTTTATAAAAAAACTGAGAAATCTTTACTTTTAACACTAATTAGTGAAATATAAAACGAAAAAAAATATATATTTTTCACTTTTAATTAAATAATAAACATTGCTGTTATAATTAAATTTTACTAACACGTATGATAAAATTAAGTCCAATTCTATTATCGCACTCCGGTTCGACTGAGACCTAAATATCGTGTAAATTGAATTACATTTTCAATATTCCGAATTATTATTGTTAAATATTCTAAAAATGTAAACTATCCGTTTTCAGGCTGCACGAAGGTCTATACAAAAAGCTCACACCTTAAAGCGCATCAAAGGATACACACAGGTGAAGTATTGATCTCTATAGTTAAATATCATTACGTGCGCTGCGAATACTAAACGGACGCTGCATTTGCGACAATATCATCTTGTTATTAATTATTTTTATAAAATAACACGAATATGAAACAAAGTTGAAGTAAAGATAGTTTTTCAAGGTATACCTACTAATATATGAAATTTTGAGAATGTTTAGATTAGATTTATTTATATTGACACAAACAAAATTATTCAATTGAGACCATTAAATCTATAGCTTAAACAATATAACATATTATTAAACTAAAAAAAAAGTGATGATTATTAAGACTAGAAAAAATTATACTGGCAAAACGCGAATGGTACGTAATTATAAAAGATAAGCCGTTACGAGTGTCCTATTTGTATTGACAGGAGAGAAACCTTATACTTGCCAATGGCCGGAGTGTGAATGGAGATTCGCTCGGTCTGATGAACTGACGCGTCATTATCGCAAGCATACTGGCGCGAAGCCGTTCAAATGTGCGGTGTGTGAGCGCTCTTTTGCTCGCTCCGACCACCTCGCGCTGCACATGAAGCGCCACTTGCCCAAAACCTCTAAATGACAACCGAGGAGAGGCGGGGACCAGGCATCCACGCCTCAACCATCCCAAGTACGTTGTTCTTTTCTTTTAGGTTAACGTATAGTTACCATATCGAAAGTACTAGAGGTACCTTTAAATATTTTAACCTTTTAAATATTTAACTATATATATTTTTAGTTATAATGTTTAACAAATGTTGATTATTGTTTCAAATATAATCTACTAACACTATTTTTCATTTCCCATTTATTTTTCATAGTTACAATAGTTGTTACATATATTATTAATAATTTTCAGGAAGAGTGTACTGAAAACCTCTTTCTAGATTGCGATCTGGAGTCTAGCCTGATGGACACATTCTACGGAGTACTGTGATTTCACGGAGAAGGGCGCAACCACGACCTTTCTACATATTAAAGGAATAGATGAACAACGTTTGTATGTACTTGCGATTAAGTAGAAGTAATAAACAAGAGGAGAATACACACAAATTAAGAGTTAATTCGTGAAAGTGTAGCGATGCAAATACACAGTTAACCATAATATAAATTAATTATAATGATTTTAAAAAGCACAAAAGGTACAATCATTACCAAGGAAATCGCTTTACATATCTACATACTTAATTATTACTGTAAATTATTAGTACAGAGTCGTCTATTGAAGATCCCAAAATATGTAACTGTAATTCATAAGTATTTTATAAATATTTATATACATTAAAAATGACAATTATTTTTAATAAGGCGTAATGTTTTGTGACACCTCGCTATTAAATATATTTACGTTGTTAAGTTGAAGTAGAGTTAATAATGGACAATGACTATTGTTTTTATTTGCAAGTAGTACTTAAATATGTTAAATATGTTAACGATAAAGTTTATATTTTCATTAAATAAGATTGAAAAAAAAATATGTTATATTATATATCTAATTGCATTTTTGTTATAAATACATTTTACTTTACATACTTCTATTGCTCATTGAAGTAGCAAAGGGTCACAAACACTACGTCGTAAAAGCTCTAAGTATTCATTAGATATGATTAATTTATTGTAAGATTAAATAATGTTAAGAAAGCAAGGAATATCCAAGATATTATAGATATTTTTTATGTTAATGACTCTGAAAATATTACATTTAAGCGTTAGACATTAGTTTTAATTTACGAAAGCGTTTTTGGATATAACGACCTGATTTGTTTAACATTTTTTTACTAAATCTAGTATTCTTAAACAATAAGTACATATTTTACATTATTTCACATACAAAAGAATTATTATGATTTTTTACCATAATGTAAATTAATTATACAAATTTTAATTAACACGCTGAACTAATAAAAATAATTTTTTTATATTTATAAACTTTTTCACAGATTAGCAAACAAATTTTATCAAGCACTTATATTCAGCAAGCAAGTTCAGGTCGTTCTATTCAGAATCGCAGCTGTACACTTTCTAGTCTCGATTTATAACAGTTTTTGTTGTTTTTTAAGCACATCCACCACATCCAATAATACTTTACACTAAATATTTAATCGCCAATCTCATTTAAATTGGAATAAACAACTATATTGTAGAAACTACGCTTATTTTAAATGCACATTCTACTTTATTAAAATGTAACAAAACTTTTAAAATATATAATATGTTCATTAAAAATGCTTTAGTACTTTAAGTAGTGATCTATACGTATAAAATCCAACTAGCCTTATTGCCTCCGTCCACTGTAAAAAATTTTCAAGAAACTACGTACATACATTAAAACTAAGAGTGCCTTAAGAAGACGAGACTATTAATTGCGTAATAATATGTAGATAACAATTTTATTATGTATATATTTTTGTCACAATTGCCATCACAAATAGTCACTAGTTTCGAGATAATGTAAGTTGTGCCTACTTTTAGTGAAATCAAATATAACACTTATTCTAATTATAAATATAATAAATGTCTTTAATATAACTTTGCACGTTTCTGCTTTTTAAGTATATATCTATATATATAGATGTTTTCTTATTTAATACCTTGTTTCATAATATACTTTTGTTCAAACGAAATAATTTCGGACTTCCGCCTTTTTGACCCCCGACGCCAAAAGAGGGTTGTTATAAGTTTGACCTGTCTATGGCACCGTAGCTCTTGAATCTATTAACAGATTTATTTTTAGAAAAGAAGTATTTTTGAAACCTTATTTATTCATCGCACCGGTTCTGAGATATGTTTCATGAAAATGAAGCAACTACAAGCATTCTGTCAAGATGAAGCAATGATTTTTGGGTCGGGGGATTTTTAGAATGTTAAATTTTAATGTGTCATTTATTTTAAAATTAATTACGAACCTGATGATTTTTTGTCTTGCCACTGTTTCTTTGCATTTAATAGGTATGTTACTATTTCTATTGTATCGTAAAAAATAATTCAATGTATATTTGAATATATTTAGAGAAAAAATATACATATAGAGTTTTTATTTTGGTATGAAGTCCATAAAAGAAAGAATATTACTATATACTTTTTTTTATTTTTAATGACTACAGATTTTTGTTTTTATGTTACATTATATAGATATTATTATTAATACTATCTGTATTCCTAAAGACACGATACAAGATTTTTTTTTATTTAACACAAATTATTATTTTGTTTTAGAAATAAAATTAACAATACAAATGGCTAATCATACATAAATAGATTATTAAAATTGATTTTGTAAACTTTGTTAAAATCGTTTTTATTATATATATTATTTATTAGAATTTAGTATATACGCAAATGTAAAATTTGTAAGGAAAGCGTATGTTCAGGGCTCACAAAACATTCTTCTGATTGTTTCTTCAATGTATAATTTTTAAATATAATATTTAATTTGTAACAAACAGAGTCAATAATATCATTCTTACAAGAAATTGTAATGAAAACCACTAGCTATTATTTTTTTTATATAACCTAAAATAATATTTATCAAAATTTAACCCAATAAACGTATTATGCTTTAAATGATCCAAAAATATATCTTGTCAATTCCTGCAAAAAGAGTTTATAATGTTATTAAATCTGTCAATGTAATATAGATATACATACTTATAAACGAAGTAGTATAAACATAACTGATAGATTTTGTTAGTTTGCCATAAACATCAGGAGATGCCATACTTTAGAATCATATATTTTAGTTTTATAAACAAATATTATTGACTTAAGCCTACATTTCTACTTAAAGAACAAAAATGTACCTCACTTTTATTCTATACTTGCTTATTCCTCATTGTGCCTATTCACTTTGCCTTGAAAATTATAAATGTTAGTTTATATTTACAATTTAATTTTACCTTTACATGTAGTAGTAGGTACGTTGACTAAGTCACAAAATAATTTATTACCAATGACATGTTTTTGATTTCTCTTATACACTTATTTTATATATTGTTTTATTTTTAATCATATAAATTGAATAAAATAATATTTGAAACAGATGACCTATAGTAATTATAATAACCGCATAAGGTACGCCTTAAAAGTAATTTTCTATTTTTCGAATTGAATTCATACAAAATTACTATTTCTGACGTTATTCAAAATCAACTATCAAACCATATAAAAGATATAAATGACTATACAATCTGTTAGCAAAATTATTTTTTAATCGTGGTTTATTTAGTTTAATGAGTGAAATACTATCCTAAACATTTTCTTTTGAAAGATAACTGTGTTAGGAAATGTGCCATTGAAAAGAAAAAGTGCTACATATTTGTGAACACAAACTGGAAACTTCAACGGAATCAAATCTATATTTTTGTGTTTTATGAATATCTAATGTATGTAAAATATGTTGCTGGTATATTCACTTGAGAACAAATTAAATTTAGTCACTGTGATATTGTGTTTTGATTTTCCCTTCCTATATTAAGTATTCTATAATCACATTATTGTACACATTTATCTCAGTGTTTTTTAATGATGAAGTGTAGGGTCCTTGCGTAAAATTTTTTAAACCTTTGTTTTTCCAAAAAAAATATTAATAAGCAAATGGCGCTAAGCTAAATATAACTTATATAGTTTTTACCTTTTAATTCGAATATATTAACATTTGCCCCACACGTTTTTAGCAAGATAAATATACCGATCGAGTCTTTAAAAACATTTTATATAAAAGACTTTACTACACTTTGATCTCAGCCAAAAGGCCGAGAAGCGTTGCCAGCACAAGCGTGTGACTGTAACCGACAGGTTGTGGGATCAATCCCCTCTCGAGGAAAATGAAAAATTTAATATTTTCAATTTTAATATTTAATGTTGTCATTTCTTCGCTCTGGTACAAGGCAAAACGCGGCGTTGAGTTCCGCCAGTCAACACGCAATGCTTCAAATTCGGCGGAAAGTGGGGAACGGATGTGGAACGGACTGTCTTAACACTAAGTTCCCAAGTTCCCTCTGCCTACCGATACAGCGTGAAGCTAAGTGAGTGAGTGAATAAAAGTTTTAAGGTAAATATATATTTTTAATAGTCCAAGAGAAAAATGTTAAGGATAATTTTTCTCTAAACTAAAGACCTACTCGAATTCAATCAATGTCTAAAAATCTAACTAACTTAGAGTCAAGTGTTCAAAATAAAACCCTATGAAACGAGACATTAGAAGAATTAAAATTTTGGATAATAGTAAGTCCACGACCGGTTAAACAGCTTCGCCCAAAAATCGTCCTATAGGGAGTGTCCGAGGACGTTCCTCTTGAGAATTTGACTTACATCAAATCCGACGTTACGACTTTTGTTTTGACTGTTTTTTTTTATGGAAAAGACGGCAAACGAGCGCACGGGTCACCTGGTGCTAAGTGATCACCGTCGTCCACGGCCCCGAGTAACTCCAGAGGAGCTACAGGAGCGTTGCCGTCCTTTAAGGTGGAAGGGCACCGGGGCCCGGCATTACCTAATGCGAAACGCAGTGACCAAAGCCACTACTTAACGCCGGTCTTAAATGCCGGGGGTGGTAATAATCTGGTCGAGTCTGCCCATGCGTATTGCCATTACTGGCAACGTGACTCTACCACACGCACTTTAGTCGCCTCTTACGACACCATCAGTACCATGGTGATCCTATTCTAAGCCGGAATCACACGGCCGCTTTAGTTCCCTCCATAAGGCCAATGTAATTTAAGATCTCGACGACTTAAAGCTTAGACTCCTACGCAATAACATCTAAAATGTAAGCTTATATAATGCTGTCTTCATTGTTGCCTCAATGGTGTGCCACGAAACTACTCAGAGACCACATAAGATATTTCTTAACAAGTCTTTGTGGGGGACTACTCACTGTTTATCCAATGATATAAGTGTCTATAATTCAGAAACATCAGAAAAAAATTTGCGCCCGATTCAGCAGCGACAAAGTTCTACAAACTTTGTCGCTGCTGAAACCAACCATCTGTTATAAAATTGTTTCTGTCCATATGATAAGAAAAAAAAGTTCGAATGAAAACAGTAAAACTTAAATCAAGTCGTTCAAGAATATTCATTTGTTTTTAGGGATTTGACAATCCCTAAAAATAACAATATGCTTGAATAATTATATATATTAGCCTCTGTGGCGGCGATAACTCCATAATTTACTGTAAATTTAGGTGACTCTTACAAGTTACATAATGAAAAAAAGTTGCGCAGGGCTGAATTTATATAATTTGTCTATGACTTATTGATGTAAATCACTCTTTATGAATTTCAGAAAAAGGTGACCGTCACCTTTCGAGCCTAAAGTTTGCTTTCACTTTTCCCTCTTCGTACACATTTGCAAAGAAAAGTCCACTCTTGCGACTGCTCATTTTTCTTTGTATAATGGGACGTATCTCATTTATAATCGACGCGCGCCCATGCCCATGCGGAGAATTTGAATATGACAATGTCAAGACCAAGTTATATTATATTTTAAAAATTGTCTGTGTAACAAAGGGTTATACAATCAATCAACACACTTTATGCAATCCCTAATAATTTTATTAATTACTTAGATAAATACTCATATTAATTAACCCTGGATGCCCCACGTATTTTATTGAATAGAATACTGAAACTAAACAGATTTTCTGTAACATATAAATCGTTTTAGTCTTTCGTTGAAATATGTTCAACAAAATATATATATATATGGGGGTTCACGATGGAAGGCTTGCCCGTAGCGACCCCTGCCAGCCCTCTAGAGGGCTGCAACGTTCCATCAACCACAATGTGCACCACACGAGCGCGCACTGATAGGGCGTCCCCCCAAGGCGACGCGCACCAGTGCGTCCCCGCTGGTGCGACAAGTGGAGACGAATGCGGCGTTGGGGACCGCCACCCAGCACGCCATGTCCGGAGCGGCGGGAAGTGGAGGACGGAGCTACAAATAGCTACGTGGAATGTAAGAGGAGGGATGGAAGAAAAGATGAATGAATTATTAGATGTGATGGAAGACAGAGATCTGGATGTTATTTGTGTGACTGAGACCAAGCGAAAAGGCAGTGACACGGCCGATTTACCTGGCAACCGGATCGCTCTCTGGGCCGGCGTACCAGAGAGCGAGCGAGGGAGTCGAGGTGTAGGCGTGTTAGTGTCTTCTCGGTTGGTTAGTGCAATGATAGAATACAAGGCGATCAACTCGAGGCTGCTTTGGGTGCGCTTCAAGCTGGGGATAACAAGAGTATGCGCCGGTATCCTCAGCTCCATTATGCGAACTCGAAGAGTTTTGGGAGAGTGTGAGGGACGTTCTAGGTAGTGTTAGAGAGAATGAAAAAGTAATAATATGCGGTGATTTGAACGGATGGGTCGGAACTGCGCGTAGCGGTTACGAAGGAGTGCTAGGGAAGTACGGTGATAAGAGAATGAACGAGGCTGGAAAGCTTATATTGGAAATATGCAAGGAAAAGAATTTGTTTGTGGCAAACACGATGTTTGACCACAAACAAATTCACATGTATACGTGGGAGCGAACGGAAGAGAAAAGTATGATTGATCTATTCCTAGTGGATCAGCGTATTCGTAGCCAAGTTATGGACACGCGAGTGTTTAGGGGTGCTGAATTGGGAACAGACCATTATCTAGTCGTAGCTAGGATAAGGGGTCTGTTCGCAGGTTGGCGCAGCGCACCGGTTGTCCAAGCTTGGCTACGAATCATCGCATAAGAAGCTGGAAGCTTCAAGATCCACCGGTCAGAGAGGAATATCAAGAAAGAGTTTCCAAAAAGTTAGACAGCTACCAATCTGGAGGTGAAAATGAAGAAAGAACAGTTTGCAAGGTCAGTGTAAATGATAAGATATTAGAACAAGTGAATGAGGTAGTATATCTGGGAAGTATGTTTAGCAGAGACGGTAGATACGAAATGGATGTGGAAAGGCGTATTGCTGCTGGTAACAGAGTTAACGGTGCCTTTGCTGCATTGTTGAGACGGCGAAACGTCAGCATAGCTGCGCGTTTGGCCGTACACAATGCAGTGTTGGTATCGACACTGTTATACGGCAGCGAAACGTGGGTATTACAGAAGAAGAATGTAAGAAAGATGATTGCTGTAGAGATGCGATCTCTTCGTCGGATATGCGGAGTCAGTTTATCTGATCGCATGTCCAATGATACACAGAATGGCAGGTACTAGCGTGGATGTCACAGTGAGAATGAAGAAGAACGTGCTCAGGTGGTTTGGGCACGTCGAGCGAATGAGTGAAGAAAGAATGGTAAAAAAGATTTACGAAGGAAAAGTGAGTGGTAAGAGAGGGAGGGGGAGACCTCGGTTGACCTTCGAAAACACAGTATCGACGATACTGGAGGAAGGTCACGTAAAAAGCATGAGGACCCCCCGGAGGGCATGTATGAAGAGGTTGATGACAGTGGACGAGGCGAAAGAGGTATGCCGAGACCGTAGCGTTTGGCGCTCCGTTCTCTCTGCCTACCCCGCTAGGGATATAGCGTGAAGCTAAGTAAGTAAAGTAAAGTTGAAATATGTCGTAAATATAAATATAATGTTCCATCCATTGTTTCTCTATGTACAAATAGAGAAACAAAACAGATTTTATGTACAGGGTATTTTTATATTTAATTTGTAATAAAATAAAATAAATATCAACTGTATCTAAGGACAAATTTAACAGAAGTGAAGTTCAAAAACATACAATTTGTGCCATAAATTATTTTATACTATTTTTTTTTATTATTTAAGTATTTGTTGATTAATTATAAATTTTATGAGAGAAATTTTAAGATAGCACGTTTCAACGATTTCTATAATTACTAAAAATGTTAAGGAAAAGTCATAATTTTGAAATTATCTGTCCTGCCCGTATTTTTGCATTTTTTATATAATCAAGCTATTCGGAACGCCATAATCAAAGAACCATACCATAATCAACCATACCATAATCAAGCTATTTAAAGGTAGGTAGTAGCATTTCCTAGTTACCTAAATATCGCTTTAAGTCGCTAATCGTGTCACAGTACCAATACTGTGTCACCTGCTAGCGCTAATAGGAAAACGGTAACATCCCTAACACTTTGCACAAATAAACAACCGTTATCAAACACTTCATATAAGTTTAGACTTGACCTAAGTACTCTCATTTTGCATTCGAAAGTTTAGACGTAAATTAGATTTTTTTTCTAAATTATGTTTTTCTTTTGACTGCTTTGTAGTTAAAGTAATTTAGTGTTTGTGAACGGTGAAATTGTAATAAAAATGACTGAAAAGCTCTTTTGGTTGTGTATTGCGGCTTTCCTAGTAACAGTTGCTACATATTCCATCTTTGATGACAGTGCTAATGACCCTTACGAAGATGATAACCATTATGACATTGATGAAAACGAGGAAGGAAGAAAAGGGAAAATTTGTACGTATTTATAAAAATATATTTATAATGCATTGCCACCGTCGCACTTATTCCAAATAAATTGTACAAAGTTTCTCTAAAATAATAGCTATGAAACTTGTTCGCCAATTGACATTACATTATAAATGTGAAAGTTTGTACGAGGCCTGTAGTGGCGCGGGGGTACAAGCGTGTGACTGTAAAAGCGACAGGTTGTGGGTGGGTACCGAACGTATACACACGAAAAAATGAAATATTTAAGGTTTTCAAATTATATATATGATATTGTCATTTTGTTCGCTCTGGTAATATAAAGCAAAGCGCGGCGTTTTGTTGCGCCACTCGAATGTGATGGGAAGTGGGGAACGGAAATGGACTGTCTTAACTTAGGTTCCAAGTTTCTCTGTGCCTTGCGCGGGATACAGGTGTGGTTATGCTTTAAAATACATTTGACATTTTTTAAGAATGATGTTTTTATAACGAGTTATTGCACATTTTATCTAATACAATCGGATTGATTGTTAAATAAATATTTTGACTTTATTTTTTATGTTTCAGTATTTCCTTTCGTAAGTATTGTCAGATTTGCGAACGTTGACTGTTCGAGTACTAACACAATGAATGGAACATGCCTGGCCCGCCGGGAATGCAATAATCTCAACGGAACAATAACTGGGACGTGCGCGTCTAGACGTGGACGATGCTGCATTGGTAAATATATAGAAAATGTATTTAAATAAAACAATTTACTGAGAAATATTTAAAATAAAATTTTCATTACAGTTTCACGCACCTGCGGCTCGACGACTAATGTCAATAACACTTATTTTACAAGTCCTGGATATCCAGCCGCATTCCCTGGAGGACAAGCGTGCTCTATTATTGTAAACAGATGTAACAGAAATGTTTGCCAGGTAAATATTTTAATATTTCAATAAAAATCTTATAGGTATCGCCAAAGCTTTTATGACATAAACACTATAATGAAAAACCGGCCTAGTGCAAGCCGGTTTCAGTTATATGCCTCTTGTGCCTAAATGAAATAATTAAAAAAAATGCCTTGTGTAAATACCATCTCTTGATTGCCATGAGAAATTGCCTTAGAAGCCTATGTTTTTATGCTCTGAGGAACCGTATACGGATATATCTGGATATTTGAAATTAATTTCAGCTTGATACCTTCAGGCAATCTCAAGATAAATGATCTTAACAGAAGGACAGACAAAACGAAATAATTCGATAATATATACTTATTTTACCTTTTGAGGTATGAGCCCTTTAAAAGGGTCGTAAACAGTAACTACGAGTATACAATAATTTATACGTTAAATAAAGTGCTAAGGCACTGAATCCACTTAAACTTAGTCTTACAAAAAACAATAAACAAAATATTATTTTGAATATAGAATCTGTAATTTTTATACGATTGTCTATTATTTTCTTATTTACACTAGTGTATTGTAAAATATTTTGCCTTATTGAAATGGAGTAGAGTAATAAAGAGAACCAACTCGCTATGTTTACATTACATAAAATATATATGGAGCCAAATATAGTTTTTAAAATTCTTCTTACAAATCAAATGTTAGTGTACCAGTCTATTGATAAGTATAATGAAACCCTTCATAACCATATTAAGAAAAAAGTTCTGGTCATCCATGTAATGTTTATACAAAAAAGATGATCAAAGCGTAAGAATTCGAAGAAATCCTGCCCAAAAGCGAAACATTTCGTCGGAAGGCGAAGAGAGCAAGCACTTAGAATCATGTCGCATATTTTAAAAGATGTTAGGACTCGCAGCCTATATGAGACAATCAATCTTGACCTTTTACTGAGGAGCAAGATATCGTTGAATCGTTAAATTATAATTATTATTTAACAATTGAAAGATATCTTGCTTGCATCGTAACAACAAAAATTGCCGTATTTACACTGAAAGCTCTAAAGAAGCTTCCCAATCAGTCAACAAGAGTACGTGGACATTATCCGACTTTAGTGAATACTTGCTAAATCTCGCTTCAAACAACCTTGGATAGAAATGAACATTTGGACTTTTATCAGAGCCAAAGACCGTCATCTATTGCTGGTCTTAATTCACTAATCTGTGCTATGGATTATGATGTATGGTCCTTTTTATATAAAGTAAAGTAAAAGTAAAGGCTTGCTTTAAACGCCATGATAATTTTGAGGCCTTAATCTAATCCAAGAGATTGAAATTGAAAAAAAATCCCTTATATATAGTACGTACTGCTATTGATAACTGACCTCAACGTTTAAACGACACATCGAAATTACACTGCACTACAATAAATAATATTTATTGAATGGTTTTCAGTTGCGTATTGATTTACTGGATATGGTGCTATCGCAACCTAATGGTGACGGTGTTTGCGCCACGGATGCCCTAACTATAACCGGTGGAAATACTGTAGTACCAGTTCTATGTGGGGACAACACAGACCAAACGTTGTTTGTAGACTTCAATGGCGATACAGCTATTACTATAAGTGTGACTGCTACGATGGCCACCACGTTCGCGAGGCGATGGAATATGAGACTTACACAATTGGGATGTGATTGTCCTGGGCTGGGTTAGTATTTATTTTGGATTTAACCTTATTTATATCATATTCTATTCATTTTCTCAAATTTCACGTGTTACAGATGAAAAATCTCATCACATCTGTATCAGTACGTTCTTACTTTTTTATTTATGATGAAATTTGCGAGCGATTAATATTACCTATTTCTATATTTTAGCACCAAACGGATGTTTACAATATTATACGGGGTTAACAGACACTATTAGAAGTTTTAACTACGGTACAGCCGCTAATACAATGTTAAGTGCGTCCTTGGTAACGGGCACAAGGCAAATAGCCAATTTAAATTATGGAATATGTATACGAATGGAAGCTGGATTTTGCACTATCCAATATGCACAGGTGAGGAAATATAATTGTAGAGTCTAATTTAAGAGATTGATTGTAAGTATGTTATGTCTACAACATTTGATTATCAATTACAATCAATCTTTAAAGAAATAATCTATATATACAGGGCAGTCCTCGACTTACGTCGTTTCAAGTTACTTCGAACAATGTTTTGACAAAGTTCCTCAAACGTCAACTGTTTCGACTTCCGACTGAAAATTTACTTGTCGCGAGTTCAATGTCCCTGTCGAATACCATGAAAATTTTTAAAGAAAATTATTCTAATTTTGAGAGAAGTTTTAATATTAAAATAACAATATTACTGCAGCCTCTCAGTGTTATCACGACCTGTATGATAGCAAGAAAAAAGATGCGAAGCAATCTAGAATTGATAGTTTCTTTAAGCCAAAAGTTTTATTCATTATTTCTCAATGCATATTTTGATTATTAAAGTTTAACCAAAAATAATTAGCACTTTTATAAGTACTTTCTTTCTTTCTTAGCTTCAGGCTATATCCCTAGCGGGGTAGGCAGAAAGAACGGAGCGCCAAACGCTACGGTCTCGGCATACCTCTTTCGCCTCGTCCACTGTCATCAACCTCTTTGTACATGCCCTCCGGGGGGTCCTCATGCTTTTTACGTGCCCTTCCTCCAGTATCGTCGATACTGTGTTTTCGAAGGTCAACCGAGGTCTCCCCCTCCCTCTCTTACCACTCACTTTTCCTTCATAAATTTTTTACTATTCTTTCTTCACTCATTCGCTCGACGTGCCCAAACCACCTGAGCACGTTCTTCTTCATTCTCACTGTGACATCCACGCTAGTACCTGCCATTCTGTATTTCTTCATTGGTTATGCGATCAGATAAACTGACTCCGCATATCCGACGAAGAGATCGCATCTCTACAGCAATCATCTTTCTTACATTCTTCTTCTGTAATACCCACGTTTCGCTGCCGTATAACAGTGTCGATACCAACACTGCATTGTGTACGGCCAAACGCGCAGCTATGCTAACGTTTCGCCGTCTCAACAATGCAGCTAAGGCACCGTTAACTCTGTTACCGGCAGCAATACGCCTTTCCACATCCACATCGTATCTACCGTCTCTGCTAAACATACTTCCCAAATATTTTATAAGTACATATATAGTTATTTTAAGAACTTACTTTTGATAATATAGTATGTATGTATTTTGCTATAAATGTAGTTTTTTGTTTATTTTGAGTCTGTGTGGAACGTAAACCTTAAGTTTTACATTGGTAAACATATGGAAAAATGTCTCGACTTAGGTCGTTTCGCTTTACCGAGGAATGCCTGTATAAGATAATTCATTTTTCTACGTCTTAGGGAAAATATTTAATTCTTTATTAGTTTTTAATTTTTATCAGCATCAACAATAAAAACGGTATTTTGAAGTTCTAGAGACAATTTTTTTTTTATGACTTAAGTAGAGCTCGTATCCATAGACGTACTCGCGGTTTCGCTTTGATTTAGGAATTAAAATAATGCACATGTGCACATTATTTTGACTTTATTTTGACTTTATAGACCTACATTTATAGACTAAAGTACATGTGGGAGAGTCACGTTGTCAGCCATGACAACATACATGGGTAGACTCGACCGGATTATTACCACCTTCGGCATTTAAAACCAGCGTTAAGTAGTGGCTTCGGCCACTGCGTTTCGCATTGGGTAATGCCGGGCCCCAATGCCCATCCACCCTAAAGGCCGGTAACGCTCCTGTAGCTCCTCTGGAGGTATATGAGGTCGTGGGTCACTTACCATCAGGTGACCCGTACGCTCGTTTGCCGTGTCTTGTCCATAAAAAAATACTGTTTCCTACGATTTGTAGGAAACAGTATTTTTTTTGGGAAATTTGGACCCTGATTTTCATATGTATTTCAGACAAACGACGTTTTCTCATTCACCGTTACGGGCGACGTGGAGGGCGTGGACGGCACCGTGTTGGGAACAGCGGTGGGGGCTGTCAATGGAGCTGCGTGCACTACTGACTTTGTTGTCATACCTAACCCTGTTGTTACCGCTACCAATGTTGCGGTTGGCACTGATCGATTTTGTGGTTTAGGATTTGTTCCTGTGCAATGTAAGTCATTTTACATTTAATATTAACGTCATTATTGGATTATACCATACTATAGTCAATAAAATGTTTTAACATGAACGAACATTGCCGTTATCCACTTACCGTCGAATTTTATACAATGCGTGTTAAGTGGCAGAATTCAAAGACGCGCTTTACCTTATAACCAGAGCGAAGAAATGAAAACATTAAATATTTAGTTTGAAATATTAAATATTTTAATTCCTCTAGTGGGGATCGAACCCACAACCTGTCGCTTTGACAGTCCCACTTGTACCCCTGCGCCACGACTGGCCTCTGAAATTATACTTATATTTAACGTTAAACTTTTAAAAGCCATATTTTACTTTATTAATGAAAACATTAAACAATATATCGATGTGAGAAAAGATAATAAAATTACAATTATATATTCTCTTACAGCGGGGGCTAAGCCATTCGTTTTGTACGTGGTGACCAATGCTAATGAAGGCGCCACAGCGGTCTCACCGCCCGACGTCGCCAATAGAGGCTTTGCTCTGACATATACACAAGTCGCGTGCTAAATTTGCATGTTATTTATAAAATCATTGTTACTATTTTATGTTTTAAAATTAAATTGAAAAAATGTTTGAAGTATTTTGATAAATTGCTTTATGTAGTGTAATGCATATTTGAGCCAAACTCAATATATTATTAACTGTTTATGTTAAATTAACGTTAAATTGGATTATTTTTGAATATACGAAGCACTTAAGAAATTGAAAAGAAGACATTAATGTTATAAAAAGTATGTTTTTGTCTTTTTTTCGATGAGTTCTACCATTTATATTACGTAAAATATCATGACAATAAAACATGATTGTTTAACAAATTTTTTTATTCAATATTCCTAAAATACCATATATATCTATACTGTTATTCTGATTCTAAATCTATACGTAACAACTGCAGGTTTAAGAGATACAAAATTATCAAGTTTTTGAAACATATATTTATAAAAAAAGGATGAAAATTTTACGGGAACAAACCAAAAAAAGTATGAACTTTATATATTATACGCATCGTGCGAATGCAAATAATGTGTAATATTTCGATTAAATCCAGCCAAAATTAGAAATTTAGCCTATGAATGCCTTGCGATTACTGCTATTGTGAAGAATTATATATATTGCAATCTTTCAAATCTAGATGTACATATATATGCTCAGTTTGATATAGTAATTATAGTATATATAAAAAATATAAACTTTGTTATATACCTATATGATTTGATCATTTGTTTATCTTTGTGTAACAAGGTAAATTAAGTAATTTAATAATATTTTGATTGTGATTGTGTCCTGCTACAAAGCTCAATAGACGTATATACATTAAATATTATCTTATTTAAACATAATAAACTTTATATAGCAAATCAAATATTTTATACTAAAATTACTTTTCGGGCATTGTAAGTAATAATGTCGCCATAGCATACAGTAAATATAATGACTAACCATTTTAAATGTTATATCACCATCGCATTGCTAATTTACAAATAAATAAACAAAAACATATGTTTGTTAAGCGTTTATTCATTACCTTAAAAATAAAACTTTTAACTTAACACATTTTTTTCTAATAATGAATTAAAAAAAAAATATACTCATATTACTGACTGTTGAAACATTTTTGGATGTCAGTTTACTATTTAGTGCTAATTCTACATTACATTGGGGCAAACATAAATTAGGACGAATAATAATAACAACTCAAATTAAATTCTCTTGAAGTAATAAAAAAAATACATGATAGTATGTCACTGGTCAGAAGAAAATCGCTAAAGCAATATTTTAATTTGAAGCCATCATAACTCTACCACGACTTTCTAGTATAGTTTGTTTCATATTATCAAACCATCTGCCTATATCGGTGTGGTCGCGCAAATCTTGAAACGCTTTACACCCCTCAATGCTGCTAAGGATGCCGTATACAGATATATCAGCGAGATTTGGCTTCTTGCCTCCCAAGAATGGTGTGCCCTTCTTAGAAACAACACTCATCCACTCGTTAGCGGCGTCATAAAGCGACTGTCGAACATCATCTTTAATATTATGTCTGAAACATATGATAAAAATTGTACATGTATTTTACACATTTTTACAGCTTTACGGGGCATAAATAGGGTTTGTGTACCAGAGCGAAGAATGCAAAAAATATGTATTTAATTATTCCCCACAGACTATACCACTTTGTGCAGCCGTCGGACATTAATATTTGTTAATTATAAAATAACGTTAGCCATTAAGGAAAACAACAACTCTTCCTTATGTACTTAGTAACACTAGTGAGAGTTCTTTCAGACTAGACTATAATAACATATATACTATTTTATATATTTTTACTGTTAATTAAAATAAATTATATACCCTTTTTAAGTATTCCAAGCCTATTTAAAAATGTTGTGTTATAAATACATTGCGATAATTACCTAGCTTTTAATCTCTTTGCGATAAGCCACATAGCTGCTGCGCCAACGTAAACCATCAAAGCACATTCCCAACTGGGAAACGACTGCCTCCATCCACCAGCTTGTTCAAACCATTTAAAGGTCTCAAGTGATTCACTTGGTGACCTGTATACATTTGGGGACAGCGTGTGAACTAGGATTTTATCGGCCCACTGACGCCACTCACGTTCTTCCCTATAAGAAAAATAAAATTGTTAATTGTGATAGATCTCACCAAGATCAATCTATCATACTGATAAACTATATTTAAAAGTTGATAAATTTAGGTTTCAAGGCATATACACTAATATGTGTGGCATGTACTACAAACATCATTTTGTAGTGATACTTCTTTGTGATCAAGGTAATAAATATTCAATTTGGATATTTTTCCTAATATGTCATGTAAGTTCTTGCCCAACTTCATAATTGGAGATGGCATTTTTTTTTCATATAATTAAAGTAATAAATACTAGACTATATTAAATATATAAAATTTTATGATTCCATATATCACAATGAACCTTGGAAGTCAATGCTTTAATCACAGACTTATTTAGAATCTTGTGACAATGTTTAGCACTAGAAAACTCAAATTTTTGTTTTAAATTTACAATTACAAACTTACAATTCTACAATGCGTTGCTTTTCATCTGGTACTGCACTGTTGCTCATGACAAAGTACTTATTTGTTACATCGGTAGCACCCTTCCCGGCATCAGTAGTGTAACGATATAGTGGATAAAATTTTATAATATCATTTAATTGAAGTGAAGTATCACTCAAATATGTTTCCAAAATTGACAGTATTGCTGTACTATCTACCAGTTGCTGGAAGTTATAAATCAATGTAAAACAAAAATGGTAGTGGTTAGTCTCCATCACTCAACACAGTGTCTCAATTTCAGTAGAATATACGGAATGGAACTGTATTAACACTAGGTTCCTATGTTTTTTTAGTTTCAATAAAAATATTTATAGTTTTAATTTTTATTTAAATAATAATCATGGTATTAATTTTTTACCTGATAACCTCCATCAACTTTTGCAAGTAAAATTGGCACTTTTTTGTAACCTGACCATTTAATAGCTTGACGAAGAACAGCATCTACTTCAACTATCTCATAGCTTATACCACGAGCATCCAAATATGCTCTTACTTTACAGCAAAATGGGCAAGTTTGATATTGGAAAAGCACTAATTGCAAATTGCTTTTATCAGATTCATTAATAATCTGAAAAACAGTGAAGTTTAAAAAATTACACATATTAAAAAGTACTACTATACTTCTATATTGATTATGATAATAATATAAAGTACATAGAATACATTATAAACCGAGTAGATTGCAATATCTTAAGATTGTAATAGCATGTAAATAAAATATTTACTAAAAAGTATTACATAACAGTACTATTTTTCCGGTGTAAAACAACAAAAACAATTTAATTTATTAATTAATATCTATAAAACCGGGAAAGATAAGAAGAATACCTTATGCTGAGCATGATATTTTGGGGGTTCTTTTAGAAATGCATGATCTTCCACTTCTGTGGGTGCAAGAGACTTTTTAGAATTTATTTTATAGTGAGTGTAACCTCCATATCCAGCTCCAACTAAAATACCGACACTCGCACTTATAAGGGTTAACTTTGCTGTCGATCGAGGTAGTCGGCTTTTAGTCGAATATAAAAATTTCGATAGTTTTACATTTTCTTTTATTGAAGGCACTATCAGTTTGCGAAAGATTGTAAACGAAGGACGCCACATTTTATTTTATTACATTAGATATATAGTTAATAATTGAAAAATGTCTGAAAATTCAGTCACCTGATATTGAATAATATTTATGTCAAATGTCAGACAATAAATAAGGCATGCGATCTGAAATGAATTATTAAAAAAAAACGATTATTTAAAGTAAAGTAATCGATTTTTCAGATCGATGTACAATGTTATATCGATTCAAAAAATGAATGAATGCATAATCCCTCGAATTGAACCGATTCAATACAATTCGAGAACTAGCAATAAAATTCCTGAATTGACTACGATATTCGACTGAAATTCTGTGAAAAGTGGGAGACAGAAGCGGAACGGAGTATCTTAACACGTAGACTCCCAAGTTCCCCCTGCAGCGTGAATTATGGCTATGATATTTAAGTTTTTTTTAATATTTTGCTGTTATTGGACGAATTAATAATTTCACTGCATAAACTAAATGTTTTATCAACAAATTCGAATGACAATATAGAAGATGGCGTTACTTACTAATAAAAATAAAAAGTTATCACTACTTTCATTGCTTCTTTATCTAACCTATTTTTCCTTATACACCGTACACTCGACTTAAAACAATGGGAAATGTGATTACTTGATTATTTTATTAACTTTCTTAAAATGTTATAAACTGACAAGTTCATATTTTGTTTATGACTGACTTATTTAGGTAAGACTTCAGAGAAACTAACTGCCAAATTAGTCTCCTATAATATACATATTACTTGTATAAACGGTCTATTATCATTAGTAATGCTTTTTGTCTATATAACAAATGTTTGAAATTAATTAAATTTAAATTTAAATTGAATATTTTAAATATGATATTCGCGATTAATCGAAAATCGATCTTTTAATGCTCGAACTAGAACGAACGAATCAAACTTCGATTCTAGTATATACGATGCAAATCGAAGAAGAGATTGTTTTTTTAGGTGAATCGACTTACAAAAAAGAAAAAAAGAAGAAAAAAAGAAGAAAAAAACAGAAACAAAAAACGCTGCAATACAGATATTTCAATTTGACATTTCAAATCCACAAAGAATTAACAAAATAACAAATTTTGTTTTATTTAAATTGGAAACTGAACAAGAGTCAACTTACTCAAGTAAAATATTCTCACAGTATGTAGCTGGTAGTAGAAAATTGCATTAATGTGATTTGTACTTACTTTAATATAAAGAAGGAACGTTAATAATATTAAATAACAAGAAATAAGTTTTAAGATAAAGACGTTATAAGAATATTATTTATTATTGAAATTAGAATAAATACATTACAATAATATTTTTACTTTAAAGAGAAACATGATTTCCAACGCTGCTTGAGATTCAAAATCGTATAATACATCAAAAACCGAAATACCATAGATCAACTTTCCCGTTGAATATTGAAATGCACAACACTTGCTTTAAATGTCGTATTTGTGGTTGTCCGTCGTGATGTCTGAGAGAAACATTATTTGTGAAACTAAAGATGTTTAGTTTTGTTTTTACCTTTTTTTTCATCAAAATTAGAATTACTAAATATAAAAGCTTATAATAATACACCAAAATTCTGCTTGGAAAGAGAAAAAAGGTGGGTAACTAGATAAAAGTAACTTCACGTCGTGTTTTGGCTCTTGGCGCGTTACGAAGTTTAGACTTTTGAGACGAATATAACGTTTTATTATGAAATCATTACATGTGTAGACGCGTGGTTATGCTCGAAGCATGCCGTCTACGTCGCGGTCGCGAGGCTCGGGGCGCGGGCCTGACGGCGCGCCACGGAATCAAGTCATAGCACCTATGTCGGAGCGGCAGCAGTTGGCTCTGGTGATGCAAATTTCATCACAGGATGCCCCTCCAGGTGAGGCGAATTGGTAATTATATTAACTATATTGACTAAATGAGCAATATGTAAATTCCCGCCATTTTTGGATACAGTCGCTCCGACACCAGCTGAAGAACGCAAACGCAACAGACAGCAGCGAAATGAACGCGGCGAAACACCTCTGCACGTAGCTGCTATTAGAGGAGACCATGATCAAGTAAAAAGACTTCTTGACCAAGGCCAAGATCCTGATGTCCCAGATTTTGCTGGTATGTTTTATTTGTTTACAAACATTACATTACACTATATTATTTAACACAACACTCATAATACATTTATCGTAAATTTAAATATTAATATTGAAATTACTTACTATAATATATAAACTTTAGACAAATTATTTAAGACATTATTTTATTTAATAAAACTGTTTTTAATCAATTTATCCATAAATTGGTGTTCAAAACAAATATTTGACTTTATATAGACTCATTCTAAATATTTTAATTTCTGATTTTATAATGATTATTCTTAAAAATAATGTTTTTGCTTTGATATACTATTGTCTTCAAATTTAACTAAATATTATTTTTAATGAATTACATATATTGAATACAACAACTTATAAAATAACACAGTTTTTACTATGATAACAACGCAACAGAAAAGAAATAAACAGAATTTGATTAAAAGCTATCAATATTATTCTCTATACAAACCAAGTAGACTTCTTTCACTCTATTACTTTCAAATATGTTATAAAATTGTTTTAAAAGAAATATTTTCAAATGAATTGTATGCAAAATGACTTTTTCATATAAATCTATTATCATTACATATATTGTTTTTGGAACTTTTATTGTACTAGACCAAGGAAATTTAGCAGAAAACATGTTTATTTAAAAAATTGAACTCAATAATCTGGTGTCTGTATTCTAACTGTTGATTATTTCAGCAAATTTTCACTTATATAATGAGTGGTTGGAGAGATGTATCTTGTATTATATTCAACATCTATTGATTTTGCTTGAATTTTATTGTATACATGTAATAGTCGCCTGGAAAGCATTAATTTGCTTATTAAGTGTGTGTTATATACCTAATTATGTTTTTGTTGCTCCAAAGCAAAATTACAAAACACTGATAGTTAAGATGGTGATGATGATTGATTTCCTCATCAGCTAAAAAAATAAATATAGTTGGTTGACCTATATTTTATTGCCTAATTTTAAGAGGATTAATTGACACTATTCAAGATCTTTCTATAAAAAACATTTGTCAAATTACTGTAGGTTTTCTATATTAATCATACAATGTATATCATATTTCTAGGTGTAACAATACATTGCCAAACATAACATTTTACACAATTAAGTTAATTTAAAATACTTCTTTATTTTTCTAAAATTTAAAAATAATAACCACTAAGAAATATTATATAACATTTTAAACTAATAATATTAAATTTTAACATTATTTGCTTGTTATAATACATACACTAATATTAATATAATAGCACTATAAGCTGGCATGACCCCTTTATATTCAATGAAATTTGTGATATATTTATTAAATGTAACATAAAGTCTTACATTAACAATGTTACCTTGTGTTTTTGTTTCTTTTAAAATTTATTGTAGTGATAAATCAGCATCAAAAATTAAAGTCTCTGTTATATAACATAATTAATTAATAAATATGTAGTATATAATTTCTGCTATAATTGTAAATTTCCATCTTCAAACAAAAAGCTGCCACAGTATCCAAAGAAAAAAGAAACAGATATGACTAAAGTATTCAATTAACACATAAAATTTAGTATTTTTATGTATGATTTATTATTTAACTTTCTCAAAATCTCTTGTTTTATTTATCCAGTCGATGTATAAACAAATGAAAAAACCTGTTTATAGTTTATCAAATATTTTAATTGATGGATTTATTATATTGGCTTTTTTATTATACGCAAATATTTTTTAAGGCCATTATGTTACAATGGCACTGGGTCCAGCTGTAAACGCGACAGCTGTGGGTTCCATTGTCACTCGAAGGAATGACTTATTTTCATTTTCTCATTCTGGTAGCAAGAAAAACTCAACTGCGCCAATCTTAATGCTATGCCTCGAAAAGTGTAAAAAGCTGGAAAAGCAGTCTCTTAAGTTTAGTTTCTTTTTATCTACACTGCTATATGCGGAATGCAGTGAAGAGTTTAAAAATATATATATAAAAAGAATGTGTATTTATGAAGTGCTACCAAAAAATAGTTAGTGCAATATTTTGAAAAATAAATGTTAATTAGTTGTATACTAATAAAAAATTATAAATGAAAAGTAATGGTAAGTAATATTTAATTGGTTTAGTCTTTTTAAATTACAATGACATGAATGCTTAATTATCTGTATTAGATTTTATTTGATTTGATTTTTATATTTGTAATAATCATTGAATATGTAAATTATTTGTGATATGTATATGTAAAGAACTAGTTTTGAAGAATAAGATTTTTTTTTATTTATATTATATGGGTTAAAAATATATTAAAGTTTAAAATATTTGAATGGATATTATGAGCATTAATGGGAAATGTTAATATAATGTGTATCCAAAATTTCCTTTAACATATGTTTTGTTTAAAAATTGGGTCTTTGTACTATTAAAAAATTCTCAAAGAATTGTATAAGTAAAAGAATGACTTAAATGTCATTGTTTAATAATAATAGGCAATGATTGTTTTGTTACATTTTTTTATGTTGCATTTACTAAATTGTTTTAGCTAGTTTTTATTTTATATTTTGTTATAATTTCTTTTCTTTATCTGTATTATTTATTTTTTTGCCTCTGATATATAATTAGTTATGCTATATTATCAAAATATATTTTTATATATAACAGGCTGGACTGCACTTCACGAAGCGTGTAGCTATGGGTGGCTAGAAGTTGTCGTGGTTCTCGTCAATGGCGGTGCTAACGTTAATGCTAAAGGCTTAGACGACGATACCCCGTTACATGATGCCACTACTTCAGGAAATTTAAAGATGGTCAAGTTCCTTATCGAACACGGCGCAGATCCATTTGTAAAAAATTCAAAAGGAAAATCGCCATCTGACTATGCAGCTCAACACATTTTCGATTACCTACAAACTTTGAAAGGTAAGACGATATTTTTTTTTGTAGCGTTTAAGTAAAGAAGTAATATGCTATGTCTGGTACACTGAGATATTATGTCTCCCATATAGCAATGTAGGCAAAGTTAAGATATTGCATGTATCGCCCAATTTTCCATAGTGTGTTGAGTGGCAGAACTCCACACTGCGCTTTGTCAAAATTGCTGTACAGTAAAATTAATTCATTCTCCTCCCAAGTGCAAATTACGGCCAGCCCATCACGTTTATAATGGGACACTGTGACCATCACAACTTACGTTTGTTTGTACTTTGCACGCCTTTCTATGTACAACCATAAAAAATACTTTTAGCCACATGAAACTAAATACAACATTTTCCAACTTTCCATTGTACCCTATTCATATGGACATTTTTTACACACTGATACAGTTCTCCTTACTTCTATTCTCAAAAGACATTGCCAATTTCTTATATTGGTAATCTTATATAAAAAGGGACATATGGTTGATCAACAAAATAGATACAAATTTATACATTCATATGGATATTTTTTTTATAGACTGATACAGTTCTCCTTACTTCTATTCTCAAAAGACATTGCCAATTTCTTATAATGGTAATCTTATATAAAACATACATACATATGGTTGATCAACAAAATAGATACAAATTTATAAATATAAATTTGCAAAATCAATGTTTGAAATTACAGGGTAATACTTAATTTTTATACAATCACTAATTTTAGAAGAATTAATAACTCTGTAAGCTACATTTTAGTAAACACATTTATGAAGAGCAATAAATGATGACAAAAATATAGTAAGAAAGGATAGCTTTCTTACTAAATGAGACACAAATTGGGACAAGACATAACATAATTCACGGTTAGATCACTTAGAAAGAAAATTATAAAACGTTAATTAGACAAATTAGATCAAATAGGCATAGATAGTAATATAATTGCTTACATAATCTAATATCAGTGCAACGCAAAAAAAGAACGTGAGGTAGTTTAAGGTAGTTTAAAATAGTAATATTACAAAATAATGCCAATTTACAAAAAAATGTTACTGAGGTAGGTAATACAAGAAATGTTTTAAATTTAAATGATGCTATATATTCTGTTTCTTTATTCTGGGTAATTTATGTCTTCGTTAAATATGTATTATTTTATAAAATTTAAGGAAAATAGTAATATTTTTATTATTTTCTAAACTGTATGTAGTGTCATGATGAAGTAAAGTGTAATGTTGTATTGTAGTAAACACATTAACCATGACATGTAGTATACTACTACATACATATGTGGGCCAGACACTCTACATTAAAATGTGGCTTAGATAGAACCATGAAAAAGACTATAAAAAAAAGCTGAATACAATTTTTAACACCAATAATAATTTGATGATTTGATTCCTGTTTGGTGTTTGGACAATATTAAACATTGTAATCAAATATATCTAAAAATAATTTATATGATTTAAATATATAGATTGTGCTACATACAGGCAGTTCTCATGGTATGGTCAGTAAATACGACCACATGAATAAGAGTTGAAAGGTCTGAAAGCCAGAAATGAATGACAAGTAAGACAACAATTTTGGTCATTGTGATCAAATATTTAAATGTTTGAATGATTATCCACCCCTCTAGGATACTGTTTAAATATGAATAAATAATTGGTAATATATATATATATATATATATATATATATATATATATATATATATATATATATATATATATATATATATATATATATATAATAGTTAGTGTTGCCACCATTAACTTTTACATAAAATATTTTTTTATTTTTCTTTACTATTTCAAAAAATATTTTTATAGCTTTTCACAAAGTATTATACTTACTAAACAATTGTTTAACATCTTAACAGCACATCTTTTAATTAAAACGAATAATTATTTTTTTATTAAATTTAGTGATGTTTTGAATCTTTTAGGTGTTCCTTTGTATTATTCATTACAGAAAACATTTTCTGTGAATATGTTCTTGCAAAACGAAATATTTTATACAAGTTTGAAAAATGTTTATCAGTGTTGATTTTGTTGACATTTGAGTGTGTATGAGGTTAGGGTTTTTAGGTTAGCATTTGTTAGCTTAATAACGATTACAGGATCAAAGGAAATTAAATAATGCAAAATAAAGTATTATCTCATATTATTTTTGTGATAAAACAATGAAAACACTCATCCATTTTATGCGCTCCGTTTTTATCTTCAAAAGTATAGTTCATGAAATCTCCTCTAAGCATATGAGGTAACAAAATAAATCGCTTGAGACTAGATTTGGAGATTAATTGTCAGAATCTAATTCGTTGATTTATTACCGCTAATTTATATATTTCTGGAAATTCGTCGTTTCCTGCAAGTTATCCTCCAGCTTATCAAGTAATATAATACGCCCAACTCCATGGCTATTCTATAAAGCCGCCGCAGTCGCCGACCCTTCTCCGCATACTTTTATTTTGGGTTGGGCGTATATTAATATCCAAATTTCGTCTACAGTATTTATCAGGTGCCAAAACTAATATTTATTGCATCTAAACAGCGCCAACAAAGGTTTGAAAATGTTAATTCGAAAACTTTATTGGTTTTACGTGAACTAACAGCTTTAGCTACTAATAATAATACCTGAATGTTGATTTAAAATATGACAAATACTGCTTTGGATATATCCTCATATTTTCGGTGGCCGTCTGGCACTATTTAGTGATCTTAATAGTAGGCATTATATAAATTAATCGAAAAATCGTTTATTTAGAGTAAAGAAATAGATTTTTCAGATCGATTTGGAATGCTACATCGATTCAATAAATCGATGCATAAACCCTTCGAATCGGACTTAATTCGAGAACTAGCAATAAAATTCCAAAATTGGCTACGATATTTTAGTTTTTTAATATTTTAAAATAAGGGAAGCAGAAGAATCTAACATTTGGAAATTTTACAAGTAGGTAAAAAATCAGCTGCAATCACTTCAAACAGAAAGTCAAGGTTTACAAGTTTAATTAAACATTATTTAAGAGAAGGTTTACAAGATTAATTAAAACATTATTTTACATAGCCTGTGGTAGGATCCAAAACGTCGGACCCTATCACATATTGGTATCACCTTAAATAGATCAACTCACACTATTGACTGTCACATCGCACCCTTAGAATTATAGTGACCTATTCCAAAAATGTAAATTTTTGGGAAACGTTAAGTAAAGTTTTAAACACGTAAGTTTTTTTTGTAAATGAAGGTTTTTACAATAAAATTCCATACAACTCATACAAATAATAGTTTAATTTGTTTCTTTACTTAGTTGTCTACATGTATTATGAGAAAATAAATTAATAGATATTGATAAAGCATTTTTTTTTAATTTTTAAAAAAATGGTATCATTATTAGGTCTTTATAATATTGAAGCCCCAGTTTTTTAAAAAGACTTTGTTATTTAGGTCTCTCTATTTCTTAATTTTCAGCCAAAATCTTGGATTATTCGTAAGTGTGTCTCTGTATTAGTAAATTTTAGATATTTTTTAAGGGTTGCGTTAAGCAAAAACAATTAAAATAATAAAAGAGGTTTATTAGAAACTGAACTTATTAAATAATCAGTACAGGTTTGCAGTTTACCATAATCATAGAAGTTTATAATCAAACATACAGGATAGACTCTAAAAGAAAAGAAAATTATAACTTCTAAACATAACATTTCTTAGAAATAATTCAAGACCTTATAATTAAATCACATTGCTTGTTTTACTTTAAGTATTGGGTATTAAAATATTATTTTTAACAATCTTAACTATAACAGTCTTGGAATAATTAGAATCACACACTTTAGTATTAGGTACCTACAATCTAAGTACAATCTTAAGCATAACAGTCTCAGTAGTTATATTTATTAACTTTGGACAATATTAATTCAACTGACTCTAAGTAAAATGTTATGAAACATTGTATACAAAACATACTAGCTTATAAATCTCTGCTAAAACATAATCAACAGTAAGTAAATAATTAAAAAATAGAATTATAAAAGTCTGCGTAATAACTAGGAATTAAGTTTTTATTAATGAGATCACGTAAATCAGATTTCTTACGGTCACTAAATTCTAATCTTTGTGAGTATGCTTTGGTTACCATTATGGCATCAACACCTTCCATTTTCTTCCGTTTGTTTCTCATATTAACCGAAATAAATTCGTTTTGAGTGTATGAAGTTTTATACAAAAACACAAATGGTTCCGTTTTACAAAATTTAAGAACTCTTATATTGTTCCATGAGATGTTTTGTTTGTCTACGTCCTCATTGAAATTGTAGCCCCATTTTTCTTGCAAAATCTTTAAATCTTTAAAAAAATCATAAGTGAGCTCTTTTACGTTGAAAGGTTTACCAGTCTTGCGGGAATTTTTAATTAACGTGATGTATTGGTAGGGGGTGTATAATGGTCCCGATTTCTTATTTTTTTTAATCTCTTTTTCAATGAGGCTGTGTACATTATCCCCTTCATTTTGGGTATGGCCCTTTACTAAGTATTTGTGAGTAATACTGTGAATATTTTCGAATTTAGAAACAGCATAGGAATATAATGTTGTGATATACTTGTTTTTATTTTGGCCACAACAATTGTCGGAAAAAAAAGTTATGTGAAGAGTTTTGTTGGGATTTTGCTCATTTAAAAGGTGCAAATAATCAAGAATACTTGAGCCAATTTCATTAGCACCTCTTTTGCCTTGAACCTCATCCCAGAAATAGCAATAAACATTATCATAAGCCCTTATCTCATCCACATTTTCTTTGTCCGTCTTCTTGCCTTTTTTTACTTCTTCTGATTTCTTTGTCATTTCCACTATAGTAAAATTAAAGCAATTAAGTTTGGATTTATAAAAAAAAGATGAAGATTCTCCAGTGGGACACTGCATAACAGCCTGTAAATCATAGACCGCGCAAATATTTGTCTCGTCAATATTTGACGATCTAAACGTTTTTCTTGACGACACAAGTCTTTTTCTTTTAGATGATCATCATATTTTGCTTGAATATCTATTTTTCGAGCAGGGTTTGCCATTTCATAATCTACGCATAAATCACATCTATCTTTTTTAGGTTGAAAGAAACTTAAATTAAATTCTTTATTAAAGATATTGTAATACAACCAGTAGTCACATGAAGGTTTCCCTTCTTCTTTCTGTAGCTTGTCAAAATCTTTCCAGAGATCCATAATAGTCTTCTCGCTACTTATATACTCTCTACTCGTAGACGCTCTTAAATAATGAGATTCAATCCTTGGAATCGAATTTATATGTCCCTTAATACTCTCGATGAGATTCACGTCTATTGGTTTCCTTGACACGTGCTTACCCCTATTGTCTTCACTGACGAAATTTTGAGGATCAGTTTTCTTTTTTATAGTTCTGATTTGGCGGTCACATATGCCTAACGTGTTTATGAAAAATGTCTTACAAACACGAATTTTATTACTATTAACGGTAAAGTAAAATGCATTATTTGGTAATCTAGGTTTGGCTGCATTGGTGTACTTGTATTTAGGGCGAATTTCCATCATACATGATCTGATATAAGATCTTTGCAAATTAATGTTACCAATAGCCCAATATCTCCCAAACAGTGTTTGTCTGTCTGTGTCGTTTATATTTTCAGAACATTTAAGCCTGCATTTACATGTTTCTTTAATACTACGGGCAGGTACGTTTTTTTTTGTAGTACATGACAAGTAAGCTTTACCAGAATTTCTTAGATTTTTTGCTACATTTTGCTTCCACTTTGTTGGATCTCGGGTACGTTTTCTTGATTTTCTAGCAGATTCCGGAAGAGTATTATTATCAACAGAGCTAGTATTTAATTGATCATTATCCGAAGAGAGTGAAGAATTAGAGGCTGTTAAAGTAGGTGCCTTTGTAAGATGTGTTATAGATTTGTCGACTGCATAAGTTGGGTCGTTGTCACTTAAATCTACGTCACTTTCGTCCGAGTTTATTGGTGACTGATAGTAATTACTTTTTACATTAGAAGTACTTGGCCTTCTTACGGGAGAAGCGCTGCTAGAGGAAGACGATGACGATGAAGTTGACGATGATCGACTCGACGAAGAACTGCTACTGCTGGGCTCATTTATTAATACAGTAGCTTGCTTAGAAGTTCCAGGTTCTTGGATTGATTTGTCACTGTTATTTATAGTATGTACCTGAAATATAAAACTTAATAAAATTGAGTATGCAATAAAATAGGGAATGTTTAAATAATTATGTAATCCAACTGCACTGAATAAATAAAACTTATAAACACCTCGGTCACTTTTGTACTGAAAAGAGGAAGCAGGTCATAGTCTGGAGTGGATACATTAGGCGAATTCTCTATAACTGAAGAACTTGTTGACAAATTACATTGTTTTTCAGGCGAATTGTCAATTATCATAATATTTTCATGCATTGGAGTCCCAAGGATGTCTTCGGTATTGTTTGCAAGCGATGAATTACATGGCACATTCATATTATTTTCTTTATCGGTTTCATTACATTTTTTTGTATCAATTTTTATTTTTTCTAAAATGTAGTCGGCGCGTCTTTTCATTTTTCTAGTTATAAGTACTGGTAACTGAGAATCTGAAATTTAATATAAAATACCTTAAAGTTGGTCAGACTTATTTATAAACACTTCAGAATAGTTTAGTATTTAGACAGACCCATGTCTAACACGGCCAGTAAATAATAATGATAAATATTATTAGAGGGACTTAATAAGAGATGATTTTTTATTACAGCCAATATTTTCAGAACTTAAGAGACCGAATTAAAAATAAGTCTATAATTATTACCGTTCTTCAATAAAAGAGGGTCTCAATGACAAATAAGTCACAAGTTACTCAGGAAATTATAGTATTATATAGACTCAATTATATAAGGTCTTTATAATGTTGAAAAGTTTTACTTGTACATACCTTTACATTGAATCCTGTAGCGGCCTATTTCGGATTAGGTCTCTGTAAATCTGAACACGCAACGACCTGCTCTGGACACTCGCGGCATGTTACTGCTTACGTCCGTCTAAAACCGAACAAACGCGGCGAGGGGAGGGGAGTGAGAGAGACACAAGTATACGTTATGAGCTTTCAACGCCAAAATCGGTCTATGTTTTGATGAAAGTCGATAGTGTCAGTCCTTTTAGGTCGTTATTTGAAATAAAGTCAAAATCATGATTTTTTTAATTAGGTCCCTATAATTCTAAAGGTGCGATATGTGAAATAGGTAGAGTTGCCTATCGATATAATATCGATAGTATCGATACTATCGACTTTATCGATACTATTGATAGTATGATATTTGATAATACTATTGTCATACATAAATAGAATCGATATTTTTGAAACTATTAGCTTCAATACTATCAATACTATCGATAGTATCGATACTATTGCAGACCAATATTAGCTTAGGAGTAATACTATCGATAGTATTGATAGAATCGATATACTCTCACTGTCGATAGCTTAATAAACTGCGATAGTATTGTCTTCTAATTATCAGTAACCTACTTAACTAGAAAATATCTCATAAGCATTAGTATAGAAAACAGCGTAAGACACAGTTAGTGAGAATGATTTCGCATTAACACTACTTGATTCCCCAATTTTAACATATGTATGTTAAAATTGGGGAACGATACTATCGGTGATTATTAAATTATCGATCATGTAATACTATCGATAGTTTTACATACTTTCGATATTATTGATACTATTTCTGATTTTATACATATATGATACTATCGATAATATCGATAACATCGATAGTATTATGTGAAAAAAATTGATACTATCGATACTATTGATAGTATTATTATGGAATAGTATCGATTATATCGATACTATTGCTTTCAATCAGAATATTAGCCAATAGTATTAGCCAATTTGAGATTTTGATAGTATCGACAAAATCGATCATATCGAGAGTATCGATAGCACTATCGATATTATTACTAGTTCTCAAGGTCGTCTATCGAAAGCGTTACTATCGATATTTGGGCAACTCTAGAAATAGGGAAAATTTTGGTGAGTAACGTGAAAATTTTGGTGATTAATTATCTTCTATTTGTGAGTGCTGCCATCTACATGTTTGGTATGTGAGGTTGGAAACTTAGTTTGAGTAATTTTGTATTAGAGAAAGATAGGGCTTATACGCTTGTGAAGGTTTGCCGAACTTCCACAAACACCACCGTTTTGATTTGTGATGGCTTGCGAGAGATTGTCGCTGATCCGGACCAGCATTGATTTTACAACACAGATCAAAGGAGCTTATTGCAAGCGTCTGACATATGTTTAGACGTTAGCGCGTTATTAATTTCGCCTATGAGTTCGTATCGGATCAATAGCTCCCTATCCTCGCGTAATATCTCTATATATTTGCGCATAGCAATTAACATTTGATCATATTATGAAATTATAGCCTTCCTCGAGGCATACCAAAGCCTGCCGTGTTTACGGAATCCGAAAGATAAAAGGACACAAGATTTTTAGGTTCTGAAGATTCATAGACATTTTTTTCTTGTCAGAAACATATTAGTGTGCACGCAAGCCTCTGGATGGAAGCCAAACGCTCGCAAAAGGTTTGAAGCGTTTAGATGGCTGCCGGACCATCACAAGCGTATAAACGGCCTATAAAAAAAAAGCAGTTTTCATCTCTACTTTGATTTAGCTTATGGGAATGTGTATGGATGAATTTTTCAAACTTCAAAACATAGCTAAATATTATTTTTTAACGTGACAAATTTACTTCGCCCAAACGCTAGGCTTTGGATGACATCTTACTTTACTGCTAGTATTATCTGAACTTTTGTATAAATATCAGGCAACAGGATTTAACACAAAATAAACATTTTAATTTATGAATTGATTACTTGTATGTTTAAAAACTTGACAAAATGTTGTTTACCCCTGTTGTAAAATTTGGAATTGGAGACCTTTACACTTTTATTACGCTTATGCTAAACTAAATGTAGCGTAAAGATATTAATAATGTACTCTTAAGGTAATTAAGAACTATATATACGCAGAAACTGCACTCACAAGCCGATAATGAACATGATGTTACTTTTGTTGTTTTTAAAAAGGCTGTGTAGACGTGGCTCTATCCATAAAAAAAATCTTTTCTTAGTCTAGTATTTCTTTCGCTTTTAAATACACAAACTTATAGAAAAAACATATAAACTTATAAAATATGTACAATATTGACTATAAATATAGGGTTATTATTTTATTCAAAATAAATTACATATACGTAATTATCGAATTTTGTTCTATGACAATGTTGCCAGGGAAAAATTATATGAACAAATATTAATAAACCATTATTTTCCATATTTCTAAGGTACTTAAAAACGTAAAAATTTAAAATAAATATCATAAACTTATTTTTACTGGAATATAAAATATATATTTCGTGTAATGGAACGTTTTCAGGGGCGTGTTGCTTAAGCTGTCGTTATGGCCGCTCCATAACGTCAACGTCGTGATGTTTAATATTTCTTCATAAAATTAAAGGATTCTTTTTTAAAAAAGTTCTTTACCGCCAGCAAAATAAAAACTAAACGGGCCGGGCGTCGTGACATGCAAAGGAGAGCACTCTCGCATAATAAAGGGGAGTTGATTTCTATATTGCTCTTGTATATTGCACGCCGCACATAAATCACCAATCAATCATAAGATGACCCTTTTGTGAAAAGTTTATGGTTAAAGTAGATGTTATTTCAGAGCATATTTTTTTAATGTGATAAAAAAACATTTATCTATTTATGACAAACTCAATATTTACATTTCTTCTTATATAGTGTCGTGTGGTTTGTGTGTAACTACGTACTCTTTTTGTAATCGAATTTGTTAATGCGTGTCATTTATTTCTAATTATACATTGACATGTTTTAGTTTTAAAATTTGTTTAGGATGTATGTTGTGGGAAAGTGCTCAAAATTAAATATATTATGTGTTTGACCTTCATTAGATTACTTATATAGATTTCAATTTGTATTGCTTGTTATTTTATATTACACATTATATTTATATTACCATTTATGAACTAAATTTGATAATTTAGAGTAGGGAAATTCTGTGGTAATATTTTGTTCATTTTATAACAGTGTTAAATATGTCAACAGTAATAATACAAAATGAATTAGGTTATCTCATATGATTAATGATCATTTTCAAATAAACAAGGTGCTAATTATTTTAAGAAAGTAATTTATTCTTTAATTTATATAGATGACACATTCTTAATTAAAACACAATGATTACATAATTCATCAAGTCTATAATATTAACCAAGTGATATTTTTTTATAATCATTTCTTCATAACTTCTTTTACAAATAGATACAAAATGTGTTGCATCCCTGATATTATGAATGCAGTTTTTTACATCTAAGTACAGAAACTGATATTAGAAGAATATTAAATCAGTTATGGCTATGGATACAAAATTATTTTTTTTAGAAAATTTCAGTTAAAATGTATTAGATTGTTAAGACTCAGGTTGTTTGCTGTTTACCATTTAGTATCAAAATTTTTATATACTTATGTCTACTAAGCGTAACATCATACATATTAAATATTACTGTGTTGACCAGACAAAAAATCTTATTCAATCTCCATCTATATCGAAAATTAATTAAATTTATTTTTAGTTTAGAATACTTATTTCTATCTAGTTATTACTTAAAAATAGTTATTTATTTCATAAATCCATTAGTTCTGATGATGGTTATAGAACTTCATAACATTTTGGTAAACAGATAAAGCGAGAGCAGCTCACACAGGTCGAACAAGGGATGACAGCAGTAAGAAAGGCAATGCAAGTGCAAACAGCGATTCTAGCAAACGAAGCAACATGGAGGGCCTAGCGCAGGGCGAAAATTTCGAGGGCAAGGAGGCCTCGCAAGAAAAAGGCAATAATGTTGAGAATAGAGATGGTAAAAATAAAATTAATGATGAAATTAATTGTATTTCTTTTTAAATTTTGTCTGACACTGGTGTTACATCTATAAGCATTGATTAGTAGTAAAAAATTAAATATTGTTTAAAGTATATGTGTATATCTTTTACCTATAAGACACACAATATATTGTGTGATATATGTAATTGACTATAGCTTACCTATTTTGAATATTAATTATATTTATAGAGGGGGCTCAACTCAGTAGTGGAGTGGTATCATCAACACAAGATGAAGTGGGCACTAGTTCAAAAAGATCATATGTAGAGGATAGTCAGGAGGCAGAAGCCACAGAGGATGATACATCAAAAAGAAAGAAGAGGAAAGACAATGAGGAAAAGGAACCCATGGCAAAACCTGCCCCCGTAGCAAGAGGAAGTACTGGCCGGTAATTATCACTAGTTATAATTGGTAGTGGTTTTTTTTTTATTTTTTGTTTTAAAGGTGATGGAATCAGTTATTTAGCTAGTATATTTATGAGTTGGTTTTCAAAATATCCTAACAGAATCCTAACTGGTAGCAAACCTCCGGGACCCGCAAGTAAAACTGGTGCAACACCTTTGGGCAAAGGCTCTCAATCTGGAGGCAAGGGAGGCGGATCCTCAGGGAAAGGTGGACAAGCACAGGGGAAGGGTGGTGGCGGGGCGAAGGCTAATGCGCAAAATACACATCAGGTATGACCATAAATATTCTCCTTATTAAGGCAATATTTACATGTTTTTAGGATTCTATCAAAAATATGAGATTTAGCCTAAATATTACGTGATTATTGTAAGTTTGATTCTAGTCTAGGAAATTATTGCACTGCAAGACTAATCGACATTGAGTTAGTGCTGCCACTTAACATATTATATGTCAAATTCAGGCGTAAAGCAAAGTGGGGGCGCAGTCACAATGATTGATTCTCTCCACTTCTTTGCCTTCGATTTGCAGGATAAATTGTGAAACTTGTATAGAAGTATAAAATATCTTTAATTAATTTTCACAACAGGGGAAGTCTGGAGCTGGGAAAAACTCATCAGGGTCACAATCTGGTAAGCAAGATCGCAAGAGTCCTGTAGCGAGCCCAAAACCAAACCAAGGGAAGGACAATGATGGTGATGACGATCAGAAAAACCAAGAATCGTCCGCGCCAAAAGTGCCTCCACTTAAGATTGTTATCCCAGGTGGTGCAGGTGGTTCTGGAAACAGAAATGAACAAGAAGAAGGTACAGTGCTCTATTTTATCTCTTTTGTTATTCATTTGTATATCATTATGTATTTATAGTGTGTCAAATTCATGGAATTGCAAATATAAATTACAAGTCAATTAATATAAATTAAAGTAAATGTAAAATTATTGATAACAATTCCATTATCTAGGATGAGAGACAGAACCACTGCAGTCTTTTAACTATATCCAGGCAAATAGAACTTAATGTCAAGTCAATCCATTCCCCACATATCATATAACTGAATTTATGAGACATTGCCTTGTGCCCCCCTACTAGTATGAAAAAAGGAAAATATGCCCAGAATCTAATAATTAAACTACAATGCTTCATGTTTTTGTTATTTTTAATCATATAATATAATTTCATTATTTTTCATGATTTATTTTAAATTTAATCTCGTAACAAACATAATAATAGTACTATATATATATATACTACACAATATATACTTTTTCAAATGTATATTATATATATATATATATATATATATATATATATATATATATATATATATATATATATATATATATATATATATATACACACTATATAATATATATTTGAAAAAGGAAACGGCAAATAAATATATTAATATTTTGATAAAATAGGCTTATTAAGTGCTTATATTGTTTTGATTGAAATTTATTTTGAATTTTTGTATTTTTTATGCTGTATTAAAGGCAGTCCAATTACTTTATATGAAGAAGTATAACATTTTGTAATAAGAAGCATATAAATTATAACATAGCTGATTCAGTTTCATATTTAATGTTTTTATTTCCTCGCTCTGGTACAAGACAAAACCCGGCATTGAGCCGCCATTCAACACGCAATGCCTCAAATACGGCGGAAAATGGGGAACTAAATTGTAACTGAGTGTCTTAACACTATGTTCCCAAGTTCCCTCTGTCTACCCTGCCAAGTGTGTACAAAGATCGATAGATATGAGTTAACTAACATAAGCACAGGGGGAACAGGCTCGAGGGGAGGTGGCAAAGGTCGAGGAGGCGCGTCTACACTGCCCTACGTCATACCATGCACGAGCACGGACACCGGCCAAACATCTGATAGCTCCGATGGCAATATTGAAGAGAAACGATCTGGAGAGGGCAAGGTAAGTGCATGTTGCAATCAACTATGTCTATAACGATGCTATTAAAAATATTATATACAATAAATAAACATTAAATTATTTATAGATTTTAAATATTAATTATTGTTTGATCTCTTTTTTTTTTTGTATTTAGCATGTTGTGTTTAGTGAAACTGGTGGATGACCCAGTACATATAAAAAAACACCTCATTTCTAAAGTCGGCAAAGTTATTTGGACTATTTTGTAAATAAAATTAACTGGACGATTGCATACAAAATAATACACATATTGCTGATTACACTTTTTACTAACTTGTTTTTGGAATAACACATCTACTATATATATATTAAGATTTTTAGTAAAGAATACAATATGTATATGAAATATAACGACATTTCGCGAAAGGTTTAAAGTAGTAAGACGTTAGTGCGTAAATATAAAATAATTGTCTTGTAGGCAGGACAAAGGGTACTTCGCTCCCACAGAACCAATGACGGGGATAAAGATAAGGGGAGGAGTTCCCCGACAGGTTCGGAGACCCGATCCGGACACGGTCAGGCTTTGAACTCCATCAAAAGTCCACAAGCCTCTGTAAGTATCTAGTACCATACAGTACAGTAGTTGCCATATCGCTGTTGAGACTTTAGGTACTCTTGAAATGTCAGCCTGTCTCTGTGTTTGTCACTCGTTATATTCATCACATTTATTGGACATTTTGTTTGCAGGGTCAAGATGGCGATCATGCTACGTCTACATCTGGTTCTGGTGGAAGATCTGAGACAGGTGATATATGATATATTACTCTTTTATTCATTATTTTTTCTTAAATTGTAGAATTAATATATTGTGTACTTATAAAGTATGTTTTCTACATGCCAACATTTATATTTGGAAAATTATGATATAATGGTAAGAATACATATATAAAGAGCCATCTACAACTTATGTCATACAAATTTCATAAATTATTGATTGTGAGCTTCTAGACTCAGTCTAGTGTAGTGTCAAATATCATAACCTAGAAACTATTAAATTATAGAAATACCTAGAAATTGTAAAAAAATATGTAAATTGTGCTTTAAAATGTGATGTCACAAAATGTAGGGCCCCACTTGTCACACGCCGTCGTCCTTGCCCACACCATAACATGTGACGTAATTTATAGATGGCACTTGATTGTGATATATTCTATATACTTAGTAAAAAGGATTATTAATTAATGATTAATGATTATTTACTTATGGTACAGGTCCGGGCCCGTCCGTAGAGTTGCACCCGAGGAAGCGCAAGATCAAAGCGTCCAAGGACAGCCACTCGCGTGAGTACAAGAGCGACCAGGTGCCCGACAGCACCACTCTCACACACAACATCACCCATTCCAACCCTTACCAGATGTACATACATATTCGCAAACAGGTAATATTTGTTTAAATTTTATTAAAAATATTACATTGTTGTCGTTGTTACACATTATACAGACTTTTTAAATTTTAATTTTTGTTGAACTTAGATCGAGCGACGTCAGAAAGGCTTGTTCCCTGTAAAACCTAAACCGCCAAAAGATTTTAACAAATACCTGATGAATCGATGCACTTACACCCTGCAAAATAATGTGAATCCGGAGCCCCAAGTCGAGATACCAATTAATTTGCCATCCCAAATGGTCAATGAATTTTTATCACAAGAAAAAGAAAGGTTAGTAAGGTTTTTTTCCCTTGAATATATTTGAATTTTCTATATTGTTTAAGTATCTAAATAGCAGACAAGATATTGCATGTTTGTGTGGAATTTCATCTTATTTATTACCAGAACAAAAGGAAATTAAAATAAATAATTTAGCTTTAATATAATCGAAAACAGAACAACTCCTTTCACAGTCAGATGCTCTGCCACTGCGTCACAAGTGCCTAATTTTTTTCTTTATTAATGTGCTTTTATATAATCTACAGAACACGGTTACGTATACAACATCTAGTAGAGAAAGAGAAGCTTGTTCTGGCCGTCGAGCAAGAGATTCTGAGAGTGCACGGACGCGCTGAGCGCGCTGTGGCCAACCAAGTATGTCTTTTGCTAATTTATCTGAATACTTTGCTTTACTAAATAATTGTTCGATTGTCAGAAACATATTGTAGATGCAAAACAAATGTCTGTTAAAATTGCTATGACTTTTTGCTAATTTGACTCAATTACAAATTATTCAAAGTTAAAGTTCAAACTCAAATGACATTGACGACACATCCACATTTACTAAATAATTCACATATATCACATGCAATTGTCCTAAGACATAAGTTTTTTCATGAACTTTATCGAGTATTATTTCAAAATTATAATTTTTACAAAGAAAAAGCCCTAAGTTTATATTTGTTCCTGAGTAATAACTAAATGAAAATGATTATAAATATCTAATTTACACTTTTCTATTAAGTAATGTAAATAATATTTTTTTTTTATTTTTAATTTTTAATTTTAAATGAAACAATTTAAACCGGATTAATGGCGTATATTTAATTACGCTTTCTTGTTATCAAGGCGAAGAACTGAAATAATTTTGCGCCTTACATGGAATTTGTGTCCACAATCGCTATATTTACAGTCATGCTTGGTATAAACAATATGGTTGTTTAATATAATGAACATTTGTTGTGCAGGCTCTTCCTTTTTCGGTGTGCACAATACTGCGCGACAAGGAGGTGTATAATGTGCTGGCACCGGACCAGGAGGAGAAGCGCAACGCGCAGCGCTCCCGTTGCAACGGACGGCAGATCAACTCGTGGCTGCAGGAGGTCGATGATAAGTGGGAAAAGATCAAGGTATGAACGACTTTTTATAGTAATTCTATTTGAGACTGCCTCAGTATAAAAACTTGTAAAACATGTTGCCACTGCCTATAGCAGGGCAGGCAGATGGTGCCTAGTTTATTAGGAAATGAAATTAAATAAAATAATTTCCTATCAAGTCTGACTAATGGGAACTGATAAATCTTATGTTTGAAGATATGATAAGAATATATATATAAATGTCGATATTTATTATTTTAGGAAGGTATGCTTCGACGTCAGCACACTGAAGCAGAAACACTGCACGCGGTACAGACGATGGGATGGGAGTGGAAGTTAAAAGAGCTCGGTCTTTGTGATTACAAAACCTCTCCAAAAATTGAGCCCACGCACGTACCACAAATACACGTGTCGAATTTTGACTTGCCCGCTTGAATTTTAAGTTCATATTGCCTGTGTTCATGTAACGCCAGCGCGGCCCACGCGCCGCGCAGGCATCACTATAAGTTTGTCATTCTAACGATCTCTCTTAACACTTTTATAACATCGATTGGTAATACGACTCAAGCGGAGCTACAAAATTGGATTATAACATTTCAAAATTTTCTTGATAGTCGTCGACCCTTTCTAAGGACTTTCCTGCGACCAATGTTCCAGTCACAGATGATTCTGGGTTTTTGAAATACAAACTAACATCTAAAATATACAAGAATTAACTGTTGCTGGAATGTGGAAATTTTATATTTTAAGTTCTCGTTTAGGATCTGATATAATATCAGATAATAATTTGGCATCAAGGCCTCCTTGAAGTGATCATGTTAATTTATATTGTGTATTGCATAATCATTATACTCCTGTGTTACGATCATCATTTTTGGGGTTCAACTCGATTTGCACTAAGTTTTAGCTTATTACATAACATATATAACATTTTTTTTAAATTTCAATGCATAATATCTTGTGACTTTTACTATCAATTTATTATATTTATGTTTTGAATGTGTAAAGTGTATTATAATGTTGATAAGATTTTAGTGCACTTTAGTTTTATTATAAGACTGCATTACATTAGTAAGTTCTTATAATGATTTTATTATAGCAACAGCTGACTAGTGCATGGTTTATATTAAGTTTTAAATTAATTTTACTGATAATATTTTTTAGGAACTTATTATAATTTGCTATAAAATTGTGTATTATTTCTTCATGAAATAAATAGATCTCAAGTAACTATAGATTGGTTTTAATTAAATTGAAAATATGTATGAAAAAACATATTAAAAATATATAATTATTAGCTCCCCTCTAAACTAAACTCCTGTACTAAAATTGACAATTATTTAGTCACAATAAACACTTACTTACTAATCAGTAGTAAGTGTTTATTGTGACTAAATAATTGTCAATTTTTAATTCATAATCACTAACAATACCCAGGTGTTTCTGATTCAATGATAAATAATGATAATGAAATTATTTCCAATAATTACTTTTATAAATACATTTCTACATGGCTAAACTGCTGCATACTTAGCATAATTTTTGTTGAAATAAGTGCAACACTTTTCTTAACATAAGAATACATAAGACATTAGTCACAATCAACTATTTATTATATATTGTTTGTACACTACATTTATATTATACCTACATTTAAATAATATGATCAAAATAATTTACAAAAATATTTTTGTTTATAAAAGTGGCAACTTTTTAATGAAATAGCGGTGCCACATAACTGCTGTGAATGCAGACAGCATGTACCAGGTAATAAGATAAGAGAGGTGCTCATTTCTCATGGTGATTCTTGTTTGATTTGGGAGAGGCCAACCATGAGGAGGGTCAGGAATACCTTTTGCGTCTAACCAAACTGGAGCGCAGTTAAAATATTCACTCATTTGATCTAGGTCCCTGGAAAGTATAAAGAAAAATATATAATATATAACAAATATTTAGATAAATAAATAATATATTTAATTCAGTCATATATTTAAGAGACCTGCCCCTGATTTTGCCTGTTCAAATTACACTTTCATTTACCAATTTCTTGTTATACATTGAAAACTGAAATTTCAGCTAAATTAATAAAAAAATTGTAACTATATTGCTGAATAAATTGGCATAACCTTTTTTATTGGTGAAACATTTAAAATAAAACAAACACAATGTTGTAAGAAGGCTCCCAAAATATAATAGTAAAAACTGTACTTAATCTGGTTAGTTGTTTCTGAGATTTGCATGTGCAAACACATAGACCACAATTTTTTTGAAATAGTGATCAGTTACAGATTAAGTATCACTATATTGTTAACTGGGTGAGGAATAGAGTGTATTAACACTAGGTGGCCTCTGCTTACCTTGCTATATGCAGGATACAGCATGACGATTAAAAGAGTACCTGTAGAGCCATGATCCTTTGTCAGGATTATTTTTAGGCATGAATGGACTACGCTTTTCAGTGAGACGAACTATTCCAGTTATTTCTACTTCACTTTCCACAAGAGATGCCTGACGCTTTTCTTTTGGTCTCATATTTGGAGGAATCCATCCCCGGTTTATAAGTATTACTTCTCTGTGAAAAACATATATTAAAATTAATTGTCACTATATATTGTGGTTATGGTAATACATGTGTATATACATCTACAAAACTCACCCATTTTCAGAAAGTCTAAAAGGTGTAATCACAAGCCATCCTTGATTTTTTTTTGGATCTGACAAAAGTGAACCTGTTCTAGCCAAAATTACATCATTTTCAATAAGTGCACGAGGTCCTATTAGGAACTCCTTATTATGAAGAAATTTGCCTTTTACCTTAATTGGTCTATATTCCATTTTTTCAAGTTCATTAAAACTAAAAAAATAATCATTATACAATATAATGTATGATCTATGAATTTTATTTAAGCAATGTCAGTTAACCCACAAATGATCTTACTCATAAGGCATTTCAACTGGAGCAGAGTTGGTCTTAGCTTGTAGCATATCTAAAAGTTCAAGTTTCCACTGAAGACGATAAACTTGCCAGCATCCCAAGCCAAACGATGTTACTGGCATTACCTTTAATTAATATACAAATAGTGTGTACAATGTCATGATATTTTTTGGCAAATTCGAATAAAAGTAGGATCGTAATATGTTAAAAACAAAAATAAAATTTTAATTCGTGGAAAATAAATATAATGAATAAGTATAAAGAAAACAAAATACAACTCTGAAATAATTGAAGTTATATATATAACCTTACCAATAACACCCATTTTATCACTTCTCCTGGCTCCTTTTTTGTATTCTTTACTCGTATAGAATGTGTAAATGTTTTATTAAATCTGAACGTATTAACGGTAACGATTTTAGCAGCTTTCTTATTTAAAATAATGCAATTATTTATTAATTTGCTGATACCTTTAAATATTGACATTATGCTTGTTTCGATTTAGTCACAGTCACAGACTAATAATATATACTACTTAAGTACTTACTTACTAACTACTAATATATAGACTAATATATAGTTTTTTTTGGTACGACAGTATTAAGACAAACAAATTATATAGACATTAATGTTATAATAATAGCAAATAATGTAGTCCTCTGCGTAACTCTAGAAAGATAATCATATTTTCAAAGTACGTCAAAGATTGATGTATAAAATTATTTTTATTTGACCTTAGAATCATTAACTACATCTCATTTTACATTTATACGCTTGTGGAAATTTAGCCGTGAAAAAAAAAATACTGAGGCACAGAACACTTACATGTTCGCGCGGACGTTAGTCTTAGTAGGTTTCTGGCACGCTTAGACGCTGAACGCCATACGTTATACGGCAGTGAAACATGCCCATTAGCGAGGAAGAATGAAAGAAAAATGAATCACGTTGAGATGCGTAGATAGGAGATCTTTTCATAGAATATAGGATTTGATAAAAAGAAAGTCAGGTCCTTTGATATTAAATCTCTCGTTCCAAGCGTTGTAAAAAAAAGTTCTTCCTTCCAATATTTAGCCAAATCGTGGTAATATCTTATCCTTGATATAATTCCGGATCTACTTGAAAACAACCATGAGATAGATAGTAATGCAGATGATACTTCATTGAATGAAAAGAAAATAAAACATATTTTTATATAAAACTATATTTAAAGTGCTATTCCTCACTTAGTAAACTAAATTTAACATAAATGTAAATAAAACATATATGGCAATATAAACAAGGCTTTCTCGAAAACAGTACCTACCTATACTGGTTTAATGCTAATAACTTGCTGTTGAATATCAAAAAAATGTATAATATTTAGCCTAACTTACTGTTGATTCTACGGTATTTCTCGGTATCATTATTGACGCCAAACTTCCTCCTTCCTTCCCCATCCTCGCTAGGAGACCCGCCGCTAGCGAGCATGCAAGGCGTGCAGTGAACTCGGGCGGCACGTCCATGGGAGCGCAAACCGAGCGATTCATCACCGTCACGTAATATTCAAAGTTATCTCACTTAAGAAATGTCATGGTACGGCATCTAAAGCTTAAAGAAGATTCAAGAAGTGAATCACGCATTGACGATATTGATTTGTTTAATGAAATCGTAGCTTTTTACAGAAAATCAGACTAATGATAGAACAACCCCATATTACAATATCTTTTTGCCATCTGTTCTGGATATGACTTCATCAAAAAGTAGAAGCTTTGTGGTAAAGATATCTTTATTTTATAGAGCCAACCCGTCTGCTACACCTTATCGAAAGCTGCCTGAACCTCCAAGAACATAGCAGAGCAGTATTCCTTTTTCTCGAAAGACTATTTAATCTTATCACGGACTCGATGCATCTGTTCTAAAGTAGAATGCTGTTGCCCGAAACCAAACTGATATTTGGGTATCATTATATCTTTGTTAATTATGAGTAATATTCTGCTCGGAAAGATTCTCTCAAACATCTTCGATAGTACAGGTAAGAGACTTATAGGTCTGTATGATGATGCGTCCTCCAAAAGTTTTCCTGGCTTGCGTGTCATTGTTACTATGGAACATACTATGGATACCTACATGCCACTTGTACAACTACTTTAGTGCTGCATATCCTGCGCATTCTTTTATATTCTAGTATTTTAAGTTTTATAAAATAATAACATAGACAGAAGGTGGGAGGATAGAAGCAGGTGTTTCCCGAGGGCAGGTGGCCCTCAGTGTTTTGAGGAGATTTGGTCACTTATGATTTCCGATGGCCAGTTTGATGGGTTATTTGACCGCCGCCAAAATGATAATATCAAATATATTGATGGTAAATAATATGGTCTTCCGACTAAAATGATGAAATCATTTAAGTTGCCTTTTTTTTTAGCAAAACTCAACATATGCAGTTACGGGACGGCACAATCAGTATTGCACGAGGGCGATCAAACACCTAGCGGCGGCCCTGCTCACTAGGATAAAAACCAATATATATATATATATATATATATATATATATATATATATATATATATATATATATATATATATATATATATATATATATATATATATATATATATATATATATATATATATATATATATATATATATATGTACGATTATATTATTATGCCATACGTGCTCGTGCACGTATCAGTATTATCAGTATTACAGGTGTTTGTTATATTATGTAGCTGATAAAAATAACGAATATTTTTAAGTAGCATATATATTTGTTGTTATATATAATCTTGTCTTTAGATAACGATAGTAAAGGTTGTTTTTATTTAAAAATAACACATTGCTATACCAAAAATAGCCGTTACCAAAATATAGTCGTTACGAACACTCCTAATCAGTCAATCAGTATTAACTATTAACTATTAAGTCACTTTGCCAGTAGACGGCGTAGGGACACGTGGTTATACAAACGTAGGCAAATTCGACACGACGACATGATAACCGAAGATAATCTTACAGTAAGTTTTGCTATATATTTTTTTATGATATTATTGTTATTTTTTTGCAATGGCGAATTTTAATGATTTGCAGTATCATAAGCTATCCTATTAATAATAAAAAAATATTTTCATTTTAATCAGAACTAAATGAAAAAACTAAAATATGAAATGATTAAAAAAAATTATCTACTGAATATCATACCCTATCTTTGTGCTAAGTATCTCTTAATTACAAATTTTCGTCGGGATATTTTAAGGTTTGATTAAAGTACACTCATTTTATCAAGTTTCCTATGTTTTTGCTAGAATAACAGCTGTTTATTATTTAAATATTTGATGACAATAAAAATTCTATGTGAAAATCAGTTTTACATGAGCCTTCTTTCCCGTAGCCAAAAAGAAATTACTCGCACAGTGATTATACACGACATTTTCTTAGCCCTAAACCAAAAGTACCGAAACAATTAATGTGATAAATTGATTATCCAACACTAAAACTAAATACTAATAACTAAGATTAACTTGCGCTAAACGATCTCTTTTTTTCTATTTAATTAATATATTAAAATTCATACGAATATACTATTGAGCTTTTTTAAAAATATTTATTTCTTTATAGATATATATTTAGAGATAGATTATAGGCATAGGCAAACAGGGGTAAATTATTTATAAAAGTATATTAGGATTATGAGAAAAAAAATATGAAATTAGCAAAAGTAATCCCAAAAGCGATAAAGAATTACTTGTGTTACACACAATCTCAGCTTATTTGACTTATTTGTCAAAGTATAATATTATGTTTGTCTGTGACCGAAAAACTAAAGCGTGTGGCTTTCAAAACAATATTTAAAGCTAAGCTTCTAAAAGTTTGAAACTTTAGGGATGAAATGAAAAAACAGAAATTTTGTACGATTCTTAAATTTATGGTTATTATAATTATAAGATACGTAATATTTAGGTTATTCAAAAAAGGCAAAAGATGTGACCCCAAAATCTGTCCTTTCCGTTCCATTCCAAAATAGACACGAAATTAATTACAAACTGTAAGTGTTCATATATAAGGTGGGTGGAGCATGGCAGGCCATGTTCCTTTGAAGGCCAACTATTAAAAAGTCGTAGTTATTGACATCTCAAGACATATTCCTTCTACTACACACTAAGATCCCTCAAAACTTAAGCATAAATGGCCTTGCAAGGAACATTTATGCTTATGCTCCTCCAATTGTAACTGAAAGACCTTTATCTCACCCTGTGTCTGAATTTAAAGAGGTGTCAGATTTTTCATCTCAGTCTCTAGTAAATTAATAGCGTCTCTTTAATGGAAATATTGAAAGAATCAATATTTAAACATAAAATAATATCGCCATCGCACAAACCTTCAGTTGCAATACTAAAACAAAAACCAGTTCTTGTTCCTTACAGTTCTTCAACTGATGCTTCAGATTTAGAATTAGATATTACGATCAATAACACTAGTTTACAAAATTTAACAATTTGTCTGTGAATTTAATGGGTAATAAGCAAAGGCAAAGCGCTATTTACGTCTTGTTTTTGTAAAATCTACCCTCAAATATTTTTGTGCAGTTTGTTCAGACATTAAATACATATTCATAAATCTTAGATATGGGGTGATACTGATTATAATCAGTACCACCCCATATCTAAGATTTATCCTTTTAGTATGTAAGTTTGTTTCGGAATTTAATTATTATATTCGTCTTTTAATTTTAAGAATAGCTGATTGTAAACATTATAAACAGACTACAAGACTGACTTAGAGCCATTATAACTTTTTATAATTACACTAGTTTATAGTTTATATTATTTTATTATAATTAATATGAAAAGGTAATAAATAGTCTTATTGTTAGTTTGGCCGTCTTAGGAACATTTTGGCTTTACAAAGAACGAACCCGTAAGAAGGCCATTTTGGGATAAAAATAAAGTATTTAATTTCATTATAAAACGCGTTGGCAAATTATTTGATCTCATTATAATACTCATTACTACTATTTTTAAACAGTTTCCATTAAAGTATACTTCATTATACGATGCTGTTCAAATAATGTTCGTTGGGTTTTTTTTAGATGTTCAAAATATATTGAGCATTTAATGTTCCGCTTAAATGATAGAGCTTATGATGTAGTTTTAATAAAAGTGAATATATTGAAGAGTTGTAACAATTTACAACTCTATTTTTAAGTTTAACGACTAATGACTGATATAATATTGGCCTTATTTGGAGCCGTGTTTCTTGCAAGGCCATTTAGAGGCTCTTATCAAAAATGAAGTTTATTAAATAGTAATTAAAGTTAGGTAAAAAAAGAGTCATTTTTATGGTGCATAATAAAACTAAGTATTATTAAATAATTTGTTTCCTTCATTTATCCATAAAATAAACGAATAAAAAGTGTTTTCGTGTTAGTGTGGCCATCCATGGTCCACCTACCTTAGTTTAGATGTAAAGTCGGCCATCACGAGTGGGTAAGTGGCGGAATTTAACACCGCACTTAACCTCCTTACCAGAGCGAGAAAGAACGGAGGATGAACATTTGAAATATCGCGTCACATTTTTGTTCTTTACGTATTTATTCTTGTGTCTAATTTGATAAATATTAAAGACAAAATTGGCGTTAATATTGTACATGTGAACACTGTTAAGGAAAATAAAAAAATATCGTGGATACAATGCTTTCTTGATAATATAAGGGAACGGTTAATTTATTAACTAATATGACGAATCAATTTATTTATACGCAGCTTCACGCTATATCCCGCAGGTGGCAGGGTAGGCAGAGCGAACTTGGGAACCTAGTGTAAGACACTCCGTTCCACCTCTGTTCCCCACTTTCCGCCAAATTTGAAGCATGGCGTGTTGAGTGGCGGAACTCAACGCCGCGTTTTGCCTTGTACCGGAGCGAAGAAATGAAAAAATTAAATATTTACATTGAAAATACCAAATATTTCATTTCCTCGAGTGGGGATGGAACCCAGAACCTGTCGGTTACAGTTACACGTTTGTGCCGCTGTGGCCTCATATTTATTCAAGATAATAATATTTTTTATTCTTAAAAGATATTATCTGGTTCCATTTTAAGAGACATTCACTAATGAAAAGCTTAGCGAACTAATAAATATTTATTTATTCTTAAAAGTTTTTTCCGGCTCTACTTTTAGAGAATACCCTAACTTGGCAAAGTGCTGCAAGCTGTGAAACAACGCGTTGAACATGACTTTTGAATAAAATAAAGAGCACTCAAATCAGTTCCTTAATTCGGGACCTACGGTACCACAGATAAACGCACTGAGAGACTCACGTAAAAACGGTTATTAAATACATTTTCTTATACATCTTGTATTGGAGAATACAAATAATTTACAATTGTTGAATTTGTATTTTTTTAAGTTTCTATTTTATTTTATAAACTAGTAACACGTAAATAATCAACATGCAGAACCCTCTCCACGAGAGTTGTATCCTTTATGTAGGTGGGTACTATGACTTGTGAGACCTACGCATCGCAATATAGACTTTTTGTTTTATGTTAAATTTTAAAATACATATGACATAATATTTTTAAAACGAACTAAATCAATATTTGATTCTAGTAGCTATCTCCAATTCCCATATGCTTTTGAATGTTACTGTTTGAAAGATTATGGGCAATTTTGCTCAGTTTAGAGTTCTAGATTAAAAAAATTACTCAGAATTTTCATTAACCCTTGTGTGAGTATATGTAAGTAATAAGTAGTAAGTCTATAACATAAACGAGCCATACATATATACATACATACCATATTGTATAAAATCCAAACTTATTGAACGTTCATAAGTCTTAATAAATATTAGTTCATAAAATTTTGCTATAATAAAAGCGTTAAAAATGTTTTATTAAATTATTTAAATTGTTCCATTCTTTTCATATTTTCAGTGGTGGCAGTGGTTAGTCACTGTTAACGACGTGCGGCCGCTATGGGACGCTCAACCCACGTACTTGATATCTCAAGCAATATATATGTTGGCCGGCTTAGTAACGCTGATTCACGGTACCTTATATAATTTACATACTTTAAACAACTTAATATAAAGGTGTTAGGATTGGATAAAAAACTAACTTTATTTTTCAGCCCTGAAGAAAGGAGGAAGGTGGCCATACTTTTGGTTAGGCACAATTTTGCATGGTCTGTATGCAGATAATTTTTGGCATTTTGCACTTCCTGAGTATGATAACTTTTGGCATTCACAAACTCCTATTGTGTTGCTCGGTGCGAGACTACCACTGCATATAATATTTTTATGTAAGCATTTTTTATATGATCTAAACTGATATATTCATATTTTATAAACATATTATTCCATCATCAGTGTTATTCTCCAGATCCAGCATTTATCTATCACGCTGCATACGCGGTGCACAGACTTAGGTTGCCAAGATATGCCGAACCCTTTGCAGTTGGGCTGGTAACCGTGCTGATAGACATTCCTTATGATATTGTTGCTGTGAAATTCGTTCATTGGACATGGCATGACACAGACCCCAACATTTTCGACCGTCATTACTGGGTGCCGTGGAATTCTTATTATTTCCACGCAACATTTGCTGCAAGTTTCTATTTCTTCTTCCACGTGAGCAGAAAATGGATGGCGCCTGAAGTTGGCCAATGGAGTTCTTCAAAGTAAGTATATTAAACTTTAGTTTGAAACCTAATTAAGAACAGTCCGTGAGGTTTGAGCTGAGCTTTTAAATTTGCGTAAGTGTATATATAGTATAGGCGCGACTATCAACGTCACGTCTTTTTTATTGATAACTAAATAATTTTATTGATCACTATATCATAAATTTTATTCGTAAGTTTTTTTTGTGACCCGATTTTTGCAAGCAGAGACTAAGCCTCGAGGACTGTATCTTATTAATATATAATTTGTTATATGAAGGTCCTATTTAAATTTGTAATGCGTGTTTTCTTCAGGAAATGGACAGAATGGAAATCTCTGTTGATAGCTGCGGCACTTGGTATGCCAGGGGGTGTACTTCTTTTTGTTCCCATTTATCACCCCCTGCACGATGTCTTTAAAATTCACTCCGAGGTTACGTTCTTCCTTTTATTCTCGATCTTCTTTATTTTTATTCTGTCAGGACTTTTAAGCCCTCGTGAGCAAAATAAGGAAAAGTGAGTTTTTTTTTTCATATTACCATAATAAGTAAGTACCTAAATATAATATATCTTTATCATATCTTCGAATATATTGAAAAATGTTATTTTGAATTGGTCACCAGCGAGCTTCTACTATTGTATTGTATTATTGAAACCACAAAAGGTCACATCTGTTCAAATAAAATATTTATTTTAATTTAAAAATAACACACGCTTTACGCGGACAATAGTTCAATAATTACTTATGTTCTTATGAGTATAATAATTTTTGGCATATTTTTTAAAATACTGATAAATGGTTAAATATATTTTTTCTTTATTAATATTATTTCGTGTTCTGTGATGTAACTAACTAAATATAATTAGTGATACTATTACAGATTAACATCAATCGACTTTGTATTGATATTACAATTGGTGGCTCATTATATAACATACTGGGTGTTTGTGGTTTTCTTTGATCCAGCGAAGGAGCGTTCCGTAGGACTTCATGAGCCAGTTGGCCCGTGCAATGAAATGTCTTTTCTAATCACACCCTTTGGACAAGTATGTTAATATTTTTTTAGATTATACTAACGTTATTAAAGTGTTTAAACAAAATGCTTTTAAGACTCGTCTCATAGGCCAGTTGAAGATAATTGATAAGTACACCTACATTGAATACAAGACCTGTGATGGCGCAGGGGCATAAGCAAGTGACTCTAAATGCAAAAGGTTGTGGGATCTCCACTCGAGACAATGAAATAATTCATATTTTTTAAATTTTTATATTTGATATTCTCATTTATTCGCTCTGGTAACAAGGCAAAGCGCGGCGTTGAGTTCCACCACGCAAAACGCAATGCCAAATTCGGCAGAAAATGGGCAAAGTTCCCGGCCACGTATGTAATGCAACGTGAAACTAAGTTATGTTAAGATAGGGTACAAAACTGTAAATCCGTTACTACAACTAAAAATGTTGGACTTAGGGTGTATTTTATTGTATCTTTTAAGAAATACGCAAGTACATAAGTTGGTAGGTAATATGCAGAAAAAAACAACATAAATTTAAAAATATCAAATTGTTATAAATGACAAAAAAACAAACAGCAAACTAATATGTTTTTTTTTTTCAATTTACAGAAAGTGTATAAACGTAAATATTTTTGCCCTCAAGATTATCATGAAGATTATTTTAACTTCCACTGCGTAAACAATAACTTGCCACGTCTTGGCTCGTCTTGGTATACAGTGTGTGGCACTCCATTTGAGTAAGTATTTGTCTTTAATATATAAAGATTAATAGATATCATCACTGACCATTTAGCCTTAAAGCTATTTATAATTAATTTTAAGGATGACGTAATATTTCATGAACAAACTATATTTTTTACAGAAATCGTGTGGAATATATCGTTGTGTTGTCAACAATTCTATTGGTAGCCAGTGGTGTGTTTTATGGAATTTACTTTAAGAGTAATCAGGCAGTAGCCGCTTCCGCACCAGCAGCTCCTAAAAAGTTGAAGAAAAAATAATATGTTTACATTTGTATCAGTTTTTTCTATTTAATTTACATTTTTTTAATATTTGCAAAATTTAAGAAAGCGTTACGTGAGATGATGAATAGGTATAAAGGTCATTATTTCATATCAGTGAGATTTTTTGGTTACATTCATGACTTTTTACTGGTATTAGATGAAATTTATTTTTTTACTGAAAGTTTAAGATAGTGTGATTGATATAATTACCTAATATTTATGTTATCTGGTGTTTATATACGCTTTTATGAGAATAGGGAAGGCTTGCTGCCAATAATGTATTTAATGTTCAAATTTTAGACTGCATCCACATACTTATATGTTATTTTTATATTAATATACGTAGAAGTTGTTTTTCTTTATTAGTTTCCTTAAATGAATTAAAATTTTATAATAAACAATGAATAACTTTTAAAAGCTATTATTTCATCTGTATCGGTGTACCTATATTTCTTTTAAATTTTTGACTTGATTTGTGGCTTTTATTTTCGATTGGGCAAGAAATTTGAAGGACAAAATAATGTAGGTATATTAATGCGCCTAAACAATGTTCGTAGCAAATTCATTATGATACAACATAATGGTATATCAGATAATTTCATACCAGTTTTCCAAATTATTTCGAGAATATAGTATTCTATGAAAATGTTTTGGAGTGGACCGTCGTTCCAATGTTGCGAATACAAGTTTGTTATACAGTTTTGTAACAACTTGGTTAACGGACTTTATTACGACACATTAAATTTCATATTTTAAGTGTTCGTAATACCTGCATGTACATAATAAAGTAAACCATGATATTTTTTTAGCACAGTGTACGTGTATAGAGCGGTAGACAGTGAGAATCTAGTGCTATCACGAACTGTTTATAACTGAATTTTCGAAACATTGCGTGTTTAGTGGCGAAATATAACCCTGCATTCCCCGTTCACTCACACTGCCTCAATCAATATTTGAATTAAAACTTTTAAATAAATAATTCTCAAAATATTGACAGTTAAATTTACTAAAAGTCAAGTATAAACACCGTCAAAACCGTGTTAATATAACGTCAATATGTAACAAAATTTCGCCATCTTGCATTTCATTGTAAGTATAGTTTCGCCAAACCCAAATCCGGAAAGGAGAAATAATTGACCATGTATTTGAATAATATATCACTTTAATGATATGTTTGCTTTGACATACAATCACAATGCCACTCTTATGTCTAATGCAATTAGATTACATATATTCTTCTGTACGAGCCGTCCTCACTTCCGGTCTGCAGCGGATGCGATGTCTGGACACGTCAATTTTTAAATACCAAGTTATTCTTAAACAATTGCTACTAGACAATATTATAAGTAAGGTTTAAATCTATCATTCACATGCCAACTTCTGTATTAATGCCACTTATATTTTTTTTTTGTTTAATAAATTTCTTTGTTTATTTTTTTAGTAAGAAATTTTTGAAATAATGGTCGAAAATTGAAAATATACGTTGCAAATCATCACAAACTTTATTTCAATTATTTTATTTCAAAATTTCAAGCTTGCAACATTAATATAAAAAAAAACAATTTACATCAGTATAACAAAAATATAAAAGTTCAAACTCATAGCAAAAGTTATTAGTTATTTTCACAAAAAACTTAACGACCGGCATTAAAAGTAGTGTTTAGACACTAAAACTAAACATTCCTTACGTCTAAATAATATCACGGCTAGCAGACAAGAACTTTACGAATAATAGATGTAAACTGGTGAGTTTCACCGACATTACGTCACATATGTAATAAATAGACAACAACTATGCCATCGATAGGTACTTTGAAAGATAAGACTACATTTGTGCTTCACAAAGAGGTGCAGTTGAGTGTCTCAACGTTAACATACTTACACAACAATTACAGCGTTACAAGTTAACTACATTATAGTGGCGTATAGTGTCCTATAATTCAAATCAGTCCATCTGCAAACTTGTTTGAACCTAAACCTAATTTTTATTTAAATTGAAGTCAATAAGACAGTTATTTTTGAATGCAAATAAAATGCATTGACATAAATCACACACAAAGCATTGTACTAACGTTAAAACGTATACTTTCCTCTAATAAACGTGAAATAGTATTAGCTTGAGAAGTTTTCACGCGCCTTTATATCACACATCAATTGAACATTTTAAATGCAAGGTCTTCATCTAATACCGACCAGCTTATGGAATGACATACATATATATATATATATATATATATATATATATATATATATATATATATATATATATATATATATATATATATATATATATATGTATATATATATATATATATATATATATATATATATATATATATATATATATATATATATATATATGTGTATATATATATATATATATATATATATATATATATATATATATATATATATATATATATATATATACATATATATATATATATATATATATATATATATATATATATATATATATATATATATATATACATATATAGACGACTAATGTACCTATTACATTACACAAGATTCAAAATCATATTTTAAATACGTTTGTGACAATACATCTTTATATAAAAATAATATGTATTCGTAAAAAGCGATACTTAAATATAAAAAGTTAACCTACAGAATACCATGGGAAAACAAATTATTATCTATAAATAAATATTTCTTTTCGATAAGCTAACAAGAGGCCATGCAATAGATATTAAAAATTGTGCAAAATAAAACGAACCTCCATTATAGATCTGGTTACAAAATAAATTATTTTATCAATAAGAAATAGGAACGTAACATAGTCGAAAGCCTGTTATTGGTTGTTGCTGTCGGCTTAGAGCCTGTTCCTGAACAGTTCTTCGACGATGGACGGATCGGCCAGGGTGGTAATATCACCGACATTGTCGTCTCCAATGGCGATCTTCCTCAGTATTCTCCTCATGATCTTACCGGACCTGGTCTTAGGCAGTCCCGGCGCGTACTGAATCACGTCAGGGGCCGCAAAAGCGCCAATTCTTTTCCTTACAAGTTTCTTCAATTTGTCGACCAATTCTGCGTCGAAACAAGCGTCGTCGGTTAGCACCACGAAGCAATAGAGCGACTCGCCCTTTACGGGATGTGGCCGAGAAACCACAGCAGCCTCTGAGATGCGCTGCTCCTCAGTGAGCACACCCTCTACTTCAGAAGTGGACATCAGGTGGCCGGAGACGTTCAACATGTCGTCGATACGACCTGTCACCCACAAAAATCCATCTTCGTCACGCCTCGCACCTGCATAAATTATAAGTAATTGGTTAATAAAACATGAATTTAATAAAAAAACATAAATATATCATTCATATTATATTTAAATAATACCATCGCCAGTGCAGTAGTATCCCTTGAATTTAGAGAAGTAGACTTCCTCGTAGCGCTTGTGGTCCCCGAACAGCGTCCTCATGATGCCAGGCCAGGGCTTGGAGAACACCAAGTATCCTTCGCCCTCGCCCTCGATCACTTTGCCGGACTCATCAAGGAGAGTCGGCTCAACTCCGAAAAATGGAAACCCCTTAAAGAAGAAAAACGTTTGCCTTTAATTAATTTAAGCTTGATACGTCATAAATTTCTCATGTTTCTTTGAATATAATACTTAAAGATTGATACACTGGCCTTGTACTAATGAGGTAATTTAAGAAGTAAAAACACAATACTATGAATACTATGAAACAAAAAAAAAATATGAGAATGCGTAAGGTATATTTTTAAAAATATATATATATATATTTAAATATATCATACAGCAGCGCCTGGTTTCATAGGAGTTGCTCCGGGGATGCTGGTGAGCACGTGCCCCCCAGTTTCGGTTTGCCAAAAAGTGTCAACGATGGAGCATCGCCCGCCGCCCACAATATGATAATACCAAAGCCAAGCTTCAGGGTTAATGGGTTCACCTACACTGCCCAAAATTCTTAGCGATGTTAGATTATGTCTGAAATATAAAATACATAATTAAATAAAAGAGGCCTGTCGTGGCGCAGTGGCACAAGCGTGTGATTGTAAGTCGAGGAAATGAAATATTTCATATTTTCAATTTAAATATGTAATGTTTAATTTCGTCGCCCAATAAGGCAAAGCGCGGCGTTGAGTTCCGCCACTCAACACGCAATATATCGAATTCGGCGGAAAGTGGGGAACGGAATGTCTTAACACTAGGTTCCCGGGTTTCTTCTGCCTACCCTGCCTCGTGCGGGATACAGCGTGACGCTAAAAAAATCTTTGCATTATAGAGAACAGAGTTGTATGTTTTTTTTTTCAGTTTCACGCTGTATCCCGCACTAGGCAGGGTAGGCAGAGGGAACGGACGTGAAACCTAGTGTTATGACACTCCGTTCCACTTCCGTTCCCCATTTGAGTTGTATGTTATTATTGATATATTACTAAATATATGTCTAATTTTTACTTAAGGAAGTTACAATTACATCATTAATGTTACAAAGGTAACGCTATCAAGGCAGCCGGACTTTATTGAAGCAAGGTCAAGTCCGACCATTCACGTGAACTATGTGAGTAAAAAATTATAAAATACATTACTTTGAAACAAATTAGTTCTTACTATTTAAAATAAAATATAATTTAATAATAAATATAATTTATAACTTGTGGCCCGTGCACGGTTTCGTCCGCTTGTATTATAAGGATATTTATGTAATATTATTTATGTATATTAAGGGTCATTTTAGTGAATGGCCATAAAAATCGGTTATTTTTTTGAAGATTCAGGCGGTGACACAGAATGGCAGGCAGACACTAAATTATAATTGTTTGTTTGTGTTATAGAATCTAGTAAATAATTAGATGTAATTAAATATCTGGTCTTGTCAAATGTGAGTCAGAGGCGCCCACCACACCACTTACAAATATTGAGACACTTAAGTTGGCAAGTATGTGCACTGAACTGAACTTGGAAACGTTCCGTTCTCCATTTTGTTCGAATTTGAGGCATTGCGTGTTAAGCGGCTTTGCCTTGGCACCGGAGCAAAAGTATCAAAATATCGAATATTTCATTTGAATCGAACGTTTATAGTCACACACGCACGCTTGTGCCCCATGCCATGGCAATCAATCTTCGAATATAACTTTGAACAATATTTTTCTGTAATTTTATTTTTTTACTTAATTTTTATTTTTATTGTAAACTTAAATTTTAGTTTTGTAATAATTTATATATGTATATATATATATATATATATATATATATATATATATATATATATATATATATATATATATATATATATATATATATATATATATATTTAAATCATGCAAAATTTTGACATAAATTGACGTAACCTTTTTTAATTTATAACCGATTCAAATAATACAAACACTCAATGTTGAGGGAAAGTTCCCAAAATATAATAGTGGAAACTGCATTTGAATATTGTTAGCCGTTTCCGAGATTAGTGCGTACAAACAAACAGTCTTCGCAGTACAAAGGGAGAAAATATCCTAAGAACCTGTATTGCGTCTGATCTGGCCGTCGTAAAAGAATCCTCAGCACCTTACCATTATATACAAGAGTCCCACTTAACTCAAATTTATTTCTTGTTGACCAGACGGTGTCATATGGGAAGGGTTACTGTCTGTAAGCTAATTTTAGGCGAAAGCTTGACAGCCCAACATCGTCTCCTCGTTATAGACTTTAAAGTCACTCCAAAGAAGAAAGTAGCAAAAAAACGTAGGCGTCGGATTAAGTAGTGGTTGGCGAATGAACCGATGCAGATCGACTTCCTGGCAGAGGTAAAAAGTCTAAATCTTACGACTAACATTGAGACTTCTCAGGATAATTGGGATCGAGCTCAATCGGCAAGCATTGCGGTGGGGAGAAGTTCTTGGCATTGCTAAGGCAAGACGTATCATCGACTGGAAGACATGGTGGTGGAATGACAAGTTGCAGGAGTTGACTCGCGAGAAGAAGGCTGACTTTAAGAAGTAGCAGAAATCCAACTTTCCTGAAGACAGACTGAAGTGCATAGTATCATAACGTACCAGCAAAAGAGCTGTAGCGAAAGCCCACAGTGAGAGTTTATCAACATTATATGATAAGCTTAAAACTGTGGAGGGGCAGAAGCTCATATACAAACTGGCACGTTCCCGGGATAAAGCAACGCAAGATACCGCAACATGTCTTTGCCTCAAAGATTCCCGGGGTACGTTGTTCTGTAATCACGTATTTGTGAAGGAGAGATGGACAAGCTACTTCCAAGAGCTGCTGTATACTGTTCATCACGATCCACCGCCTAACCTCCGACTTGTAGTCCCAATAACCGGTGACGAAACTCGGAATTGCCTTCGAAGAATGAAGAACAAAAAAGCGGTGGGATCTGACGAAATACCGATCAAAGCGTGGAAATCGTTCTCCTCGATCAATCGTGAATATCGGCTCTCTTGGTGTGCTCATACTTACTAACCTTTTTAACCATATCTTGAAAACTGGGAAGTTTCTTTTACTTTTTTAGATCTGTAGAAGACTTTTGACTGTGTGCCTCGTCAGTGTATCTGGTGCACATTGCGGTTGAAAAGGATCAATGAGGCCTATATTGAGATTATCAGAGATTTGTATCACGATTACGCTACCATAGTTAGGACTGCTGTTGATGCATCGATCACGATGTTCATGGCCGAATAAGCGCAGCCTGGGCCAAACGGCGGCAGGTCACTGATGTGGTGTGCGATCGCAGAATACCAACCAAACTCAAGAGGCTGATATACAAGACCAACGTTCGACTGGTTCTTTTATATGGCAGCGAATGCTAACCAGTGCTATCTCAGCACACTCAGGAGCTTAGTGTCACGGAAATCTAGCGCCGCACATCCACCTCAGCATCTTCATGCTGAGGTGGATGTGCGGCGTAAAGCGGTCTGAATGCATACGTAACAAATTCATTCAAGTAGGTTGTCTTGGTAGTCTTGGAGTCCGTGACATAGCGGATAAGCTTCAAAAGGGTCCAAAGGGTTCAAAAGATGGTATGGCCATGATGCGCGCCCGCCTAGGGACTATATCGGATGTAACTGTCTTGATATGACTGTCCCTGGAGTGAGACCTCCCGGACGTCTACGTAAGCGCTGTTTACATGTCGTGATGCAGGACATGAGACCACCGAGGACGTAAAATATTGTGCAAAGTGGAGTAGGTTTAGCAAAAACGCCGACCCTGGCTCTGCTCTAGTTAAATTTTTCAGGAGAATATACTCATTTTGTATAAAATAAAATAAAAAAGTATCTGTGATATCTCTTAATAATATACTCATATATTTAAAAAAAAACCTTTTTTTCTATATTTACTTCATTAAGTCAACGAAAAGTACCCCATGTGTTTTGGTTACGTGGTGAATTTCATACAGAATGCAGTTAAAACGATCCATGAACGTTTATATATTTTTTAGATACCTCCATACGATCTTGACATAAACGGTCTTGACTGACAATATGCAGTAGAAATTATTTTTTTGGTTGATACTAAACACTAAAGACACGGTTATTTTCTATTCTAAGGACTTCTTTTCCTAAGGGGACATTTTATTAATCCTTACAATCTAGTCTATTATAGCTCTACACATATTCTAGATCTTCAATTTTGTACATAAATGGAAGATGTCGGAGTCGTTGAACCTCTTCTACTATAGCAGAATTTCATAATTTTTTATAGTTTAGCTTCTTATATAACAATAGAAAGTGTCATTTTTTAAAAAGAGAGGAGAGGCCAGTCTACCTGTCCTGCTATATGTTATATTTGTTAAAGTGGAATTTCATATTTTAGTGTTATCATCATCAGATGTCTCTGTGATGTGATTTTAAATTATTATATGTCAATGGAAAATGCTTATCACGCCTGTTAACCTTTGTTAATTATTTCATATAGTTGAGGACCGTAGAGGTCCTGAATCAGGTGTCGATGCAGTCTCGAAATCAAGTACGATCACAAGATTCAATTTAAAGGGACTTTTTTTTTGCCGTGTGATCCCGGCTTAGAATAGGATCAGCCTGGTACTGATGGTGTCGTAAGAGGCGACTAAAGTGCGTGTGGTAGAGTCACGTTGCCAGCAATGGCAACACGCATGGGCAGACTCGACCGGATTGTTACCACCCCCGGCATTTAAGACCGGCGTTAACTAGTGGCTTTGGCCACTGCGTTTCGCATTTGGTAATGCCGGGCCCCGGTGCCCATGCACCTTAAAAGACGGCAACGCTCCTGTAGCTCCTCTAGAGTTACACGGCGCCGTGGGCGACGGTGATCACTTACCATCAGGTGACCCGTACGCTCGTTTGCCGTCTCTTCAATAAAAAAAAAACTTAATAGCTACACAACAAAAAAGACATTAAAATAACTCCAGTGAACTCGATGGATTTGGAGAGAAGATGTGTGTGTACAAATTGAAAGACAAGCAACAATTTTAATATATACATTCATATTCTATTATTTATTTTAAGCGTCTCATTACATTACGCGGATTTTTTGTAAATATTTTTAATTTATACAATACTGCTGCACTTTTTTTTTAAACATTCTTTTATAGTATAGACTGAGATATGTTTTGAATTTATCAAAGATATAATACTCGTAAAACGAACAGTGACATTTAAAATATTTCTTAGTTAAGAAGAAAAAACGTAGGTAAGTACATTGCCCATTTAATGATGTAAATAATTTTAAATTACCACTCTGTGACGTGTGTTACATACACACGCTCATACAAGCAATACAAGCTCTTAAATACTTATTAAAGAATGATTGTTTATTACTTATTATATTATAGATAATTTAGATGTATATATATATATAGTTATTATGCAGCTACACTTAACTCATCATTACGTTATATAAATAGATATCTGTCGTAAATGACAAAGTGGAAGTAAAAAACAACAAAAATATTTTAAAATAAGTAAAATATATTTTTATAGTACATTTTCGATAAGTCAATTAAACTGCCTCGTTTCTTATCTACGGTACGCTTTACAGCTACATTTATAAATGTTCCTTGCACTAGATGAATACATGTAAAATGGGTTACGTAATATAAGGCTATTTCTAGAAACGTAGAGCAAGGTTATATAGAATGAGGAAATTTGTAGAAAGTAGAATTATAACGATTTAAGCTTGTTACATCACAATATTCATTAACATTTAATTAGAAAGAATAATCACTAACAAGGTGACTGTAATTACATTAAACGAGGAGCTTTGATGAGTAATAAATCTTTCATTGGAATTCTATTGTACAATCATAACGCATTTATACTGTACCTATTTTCTTGTCAATAATGAAGGGCCTTTTATCAGTAAATAGTAATTTATTATTACAATGAATAGTTACTATTACAATGAATAGTTACTAGGATTATATATTATTCCAAGTGTACTTGAATATGTGCGATATATACTCATATGTAATAATGGTAATGTGCGATGATTTTTTAATATTATATATTACTTCAAAATTTAAAATTAATAATTTAAAATCGTTTATATATTTGATATTAGAATTGATATTTCTCAAGGCAGTCCAGCCAAGTTAAAAAAAGAATCTAGAAACGTGCAATGTGTATTTTACAAGAACCATTTTAAGCTACTTTATGGCGTTTAATAATTTGTAGTCTACATGTATGTTTTTTTTTTTAAAATTACTAATATTACGTATATAAAATATCAACAATTTAACTCAAACGGATATTGATATTTTAAAGTTTAAAATCCGACGTTTTTCCGACTGATTCATGCATTCATCAAAAACGTAACCAATTTCTAGGTGATAGCTTGATGTTTGGTACCAACATTACAAGTAACCACATCTTCCAGAACAAGCTAGAAGAAAACTAACTTGTAAATAAACATTAAGACTATATGTAAAAATATGAAGAAATTGAGAGCTTGACTGAAAAAAGACGGAAAACGTCTCTCTTCAAGCTTCTCACATTGTTATAAAGTCGATAACGACGCATTATTTAACATTTAACTTAGCTCTCATTACATTTTTTTTATGGAATTATTTATATTGAATATTGATTTAGATCAATCACAAAGATAGCCGAAACTTGTGTATCGATTTTAGAATACGTTGTCGTGACACATTGACTTACAAGTATAATATTGAAGAAGGTCGAAATACGAATTCACTTTCAGGTGACAACTATCATAGCTTTATAAATGTATAGATATAGGAGATGCTAAACAACCAAATCTTACAGTAGGTATAGCTTCAATACAATGAGAATGTTTAAAAATATGAATACATTTTTTAAACGGTTTTTTTCGTGTTTACGCATTTCCGTGCGGAAAAGGCGTTATAAGGATGAGTGTGAATCGTTACCCGCTGTGTCGAAACTCTAACTTGTTCTACACAACATCAGGAAAAATAAAAGAAATATATATTGAATATTCGAATAATTCCCTAAATTCAATCTGACAAACCGTAATGATTATGTCGTACTATCACAAACATATGTATGTAATACTGTTATTATCTTAGTTGTGTTGACCTGTGTGTTTGTCGTGGATTAATTTATAATAATTATTAATTAACCATATGCAATACTTACGAAGTCACCATTGAGTCCCCAAATTTCATCAAAGAACGAAGAGCAGTTGGAGCCGTGTAGAATTGGGACACTTTATACTTGTCAATTATCGCCCAGTAACGATCATTTTCTGGGAAAAATGGAGTTCCCTCAAACTGAAAAGCATAATATGTACCATTACGATAATATTAACTTTAACATACAGGTGAAACTAGGAACCTATTAAAGTAATTAAAAAAAAAAAAATATATATATATATATATATATATATATATATATATATATATATATATATATATATATATATATATATATATATATATATATATATATATATATATATATATATATATATATATATATATATATATATATATATATATATATATATATATATATATATATATATATATATATATATATATATATATATATATATATATATGTTCATTAATCAACCCTAAATATAAATAAATTAATATAGCCTTTCAATATTAATTATCAAAAGACTATCAAAGGGCTCAGTTAACCGACAATAACTATGTTTTTTATATATACAATTAAGAGATTTTACTATAGGAAAAATGTTTTACAGTGGCATTAAACATGATGGTTGTCAGTTCGATTCCTTTTGACGCTTTTTTATGTAGTTAAAATTTGAAATGAAAAATAAATGTTGTGCTGTTGAAATTGAAATATTATTTATTTTTTTTTTCAAGAAAATCGAATATTGAGTAAAAACTTATGAATTTGAAGTAAAAAATTATGAATTTAAGGTTAAATAAGTGAATTTTAAGTAAAAAACCTTTTTAATTAAATGTGTAAATATTCATTTTACTTATTTTAATAGACTACGTAAATTTTATGATAATTGCTTTCAAATGATATTAAACAATTAGTGTTATTGTATAAACACGAAAAATTTTGATTTTGCGTGTTTAGTTGGAAACACGCAAGATCAAGTCAGGCCAATAACAAAACCGTAAATATTTGGAAAAGCTAAAGGCTTTATCTTGCCTATATTGTTTTAATTTAGATTTACAGAATAAATGAATTTAAAAAAATAATAAATCAAAAAAATTATTTAAAAATAAAAGTTTGCTATTATGATAATAATGATAATAATGATGTTATAATGATGTTTTAATTATACAAAACAATTTCATGTATTGCGTTTTTATCCACCACGACCACCAACCCTCTGGTGGTTGTCGGGTAAGTGGCCTCTGTCCCAAACAGTGTTTTGTGCAACTTGTATAACAATTTATATGTAGATATACTGAGTCAAAAGACTACACAGACCACCACTACCCCACTTATTGAGAATTATAATGTTTTATTAATATTTTCTTTGAATGCATTACTTTATTTTTAACTTATCCTGTTAATATGTTATTTGTTTAAAGTTTTATAATATATTATATTATATAGTAGGTAGGCAATTGAAGATATCCAATGATTATTACAACCCCATAAAAGTGGGCACACTTATATATTAATTATACCTATACAAATATTTATAATACATAAAATATATCAAGCAATTTAGGTTGATGCAATATGTAATGGCAGCTAAAAAATTATCTTTGAGATGCTGTCTGATACGATCACTTGAACCTGAAAGATAACAGTTGCTGTAACATAGTTTTAGGATATGATAATATCAATGCCTACATATTTATCACTGTGGTTTTGTATACACAATCTCAATTTTGTATGTTAAATTAAATCTTGACATATTAAGATACAAGTAATAATGTTTTATTGTGTTTGTATGTAGCCGTATCTGAAATGTGATAAAAGGATGGTTATGTATAAAACCTGTAAACCTAATAAAATGCTATTGATGACATTGTTTTATTATAATTTATGAAATTATGTATAATCATATTACATTTTAAAAAATATTAAATTCTTACGATTAATTCAAAAATAAACAAAAAGCATTGTAATTTCAAACTCAAACACATTTTAATATCCATACATTTTGGAGCACGGATACTGCGTCATTTTGTTTTGAAATGTGATCTTCGGTGAAAATTCAGGTATAACCCACGTGCGAATGAACTGTTTCCGGATATTTTTGTGTGTTTTATGTCATTCTGTAACTACTTTTGTTGTTTCTTTTTAAGTCAAGGTTACTAAGCTTAAATATATTTGTTGTTTTTCTTGTTTTTGTTATACTGACGTTTTCGTGCTTAAAACATGAGTGAACATTAATCAAGCTACGCTAAGGCAATTTAATTTATCGAGCAACGCTTGAACTTTTCCGCTATAGTTAAAGCAATGAAAAAAAACTGCAATACGGACAAGGTGTCTGTTGTTAGTGTTCAAACACGTAGAACAAACGTGGCGGAAGTTACACTAATGTGATATTAATAACTTTATGTGATATTAATAAGGTTTGAAAAATGGCACTGTCGATATCCTGTATCTTATTAATACCTATAAAACAAAGTAAATATTACCATGATGCAAGTTGCGGCATTGAGCAGTGGTCCGTACACCACGTAGGTGTGTCCGGTGATCCAGCCGACGTCAGCTGTGCACCAGTAAGTATCGGCATTCCGATAGTCGAACACATAGCGGAAAGTGGCTGTGGCGTATAGCATGTAGCCCCCTGTTGTGTGAAGCACACCCTTTGGCTTCCCCGTCGAACCGCTACATAAATTACCATACAGTTTTACAAAAAAAAATCTTGGTCATTCGTCACTTATAAGATGTCTATTTTTTGTTTAAGTGAAAAACATTAAAACAATACTGTCTACTGTCCTAGGCATTACGTGATGTCTTAATGCGAAGCGTGTGCTCAACGATCAAGATAACAGCCGTATACCTACTTAACTAAAATATCCTAATTATATTATTAAAGTTGTATTTTTTTTTGTTTAATGGGAAATAAAAAGTATTAATTTATTAATCGTTGCTTATGTTGCACATTAAAAATTATAATTATATTTAAGAGTACAGTAATAAAATACCCTAAAGCTATAGTGAGTAATAATAGATTGAGCTATAATAGTTATACATACCTCGTATAAAGCATGAACAGTGGGTCTTCTGCGTCCATCCATTCCAATGGGCAAATGTGTGACTGTCCATCGACAAGATTATGCCACCAGATGTCAAAATTATCGTTCCAATCATACTGTAGAGGAAATACATAAGACAATGTTGAATTTATCAAAATACGAAACAATTGTCTAATATCAATCAAATACTAGCAATCGTAATATATGAGTAATTTATATGGATTTTCCATTGGATTTCAATTAGGCTTGTCGTAAAGACTGATGATATTGTAAGTGTATAATAAATATATTGGCAATCATTGTAGTTAGTTACTAAAGTATTCATTGACCCTAATAATATTATCCGTCAGTAACGTACATACATGTACGTATGAATTTAGTGATTAGCTTGTCTTACCTTGTATCACTTCGATTATTCATGTTAATTTATTGTTTATAGACATATAAGTTACTTTCTCTTACTCTTTTTTTCTTTATAAAACAGTTAAATAATTGTAAATTTTTTTACCAATTCCTCTAACTTCGGCAATGTCCCACATGGAGTCACCCTGTCTAGATGACCAACCACAATACAGCACGACACTGCATGGTTGTGAATTGTTTTAGCCTTTTCAATCGCTTCATCGCATGTTTTCTTCAATATTAGAAGCTTCGTTCCTCGCCATGCACCATCTGCTGTTACCAATACCTTAGCTTTGCAGCCTGACATGCGCTCTGCTAGTGAGTCCGGTGAGAAACCCGCGAACTATTACAAAATATAAATAGCTATTTAACAAAATATGTTTGTGGGATATCGCAACAATTAAATTAACAAATAAGAAGATACCCTTACCACTACGGAATGAACGGCACCTATTCTGGCACAGGCTAACATACATACAACCGTTTCTAAAATCATCGGCATATAAACAGCCACTGTGTCGCCTTTTCCAACGCCCTTTTCTCTTAAACCATTCGCGAATGCACATACTAAGTCCAACAGTTTTCTATATGTAATACGACTATAGTCTTCTGGGTGATTCCCTTCCCTAGAAAAACAAAGTTTTAATATTTGTAATACAACATAGACCCGCAGAGAGCTACATAACTAGTGCAAAAATTGAGACCATTTACTTCTTTCTTTATAGTCATTAACTGCTCAGTTGAGCTAATAGGTTGTGTAGCAAACAATTAAATTTAGCAAATTAATAAATATTTTTGTTTAGATCGAGCTAATTTCAATGTCTAATAGCAATACTTGAAAATATGTAACCTGCCTTTTATTTTCATGGTGAAATTATGTTTCTCTATTGTATACATATTTGTTTGGATATAGACAGACATATATACAGACATATATGTATATTTGTTTGGATATAGACAGACAAACTAACACAGATGATAGAGGGAGTCATTTTTAACTATTTGTACATAAATAACATTAGTAGAAACTTCGTATTTTTTTCTTTTTAATAATACCTTGAGCAAATGGATCGTCTTACATTACATAAACAGGCAGAATATAGGAATACAAATTAATTATTTTCATTGATATTAATATTATGTTTATAATATTAGTATTGTGCATCCTTAAAAAAAATGTGCATTCTTATGAGTATCTGACTTGTTTACGTGAATCAAAGGTTCGTTGTATTTGTTGCTAGCAGATAGCAATAACTATACTGTGAATCCTATTTTTTGAATTGTTATTCTGTCTTTGGACTTATCGCAATTGTACATGCAATGATTTTATGCAATATTAACACTTGAGCGACCCTAAGTTGACCTTTAATCGGCATATTTCATTTCTTATTCATATATTATTACATTTCTTAGTTTTTTTAAAGATTTTAATGTTAATACAGACAGAAAAAAATGCGTAAAATGTTAATTATTTTATACAGTTGTATGAAGTTAATTGCTAGATTACGCAAAATAAAACTCAATTATATTACGATACTTTACAACACTATTAAAATGGGCCGTATGAATTTAAGTAGGTAGCGTGAATGTGAAACTTCATTTCAATCAAAATTGGTGCTTATGCCTACAAACTTAAGTCGGCAACTGTAGGAAGTTGTCAACTTATATAAGTTGTACTTCCTTTTGGCATCTAGTCTAGTTGCCACGGAACCCTCAGTGTGCGAGTTTTTTTATTTGTGAATGGATTTTTACAAAACTTTTATCAAAACAGATTTGAAAAAATGTAGCTAACCATATACCAAATATCAACTGGGCTCGCAATAATTAATAAGTAGATAAAATCATTTTAAACCTCCAAATTAGTTTTAGATCTAAATATATATATATATATATATATATATATATATATATATATATATATATATATATATATATATATATATATATATATATATATATATATATATATATAAAACTTGGATTTTAACTTGTATATAACAAATTGTAACTTGGATAATTATGAAATGAGTAAATACGAAATTAATGTTTAAAACCACGTAAACAAGGATTAAAATAGCGTGGTTTGTGAGTTTTGCTGTGTTGTATAAATTTGAAACGTAAAATTATGAATGAATATGTCAGTACATAATAAACGTAAGAGTATATTTGAAGTAGAAACCTATATCTTAATAATCTTTGATGGGTAAGTTTATAACTACGCTTAAAAATGCACGTAAAATCTGCAAATAGATATAAAAAAATAAGTCATTGTTGGTGATTTGGAATTAAACTGTTTTTTCAAGTGCTAAATAAGCACTTGAACAAAATATATTTTTAAAAATAAAACGTTTCAATTATTACACAATATTAATTTTATTCCGAGTAAAACAGGGTAGTTAATATAGTAAACCATCAATTGTACAGTTCGAGCGTGCGAAGAATTGGGCGGGGAAAAGAGACGTAATCAATAATGTTTTTATTGTTTCTTTGTATTCTTCGAAACTATAAAATTTACTATGTATATAATAGTGTCTTAATTATTAAGTGTATAAAATAATTTATCCACGCTATTACTTCTATTACATAAGCAAGGGATGAGATCTATAAGTTCATAGCTAGAGTACGAGTCTACAGCTGCATTGCAGATTGACACTCTTAAAATGAGGTCAACTCTTCAGGTTCTGTAGTTATTTTTTAATATTAAAACCTTTTTTCCGTTATTTCTATTAAATTTTCTTCTAGTTCTTGTATAGTTTTTAATTTGTTTTGTTTCGAATAAATAATGTTTGCAATGAGATACACATAAAATCCGAAAAATAAAGTAGTCACGCGATTTTATCTCTTCGTAAACGTAATACGTACGTTGTTTTAGTATTTACTTGACTTAATATCCGTTAATTTATCCTTAAGTCATTTCAATAAGCAATAAATAGTGTATTAAAACTTGTAAGAAATTGCTCATGGAGGCTTAATTAAAATTATCTACGTGTATTTGCTTACGGTGAGTGTTGATTTCACATCTATTATACCTATACTAAATATTTTAGATTTTTGTTTATTGTAAAATGGCTTTAGATCTTGTATGTTAAACAGTCGCTTCAAATAGCAAAAAATAAATAACGGAATCATATTATTCCTTTAATGTACACAGAAAGAACAATTACCGAATAATAATACCTACTCGTTAATTGTTTTTCCTGCAGATGTAAAAAATAAGTAAAGTAGAAGCAAAAAAGTGTGAACCTTAACGCAATAATAAATTAATATTATAAAATTAAAACAATAGTCAATAATAAGATGGCATTGAAAAACCAATAACTTTGTAGGAACAGAAAAGCAATTAAATTAAAATAAAACAAAAGTGTGCCCTAGACTGATAAAATGCTAATTGTAAATTTAATGAAACTATTACAAAATTCATTACGTAATGGTCGCCAGTTAAGCAATAGGTAAATTAAAACAAACAGAAAAATCAATACATTCGCGCGCCGTCTCAGTGCGGTGCATTCGCTTAGCTTATTGATCCTTCAACGGGAACGAGAACTGCAAAAACTTACCAATAAAATGCAACTTTTTCTCCATAGCCATTCCTGATGTGGCGATCTAAAACATTGAAGCATACATTGGTGACTGCACCCTCCATCCATCTCACAAATATATCCCCTTTGGTTATGTCGAAATTGTACGATACCATATTTCCTCGTTGAAAACTAGTCTGCCAGTGTAGTTCATATGCTATTTCGGCCCAGAACTCTTCTGGGTTTTCAATGGATTTTTTATACATTTCTTTGTATATCTCAAAGGATGGCATACGTGATTTTTCGACTACATAATCGGATGGTCGATAAACGCGCGACATGTTAGCAGCAGTTTGCGCAAAATATCGCGCAACGAACTAAAGACCTTTTCAATACGGTGTCCCCGCGGTTACTGATCTGAATCTGAATAGCGTGAATAGAAAACCTGACGTTTGCCGCTTCGTGCAGAATTCGCGATTACGTATTGAGTGACGCACACATGGAACGCGCGTGCGCCTCTGACACTCAATGGGAAGTGGGAGTTGGTGGTGGCGCGCAATGCGAATATATACGCGCCCGCGACCCGCGGGGTCGTGACTCTATGAGAAAGAACCAATTTGAATGACGACCGCGGTTACTTAACTTTGTGCTGTTACGTACACGATATCGATGTATGCTAGATCACACATTGTCTTCTGTCTGTCATTTACAGAGTACAGTGCTATACTTACAGGAATCATAATTATTTTCAAGTATTATTATTTCGAAAAGTCAATCTAAGAAAATATGAAACGACATAGCTATTTAATATATGTATACTTTTTTGTAACCGTAATACAAAAAATCGTGTGTGGAATAGTGGAAATTGATGCTAATATATAGTTATCTTTATGTATATTTTTTTTCTATTTTTTACTTATACTCGTATTTTTTTTCTATTTTACTTTCTAATATATAGTTATCTAGGCACGCGTCTTACCACATTACAAAAATGAATCTTTGAACCTTGTAGGATTTCTCTCAGTTATGACAATTTACACTAAGCGAATATACAAATATAAATTTATATGTATTTCACATATCAGTAAATAAAATCACTGCAAACTTATAAGTATTTGTAGTTTGGTATATGAAAATTGCTAAGAAGTAAGAAGTAAGAAAAACAAGTATAAAGAACTAAATAATTAGTGTACAAAGAAAAAAAATATTGTTATAAAGAAAAAACAAAAGATTAATAATTATTATAAGCTTAGTCTATAATTATAATTATAGTCCATTTTATACAAAATAAGTGCTTACGCCCATAAATTTAAGTTTGTCAATTTTAATAAATTGTGTTTCCCTTCGACCTACTATGGTTTTTAGCTTCATGTGATGTCTTAATGCGGGATCTCGGAGCGAAAGGGTTGCCAAACGCTACAGTCTCTACGATGTGTCTACGTTAACCGAAAGAGGTATGCCCTCCACATCCATGTCGTATCTCCCGTCGTTTTGCATGTTTATAATCTAGACCAGCTTTAATGTCATGGTAATATTTTATCACTCAAATAAAATATACTTCTTTTTTAAAATGCATTATTTAAAACTCAATTGTATAATAACAATAATTGAAATCACCGCTAAAATACTGTGCAATATTTTTTGACGTTAGAAAGCTCAGCTACCAACAATATTTTAATTTGAATAAAATATTTTTTCTTTTTGGTTTCTCTATACATCTCCTTTTTTCTATTCTTTATTTCAGCGTCCTTCAGTTTTAAGCAATGTGGCTATAGCAATAGTTAAGTCGGATTAACACTATACAAACAATGAGAGCATTCATACTATAATTTCGGTCAAGTCCTAGGCCAATAACATAAGAATATTTTAACAGACAGGTACTCCGTGTTTTCAAATCTCATTGCACTTCTTTTGAAATTTGTTTCGTTGGTCTGAAACACTTTAAGTGGCTTTTATTTAAACTTTAAATACATATGTATGTCGTCCTCTTTACCTGATTTGCAATACTATTATTTTTCCATTTTCCGGCGAATTCGATGCAGTGCGTATTGAGTCGCGAAACTCAACGAAACAAAAAACATTAAATATTTAATTTCCTCGAGTGAGAATCGAACCCACAGCCTGTTGCGTTTACAGTCTCACGCTTGTGCTCCTGCGTCACAGGGCACGTCCTACTTAGTAACAGTTGTCGAAAATATTATTAACCCATTTACAGCCAAATTTTCTTCTTTATGTCAGTTTGGTTTTAGTATTCTTATATATATATTTTTATTTCCATAAATAAAATTATGCCTACATTAGAACCTATTGTACCAAAAAACGTAATAAAGTGAAACTCGCAAAGAATTTGCAAATGAATGTTAAACATTATTTATATTACGATATTATTTTTATTATTATTACGATATCATAGTTTCATAATCTAATAATATAATGCACACTAACATTTAAAAACACGGTTTTAATTATTTCAGTAACATAGTTTCATAATGTAAAAATATGAAGCACATACATTAAAAAAAATGAGAAACATAATTAAAAAAAAAACAACAACAATTGATTTAATTATCTGAACATTTTAATCTTTTATATATTTAAAGAATTATTTTTTAATTTTGATTTACAAACTTTTAACGATCACTTTATATCGTGTCCTTTATTTAATACAGCGAGCGTAAATGGGTTAAAAATGATTTATTAAACTTGAATGAGGCCCGATTGTTGAGGAAATGAAACCTGTCGCGGCGCAAGGGGCACAAGCGTGTGGCTGTGAGTTCGATCCCCACTTAATCAAATGTAACATTTTATAATTACATTTATTCGCTCTGGTAACACAGCAAAGTGTCGCGTTGCTGAAAGCTGAAAAACAAAATCCTTGAAAGAATTTTAGGGTGTAAACAACTTTTAATTAGTTCTATAAATAAAAAAAAAAAACACCAATTGAAACTAAAATAAATATTTCATAATATTTATTATATTTTATAAAACATTAACTACTTACATTATCTTTAATAAATACCAAATAAGTCAAATACTAGTGATTGTCACTAGCATAAACAGACAATAGCAAACAATATTCACATGTACATATATCCGCACATTAAAATAATATATAAGTTTGAAATAAACAAATTCATTCATGTTTACCATACAGACGCCGCCCCGAACTTATCTATTGATGGATGCGTAATTTTATTGTAGAATTTTTCTTACTTTTGATAGTTATCTTCCCGTTCACATTAGGCTGCTATAACTTGTCGACAGCTCTGTACATTCAGTTTTCATACAAATACTATATAATCTAGCGTCCATATTAATATTTTGTAGGACGGTAAGATGTAAATAAAATTAAGTATTGCATCTATTCTAATCCATGTTCAATCGATACTATAGTATGATACTATGTATTTGTAAGAGAAGTATTAATGTGCAGTGTGTCTTAGAATCTTTACTTAATGATATATAAAGAGCAATAAGGTAATTTTAGATTCAAGTATTTCTAAAATTTACGCAGCGATTATTGGAAATAGTCAAATTTGCGGAATTACCCGAATGCAGCGTACAGTATTCTAGTTTGTGGTGTTTCATTAATTAGTTCTTCATATTTATGTGCGTGCGATACTCGATACTCACTTACTTAGAAGAAAAGTGAGCAAGGCTTGGCCAATACTTTGGCCACCACAAAGTTAAGGCTTTTTCTTTTGGGGTCATTTATAAAAAAATGGTACTGTAAAAAGATCAAAAATATCAATCACTTGCAAGAAAGAATTGTCACGGCGTTTGGAATAGTTGTACCTAAAGTATTGGTGAAAACGTGGAAACGGGATATCTTCATAATAAAGATATATGGACAATAAATAGATCCTAAGTTGATGTCATCTAACATTAAAGACTTTTTTTTTCGGACCAATTGTCTTGCATGAGACAAAGCTATTCATTGATGTACTTTTCCATTAATTTCGCCATATAATTAGACAACTAGACAGTTATATTTTAAACATCCTGTATATTGTGCTGTACATTTATCCACGTTTCACACGTGTGGTGATATACTAGGTGGCTAAAGAGATCAGTCTTCGTCTTCTAATTTTCCTTCCACATCTTCTCCAAAACGCTGTTAAGCAATATATAATGGCGATTATTGCGGTGAAAGTTAACAGTCGATTGTAGAACGTGGAGGCAGCAGGTTCGATGTTGGGATGGGAGCGTGATGGCGCTGCACCTGCTCCACGCCATGCTCTTGGCGCAGCTTCCGTACCTTCTAAATCTGGTGCACCTGTAATTTAAAATTTTTGTAGGAAAAATATTATCGACTAGCGACTCGCTCGCAGTTTCGCCCGCTTTAACTCGGAGTCATTTATTTTCTAATATTAATTACTTTGTTGAGTTTTGGTAACAATATTACTTTAAAAACAATATCGATACTACATTGAAAGCTAAAGCTGCACCCAATATATAAAACAATATTTGATATCAAAATAACTTCGTTTTTTATCAATCAATTTAAATATAACAAAAAGTAAGAGTTAAGAATATTTAGCAAAATACAATATACATTAAAAATGTATAGAAAAATTATCTCCTATTTTCACTCCTCTTTAACAATTAGACAAAGGGTGGCATTAAATTCCGGCACTTAACAAAGTATCTAAAACTAAGCGGCAACTGAGCAACTTGCCGAGGCAAGAATGCTATGCTAGCACTAGGAAGCGAAAAAAAAGTTATTAACGTATTTACTATCTACCTATACTCTTAGGATCAGTGGGTTGGTGCCTCGGTGCGAGCGTACGCGCCGCGGGCGGGGCGTGGACAGGGCGGGGCTCCAGTGCCGGACTCCTCACACACTCCGGCACCGGTCGCGGCCCGCTGCCGTCTGGCGACAGCACCCGGGAGTACGCATGGAGGCGTCCACCCTCAGCCCGCTTTGGTAGGTCTGGGGGAAATATTACAATGTTAATATTATACTCATTTTAGCTGTAGAGATAACTTATTGTTTAGACGCTCTGTTCATCATTCACTGATTATTTTTTAGGACATTGAGTTTTGAATGTGACTGCGGACCTCAGCGCTGCTGATGTTTACAGAGTTATTCTCATCCTTGTCATGTTAATTTATATTATATCAAATATAAAAAAAAATAATCTACTTAATTTTTTTGGCTCTGGTAACGAAATAAGGCAAACGTTCCGGAAATTAGTCAGTAAGTAAAGAACGGAGGACCTTTAAGTTTTCTTTATATACTAAAGCCATTGAGAATAGAGATAAATAACTATTACTCACCCGATGGTATAATATGTACATCACGATGGTGTGCAGTGGCGGCCGCCTCTTTAAGGGACGAGGGCATATGTCCTACAAGGGCATATTGAAGGGCAGCTAAGAGGAGCCAATGACAAGGTCTGGCTGCGCCACCTTCGAGGCACGACGAGTCCCCATACACGACTAGCCGACCTGCCTATAAAAAAATGTTTTTTTTCTTCCAATGGTAACATTTAGCTGCACCGTCTTCAAAGCCAGAAGAATTTGTCTACACGACTAGATAAATAATTTTATTGAATTTCAAATTCTTCAATATATGTACATACGTATATTAAAGAATTTAAAGTTCAATTTCAAATTTAATTTTTATAAACAGTTACTAATAAACAAGATGACTTACATTCTGTACTGAATAGAAAACATTTTACGAAGTGTGTAACAGAATAGCTCATCCCCAATTTAAAATATCCTTCATTATTGTGATAGATAACGTGTCAATTATTCTATATCAAATTATTTACTGATATCAAATAAGATTTAGAAAAAGGCCACGTTAATTTTAATCCAACTCTGCGAAAACTGACTACCATTAATTGTTGGTTAACGATAAATTTTGAAAGTTTTCTATTTAACTACAATTTGCAAAGTAGTTACGTACTGAGTTAGTTAAGAATCATCATACATTTTAATACCTAATAATATACTAAGTTAGTTTAGTATCATCATAAATATTCATGCCATATTACAGTAAACAGCAAACGACAGAGGCACCCCAATTTTTTGTCTACTCTTTATAACTAGACTATTTAACGTACGTATTTAAAATAAAAACACATTATATTACCTTGGGCAGTTTATCGTTAGTGTCATTTGTATAATCTCTAGTTTCACCGTCCGTCTGTAGCAAGCCTAATATGGGCACGTCGACCGTTTTACCGCCAGACGCACCCCCACCACCATTCGGCTTGTCGCCTGACATTATCTAAAACATTTACAGCGACAATTATATCACGTATTTAAAATAAAAGGACATATTTTGATAGAAGCAATAACAAAAATATCATATTTACTATACCTATACATGGGTATCTTCTGTATAAATTCCTTGGGTGTACATTTCAACATATCTGGTTATTTTTTAATAATTAAAAACTTTTCAAATATAAATAAGTTATAAACAATAAACCGATCCATTATAAGATTGACAAAAATGACCAAACGTTGTCCATCATATTGGCAATTTATCGTTGGGATTGAAAGCAAAAAGCTTTCAACTTCACGCGCTCTTTTTCTTTCACTTTCCACCAAAATGTTGAGACATTGCGGATATTGTGACGGAACTTAACGCCACGCTTTACTTTATTACCAACCACCGTCGCGAATGCAGTCACGCGTTAGTAGTTATCTTTATTTTCAGCATCAACGTGAGAACCTAGTGTTAAGGCACTCCGATCCGTTCCCACTTACCGCCGAATTTAAGGAATTGTGTGTTGAGTGGAGGAGCTCAACGCCGCGCTTTGCCTTCTACCAGAGCGAAGCAATGGAAACATTAAATATTTAAATTGAAAATATTAAATATTACATTTTCTCGGGTGGGGATCGAACCCACAACATGCCAAGTTTAGAGTTACATGCTTATGCCCCTGCGTCACGACAGGCCCTAGGTAATTATCACTATAATATTTAATTAAATTACTTGTTGCCCTTGATCTGACAGCTGTGCGGTGACCAACACACCATGTTCCGGGAAGCTGTGTATATGTGTGCCGCTCGCGTAGTACATGGGATGTCCGGCCAGCTTAAAGGAGCCCTCGAAAACGCGATCTCCTAGGGCCACCTGGAATATGTACAATCGAAGCTTGCAAAATAAACAAATATTAGATATATATACATTTTTGTTTTACATGGTATTTCACGTTTAACAACACGTCGGGTTCCATGTCATGTCATTAGAGGCCTGTCGTGGGGCAGCGGCACTAGCGTGTAACTGTAAACGGTAGATTGTGGATTTGATCCCCACTCGAGGAAATGAAATATGTAATATTTTTATATCAAATATTTAATGTTTTCACTTCTTCGCTCCGGTAACAAGGCAAAGCGCGGCGTTGAGTTCCGCCACTCAACACGCAATTATATGGCGGAAAGTGGAAAACAGAAGTGGAACAGAGTGTCTTAACACTAGGTTTCCAAGTTCCCCATGCCTACCCTGCCATGTGTGAGAGACAGCGTGAAGCCAAGAAGTCAGAAGAGTGTTGAATGGGAAAACTCAACGCTGCTCTTTGTATTGTTACCAGAGCTATTAATACATATTACATTCTCTTGAATGAGAGTCAAGTCCACGATCCTACTTCAGTGTAATAAAAAAAATAATTACTGACATTATTTATAATAGCATAACATACTCGTAGCATGTGTTAATACTTTAAATAGTATTTATCTAAACATTGGGTTATATTATGCTTAAAATTAACTTTATTCGTTTTAGATCAAATGAATAAAATTAATTTTAAGCATAATATTACTCAGCAGAAGGAAGCAATAAAATATATATATATACTCACTTGGTACATACTTAGTAGATCATTTAAAGCTGGTACGTTAGCTCCACCTGTTTCAGGTATCCACCTAAAATGTTATATTTTCTCATTGTTTATCTTGTAGCTTCACGCTGTATCCCGCTCATGGCAGGGGGAACTTTGAAACGTAGTGTTAAGACACTCTGTTGCACTCCTGTTCTCTGCTTTCCGCCAAATATAAGGCATTGCGTGTTGAGTGGCGGAACTCAACGCCGCGCTTTGCCTTGTTACTGGAGCGAAGCAAAAATTCATAGTGTTTATCTTGTAGCTTCCCGTTGTATCCCTCATAGAAGAACAGACTGAAGAGCTCACGTCTCATTCACCATACATTTTCGAAATTTTAAAAATTTACCAATGCTTCAGTCTTGTTACCGAAACGACGAAATGAAAATAATTCATCACGGAAATCATCGTGTTTACATTATTTTTCTGTATACTGGATAAGATTTTGCCTATTTATAGTAAATCCAATCTCGAATAGTCAGCATTACTAAAACAATTTATTTTATTGTAAATGAGACTGCCTTTAAACATTTAATTGTAAGTAAGTATCTATCAAAAACAACGCAGCTTTGTCTTATCTTATATGACTCTAAAACACGTTGTGGGTTCGATCCCCACTCGAAGAAATTACATATTTAATATTTTCAAATTAAATATTTGTTTACATTTCTTTGCTCTGGTAACGAGGCAAAGCGCAGCGTTGAGTTCCGTCATTTAACACGCATTGCCAGACAGTGGAAAGAAGTGAATCGAACGGTGTATATATATATTTATATCGGTAACGGCTCCACCGATTTTCAGATTCAAAGGTAGATCGATCTTATTTTCAGAAAATGTAACTTTATCCTCGTTTTGAGGCAATACAAAATTGCTACAAAAAATCATTAGAGCAAGAATGTAAATTCCGCCTGTATTATCCAAGTAATAAAGGCGAGCGGTTGCAGAACCAGAAGATAATTGCTTTGAGTCTAAGATTCTCCAATTATAATTATATTTCCCTTTTTTATATGTAATTTATATTAAAATGTACTTTCCCAAAAAAATCATGGCTTACAAAAAATACCGAGTAAAGCTCAGTCATCTGGATACTATAAAATATATATAAAATATACAAAATTGCTGTAACAGCGTGAATTATTCATAAATACTATATATATAAAAAATAACTTATTTATATTTCAATCAAGTTAGTACTTACCATTGTCTTGTATTTTCATCATAAAATTTGACATGTCGCAGTAAGGAGGCGTTATACCAATCGGCGAATACAATGAGAGATAGCCCAGAGTCTACTGCTTTTTTGACAGCCGCCATTTCTTCGGGGAAGTACTCGTCTTCAGGGTCAACGAGGAGCAGAGCACCGTATAGTGATGTATCTATACATGTCAATGGACTGCCTGGTAAAGAGAATGAAAGTGAATTATATGTTATATATTATAATGTGTCTTATGATGATAAATGAACGTCGTAAATTTTGAAACTGGTGGATTGAAATTTAAATGATGGTAAAATGGAAGTATCTAAGAGTCTTATGTGACCCACAAAGAACCCGACTAAAATGGAGTATACGACACAAAAAGTTGTTAAATTCGAACATTTCATTCCTGAGATTAATTCATTCAACCAAACAAACCCAGTTTTAAACTATCAGTACAGATTACAAGATATGGTAAGATCAAGGGCGCAAATCCACAGCCTTAGTTACTGTTCAGCATATTGTCTTTAGGGAGCAATAAAAAAAAGTTGTATCAAAAGCTTAACTTACCCATAACTTCTAAATAGAATCCATGTTCACGCAATCGTCGGTACATATCTCTAAAGTTTGTATGCACATGGTCCGCATGCCAATCCAGAGGATCATGTTTAGCACGTAGGTCATCCCGGGGAAAATATCCCCCGGGATAGCGTAAGCTATGGAACTGGTCCCATAGGAGCCGGCGGCCGCGGACCGGAACTGGTATTATCCTGGCACTATAATAAAAATAAAACCGATGCATACATAATAATATGACTCGATCGAAGTATATTTGCACATATAAAAATGTGATTGCATTATTTATAATAACAATTAAATGCATAAAAGAAGCGATAATTTTCTCAACGAACATAAATTTGTCGTGAATTTCATATTATCTGAAAGTGAATTTCAGTATCAATCTTTCTAGTATAAAAGAAAAATTTTGATAAGCATTAATATAAAAAATAACAAAGCGTGCGAGTGTTAATGCGACTTGTGGGTTCAATCCCCACTCGAGTAAAATAAATGTTTTATTTTCTCTTCTTTACTCTGGTGACAAAGCAAAGTGGGGCGTTAAGTTCCACCACTTAACACGCAATGCTCTAAAATCGGTGGAAAGTGAGGAATGGAATGGAGTGTCCTAACACTAGGTTCTCATATCCGCCTATATTGCCATGTGCCGAATACAGCGTAAAGCTAGAATTTACAAGAAGTAATTGAAATATTAATCCCGGACTCGAGGACTATATATATTATAGGTTTTTAAAGGACAACGTTCTTGTAAAACATTATAGTAAAAACAATGAAATTCCTGGGAAAACAAAAAAAAAGCGGTTTGACAGTGATCACGTCACAGACAAACAGAAAGACAATGTTACTTTCGAATTTATAATATTAGCATGTATACATTTCAAGTTCCCACGTATATAATTAAAAGTTTAAAAGAATTTAAAATAAGTGTCTTCGATTTGTTAGAAAGTCCTTCTGGTACATTCGGATACATTAAATAACAAGCACGAACCCTCCCTTTGAGCCCACACTAAATCTATTAAGCCAATAAATCCATTTGAGGTCGGTACCTTTGTACGCCGCTTTCAAGTAATTCTCGCCAGTTGCATATTTATGTGCATATATCTCTCGCTATTCATATTAAATTGAGAATATCGACACACAAAGAAGAATGATCCTATAGTAATTTGCACTCACGTTCGTATCCGGTGGTTTATCAATACCATCCAAAGTGGAAGATATCTAGACATATCTACTACTGAGTCTTTATGTATTACTTTGTTGTGGCTGACCTCGACCGGCATTAGTTTGAAAATGTGAAGATATGAGATAGGTACGTTTTATTTTATTTATATTTACCGCGCTCACGAGGGTTGTAGCGTGGAATATAACTAAAATAGCTTAGAAAATAATACTAGAGTCATATGTCAATGTCACCGCAAAATGTTTTTGCATAAGAATATTGTCACATTTTGTGTTCAAGTAATCAATCATCCAATGTAATAATGTATGTATTTGTAATAAAGAAAACCTCTTTAATATTTAATTATTATGACAATTAAATTGGTTACTAAAATTATAGAGTTATGTTAATGTTAGTTTTCTTCCCATTTTTTTAATTGATAAAACTTGACAAATCAGCCTTCTAAACGAAGGCTTAAAATTTTTTTGTTTAACAAGATTTAACACAAATACAATATTTTACAAATACAGATGAATATTTAGATAAAAACGTACAAAAAAAATCAGAATATATAATAAAAGAAGTGCGCTTCCCCCTTGAGTCACGTGAGCGAAGAAACGAAAATATTAAATATTTCATTTTCCCTAATGGAAATCAAACCTTCGTCTTTACTGTCGCACCCTTGTGGCGTTGTGCCACAACGGCCTCGATATATACATACATTAATAATAAAATAATAAAGATATTTTCAATTTTATTTACATAAAATATCGTCCAGTTGTCATTTTTATTCAAGTTTAAACGCAAACCAGTAAGACAAATTTAAAATATTATTATAGTAGTTTCATAAAATTTCAGAATAAGAATTTCAGAAATTCCTAGAGGTGTGTGAACATAAAAAAACATTAAATTTATATTGTTTATTGTAATCCTAAGAGAAATTTGCATATTTACCGTATGGGCAACATAAGCGTCGTATTTTTCATGGTCCGGTCGACCACCTCGTCGTAACTCTCTATTGTAACGTTCACGTGACCCTATGACAAAGAAAATTATCATTAAAAAATATATGTATAACTTAAAAATAAAAACGCGACGAAAAAATTTGTTTGCCACGCAATGGTTCCAAATTTTCGATATAAAGTAGGGAACGAAAGTGTCCAGTTTCATAAATATTCTAAGTCCTAGCTCGTATTACAGTCTATCGAGTAACGTAGAATTAATAATCTGATCTAAAGTAGGACAATTTTCATGAGTATATAGAGGCAGAAACAATCTAAACTCTCTTTTAGAGATAACCGTTTACCAAAACTGCTAAACCCAAAGGGAATTGAAAATTCGAACACCAAAATTGTGTACACTGCTCTTGCTAATGGCGGTTACATTAGAAGGTATATATTTTATTTTAAAACAACAACTTTATTTTAATAAATTACTATATTACATTATTATTTAACGTTATACATATTTTATTTAATATTATGGCGTAATACATATAACGTAGTTCTCATATATCTCTTGAGACATAGGCAGTGCAAATTAGATTATATCAAAGTGACAGTTAAATTGACTTGGGAATAAAGTTACAGACGAATAAAGTTCGAAGTTCGGAGAAAAAAATTGCATATGGAAAAGGGATATGTAAAGATTATTATACATAGTTAGGTACTACATAAGTTATTCTATACATATCATTCATCTATAGTCGATGATTTTGAAATTATCTATTCAACGGAATTATTTATACAACTCTACTTCGTGCTTTGTGACGTTACCAGAGCGAGAAAAAAAAATATTTATTTCACCGAGTGGGAGTTGAACCCATTACAGTCGGGTTTTAGTCATACACTTGTATAATTATTAACGTTCCACTTTATCTTTATATATTATTGTGCTAATCTTATATTTTCAAATTATAACTGATATTATATTTATTTAAGGTAAGAATCCAATCTTATGTCTATTTATTGTCTATAATCTAGCTAGAGGGAGGGACGTAAACGTAACGGCTGTGTTTTAATTTCCACTAAGGGACATGAATTATAGTCACTGGTTCGTTCTGGTAACAAGACAAGACGCGGTGGTGAGTTCCGCCACTTAACACACGATGTCTTGAAAATTGAGCAGTTCAGATACCGTATATCTAGGTTTCCTCTCCAAGCATAAAAAAATCATAGAAATTCATTTAAAACAATACCTAGAGAATACTCTACATATTCTATATATATGGTATTTATTAGCTCACCTCGATAATACCATCAAAATTTGCTCCCGTTTCTAAAACACTGAAACTCAGAGCAAGCCAACCAGACCACGGCCATAATATTTGACTGTAATCTGCTGACACCGACAGTATTACACCATGAGGTAAATGTGGATGCCATGTTACTTTTATCTAAAACAAAAGTAATATTATTATTATGGGACCTCTATAAAGGAAGACATGTTTGTAACAAGGGGCACAAGATAATTTTCGTGAAATCACAATTCTTAATATATATTTAAGTGTTAAGTCACGAAATTTGTGTTGACAATAATACACTTTTAAATATAATTTTCAAAAATGTTTATAATTACTATCACAAACATAAAAGTTTGTTAAAATAAATATCTACGTACGGAATTTAGCTAAAAAAATATTCATACATTTCTATTGAATATCGCTAAGCCATAATTAATTTCGCTTTTAAAACAGTTTATTTGCAACGCTTTTCACGCAACAGTAAGTATTCACACAGCAGCAATAGAAAAACACATATTTTAACACATTTAAAAGTGATACTCCACAAAGTATAAAAATGATTTCCCGCTACGTTCGAAATTTTTTTTACGTTATCTAAAAAAATATATATTGTTAGTTAATAAAATTATATCGCATTACTTCAAAGCTACCAAAACTATTCTATTTAAGGACTTAAATCTTAAAAAAAATTTTTGGTTTTTCGTATGTAAAAATGTAGCGTTAAATTATTTTTATTTACTATTTTTTTATTTACTAAGAAAACAGTCGCTATCGCAAAGTTTGAAACATTGACATCCGTTACATCACTATAATCAATTGTACGGACGGAGCAACTTTAAATAATGCTTACAAAGTACACTAGATTAATAGCACGTTGGCAACGAATATAGTACACATGAAATGGCCCTTTTTCTTGTTATCATTATTACTCACCACTTCGCCGGCTACACCAAGTCCATTGATTACAGTAACATTGGCTATGGTAGGTTGAGCACTATAGTACAGTGGCTGGGTGCAGTAGGGCCACATATACTGGCATTCGGTTAGATCTATGTATGGGGGACTCAGACTGGCTTGGGGTTCATATTCGCGGAGAAACTGAAAACAAGCTTTCTTCTCAATATAAAGTAATAGTTACTTATTACAATATTATAGATTTAATATTTTCAATACATGTGGAATATATCTACGTAAAATGAAATAATAATGTTAACTACCGCACATTATCGGCGTTGAGTTCAGCCACTCCATAAGCAATGCTTTAAATTTGGTGGGAAGTCGAGAAAGGAACGGAGTGTCTTACACTAGAATCCCAAGCTCTTTCTCCCTTGTATACAGCAGTATATGGAATAAACAATATATACCTCGACTATCTATAGCTACATATTTTATAAATTAATTTATATAACTACCTAATTGAAATAAACTGTGAATTTGAAAAATAGTTCATAGTATAAATAGAAATAAAAAGTTAAACCTATAGTAGGATTATTTTTTCACCACAAGCTAAAAACAAAAACTAGATATTTTAGGTGAGTCAAAGTGAAGATAGTTTAAAAATAATAAAAGTAATTACTTATGCTGCTATATGAGTAGCTATTTACGATTCAAGTAAAATTCGTTATTGTTGAAGTCGGTCAGTGCCTAGTTTTAAGCATATTTTGAATTAGCTTTCGTTGGGTGTTTTCAGTTGCTTTCTCTTAATGTTAATTTCTTTCTCTGATTGCTAAGTGCTTCATAAGTTTTAAAATCGGTCCATAAATTTAGAAAAAATCGGAAATATCAAGGGAAAAATTAACAAGAAATATTGTCATGCATACAGATTCTTCTTTTTTAGTGAATAGGTCGATTGAAAAGCGTTTTTATTGTTTACCTGATAAGCACTGATAAGATCTAATTTCCCGTGGCCCTGTTCAAACATGTTAGGACCGGACAGTCGCCTGGCCGTTATACAAAGAGCTTGTTTGACCGCCGCGGGTGTGAGGTTCTGTCGGGGAACACCGCTAGCTAGAAGTGCTATAGCGCCAGCAACCACTGGAGATGCTACTGATGTACCTATAGACATTAACATAATAAATTATATATTATACTTATAAATTACAAGAATACTTGTATAAAGCCAAAGATGTGACTTTAATTATCACCCGTGTTCATACATAGACGCTTGAGTTATACACTGAGTGCACCTGTATATTAACAAGGTCGTAGTCTATTTCTACTTTAACAATATAACAATTCAAGGTAGAAAATGTATCACGCAAAATTTTAAATGGCCTCGTTGCTGATTACTTATCACGCGCTTCTGGTTATGATTGGGAATATATATTTTTAAAAAACGTTACATTATATCCAAGTGTCTACAACACTTAAGTTAATTTTAAATAACGTTTATGTCAGAATTGATGCCGTAGTCTATTCTTATTATTAGTAATTACTTCATTAATCTCAACCAAAAAGTCCTGTGGCGTACGATTACATCGTCTGAAAGGACATTTATAGTTGCCACAGAAAGAGATTCTTTTTGTGAAAAAAAAAATAAAAAAACATTGAGCAGAGCAATAGCTGGATGAGTGTCACATTGTAGCACCTTATTGAAACCAAAAACCGTCATTTCCATCTATAACTAGAAAAGACCAATGGTTTTTTGTAGAAGGAGTATATCCCATATTAAAAATTGGAGCCATTTTGTTCTGTGACGGTTGGTAGGCTTTCATTATTTCGATACTCGAAAGCTTATTCTTGGTAACGGTTGCCATGCAAAGTTCTTGTCAATTGTATGTTACTCGGTTGTCATCTGCTTCATGATAAACATTAGAAAATATTGCAAGCCTACCAACCGTCACAGAACTTTAAAAGGCTTTAATTTTTAATATGGGATACACTTGTTCTACATTCTAAATAACAATTTTATTTTTACACATCTTTCATAATGTACATGTTAACACAAAATCAGTATATAGAAATTCAATGCCACAGTATTGCCACGTCATTACTATGATAATACAAAGATTTTTTAAAATTAATTTTGACTGTAATTGCTATTTATTTAACTGTACAGTAATGTGTGTATACATACGGTTAATATATACCTTCATTAAATTGAATTTTTAATCATATTATAATGATCTATAAAAATCTCGTACGACCGAACATTGTTTTTATTTGATATGTACTAATAACGCTATAGTAAGGCCTGCCGTGGTTCCGTCCTGGTACAAGCGAGTGACTTTAAAACTTCACAGGTTGTGTGTTCAATTCCCATTCCAGGATATGAAATATTTATTTTTTCATTTCTTCGCTCTGATGACAAGTGAAAGCGCGGCGTTTAGTTTCGCCAATCAACACGTAATGCCTCGAATTCGGCGAACGGAATGGAATGTTTAATAATAAAAATTCTCAAGTTCTCTCTGCCTACGCTGTGTGGAGGATACAGCGTGAAGCTGAAAAAAACATTTTAACAATAATGTTAAGTATTTATCACAATAAACCATTTATTTAAAATACATCAATCCAATAAATATAATTATAATTAAATTAATTAAATTTAATTTTTCAATATTAATTTCTAAAACTGTTTTAGTATAGGGTACATGACTATGTCTAGAAAGCTCATCTAATAAAGCGTGAAAATAGTATTTTTTATAGATTATAAAAAATACTATTTTCACGCTTTATCCTGTTATGCGGGAAATAAGGTAAAATAATGTACTATATATCAAATACTATAAGAAACGGAAATAATAATAAATTAAAGATACATATTTATTATATAAAAATGGAACAACATTTTGTATGGATATTCCTCGCAGAATTATGCTCAATGTATATCAATATTATTTAATAACAATAACAAGCGTCATGTACCCTATTGCTTACTTTAGCATACCACTAAGGGATCTGCACCCGCCATTCACACTGGAGCCGCGAACGCCGCTCCCATACGTAACGATATCAGGCTTCATACGACCATAGCCCTGTAAGAATAAAAAAATATTAACATAACTGCATAAAACACTTATTAGAATGAATACAAGTAAATAATTTACGATTTTATCAAAAGTAATACTGTACAATAAAACAGATCTAGAATTGATAAACATAGTAATAAATCTATTTGATTTCACTTTATTTTCAAAAATATATTTTATATTGGTCATTGGGAGACTTTATTCCTTGTAGAATGGGTCCCGAATATTAAGATTTAACTTTATTTATTTTTTGTTACTTAATTACACCGCATTTTATAGTAGAGACAAAAAGAATTTATTGTTAAAGTGATATTATTTAATTTTTACAATATCTTAACAGATAATCTGCGTTAAGTATCGCGATCTTAACTACTACATCGGGAAAGTAAAACTAAACCTATTCCCAAGGATGGGTATCAAATTATTTTACAAAAAAAATAAAATAATTAATAAAACAAAAGATACTTACAAAAATCAACAACAACTTTTAACGTTATTATTAAATTCTTAAGTTGAACAGATAACTTTGTTTATTTACTCATTTTTAAGCGTGCAAATATAGCATCAATTGGGATTTGGATAATAATCTTATTATACTACTGATATTTTTTAAATAAATAGTCGAAAAACTTGACATAAAGATCAAATATGACCACAATTTTTTTTAACTTATTAATTAATTTAAACACAAAATAATTGTTATTTATAATTATTATTTCTAGGAAAAAAACACATATAAATTTAAAGGAATAATGAGTATTTGTTATGTATCAATGATTTATCGGTAATAAGTTGACAACACTAACTGTCAGTTGTAACGGCGTTAGCATTTGCCAATATAAATGCAATCTGACTTTGAATACATGGGTTGCAAGAGTACCAAAAATACGTCGTCGCAATATTACATTGTGGTATGATTGTAATCAAAGCAGGATTAACGTTGATTTCAAGAGTAGGGCTGTAGAACTAAGAATAGAATTAGAACATAAAATATATAAGATACCTACATCCGGCAATTCCCACGTAGTCATGCCTCGAGAAGAAAACTTAGCGATCCGATCATCGAACCCTATACCTCCCACTCCGATGACGTCCATCTGATCTGCTGGGTTATTTAACGTTCCATACAACGGCCCATCGTTGCCGATAGCGGACACCATGATAACCTGGTCAATAATAAACATTACTTACATAGGTCCTAATAATATGATTATAAATTAGAAAGTTTGTGAAAACCACTTTTAAACAAAAACTACTAGTAGAGCAGCCGAAGAGGGGATTTCGGGATATACTCGAGCGCGGCAGAATAATATACAGGGGGATACCTTGTACTCTATTTAGTACTTACACCAAATATGAGACTTCTATATATGTTCGCCCGTCAAGGGAGAGGAAAAAAAAATTACATCATCAAATATTTTCGTGCGCGTCAGATTAAGATAAGATGAGGTAGTTACGTGCTAAAACGTGTAGATTTCACTAATCTGACAATTTGAGTGAAACGTAAGGAAGAGGGAAGGGCTACAAAATTGTAAAAAAAAAACCTCACTTGGACATTCTCGAGCGTAGTTAATTTCTTTTTTATTTTGAACGGAATAATTCAAAGATTACGAAAAATATATAATCTGACAATTTCCACAAGCCTTTGTTGCTTCACAAAGATTTATCGATAAAGTTTAATGCAGTTACGTGATGCCTATATTTCCCTCTCCACGCTTCTATTCCTCGTTTTATTAATTAATTGTCAGATTATGGAACAGCACGCCTAAGGCATCGAGATATATATAATATCTTAATCTGATGATATACATCTTAATCTGACGCGCTTGAGTATTTCAAAATTTGACCATTTTTTTTCGCATTCTAATAACGGATATGACGTTGCGTCACATCCAGATCGTCAGAACTCTCTTACTTTTGTTTTCATTTTTCACCCCAACGTACGACCACCCCCATCACTGAAATATTCAGATTAACATACGAACATTTTTAAAAATACGTACGACATGTAAAATATAATTATCTGACTCGCTCGAGTATAGTCTATGGAACTGTTTTTTTTACATTTTTGAAAATCTATAGCCGCTCCCCCCACTGGTAAAATGGTATGGTTTATATGACATTTTTTTCTTTTCAGCACCTAAGCTTCACAACCCAATAGGTCTCTATGACGCTCGAATAAATCCCGATTTAGCATCGTGGCCTCCCCTACTATACTGAACATTCATATGAAAATTTGCAATAATATAGGTGTCAGAATAGCATATAGGTAATTTATGCAAAAATATGTATAATTTGACTATGACATGTTTTGGCACTTGGACTGTCCGTTACAATTAGTGTTTTTCTTTCCTAAATGTGTAAAATATAATAACACTTTAACATTAGTAAAAGTCACTTCAAAGTATGCATTTAATCGCAATGTTACAAAAACTAAGATGAAAGTGCGGAATAGAATGTCAAAACACTAACTTAATACCCCCTATTCAAAGTTAAGGTAAAAAAACGGCGGTTGAATCTGCTAAAGAAGGTAATTAATTAAATAAATTGTGTTAATATCATAAACATAAACTAAATGAGATAAACATAATCAAAATTAGTTATTTTTAGAACAATTTAGTTTACCTTATTGGCGCTTAATTCCCATACTTTATCAACAAACGGGTGGTCCATGAAGTCTGGTCCACCAATACTTAAATTGAGCACGTCGATTTTTCTCATTATAGCATAGTTGAATGCATCTAAGAACCATGATGTATAGGATACCTGTAATATATATAAAAAAATATTGTTAAAAGGTAAACCCCGCTGTAGGCACACACCGAGGCCAGGGTTACGGTATCACACTTAGAATATCTCATTTGATAAAGAAATTGTTATCTAATCTAATACAATATTTTTTCTTATAATGTTTTTACGCATATAAACATAACATGCTTGTTACATTAACATAAATCATTGAATACAATACTCTTAGCATAATTCTAGCGAACGTCAATAAAACATAGAAAATATTCCACGAGTAAGTATTACGCTATTCAGGAGTAACAAAAACAAGCAACCGTAACGACATTGTTTTATTATTATACTTAGCATTTATACGTATGTATCTGTGTATACTTTTTATTGTGTTTTGTGGGGAAAAGCGTGAAGTTGCTTCTATTACTTACTTGGTTGTCAGTAAACACTCTAAATATATGTAAATCAGCGTCTGGTGCGAAACCAAGGCAATCAGCTCTTGATGCTATGACACCAGCTACAAAAGTGCCATGGCCTAGGGCATCGTCTAATGTGTTTTCACCGGTCCAATCAGTTCTTTCTCTGACACGTCCAAAATGTGGATGATTCCTCGCTAACCCCGTATCGAATACCGCTACTTTGATCCCCTCTCCTGAAATATTTTTTTTAAAAACTAAATCTATATATTTCTAGACTTAACAAATATGCCTTTGAGTTTTAAAAAGTATTTATGCATAGTATAAGCTTTTTTTATAAAATTTAAATAATGTAGTGAATATTTACATTTTTTATTTAAATGTTCCAAAGTCAATAACAACGTTGGCTTTGCATCATGGCAAAACAAACCATTTACTTCAATTCTTTGGTACTTTTCACCTTAAATTCAAAAGGTAAGTTTACTAATACTTAATATATATAGGACAATATACAGTAAACACGTATTATCACTATAAAAAGAGTATGAATGGCAGACTGTATATGCAATGGCATGATAAAAAATTTAGAGCACAATTATGTTGTTACAAAATTATAATTCTTTACACAAGAATTATAATTTTGTAAATAAAATGATAGTTATGTAATACTATATAAGAAATCGGAACTTTATAACTGCGACATTTTAAATATATTTTATAATTGAACATGTTACAAAGAATAATTTTACATCACACGATCATTATATAATTTCAACCGAATTCTAAGGACCGTTTAGTATTAAACAAAAGATTTTTTACACACGGCCTCACACGAAAGTCACAAGGTTATCGTTAACTTAATCAAAAATGTAACGAATGTAAAATACTAAATAAACTAAACATCAATTTCTAGAATAGTACTATTTATTAGTTATAATACACCTACAATTATTTATTATATTTAATTATTTATTATACAATTATTTAGTATATATATCGTGGCGTAGCGGCACTAAGGTGTGACTGTAAACGGCAGGTTGTGGGTTCGATTCCCACTCGAGGAAATGTGATATTTAATATTTTTATATTAAATATTTAATGTTTTCATTTGTTCGCTCTGGTAACAAGGCAAAAACGCGACGTTGATTTCCGCCACTCAACACGCTATACCTCAAATTCGGCGGAAAGTGAAGAACTTTACACTAGGTTCCCAAATTCCCCGTGCCTACCCTGCTATGTGCGGGAACCGGCGTGAAGCTGAGACAAATATTATAACTTATCTATATAATTACATCATAACTTAGTGACACATATATTTTATCGATATACATTTCGTAAGCTTCCTTTCAATGCCCCCTTTATCTCTCCAGCCAAATGACAAATAAATTCAAAGGTTTGAATTTATTTTGATACACTTAAATATTGTTTAAATAAATTTTCTTATTATTAAACAAGTCTATAGAGCTAGTGACAAAAAGATCTCGAGATAACAAAATTCTCATGCTCTTTCACACAAATCGACTCATACTCGACTACTTTGACTGGGAAACAAAGTTTCTCGGGTAGAACAATTGTTTTCTTTGTGAATAACACTAAAACTGAGCTTTGTAAATCTTAACGTGATATTTTTTTATATTGCTTCACGCTGTATCTTTCAAATAATTGTAGGCAAAGGTAGATCATTAGTAGACCACTTCTTTCCCCATTTACCAATTTACAAGACTTTACGTGTTGAGTAGCGGAACTCAACGCCGGTTTTTGTTTCCCTGTTGGATAGAGATAAAGATAATTGCTCCTCATCGAATCCCCAATTGTCACGTTTACGGTCACGGTGCTGTAGCGCTAGTACGGCGTCTCTTATGAAATAAATTCAGAATATCATACTGACCTGTCACTCCAAGGGACCAAAGCAAGTCAGCTTTCAAAACTGATGTTATTTGACGCGGCACTGTTCTTAATAATTTTCTTGACGTATACCCAGCATTCTGGAGACATAAATATGTATAAATATTAATTTTATGACAAGTTTAATAAAATCTTAATACTATCATACTATTCAAATTAAAGGAAAATTGGCGTTATTTTCCGTAACTCAACAAGCAACGTCTCAAATATTCTACCATGCCATATGCGGAATATTAAGTACTAAAAATTTATGCCGATTTGTTGTAACAAAATACCATTGCTAAAACAAGTGTGTATGTTAGTTAGGATAATTTATGTATTATTTAATGATACATCCTAAAGCAGTAAACTTATTTATTTCAATAATATTACTTTAGAAGATCATGGAACATTTTACAAAAAAATGTAAATATTACGTTTTTAATATCACATACACCTAAAACCATCATATTTAATTAATTATATATTTTTTGCGGTAGTGGTAGACTAATACATTAAAATTGTTCTTGTTATCATTTGATAACAAAACGAGATCGAGATCAATTATTAATATTTTTTGTAAACAAAGATACTTTCCTAAAACAAAGCTTCCGTCTATAACGTATCTACAACAAAAGTGACAAATACGAAAAATCTACTCTATTTGGTCATCCTTGTGTTAACTGTGATCTTCAATGCTATCTTACGGCTATGTTTCGTACCTGCTCAATGGAAAGTAGCTGAAATTACTTCATTTCCAAGCCTGGCAAGGATCATAAATATTACTTCATAATATTCCCCTATAATTTTACTACTTATAGCAGAAATGCTGGCAATTCTAGTTTTCAAAGGCTTATCTCCAGAAGCCATCAGAAGATATATAATAATATCTCATCAGTTTGGCTTTTGCGAAGCTCATGAACAAATCCATGAAGAAGATGACGAAATAGATATGGCATACGAACGAGGGAAATATTTCTAGACGTATCACACGCATTCCATCGTGTATAGTAAGTGATAAGGTCTTCTTTATAAGATTTCAAGTTTCCAGTTCAAAATCTTAATAAAATCATATCTTTATCAAAGAACAAAATGCTTTTACGTTAAGCATAACAAAGACAGAACTGTACGAAATCAAAAAAAAGTATCCCACAAGGAAGTGTGAACCTGTCCTTTATTTATAAATATTGCTACAAAAAAGTTTAAATAGTATATCAGTGTGGCTGAAAGACTGAAGAATAACAGTCAATGAAGCTAAGTCGGTGCATGTAGCCCTTAGCAACGAAATTTGGCGTAATGAAATATAAAACAACCTTAACGGAATAACAAATCCCCAGTCATATGCGCTTCTTGAGCACATATTTAGACAGACGTCTTTTATGGTTGAAGTACACTTTTAGTAATAGGATTTTTTGGGCTAAACTATATTATGATATAGTATATAGTACAACATTTTCAATCAAAAACCCTCTGAATAATAACAAACACCCCTTAGATTGTCACTTATTCACAGCTGCATAGCGATTTGGGGATACCACAGTGACGCTAGAAACTAACAGCAGACTAAAAATATTCTAACTTAGAAGACAGCGACATGCTCCCAACATGCTTGTCTAAATATTAATAAATGTAGCTCATCCAAAGAACTAAAATCATATTTCTTGAGAGACCGCTGTATTATTATTTTGTTTAAAAGTATTATTTTTAAACTCTACACACACAATTTTAAAGCCCTATTGAGGCCGATATTTTTTTTTGTATAATACAAATTTGTACATATTTTTTTTGTATATGAAAAAAAAAAATAATGTTACAATACTATTAAAATTATATAGAAGAAAAATAATTATGTGAGCTATATTTAAATCTTCTTTGAAGATATTTCTGTTATTTAAATATTCTTAAATATAGTTAAACATAATTCAGTATAAGTAACGTTTTAAAATACTGTATATTATTATATTAACAAAACAATGCTACCTCTCGAGGTTTCCTAATAGAGTGAAGCGTTCGTCTATGATTTCTCCAACCAGTATATATACAGCCATTTGGTCCACAGTCATCCTGAACAACAAAAATATTATATAATATTAAAAATAAGACTTGTTTATATGTAATTAGAAAATATTATAAATTAGATATTATAATTTATATAGTAAACATTTTATAGGCAAAAAAATCAAACTTGGTAAAAATTTACTTCCTTGAAATAAAATTAAGAAAAATATGTAAAAGTTTAGGTGATGAATCATGACCATATATTTATCATACTTTTGTAAGTCTATTGTGGCCCCATATCATTCAAATCTCTTCAGTTTTTATAAAAATGTGCATGTGCAAATATATATTAAGATTTATTATTTTATTCAGCTCCATCCTTATGAAGACATTTTCTTTCTCCACTTTCTTTTGCCAAATTCTTAAGGCATTCTATATTGAAAGGCAGACCCGTGTGAATGAGAATCTAATCCATATACCCTGCACTGTGACTATTATTTTACTATAGTATGAATTAAACAAACCTCATTAACATATTTAATAGTACGTTGGACTTGCCGCTGTACTGTAACATGTTTAACTGCAGGGTGGTCACATAATGCTTCTATACCATTTTTGATATCATCATCGAAAATAATAACATCAAAATCACTAGGATATTCTTTTGCCGGGTTATTGCGTTGCAGAATCGTCCAATTTGTGACCTACAATAAAATTGAATTACTTAACATTCCATATTGAGTGCGCGACAGAGGCAGCGTTGGTATTGGCATTAGAAAAAAATTATTTTTTAATGGTTACTTTTAATGGTAAAATTTTTATTCAATACAAGTGTTGAAAGTATATTCTAGAAATGTATTGATTGATAACAATTCCGTACAGGCTAAGATATTTTAACAAACTCAAGAGAGGTTTTGCTACAATACCTCTCACTTCTACTTCTACCACATTCATGTTAATTAAAACCTATTTCTTGTCAGTTCATTCCATTCATCAAATTATTTACTGAATTTATAATAATTATTATTTTATTTAATGTTTTAATTTTAGTTATGATTTATAGGCATATTTGTTTAATATAAGACTGTATGTTCTACCAGTATGCACTCTTTAGACTTACAGAGAAAAATAAAAGGAGTGTAAAATTACTAAATCTATATAACAAATAATAGCCTTAAATATAAAAAAAAAATAAAAGTATACTCAATGATACTAAAACATTAGTGTTTAGAATAATCTAAAATTATTTATATAAATAAAAAAGGATTAATCATGCAAATCACTGATATTATAGACACCTATGAACTATAATAATATATTTACTGTTTACTGTTTACTTAAATGATAAAAATGAGTAGGCTCTTAAAAAGGTAGTATTAAAATAAATAATATATACAACTAATTTACAATTAAGATATAATATACAGCAGTTCCCATTATTTTTCTTTACTCAAAGGAATATTGGTTATTTTAGTACAAATGCAAATGCAATAATTAATAAAGAAATAATCATTAAGCTCTTGCTTAATATATTTACTCTTATTTATATAAACTTAGGTGATATAATAAATCAATAAATTGTAAAACTTACCCCAACATTTCTTAGGGCTGCAGTAACATAATTTTCTCTTGTAGTTCTAGCAAAATATCCTTTAAATGTTATTATATGTTCACTATTTATTATGTCTGTAGCAAATTCGTATTCCACACGTGCTGTAGTAGTTTCATTACACAGGGTATCCTTGTCATTGGCATTAGTAATTATAATATTACAATAGCTTATAATAAGTAAGATAATATATTGGGTCAACCCCATGATTTGTTTATTTAGGCAGTCACATTTTTACGTTGGGTAAAAAGTTTTTTTCTTATATTATCTCATTTTAACACGGCATGCTAACGTTATAATATTGATGTTACAGAAATATTATTTAAAATGAAAAAATTACAGATCAACTTAATTGACCTACCGCACAAAAATATTACAGATTATCAGTCACTTTTATTACTGTCAATTTATGTCTAGTTCAATGACTTAAGGCAATATACGCATGATACTAATCATGAACTAAACATAAAATGAATATTGTTAAGTATAAATTTGTTGATTGTCTTTTAAAATTAAATCACTTATCTCCTATACTTAATGCCTATTATTTTGTAAAATATTAAATATATTAATACAAAGTAACATCAGTAGAAATATTACAAACAATTTTTTACATTCAATATAGACTAATAGTCTATTTGTGATTGAATTTATACTGAATTCCGTTTACAGAACGTTACTGTTTTCCGTTTATTGTACGTTAGTACTCTAATCACAAAAATACGTTACCGTAATATAGAATTTTATTTCCTCTGTGTCTTACTTGTCTTATATGTATAAGCTGCAAGATAATATGTTATTGTACGCTTACATGATTGCAAGTTATGTCAACTTAGTATTCTTAATACTAGGTATATAAACTCTAAGATTTTCCAAACGCAATCAATTTCAATTCTAATAAGGAATTTAAATAAATGTAAAATTTACTTAAGTTTCTTAAATGCTAATTTATTTATTTAAATAAATTAAACTAATTTTATATATTTAACACAATATAACTAACTAACTATATTATTCTTATTTCATATCTTTTTTACTAATATTAAAATGTCATTGACTTCTGCGTTTTTCTTTTTTACTATAATAGGGAATATTCATGTATCATTTTATTGCCTAAATTAATCACTTGCGTTTTCCAAATATAAAATCAAAAATAGCCTTCAAAACGTTGAAAAAGTTTCAACTAAGACGTGAGTGGCCCACGCTACCGTTTTAAGTGCGCCTTGGATGACGTAAAACTCGTCAAAGAATCTTTAGTGGTAAATGATTACTGCAAGTATTCTTTTAGCGTTTTTGAACTAAATATACATGTATACAAACATATTATCTGTTTGAATTGCCAATCAGATTATGGAAAATACTAAAAAAATTTTTTAACACGTATTGTATTGGTCTGTAAATATATAAATAGAAATATAAAACTATATAATATTTCAAACGATGACAACCAAATTAAATAATACTGTATCATAACAAGGTTCTAGTCTAAAGTGAAATCAAACAATTACTCAAGTATATTTAATGATGAATGAAGTGTCGCAAGATGACTGATTTACATGAACAGTATATTTTTTTAATTACGGTATACCTATTTCAATACATTACATATTATTTTCATATTTGCAAAAGGTATAAATACTTTTTAATAAACTTAAAAAAAGAGATTAAATATTGTAACATAATATGTTTTTATATATATATATATATATATATATATATATATATATATATATATATATATATATATATATATATATATATATATATATATATATATATATATATATATATATATATATATATATATATATATATATATATATATATATATATATATTTTCAGCCTTTAAATCGAAATTCGTTGTGAAATTGTCTATTTTTGGATACGTCGTCTAATTTGTAGGCTTTTAAAAAGACAAACAGTTTTAGTTTTCTCCTTAGACTCACCATAAATTAACATGAATTATAGAAACGGTTCACTAGAAAAATAATAACATGGGAATATGGATCTTAAACTATTTTTCATGCAAACATAGCAAGTAATGTATATATGTATATCGATGTTGATAAATTCAATTTCTTACTCTTGACGTCACGTTTAATTTCGACCAATGGTGACGTGTTTTTTGATTTGAATTGACGAATCCTCTTTTAGCTAACATTTTGGATATTCGTTTTCAAAAATCGACACTATATTGGCAAGAAACACTCGTAAGCACTCACAAGCCAAGCAAAACGCACCTTTTACAAATTTGTATAGGTGGACACTTGGCAAGTATTGAAGCATGAATACGTAGCTTTAGAAATATCTGACAATTGTTTAAACGTAATTTGTTAGATAGAACGAATACTTCGGTTAGTCGATTTTTCAAGTCGATTTCACAATTACCCCATTAATCGACTCACTTTGAAGTAATGTCATAGATGCTTATTGTTATTACTTATAATTTATAATATTTATTTTACTATATTAATAAACAAAATATAAAATGATTCATTTAATTAAATATTATATCAAATTGTTTATTTAGGTAACTTATGGATTATTATCCCAATCTTAAGCTTAATGAGGTTGTTAAAAAACTAAAAAATAGTACTTAATAAGAAATTGTAAATTCTATAGAATATTGGTCATAATGGTAGTTTTCCGGTGGCGATTTCAATGGAGAGGATTGTATGGAAGATTAAAGTTAGTAATTTTAACAAAACATTTTTTTAGAATAATTATTTTACTTTAGTTGAATTTATAATTAATGTATGTACCTGCATTTTTCTCTAATATCTAATAGGTTAGCCATGTTACAGTTAGTGCAGTTCAAATATTATTCAACTAAATAAAAGTATTATAATCCATGCTCAATACCCATATTTATTTATATTTAAAGTAACATACTTGTATTAATTTATTTTAGAAACTATTGTGTTTGGAAAACATCACAAGCAATTTTAACATTTCAAATTCTAACATACAACATTCATATGAGTCAAAGTTATCTCATTGATTGTCTTTTAGAACCAATTTTTTGGTTTGTTGATAACTTTGCTGGATGTTTAGGAAAGGTATGTCTAAAATATCCTTATGGCATCCGTGATAGCATCAGTAGTAAATTATAATACATCTATAAATTATAATTATCACTATGGTTTCAGGTGTTTGTATTCTGTGTGACTGTCTTAACCATGACTGTAGTTGCGATAGCATATTGGGTTGGTTTACCATATTGGTGGCAAAAAAGTCCATTTATAACAATTGCTCTAGTCATTTATGGTAATTGGCTTTTGCTGAATATTATATTTCATTACTACAAAGGTGTTACCACATCACCTGGATTTCCACCCCAAGTAAGTATGAAACAATTATTAAATTTTATTAATTATTTTATATTGCAATTATTTGTAAATGTTAAAAGTCATGATTGATCACTGCTTTAACTATTTTGGGTGTTACTTATTGGGAATAGTTTTGCAACATATTTCATCATAATATAATTAAAGTTTGGAGCTGTTCTAGTGCAGTGGGACAGTAACTGACAGATGAAATGATTTTCATTGTCTTGCTCTGGCAAGAAAACAAAGAATGGCATGAATTCTCCCACTCAACTTGCAATGCTTCAAAAATATTTGTAGCAGGAAACTGAGTGTTTTAACATTACATTACTTTTGTCTACCTGCTCTATGAAATATATAAAAAAGTTTCTTTTACAGGCTTCTACAATAACAGAAGCTGCTAGCATATGCAAGAAATGCATATCACCAAAGCCTCCTCGAACACACCATTGCTCTATATGTGATAAATGTGTACTTGCAATGGATCACCACTGCCCTTGGCTTAACAACTGTGTGGGATATTACAATGCTCGCTACTTTTTCCTTTACATGGCTTACATGGTAGCTGGCGTCACATTCATTATAGTAGCTGGTTTGGATCTAGGATATCAAGTTTTGTGGGTGGATGATACAGGTACTGTAGTAAAGCTATTTAATAAAGTAAGTTTTATTATTTTTGTTGCTGTTGTTTTATAATTTATATAGCTTGATAGTCAGAACGATTGAATTCACAATTGGATTCCAAGAATTGTGTGCACTGCGGCATTGGAGAATATTTTCAAGCTTCTGAAATGGAAAAGATACGGCATCAATGAGGAGTACCTTACTCACCTTCGCTTAGCCGATGAGGTTGTTCTACTGGCTGAGACCTTAGAAAACCTGAACACGATACTCGACGATCTCAGTAGTGTTTCTCAAAGAGCAGGTCTATAGCTAAACATGGATAAGACAAAACTTATTCTGTACGTCCATGTAGTACCTGCTTCAGTTACTATTGGGAACACTATCCGCGAAATTGTTGACCATTACGTATACCTGGGACATACGGTCCAGTTAGGTAAGTCCAACTTACCTAACTGAACCGAGAAAGAGATCTTTTGTCGAATCCAGCTCAGGTGGGCAGCATTCGAGACTAAGTTACAAAACATCTTTACGTCCAAACTACCTCAGTGTCTCAAGACAAAAGTTTTTGACCAGTGTGTGTTGCCAGTAATGACATACAGGAGCGAGACGTGGTCGCTAACTATGTGTCAAGGTCACTTAGCGGGCAATGGTGAGAGCAATGCTTGCCCTACGTGATCGAATCAAAAATGAAGAGATCCGTAGGAGAACAAAAGAATTGCTCAGCTGAAGTGGCAGTGGGCGGGACACATACCAAGGAGGCCATTGAGGCGGGAAGGGTCTCGAGTGGCGACCGCGAACCAGACAACGCTCAGTGGGCCCCCTACCAGGTGGACCGACGATCTGGTCAAGATCTCCGAAAGCCGCTGGATGCGGGAGGCGCAAGACCAATCGTCGTGCGTCGGCGTCGCACGGCTGAGACGACGACGACGACGACATTCATAATTTACGTCTTATATCATACTCGTTCTAATTATTTTTTTACATCCCTTTGTAAAATATAATATTACAATATGATTTTGGAACTACTGATCTAATTTAATAATTTATACATGACATTTACACTAATTAGTCTCACAAATATTACCAGCTACACTATAAAATCTCGAATTTGAGCAATGCAAGGGCTTTATTTTTATTGATTTTATTTCATATTTTAATACGCATTTTGTTACACATTCAGGTGGAATAACACAGGACCATGACCCAGAACTGATAGGGCATCCAGTGCGGTTGAACCAAAGTGGAGTATTTGTGCCAGTCCAAGTGATAGCAGAATATGATTCAGAGAATTTTCCAAGACACCATGACTTACCAATACCCGTAATAACTGAAACGCAAAGAATTACGGCCCATCCATGGAAAAGAAAAGCAGTCGTTTTCATGGCTATTACATGTGTATCTGTTTTTTTCGCATTAGGAACATTGACGATCATGCATGCTAAGAACATTGGTAAAGGAGAAACTAGCATAGAAGCTCACATAAACAAATTATTAAGAAAAACTCACAGTCATCGATTTAAGAATCCCTATGATTTTGGCAGGAGAAAAAATTGGAAATTGTTTCTAGGTTTAACTCAGGGTAGAACATTTTTTTGGCATGTTATGTTGCCATCAAGCCATTCTCCTATTGGTAACGGGCTGACATGGCACACTATTCACAACAATATTGAAGACTGGCCTTAAATTACTTGTCTTTTAATAGGTTAAAATTAGTTTTTAGCCATATTTGGCTCATTAAATTGTATTGAACTTTAAAACGTAACTAAATATATAAATACTACTTTCTATATATATTTAGAGTAGTGTAGCGCTGTAGTAAGATAATTGATAAATGAAAGAATTTATTGATATTTTTAATAATTTTATTAGTAAATATTTAAATCATATGTACATAATATTCTGTATGACATAAAAATATCAGTGTATTATAAAGTTTTCTATACATTTATTAATTATTGTCGTTATTATCAAGATTTAGAAGTTGCAACAATATGTTCTCTTCATTTTCACAAATTCACTCTGGTAAGGAACCAAAGCGCGGATTTGAGCTCCGCCACTCAACACGTAATGCTTACAATTTCTGCAGAAAATGTCCAACGGAGGTGTCGTAATAGGAATGGAGGGTCCACTAGGTTCCCATGTTTCCTCTACCTACCCTATTCAAAAGGTTCTAAGTGTTTTTTATTTTATATTTTTGTGTTCTTTAGAGGTACAAAGAAAAATGATTTTTATGATTTTATACAAACGAATGCCAACAAGTTTTGCCATAGTTCTCTGTTTATTTTGTCAGGACGCTCGACGCATATTTGATATTTGTTTATTGCCTTCGCGCACTCGCGCTGTATTTACAAATATTAGGGTATGCAAAAGACAATTTTATTTTCGAGTTATTGTGTGATGAGCAGCGGAACTCGACGCGGCATACTTTCATGCTACCCATAGCAGAAAATAAAATAAATTATTTAACCGGACTTGCATGTCCGCTACGACGATCTGTGTTTTCCCGAATTTTCTCTTATGAAAAAACAGCTATTAATTTAATTTTAGAGGTTTCATTATATAATGTTATTTTTGATTAAGACTACTTTAAGCAAGAATCTTGTTATAGGTTGTCATAGAATCTGTCTTGTTTGCAATACGTCCATGTAATTTATGCTTAATTTTTTTTGCCATATTTTAATAACGGCAATAGGAGATACTTATAAATCTTGGTGTCTTAAAACACATTTGGCCCCATCATTTAAATTACTATGACACTACCTACCATAAAAATCTTATTATCATTAACAAACTTGTTACAGAACATTGAAAGTACTTATAAACACTGAAAGAAATCAATGAAATCACTTAATTAAGACTAAAGTACTTACAAAGTTGTGCAAAAATAATTTATTTATTTATTGACATGTTTTCTTTTTTGTAAATAGCAAATGAATTCTTTGTAAATGCACGAAATACATGATTTTCATATTTATTCCTGTATTTTTATATCACGTCTAGAATTATGTCATAAGATTAAGAATAAATTTCAAAAAACTTAGAGTGATATTAATTTGAGTAACACACACACTCACACACACGCATATATATATATATATATATATATATATATATATATATATATATATATATATATATATATATATATATATATATATATATATATATATATATATATATATATATATATATATATATATATATATATATATATATATATATATATATATATATATATATATATATATATATATATATATAATATATTTTATTAATGTAGATTTTTTCGAACAACATTCTTTGAGCCGGTGTAACATTTTTAAACCAACCTAAATATTAAAGGAAGCTTCCTAAGTACAACAATGAAAACTGTTTCGTTTTACATGAATCATTGTTTTTGGTTCTATTATCTTATTAAAAGCTACTTAATAATATTTTTTTATGTATATTCAATGTACAAACACCGATAGGTTAAGTATACTTTATTATAATTATAGGTTTAATTCACTTATTGTATACTTATACATTTTTTGTAATTATAAGCCAAAACTAGTCAAAAATAAATCAATGACAAATTCTTCTGCTTTTAATTTTTTAGTGGGAACACTAAACTACCTCAAGTGGAAAAATCGCAACCCTTACCTATATGATCACTTTGTTATCATACTGTCTGTCTATAAGACCATTGATCTCGTGGTAGATATATGATGAAATTAATATCACATATTTAGGGTAACTTATAAGGTTACTCATTCAATAAGATAATTATACTACTATTATACTAGTATATCACTAGGCTTCTTTATGAAGCGAAGTAATTATTTTAAAGGATAATATTTTTTATTTATTTAGGTGCCTATTATAATCATTTTAATATTCAAGTTATATCCGGTTAATATGTAATGTACATCAGGTAAAAAATATATTTCTGAGTGAATTATTATTATAAGTTAAGTGCAGCTAAGGCACGTTCAGTTGATGTCACGTAACTTTAACCAACTTTCCTTTTTTATATGTACTGCACGTAGTTACATATACCAGTTGGTTGCCGATTATCTTTAATATCGAATGCGAAAATCATTATTGCTCAAACGTACCTTCTGTCATATACCTTCAAGAAAACTTCTGTGTTCTGTCATATAAAGAGAACCTCTTTAAGCTACATATGTAAGGCTATTTCGACACTGTATTTTCTGTAACTAGTTGATTTGGTAAAATATCTGTTTTATAAATACCTATAGTTATATAATTTATGCTAATTGTATTGACGGTGGTGCAAAGTTTTCTTGTGCATGGTAGATATACGCAGATGGCTTTCATATCACTTCCAGAAGAATAGTGTCACACACTGTTGAAAAATATACACTTAACTATGCCAGAAAAGAAAAAAAATGTGCTGAAGGGAACTTGCTCAATTTAAAGTAGAGTTTAGCCATGGTTTTGATTGGGTGAAAGATTAAACCTTTGCTTTTTAATGTTAAATATATATTTAATAGATTTTTTTCCGATTTAGTTTACCAAATTGTTTATACATAACAACGTTTATACATGAATACTAAAAATTATATGAAAGAAACAACAATATGTTTTTGTTATTTACTTTTTATTTATTTACTTTCTATTTATATAGCTTATAACCATGTAGGTATTAATTATATTGCACATTTTGACTATGATTATGATAATAAAAATATGACCAAAAAGCACGCACGCAGTGGGCATATGTACCTATATATTGTATCTAGACATATTTTATTCTAAATCTTTAGGTAACGTTAAAAATTTATTCGTTGAAAATATTTTAGGCAGTTACTATTTTTACGTCTAAATATATCATGTTTTTTTATTATAAACACGAATGCAAATTTTAGATAATTGAAAATAATTAATCTATTTATTGTGCCGTTAGTATTTCAAATAAGAACATGTGTAACCTTTGATATTCATAAAGATGTCACCAAGCAATGACACGTCATGATTTAAATGTATTTTATAATAACATATACTAAATTGTTATAAATATTAAAATATAACTTATATTTTAACATTTTATTATCTTGCATATTTAGGAAAAATAGAGTGTCATATTATACGATAGTGTCATTGAACCTGTTCTGTATGTGATTGTTATATGTACATGTAATGTTCTCGAATCTTAACGTTATTCCTAGTTCAAAGTTATAATTTTGTACTTATTATTTATTATTCTATAATCACTATTACTGTACCTACAATTAAGTTTATATTTAACACTATAGAGAATAACTAATTAAGAACTAGTCAACACATGTACCTATGCATTTATGTTTATATGTAATACAAGTAAATGATGGAAGACTGATTTAATTTTGATATAAAATAACCACACTTACAATTTACACTTTTTATTGATTTAAGTAGAAAATTGTCGTGATATAATTGAAGCCAGCTACTAAATACAATAATTACATTTTATATATATTAGATATGTTTAAGAAATACTTTATATACGTTTAGATACATTATGTTATCAGGAAATAAATAAAAAAAAATATCTAATATTAAACTTTAAATACATCTTAAAAGCGTGGCTCTGCTATTCACATATTGTCTATAATTGTCTTTTACCAAAATCTTTCTAAAAATTGTTGACGGTACGTTACTTCAATCAATATTTAGAAAGATTATAATAATCCTAAAGGCAGTCTATAAGCCAAATTGTTTTAAAGGCATATTGCTTATTTTTTGTACTTACTACACTATGATATTTACTCTAGCTTGACTAGAAATCTAGATCCTAAATAATAACATTATATACACAGTTTTTTTATATAATAATAACTTTACCATCCTAGTATTGCCAGTTTTGTTGCCTGTATTTTCATTCAAAAATAATGCAATAGCTACTTTACTATCAATTTACACACACTCAAAAATCATAATAGCTATATGCATTATACAATTGTTCTAGTTATGGGGATATTGAAGATTGTCAGAACTGAGGGCAATGGAGGTAAGCACACTTCTGCGTTGAGGATTCACGCCAAGATTCTCCCAATTTATCCAAGACAGTCTAGCAGTCAAATCTGAAAAATATAATACTTAAATTAAAATATATACAAATACAACAAGCAATATGGTTAAAGTAAAAGTTTTTTAGTGGTACTTAACAGTTTTAATATAGTGTAAATGACTATATCCACTAGAAAGAACGCGGTTGTTTTGAAATTACAGGCAGACACTTCAATTTAATATATGTGTTTAGATGTAGGGGTGTAAAAAAAGTGATATGTTAAAAAGTGTTATAGGTTATGATATGTTATAATTCAAGACTAAATGAGTATTTTTCATCTAAAATGTTAAAATATTACATACAATTAATTCACCAAATGTTAACACTTGTATTGTCCTACACTTACGGATTTGTCCGAAGGCAGTTACCCATTTTACGCTTACATACGTGCAAATCGTGTACGCCACGCCAAGGGGTTATTTTTATATACCATAGAAAAAAACATTATAAACTTATATTTGTAGTGTTGCTGTTGTTGTTTCATATAAAACACCCATTTTTTATGAAACATTTACTTATATGCATTATATTAATTAGCTGGTATAGTATACGAGTGTATACGCCCACATATTTTAGGTAACTTACCAGCTAATTAATAATTAGGCATCTTTTTTTTTATGACAGTCAAACTCGTCGCCAAGTCCTTCATTATGCCTATTTAGCGGGTAATTCGGACTGACCCGTTAGACAGAAACAACATAAGAGAGCTACAGTTTTGTCGAAGTTGAGAGCGAGCTGTTTTGTCTCAACAAAGGAAAATAAAAAATGTGTTTCCAACTAAGCAGTTGAAGAATATCAGAATTATTTAAAATATATATTTCAGACAAAAGTTCATCATTTCTAAACTACTGGATTGATTTGGATAAAACTTTCATTGTTGTGTTGCTAATAAGCCTGAACAGGACGTAATACCTACTTCGACATTTGATGCGGAACCTTAAAGGTCCAGCTAAACTAAAAGTAATAATTCAATGCGTCGATAACAAAAGTTGTTAAGTATGTAATTTAAGAATTTTGTAATGAAATATAAAAATTGAAGCTTTTTATTTTTAAGTCTAGTTAAACTATAAGAAAATGATAACGAAAAACGAAATGAAATGATACGATGCTTTAGTGCGGGACGTTCAAGATGTAACACATTTTTGAGTTATATGTAAAAATTAGAGATCTATTATACGATGAAGAACTGTAACAGCTAAGCTAAATTATAAGAAACAAAAGTCTTATTCAAAAACAAAGGTCGTAGATTAAACTACGCGAGTACGCGAGACTTATTTATACGCGCGCTATTTTATTTATACAGAACATATATATGTAAAAACTTAAGCACATTGGCGTTTACTATTAAAAGTCAGCGTCAGACTATTAAAAATAACGTTGAGTTGTAACAAATGTAAAAAACATTGCGCAATAATGCCTCGAATTCGGCGGAAAGTGGGAATCAGAAGTGGAATGGAGTGTCTTAACACAAGGTTCCCAAGTTCCCTCAGCCTACCCTGCCATGTGCGGGATGAAGCGGGATGAAGCTAAGTAATACAGACTATTAATGTATATTTTTTGGGTGTAACATACAACTGTTGATGCTTCTTGAATTTTTTTCTCTTAAATAACAATTTAAACAATTTTACTGCCCCGTAAAAAGCCTAAATGTTAATGAATTAATAATTGATTTCGAGACGGATTCGTCAGTATAATAATCAGGATATTACATTCTTTGTAGTGGAAAGTATTTATAAAAAATTACTGCGTTTAAAATAGGTTCGAAATTATAATTTCGCTAATACTACGTAGAATAGCATTTTGCATCCGTTGTATGATGGAAGTATTTGAGGTGCAGCAGCTAACCCATAGTTGTGACCCATATGTGCAAATGGGTCTGAGGATGGCTTTGTAAATGAGCAATTTGCTATCTATGGACAATTTGCTGTTTCGAACAAATAACCTGTGTGTGTGCTTGTAGCTTCAATGAAGCTGTCTCAGTATTTTCATAGCTGATAAGTACGACAGAATTATCGGCAAATGTTGCGGTCATAACTTCTTACATCGGCAGGTCAGCTGTATAATTCGTGTCATCGGGATTTGCGAGACCTTCCATAGCTGTCGGTAATGTGGTACTCGCATGATTCTGTTATAAAGTGAGAAATACATCTACTTTCTTAGGTAACTGTTTAAGAACTTCCCTAGTTATGAGATCATCCTTTCTATCCTTAATTTTATTGATAGCTTTCCATACGTCTCGCACTAGCGTTACTAGCGTTGGGGTAAGAGATATTTGGTAGAACTGGTCTAGTCTAGAATCAAATTCCTTGTTGATAGTTTCGTTTGGCTCGAAAACTTCCGCAAGAGCTTAACGAAACAATTAACTTCTTTTGGCCCATACTTTGCGTATTTTTAGAGAATATCTAAATAATGGTATATATATATATATGTATATATATATATATATATATATATATATATATATATATATATATATATATATATATATATATATATATATATATATATATATATATATCTAAATAATGGTATATATATATTAATAGAGCTAAAAGTTGGTTTGTTTAATTATTTGGGAGATCGTGCTAATTTCAGGAACTACTTGTTCGATTTGGAAAATTATTTTTGGTTTGGATAGCCCTTTTATCGAAGAAGATGGGCTATTTAACATGACGATAAGGCCTAATAAGAACCGGCGAACTCGAAACCTTTCGTACGTGCGCTAAGTAAACTTTGGGAGCTACTTAAAAATCATATACTTGTGATAGAATTGTTCACCTTTAAAAGTTTAAATAAAAGCCCGGGAGTGCATATATCTATGTTGAAAGGAAACCAGTAATCATGTTTACGTTTTATAAATTACAGAAATAAAGGATTTTTTAAGTAATGGATACTTGAGAAAAGCGCGAAGCTAAGTATGAGATATTTTAGAAGATATCACAGTTATAAAATAAAAAAAGCAAAGTGATCGTCGCTTCGAGCTTCGAACACAAAGCGCTTTAGTCTGAGAACTTACTAGTTTGGATATGCAAAAATAATTATGAGTTTCCTCTTAACGAGAAAGACTATATGTAATTAGCTATTTCCCATCAATCAAGGAGGCAGAGAAGCAAGCAAAAACTAGTATAATATGTAATTTTAAAATATTAGGTCACGTTTAAAATTTGGAAAGAAAACCACTTATAAAAACACTATTACAAAATATTTTAATGAATAACCTTACTGCTTAACATTCCAAAATAATGTTTTAATAATATTTAGCTGAATCTTTAATTGATTATTATCTAATAGAAAATTATCTCCTATTATATAACTAAATAACGGGACCAAAAAAGGTTTACTTGTCCCTTGTCGTTTTCATCTTTATAAATATGAAATAACTGGATAAATTTTGTAACTACAACAATAGCTTTTGTTCAGGCGCATCCAATTAATTCTGAATAGTTAATAACTGTTATGAAAATATGATACATTATTGCACTATCAACACACAAAACAAGTAATAAGCTTGCTTCATTAAAACGCTTGTTTTTGGCGTCGTATTTGATGTTATTTATTAATTATTTATTATCTGTTGGAGAATTCATAATTTCTCTGATATTTATTCAGATTTATTAATATTGTGTGTAATATTATGTCTTACCGCTGGTGTTCCAGTGAGCTCGATCTGCTTTTATTTCGCCACGGAGACATTTTTCTACGTACGTTAGCGGATCGTAGTCAGCGTCAAGTACCTTAGGAAAAACATTTTATACAAATGAGTTTTCGATTTTGTAGTTGCAATTATATATTACTAATAAAACATTGTTTTTTGTTTAAATACTAACAATTCAATTAAAGCCATTTTAATGTAAAGGAGAATAAATAAACTAGAGACGATTATTATATAAATAACTATAATATGTATTACTATTGATTGATAACAAAGCTGAAAAGGATCTCTTACCTCTCTAAGAAGTGCAATGTACGCAATAGCGAGCCGGAGCGTGTCGATTTTACTTAGACGTTTCTCGTAGGGAAATGTTGGTACGTGCACACGCAACTCGTCAAACGCCGAGTTTATACTGCTAAAGTTAGAACGTCATACACACGTTATAGTAAAGATGCAAGAATTTATATATCTACCTAATTACACTTAATTATAATTTGCATAGAAATATTCATTCCTTATAGGCCTCCGTACCTCAAAGGGTATTTATAAATGGACCCCTTTGTAACGCATTTGTCCAGTCTATTTGTCGTGCCTGTCTTTTTTTTAAAAAAACATTAATTATTAGTTATTTTCACCAAAAATACATTTTTAAACTAAGTATAATACTATTAGTAGCTTAAGTACTTAAAAAAATAAGAGTTAATACTGTCGCAAGAAGAATTCGGGTGACTCATTGGTATATTTTATTTTTTTAATGTCTGTCACTCACATCTTTTTTATAAAAATTGGAACGAGTAAAAAGCGGAATATCAAAATGTGAAAAAGTGCGTTGTAAAATGAATTTTTCGTTGAAATATTAAGACAGCTCTTGTCAAGGTGTTTCAAAACATTTTTGTTTTTCAGCTAAAACACATTAAGATGATAAGATGTGATCATTGTGAAATAACAAATCACTTTATTTAAAAAATCATGTGGTAAAATTGACAATATTAAACGCGAGGCATAATGGTGCAAGTGTAAACGTGATAGATTGTGGGTTCGATCCCCACTTGAGGAAATGAAATATTTCATATTTTGATATGGTCGCTCTTCGCTACCAACAAGCATTGGCTGAAGTAGAAAACAGATATATCTATCGAGACAAACAGATTGTGAGAGTGAGTTTAACACTAGATTCCCAGGTTTTTCCTCTCTACCGTGTTATGTGCGGGATACATTGTGAAGCTCCAAAATTCAACAATATGTAATGGCATCATCATAATTATTTTTTAAAAATATATATAATTCATTAATTCGTACGTTCGTTTGCGATGACAATAAAATAATAAAGAAAAGAAAATATTATTTAATATTTTTTCAAGAATCAAATGATATTTTTAACTCTCGATGAAAACAACGGGGTCTTTTACGATTGACGTTTGTTTCTATAAGTATATCAGTATGTTTCTCAAGACTAATTATGTTAAGACCGCATGGAGCTGAAGCTGAAATTAATATTTAGAAATGAACACAATCAAAAGATAATTTATGCATCGTATTTATAGCATTTTATATAAAATTCTCCATGTTTAAACTTATACTTCTGGATATTCCTGGGATCTACAGTCATAAAATTTAATCTTCAATATTTTTTTTTTTAAATTGAATATAAATGTAATATATAAATAATATAAATGTATTAGTATCGTGCCAGCAGGGATATAAGGAAAGTGATGTAATTTTTCTACACACGGAGGCAAATGAACATGGTACCCATTGGGTCCGGACCTCAGCATCCGTCGTCGTTCGCGTACATTAGCAGCGGCGCGCTGCACGCGGTACGGAGATCCCCCGCACTGGTAATCCGGCTCTATGGACGACTCCAACAAACCATCTAACAGTAAAAAATCTTAATAAGTTTTAGGGAATTGTGTACACTATTAAAAAACAATATTTCGTTTTATAAGTATATACTAAATATGATGCTACTCAAATAGTTACTTACATAGAGCATACTATTTATGATTCACTTTATAGATTATACATGCACACATTGTTTGCAATATATTATTTATATAAATTTACGCAAGATTGATATAATTGTAGATAAAGTTTAGAACACTGCTGCCTACATTTAAAAAACGCTTTTATTTTTAATAAATGTAAAAGAAATCATTGGAATGAAAAGAAACCGGAAAAATAAACGGAAAATGTAAATTATGTAAATATGCATCTGGCACCAAAGATTATTTTCTAACGCTACTTTCGCTAAAGTTACTTTTTACATAACTAATACACATCATCTTTCGCATACCCAGCGTAATTAAAACAAACAAATTATAAATTACGATATTCCGATGTTAAGTTTTTATTTTTAATACAAATGTGAATCAAGAACGTAGTAATATTCTTATTTACCTGTGTGTAATTGTCTGGAGTGCTGGTGTACGTAAGCAGCGAGCGGTAATTGTAATCTAGATCTTGCTGCTGCATACACGCACGAGGGTAGCTCCGGTGTCAGAGATGCGCCTTCTTCGTCTGAACCGTCGGCGTATGCGAACTTCAAGCCCGAATAATCTAATCGACGGCTTTCACTAAAATAAATAATATTATTTTTAAATATCTATCAAAGTATAAATAAAAAAATCACGTGTTTACAAAAATTTAACACTTGTCACGAAATAAAAATTATTTTACTTCAATGGTGGCGACGTTGACGAGTCGGCAACCTGAGTTCTAGCACCGGACATTTTTGTATTTGGTAAGGAAATGTTGGTTTTGTACTTCCACTTATCGCTTATAAAGAAGACTGACAGTTTATCGGGTAAGACAAATAATTTTATACCACAAGGGGTGGCCATTTTGTGAAAATTCAAGCTAAGGGTGTATAGCACAAACTCTGCAGTCGATGCTGTATTTTCACAGATATAAGGTTCGTTTTGCGGGTGCGGCGCGTGCTTATTTTATAAACCCTGTCGGTTGGGCGGAGCTTACCAATATTAAGGCGGTTAGGGGATGGTCTTCGTCGGATATATGGCAAAGAGTGCCAAGTGTTAATTTGTCTTATTTTAAAATAGGCTCTTTTACCTATTTTCAGTTTTACTGTTAAATAAATAGTCGTAACTATAATTAGTCGTTTTATGTTTAAAATAATATTCGTACAGTATGTACCAAACATACTCCAAAACATCACTGAGACTCAAAAAGATAATAAATTTTTTCAATTTATTTCGTGTTTCTAGTTGTAAGATCTTTCGGGGCAAGTGTCTCACTCACTGTGCAGTAAAATAGTGAAATGGGAAATATAAAAGTACTGAGTATTTATGTATAAGCATAACGATAGCAATTAGCCTTTAATTCCGGCTCCTACCGCATGGTCAAACGAAAATAACTAATTACCTACATTTAGGCTTTCTTTTTATTAATATAGACAATAGTTATTATATGTACACACTAGGTGCCTCTCTGCCGTGCCCGTCGCCCCTGCCAGAGACTCATGAGTCCTACCACGCTCGACGTGACTATCAGTCTATTTAAATATGTATATTGTAACTGTGATATCTTCTAAAACAACTTTTTCTTGATGTGCTGTTACAGGAAATTTCAATTTATATATATAAAATAAACAGCATATTTTCGTCATATAATTAGATAAGGAATGTTATGCTTAAATTAGTTTCCAAAATAATCCTTTATTGATTTATATTTAATAAAATATAAAATAAATTATTGTGAGCTGTTCTTAGAATATAGAATGTCTATATTCAGGGTGAAGAATTCTGACATACATGGTTTTTGCATACTTTCACGGTTTATACAAAATGGAATTTAAGAAATCGAAACAGCGCGCGATACTTCCCGAAATTGGTGCTTCCAACGAAACATGCAAACAAACAACAAAAAAGCTTTTCAGCTTTGCTATATTATTATAGATAATTGAAAATAAAAACAAAATCAGTATGTTTTATATTTTTTTATTAAATATAAAAAAAAACACAAACGCACACTTGCCCCATAATGAATTTATTTAGTAATCTATGAACATACATTTAAATAATATATCAGGACGTTATGGCGCAATTTATAATCTGTTTCTTGTAATTTCTAATTTCTTCATTCTGGCTACATGACAAAGCGTAGTTTACTTCCGCCGCTAGATAGGTAATAATTCGTTAGGCAGAAAGTGAGGAACGGCAATGTTTTTTCTTTGTTATAGTTCCAGATTCCCTCCCACTGCCTACCTTTTTGACAGCTTTGAAGCAGTTTTAACAAATTTAAAATTTGTTGTATCTTTATAATGGTCTGTAATCAGTGTTGCGTATTTATTATGCGTTCACTTACCCGCGCATAGTAGATATTAAGGAGATACACTGATTAAGTTATGTATAAACTCACTCTTACTCACCTTTACGCTGTATCCTGCACATGGCAGGGTAGGCAGAGAGAACTTGGGAACCCAGTGTTAAGACACTCCGTTCCACTTCCGTTCCCCACTTTCCGCCGAATTTTGAGGCATAGCGTGTTGAGTGGTGAAACTCAACGCGGCATTTTGCCTTGTACCAGAACGAAGAAATGAAAACATTAAATATTTAAATTGAAAATATTAAACATTTCATTTCTTCGAGTGGAGATCGAACCCACAACCCATCGGTTACAGTCACACGTTTGTGCCGTTTCGCCACGACAGGCTTCGATTATAAAATACCTATATTAAAAAATATCGTGCATATACGTTTGATAACATTTCTAACGCTTTATTAATGTTAATATCTATTAAGAACGAATGATATAAATTACAAATATAGACTTGTAATATAATTTAGGGTTCCATACTTCAAAAGAAAAAAGTCGATGATCAGTTTGCTGTGTGTCTGTGTATCTGTTAAGATCATTTAAAATAAGATCACGTGGAGGTATCAAGTTGGTTGAACTTCTCTTGGAACAAAAACTATGAAGCTACTGAACGCTCCTGAACACGTTCAAAAGATATAGATATTAATACATTTATAAATAAATATAATAACTTATAGTTGTTATGTATATAGTTGTTATGCGTATCTAAATGTTGTCCCATCAGCGAGTGAGAACCTGGCGACTAGTGACACAAACCATGAGCTTAGTACAAGCGTCAGTCTCCCATTATTGTAAATCACTTTCGATCTATCTAAATGTAGCCTTAAATTTTTGTATACTTACATTGTTTTGAAAAGTAAATTATTAACATATATATCACAGAAAAAATATAAGACACTTACAAAATTATATTAGTTATACAGTCAGGTAGTCGTCATGTAGATTTAAGTTAGTAATCTTCATTGGCAGCGAACTCACCTGAAGAATATTTCCTGGAGACCTACAATGATAAAATTTGGCAAGTAGTGACAGCTTTCAGTAAAAATAAAGAATCCGAAGCATGGAAATTGATCTGTATATTACCGATTAAAAAATGCGACACACGAAAACATTAAATAATGAATTTGAAAGTATGGATTAAATAATTTCCTAGAGTGGGGATCGAACCCACAACTGTCGCTGTAACAGTCACACGCTTGTGTCCCTACGCCACGACGAATGAAAAAACTGAACAAAAATAAGTGAAGTTTTTACTTCCCATTGCCTTTTAACATGAAATTGATACGGAATCTTTGGTGGCTGAGTCCAACTCGCACTCGATAGACTTTAAATTGATGTACCTACTTATAAATATCCATTTTTCGTATTTTAAGTTCTTACTTCCTGCCAGATGTCATAATTGTATATTCTCGTCCAGGAATGTTATACAAAATTTAGGAAAATACTTGCATAAACGCTCTTATTTTTTTATGTAATTGCTAGTGACTGCTGACCTGGATGTTTAAATTAACTTCAATTTGATATCTTTACACTGTCTTCAGACAAATGACAGGCTGCAATATGGGCATAGATTCCCTCGTCTATCTATGCCCATAATCCAGCCTGCCGTGCGCTGCTGACCGCAGAATTGTCCACACCATAAATTTGACTATTAAAAAAGTTACGCTGAAGAAATAAAACCAAGACACGTTACTGTTAAGTATTTTGGTTTGCATGGACTTTACGGCTTTTTATAGACATGCTGGCCCTCTATACTCTTCAAAGAAACTACGTGCCTCCCAGTACTTAGAACAAATCACAGTAGTTTCGGACTTACATTATCTGTCACTCCATATAGTGAGTAGCGGAAAAATTTTATCCACTTATATTTTATTTAGTAGATACAGATGCTAGTTTGTTTGTTTTTTTCAAGGCATAACGTGATGAGTGAAGGAACTGAACGAACTTCATCTTTATTCAAGAACAAGGCAATGAAAAACATTTAATAATTCATTTCCCCAAGTGAGAATGTTCGCGTTGACATTCACACGCTTGTGCCACAACAGTTAATTAAACTGCTTTACAAAAAATATAAATTTATAAAATCGTACTTGTACTTCAATTTCTAATATTTTATCCAACGACGTTTTTTCCATAGCCAAAAACGGGGAGCCGGGCGGATCGATGCCAAGACTCCCTCTCATTGGTGGAGAAGGCGAGTGTACTTGACAGAGGACATAAAACGCATACCCGACTCTCAAATGGCTGTGAACGTCACAATCAGCCTGAAATTCGCTCTATTTACGGGATTCTATATATATATGTAAGTATGAATTGTTTTTTGATTCTAGGAGCTGAAATAAAAAAAATATATACTTTTCGAAAAAAGATATAACAGAAATAAAGTATTCATCTGCTTAGTTGTTATGTTTTCTTTGATTTAAACGCTTTTTCGTGCTCCATGGGCTTGATATGTAGACCTAAATATTTTATACAAATTTCAACTCAAGATAAATGCTCCTTTTGTGGTATAGAACCCAAAAAAAAATAATTATGGTTGCGTAAATAGTTAAGTAAAAATATCACACCGATGCTTACAATTTCCATATTCTATGTTTTTATATAATTCTGATTGGAGCACAATCGTTACATATTTTATTATTTATTTATAAAACTATTTAGAAAATATTATTAGACTTGGTACCTTTTAATAGGTATGTATTAGCAAGTTTCACTCGCACGATATTACTTTCATTTTCACTTTATATCATAAAGAGGAAATTAAAGTTACTTTGTAGGTTAAGGGTAACGTAGCTTGTGAGCGACAAGGTGCTTAATACATATTTAAGATGAACACTTAGTTAAAGTTACAAGTAAGTAAGTATGATCTAATATCAGTAAATTCGTTGAACGTTTGACGTCCTAGAAATTGTAACGTCCTAGAAATGAATACAGACATTTCTAGGACGATTAAAATAGATTATGTTCAAAGCGGTTTTCTATAATAGAGTATTTTTTATTTTAGAATTTCCTCATATATTTTCCTTTATATTTATAATAAACTTGTAACTTTATTTTTATTAAAAACTAGCGACCCGCCTGCGGCTTTAACCGCTTGAATTACACTATTTTATTTACTAACCTCAGTTACTTTAATGACATTAACATTTATACCTACATTAAAAACTAAAACTTCAGCTGAATGAATAAAAAAATGTAGGAATCTTGTCCAATATTTTATATTGCAATAACTTTCTTATTTATCAACCGATACCGACTGAACAAACACTAAATGTTAAAGGAAAATTGCCAATTTAATAGTGAAAACTGAATTTAAAACTGGATAGGTTAGGTCCGTTTCAGAGATCAGTAGGTACAAACGCTCTGTGTGTTTGCAGATAAACAGACAAACAAAAAAAATGTAAAAGTCAATATTAGGCCCTCATTACACGAATAAACGCCTCCTATATCTTATTGTTTTATATATTGTCCATGTATAAATAGTGATCAGTTACAGATTTATTATAAGTATAGGTTAATTGGTGTACTGGATAACTTCAATAAAATGATGAAGCGGACAAACAAATTGTGTATAGTTTATACATAAATGTTGAAAAAAAAAACATAGACAATTATAGCAAAGGATTTTATGGCTAATAATAATAATGTACCTATAGCAAGTAAGTTCGTAAGTAATATATACATGTTTATTTAGTATTATATAGGCTTATTATATTTCACACGATGCTGAAATTCTCATGGCATGCATTATTATCAACTGCATCTATAAATTAGGGACCTTTTAAGTACAAACAAGTAATTTCCGTGGACTGTAATTTGGTGCTAATTTTTCCTCGGAAGTTTGGCCTTAGTCGACCCTGTAATTGATTTGTCGCGGCGAGAAAAAAACTGGGCCCTGCGAGTGGCAGCCACGCGGCCTCCGCGTGACATGCCACGCCCTTCGCAATTTGGCCTGCGACCCTTCGGATCTTGGCTTATTATATAGGTCATGTTATTTCACATATTTTACATTAATTTATATAAAAAAAATCTACATTTTCTTGTATTAATACAGACCCTTATAAATATGTCACATTATACATATACTAGAAGTTACACGCATATACAAATTAGGAATTCAACGTTGAAGTTATTTGTTGTGCGTTGGTATTATTTGAATTTAGTCAACCAAGGTTAGACATTTCAAGAGAAACATTTCCTAATTATTTCACAATTCAACATATTTCAACATATTCTATTTGGATTATTTTTAAAGCACAACACAAACAAGCAAAACTTGTTTTTATAAAAGGTAAATTATGAAACTGAAGTTAAAAGTAAAAAAGGTACCTAATGAAATTTAAAATTGAATTTGGTGTGTAGCAGAAGGAATTTGAAGAAAGAAGAAGAAAAAGTATTTCTATAATCCCCACATTAAAATAATACTTAAAAAAAATTGGAGAACAAAATAATGAAGTAGCTAAAACGAAAAACCAATTTAATTTCACATGTACATTACTTTAATCCCTAAATCAAAGCGGAAACCGCGAGTACGTCTTTGGATACGAGCTCTAGTTAATTTATTTATTTGTGTGCATATGTTCGGCAGAGATTATCCCCAGAGCGCGCGCGCGGGTCAGCTGCGGCACGCGGCGCTGGCGGCACCCGCGGCCACGCGCCGCTCCAAGTGCACGGAACATGTAGCGACGCCTTCCTTTACAATTCCGAGCACCACTTAATTAATCCGTGTCGTGCATTTCCACAACGGAGTTTGCGATTGTCACGCTCTGCTCTGCAATCGCAAACATTATTAACAAGGTTGGTTATGTTTTTACGGTTTTGAAATGCATGCATATTCATTTAGGTACATGTAGATAGATATAAATAATATGTGTTTGAGTAATAGTTTTTATTTTGATGTTGAATAATTTTGTTTTTTAAGTTTTTGGAATGAAATTTCTTTAAACGACTACCGGATAGTACAATTTAGTAACAATTATGAACGTGACGTTACGAAACGCTGTAACTTGAGTGTAATAAAGAACGAGGATATCGACGCTAACGACTCACAAGCCTATTGTTGAAATACTTGTATTGATATTTTTTGGCGATATATTAGTACAAAATATCCAACATAAAAAATTGTATATATAACATTAAGTTAATCCGTAAACGATTTTTTGCGTTGGCTACTTCCATTTTTATTGATTATTTGTTATAATTGAAGATTTTTATTATAAATATTTGAATCTTTTTCTTAAATATCCTTAGCCTTGAAAAAAAAATATAAAATAGTAATAACAAATACAGATTTCTTTTCGAATTACCTACATTCGGAATTGAAGAACAATGTAAGCAGCGTCGTGCCTGATGGAGACGGATCATACATTTTTCTACATCTATTTAAATCAGTTTGTTTTAATTTATATTTTTTTATTTATTTATAATATTTTTACAGAAGCCCACACATTTTGAGAAAATAGCACGGTTAATATAATGTAAATTTTATCAATATATAAAGATGCCACTCTGTCACAGATGCCCAATCATTCCACTGTAAGCACGACGGATGCTGTTTTGACACATTTCATGATAAAATATTTAATATTTCCATTTCCTGATTCTGGCATCAAAGCGCGGAGTCCAGTTCCGTCGCTTTGATTGCGTTGAAAGCTTGAATTGCGTCTGAAGCTTGAATTTGCCGTGCTTCTATGGGCCGTTTATTCGATATTGAGATAAATGACGTTCACAGACGGACTACAAAGTCATCCTATAAGGGTTCAGTTTTAACCTTTTGAGGTATGGTAGCCTAAAAAAATATATGACATGTACGGCAAAATATTATATGTACATTTTTGAAGCAAAACATGTTTCTAAATAATAAGTACAGTATTGCAGCATGTTACTTACATATAAATTATAATACCTACTTGTCATTTTCCTATCTACTGGTTTATCCTTTCAATAAAAAAAATCAAAATCACAAATGATTTTCAAAACACAAAATCACTGTCAATGGCCCGGAAACCAAATAGGGCCCTTTATTTGAACACCCCAACCCGTATTTGTCTGTCTGTTTGTTGTATTTAAGCACTTATTATACGCAATTATTAACAAGTCGTCTGCAGACTAGCAAAGTGAACTGTGACTCTCAAACTTGCATATATTTAAGCTTTTAGCATTTAGAAATATTTCAACTTATTTATTTTTTTATTTATAAGGTACTAATGCTCCTCCATAGTATTGAGTACTATCTCTTACTACCTCTTACTATAATGTATAATTTTTCTTTCTTTGAAATTTTAATTGTCAAAAAAGTTTGACAAGCATTCCCACCCCAATTGAAAACGAACCGGAGCATCGGAGGGTTAACCGCCGTCGCATCGCGTCCCTAGTGAGTAGCACGGTACTCGGCTCCTATGGGAACAACACACAAATTATCCACAACTAATTGTCTAATGTGTTCACGCCATTTAACTAAACAGATTGGACATTTCGAGTGCGGTTTATGCAATGTCAATGTCTATTTACTATGATAAAGCGCTGGTATCTTTACAGGCTAAAACTATAACTAGTTATTGTAAAAAAATTCTTGGCTGTAATTTAATAAAACTATTTTAATTCTTTTAATATTTAATGTTTGTTTTTTATTTAAAATAATAATTTACATAATTTATTTAAACGTAACAATGGTTGTAAAATGATTACCATTTTATTCCATATCACTAGTTATTTGTTTGTTGAATCGCTGGTTTTTCTGGTAGATTTATTTCTTCTACAGCTAGTTCTTCAGTGCTTGATTTGAGCTCGACATATTTATATCTGAATGCCATGGTTGTAAATATTAACATGTCTAGAATCATCAACCCCGCAAACAGGAAAAATTCCTTCCACTAAAAAAAAATATCATAAATGTGTCAGTATACACGTGCATTTGCGCGTGATTACTAAATATAACTGATATATTTGATTTTACGAATAGGTCCTGGCAAATTCTTTAGGTTATTTTCATAATTTATAGTATATTTCTTTTTTTTTATTTATTATAAACAACGTTGAAAAAGTTGATAGGTGCTCTATTTATTCGAACATAATTCAAGTTAATTATGAAAAAGGAACTTACTTGAGCATCCAAAAAGTTTCCTTCAACAATTAAGACTACAATAAGATTGCCGAAAGCAACCGTAAGCAGCCAAACTGATTGTAAAACAGATTTCATAGTGGCAGGTGCTTGGGTGAAAGAAAATTCCAGACCAGTTACGGAAAACATCACTTCGCCCATAGTCATTACAACATATTGTGGTATGAGCCACAAAATGTGTACACTATTTGGAGGCGTGATAGTTACTGCGTCGGCTTTCTGAAATTTATGATCAATATTATTTGTGAAATGGATTTTTTTAATAATTAAATTTATATAATTTTCAAAAACGTACATAAGTTCTGTTACTTGATTCATTTATCACAATAGTATAAACAGCCCCAGCTTTAAATTGAAAATCAGTCAAGATTGGGACATCGTCAACGTTAACAGTATAAGTTCCTTTTTCTATCGACTTTTGCGATCTGTCTTCACTGCCTATAATAATATTTGTTTTATTCTTATTTTTTTGCATATGTATTGTTACAGGCGCATTTACATTTGCTAGAAATCTGAAAATAGATAAAACTTACTATGTTTACAATATTTCATTTATCTTCACGCTGTATCCTGCACGTGGCAAGGTCATCACTTTGAAGCGAATTTAAAATATCACATGTTAAGTGGCAGAATTTAATTTAAAAATATTAAATAATTTTATTTTCTCGAATAGGGAACGAACCCACGACCTGTCGTGTTTACAGTCACACGCTTGTGCCCTTGCGCCACGACAGGCCTCAATTCACACTACAATTTGGATCATATTACTTTTTCACAATATCCTCTCGAAAATTTGTTTTTGGACACGGTCCAGTGCGAGTCAGACTCGCCTACTGAGTTCTCTGTACTAATTTGGGGATTTTAGATGAACGAGAAGTACAAAGTATGAAACTAGACAAACTTAAGTTTGCAAACTAGTTGTAGTTAGTATTAGCAAACGTTTCTACTAACGAAATAAAAAAATAATAATTGTAATAATTTTTATCTCTAATATAAATGTCCAATTTACAGATTTTTACTGCAAGCTCTTATTTTTTTTGCCAAATTTTTATTTTTTTTATAGGTTTTCAATACACGGTGAATAAAATTGACGTACTTAAGTTGAAAATAAACTACAATATATATATATGTAGCTTGAAATGTTTTTTTTTTCATGAATAAGATATAAATTTTTACTTTTCTAATTTTTTCTTTTATTTATATTGTATAAAATACAATAAAAATAAAAGAAAAATGAGAAAAGAAAAACTACGAACCCAATTTCATAACTGTTGAGCAGGTTTAAATTACGCGGTAAAATTCAAACAAAATGCAGTAAACGATGCTTAAATGCTCGATCTTTTGATTGTATACACTTAGAATTTTCCTTTTTCGAAGGGACCAAATCTCGGGATAAACGGTCTTGACAGACGAACAAACAGACAACAAAGTCCTTTTGAAGTAAAGAACTCTAAAAATTACTAAATGTCGCTTTCAATTATAATTAAATTATAATTATAGTGAATGTAAACATACAATGTATTTCAGTTTGTTTAATTCAGTAAGTGATAAGAATGTTAACGAAAATGCAACAAATTAAAATGTACGTTATTTTAGCTGTAGTGTCAACGTCCAATACATTTAAAGTAAAAGTTAAAGTTAAAAATAGCATAATTATAGGTATCAAAGAATCAACAGTTTTTGAAGAGAAAACATACAATGCATTTTATCGCATACCCTACGCCCAACCTCCGATTGGGGAATTAAGATTTAAAGACCCTAAGCCACTAAAAAAGTTGCCTCGAATTATAGACGCAACTAAAGAATATAACGGAGCTTGTGCCCAAGATCATATCGTTCACAAACATGGAGTGTATGGATTTGAAAATTGTTTATACTTAAATATTTACACACCATATATACCTACAAATAAAAATGAAGTTTTGAAAACTGTTATTGTCTGGATACACGGGTACGCTTTCACTTCTAGCTTCAGCCACATATATGGACCAGATTTTTTAATTGATAATGAAGTTGTTGTTGTTACTTTGACCCACAGAATAGGACCTTTTGGCTTTTTAAAGTTAAATGAAACTGATGGTAATGCAAATATGGGCCTTAAAGATATTGTTATGGCACTTAGGTGGATAAGAAGAAATATAGGTGAATTTGGTGGTGATAATATAAATATAACGGTAATGGCATGTGGATCAGCCAGCACTTACGTTTCTTTACTGCTAGCAACTAAATATAAAAAAATGTTTTCGAAATTAATTTTACACAGTGGTTCTGTTTTTTCTCCTTCATTATTTCAAGGAGACATGATAGTCGAAAAACAGAGACTAGAAAAAGAGTTAAAAAACGTTGGGTATAAAGATATTGTAACAGCACCTACTGAAGATATTATACGAGCGTCACGAAAAATATATAGCAAAGAAGAAATGATTAATATTCAACGACCATTAATTCCGTTTTTGCCAATACAGGAAAAGAAATCAACTAATTCTTTCTTAAGTATGAATTTGAACGAAATATACAATACTGTTATAAACAACCCTGAAATACCTATACTCACTGGATTTACGAGCCAAGAAAGTATAACTGAGCTAATACCATTCATTCATAATCCAGAGTATGTAGAATTACTATACTCATTTTTCAAGTACATGGTACCTTTTGCTGATAAGTGTAACTATCAAAATATAACTCTAACTTATAGATTAATATCAAATAAAATAAAAGAACAATATTTTGAAAAGGATATTTTAGAACACAAGTTACAAAATCTTTTAATATTTGTATCAGACCTTATTAAGTATCCAATATACAAATTTATAAAAACTACAACGTTGTTAGGCAATAAAATATTTGCATATAAATTCAACTACATGGGGAAATTTAACGCAGCCAAGGCAACATCACTTGCTGGTAAGGATTTGAAAATAAAAGGTGCAGCACAGGGAGATGAATTATGTTATATATTCAAATGTAATCCACTTTGGGAACATTATATAAAAGTTAAATATAATAAAACCGATACAGACAGAACATTCATTAAGCAAATTTCGCAAATGTGGACCAATTTCGCTAAATTTGGCGATCCGACACCATTTCACAATGTTGGCAATGCGTCATGGTTACCAATGTCTTCCAAAGATAGCTATATATTTCACTTTGATAAGCAAAATAGATTAAGAAATACTAAAACGGAGCAAAAAATGTTTGAATTTTGGAATGAATTGTATAAAGAATATTATTCAAATATTAATTGCAATTCGAGGAAAGATGAGTTATAAGTATGTATATATAAATTAATAATTACCTGACATTAACACCATCGATAGCTTTATTATTGTTATCAATGAAACTGTAAACTTCTTTGTTAGTAATAAAATAAGAATTTGCTTGTTTTTCCTTTAAATTGAAGACGTCATTGAATTTCAAATCTTCGCATGCACTGTTTGGTACTCCTTGTAGAGAGTAAGGTAATTGTACAATCTGGTTTACTTTAATATCTAATTTTTCATAAAATCCTAAAGGTCCAATCATAAAATATTCTGTAGTATTTACAGAAGGACGCATATTTAAAGTGAAATTACAATCATATCCGTTATAAATTCTAAGTTGCGCTAAGCCATCTGTTACTGGAGTACCATAAGTAGGCTGCAAAATTAACACATTTCATATTTATAAGTTAAATTTACTACTCTATGTAAATAGTAATTTAATTGTTTTACTCTCACTTTTACTTACCAAAAGGTTTAATTCAACAATTCCTGATATAATAAATGCAAAAGCAGCTAGAATCCCCCCCCAGATCATTTTGTGCAATGGCTTCTTAATAAGTTTGCACCATGTCAGAAATGGATATATAGCCTAAAAATATATGCTTTCTATAAATATCAATAAAGAGATTACGACTTGACAAAAAGAAATAAAATACTTACTACTTCGAAGAGAGGAATGAAGATGAGAATTAATAAAGGATTTAAGACTTGCATTTGGTCTGCTTTAAGAGTCCAACTACCGATATCTTGTTCCATTCTGTCAGCTTGAAATGTCCATCGCGAACCCTAAAATTATAATATATTCTAAGTGTATAGGTATAAAAATCATTTTTTTACAATAAACAAATACATTTACAATTGTAGATTTTTTTTCTAATACATAATATTAACAAAATAATAAATGTATATACCTAAGTCCATTTACATATATTAAGACAATAAGAAATATAAATCCATTAGAAAACATTTAAAATATTTTAAATTAAAAATATAAAGTATAGGTAATATAGTAAAAAGGTTGAACGAGTCATAAGCCAACAATGGTTCAGGGACTGTCAAATGCAGACTCATTGAAACGCGTTGACTGTGAAAATGGTTTGGGCTTGCAGATGAAATTAATAATTTATTATCGTTTGTTTATTTATATTATGGAAATATATTTTGTAGCATTATTACTATAGAATTTTCACCAACTTAAATAACATGTAGTCAGTGGATTATACAAAATGTTTACATTAATATTTATTTGAAAAAAATGTTTAATTTCATTATGACCTTTGCCCCCAATACTTTTATAGCAAATCTTATCTTAATAAATATGTGTGAAGTGAAGGCACCATAGTTAAATAAAATAATATTACAATTACTCTACAGTCAAAATACTTATTTTGAAAACGTATTCAAAATAAAACGTAGCGAACTTAAACCCGCACTTCTTGAAAACAATCCAAGCTCTCTTACCAATAATGTACGTACGTACGTATTTCGTATAGTCGTAGGTTCCTATGTAAACTATGTGAAATTCAGCCTTAACAAAAGTTGTAGAAAATTATGAGCATTTTCATTGACATATAAAAATTGAAGATCTCGAACGTCTGAATAACAACAATAATGGTCCAGCTAATGGCGTCCACCAGGCTATTTCAGGCATAATAACTTCCTGCGCACGGCATCAGGTTGTCCTTGGTACGTCTACGTACGTAATCTGCAAGGCTTAACCAAGCACTACTTTTAGCGCCTACGCGAATCTCCCACCGTTAAGACGTGTGGTTACACCTCTTATTAAAAAACCCATTCGTCAACGCCCTAAAAGATTCTTTTTAGATCCAGATGACCATTAGATGGTGGATGATGATCCATTAGAGTCGCGGATGGACATGAAAAGGTCCATAGGTAGGGAGGGTTCACACTAAACACCCACGACACAATCCGCGCGCTGTCGCGGCCGGGCTCAGCGATTAGAGATTAGTCTAATATGTCCTCAGTCGCGGCTGGATAGCTTACAATATTGAACTTCTCAACACGACAAAGGTGTCCGATCCCGCAGGGGGCTCCTTTGCCGCCGTCGATATTTCAAGCAGCCACGGCCTCTCAAACAGCCACGTAGTGCTAGTAAATACCTTACCTAGGACAGATAATACCTTCTCTCCCCACTGAGTAAAGGCTAATAAGGCTAACAGTAATTCCTCAAGAGAAGATAAAAAAAAGTAAAAACAATTCAATTCAATTCTGTACTAGTTATCGTACGAAAAAATAAACTTATTAGTGTATAATTTTATTGCGAAAATGGACCCTCCACCCGAAAATTCTGGTTTGCAGTCGACAGATACTTAGATGCTGACATAGTTACAGTGAAAATATCATGATCGAAGGAATTTATTTGCTTATAATGAGTCGTGAGAAAGTAGGTAGATACATGAAGCAACTGAGGACTAAGTAGCACAAGTCGTTTTAAAGTTAATTAACTACGTCAGTTTAATTGCAAGAATTTGAGGTTTAATGGAAAGCTTGTTTCGAAAACTTTTTCTAATTTAAATAAATTAAAGAATAGATTTTAGTATTTTTTTGATATATCAAATTTGTATCATATTGCGATTTACTTATGTCAAAGTATGTCGAATACACGTCTTATCATTAACGCCGGTGACGAGAGCTGGTTTTTTTTTTATTTTTTTTAGATAAATTGGAATTAGTAATTATGAGGAACATAAAAAGGCTTAAAGATTCATGTCATTAGTATGAATATTATTAAAACTAACAAAAATGTACGTATTTCTATATTAAAAAATATATGCACGCAGAACAATAAAAAATATGCACGCAGATCAACGTATTAAAATGTTTAAGATTTTGTATCAGAAAATGAATGAATATAAAAAATAATGATGTTGGAAATCGTTTTTTAGTTAAAAGACAGTCAAACCTGTTGATCAAAAAGAGCCCAAAACACTGGCAATGGTATAAACAGCACAAGTACGCGCATCAAAGACTTAACATCTTCGATAAGATTAGAGTCGTATTTGTCATCAGCGTGGTCTAACCAGTGCTCTCTCTTCTCTTTACTTTTTGTCGCTTTAACCACAGCGTGCTAAAATATAAATCATTTAATAATATTAGAAATTTCAGTCTTGCGCTAAACGACAAAAAAGCACAAATCATATTTTAACAAGGTTATTTGCTCATATAAAAAAAGGAACTATTTAGTTTTATTTATTTACTTAGCTCTTAAGTTAAAAACTTAAGAACTAAGCTTAAAAAATTAAGTATTTTTTTTAATGCCAGATAATAATGTTTTGTAGTCAATTTTGAGTATATTTTTTAGTAAAAATATTAGATAAGAAGCTTTCCAGTAGGTAGTGTTGTTATTTAATAATCATAAATTATAATATTCCACCTATGGATAGTTGATCAAAGTATTTCTCAAATGTCATATCATGTCTTATCAGAAATAATAGGTACACTCAATATTTAGCGCAATAACTTTGTATTAACGAGTAAACGAGTATGTACATATTTAGTATTATGTTAATAAGATATATTCAAATAGGATTTCTCACCCCAACGCACGATGATACTTTCGCAAAAACGTTTCCTGACGGAGTCTTCATAATATACAGTCTTTTTCCAGCAACAAAAAATACTGAAAAATATTATACAATTTTAATCTTTTATTTTAGTTAATATTTTATATTTGAGGCCTGTCGTGGTGCAGCGGTACAAGCGTGTGACTGTAAACGATAGGTTCTGGATTCGATCCCCATTGGAGGAAATGAAATATTTCATTTTTCAAATTAAATATTTAATGTTTTTATTTCTTCGCTTTGGTAACAACGCAAAGCGCGGCTTTAAGTTCCGCCATTAAACATGCAATGCCTCAAAGCCAGCAGAAAGTGGGGAACGGAAATGGAACGGAGTGTCATAACGCTAGGTTCCCAAGTTCCCTCTGCCTACCCATGGCCCCTGCCATGTGCGGGATACAGCGTGAAGCTGCATGTTCTAATATTATAACAGACATTCTAGCATTTTCTGTTTTATAAGGACAAATTTAATGATTTTTATCTATTACAGGTTTTTTCGAACACAATTATAATATCTTATACGAGTACGTAATTGAAGGACTTTTCTAGATTGGTTTGATAAAAGGTTAAACGCTAATGTAAGCACTTAATATTGACAGTCTAAGTAAGTTTAACCTAAATACATATGTAAAATTGTTTAATTTAAATGTAAGTATAATTTTAATAATATTATATTTAAAATAAACTGTCGTGGCGCTGGGCGCACGCGCGTTTAACTGTAAGCGACAGGTTGTGGGTTTCGATCTCCGCTCAAAGAAATAAAATATTTATTATTTTCTAATGAAATATTTAATGATTTCATAAACAGAGTGTGTTAGTTATATTTTTAAAATATTTTTTAAACCATGTAAGAATTTGTTAATATAAACTTACTAATAGAAACGACCATAAGTATTCCCGGTACTCCAAAGGCTAAAGAATAACAATCGTTGTCTCCAAAACAATGGACGTCCGCTCTGAGAATAGGTGTAAGGAAGGTTGATATGAGAGACCCAGCATTGATAGCGAAGTAAAACAGAGAGAAGAAGTAACCTAAGTATCTTTCTTGCTCCGGTAACTTGAACTGGTCTCCACCGAACGCCGAAACGCACGGCTTAATGCCCCCTGTGCCGAATGCTATTAAGAGTAGAGCTAGAATTGTAAATTCTCTGAAATATGTATAAAACAACATATTAAGTACAGTAGTTTCCAATTAATTAATTATAATATATATAATATTGTCATTACAAAAGCATTATTCAAAATAGTCAAAGTATTTATAATATAGAATACTCACAACTGTGGAAGATGCACTGGAGGCATTGATGATACGGATATAAGGACACATCCCGTCGCGTAAACCAGAGATAGATAAAATATAGTCCTAAAAATTATGTTTTTTTTTAATTTTTAATAGTCGTTCAAACTCGTTTAACATAAAGGTAATTATGAATATGAATTTTAATAGATAACTTATCAACAATTTGTATGAAGAAATACTCAAGTTAAATAAATTTAAGTAAACCATTTTATAAATTTATTGAATATTTAATTAATTATTTACAACAATAAGCCGATAATATACCAGAAGATATTATTTAAAACAGTGATAATATTTTTAAAACAGAAACATAATCAGAAATACTGTGTGTGTGTGTGTGTGTGTGTGTGTGTGTGTTGTAAAAGTTTTTCTCTCTTCTCTGAACTAAACAACTTGGTTCAATAAAAATATTTATTTTTAAATGTCATAGCAAAGAAATTAAAGTGAAAATTAAAGTAATGGATCAATTACCTGAACCGTCCGAGCCAGCCGTCGGCAATCATGGCACCGATTAAAGGGAAAAAATAAGCAAACATTGTAAAAACATGGTAAATAACCGTGGCGCTGTCATCTCCATAACCCAGTTTGTCGCGCAGGTACAGCGATAATATAGCTGAAAAAAATTAAGTTTAGTATAAATTAAGTTTATATATTTATATATAAAATTATCAAAATCATATTTAGAAATATCTTATTATTTTTGTATCAAATTTTACAAAAACGAAACACCAAGCAGAAAAACCCTTGAGTCGATGCTGCAACGTTTCTCGACTTAGCTTTCCGTTCGAATTCAAGACATTCCATGTTAAGTGACAGATTAAACCTAGTAGCACTTGAACTTTACATAGAGTATCGTGGTAAAATTATTATTATAATAATCTCTATTCAATGTTATTGTGAATCTCATTTATAGCTTTTATAAACTGGTTTATCGTACGTACCTATTGATCACTATTATCTAATTTATGTATATATGCCACGAGCACTGCAATTTGAAATTTATTTTATATATTTATAATTATTCTTAATACAATAATTTTTATTCTAGATATATTTGAAAAATAGAACATTTAAAAATTAAAAGTCAGCGTTTCTCTTATTAAGTATGATGAATCACTATTAATTGCTATTACTGTATAATGTTGTAATCAATGCTGTATAAACTTTACCAATTATAGTGTTGACACTTTACATTAAGAATATAAAATATTTATCTCTAGTTTATTATGATCTGCAGCGTTAATGTAATGTTTTCTTCATGTGCAGATATCATGTAAACTCTTGGTCTAAGTACGAGTATATCTGTTATGACTTTTAAATATTTATTAAATTTTTTGCTATGAAACTACATATACATAGGTTTACAGAAATAACTTCCTAACAATTTAAGCTAAAACATCAACCGTTTCTGTATTTTTCTTGTGTTAATTCTCAATTTAATTGAATTGACAAATATATGGTTATAAACCTATTTCATAAAAAAATATCTAAAATGTAAACAAAGTGTCACGATTTAAAAAAATACATATATTATTAATTAATAATGTCTTTGATTTTCGCGATTGTTACACATTTTAAATCAAACAATTAAATTTTTGTAGGAAACGTAGAAAAATTTCAACTTAGCGGGATTGAATTCGCGCCTGAAATCTGTCTAAGAAGCTATTCCTAAGCGTGTATTAACACTTTAAAATAAAATGATTTCATAAAACATTTGATTGTGCTATGGTTTTGCAGAATAAATTCAACATACCTACTATAATTTATATATAACAACATCATACTTATCGTGTTTATTCATTGTACTATTGTTAGCATCTGTGTACATTTTTATTATCTCATCGTATCTAAATAAACAATTTAATATATCACCTGAGTAAATCCGTTATTCAATAAGTAAAACAACACAAACAATGGGATATTCTGACGTAGGCAATAAAGATTATAATAGATTTTCAAGATTCTGATTAACTTTCCGCTATTGTTTTACTATCAAGGCTTATAAACTTGTCATGACACGTGTTCTCTAAGGATCGCTACGTTCAATTAATTGAAACGTGTTTCAACCGTTATTTTGTAAAACTGTAAAATTTGTATAACATATTCCAATATTTAAGAAACATGTTTAATATAGTTTCTCTAATTATAAATTAATATGAAAGTAATAACATTTTAACTTTTTCATAAATGCTACTTAAATAAAATTATTATATATATTTGCGAGAAAACAATGTAACTTAAAATGACTAACAGAACACAAATCTAGGAGTATTCAAATTTTTGCATGTTTCACTGTTTGTAGGCGCGAATAACTTTTTTTGTTGCTTAGTTTTTTTTTTGTTGTATACTGGCCTGGTGTGGATTTATATGATTTATAAACAACTCATCTACGTTCATTCCTAAGTATGAAGTAACACTTTAAAAATAGTAAAAACGCAAATGCGAGGAAGCTCTAAAGCTCCCTCTCCCTTTTGAAATATTTTTTAATATTCAACTTCTATCGATCATAGCGAGATGAAATATAGTCTATAGCCTATAGATTGTCGATAAATAAATTATGTAACACAAAAATATTTTTTCAAATTGATTCATGAGATCAATATGTACAAGCAAACAAAATCTTTCTCTTAATAATTTTAGTACAGGATAAAATGTCTATACATCTAGGCACATAAATACTTCTTTCAATTATCTTGTCACTAATGCATGTAATATTTTTTTATTTAAAATTACATTTATATTAAAGGAATACTTAATAACATTTAGGGTTAAATTATCATTTTAATTAAAATCAAATTAAGTGTCTATAATTTTAAATTTGTAAATGTAAAACGTGACTCGATCTATGCCTGTTATTAGCTAATCGTATAAAAACTATTCCGATTGGTTGAAGGAATAAATGAGACTATTAAATATTATTTATAGGTTATTTTCTTAAATTATATCTTAATTCTAGTAAAGATAATCTCTTTGTATAAGGACCAAGACAATTGATGGCAAAAGTTATAAAATTTTGCCTTAATTCCTGATATGTGTTACAGCCATATTCTACTGCAGCGAGCTGTGAGCGTGTGCACCATTGCCTATGATATAATAATGATTTTCTTGGTGATTATTTTTGACGTCCTAGAGGACGTATATATCCTAGAGGACGTTCCTTTATTTATAGCGCCTAGAGGCGCTATACATAAAGGAACTGAACTAAACTGAGAATATTTCAATTATGTATTTTTATTTTCTTGAACTGGGTAGACAAAATGGATTTCCGCCATCACAGTTCGAGATTTCAAAAACCACGAAAAACTATGCTTGTATGATATATAGTATAACTTTAATATTATCTAACAATAATGTATTCATAATTATCAAAGACGAGTTAAACTCACTCATTAATATCAAACGTGACTAGAAAAGTGTTTTTTATATAATTAATGTGACACCTAAATAGAAATCCAATTTTAGAAAAGGTATAAAATTTTTGTTACCCGCTACCCGCTATCAATGTTTTCGGTATATGTTTTCTAAAAATGTAGATAAACAGGATTTTATATAACATCACAGATGTGCTTGAAGATTATATTATTACTTTATCTTGTCGTGTCACTCAAAGATCTCATATATTTAACAGATATAGGAGTATATGTTTGTTGAAAAATCTTTATTCATGCTGGCTTATCTTATGGCATATACTTTTATGAAATGTTGTAAAATAATTGTTTGATATGTATAGGTTTTTATATATATATATATATATATATATATATATATATATATATATATATATATATATATATATATATATGTATAGGTTTTTATGATATTAATCTTGTTACTTGGACTCTTGAAAGTAATCTATTTAGATGAAATTTAATGCTTAAATTTTAAAATTAAAACAAATTATTAAACTTGAAAGTATAAACCTTAATAAAAACCGGTCAAGTGGGTGTCGGACTCGCCTCCTAAAAACTGCACGGAGCCCTTTCCGTACTAATTTGATATTAGTAGATTGCAGGGAAGTATAATTTATAAAAGTTGACAGACTTAATACAGAGAGTGAATACGCCATATGCACTCATTTTGTATGAAGTTAAGTACAATTATAAGTTTGTAATCGTGTTGTTCTATAATATACACAGAAACAACTTTCAATTTATCGGATTTTATACCTTATTTTTACTACAGGATTCCATTTTTACCTTTTGTGGTACGAAATTCTAAATAGTAATAAAAGAAAAAAAATATTTACTTCGCATTCCATAATAAGAAAATCTCTCGCAAAACTCATTTGTTACGATGAATCCCACAGCCTTTGGATAAGGGAGTTTCTGAAAATAAATAGAATAGTTATTAGGTATAAAATATTTTAATAGTTCATACGTTCGTTTGTATATTAATAGGTATATAAATGGTCTTCCTTTGTAGGAAGACCATTTATTATGATAATTAATGTATACAGCCAAAATAACCAAACAATATATTTTTTATAAGTCACAAAGAGGTAGTCGGTACATAAAATATTGATTAAGCTATAGAGTACCTAAGTATATTCTACTTAAATCTAATTAATAATTTTCGTATTGAGTTATATTTAGGCCAACTATCAAATTCTTAACTGATGTTAACAAGGATCTAACCGCCTTTAACTAGATACGTGTTTTAAGTGCCGCTTGTCATTTATTCACCATCGTTCACGTTTGTGATATAGCGATTAGCTAGCGTAGACCAGCCGACGGGCAAATAAATTAGATAAATAATTCCGTGAAGACGTTTCTTGTTCGAATATTAGGAAAATTAACTGTGTAAATTATTGTGCTCTATTATTTCTGTAATTAATAACTTTGACATTGTCTCGAATACATAAGCTGGCCAATTCAATTTTAATTTTTAGCTTATTCTAAAGTTATAAATGTGAAAGGACCCCTCGCCTGTCAGTGTGACGTGACCACAGCTAAGCCGATGAACTGATTTTGATGAAATTTATATTTTTTTAGGAAATGCATTTATTTATAAAATGGTCGATAAAAATGGAATTTCAAAACGCTTACTGACTCAACCTTATAAGGCAGCTCATAATAAAAACGATGTTCTACAAAAATATGGTAATTTAAAAATCTATAAAAATGTCCGCAATGGTATATGTTGGTCTTACAATTAAGGCCACGGTGGCCATTTTAATATGCCTAGATTAAAATTATACTTTTCATCTACATCATCATCATCATACTACATCATTACAATGAATATTTTAGGAGATATCATAGATTCAAAATTACCTAGCCTGCGAGGCACGCGCTGTGTGGAGGTGGTTTAATTACAGAATGACCGACCCGTATGTTGTGGCAATTTTCATGCATTTTGTACATATATATTACGAACTATCGACCCGCTCGAAAGACAATCTGCATTACTGTCGTTTTCTAATAACAATATCATGTTAAAAACAATATCTAGGTATACGTATATTGAAATTGTAAAGCTTATCCCTATTCAATAAAACATTTAGGTATTTATAGCAAATGCTGATTGAAATTAAACGACATTAAATATTAACGGGAGCTTATCAAAATACAATGAAGAAAACTGCAATTAAATTGGTTAAGACGTATTTAAAACTAACGTGAACCAACGTACAAACAGATCATTATTTTTTATAAGTAAGTGTTCTTGGTTCTATTATGTTTACTTACATATCTTCCGTACATGGAACACACCGATCCGGCATGATTTTATTATAAGTTTATTTTTTATGTAGTTGTTAGCCTTATATTAATTATTCATATTTTTTTGAGTCTCTCTGCTTTTCTTGGTTATGTTAGGTTAGGCTAGGTTAGTAAAATTTTTTATTATATTTTACTCGGATCTTTTAATTTTTAATACTTTCAAATAATTATCTATCGTGTAGATAAAGGCGACGCCGCGATCTAGTCGTAACTGCGTATATTACTATTTTATGACATTTTGAAGTACTATTGTCCTTTATTTCAGTCGGAAACGTGCAGGTAACATAATAAGTATGTAGAAGAAATTTACGGGTATTTGCATACGTAATTTTGTATTTTTGTATGATATACAATAAGTTTGTAACAATTTTTAATCTGTAATATCAATATGAATATAATTGATTATTATCAGATTTTCTCCTAGCAGTCATCATTTCTTGTCAAATCTAATAATTGTAAGTCTATAGTAAAAACTCTATAGGTTGTGATTACGAGGTGAATAAATTAGTCAATCTTAAATTTGCGGGCGATAACGCTAATTTTATATTAAATAAACTGCAATTATAACTTCATAATCATGTTTTTCTATAAAAATACCTGTGGATATTAACTTCTCTGACTCGAAGGGGTTCTCTTTTTCACTTCAGTCGTATTATAAAGTTCTCCCTACCAAATTTCATAAGTGTCGGTCTACGGGAAGTCCTTACAGGTTTGATTACCCGGTGAATTTCGTATCTTTCTCTATTTCGTATCTTTTGACTTTAGAAGCTTAATTTTTGTCTGTACTTTAAAGGACAGTAAATCAACTATACGTATTTTAATATTTTTTTAGCCTCATATCTCTACACGATTTAGAGATAAATAGTCACGAGTTTAAACTTCATTTCGACTTTAAACTCGTTTGTTGTGTATTCTATTTCCAGTCGGAGGAATGAAATATTTAATATTTTCACTTTTATATTTAACGTTTCTCACTCTGGTAACGAGAAAATACGCGATGTTGAGTTCGCTCACTCAACACGCAATTCCTCGAAAATTTCGACAGAAAGTCGTCCGGCGGGGTCCTAACATTTGGTTTATATCATAACAAACCAAAATTACACAAATACATAAATCATATTTTATATTCATATTTATTAATTTTAAATTTATTGAATTATAATTATTTCAACAAATTACCATTTGTTAATGTCAGATATGTACCTACGTATTACATTTTTATTACGAAATGAAGAAAATACGAATAAAACCATTATGTTAGGTACAAAAAGTAAAAAAATATTGCACTAAACATTTTTATCAGTATTGGCCTTGGTAGAGTGAAAAGAAGCGGTAGTTCCAGATAAAGGTTATACATCGGTGGAAATGTATTGTAAAAATTAAAATTTTATACTAAATATTAGATATAAAAATATAAATTTGTTGTTTTTTAAAGTTGTTTTTCATCTTAAACGATTAATGTAGAAAGTGTCAATATTATACCAATTGTATTGTTTATTCATTATTAAAACTGTAACAATATGTTGAAATGTGAGTAAATCTGCCTTGTAGTGTAGCAAACAAAAGCAATTAATAGATATGATATCTACTTTATGAGGAAATTCTTTTTTTCTATATCTGACCCAGATTTACCAATACTGACATGCCAATCCTTAAAAGATGTTGTCTATTCGCTCAAAATTTATGTTTGCTTTTGCGTAATTTTTTCCTTAAAATTTGAACATGTGGCGTCTGACCGGTTTGATAATCTCTATATAAATTTGAATGGAACTTTAATTTTATATATAAAAAGAGATTTAAGTATTATTGGATACTTGTTGGCCTTAAACACATTTTATTTGCCAATAAACATGATATTGTGTTACTATAATATATAAGAACCAATAAAAACAGAAATGCTATAGTCATGAATCCTAAGAGGAGGTTAATGTAAGGTTGAGTCAGCATTGTCATTTGCTGCCAACTTAACTTTATTTTGTTCATAATATATTTATTTTTTTATAGTGACAAACAAATTTTAAGTCTTTAACAAAAATAACATGTTTTTAATATCCTAATTACACCAGAAAACCTTTTCATGATGTTCTAAAATTATTTTTATTATTTGTATTCAACGATACACCAACAAACAAAAGCTTTTAAGATTCTTTAATATTCATTATTCATAATTTCTTTTAACATTCATATTCATTACCACCGACTACGTATAATTATAATTATAAAACTAAATAACTAATGATAACATTAATCAAAATCACTGAGCTACATTAACTTACAATTAGTACTTACAAAGTTCATTGCGAAATCGATTAAATGTATTTATTTACATAACTTTGATAACTAAAGCGCTTACACTATTTACACTTAAGGTTTTATAGAGCGATACCAATTATCACAGAAGTTATTGATCGTATTATTGATGTCTACGATCAATTTTCCATGCACTGATAGTTTGGTTTTACTATTGGTAAAACAATTCGACTAAGTTGTCTTCTTTGTCTCGATTGAGCAGGTGTGTCAAGGCAAGCCGTATGAAATGAGGTTCAGTGAAGGCTATCATTGCATTTGGCGACCAGTAGGCACAAAGCGTTTGCTATGCATAGTGGTCAATAAATATGGAAAATAGTGGCGACACTTGCCTACTAATTATGCAATTTACAGATTAGAAATATTCTATTCTTTTTTAGGGCAATACGACAAACAGTTTTATTAATTAGGACCGTTTCTGTATATATACATATATTAAATAACATTCTTTTATTTAATAAAAATATATGTTATGTTAAACAAGCCAGTAAAATCTTGTGTATCGATCGCGTTATTATAAAGAAAAACGTTACAATGACATCTCCAGATGTTTACTGCAAATCCTAAAAAACTTGTTTGAATAAAAATGATAGCAAGGTAAACTAAAAGAGGTTTGTAAGTGCCTCTTATTTTGTGTGCAGGAATTCAACTTTCTTCTTATTTCGGTTAGAACTCACTATCATCGTAAACCGTACGAAAGCAATGACAAATTTTAATAATTTATAAAAATAACTATTTAAACACGTATAAATTCTAAATATAATATTTTATAAAATAATAACAGTTTTTTTTTTCTTTAATTTACTTATTGTCATAATCAGCAAAAGCCTTACTGATTGAATATTTGAGAATATCATTACTGAAGTAAGTCGGTAATGCACTAATTTCGTTTAGGTATATTATATTGGTAATATATTAAATACTATTAAGATTTATTGCTTTTACAAAAGTAAATTAAAAAGTAAAACTATTTAAATTGACTAATGTTATTTTAACGCAAGTTTATTAGTCAACATTTATCTCATGGACGGTTTTAAGGTATATAAATTTAACAATATACGATTTCATGAAAAATTTAGCGTGAAACGAAATAGTAAACGCAAGTATTTGTCTATGATGTTATCATATATGCCGTAGCTTCGATAAAGTACAGTTTTGATTATTGAACCCTCTTGTGATAAATATTGCGCTCTACAACTTCAATTTTATCTTTTGAGTGCTGTTATTGTACTAATAGCCTCGACCTAAAAGTATTTATTTATGTATTAATTTTTTTACGATTTTAAAATTGCTCTTATAGACAATTACTATCAACCACATATAACTGTTTAGTATCGCGGCTTGATATCTATCATACCTATCCAAAATTCATCAAAAACCATAACATAGATAGAAGATTAAAGAATTTTTTACCCTAAGCAACGACTGAGCCATGGACGGTAAAAGGAAAAAGGAGTAATTTTGGGATTATTTGATTTCAAATATTTTATGTTTATTAATACTTTGGGTACCTCTAACGGTATATATATATATATATATATATATATATATATATATATATATATATTTATATATATATATTTATATATATATATATATATATATATATATATATATATATATATATATATATATATATATATATATATATATATATATATATATACATATATAATAATAAACGATTTTTACAGTTCTTGGTTTAACTATTTTATAGCGAATGTATGAAGCATACTAGATAGGAGACATTTTGTTCATTATTTTAAAAGTTATTTCAAAATACCAATCAAAAGGGAGCAATCACAAATATAATTTGAAGTTATAACAAGTAATAAATTATATATGCAATATTAGTTATCAATGCAATAACAAAAAAAATCTAAAATATGTAATAGGCTGTGCCCAAATGATGACTAAGTTTTCAACGAACACACCAAAAAAGAGAAAGAAAAGAAAAGTCGGCTAAAGTATTATTAACTCAACTTGTGCAACACTGTAAAACTAATTCAACATGATAATCACTGTGTAGATAAAGACTACAGATATAAAGATTACAGATCAGATACATATTTATTTTGTAATATACTGATACATAAAAATATAAATGTAACTAAAAAATAGTTAAATAGTTACTATATAGAAAAAAATATTTTCTCTATAATTGTTAGTATTAAACGAATATTTATAGAAATATAATTTACGAGTTATACAGATAACTATGTGGTAAATTTTAATATAATGAGTGCCCTTTTAAAACTAGTTGTAATTTCAAATACTGGTGACATGTTTTTTATTAATAAATGTATTATTATTCTTGATATTATTGCATCGTTAAAATCCTTTCCGTTTCTCACTTTCTGCCGAATTTCAGGCCTCACGTGATGAGTGGCTTAACTCAACGTCGCACTTGGCCTTGTTACCAAAGTGAAAAAGCTAAAATATAAAATATTTAATTTTAAAATATTAAATATTTCATTTCTTTTAGTGAAGATCGAACACACAATATCAGGACTCGACTATCTTCTAGATGAATAATAACTCTCATTGAATTATTAAGTTTTAAACATGGAAATAAAATGAAAAATATAAAATGACGTTAAGCAAAGCTCTCAGTGAAGTGAAATCGAATCATTGCTGTGTCAGAATGTTTTCAATATAAACATGCATAATACACAATGTATACTGTATGTTACATTCGTCGCCGTAATTAGCTGTCCTGGTTGCTGCATTGTGAGTTTCTCCATTGACTTTCATATTTTTGTTTACAAATATACTAAGTATTTTCTTTTTATTTTGCCAGTGCAAAGGACAAGTAAAATTATATTATATTTGTCATTTTGATTTACTTAAATGATATCTAGTAAGTCTTGACTAGTTAGTTTACTTAATTAGTTAAATTGTTTTATTTAAAATTAAATTAAAATATTTAAAAATTTCTTAGAACTAGACTCAAAAGCTAAAAAATTACATGTAAGTACAATAATTAATAATTATGTGGGTAGGTAATTATTTCACATTCTACTTCTAGCCTAATAATAAAACAGGTTTTCAATACTTTATATTAAAAGTAAAATACTCCTGAACTCTACATTATAAGACATATTTACAGTTTTATATATATATATATATATATATATATATATATATATATATATATATATATATATATATATATATATATATATATATATATATATAGATTTTTGTATATATATTGCATAACAAAAACTATAATTAATTAAATGGGTGGATACTATTTTTTAATCCACAATGACATTCTGCAAGCAACACTAAACTTTGTCATATTTGAAACATTTTCAGTTAACATATTGAACTTTACCTTTAAGTACTTAACATTATCTATCTAGGTATCTGTTCACACAACAATTTTATTTTGCAAAATAAGATGTACAAATCTTCTCTTAGATTATTGTACACAAAACAATTGTACAAAAGGTGGCAGATGAAAAAAAACATAATGAACCGTAGAGGTATGCATAAATGGTTATAATTACGAAAACGCAACAGCTAAACGATACTAAAATCAACAGCTTAATCGGTTTCGCAAAGCGACATGTTTTAAAGCAATTGCATATGTTAAGTATAAGTCCATATGATATACAATCAAACATAATAATAAAATTAATCTTCCAGTATAAATAAGGTTTGCGAGTTTGAGGAAAACACTAAGTAAGATAATTAAAATTCATAAAATTTTTGTATTTAAGCATATTTGTAACAGCAATTGGCGATTTAGTTATTACTTATATAAGTAGCATTATTAAGGTAAAGGAAATATTTTATTTAGCGTTACTGTTTCAAGTACAAATCTAAGCCTTAAAATTATAAAATTTAAACGTATTCCTTCTTAATATGTTAATGTATAACATAACAACTACTAAGTGTACCGTATGAGTAAAATATACGAACAAAATAAATATTATGTTTATTAAAATTTGTCACAATAACTTAAACGAAAAACAACAGAAATTACGATATTAAAAAACTATTTACAAAACACATTTAAATACTAACCCCCGATGATTTATCAACCGCCATAATTTTGTGAGATCAATTTCATAAATTATATTATTTAATTTCGCTTATAACTTTCACGTCAGAAATAAAATACAGGTCGCGGTTGCGCTTGCGCAGAGACGAGCGTGTCATTAGTAGTCGCGAGCACAACTAACAAGTAACAGGTAGTACTATAATCATTTACGCGCGTGCCAATTGTGCTCTGTGGTGAAGTTCGCCATTTTGCAGTGATGTCTTATAAATGAGCTATTCTAATATTAGTTAAATCGAGCGAAGGACTTTTTCATTACAAAACTATTCACAATAAAAAATCATGACCTGCATTGACCCGTAGACTAAGTCAAAAATCCGATATCCTCATTGCGTCATCACGGGGACGTCCGCAGTCCGTACTATTGAATTACTCGTAACTACTAATGGTTAACCGACCTCGGAAAGATTTTAGTTACTTCATATTAATATATATCATACAATGACTATTGCAGTACTAATGCTATTTTTACTGACGCCGTCACGGCGCAGTGCCACAATGTCTGATTGTAAACGTGACGATTGTAAGTTCTATTCCCGCTCGACTAATAAATTATTTTGTATGTTCCTCGCTTGGATGCTTTGTCTTAAAAAGCGCGGTGTTGAGTTGCGCCAATGACAAAGTCCAGTGCATTGGACGGTTTGTTAGTAATGGAATGTACTAATTCTGGGTTTCCCGCTGCCTGTCTTGTTAAGCGGGAAAAAACATGAAGCTGTTATTTTTAAAGTTATGAAAATGGACAATATTTTATACAATAACTATTTAAACGTATGCCCACCGGTAAATTTTGAATATTTTATAGGCAAGCATAGGCGTTCTCTGTGTTTCAGATATTTTCTAAGCTGATGATGATAGAAAATAGAACTTAACGATTAAGTAAAGAAGAAAATAAATGCGCCGATGATTGATTAAAAATACTAACTTGACAAAAATTAAAGGACACGTTGTGCATTTTGTATTTGTACATTTCATTTATATTATTAATTGCATTGATTCCTGTCGTGGCACAGGGGCACAATTGTGCGAGCGGAAACGCGACAAGTTGTAGGTCCATATTCCATTCGAAAAAAGTTAAATAAGTTCTGGTAACAAGGCAAAGCACGGTGTTGAGGTCCACCACTCAACACGCAATGCCCTAAATTCGGCAGAAAGTAAGGAACTGGGGCTTAACATTAGGTTACTAAGTTCGCTCAGCCTAGCCTGCCATGTGCTACCAAAAAAAATATGTACATTAATACTCCTTTCAGCTTCCGTTCCCCACATTCCGCCGAATTGGAGTGTTGCTTGGTGAGTGGTGGAACTCAACGCCGCGCTGTGCCTTATTACCAGGGCGAAGAATTAAAAAAATCAAACATTTAATTTGAAAAGATTAAATATTTTACTTCCTCAAGTGGGGATCGAACCCACAACCTGTCCTTTGCAGTTACACGCTTGTGCCGCTGCGACATGACAGGCCTCAACACTCTGCTCTGTTTACATCAATACTTCTTAGCGTATTGTGAGGTAGTACGTAGCCGTTTTCCGTTCGCTGGTCTCTGTTAAACGTACGTTTAGCAGAGACCAGCGAACGGAAAACGGCTAATGATTTTAAAACCTATTTTTAAAATAGTTTTTTTAAAACAACATATATTATAACATTAAAAAGCGAATAACATAAAAGTTAAAAAAATCTGACTACAAAACTTTATTTAGTGTAACACGTCTCAGGAAAGCTGCTTTCTCCCTTTTGTTTTTGAATAAACAAATTAATTTAAAAAAATTATTAATTGTAAAGTTAGCGTTTGGTCTATATTTAATAGTTTAAGAGAAATATTCTATCAAAAATACAGTGTCTATATAGTATGTACATACAAGCAGTATTTAAAAATGAAATCTTACGCTACCTGAATAGATAACGCCCACAATAAAAAATAAATATTAGTGGATATCCGACATATAAGCCGAATAATGAATTTCCCAGATATTGGTAATTGTATTGGTAACTGTCTTTGTAAATGACTTTGTAACTTTTTGTTGTTTGTATTTTTAAATAGGTTAGTAATTAGCCATTTAATAAGCGGACCAACGTCTCAATAAATATTTCTTTTCAATTTTTTTACGCATTATAATATAATAATTTTAATTATATAGATAGATAGGCTCATGTAAAGTTAAAAACACAGAAGTGCAGACATTATATACAGGAATCAGATATCACACTCGACATGTAAAGATATAAAGATTGTTCATGTAACGATTATAGAATTACCATATCTTGGCAAGCGTTTCGTGAATGGTCCAATCTTTCACAAACGCTCGAAAGCCATTTACATGCTTGCGAGTGAGTTACTATTTTTTTGACAGGCAACAACATAGACGTTGATGTACAAATTATTTTATTGCCTTGAATCTCGACTTTTTGATTGAAATTTCTTTATAGACGTGTGGCAAGAATGTTATGATAATGATAAAAAAGTAATCGTCGTATTTTCTGTTTATTTCGAGGGACCGTCACGGTGTATGTACGTTTACTTAAATTGAAGAGAGATTTATACAGAAATATTTTAACGATAATAATACACTCAATAGATTAATTTAAAATTTATTTTAATAAATACTAAGAGTGAGAGTTATATTTGAAAATATCGACTGTAGTTTTGGTACTATATTTATGTTAACCTTACTTTTAGTTCCAATATTAGTATATTCGCGGAATATAACGCCGCGTTTTCCCTTGTTACCAGAATGAAAAAGTGGGGATCGAACTTACGACCTGTCGGCAAGCTGACCATCTCATTTATACACTTGTGAAGGCTTTACAAATTTCTCCGCAAGCGTGTAAGCGTACCATAAGAAAACGATAAAAATCCTACAATGTAGATTGTTGCAGATAAAAAAGAAAAGAAGATAATAATAAAAGATAACAATTTTATTATAAAAATTAAGTCAACCATAAATAATAAATTAATATATAATTTATACTTGCATTTGCTTATTAACTGACAGTGTGCATGCAAAGTTAAATAGATTGAATATATTTTATATATAAATAAAATAATATTGAGAAAGTTATAAGAAAATAATATATGATTTTTTTTATTTTCAAATGTTAGACTCCAATAACGTTCATAGCTGAAATACATTTTGACCATGGAAAGCCAGTGAAATATCAGCCATATAAGTCAGCCTTTGACATGATGACGTTTTGAAACAATTAACGTCACGTCGTTCGCGACCTGTGGCTTCACTGTAATTTTGGCAAAAAATCTGCCATGACTTTTTTGTTTCAGAAAACAATATGTTTTCAACCATATTACGTAGTCATCGCAACCAAATTATTCAATTAGGTGCGTTACATTTCAAGCTTATCGCGTATTTATCATCATCTACATGTACTCTAAATATACTTTTCTTATTTTTCAATTCAACATTGAACATTATTAAAAACAAAAATATTAGTATACAGTACAGTTTATTACACATATATAGTTCTGAGTACTTACATTTTTTTGTCTGCTTTTGCTTAAAAGATTGGATTCTTGCGAATATAGAGCATCTTCGTTTTCCATTATAGTACTCAACTTTAAACAGCGGCAAATCAGGACATAATGAGTGACGTAATTAATACTAAAAGGTTATATAAAGATTGCTACGATAACTCTATTATTATAAAATCTTGTGTGCACACAATCTACTGTCAAGAATTACTTTACGCAAATTGATAATATGAGCATTCAGACTAGCAATGTGTAAAGCTGCGTCATATTGTGGCTACTTTGTACGTATTACACATGAAGTAGATAGGAGATAGAAATGTACTTACTACGTCGTATTTATTTACCTCAAGGAAATTGTGCAATGTAATTATTAAGGCATAAAAAAATAAATACAATTATGTTAAAAGTGTATGAAGGAGATTATATTGTAATGATAAACATTTTTTTTCTTTCAATTATTAAATATACAAAAAATAAGTTCGTTTTAAAATTGTCCCTGTTTATTAGTTTAATTAAAACCACCAATATCTTCCATAAGGATGATTATTTCGAGCTTTTCATTTGTCATCACTATAACTTTGGATTCATTTTTCTCTCTTATTACTCTTTTTAACGAATCTTCACAAGAGAGGCTTAGAGGTCGAAATATTTTAACTTCAAAATTCGATTAACAGTAGTAACAACACGCCTTTCTTGGTGCAGCTGGAATTAATTTAGTTGGATACGTCTGAGTGTAAACCGCTTTCTTTATAAATGGATTAATAGGGTCCGAAGTAGCCTGATGCTTCACCTCCATATTGATTCGGGCAAATCTGTCTCCTTTCTCTTCTTCTTTTTTAATAAGAATATAGTAAGGTCGAAATTCGTTTGCATACATGCTTATTAAATTGATCCCCTTTTTCTTTGATTTTTTATTTTTTTACAAATGAATAAAACTATTATAAAAATATTACTTTTTAATTTGATTACTTGACAGATATATATTTTTCAAAATTAGGGAAAATAACAAAAAAAGTTTACACATATGTCTACAATAATACATTTACTCTCATATCTAATTTTTAATTAGTATAACAATATAAAATTGAAGTGTCTGTCTATGATTACAAAATAACAGTGTCTTTTCGAGTGCATACTATAAAAACAAACAAGTAAAAATTGTTGTCTGTTTATTCTTTTGCTTTTCTGGGGTAATTAATCTTCGGAACAGTCGGACAGACATTCACCTTCCGGAATTCTAACGGGGTCGTACGGAACATTTACCTACCACTTTATAGGGGTGATAAAAATCATGTTGTTTTCTATTTCTAACAGACTTATTTGATTTGTATATAAATATCTGGAGTAATTCTGAAAACTGCTTAGAAACCATGAAGTCATCTGTTTACATTTTTAATATAAGTTTGAATTTTTAAATCATTATTCACGAACCGTGAATTTTTGACTTTACATCAAAAATTTCATGATTTTCATTCAAGTTACGAAGCTAATTATTTTATGCATCATAGTAAAATTTAAGATGATTCAGTAGCAAAGAGAAAAGAAGTAGAAAATCTTTTATTTTTTTTAAAATATTTGTATAAGGTTCTGAGGTAAAAATTTAAAAAATTAAAGAAATAAATAATAACTCGAAAACTATGTATATTCGCAAAACATACATGGGGGTGATTCAGGTACTCCAGGTGGTGCTCTACCTCTGGGCTTTCGCTTGACACTACATTTTGGGACATCTGTATAGTGGATTTACTAGTATATTTAAATATATTTTTTCTTTCTTCCAAAATTTTATTCTCAATTATCCTTTTTAAATACTTAGTAGTATTTTTTTGATCTAGCTTCCTTCCTTTCTAGATATGGAACGAATAATTTTATCAAGATCGCTCTGAGAAGCTTATCATATTTGGAGCAATTTGAAAGAGCCGTTCTACTTAGAGAGAGTATACCGTACATTGCTTCAATCTACGTGTCTTTACGACACATCATCTATTCAACAAAAAGAGATTAAATGTAAAACATGGCCATTGTTAAATTATATAATAGCCATAAACATACGAGTTGATGAGGCAGCAGTGTCATTAACTCCCAGTGGAGTACATCCTTTTTTATTTATATAGTCAGTCTGTATGCTGACTGTCCTGGTCGTAGATGTCACGTGCTTTCTTAAGGAGAATGTTTTCAGTGGCATGCAGTTAGATAGCTGAGATGCTTTGAGCTATGCTTTATAGTTATCAATATAAGAAGCAATTTTCTCTTTTGCTAGTACGATATCAAAGTGTTCTTGAAGTTCGCTTGTTTTAATGAACCATGTCATAACATAATTTTGCACACTTTGCATTACCATAATTTTGAAACTAAAGCGCCTCATAGCTACATTTATTAGGTCAAGATGGATTTTCGCGACGTACATAGTAGTAATTTGCCAACTGACAGTTTAGTTTCTTATCATTAGCCAACGTAGACTACATTGGCTTGGATATGTTTTTTAGCTTGGATATGTTATATAGGTACTACTGTTGAGTTGCTCATGGCTTGACCTACACGTTTTTTTCTCTCATCTGAATTACTTTCGTCACATATTGTGTTTAAATTTATTTAAGGACTAATGTTTAGACAATTCCTTAAAACAGTAATTTTGGTTCCAGTTTTATCAAACAAAGTATTTTACATTTACCTATGTAACTTACTTATGAACTGATTAAGATGATACAGTCACTAAATGTAAAAAAAAATTCTGAAATATAATAACGAAAACTACATATTACTCAACTTAAATTTAAAAACTACATATTACTCAACTTAAGTTGTAACAAGCGTATAAGAATTTCGACGGAGCTCGGTGGAAAAGGGTGGCTTAGTTGGTCAGAGCGCTTGAAGTGTTTTCAAGAGGCGCAGGTTCAAATCCCGCTTCGTTCAAAATTTTTATACGCTTTTTAAATATAAGTTTAGTATTTTCTGTCCTAAGTGTGGAATAACACTTAAAAAAATAGTTAAGTTTAAGTTTAGTTTAAGTTTAGTGGCGTTAAGTTCCGCCATTTAGTATACGACCATAAAAGTGCAAAATGACATTTTCCTAAAACTTATTCTAATATGTACGAGAGAAAAATAAATTAAATATTACTATTTCGTATAATTTATTTTACTCAGTTAAATTGACTGAAAAAATATATTAGTAAGGAGAAGTGCTGTTAAATAGCCTGATCATAAATTTTCTCTTAGGCAAAGGAACTTTGAGTAATTTCCCTTTGATGTCTTCTTGTACATTATGTGTTTTGCAATGACTGCACTGTAATTTAAAACAATGTATGATAAATTAGAAGAGTCTTATTTGTATTGTTTTTATATGTTATTTTGATTATAAAATAAAGTAAGAAGGAAAACTAGTCCAAACGACTAAATGACCATCTAATAAAACTTCATATAAAGTTACTATGCCCAGTATTTTTTTATTTAAGCTATAGGCAACCATTTTGCATCAGTATTCAGTCTACCAACGAGTAAACGAGCTTAGTTTTTTATTATAGAATTTTATCTAAAATGTAATTACAAATAATTACATTAAAGGAATGTGTTCCGATTACTGCTATCATTTTTGTTGTACATACATATATTTCTACTTACATTACCGACTCTGTATATATATATATATATATATATATATATATATATATATATATATATATATATATATATATATATATATATATATATATATATATATATATATATATATATATATATATATATATATATATATATATATATATATATATATATATATATATATATATATATATATATATATATATATATATATATATATATATATATATATATATATATATATATATATATATATATATATATATATATATATATATATATATATATATATATATAGATATATATATATATATATATATATATATATATATATATATATATGTATATATATATATATATATATATATATATATATATATATATATATATATATATATATATATATTGAATAAATCACTATTTCCTTTCCCTTTTATATTAATACTTACAGCTTCCGAAAGACTGATGAGAATTAAAATAAAAGTTATAAAATATAATACAGTTGTGTTAATCTTCATAGCGTAATTCTCACCTAAAAATTAAATACTGTAGCAAATAATAAAAAATATCAAGGTGTTTTATTACAGCAGCGCTGCAAGTGATTTTAAAATGAAAAGCAATATTGAAATTTTAATATAAACATAACAACATTTTATATCATAGTTCTCATAAACCATTTTATTATCGTACTACTTGTTCTGTTTATAGGCCAAGTTGTCAAGCTAGTAACATGCGTTTTAACTTTTACTTTATCGGTAATTTTGGAAAATTTTCAAATTGAATAGGTGAAGACCGCATACTTATATAAATACATTTAACAAGTCTCCTAAAACTTGTCAAGTTCACTTGATGGACCTAATATATTGGGCATTGGCACTTCACCGTTATTGTAAGCAGGTTACTCTTATTATCCTCAGCTTAAAGCAAGTACAAAATTTCATATAGCGTAGGATCATGCTGCAAAACTCTGTTTTTTAAGGGAATTGTTTGTAGAATGATACATTAAGCTATGGTTAGCTGGATAAATGGTGCCGCAATGAGCTTCAATAAAATTTATGGTAATTAATAAATAGTAGGTAAGTAAAGAACAATTTAAATTAATTTAAATTAGTCATCTTGAAGTTAAATATAGAAAAAAATATTTGCGATTATTGGGACTTTATAACTGTTTACAATTTATTACAATTTAAATAGTCCATAAACTTTACAAAATATTAAAAATAAAAAGGATTTAAAAAGTTAAAAACCAATCGTGATCTCGAAAGAAATTAACTGACAGACCGACAAAAAATGATGCTCTGAATTATTTATTTATTTATTTTGAAGTACGGAATCCTGAAATATTTTTAAATAGAATATTATTGACTGTCCGAGTTCGTGAGTATCCATATTTAACGCGCATATCTCGCGTCTTCTAGGTACCTACACTAATTCGCACATCAACTCTTCATCTGGACCGATATTAAGCTACAAACAAAACAATATATACAGATTATAGGTACCATACTTACACTGAAATTGATTTATTATACAATAATAGCTATAATTTAGCCACATAGCCTAACTAGATATGAATGATTCTAAGTAAATATGTATAAGGCCTATAAGGACTTCTTAATACCTACTTCTTTTAATGAAGGTTCTCACTGTATCCCACAAATGGCTTGGGAGACTGAGAGAACTTGGGAACCTAGTGTTGACACTTTTTAATTTTCTGGAGTGGGGATCGAACCCACAACCTGTCGCTTTTACAGTCACACGTTTACGCCTTTGCGCCACGACAGGCTTATTCCTTTTATTATTTAATTTACCATTTCATATTTTAGACACGTTTGCTTGTCTATAGGATTTCAAACTACTTCACAATATATCTACATATTGTTAGTAGTTGATTTCTTATTCTTCAATCTTACACCAATGTGGCAAAACATACATTCTGATGTATTTAATAATTACAGGTCCGGAATTTCATCACTAATTTGATTAAACGCAACATATTTTGGTACCACTTTATGTTCACTTTTGATTGGAACATGTCGTTACTTTGCGCACTTGGCTTTTGTTACGTTGATTTATAAATATTATTGGTAGGTTTTCACATGAATGGACGTATGAGTGTTCTTGTAATCGACAGAAGTTTTCTGGAAACCTATTAAAATAACTACAGATGCAATTATCTAAAATGATATTTTCTCCTATGAAAAACGGAAACTCGTACCTTACTGTAACTTAGGCAGTATTATTCAAGAACATAACTAAATTACCCAGTACTAAGTATGGTTAAACAAAACTTTTCCATTTTGTTTAAAAAAAAATATGGTTCTTATCTTTATATTTAAATAGTGACTATCATTTATACATATTTTAAATTTTCATCAAGATATATAAGAAAACTTTTGGAACGATTCTCCTTATCTATTGCCTATTTTTTTATTATAAATTTAACCATTATTTAGTCACTCATGCTCGACGTGCTCAAGCCACATGAGCACTTTGTTCTTCATTCTCATTTATTATGTAAGTAGGTTCATATCTATATCCTCCGAAGAGATTGCACTCCACCACATTCTACACTCTACATTGTGTCATACCCACGTGTCACCACTGTATAAATATATATACAAACGTAGTACAAATATATATACGTAGTATAAATATATATACAAACGTAGGTGCAACAACCATACAACAACAATAGATTATGTGCGCAATAGCGGCATTACGAGAACAGAACTTATTTATTTATTTATTTATTCTTTATTGTACACAATTTATATCAATAAATTTGCACAAAAGGAGGGCTTAACGCTCAACAGCATTTTCTGCCAGCCAACCTCGTCAGGTGGGAAATGTAGAAGTAGGTGTACAATATTATTACATACATACACTCATATATATACATAAATACACACATACACATACATATATATAAATATATACATATACATACACATACTTATACATAAATACACATATACATACATAACCATATAAACGCATACTCGTATACCCAATATATATGATATAAAACAACAAATACAAATCCATAATACATATATTATTACTATACAAAATATATTTTATATTTCAGTGTGGTTTCAAGTAAAAAATAATTTTTTAATTCGGCTCTTGAAAGCCTCGCGGGAAGGAGCTCTTTTAATTTCTTCAGGCAAGTCATTCCACAGCCTGACTCCTACTACTGTAAATGAGTTGGCCATGAAATCAGAAGTGTGGCTGGGTGTAGAGAGCGTGAGATTGGATTGGGATCGCAAGGACTTATTATGGAAATCGGAAAGGAAGGAAAAGTTGGAGGACAGGTAGGAAGGAGAATTAGGATTAAAAAGGATGGAGTACAGTAAGCAAAGGACCCTAGTCTTCCTACGATCGGCTATCGAAAGCCAACCAAGCTGCTTCCTATAAGACGATATATGATCATACTTGCGTAGGTTATAAATAAAACGTATGCAGGTGTTAAAAATCCGTTCAAGTTTGTTTAAGAGTTCTTTATTCATATCCAAACAGCAAACATCTCCATAGTCAATAATAGGAAGCAACAAGGTGCTAACTAGTAGTTTCTTTGTGTTGACCGGTAAAAAATTTTTTAACCGACTTACGAAAAGCACTTCTCTTTCTCTTAGGCTCGTGCGCCCAATACACATTTAAATTTTATGGTGGCAGGATGAGTGTAAAGATTTGTTGAGTGGTATTAGCTTTGTTTTAGCTTTTTATGTTGGGTGCCCAGTATACATAGTTGCTTTAAATTAAGGATTATTAAGGACAAAAAGACCGACTTAAATTTAAAACAATTGACATATTTTACACAAAATATTAAGCTAAGTTCGTGTAGCCGGAACTGTTCCGGAATAGTCATTTAGCGTTGTCATATTATGCTCCTACAAAATGTTCCGGCAAAACGAGACATCACTAGAACGAGGTAGAGTATTATTTGAAATCGCCAGGCGTCGGTCCAACATACCAATTGTATTAAACAGTCGGAAACATCGACCGAAACCAGGGCAACAAGGTGACCAGGACCAGGGGAGCAAGAGATCTGCCTGTTAGACCATACCAATTGATCATGCTAAAAACTGACGACGATAACATCGGTATGAAACTCTGAGGAGATACAGAATTTCTATGGACAATTATTATTCTCACAAATATGTGTTAAAAGCTTCGTTAAAGATTTCAAACTTACCTGAAACTACCGATCCCGGTAGTCAGCTTTTACGCGATTAGTAAGGCTTTTAGCAGCTACCAAATAACTTTGGGTGCACTACAAGTATGTTAAAATTATTATAAATTTTGTAGTGTTTGATGATAGCAAGCATATTTGACCAACAGTTTGCATACCCGAATGATATACTTAGTTTACAAATCTAACGTCATGATATTTTATATTTTTCACGCTAAGTTTAAGTTTTTAATACGAATTTCCATTTTCAGATTTTCAAGTTGTCACTTCTTGCCAAATTTCATAATTGTAGATCTACGGGAACTGTATATGGAATTTCACACAAAATGTAGCAAAAAGTATTTACAAAGGCTTGTGCTTAGAGATGTGTGTTCTAGAGACAGTAAAATTGTATTGAATGTCATAAAAATACCTTAGCAACACGGATCATATTGTAGACTTATTAGATTATCATCTTGCTCCAATAAGTACTCTATAGTTAGTTATTATTTTTAAATTAACTATAAAAACAGAGAAGCCTGTTGCGGGGGCACAACCGTGTGACTTAATACGCTATGTTGTGGGTTCGGCGGAGAGTTCCGCCACTCAACATGCAAAGCAAAGCTTCAAATTTCACAGAAAGTGCGGACTCGAACAGAGTGTCATAACAATAGGTTTCCAAATGTCCTCTATCTAACCTATATGTGCGGGAAGCTGAGAAGGACCTCTAAAAACAAAAAATACAGTATTTGACCTTTTAGGACAAAAGTACACACTAAATCAACTCAGCTTCAATTTTTAGGCAGTAGACACTTTGGTTCTCCTTTTTAAATATTTCATTTCATCGAGCGCACCTGGACCTGGTCTCAACTGCACTTCTGTACTCAATCAATAATCACTGTTCTTTCATAATAAAAAATGGTGATTGCTCTCTTTGGTTAAGATAATTAAAGGAATGAATAATAAAGGGCGTGATATTTAACCAGAGATATGTTACCGAAAAAAAAAATACCTAGATAGCACTTCAAATTTGTTGAAAAGCCTATTATATTTTCTACAGGGATGCTGTCATCCCTTAGAGACGCATGAATGTGATTGGAAGACAGTGCTTATATAATGATCTACTCGCAAATAAATACGTTAAAAGCTATGAATATAGTCAACGTCGGTGTACAAACTAAGGCCGCTGTAATAGATTTTCATTTCATTTGCATTATGTATTATCCTTAAAATAATTGATTTTATCAATTATCGATATTGATTACAAAAACAATGTTCCTTGTCAATGAATATCATTTATCACAATAGGGATACAAGTAGTAAACAAATGACTTCTTTCTAGTGTATTATTCGGTGGGTTCAAGCAAGTAGACAAACATTCAGTGCGACTATGGAAATTATTTTGATTTCCACCACATCCGGAATACAATCGTCGCCTGCAAGTTCTGTAAATAAGACATGTTGTTTTCATAATATGAATAGTTTATAATATTTTTACTATATACAAGAATAATTAAAAAAAATATGAGTGAAGAAACTAAAGAGGGAGGAAAGAAATAAAAATAAATAAATCCGACCATTAAAAATTATGATCAGTTGTTTTTGATTTGAGATAGTGTAAATCACAGCACCTTAATTTTTTTATATGTATAGAATTCAAATGAACGCTGTTAGGCTTACCTTATTGATATGTAGATAATACATGCAAGACAAAAAAGAAACGCCAAATAAATTAAAGCAGATTTGTCACACTATCTGATTAAACTTTTCACTAATTTGTTTCCATGAGTGGGAGTTGAACAGACAACTGTCACTTTAACAATGAAGAAGTATCTTAGTCATTTACTTGTTTTATAAAATACTCTAACTTACTTAGATAAATTATCCCAGCTCCAGCGGTTAAAGTATCCAAAGCAGTTCCCATAATCAAACGCCAGAGAACAAAAGTAGGGCACTTTTTCTAAAAAAAAATATGTTATGTATATATATATATATATATATATATATATATATATATATATATATGTGTATATATATATATATATATATATATATATATATATATATATATATATTTATATATATATATATATATATATATATATATATATATATATATATATATATATATACACACATATATATATAATGTGCAATTTTGTAAAATTGAAATGTTATATTGTTTATAAGAAACTTACTATTAGGATTTGTTATGTTTAATTGACAATAGTTTTCGCAGTCATCAAGACTTTCAAATCTGTTTCCATTACCTTGGCAGCCTCCCCAAAAAAAACGATAACATTTTGTCTGTCTTACATCATAATACCACTGTATAATGTCGGCTCGACAAGGTCCAGTGTCTGGACGAAGAAAGCATGATTTATGTTGTGCTATAAATAACAATACGAAATTTATTATTTTTTAACATTATACAGTGCCCCACCTCAGCTGAGAGAACTTAAGGTATATAGTATTAAAATACTCTTTAAATTGATTCCAGCTTTTCATTATGGTTGCTTACTGCTGCCGTTATATAGCCTGAGTGAAAAAAGAGAAATAATTAACTTTCCCGAGTAGAAATTGAACTCACAATCATTACATTTAAAGTCAGATACTAAGTCACTGCACGACAACTACCACAACTAAAATAAGAAAGTTTTTTTTATTAATAATAAGCTATTTCTTTACCTTTTAATGTTTGGTCTATTTTTAAACATATTTTTCTTGCAAACGGATTTGGTGTAGTTGATTTATAATTTTTTTTTCTTCTTTGATGTCTCCTTTTATGATCAGTTATAACTAATGGCAAAATAAAAATAACAATTAGAAAACTTACTAATAGTTTTAAGTTCATGAGTACACTGATAATGTTGTGTTGATAAATATAAGAATAAAAATATTCGTTATAGTCTAACCATAAAACGGCACTTTAGAAATGTTATTACAAATGTATAATCTATAAGTATTTATTTATTACTTCAGATTATAGGTTTTGGTATGTGATTTTTTGACCGATTTACATATTAACACTTTATTTTGTAGTTAGGCGTTTTCCCGCCAAATCGCGGGATAGAGCGTTTGTTTTTGTTTTACTGGTTTACAAGTATCCCGCGGCTTGCCACTTCGCGCCACGCAACCTATCAATCACGAGTTCACGAGTAATAAAATAAACTTGTCTCCCGTGTTTTACTATAAAAAAAGTAAAGACGTAGACGAGTGGAATCGTTTCCCAAGTCCCTACTGCAATTTTAAAATAAAATATAGATTTTGCATTCTTAAAAGGTAATTATGAAAAATCAGTAATAATTGTTTTACTAAATATGTTATAAGTAATCTAACAAATATATTTTCTTATAACAAGCAATTTATAAAAAAATATATATTTATAAATTTATATAAACATTTTCATGGAGTGAGACCAAGTGACATAGAAGTGAAAGTAGGTATCTCGAATATAAATTGCCTGCTGTACGCGGATGATGCAGTGGCAGTGCTTATTGCATCATCAGAAAGCGAGTTACAGGCATTGGTTACTACTCTGAAAGATGGATGTGCGAATAATGGTCAAAGCCTGAATGTGAATAAGATGAAAGTTCTGTTCTGTTCGTCTTCTGTTCAGAGCGTTTTGTTTGTCTATAAATATTATAGTTTATATTACTTATGTCAGAAATTTCCACATTTGCTCTTTTCATGACATTTTAGAAAATATTACAAACATTTTTTAGGCAGAGGGAATGGGAATCTAGTTCCATTTCCCACTTTCCTCTGAATTTGAGGCAATGTGTGTGTGGAAACTCAACAGCACGCTTTGCCTTTTTACTAAATAATATATTTCCTCTAGTGTGGATCGAATCCATAATCTTGCAGCTTGGCAGGCCTCAAAATAATGAATTTTTAAACAAATTTAATTTTTAACACTACAAAAAACTTTAATAGCCCAAAATTAAGAAATGAATTTAAAGCTTTTTAATTTAATGCTAACACGATGAAATTTAAAAACATAAAAAAAGCAACAAAACAAACACAAGAAAACAATAACATTCAATAGAGTCCTTCAAATTAATACATCATTCAAGGTTCAAAGTGAACCGCACCGTATTAATATTTCATATCACCTATTTAATAATTTTACTCAAAGAACAAAATATAAATAAATGATCGAACGTTATAGTTCTTTTATAATGGAATTAGTGTATAATTTGGAAAAAAAATGTTATTTACAATCTTTACACACAAAAGATTTCAAAGGAAGAATGTGACGCCGCAATATGTGCGGGTTAAAATTATTTAACATTATCTATTTAATATTTTTACACGATAATCTTACATTAATGCATTAGTAAATTAAATATTAATTACTAACACTTCTTAACTCATAGAATTACAGCATGTTTTGGAATGTAAAAATTATTCCCTGATTACAAGTAACGACTTACGATCCATGCATACAAAAGAAGAGTGCGTGTGAGTTAAATGTCGCTATATGTTTATGTATTTATAAGCTAACCGAAGCGTGTTAAGAAATTCGAAACAGAGAGAACATTAAAAATTAACACAACAAAAAGATCGTCTAAGCGTTAAATAATGAATACATGAATATGATCTTTAAAAAAATGAGTATTTTTTATCAGCTATACAAGAGAATACCACTCGTATAATCAAGTTCCAAGCTAAGAATAAAGTTTTATATGCCGATCACACGCTTGTGATAACTTGACTGGTGCCCACAAGCTCTGAGCCAAGACTTTGACTCTCATCTAGACGCTTATGAGCATTATCACATAAATTCGTATGTTCCTGACATGCAAGCGTGACGGGTGTCGATATCAAAATAGTTTGTCCTATTGCGGTACGCTTGACGTATTTTTATTAAATGAGAGAAAGACAATAATACTAATCTCTTTTTCTATTATTATCTAACTTATTAATTTAAATAATTTAGATTCATTAAATAATCCATATTTATAAAAAGCTGGTTGTAGCAACGTAATAATATTCTTTTACTCTTCGATTAAGTATTCAAACTATATTTTGCCAGATACATATATACTAACCATAAAAATAATATAAATTCCTTTAGCATAATTATACGAACCAACAAGGCTTATAAACCTAAAACCTTGTCATCTTAAAAAGTCTCGCTGTTTTAAATGTATTTTGATCTATTTGATTACTATATATCGGACACAGTGTACAGAAGTACACATGGGAGGCTTTCATGTGCCTTGAGGTAGGTCAAAGTTTCGTTGATACACCAAATTTGTTCATGAATAAGATACTTGTGTAAAACTGAGTAGTGAGTTCGAATAAACGTGTAAGTACATCGTAAAAGCTTGCAACAAACTCCTTTGATCTGTGCAGCAAAACTGACACAGGTCCAGATCGACGACAAGCTCTTACAAGCCATCACAAACTATAACAGAGTGTCTATACGTTGGGACTTAGGGAAGCTTAGCAAACATCCACAAGCGTATAAGCGCCCTTTCACAGCGCAATTCAGAGATACACAGAGCCATTTTTTTTTTATTTAAGAAATATTATGTCACAGCTAGCAGCAAAAATTGCAAAAATAACGTGCGTTCAAACATTATTTTGCGTTCGTGTTTTTGGCGAACATTTCAAACTTTCAAAGAAGTGGTGGTTTTTGCAAATCAAAAATGGTTATTAATTCCCGTCTAAACAATTGTCAAGTAGCCTACCTTAAATTGATTTGCAAATGGTTCTATAATTTTTTGTTATAAATAACTTCAAAAGGAAAATGGCTTAAATTAATTATTTTGAAATGTTTGTTAGAAAAAGTAATATAAAATACAGCAGTACGCAAGAAAGTAAAGGACTTCCACGCAATGTAAATTCAGCCTTTATGCGCTTGTAAGAGTTTGCCGAGCTTCTACAATAGCCAACATGTTAACATTCCATTTATCGTGTATTTGTAAAACCGTGACTTAGCAATGAGAATTTATCAAATAATGAAACTATGGCCAAAAGAGTATTTATAAAAGAGTATTTATACTTTGCTATGGCTTTTCTCGAGGCATAAGCAAACGCTGCAGTGCTTATGGAATCAAAGGAATAATGGAAATATTAATATATATATATAAGACATAAGCCAATAAGCTACGACAGCCGGGTTGACATTTTGGGGTTTGTCGAAGCTCAGCATACCTTCACAAGCGTATAAACTTGTAGTCGGGGGGTGGCACTTGCCTACTATTAGGTTGAAATCTTTTGAAACTACATCTACTATTTGATTCCGAAACAAATTTATATTTTTTTTTGTTTTGGCAACAATTGCTAACGAAGTGGCAAGATTTAATAAATTGTAAAAAACGATGTTACATTGTAATTGTATGCATATTCATACAACATATTGAAAACTTTTGAAAGAAAAATATTTTGCCAATAAAAAATATTATAATTACAAATGTACTTGGTTAATATGATGTTTGTTTATCTTCAATTTGTATTAACATAAAAAATATCACAAAATATTTTATTGGCTCGAAATATCGTAATAAATAAGTAGTGTCGATCAATCTAATGTATTTAGAATACAAAATTTACTTATAACGTTAGTGACGATGATTCTAAAGTGGGAGCCCAAAACTGTTTCAAGCCATGTTATAAAATAAAAAAAATGATAATAATTTCTCTTGTTTCATTTTGAATACCTATCAACATGTAAGTAAATAATATAACGATTTATACGTTGTGTTTGTGTGAGTATAATGGTTCGGATTCATTTTGCAGATGCCACTGTAGTATCAATTTTTCCTCATTAAAATCAAGCAAGTGTCCACTCTTTCTTAGTATAATTAGTAATTAAAAACAGATCACCTGATATGTAGTTGTATTATTACCAGTACTATGTCATATCAAGTATACTTTATATCTTGTATAAGAAACTTAACAATAGTTATGTTAATTGAAAAGGAACTTTATAGAAACAGTGAATAATTTATTTATTATTTTTATTTTTTTTTAATATGACGAAATGAATTTGAAATTTATAGCGTATTACAAATTTGTCACAAACATGACAACATATATTATGTTTGGACAACACATTACTTACATGCATATCCTTTAACTGTTGTCTTATGTTTACTCGAGCATATTAGATTATTTTTTATAATATATTGAAAAGTAGCTCAATTGTACTAAACAGAAAACAAGGACTTTGCTTATATTCTCATTGTGATTTAATATTCATAAAAAATATAAGTGGGGAGCGAAAGTGTTTTAAATGAAGTGTTTTAACATTAGGTTCTCAAGTTCCCTCTGGGGACTGTTATTTAAGAGGCCTATCGTGGCGCAGGGACACAAGCGTGTGACTGTAAACGGCAGGTTGTGGGTTTGAACCCCCCTCGAAATAAAAGACTTTTTTTTATAATTTTCCATTTCATCAAGTATCAAGGCACGGGGACTCTTAACACTGGGTTCATAAGTTCCTTCTGCCTACACTGTCATGTGCAGGATAGGTACAGTCTTAAGCTGAAAAAAAATCACAAGTCAATATAAATAACAATAAACATTTTTATATTTTACAATATTTTGTTTGTCCGGCATCTTATTCAGTGCCTTAACAAAAGCAGTGATAGACACATGATTGGGACGAGAAACAAGGTCAAACTTGTGATGCCTATTTATTGCCTCCAAAAAGTAAATAAATCATTTATGGGTCTGAGTTTACGTACCTTTAATAGTATTCTGCAGTGTATTCTGAATTTGCCACTGGAGAAGATTAAAACAAATGTTAATTAAGAAACACTTAAACAATTAATTACACTGTTCAAGAATATTTGGATGATAAAAATGTATTTAATGAAAGTCATTTGAATTTCATGCAGGATAGTCACCATTGTATTGAACAATGAAATTGTAACTTTATTAAATATTGAAAAGAGCAACTGTTGAGTTTTTTCCAGCTCTTCTCAATAGAACCACATTCCAAGCCAGTAGTCATTTTATGTTCATGATGATTCAAAAGTGCATGCTAAAGCCTATTTGAATAAAGAATATTTCAAATTTGACATATATAAAATATGCTATAGATGAAAAGAATAACTTTTGTGTATAATATTTATATCTATACCATTTATTGGCTTTTGCCTCTCGATGTAAGGCAGCATTGTATCTAAATGTTTAACATCTATGAGCTAGCACTTCTTTGAGCAAACAATGGCATATATAAAAATGAAAAAAATTTAGTATTATTTCATTTAAATGTTTTTCATTATTTTATAATCATTAAAATATTTAACATAATTTACTAGCACCTGGATGCATTTGTCAACTAGAACTCCCAATAAAACTATACTAAAGAAATTTACAGAGCCCTTTATTTAACAAATAAAACTAAATATCTATGAAAAATTATAACTCAAATCTCACTTTAAATTTACCTAAAATTACCTCCAGTGAGTTTTCCTATTTTCTATCATCAGTCAGCAAATCATGTTATGTTCATATAACAATTATTAATTATACTAAACTTCATAGAAAGTATCAAACACATCCTACTTACAAAAAAAGATTGCTTTCCGATGTCATATGTATGACATAAGACATATTTTAGAATACTTCATGTTATAATACAAGTAATAATAATAATGTTTAAGTACTTAATGTTATAAAAGAAAATTTAATTTACATGCAGCAGTATCAATTACTTTTTTCAGATGAAGTTTCACTTAAGCTAATACACCAGAAACAGTCACATGTGTAGTAACAGTAATATTATTTATAATTTTAAGAAAAAAGAGATTTGAGACAATATATTCAAAAGATTTAGAAAAAAAAAATATTTTTTTGAAATTAAAATAAAAAGAAAGTTGGTAATTTGTGGTGTTATTTATTTTTACATGCTCAATGTCTAAATTGTTGTTAATTGTTGCCGATTTGTTATAATATATATTTAGGGTGATGCTAAGTTTATTTTCCATGCAATAATAATCCCCATAAAATAATTCATTAGTACATTTCGTAAGAACAGTATTGGCTAAATTCTAACTGCAATTGATAGACAAACATTGACAACTTTTTTATTTGTGCAAAGAAATCTAGATAGGTGGCATGTCAAGGCAAATTCAAACAAAGGAAAATTCTAGCCAGCACTGATGTAATATTACATGAACCATAAACACCTATTTAATGTGAACACATAAAACTATGTGTGTTTATTTCTATCCATATGGACAACTAGAAGCATAAATTTGATGAAAATAAAAAATATAAAAATCGGGAGAAAGTCCCATACAAAATCCTGATAAAAACTGGTCAAGGTCAAGTCAAATCTAACTTACTTTATGATCTCACATTTTTAAATAACATCAGTTGGTGTAGATATTGGTATAAATAATATTGTAAATAATAAATTTTGTTCATAATATTATTTTGTTCTTATTTATACGTATTTGGATTTTGTACAGAACTTGACATTTAGATCTCCATTCTTTTTGCGACGAAGCCGATAGCCAAGTTGGATTTTAATATTAAATGAATTTGGCTCAACTTTCTTTTACATTTATGTTTTTAGTTAAATTAATATATAATTAACTGATAACCGTGATTTCCGCACAGGCAATGGTCAACTGTGGGTAAATAATAATTCTACTTAAATTTGAATATTCGCGCTCGTTTTCCTTCTAAGTTGTTGTACGTAAAACTGGCGCTAGTGTATGTAGTCAGTATGTCTATGGTATTTTTTTCTTAGGAGCTACTACGCTTTCTCTATAGAGTATCAATTGTACATTCTTAAGATTTGACAATGACATTCATGCGTCTGAGTATTCGTACATACGTTTAGAAATATTTAAATATAACAGTAAACAGATATCACTTAGCATATTAAAAAATAATAAAAAGTTATATATCAATTCAAATGATTACAACTAGTAAATTATAAAAAATAACAATAATATTTTTACAACGTAGAAGTAGAGCTAAAAGCGGTATTGATAAACGAAACATTCAGATTTACGTTGGGTGGGGTGCGTGTGCGCTTTTTGCTCGTGGTTAGGTGATCAGGCACCGGGATTTATCCTTATTGTACATTACTCTGTTCGTAACTCTCTCTTTTGCCTGACGCTTTTGATACAGTATTTTATTCAATATTTAGCTCTATAAAACAAAGTAATTATTTTTTTTATTACAATCGATAATGCCAAAATGATAATAAAAAACGGTTTTATTATTCCGTTTATCAATAAAAGTTTAATTTTGTTTAGTGAATGAGTGGTGTAAATAAATAATATTGGATAAATCATCATCTATAAGTTATTAAATAATTGCATTTAATTTGGCAATATGATTATGAATCTTCTATTGGTTCATATTCTTTTTTTAAATTTTATTTTTTATGTTACCGGCGCTGGTCTTGACGGAAAGGTAATAAAAGTTTTTTTTATATATTAATTATAAATTATTATCAATAAATACATTTAAATATGCAAATATGTATAGAAAAAGGAAAATAATAATATTAATTATATTATATAGTCGTAGCATTCCATGAGCTATTAGGTATATATACTAATTAATACTAATTTAAACCTAACTGTTTGATTTTGCTTTACGTTGATTCAATTTAGGTGATATGGTACTCTATATTTAATGGCTTATTTGTGCTATTATTTATTAAAGCGTAAGGAAACTAAATATTTAATTAATTAAATGTAATTGTATACTTATATAATTACGTAGCAAAAAATATACTTTTATAATAATTAATCGTGATGAAACAATAGATTTTGTTTAAAATAATAAATTGAATTACACCACTGACTTTGCTCGTACATGCCTTTTTATGTCTTTTTTCTGAATTAACTTATTGTTTTGTAAAATATTGTGGTATCATTGGTCCCAGTAAATTGTTCTAACACTTAAGTGGCGTTCAAAAGGGCTGCCCTCGTCAATTTTTAATGAAAAAAAAAACAGTATTCTCGTTGTAATTAATAAAAATTAATAAAAAAGCTAACTTTTAATAAGTTAACTTATAATTCATTAGGTAGTTCATTCATTTCATTTTCAATGGACTCATAATAATTTGTGGAGATACTATATTTAAATAGTTGACACCAGCATGTATTGTATAAAGGTTTTTGTTTGTATTAACAATAACAATAATAGGAGATAAGAAATAGGTACTTTCGTAATATGGGCGGATGTTTGTGTAATAAAATATTATAATACATATAGATATTGCTTAAAATCTACAATATGAAATAAATTTAATAATTTTACAAATTTTCTACGGCTTTCATTTAAAATTTGTCATTTAGATAAACACCCTCAGCTTAGGCGCCACCACGACGGAACGAATAGTGTGCTTATATTTATATTTTTGATATTTTACGTAGTCTCAGAGGACGTCATATATTTGAACTACTATAATAGATTTGTTTGCCGCATATATAATGTAACAATTTACTTATTGTCTAAACATTTAAATCAACAATAAATCATGTACCGGAAAATATATAGCAACAAACAAATAAATAAATAAGACACATATACATACATATTACTTAGTAAACGTTTATTGTCGCATCACATCTATCTACCGTTAAAACCGAGCCTGGTTATTTGAAATAACTAAAAATAAATACTTATATTTAGATGTCGTAATAAAAAATAAATAATAAAATATATACCTACAACAGAAATAATTAGTAGTGATTTTGAAGTGCGGCATTCATTGAAACGCACGTCGTTGCTTGAAAACTTGTATAATGTTTAAAAGTAATCAGAATATGCTTACTATTATTGTAATCTCAACCAAAAATCCTGTAAAAAACTAGACAAGACTAGATGAAGGTGCTTGTTTCTCTATAAAAATTAATGAAAACTCTTGGTTAAGCGAAGCCAAGTCTACGGTTCCTTACTGTGATTTTTTAATTAAAATAGTTAAATTGTATATCACCGAACGTTAGCATTCTTCGAGCAGAATTACGAATTGATTGATATAGAGAAGTTAACGGCCAATTCATCACACTGTATAAGTTTTATTAAGGCAAGATTTCCATTTTTTTTCATAGTTTAACCCAGCTCCTAGGTTTCTTCATATACGATATACTCCAGAATTTTTGCATATCAAGCGAAGAGTCAAACAAAGCTCAATTATAATTTTGCATAGTCAATATGTCAATATCTATAATAGCTTGGCTGAGCAACTCAGTCAGCTTCACCAGGTACTTTAGATTTTAGATGTTCCTATTTGATAGTTTGCCCTAAATTTTAGAACTAACCAACTCAACCCTTGTACCAAATTTCAGCTCTCTAGCTGTATAGAAAGTACTAGTTCTATTTTGATGATCATTGACTGAGTGAGTGTGTGAATCAGTGTCGAAATAGTAGATCTTTTCTTAATTACTAATTCAGAAAAATATGATCTACAGATTTGAAAATTGTGCGGCTCTGTTGTATAACTATAGTTTATTAGATAGCTAACGATATTTTAAATTTAATTAACGATACTTTTAAACTTTAGGTTTATCTAGAGGTTCTTAAATAGCGGCACTTAGTTTCGCCAAAATATTTTTATAAATATTTTATATTGATGGTACGGCAGTGTTTTGCATCTCGCCCGACCACTGCCGTGCCCCTAGATTAATCAATATATTTAGTTACTATATAAATTATAGAGATATATAGCTTTAACCTGTAAACTTATTACTGTAACTACTGTACTTATTTTTGCATTTTTTATGCTCTAACATTATTAAAACTATATATATTATTAACATTCAAACCTTTGCTAGGCAAAATTGGCAGTTAGAGATACATTCACGTGCAGGATTTATCGCTGTGAACTAATACTGAATACAAACGATAGACTAGTATAACTGCATACATTTATTATGAAAAATAAAATACCTATACCTGTTTACTATTCAATAATGCTTATATAAAACTTAAAACTCCTTTGATATAAGTATACTAAAGGCTTTTGTGGTACTACATGAAGAGTTTTTTTATTGATTAGGCCTAATAATAATTTGCTATTATATTGGTTAGATTTATTTGCAAGATTTTTATACATAATTTTGTAGGAAGTACATATAATAATATGTAAATCATTTAAGTATTTATATTGTAAAGTGTGAACTCAAAAACAAGGAAAACAAATAAATATTTATAACTATCTCGGTTCTCTTTACATATTTTAAAATTGAAAATGCATTTGTATTGCTTATTCAGAGTAACACTTTCACGGGTATTGTTTTGATCAAAGTAACTTACCTGGTAACTGTACATTATTGGTAACAATACGTGGTAGGCGCCGTACTTGTTAAAGTTTTTAAAGATTATTTAAAATGGCATGAATATTATTACTGGTCTGTAATTTTGTTTCATCTTAGTATTATGTACGTTGTACAAGTGTTATCCATTTACTTTATAGGCAATTCAACAAGGCAACGAAACTTGCCATCATAAAGTTTCCGCATGTGAGGCGAATACAGGCAACGCTAACAGGCCAGTCTGTGGCACAGATGGCCGTAACTATCCATCTAAATGTCACCTTATGAAAGCTCAATGTGTCGGAGAAACTGTAACGGTAGCACACAGAGGTCCCTGTATAGGTGAGTTATTTTTTATCACTCGCATCTAATCGCATTCGCGGACATAAAGTTATAGTTGAACCATAGTTAGAACGGGTATTGTGATTATAACTATTTATTTTTTTATAATATTTGTATCATAAATTTAATTAAACATCTTTATGTTCTGTCTGCTCTACGCAAAATAGCGCGGAGATTATTAATATTGCTGCGAAGTTATACAAAACATATTAGCAGAGAGCCATTGTATATAAAATGTTATTAAATAATAAATTGTAATTTGGCATTAGGAAGCCAATACAATAGTGATGTTAGTGTGCATCTGTAGAGGGCCAGTCGTCGTGCCTGACGGTGCTGCGGTACGCGCTGAGCGCGCAAGACGGGCGGCGCGCCACGTTCGTGCCGCGGTGCCGCGCGGACGGCACGTACGCGGCGGTGCAGTGCGCCGCCGCCGGCGCCGCCGCTGGCTGCTGGTGCGTCACGCCTGACGGCAAGCCCTTGCCGGACACCTCTGTCAGGAACGGCAGGCCAGACTGCACTAGGACTGGTAAGACCAAATCCTACACTTCCAACTTTGATGATGATCTTTTTGACATTTACCAATATATGTATTCACTAATTTATAATATATAATACGTAACGAAAACAATTGTAGAAAGGAAGATGTGTACATCTCTCTACATGACACGGATTTATAATAAACAATGCAAGTTACAAATTTTAATAACTAATGAATTACCATATACCTACTGTAATAGCTGCAATTGTTCTGTGTGCATATATCTAGTCGTCCTTGTGGCCTGTGGACCTGTTAACAAATCATTATATTACGTGATCATGACCCCTTGCTTTACTGTCGTCTCCATATAATTATATAGGGTTATATAAACGAATGTATATAAAAAAATATTTTTATTTCCAAACACTCGCTAGTTACTACATTGATATATAATCGTGCCTGGCGCACGGTGCACAGAAACGTGAGCTCTATGCGAAATTATGATAATTACATACTCATGCAAACTACTTCTTCCATTTGACTTATATAGACGAGAGAATACAGCTAAGTGGAATAACAACCACTGATTTCTGACCGTCTTGTTTACATGCATTTTTCGTAAACAAAGCGATTCCTCTAACTCGATTCAACGTAAATAAAATGCTTAATATAGTTTGAGATACACAGATGTACCTAAGCCATAAATCTGTTCAAGAAAAATATAGTATATAAACTATATGATAAACGGAGCGAGTTGTAAATATTAACTATTTAAATTAAATATTTTTTTAATAATTTGACCGTAATAAGGATTTTTGATAATATAAAAAAAACAATAATAATGTATGTAAAAAAATGTAGGGTTAACATAATTTTGTTTCTGTTTAATTTTATAAAGTTTTTATTTTTAATGCTATTATATCTTTAGTCAATTTCCATATTTATATCACAAATATTTATTAATTATTTATAAATTATAAGCCAACAGTTACTTTTTATTTAAAAATTGAGATTGAGATTCACTAAATGATTCACTCATTCAAAGTCATCCCACAGTGCGAATTTTATACATACCTACATTACTTTAGATTACTTCTTCGCAATTCTATATAACTAGTTAAATTAATATATTTTTTAATTGGGCTACTAAAATCATAAATATGTCTTGTGGCAAGTGCTTTTTTAAAAAGCCAGTTCATGTTACATACCGCTTTAATATATTCCTACTCCTTACACCGATCATAGATGAGCTAAGCCAAATTTCTGCGCAGTATCTTTTAACGAAAAGTATTGCTTGTTTACATTATTATTTGATATAAAACAGATTGCACTTGAAATATATTATTAGATCTAGAAAGCGCCGGAATATATAATCTGCACATTGATTTCAGCTACTTAACAAAATATTTTTTGTTTAATGTACCTATGTACAAAATTAATTTCGATTTCGCCCGAAATGCCAAAATGTACACTTTCTTTCGATTTATTGATGATGAAAGTGTAACCTTCACATATTTTTTAACAATTGTAAAAATTCAATAAATATAAGATAATGTATTATATATAAAGAAAGACAAGTACTACTATTAGTCTGAAAGATTGCACAACACTAAGTTGGACACTGGGCAGCGGGTCCAGTATCTGCTAACAGGAAGTAAAGAACATGGTGTAAATCTATAAGTCTCTAAAAAAATAAATATGTAAAAATGCCAATAATATCAGGAAATGAAAGGTTTGTTTTATATTATTTTGTAACGTTTGTTTTATATTATTTTGTAAATTATAATTTTGTCTATCATTCTTGGCGATGCTAGTAATGTCTGATATATTATTAGCCAATTGTTACTGGAAATATTATATACTCCAAGCAACCTCTTGTTGTCGTTTTTACTTTGAGAACAAAAATGTGTAAATGTTAATAAATCCATCAGTAGCTATATCTATATATATGACGGAAGAAGGTAATCCAGGCGTTCGGAGGTGCTCCTACTATGATCGAATTAGACGACATTGATGCCAATGTGCTCTATATTGAACAGTGGGTGGTTACGTTATCTTGCAATAGAAGTGCCTAAAGTACACGAATACCACTAATAGCATATTAATGTACTTTCAAAGCACTTTTTATGAATATGTACAAATAATTTTAAATTATTACGAACTAAACTTCTTCTGAATGTATGTTCCGTAACTATGTTCATGGACTTAAAGTTAGGTTGTTTGACGTGTGATTCCGGCTTAGAATAAGATCACCCTGGTACTGATGGTGTCGTAAGAGGCGACTCAAGTACGTGTGGGAGAGTCACGTTGTCAGTAATGGCAACATGAATAGGCAGACTCGACCGGATTGTTGCCACCCCCGGCATTTGAAACTGGCGTTAAGTAGTGGCTTTGGTCACTGCGTTTCGCATTAGATAATGCCGGGCCCCGGTACCCAACCGCTTTAAAAGACGGCAACGCTCCTGTAGCTCCTCTGGAGTTTCACGGGGCTGTGGCCGACGGTGATAACTTACCATCAGGTGACCCGTACACTCGTTTGCCGTCTTTCCCATAAAAAAAAAAGAAAAAAGATTTATTGGACATGTCCAGAGCGAGTCTTCTAGTTAAGGCAAAATATAACAACGACTCTGTAAAAGATTGATAAAAAAATAGGATTTATCTTCTACTTTTAGAACGAAAACTAATTATTTGACTTAACATCCGTAACATTTATACTTTAATTTTAAATCATGCATAAAAAAGCACATAATTTAAGGTTTGTTTAAGATAAATTAAAATATAAAACATAAAAAAAAAATATTTTTTTAAAGTATTAAGTATATAGATACAAGAATATAAATAAGTTCTAAAAGGAATATCATGTATTTATTTTTGTTTATTTTATTAAAAAAAATACTACTAAAAGCAATGGATTAAACGTTTCCCATTCTCAGGTTTAAAAAAAGTATCCTTAATCAAAATTCGTTGATAGAATTGAGTGCAAATTTGAGTCGCCGTAGGTCTAAACTTAACGACCCAGGCAAATTCTTACCTGAGTTTATTTTTGTTACGAGCAGCGAATTCTTTTGAACTCTACATCAAATAAAATTAAATTAAGACGTAGAACTGTTTTATATAAATTTGTTTAATAATATAAAAAATCTAAAAAAGTTTATTCGAAAATTTCTTGGCTATTTAAGTTCTGGCGCAAAATTCAAAGGCAAAATTTATACTTGATTGAAATAATAAATTCTTTAAAAATGTTAATGAATTATAATGGTTTAAAAGTAATTAAATACACAAAAAATATTGTCTAGTCTTGCCAAAACCATTTTAATATATTTTTATAAAGATTATTACTACAAGAAAATATTAGTATTGTGACCTATAACCATTATATATAAGTTTAGGTTGTTTCAAAGATTAATCAATAGTCATTTAATAAATATATTACTAATGAATCTTTGGAGAACATTTTAATTTCCAATTTAGTACCTACATCATGTTTGTATTAATATGTTGTCTTGTGGTCGACACACTGGGCATGATTCAGTGACTTGCTTGTCTAAATTTGCGTATCAATAGCGGAATGAAAGGGTTACAATTACATAGGTATATCTAGCGACGTTGGTATCATGTATTGGTACTTTTTTCTTGGCTTATGTACTATAAGAATCATAATAATAAGGTGCGGGTGTAAGGGAAGCAGATGATTAGGATTCGTTATAGTTGTTGTGTTGTTGAGCCCGGACGACGCCCTGCGTAGGACGTTTTTGTAGTCGAAAACTGTATTTAAACACAGCTTGAAAAAAATATTGTAATAAATAGTTTCGTTTAAACATATAAATGAACATTATATGCAGAAGAAATCGCTGAACATCTAGTTGAGAATTGTCTATATAACATAAAAGTATTTCGCATTCCCATCACGAGACCGATTGTATCGAACGCGTCCGTAATAAATAGCTTGACAGTGAGTAGGAATATGAAGTACGTCGATAAGCAAATAGTGCAAACCGTCTATAAATATTTAATGAATCCATATAAATATTAATATTGAATTAGAAGAATATTTAGTCCTTGGAAGTCATCTATTAAATTGTTTATTATTTTTATGATAATAACTATTACTATGATTCATTACGCCGTTATCGTTTATATTTAGTATTAGGTAGTTTAGATGTCACAGAAGACTACAGAATTTGAGATCAACGGTGAATGTGCTTTATGCCATTTAGAGATTTTTATACTCAAACCGTTACACACTAGAAATAGACAACGTTCTACCCATTTACTACTTTATTATCTGACGATCAACAGTTCTATTTGTATCGTCTACGATAATAAATTACAAATAATTTGGCATTGACAACAATGTGATTTTATTATAAACGAACAAGTTTGGCAAAAAAATGCTGTAATTATAACTTTACAAATACGATGTGATTTAAATATTTTTAACTAATCCTCAAATAATAATATATCTGATATGAAATTGTTTAAATAAAGCTTAAATTATGTACGTATCTGATGAAAAACCATAACAGTCCAGCTAAACCGTAAGAAGTAATAAAATGCCGCCTTAACAAGTTTTTATCCTAATTAGCATATTGCATTGATTTAAAAATTGAAGATTTAGAATATTTGATGAACAGTCATAAAGGTCCAGCTAAACTAAAAAATATTACGAAATATCGATTTTTAAAAGCTATTGAACGTGAAAAACATTTTCAATTGACATATTGAAATTGAAGATCTTGAACATCGAAAGAAAGAACTACAAGAATCGTAAAACTAATAGAAATAGTGAAATGCCTAGTCTTAGTGACAGGTGTACAAAGCGATTGCCATTGGTATGGAAAAATAATAATAAAGGATTATAATAGCTCAGCTAAATTATAAGTAACTAGTGGCTTTATCCTCCTAGATAGCGATATCTTATTTTATACATTAAACATACATAAAAATACAAACTAATTAGTATTTATATCATTTGATTACAATATAAATAACTAGGTACATTAAAATGGTCTTTTATATTTTTTTATTATTTTGGAAATATTAAACTATAACGTATGCTGATGCTTGACTTCTTGCCTATAAAATATAAGTGGAAAACCCAACTACATGTTGGTTTGCAATATGATCGCAACTTTTATATTACATTCATCATTAATTTAAAACCGTTACCGATTTGTATGATTAAACTATTTAGACCTCCATAAAAAGCCATAAAAAATTTCTAAGTAACTCAATAAATTTAAATCTATTGAGTAGTTCATTGGATCGTAACTAGGATAAATAAATTAAACAAAAATATTTTTTTAAATAGGTTCTAAATTTTTTTTTTTTATAATTAGCACAAAAGCAGGTACCGTGGGTTATCTTCAAGAGATAGACATATGCTGTACTGGTCTGCCATTTAGGACTTTAAACCGAAAATATTTTTTCCATACGTGATTTCTGCGTAGCTTCACCGTTTACGCAGTGCACCCAGGCATGCTCCAAATTTCTCTTGTTTTTGGTTTTTTTTGTTAATCCATTTCTATTTGTCATAACGATATAGCTTATAGACTCTTGATTAACTCTGGATGACTATTTAACCCAATAATATTTTCTCATTCGATCGACATTCGATTTCAATCGATCCATTAGTTCCTCAGATTAGTGTTCCAACCAAATATATATGCGTTGTTATTACAAGGTACTAACCCAAAAAAAAATAATAGAAATGAGCGAGGACGTGCGGGCGCCACTAGTATACAATATTCATGTAAATGAAAACATAATCGGCATGTTTGATTGCCGTTGACCTATAAAAACTCCCATTATGCAGATCTGCTTCTCTATAACCAATTTCACATTTAGATTTATGGCCAATATACTAATAATTTGTGTTACTAACATACTACAAGTGGATACTCCATAAACACCTCAACTTATTTTACTTTGCTTACTATTTGGGCATAAAACTTAATAATATTAAATGTAGGTTACTATTATATGAGCTATATTTTTTTTACTTTTTACAAAAAGAATGTAGTAATCAAAATATAACCGTATATTTCACACCTTAATCGTAGTAGTTTCACTGATTTCATTTCAGCATAAAGTGTATTTAAAATGCTAGTAAATTTCTTGTATGGAAGACGGTACAGTTGTGGTTTTTCTAAGAAATGAAGGTTCGTGTCAGACAGCTCGACGCCGTATCACAATGGAGTCCTGTTTTTTGCTCCCATGAAGACAAGGGTCGTTTCCATGAGGCAAAAGAAAAAAGTTCCAGACAACGTATAATAGGTTTGTTAGGACAGCTTGCCGCGCCTTTGATGTTTTATATTTAGTCAAGTCATCTACCTGCCCTTTGCCATACAATTAATGCAGCGCATTTAGGAGACAACACCAGAGTGGTTGTAAATTGTATCATATATTATATATTATTAATAAAAAGCATATAATATTATTTTTATATTGGTTTGTACAGAGTCAGTCACATAAGTGATGTATAAACAAGTCTAACTAGTCAATAGGTGGCTGGCAATTTTTTTTTAATAAAATTCGGAAGCAAGATCAATCATTGATTTCAGCTAATAAACGTTTTATTGACATGAAACTTCTAAGTTATATGTAAAACACTATAACAATTCATATAACTGTATACGAAAAGCGATCGGGTCCTGCCGCCGGCATGTCTGGGCCCAGACAGTCACATTCATACGCTACGGCATTCCGTTTTACACGTATCCCGAAGTGCCTGTTAGAGACACGAAACATATGAAGTAAATGAATAGTTGTTGTTATCATTTATCTTAAAAATAATGTTTTAAATTTAAAGTTTGAAATAGATAATTGCTTAACAAAGTATTTTGTTTATATTTCATCACATTTTCATTTTTATAACTGTAGAAAGATTCGATTAGATTTAATAATGGATACTTATTCTAAATCACAATCATCTGATAAAATAAAGTCATTTACCCATCGTTCAATTAAAAAGTTATGAAGACAGTATAGCCATTTGCAGGGAGCTCAGTCGTTACCGGTTTTCGTATTGACTAATGTTGTACATCACTGCCATTTGGACCGGTTGTGTAGACGATGCCCCCCGGCTCCCCCTTGCAGGACACCGCACACTTGCACCAAGTAACTACCACACGCGGGCCACATGTTTCTAGATGCACGCTTCTTCTTTCATCCACTCACGAAATTGTAAGGTTTCGAACGTGAATATCGTTTTAAATATTACATAAATTGTAGTGTATATTTTATTTCTTTTTAGAACTTTAAAAATTATAAAGAATAAAGCTTCACATGTAGTATCAATATATTTTAAAAACAAGGGCCTTGTCTTTTTTAACCAGTGATTTTAAATTGGTAAAATGATAGCAGGAAGAAATAATTTAAAAACAACAAGGGCCACCCACTAACTAAGAGGGCCATTCCAGATTAATTAAGTCACGCATATTGTCACATCTATCCCAGTCTCGATCAGATTTCGATGTTAAATCAGTCATCACAATCGTTGAGCGTCGCAAATATAATATAATGACTTCGGTAATATAATTATATAATTTCATTATATAATGTTATCTTATTAGTAGATGCTCTTAGGAGCTTCTTTTATTAGAGAGATACCAGGACTTTAGTTATTAATTAGGGGCAAATATATAATTTTATCACTATAACATCTTATTACAGGTAAGTCACAAACTAAACGAAGATCATCGGTACGAGGTCAGCGCAACAAAAGAAGTAAGTTAAATATATATTATATTGTAAAGCAATATTTGGTGATACACCTGTCACGAGAATCCCTACAACCCAGTGACTAATGTTATATATGGATAACCCTTTTAGATAGATATTATAGATTAGATTAATGTATTTTTGGCACAAAGGTACCTTAAAAATTAGCACTCACTTTCATTACTTTTAGAAAGACTGCTGTAATGTTGCATTCATTTAATAACCATTATACTCGATTAGCACGCAATGCGCACTGCGTGTTTCTCTATTTATCACGCTTGAATGATGTCCGGCTTCACTCACTAACGATATGAGTTTCTATTTGAACTTTTAGTTATTTTTTGATAAAATAAAAACTAAATTTAGTGCTGATTGTTTTAAATAAATTTGAAATTTATAAATGCACGATCATAGCTATTGTAACTGTAAGCTTTGGTAACAGTTTACTATTCTAAAACGCCCGCATTCATCTTTTTTTAACTTCTTTACTTTTCTTGTAATTAGTTTGTTGATAGAATAAATGATAAATGAAAAAATGTATGAAAGAAACAAATATATTAAGCATATATTCACTTTGATATTAAGATGTTCATATCGTTAATGGTATATTTAACCGTTGCCAGGTTGCACAAGAGTAGACCGTGCTCAGTTCAACGGGAACCTAATTAAAATATTCGGCGGGGAATATGACCGAGCGCGTTCCGACCAAGGAGGGACCGCTGTTGATCCACGAACAGTCGCCGATTGGAAGTTTAGGGAACTCGATCGAGATAGAAGTGGCGCGCTCCAAAAATCAGAATACAGAGGATTACGGCGCCTTATTAAAAAGGTATCTTTTAAAATGCTTTACTAATAATTAAATTTATTATTTTGGGCTTATGATTTTGTATGGCCAAAACCTAAATATTTAGGCATTCATAATATTTGATCCGTTTTCGTGTCGAATGTAAAAGAAACTGTCAACAATGAGGATATATATATATATATATATATATATATATATATATATATATATATATATATATATATATATATATATATATATATATTTTTTTCAATTTATAACAAATTAATTGACTCTACCCTAAAGAGGTATTTATATATAATATATATAATTAATCACAAGTCTAAAGTATCCTACATTTTGTAACAGAGTTACTTAAGTACTTTGAGCTATAAAGCGAAAGTAATTATTTATTGATTTTAATGCGTTCGCTCGGAACAGTAAACGAACAGTTTGCAATATAAATCAAATACAATATTTATTGGTTTTCAATAAACAAGCTTCAGAGTTATGATTTATTTAAAACAATGAAAATTTTTAACGTTTGTTTGAATTTGCCGTATGGAATTATTTGTAATCATGTCCATGCTTATACATGCAGGCGTTTAAGCGGATGATGTTAACAAGGATCCTTATTGTTTGTTACTTTACAAACAGAGCTGTATTAGTTACTACTATCTAGGAAGATTGCTATATCTTAAGTGGTCTACATGTGGCGGCGTTGGCTAGTGCAAGTAAAAACTGGTACAATTACCTTTTTAGTCCGGTATTTGAATTTAATGTGTTAAAGTATGCGAAGTAAACGCTACAGAGCTTAAAATTTATTCCCTTTAATTTTTTGTACGTATCTAATAAATGTTTATAGTGTTTAAGCTGTAAAACTTAAGTCAAAACTTCTGTTATCTGAGAATGGTAGCTATTTTGAGAATGGTAGCCATTTTTTTTAATGAATTTAAAACTTGTACAATTCATGCTAGAAGCTTTTATGTGTAAAATAATGTTATTTACCTTCACACTGAATCCCGTGACTTGTGCTGTGCTAGGGGTGGAAGTCACAGTCTTAACTATTGTTAAAAAAAAGAATATTCTATCTATTCCATTATTAAGGTAGTGAAACCAAAAAGATGCGCGCGAGCGTGGACTCGCGGCTGTGATGGCGATGGCGACGGAGAGATCGCGCGCGGCGAGTGGGCCGCCTGCCTCTTGGCCAACCCGGAGCCCCCAGCACCGGACTGTAAGTACCTCGATAAAAAAAATATTGAATCTAATAAGTTATTTAATTATCTAATAATCATTATTTAGGCTGTGAGGAAACCTCTTTTAAGTGTGATAAGTGATAAGATTACAGAAAAATGTATATGTGGAATCGAACCCGTGTCTCTTATAATTTTTTTTAATATAACCGACGCAGAGACTCCTTGTGTAGAGAATAGCTGTTTACTTGACACATGATGAGATTGATGAGACTGCTAAATCCTATATATTTTCAAAGTTTGCATAATTTCGGAAATTAATTCAATTGTTGACAACCAAAAGTCTAATTAATGTAATCACTATGTTTACTAAATTCGAGACGCAATTTCACTTACAAAAGGTACCAAGTACTTATATAAAAGCATCTTCACGTTTCATACTGAAGTGTTAAGGCGCTACCGTTCCTCTCCATTTTTTCAAGACATTCCATATCATATTCTGTATTATAAATATAGTGATTATTTTCTATATATACTGTAATAGTAATCAATAAACATGTGCGCAAACATAATAATAATATATAGTCTCTCTCCGTTTCTTCATGTCGTTGAACGCAGACGACGATAATGGTCCAGAGCCGGAGCCCGACTACAACGAGGAAGAGCTCACGCCAGATCCTAGCTCAGGTAATGATGAAAACTTCATTTTATTTATGATGAATAAGTTAAATTATATTTCTTTTTGTTCAAATTAAAAAGGTAAATATTTATTTTTTTGAACGTCAAACAATTTAATACCCGTTTATTAAAGTTAGTGCCTCAGTGTTGAAAAGAACGCTGGCGTAAGAGAGTGATCGTCTAACTGATGCATTATTTATAAGTGATACATTTGAAATAGACTACTACAGCGAGCGTTTAACTCCTACGGCGTGTCATCATTTGTAAAATCATTAATTTCGTTAACCTTTAACACACAAACGTCTTGTCAAACCTTTTTTTAAAATGCGAAATAGAAAATTTCAGACATCCTGTCCTAAGCACACTAAACTAGACATAAAGATTTTCGAATTCGAACTAGTAATTCTTGAGCCAGCCATTCGAACCAGTTTCTTTATAAACAAACTGGTCACATTTATGATATTAGTATTTATTGTAAATGTTAACATATATACCTATAAAGCATTATAGTATTATAGAGCTATTGTTATTGTTAATAGTTTATATTTAGATTAACGTGTCCCACAGGCGTTGCACTGCCGGGCCCTAATATAATTGTGTTTTAAAGTATTCAGGGTTTTATATATACACATATATATATATATATATATATTCACTCACTAACTCAATTTAATGCATTTTATTAAATTGAGTTTGCAATCGGGGATGACATATGCTCTACAAACGTAACTTTGACCATTTTTTTAAATTGAATACAAAGTTTATTCAAGTGCTGACAACAAATATTGACCTTAAATAAAGACCTAATATAACCACACCACTTAAGGATGACTTAAGTGTCTCCAGTTTGAGACGATAATCAAAATTCTTAGACATATTACTCACAATTGTATTTCACTAGAGCACTGACTCAGTATTCTGATAAGTTTCCTCTTAAAAATAAAAATGTGCTTAATCTTTCCTGTAAATGTGACTGTGCATTATTTGAATACTATGTTGTTGATTGCGCAATATAACAATATACTTTTATATTATATTTTGATATGTATGATTTGTTAGACCAAATCATAAAACAATATAAAAAATCATTCTTGATATTGAGGTTTTTAAGAAGATTTGTGCTGTCACGTATTTAAAGGCGTAACAAGTGTACATCTGTATTAATAAAGCTGAAGAGTTTCTTTGTAGCTCAGGAACTACTGGTATGATTTGTAAGAATAGTAGTAAAGCTATTAGCTATATAACATGACGATAAGACTTACAGGAGTAGATAAAACATTTAAACTAGTTGAAATCAGTGAACTCGAGAACTTCCGTGCGTGCGCTGCGTATATATAACATGAAACACAAAATGCACATGTGTCTGGAATGATAATATTTTTATTGTTAGCGTTCAGCTCTAGATTCTGATAGAAACGAAAATGTTTACAGTGTTACCAGGTATCATGAGGAATTCCTTCGCTCCCGACGGTTCCGTGGCGAGAGAAGACGAAGCTAATGATTGTCTTACAGACAGACAAGCCGTGCTCGATGAACAGGTAAACTATTGTGTACCTCCAGAAAATATGATCGATATTTATGTTGATGTAATGCTGTTTTGCGCGTTGTTTTAGTCAAAAACAGTGTGTACTAAGAATATATTATGTTCAGCAGGCAAGAACCCAAAAAAGAAAAAAAAGAAAACTTGAAATTATTTCAATGAACGAAAAATAAGGGTGGCAACATTTGCTCAGATTGCCTCGAACATAGCTTCGATGTTTATTTGAAAATTTGTATAAAATGTAAAGTATACATTTTATACAAATTTTCTAATAAACATCGAAGCTATGTTCATAGTATAATAGAGCTGCGATTGATATAATTTGCGATTTAATTGTAGTACGAAGCACAGCGACGTTTTATTTAGTATCTGTAATTTGTTATTTTTTTATTATTCTATTTGTTTTCTGCATGTGTGTGGCTTTAAGTTGATTATGTGAATTGTTTAATATTTTGCTAAAAATATAGAAAGCCGAAGATTATTATTTCATTTATTGTGTGCGAATTGTTTTTTTTTTAATCTTAACTGGAAATAAATGCGACGATTATGAATTTGATCCCCTCTTTAGGAATGCATTATTTACATTTCGCTTTCCAACAAAACGAAACGCGACGCTCAGTTTCGCCACTCAATATTCACAAACTCAATGTCTCGATAACTGGTTGATTTTGATTGGATAACGGAAATTATCAACACTCCCTTTACCTACCTATAAGTGAGATACAGCGTAAGGTAAGGTTTTCGTGGTAATTCACAGAAGGCTGCACACATATTCTTGTAACTTATACTTATGTTAAAAAAAATGTGCATTTTTATGATGAATCTCTTAGTTTACTTTTTAAGGCATTTATAATTAATAATTAGAATTGGATATTTATTGAAACATAAATTATAGTCAAGAGTTCATTTTATGTTTTATTAGTGACTTTTTTCAAACATTAATTAAAATATTTTACTATGATTGGGATCAGGTGAATTGTGATGGTAAAGACTAAAGATATAGGAATGTCAAGATATGATTTCTAGATTTGTTTGGATATTTGAAATTTGAAGCGTGAACCTTATCTGCTATTTATTAATAATTATTAGCCTACAGACTTAGACAGCGATATATAAAATCTTGCACTGCGATTACATGCAAATTAAACGTATCTACTGTAGCTATACTTATAAAGCAAACCCACATTTTTAATTGTTTTGATTCGATCTTAATAAACTACTATATAAATAAAACATTTATATTTAATTGATTTTGTTTTCTGACGGAAATGTTAGTAAACGTCAAGTTGTTGTGTTGTAACGTCAACTAGTTTTGTACACAGATGCACGGATATTGGACCTGGGTTTGTTTATTAATTGACAATTTGTTTACATGACCGTTTGACGTCATATCTTGGCAGCTTTAGTTTAAAAATACAAATAAAAAATCATGCTACATCAATATCATGCTACATAAATTGGATATTTCTAGCCTATTTCCCTTCTATGTGGAAGGGTTGTTACAATTGGATGTTTTACATTCAACTGTAACAACAATACAAAATCCCGTATTTCTCCTGCAGAAGGCGGGTACCGCAGTCCTCTACGTACCGGAGTGTACTGGAGACGGGAGGTACGCTCGAGCCCAGTGCTACCGCTCTACCGGGTACTGTTGGTGCGTACACCAGGACACCGGCAAACCAATCCCAGGCTCCTCCGTCAAGGACAAGAGGCCCGACTGTGATGCTGCACCGCAACACGCCAGCCCTATGAGAGGTTCGACGAATTTACATTAATTACAAGATTATTTATTAGCACTTATTTTTTTTTATATTTTATATCGGATTTGTGCGATATTATTTGTCTTTCAAATAAAGACTAATAAAAACTAAAGTAAATAACAGTAATATTTACGACAAATCCATTTTAGGAGTTTGTTTATTAGCAAAAATGTTATAAGTTGCAAAATGTTATAGGTAAGTTGTCCAATTTGGATAATTCTGTTTTTTAATTGGATTGTATTGGACGTGTACGGTAACGCCGTTGGTATTATTTATAGATTTAAGTAAAGGTAAAAAAGTAAGTTTTTAATGTATGTCAAACGATCGAACGAAGATCGACAACATTAAGTAGTACTTCTGTAGTAGTAGGTATATGTTTATGTTATTAGCTTTTATTCATAATTGCCTTACACATAACAGAGTATGGATAAAAATGGTTCCTACGTCTAAATTGTAGACGGGTTTTAATTTTTTTTAGGCACGTCATTAAAATGTTTTAAAGTATGTGGCATCTGCAAAAGAAGCTCAGACGAGACCACCTAGTGTTTTACAATAATATAAGAATTTAGTTACATATTAAAGTAATATTTTAAATAAACACTTTTTTCTTCATCCGATTTTTTTAATTTTTTCCAAAATTACGAATTTGAATTGTATTTGAATTGTATCTGCTACTTCAGGTAGGCTAAATAACAAAATATACTTTTTCTCTAGGTATTTAATTCCTCAGAGAGTCAAGGTCTTTGGATTGCTTTTTTAATACATATGAAACTTAAATTAAATTCACTATATACATTTTACAGTGATACTATTAAATAATTTACTATAATTTATAAACGTACTGCTTTGTCACAAAGTTTTGTTTGAACGGATCGTCGCTATCAATATAGAAGGATCTTTATCACGGATACTTTGTGCGAGACGCTGTCATGCAGCTGTATTTTACCTACTTCGTGTTCACTACTACAACGTGTCTTTTGGAAATTGATTTACATTTCCGATCAGTAATATTTCTCTAGAGATCCTAGCAGCCGCTACTATCGCCTTAAAACTATTTCACAATAAAGCGCTTTTCCAATTTTCTAACCCCATTAAAAGATATTGACGCCATAGTGCGACCTTCACATTTTACCTTGTTCCCTACAGTCCTACTGATGACAGCTTCTCCAGGTGTTCTTTGACAGCCTCCAGGGTAGTGTCCTTATCTTAGTCGGAATGTTTTAGAATCCAGCTTATTTTACCTCATTCGGGAGGTAAAAAAACCAACTACATTCTCGGTACTTCCTGCGTCGCTGATCATGTAGATTTTAAAATGCTGTCAAAGCTTCTCTCCGCCTCGAGCATTCTATCCTGTAACATCGTTCGCGTACACTTGGCATCAGTTGTAATAATATTGCCTGTTCGTCTGACTCCTTTTTGTGCAACGCCAACTGCTCCACTATACACTGCCATACGCTGCAGGACAAGAGAGAGAGAGAGAGAGAGAGAGAGAGAGAGAGAGAGAGAGAGAGAGAAACAACATTGTTTTAAAATTGTTGCCTTCTATCCAAATTCGCGTGTCACGTTGGATTAGCACTTTTACTTGAAATTATCCCAACCCAAAAACCCAAACCATCGTGTTCACAGTCAAACGTTGTCCACAATTTCTTATTAGATGGTTGTATTATTAATAATTCGAATAATGGGCATTTTTTATTTTGTGGTTTTAAATATCGCCAGTGTCAGTGGAGGACCCCCTAATTGTAAAAATAAATGTTTACAGTAGACAATAAAAACTGCTCCAAAAGTAACGGGAACTGTTACAAAACTTACTACATTATACTGTTTTATCAACTTAGCGTGCGTACAAGCTATTTTGTCCACTTTGGACCATTAAAGAGAGGGTAAACCACTAACTAACACTTCAAGTAATTACATTTATGATCTACACTAACGCCAACGATATATGAAATGTGGACTATGCACTGTGTATGTTTCGAAATAAATGGTCAAAATGAAAAAATATCATGTTACGTAATTCAAGTCAAAAAAAATGGGTTTAAAAAATAAATAAGTAGGAATTCTAAATAAAACAACAAATAAGGAACAATGCTTGTATAAATTCCTATTACAAAACTACTAAGTTACAATACAAAATTAAAGCAAATACGAAATGTTATACCAAAATCAAATATTTCCAGCTAACAGATATGTATATATAAACTGTAAATTTGTCCCTAATTTCCTTAACTATAAATTTGTCTTTAATTTGCTTACATCGAATCTATCACGTAATAAAATGTGAGTATAAAATGCTGCATTTTAAATCTATATGGAATTAAAAACAAACAATCCCTGTGGAGGATAAATGAATACTTCCAAATGGTGCAGCATCATATAGGATAAGACAATTAGAACACTAGAATACCGGCAATGATTCACATGTTCATAAGTACATAAGTTTACATTGAGTACTTTGTTATTACAAAAGCACAATATGACATGACCAAATAAGGCTTAAGTATAGCGCTATAAATAAAAGATTAAGTAATTTTATAAGTTCACACCGACTATAAACGTAAATTGTAATTGCTACTCGTGTCTATTGAAGACTAGTAAATGTAATAACACAGTTTCATCCCCTTCCAGGTTGTCCAGAACCAATGAAGACTAATTTCCTACGAGACTTACTCAGTTTCTTCATATCAAAAATGACAACTTCCATCAACGGCACAGGACCGGGGTGAGATTTAACAACAACATACAAATACATTGTAAACACGTACCATTCATATAAAACATATAATGTATATTTAATACAGACTATTATTATAATTATCTATCAATTTCACTAATAAACGCATAGTAAATATTGCACTCTTATAACGTGACTGATAATACTCACTACTAACGCGACTAATACACTAGAACAATTTGCTATTAACATTTTTCACTACACTAAATGAGGCCGACATGCAAAAATGGCCAAGTTCACACAACAATTTATAAGAGAAACATTCAAACAACTATTAGTTACGAAAATACATATAACATTTGTAAAATTTAAAGCGATTATAAAACATGTATACGTTATTAATGTACCAGGCATGAAAAGGATGTATATAGTTAGCACACACACAACATTTACTCTCTAGTAAATGACTAACTCGATAGATATATTTCATTGCACATTTTTAAATACACCTGTGCATTTTTAAATAACACTTAACAAAGATAACTAAAGTATTATTATGATAAATGATGTATACAAATGGACTTATCAAGTTTATAACGTAATAATAAAATTTACATTAGAAATTTAGGACTACATGAACCTTTTTGTTGTAACGATTGTTTTAATAAACAGCGATGTGGTAAAATGGGGGGCTTCTAAGGAGGAGCAAGCAGCTACATGGACTTACGTAATGCTAGACAAAGACAAGAATAAAGCTTTAGAGCGTCGCGAGTGGAAAGCGTTCCATCAACTGATATCGAACATGGAGCCTTTAAGGAGATGTGGAAGGAAGCTGCCTCGATATTGCGACGTTAACCATGACTCCAAAATCAGTATTACAGAGTGGATGGCGTGTTTAGAAGTGAAACAAGTCTCACAGGGACAAACGAGTAAGTACAGTAATGCTTATTTGCACTTAACATGACGTAATTATATAAGTCATAATTTGTAATTGTTTTTTTTTATTATTATAACAAAAACGCGAGTAATCTTGTATGAAACCTTTTTGTCTATGAAAAATTAACTATAAATATGATTAAACCTCTAAAGGACTTTCCAAAATTGAGTGTGCTTATAATATTTAATAAAATATTGTTTCATTTTCAGCGGAGGCTACCAAAGCGCCCACAAATTCAAGAAGAAAGGGACCAAATCCTCTGGAATCTTTCCTCAAAGCTGACGATTAATATATAATAGTTATTAAACTTTCAATTTCAATCTGTGTCAGTGTTTGTGATAAACCAGTGAAGTGACAATGACACACATGTACAGATCAAGAGGGATGTTGAACTTGAACTTTACGAGATGCTGACGAATACTAAATTAATTTATTAAATAAATTAATTTATATAATGGATAGTCTATATAAATTTATTTATATAAATTGATTTGTATAATAGATAGACATAAAATAAGTACTTTTTTATAATAGATTGTATTCTTGCCTCATTGTAGGCTATGATGAGTGGTTTCACCTTAGTGTATTTCTATGTGGATCGCTTAGTGTTTATGTTGTGTAATTAGTTAGAGTCGTCATTTGGTACTCGGTATTATAAAAAAAAGTTATTTATCGCAATTACCTTTTATGTATTTCCTTTGTAATGTAGGTAATTTTTATGATATGTATATTAATTTTAATAAAGCTTGTAGCTTCTTACTAGATGTGCTTGCGTCGATCTCGAAAGCAAGTCTGAACAGATCGTATTTAATGTAAAATTTTAAGCCTTAATTAAATATCTCCAGTTTTAAAATTTTAAATGTATTAAGTTAATATTTATAAAAAAAAATTAGTCAGTATAAAATGTAAAAGCTATGTGATATATTTTTTTTAAATTTCTACTACTATTTCTAAATAAATAATGTAGTATTTGACGTGTCGTTTTAACAATTACCTAATGACCAGTAATACTATAACATACACATTATATACTAATACAGAGATATTCACTTATCAGAACATTTTGGTTTGATGACAGTTTGCTTATACTCATCGATGGTTTCTGTGAGAATTCTCTGGAAGATACTTTCGAAGACTTGGTTCTTGACGATGACGTCATCAGCGTGAAGGGACGTCCACTCGGGCTCGCATCGTCGCCATTCCGCAAACAAGATGTCGTCGATGTGGTCGGAGCGCCTTGCACCTACACCTGCAAAAATATTACAACAATTAGTATAATTTAAATTTAATTTAATTTTAATTCAGTCACATTGACTATTTGGTTCCTATATATTATTATTATAATACAACAAAACAAATGAATCCTAAGTTTAATGTTATAAATAATTATATACAAGATTTTTCATATGCAAATGCATTGTACCTACATAGGGTTAACCAGAGTGTGATTGCAGAATACTAGTGATTGTCAGTTGTTTATAACATTTAAGTGTGGTTATAATTCGTTAGATGGTTCTATGTAAATTCATATATCGACTTATAGTAACATTATAATTACTAGTTTAATTGCACATTAAAAAAACAAATCCGAAATCAGATTTGTTAGGTTGGGAACATCTTAAAAAAGTATAAGGACTTATTTAGCAATTAAATGTATAAAAATGAATAAAATTTGATAAAGTTTTGAAAAAACTTTGATTTGTTCGTTTGCATTTTTCGCAATACCAAATGATAAGATGAAAGCAAACTTTATAAACAAAAAACAATTACATTTTGTGTAGTAATTAAAAAACAAACCTGAAACAATCGTTGGCTGAACACTTGTTAAAACTTCTTTTAGATCCAATACTGTTTTGCTAATAATTTTTTCAGTACTAAGCGGCGTTTTCGACGGTAAGAAATTACACGTGTCCCAATATTTCTCATTACTCTCCATCTTCTGCTTTTGGATTGCATCACGACAAAAATCGGTAATGAATACGTCGAAGGGATCATTAACGGCTATGTCGGTGTCGGAAGGTGATTCGTTTATGATATCTTTTATTTTACGCTGCACTGTTGCGTCTATGTTGTAATTCCTCGGCGACTTCGGTTTGGGGTCGGACGGTGGAGTGTAGGGAGGGGGAGGCTTGTCCGGGATCTCCCGTAAAGCTAGCAGTTGGCACTGCTGCTGTTCTAAGGCTTTAATCTGTAATTATTAAATAATACTTCATATTATGTCCTCGATAAATTGCATATTGAATTGGAGAATTTGAGGCTGCTTCACGACCTTTTATTTAGCGGCTTAGTTTATATAATATTAAATTTGTACATATTTTTGTTACTAAGTAATGAAAACGAAATAAATATTTTTATTATTACCTCTCGTTCTATTTCTAGCTGCTGTCGACGCAACTCTTCTGCTTCAAACTGAGCTGGAGTATTAAGTAGAGTCACTGGGTTAAGTGACTGACTACTGGTAAAGCTGCTATCATCTATAAAACATATTAAAAATGAAAAAAAAAAATACTAGGCAAAATAAAAAAAGGGTAAAAATAAATAACACTAAATAAACAAACATCGAAAGGGCTTATCACTAAGTAATCTGAATAAACATTCAATAAATTATATATTTTTTTTCTAAGCTTTACGCAGTATCCTACACATAGCATCGTAGGCAGAGGGAACTTGGAAACCTGGTGATAAGACACTCCGTTCCGTTCCTGACTTTCAAATATAATCAATATTAAATTATGTTGTATTTAAAATTATAATAATTTTATGACTAATAAATAATGAATTAAAAATCAGTGTTTGCCGCTTCTTTGCATATATCCACTTCTACAGGAAGAGATCTTTTTTAGAGATAAGTCCACCATTTGTAAACATTTTTTGATACTGCATTTTTTTATTTTGTGTGTATTAAGTGCAATAAAGAATATAATAATAATGTTTCAGTTTAAAATAATACCTTTGTATAAAAATAGTAAAAAAAATTAAATTGTTAAGAGTATTAATTTCCCCGTGCCCATCGCCACCCCTTTGTATAAGACAACTTACCTTGTGAAATTATTGAAGGCGTCTGTTCCAACCAAGGCGGCACGACTGTCTGGTCGTCGCCGGCCGCCGCAGCGCCCGCGGGGACCGGCAAGGGCCCCGACACGCTTATACCTATCGTTTCTTTACTTTTAGTTGCCTGCGTACCGACGGCCACCATTAAAGGCTCGCATGTGCACGAGACGTCCCCGTCGAAACCATCATTGCTTCTATCCTCCACAACCCCAGCATTATCAACATACTCTTTGCCTCCATCATTGTTCTCTTGAAGCGCGCTTGTAGAAACAATAGAATCCTTAATCTCATCAATACTAACATTATTATAATTTAATTCAGAACTTTTCAATTTTTCCTCTTCAGCCAGGCCCTTATAGATCTGGTCGAATTCTTCTACAAGGCTTCTTGCAGTGGACGGAGTGCTAGATCTGTCTATATCTTTTATTTGTTCCATAAGGTCCTCGATCATGACTTCATTGTTGTTGACGTGATGTGTGTTACTTGTGTGTACGATATTCTTTAATGCCTCCTGGTTAACTTCGTACTGCTTACCGCTGCTGAATATTTGCGGTAACGATAGATTATGAAATAATATGTTAAGATAGCCACCATCGACTATCACAAAGTTTTCGTCAGTCGTATTAGTCGATTGATCCACTTGACTTATTGTAATGCTTTCACCGGTTTGCACACATTTTTCAGCGCTAGTGATACTTTTTGATAAATAAGATGACAATATTGGAGCAGATTTCGGTCGGGAGGTGGTGCTGTCATCACAGCCACTGCTGGACAGCTCAAAACATTTAACAGGGGCTAAGTTGCGGTCAGCTGAGGTACTCCTTCGCAACTTTTTCTTACCCAGAATTATTTGTTTTACATCTAAACTATTTCTTAATTTCAATTCAATATTTTTCCTAGTCTTCATAAGTGCCAATTTACGCTTTTCTAGCACCGTTAACAGAGCTTTTCGCATACGTTGCATTTCACCACATTCCTGTTGCAACTTCAATAGTGCCCCGCGTTGTTTTTTCTTCAATGTCGATATATCTATATTGTCCTGCTTCTTTTTATTTTCTAAATATAAAATTTGTGACTTTGTAAAATCTTTTAATGCATCTTCTCGCATTTTCAGTATAAACAAGATCCCTTTGGCTCGTCTCTTCTCATCTCGAATGAGCAAGTTGAGCTAAAACATATATGAATGAGTGGTTAAAAGATATTGACATTAAAATAGTAACTAAGTAACATTTCACGACATGATGAACAGTGACACTAATTTGTTACCTTCACAATGTTCCATACAGACATTGTTGTCAGCTAAATACAAAGACAATAGTTTCATAATAGTTTACATTTGAAAAATAACACTCACCAGACAAAGATTCTTTGAAGCCATTGTGTCAGTATCATCAACGTTAACATCTTCCTCAAATTGGGACAGAAACGACCCTAACTCGATGTTACTTAGGTTGAGACCATTATTGTTTATAAAATTTTCTACTTTTTTTCTGTAACACTCTTTTTAGATATAGAGCAGCTCTCTAAATATTGCAAAGACTCAAAAAAAGAATCAATAAAATTGAGTTCCCTTTGAAACTGTTCACAAATGTAGTCACGCTGCTGCAATAAACTGCTATTAACTTTTATTGTACTAATTATCTCGGACGGCTTCATTAGTTTATCGCTGTCAAAAACATATGAACAATTAAATGAGGTCAGATCTTTTAAATGGGCCAAATTGCCATGTGTTTTATCTTCTATATTATCAGATGTATTATGTTTATTGTGAGCATCTTGATTTTTAATTTTTTGTTTAAACACCGATACAACATTAAAAGGGTAGGTATATTGATTAGACGATAGATGAGACTGCAGCAATTCATTATTGCTGACAACATGAACATCAATTTTCTGCCTTGTTGTGTATGTTACAGTAGCTCTGCTTATAATATATGAAGTAGTATTGTTAAAATGAGATTCAATATGTTTATCCTCATTTCTCATAGCTTGTTCAGTGTAAGGGTCATTTTTAATGAAATAATTATCTTTATTGTATAAGTCATTTACTTCTTCTTTGGGTTTATCACTGTGTTTGTTCATTAAGCTTACATTTGGTATATCAAGACTATCAAAGGATTTACTCTTGGTATTCTCTACAACATTATTAAGTGAAAAATCTTCATTTATCTCAGTCACTTGGTCTACTTTATTTGGTAATAAATTAGTTTCAATCATTGCATCCTTTACATTCATTTCATTTGCGACTTGAACACTAGAATCTGCCATGGTTATTGTGGTTCTGTTAAGCTCCACATTATGTGGAGACATAGTTGTTGCTACATCATGCTTCTCTCTTTTATTTTCAAGTGGTACATGTATTATGGAGACTGGTTTATTTGTTCCCTTTGTACCAGTGAAATCTGAAGCCTTGTGGTTAAAAATCATTGGAGATTTATTGATTTTTACTTTTTCTGATACTATTGGTTGTACAGAACTTTTTTGCAAATTATGTCTAAATTTATTTTTAGTTGAAGAGTTTTCTTTTTCAATTGGCCTTTCAGAGTATATAATTTTTTTATTCAGACTAATTTTTGATGGTATATTTTGATTTCTTCCACTTCTTGTAGATTCTGTAAAATATATATTGTTAAAAAAAATTGTCACCTTACATATTTATATATTTGTTCCAGCTTCACGCCATATTATGCTTATGGCAGGGTAGGCAGAGGAACCGTGGGAGCCTAGTGTTCAGAAACAGTTACTTTCTCAACTTTCTGCCAATTTTTTGGCAACGCACCACCCACTACACCCTTGTAAATGCTTATTTATAGTTATGTTTGTGCCCCTGCTTTATGACAAGCCTTAGTTACACATAATGTACATATTTATAATTAAATAATCAAAACTTTGTTAAAATAAAATTTACCAACCTAGATTAGATCTAGCACTTTTATTATAATTACTTGGTTCATCTAGTTTCATAATTTTATTATGTCTACTTCCCAATTTAGAAACATTATTTAATTCTTTCTTATGTTCATTTGCATTGGCATTGACAATAATCCTAGATTCTTTTGGACCTGAAATTTTAAAAAAATAATTATATAGTATATAAAAGTATATAAGACTTACAAAAATTGATTCATTTAAAAAATTATATAAAAAAAAATTATACTTCTAGAAGAGTAACTTGTTTTTAAAATGTTTTTTTGTGATAAATGCTGTTTCTCTTGACTGTCTGTTTCAATAGCTCGATTAATCATTTTATATGAAGGTTTTCTTATATTTTGTGCTGCAAAATAATAATTTATGTATAATGTCTTTATTTTGAGGTTTGATAGATACTACTTATGTCATTAAAAATAAACTCATATGAATTGGCCCTTGTAAAGAAATACAGTAATTTAATAACCTATATAAAACTATATATGTGTTATTTTTTATCATAACTACAAATCTTATTTTTGTAAATATTTCCAGTAATATTGATACTTTGGAGGAGTTGAAGGTTGTTAATCTCAAGCTCTTAATTTTGTATGCAAGTTTAGAACATACATACAAAATTATTACTCACAACCATTCAATGAAATGAAATAATTCAAAAGCTAATGTACATTTATAAAATAAATGAGCAATACTATATGCTTATTATATTTTTTTAAACTATTTGATACTTATACTCTAAATGTAGTACAATATTATATATTATAGTATAGCTGGTAGACCGAAACATATGTTATATGTAATTACAGAATTTAGGATGAAGGCTATAATTATCTTCTTCTATTGCAATAACTTTTCGTTTATATATATCTGATGCCATTGTTTGAGATGAAATAGTGACTTCCGATTTAAGAGACCTACGACTCTCAAGTCTTGGCTCTTCAATCATAACAATTCGACGCAATCTAGGCTCCAATGGGTTTTGTGGCCATAACTCTAAAAATAAAAGTTTAATTAAAAGAAAACTATATTGGAGTATGTCAAATAAAACAATTCTAAATTACATAGGGTTTTCTAAAATTTCTATTTCAATTTATAATAACAAACTAACTTGGTTAGTTAAAATATCTTTGTTTCGATTTTTTCCTGCCAAATATATAATTTCATATTTATTACTAGTATAGAAAAAAATCAACAGATTTGTCATGAAATATGCAAATATGGTTTATGGTAGTCTTGTATGCTATCCTGAATACTTAAAAATAAACATGGATGTCAATTGTCTTACCTTCGGATTTAATATCAAAATCAGGTATACGAGTGTACTTGACTACAGATTTATTTTGTTTCATATGTAGAGGATATGACAAATTATCTATTTCCATGTAAAGACTAAGCAGTTTATTAATTTCGGCGTCCTCTTCTTTAGATGCTGAAGCATCCATTATAAGTTTAATATTTTTTGAAATGTGGTTTATTTTTCATAATCCTTGTTTAGACAAAAATATATTTTGACACTGAATTAATATTATCAATTTTTAATTATGCTTATTTTTATTTGTAAGATTCATGCTGTGATTTTATTCTTTTTTTGCTGTCATTTTTTAACTCTCACTGACTGTTTTTACTTCAGGTTGCTACTTCCTGTGTCTAGTTTCTTTTTAGCAGTTGTCTCATGTCTGGTAGACTTGGCAGTGTTTGTCTATGCCTCTTCTTGAATTTAAAATGATGATTTAAACTATGATTTTTGGACTTAGCAATTATTTTAAATTTATATATGACGTAAAATATTTTAAATTTAAATATAGATTAGTAATATGTAAAATGTATATATTATATATTTATTTATTTATGTACATTTATTATTTCATAATAAATGATTCATTTTTTTTTTTCGATGATTCGATTAGTCAATATTTGTTTTTATTATTTACAAAACATAAACGACTTAGCGATACATTAAGTTTAATTACTAATTTATTCAAAAACTGCGACTGGTTGCACTTCGAGGTTGACAGTGTTGTCATAGCGATAAAAAGAGAAAAACAAAATATCAAAGACAAAAGGAGAACATATACGAAGTTAGTTGAAAACCTAAATTGTGACATTTAACATAATTTGAGGAAAGATTTCACTCAAGACCCAAAGAATATTTCAATATATATTCTTATAAACTTTTGTAACCACAGTGATCTTATTTGCTTTGTTAGTTCTTTTTACCATAATTATCATATTTAGTGTCAGCTTAACGACATTGAAGTTACTTTTATTCGTATCTATTCTAGATGGTTGTATATACATACATAATGCAGTGAAGTCATTAAGTGGCTAGTGGTTGGACCTTTTGTTGTTGAACTAAAATGTAGATTTTATATGACTGACCTAACTGATTATTAAGAGTCAATTGATTCAGTTTAAAGCATGAACAAAACTGTTTGAAACGTAGTGATATGTCAAATAATGGCGAAAAAGACAATGAATTCGTATTTACTTGTGCTGATTGAATTGTGATACGTGCGTAATTGTTTTGTTTTTCGTTACTGAACTACATCACACATGTGAGTATTTCTTATTAATTTTATAAATAGGCTTCATAAAATGAATGCACGGAACAGCAATGTACTATTGTATGACATATAAGAGGACATGAAAGTATATATAGTTATAAATAGTTACGCTTACGACCTAGATGGAAATGCGCATGATAAGAAAGCCCGGTGCAGTCGCTACCTGTAGGCGATCGCGAGCAGTGCTCCTTTATTAGGTTGTGTCACTGAATGATAAAAAAAAAATATTTTGATAAAATCAAAGTAGTTCTACTGGTATTTTTGATGAAAATCTGAATATGACAGATAGCAATTAAAAGAGTTTGAGCCTTTTTTACGACTATGACAAAAAAGTGCAGGATGCCAAGGCTTAAGTAAGACATCAAGTTAATTTTCTTAAATTTAGTTGATACATTTTCATAATATTCCTGCATGTTTTTTTTTTTCAGAGTTAATAGTGAGTTTTGTTTATACCTGCTTAAGCTTTGTTTATTTTTTAACACAAGAAGGAAATCATAATAATTAGATTATATTTAGCTGTTTATTTAAATAACTTGTTTTAATTAAGGCTAATTTATAAGTGTCAGTGACAGATAAATTAATTAAAGGTGGTTATTTCCATTAAGTAATAATTTTCAATTTAATTTTACCATTACCTACCATGGATTTTTTATCTAGATAGTATATTTTTGTAATATAAATATATTTAATACTTTATAATCATATTATATTTATAATCATATAATTTCACATATTTTTTATATATGATCTATCTTTGTTATTGTACAAGATGTATGCCAAGACAGGTGCAGGCGCCTAATGTTTGTCTTATGTTTATTATAAAATGATATTTATAAAAGAGCAACTGTTAAATTTCCCTCTAACTATTCTTAACAAGATCTGCCTTTTTTGCCAATTAGTCTTCTTATATGATTGACACTACTAAGATTTTTATGTAATTTACTTATCTATAGGACTTGTAACAACCTAATTTAATAAAACCTTTTAACCTTTTTGATATGTTGTTCATTTAAATTAAAATTATATGCTCTTATAAATTCTTATTGTTTTTGGATATTTTATATTTTTCAAGAAAATATGGGTTAACAAATAATAATTAAGAACAAAACTTGGTTAAGTGGGAGCTATAGTGATTAATTGGTTATTTTGTTTTATTCTTTTTTAATTGTAGTTATCAAATCATTACTTGAATGGAATGGGAATGAGCATATTTATTGACATTTAAAGTGTTTCAATAATATTGACTGATTTAACAGTGATATATAAATATGAAAGTAATTATTTTTTGTCACAATGATTGTCCATCCCTATACAAATATTAGTAGTATTTATAAAAATGTTAAAAAAAATTCATTGTTCTATGTTGTTCTTTTCACACTATATGAAATACATACAAGGGAGTTTGTATTTAAAGGAGATAATGCCACTTATTAAGGAAATGCATGTAGAGATCTTGTTAAAATACTGCCTTTATTTTTGTAATTTAAATACAACTTTATTTGACAATTTCATTTCCAAATTTACGTTACATTTGCATTAGGGTTATTTAACATATTCTTTCATCTTTCATCTTTTCTGTTGATTGTTAAACATATCTATCCAAAACTCGTTAAAGTAAAAGTACACCATAGGTGCTTATAACTAACAGAATACCAAAAGCAAAACTTTATGATTTTGAAAACTCATTCAACTTAAGTTACCACTAACACACATCAAATGCGGCTGTTGTGGCACAGCAAAACAGTGTCTGCCTGTCAAACATGATCAGTGGTTTTGGCTGTGTGGATTTAGTTTAGCCTCATTATTATCACAACATAAAAAAATGTAACAATAAGAATTTGGACGTAGCTAGACGAGAATGTATAGTTTAAATGGTGACAGCGCTTAAACAGTTTCCAAGATGTGCGGGTTCATGTCCTGCTACATTCAATCAAGTTGTGTATGTATTTATGGGCAAACTGTGTTACTGAGTGTGTCAGGATGTTGACTAGCATTTGCTGCAATGTTTAAGAAGTTTAAGAAAAGAACTCAGAGTCAGCACACTCTGCAGTAAAGCCTTAGACAATTTGATTTGATTTGGTCAAAAATGCACATGAAGAGATTTATGATGTGAGTCTTTCACAAAACAACATCCACTATAGGAAATTATTGATTCTTACCACATTAACAGAAATTAAAATAAAGTAATATAACTGAAAGGCCAAAAAACATAATTATTTATATTTAATGTGTCCGTTAATCACATTTAACTTTACTTAGTCAAAAGTAAAATTTGTAGAGATTTTTAAAATGGACAATGGATATATATATATATATACATATATATATATATACATATATATATATACATATATATATATATATATATATATATATATATATATATATATATATATATATATATATATATAAATTTTAAATCTTGATAAAACAAATAAAAAATCTACAAGCTTATATGAAGTGAACTGTAATTAGATGTTTATTGATACATAATATACATGTTTTGTTTCAATATTTTCTGTGTAATTTAGACCTTAAATACAAATGTAGACAATAATTATGAAGTTTCTGTCATGATTGTTATGATTTTTTATCTAAACTAACTTTTTCATAATAGGAGTTGTTTGCACTGGAGTAAATTGATAATTTTTTTAAACTTAAGACAAATGTAAGTTAATAAAATGTATTTAAATGATTAAAAGATAAGAAAAGATATTTGCATTCATTGTTAAATACAAACTAAAATATTGAAGATAATTATTTAATTACTTAATTATAAAAAATAATATAAAGTAATAAATAAAATTATTGATAGTTATCTACTTTACCTATTCAGTATTTAAAATCTGTTATTCTCGGATTTGCTACCAACTTAAAACTTTTAAATTAGGCTTTGCGGCTTACAAAACCAGAATTACATTACATCCAATACATACTATTTTTGGATGTTTAATGATTCTGGTTTTATATGATTTTATTCTCGTCTGTTATCATTCAAAGCATTTTAGATTTAAAGCTTTGCAATATCTCTACATTTGAATTTGCTAATGAACCCAACAGCTGCTGAGCACACCTATAGCTACCTGTTAAGTAGGTAAGTTCGCATTAAAAATTAGATACAAATTTGGACCCATGACGCTACCGCAGGAGTCCTTTACTGTATATATTTGATTTAACGGCGTAACTTAATCACCTTGGTTCACAAAGAAGTGTCTGTATTCAAAGTACAACCTAATGAATTGCTAGTATAGAAGTACTGATGGGTCTGTACGACTTAAAATCATCAGGCTTTTCTTACCAGGTGTAGGAACCATCAGGATTGCGTGTGTGGAGCAGGAGCGTGTTTTTTGGCGTCGCAGTCCAAGCAGTTTCTTAAATGCATTAATTGAAATGTTCAATGGCTTCTTCTAAGTATGATTCATTTCTTGAGTGGCAGTTGAAGTTTTGGAGAAGCAGGTACTTCGAGGAAGTAATTCCAGTTAGCCTTTATACTTTGAACTTTGCATGGCTTTGTGACCAACTGGATTATTCTTTTCATCAAGATTTCTACTGTAGAATGATTAGATGACAGTTCAAACTTTGTTTTGCATTAGAAGTATGTCCTCTCAACACTTTTTACTACGAGGAAGTTTATGAGGTCAGGAGTTTTTCAAACATCGGGCAATATGTAGGTTCACCAAATTATATACAGTCTAGGTGTAAGTTTTCTACTGCCATAAGTAACTACCTTCTTTTTGGTGTAATAATCCGAGACTCCAATTTTCATTGTAGTCACTTCTAGGCACAAATCTGCTTCCTAGGGTAGTGAAGAATCTTTCATATGCTTATTGTTTTGTATTGTGTTTTGGTACACTGCTGTGCTGCAGTACACTGCTGAAACTGAGAGCCAAAACAGGCTTCCGGATTCCAATCATCAATCACTACGTTTGTAGCCTGAATTTCTTCTGTGTAATTGCTTGAACCTTCATGACGTTTTATATTATTTTTTATGTGTATAGCACTACCATCGTGAGCTGTATTATCGGGATGCATCATATTGTGGAGTTAATCCATGCATTCTAATATTTTAGAATGCATGTATGAGTATCAGAGATGCACTTTACCAAGAAGAGCTATTGCTCTTCTTGGTAAAGTGCATCTCTGATATGTCTAGGAGTATGTCGATTTGGTTTAGTTCGAGAAATGATTTGACATCGAAGGTATTTTGTAACAGCCCATTGGCATTCCAGATAAGAAATTTTATGAAATCGAATTTGTCAGTTTTGTCGTGACCGTTACGTGGAAGTCTGTTATTGATGTGAGTTACAGCATTATTTGTCTCATCATTGTCATTAGTTCCCGTATGTCATTTGAGCTACAGGACCTTGGGGTTTCATTGACATCGAAGGTATTTTGTAACAGCCCATTGGCATTCCAGATAAGAAATTTTATGAAATCGAATTTGTCAGTTTTGTCGTGACCGTTACGTGGAATTCTGTTATTGATGTGAGTTGTAGCATTATTTGTCTCATCATTGTCATTAGTTCCCGTATGTCATTTGAGTTACAGGACCTTGGGGTTTTGTGATTTGATTATTTATTAGCATAGCTCTATATGTTTTTTGTGTTGGCTTTTGCCTTTATGATCTATTTGTTCAGTTTGGTGGATTTGGATTGGTCTCGTTACTGAGTTTTTTTGGCAATTCAGGTTAAATATTAGATTTTTTTTGTAAATCTCTATATATATATGACAAGGGTATATTATGTTTTTGTAAATCTCTATATATTCTATACACACCTTTTTGGTTAGCCGGGTTATTTCCGTTACATAATATGCATTTAACTTGGTCAGATCTGTCTTACTAGGGCAATCCACTGACCAGTGATCACCAGCACATTTTATGTACTTCGGGTTGCGGCAGCAATAACCCTTGTTATGTCCATGTTGTTTGCATTTAGCAAACAATTGAACCTTGAATGCGAATATCACTATTGAATTTGCCAATAGCGGTATTTTCACGCAGAATTCAATACAGACGAAGACGCCTTCATATTTTACTGTGATCGTATGATATTTAGTACCTAAAAGTTTCTATATAGTTAATTATCTTTAAATAATACAAATATTTGAAAGGCCAAAATATAACCCGCACCCTTCATTCACAACATTAAACAGAACTCAATTGTAAAGGTAGCAGTAAATGTATATATTTCCAACATACATTTTAGTCATGTATGTATTTAACTACCATGACTGAAAATTGACTCAAAGGAGTGACCAGAGAAGTGATAAAATCATACAAAGCATACAAAAATACTATATTTAAATTAATCTACGGTATCATACGGTATATACACATTAATCTTTAGTTCAGGTCAATTCTTAAGTTATGGCGTTCCGATCATGCCAGTTGAGCACAGAATCGCTTCGTCAGTGACACGTTTATTGCAGAACACATGAACAATAATTACACAATAGGAGAATGCATATCAAAAACTATCCAGTTAGAATATTGCCATCACCTAGAATAAAATAATATATTTATGTAAAAGATAAATACTGAGTTAGTAATAGATAATATTTTACAATAATGTTAGCTTACAATTTTATTTTGTTATACCTATATTAGGTATTTACATAGAGTTCTAAACACAAACTTTAACAATATTGAACATTAAGGGGACGGGGAAATTTATAAGGAAGAACACCGTTTATGAGGTGGGTTAATTTAGTAACAGTGAGTGGTCCCTGACCATGATATTAGCCAGGTGAACAGGAGTACATACATATCCAAGGCTCAAGTGACAAAAAGTTGATATAATACTCCGTTCAGTACATTTTTGAGATAAAAACCAAACTCGCCTTGAGATATTAAATTGAACAATAGCAAAATACTTACCTTTCTAAGATTTTGTCGGATCCCAGAATTTAGACCAAGACATATCCAATTGATGCAAGAGACAACAAATCCTGGACCGAAATAGAAAAGTGATCTAAAGTGCCACACTGCATGGTTAATTTTGCGCAAGAGTCTGCAGATTAATTCTCATAAATTCCAGCATCACCTGGAATCCATGCCAAAGTAACATCCAAGCCAGTGCAATATAACGGATTAGATGGATACTTAGATAAAGTGAGGAAGAGAGGTAAATTTAAGGAAACTAATGAGCAGGTATGGCAGGGGCCTGCTAAATCAGATAGCTTAAATCATAGGGGATGGGAGCATAGCTATAACATTTTAGCTGAAATTGGCCAGACAGAAATTGTCGGTGAATAGGAAAAGGCTGATCTACACATTCCACCTGCAGTGCGTTGGTGGGGGAAGACTTGCACCTAAAAAAATATTTAAACACTTGTATTGAATTCTAGTGAGTTTTTCAGTAGCAACTTTATTGAAGGTGTCAAGAAAAAATAATCCATAATCAATACTCCTAAGGACTATAGCATTGCATCCGTTTTTGAGTATAAGGTTGCACCACACCACACACCCAGACTCTGGTCTTAAAGAATTGTTACTTTTCACATTTTTTAGTGAGGTATTGAGCATAGGCAGTCGTTTATCGAGAATCATGAATAGAAATTTTACATTTTCTGCAAAACTAATGGATTTATTATCATAAAAAAAATTAAAATTTGAAGTAACTCTCTTTTTGGTAAATACCACCGCCTTCTTCGCCACTACAGATAATGTCAGACCATGATTAGAGAACCGCCGGGTAACATATTGCAAAACAGTATTTAATCTATAAGTAATGTCCTCCACAGTATTTGAGCTGTAATAGAGGACCAAATCATCAGCATGCTGAAGGATGTTTACAAAATTATTAACAGACAATTCTAGGTCATGAGAGTAGATGAAATAAAACAGAAAACTAAGAGCTCAACCCTGACGAAAACCTACATACATGCCTGAAAGGTACAGTAAGAAGAGGATGTTTAACAAATACCGTTCTACCGGTTAGCAAATGACATATGAAAAGATTTAATCGGCGGAATACTCGGCTGATGTATCTTCGGCCTGGGTACGGAAACAACATTATCATAATCAGAGGCAATATAGCAAATGCTCTTCGAATGTCAAGAATGGTCAAGAATGACATTCTCATAATTAACAGACTCAGGAAGATTGCACAACATGCAGTCCGCAGATGATACAGGGAGTAATTTGTTATTAAGAGATAACAGAATTGGAAAATGATCACTACTAAGGGTGAAAGAGATTACAGACCTTGATAGTTAGGTGGCAAGAGAAGGAGAAGATAAGGAAAAATCAACAGCAGTCCTAGGATTGTGATTAGGATTAACTCTACGTGCAGTGATCTATCATTAAGAATGCAGAGATCAATATCATCAATCATTTTCACTAAAGAAGGTGAAATCCATCACAGTAATAACACCCCCACAGAGTGTGATAAGTGTTAAAATCAACCAAGAACTGCACGGGGCTAGAAAGCCCTATTTATCTCTTAATAAATAGACTTAAACTCTAGGATGATGAAGGACGAAGGATGAGGGATTAAACAGAGAAGAGTCAGGCAAGAGCCATGCCTCCAAGAGAGCAACAAGGATAGGTCCATACAGTGAAATAATGTTAAGTAGTTCGTTCATGCTTTTAAGCCTAATACTTTTACTATTCTACTGCAGGAATTTCAGTGGAGCCAATATGAAGGATTTTACATATTTTATAGAGACTTAACGTATCCTGGGACGGTAAGGGAAGTTCATCACATGTAAATATCTGTTAGTGCACCTAACAATTTTTTGACAACTTAAGAGAAAAAAATTACCTTAGCAATATCCGAATAAGATTGTATAACGGGAGGGTATTGATAAGAGCTTCTATGTAGGATATAGACTCTGGAGACTTTTGCCTTGCAAACTAGGACAGTCCTTATTTATAGTAAAATGTTTGCTGCTACATTAAAAACATTATGAATAATCGTTGGTTGTATCACAAGAACCACCAGATCCTGAGAAGACCTGTAACACCTGGGCTTTGATCGACACTGTATGTCCAAAACGACAGCAGTATAAACATTGGAACGTTGGGAATACCCTAGCAGGCAACTGTTGTCTACGGAAGTGACCACAACCGATTGAGTCGGTATCGATATAGTCACCACACTCACTATTATTTCTATTTAATCTCTTTGCTTCCTTCCTATGCAAGAATTGGTCGACCTTTGAGGCTTTGATGAAGGCGCCTGCATCGGGATCTGGAGTCTCCCTTGACACAAACAATGAAAGGCCATTTATCAGAATATATCAAGTACGGATATCCATAAAGGTTCTGAATTGAGGGTGTGGCAGTTGCAGTATCTAGACACGCCACTGACCGCGATTGATTATTCCTCCGGGATCAGGAAAATCAGGAGGCGGATCCGGTTTCATTTTAAAAAAATAATCTAACTGTAATTCAGCTAACATATAATACACCACAAACGCACACTACAACCTTATTAGTATAGATATTTTTTATAACTTTTAGTTTTTTCCACAATAGCAAATGAATCTTCATAAAAATAAGAAAACTCTCACTTGCACGTGTGACAACCAAAACAAACGTAAGTAGAGTTGAGGTACACGTATATTACTCCACATTAATCTTTATAATGCGTTACTGTATAATGACATAACAATAAAACATAAAAACATACTTTTATAGGTAGACACGAGATTGACTGGCCAATCGACGCTTTTCTACAATTAAATCTAAAGTGACGGAATAGTGTTAAATTTTTTATCAGTGCCGGTACCTTGCTTTTAACTTTACCCTCTACTACGCACGACGCATAAGCTCAAAACTTAAATTAACAATGTTATGTATAACTTTTCATTTTTCAATTTCGTCAAAGGAAGTTAAACCATTTGGCTGTCCGTAGACATCAAAATGTGTCATTTTTAATGTTAATATATAAATTACAGTATATTTTGATAAAAATATGCTTTCTTGTTTACTATAAAATAATGCTAAAGAAAAAATAATTTTATAAGTATATTAAAAGCGTTATGTCATAAGAAATATAAAAAAATGGAAATAGGTGGCCAGTGTAGTATTTAAAAAATATATATTGATAAAATCTATTTAAGATATTGTTTCTATTCATGTAGCGTATATTCACCCAAATAACACATGGAAATATAACTGGATGCTCTAACAGTTTCATAGGACGCTAGCATCCATAAAGTTACCTATATACGAACAAGTTGATACTTTAACTTATCAAAAAAACATGCAGTAATAGTTTTTGGAATAGAAAGTAATAGTACCTTTTCCGCGGTAAAAGTAGTGAAGAACAACAGTGAAATCTACTAAAACAACTTGGCATCTAGAATTATAATGTATAAAACATTTATTAAAAGCGAAATTAGTTGTATAATTTCAAATTTGGTTAATTAGAAGTGGTATAATTTCAAATTTGGTTAAGTAGAGAGGAAGGATACTGAACAAAGTTCTTTGCTTTTTATAGCTTCACGCTGTATCTCGCACGAGGCAGGGTAGGCAGAGGGAACCCGGGAACCTAGTGTTAAGACACTCCGTCTCAATTCCGTTCCCCACTTTCCGCCGAATTGCGAGGCATTGCGTGTTGAGTGCATAAGTGCATAATAATTAATTATAACGTTTTTTCAACAGAAAAAAAATGGCTGTCAAAAAACATGAACTGGTGGCTGACAACCGAAATCAACTTGATTTAACTGCGCTGGCGCAATTTTTTGAAATGATGAACGATCAACCGAACTATTTACCACCACCTCAAGAGCTTGTAAAACATTGTCAAGATATTGTCAAATGCCTATGTAAGAAATAATTCGATTTTTTTATATTCAATTCATTCATTTCGAATATTATACAATTTTTACTTTGTTTTTATAATAAATATTTTATTCAATACTACTATACAATGCTTTAAGTAATGTCACTCAAGCCACCATTATAATAACTTAGTATGCTGTAATCTGTAAATATTTTAAATATCGTCAGCTAAATCATAAACTAAATATAAATTATACTATATTTTAAACAGTTTTAAACGTTTGTATACGTGCAAGATTATGCTGTATGTATATTGATCATCTTAGGAATTTGAACTAAAATGGCACATGCTCTCGTAACATCAGTACACTTACATCTCGTAACATTAATACACTACATTTTATTCTTTATGTATTTTTCTGATCTGAACTTAAATGAAGTAGCTCTTTCTATTAGTACAATTTTTGTCCTTGGTGCTATTATTACAAGTGCATGAGAGTGAGTTAATAACTTGTATATTAAGCAGACGATAATAAATAAAAAGATCAGAATGAAACCAATATGTATCTTTTTGAGAGAACTTCCATTTAAATTCTTCTTTACTTAAGTGTGTGTTATTCTTTTAGCGCGTACAGCTGGGACTGTAGAACAGCTATTTCAGCTTCTTCAACCAGTTGAACAGTTTTTGCTTCGTGTTGTAACGACAGTTCATGGTGATGTCCGCCATGAAGTTTTTACGGCCATTCTTGATAAATTCTATACATATATTTCTGATCCTCGTAAGTATTAATAATATTAGAGTTTATTTAGCTTTTATAGTTATTTTCATTTAGTCAAATCTTCCATCGTCTTGTTTATCAATAAAAAATAATTTATCTTAATTGAATATTTATACTGTAAAATGTATTATTGAAAAACATAATATTATAAATAGTCCTTGACTTTGACGCACATTTACTTGTCATATTAAAAAAAATATATAATTTTTAATAGAGTCTGACGCATGCCCTGCTACGGCAGCAGTTTTGATTGTAATTGATGAAACTGACGAAGAATCGGCCTTATCTGCCGCACGTTGGTTGGTGCAACAACGAGAAAATGGCCCAGCAGGAGCTGGTTCAAGGGCTGCACTTTCTTGCTTGTATCGTTGGCTGCCTGAGTGGCACGGAACATCTGCTCTTGGAAACTGGATCATTGCATACATTAAAGCACTGGAGGTAAATTATAATTACGTGTCATTAGTATAAAGCCATAAAGCACTTATATCTTGTCAGAACTTATTAGAATTTAAAGTAAAATTTGGCTAAGACATTAAACGACGTTAAAATCTAAGCCAATATAGCGTAGCTTTATGAAGTCTGTATAATAATTTGCATTTCGCTCTTCCTTGTAATACTTGTGTTTAATAAAAAATCAGTTGAAAATCTTTTTCCGAGAGATTACCGGTAACGACTATTAACTGATCACTGGTGTGAGTGATGACAATATGTCAATGTTTCTATAAAGTGATTCAAATTTACCTATTGTTAGTTCTTAGAATTGAATGTAATACATTCAAAATTTTTATCTTTATGTCAGTTAGATTGAATTTTTTTTTAAATATAAAATGCTTCTATTTTTTCCTTTCTAATGAGATCTATGGTAAGTGAGGAAATATGCTAGAATGCTTATAAATTATAATATGATTTTAATTTCGTTATTTTATTAGGAGAACGAGCGCTTTGACGTACTCATTGAGACAAGTGTTGACAATATTGGTAAACTGTTTTCGTCTATGGCAAATCCAGCGCCACTGCAACAGAAGGCGGCGGACGCTATATTCCATATTCTGGCTTCTTTACGAGAATCTACTGAAGCTTTTGACAGGGTAAGTTTGTTTTTTAAACGTTTATTATTTTCACAACAACACGCAACAATACAATTAATAGTAAGTAAAAGGTTAGTACCACAAACTAATAAATTAATGATTGTTTTTGGAGGATATTACATACGTTGTTGTTATATTACTATTTAACATGTCACACTAACATATGTGTTTTAGCATCATATTATCTACAAGTATTTTATTTTTATTTCAGTTATTTATTTGTAGCAAAACGAGCGTACCAGTTATAGTTTACTTTATTAATATAAACTTATCTGTTAATGTAGTTAAGTTGCCAGTGTTTATTATATAGGTATTATCGCTTTTACTAAATAAAGCTTGATACATTTTTTTAGCTTCACGCTATATCCCGTACATGATAGGCAGAGAGAATTTGGGAAATTATTATTAAGACATTCCATTACCATTAAGACACTTCCGTTCCGCTTTTTTGCCGAATTTGAGACATTGCTTGAGTGTCGCGCGTCGGAACGCCGCGCTTAGCCTCGTAACAAGAGCGAAGAAATGAAAGTAGTCATTTCCTCAAGTGGGGATCGAACCCACAACCTGTCACATTTACAGTCGCGAGCTTGTTCCCCTGCGTCACAATAGTCCCATGATATTAATAAATCTTTATTAACTATCAACTTGTTCCTTGAAAGTTAACTACACTTTACTAAAAGTGTAGAGACTGTCTACTCTAAAACTGAACTATACCACATATAAGTACATGTGTTTGTAAGTTTTAATAAATATCGCTATAAAATATTTTTTTTTATATTAGTGTGTTATTTTATTTCGTTCATTAAAAACTATTTAATATATAAAGCTTATTTGAAGTGGTCTATTGGCTGCAATACAGTTCTTTAAACTTTGAGACCAGTTATCAATAGCAGCACCTTTTCCATGGGAAAAGTCTTCACTACCTATTGTATGGATTATTTTATGGATTTCAAATTATCGTGGCGTTGAGACAAAGCCTCGCCTCTAAAATTTTACTTAAATCTTAATCTAATAGATTAAGAGAATTATATGATGACAAGTCTCCAGCGGTTGTAAAGTCCGGAGATTTTCTAAGCATTTTAAGGTGGATCTAGATCCCGGCACTTTACCTTTCTGAAAGGACCACTGCGTATCTACATCCTCAATAAAATATATTGATACACTTGTGCCGATGTTTTGATTCAAAAATTTTATTTAGTCATTAGTAAATAGCTAATACACCACCAAGCTCATTGATGTAGGATATTGTATACGTTGTATTCTGTTGACTAATTGGATTGTTTCTTTAGATGTTTCGATTCCCTTCTCTTATTGCTTGAATGGTCTTTTTCGTACGAATACTTAGTTTCAATGCGTTAAGGTTCAATTGTACCTGTCAATAGCTCGGTACACAAACGTTTGAGTAATATAAACTGAAGACTTTGAAAAAAAAGTTTATCCACAACTACTTTATGTAATGCAATCGCAGCAATCTCTTTTTACCTCTACTTTATTTTAAAATCACAAACATATTATAATATCATATAAAATTACAAATTTAATTCAAAAACTTGTCGTTATTTTTAATTGCAAATAACACAATTTATTAGATCTCGCCCACGAGTGCAAAAAGACCCTCAGATGCATAACAACCCACGTGTCGTTTCATACAAAACGGACATGTCATTTAATTCAAAACAATATAAAAGACATGTAGACGCGGTTCTTCAAACTAATAATATTTGAATAAAAATTAAAATTGTATTGATTGATGCTAATTCTGTGTCATTGTGTTTGAGTTATGTGTTAAGTATATTTTCTGTTTATGTTTTTTTTGTATAAGCTCATTTCGATCATTTATAAGTTGTATGAGTTGCAAATATTTTATTATGCGAAACTTTAAAACGTTAAATATTATTTAAAAAATAGGGATTTCAAGGGGATTATATATGTAGGGGTTAGATGGTGCTTTCTGAAAGCATAAATAAAATTTACCCAACCTGGCCCGCCTTAGAGCTTACGCTGTGTAAATTTCTCTGAACGTTAGTAAAAGGATTAAATATGCATCCATTTTATATAGTTACGTTGCTTGTATAAGAACATTTTTACTTACGTTTAGAATGTGTTCATACTGTATCTTACATTGTGTACCTTGGACATGAAACAATATGAAAAAATAAATGTGAATGGTAATTACACATCGTTAATATTAATTATGACGAATATTATTAATGCATTCTTAATACCATATTAAAATACATTCCTCCTTGTGGACGACGACACGGTGGAAGGCAGCGGTCGAGTCATCATACCAAATATAAAATGAATATAATACAATAATTTGTAACCTATTTATGACACGATCGATCGACGAATTATAGCGCGGGATCCAATTATAGCCAAAATCACTTATGTTATAATCGCTGAAAGAGTCTCTGCGCATACACCCAGTAGCAATTTGTTAATATTTTGTTTGGGCACAATGTTATAAATTACTTTATCAATTACCAAACACTTAGCAGGGTTGTAACCATAGCAGCAGTAAATAATTGAATTAGACCAAATTCGCTATTTCACTCGCATCCGCTTAATGTTGTCTCTCGCCGTCTTACGATACGATTTTCAATGTATCTTGCTCGATGAATTAACCAATAACACTTTATCGTAGTCCTCCAAGTGACATATATAAAATTAAGTTTTTATACTATATAATTTATGACGTCTTTTTCATCGTCATTCTGCACGCTTACGGAATGGCTTAGGATTTTTTGTAGAATATAAAAGAGTGTCAAGTTATTTCAAGATATAAGAAATGTTTAGAGCCGAGAGATATTATGCAATTCATAAAAAAACTTCATTGTTTTCCGAGGTATGAAAAACGTGAGCGTGGTACAGAGTGAAGCTAAAAAAATCAGGTAATATTTCCTTTTACTGTAAAGTTATACAGAAACCATAAATCTGTGAACTTACGCTGGAAAATATTTTTAACCGTTGCGTCACTACGATTCTATTTCTAAGTCAAATTCAAATATTTTATTCAAAATAAGATGTTTCTGCTTCAATTTTTGAACGACAAACAATTTACCACTGGTTCACTGAAGTTACTGCCTATTTAAATTAATTATTAACATTTTGACATTTAAATGACATTGATACCTTTGAAATAGACTGGCATTTCATTCCTAAGACCGTTCATCATTTATAAAATCAATAATTTGGTAATAAGTAATAAAAACCTTTTAATACACAACTTTTGCAAAATAGAAAATTTTCGGACGTTTTCTGGGATCTATTGCAAACGCGTACATCCCAGTCCCATAAAAGAATTACAGACTCGGTGCAATCGAGTTAAAGGCGCACCAAGTTTAAGCATATTTCTAGTATTTATACATAATCATACATGTACATAATCATCACTGAATTTTGAAATTTCTAAGAATTCCAGCCGTTACGATGGCTTTATATGGGACCTGCAATAATCGGTTACATAGTTTTAAATTATCATCTATAACAACGACTGGCCTATCTATAAAATCTTCCGATTTTTCTTCTGCAATTTCATGAATAAGCTACATTTTGCTTCGTCGAATTATCTCAAACCTATCAAAAATATAAATGTTTCTTCTCACCTAAAGATATGACTGCGGAGTGTGTGCCGTATATTTATTTAACATATTGGCCGCTTTGTGGTAGTGCCCTTTAATCAATGACATACGTTGATCTCGCACATTACAAAAATACGAATCGATCGAAAAGCCGAGAACGAAATCTTTTTTAAATAAATACTTTCAGAGAGATAATACACAAATGACGTTGAGTTTTAGACGACGATGAGTTTTCTTCCTTTTTTAAAACTTACGATAGTGATGTAGTGAGGGAGAAGAAGATACATGACATGGTCTTCGGTTTTTCTTTGAAAAATCGGTAACTTAATATAAGATTGAGATAATGTAAGGTTGTTGTGTGTGTATGTGAGTGTGTTAAAGTGGTTTAATAAAAAATAGAGTGATGCAAATTTAGCTTTCTTGAATGATCCTGAATGACTAAAAATTTTGGGTTATTCACAGTCCCAACGATAAAAGGATCTAACTATTAAAACTATATGTAATACGAGCACTTGCACAAGAAAGTAATTGAGATTAATAAATTAAATTAAATAGTGATATTCAAGCGGGCGAAACCGCGGCTGGGTTGCGATTTTTTATATTTTTTAGGTGTCCATTTTTTGGTTAAACAGTTTTTCGTTAATTTATAAGTAAATAAAAGTAGGAATTATAAAGAGATTATTCCGCTTGACTAAACGCTTAAACTTTATAGTATTAATATAGTTAATGTGAAATGGAAACGAAATTTCAGACTGGGACTTTGAATACTCAAAGGATATCTAAACGATCTCTTTCATAGCTCAGATCTATTATCCGATATATTACCGTGCATCTTGTACATATTAAGCGAATATCTTTTAATATAAATAAGAAATAATCTGATTTTGGTGTTGTAAAATCCAAAAACATTAACTAGGTTTGTTTATGCCATCACAATATTTTGCACGTTTGTTCGAATTTGATGATTATAATTATTATTTATATTCATAAAGCTGAAGAGATTGTTTGTTTGGTTGAACACGCTAATCTCATCAATTATTAGTTCGATTCGAAAAATAGTTTTGTATTAGATAACTCATTTTTCGAGCAAAGCTATAGGCTATATTTCATGGCGATAGGACTTATAGTGAAGAAAAAATAAAAAATGTTAAAAAAACAGGCGTAATGCAGAGCTTTCGTACGTGCTGTTCTACCAATACTTCCCCTCAGATATAATGTTAACCTAAGTGCCTTATGAGCACCTCCTTGACGGAGATGAACAGGTGTTAAGTTAGTTCTGCATCGGTCCCGTGGGTCATTTGCTTATTAAACAATTCAATAATTAAATATTTCTATAAATTACTTTTAGTAAATTAGTTTTTATTTTTAAAAACCACTTTATAAGACTTCGTATAACATTTGTGGTGTTATACACTTCTTCTGGTTCCTGACCTGTGCGACCAGTAAGATAAACTCACCATGACTTACAGCATTCGTTATATCTTAAACCGACTGTAACTGCCTGTGTCACGCTGTTGTATTTTTTATCTTGAAGTCAACGGCACTTTTTTAAATAATTGGCGTAATGCCATGAATTTTTTAAAATATATTTTAAGAAGGTAAAGCCGTAATTGTTTTTAGTATTAAAGAATTACCAAGTGGTCACAACTAAAAGACTTTTTAAAGAATCAATTTGATGACAAAAAACAATAGATTTATAAGATTATAAACGGTCCTGTTTAGCTAAAGTACTTACTAAAATGAATATATCTATTACTATAAAGAAATTCGGTGAGTTAACTGGTCGAATATCCTCCATGCAAAATATAGTTAAACATATTTCTTGTTGTTACTACCACAATTATCTATCGTGATCTGATGCAAAGATTCTAACACTTTAAATGAAGAAATAAGTTTCGCCATTGCTCAAGAAGATATATTAAAATCTAATCCAGAAAACAATATTATAGTTTTCTATAATTCCAATAATAACAATCAAGCACGAAACAACTACTCTCTCTGTCTTCGTTTTCCATACAACCAAGACCATTGAATTCTAAAGTTCCTGTTTGTAGATACCGCATAAATGTATGCCATGATATTGAAAACTGTCGTAAACGAGATTTCAGAAATAATAAACGTTATGGAACATCATGTCATACCAATTACCAACTATCTGGTACAATTTTTCCGCTAGATATCAACCAGTTAAAGTTGTCATGTTGCAACTTCTAATTACTCATTCTTTACGAAATCATACTACTAAATCTTTACTAAATCTCACTGTATCCATTGTAACTTCAAACTTTACTAAATCATTACTGGATCGTCATACAAAATCGTCATTGAATCTCATTATATCCGTTGCAACTTCTAATTTCAATAGTATGACAATATTTATACCTCTGAAAAAATCTCTACTAAAATAAAAAAGTCACTAAATACCACGTCTACTAAATCTCAAAGACAATTTGCTGATGACCTCGACTCCACAGTAAAACATTTCAATTTCTACACCGGGAAAATGTTCATTTAAAACATACAATACTACCACTAATCCAACGAAAAAATCTTACTTTTTATCGAAGTCTAAGCCTCCCATTTCCTCAAAGCCAAAAGTTTAAGACTTTTGATGTGGAGCATCTGCTAGTCTCCTAAAATTAGACGCAATCGAAAAAATGTACGAAATAATTAAACATATTACTTTCAATGGAAAAACAAATCATCCAATAGAATCGTTAGGACTTATACAGCGCAATTTCAAAGGCTTATGCAATAATTTTCATATAGCACCAAATCTAGACTTCCCTTATAGGTTTAATTAGAAATTATTTTCAAAATGTCATTCGAAGATTGATTACTCCCAGGAGATTAAATCTAAAATTTACACAACTATTTTTTTCCTTTTCTTCTCGGTCGGAAACTATTATTGAATGTCCTGTACTAGATCCTAAGGTTACTGAAAGCGTAATTCTTGATACACATACATTGAGACAACATAAATAAGTTGTAACAAGCGTATAAGAATTTCGACGGAGCTTGGTGAGAACGAATGGCTTAGTTGGTCAGAGCGCTGGAACGGTTTTCCAGAGGCGCGGGTTCAAATCCTGCTTCGTTCAAAATTTTTATACGCTTTTTAAATTTAAGTTTAGTATTTTCTGTCTTAAGTGTAGAATAACACTAAAACATAGTATAAAAACATAGTAAAAATATTAAAATAAATAGTATTCTCTCTTGCCAAACAATAATTATTACGAGTTGTCTTTGGGTAGAGGAAATTTGTAAAAATCTCCCTACAGAGATGCTAACAACATAAATAAGTTGTAACAAGCGTATAAGAATTTCGACGGAGCTTGGTGAGAACGAATGGCTTAGTTAGTCAGAGCGCTGGAGCGCTTAAAAACTTAATAAAATATTCCAGAGGCTAAAGGAAGTTACGACACCGACATCTTTGACTATTTTTTTTTCTTCTTAGTGACGAATTATTATTATTTTTTTGTTTTCGTTTCGACCCTACCAAATTTTCTATTGGCTATCCTATATTAAATGCTACAGCACTAGGATTATGCGAAACTTAAATCCAAACTCACCGACTAAAGAACAAATTTTACCGCTGATTTATTTCAAAGATTTTGTGACTTTTTCGAAATAAAACAAACCTGGTCATCTCCTTTTATCCACAAACTCAAACCGTTATTCAGCCTTGAAGTAAAATACTTTAAGTGTTATTGTAAACGAAAATAAATCCGATTGGCACAAATTCGTGTATACTGCTGTGCTGACTTACAACAGCAGCACCCATACAACAATTCCGGTCACTCCATATGAATTGGTGTTTGGACACACACAAGCCTTTCCTCTCAGATTTTATTTTTGACCTTCGTGCCGTCTGCGTGTACCCAGAATATATCAAAATACTTCATCATCGTCTCAGGATATCACGCGAGATAGGTATTAAAAAAAATCCAGCTTGTAAAGAAAGATTAAAGATGTATTATAACATACATAGCCGTTCTGTACACTGTTAAGTACCGTAATCACCCAATTACGCGAACATTAAAAATCCTGTAAGATTACGTAAAACTGGGGAAAGACTCCAATTTGAAATGATCCATATAAAATCGTTAAAATAAATAGCAATAATACTCTGACTGTGATAATGATGATGATCGATGACGATTATGTAAAGCAGCATTTTGACGAAGTAAAAAACCAAATAAAACACTCAGTTGTAAAGCTGACTATTTACAAATTAGTAGAAAATTAGTTACTTTAGAAACCACTTAGTTGCTAAGCTATTTACAAATTGTATATTTAGAACCTTATTTTAAAGTCGAGCTTATATTTTATGAAATTGACATTTACACTTTTTTATTATAACTGTTATCTTATCGTATTAGTCTTTTTTTAAGATAAGATTCTTAGGTGTCTCAGTTATGTCTATCATAGTTATTATTTACAGACTCACTCTTGCTCACTGTTACACTATATCGGCGATAGACAATGGTCAATATGTGAATTATATCACCTAGGGTCCTGGTACTCTCTTCGATCCTGTTGCCAGTCTAAAGTTATAGATGTAAATTTTCATATCTTTATTCCTGTTGATATATCGAGCTATAAATATCACGTACGTACGTACAATATCCGTGATAAATTTAATATAATTCATTCTGATGACTTAATATGCTACAACTACTCTGCAAAATAATTGTTCACGAAGGTGATCATCTCTTTTTTTAATAAAAGCCTTTGTCCTCAGAGCGCAATTTTTAAGTGAGGGAACAAAAAAAAAGTCATAAACTGCGTGACCAGCAGTTCAATCCTTAATTCGTGGTCTTGGTGAACAAGGATCTTGTTATTCTACAAATGTGGCCGTATTTTCGCTGGTTCTGCCTTCAACTTGCCAAGTAATGATACTTGGTATGCTCCTATAATGGATTTTCCTTTTTAAAGATAATCGATTAAAATAACTCTATGACTATCCCAAAAACAGTCGCCATCACTTTCTTCGCCGAAAAAACAGTTTTTACCTTTTTTGACATCGGTTCTTCTTTAGCAGCTTACTGTTTTGACCGTATTTTTATTTTGGGCGTGTAATGGTGTATCCAAGTTTCGTCTAAAGTAATTATTCGGTGCCAAAACTCTGATTTATTTCGCCTAAAGTCTAAAAACTTCACCAAAAGGCCTTTGGAAATGTTCATACGTCAACATATTTTTGGTCTAACGTAAGCAAACACGGCACCTAACAGGTTTCTTATGTCTAAATGTTGATTTAATATGTGACAAATATGGTCTTTTATATGTTCATGACCTATCTCTCTCACTTTAATTCGGTGGTCGCCTAGCCCCATTTGGTGATATTTGGCGATGTTTTGGTAGGCAGTTGCAGTTTTCGGACGTACTGAGCCTTCTTCATCTCATAAGGCTAAGCTAAGCTAAGCTTTTATGGTCACGTTTAAATTCAGCAGCCTAAAATTTCTTAGCAGCGATGGTGCAGAGTCCCCATACATTAAATCCAACTCATCTTTTATTCAGCGCCATCAGCTTACTTAACCGACTGTTACATAAAAACTGTCAACAGATGATGAAATAATTTTTTTTTCGAAATTCTTTCTGTGTCATCTAAATGATCTATAGAATTTATAGATAGCAAGTTAGTATTAATTGTTATAGCTGGTACTGGTATTCTTAATATTCCATCGGAATGTTGAAGAAAAAACATATTATTTCTGTTATAATTACAGACTCTAATGTTTAATTAATAATACATGTTGTGTATTAAGTCGTCGTTTAATTTTGGTATATTTAGTATTATTATAAATTTACTTCTATTAATTGTAATATTTTATAAAAGTAAGAAGTATCCGATAAACTCATTATTCAGAATATATAATAATAAATCAGAAAATGAAGTATCTGTCGCTGATCTACCTCAGCTCGTATTAATTAAATTATTGTCGACAACTTACATTTGTTTCGGTTTATTATTCTTTTAACGGGGTGGTTGTTGTACCCTTACTTTTCCTTAGATATAATGTTACCCTAGGTGTCTAATCAGCGCCTCTTTGAGGGAGATGAACAGGAATTAAGATATAATATATGTTAGTTCTATTACATCGGTCACACGGGTAGTGACCCGTGGAAAGCAAGTGTGCTTTTTAACAATTCGATAATTAAATATTTCTTATTTTCAATAAATTAATTTTATTAAATAAGTTTCTATTTTTAAAACCACATAGACCGTATACCAGTGCACTGAGTAAACCGTTGAAGCTACGTAAAAATAATGTAAAAGTTGTTAGTAAAATAGTAGCAGAAAAATAGTCCACGAGATCATATGTCTATCTCTTAAGGGCAACTTACAGTAACCATTTTTGCGGTTTATAAATTATATAAATATAAAGGGTTATTTTAGAATCTTTTGTAAGTTCCATAGTATTATTTCCTATGAAATTAAATAAGTTAGATATGTTGTGCGTTTTATATGAATTAAAATTGTCTTATCAAAAAGATGAATATTTTAGAAGATATCGCAATATTATTTTAGTTTTACTATGCCTAAACATTTACCTATTTCTTAAAATGAAGCTTAACATTTTAGAAGCTTAAGTTATTTTTACATTAATAAGATTTTGAAATGTAAGCTTCGAATCTCGAATTCTTCTCCCAGAGTAAATTAACGCGTCGCAATGACGTTAACCTTACTTGTAAACTTATTATGAACACATTAGTTGGAGTTAAGCTTCATTCCATTAACTTTACACCAGTTTATAACACTGCTAATATCAATTTGAAAATAGTTAAAATCATCATGAGTTGACATTACCAGGAATAAACTTCAGATCATCTGCATATAAATAGGGTGTAGAGTAGATCATTTATAATTAAATATTAAAAAGTAAAGTACCGAGATAAGAACCCTGTGGGACGCCAGATGACGTTATGTACTTATTCGAACCAACGCACCCGACACTACATAACATAATCGATCATGCAAATTTCTATTAATTTCATTTCACATCGACCCGGAAAATCCTCATACTGCTAATTTATTTAGCAAGATGTTATGTGGAATCCTATCTAATGCCTTTTTGAAGTCGGTGTATATTGTATCTGTTTGTTTATTATTTTCAATCGCTTCATCTAAAGAATCAGTAGAAATAACTAGGTTGGAGGATGTTGATCTGCCTTTTCAAAAAGTGCTGGAAAACGGAAATAAATGGTTAAAATGCAGTTATATTGGCGGACAGATCAACGCCTCAAAGAGTAATTTTGAATGTGATTACTTTTATATTAGTACAACTTTACCATAAATTGTTATAAATTGTTTCCAAACAGATAGAAAATAACCATTTGATAGTGATTTATTATATATTATTAGCAAGGGTATTGCTAGGTACGATGCACAGTTTTTTTATAAAAATAGGTGGGTTGTCAGGATTGAAGTTTCGAAGCATTCGAATTATTTCTTTCTAACCTAATTACAATGAAGAAAAATTCTCATTGTTCTTAACTGTAGATTTCAAGTTCATAGCATACTGTGAAAGATTACTGTGAAAAATTAAGAAATGCGTGGGATTAAATGCTGTTGGTACTCACTCAGGAAGCTATGCTATATATTTACTTTAATTGATATTTTGAAAAGAGCAACTGTTGAGTTTCTTGCCGGCTCTTCTCAGCAGACCCGCCGTCCGGGCCGGTGGTAGCTTCCTGTAAGAACTGACACTACAGACACTTATATGTAACTTGACGATTCAAAAGTGCTTAAATTGCCTAATTGAATAAAGAATATTTTGATTTTGATTTTTAAAATGATCAATTTGAACGCAATTAGCATATAAAAAAGCAAAAAGGAAGCAAAATGTTCAAAAAAACAGATTTCAGTAACATTTGAAGTTGTTTTAGTGCCGTTTGTCATTGTTGCTTACGATTAAAAAAGGCCAGAAAAGCTTTGGGTTGTCTTGGATAAGTTCTTCCATAAATTTATAATAATTATTATATACGTCGGTAGTCAGTTTATCACAGCGATGACTAATCAATTTCAAAAAAATTTCGTCCATTGAGTTCTTGTATAATTTAAATTAGTACCAAAAGCTTATGTTTCTCCCTATGCGTTTTTTTAAATATTTTTCCTAATCCAAACCGAATATTTAGATTTCTTATATTTTAACCGAGGAACAAAATTATTGATCCCTCTTCTTAAATATCATATTCTTTTTTACTATGTTATCCATTTAATCTTGCCGGCGTAGCCGCTTGCAAAATCTAGTTATATTATATATGTACTTATATTAATGTAGAAAAATTAAAATATGTTCCTATTAGTTTCTTACACAACTTTTTGATTTTTCCTATTAGATTGCACCTCATGTGGGGATTGTTCTTGTGAATCTTGCTGCTGACAGTGGACAATGGAGTCGACAATTACTGCAGAACTTGGTTGATATTTTAACCGCTATGGTCGATGGTATTGTAGAAACCTTGAAAGGAGATTCATTGGATGTCTTCCGCGAGAAATATGCTGATGTGGTGAGTAACTGAGATAGTAATATATCCTTGTATATTTATTTTTATTTTTCTAAAGATTTTTTTTTACATATCAATATGAAATATTATATACATATACATATACATAATCATTGAAAAATAATCATTCTTCTGACCGCAAGCCAGCATTGTGAATTTTTAATGAGTCTATTTGATAACAAATATTTAGATTTAAAATTAAATTGCAAAGACATCATTTATATTTGTTAGAAATCTGGTAGTTTTTAAATAAACGTGCTCAGATGTTCACTGGGGGCCTTTGTTGATTATAATGATAATATTTTTACTTGCTAAATGTATTTCACTAAGGCAATGCCGTCGCTTTTATAAGGTTTGCTTAGTTTCTGACGCAATAGTGCGCCGCTCGATGGGATAGCAATCGTGACGTACAGCAGGCACTCTAACAACGCTCTTGCAACTTTGTATCATTAAATTTACTTTGGAAACACCACTAACTCAAAATTATTGTGTTATTATAAACCAATAAAGTAAAAACCGGTCGACTATGTTGTATTGATTTTGCCGCTGAATATTTATTACAATTTTTATTTGTTCTTCACACTTTTAATATCGAGATGATTACGTGATATTTGTCAGCGCGTAATTATAACTTTATTCCTGCTATTGCTTTTCACAACATTGGTTCTTTTTACCAAATTTTAAGAAAACGTAAGATATAAAAAGGGTTAATGATTAATATGAATTGGTTTTTAACTAATTATGCCATTTTTTTAAGTTAAATATTTTAATAATTATACTTATCTAAACACTACCATTTAAATTGAAAATGCCATGCAAAGCAAGTGTCATTTTCGGTATACTCCATTTTACTTTTTTGATTATAAAATTTATAAATACAGAATATACCCAACCTCTACAAGTAGTTCATGAATTGGTCGATGATGTTTTTATAGTGCTAAATATATTAAAATAAAATTATAAAATTATTTATTCAAATAGGCTTTAGCAAGCACTTTTGAATCGTCACAAACATAAAATTACCACATTAAAATAAAGGGACACGTTTTACATATAATTTGAGAAATAAAATAAAAATGTTTTTTTTTTTTAGTTTTTAGTCAAATATTTTAAAAAATGTAAATATTTGACTGATACTTATATCGATATCAATAAGAAGTTTTAACAACCGTATAACAATATCAATTTTGCTCAAAAATGAGACTTAGTTGTTTAGAGAACTAGGGCGACTTCTTTGAGGGAATTCGAGCATAATATTAGTTCTATTAAAATAACAGAGAAAACATAGTGTCAAGACACTTGTTCACGTTTTTCGCATTTTGCATTGTTACCCGCTAGGAAATTTCCTCTAGTATCACATTTTTATGATCCTGAATAAAAAAATATCATATCTCAAAATAGTTTCTGTGCTTGGAGCGTCATATGGCATCTCGTGCTTCTTCGTTTCTCCAACTACCGCCGTGGCGAGCTCGGAACGTGTGCCTGGCGCCCGTCACCACGCACGTACCGACGCGTAAGGTCGGCCTGCTGAACCTCGGTAACACTTGCTATATGAACAGCGTCATGCAAGCTCTGCTCGTCGCTAGACAGTAAGTTTTTTAATGTATTTTTTTTTTAAACAGCGATGTAATTTTTATGTGTACGTAATTAGTCACTAACAAGATACGCAAGTAAATTAGAGAGAATACTGCGATTTATATTTTTAATAATAAAGTTATTGAAAATCATAAATCTACCTATATATTAGGTGTTCAATATTTTCTATTAACTAAAACTCTGTACGATATTGGTATTTCATATTTTAATTACCTTAGAACAACGAGGCCATCCGATAACTCAATATAAGCGGCAGCCATGGAAGTTGAATCTCGTGAAAGCTTGGCTAGATCGTTTTTCTATGGAGCGGTAATATTACACGGCAACAGCTACGCAGTGCTCTACAAGTTGTAGCACCTAGAGTCCATATAAATATTGAAGTAAAATAAGTTGAAATCTTTATAACTTGAATAATATTTCAATCCTCTCTTAATTCTATAAAGGATTTTCTTTAAGGTTATTTTTCCGTCTATAAAATACAACTAAGTTTCTAAAGGTTTTAACAGATTTCCAATTTATAAATAAACATGCTATTAATACTATATATAAGTATCAATAGTATGTTTATTTATAGAATAGGCAACAAAAAGCTGATTGTTTGTAAATAGATGCTAAAAGCCTTTCAGTATTTATTTATAGACAAGTCCAAATTTAAAAGAACAATTTTATGAAATAAGCATTGTGTCAATTTTATTACAAAACTATTTTAACACTAAAAGGCTTTACTGTGTCCTCATCGACATACAAAATTTAGCTAGAATGAAAATACTAGCAGTATATTAAGAACGTAAAAATGCGATTGCAATTTTGCTGGCGAAAGTTAAATTGATTGCTTTAAATAACTAATCTGCGAATGTCAGTGCGATCTTCAGTAATGTTATATGGTGAGCGAGTTTACCTTGTCATGCATTTGTAAATGAATATGAGCTGTGAGCTACATTCATATATTATACTAATTATTTTTCTAATTTCTCATGGTAATAGCTGAAGAGATACTTCAATTAGTATACATTATAAAATACAAAACGAGATTAACTTTAAAGGTTGTTTATAACGCTTGTCATATCTAGGACAAACTTATTATTTATGTAGAAATGCATACAGTTGCTTACTTTCTTTTGAAATCAATATAAGGCCACAATACAGTGCAATACATTGCAATATATAATCAATATTTGTTTGATATGTGGTTATGATTTTCTCGAATAAAAAGTAATAAGTAATAAGTGTACTATTAAAAATCTTTGCAACTGCGATTTTTTACTTTAACATAAGTACAAACATTATTTTATCTATTTTCTTATTCAAATATAGAATACATTTAGCAAAACATAAAAGGACTGCTATTTCAAAGAAAATTCTAGAAATATAAATGAATAAACGAATTACACTATTCATGCAAATTTATTTTAATAGGATAACAAAGAAGAGCAGCGACATGCAAGTGGCGGCTAAGTCATTTTCCAATTGCAAAAGAATGAGTACGCGCATTAACAACCCGTTCAATATAGCTTTTGGAGAACACAATCCAGATTAGCTAATGTATTGTATCGGTTAAGCGGCTTTGCGAGCAATCATTGTAAAATTAGCACTACGAGCTTTATCCACTCGTAGATGTGTGATTCACTTTCCAATTTTACTTTCAAATCTTAGAAGGTATTGTTATTATTTTACCTTTAGGTTCAGCACTCACGTAGTGTTGAAGATGACGGCGGTTCCGTATTGGGCGAAGATGAGCGTCCTCTTCGCCGAAATGATGCACTCGATCTCTACAAAACTGAATCCAGACGACTTTTTCAGCGTCGTGAAACCACCTTTCTTCACAAGAGATAATCAGCACGACAGTTCCGAATTTTTGGGGTGAGTAACTATACAAAAAATATCTATGTGTATATTATGTTTAGACAATAGAAATTAATTAAATGTACAAAACAAGGAAGTCACTAACTCCTAAAACACAGTATATACTTCCTTAGGAGTTAGTAGCCCATAAAGCTGTAATTATGAACATTGTCAATAAAATGTTTTTATTTATTTATTATTTACACTTTAATCGATTTATATAATCATAGACTTAGAAAAAACTACTATTAAAAACTAAACGGATAAAATATACACGTTATATATATATAATAGTAACTGTTACAAATATATATTTAACTCTAAATGTTGTTATAAGAAATAAAAATATGACTAGTAGGTAATAATCTAGTAAGTATAAAAACATGACTAAGTAGGTATATGAATGAATAATACAGCTAGATTGCTAGAATGGAAATTAAATCGGTAGCTTGTAGTCGTACGTCTTCAACAAAGGATATCGGCGTTAACTTTTAAAACTGAACAGGCTACCTAACTAACTAGTTGAACAGCAAAATTGCTTTCAAATGGACTTGTATTGAAATTTATATGAAAGCTTTTCAAAAAATATGATTCGCTTTTAATTTTTCATATTGTTAACTGTGAGTCGCTTTTAATTTTTTATATACATATATATTATTTTGATGACTACTTTTTATAAAATTTTGTTTGTCCATCTCGCTTTTGTTTATCTTCGTTTTTTTAAATTAAATTCCACTTTTCACCTAATATTAAAAATACCATCTTCAATTTTATTTCTTTAGTAAGAATACAAATTTATATAATTTATATTTTCCTTCTATGTAACCTGAATTTATCCTTTAGATACAGCTTTAATATAACGATTTGCATTTAATGAAGAACTTATACAGCCTCAAAGACTTCCGTGCTTTTACTACGTGTATTTAAAAGAAATTGGCGCGTAGAGATAATTTTTACAAGACTATGAATATATACACATATCTAAGATTGCCTTTATACTAACGTCAGTACTTACTGACATAGTATTAGTAAGGAGTTCATATTACTATTTTATAAAAACTAAAATATACCAAATTATAACCAATGAACTAACACATAGCATAGCAATATTTCGTGACGTAGTGTCGTTTTGCTTCGTGACCGCTCATTTGAAGCTATGTTATATCTTTACTTTGTGGAAGCCTCATCCGGCGGAAATAGATTTTGATGGCATCACCATAGTCGTCGAGAGTGAAAGACATTATTGTGTCTGGTTACTACTACGGAGGTGTGAATGACACTTTCATGAACACCGGTCTTCTCACCTCTGTCAGACCACCACCACCACCACCTCGGTCAATGATGACGTCTGCGTACATTTGCCCTTGTGCCTATGGATTGTCACTGATCTTATTCATCCTGTGTATGGACCAAGTATAGGGTACTCCCTTTGTTTTTAGATTTGCGCACCAGTAAATTTGTGCATTTTAAAAGAGTGGTTGGAGTATTCGACGTCAATGGGGCACTGGTATGTGGGTGATAACTATTTTTTTATATTAACGGTCAGGTTTGCAGGGCCTTAGTTCAAAGATATTTTTCCATTCGATGTAAGGCAACTGGTCTATGTCTCTGATGACGGTAAAGTCTTTGGCTCCTGGCAGTCTGGTTGCTATTACTATTTTTATTTTTCGGTAATGTAAAAAAAATAATTCAACTTTGTAATGGACATTAAGTTGCCACTAGCCCAAATAATAGTCAATATCTTTGGTTACTTTTAAATGTAATATTATTTATATTTAAGCTCTGAGCATTTAACGTTGATATTTGTTATTTCACAGAATGTTTCTAATTAAAGCATTCGATATAATAATTTATCAACACTAATTATTGTGTTTTCTACACGTAATGCCTCTAGAAATATCTCGCCGGAAACATGGAACGGAAGTGTCGTCTGTCTATCCTGTAAAGTAAGGCTAAAATAAAATAGTAAGCTATGAAGCATAAATGTTCTTCTATTTATACAATAAAAATATTTTTAATATCAGTATTGTCATATAATAATCAATTAATTCGTTATACAAACGATGCAGTTATTATGAAATTGGAAATAAATTTATTTTCCTAATTATTACAAAAAAATGATTTTTTTTTGATTGCTTGTTGTAATTTTTTGAATATTAATTTAAAAAAATATTTTTATTTTTTGTTTTTCTATGCTTATCTAGGCTTTTTTAGTTAGCCGCGTTATTAGTACCTACTCATGACTTGCCGTGAAATTAAAAATAACAAATTAAAGCAATTCAATTTATATTCATATTACAGACTGGCGACTTCGCCCGCTTGAATTTAATTTGTACATCATAACTGAAATTTCAGCTGTATGAATAAACATTTTGTAATAATTTTGTTGAACTCTAACTAAATATTGAAATAACATAACTTTGTTATCTACAAACCGATTGAAATAAAACAAACACCAGGAAGGAAATGTTGAGGAAATGTTGCCAGAGTATAATTAGTTGTCTCTGAGATTAGCACAAACTAATAATAGTAATCTAATAGTCTCTGATAAAAGTCTTCATATCTACTAACTGTACGTTACCGATAAACAGATTCCACTAGCTGTAGCTGACGTCTATTTTGCTTTATTTTTCATAGCTCCGTAAAAAATCTTAGTTTTAATTTAAATTCTTATTCTTACTTTTTGCATTCGTAAGGAATTCGAATAATCAAATATCCAAATAATCGAATGTATGAAGAAAGACGGATTTTGTGTAGTAGTTATACACAGTAGTGCATCTTACTTTGGGGATAATGCAGCCGGTATTTAATCATTTTTTGTGAAAGTTTCAAAGTTTTTTTTGTGAAGAAACTATTGGAGCGAACTATAAATTAGGCCTTAAATATTCTTTAAGAGAAAAATTTAAAGAAATTTGTATAATGTCCGTTGCATCTCAATACATTTTTGAAAATATTATGTATATTAAGATTACTATTAATGAATGTCGCAAAATCGGGGATATACATAATATTAATACTACGGGGGGTCCTCATGCTTTTTACGTGACTTTTCTCCAGTATCGCGATACTGTGTTTTCGAAGGTCAACCGAAGTCTCCCTCTATTACTACCAAATTAACTATTTTATTAATGATAACAAGCCTTGAGAATAAAGTGCTCGCTCCAGGCTATTTCAAATGTATCACTGTCAATTATAATAATATGATGTAAAACTTTGATTAAAAAAAGACATGCCCCGCTGTGTTTCTCTTACCGGTTCTTTTCTGGTCTGACGCAGTAACTTTACTGAACTGGTGGTACATTTTTTGTTGTTGAAAAACGAAGCTTTAACTTCTTATTGTGAATAAAAATATTGGAATTTGCTTTTTTTTTAATAAATAAATATATATATATATATATATATATATATATATATATATATATATATATATATAAATAAATATATCGACGAAAATGGTGATTAATAGATTATAAGGAGTGATAGTTTATGTACTGCAGCCATTATCATTAAATAAAATATTTAGGTAGGTGATGTGATGAAGTTAAGCATCTGAATACTTTTACAGAACTTATATCTTTCCAGGACAAATTACTGTTAAGCTTGTACAATATAGCTCTTAAATACCAATAAAATATATTACTATAAAGGAACTCTGTGTTTCTCCGCTAGAAATCTAAAAGTGCACCACGAAATTTCGGCCCCACAAGCATCACTTCAAGCATCACTAATTTTAAAAATATATCTTTTAATTAAACAAGGTTAACACCATTTTAATTTAAAATGCTTATCAGCAAAACTTATTTGCTTATCAAGACTTATAGCTACACTATAAAATCATTACAGTATAAACGTATAATTTATTTAATATTCGGTAATTGGCCAGTAGTAAGGATAAGCGTGAATCCGTATAGCTGAGTGCAGAATAATCGAGTTTCTACTGTACGTCCATCCACATGCATTATCCATCCATTAATAATTATCAGTATAACAGTATTAGCGGAAAATTAACAGTAACGTATCGCGGGTTAATTTGCTTAAATATAATGATAACAATTCATAGAGATTTTATATAGTTGCGTTTTGGTATTACGAGTATGTTCGTAGTATTCTGCAAAAGAACATGAAAGGCAACTTGTGTATGCTATACTGTCAACATAACTTAAGCCTATCGTACTGGAACTATAAAGGTGCGACCCCTTTCATTAAATATGTTTACAATAAAAGTGATAATGATGGACCCATAACAATACTCGATCAATAATGCATAATTGCATCACAGCACATGCGCGGGTGCCGGAACGTGGGAAGCTGGGCTCTATTTATGGACTCACGTGTTTCAATTTATATAATTGTAAGTTAGCGAAAAGCTCGTAAACAGCAAGCGGAGTGGTGGCGGCTAATTCGGTGAAATGTATAGGGAACTTTAATTTTGCGCAAATGTCAAAGGCCACTTGTAGTTAAATGTTAAAGTTCTAGCATAAACACACATATTTTACTTTATTTATTACATGTATAGTAACTTAAATCTAGATCTGTAATTATTTTTTTTAATTTAATTAAAAATGAAGATTCTTATATAAACATCGCGTCAAATATATATTTTGTAATGAACAAGTCGTTAGCCCATGTTATATACTAGCGGCCTGCTCGTGGCTTTGAATTACACTATGTTATTTACTATTTTCAAATTGATATAACTTTTTTGTTTATCATACCGATTCAAATAAAACTGACACTAAATGTTGAGGGAAAGTTGCCGAAATCAATTGTGAACATTAAATTCTGTTTAGCGCGCACAAACGCACAGATAAACAGACAACATTTTAAAAAAATAATATTTTTTTTTGACCCTATTTCGTTAGTAAATGTCGCTATATATTTTTAAACATCTTATCTTAATACAAATATAAAATATCCCTATATGTTTTTAATCATGTTATTTTAATATATAATAACATATTGAACGTATTTTCAAATTGCTTATCGCTCCTTGCAAAGGAGGATAGAGGAAAAAATAAGACAAAAAGTTGTCACGACACTTTTTACTACAGTGTAGTAAGCCGTGTACTGTGTGCTTGTTTCTTTCTCTCTCTCTCTCTCTCTCACACTCTCATAGAAAACTAGTCAGCTATTTTCGTATCGTCTTTCCATTTTGCATTGTTATTATAACTTAAACTAATAAAACTTTATTACAATTCCTTCACTAATTAATCGAAAGGAACTTCTTCGAACTTCCCATCCGGGTCAAGGGACCTTGACTATCATATTTTTTTTATATAAAATGAATGTGAAATGAACACTTGAAACTGAACGTATTTTCAAATTGCTTATCGCTCCTTGCAAAGGAGGATAGAGGAAAAAAAATCAGACGAAAAGTTGTCACGACACTTTTTGCTACAGTGTAGTAAGCCGGGCATCGTGTGCGTGTTTCTTTCTCTCTCTCTCTCTCTCTCACACTCTCATAAAAAATTAGTCAGCTATTTTCGTATCGTCTTTCCATTTTGCATTGTTATTATAACTTAAACTAATAAAACTTTATTACAATTCCTTCACTAATTAATCGAAAGGAACTTCTTCGAACTTCCCATCCGGGTCAAGGGACCTTGACTATCATATTTTTTTATATAAAATAAATGTCAAATGAACACTTGAAACTACAATTATTCTTTACTAAATACAAAAGATAATTTAAGATATAATTTTTATTAGGTGTGTGGTACACTTTAAGACGATATTACGCACAAGAGATCTTTGCCCAATGATCGTTACGATCAAGCCTGTCTAAGTGAGGAGCATCGTGTACACAATTATACTGTGAAACTGATGCTGCGCGTATAGGTTTATTTAAATAAATTTGCTATAAATTCGTTTCCGAATATATTCGAAACTGGTATTTGTCGATATAGTAGAGAGGAATGATGAAATTTCATTCGCAAAATTCTATTAGACAAGCATGAGCACCAGCGTTCCAGTCTGCATATAAATAATTGCGATATCTATCTATAAACAATTCATCAATGTTATAATTTGATTACAAACCTGTTTTTAGTTAAAATTTTATCAATAAAAATATATAACTTTCAACTTTTTAAGCGAGTGACCATAGCGGAATATCGCTGCGTTTCACCCAAGGGCTGCTTTAACGCGATCAATTAATCGATAAAACCCATTACATATTGATTTACTGTTACAATTTCACTGTTTGCTTAGAGCTAAGATTTTAAAAGTCATATTTGAATATAAAAATAGATAGATTAGTATTGTACTGTTTAGAAATTGACTCATGCCGATTTCGGTTTAAGTTTATGTGAATATATCACAGATCTGTAATAACATCACAGATTTTAGAAACTATATGTATTTCAACTTATACCAATAATCTCAAGGCAGTCTCCGTATTCTTTTCCAAAAAATACTGAACGTAGGACTATATCAACTATTTTCTGTTTGCGCCTTGGACTTGTATGTACACCTGTGTACCAGGGCTAAGATCAGGGTCAGAAAACATTCAATGTGAGAATATGGGCATGGACTACGGTTCCCATTATCACATCCTTTTCACTTGTCTAAAGTTATTTCATCCTTTAAACGATGTTCTTGTTAATAAAGTTCTTTGTCCCCTTAATGTTCAATGTTTGTTAATGCTATATCTATTAATAAATGTTATATCATATATTAGGTATAATAAAAAAATTAAATATTAACGTCGTTGTAAAATTTTATTTATTACTAACCCTCTATATTTTATTGTTATTAGAATATACACTGTCCTATTGTTTAAGTTTATCTCTTTTTACCGTAAAACCTCTTACGTGTTTCCTCCGAACAAAACAACACTTGAGAAGTGATAGAATGCACAACTGGTCACTCAAAACGCCATAATAAAAGAACTGAACTATAATTATAAAATAATTATAAACTTATTCAATATATTTTGTTTTCAGATATCTCTTCGAGTTGCTACAGTCTTACGAGCACTGCTCGGATCGCAACTTTGATTACACCCGACCGGCGGTGTTAAGCGGCGCTAGTCGTCTGCGCATGATTCACCCTCACGTTCAACAACATTCCACTTCACATGCAAGGTATATAACAAGTGTATCTTATTCTTTCTGCTATTTTTCTTTTCTACCACTATTTTTAAATGTAACTATTAAAAACAAAACACCTAATCAGGAGGTTATGAATTCGACGAATTGTGTTATGTTTACTGAGTACAGTTCGCCAGGCTTAAGCTGAGCTTTGCGTTAGCTTAAGTGATTATAAAAGTAATGAAGAAAAAAAAGAAATGATTTTTTCATAAGCAACTAATAAAAAATATTTTAAACATAATAGGTCGTTTGAGTGAAGAATGGATCATTCCCTTATATTATCAGGAACAGTGTTGTGGTCGCCGTTTTTTACCCGGTGTGCCATGCGTAACATATATCTCCATAGAGAAATCAAGATAGAAGATAGATACTATCTTCAAAAGAGGCGTACGCCGGTAGTCGAAGTATTACTGGTGTAGGCCAAACAAATTATGTTTTATAAATAATATGCATTATATAATACCTCGCGGATTATTGTTTCATTTAAATAATTCATTTTTCATTGAATAGGATATGCCCTAGAGGCCAGATGTATCAAATACAAATCCACAATGCAACGTGAAATCTACAGTGGTTAATTAAAACTCCATTAGTACACTCGTCGCGACGCCGTCTATAAAATAAGTCCGGATGATCAATCAATCTGAGCAGTCAAACTGATATGACCAACAGAATAACATTATTCTGTTGGTGAAACTATAACTTTTGACGGAAAATACGATCTAATAGAAAAGTTAACTATTAAAGTATAATAATGTTTCTTCATGACTATTTTTTATAAACTGAAATTTAACGTTATCGTAGTACAGTGACTTGTAGCCTCAATTGTTGATTGAGTTAGGAACCGTAAGTTTATCTACATTTTGTTATTTTAATTTTCTAGTGACTGAAAGAAGGCAATGGCTCTGATTCCACTAGCTGCAGGCCTATCGCTATCACTTCTTTGTTCTCTTAAGTATTAGAGGACATAAGAAATAATCAATTTTTGGTTTATCTGAAAGCCGATCTCCTGGGCGCTCTCTTTGCCTTAAACTCGACTATGGATGACCGAGGATAAACGCCGCCGATCATCCCGCGGTGTCAGAGCTCAATGCCTGACGTTAAATTTGGTCAGAAAGCTGTTAGGCAAGCTCTGTCTTCCTTGTACATCCACAAGTCGAGTGGGCTGGATGGTATTTCTCCTCTTGTGGCTTCATTGTTGTGCTCCTGAGCTGACACCGGTACTAACGTGTCTATTTCGGCACTCTTACTCAGTCGGCGTAGTCCCCGATTCGGGGAGATTCGTAGAATAGCGCTCTTATCCAACGGATTCCGAAGAAACCGATGGTGCCGAGCCAACTAACTACAAGCCTATTGCTATCACCTCCCTGCTCTCAAATGTTGTGGAGAGCATAATAAATAGCTAGCTCTTGGTGTATTTGGAGGATCACCGATTGATTGACGACAGCTAATATGGCTTTCGTCAGGGTCGCTCAACCGGTGATCTTCTGATTTACCTAACCCACCACTGGGCTGCGGTTATTGATAGCAAGGGAAAGAACCTGGCAGTTAGACTTTACATGGCGAAGACCTGGCAGTTAGTCTTCGATCGTGTGTGGCACGGGGCGTTCCTTGCGAAACTTCCATCTTACGGGTTTGCCGAGAATTTATGCAAGTGGATCGCTAGCTTTCTCACTGGGCGGGCGCATCAAGGTCGCTGTCGACGGTTTTTGCTCTAAAGATATGTCCGTGAACGCCGGCGTCCCCTAAGGCTGCGTGCTGTTTCTTCCGCTGTTTCTTCTGCATATCAATGATATGTTGGAGGACTCTAACATATTGTTATGCAGATGATAGCACTGTGGACACGCTATATACTCCGGCCATGCAAGTCTTTCTCGGGAAAACGTCAACCAGTGCCGAAATCAACTTGTGTCGTCCGTTGAGGCATTCCTCGAGAATATCTCCGTTTGGGTTAAAGAACCTGGTTCATTTCAACACCCAGTAGACACAAGTCGGCTTGTTAACCGCTAAAAAAATCCATTTGTCGTATCACCAATTTTCGAGAACACTCCTCTTAAAGCCGCGCCCAGCATCAGTATATTGGGCGTCAGCTTTTCAAGCGACTGCCAGTATCACGATCATCTGGAAAGCAAGGCCAAATTGGCCTCGTAGAAACTGGAGGTCATCAGTAGAGCGAGACAGTAGTTCACGCCAAAACACCGTTTGGGTCAGAATAGGGAATACTGTTCTCACCTCTGGGCTGGTGCATCCCAGTATCAGTTTGAACCATTCGATCGCAAAGAGCGTAGAGCCATTCGAATCTGTGTGTGCAATATCCACCCTGTGCGTTCTCTACCGATTTATTACGGGGGGTGTTCTGAAGAACTGTTTAATTTGGTTCATGCAGACCAATTTTCCAATTGCACATTACGTCACAAGTTAAAGTACCATCCACATCATCTGGACACGTGGCACTCGAGTACTGTGCGGTTTCGTAGGAATTTTCTTCCACGCGCCATACATCTGTAGACCGGCCTACCCGCGGCAGTATTCGTAGATTGATACGACATGGGTACCTTTAAAAAGCGCGTCTACCTCCACCTTAAAGGTCAGCAACGCACATGTAGCTCCCCTGGTGTTACACGGGGCTGTAGGCGACGTTGATCACTCACCATGAGGTGATGCGTACGCTAGTTTGCCTTGTCTTTTCCATAAAAAAAGATAATGATGATCAACGGTTGTAAATATGGCATCATCTGTATTAGCTCAACCATTAAATTTACCTAACTAACCCTTGAATTGCGGTAATAATTAAAAACGTATTTCGATCAATTTTATATGTGTCAGGAGACTAAACGTGGATAAGGATGCGTTATTCTACAGCAAAAAGGCTACTACATTTTATTATGGCTTTACTTGCCTCAACATGAAAATGAAAATTTATAGAACGACTACACTATTTCTGTTATAAAGCGAACATAGAATTTTATCGAAGACACATTACATTTTGGACAAATTAGTTTGAGTCAAACTGGGTGGTTTTGACAACTTTAGTAAAAAATATAAATAATCTATATTATATTAACTTAGAATTTAGTTATTAAGATTAATATTTATTGACTTTTTATTCTCTTCTAGTGACGACCATCAGGAGTCCAGCCATAGTCGCCGCTCCTTGTCCCCGAGGCCAGGCAGTAGCCGTGCCGCAGGTACGTGTTGATCCTTATTCATTATATATTAATTATATTAAGGGCCTATTTTTCGATCGCCGGATAAACAGACAGATTTTATTCGATAAATAGCGAGACATTGAATTTTCAACAAGGAGGTAAGACTTATCCGAGTACCTCCGTTACTTGGGGTATAAATCTATGCAAATGGTCAGCACCGTTTATTCTCCTCCATCAAAATCAGGAGCATCAGAATGCTCTTCATCAGTCTTGTACATCTCCTGCCTGTGGTGTGCAGATTTTTTCTTAATGGATTTATTTATCCCTACATATTTTAATTTTCAAGTACTCCATGAACGCTAGTTTGTTGCTTATTTACAGGAATTTAAGGAAATTGTTTTTTTTTCTATACAGACTCCTTATATTTAGTAGTTAAAGCGTTTGTGTTTTTATTTTCAGTATTTGCAGACTAAACTAAACAATAACTGAATTCTGACTTAAAAATTTGCTGATCGTTCACGTTCGCCTTTGCATTAAATTTTAACCATGCTCTATCCAGTCTAGATTTGTAAGACCTAAGGGCCATACTGAAATACACTAAAATACAAAACACAAGATTCTTGCACAAAATAAACGTAATGAATTATAGATAGTCTGTCGTTTTCTAGCGCATGGATAAGCAATATATTTGTTTCGTGCTGTTAAGTTGAACTATTTGGTCGAATAGTAATCCATAGTATAAAATGAATTGAAAAAATTGGCGACTACTTACTTATATGTCGATTAAACAGACAGAATTTTTTTTTCGTAACATAGTTATTACGCTCTTTAACCAAGGATTGGAAAATCGGCCCTAACTTGAATATATCTATTTATTTCCTCTATAATATTCCCATAAAGTATTATAAATAACACTAAATATATTACTCTCGTACAAATTTTACTGGTTATGGGTCCGATTTTTACGCGAAGAAATTAATTTATTTCAATTGGTAACCAGACAGCGACATATTTCCAAATTGAGACGTTGCGTGATGAACTGCTCCACACTTGGTGTTAAACAAAACAAATGCCTCATTTCAGGATCAAGCTCAAGTGGTAAACAAGGATCTAGCTCAAGTGGTAAACGCAATTCTCCAGAATCAGACGCGCTGTCCCCACCCAAAAAGCGTTTCCGTATGAGCGAAGCCTCTTTCCTACGTCGTGATTCCTTCATAGACAGCATGTTTGGTGGCGTGTTACTGACGCGAGTCGAGTGTACCGTATGTCACGCATCTTCACTTTCACGCGACGTGTTCCGTGACTTACAACTGGCTTTCCCGGAGAAGCCCGAGGGTTGGCAGCATAGTGTTCAGAGTCTGCTAGAGTACTACTGCTCAAAGGAGAGCCTCTCTGGAGATAATAAATACGAGTGCCGAGATTGTGGAGGACTCCAGGATGCCGAAAGAAGTGTCCTCATTGAAACTACGCCCAAGTATCTTATACTTGTACTGAAGAACTTCAAGTAAGTTCACTTGTCGATTTATGTATCAGTGACAACGTGTTGATTTTCTTTTTTGTGTAAATTATTGTCATCTAGACGACGAAAACTTGAAATGACTAGTCATTTCAAGTTTTACCCATTTTACAGACAGATTTAAATCGATACGTTCTTAACCACCTTAAAAATGTCATGTTAATTCCTAGAAACGTCGTTAAGGCGCCGAAATCGCTTGATTTTGGTCTATTTACCATGTTTTTCACACAAAGATTCACTCTATGTGGCATCACAATCTCTCAATAACAATTAAAAATGGTTAGTTAAAATTTTAATACGGTTTTATAATAAATATAATAGTTCAACAAAAAAAAATAGTAGAAGTAGAAAAGAGAAACGCTATCCAGTGGGTGATTGAGGAATTTAGCTTTTTATTTTGGTTTTCTCGCTCTGGTCAATCAAAACTACTGATGACGCAACATTTTTCGTTAAAAATTGGGTGGCGCAAGGAAAACTGAGTATGGTACCTTCTACCTACTCTGCTACAAGGTGGAGCTAAATCTGAAATAAAAGTTTATCGTGTAACAACAGGTTCGATTCCAAGCTGCAAGTACAAACAAAGCTGATGCACACGATATATCACAACCACACGGTGACGCTGCCGACGGTTCGGGCGCAGGCCGTTCACGCCGTGTACAACCTGTTCGCGGCCGTCATACACGCCGGCACCACGCTCGACTCCGGACACTACTACACGCTGGCCAAGGACAACGACACCTGGCACAAATACAACGACGACGAAGTCACCTTCGCCGACGAAAACCATCTGCACACCCTGTCGCGGTCCAGCACGCCCTACGTCCTTTTCTACAGGCGCACGGACATCGAGGAGAGCACCGCTCCGGCACTCAATGAACTGCCGCCCAAAATACAGGAGCTCGTCATGTCGCACAACAAACAGTACGTAGAGACTGTGCGGAAGATCTGCCTCAACCGACCATGACGGTTAAGGTCGGACAAATACATCGATTTCACGGTGTTAGACCACGTCGACGAGGAGTAGTCGCCATACCGGTACTCGGTACTATCTTGGGGCCATCCGTAAATTGTGGCACATTTTTAAAGACGGTACATGACGTGACATTTTAAAATATAATAAATTATCACATTTTGAAATCTAATAAATTATTACATTTTAAAATCTAATAAATTATTACATTTTAAATTAAAATAAATTATCACATTTTAAAATGTGTGTAAAATTTATATTGGAATAGACGCGTGTCGCGTAATTTATGGGTGGCCCCGTTCGAACCCATATTCATAATGAGCATACCATTGCAATGTTAATTGGCACCACCACATGTACTAAACATCTCGCGTGGACCTATAAGTTTAATATTCAATATTTTATCAGTATATGATGTTATATCTTATCGTATAGTAGCAAATAAATATTATGCTAATAATCGTGATGTTACTGCTTTATTCAATGTGGCCCTCTGGTAGGTATGTCATTATATAATAATCGCTATTTCAATTGTGCAGATACTCTTACAAATTACAAATCGGCGGATGAGTACGCAAAAAAGGGATTATTATTATTATTAATAATAATACTAATTTATTTAATGTCTCAATGTGGTGGCATATTATTGATAAAGGAATTTGTATTCTAGCAGTACTACCGTATATCCTCGATATTATAATAAATATGTTGAAATGTAGCATCTTACGTTAAGGTTTCTTCGTGCTACTCATTAACACTCCCAAAGTCTCGTTCGAGTAAAGTTAGTTGTTATAATAATAAGTAGCGTAGTTTCTTCAATAAATTAATATATTTAATATATAATATCATCGAACTACAAATATTTTTTATATGTATATATATAGATGTTTATCAACAATTATATATGACAATGCGTAGTTTCTATTGGAGGTTTAAATATATAAAAAACTATTGTAATCATGAAACCGGATTAAAACTCTTTATTGTAATTTATTAAAACACCGTAATTACTGAGAATGTGCATGACTTCCTTATATTAGCATATATACATAGAACATATTTTAATTTATTTTTAAAAACGCTATTTATACAGTTTTTTTTATATATAAAAATGTTTTTGTTAAAATGAAATTGGTTGCTTTACCATTAATTTACTTACATATGTAAGTAGTGTAAATATGTAAATATATATATTTAAAAACATATATATATATATATATATATATATATATATATATATATATATATATATATATATATATATATATATATATATATATATATACATATATATATATATATATATATATATATATATATATATATATATATATATATATATATATATATTGTTTTACGTTTATACGTTTCTATATGTATTATTTAAAACTAAGTTTATATTATTATTATTTATATATTATATTTAAAACTAAGTAACGTATATAATCATTATATCCTACACACTGAAAGAAGTAAAATTTAGTAACGTACAAACAGTCATTCAGTGTTAAATTTTTAACCATTGGACTATTACAATATCTCATTTATAGTTGAATAAGTATTTTATTTTTACATTTGACTGTATATAACTCATGTAATGTGTGTCATTTCACACATGACATTTTAGGTAATATATGAAATTTTAGTAAATAGCGGTATATTAGAATATAATATGTTACATGCAAAACTTTTTCAGCACAATTTATTACTACACCAGTTTGATGAGTTTTATTACCTTTATAGACACATAGACCTTTTTCGTGTTACAAATGCGTATATCTTTGTAATATCACCTGTGCACTTCCAATTTCAAATAACATACATTTTGGTTGATCAAAGTGTGTATAGGAAAAAGTTCTGAGTGTAACATATATATGCATAATAAAAATAAATAATGTTTTATCTGTGTACTTTTAAAATACTATAAATGTTTTAAATATTATCAATATACACAGATAGTAATTAATAATAATAGATTCGATGTGATTAACTGTTTCTATTGTACTGCACCACACTGATGGATTGACATTGTTCACGTGACTGTTATATTTATTGTAACATTTTTTGCATGTAATTTGGAATTGATATATTTTATCGATCACTCAAAAACAGCTTTAATTATAAAATACAATATCGACGTTTCTTTATATATGACATTATAACAATTGAGTTAGCGTGTATGCTATATGACATTGTTACGATTGAATTAGGGTGTATGTATGTAAAATATATTTTAAAACAAAACAGCACTGAACTCTAAGCATTTTTTTGTAAGGTTCAAATATTATTTCTAAGGTATTTTAATTTTTTTTACGGATTCAGTAACTCCTGTCAAAAGTACCAGATTTAACGTAATTTGCTTTTAAATTGTAGTTATATTTTATATTGCGAAGGCTGGTTGCGGATATTCTAATTCATTTTAATGTTTAATACCTATATATACCTGTACATATATTTCTTTTCAGTATTCGTGAAAATGGTGGACAGTATTATATAATTCGAATATTAATATTTACAAAAATACTACATAGTTATCACATTTTTGTAAATATTAATGGAAGTGAATGCTCTAAATCAAATATTAAACGTATATTTTATAAAATATATGATGAATTTTTTTATATAAAACCTTAGTACTGTTCTCATTTTCGAATGTATATATATAATGGCTATTTTTTCCTAGGCGTTCAGTAACAAGGTCTATTGTTTTGTTGTATTATATTACATAGCATTTTTGTTATAGCCGGTGACTCTTCTTTGTAAATAATAATAAGTATTACATTTTGTTTTTGTAGGTGGAAAACAATTAACAACTTCTATCTAGTAGAGTTATATCTAGGGTAAATCCTATGTTTTAGTAATGTTATAAAATATGTTTGATTGTGAATTAAATTTAATAAACATCCGTGACTGTGGTTTTATTTAATATTCTTTTACAATTTCCGCAGATTTATTTTTTAAATTTATTTTTTTTACTCTAAATCCTCATTGATAAAAAAGATGTAAATAGTTAAATTATCGTCGTGTTAAGAAACTTTATTTTATAGTATGGAAATGTGTAATATTACATTTGCCTTTGTAAAAAAACATTAGTCTTTGTAAAATTATTTTTTCGCAGTAATAAAAAGATCCAATTTTTATGTATATTTATTATTCTTATGTATATTTTTTAAAGTTAAAAATATTATTATACTATTTAATGAGAACAGTTATGTACTGTTAAAGTCCTATTAGTCTACCTCCTAGGTTATTTAATTTTTCCGTAGCTGTCCGCGTTATCGATCGGATTATGGAACTCGGAATCTGAAAATAAAAACTAAAATGTTGTATCATATGTATTTCATCTTCTATATTAATTGATAATATTAATAGAAGTAGTATTTAATTGGAACTGATAATATAATAAATGTTTTTTTATGCATTTTTAGGTTAGGAAAGAAAACAATCCTTATAACATTATTTTGTTGTCATTCGATTAGATCGCGTGAAGGTACCAAGCTGAGATTAATATAAAATATAATGACCGTAAATATATATTAATATAAAGTATATATTTACGGTCGATACGGTCGATAGTGCTTAAAAGTAAGCTTTCCAGCCAATTTAATTAATAGATACTAGCGTTTACGCATTATTTTTACTTATGGACAAAAGTAGGACATTCTCACCCGCGGGCTATTGAAACAATCGTCAGTGAAAATGTCCTGCAATTTTCCCGTGGTATATAGATCTTATCTAACGTTTTTGCCTTTTTTTTCATGCTATATCCTGCACAAGACAGGGTAGTCAGAGGGAACCTGGGAATCTTGTTCACTTTCTCCGTTTCGTTCCTCACTTTCCGCCGAGCTTGAAGTATTGCCTTATTTTATAATATTCTGTCACTAACCTCTAATATTGAGTTAAAAAAGTTCGATATTCCTTCGGCTCCTCCAACAATCGCACGACCTGCATTATAAAATTTGTCCCCAGTGTTTCCATACTTTTCATCCTCTCTTATCGTATCAACAATTGGTTTTGGCTGTAAATAATAATATTTATATTTTTATTAAAAGCTAATGAATGACCATTGCAATTTACTAACATTTCCCCTTTTTATCGTATATAGTGGTAGGCATAGCAAAAGGCATTGTTCGCAACCTTTTGTGCGTTTTAAGGAAACTGTGTTTTAAGTGGTGGAACATAACGCCGCGCGCTTTGCGCTTTGAGGCTGGCTGTGATGGCTGTGATAAACATTCCCTAAGTAGAAATTATAACCACGTGAACAGTCTGAAAGGATACCACATGCCACTGCAAGCATTAATTAATATGTAATGTGAATAACCTGAAAGATGCCGGCAACCACATTTTGCGCATTTTCCTTTACAGAAAGTACTTTACTACCATAGCCTTCTGTTTCTAAGAAGGCACCCTCAATTTTGGTTACTGGATTGGAAAAAAATCCGCCACCGGTATTTACAGAACCAACCTGTTGGAATAAATAAAGTAGTTATAATAATAGAACGCTATATTTTTCTCTACACTTAAAATTATTGAACAGTTTCAAGTTTACCGCTGGATATTTGGGATTTAAAGTATCACTGTATACACTATTGACGTCATAACTACTGCTCGGTATGACGTTCCCAGAGGCCAAGTCGTCAACTTTACTTGAGCCAGGGTGGTTCTCTCGTTCTAGAGGCTCAGCTATGACTACGTTTGAAGAGGCTCGAGGTTGATCATAGACTGGTAAATCAATTCGTATTGGGTCGTCTACAGGAATTGCAAAAACACTCGTTAGGCAGAGAAGAAAGCTGAGTGACATTTTCATCCTGAAATATTATATTAATATTATTTTTGCAATGGTAAAATACCGAATCGTATAACTATTATAGAAATTGTAATTATAATTTCTCGATTGTATAGTAAGAGTATTATTGAAACATAGGTTATCTATACTAGTTGTCACGATGTATTTTTGTATCTAGTATATGTCAAAATATTATTTTTAAAATATTTCTAGTTTCGTATTAAGTTATATGGAAAGCCGATAAATTCGAAATGGATACAATGCCAAATGTTGTAAGATGTTTTGGAACTTTCCCTCCAAAATATGCCACATATTTAATCGCTTTATTTGGATTGGCATCTGGAGGTATCGGACTGGCAGGGATCGTTCTTTATGGATTGATCGAAAATGCTTTATTGGTGTACATAACGGGCCGTAATGTAGAAGTAGACGATACTGTGAAAAAAGCAGTACTTTTATCTATAGGACTTACGTCCCTATTGCTGACAGTCGCAAATGCACTTTTATTCCTAGGAGCTACCTCAAGTTCCCCGGGGGCTTTAGCATCAGGAGCATGGGTGCTATTAGGAATGTGTATGATTTTAATATGCGCCGTCATTGCTGCACCTATTTCATGTTTTTTCATGGAATCGACTTGTATAATTAAAAAAATATCTACAACATTTATGGTCTTAGGATGCCTCGTAATAACCGTATTTCTTGAAATTTGGCTTTACTTTGTGGTCGTCGTTAATAGCTATGTGATGCAATTATGAGTTATATATTACGTTGGATCACAAACTGGCCGACTTTCTAAGAGAGTTTTTTGTAAACCATCTTTTAATTATATAATTTTTAAAGGAAGTTTGTATCTACCTATGTTATTTTATGCTCCTGTTCACATATCATGTTTACCTTTACATATATACCTCGGATATCAACAATTTTTAAAGAATTTTATTTAACAAGTTTTATCTGGCAAGATTGAGTGATATATAAATAGGGTCAGTAAAATGCATATAATGATTGACTTAATGAGCACTTACGCAAACAATTCTTAATCATTATTTAAAACCGAAAGTAATTAAAACAATAGTTATATTATTTTATCTATCCTTTATTATTATTATTATATTTCTATTATTTTAAACCATTCAAATTTCTAATTTTAAAAGGTATGTCCCTAGATATTTATATACACTTAATATTATTATTTAAAGTGAACAAAATAATATCGCTAGATTTTTTTAATAAATTCTATACAACACAAATCGCACGTGCAATATAAAGAAAAAGAGATACTTACTTGTTAGTGGTGGCCCGTCGTGCAATGACTGAGACGCGACTGGTGTAGCACCAAGACCTCCACTTTCACCTTACGTCAGAGAGCCTTGGCACCGACGAGTATATGTGCAAGGGTCTGTGTGAGTTCAAACTACATGTTGCAAAATAGTTTTGTTAACTATTTAGATATATTTTACTTGGATTATGCGAAATGAATAATAATAATCTTGTAAGAATGAGGATACTACACTATACAAATCAAAGAAATAAGTACAGCTTTAACTATATAAATAAATAAAATGCCATTTATATTTTAAAATATGAAAAACACATTATTCAAAATTTCTGAACAAATAATATAATTTTCAACTATTTGGTGATACTTTAGTAAGTACTTAGATAGATAATATAATCCTTTACACATTTTGCCGTTCGGTCTGTTTTACGTTTCGTTGATTTTAGGCCCCCAGCCTTTGTATAAGATAATAAAACAAAAATGTTTGTCATAGACGTCTCAAACGCAACTGGTCAATAATGAAACATACCTACCTGATGATAATATTGAAGCAACGTTAAATTGGCAATTTAGATATAAGATTATTACTTTCAATTAAAATACTAATGATATGGACTATATCCATTTTATATTCTATTACTTGATATTGTAACACAATTTAGAAAAGTAGTGTTAAGAAACACGATATACCAACGTATATTGTATTTCTTACTACTACGAATCTTCTTACTACGAATTTAAGAGAATTAACAACTGCCATATACAAAAAGGCCAAAAAATGTGGAAAAGTAGTGTTAAGTAACACGATATACCTACGTATATTGTATTTCTTACTACTACGAATCTTCTTACTACGAATTTAAGAGAATTAACAACTGCCATATACAAAAAGGCTAAAAGAAAAATCAATAAAAAATGGGTTTATTATGTACAATAATTTAATTTTCAATTAATGTTAGAATAATCTCTGCACAGGCACAAGAGTTAGAAATTTAAATTGACAATATAAGTATATGTGAAAAAAACGTTGGCCGTCAATGTCGTTAACGTCAAAAACCTTTATGATATAAAGTTTCTGAAACTAAGGTACATAGAAGCTACTGCTACTGTGGATACTATAGATAGAAGCTATTGCTACTGTGGATCCTATAGATAGAAGCTAGTACCATATTTTGAAATGTATATATTAAGTAGTAGTGCACTGATAAGATATTGTCGGTCTGTTTGGAAATGTTCCTGTTATCCAGATTATCCAATGAAGCAAATATATTGTCCAAATTTTAGTAATAACAAAGCAGACAAGTCGATTTCTATTAAGACATCTACAATATGTGAAAAAAGACGTCCTTTGTGCGCAATACCTACATTGACCACTTGGATTCAAGTTCGATTTCAAAAAGATTACCCAAAATTACATCGTGATATAATACATCCCAATTTTGACGATTACAGAAAAGAAAAGTTTAAAGATGTTAATACAACCACATGGCATTCGGGAGATGAGAAATATGGTTATACGTACGTTGTTGGGTTTTTTGGGGTCCTCTGTGGAATGTATAGTTTAAAAACTGAATTAATTCATTTCTTATTAAGTATGAGTGCACCAGCTGACGTTCTGGCGTTAGCTGCCATAGAGGTGGATATTGCTAATATTGCTCCAGGAACATGTAGCTCTTATAAATGGCGTGGAAAGCCTCTTTTTATAAAGCATAGAACAGCAGCAGAGATATCGGCAGAAGCCAATACTCCACTAACAGCTTTGAGAGATCCTGAGACTCCTGAGCAAAGGACAATAAAACCAGAATGGTTAATAGTAATTGGGATTTGTACTCATTTGGGCTGTGTTCCAGTACCTAATTCTGGAGACTGGGCAGGAGGTTTTTATTGCCCCTGTCATGGAAGTCACTATGATAATGTTGGAAGAACCCGTAAAGGGCCAGCTCCTCTAAATTTAGAGGTACCACCTTATAAATTTCTTACTGACACTCTTGTAATAGTAGGATAACATTATAGTCTGCTGTTACATACTTACATAAATGTATTAAAAAGAAATGATTATATATTGATTTACCAATTGGCAAATAGTTTTTTTTTATATATAACACATCATGCAACATCTGAAGATTTAACTACTTAATTTTCAATTCGAAATATACTTAAATATTTATGAAACCGACGCGAGAAAAAAATATTTATGCTTTACAACTTAAGGAAAATTAGCAATTTCTTTAAAATACACAACAAAATAAATTAATAGAGGTTAAAAACTGAACATAAGTATTAAGAGTTAAATAAAAGATGGTTTTAGCTCTCTACTGTTTTTAAATTAATTTATGATTTCCAAGTTCATTTGTGGTACATATTTCCTTTCATTATAAATTATTTAGTTTAATTTCTACATTATCGTGTTTCAACTTTAGTATAAAATTTCACCTGGCACAGATAAAATACAAAAGACAAAGATTATTATATGTCATATTGGCGACACCTATAAAACGTCAAATGTCATTCCACATTGTTTTTTATATAGTCTATCTCAGAAGTTCTGCCAACGAGTGTTTTGTATATGTTAATATATTACGATTTAATATCCGGCTGCATATTGATTTTTACATATAGTCATTTGTGCCGAAACAATAATTTAAAATGTAATTTTTATATAAAAACATCTCAGAATCTCTAATTAATGTGTATCGTAAAAAAAAATTGTTTTTTAAGATTTTTTAATTCAAGAATGGGTAGGCTTAATAACTCTTTTTTGTGGGGAATACTATTTGCATCGGCGACATGGAGTGTGGCGTTATATTTATATTGGCTATTAAATATGAATGGTAAGTACCAACGTATTACCTATGTTCGGTTTTAAACTTACGAATAAGCTTAAAACTGTATTCATTCTTATACTTTCTCTTCTATCTAATACCATTCTAGCTATTATTCCCAACCGACTTGTCTATATAATGCTTATAAATCTATGTACTAATAAGTCTAATGATTGAAAATCTACAAAATTTTTCTGATTTACATAAATACATAGAATAAAGTTTATTATATAAATAGTCAGTATAGATGATCGCATACCCAATGAAGAGATACACAGAATGCTCGGTACAGTGAAGAATAAAGAATGTGCTCGGGTGGTATGGGCATGCAAGAAAATGAGTGATGAAAGAATGGCAAAATGATTTATGAAGGGAAAATGAGGGGCAAGAGTGGTATGGGGAGACCTCAGTTGTACTTGTTGTAGTTGTACCTCAGTTGTAGTTGTATATATGTTATCAAAGTACAACCAAGGTCTCCCCATACCAGTCTTGATACTGGAGAAATATAACATAAGAAGCATAAATATTGCCCTGGAGGGCATGAATGAAAAGATTGATGACAGTGAATAAGGCAAAAGAAGTATAACAAAACCTTTATGATTTGCACTCCATCCTCAATATCTTGAAGCTAAGTTAAATGACATAGCCGAGTCTAAAGATATAAAGTCTATATAATTTTATTAATTAAAAAAAAAATATAAAAATCTGCAGAATGAAGTTGATATTTACATAAAATATTATTAAATCTGCTTTATATTATTCAGATTTTAAAATATAAGCCCCTGATGTGACTATATTTGTTTGCTTAAGCTCCACACAGTACCCCACATGTGGCAGAACTTACTTTAACACTATTCTCGTTCCATACTTTTTGCTGAATTTCAGACATAGTGCATTGAGTGGCTGAACTCAACACTAAACTTATCTTTGTTAATAGAGTGTACAAAAAAATAGTAAATATTTCTTTACCTCAAAGGGGAATCAAACTTACAACCTTTGGTTTTTACAGTTGCAAGATTGTGCCTCTGCGACACAAACTTAGAATAATTGCTTATATTTGCTTGCATTGATCATTACTTTACTTGTCAAAATGTATAACTTCTCAAAATGTATAACTTAACTATTAACTTAAGTTTGATATTCTATTGACATTCACATACTTTTCTTATCCAAATGTATACAAAGGACACTTTCACTACCAAAGATGTTTGTAAGGCTTGTTGTGGCGCAGCGGCACTAGCATGTGTCTGTAAATGACAGGTTGTGGGTCAAACCCATCACAAAGAAATGAAATATTTAATATTTTCAATTTAAATATTAAAATAGTTTGTTACATATGATAATAGAAATAACCATAATACTTTCCCAGAGTTAAAATTGAACCTACAACTGTTTTCTTTAAAGTCAGTTAATGTGCTGCATTGATGGTAGCCTCTATGTTGGATGTTGCTTGTTAATTTTAATTATTCATTACGATGAACTTCTAGAAATAATTGAAAATAGACATGCAAATTTATAATCAGCATATTTGATTAAATAACTAAGTATTGCCAAAATTTTCTCTGCTGAATTTTGAAATTAGTATTGTTATCAATTTCTTACTTCTTATTTACTCAAAATCAATCTTTTATATAACTATTATTAATTATTACTAACGTTTATAAGCTGTTATTATTTTAGGAGACAATTCTATTACTAACACTGAGAACAGAATTCATTATAAGTTAATAAATAAAGAAGAAAAGGACCGTATTAAAAACAATGATAAATCTATTGCAGCATTGGAAGGCAAAGATTTATTATATGATAGTCCTAAACAAAACAATGATAAACTTGTTGGTAAAATGTGGAAGTATCAAAAAGAAAAGTTGGCATATCAAAAAAAGATCATGCTTAGAGAGAAATTTGCGAAACAACTAGGAATTAAGAATGTGGCTCTTCCAGATAAAAGTCTAGGTAAACAGTGTTGCGGTTCAAATAACTTGATGAAATACAATAAAGCATACATATACTATTTGTGATTGATACTTTTAAGATACTTCCTATAAATAATTAATTAACATCTCTCATAATTGTTGTACTTTTATTATGTAACCCATATTTTTTATATGGTTAATTTCAAATATCCATTTTAATTCCATAAAAAAATATTTAAAATAAAATGTTGTACAATAAAGTATGCAGATTTTTATGCTATTGTCACATATGGCAATAATATTTAACATTTTCTTGATTTATTTCATTTATTAGAAAATCAACTTGGACTTATACACAACGCTGAAGATGTAAGAATTCGTGAAGCTGGTTACAATGTGCATGCATTCAATACTTTAATATCGCAAAGAATCGGAAATCATAGAGGATTACCCGATACCAGAAATAAATTGTAAGAACCTTGAATATATTTAATTTTAAAATTATTTCAATAATAAACCATTTTTTTTAAACTATTGCATGTGTCTATGAAATATTACAGATGTCGCATACAAAGATTTCCCAGAAAACTACCAAAAGCATCGATTATAATTTGCTTCTACAATGAGCATTTTGAAACACTAATGAGATCAGTTTACTCCATAATAGACCGTACCAAGTTGGCACATTTGAAGGAGATTATATTAGTAGATGATTATAGTGATATTGGGGGATTACATGAAAACGTACAGAAAGCAGTGAATGAACTCAATTCCATAGTGAGAAAAGAAGAGGAAATGTTAGAAACTAATAATATAGAAGGAGAAAACTTAGTAGACTACATAAACGATGATAATAATAACAACATTAATGATAACGCGAAGAAAACAACGGATTTGAACGCGCGGTCAATGAAAGGGTTGAGTATACGTTTGTTGAAGACAACTAAACGAGAGGGGCTGATTCGTGCTAGGCTGTATGGAGCTGACAACAGTGTCGGAGATGTAAGCTCTAAATTATACACATACAACCAAAATATTTTTTTATTTAACTTTCGTATTGTCACTGGTACGAAAACATTGTATTTTAGATTTGCTGTATTTCTCATATATATCAGGGTAAGCAAAGGGCAAATTTATAGAAAGGCTGTTCTCAGTGATCTTAGAGCATCTACCAGCAAAGCTTTTCATGTGGCAGAATAAATGTGTAAGCATGTAAATATCGATATATGTATATCAATATACCTTGTTACATGCAAGTAAATAAAAAAAGAAACAGAAATATGATAATTTTATTAATATATATTTATTTCATAATTTTAGGTTCTAGTATTTCTAGATTCACACATTGAGGTGAACGTTGACTGGTTACCACCTCTCTTGACCCGTTTGTCGGAGGGAGTGGACGGTGTTAAAGTCAGATATTCCCCGCGGGCCGTAACTCCAGTAATAGATGTTATAAACGCTGACACCTTTGAATATACATCGAGTCCGCTGGTCCGCGGTGGTTTCAACTGGGGCTTACACTTCAAATGGGATAATTTACCTAAAGGAACATTAAAAGGTATATTTATTCATTACTCAGCTTCACGCTGTATCCCGCACATAGCAGGGTAGGCAGAGGGAACTTGGGAACCTAGTGTTAAGACACTCCGTTCCGCTTCCATTCCCCATTTTTCGCCGAAATTGAGACATTGCGTGTTGAGTGGCGGAACTCAACTATATATTTGTATTAGTTAATAATTTTTTTTTAACAATGTTAAATAACAAGATGAATATTATTTCAACAGAAATATTGTTTATAATATACCTATATCATTTCATACATAATAAAATGGTGTTAACATTAATAAATAAAACAAATTACACTTTATTGAATAATTAGGGGTTATCATTGGTTTTATAATTACATTCATTTAATATTATTGATTGTATTCATAATATGTCAATGTGGCAAACTTGTGAAGATAAGATTTGATTAATTAACGGTAAAATAAAATTGTTCTATTCATTTTATATTATTATGACGTCTACTCTGAGGCACGTCGTGGGGCACAAGGGTGCGACTGGAAATGTGACATGTTGTAGGTTTGATCCGCACTTGGAATAAAAGGTTTAAATAATATTTTCATTTTATGCGCTCTGGTAACAAGGCAAAGCCGGCGTTGAGTTCCGCTATTTATTACGCAATATTACAAATTCGGCGGAAAGTAGGGAATGCATCTTAACGCTAGGGTAAGAAAAAATCCTCTATGTACCCTACCATGAGCAGGATACAGCGTGAAGACTTAATCTATCAGATATGTTAATTGGTTAAAATAATAGTAATATTTGAGAACAATAATGAATATAGACCAATTAACAATCGGTACCCATTTAAACAGTATAGTACTTTTTCAGAAAGATTATAATTTATTGAAGAAAGGTCCTCGATATTTTTAAATACCCCATAAAGTATAGGGCTTGGAATTATAAATATAAAATGAAACATACTTTTACAGGAGATGAAGATTTTGTGAAACCAATCAGATCTCCAACAATGGCGGGTGGTCTGTTTGCAATATATCGGGAATATTTTAATTATATCGGCAAATATGATCCCGGTATGAACATTTGGGGCGGCGAAAACTTAGAAATGTCTTTCCGGGTGAGCACTGCACAAATTAATATAAATATATTTTTATAGATTGTGTCTTTTATATATAAATTCAGACAGTTTAATGCAGAGTGTAAGCCAAATAATTTCAAGTTATATAATTTCAGCCCATATCTTAGCTCATATCTTCATTTCTTAGGTTATTCTTACAATAAATAGATTTTGTAGTAATATTTGTAGTTAATAGTTTTTGTTGTTGCTAGTAAGTAGCTAGGTAATCAAAGCAAATTAATGTACATATATATTGATATACAATCTACAAACGAATAAAATCTTTACGTTGAAAACATTTAAAAATCATAAACTCAAATAATTGTTCGCAAAGACATTGTCAATATCGTCAGAGGCCATCTTTATTATTAATTCCGTCACTATACATATAATGATTACAACTTTTCTACGCTCAAAATTATATTTATTCATCTGCAGACGATTGAAATAAATATAACTTAAAAAAATTATTTAAATTATATCCTTTGATAGACATTTTTTTTTATTTTTGCACTTTCTGAGACAGAATCAAACAACGAAAATATTATTTTCATTGTGTAGGTATATTTCCTGGAAAATAAACACAATGTTTTATTAAATCGATTCAATAAACCATTTTCCATTCATATGTCCTGCTTTATGTAGGACGCAGCGGGAAACTTAAAGTGCAAATAGACGACCGGACTTGGTTTGGTTACACTCCAAACAGTCCGGCACGGCCTTTGCGCCAGACGACCAAACAGCGAGCCGTACCTAGGAGTGTTCGTTATAACTTATCACGTATAAAAATAAGTAATATTGTTAAATAACGAATATATTTGATACTTCGTTATAACGAGTAAGAGTGAAATATTTTTGAAGCGTGATATTATGTGAGAGTGCGACGTAACGACGCGACATCTCACTCACACGAGTCACGTGACCCGTGTGAGTGAGATGTCGCGTCGTTACGTCGCACTCTCACATAATATCATGCTTGATAAATATACAAATGTCGCACTCTTCTTTTCTATGTAAGAATCGAAAATGTTAATAAGGGAATGTTTGTAAATTTTGTCAAATTCAAGTTATGCTCTAAACCAATTGGATAAGAATTATAATAGCCTTGAAATTTTAATTTAGTAATATTTAAAATTTCGTAAAAATAGGTAGGTTTATTAATATAAAATAATCAATATAAATGATAATAATATATTAGATATAATTGATGAGTCTACTTATTTACAATTTACAAATTAAAGTACTTACTAACTGTATATTATTATTTATAGGTAAATTGACAAAGACGTACTCTTTTAATGTGTTAAAATAGAAATTATATAATAATAAATAGAATGAATCCACATAGTGCTGCCACCACTGTTTATTTTATACCAATACGTAAAAATATCTAATATCTTAAAATAAATATAATAAGATGAATATATTACATTCGCAAAATTGATGTATGATGTAATAGCTCAGTTGGCTAGACAGCGGTGATAGTGCTTTGTTGACCTTGTTCAAATCTTGTAAATATTTTTTTTTATTTTTTACGTTTTGTTTTTTTTTTAATTTATTTTGATTTTGTTTCTATTTATTTATAATTTTCAACTTTAATAATTTGTTTTTCTAGAACTTTAGATTTTTTTACTTTTTTCTTTCAGTTTGCATTATGATCAAATATAAATTTCATATATTATGATTATATAAAAATGCTCTTTATTTCACGCAAATGATTGAATTTTATTAATACGTGAAAATACCTAATTTTTTAAAATGTATATATATTAACTTTATATATTCATTTTAAAAATCACCTATCGTTAAATATATTCAACGAATATATTATCACGTAAAGAATAATAGGTGATTTAATAGTCGCATATTGATATTTAACGTTTACAAAATGTAGCCGTTGCGAACACTCCTAGCCGTACCGTCCAGCAATGTTTTCAGCTTGGGAGTTTTCCCCTAAATTTAGGGAAAAATTTAAGTGAGGGAAACTTATAGTGAAAAATTATTTAGGGTATTTTTTAAGGAAAACAACAGCTGGAATAAGAGACTTCATTAATAAGAATGTTTTGTTTTAACTGTGTTTAAAAAAATAAATAGCATGTTCGTGGTAGCTTGGTGCCCTCTGTAGTCGAACTAAACGTCTAAAGCAAACAACTATAAGTAAACGGGTAAAATTTAAATTAAAAGATATTGATAAGCATTTATTCTTCATATATGTGCACTCTTATTTCATAAATGAAGTAAAAACTTTTATAAAACAATAAATAATGCCCAAAGTTAATCAAAGCTAAGCAGAGTAAGGATATATTCAAAAATATAAATAAAGTGGGAAAGAGAAGATTGGCGGATGAATGGCGATTTGTAAAAGATAGATTTGAATTTATTATCACTTGAGTATTTCAATTTTTATCATTTAAAAAAATCATTAAAAATATCACAAAAATCAGGGTATTTTAGTTTGAATTTAAGGGGATTTTAAAGTATTCTTTTGATCAGTTGGCAGCACTGTCGTCCAGTCTGCTTTTGCTAGCACAGGGTGAACACGTCTCGGTATGCCACCTTCACTATCAAAAAATTACGTAACAAAAAATCATTACGTGCATGTTCATTGTAGTAGAGCTTATGTGCTGTATTGCCACAAGCATGGAAAATCTTTATATAGCTCTAAAATTTTATATAATAGATAAGATTTATTAAGAATAACTGAATATTGTTGCGAACATGTTGCGACATGTAAGGCTTACAGTCTACATCTAAGTAAAACCAATAAACGATAAAATATTTATTAAATAACAGTTATTGCGCGTAGTAAAGAATATACAGAATAAAAAAATATTTTTTATAAGTTTCTAGAAATAGTAACAAAAATAATAGAATAATAAAAATAAATAAAAAGAATCCAAATAAACAAAAAGTATAAATAAAAACACAATACATTTACTAGGATTTGAAACCAAGTCATGAGGACACTGAGTCCGCCAGCTACCATTTGAGCTATTACAGCTTACTAAGTTATCGTGAATATAACATATTTATAATGATTTAAAAATATTCGATATACACGTCGAATATATTATTACGTCTAAGTATAACCATTAAACGATAAAATATATATTACTTAATAATTATTACGCGTAATAAAGAGTATTTTTGAGCAAGCATAATATATCGAAATTATACTAAGATCATAATGCAAACTGATAGAAAAAAGAAAATTTTCTAAATTTCTAGAAATATCAATTAAAATAATAGAATAACAAAACCAAAACAAAAAAAAAAAAAAAACAAAAAAAAAAAAAAAACAAAATGATAACGAAGGCTCGAACAAGGTCATTTAGATATTGAGACCGCCGCCTCCCAACTGAGCCAATACATATCTCAACGTTACTGCGAATATTACGTATTTATATAAAATATTAATTTTTAAACATTAGATATTTTTACGTATTTTTAAACAGTAAACAGCTGTGAGTGGATTTATTCTATTTATTATTATATAACTTCTATTTTAATACTTTAAAAGAGTACGTCATTGTCAAGTTAATTTTACATAATAACAAAGCAAGTGTATGTACTTTAATTTGTAAATTATAAATAAGTGGATTCATCAATTATTTATAATTAACAAATTAAAGTATCCTTGCTTACTGTAAATAATTAGGGTGAATAGTGAAATCTGAACTTATATTTATTATTTAATTTTAATATACCTATAGAAGAGATGGAAAGCCGAATTAATATTTATTATTTTATATCAGTATACCTATTTTTACGTTTTTTAGTATAAGTAAACATTTATGACTATTATAGTTCGTATTCAATGGATTAGAGTAGGTCTTGGAATATGACAAAATTTACAATACTACCTAATATACGATTTTTGTATGACGTATTATTTACGATCCTTGCATACAAAAGACGAGTGATGAAAACAGTCTTTATATATCTCCTATTCTTATCCAAAACAATGTTGTCCTATTGTTACGACGTGTACCACTTACGGTGGCTTAATAGCAACTGAATCAAAAATTGGTTTGGTGCGCCATCCACACGATCAAACATGGGTCGGTCCAAACCACGTACTGAATTGAAGTTGCTCCGCGCAAGCCTGTCTGGAGTGAAGTTTGTCCGCACCACCTTTTTTTCGCCGACCCGTGCTACACACGATCGAATATGGCCCGATGGCGCACCATGTTCGTGGTGCGGTCCGGTCGTCTGTTACGGCTATTAAAAAACATAATCATTTCTTGTTATAGATTTGGATGTGCGGTGGTATTTTAGAACTAATTCCGTGCAGTCGAGTTGGTCACGTGTTTCGTAAACGACGGCCTTACGGTTTCGGCGAAAAGGAGGATTACATGTTGCAAAACTCCATGCGAATGGCTCGAGTGTGGATGGACGATTACGTGGTGAGATATTTTTGTATGACATTTAATTGAGTGACTGTAAAGCAACTGCAAGTTATTTATACTTAGCTTATATTTTTTTAATAGTTTCATGCCCGTGGTTTATCTGCAAGTTAAAATAAATTTAAATTTATACAAGATTTTGAAATATATATTTTTTTATTTTTTTTATTTTTAACACCTAGTAACATTTGTATACAATATGTCTCATTTACAACAATCACCTTTTGTTTAATGTGTATTTTATATATTTATTATAATGAAATCGATCTTTCCAGGGGGTCGAATCAATAAATATCACAATTGCTGTCATTTACTACACGTTTTGGGTTAATTAAATCATATTTTTTTATTTCATTTGTATAATTTTGTGTTACAGAACAAGGCTATAGAACAAAATCCGTCTGCGGCGCACGTTTCCATAGGCGACATATCTGAACGTCAAGCGTTACGTAAAAATCTCGGATGTAAATCGTTCAAATGGTATTTAGACAATATTTACCCTGAATTAGAAATGGGGGAAGACTCTGTTGCCAAAAAGAAAATAGCCGCATTAAATGATCCGGATAAAAATAAATTTCAACCGTGGCATTCTAGGTAAATTATTTATTCATGTTTCAGAAAAAGTGTGATAATTAAATATTTAATGTTTTCATTTCTTTACTCTGGTAACGAGGTAAAGCGCGGCGCTGAGTTACGCCACTCTACACGCTATGCATGAAATTCAGCGGGAAAGGGGGTACTAACCTAACATAGTTTGCCAAGTTCCTTCTGCCTACCTTACCATGTGCAGTATACAGCGTGAAGCTAAAATAAAAATATACAAACCAAACAGTATTAATGATAATAAAAATAAATATAAAAAAAAAAGTGCGTGTATACACTGATATGACGCTCCAAATATGAATTATAATTTGGTACCGATATAAATACCTATATATAAGTGCTTCTGTATTGCGGGAGTTTCGGTTCATTTTAAATAAAATATATGTTTGTAATCAGCCATATTTTAATTATGCTATTAATTGTGTTAAATACTTAATTTTATTTATTTATGTTACTGTTATAGGAAACGCAACTATACAGATTCGTTCCAAATACGCTTAAAGAAGACATCTTTATGTATTCAGAGTGCTAAAGATATAAAAAGCAAAAACAGTGGTCTAATATTGGCAAGTTGCATGAGAACATTGAATCAGGTGAGTTTTTCAAAAGGAAATGGAATGTTTTACTCGTTTTTTAGATATTTTTTTAAAACATTGTTAGCACCAAAATAGATAAATACATTTGGAAAACGTATATCAAAGCTTGGATGGGACAAACAGAATCTGGTGTCAAGCAGAATTGAACAAAGCAATTAACAATGAAATATTCATAATTTAATTTATAAATTAACTAACAATTATGTCCTTAAAACATCTTTTCAAGAATTATTTTATTGTCTGTCCGTCGAGACTTTCCCTCAACAACCGGACTAAACCTAAACCAAAATAAAAAATCCAAATCCAGGTCCACCGTACTTATGAAGCACAGAATATATATAAATAGAATTGTTATTTATATATAGGGGTTATAAGTAAAATAAACATTAACTTATAAACCCTATATAAATTTATAGTACATAAAAAAACATTGCATACTTAAGTTTTACTTAATTTTATATAATGTTATTGTATAAGCTTCCAAAGTTAAATTTATAAACTTTTATAATTTGTACTTCCTACAATTACGAAATTATTGATGAAACCCTCGGTGCCCGAATACCACTCGCACTTGACCATTTTTTTGTTTCTTTTTCATTCCAGGTGTGGTTTGAAACGGATCGACATGAACTGGTACTGGGTCGTATACTTTGTTTGGACGCTTCTAATAACGTATCGCCAGTTATTGGTAAATGCCACGAACTTGGTGGTACACAGGAGTGGAAACATAAAGGGGCGGTATGTATGATGTAAAATTAATAATATTTAACTGAAATATTTTAGGTTAGATATATCAGGTAATACTTGGTAATATGAACCAGTACGAGTATGTATCGAGTGCTTGATCAGTCTTTTCTTATTTATTACCCAAAAAGGTGTATTGACAACATAATCGAACACGTCTTAACTGCATTGAGATAGTCATTTACATTTAAAGTTGTCTAAAAATTGTATTGTCATTTTATTGTGTGCACTCAATGTGGCAAGTGGCATTTAACAATAATAAAGAATGCGGGGTAGTTAAGAAAAATAAGAAGGATAACCTAAGCTAAGTTACCGCCAGCTTAATAATATGTCGGTTGACAGACGAATGCTACCTCAGTACTCGCTCTAAAATTAATTTCATACAACATGTTTAATCTCCAATCGTCCCTATTGGTGGACCAAATATACTATAATATACTCGGTAAAAGAGTTTTGTTTAAAATGTCACACCACGGTCGAAGTCGGAAATAAAATAATCGAAACTAAGAAAGAATTTAAAATCTAATTTTCTCTGCCATGTACAGCTAACTTCTCGATCGTACTGTAATCCACATGAAATTATTAAAATGATTTCTTTTTTCTTTTTCCTTTAGGCTGACAGTCCTATATACAATACGGCGGCAGGAATGTGCTTGGGAGTTGAACGCGCTTTGCGAAATGAACCTATTCTCTTAGTCATATGCGATAGCCAACCAACAAACCAGTGGGACTTTATAAGAACTTAAATTTGGATAATTTTAAAGTAATAGCTACGGAATAGGTTTTGAAGATGTTAATGTATGTAAGCAATTACTAGAAGCGTTTTCGTGTCATACAAGTGTCAATGCAACATGTCATGGCAGGTACTGTTATTTAATTTACACTAACCGTTAAATTTGGTTGTAAATATTGGATATTTTGAAAGAGAGGAAACAGAAACAGATTCTTACAATGACTTTATTCTTTTTTTACAAATGTTGTGTATTTGGTTTGCATATTTCTTAATGAATTTTTAACTTCTTATGACTGACTGGTGAATAGATATGATCGGTTGTTCAATTAATAATTAATACAAAAATATGATTTTTAAATAGTGCCATTCTTGCTATGACAGACTTGCATATAGTATATTAGCTAAGTAAATTATGGGCCAACCATAAGTTATGTCACACGAATTTAATTTTTTTAGCCATTGTTCTTCCAAGTCATAGATCTTCACTACTACCTTGTGTGACATATTTGGAAATTTAATTATAATAATATAAGAAATTTATACAGCGCAGACATATTTGAACATTTTTTGTTTCCAGAAATTCTTGTTTAAATATTTCAATATGACACATCAAAATGTTTTGTCACTAAGTTTTGGACCCTTTCATAATATGCAACACTAAGCTTTCGTGTAACGTAACTTATGGATGGATCCTTATTCCATTAACATTCCTTTACTTTAATGCGATAATATCGTTAATCTTTGTCACTGACTTTTCGAACTTATACTCAATATTTATATAAAAGTACATAAATAATAATTTTTTACATAATGAAAGTTGTTGGATATATATAATGGATCTGATGAAAATAAATGAAATGCAATCATCTCGTCATGTCTATGATTGCCATCGACTGAAATGTCAAATTCTAAATTATTCCACGTAAATATTTTTATGCATGTATATTATACTGTTATATTATATAAAGTATTAAAGAAAGTTGTATTAAATTATATGAAATAAGGAAAGAGCTGGTTTTCAGCTGATTTTTGTTGATTTTTCATGAAAGTTCTATCAAGTATCTGCAATATTATAGATGATATATAATTTAAATAGTTGCTAATTTATAACGAGTCACTATATGTAGTGTATATATGTTCAGTTCATTTAGAGAGATCCTATTGTTCCATATCAATACTATATACTCGTTATAATTTATAAATAAAGTGGTTGATTATAATGCTATGTTGTGTGTCAATTGTGATTAGGACAAAATACTTTTAGGGCTAATGTATAATTTATGTTGTTTTATATATTTTTTTCACCTTCACATACATCAGGGCGGGCAGAAGAAACTTAGTGTTAACAACGTAGTTTCACACACCGCTTAATTTGAGTTATTGTATAGTTGAAAGGAGAAGAAACAAAAATATTGAATTTTCACTCAGCGGGAATTGAACTCACAACCGCTGTGTTTATGGTTATCCGTGTTCTATTTCGGCAAGACGTCCTTTTTTTCATAAAAAATGACGCCGTTTTTATTTCGTCAAAATCATTTATTTTTTTGTGAGGCCTATCGTGGTGCAGGATCACAAGAGTGTAGTCACACGTAAAGACAGGATGCGGGTTCCTAACCCATTCGAGGAACTGAAATATTTCATATTTTCAAATTAAATATTTCATGTTTTAACTTCTTCGCTCTGGCAAGAAATAAAAGAGCGTGGTGTTGTGGTCTGCCACTCAACGCGCATTGTCTCAATTTCTGCGTAAAACAGGCAACGGAACGCATTGTTATAACACTACATTTCCAAATTACAGCGTGAAGCTCGTATATTTTTTCGCACATATAATAGGTACATATATTCGAATAGTAAGGCTTAGCTCTAAACAAGCTTTAAACTACCATAAAGACTCAAAAACAGAGCTTCCTCATTCTTCTGTTCATTTTTTAAGTAGTTTTTATACATTCGTTTTTTATATGTCATTTTTATGTACTTTTTTGTACGTTTTGAGTGTAGCCTTTTTAAGTTAGATTTTGTTTCCTTCTTTTGTAATCCTGAAATTTATTTTGATTTATATAAGACATTTTGTTAATTTTAAACCACAATTATTTTAAATCGAACCTATTAAAATGAACAGCTTTAATTAATAAAAAAAAACAGCGAAATAAATATATATATATATATATATATATATATATATATATATATATATATATATATATATATATATATATATATAAATATATATATATATATATATATTATATATATATATATATATATTATATATATATATATATATATATATATATATAAATATATATATATATATATAAATATATATATATATATATATATATATATATATATATATATATATATATATATATATATATATATATATATATATATATATATATATATATATATATTTCTTTTTTGTTATATTGCGACTTTGTGGGAAATTAGTTGTTTATTTATATGCAAAATACTAAATCATGAAAGTGATAAAATCCTAGCATTATTGTATTTAACATCATGATGTTAAAAAAGATGTTATTTTTAAATTACGTCATAAAAATAACTTAATATTATATTTTTATTTAGTCTACTCGTTCTTTATACTATCGTTGTAGAAAAAAATGTTCTAGACAATATTAAGTACTTACAATGTTTAAATATTCGCACTAATATATCGCTCAAACGTGCGATTGCAAACGCGACAGCTTGTTGTGGGTTCGATCGCCACTTAAGGAAATGAAATATTTAATATTTCAGTTGCTTCGCCCCTTTGCAACCAGAATTGTGTATACATATATGTGTAAGTAAATACTATACATACATAGCTGACCTCAAAATATCTAAGTACAATTACAGACAGTGCCATATTGTATAGACAGGTACTAGTATCTATAGTATCTGTAGGATGATTTCCCTCATTAGGGCGACATATTAAAACGTCGTGCCTCGAGTACATTTAAAGCGAAGGGCCCCACACAAGTTGTCTCTCACTAAGAATAACGAGCTATCTTTTTTCTTTTCCTATTTGAATTTCGTTCATACTTTTATTCGTTTTAATGATTTTTTTTGTAATTTCTATTAACTGTGTTTTTAATATTAAAAAAAATAATATTAAAAATATTTATTTTTAGTATAATTATTTATAATGTTTATATAGGTTGTGTTTATTCTGATGTAAATTTAATTGAGTTTACATTTAAGAAACTTTTCCTAATTGTCCAGAAATTCTTAAGGTTGTATGATGAAATCGTGATTAGAAATGATATTAAAATATATTTATATTTATACATATGTTTAATACTTAGAAGTAACGATAGTTATTTGTTTATGTATGTATGTATGTTTCAAGCTCTACTAATTATAGATAAGATAATATAGTAATAAATAATAAACTAGTTTCTATATAGTTCGTACTTGGAACAATTTGGATGTGCATTTAAGACAATGTATGTATATTTTTTATATTAATATAATGTATACTTATAATAAATCTGTAACCGGTCACTGTCTGTACATGGAAGGTTTTTTTAATATCTTAAGTAATTTACTACAATTGGTTTGAAAAAAATGATTTATAAACTTTTGTTGTTTGTCAGTTTGCCTGTTTAATCTCAGAAACGGGTAAGTTTTCGGCAGTTTTGAATATTATATTTTGGCAACCTTCTTTTTACATTAAATGTTTCTTTTATTTAAATCGGTTAATAAATAAAAAAAGTTGCGTCAAATTAGAATATTTAATTGGACAGAATTAGTTTCGTTTGCAGTATATAGATATTGTCTTAAAAGTGATAATTTTATTAGAACAAGAAAGTAATTGAGATTAGTAATGTAAAATAGTGTAATATAAGCGGGCGAAGCCTTTGAGCGGATCCCACGTATATAATCATGTAGTATTATAGAATTCAAAGCGACATTAATATGTTTGGTTATATATCAGCTTTACGTTACACCTCTTACGTGGCAATAGCCTGAGAAACTAGTGTTAAGACACTGCGTTCCGTTGCCGAATTTGAAGCGTTGAGTGTTGAGTGTCCGAACCCAACGCAACGCTTTACAACACTTGCCAGAGTGTACAAATGAAAATATTAAATATTTTATTTGAAAATATTTAATATCCTACAATATTAAACTTTTGCAGTCACACGCTTCTGCCACGATAGGCCCCAAGACCCTAGGTTATATATATATTTTCAATAACTGTAAGTTTTAACATTCATACAAGTTTAACTGTACAATGTATAATCTTAACATATTTCCAGAGTTTCTTGTTTTCCATTGTTTTTGTAAGTATTTTTATAAGTGAAATATTATGGAATCTCACATTGATGGCGCGCAGCTTCTTGTTGTGATTTTTATTGAATATATTCTAGAAATGTATACATAATGTTGTTGGTTTAGATAATTGCCAATAAAATGAAATGAAAATAGACGGTTGTTTTATTTTTTACGAAATCTTCAATTATTGTAAGTAAGTTACGTTTAACATAGGAGAAAATGAGACAAGAAGCATTATATATATTATAAAACATTGTTTCTTATGTTAATTTATGTATTTATCAAAAATGTATACTCTGATTAAATATATGTAAAATATACGAATAAAATGTAAAATAATAAAAATTATATTTTATAATTATTATATTTTATATCATTGTGATCATCGTCATTATAACTTACAATTATCATTTTCCCGAAATTTTATATTGGTCTCGTTCTTCTCTTTACGACGAATTTGAAGCATTGCGTGTTGAGTGACGGAACTCAACGCCGCGCTTTTTCCAGATACCAGAGCGCAGAAGTGAAAACGTTATATATTTAATTTGAAACTATTAAATATTCAAGTTCCTCAAGTGGGAATCGAACCCACAACTGGTCATTTACAGTCATACGCTTGTGCGGCAGCGCCACGACAGGCCTAGGTTATCATCTTTTATTATAAAATATATCTCAGTCCCTAATCTCAATACAGGGTGAAAGGGTATTTAAATAAAACATCAATTTGATATGTTAATCAACATTTATTTTAACATTTAAAATTACATAAAAAGGAGGCGTGGTGCCTGAAAGTCTTTGATTATTTATTATGTACCTACAGAATTGATTTCATTTATAGAGTGATCTTATGTCATGATATTAAACGAAATTCATCTTCCTACTACATCCATAGAAGTCATTTCAGTCAAATACTAATTAGTAATTAAGTTGACATTTCTTAATGTCAATGAAAGGAATTCTGTATGGTTTTCTTAAAATAAATACACATCCTAAATTACTAACATACTTTTGTATATTAAATATGTAATTGTAATCATTATGTAGGTACTTTACTACTTGGGAAGTATTGAAGTAACATGCAGGTAGTAGACATTATCTATTTACTACATCAAAAGAGGCTAGAAATACAATGCCTTCGATGAAACATCTGTAGTAAAACACCTATACACATTGATAAATATTATTTGAATGCAATTATTTATTATAATTAAAATGGTTGGAAAAAATAAGTCGATATGTATTTAAGTTATGATATCATCATGATTTGGAACATGAATAAAATTGATGCTTATATTCTAATTAGATCAAGAATTGATAATTCCACCTCCTTTGTAATACATATCCAAATATTTAAACTTAAATCTAACGATATATTTCTCGAAAGAAGGAGGCGGGGCTTTAAATAATTTGTTAAACATTTTAAATAACGTCATCATAAGACAATTAAATCTAAAGAAATGAAACATACGTTTCCTTATACTAACTAATCAATGATAAGTTATTTCTGTTTTCATATTCTATGCAAACCGTAATTTTATATATTGTATTCGATACAGGCCAATAATGGAAACCGCTAAGATGTATGTTATCATAAATACCAAATGAGAGTAGTACATTTTAATGTTTATTCAATAACACAAGATGGTCCGTATTTTAAGATTAATTTAGAGGCAATAAAAGCTGAGTATAAGATCTCTGCTCATGCGAATTGGTCCCAACATTGCAAAGGAGTCTACTTGTATGTTCTAAGCAAATCGTAATAAATGACAACAAATTTTGCACTCTTGCAATATCCATATGCCTTTCCCTGTATATGACTCCTCTACATAACAAACCATATTTTCAGATTTTATTTTGAAAGATCTATTTTATATGACGTATTTTATTTAATTTAAATTGTGTTCGTTAAATTGTGTTTCATGAACAAAATATATAAAAGTACTCTGCGGTTTGCAATATCGATATATCGACGATATTTAAGTGCTATCTTATAATTGCACGTGTTTGCTTCAGCAAGGCGAAATATATTTATAATAGATATAAAATTAGAATACATATAAAACACCAAAAGTTATGCAGAAATTTTAAAGGTAGTTTAATAAATTGGAAAGTTGTTAAAAACATGATGCCTATACTTATGTTAAAAGTATTTGCTAACGGATGACACGTAGCGAACACGACATCTAAACGGCTAGGAACCGAATAATGATTTTTAACTTTTACAAGAATTTGTAACATTCGTTGTTCTCAACCCACGTACGTAGCTTGCATTCAAATACATTAAAATACAAGATAATCATTTATTAATAATTTAACTCTAACAAATGAAATACATTTTTGCAGGACTTACTTATACTAAAGTTCCTTAGCTTACGTGTTTTCTTTGATTATTTAATTACATGTACATATTAATTTTTGGGAAGAGCCAGTTCCGCTTAGGAGGTGCTATAATGCTTGTTATTTCAGGATATACATACACCTAGCAGCAATACTAAATACTTGACGAACACCAATGCAAATAATATGGATAAAATGAAAAAAAACAACAATGTGCATGGACATGAATGATTATTTTTTGGAATCATGCAGTATGCAATCATATTCATAAATATGTTTTTTGTTATTATTATTTCTGTAACGGATCGATGGGGTGATCATTCTATTAATACAAATGGAATAATATAAAAAGCACGATAAATTAAAATAATATTACTATATAAATGTTATGATTTTCAATGGTAAATAAGGCATGAATATTATATACCTCCCTCTAAATCACCAGTGACGTCATGATATTCAACAGTACGAATTCGTATGTTTAGAGAGTATCTTTAACAAACAATCTGGAACAATGTCGATTATGTAGTCTTATTATCAAACATTTTTTTGATATAATATTCGTATTTTATATTTTATTCATGCCTTATTGTTATAATTGTTTTGAGTATGAGATGGAACCATTTATCGCTTTAAGCAAGCTCAGGGAGTCTATACAGAGAGTCTTAAATACAGAGATTTTTTTCTGTGTTATATGAACTCGTTAGTTATTGTAGGTATTATAAATTCAACATAAATTTATATTCAACTTAAACACTGATGTCACTGATGCGCTTTCATTTTCAAGAATAAATGACATTAAGGCCGGTCGTGGCACAGAGGCACAAGGGTGTGATTGTAAACGGGACAGTAATGAAACATTTAATATTGTTTAAATATTTTATATTTGTTTCTTCGCTCTGGTAATAAAGCAAAACGTGTGCGAAAAGTGGAGAATGGTGTATCTTAACACTAGGTTCCCAAGTTCTCCTGCCTACCATGTCACGTGCGAGATTCAGCGCGAAGTTGAAGATAATATGGACATATTATCTCTCAAAGTATGTTAAATTTCGTATAGTTGTGAATTAAATTAGCACTATTATAAATACCGACTTAATGTTTAGGTATGGAAGTTAATAAATAAATTAGCGATAAGCTACTTCAAAGCATAAATATTTTTGATGTGATAACGTCTTTCGATGAACACTGGCCGCATGCAAAAAATGTCACGTTCTGCCTGAGCCGAGGGTGCAAGCGACAGCGCTAAACAACCACCGTAGAGCGGGCCCGATTCGCCGGCGTGACGCATCGATATATCCTCCACTTTATCAGAAGGGTTACATTTTTTTGAAAAAAATGTATTTTTTTAAATAATTTCTTTGTATTTTACTAATAATGATAATTGAGTAATAATAATTTAATTCAATTTTTTAAAAAACGTATTTTTCCTCATAGTTTCCTTATGACGTAATCGCCCGAACTCGAAATTACCGACTATTTATTTTTAATAACAATATCTACTTTTTCAATTGTCTTTCCTCTGTATAAACTCCTTGACTTTTAAACTACCTACGAAAATAAAATAAAATCTCCACAAAAGCAACCATTGAGAAGAGGTAGGAATTTGTAATTTGTGAGTAAATTAGAGCCAACATCTAATTTTTGCTTTTAAGTTTTTGTGTAATTTTGCAGCTACCAGCAGGTAGAGAGACCTATGCTTGTCTTATAAAATTACAGAACGTTTATAAAGTTTTAAATATTAGTGCTAATCTCCTCGACAAGTTACAAAAAACGACATCCTAACAATTGTTTCTTATGTAGAGAACGAACTGTACCGTTCACTTTGTGAAAAATAATCTTTTATTAAAAGTATATTTTGATTTGTTTCAATGTGAAACAAAAAGTACTTTATTATTGAAATTGTGCCACATAAACAGTTTTTTGAAATATTTTATTGCGTTTGCAAAACTGTTTTCACGGTACAATTTACAATATTAGAATACTTCGAACATTTCATTATATAGTTATGTAGAGAGAGCATATTTCATTATATATCTATTAGTAAAGGATGGTATAGTTATTATTCGTATATCAACCCCAAAAACATGTGCAAATGTTTTGTTGATTGTATTTTCTTTTTGTTGACGTTGTCTTTTGGGTCTTTTTAGTCCATTTTTGTTTAAGAATGCTCCATTTATATAATATATAATGAAATGAGTACAAAATTAAATCTAATCTACAAATTAGAAATGATGGTGCTACAACAAATGAAAATCACTGCAAATTATGTCTTAATATTTCGACATTTTTTAAGTATTTTAGGCCTTCTGAGACAAGTCGTGGTGCAGGAGCGCAAGCCTTACTGTAAATGCCACAGGTTGTGGGTTCGATCTACACAAGGCAAAATACTTAATATTTTCATTTCCTCGCTCTGGTAACAAGGCAAAGAGAAGCGTGGAGTTCCGCCACTCAACACTCAATGATTTAAATTAGGCGGTAAGTGGGAAACGGAACGGAGTATCTTAACACTAGGCTCCCAGGTTTCTTCTGCCTACCCTGTTATGGGATGCGGTGTGAAGCTGAAAAAAATGTACTCCATCTATCTGCATAGAGACATTAATATCAGACACATTTTCGGCCGTCGTTAGATGCTTATAAGACATTGAAAGGCTTTGATTTTATAACAACAATTGGTAGGTTTGGTCAAGTATGGCAATATTTAACATTATATATTATTATTTTTTAAATTAAGGCTCTATCTAAAGGTAAAATTCACTAAGTAACGAATTTCCAACGAGAATTGAGTTAAGTATTGCTGAGTTGTATTTTTGTTTTCTATAAAATATTATTTTTAATAGAGTAATTTATAATAAGTATATTGTCTAACAAAATGTCATACCAGATGTAAAAATTAAATAGTTAGCTACCATAAGCTAACTCTTTTTTTTTGTATTGTGAGTTAAACAGCCCTTAGCAACTTTTACCTTTACATATAACTTTTGTGTCATAGTACCTTCTTTTATTGTAGCACCATTATTATCATAGTTTTCACTTTGCATTCAGACTTTCAATCGCCAATACATACAGCTTTCATCGTCGTACATTCCTGCCTTTATTATGAGGCCACAAATATACATTTACATACTCATCGACCATTATTAAATACAAATAGACAAAGATTAAGACAATATATGAATAAAGTGGCGCAGGGGCACAAGCGTGTGATTTTAAACAGTTGTGGGTTATATTCCTTCTCGAGGAAATGAAATATCTAATATTTTTATCAAAACACGGTGTTAACTTCTGCCCTTCCTCACGCAATACCTCAAATTCAGCAGAAAGTAGGGAACGGAACGGACTGTCTTTATACTTAGTTCTTAAGTTCTTTCCGTCTGTCCTGCCATGTGCGGGATACATTGTGAAACTGAGCGAATAATGTACACGTAGATGACAGATATACTTCTTTTAAAAGTCAATATTGTTTGTTGTATGGTAGAAATGACATGATTATGTAGGACACACACGTATATTATGTAGGATACACAGAATAGGTAAATGATTATATATTAGACTAGTAATTCTTAATGAGCGATGGGTTTTAGAGATCCTACGGTTATAGTTTCTAAAATGTTGAAGTGTAATTAAAATGTCAAGGAAAGCGCTTCGTATTGCAAGCATTTTATTTATTGGTCAATGTTTAAAGCATGAATTATGCGAATAATGCAATAGGTTCGATATCATTCATTGTTTGTCTCTTCGTGATCGAAATTCCTTTTAGTTAATTGGTTGTAATAAAATTATTGTGTCAGTAGAAGAGGCATTGAGTTCAGCCACTCAATGCGTATCGCTTCAATTTCGGTGGAGAGTAGAGAACGGAACGGAGTGTCTTAACACTAGGTTCCCAAGTTCCCTTTGCCTACCCTGCCATGTGCGGGATACAATGTTAAACTTAGTGTATGTTAGTAGAATATTTGTACTTAACTCCTGTCGATGAACATGAACACAAGTATACACTTATTTACATACTCATTTGCACCACTTTCTTCCAAACTTCATATCATTTATTCCGACTTTATTAAAACTCTACGTATCTAGCGTCTACTAGGTCTTGGCTGAAAAGTAGTATCGAAGCGTGTTAAAGGTTTTGTGACTTAACTGTAATTACATGGGGTTTTTAATATAAATTTAATTTTATATGTTAGATATAAATTTCTTAGTCGTTTACTGCGGTGGAAAATACAGAACGTGGCATGGCTTAAAATTTTACGTCTATATAGTCAAAACTTATTTTTTTTTTAACAAAAATCATATAATTTTAATAATATTAACAGTATGAAAGCTGTATGATTTTCATTTCTATAGATAAAACATCAATATTTTTTATTTGGCGTATTATTTGCGTTGTCAAAGTTTTTATTAAGTGATTGATATTTCTTAAAGTAGACAAAACAAAATCCCCATGAAAATTACTTTTAAGTCACAACCCTTAATATGTCGATTCTTTGTGATCTAATTAAAAAGGCTAAGATAGCCTAGTGGATAAATTTGGAATCCAAAAACTATTTTTCGAGATGAAGTGCAGTTTCCAAAATATTTATAAAGTTTGCTTGATCACAAATTACCCAAAGTAATCGACAATTGTAATATTTATATATTTTTTTAGAAATTAGAAATCTATTATAAGTCATTTTTTACGCTCTCGTTTTTTTTTATAATTTTCGCTACTCAATACTCTAGCGCTTGAGGTAGGAACAAGCTACGATGCTACTAGTAAGCCAGCAAACATTTTTAGTAAAATCTACTCCCATATATCAGGTTATTGGGGCTAAACGTTATAATGGACGCAAATAGTGTAATAGGATTAGTAAACGCTTATTTATTATAGTAAAAATATTTTTAGCTCGCCATGACAAGGAGTTCCATGTGTCATTAAAAAGATGATAATTATTTACTACATTGTATAACCGGAGTACTAATACTATCCACGCACTACTGTTAAGGGCGCATGATGAACGTAGCCAGTACATATTTTTTTATTATAGGTACCTATACGTTTCTGTTAAATATGAAATGTTCTATATTCATTGATATTTTTTTATACTTAACGAGCTGGAATAAAGCCTTTTTAAAGTTTTTGTTTTTCAACTTTGTAATATTAGTATAGAATGTAGAATTATTTATAAGATTGTCATCAAAATATGAGGTCAGTCTAAGCGCGGGGGCATAAACGTGTGATTGTAAAGGTTATAGATACGATCGCCACTCGAGGAAATAACGTTACGAAAGTGTTCTTTTCTTCGCTTTGGAAAGCGCGGCGTTGGGATCTTTTTGAAATAAGCACTCTCTGCCTATCCTGCCATGTGCAGGATACACCGTGAGGCTGAGTAAGCATCAAAATATTTCAACGAATACATTCACCTAAAGGTTTTTGCAATGTTCTTGAAGACCTTTAAAGCATTTTGTCATAAAATATCTTTCTCTGTTTGAATATATATATATATATATATATATATATACATATATATATATATATATATATATATATATATATATATATATATATATATATATATATATATATATATATATATATATATATATATATATATATATATATATATATATATATATATATATATATATTATATATATATATATATATATATATATATATATATATATACATATATATATATATATATATATATATATATATATATATATATATATATATATATATATATATATATATATATATATATATATATATATATATATATATATATATATATATATATATATATATATATATATATATTATATATATATATATATATATATATATATATATATATATATATATATATATATATATATATATATATATATATATATATATATATATATATATATATATATATATATATATATATATATATATATATATATATATATATATATATATATATATATATATATATATATATATATATATATATATATATATATATATATATATATATATATATATATATATCACTATACTAGATAACTCATGTTTATTGATTTAGAAAAGACAGCTTTATTTTTACAGTTACCAAATCAAAATGAAGTTTAATTATATAACTTCTGCTGCTTTATCCAATTAATTAAATACATTATACATATTATAAGTACAAAAATCAAACAGTAATACAATAAAAAATACTGAAAATCATTAAAATGCAAATTACTTATAATTAATATTTACTAATACCAGCCTATCCTTCAAAATGTACGTGAGACTAGTCGTGACTTAGAGGCACAGGTGTAGGACTGTAAACGCAACTGGTAACGATTTCGATTCTCGCTAGAAGAAATGAATATTTTATATTTTACTTCCTCACTTTAACAATAAGTCAAAGCGCGGCGTTGAGATCCGCCGTTCAACACACAATGCCTGCAGAAATCGGTAAAAAGTCCCAGTTCCCAAGTTCTTTTTGAATGCTCTGCTACGTGCAGTATACAGCGTGAAGCTATATATGTATGTATTTATTTAATATAAAATATAGGCAGGTCCTTTTTGTGAATTAAATAACTTTGAATTATAAAAAAAAAAAAACAACTAATCAATTTATATAACTGTCATTTCTAAATTAATCTCATGGCTTATTCACGTGTTTGCACCAATAACCTGATACCTTAAATACTATTATTGCTGTTTGTTTTAAATAAACTCTATATGAATACTACAAAGAATACAGTAATATGAAATTTTGAATTGCAGGAGTTCAATCTCAACTGCAACCTTATCTACAAATGTCCAACGGGTTATTTTATCATCCGTATAATGCAACCTTCGTGGGTAATAGATTTTTTTTTAGCTTTTTTTATTTTTTTTATATTTATATATTTTATATTTTTTTGTTATTTTGTATATTTTTTTATTTTTTTTTTCTTTTTGTTTTTTTTACTTATTTTATGATTTTTTTTATTTGTGTCTAATTCTATGTTCACATCATAGAGCAATATGAAGAGAAGTAGCTGCATGCTTTTCAGTCAAAATATGCTGCCACGTTGTCCTATGTGTATTTAAATTTAGTAGCGCTCACAACGTTGGATCATATATCTAAAGTATTTCGAAAGAGCAAAATTGTCACTTTTTTTACTGCAAACAGTCTTGAAGATAGCGCAAAATTATTCATATTTTCATTACTATTCACCAATTCAAAAACTTTCTTGGTAAACTTAGAACTTGAAGTATTTTTCATGTTGTAAGATTGTTGGTATTCTTTTCATTTTTAAATTTGATTCTTAAGTAGTATTAGACAATCGTTTTTGTTTGCGAGTACGAAGGTTTTGTGCATTTCTTCAAAATTTAATAACAGACAAATGTGTATTCGAATGACATGAAAATGACTCGAATTCTTGAGTCTGCATTGCTCTACGGCTCGCACTGTAGAGTTACGATGCACCATTAATTCAAACCAGGTCATAAATATATGAACATATTCTTGACCCGAGCAGGGATCGAACCTACAATATATTTTATTCTAGTGCGGTCAAATACAATAACTATACTATACCTACTCTACCATTCAGATCAGAAAATAATAAAATAAATAAAAATAACACAATGGATATCAAAATAGGCTGTTAGCGCCGTAATTTTTAAATTAAATTGTACTTGCTTTGGTTATGTTTGCTTATCTCCTATATTTTAATGCTCCTGTAAAGAACTCCTGATGGTATGTAAATTAAAATTTTCGTCTTTGAATTCAAATTTATTGGGCAGTATTAAACTGGAAGAATTCAGTATTGTTTGTACTTGGTATAAGCAGCGCTAAACAATAAATTAGCTTTAGAAAAAACATACTGCAACTAAAATACACGAAAACTCAATTAAAATTAATAATTCACTCAAAATCAATAATTTGCCCGACCTACCCATATAATGCCACGCGTTTGTTAAAGTGGCTAATGCCTTAAACAATTAATACAAAGACTTCACACGAAGAAGAAAAAGACTTCGCACGAAGAAGTATATTAATATGCTCAATGCAAACAAAACATAGGTCAATTTACAAAATGAAATAATTTATACCAAAGATTGCAAAATACGGAGGATTTATATTACTGTATTAATTGCGTATATTCGTTTTTTTGTATTTTACAGCTACTGATTGGTATTGCTTGCTAAGAGAATAGCACGTATCTCCTTCCTCCTCGTCATAATAATTGAAATAAATATGATTTAAAAACTTAACATATCTAGCGTATACATGCAAAGCTTTCAAATAAAAATGTATATCCTGAGTAATAGAGATCAGTTACTGAGATATTATTTAATCCAATCTCAAATCTTCTTGTTGCTTTGAAGAGCTTAATAGATTAATATTAGAGCTCATATTAGAGACTGATCTACAGATGACTTGACTTATGCACCACCCAGTGGTCGCTGGCTCGGGGAAACATGGAATGGATATATTAGTCTTAAATACACAAACTGTTGCTCAGAACAGCTATCGCCCCGATTCATAAGATCTTATTGGAAAGAATCTCTATGCCAATACATTTAATTCACTGATGGATAGTAGATCAAGTGATTTTTTCAAAAGTAGATCAATTAGTTTGTTACAATGTTTAACTACCCACTTGAGGTGCTTTCAGTGTTCTTACTAAATCGGGGTCGAGGACTAAGGGAAACGATGACTACTATTACTGACAACATTTATCCATCCTTAAATCTATGACACATGTATTATATAGACCAGATAAGTAGACATATATTAAGTTCTGATCATTTTATTATATTATAGATAGATCACATAAACCCATAATTAACATTGTTTGGAGGCAAGTTTTGCAACTTGTTAGTAATTACGGAGCTTATGTGTGTGCAAAACATTTTGGGTCGAAGAAAACAAGAAGCACAGGGGGCAGAAACTGCCCTAGAGGGATGCTTAGCCTCTCAAAGTATACAACCTTAACATTTTTAAACAGGATAAAAAATAGGAGTTAGATTTGGGTATAGATATAGAACGCGTGTCAATGGAAGATAAAGTTTTAGCTTTACACAATAATGTATCCGTAAATTCAAAATTTACTTACGTAAACTCAATCAGCGACCGACACACTGATTAGGTAGTACACTAATGGAATGAACGGTAAATAGAACCTGATTATTTTATCGTGCATTACAATAGTGTTCTTAGAGAAAGGATTGCCTCAGTGGCGGTGGTAGTGGAAGATCGTGGGAGCGCTAGGCGAAGGGCGCTGAGGGTAGCGTGAAAAAAGGCATGATATCGATGCTTTTAGTGATATGGTTGCTGGCAGCACCCAGCACCTGCAAGATTTTTTTGCAATTGCATAGATATCATGACATGAAGTGGTCTTCCTACCTTCAAATCTCATCACATTATTTTAGGTTATTCTATCTACTAAATATTCGAACTGTATATTTTATGTTCGATAATATTGTTTCAACAACCGTCTGACCACTACATGTTTCAAAATATCGACTTACCGCTAAAAATACTGGTTCATCGATATTTTTTTGAGATCAATTAAATAGAGATGCATCCCAACGGGAATTAGCATTCTGTTTACTTGTTAACGCTACGAAATATAAGAAGATGACTAGGAGAAAAAAAAACCGCAGTTTAGCAAGTAAACAGGGAATAGAGAAGCGGCATTTTGCCAGATAAAAGATTTTTTAGTTTAGGTTCAAAGTGCCTTATTTAATACTGTAATAATACTGCCCGAGTATCCTATCACATTATCTACGCAGTCTGTTAACATTTTTCAGAATCCGTCAAACCTTCGGGCTAAAAAGCTTAAGTGACCTATGTACTATAACGTTAATTCTAATAACTTATAGCTACAAATGTTAAAAGCTCATACGAAACTTTGTTCGCGTGGTCATAATCCAGTTTTATATTTTAAATGTGTACATCCGTTGTTAAGGATGTACCGTAGCGTGACCTTAATTGCCGCAGTGTTTGAACTTACTTATATGGTACAGCTTATTGGTGAGGTGGCTTGTACCCATGGGTCATCCGTTCTAGAAACCTATGAAGATCATGGAACCGCGGCCGCTGCATGGGTTCTCGACGCCAACATTCGTGCATAAGGTCATAAAGCTCCCGTCGACAACGCGGCGGCGGAGCAGCAGGGACGCGCGCCCCTCTACCGCCCCGACGCCATTCACTTGCATTGGCTACCACCTATAAGAAATTTTAAATTCTAACCATGTCACAAACCAAAATAAGGACTGCAACTAAAGATTTATGGCTAGTATTAATGGAAAATGTTCGATATTATATTATTATTACATTCGCATTGGCATATGTTTGCTATGCTAAATAAGTTATGGATTCCAATAAATAACTTGCCAAGCATAATTGTATATAATACGATAGAAACATCTGAAAAATAAATACCTGGTCATCATTCATTTCTTCAAAAGGCTTCGCAACACAATAAGTCAGTACTTCCCACACCGTAACTCCAAAAGACCAAACGTCGCTAGCAGGTGAATAAACTCCCTAAAATTAAACTTAGAATTATATATCCGAAATATACAGCATATATTTTAAATAACAATGTAAATAAATCTAAATAAGATTTATCATACTAAATATGTTTAATTTACCATCAACAAACTTTCCCAAGCCATCCAACGTAAAGGCATACGAGATCCATCCGCCATAATGTGGTAGTCACCGACGAATTCTTCACAAAACATTGCATAGTCAGAAACTTTAATGTGGAGATCTTCGCTGACTGTTACGTTTCTACAAGAAAGATATATGAAAATTAATTTTGGGTCATATATCAAAAACTTTCTCGTAACTACAAAAATATATAAAGTATTTATAATAACCTGGCGGCGAGATCTCGGTGCACTAACTCGAATGATTCCAGATACTTCATGCCGTTCGCTATTTGGCAGCCGATGTGTATCAAACTCGAATAACTAGAAAAATGCCATATATTTAAATTGTTACTTTATATTAAGGATCTGTTGAGCATCAAAAGTAGATTTATGATGATTTACCTCAATCTCCTCTCCGTCTTCAGAATTGTCGGGAGAGGAACAGCGTCCCCGCGGTCGAGTGCCGCGCATGGAGGTTCTAAGAGGCTCAATCCAAGCACTCGTGCGAGTTGTGGATGCTTCAGCCCAGCCCCCCATGTAGCTTCGCGGGCAAACGCCGCTCTATAACAGACGTGCCTCAACTAAGCCACAACGCTCTTATATTTTGTTTTAAGTCAAAATGTTACGTAAAATAGCAGTATAAGTTATCACATACTTCACATCGTTATGGCAGCCGCGCCACAAAGTCTTCACGACAACAAGGCGGCGGCGGCCGCCACTGGGGGATTCCTCGTCGCTCAGTTCTTCGATTCCATCCGTCTCGCAGATCTGGAGCTAAATATCACAAATAAATGTTATTATACTATCTTTTTTAATAATGCAAGTATTGCAATATTGCATTATACAAGTAATTATTATAAGTAAATGTTAATATAAGTAGATATAGGGTTGATAACTATATATATATATATATATATATATATATATATATATATATATATATATATATATATATATATATATATATATATATATATATATATATAGGCATTCAGTACCCATGTTAAAAGTGAAAGAAATGCTTGCACATACACTATATGTCTCGCTTTAAATAATTGTAGATTACTGCTCACTAATAATTTTATCAAGATATTGTTTAAGTCAACCGTCTCAAATTAAAAAGAAAATATTAAAAATTAACATTTTTATTCCGTGGCACGAAGGGAAGTTCTTAAGGAAATAGTTCTTAAGCACGTAAATAGTGAGGGGAGGTAGGGAATTTCCTGTATATTTCACAAAAGCCTACTTTGGCCCAGTTTCTAAGTTTACCGAGCATGGAAAATAGCTTTGCGTATAACGGATTTGCAAATCTTGAGAAAAACTCTCTTTAAATTAAGGTGCATGAAATTCGATAGGCTTGTGCACGGACTTGCCATTTCATACAAATTATGGTATATATAGAATTGTTCAATGCATATTAAGTACATAAAATATTCCAATGCTAAAAAGGTCTTCTCTAGCTGGTGTTTTTTATCCTTGAGTAACTTAATACAAGGGATAGGGCGCTACCGAGATAAAAGGATAGGGTAGTTATGATTCCACTCACATCGGATGGCGTTAAGAGGGTTTGCGTGTGATTCGATGACTGTTTTAAAGGTTTGCTTAAAACTTTAGGGTGAGCGCTAGCTTGTAATACGTACCTGGGGCGGAACACTTTCTTTAGCTTAAGTGAAAAAGTAATCTTATATTATTTTGTCATACGTATATAAATCATAAGACAAAAAGCCTGAAGAACTTCATTATGTGATATATTCATCTCTTATCTTCCATTGAAATGGAAATATCAGTTCAGTGTCAGTCAGTAAAAGTAGCATAACACACGAAGCATAAATCAAAGTTTTTAGCTTTATTGATTTAGTTTTTTCTCCTTTATGATAGTTTTGATATAGGTACACGTTCTATACATTAAGAGCAAATCAAACAAAAAAGGGGCATAACTGAACTGTGCTTTTCTCGAAGCAGTTCAAGCCATTTTTGACCCCATATAAGTTCGCTACGGATGAAACAGCAGCAGCAATAGCAGCTTTTATATTCAATAACCAAGCAGGCGTTGTATTTCATATTTAATTCAATTTGAACCACTAGTTTTAGAGTTGTAACTAATCAATTTTATAATTTTGTCACACATACGATATACCACATATGTAATATATTACATTAATTCTATTATTTTAGATAACAGGCAAATATTTGAATAATACTTTACTAAATAAAACTTTTATTTATAATATTATATTTACAGTTACAGTTATTACATTTTAATATATATATTGTCTAACAAATGTTTATTGGTAAGGCCTGTCGTATCACAGTAGCAAAAGAGTGTGACTGTTAACGCAAAAGGTTGTGAGTTCGATCGCCACTCGAGGAAATAAAATATTTAATATTATCAAATTAAAAATTTAATACTTTCATTGTTTTGCTCTGGTATCAAGGCAAAGCGTGGTGTTCAGTCCACCATTCAACACGCAATAGCTCAAATTTCGGTAGGTTAAAAAAGGGATTCGTAGTAAGTAATGACATGCCATGTGGTTGTATTACTAAATATGGCAAAATGTACAAAGTATGTACAAAGTACTCATTCAGCTTCACGCTGTATCCTGTACATGACAGAGCAGGCAGAGAGAGCTTGAGAACCTCATGTCAAGACTCTCCTTTCCACGTCCGTTCCTCACTTACACAAAATACGATAAAATAAAATAAAAAAAGGAGACGGGTCAGAGGTCTTAATAAATAATAAAAAAAAAATAGTATTTTGAGCAGTGACTATTTTCTTTAATATGTTTTTTTTATAAGAAAAATATAATATACATGAAATCACTACTAATGATATCATCGCAAATTCAATTGCTACAATTTTTATTTTGTTGAAATTGATATACTTATAATTCATCTGGTTATTGATAAATAATTACTAAATGTTGACGCTAACGAATGTTACCCGCCTAATTATTTAAATGATATGTGATGTGATTCATGTACACCGAGTTTTAAATATTTATAATTTATATATGCAACCTGCATGTTATTGGTATTCAAAATTATTTATTATAGATTTTTAAATAACCAATAGGTAACGATATTACTGTTCGACGAGTTAATAGTTATATATCAAGGAAAATTAAGTCTAAATCGCTGTTTGACAGTGATAAGACGTCTAAAAGCTTAACCTCACAACTTAAGATAATCTTACCACAAAATAATGTTGAAAGACAATTATAAATGTCTGTGGCAAAAGAATATTGGTGAAAATTGTCCAAATAATAAAAAAAATCCAATCCTAAATTAATTTTCTTAGTGTACTGAGCAAATATTAGACATATCGTAAATTATATTATGGTAAAAGTATAAAATAAGCGACCGTGGCTATTAAGGCGCGGGGTGTTGGGTGGCCGTTGGCGGGCGCCCGTGAGTGTGAGCAGATTGCATTTTCTTGCTACGGCCAGTAATCAATTTTTATGAGCATTTTCGTAGCCCGGCACTCTACGTACCTTCCATCGTCGGAAAGGGAAACTTTTCCCCTCGCGACAAGCCATGGGTGTAAACTAACTCGCCTTCGCAATTATTACCTCTCTGGAATTTAATCTAGTAAAATTTAATTTAGTTTAGTCAACTTTGGATGGAATTCGACTTGGCAAGTATTGTTTTAAGCCACGGCTATCATAGAGACTGGCTAATATCTATAGGACACATAAATACGTGGTGGCTCGAAGTTTGTAAGCTTTAAATTGTGTTTCTGTGTTTAATTAATTCCTAGGGACATTTGAATTTTACTATGATAAACCTACAACAATTTATGTTTTAATGCTTTAGCCTCAATATGTTTTTTGTTTGTAATAACTGTAACTGTAAATATAATATTATAAATAAAAGTTTTATTTAGTAAAGTATTATTCAAATATTTGCCTGTTATCTAAAATAATAGAATTAATATTATACAGCGTGCCTTCGCCCGCTAAATGCCCTAAATGTTAGTAAATTTACTAATGTACGTTTCTTTCATGATATAATTTTATAAACAATATGTCTACACTTATATTCGAAAGTAAACTCAACATACAGTATTTTTTTATTATAATGGTTTTGAAATAAAACCAAAACTACATTTTAAGGGAACCAAAAATACTAGTACGTTTAATAAACATACAGACAAAAAAAATAAAAATCATAATTTTGGTTCTATTATTTGAGATTTGCGGCACAAGCGAGTGACTTTAAACGACAGGTTGCGGGTTCGATGCCCATTCGAGGAAACAATATATATATATATATATATATATATATATATATATATATATATATATATATATATATATATATATATATATATATATATATATATATATATATATATATAAGTGGAAATAGGTCATTCATTCATAGAGATATTTAAGTAGCAACAAACACACTTTAATGCCGACTATGAAATGATTTTCCCTCGATTGTAAACGTATCTGTCAATTAGGATTACGAAATAAGCCTCTTAAATCTTAATAGAATACAGGGAATCACTAATGTACGAGAGGTATATTATAAATAGTAATGTAATATATGCGTAGAGCTCAAGATCTGCTTTTGTTAATTTATTTATTAATAATTCCAGTATTAAGAATCTTTACTTAATGATAACTATATCTAGTAGGTCTATATATCTATTGTTCTGAAAGCTGCATAACATATTTAATCACAAGTGCTAAAATGCAAAAGCTTAGCTTAAGCCTCCAGATAGTAGATTGTATTTTTTACTATAGTTTATATTTAGTATGAACATTAAAACACTACGAAACAGTCTTTTAAACAAATATATTATAGTTCGTAAATGAGGGTTACGAGCCGGCACTCTACAATATAAAGGAAGAAGGAAACGCAGGTAATGTTTATTAATGTGTTCTAGTTTTGTATAATAAGTAAACAATATTATAATGATGAAAATAGTTTGTACATACATATCTATACTTAGGATAAAATCGTAACGCATCAGTGTCTGGACATGGAAGATATATAAGAAAAAATGGAATATAGAAAAATGAAAATATATAAGAAAATAAATATACTAGTGCCATTTAATTAAGTAGGTTTACGCTGTAACCCTCACATGGCAGGGTAGGCAGAAGAAACTCTGGAACCTAGTATTAAGACACTTCGTTACCAATTTTCCGCCGAAATTGAGCTCTACGCCGCGCTTTACTTTGTTACCAGAGCGTAGAAATGAAAACATTAAATATTTAAATTGAAAATATGAAACATTTCATTTCCTCGAACGGGGATCGAACCCACAACATGTCGTTTCTGTACGCGACAGGGTGTGGGTTCCATCTCCGAGTAGAGTACAAGCGTGAGACTGTTCTCACGCTTGTACTGTTCCACTACAGGCGTTGATTAAATAATAGAACCAAAATTATGATTTAATTTTTTTTTTGTCAGTACTTTTTTTTGGCGCATTGGGAAGGCTTGTGTCCAGCAGTGGACGACGGTTGACTGACGACGATGCAACCATTGTCATCATCAAGTCAATCGACAATAAACATGTATATGTGATTGTACGTTTGTCCAAAGGGAATCTCAGAACTGATTTAATTGTAGTTTTCAATATTTATTTTTTGTACTAGTATTTTTGTTTCCCTAGTAGAATCCTGTCCGTCGTGGGGCAGTGGCACAAACGTGTGACTGTAACTAATAGGTTGTGGGTCCAAAGCAAAAACGCGGGGTTGAGTTCCGCCACTCAACACACTATGCCTTAAAATTCAGCGGGAAGTGAGGAAAAAAAATAGAACGGAGTGTCTTAACCCTCTGTCTATATATATATATATATATATATATATATATATATATATATATATATATATATATATATATATATATATATATATATATATATATATATATATATGTATATATATATATATATATATATATATATATATATATATATATATATATATATATATATATATATATATATATATATATATATATATATATATATATAACATAGCTAACAATCTGTGTGGCCTGCGAGTAATTAAATTGCAATGTAATTTGTAAATATAATAAATTTATATTTTCGAATAACTCAATCATATGTTCCGGCTGAGCATTGGGCTTATAATATTTTTTTTGTTTTCTGGGCACTTTGATAACGCCATTTTCTATTCAATTGTCACAAGAAACAAAAACACTCATGTGTTATCGTTATATTTTCACTATAAAAAGGCAAACATTAAATTCTGAGTTAAGCTACGAAGTCATATTAGTACTACAAAGGGCATTCATAAGCGTAGATACTTTTTAAAGAAATAATTATCGAAGCTTTTTTCTTTTTCTGTTTAAAAATTAATCTACTTGACAGACTATGACGTTTTAAAGTACAAAAAAATTATAAGTACCTAACAAAAATTGTAAAAATGGAAAATTTCTTTAAAAAATTAACAAACAAATTGTCAAGTGAATACGTTGTGGAGCTCGGAGATGATGGTAAATTAGTATCATATAGAAATTGTTAAATATGAAGTCATTATTAAAAATATTTCATGTGCTTTTCAATTGTATTTATTATTTATATAAAAATGTCTCCAGTTAATTCATTTAATAAAATTTTGTTGATTTAGGTAAGATATTAGACGATGAGCTGTTAAAAGACAATGTCAAAGGAGTTGAAGAAATAAGTTCTAAAAGTTATATGGATTTGGATGCAAAACCAAAATTGAATAGTAGTTCAAGAAAACTTAATGAGCCTGAAGAGAAAATAACTGAAAAAGATACAAAAGATTTAGATTCCGCCAATTCTAACTTAAATGTAGAAAATGCTAATGAGGCCCAAGAAGAGCACTCGAAGCCTCGCCGCAACAGAGACCTCGCTTTCTTTTTTTAATCACGTTTAATAACATAATTTTCTTTATCCGTTATTATGTCCGTTTTATTATCAAAGAACTGCAGTAAATTATTCTCATAATATTAAAATAACCTTGGAGTTTGTTATTCACAGAATCACGTCTCATTTCAGTTACTATGAACTTCAACAATAAAATATAATACAGCTATGTACTTATATTACATGTTTTAATTTACAGAACTACATTCAAAAACGTACCTAGAAAAATTTAAAGCTTTCAAAATATTATTATTAAAATAAATTATTTTAAAAAATCGATAAGGACACACGGACAGGACATACTCTGTTCCTTACTAAGAGTACCGTACCAATTGCAGGATAATAAAAGTAGACAATTTTTTTTATGAAATAAAACCTGTAATATTTTTTTTCTATTAAGTTTCTAGCTATTTCTCATTTTATATATTTTCCCTTTTATCCGTTTTTCAAGAGAATATACACATCCACATATTTGATATTTCAGTTTCATTCTTTAAGGATTAACATGATTCTTAGTGGAACTAGTTCATTTTGAATCTTAGCACTATTAATTAATAAGTAAAGCAACTATTGAATAATCTGTGGAATTATGCAGAGGCTTGTTACTTCATTTTTTTATTATTAGTATTCCACCCGTGCCAGAGTAGGCAGAGGGAAATTGAGAACCTAGTGTTAAGACAGTGTCCCGTTCTCAACTTTCTGCTGAATTAGAGACATTGCGTGTAGAGTGACAAAACTCAACGCCACGTTTTGCATTGTTACCAGAGCGAAGAATTATAATAGATTAAACATTCAAATTAAAATATTAAATATTTAAATTCTAATGGAATCCAAAACCAGTCACTTTTATAGTCACAAGCTATGTCCTTATTACTGTTGATGCTAATATATTCGTACATAGTTATATTTAATGAAAATCTATTTTATAAACTACTTATAAGTATTGATGATTCCGAAGAACGGAACGTACCTACACTGCCAGATGTCTAAGTACTTACAGTGCCATGTGGTCCCTCGCCTAGGAAAGTAACCGGTCGCATGCGCCCCCGCGGGAAATCCAGCAGGGGCGCCACGCCGTTTGGGGGCTCGGCTTCTGGTAGTTTTATGGAGGTGAATAGACCTGGGGTAGGACGCTCTCGTCGGAAAGACCTTTCGTCTGGATACGTCTGAGAACAAAAGCACAATGAGTAAAAGTAAAATAGCAATGTCTTTGTCCTGTATGAAAGGGAGAGGAAAACCTTGTGTCATTCTCCGTTTATATTTAGGTCCGAATCATCTTCTTCACAGTCAGATGTTATCATACTGCATTATGATATGTAACGCAATAATGAAAACTATTATTGTGCTTAAAATATTTTTCTGCGCTTCACGCTGTATCTCACACATGGGAAGGTAGGCAGGGGGAACATGGGAGGCTAGTGTTAAGGCACTCCATTCTGTTCCAACGCCGCACTTTGCCTTTTTAATGGAGCGAAGAAAAGAAAACATTCAATATTTAATTTAAAACTGTTAAATGTGTGGGGAATCGACAACCTGCCGCGTTTAATGATAAAATAATAAAAGAAGCTTCAATACACTTTGTACAGGGTATTTGCCCCTATTATATTAACTTTAAACAACAGCTTTTTTGGAAACAATGGTGTAATGTACATATGATTGCCAGACAAGTAAATATCGTGAGTTATATTATGTAAATTTATGAGGTTATTTGTACTACGAAAATAGTACGTAGATGACTGAGCTTTGCTCAGTTTTATCTTTGGTTAATCTTGTTTTTGAAAATTATGTTTCGAAACGAATTAAATATGAATTGATAAAAGGCTCTCGATGACAGTTTTTCTAAGAAAAGCAATAAAACAGCTGAACAAAAAAGAAAAAAAATCTAATTATTTCTAATGATTGTAGCAGTCTTTTTGCCTGAAAATGCGGATAATGATACTTTGTGTAAAAATGAAACCTAGCTAGATCGACTTATCCCTGTTTATTATTTTCGTGGCTTCAGAGCTCCATCTAACAAATTAACATTTTTTTAATATGACAAGTATATACATATATATTTTATAATGTCATGTAATAAACAGAGCTATCTTCACAACGATAGGTACTTAGCAAGTGCCGCTTATTGAATTTTAAACAAACCTACAAACCGAGATCTAATTGATCCCGTGATTACTGCAATAGTAGTGGAACTTGCCAGACACTTCACTTCAGCGTCAGTATTATTGGTCTTGTGGGGAAATAAGCTGGAAGTTCACTGAGATTACACAAACTTAGGGTATATAAGACTAAAGGTCTTTTATACATGTAATTTGTTTTTTAAAGAAAATACCCTTAGCCTTATACATCTTAAGCTTATATATATATATATATATATATATATATATATATATATATATATATATATATATATATATATATATATATATATATATATATATATATATGTATATATATATATATATATATATATATATATATATATATATATATATATATATATATATATATATATACTATATATATATATATATATATATATATAATATATATATATATATATATATATATATATATATATATTTAAAACGAATATTAAATGTCTCGATGTGATTATTTACAGTTAATTTTGTTTCATTAACGTTTTAAGCTCTATGAAATGGTTTTTATAAAAGCGGTATACCTGGTTATTTGATGCGGCGAGGCTTTTGCGCTCCATTACAATCCATTAGTCAATTAATGTTAAGCTTAAAAAGCTATATATACCTTACTATGTATTATATACGGTATATATAATTTTCGGTATTTATTTTGTCGGTTGGCATATTTAACTATCTAAAAAGCTCGAGTAACTTTGTTACTTAATTAATATAATAGTCAATATATCCGGTAATGTACATTAATATAAATTATTTGACTATTTTTGGAATACTTTGTTAACAATGTTGTTGCTTAAAAAACCTTTTGATCTTCCTGTAATGTACACCTAACAAATTTCACTAAAAATGTTTTGTTAATATTGTACTTATTTCTTTAAGAACTCTTCATGTAATCTGAAATTGTTGAAGTTTCTTTCGATGGGAATTATCCACTCAGAGAACATGGTATATTAGAAATTTTCAGATTATTTTCCGAGAAGTACGCAATATTATGATTAAGCAAAAGCAGCATAAAATACAAGATTATAAATATATAAACCAATGCTGTAGATATTTTTTCATATTATTAAAACAGAAAATTTAAACTATAAATTAGGTCCTAACTACATAATTCACAATAGTAAGAGCTATTATATCTCATTGTTTAATGTCTGAAGTACCCTTCACTTTTCTTTGATATTCACTTATTTCATCACAAGAGAATTTGATCAAGTGTTCTGAGAATGTTCATTACAAAGGATTCTTAAAAAGGAATTTGATGCGCAAGTTCAGATAATTTTAGATTTCGTACTTCAAGATTTTTCATTTTAATAAAAAGTTTGGTTTGTTGGTAAACACAACACAATATTAAACTTTTTATTACATCGATAGTATGATGAAAACTATAAGTTCTCTTATTTGTATTAATTTGCTTATTTGTATTAATTTGCTTTTCAAAAATCACTGTCGGCTCTAATTTACTAATAAACGCACTAAATTATTAATTATATTTTTTTGTTTGTAATTCATCTATTGATAAAATGTTCATATTGTTAATTAAAATTAAAATTAATTAAAGTCAAGCCAAATGACTATGTGTTTTGAAATATTGCGCTTTTATTTGTATTGACCCAAAATACTCTAATATCATATAATTTCTTAATTTATTTTATATATATTACATGATATATACAATTTTTAAGTTCAAATGAACACTTCAACCCTTGTCGAACAAGCACTAGGTAGTTAAGCTTTATAAAGCTATAGTATAATAATAACAAAACACCGGTGGCACGGTAGGTAAGTCGCTCAACTAATGCCGTCCTTAGCCATTTATCATTTTGCAAACAACCGCATAATATCCCTAATGAGTAAAATCCAAGCATACCTTGGGCAATACCATTAATATTACAAGCCCGGCCTTTCCCCTTTATAGATGCCTACCTTAGCAACGAACGATGAATGCATACTATGTCGAGTTTGGAGGTTATTAATTTTGGGGATTTACTTGCTTTAGGCGAAAACAAAACATTCTAATAGCTGAAAATAATTTTAATATAATATTATGCCTTTGCTGACTATACTGGTCAGGTTTATGTCTACTTTGTATTTATATTTAGGAAATAACATGTTTTTCAAATTGGATTATTTATATATCATTCTACTAATGTTATAGTCACTTTATTGCTTTATGAATATAAAGTGAACACACAATGCATTCGCGTGAATTACGTTCATTTATTCAGTCATCTGAACTGAACTATGCAATAACAAACTTCAATTCAAATAAACAGTCATTTTATACTGATTCATTATTTAATTTAATGTTGTCGCATCCCTCGCAGGGAGGGGAGGTGGGGAGTTTTGGGACACGTGACATATTCACGCGCCACTCGGGTGTACTTATGGTAGGTACTGCTGCGGCTACGCTGTACCGTATGTTACATGTAATGGAGCACCCACAGGAAGACGTTATGGATTATAATACTCGTGCTAAATATTTTAACTTTATTGTGACACTGTATTGTGTCTGTATATTTTTAAGACGACAATACTTTCAAAATCAATATAATATCTAAGCTAACTATAGAACGATGCATTATTATTTTTATACTTCACCTACGTAAAGATATAAAACTTCTTTGTCATTACTAAGAGATTCTTCTATCCTTTAGTAATAATGTAAAAATCTAACACCATAGTTTCCATTTAACATTCTATTCAATGACTTTTTTTTTGCTGTGATTTCGTCTGGCAGTTGTTTGTCAGTCTCGAAAATATTTTGTGCATTACTAATGCTTTATGTAAATTATTTCTCTTATTAAAAGAGAAATATTCAATATCAAATAAGCGACATTCATATCTATATCGAAACCTAATTTGCTTAATGGGATACAAATTAATGAACTAGCTGGGAATTGCCGTAATTACGTCATATGCACATACGGTTGCATACTATTATAAGCTGTTTATTCAATACTAGTGTCCTGCCTGCGGTTACGCCTGTTTTTAAGAAACAAATATTTAATAATTAAACTAAATATAGCCAATATAATAATATAAAAGTTTTAGTGCTAAGATAATTATGTCAGGAACAGAAGGTTATGTTTTGTTTAAGAAATAAAAAAATACAATTTAAATTGGTTTTTCATATCAGGGGAAATAATTTGACCTTGTTTTATACAGTACAAGTCGAATTACTATAATATTTATTTATATAAATAAGCTCAATTTATTTATAAAAATGTTTACTGTGTCTTAAATCAGAGAATAGTGTCTTATTCTCATGATCTTACAAATATGTATATGATATTCATTATACCTGTCAACGGAATTACATTTTGGCTGGCTCAATAGGAAAAAGGAATATCCATTATTTATTAAATTTAAAATTAAAATTTTGTATCTTCACAAATGAGATATTTCAAGCGCAGGTAAATAAAGCTGCGGTTAGAGGACAGTAAAAGCATCTTTCATTGGGTTAGGTAAAGGACTTATGCAATATAGGCAAAGGGATACAAAACGTTCTTCTTCATTTATTTATTTTTTCGTTTTATAAAGATATAATGACAAATTTTCGACAAAAACGTAGTATTCTTTTGGTTACCGTATAACCGCTATATTAAATAACAGCAATTTTATAATTATAAAATAACACGTCAGTTTATTCCACGAACTCAAAACGGAAATGAGAAAACATAAGCTTTTCGGTAATTCACATAAGTGCTTCCCCTGAGAAACAGCGAGAAAAGTTTCCATAAAATAGTTTATAATAATATCTCCGCCTTCGCCCTCGTGAATATTTTATGTACAGTGCGAAAGAGACGGCTATATAAGCTATTACTACGATATGCTACAGTGCGGTGGCTTTACCAACTTGATGTATTAAAGCTTTCTAAAGGCCAATGTTTCCTTTCGAATATTCTATTCTTATAAGTAAATGGGCTATTTCTCAGTTTTAGTATAATTTTCATAAAACATTATTTTTGAATGTTTAACAAATTTTTTATATAAAATATAATTGTTAATATCGCCCAGATTATATATCCATACATATATGTGTATAAATTATATGAAACATTACACTGAAAGCTTTATTTGAATAAAATAATGCAAACATTAACTTAGCTCTACATATTTAATGTTGACCGCTAAGTCGAGCGAAGACCACACACATGCATAGCGCACGAACCGCGCACTCCACTACAGCGTAATTAAAAATTAAGCCCCACCGAGCCCCAGGTGTTCTTCAGCAAAATGCATTAATTAAGATTGTCGAGAAAAACCTTAAACAAGCTCTGTAGTGGTACACTAATTACTTTAGTTACGCAATACTAGCCGCAAACTGTTACCAGCTCTTATTTGCGTATTCTGAAACAGTTCAAGGTCGTTAACGAAAAAGAGTATAGATGGAATTGAAAAAACGAAAATTAATACAAATAATAGTATTTTTTAAACATAAGTCCTATATTCTAGAAGTCAAACGACCAGTTTTATTTAGTACAGTTACGCTTACCTTGGTTAGGAGTTAAGAAAAATGGAATTATACTTTGCGTGGAGGGATGCCCCACGCTCATCTACGTTTTTTACACTAAAAAGATAACGAATGAAATATACATATTATGTTTTCTTCGTATTATTTACTTTGATGAGACAAGAATGGAAAATAAAGATTACATTTCATTTATATAAATTATTTTAGAAGAATTTTATTGTAAATATGTATTTCTATTAAAAAATCGGACATTTTTTCAATGTAACATTTTACCATATACAAGTGAGTCGTGAATGAGAGAAAGAGAGTCGCCAGTTTAGTAGAGTCAAGACACTCTTTTTTCCGTTTCCCATATGAATTCGAGACACTAAATATTGTGGGACTAGTATGACTTGGATTTCACTGCGCAATACAAACTTAATCATATATCTTTATATATTCTAATTTCGACGACGGTATCATTACAGGGAGGAAAATAATTGAATTAATTACGAATGACCTGATTTCTATTAAATAATAAACCATATTTTTATTTTTGATTTTACTTACTAAAACAGTATTTTTTTTATTTCAATAAATCAAAAGTATATAAAAAACTAGAAAAATAAGCCCAGTGAGATAGTGTCTGACTGTAAATTCGATGATTCTGTGTTTGATTTTCACTGAGGAGTACGGGATGATATTCAAAATTATTTTAATTTCTGCACCCTCGAAATCCAACAAAAGCTTTGAGCTTACAATTCAACAAGTTTACTCTTAGTAAACTTCCTCAAAAAAATTGAACAGGAGGTGGGGAATGGAGTGTTAAAACACTAAGTTAGGCTAGGTAGGAAACTAAGTTTCCTGGCTAGCCATGATATGCAGGAAAAAAGTGTTAATGGATTTATTATTATAAATTTCATTATAAAGTAACTTATCACACATTAAAATAAAAATTTTACTTAAATAAAATATATTAATAAGCCAATTATTAATATATTTTATTTAAATTAAATTTTAATTATTGTGGTACTTCAGAGATGAGTTACTTTATAATGAAATTTCATACCTATACATATAAGAGAGACATAAGGGTGACGTTGTTACGTCAAACACAATAATAAATTGGTGTGTGCCATCTGATATATTAGATTTAGTATCATGTCAGGTGCACTGCAATATTCTTGGAAACAATATGGATCTGATTGCTCTCTCATTTGCTTATGTTAGGCATGCAGACTGTGGGTGGTAATCCGACTTAACCTTTTGTCATCCATGGCGTATTCACTGGAATCTAGAGTTAGTAGTACAGTAGGGAGCTAAATTTCGTAGTTCGACAGTGTATTTGACATTGGAAGCCAGTATATAGTAAGTCTATACCACATTTGGTGGTGTAAGATCATTTGTGTGAACATGGGATCACAAGCGGATGTGAGTACATCGTATATGTAAATGTAGAAGAGGTCACATGTGTAGATCTGAGATTACGTGTAAATACTTACATTCATGTGGAGTCCACATTTGTGTAAGTAAGATTGCACGTGTGGACGAGAGATCAAGTGTATAGACATGACATCACATGTATGGATGTGAGACAAATATGTTGAATTGAGATGCGGGATCTCATGCGGGGATATAGGATCATATGTATGGACGTACGATCTAATGTATGAATGTGAATTAACAGAAGACCACGCGTGGATGTCTGTGAGATCACATGCGTGGACTTGAGATGACGTGTGGGATGTAAGATCATATGTGTAGATCAAATTTTAATACTATAACACAAAATATGAATAGTCATTTTATATACGGAAATAAATAATTGCGTTATTATAGCGGGAAAAGGCGCGAGCAGGTTTCTAGTATTTGATATTTGTATTACCAAATGATAGATGCCGATAAAACACAATATATCTTCAATAGATTGGTAACAGTTCAAGTTAGTTAACAAAAAATAGCAACTTTATTTTATGTCCAAACGTTCTTGTAATAAAGAACAAAAGACAAGAAACAATATGAAATTGTAAGAGAAACGCTTTAAATATTCAACAAAGAGCAGACGCCGAGAACGTTTAACAAAGGCACAACCCTAAATATAATCCTTGAGTGGGCAGCGAGCATACGTCGTTTGTGCAAACTTCCAGTGTCATTATAAAATACGAGCCGTATCGTGGATCCACTATGAGGAATGGAGGGTGGTCTCAACACCTGCTGCCCGGAGTCATGGAGCTACGAACTTCTTTACAGAAACAGCTACTGTCTCGTTTTTCTAAGTTGAACGTCACCCGAATAAATTTAACACACGCTGAACTGAATTTGCTTTTTTCAATATATGTATTTAACATATATTATGCTAGCCTCTGTAAAAACATAGTGCAATAGCTCTGGTATATATGAGCGATTTTATTTTGGGTGTGTAGATTCTGAGAGGTTTATATCAATTTTTATTTTACAGCAAGCTCATAATGATCTTGTCTTTTTAATCTTTGGGTATTCATTATCGTCGTTAACCTAAATTAGGAATAGGAATTTTAAATATAAATAAATTTTTCCATTTTATATGAATTTAATACAAAAATTTAAATTTAACGTAATCATTTTAACTTAGGCATTTTAATTGAGGCCTGTCGTGGCGCAGCGGCACAAGAGTGCGACTGTAACCGACAGGCTCTGGGTTCGATCCCCAGTCGAGGAAATGAAATATTTAATATTTTCAATTTAAATATTTAATGTTTCATTTCTTCGCTCTGGTAATAAGGCAAAGCGCGGCGTTGAGTTCCGCCACTCAACACGCAATGCCTCAAATTCGGCGGAAAGTGGGGAACGGAAGTGGAACGGAGTGTCATAACACTAGGTTTCACTTCTGTTCCCTCTGCCTACCCTGCTTAGTGCGGGATACAGCGTGAAGCTGGGGGAACATTTTAACTTACTTTTTTGTTAAATATTAAAAATAATAACATAATTTTATTGTATATAATATATTTTGTTTAAATTATAAGTATAGCCATTCTTCTTTTTATTCCCAGCTAAAAGCTATCAGTGACCTCTTTTAATCATCTTGTTATCGTTTGGGCACCTGCCTTAGAAATATCATGAATAAAATATATTCGAGATTGTAAAATATCGTACCAATTATGAAATAAAATCTTACTTCTCCTTTTCAAATGTATTATAAGCTTTAAGCTAACTTCAGCGTAAAGCTGAATATAATTTTGATATAGTTTATAAAAATATTTTAACTTTTAAGTTAAAAACCGTTTTAGCTGAATAAAATCTTTATGTTTTGTATATTTAGCGTATCAAACAACAAATGTTGGTTAGATGAATGAAAAGAAACTGATGTAAAAAATATATTAATAAAAAGAATTATAGATACCCTCCACAAAGAGATATTACGTATCACTATAGTGTTGAACTGAGGAAAGCTGCGGATGGCTAGTAATAACCGTAAAACTAGTAAAAATGATTGTATAACTTTTAGATAATCAACACTATATTAATCACAAAAATAAATACAGCAGATGTAACTGAAATAACATTCTTTCTCCTTTTGTTTTTGTATGGTACAATAGATTCATTTAAATTTAACACATAGTCATTCTGGTATTTTTGAAGTGACGCAAAAAGAGAAAAAAATGCACTATACATATTTTAATAACGGGCATTCCGCCAACTTTTATTTGATATACCTGGATTTTTCTGTATGGAGCGTGACCTCACAATTTTCACGAGTGTACTAAAATAATAAAGACAATTTTATAATAGATGACTGTTACGGCACACTATGTACTGTTGTTTTCAGATTGGTTTCTAGTATACTTATTTCGAAGTTTTTAAAAGGTGATATTCAAAGGATATATTTTAAGTTTCTTCTTTTCATGTCGCACATGGTAGGGTAGGAAGAGGGAACTTGGGAACCTAGTGTTGATAAGCTCCGTTTCGTTCCCCACATTAAATCGAATTTGAGGCAATGCGTGTTGCGTCGCCGAACTCAACGCCGCGTTTTGCCTTGTTACCAGAGCGAAGAAATGAAAACATTTAAAATTATTAATTAAGCCCTAAGCTTGCTGGAAAAATCTATAAATAAAATTTGATCGGACAAAGTTTTCCAAAATCAGAATGATTTTTTATATACAATTACTATTTATTAAATATTAAATATAATTTTAATCTTAACTATATATTCCAATTTTTTAGGTCGAATTCATTAAAATTTAATGAAAGAGAAGGTTAACGCACTCCCAGGTTGAAACATTTTCTAACTTAATAAACATTTTATAATATCTACAGTCCACGTATCGTCGTGGTAGTTTAAAATTTATCGCGGTCGTTACCCGATATTAAAACAAATGCAACCTTCAGGTAGACGAAGATATTGTTTCAGACTAAACGAATATTTAGGTAAGGTTTGCAAATTTAATAATAAGTTTGGAAATTTTAATTAATATTTTGTGTACTCTTATGAGCGTTTACGTTCTTATTTTAATTTATCTTTGGCAACGCTTTAATTAAAAGTTGTAAGCGTAAAAAATGTCTAATTTAATGTATAATATAGTTAACAATTTAAACATTAACAGATGTTATTTAAAAATATCATATTTGTTTAGTTAATAGGAAAGTAGACTTAAAATAAGTTACTCCTTTTATTTTTTTTTATTAAGTGAAAATGTATAATTGTAAAATAGAAGTTTCTTGGCAATAATTAAAAATATATAAACGACATTTAACGGACGTTGAACGATCATAATCGTGAAGCTATTTCTATTTTCAAGAAAATAAATGTTAAATGGAAAGCAAAAAATATAATAATATATATATTTCGATTCTCATATCTCTGGGTTGGCTTAAATTGAAAAATGTCCCCAGTTCCGCCACTGTTTTCCTGTCAAGCCAAAATTTCTGTTACGTCATAAATCTTGTTTTAGATGCTATATCGTGTACAGCTTTTTTATGTTTTTATTATGCCTGAAAACATGGCACTGTTATCGTTTACTTGTTTACTTTTATCACATGCACATTGCACATATGTATTTACAGTACAGTATCTATAGATTATAATAAAGATAGGAAACGACGATAGGATTCGTTGGTTAATTGATATATCATACTTATTGAACGTTAAACAACTACTTGCACAGCTTCATTTGAAATTATTCAATCAAAATAAATTATTTGGTTGACATCTTACATAAGTGTTTCTTGTGACTATGTGTATAGTAAAGCATTAGACAATTCAAGATGTACTACTAGACTGGAGTATTTGATCTTGTTTAGTTTATGTACATCTCAGCAGTTAACAAGTAAATTGAGCAAACTCCAAGGTAGACCTAACTAATGTGAGCACATTGCTTAGAATTAGTCTTGTTTAGTTGAATTGCTCTATCATAAAGTGCCACTACACACTGTAACCCCATCGTCATAGTAATGTTTTATGTCTATGAACGTTGCCTTTTTTTATTAAAATATTTTGAGCTGATTTTCTTTTTCATAATATGTGTGTATGTTTGTATCTCCGAAACTAACGGATCGGTTTAAATGATAGCTAATGTCTGGGTTATAAGGTATAGTTGGTTATGGAACTTGGGTCTTCTACATCAGTTATAGAACCTTGATATAGTAATATAGCTATTCTATATAACAAAATTTTGGTCAGGACGATTAGCAATTTTTGTACGATATAAAATATACGATTTGGAACATCTGATGTAGATCCTTAAGGGATCACCTTGTCTGTAAGATATATACAAATTATACCTTAGCAAAAATTAATAAGGATGATGAGCATTTTCTGTTGACGTATAAAAATCGAATATCTGAAACACCTGGATATCTATACTTATAATAAATCTGTTACCGATCATTGTATGTGTATATTGAGATAAAAGTAAAAATGTTATTAGAATAAAAAAATCATTGAGAGAGTGATAAAAATAAAATGGTGTAAATTCAAGCCGTGCCGTGTGATCCCAGCTTAGAATAGGATCACCCTGGTACTGATGGTGTCGTAAGAGGCGACTAAAGTGCGTGTGGTAGAGTCACGTTGCCAGCAATGGCAACACGCATGGGCAGACTCGATCGGATTGTTACCACCCCCGGCATTTAAGACCGGCGTTAAGTAGTGGCTTTGGCCATTGCGTTTCGCATTAGGTAATGCCGGGCCCCGGTGCCCATCCACCTTAAAAGACGGCAACGCTCCTGTAGCTCTTCTGGAGTTACACGGGGCCGTGGCCGACGGTGATCACTTACCATCAGGCGACCCGTACGCTTGTTTGCCGTCTCTTCCATAAAACAAAGCGAGCAAAGCGGCGGTCGGGTCGTTAATAATTAATATTTTCATTTCTTCGTTCTGGTGTTTTTTTTTGTGGATAAGACACGGCAAACGAGCGTACGGGTCATCTGATGGTAAGTGATCACCGCCGCCCACGGCCCTCTGTTACTCCAGAGATGCTAAAGGAGCGTTGCCGGTCCTTAAGATCGATGGGCACCGGGGCCCGGCATTACCCAATACGAAACGCAGTGGCCGAAACCACCACTTAAAGCCGGTTTTAAATGCCGGGGGTGGTAAAGATCCGGTCGTGTCTGCCCATGCGTGTTGCCATTGCTGACAATGTGACTCTCCCACACATACTTAAGTCGCCTCTTACGCGACATCATCAGTACCAGGGCGATCCTATTCTAAGCCGGAATCACACGGCATAGCCAGAATCACCAAAGCGCAAAGTTGAGCTCCACCACGCAACACACAATGTCTTGTCAAAATGCAGTGAGAAGTAGGGAACAAAACGTAGTATCCTAACAATAGTTTCTTAAGTTCCCTCTCCCTATTCTGCCATGTGCGGGGTACAGAATGAAACTATAAAAATATTAAAAATTACTTTTGTAACTTTACCGTTACGCTTTACGATTATTAATTTTGTGGCTGTTGACGTCACACCACTCCATGTTTATTTACCCTTGTCTAAGATGTGGTATTCCGATATATTCCTCGTACATTTAGTATATATTATATTTGCTTGAATAACACGCAGCCGCAAGACACAATGTTTTAGCCAAATTGTATTAATTCTGTACTCACACAACATTCCGTATTTACGTAACTTAATTAGACAACTTTCTTCTATGCACAGTATAAGGAACGCTATTAAGCGTAATATAAGAATTATATAAGTTCATACTTATTAGTAATTGATTTTAAATTAATTTTTCAAATTAATTAAAAGATATTCTAAGAAGCAAAGATTTTAGACAAATGTAATATCATTTACTAATTTTATCGGCCAAGAATATTATAATGTTTTATAGCCCAGGCATTTTCTCTCTGATTCTACTGAGGCGTGAGTAACTAGCGCGGAATTGTGACTTCATCGCGTCTAGGGCTGCCATCCACAAGCTTCCTAAAGTCCATTTCAAACTCGATTACACTTCAATGGAAATCAAATAAAATTTCTAGAACTATTGTAAAGCAATTGACTAGAAAACAATATTTGCTAGTAAACGTTCTTTATTTTTGCAGTTGTAGGTACTTGTTACAAATACGTAACGTATTTGTTCATTTTTATTGAAGATAACAATGTTACCAACTCAAGAAAAAAATACACAATATTAAGTTTAAAATTTTATTATCTTATTGTTTTGTGGTAGTCTGAGCCACGTATAAGGGATATACTTAGGTTTAATTTGATGTTTTAAAAAAATATCTACATTCATTATAAATGAGATCGTAGAAACTAATTTAATAATTAATGATAGACAACCTTAATAACGAGAATTTATGCTTCACCCATTGTCTTTGGCGGCGTGATTGCGAACGGTACAAAGTAAGTCATTAGATTTAATAGACGGATTGTTATTTGTTATTATTATGGAACAGATATTATTTAATAGATATTTATTATGAATGGAAATAATTTTATGAATAACTTTCATTGTGAAATGATTAATTAGAGCACTTCATTCTTATATTTCTGAATTTTTATTTTCATTTAAATTTGACCTGAAAAAGTTTCGACAATAGTTAGCTATCTATCGAAATTTATACAGTATATTTCTGTATATTTAATAAAAATGTATGTTAAACAAATATAATCCACATTTTATTTTATATTATTGTGTTCCAAAATTATAAAGTATTAATTTTTAATATTTTTTTTAATAATTAATTCATTAATATTTTTTTATAAAGAGTTACTACAATACGTCTCAAACGTAAATCGATAAAAACAGGCACCCCATGAAAAAGTAAGACGTACGAGTATTGTCACGTTTCGCATTAGTCGAGCGAGCAAGTGAGAGGCTGAAATAAACGACAGAGAGGCACGATCGGCCTAAGAGTTCAAATTGTTAGTTGTAATAAGTTGCAATAATTTACGTGTAGTTAAAAAATATTTGAATATAATGAGTACAAATAAATTTTTCTATATGGTTGTTGTTATATTTTTCAATGAACTGTATAATAAAAAGATGTATTTTTCAAAATGTTAATAATGCACTACAATGCAACTATGCAATTTTAAAAAGCATCGTGTTGGTAAAGTTTTTTTTAGTAATATTTTTTATCAATGATTTCTTAGGACAATAATCACATAAAATTATCACCCGTAGACTGTTTATTTTTTTAGAAACTATATTATAATTCTTTCCGTAATTGGTACTAGTACTACTTGATACAATTGTTCTTGTCTAATACGTCTCGGAAATGTCGCTTTGAAGATTAAAGCAGTGCAACCATGTATATCAAAGTAAACAATATACATCTTCATGGCATATTCCTTACGGGATAAGCAAAGAGAATGGACGGTTTGTTATTACCGTTACTTTATACTCCACGACTTACCAATGCATTGTCTATGAATTGTTTATATGGAGATGGATGAAAGGCAATATTTGAACAATATATATTTTTTTCTTGTTTTTTGTGATCTAAGGCGTTTAAAGAATGAGAAATAATAAATATTTAAAATTTATTTACATTTGTATGTGAATGACTGATGGACACTCACAGACGAAACTCACTTAAAAGGGGATCAACAAAATTGGATTTATCGAAATTTCTACAGGTATGGGAATATTAGGATTTTTCAATTTAAGCCTTAAATTTTACGCAAGCATCGTTATGGCCGACGACTAGTGTTAAAACTGTGCAGGCCGTGAAGATGAAGCCTCTAGCCGAGTATTACCACGCACTCGTTTTGTATGAAATTAATAATAATATAAGTTTTTAAAGATTTGTTGGTAATGTTTTCTGTATGATAAGTCCTCACCTCTTGCGAAATTTCATTGGATTAGATTACGTGGTGAACTTAAAATAAAATGCAGCTAAAACGATGCATAAGTGTGTGTTAAGAGTGATCTTGTGATTGCGTTGTTGTTTCAAGAAACCCCGAGAGATCTTGACATATACAGACGGACAAAAAAACATACTAAAAAATGGGTTTTGTTTCTTCCTTTTGAAGTACGCAACCCTAAAATACGATACCTAAATAGAATTAGCTATATTAATTATAAGTTATAGTATATGTAACTAATATATGACTATATATATGTAACTAACTTAATTATAAGTCAGTTACCTACTATGGTACATACGACGACGTCAGGTTGATTGAAACCGATCAATGATAACTGGCAATCATTTAATCAGGGCGGAGGCTTAGGTAGATTTCACAGTAAGCTTGTTTGATTAATAAAATTTAAGTTGGTTATAAAAATAAAATTTTCAGTAGTGGAAATACATATATTGCTACGGAGTGTTGAGTTAGAATTCCACACTGACAAAAAATAATAAATATTGTTTTTAGATCGCGTCCTCAATACTTAATTTTTATTAACAAGAAATATTTCGGGTGTGATATCTATGAATATTTTAAATAAAATATTAGTTATTTTGATATTGTCGTATTAAATTTAATCAGAACTCGTACAAGTACATCACTGTATTGGATAAATTAGAATTATGCTTCTATTTTACAACGACCTTAATAAATGGACTGGATTTATACGGTAGGTGTATTTGTAATTAGCCTGCACCTGTACAAATGCCCAGGGGATACATGTAGTTCCCCTTCGATAGTGAACAATGGACAATATGATCTGTACATTCATTATAATATAAATTACCTTGAACTAGTATGCATTTATTTTACCAAAAATAACATTATTTCTTCCTTAATTATTTCTTCCAAATTTAACCTTATTAATAAGTAAAAATTTGATACTTCAAATTTTGAATAAAATCTAAAGTATATGCTGTTTAACAATAAAAAATCACAGTGAATCTCATTAATGAAGCTTGTATTAAAACATCGGTGGTTGTTGCCTTTGACGATGTAAATTTTAACTGCGAGTCTTTGAAGGTTTATACACTTGACCAAACAATGTGTCTGGACACTAAAACCCTTTGAATAATGATATGCGTATCTAAAGTATGTTTAACCCTGTCTATATATGTATATGGAAATATGTATATGCGCGATATCATCAGCAAGGACAACCATGAATTGATTATATTGGAAAAGCAATAAAAATGCTAATTTTTCAACGTTATTTTGTATATGAAATATTATTCTTTCATTAAATTCTGGATTTCTGTTTTTTCAACAGCTTTGGATAACTTATTTTAAATAATATTAAAGGGTTTAGTTTGTGTTACTAAGCAATGAGGACTAGTACTGCGGCTTGCTAATCTGTTCGATTGGGCGTTTTGTAATGAACTGAATATGTTTTCCGACAATTCAATTAGGACTTCAGCATTTGATGATATTGTTTCGGTTACGAAACAATGAAAGGGTTTGTCTCTAATTCAGTAGATTTAGCCGTGAGGGTTATTTGGGTTGGGAAACTACATTTTATTTTAATCATCAGTAGTTTTTTTTTTATATCAGAGAGAAAGACAAAAAGAAGCATTTACTTTTAATTTCAATATTTTTTCTCTTTCGTGGTTTTATTTTTATGACAATATTTTCTATAATGTTTCAGGTCTTTCGTGGTGCAGGCAGAGAACGACAAATTGTGAGTTCGATCCTCATTCGAGGAAACAAAATATTTGCTATTTTATGTTCTTCGCTCTAACTGGGAAAAGTGCACCGTTGGGTTACTCAATACGCAATGTCTTAAATTCAGCGGAAAAAGGTAAACAAAAGTGCTTTAATTGGGACGAGGTATTTTAACCAAAGCACTCATTTAGGTAACACTGGATTATCAAGTATTTTATGCCATTTTCGATATGCAACATAACTTGAAACGCATAAAAATAATTGGTTCTAAATAAAGTATTTACTTTCATGCTGTACCATATAGCAGAGGCACATATAGCAGAAGAACTCAGAGCCAAGTTACACCTTTCTTCACTTTCCGCCTAATTTTTCAAACATTTCCCCAAGTGAAGTGTATATTTTGGTTAATTACAGCTATATTTCAGTTATTACTAATATAACGATTCTTGTTCCGGTCTATATAATTCAGTCTTACGAAAAAGAGCAGATGGTATAGAAATTATATTTTCAAATAAAACCAAAGTAAGTTAGTTATTTAATCCTTAGCTGCCCACATGCAGTGGCTTAATCTCTGACCAAATCTTTGGTCCAGATCCGCCGCTCGAGAAACTTTCTGCCAATGACAATGGCCATCTGTTCTCTTTGCTTGCTTTTTTTTTTTAATGGAAAAGACGGCAAACGAGTGTACGGGTCACCTGATGGTAAGTGATCACCATCGCCCACGACCCCGAGTAACTCCAGAGGAGCTACAAGAGCGTTGCCGTCCTTTAACACCTTAAAGGGGCCTTGAAGGGGCACCGGGGCCCGGCATTACCTAATGCGAAACGCAGTGGCCAAAGCCACTACTTAACGCCGGTCTTAAATGCCGGGGGTGGTAATGATCCGGTCGAGTCTGCCCATGCGTGTTGCCATTACTGGCAACGTGAGTCTACCACACAAAGTATTCTGCCCACTGTCAATTCAGCTGAACAATCCATCGAGCAATGCAAATCGGTAACTTACGTTCCTGTGGATGTCGTTTTTATTATGTCGTGATAAATCAAAACAGATAACTTCTGAAATGAATTCGTCCCTATTTTCTTTTTTATTTGAGGTTAATATTGTTAGCTCTATAAATGCTGTTGGCCTTTACAGCGACATCGGATGGGGAAAGTAGAAAGTGTATGCTCTGACGTGCCTTAATAATTGCAAGGACTATGTGGCTGCATGAGAGGGCGGCGACGGGGAAAGAGAAAATCAATCGCATGGGCGCGGTGTTTGTCTCAAACTCGACTAAAGATGAGGAACCGCCGATCATTCCGCGATGTCACATCTCAATGTCTGTCGTTAAGTTTAGTCTAAAAGCTATACAAGTTCTTTCTTGTTGGACATCCACAAGTCGAGCGGGACAGATGACATTTTACTTTGAGTGCTTTACTTAAGACTCGTAGAAGAGCTCTCTTATCTACTCGTTCCCGAAAAAAAAGCGATGATTGTGTTGCTTTCACCTCCTCTATTGAGAGCAAGGTAAATGGTTTGGCAGTTAGTCTGGAAATGGCAAAGGCCCTTGAATGAGGGTTGGTGTCTTGCGAAACTTGTATCTTACTGGTTACCCAAAAATTTGTGCGAATACTTTTCACAATGGGTGCATATGGATGACGTGTTATGACTCTGGCATACATTGCTATTCAAATGCTTTTTTCCTGAAAGTTGAACCTCGAGAGATGCCTAAGTAGAAGTACTATTGAGCTATCTCTCGAGATTATTTCGTTATGAAGTGAAAGACCTGAATTAATTCAAATTCCAGAAGACACATATTTGTGCGGTAAACACTAGGAAAACTCAATTATCGTGTCACCAGTTTTCGAGAACAAACCTCTTATATCATCAGCATTAGTATATTAGGCATTTTAAGTGACTGCTAGTGTTTGATCATCTGGAAAGCACGCCAAAACACCACTATCAAAAAATGCACCTTTATCTGTTTAAAAGTTGCTAAAACACCTGTAGCCCTTCTGGTAGAACACTGGGCCGTGGGCGGGAGTGATCACTTACCATCTGGTAAACCAAACGCTCTTTTACCTTATTTTTTCCATAAAAAAGAGCACGATTCGAACCTTGGCTTGCGGCCATCAATCTGACTGGGAATTTGCTTTAAAATGGTTGGTGCTTTAATATTATCGTTGTTTTAATATTGTTGTTTTTTAGTAGTAGTAATTAAGAGCCATACTAATCTCGTACTCGTACTTAACGTTCGGGATTTTTTCGGTAGAGAATCAGGTGAGCTTGTCTCACCGTTCACTCTATGTGGAATTCTATCCCTTTTTGCGATTTCATGACTTTTCGCATGACAATGGTTTATAGATATGACTTATAGAGGGGCTTGTGAATTAGGCAGATATAATGATCATATATTTATTTTTTTGCAGTTTTCGGTTGGAGCGCTGGGTTTATCAGTCGATGCTCTTCGAATTAATTCTACTATGCAATTGGCCTTGTACAAATCAGTGATCACTCTCTGTTTATTGGCTTTGAAACATTACTGCGTATTTGTTTTTTTATATGGACATGTGATATTTTTTAATAAATGTATCCTTTGGAGTCATCCAGACTCTTGAGTCCATTTCCTAATTGAACATTTACAATTTTAAGTCTAGAGCTTGCGTAATGATTAAACTGAGAAAAGGAAATGCTTGCGGCGCCCCCTTTTCCTTGGCGCCCTCCGCGTGCAACACGATATACGTCAAAAAGAACTTAATATCTATCTTTACATTTATTCAAATAATTACCATAATGTTAAATACATTATAATACTTGATTTAATATTCCGAATAATAGAATTTGACTGCTAAAAATCTTCGTAAAAATCCAATTATGTATAATGCGGCGAACAATGGCGCTCATTATAAATTAACGATCAATTGGCATGTTTGGTGCGCAGTGGGCACGAGCGGCATTCCTGTGGGAAATCCCCACTACCTCTCTATATTTTAATACAATACCATACGTGACATTTCAACTTTTAAAGAAATTGTTGAAACCTTTGATGTAAAATGGTCTTATGTGTCAATGTCTTATTATCTTATTGTCAATGTTATGTAGTGTTATGACAGATTAAGCTCGGGGAAATTGAATTTAAAATTACATCCTAATTTAATATTTATTATTATAAGTGACATTTTTTAAACAGTGCCATAGTATTTTATATTTATTTATTAAACTATAACTTTAATGCAACATGGAACCTACCTGTGCATACAAATTGAGTTAGTATTTAGATTAGTGAGTAGAGAAACAGAGAGAGAGATAGGGATTATGATTAGTTTCTAAATTTGAAATCAAATTAGGTTAGATATTGACTAGGTAGTTACATACTAACTACCACGCTGCTAAATTCATGCTTGCTATCGATATCTGTACATGATATTATTAGATTTCAATCAGGTTGCACATATTATACACATCACTCGTAAATACATATTGCAGGTGCTATTCGCACATGTATAGTCTAATTAGTAAATTATATATACATATACCAAGGTGAAAATTGTAAAGGTCCAAATTTATGTAATAATTTATAAACTTAATTTAGAACTTACATGATGAATGATGTCCGTAGCGGCGTAGAAGCTCTCGTGAGGGTCAGGCCGCTTCATCATGTAGGGCCTTGGAAACTCCGGGTCCTCGCAAATTTCTGTTTAAATTAACATATGATAAAGCATTTTTTATTCATTATTTAAAATATAAATTGTGTAGACCTAGTGTCCTAAAGATCGTGGGTGGATTTCTTTGTTAATACTAAAAAAAACACTATGACTGAAAAAGTTATGTTTATTATTAACAGCCTACAACAAATACTTGTATATTACTTTAAATGAAGTTACGTTTCTAGTGTACCTTACGTCTCCCCTACCCACTCACTGCTAAACATAAGATTTAAAGCACTATTAGAGAGCGTAGGATACAAAGTAAACGAGGCCGTACAAAGTAATTTACAATCTTATCGTATTGTGAAACGAAACTAATACGGCACCCTTTTATTATCCTTTGCTAAAGGCACATCATTTTTCAATAAAGATTCTGAACAATAGATGTCTTTCAGAGCGGACGTCCGGCCGCAGTAACGAGCGTAACCTGAAATATCTTTGTGCTGTATCTAATATACCTAAGATTTTGTTGCATTCATGTAACAAAACGAGGCAGGTGCAGCTTCTATCATGTGATGAGAGCACATAAAGGCCAGTTCAAGAGATTCTATATCGTGAACACAATGATACTTCATTCAACATCACCACGGAACATTTTATTGTGTTAAAATGTAATTTAATTTGATATTTCCATTAAAATATATATTTATATATTAAAATATATATTTTAAAATATATATTGCGATTTCCTTAAACTAAAAAAAAAACGAAGGTCACATAGGTTGTGCTTTTGTATAACTAACGAGTATAGACAATTCATTGTACTTATTTAATACAATAAGTATAGTACATACTTATTTAATTTTATATAAATTTTCGGATTTAAAAGATACAAATTATGAAATTAAAGTAGAGGTTGCAAGGGAATGTAACAAACCAGTGTCAAGTGCTCTTGAGAGTCTAACGAGTGCAGTGAAGAATCGCGTTGAGTGTTGTGGGCGAGCTAACTAGAACTGGGAAGGAGTACTTAGTACGAAGAAGTCGTGTGGATCGAAAACGAAGGTATTTTAATTGAAAATATAAGCTTTAATAAGCTAGACATGGCGAGAATTGTGAAAGCAGTTAGTCTCCATCTAATTATTTTTAACTTATTAACAAGAATAAAATATATATTCTTATACACATATTATAATTATTGATGTTTTAAATTACATAATGTGCTTTCAAATCAACTTCACAGTATTGTACCTTGCTATTTTTGAGCAAAGAAAGTAAATAATTAAACACACGATACAATTACAGCCGTTTTTTTATGTTGCATTGGATATAAATGGGGGCGCTCCCTTCGTAATAAAAAATCCTACCGTACATAGCCTACAGTAGTTTGTTCATTTGTAAAAGTAGCCTCGTTTACAATTAGGGTCAGGTCCGCATTGTATATTATCTTTCTCTGAATATATGTATTTGAAAACAAATATTTAATGTGACATTTAAACAAGATTTTTATGAATTAATTAAAAAGGCATGTTATATTTTTATAAATTGCAAAAATCAAGAAATATTCCGTAGAATGGACGGATTATAGGCAAAAAGCACAAACGTTTTTATATATAAAACTTATTTAGAATGTGTATTTTTTCTAATAAATTATTACAAATAACTTTCATACGTTTAACTAAATCTAAATATATTTTCCTCAAATTGTTTTTCTATTTGATAACGCCTACAGCTATATTACTTTCATTATTCAAAGTACAGTAAAAACAAACGCAGCGGTTTTTTGTTTTACAAAACAATTTTTCAGTTAATGTAATTATGTTTCTAAATTGGATTTGTAAGTAAAGTTGGTGAAACGTTAATAAAGTTCCTTTGATCCATTGTGTTTGTTTCATATGTAACGTGCCCACAAGGTATTTTATCAACGGGGCTCATTACATTAATAGAGATAAAGAATAAAATGAAAGCCGGACTGGAGTTGTTGGTCGAGAATGGGAAATAACATAATTGTTAAATAGCTTTATTTCACAGAATCGCTAGAATTATTTCTGCTCACATTGGTAAAAAGCTTATTTATGAAAGATAAATAAGCTTTTTACCAATGTGGTCATTTAGATAATTATGAACTTCAACTCTTCTTAAACCTATAAACTTTTGCAATCAGAGGCCAATAAAAATGTATTCATTACCTATAAAATTTATAAAAATTTATATAAATGTTAAAAATAATAATAAAAAATGTATCTTAACAGAAGTTAACAAGTCAAAACTTACCATTATACTCGTTTTGGTCGTGTATTTCGCGTTTGTCGCGACGACCAAGTGTCTCTCTCCATATATTATAAGGTTCTCGATAATCTTCATCAACCACAGCCGGCCTATAATTGGAAACTCAAATTAATAATTACCACTAATATAGCAGTTAGCATCGTCTTCGTCGTAGCGGTCACTGTGGAGAGGCGTAATCGTAACACACGACGGCTATGGATTTATTTCCTACGTGGGATATTACTCGCTATGGTAACAAGGAAAATTGCGACGTAGAGTTTCGTCACTTAACACGCACTTTGGAAAAAAGCGGAACGGAAGTAATAACAGAATACTGGGTTCCCAGGTTTTTTGCCAGCCCTGCCATGCTGCCATGTGGGGTACATCATTAAGCTATAAATATACATACCGTAGCATGTGTATAGGAGGACAATTGGCTAGTGCTAAAGCTAGGCGTGGTGCTCTGCGATTATTCCTTGCGTTCGAATTCCTAAGAGAGGGGCAAAACGGTTTCTTTAGCAATGCTGGGATTCGTCTTCGGGTGCGTTTCGTTAATATAACAGCTGTAGCCGCAATGAAAGCTCCTCCTCCGACTAAGGCACCACAAGCTAGACCAACTGACACTCGTAGAGAGGAGTTCCTTTTTTTCCTTGAAAATGGCGGGTTGTCAGTTCGGTAATACTCTTCCAGAAATTCAACCGATGAATTCACGACAGTTGGTACTGTAAAAAACAAGACAGTTTAATATTTGACTTTTATTTATTTCCCTAATCTTATTGTAATTATATTACTGACATTGTATTAAACCAAATTCAACTTTGATTCTGAGAATAATATTTTTTCTCAAAAATTCATTTTGTAGATAGTAGTTGATGTTTGAAGAGTGCTGGTGAATCTTATACCTTTGCCTATTGAATGAAGGCAAACAGTCCTGTCTTAAGCTTACGACAAAGCGACCAAATGAATAGGTGTCGAGCGCAGAGCTAATTGTTGTTTCACAAAGGAGATGGAGCTAAGTTGGGAACGGGCGGGTTTTGTGCAGTCTGCTTTGGTGGGAAGACGGCAGATTACGTGGATTATGGTACCAGATTTTACAAAAACTTTTTACAGCTCACCGTCGTCTTATTACTTACAAATCTTAAAGTATTCTTTGTAATAGATTAATGTGTCTTAAAAAATGTGTATTCGGAATAACTTTCCCTCTGGTTTATCGTTTAACTAACACAAGTAATTAAATTATTTATTCGTCATTTAGTATTCCTTTAGGAAATTTAATTTACTTATGTATTCTTTAATTACAGTTCAGTCAATAATGCATAAGTTCATATTATATATGTTGATAGTAGTTTTCATACAAAACACAACATTAAAATATAAATAAAAGCAATTGTTAACTATTTTAAGTTGCGGACAGCCCAAATGTTACTTTGTTATTAGTAACAAAGTAATATTTGGGCTGCATAAAGTAAGCTACACTCGTTAGTTAATATGTCAAACTAATATAACTAGAACCAAGCCTTAACAGAGGTGGGAATGGCAAAACGCCAGTTTCACAGCACTGCCTGCCAAAAGTCACTTGATACTCTTCTAAAGTCTAACTGCACTGAGTAGTTTAATATGTAGGGTAAAGCTGCTTAAAAGTATAAAGCTTTAAATTACACACAACACCTAAAAAGTACATTACTTTGAACGAATGGCTTAGTTGGTCAGAGCGCTGGAACGGTTCCAGAGGCGCGGGTTCAAATCCTGCTTCGTTCAAAATTTTTATACGCTTTTTAAATTTAAGTTTAGTATTTTCTGTCCTAAGTGTGGAATAACACTTTAAAAACATAGTAAAAAGTACAATACTTATCATACCCTTCTTAGTTTTTCTTTAAAAACTAATTTATTATGAATTTAAAAATAATTGGTATAAGCATTGGCAAAAGCATATTTAATGCTGCAATTAAAATAAGTCAGCCAAATTTTACACGTAAGAATTATTTTTTTTTTTTATATATTTATGTTACCGTTGTAAATATTTACTACGTAAAATACAGGCAAAAATTATCCATTTACTAATCCTACTAAAATATTAATAGAGTTTAGAGATGGATCGAGGCCTGTCGTGGCGCAGCGGCCCGATCTGGTATTCTGGGTTCGATTCCCAGTTGAGGAAATGAAATATTTAATATTTTCAATTTAAATATTTAATGATTCATTTTCTTCGCTTTGGTAATAAGGCAAAGCGCGGCGTTGAGTTCCGCCACTCAACACACAATGCCTCAAATTTGGCGGAAAGTGGGGAACGGAAGTGGAACGGAGTGTCTTAACACTAGGTTCCCGGGTTCCCTCTGCCTACCCTGCCTCGTGTGGGATACAGCGTGAAGCTAAGTTTTTTTTTAAGTTTTAGAGATGGATCTACAGAAAAGCAGTCGGAATGTATGTACGTACATTTACACTATATTCATGTATATTTTTCTTTATATATTCAACACTATAGTTAGCAGTGGTTTACGCCTCAATTATTATCCGTATAAAACGTGACCCTAATCCATGTTGAAGTATAGCTGCTTTTTATAATTCAGGTCTCAATAGCTAGGCAGTAATGTAGCCTGTTTGCAGCCAGGGAATAATCTTAATCCTATTATTTATACATTTCTATCCACAGTGTAGACGACGTGTATTTGTATGAAATGTTATTATTTAACTACTATTTAATTTTAAACTTTTAATAATGATAAATTTACACTTTTAACTTTGAATTTAGGTGTTATTATTTATAAATAACCAATTTGTATTAAGAAAATATCATACTGATTTTATTGTGTGAAAATGTTACATATTACATTGTGTGGAGGCCGAACCCACAACCTGTCGTGCCATGATAGCTCCAAATAAAAAGAAAGTTTGTTTCTCTGTTTTGCTTCAGGACTTTGCACTTCTGCCTTTGCTAATTCAAGGCGTTGTGACTCTGAGTACCACTATTCAACGAATTTTACGAGCGTTGTGTCTTTTCAGAGTAGGGAACTAAAATAATTTAGTCCTTCTACACACATATATTTTTACTACAAAACGCTGACTCACTCCGGAAAGATACCCTCAAGGCATAAGTTATTACAGATATTTACTTAAGTAATATATAACTATATGAATTAACAATCTTAATTTGTAAAATAAAAAGAATCTGCTTTAAAATTGAATTTTACATTTTTGAAAGGTAAATTTGCGCTGAAGTGGAACAATCCTATAAACTGATAGTATAGTCTTATTAAAACACAATTGAGATTCATTACACGACAAGAATGAAAGTAATGCGAATTACTTTTGCTATTGAACTTTTGCATTTTAAAACCAATTACGAACAGCCCAACCCGATACGATCACATAATAAAAAGAGGATTTTTTAAACAAAACAAAACATTTTATTGTATTTCGATGTCGCTTTTATTAAGCTCACAGTTATCGACATTTTGTTAACTAATCAAATCCTCTCATGCCAACGTTAGTTATTGTTATTTCTACTAAATTTTAATCGAACTTCAAATACATTTTATTCTTATTCCTTATAATATTGTGATTGGTCACTGATTTTTTGTGGTAAAATTGCATTTGAGATATGTTGCATAAAGTTTCTAGAATTGTATGAAATTATAAAATTGAATATATTTGTGGTCACGCGGGCCCAGAGTATCCTAAGCCAGTACAGATAGCAAATACAAAATATTATTTTCAGGTATACATAATTTATCATTAAAGGACTCTAAATGTTATCCTATAGTATCGGTATTCACAATATATTTAGTGTATAAGACATACAACTAATCTCTCGATAAGAGAGAATAGTCAACGTAGGCAAGTATGTAACTTGTGGCGTCAACGATCACAAGTGATACTTTCTCATTTTTATCTTCTGCTTTAATCGATGTAAGTTTGGTGATAAAATCACAATGATCTATCACGATTCGAAGAAAAAAGAAATTGTATATTACATTTTACGACCATTCACAAGATTTCTATCAATTTATTTGTGTAAACGGTTTGCTTTACTAAGTTATTTGATTTGTTGTGTATCACGGCATTAGTTTGTCAAAGAATTGAGAATTTATCGAGTTGATTTAGAAAGAGTTGCCAACAAATTATAAACAAATTTATTTTAATTTGCTTTGAGTACTTTACTTAGTTAAGTGTAAATTTATTTTATTCCAACAAAATATATTTACATTTAACATTTGAGATAAAACAGTTTACGATATAATTTTGGGATCTACCTACAAATATTATTTAAATAGAATCTATAAAAGTTTCATAATAAATTTTAATAATATTTAAAATATATTACGAATATTACCTGATTTAAAAGTAACTTCGCTTATTAAAATCCATTCGTGTTGAAATTTTAATTTGAGCATTATATGTTTTGCAGTGCGGTTCTCCATATCAATGTGGACGGTGCGAGCGTGCTCTGAAACTCTGTCCTGTTTGGGTTCATATGAAAGATATTCTTCTTGCCAACGTTCTCCTTCGAGAGAAAAGTAAACCTCTGCCTCTTTAAAAAGCTGGTGACACAAATATATTTATTATTATTTTGAATTATATAAAAAAAAAATAATTCATAAATAGCAACACTTCACCTGTACATCCTTTGTAAACATATTGTTAGTATGGATATCGACGTGATGAAATAATCGGGTATCAGTAAAATTAAATGTAATTTCGACCTCATCCTCTAATAACATCGTTTTATTCCAGCCAACCCAACGAGTACCTGAAATTTAATAAATTATTTACTAAAAGAAAGCAGACATCAAATTAAAATTTAAAATGATAAATATTGTATAATGTTCACCTCGAGTATCTAATGGATCTGGCAATTCAAAATCATTTGGGCCAGAAAAAGAATCAGTGATTTGGCCGAGTCCATCGATCATTTTCCCTTTACGCAACACGCCGTCATAAGAAAGATCCTCGAAACGAGCACCGCCGGTCATCGCCTGCATATCTCCACCTTGCGGTGCGGAGTATGCAACAAGAGCCTCTGTGGAAATATGGTTTCAATGAATGCGTCGCCTTACGGCGTAAGAAGTCGCTCAGCCTAAATATAAATTGGTTAATAAAATAAATTGCTTAGCGATATAACCAATGTTGTCGCAAGGCATACTTCGCAGATGTCCCAGGACTACGCCAGCTATATTATCTTACGCTTGTTGTACCTACGTTTCCAGCGGCAGCCGTAGATTTCTACCCTCATGCAGGCAGTTCTGGGATGAGCAGCGTAAGGGAAGAACCTCACTTTTGATGCAACAAATGGAGCTTCCAAAGTACTCTTACGCGCTGTATAAGTGTTGACATTGCCTGGTATGAGCTGTAATGATTTCGTGGTGTAATATGGTTCTTTTAATTATTCCACAAATTGATATAGCTATGTTAGATAAATAGTTGCTAAGCATTTTGAAGGTGGTGAAATATTTTTGTAAATTTCAAATTAAAAGACAAATGAATTCCTTAACGACTTATACAATAGGGTTAAACCAAATATTTATATTAATCTTGGACTTTTTTATCAATAAAAGTCTTACTAGCTTACCTCTTAGGAGCTATAAGATTTACTAGGTTTAAATAGGTACTCATTTACCACAATCAGGATCGATCACTGTAAGTGCAGTAGTCACCAACCAGAGATATCGCTACTGTGACATTGACTAAAGGAATATAATAATACAGAATTTACTCATTTTATATACTTTAATTATAAAAATTTACATGCATCTGTCTAACCGATAGAATCTCTATGTTGAATTTACCCTTATCTTCCTTCCTTTAACTTCGATCAAGAAAGTTGGTTCTTTAATTCACGTCAATCAAAATTAATAACAAATTGGTCAATGTTTATTATATTTATTTTTCACATTTAGATATAAGAAAAGATTAGATAATAAATGTCTAATTAAAATCAAGTTAGCTTAAATTATACAAAAAATCGAGTTGGAAATGTAAATAAAGAAAAAAAAGAAACTTACTCGACTGCCATTAAAGTCTTTATATTTGACCCATCTGCGAAGCGCGTCCCGCCAGTACTCGACACAGTAGCTCTCTACAAATTCTACTCCAACCGAGTTAGCGAATCTGCCTTGAGACTCAGTAGCAGTGATCAAGTACTCGTCATGTAGATCTATTTCGAGATATTGGCGGCTGCGCGGCGATATCAGGCCATTGGGGCACCATGCGCCCCCGCGTATTTCTGTCCTTATCCTATTTTAAAATAAATAAAAAATAGTTCCATTCAATTTTATAAAAATAATACGCTTCGAGAATTATTTTTTTTATATAATTACTATATTAAAGTTATTTTTTAAAGTTTCATATTAATTATTAATGCTGATCCTAAAATTTGGTGGCATTTCATTGGCATTCAATATTAAGATTTATCTTATTAACAGACAAAGATTTAAATAGTATAATAATTTAAATAGTATATAATCTATATTTCAATCTCATCAAAGGTATAATAAGATGAATAAAAGAGCTTAGATGTTGAATTAAAACGACGTTTGCTGAATGTCTTCTGAGCCTATATAAAGATAAGACTGGCATATTCAGTCCAACTAATATCTTGTTATCTTTAAAGACTCGAGGCCCGAAAGGCTTACGTAGGATCATAGTCTCTCTAAATTCATATGAAAATTTAATTTTCTGTAACTGAAATTGTATAACGAGCGCAGAGTTTTCGTTCTATTGTCTAGTGTCGAGCTTATGCGGGCTTAGAGCCCCAATGTGAAGCCCTCTGTTAATTGTTTGAGCTAAGTATGAGCATTTTGTGGTCACCGGATTCACAATTATTGTAACAACTCTGCCGTATCATGGAGCTTTGTAGTTGTCAGACAATGGCCGTTTAAATTTCCGATATCGATTTCAGGGCAATTAGCTTGAAGCCTGCATATTATACCGTCCAATTGTATGAAACAAACATTTACTGGCCCGAAATTAAACGGTTAAGGCACATCCAAAAGGAACAATAACCCTATGTTAGTTACAAAGTTCATTAACAATTAAGATTTATAAGAATAATTAATATTTATTATAGTACATAAATAGTATTTAGTATACATACAAAAATGTTTATTAAATTATCTGGACATTAAGAGAAAAATGGTAATACTGAAACTTTTTGTAACGTAATATTTTACCTGGAACTGAGCGGGGACACACTCTGGTCGTAGCTAGAACTGGCAGCAAGGGACTCGTTGGATATCACTCCGTTTTCCATGCCCAGTGGTACTTCACAGCTGCCCACCTCCGCTACAAGCAAAGTAACACATTAACTATATAATAAACTTAAAATTAAAACAATTCATTCACTGGAGTGGGAATAATACCTTCGACCTTCACAGTCAAACGCTGTGCCACCTCACAACGGCAATCTCAAATATATGTATGTGCTACAGAATATAGACGTTAATTAAAAAGTAATCCAACCGAATGAAAATTATTAGCATTATTAGTATATGAAACCATTTTTATTTCTTTGCTTCCATTTTTAGACAGGTGTTTTCACAATAGAATTATTTAATTACGTGCCTCATTTTAATTAGATGTTCTGTAAAAATATTTCCTTGTAATTTATGTTTGTTAATTTTTAATTTCTTTGTTTCATTACTTCACATTTCATGCTCAATTTATTATCTCGTTATGAAGTAAAACATGAAATTATGTATCGTAATTTTTTTGCTAATTTATGGCTGGTATTATTATGTACCTATTTGTTTATTGAAATTTTAAATGAAGAACACAATTGAGAAGACATTTACAATAGTAAAAATGATGATAAAAAGATTTTCTTAGACTTAATTAACTTTGAATATAGCTACGTTCAAGATAAAAAAAATATTTTATATAGTTATAGTATAAATACTATCCACTGTTTTGGTTAATTAACCTAATTGTAGAGAAAAAAAATATTTTTATTATATTTTTTTTTAAAACAGTGGATAAAGTTGTACTTTAATCGTCATCCATTAGACTGAATAAAGATGTAGTCATAGATAAGATTACTGCTAGTACAAAATAGTTGTACTTCTTTATGAAATTACGTAAAAAATACTATAATGTATATTTTTTTTCAGTTTCACGTTGTATTTACCCTAGATTTCAGAACCTAGTGTTCAAGACAGTCCGTTCCATTCCTCATTATTTGCCGAGTTTGAGGCATTGTATGCTCAACGCTAGCTAGCGTTAAGCATACGTCTTGTTACCAGAGCGAAAAAATAAAACCATTTAATATTTTATTTGAAAATATTAAATATTTCTGTCCTCGAGTAGGAATCGAACCCACAACTTGTCACGTCAGTCCACGATTGTGCGACTGCACCACATTGAGGGCGCGAAGGAGGTCTTATAAATAATTTGTATAATTGAAAATATAAAGTACATTCATTTATTACTACTGCCAGACCGAAAAGCTCAATTTTTATTTGTTTTCTTACTTTTAATAAAAAGAAAATACAAAACACAATGTCGGTGAAGCACAAAGGGAAAAATTCTAATTCGGTTTTGCGGGCGGCGTTATTTTATCATACGTATGTTTACTTTTCGTTACCTCTTCCTTTAACAAAATCGTATTTCGACATTTTTGTGTAATATTTTAATATGTTTGAGTGTTATTAATAAATGTTACTCAGTTGTGTTTATTGAGTGTCTTTTACATAATACATTTTTTTTTGATTTCCATATGTATTTATAAAATATTAAAATATATTTATGGTATGGTAATACCAAATAGACTTGATGTATTGTATTAATACTGATAATTATTTATTTTTGTCATAAAAGGATCATACTTGTGACACAAGAGGCTTGTCTTAGTCATATAAACAGATGTCGGAGCGATGCGCGACTAATCCTCATCCTAGCGACAAATGATATATCACATGAACAAATTACGCAGAACGGGTGAAACCGGAGAAAAACAATTTATTAGAGAGACAAATGAGCTACGAGACCGCTGTCAAGGTGATTTTAATTGTTACGTTGTAATTTCGCTACAATTTCATTTTATATTAAGCTTAAATAGATCTTTGTATAACTGTTTGATAATATTGGGCACAAAGGTATCTTTTTATCTTCCTAGGGAAAGAGCTAACCGTTTTCCTATTTTTAGAAAAAGAAAAACATTTTAAGTAAGAAAATACACACGTTTAGTCTTAACATACATATGTTAGAAATAATTGAAAAAATAATATTTGCATATATCTGTGTGACTGTAACCGACCGGTTGTGGATTCGATCCCCACTCGAGGAAATGAAATATTTAATATTTTCAATTTAAATATTTCTTGATTTCATTTCTTCGCTCTGGTACAAGGCAAAACGCAACGTTGATTTCCGCCACTCAACAGGCAATGCCTCAAATTCGGTGGAAAGTGGGGAACGGAAGTGGAACGCAGTATCTTAACACTAGGTTCCCAAGTTCCCTCTGCCTACCCTGCCATGTATCCCGCACATGGCGTTCACAGCGTGAAGCTGAGTGGTGGAAATTTAATTTGTATAATGTTAGATGTTAGATACTACCTCATTACACTATGAGTGTTTTAAAACGTTAATATCAACTTAATCGTGAATTTAATTTAAAATCAACATAAATTACGATGAATTTGGTCATAAAATATCTCTGAATAAAAATAAAACACGTGCAGGTTACAAATCCATACTATTTCAGTGCTAATGAAAATGGCGTAGATGGTATATTTCTGGATGAAAATAAATTCTTATAAACCATAATCCCGGTAGGTAGAATTTTAATATTTATTTTTTGTTTAGTCTGATCAGATTAAACAACTCATTAAAGTAAGATATCACATACCGACATATAATGCCCACAAAAGAACATAAAGAAGATGTTAAAGAAAATTGGAAGAAAATCTTGAATGTTTTTAGTATTAATCTTTTTAGCATTGCCACAATTAAAAAATATTCACTTATTAATAAATAAAGTTTATTTATTTTTTCCTCTATATACTTGTATATTTTATTCATATTTGCAAGGTATCTTGTAATCATATAACATTTTCATACATACATATACATGTAAAAGTATTAGAAAGTGTCATGGTCACAACAAGGCCTATACAAAATGTCATAATTATGAAATATGAACTTATCATGTTAAGGTAAGAACAAGCTTAAACAAACAAAAAGAATACTTCCATTGTTCTCGTACATTCTTTTAAATTATGCCCTCAGCCTTTTTTATCTTCCATCGCACGTAATGGGACTTATTCTTCAAGTTTCTCAGTTAAGTAAAATTTTAAAGTGAGTTAAATTGTTACGCTTATCGATAATTATGAATTCAGACAAATTATCGAACAAAACTGAGAATAATAAGCTTTATTTTGTATTGTTTCCTACAGCGTGATTAAACTTGCTACCTCATTACATTAAATACTCGTCGCTAAAGAGATCACTATTAAAAATTCATTGTTTTTAGCCTCCCCTGAATTCTGTTGGATAGCAATATTAATATTTAAGTTGTCCGAGACCCCGCGTCTAATATTCTAATTTAAAATTCTTATTGAACTTAATATTTAAAAGTGGCTGGCCTCCTAAGAGTTCAATGTCTACTAACAATATTTCATAACCTACGAATATGCGCAGCTATTCGCTTTAGAATGGTGTGTGAGTAGGACAAGTTTCGGCAAGTATTGAAACCTGTCGGCAGTGGAGAGCGAGCAACAGGAATAAAACGCTACGGTATACCTTTATTGGGAGGTTCTGGGTGCAGGCTAGCCTTGCACGCCCAGTGGTACATAAATTTTCCGTTGGTACCGCATCGGAACCGCAGTAGCTACAACGATCGCCGTGTCTCGTACGTGCTACGATGCCAAATAAAATGTTTAAAGGATCGTGCATTTAATATAACTTTCTTACAATAAGAGCACACCTCTTTCCGCTACACTTTTTATCGGTTAGGCGATTATTGAAAATACTCGTATTGTAAATCATATTATTATTGTATTAATAAATAGTGTTATTTTAAGTTATCTACGTTTAAATATTAGTACTTTAAATTAATCTTCATCTGCAGCGTAAATTAAATTTGTCTATAACAGTAGATTGTTTGTTTTATCAAAAAGGTAGACAGACTTGAATAGCAGCGCTTGCGGAGATTTCTGCAAATATTTCTCGTTAAAGCGCAAAGTTAAATATTGCACACTATTTTGATTAAATTAAATGCTAGAGTGAGTACATTTGACTTTCACATGGTTGAGTATAACTTAGCTACTTTAAAGATAAATAAGAATTTGTGTTTGGAATAACGAAAAACGACAAAAATCTTAATTAAATCAGTGTTTTCTTGTTCAAACACATATATTTATAATCCATCATTATAACGATAGGCATTTACGTATTATTATAACATTAAAACGTTCAGTATTTCGTAATCAATATGACTTTAATGAAATATTTTTAAGTAAATTTATAAATAAGTACCTAAATAATAGGTGAATATTTTACTACAAAGCAAAGCTTAGTTTGCAATGCAGAAAGACCCGAGGAAGTGCGTATATATATATTAATATCTAGTGTAATTTAGCACTGTCTTCTGTGGCTCCATTTATCAACTACAAAATATTTTTTTTGACTTCACGCAGTATCCTGCATAAAGCAAGATGGGCAGAGGTTAGCTCAGGACTCTCCGTTCTCCCATTTCAGCTTAGTTTTCAAGAACTTGTGTATTAAAATAAATTTATAACTCACTTATATATAAACACTTTAAATAGTTAACGTTTAAATAATGTTTTAATTAGATATCTATAAAAATTAATTACTGTTCGCTTGTTTTTGTTGCCAAAATTAGCTTGTTAAAATTGAAATGTTTGTCGTAATTCAGAAAAGATCCAAACGGTGAGATAAATTAAAATCTTAAAATTATAATTACTTTTTGGCAAAGTGCTTGTAATTCTTAAATTGCCACTTTTTACATCGGAGGTTTAATGCGGAAAAAATGCGGAGAAATAGTGAAAACATGTAATAATTTAATTTTCTCATATAAAATGTTCTACCTTGCTTGATTAATGTTAACCATTTGACGTTCGTCCCTTCGGCACGATAGACTCTGGTCCACTTGAATTGAAGCACGTAATAAATTAGGAGTTTTTAATCTGAATTATATATCCACATTACTCGGATTATCGTGTATTGAAATTTTAATATTATAATGTTTGTCATTGTTTGAAATGCAATTAAAAATAAGTGTTTATTGTGATATTTTATAGACATAATATCTATTTTTTTAATAATATTTGATTAAATAATATTTTTATTTTCGCGGTGTGAGGCTCAGTCTACCTGTGACCACGTGGGATTTCCAAAAATATATCATAGGCTTAAAATGGAAAGACTTTTGACACATCAATTATAACAACAGCTAGCGCGATACAATGCACGAGCGATAGATACCGCAATAGTAATGCTTTTGTGAACCTGGAACGAGCATTCCACTACGATCTGGAAGTAGATTATTGCGCCAATAAATTCGTGATAGTTGGGAAAATGATAATAATTTGTCAATATGCGTTAAAATGTATCAGCGAATCTACTAGTAGTAAAGTAAAATTGCTACAATTTCCACTACTAGATTTAATATATTCTTTAGTGTTGGGGTCAGAAATTAGTCTAAATACTCGACCAACATCAAAATCATAATATTTGATTTCAAATGACTATACAAAACAATTTAAATCCAACTTTCAAACTACAATCACTTCTTGATAAAATTCTAATTCGTATTTGTAGGTATTACAAATAATAATTGATCAAGATAGTTGTAGATACATGGATAACTTTGTTAACTACCAGGAGCGCCTGTCGCTCCTGTCGGTACCAAATGCGGCTAGTCTGGAAAAACGTTTCTAATTCCATTACTGGCAAAGATCAGATCGTAAAATGTAGCCATAGCGTTGGCTTTATCTGGAATCGCTGTTCAGCATGCAAATTAACGAATCACTGGGTGCAAAATTGCCAAAAGCAACGAATGCCCGATCGCACACAAGAGATCACTGGACGCACTGGACAAAACCAAAATATTTTTAGTAAAGCCATTATTCTGTTAACAGAGGATTATCGTCGGATTCTTTCAGCCATAACCACAACCATAAATAAATCGCAAGGTCACTCATTGGATATTTGAGGAATTGACTCCGAGTTTACATGTTTCGCGCATGTACAAGTTTATGTCGCGTGTTCGCATGTCGGAAACCATAATCTTTATATGCATCGCAAAGAAAAAGACAACAGATATAGTTTATCAGAATAATGTACAAAAAAAACGTATTCTATATATTGAGAGATGACGGTGTGAGATAAACATGTTGAGTATTTGTTAGTGTGCGTTTATGTGTAATTTGTTTTTATAGCATATTCAATTCGTATTATTACATTTTAAAGTAAAGTAACCAATGAAATGTTTGAAATTACCGATCAAAAATTTTAGCCATCTATTTGATTAGGTATATTTTTGTCAGACTCACATGTACCTTTTATAATTAAAAGCAATAATAATCGATAATTTTAATAGTGTACTATTTTTACAGAGGCTAAATTTGAATACAATAAAATAGAGACTGACATAAGTATGTCTTATAAAGTAACACCTATATTTCAAATGAGAAGTATTTGGCAAAATAATTTAATTTTTGATGTAAGCACAACATAATACAAAGTTATACTCAATTTGCTTAACGTGCTAAGGTTTTGTACCCATCAACATATTGCAATGTACCTAGAACTAGCATTTTATTTGACTAAATATTTGTTTTGTTTTTATTTGTCGATCGTAGAGAGATGTTAAAACTAATACGTTACGCATCAGTTAATAGTGCCACATAGGGATACACCTGCTAGCTGAGCTCCGATCGCGTAATTACCTACGATAATTTAAAAAGTAACTTTAAATATAATATAATTAAAAAATACAAAGGCTTATCTCACTGTTGTTTTTAAATAACCGAGTTCAACTTATTCACTTCCCTGCAAGCCATATGCTTGAACGGATGCCAAGTAAACCCGCCAAGTCACTTTAGCAAACCGTAACGAAGCAACTTTTCGAACTATTTGTACATATATATAATTTTTATTTGTTCATCGTCTATAAATTAGAGTAAAATAGTATTCAAGAACATCCATAGTTGCACGATTAGTTCCAGGCAATTATGAAAATATTTAAAGTTAAGAAACGTTGATACAATATTACAACTAGTTTAGCTTAACAGAAATACACAATATATTTAAGTACTGAAACAGTCAGCTCAATAACAATATAAGTAATGATGCAAGCATATTTTCTTAAAACCAGCTGTACCATTTGCTAGAGCGAAACTAAATTTTATGAACCGGAATAATTTACAGCGGGCACGGAACTGTAAGCATTACGTCGTTATTAATACAATTCTGTTATTTCGATTCAATTATAACTCCAATAAAGTTTATGGGATACTGCCGTCGTTGTTATACGTATGTAAGTATTGTTACTTGTGTATTATAATTCAAGTTTACTTAATTATACTAAGCATTTTTCATAGTAAGTATCCATTCTAGATCACATATAGGATTTCAGATTCAATGTTAGAATATAATAATAAAAAGGAAAGACCATTTTAAAACTCTTACAAAATAAACGTAATTATTCGAAGTTCATAATTTCGCTGATTGCACGCAGTAAGAATTTGGGTACTGGTGTAGGCAAAATCACCCACCGAAAAATGTTTTAAATCATTTGATAAAATTACATCCCCCTTAAAAGTTTCTGCCTCACAATCAAGAAAATTTACAAAGCCATTTCCTTTTGCTCAATATCGTTTATTGTAACAAGTGTTAGTTTAATAGCTACGTTTTACTGAGGTCTTAATATTTATAAAATTAGTCATGTATAAGAAATGAGACTATTGTGGCGCAGGGGCACAGGCGTGCGACACTTATCACGGCGGAATTGGGTTCAATTCCTACACGAGGGAATAAAAGTATTTAATACTTATATTTCCTCACTCTGGTACGCTCTTAACTAAATTAACATCGCTTAATGCCTCAAGTAATATGCGGGAAAGTGGTAAATGAAGTGTCTTAACGGTGAACGGAGTTTCCTAACACTAGGTCTAGGTCTAGGTAGGATCTAGAATGGATGCCTTCTTGGGGCATTGTGCGAGATACAGCGTAAAGCTAGCAATAGTTATACTTTTAGTTTGAAATATTTTTTTATCTATAAGTGATTAAAAAATTTCAAGGCGCATTTACATCTATTAGATCTGCACAAGAATAACTGAACCTTCTAACTGAAAGTTAAGAAACTAAAACTCGTAAGTTAAAAATAACTTAAATTGTTAAGTTACAAACAATAAATAATAGCTAACGTTAAATCTGAATGTTTTAAATTCTAGGCTCAAAATTTTAGTAAACAAATAAAAAATCCTGTAAACCAATTATTTTCCGTTCTCTGAAAGCTTCACCATAAACCAATAGTGTTTTGCAAATAAAATGAAAAACAACAATTTATTCAACATTTTTCGTATAGTGTTATAACAAGTCATAAAAATATATTGGAAAAGTTGATTGACAGTTAAGTTAACTTTAAAATTTCAATTTTTGAACTCCAGTTGTATAATATACGTGGTAAACCAGACAGTGTCGTTAATATCAATATTTTCTTGGAATAATTATGTTAAGAGAAATACATTTCACATATGATCTTTACATTTAATTCAGTTTCTTGAGTATATTAAACACCTACAAGTGCGGGTAGAATTCAATTTATTCGTAAACTCATAAAGGATATTAGCCCGTCGGCAATAGATGTTACCATAAACAATTACAGCTAGGTTTAATCCTCATCGTCAAAGTAAACAATGCGGAGGAACCGTAAACAAAACAATTACAATTCTAGCGAGGGTAGTTACGGATCCCTTCAAAAGTTTCAACCTTCTGCCTTGAAGTTATGTCTCATGATAAATCACTGAAAAGCTACTTCTTCCTTGCATATATTTACAGTCCTAGTCATACGTTCTGGCCGTTCAAACTATCTAAAGAGCATTATAACTTGCCTATAAAATTTCATTATTAAGTTTACCATTTTATTCATTAGTTTTATTTAAGCACGAATTAATTTTTAACAGCCATCCAATAATTTGCTATATTCTGCAGCGTCCTATACATATTAAGAAATAAATTCAAGCTTCAATAATAAAGCTTTTATTGACATAAGTCGACACTAATTGCGTATTTAATACACGTAATAATATTGTTGTATCTTTTTACATTCCGTGACGCAAATCGTTTGAAAAGCAAACAATTTTTTACCTTTATTAGACCTTAATAATATATATATTTTAGTTTAAAACGTTAACAGTTGAGCTGATATTTTTCTTTTACTGCAATTACACTATTCTTATTTGGGAGATGTAATGAAACTTCCGCACGTCAGTCAGAGTGGCAAGACTCCGTGCTACATCATTAATTTCTACCTAATGTTTGAAACGACCGAGACTACTCTATGGACCACATTTTCTGTTCACGAGCACATTTCTAAGTATCTTGAGTATCATTTTTCATTTTCTTTAAATACATTTGTACTACATATTAGGTAATTACCAATTTATTTAATAAATATTTAGTTTCATTCTCTGGTGCCAAAAGATAATTCTAATGAATTGTCTTTGTGTAGCGGAAATTTATAAAAATATTCCTACACAAATGCTAACAGAGCGCTTGAGCAGTTTCTAAGAGGCGCAGCTTCAAATCCCGCTACGTTTAAATTTTTATACATTTTAAAAAAAATGGTATTACATTTTAAGCAACTATTCTGTGGACTTATAATAAAAAAAGATACTTTTGACTGCATTGTATTAAATACAATAATGATTTTTGGTAAAGTTAACAGAACTGTAATTATGTACGGAATCTTCGGTAGTATTTTTGTTGTTATTCCACTCATATACGTTAAAGTGTAATGTTACATTGATAAATTGTCCAATATAATAATATTTTTAACCAGTAGCTTTGCGTGAGACTTGCGTGCTTTTATAATATTAGTAATTGGTCTTAGGTATTACAAGTACGAGCCTGACTCGCCGTATCCTCCGTCCGTCTTTACTTTCGACAATCTCACTATATTCGTTAAATATCCATCTAAATGATATACTGTAAAGATCAATTTGCATCGACGTAAAGTTCACAATGCATTATTAAGGACATTCTATTTATTTAATTAAATATAGTATGATTATAAATAATTAAAAATGGATCGGTTAGTAACTAATTATTTTTTATACTTATTCTGATTATATATTCTTGGAAAATAGATATGTATCGTCTTTGCAAAAACATTATTTTATAATATATGTCTTTGTCTTATAGGATTTAGTCAACATATCCAGAGTAAGAGCACAACACACATGTATTACACATGTTGTAAACCATTCTTGTTAGGCAGTTAGTGAAAATTGTATTAATATTCGTCCCATAGTTTGATAGTTACGCGTTCCAAACTAGTTCTAACCAAATTAGTTCTATATATAGAAGATTGGACATTTTAAATTTTACTTACCATGCAACAATATTATTTCACTAACAATTACTTTAGTACAAGAGTTTTAAGTCGTGTTGAAATAAAACATACTGTTTAAGGTGTGTAAGAGTGAGCTCAACTACCTTGCTTTTGCGGGTACAATTTGTCACTGTCTCCGCCAATTTCCTCTTGTAACTAGTTTTTTTCTTCATGAAGCTTAAATTAAATTTCAGTTCTTTTGTTCAACCAGTTGTATCTGCAGTATGTAATACGCAAATAAAACGAATAGTACATACGTATATATATATATATATATATATATATATATATATATATATATATATATATATATATATGTATATATATATATATATATATATATATATATATATATATATATATATATATATATATATATATATATATATATATATATATATATATATATATATATATATATATATATATATATATATATATATATATATATATATATATATATATATATATATATATTGTGATTTAGCAATTCTTACTTTGTCAATTTCAAACTAAAATGTTGTTACAGAAAAACATCAATTTTAATTGTAATTCTTACCAACAAACAATTTTGAAAAGGGAAAAGAAAATAAGCCGGCGCGTATAAACTGACGACCATAACTTCAGTTCAAGTTAGTACAAGTGTGCCGTGCAAAGGCGTGAGAAAAAGGTCTTGTTATTTCTTACAAGCCTCGTACTCTTGTAGTACAGTCCTCGTTATTGATACATGAGTGGCTAACCCTTAGAAACACTTGAATAAACTTATAGTGCGCTAGTCTTTTTTAAATATACTTTGTTTTTCCGTTCAAAATCGCTTAACTAAATGTTAGTTACGCCCTAAACATAACATGCATATCTGCCCAGATATAGAAAATGATTGAACTCGATACTTATTTGTTATATAAAACTGTTGTAATCAAATAAACAGATCTTGGAATGTCGCGACCTAAGAAATTTATGTCAAAACTTATTGTATGGACTATACAGTTAGTATCTACATGTCCTAAAGGAATAAATCGCAGAGAATACGTCCGCAATAGATTCTAAAGCAAGTTCACCGTACCTATAGGTACGTGTGTGGCTGCCTGCCAAAATATTAGCGGCGTAATATGTCATTATTGTTAGGTTTCTAATAGTAGAACAAATAGACGTGTTTTCTTTTGTATGTGGTCTTGTAAATAATATTTGATATTTTTACAATTGTCTAGAGTAAGATAGTCAACGTTATATAACGTTATATAAAGGACTATTATAAAATTGTCTCACAGCAGGTTGTGGGTTCGATCCCCACTCGTCATCGATACTCAAAAGTATTATATTTTCATTTCCTCGCTTTTGTAACGACACAAAACGCTCTGAGTTTCGCTGCTCGACACATAATGCCGCCAGAATTCGGTGGAAATTAGGTAACGAGAGTGACTTAATGAGAACTCTCCGGGTTCTAACATTAGGTTCCCATGTTTGCTCTGCCTATTTTGCTATGTGCTGCTATAAAGCGTGAAGCTGCAATAAAAATAATTAAAACATAATTGTGCTAAAAAATGTTAATAATTAAAACTCATAATTGTGCTGAAAAATATTTTTGAACCTACGTATCCCTAACCAAGACAAATGGTTTACATATTATGCAAGTGTATTCTGAGGCCGTGAGGCGTATTCTATGACGTGCACAAACAGTCCGTACAACAACAATACGTACATATATTGAGTAAATAATACCTATGGCTCACTTGGAATTGAACTCTGACGACGACAGTACAAATACGATTTCAATGATATTAAATTGAGCATCTGTGGTATCAATAAAGTCACACGAAAAGTAAAATATACACTTTTAAGCAATACTTACTAAACTTGGTAATGGTATATATAGTATTTATTTAGTGCACAGAGCATTATGTTTTGCTATATAAGATAATATACATTTTCCACTTCCTGCAATATTATTTTTACTCTCGCCTTTTGTTTTTGTTTTTGTAATGACAAACTTAATTTAAAACTACATATCTAGGTCGTTACAAACATGAGTTGATAAAGAATGAATTGCGATGTTGTGATGTTTCAAGATGAAAAAAAAAACATATGAATGTAGTCACTTAGGTAAATAATATGGATATCGTACATGTTTAAAGAAAATAAAAAAAAAAACTATGCATGCAACAGAATATGTTAGAAAAGTTTTTTAGTTCGGATCCAGAACGTTTCAGATGCTTATAACGTCTATACATAGATAACTAGAATAATAACTTCGAAGTAATCGCATTGGATGTTTAATCATTAATGGGTTAGGCTTAATAAGTATAATTATAGAATACCATTTCTATAATTATAAAATTAATACATTTTGTTTAAATTTTACCAATACTAATTATAATAGTTATATCACTTTATTTTAAATAGTTTAAGTAATCTGTACTCCGACAGTGTCATTTAGAAATCGTTAAGAGTACTGAAAAATAATCTCAAAGGTTGGAAGATGTGAATGTAAATTGCTTTTATCTAGTACAGTAAATATAACTAGACGAAAAGAAATGTTTTATTATTTGTACCAGTGGTTTTGTTGCAAAAAATAATAAAATTGACTTATGAAGAGCTACATCCAACTTCACACTGTATCCTGCACATGGCAAGGTAGGAAGAGGGAACTTGGGAACCTAGTGTTAAGACACTCCGTTCCACTTTCGTTCCCCACTTTCCGGCGAGCAATGTATTTTTAGTAGTGGAACTCAACGCCGCGTTTTGCCTTGTACCAAAGCGAAGAAATGAAAATATTTAAATTGAAAGTATTTCATATCCTCGAGATCGAACCCACAATATGTCGGTTACTGTCACACGCTTGTGCCGCTGCGCCACGACAGCTCTCAAAGCTACATTTTATGTAAAAACAAATAATATTAATCAGTATAAAATCATCACTCATTCAAACATTTAGTAGATTTTAATTTAATTTCATTCACTAAATCTATTTTAAATTTTTTTGCAACGTTTATTTTCAGAGCTCTTTGTATTTGTGTCGGGTGTGATATTTCAAGAGCCATTATCAACATGCTTGTCACGTACAGTGGCTGATTTGAGTGGTCATAAAAATTATTTTCAATTTAAGCACTTTTATATAATTTTTCTCTTCTCTTGGCTGTTGGAATTGATATTAATTAATTATATATTAATAATAGTGATTGCAATATTATTAATATTAATCTACTGCTTATTATTTATCCTTGTTTTAATCTGTCCATAGAATAGATAAGATGAGTTACAATTTTTAGATAAGCAATTTAAAATTGTTATTTTAAAACGTAAGTAGTAACGTAATATTTTAATATTTGGACAATTTTTACAGTGGATAGTACCTACGCAGCAAGGCTTCATATGTATTGGTCGGTTTGGTTAGCATAACTGAAAGAACTTGAGGAAAACTGAAAATACATTTGCTGCTTTAACGATTTTGAATGCAGTAGTTATGCTAGAGAATGGTAGGTATTAGACTTTTATGAACATCGCAAAGGTATGATAACACTTTGATAGTTATATATAATTTTAATGTGCAAAAATAGTGAAATGTAATAAAAACATGCTATAACTTCTTTGTCATAAATATTACAGGCATCGCGGTATAAGCATCGCATAGTCGCATCGCAAGTATGTTAAGCTCAGCAAGCTTGGCATACTCGTGGAACAGTTTTCCTTACTTATATATATATATATATATATATATATATATATATATATATATATATATATATATATATATATATATATATATATATATATATATATATATATATATATATATATATATATATATATATATATATATATAGTGTATGTAATATAACAATACTTGAGAGTTACATTTTAATTATAACTGCATAGGACCTTGTAAATAAATAAAAGACATAAGAATGTTGTTGCCTCTTTTACTAGTAGAATATCGTTTCTTTAATGTTATTAACCTAAATAAAAATGAGCAATGCCAACATTGCTTTTTAAATATTCTGCTAAAGACATTGTGAAAGAAAGGAAAATGAAAAATCGTTTCTTATGTCAGCCAATCTATCTAATAAACCTAATATTGGTTCGATACGCGCTCAAGAGGCGTGAAATGACGACCCGTTTCCCACCTCCGCAAGGGGGAATTCCTTACCGATTTAACTTGACCTCTTCTATTTTATGGTATTTCAGAATTTTAGGGAACGAAAATATATTAATTTGATACAATTAATCGATGAGAAGATATAAGATGATAATGTATTCAAACATTAACTGCAACTTTACAATTTTTCCTTTATGATTAATATTATGACAAATTCGTTGTAGCTTTATAGTAATGAAATTGTTCTTAAATTAAAATACCAGAAAAGTGTATATGTGGTATGTCTTAACTCAGCACATTCCGTCGATGACCGAGCAGTAACATTCTCAAATTACTTTCTTATGTTGTAGGGAACAACAATTTGGATGCTTTCACGTTTAGAGGAATTCCTTAAGATGCCCCTCGGAAGCTATGCGCTTAAAACATATGGAAATGGATGACAACGTATATACTGAATTGTTTCGAGATAGATATTTCTATTTCTAAATATTTATAATACTTTTACCAACTTATATAAAAATATATTTTAAACAATACGTTTGCTATAGTTGAAGGCGAATTGAACGAACCTAGAGTTAAGAAAATTCGTTTCTCTCGTATAGCCAGTTACTGTACGAATAATTGATACTTATTTGTACAGTAACTGGATTATTAGTCCAGATACATTTAAGATACATTATCTTCAACAAATAGAACATTTTTTTAAAATATAACGTCTTAAGAGGTAACGGTGGTAAAATATCATCATGGGGGCAATAAAAAATAAAAATGTATAAAGCTCTCCCAATAATATAAAACTGTTCCTAAACTAACCTAACCAAAAAAAAAAAAGATATGTATAAAGCTCTCCCAATAATATAAAACTGTTCCTAACCTAACCTAACCAAAAAAAAAAAAGAAAGGTATAAAGCTCTCCCAATAATATAAAACTGTTCCTAACTTAACCCTAGCCAAAAAAAAAAGAAATGTATAAAGCTCTCCCAATAATATAAAACTGTTCCTAACCTAACCTAAGCAAAAAAAAAATAAATAAGAAATGTATAAAGCTCTCCCAATAATATAAAATTGTTCCTAACCTAACCTAACCAAAAAAAAAGAGAAATGTATAAAGCTCTCCCAATAATATAAAACTGTTCCTAACTTAACCCTGACCAAAAAAAAAATAAGAAATGTATAAAGCTCTCCCAATAATATAAAACTGTTCCTAACCTAACCTAACCAAAAAAATAAATAAATAAGAAATGTATAAAGCTCTCCCAATAATATAAAACTGTTCCTAACCTTTTTTTTTATTTTTACGCTGGGAAATGCATTTTATGCAGACCGCCCGTTCCCTTCGAGCGGTACTGTGGGACTCATCAGAGAACCCGATACTACCCACTAAAACCCAGCGGAAATCCCCTTCACTTATAAGAGACGCCGCAGGATCGCTCGCGCATACAACCACGACGCCTCGGTGGAAGACCCGGCAATAACGGGCCACCGTCGCATTCAAGATGCCTGAGGTGTTCCCTAGGACTTGCAGTCTTGATAAGTTACAGGAGGGTTACCATGATCTACAGTAGCACCTCTAGGATAGGGGGAGTTGGAAGTACGCAAAGTGCCTTCTCCTTACCCCTGGCCTACGACGGCGGACTGGGTCTGCGTTAGCGTTAAATTCTCGCGCCCGCTCCGCTGTCTCCTTCAATGCGATGACTGATTCGCAGAAGGAAATCATTGCAGACCAGTTCCTCTCACAGTCCAGCATAGCCCCTATCACACTGGATAATGAGAGGTCGCTACCCACCACAGCCATTAAAGCGTGGCGTTGGGGGGCCCAAGCGGGACACTCGACCAGAGTGTGATGCACCGAATCCACGGAGGCATCACACTCATGGCACGCCGGCGAGGGCTCTCGACGTGCAATCTGATGCAGGTATTTTCCGAAGCAGCCGTGCCCCGTCAGCACCTGCACCAGTCTGAATGTCAGGAAACCAAACCGTCTTTCGACCCAACGCTTCAGGTGAGGCCGGATTGCCTCCACCGTCGCTAAGCCCGCCCGCCCGCCGCTCGCTTACACGGAATACATGTACTCTGGCAAGCACTTCCGTCTGCAATTCCCAAGACGGATCGCTTGCCAGGAGGGTTGCCGCCGTCCAAGACACCGTACGATACCTTCGAATCGCTCTCACCGCTATGATCCGCTGCGCTTTTCGCAAAAGGGCCTTATTGCAAGTGGTGAGAGAATCCGCCCACACAGGAGAACCATACAGAGCCATTGATTTCAACACACCGACATAAAGCTGTCAGCATGTAGCATCCGGCCCTCCAACATTTGGCAGAAGCCTGCCGAGGGCCCCGGCGGCGTCCAATAGTTTCGGCGCAAGCTGGGCGAAGTGTGAAGCAAACGACCATCGTCCATCCAGGGCCAGACCCAGATACTTCATCTGAGTCCGTACCTCCACCTCCTGTCCCTGTATGAGCAGAGTAACCCCACGAGGAGGGCCTCTACGTGGGCCATGGAATAGGAGGGCCTCAGTCTTGGACCTTGAGACCTTCAGACCCAGCATCTCAATACGACCTATAATAAGGCTGGTGCCGGCCTCCGCTAAGCGTGCAGCTTCCTCATAATTTGATCCCCGAGCTGTGACGAGAGTGTCATCGGCATAGCAAATGATCCTGGGAAAAAGACGGCAACGCAGAAGCCAGTCGTACCCGAGATTCCACAGTAACGGACCCAATACTGACCCCTGTGGGACCCCGCAATTGACCCTTCGTTGACCGATCCGACCGTCTGTCCTAATCCACAACACTACCCTGTCTTGAAGGTAATCGTCTAACAACCGCCGGAGATATAGAGGCACTCTGTGATACCGCAGAGCCTCTCTTAAGGTCTCAAACGGCAAACTGTTAAAGGCGTTGACCACGTCTAATGAGACGGCAAGCAGAACATCTCTCTCTGTTGTTGCAGCTAACGACCGAGTCTTTAAGGCGTTTAGGGCGTCGATAGTTGATCGACCAGCCCTAAACCCGAATTGAGCCTCTGAATGACCCGGGCCTACCTCCTCTAAATGTTGAATAAGACGAGAGGCAATTATCTTTTCTAAGATTTTGCCCGTCTCGTTCAGCAACACTATTGGCCTATATGCGAAAGGGGAATCCTGAGGTCGGCCCCCTTTGCGTAGTAGACACAACGCTCCTTCCTTCCAGATCTTTGGGAACTGTCCTGTTAAAAGGCACTGATTAAGCAGTTCCCCAAAAATTTTCGTTTAAATATTCCAGGGCGATACTTAAAGCCCCTCCTGGAACACCGTCCGGTCCCGGAGCCGTCTTCTTGGCCCTTAGTCTCTCGAGTGCTAAGTTCATCTCCTCTTCACTTATACGACGGGGGGTCTCATGTAATTCTCCCTCGTGCTCTGAGAAATAGGCCATTCTGGGAGGAATATGTCTAGGTGGATCCGGAAACAACGTCACCACAATTTGCGACAGAAAATCCGGTAGTAGCGTTTCCGTCAATGGAGCGCCCTGTACGCTAAGTTTATTTCGGGCAGCAAGGTAGGGACGCCCCCATGGGTCCCTATTCAAGCTTGCTAACATTGCATGATGGGCCTCAGATTTTGCTTGACTAATGGCAAGCTTTAGGGCGTTTTTTCGTTCCTTGTACTTACTGTATAGCCGTCTTTCAAACACAGGGTCGAAACCATCCCTTCTTCGGTACCTTGCATACATTCTACGAGCTTGTATGCAGGCCACGTTCGGCAATATCAGGCGTCCACCAATACACTTGGCGGTAACAACAGTGCCGTCGGGCCCTTGGCATTGCCGCATCACATACGTGTGCCAATGTCTTGTTCATATCACTTGCCCAATCATTAGTGTTGGAGTAACTACTCACTCCCTTTTGCTGTTAGCACCACTTGGCCACTATAGCAGACTCTTTAGCCAGCTCTCTATTGAGTCAGCTGAGAGCCCATCTCGGAAACCTACGGGAGGAGCTCCTGGAAAGAGCCACTGGAACCGGCTGGTCAGAAACCTCAAACCTGATATATAAATGGTCTGGCAAAGTCTCCACATCTTCCTCTACTCTCCAATTTAAAATGTTACGTGCGACGGATGAGGTAGCAAATGAAAGATCTACCACGGACCCTCCGGATTATTCGTACAGTTATCAGACTAATAGTCACTTCGTAAAAATTTTAATTTCAACCGTCATATCTATAATCAGACACTGTGCCGCTTCGCCACAATAATTAGTTATATTTTAAGCCAAAAATAATATTAGTTATTTTAATTTACTATAAATATACACTACATCATTATGTTTATTCATTAAATTAGGAAATTATATTTGTAATTCTATGTATTTAATATTCAGAAGTCAATTTATTGAAATGACATGATTGTGCTGTTTGTAGTATTCAGCGAGATTACGAACTTCTCCAGTCTATCACAATAACCCTTTGTTATAACTTAAACGCAGATTACTATCGATTTGAAGTCGTCTAACTTTCCTATCTCCCATTGCTTGTGTAGCTCGATAAATTATATCTGACTGCATCTTAGCTTTGAACGTCAGTTTTTATCAAAGCGAAATTAAGAATTTATGACCAACTAGCGATCCGCTCACGGCTTCGCCCGATTTAACTACAAAATTATTTATTTACTGACCTGAATTACTTTCGTGTTCCAATTACAATATCATTTTAAATAAAATATTCATACATTCAAAACTAAAGTTTCAGTCCATGCTATAAAACAGTTAATATTCAGCAAATTAGTTAAACAAAAAATTTGCTGTTGATATAATGTTTGCATTTATGAACCGATTAAAATAAAATAAGCATTAAATGTTAAGGGATTTTTTTCAACTACACAATATATACAGACAAACCGAAAGATAGACAAAAAAGATTAACACAGCAATCAGTTACAGTTCTATTATAAGTAAAAATTTTATCTTACTTTCTTTCTTGTTTACTTATTTAAATTAATATACCTTACGTATTTTGACAGAGACGTGTTAACTGATGAAACATAACACTTACATTTTAATTGCATAACTAGTAACTGTGACTCGGAGTAGTTTCTTCAGTAATTAGTTAAAAAGAGGTAATGCTTTTGCATTTTTTAAATAAAGAAGATATTGTAGTTAAGTTATTATTATATATTTGAGTTAATTTAAAAAAAAAATATACATATAAACACCACTTACTGTGATCGAAAGTCCTCGGGTCCACAGTAGTGGTGGTAGCCGGAGTAGTGTGATCTTCTTCATCATCATACGTTTCAGTGGTCGTGGTCGTTGTGGTGGTGGTTGTAGTTCGGCGACGATTGCGTTGCCGGCGTTCCTGTTTCCTCGTCATGGGCACTGTGGGCCGGCGTGGTGCAACAGTAGTCTTTTGGGGTAGCTGATTGATAGCTGATGAGGAGCTGCCTGGACCGGGCTCGGCCAGGACTAACGCCACTAGTGAGACAGCCGCCAACCGAATCACCAGTGGCACTATAGGCCACATCTTGCCTGCAAAAAAATAAATTGTTTTAGTATTTTTCTATATTTTGATATACAATTATATATACATAAAATGGTTTTTGATGTATATTTATTTTTTTGTTTAAAATTGATTTACATTAAAAAACAGTAAAACATGTAAAACTATTTAGTTATTAACCTAATGATCAGTAAACTGAATATTGCATTTTAACTTTAATCAGGATATTCAAGCAAAGTAAGGACGATACACAATTTCAAACAGTATATTTTATCCACGTACAAAATTTATATTCAAAGCGCAAAAAGATTTTCTCTTTTTACATTCGCTGCATATTTTCTTGCATTTTATCTGTAAACCGTGTTTTGTATATTGTGACAAGACATTATAAGATTCGTGAATGTATCACTGGTATAAAAGAAAAGTGTCTCTGGAAAAGGGACCGCGTCGCAATGAACCTTATTGTGTCGCACCTCTCGTTGTTACTCCTGGATTTTACGGCGCAAAGCTATAAAGCTAGATGTCCGTTATTGTTTTATTCTTCCGTAAAGAATAAACTTTATTCAAAATAGATTTTGCTTTTGTTTGAAAAAAGCATCGTTCGGTATCGCGTTTAGCAACATGTCTGAATGCGAAATTCAGAGATCTTATTGATCTCTTCATTTCGCTAGGAGTTTTTGAAGGTAATATTTAAAGCTCTTTAAAGATTTAAGACGTTATTATTCTGAGGCCTGTCGTGGCACAGGGGTACACGTGTGTGACTATAAGCGCGATAGGTTGTGGGTTCGATCCCCATTCGAGGAAATGAAATATTTAATATTTTCAAATTAAATATTTAATGTTATAATTTCTTCGCTCTAGTATCAAGTTCGCACTCTACATGTAATGCCTGTAAATCAGTGGAAAGTAGGGAACGGATCAGTGTGTCTTAACACTAGGCTCCCAGGTTCACTCTGTCTACCATGCCATATGCGGGATACAGCGTCATGCTGAAAAAATCGTTACTTCTATTTAATCAATACTACGTAAATGGCAATAATTGATTGTTCAATCACAAGGGATAACAGTTTATGTAAACATTTAGATATTCAAATCTGCCTTATTGCTAGTTTTTTCAGTCGGGGCATTGGTAAGAAAGTGCACGAGCTAAAAGCAAACCGGCATCCTTAAAATAAATATTTTATAATTGAATATAGCTTAGAAATGCATGACTCTTGAAAAAATATACTATCTTATTGTTTATATAAGTATTGAAACAGGTCTTATTGTTAGTTTTCTCGAATGGAAAATTGGCTAGAAAGTATACAAGTTAAAAGCAAACATTCCACTCCAAAATCCTGTAAAACTGAATATACTTTAGAAATGCTCAGGGGACGTCTAAAAGCCTCTCTAGTTCCTATCCACATCAATAATGTTCCCTTACTTTTTATTTTCACCTTTTTCTACTTAAAAAGTATTATTTGAAATTTTCTTTGTGAGTAAGATTTAGCGTGAAGGGTAGTTTAATAGACGATTTTCACGATCGTGCATATATGCACGTGCATATATATGCATAAACATTTACAAATGAGTTATTCAATGTTGATGTTGATGTATGAGAATACCTAAAAGTGGTACGATTTAATAAAATTATTTATTCTCCAGCTACATACCAGTACAGAGACATAGTTTTGTATGAACCGTTGACCGACAAACAGTTTTATCATGTAAGCCTATTTCTTTTTATTTGGAAAATGAGATTTTGAAATATATATATATATATATATATATATATATATATATATATATATATATATATATATATATATATATATATATATATATATATATATATATATATATATATATATATATATATATATATATATATATATATATATATATATATATATATATATATATAATTATTTTATCAAACCGCTTATATATTTTGAAGATACTTTGGTGTTGACTTTAAATGTATCAAATGCATTCTTGTAGTTCAAAGTAATACATCAATGAACGTGTACTATTATAGGAACCCAGGCGGGCAATAATAACTTTGACAGTTATAACATCTCAGAATGCTTAGTTTGCCAGCCTAACTCGGTGGTTAACAAAGTTTGACACTTTGGCTGCTAACTGTAGTTTACGGCGCCACTCAAAAACCTATTAATAATTTAAACTTATTTAAATAGTTTTATATATATCTTTCTCTTTACTCTTACTCTGTTCATACATATATGTTAATAAAATGGAAGTGGCTGTCTGTGATTTTAAAATAGCCGTGTTTTTCTTTATGCATATTGTTATTTACTCAGCTTCACGCTGCATCCCGCACATGTCAGGGTAGGCAGAGGAAACTTGGGAACCTAATGTTAAAACTCTTCTCTCCGCCGAATCATCGCCTAATCTCGCCACGCAACATACAATGCCTCTAGCACTGTATGTTGAGTGGCGGGACTCAACACCGCTCTTTGCCTTATAACTAGAGCGAAGAAATAAAAAAAATAAAAATTTAAATTGAAAATATTAAATATTTCAATTCCTCAAGTGGGGTCGAACCCACGACTAACGACAGGTTGCAGTGCCGCTGCGCCATGACAGGTCTATATTTACACTAAACCAAAATATGAAAAAATAATTTAAAAATACTTATCTGTCTGTCTAAACTGCGTTTCATTATGTGTAGAGATAAGAGTACTAAAATTAATAATCATTGTTTTTTCTTAACATTTTTATATAATTCAATTGTTTTAGCTTCACGCTAGGTAGACAGAGGGAACCTGGGGACTTTGTGTTAAGATACTGTGTTCCTATTTTGATACTTCCGTTACCAATTTTCCAGTTATAGGGGGCGTTGTGTGTTGAAAACTCAGCGCTTTACCCTGTTACCTGAGCGAGGTGATAAACCTATTTAATATTTCATTTCATCGAAAGGGAATTGAATCTAATACCTGTCACACAAAGCTTGCTACAGTATCGCTTTAGCCCCTAAGCCACGTCTGGCCTCAAAAATAAATAAATATGGATATAGTTGACGCGGGAGCAGCATAGTAGAGTTTAGCATTAAAAATCTGTATGTAATAAATTTCAAAGTATCATTAACACGTAGTAATAGAAATGCAAACAATTAGAAAGTTCGATCGATCGAACGATCAGAGTCGTAAAAATTAACTCACTTGTACTTAGAATAGGATGTTACTTTAAATTCTTTAGCTCTGAAACTGTAGAGAGAGTTCGTGCAAATATTTGAATCTACGTATCTGGAAACGTTATTTCATTAAATTTTAATAGTTTTTATCTAGACAAGTCCAGCCCATTTAAAAAACTAAAAATGCGCAACATATATTTTACACGAACGTTTATTTGTATGTTTAACTATTAAAAAAGTAAAAGTAAAGTTGAGTATGAAAGTTAAATCAAATCAAAAACCCCGTGGAAAACATAAATTTGAAATGAGAGCAAGGTTCATTAATATTTTATTTTTGACCTTACCCACAAAATCAAATCACCAGTCTCCACGCTATCTATCGCTCCACGCTATATCTATCTAATAGTACTGCACAACTTGGAGGAAGTACACTAACATGCAAGTACATATAATAAAGTCTATATATACGTAAAAAATATCAAGTAAATTTAGAGCTTTCTTCAAGAATGATAGATTACTTAATGATTATATTAGCTTTCATTTCAGATTTATGTTTTTGATACAATTTGATATATTATACTACTCAGTATAGTAGAAATGCAAAAATACATGTTAGAAAATAAAAGTGACATTTTAACGATACAAAAACTTTATGATAAAAAATCGATTAAAGTGACATTTAATTGACAAGTGTGTGACGTAAATTCTAAATATACGCCCATCTCCTACAATTATAACAATTATATTGTTTAATACATAGGTGTATCTTTACTGTAACAAATTCAAATGAAGAAATTTTCGAAAATAGCATTTTTCCTAAAACTTTCTAGAAGCTTTTTAATTAGACCATATGCAACAAAGAAAATCCAAACACAACAAGCAAAACCAGTTGACTCAAGAAGAGTGTTTAAAATCTACAGATTTGGAGGTATTATGAGTAATGAGAAACCTAAATTGTTAAATTATGATTTGGATGTTAGCAAATGTGGACGGATGGTTTTAGATGCCCTAATAAAGATTAAAGACATGGATCCATCCCTTGCGTTTCGAAGGTCGTGCCGTGAAGGTATTTGTGGTTCTTGCGCCGTCAATGTACAAGGGACTAATTGTCTCGCTTGTATAACAGCGATCCCACCAGATAAAGTCATAACTATCCACCCAATTCCACATATGTATGTAATCAGAGACTTAGTTGTTGATATGGATCACTTTTTTGATGTCTACAATAGTATACGTCCTTACCTTATACGCAGAAGTTCGGGTCCTTTAGGAAAACACCAATATGCACAAAGCATTAGTGACAATTCAAAACTAGTAGGCCTATACGAGTGTGTACTTTGTTCGTGTTGTGCAACAGCTTGTCCTAGTTACTGGTGGAATGGACGCAGGTTTATGGGTCCTGCGACCTTGCTGCATGCTTATAGATGGGTAATAGATTCCCGAGACGAAGATACTGAACAGAGACTGTTTGAACTGCGAGATGATTTTAAAGCATTTCGTTGTCACACAATTTTAAACTGCACACTTGCTTGTCCCAAAGGCTTACATCCTGGTTTGGCTATTGCTAAATTGAAGAGATTAATATCAGGACTTGACAAGAAACCACAGCCTGAATTAGATACGATGAAATTTTCGGATTCCCAAGCTGAATGCTAAAATAATGTATGCTTTTTTAAATATGAGAAATCATGTTTAGTTATTTTAAAATAGATTAATTCTTTGTATTGATGTCGTTTTATAATTATATTAAACTGATAATTTAGTATAACATTTTTTATATTATGTCGAGAAATAACAATATTCAAGTAATATTATATTACTCTCTCTCTCTCTCTCTCAGCTTCACGCTGTATCCTGCACGAGGCCGGGTTCCCTCTGCCTACCCTAGGCAGAGGGAACCCGGGAACCTAGTGTAAAGACACTCCGTTCCACTTCTGTTCCCCACTTTCCGCCGATTTGAGGCATTGCGTGTTGAGTGGCAGAACTCAACGCCGCGCTTAGCCTTATTACCAGAGCGAAGAAATGAAACATTAAATATTTAAATTGAAAATATTAAATATTTCATTTTCTCGACTGGGGATCGAACCCAGCACCTGTTGGTTACAGTCACACTCTTGTGCTGCTGCGCCACGACAGGCCTCGTATATTAAAAGACATATAAATTATATTGAGATATAAAAATTAGAATTAAAAGAAATCTTACGAATTGTATGGAATATAATCTTGGTTACACATGTAAATGACCTTTTCATCATGATATTTTTACAATTTCAAAGTATTAATCCATATTTAGGTAAGAACATGATATGTAATATGAATAAATAATGAGAATAAATATGAATAAGCAGGATTATATTAGTTCTAATGGTTGGGGTTAAAAATTACAGATACTAATGTGTGACAGATATCCACGGTTATTTGAATATATAAAGTTCAGCATTCCAACTTTTTCAGTGCCTGCCGTGCCAGGATACCCCTTTCTCGATTTATGATCTTACCATGCATTTGAATAACTTAACCATAAAAATAGACGCTGCGGCCAGGAACTTTTGCAATAAAATGCAAATGGAGACATTTGTGAAGCCTCTATGTCACCAACCTTTGCCTTTAGTAGGTTTTGTTCAAGCAGACTCGAAGTTAGATATATATTGTACGTTTACTTTCATATAGTTATTTATAAATAAATATATTTTTAAAATCAATATAAACTAAAATATCACTGTGCCGTGGTGTCAGATCGTCGAGATTAGATGGCTTACAAGATTCATAGGTTCGAGTCCTGTTACTTTAATATTTTTATGTTTTTTTAAAAAAGTATATTTGTTTGTGTAAAATAATTAAAAAAACGTGAAAAAACGTTGGTAAAGATTAGCAAAAAGATCTTTATCTATAATTTAATCATGATTACCTAAGACCAAAATTAAAACAGTACTGTCAAATTTATCTTAGGTAAATAAAAAGATGCAGAGTCGTAAGAATGGAGAATTTTAAATTAAAACGAAGAGCGTTAAACGTTTAAGTACATTAAAAACTATGTGTAAAAAACTCTTCACGGTAAATTTTACGGCAATTGTACTGTTTAAACTTATTACTTTAGTGAATATATTAAAAATTTTCATTTTATTTTACAGCTTATAAACTCGAAATAAAATATCAACTCTATAAACACAGCCATTGCACCGTGGGAATGCCCTCTTATATTCACTGCTGTTTGTCACTCACTCTCACTCAGCTTCACGCTGTATCCCGCACATGGCAGGGAAGGGAGAAGGAACTTGGGAACCTAGTGTTAGACTCTTCATTCCACTTCCGTTCCACACTTTCTGCAAAATTTGAGACATGGTGTGTTGAGTGGCGGAACTTAACGCCACGTTTTGCCTGGGCGAAGAAATGAAAACATTAAATATTTAAATTGAAAATATTAAATATTTCATTTCCTCGAGCGGGGATCGAACCCAGAACCTGTTACAATGCACAATAAACGCTTGTGATTGTAACCGACAGTAATATATTTATTTCTGGTAGAGATAATATAGTACCTACATACAAACCGCCTCTGATGCCTCTGACCGCTTGAACTACTCAATTATTTATTTACTAGTCAGAATTACTTTTCGTGTTCTAAGAAAATTTAAAAAAATATGTAAGTTTGTTATTTATGCCATACCAGTATTAACGAGATCTGATGTCTCGTACATTGTACAGGCAAATACAAACGACGCGTATAAGTGTAATGAGTATAAAAATGCGTACGCGACTTCAAATGTTAGAATTTTTCTTTAAAAATAACTAATCTTTTTACTTCAAATTTGGTTACAAAATTGTCAGTGAGAAATTGACATGCTACTTGGAAATTCAATTTGAGTTTCAGTTTTTGAGACGTTGAATGGTCGATTAAATTTAAATAAGGCCAGAAACTTTTGTGTAAACTGAGCTATATTTTCGAAGTTTTGTAATTACCGTTTTAAATATTGCTCGAAAACGAGAGCGATGCTCAAGATTCAGTTTCGGTCAGGCACATTTCCTGTTAGCGGTTCAAACTTTTTGATGGTCTTTGTCAAGGCTGCGTCGAAAAAGGGCCGGCTCGTGTATGTAATTAAGGTCCATTGTGTCAACTTTCCTCTGATGTGGTTCTAAAAGCAATCTAAGTACGTTAGTGAACTCATCACAGTAACATATTAATGGAGTAAAATTTATAATACATTTTATAATTTAAAATGTTTTCGTCTTTCAATTAACACATGTGTATAGTACGTAAGTATGTATACAGATGTGTTAATTGGAAACAGGAAACCTTTTTATTTATATTTGATTAAATGTGAGTTAGGTAGCGACTACTTTAATGTTTATTTTAAATATCTTAATTCTTTATTTAAAATCTGAGATCAAAAACCGCATTGCTGCTATACACCCCCCACTTGATATTTAAATAGTAAAATGCCAATTGTACGTCGTATTCTCAAGAATGATCCTCGAAATGGAAACGAGATTTCGGAATTTTAGAATGGACTCAGCCAGAGAAAGGTAACCTAATTTTATGGTACGCCTTCGGAATGGCATCGTCTCGACGTGTCTTCATGCTCCACGAAAGCGATTAGATTCGATCGGATATAGAAAATTATGTAATACTGCAACCGACAATCTTGTGCAGCTCGCGTAAATACGCTCTTATCTATTCAAAAAATAAAAAAATAACGCTTGGTACACTCTTCAACTATAATTAGAATTAAACATAGAAAAGCACTAAAATAAATAAAAATAAAATTATTAAGTTAATCTAATCTATACTTATAATAAATACCTATGTAATTCATCGTTGTCTTTACATAGAAGATATATTAAAAAATCTTATATTCATTAACGTAATAGGGCATATTGAAGTAATTCTGAAAGTGTTGGTTTGTGTAAAAGAATTATTATTAGTTAATAAAATAATGTAATTTAAGCGGACAAATTCGAGGGTAGGACGCTAGTTTAAAATAATTGCTTAGAAGGCCTCATATGCTAGCATATTACCATTGTACCTTAGTAATCAAATTTCTTGTATATATTGAATTTCCGATAAGCACCTGATGCTGTAAATTACACCATAAGGCCTTTTGGGCATTAAACTCTTGAAGCCTGAAAAACGAATTAAAGTTTAAATTGTTTTATCGGAAAAACGCAATGACTGTTTATCGTTTTACGATTTTCCGTGAAACAAAATCACGTGTTTATCTTTAAATTCACAACCGAAGCATTATGTCCGTGCGAATGAACACGAAAGATTGACATTCCGCTTAAAACGTCCTCGTTGAGTTTTATTTAACACATTGAGAGGCAATGTAGCGCGAATACTCAAGCCTAGAGGCGGTTGTACGTGTGGTGGAAACAGGATTTTAAAACTTGGAAGGTACGATAGAGATAGCATGCCCGCTGAACATGCAGTGAATGTATTCGAGCAACACCGGAGCGGAAGGTTTTCCTTATTTTTCTGCTCTTCCCATTTTTCCCGAGTGACGTCCACATGGGATGCGAGCGGTACATGGTTTTTAACTTATCTAACATTCTTTCCTTGCAGGTGTGTCAGCGTTTTAATGCACTTCTCTAGTTCTAAACTAGATAAAAAATCATTCATTTTCTTGTTTATATTAAATGAAATTTTTGTATCATTTGTTGTGTATTATTTTATTGGTATTGGTTTGACAATTGTATAGTATATTTTGTGTTATGCTTACTATATAGGAACTCGTATTGAGAGTATTAGTTTTAGGTGGCGTACACAAGCAACGTAAATTTGTAAAGCGACAAAGATATACAATTGTTCAAAATACATACAATTCTGTTAGGGAATCGATATTGAATAATCTAATAATATACTTTTTAACAGACAAAAAATACTATTTGACTTCCAATCAAGATAAAATTTATTTTTTATCATATTTTTTCGAAATGTGGGTATTACAGAAGAAGAATGTGAGAAAGATGAATACTGTAGAGTCCGTTTAGCTGATTGCATACCCAATGAAGAGATACACATAATGGTAGGTCCTAGTGTGGATGTCACAGTGAGAATGAAGAAGAACGTGCCCAGGTGGTTTGGGCACGTTGAGCGAATGCGTCAAGAAAAAATGGCAAAAAATATTATGAATTAAAAGTGTGTGGTGAGAGAGGGGGAGACCTCGGTTGACGTTGGAAAACACAGTATCTGCAGTACTGGAGGAGGGTCATGTAAAAGGCATGACGACTCCCCAGAAGACATTTTCGAATAAGTTGTTGCCAAGTCAAAAGAGGTATGCCGAGACCGTAGCGTTTGGCGCTCTATTCTCTCTATCTACCTACTTACCTAGAGAGTAAGTAATTCCTTATTATTTTTAGAATATTACTTATTACTACGTGACTTATGACTAAGTTCTCTCAATCTCCTTTAAGGATGTAGAGAATGTAAGAAAGAAACAAAAGAAATACGGCTTCACGTATCTTTTCTAATTACAAGAGTTGATGGCACTGGATAAAACTTTAATACGAGTGTTTCTGAACAACAAATAAGATAAACTTAACTGTACTACTATTAACATTAAATACTGCTTAAAACTTCGTTAAATGACTTTCGTTTATTGATTACGTGTACTTGTTTAATTTAGGTTATTTTTTAATTCTTTAAAGTTGTATAAATCATTAAACTAATTAAATGAAATAAGATGTTTCAAGAAATACGGCACTAATGAAATGAGTATAAGTTTTTTTACTAATATAATAAATTACTTTAAACAATACAATCAGAATAATTTTGAAAATTGTCGTATGTTTAATCTGTATTTAATGGGTTTTAAGTAACTTTGCAGCCTCGCCACCTTTATCACTGAAGATAAGTGTACTGTTAGAGTTTAAGTAAATTTCAATGCTATATCCTATTTATAATTATTATATAGATAACTTTTTAGCATATATATTTTTTCTTCTCTTCCACTTCTTAATTTTAGAATGACTTAAAAATTCGAACACGGTTCTTGTACTTAAAATGTACAAGAACCGTGTATGTAATGTACAAATTTAATAAATTATTGCTTTTATTGTTATAAAGTATATGAGTGATGGTTATTGAATATTAACATAAAATATACTTTAGTCAAGTTAATCTCCTTTGAATGACGAATATCAGATTAGGTATTCGAACGCAGTCCAAAAAGAAATTTGTTCTTTTGTACTACGTCCGAATAACTAATTTGAGATTTAATATTCAAGGTAAAATATAAGCACGTAAAGTAACCAAAACTAAAATACTTTTGTATATATATATATATATATGTACGTGTTCATTTTAGAGTGACTTCTTAATGTATGTTTTGGTAAAAGCCAAGGATTGTGCAAACAAAGTTTTTACTCTTAGTTTGTGACTACACAGACGAGAAACATATCTGCATATAAACTGAAAACATCAGTAATCCATGAACTTTTCACGTGCTCAGTACTGACTTTGCGCCAACTTTAGTTATACAACTCTGCCTGAAATTAAACCCATATATTTTGTTCGTTATTTCGTTTAAATTAGAAGTTACGATTCAAGAACTCTTTATTTTAATATACACTGGATATTAAGTAGCGTACTAATTGTTATTGCGACTTCGGGTAGTTAGAATATTCATATGAATTGGTCAAAATAATTTTTATTATTTAAATGTGGCTTAATCCGGATTGCAATGTATTATAGGTGCAAAATTGTGCTTACCCTAAATGAAGACGTATAATTTCAGCAAAACGGTGCTGTCATCAATATGACGAGAATTATCTGAGAGGCGCGTGCCTAAGCCTTTTCGTCGAATTCATTAATTTACTTAATGAGCTAAACTCATAATGAACCTTTGTTGTGTTTCTCGCCCGAAAACCATTGTCTGTAAGTGTAAAATTCGCACTCTTGCTTTGTTCAATTGTTGATCTTCTATTAGCAAGGTTTTTGAATGAAATCCTCATTTATTTAAATAGTACGCCGCCATAGTATTTAAGTAATACGCCACTGCTATTTATGTACGTCTTAATATTCCTTTTACATGAATTAAAACGATAAACATTTTATGAGTTTAAGAAAAGTTATACTTACTTATTAGTTATGATTATTCTATAGTATATTTGAAATTGCGATATTGTATCTAAGTTACTACAAGAGCTAACTTTTTGAAGTATAATTAAGGCAAAAAGACTAAAAGTTGAAACAAAAAACAAAGTTGAACCTTTCAAAAACACTCAGGTGCGAATTTTTAATTGGCTTACAAATTTGTGAAAATTTTGCATAGTTTACTATTTTAACGTGATAAAGGTGACTCACTAAAATATTACTAAATTTTCGTTATTTAGAAATTAAATGATTCATAAATTAATGTATTAAGCAATCAAGCCCAACATTACCAAAATAAATGAATATTAATACGATTCTATTGTTTTCAGTTCCCTTTGAGTTTATAAAATTATGCTTTTAAATAAAATTTATGACATATTGCAAAAGTGAATTGAACGATTCCACTTGGAGTTTGGATCGCGTCTTATTGAATTATAGCTCGGCAGGACGTGACTGAGCCTCGCCCGTGATCGGGCGATCGGCGCTCGATGTTTGCTCTATTCCTGTACATGTGCTGACTTTAATCGATTCTTAAGTGACTCACGTTTTTTAGCAGCCGCAAACCAATCATTTATTCTTTTGACATATTATATTTTAATTACAAAAATCTTTGAATAAATTTGAATAAATTAACAAGTGTCATCTGTATAGTACGCGCTACGCATCTATTGAGAGTATTAAGGCTCATAATCCAAAGGAACGCCCCAAAATGAAACTTGATAAAAATAAAGAAGCAAAATGAATAATTTACACAATTTAATTTTACGATGGTCCTTCACCTATTCAGAAATGAGACACAATAAGTGAAAGGGTTTCTTTTCAGGCACCTCGACTCTAAAAAATTGAGGTAATGGAACGTGAATAACAATTCGACCCTCTGGGGGGGTCTATGAATCGGAAGGTGGGCAGGGAGATAGATTGATGGTACCCGTTTGTAGCATCTGTCGTTTAAGTGAACATCGATTATAGATACACCTTCTTGTTTCTTTGTTTGGATAGCTACATGACTTGTGCCATCATTTTCACGAGCGGAGGGCGCTTGATATAGGCGATGACGAGCTTATATTTCCTACAACCAGTGTTCTATGAAAGGTGTGCGACAAAAGCAAAGTTCCTGCATCGAGAATAATTTTTGATGCTTCCGCTTTTATTCTGGAGTTTTATATTTGTTTTACATTTTTGTTTTATATATAAATATATAGAATAAATTTATATCTATTTCTTTATACAATATAATTTCCATTATTTATTATATCTTTTGCCCTTTAACAAAATAAATAAATAATAAGATGTCTTACAAAATTTTATTTCGTTATAATTATTTCAATAAATGTAATCATTTTCAGCGCGTCTTATGACCTAAAAATACCAAGGTGAGTACTGTAAAACCTATGGGGCTATTGCTGGTTGACAAGTTGTTAGATTTAGTTCTTTCTGGTGAAGGTAAGAGATAAGCTTATGAATAGTTAGGTCTACGCAAACTAATGAGGTAATAACGATGAGTACAATTTATGGCTGTTTAAAATTACGAAGCGGCCTCTCCGGTTCAACGAGACTAAGGTTACTTTTTGATTAAATTACAATTATAATACAGTGCGTTCAGAAATTGAAAAGCATAATTTGAAGGATAATTTGTTAACCTGTGACTGGTAAATGTAAATGTATTTTACCTATATACATTTCTTTCGTCAGCATGTATATATATATATATATATATATATATATATATATATATATATATATATATATATATATATATATGTATATATATATATATATGTATATATATATATATATATATATATATATATATATATATATATATATATATATATATATATATATATATATATATATATATATATATATATATATATAAGGGGGATAAGATTTATTGCCAATAGATTTTTACTTAGCTTTGAAATTAATGGTCGTTCTCTTATTTTCCATTTTACAATTCGATGCAGCACCCCAATGTTTTATAGATAGCTGCATACCGTATTGCAGCTAGTTACATAATTCTGTATTTTTATATTTGTCTGACAAATTCATCCTCATTGGTATCTGAGTGTAATTTGTTTTAAAAGACAAACGTAATAAAATTAAGCGATTTGTGATAGTCGGACGTCCATTTAAACGTCGGTAGTTCATTATTCAATAAGGTTTAGAAGAAAGGTAGCTATTTAACTGGCGAGATGCATTCAAGAATAATAAGTAAAATCGATCTGAAAAGTAATGTTTATTTGGCTGATAAAATTTACCAAGTTAATAAATAAGAAATAAGAATATTTACTTAAAAATTTTATATTTGTTAATTGTACATTAATCTGGCTCTCTCAGCTTTACGCTGTATCCCGCACATGGCAGGGTAGGCATAGGGAACTTGGGAACCTAGGGTTAAGACACTCTGTTCCACTTCCGTTCACCACTATCCGCCGAATTTAAGGCATTGCGTGTTGAATGGCGGAACTCAACGCCGCGTTTCGTCTTGTACCAGAGCGAAAAAAAAAACATTAAATATTTAACTTGAAAATATTAAATATTACATTTCCTCGAGTGGGGACCCGCAAAACCTCAAGGTTTCAGTAATTTTCACACTAGAAATCACCGTAAATGTGCTGCAAACATACTCGTATATTAATATGCACGGACGTGTCAAATAAATAATCGTTCAGTTCAATTGGCGTTAAAGTGGCGGATTGATAGTTAATATAAAAAAGTAAACTTTATTTTGTGTAAATGAAAAAAAAAAGTAATTTTAATTACAAAGGAATAAAGTTTACATCGTAGAAATGAAACCCTTGTTAGATTAGAGCACACGATGTAGTTGCTCATTAGAAAAGTTTGGTGACCTGCCAATTCTTAATTAATCGGGAAATACTGGTATTACAAGAAGGCTGCAGTTGAAGCTGAATTGGGACACAGATACTAACATTTCAGATCACTGTGCTATTTTCAGATTAAATAAAATTTGTATTGGTTTTGTATAATGTAATAGGCAAATGGTGTAATCCTAACGTAATAAAACGCATATTGTTTAACGAAGAATATTTAAAACTTCTGTTTGTACTGATCTTATAATTTTATTATACTCAAAAGTTATGGCAAAATTTGTACCAATAAGACAACGCAACCACTACGGTTACCGTAATCCACTATATCGTCATTTATTTACTTTCATAAACAGATTGACATTCATTTTTCATTTATGAATCTTACAATCTTTAAACCTAATTTCAGTTTTTTTTTTTGGTTAAATTAAATTATAAGTTCCAATGTATATTTACATTTTAAATAATACAATATATGCAATGCAATTCTGTACATATAGAATATGTAGAGACAAGGGTTGTGCTAGCCGTCGGCACATCTTTGTTTCAGACATTCTCTGTCTCAGGCTTTATACCCATAGGGCAAGTTTAAATATTTCATCAAAGTAAATCTACGAAACCGTATTAAATATTTATGAGGTAGTTCATGTGCAATCACGTAGAAATATATATTACAGTAGTACTAACGGAATTTATAATTTTTCGAATATTGGTGGTTCATTTTGCATCAGCCAAATGATACTTCAAGAATATGTATCGTTTTTTCTCAGTCTTAGTCTTTTATTTTTATATAATTTGGTGTAATTTGATGTGATGTATCTTTACTAGGTACAAAAACAAACAAAACATTCTATATAATGGTTGAGTATCTTTTATATGAAGATATGCAGCCATCAAAAGCAACTTTCTAAAAGAATAAATAGTGTAATTTTTATTCAGTGAGGCATTTCTATTATCGAGCCTCACAGAAAAGGAGCAAAGTAAATACAAGTATAAGATTCGAAGAGTTTTGTCAGAAATGAGCTCAAAAGTCAAGACCACGAGCTCCATGCTAGTAAATAAGGATCATGGGATTATTGGAAACGGGTTATTCACTTCGCGAAGAAAGGATACACAGAACGCCATGTGGTATACTTCGCTTGCTTATTGTAAGTAATAGTCGTGATGTGGTAAAGATTTCTTTTACTTTTTCCTTGTTTGGTCAAATAATTATATTAATATCGATATCATATAAAGAGTATATAAACATATTTATTCGAGATAAAATTTCACTATATATTTGAATTGATAAATTACAATTTAGAAAGATTCTTTGCATTGTTACAAAAATGTATCCTTTTGCGAAGCTGCATAGAGAGTTTTGCTTTTCACAGGTAACAAATGTCACGAACGATTCTAGTTCACAGTGGAAGTGAAAATGTACGGCATGCTTACAATACATTCAGGAGCGGTGCAAAGCGTACTGCAATTTATGATCCTCTATACGTCTACTGAGTTTAACACTATTCTTACAGCGTCTGTCTCTGTCACGAGTTAGTCGAAATATTTTGTGATAATTTAGCAAGTGAATGTTTAATAACTGCATATTGAAATTATATTTATATATATTTGTATATGTGAAATTATATTTTTACTGTAACTAATTGGATTATCGATGTACGATTAGATCTTTGTTATTGCATATATGTATAGTATTGTGGTTACTCAAGCGACAAACGGAACCTTTACATAATTAACAAAATCAACTATATTAAAAGTAATTGAAAGATTGTTTGTTATAAACAATTACAATAAGATCGTTCTATATAAAAATATACTGTATAGTATACTATAACCGTTATTTAGAGAACTTAAGAAGATTATTTTCATTATAAATATAGAAAAGGCAAACGTTATTGTCGAGATAGAATGCTACGGTTTCAATTAATAAAATGATCCAGTTTCTCTTCTTTAATGTAATCTCAGACAAGGCAAAGTTGCAGAAATAAGTTTTGTAGATTTGTTCTGGAGACTCTTCTGCTTAAGTAAAGGATGAAACGGTTACTATTATTAGTACAGTTAAGGCCCTTTTTAGTCTGTAATTGATTCAATTAGGATATATTACCTAATTTGTTTTTATACTAAACATACTTGTAAACTTAAAAAGTAAATATATTATTGCCAATGTTGTAGAATTATTTTTCACGAATAATAAATGCTACTGAAGTACATGACATGACGGTGGTAAAAATATTGTTGTATTAATTTATGTTTTTACTTATATGTATATTTGTAACTAGCCCTCGCCTGCAGCTTCGTCCGTGTGCTTAAATACTTATTCAAATATGAATTACGTATGAGTATGTATGTGTGAGATTGAGTTACATCAAAATAATTATATTAGATAGAATAATTTTGCAATTTGAACCAATATTTCCTGAGATTAATGCTTTCAGCCATATAAATTCTATAGCTATGAAATATTAGTATAGTCGTAGTGTTAACTTAAAAAAAAGCTCCCAATGGATTCTGTATCAACAGAAATAGCAGTTCGTTTTTGCTATGTAAGGGGAAATGACAACGTATTGATTTTTGGTAAAAAAAAACCAAAAAGAGAAAAGGTGTTACCGATCCTTGTAAAATTCTATTAAAGCGTACAAATCAATTGAATGTGAAAGTTTGGAGAGGCGTGAGGTTACGTTTAAACTTTTGTGAGTTATTATACCAAATTTGTCGCTGAATTTTAATTTTCTCAGGCGACGGAATATACATGATTTAAAAATGGTATTGGATTAAAAGTTGTTCCAAGCTTTAAATTCAGAATTTCATCGCGGCGATTATGTGCGTCTGAGTGTCATAATGCTAGTTAAGTTGCAGGTGTTAAGACTTCTCATGAGTACCTATCACATATTTGATTTTGTTGTATATATTATACATTAAAAGTATTATAGTATAGTTTTTTGACACAGACTTATAGCAGACAAGTACTTATTTTGTGTCTAAGTATTATTGGTTAAAGAATATTGATTAAACGTTTCTATAGTCATTTACATGGGAATGAAATTAAATTACATTATATAACATTAACAGTTTTTAGTGAACATATAAAGTAAACTAAATAGGTACTACTAATAGAAGTCTATAACATCTATAGATGGAAGAATATGTATATATCTCCCACACACAAATTATGTATATACATTGAATGTATATCATAAGTGAAAACATGAAATTCAAACGGAGCTATAAAAACGTTGTAAAAATATTCTTCACATGACCCAGTAAATAAAACTGTATATTTAACAACTGCCCTGATTATTTTTATTTACCGAGCATTTCCGTCCGCTCTATTACTTCCGTTAAGCACTTATAAAATATGTCATATTAAATGAGCTTTTATAATTTACTTTTGGTAGAAACCATTAAAATGACATTTTTAAGGCAAAAAATTCGTAGTGTCGTCCCACGTCTATATTGTTAATGTAAATGTACTCCTTTTATATGTGGAATTTGTAATATGTATAACTTATTTTATTTTCAATATAGTAATTAATAGGTATTATATATATTATTATGATTTATTTACATAAATTGAATATAACGATCTCGGATGTACATCTGTACTGCGCCAAAAGATTGTCAATTATAATACTGGATGTACCTAAACTGAAATCCTAAAATAGAAAATTATTTAAATTAATTAAAGTTGGAAGCTTGTGCTCTGGTATTTTTTGGAGCTGGGCGCTTGGTTCTTAGAAGACTATGTAAAGTAGTTAGAGGTTATTCGGCTATATAATTTTTTTTTTACCTACACGCTGTATCCCGCACGGGGCGGGGTAGGCTGAGGGAAACAGGGTTACAGTCACACGCTTGTGCCGCTGCGCCACGACAGGCCTCGCTATATAATTCAATTTATAATGTTGTTGTGAATTTTATAAATGTTAACTTAATCAATATAATTACGATTAAGTGATTTCAATTTAAATATATAATCATAAAAAAATGTCTGAATTAATTTTAAAATCAGTGAACTTAAATAATTCAGTATTTAGAAAATGAAGTGAAAGTGAAACTAGTTTTTAACTAAAACTTTTCTTTTTAATTAAATCATATGTGTGTAGAAGTATAAATTACTAGTTTTTACATTAGTTTATGAAAATATATAATTCGACTAAAGAGGTTCAATAATTGATAATATAATTTACTTCATTATGGTAATTTTAGACCAAGCAAATAGTCTCTCGTGTCTATTGGTAAATTTGTACTATATAAGCATTTTATGAGTGTCATGTAATATAAAACGAGCTCCTAGCTGCGGAAATAAAAGCCTGTATAAAACCTGGGCAAATGATGTAGTTACATATACGAGAGAAATCGAATGAGTTCTCTATTGAAACCTTCCTGAAAAGGTTGAAAAGACCTTTGTGACAAAATGCTGGCATAAGAGTGTATTGTAAAAATATTGGCGAGTGATAAATTTAAGCTACTTTTAATAGAAGTTTCTCTCCCTCTCAGCTTCACGCTGTATGCCGCACATGGCAGGGTAGGAAGAGGAAATCTGGGAACCTAGTGTTAAGACACTCCGTTCTACTTCCGTTCCCCTATTTCCGCCGAATTTGTGGCATGGCGTGCTGAGTGGCGGAACTCAACGCCGCGTTTTTCCTTGTACCAAAGCGAAGAAATGAAGACATTAAATATTTAAATAGAAAATATTAAATATTTCATTTCCTCGAGTGAGGATCGAACCCACAACCTGTCGGTTACAGTCACGCGCTTCTGACGCAGCGCCACGACGGGCCTCACACACTTTTAAATAGAAATATTAAATATTAAAATTTCTTCATTATAATTTATTTAAGTAAATTAACTTAAATGTATACTCAAAGGGAAAGTGTTTTTTTTTGTTTTAGTCAAAGAAAATATACGATATCATTATTCATATCAAAATTGTTTAAGAAAATAAACACAACTTAGCGAGAAAACAACGTATTATTTCAATGTAAGGTTTCTTACGAATCCCTCATCTATTAGTCAGTATTATTTCAGTAGTAAACCGTGAATAAAATGGGAAAAGGACGAAGAGAATGGGGATAATTAAACATTTTTCCACAGTGAGCTTAAATAAACCCTGCAGGTGGGTATAAAATGAGGAAATAAAACGTAGGTACAACAACCATTTGTACCCGATTTCAGCATATCCAAATACGTTTTATTAGGCAGGAATCATACAAATCTTTTATAGAGATTTAATATTCATATGTAAAATTTAAGTGTGTTATTATTTGTCTCTTGCCTGTTTTTATCGAGCTCTTTTCAATAACAAGAAATATTTTTAATATTAACATTCGTGAATTTGATGATAAAAAAAAACTAATGAAAAACTAATGAATTAGAAGATTTTTGTATGATATATGAAGATGGCTACCGAAATACAATTGGAACATTTCCAATAGGTATATATTTATATAAAAATTGTCTTTTACACATTTATAGTCAAATTTGTTTTCGCAGGTATTATATAATTTTTAATTAATAATTTGATATATTAATTAAACTAAAAGACAACGTTCTGAGTTGTTAGAACAATATAAATTAAAAAAAAAATATCTTCAAATGACGGACACTTGTAAAATAGTATATAATATATAAAATGTCTATTTTGATTATTTAGTAGTATCATCTCTTTGAGCTTTCAAACTTATAAATAGAAATCCTTTGGAGTTGTGAAGTTTGTGGTGAAAAACAGCTTACAGGTCTTATAGAGTCAAATAGAAATGTTACGTTCTTTTAAGAATTATATAACGTCTGCATCTGGTACGATTCTTATTGCCAAGATGTAATGTTTGAAGTCACGTAGAAATGAAATGCCAGAGTAAAGTAGGTTAGGAACGCTGAAAACATTCAAAACCATAGTCGTAGCTAAACATACTTGAAGGGGAAAAGCTTTACTAACGAGGTAAACGAATGGTGTACTAATCGGCTCGAGGCGGACATGGAACGTTAGAGTAATAAGTAACTGTTGCACGAAATAACAAGTTAGGTATTAAGGACTTATACAACAAAACTACCGGAGGCGATATTAGGAGCCATTCGAAAAATATCACTTTACTATGAGACCATTAATTTAGCATCAATGATTTAAGTCCTTTCTGAGGAAAAGTGTTTTTATATTCTTTATATTATTAAATGTCGTTTATAATGTGAAAATAGATCTTAAGTATGTTTTTGAATAAAATAATCTGAAAAATCATAAAGTCATTTTCTTCTTCACGCTGTATTCCGCACATGGTATAGTAGGAAGAAGGAACTTGGGAACCTAGTGTTAAGACACTCCGTTCCACTTCCGTTCCCCACTTTTCGCCAAATAAAGTCACGAATGTTAATATTAAAAATATTTCTTGTTATTGAAAAGAGCTCGATAAAAACAGGCAAGAAATCAATGTTTTGTTAGAGTTGAAGATTTTTGGGACATTGAGTACAAATTGAACGTTTGGCAATTTGTACTGCTAAAGAGAACAATATATCTTATATTCTATTTCGAGCACTTTACTAAATTAATGTGAATAATATAGCGTTAAAGAAGTAATAATATTTGTAATGCAATCAATCGCCTTTTTTAGCAACACATTGATCCAAAATTTGTGGACTTGTAAATGACAGGTATGCAGAGGAAATTTGTGAAGGGAACGTTAGGTCACTCAGTTCCGTTCCCTACTTTCTAACGAATTTGAGGTATTGCGTGTATAATATTAACTAGGGTGAATAGGTCAATATGTTCTTAGGTATTTACCCCAGTTTTTATTATTATATTGTATACATACAATATATATATACATTTGTTGATACATTCTAAACAAAATGAGCAAATGATATTATATAATACATTTTTTAAATTAAAATATTGTTTATTTTCTACCAAAAATCCCAAAGTATTTACATACACATACTTTGATGAAACTGCTTTGGTGAGATTAAATAATTTTGAATTTTGATATTAATTTCGGGCTCAGCCTCGTGTACTGTGGCGCTGCGTCGAGCCTTTTGAAGTAATATCTTTATGAATTTTCTTTCATTTTTTTAATAAGATATTCGTATTGCAAACGAAGTTATTGTGTTTACTTCTGTAGAGGAACAAAAAATTAAATGAACTTATATACCGCTATTTACAAGATATTGTCATATACGAGTATCTATGTAATGCCTTTGTAGGTTATATAAGCTTGTATATTTCGATACGAAATTATAATATTATGTTGATAATGTATCAATATTTCTTTTTATAAAGAAAACTGATATTTATACATATATTACACTACAATAATATATTGTATTATACAAGTTTATAAAGGTAGTGAACAAAGCGATTGACACAAAACGCTGAGGTAGAGATAGATTAAGCGCTACCATATCTAATCCGTCTAAGATGAATTTCTATAAACACATTTTAAAAGCCACAAAGGTTTTGCAATAATGTAATGTTAGCTCCCGGTAAGCCAAAAACAATTCATTTCTGCAGATCTCCGCCTCCTGCCCAAAGAAGCCGTGGGAAGTTAGCCGATCCGTGAAAAGCAATTCTTCTCGTGCCGTTAGCTTTCTTCACCGTACATTTAATGTGGATCGATATTTTGTAATATTTGTAATTTATTTGTAGTTATATGTACGTTTATACTGCTATGGTCTAAATACCAAATGTTACATATGCTATTATTTGAATTCAAACTTTGTTATCGATGAAATCGCACATACTATATTATAATCTTTGTAAATAATTAATTATTTCTATAATCATTTGGATGCACTACATTTTTTGTTACTATTGAGTGTACATATAAATTATATAAAAAAGAATCTCGACGTAGTATCTATAAGACTGGTTGTACAAATAGAATAACATTACTTTGTACGTGTAAGAAGCGTGTTACGTTCCCCTTTTTACTTGTTATGCTTGCTAAGATAAATATACAAAGAAAAATTCTGTTGAAACCGTCTTGTATAATATGATTTTTCCCTTTATTACTTGAGTAATTTGTTCAGAATCCATTGCTTAATATCAATTTTGTTATATCTATAACTATATTGATATTATGTTACGTTTCTTCAAATTACACGAGCCTCAGCCGTCGTAATAGTGCGTCTATATACTCGTAAAACTGGTAGAAATTTTCAGAATTTTTATCTGCTCCTCGAAACTCCCCAAAGAACTCACGTACCACTTTTTAATGATCTATGCCGCGGAATTAATACGGAGCTGTTTTTTTTATCAGTCACTCAGTAACAGAAAATTTATTAATGTTTAATTTTATTGAAAATTTACAATGAATATACAAAATTTTTTCACATACTATATATTTAATTGACTCACCTACAAATATATTTTAGCTTCACGCTGTACGCACTTGGCAGGGTAAGCAGAGGGCACTCCGTTCCGTTCCCCACTTTCTGCTGTATTTGGCGAATTCAATGCAACTGCTGTATTTGTCTTGATAACAGAGTGAAGAAATGAAAATATTAAATATTTTATTTCTTCGAGTGGTGATAGTCGTATTTACAGTCGCAAACTTGTGCTCTTGCGTCAAGACCGGCCTTTGAAAATATTAAGAAAAACTAGGCTATGTAAACACAGAACAGACATATTTCTCAATGTTTATTAAGGGCATTGACAAATGAAATTTTCATTTAAAAACATAAGACTTCTACAAATTAATAATGTTTCATAGTTATAAGCTTGATATTAAAAGAAAATCAAACCTACGTTAGTTGGCGTAAAGTCACTGTATTCATAAATGCTAAAAACTTGCTTAAATTAACGATAAGAAATTAATTATCTGTGGCTAGACTTTAGGATATTATACCTCAGTCTTTTATAAAAGGAAATGTAACTAACTTGAAGAAGACTTTAATTAAATATTGATTTTTTTGTACTGGCTGAAAGAATGGTTTTTATAATAGATAATTTTAATTAGGACATTTTTATGCAATAATTTTGTAAAACATTTTGATTTTGATTTTATATATTTAAATAAATGTGTTCGTTGTAGTTCAATACAATACAAAATTTATCTATACAATCTATTACTATAAAACGAAATATTTTTCTTTAAATAAAGTTACGAAGACAGAGTTTTTTTTAATTATATGCCACTTAAGCCCTAGATTAATTGAAATGAGTATTTAAATGAAACGAACGTTATCTACCTTGTCTCTAATCATTTATCTTAAATTGATGAGCAATCTGCAGTCTTTTCTCGCAGTTTTTTCGATGCGGATAATTGTTTTATAGATCTCCTTCATTAAGATACCCAAGGGAACTACGACCGGAAAATGAAATGCCTCTTTTTCTATATATATATATATATATATATATATATATATATATATATATATATATATATATATATGTATATATATATATATATATATATATATATATATATATATATATATATATATATATATATATATTAATTTTACTTTAAGTGTGTTAAAAAACAATGATTATTTTCAATTTATTTTCATTACTCGGCGAGCAATATTTATGTAATATTTATGTACTAGGTATTCGAAAAATAACTACTAAATGTGGTTTCAAATAGTTTACGGCATACCATGACATACGGCATTCCGTATAAACATCTAAAGTATGTTATGCGTTTAATACTGCAATCAAACATGAAAACAGAGTGACTCGGTCATAAAGTAGGAAAAAGTGGCCTCATTTATTTTCCTTTTAGCGATAAGGGTGGCGTACCCATTGTAGTCAGATTCCCGTCACCTGTCAGATTTCACGACGTTACACACCGACGGAAACCATCTCTATGAAGGTCTTAACATAAAATAGATTTATTTTCTTCACAAGAAAAATCGTAAAGTCTTCATCAAACAAACCTAAAGGACTCTTTATTTTGGTACACATGAAATGTGTGTAATAATATGTATTTGTATATTATTAATTTATATATTAAGATGTGCATTTAAATATTATATTATGTATATATAGGTAACAATATACAAATTGTGTTTTTTTAAGCAAGTCTGAAAATATTTAAAAAAAAAATTAATGAAAATACACAGATTTTTAATGTTTTAATAATATTTTAACGAGTTCTTGTGTGCTCAATGATTAAGTTTCTGTAAATATTTCAGTTTCGACATAATTTACAGTGTTCAGTAAAAATATATACAAATATTCTTTTAAAAATTATAATCAATTTGATATCTAAAACATTAGGTCAATCTCAATTAATAAGTGTCAAATATTTAATTTCTGTGTAATATAAATGTAGTTCTTATAATAAACATTTTTGAGCTTAAAAATAATGTAAAATGAATAAATCGTCATATTACAGTTAAATGATAAACACAGACCATACCATATAATATATTACATATACAATACCTGAATTTATATAGTCTGGAGCAACATTTTGGTTATCATTGTGGCATTAGAAACGGGGATGAATCTAAACATAACATTGAATTGCTTATGAAAAGTAATCTTTACCATTAATGTAATAAGGGTTCTAATGAAACGATCATTTTGTATATTGGACATAGTATACTAAGTCGTAAACCTGGTGCGGGCGGCGAAATTAGTACTAATGGTCACTACAGCAATACGCCATCGCGTGACTGCCGCCCGACTCTCTGCAGATAGGGAGAAAGGCAGGTAAAATATTTTTATTGCCACATCCAGTGGTTAATAGTAACCATTAGGTGGTTCAATGTTTTGTTTATCTATGTCAGTCTTTGAATTACATAAGTTGCTGTGGAAACATATTATAAATTAAAATAAATTATCATATGCATAAATCAATTACATTACTGCACTATACATACTCGTGTGTATACTATGTTTGTCGATAATTTGTTAAATGTGTCTTATTACTTGCTAGCGCTACGTTTACTTTCCTCAGGTGTTAATAATAGCTTGGAATAAGAAAATGGGAGTTTGTTTTTAATCAAAGCTAGCCAGCTTTAACGTTATTGAGTTTGTTGAACGAAGAAGTTAAAACAAATGTGGGTAATTATTTAAGTCAATTGATGTTATCTAAAATTGTAGAGGTATAATAGAAATTGGATCAAAAATATTGATTGTAATTTTACGACCAATACTAACAATGGCATTGATTGCAGAATGTATGATACATAAAGCAGAAAAAAATATAATTGTACTACATGAAAGAGAATATTTTTAATTTTGATCCAAAAACGGAAATAATACATTTGTATGTCATTCTCGTAGAAGAATACATAAATTGACATGATTGATCCTTTTGTTCGTTGAGGACGGCGATGCTCTATAAGTAAAGAAACTACTACCTACTTTCTACCTGCTTTGTCTTATAAAGTGAAATATCCCTGTCACCAAACTGATTAAATAAGTTTCGTTTATGACATAATGGCTTGCCAGTTTTACAAATATTATTTGATAATCAAATTGTTTTAATTAACCTATAAAAACAAATTAACAGCGATGATAAGGTGTATTTACTGATACAATAAGCTTAATTGCTAATCTTCGTTGGCTAATATAATAGAGGGATATTAAATCTATATAATATTGGTCGGAGCTCGATAATGAATTATACCCTACAATTTCTAAGAAAAACGTTTTTATTATTTACAAAGAAGGATTTCGCTAATTATATAAGAATACAAGGAAATTCAAAGAAAGCGTGAGCCGAAATAATAAAACAACAATCCCTCTTAATTCTTATCGTTTTCAACAGAGTCGGCCCAGCAGGCGGGTAATGAATCTTGCAAACATTGTTGGCTTTGGAGTATGAAGTTAACAGATTACATGTATATTTAATTCGAGCTCACCGTACAGTTAACGTGAAAGGCCTCAAGGAATATATGTATGTATAAGATGTGTAATATTTTCTTTAAGTATGTTAAAGTACTACAAATTATTGAAAATCTGGAGTTGATCTCATGTTTGACTAACAGCAGTTCCCTTATGTTTTGTCTTGATTAATTTGTATTACAGAGAAATTTCACTTCAGGTCTGTTGTGACTGTGTCATTAGGAGTCTGATAAAGAAGACAAAGGATAGTTAAGAGAAAGAGAACTCCTCAACGGCTTACAGCAGCAACTACTACTTGCGTCAGGACTTTCCGGGGTCTGATAATGAGACCAAACCAACCACTATCTTTTATCGGATCAGCTCAATGTGCCTAAATATTTCGTTTGTACAAAAATAATAGCTAATGAAGATTGAAATTTTATATACAACAACCACTACCCAGTAGTACTGCTGATATTTCAATTTGAGACTGAATTTCTAGCAATCCTCTTTCTTCTTTAATAATTTCTGTCTATCACTTTTCATCTCAAGTAGCCGTTGTCTCCTCATTCATCATCAAGAAGCATCGCTGTTAGGTCCACCCATCATTTGAAATCGTAAGATATATATTTCTCAACAAAAAGATTGACTTCAAACAGAATACAGAATAGTACATACGTATTTTGTTATTAGTTAAACAGAAATTATTAAATGAATCTTTTACAATTTTGAACTTTTCCCAAATAAATTAATACAATATCAAATTATACACAATATTATTAGATATGTAAAATACATACAAGTTAATTACAGTTTTAGAAAAATATAGGAGTAGCAACTTAGACATCAAATTAGAAAATTGCACACGAAGAGATCGTGGCCGTTTATTCCTAGATGATAGATTATGGTATTTATATTTCGTGATATTTCTCTATAAATAGCTTCAGTTGGTGGAAAGATTGAGAATACTTAAGTATTATCAATATGTACACATACAAATAATTTTAAATTATTAAAAATTATGGTTTATATATATATATATATATATATATATATATATATATATATATATATATATATATATATATATATATACATACATATATATATATATATATATATATATATATATATATATATATATATATAAATAGCAAACATATTTAGAAATTGGGACTAGAACTCACACTCATTGGATATTTTATACATTTTATAAAACAACATTTTTTACACTATAAATCCGTTTTCTATATTAAGCTACATTCTTAGAAAATCAGGCGAAAAATCTTAGATTTAATTAACAATGTTTATTGTTTACTTACATATTATTATCACAATCAGCTTAATCACATTTAAGGAAAAAAATACCTGTTCGTTATAAAACTTGGGCGTTAATGATCTTAATAGTACTATAATAAACAGAAAATGTGAATTGACGAGCGGACGAGGCTGAGATAACACGGGCCTGGATGATTAATGAGTAGGTTACCCTTGTCCTGACACGTCTCATAGCGCCTGATTTTTAAGATAATTAACTCCTAAAAGTTGTTACAGAAAAAAATAATTTAATTTTTGTCCTAAGATGATATTATTACTCATTATAGAAACTGTAATATTGATATTATTAGTTAATTTACGACTTACCAGCCATTGTAATGCCAAATTTTTAATAATGGACATTTAAATTTTGTCTGCAATTAAATAGGCTAAAATTACAATAAAATAAGCTAAAGTTACAATTAAATCTATCCATCTCTCTTTTTTTAACACGCACATAATCGCAGGTTATGCAGAGGTCTGGAAACCTATAGTCATTTCATAACCATTGAAACACATCTGTTTCCCATTTTCTGTCAATTTTAGGTATAACATGTTGGGTGGTAAAACACGAAGGTCTCCTTTGTCGTGTTACCAGTGCGAAGAACTGAAAATATTTAAAGTCTCATTTTTGCAAGTGGGGATCAAACCCACTACCAACCGCGCATATATCGAGCCGCAATCCTGTGTCTTGGCAACATACGAATACCTAGGCCTTATCATTATATAATATTATAAAACTGTAGATTTTGTAAGTATGGTATGAGTTGAAAGTGTTGGGTAATCCATCTATTGAGAAGAGATAAATAGATAAATGAACGTGAGTGTAAAAGCTAGTTTTAAATAAAAACACTATTCTTTGTACAGTTTAGGGAGCAAAAAGTAACGCCGAACAAACCTATGCAATTTACAAACTAAAAAAAAAAAAAAAAACGACTCGTGGCAGAAACTGTGAATGCAAATTAGGCAATAGGTTTTACAGTTAAAACATTTGTCGATGACTGCATTGTACGTAGCACGCTTGGTGCGTGGCGTCCATGTTTTATGAAGAGAGTGCCTCGTAGTTACGCGTACTGTATGTAGAGTTTATAAATCAATATAAAAAACGTTCAAGCACGAATCGGACTCAACATTCAGAAGTAACTAATTTCAAAATTGTTGGTTAGATGAGAGGTAAATACGTTATAAAATGAAATTTTCGAGTATATGAATTTATTTCAAATAAGTAAATTACGTTATATAAGTTTTTCCTTGTGAAGTAACTAAAGATATAAGATTTTGGATTTTTTTTTTTCAAGAGACTGAAGATGAACCCTTTGTTATCATAATTGCAAAAATATAGTATTTGTGTGTATTTGAAATGCTATATATAGTAAATATAGAACAAAATTCATAATATAATTTCTGTAATTTTACAGAGTTTAAATAAATATGACTTGGAGATTGCTTTGCTTTGAACATTTCAAAACTTTAAAATGATACTTATTAAAATAAAACGCGGTTATTAATAATAATCCAAATTATTCAATTACACTGGTATTACTCTCCAAAACAAAACATACTAGCACAGAGTGAATTTAATATACGTACGCGTATGATTTTATTGCATATGGTGCTACGCCAATTCACAAGCGTGACATGAAAGTAATGCATATCCAGCTCTCATTACACGTCGTCTCGTATATACAGTAACAGAACCCGGTGTGAGAAGGATGGTTAATTGGTCTCATTTTACTTGATTATAATTAATTTGTTTACGCAACAACGCTTATATTTGTAGCATACTGTGCGTTCAAAACACATGAAGGGATGGTCCGGTTCGTGATCTGAATAGTTAACCTCAAAGAATACGTGGATTAGTAACACACTCTTTGTAAACATCCAATCAGAATGTTGACACTCCTCTAGTGTTGACTGTGTACAAACAACGTGTTAAGCTACACTTGAATACTAACAATCATTAAGTTATTTGTATTTGAAAACGTATATAATCATAATAGATACATTATTATGATTTTCAAATTAATTAACCTGTTAATTATTATACGGCATATGCTTGTTTATATTTATAATAAATACTGCACGTATTTAGATGACATTTTAACGAAATCTAGCTTCAAAAAACATAGGCTATTTTCTATAATTTAATTATTTCTGTTATTAATTAAATAAAGTGTCCAATTTTAGAGAAAGTATTGCACATTTCGTGGACTACATACACAGTTTATCGATAATACGTTACAAACACAGGTACACAGTTTATCGATAACATGTTACAAAAGTATATTATTTTACTTTGAACACATAGTACAGAGACAGCCGGAGCAAAGTAGACTGAAGAATACTTAGAGGCCTACACGATAATCTTATACTACTGAAGCTGAAAATACGGTGGCATGGAAGCAGCGTGTCAGCTGCGCCACGAAGGCTTATCATATCGGGTACGACTTTCATCAAAGAAAACCAAGAAATGCTATGTTTTTTAAAACTTGGCAAAACTCAGAGCATGGTAAAAACATGGTTATTAAATCTTTGTTTCTATGTACTAAAGTATGCAAATTTCTATTAGAAATGCCAACGTTCCATGTTGAATTGTATCAAATTGAATATATAACTTGGGCAAGTTCAAGCTGATTTACGTTATTTATACGTTATAAACTTGTGTTGAATGGTCCATAGTACCTACTTACTTTGATATACACATTGATTTATTACGTAAGAAATATAAAAAAATATATATATTTCTACTTGTATCAAAGGACAAAATGATATCGTTATTTGGTATAACAACTAAAATTTCACTATTATATTTATAGTTTAGAATCTAAAATCATTATTTTTACAACTCAAGCGTTCTAATATAGCGTAAAGGATAACCACATAACGTATAATTTTGTAATTACATGAAAGCGATGGGGCTGAAACGCTTGCAAATTGCTACTCAGTTACTGTTAGCGGATATCTGCTAACTTACATGTTAAATGATTATATCAATTTCGTTTTATATACATATATTTTGTATAATATTTAAGTTCATCGTCATTATTAGTTAAACTATCGTATAGCTGTGGCTATTAAAACTCCTACAAAGAATAAAATCTTAGAGATAATGTCTATTACAAATATTTTAATACAAGTATTTTAAAATATATAAAGAAATCCCTTTACAATTAAAAAAGGTTGTAGCTGTTAAATTAACGATAAAGCTTCTATAAGAAATAGAATTCTTTTTTTTTCTGTAATCAGAAATAAAAATAAAACGTCCAAAGGTTTTTTAATGGGCGGAAGGTTCTCATTAAATGAGCTCCTACCCTTTAGACCATGTTTAATATTAATTAAAATAAACAACATGGATACACATTCTCTTATCTATAATATTAGCCGTGGTTCTTCATTCATCTATTTATGAATGTAATGATCCACTCCAAAGTTTTACTTTCATACAGCAATGTCATACAGCAGGAGTATTTAAAAAAGACATTTGTATAAAAATGTTACCATCATATAAAATGAGTAATAGAAACTGATATTGCTAAAACTTTATAGATATGTATAATTAAAATGAAAAATAATTTAATTTTGTTTCAAATCTTAATACAAAATGTGCGTGTCATAAGTGTCACTAAAAAATTTCATCAGACAGAATAAGTAGGAATTAAGAGGACGTTTTATTGAGTTCAGAGAGGAAGAGAGGAACTAACTGTCTCACCTGACAACATGGCTACTGAGTTATCGCCGGGGGAATTGAAGTAAATAATAAATTAAGAGTTAATTTCCCCAGTAGAAAGAGTAAATACGTATTGTATTGCATCCCAGGAGACTAACGTTCGCATGTATTTCTTAGTAGAATGGGAGGTTTTATCTCGCAGAGCAATTTTGAAAAGGAATATTTATAATTTATATTAATCCATTTTATGTTTATGGTCACGTTATTTGTAGTTGACTACCTTTTCTAATGCTATTTATGTATTGAAATTCTAATTTCATCTAAAAGATGGTAATGAAGACAAAGATATAGACGGAGACGAGAAAGAGATTAGGTAGATATATTATTATCTAAAGAAAATTACTGTTCGATACTATAGCTTTGTATGTGTAATCCCGTAGTAATAATGTTATGTAATTATTGTTTCATATAATTTAAAATAAAGTCCTTTCAAATATGAACAGCACGAGAGACGATATACATACATTTTATTTAAATATAAAGTATTTTTTCATTATAAAAACAAAAATATTTATTTTATTTGGTCATTAAAAATCCACTTTTAGAAATAAAAAAATGATTATCGATGCACCTAATGTCTTGTGGTTCTATCATCCATAAACTGTTAATTATAAATTTTATTAATGAAGTGCTAAAAAACTTTTAGTTTTATTTAAAATATATAATCTTCTTACAGAGTATTTGTGCTGCATTGTAGAGCTAGCGCATCTTCTACCTAAATTGATTTTAATTCTAAAATAATTGACATATATTCATAATGGAAAAAAATGGAGAGTAACAAAATGGTTTATATTTAACTTACGTGCTACAATAACCATACTGAACACCATTCTCAATTGATTCATTGCTTTTTCCGGGTTAACGAAGAAGTCAGAAATCGGTAATTAGTATTGAGGGAGGCGAATGGCGAACTAATCTCGCTTTTGTTGAAACGAAATGAAATGAAATAAGTGGCTGCCGTGCTGGGGCGTCGTGGTGACACTATTGCAGTACAATCGCCCCCAGGAAACATGCGGACGTTGTTATTATAAATAATGCAATCCATGATTCTTGTTCGAAATTTATAAATACAAATTTTCTTTGATATTTGATGTCGAAATATTAATAATTTATATCATTCAAAATAATAAAAAAAAATTAAATTTAGATTCAAATTGTGCGTCTAGGTGCAACGGCACGGCGTTGTGGATTTGATTCCTAAGCTAGAGAATTAATTATTTTATTTACTGGCCCTCAACCGAGACAAAGTGCGGAGTTGCGCTCCGCCAATTATTAGCTCGGGCATCAATTGAGGAACGGAGTGTCTTCTTACTGCCCTGCTATATGAGTGATACGCGTGAAGTTAATAAATAATCATATATTATATTACAAAACTAATATAAATTATAGCTTTATTGTTCTTAATAAAACAAAATTGTATAATGAACATTCTGAAAATGTTGCATACAATCATATTAATTTATTGTACTTAATATCGTTAATTTATGTATTGTGATATAATAAGTGATTTAATTACATTTCAAATGATTCAACAGAACAACATTTATGTTTATAATATATATTTTGATAATTAAACTACATTATACAATTATTAAACAAGTTAATAAATGTTTGCAATCGACTGGATATCTACCAATAAACCTGTCAGCATTGGTGGAACGCCCAGAGCTGCAATATTCCAAACTTCCACAATGTTCGCTGATTGTTCATACAAATAGAAAGTTTGATCATAAAACTTGGCTTTACTGCTATACTACACAGTTAGCTAATATTTTTAAGCAGATAATATATTGCTGCCATTTATATTTATTTATGAGAACTTAGAAAAAATAAATTTATTTTATTTAAACGTTTTATTTATCTCATAACATATAATAAAAAGCAAGTTGAAAATATTGGTTGAATATTGGCTTATATTTCAAGTCTTACAAAAAAAGTATCAATCATTTTTATCAACTGCTAGGTACTTATTAGAAGAATATATTAGATACAGCAGTAATTTAAGAAAAAAGAAAAATGTTTAAACAATAGCAATACAAAGATATCGTATTGATATTATATAATAATATATATCTTTAAATTTCATCTATGTTATTCGTAAATAAGGGCACATCTAAAAGTTTATGACCACAACTCTCTCACTAAATCTATCAATATTTCAATCGAGCACCTTGACGGTAGAGTAACCACTTATAGATATTAGGGAGCTCAAGTTATATAGATGTGTTCGGCGCAGGCGGGACAAACATTATTAAGTTGTAAACTTGTTCATTCGACAATATAAAGTAAAGTGATATTAAAATCATCGCTAATAAGGTCGATATTCGTTTGAATATAACCGATTAGGATGGTGTCCCTGTCGAACCTTTGTCATTTTAATCATACTTCCGATCTTTCAAAGTAATGGAATTGAAATATGTTCAATTTCCTACGTCCTATAGGATTTCGTAATTTTCTAGATGTTGTAGCATATTATGCACATTAGGTTATTGTTTATATATGAGCTGCGAAAAAATGTTTGTGAAAAATTATTAGATATTACGGAAAAGATTATAATATTTTGTTACAAATAATGGATAGCTAATAATTAAAAACTTCTCAGGCAACGATCAAAAAAGCTCTAATAAATAAAAAAATCAATCAGAAACAAGCTGATAACCTTAATCGTCAAGTCATATTTTCTTAGATTGTGGCCCTCTAGATTAAATCACAAACAAAGATTTTGATTTGAGAACAAAACTGATTTTTTTAATGAAAAAATCTAAATCAGTTTATCCCTTTTGGAACTACGATGCCACATAAGGTCTTGAGGCACTACTTGATATTGTTGTTTAGTCCCTCAAGTAGAAGAGATTATCATTTTTAATTATCACACAAGTTTCAATAAAAATAATAGCAGAATAAAAGTTTTTATAAGACCAAACAATATATTGCAACAAAACATGCTGATCGAAAACAAAAAAGGGACGGTTTGTTATTTTAATCAAAACAATTTTCCATAAGTTCAATCACGAGTATTATTCAAATACTGTTCACAGTGGAAGGTAATAAAAATACCTCACGTCAAATCTGGGCCGCAATTATTCATTCAAAATGCCATCCAGCGTACTGTACCCCAACCACCCCTATATTTATAGCATATAGATATACTCGCTTGGTACGTTATTGAAATTCTTCGTGAAAATTAAAGGGCTTAACGATTTTTAAGGTAAAATTAATATAAATTCATCAAAAGATTTAATAAAAAATGTCTGTATGGCTTTTTGCTCTTGTGAACATTTCTTAGCCTTCAGGGTAATATTATGAAAAAATAACTAAAATAATCTATGTAATTTCTAAATATTTAAACAAAAATATAAGAAGAATTTCCTTAAGTTTAGGAACATTGTTCTTAAAATGAGGATGCATAATTTATTACTGACGCTGTTATGAATAGCGTTCAAAATGTTATATATTTCCTTGAAACTTAGTCACGTACAGTGTAGCTATTAAAGTCTAACCGAAGTTGAAACGTTGTTATACTATTATATGTGGCTTATCATTATACATTTGAAATACATAGGCATATATTATTATTGAATCTGATATTAAATATCCATATGTTCAAAGAACTAAACCTGTTAACTCATTCAAGTGTAACAAATCTAACCAAAACGTAACTTTTCACGAAAATCACTTCAAAGGTATTTTATTTCATATGCCAAATCCGATAAAATCATCATGTTAGAATAAAATATTATATATAAATATATATTATTTAGTGTGTCTATCTTTTTTAAATATTTTTAATTAATTAAAAATAGATTTTTCTATAACAATTTATGGTATTAGTTATTTATGTTAGCCTTAATACCACAGTTTCAAATACAAAAAGCACATAAATGAACTATCGATAATCAAATAGAACTCACTTCTGTAAATAAAAGGCCCCGTAAACTTCCAATAGGCGTATTTGGTTAATTTTCCATGTTGTTTGTGCGGGCTTATCACGCTCTACCATACACGTGTCATCAAATATTTGTTCAAATATTGCCTGCTGGAGTACTCACGTAGAAGAGTGCTGTAAACTAATATGACAAGCTATTGTATTTTTTATTTCATTATTTCAAGAATGCATGTACATTTATTGAAGATAAATTTTCTTAATAACCGGTTGATCTATAGATTCGAACTAATTATTATTATTATTAGAAACAGTTTTTTTTACAATGACTTGAATACGTTTTAAATTTGAAAAAAATAGGCAATAATTGATATAAGCGTAAATAAAAATAAGCACGTATTATGCAACAGATTTTTATAAAATAATCTGTGATTTTTGTCACCGGTTGTAAACTGTCACGTGATATTCAAAGCAAATTTTCGTTCGCGTGTAATTCAGACATATATTTCCATTTTCGCTATTCCGCAACGATCATGCCATGACAAAGCGTCATTCTCCCGATTGGGGAATAATGATGTATAATATAACATTAAACATGATAGCTGCGGTCAGATTGACTTAACCTTCATACAAAATGACAGCTAGATTAAAGTTCAAGAGATATTTGAGGCTGTCCAGCTGCTCTTCTATATACCATAGCCAAAAAGTTCTTAACTTGTTAAAAAAAATATTTACTTATTCCTGAAATCTAAAAAAAATATCGACAATTAAAAATATTCACCACAAAATGCTTTAAAAAGTAAACAAGTAACTGGAAAAGAGCTAATAATTTACAAACTGCTGAACATAATTTATTGAACCAAGTATAAAATACTCTCGTGAGTCGTCTTTCAAAAAAAACAATTCATGTACGAGCCAGACTCACCCATTGAGGGTTCTGTTCTATTTTCAGGACGGTTGTCCTACAACGGGAAGTACAATTTATATATTTTTTTCTTATTTACAATGTTCTCACCTTGTGCCGATGTTCATAATTAAAAGTAAGTAATCTATAGGTTTTCATTACCCGGCGAATATAATATAAAATGAAGGAAAGACAATGTACAAATGCTCATATTTTTTATACTTACAATTTTTTATTGCACTCCATTCTAGGTACCATATATCTCTGAATATTTAATATTAATTTAAGCTTGATACCGTCACGTGATCTCGAAATAAATGGTCTTGACAGATACCAAAATAATCATATAATTAGAATTTTCGTATTGAGGAATCTTAAAAAAAAAAAAAAAAAACAGTTCATCCATAGATACGTAAAACTTTTTTTAGGGGCTCGCTTTAAATTACTTCAATATATTATGGTATGCGTACTGAAATTGTTCAAAACAAGATTTATTTAATAATATAATATTTAATTTCATTCCAATTATACAGGGCATTTTTCGTTTAGATTTAATCTTTTACCTAAATGCCTGTATTCGCACTGTCTGTATAGTCCAGGGAGGCTTTTTTGCCGTGTGATCCCGGCTTAGAATAGGATCACCCTGGTACTGATGGTGTTGTAAGAGGCGACTAAAGTGCGTGTGGTAGATTCACGTTGCCAGTAATGGCAACACGCATGGGCAGACTCGATCGGATTGTTACCACCCCCGGCATTTAAGACCAGCGTTAAGTAGTGGCATTGGCCACTGCGTTTCGCATTAGGTAATGCCGGGCTCCGGTGCCCTTCCACCTTAAAAGACGGCAACGCTCCTGTAGCTCCTCTGGAGTTACACGGGGTCGTGGGCGACGGTGATCACTTCCCATCAGGTGACCTGTACGCTTGTTTGCCGTCTCTTCCATAAAAAAAAATCCGTGATAAATAAAAAAAAGAGATTTTACAACCCTTCTGGGGTTGAAAGGAGATAGATGCGATAAAAGGAGATAGATGTCTATTGCTTATTTTATGCTCTCACTTGCACGTTCGGCTCAGCAGCAATAAGCCAATTTCTCGTGCGTGCGACCGGCGGTCTACGATTTGTAAAAAACCAAAAACACTTTATTTATTAAAATCTTAACTTAAATATTTACTGTTCTTATTAACGAACAAATTGTGAATATATAAATATTTTAAACGTTGAGTCTTAAAAAACTACATTAATTTGAACCCATTTGGTAAGATTCAGAACTCAAAACTGTGTTCCACTTTTCATTTATAGTTTTGTTTATCTTGCCGCTTGGCAATTTCCAATTAGCTAATGAAACGGTCGTTTAAAATTATTTTTCTTGAAGAGGTACAAAACTTTTAAAAATAGTCTTTTGACTAGCTGTTATGAGTTTACTTTTCGCTTATATTCAGGTTTTGAATAAATATTACATATGCTATAATTATGATTCTTCTTTTGAACCTAGGATACATCTCAGGGTCAATCTCTCGATAATAGTTCTTGATAATTTTCATATCTGGAAAAATCGTTTTATAATTTTATTATTCTGGTGTTCTTTTCTTACAACAATGGAATTTGGAGCAGAAGCCAAGTTTAAATAAAAGAAATCAGGTATCGTTCAGTTCATTATATTTCAGATAAAAAACAAAAATGAAAATAGGTAATTTATAATTATATCACAGAAAAAGCTCCTTACACACTTTTATTGCTAATATATTCAAGTAAAACGAGTGTCTTCAAATTTAAGTTTATCACCATTTACACTCGTATGTATTTCTTCGATTTATAAGATTATTGAATCAAATTGTAATTGACATTGATTTTAGGATTTCATGAAAGGAAAAAAACAAAACAGTTAAATGGATTACAAAAACACTTATGATGTACGTTTCTCCTGTATTTTCTATGAAATTTACGTAATCAAAGCCGGCACCTTAGTGGACCTACAGTAATCATAATATAAAGTATTGCACAAATCCGAAAGATCCAAATTTTCGGGTGTTTTACAGAGAAAAGTCACAACAAACTTATAAAAGTATTGTAGTTTATTCCATACAAAATAAGTGAATTTACCTGGAAAACTAAATTTGTCAACTTTTATAAGTCTTACTCCTCTATGAGCTATAATCCTGTAATTGCAGATCCTTCGGTGAGGAACGCGCTCACAACTAACAGGCATATAAGGCATTGCGTATTGAGTGGCGGAACTCAACGCCGCGCTTTGCCTTAAACCAGAGCGAAGAAATGAAAACAGTATAGTCCCACGTTTGTGCCGCTGCGCCTCGACAGGCTTCATTTTTAACAATTTGATCATATAAAAAAACTGGTACTTTGGGAAAATATGTAAATATATTATTTTCCGCCATATAAAGATAAAACATATTGGTAACTAAGATAACATAACAGTTGTGAAAGTCTTCTGATAGGCAAAGGTCGTGGTATAACAGTTTATAACATTTATCGATATTAAATCGATGAATTTCATTCCTATGCGATGTATTATGTATTGATAACTAGATATAGGTATGTATATCCGTAAATGACATTCCCTCGCAAATATTCTCGCTTGTGTCGGCCATAACGCGGTGATTAATGCAAATGACCACATCACGACACTTTGAAACGAATGTGATTATAATGCCGTCGTAATTAATGTTTAGATATACGAATACGCAAGAATTATAGTATTCTTGCTTGTGATATATAAATACATTGTCGATATCTGCAACTATATATATATATATATATATATATATATATATATATATATATATATATATATATATATATATATATATATATATATATATATATTCAAAGTTACTTTTCCTAATAAAGTCTAAGACTATATTCAAAATAAATAACCAAATGAGAAATTGACTATATGTAAGTACTTTTACTTCTTAAATATAGAAATTCGTTAGATTGTCCCGGAAATTACGCTGCGAGACATAGTCTAAGTAGAAACTGTTGTTGATTCAGTACATCATTTCCGTTGAATGTATACATCCTCTAATAATTTGGGAATAGCCGAAAATATTTTTATTGTGACATGCAAATTGTAACTTTCTTTATCTAAAAGAAATGATATCGTATTTTTTTACCTAGTGAAATACTTACTGATTGGAAATGAGCGTTTTTGGATGATTACGACATTTTATATAAAATAATCTCCCCTTCTATTATTCGAATATTATATAGCTGCAATGTTAAGTGCTAATCTCTGAAACTACTTTTGAATCAGCCGGAAAATGGTTCGAATAGAAGTTTCTGCACTGTTCAATTTATAAATTGAACATTTAAGGTTATAGGCTATATCGAGTTAATTGTTTCGATATAACCCACTATAGTGAAAATATATTTCCGTGCTTAGAATGTGTCATGTGTTGAGTTGTTAATTCTTTTAAATGAAGCGGGGTAACCCACAAGCGAAAGCTAGTGCAAGTTATAGAGTGACATTGTATACATTTTTAATCTACATTGAAACTTTTATCTTTAAATATTTGATAGCTTAGCGTGTTCCATTGTTTATCTGTGAATCGGTATAGTATTTTCCATCGCGTGATTACTTCCCATAGACCAAGTACAATAATTATTATGAGTATTTATCGAAAATAACGTCAGCTATTAACGTTATAAATGATTGTATATAGCATGATGTTATTGGAAATGATTTATGTTATGTACTTTTCATATATTTTACTTTTTAAAATATGATACGTAGCACTATGTGGTACCTAAATATTAATAAAGTACGACCTATGTGGTCTATGAATTATATTTTACACAAATCAATTTACTAAAATAATATTTTCTTAGTAAAATATTTTCCGAATAAATTAGCAGGTAAAGTAACAGAGGCTAAAATTGTCATTATTTTAATTAAGATAACTGTCAAATAATATTTTTCCAGTAGTCACAACCTGCTTATTTTAAATTACAAGAATTTTTAAAAAGAAATATAAAAACACGGGCGTATAAAGTAGAGCAAAGGACTTAAGTCCTCTAAAATGAGCTTACATTATTTATTCGTGAGTCCCGTTTCGTTTTAATTCGGATTTATGTATGTAAATTATAAGGAGGCTTATAATATTCGAGGATATGATAAAAGTATCTTGCATTATAGAATACCATTTTCAATGAAGCCTTTACTAACACAAAGTCAAAATTGAGAATTGTGATATTTGAGGCCTGTCTTGGCGCGGTGGCACAAACCTGTGACTGTAACCGATGGGTTGTGGGTTCGATTCCTTCTCAAGGAAATGAAATATTTAATATTTTCAATTTAAATATTTAATGTTCTTATTTCTTCGCTCTCGTACAAGGCAAAATGCGGCGTTGAGTTCCGCCACTCAACACGCAATGCCTCAAGATTCGGCGGATAGTGGGGAACGGAAGTGGAACTGAGTGTCTTAACACTAGGTTCCCAAGTTCCCTCTGCCTACCCTGCCATGTGCGGGATACAGCGTGAAGCTGAGTAGAGTAGAGTAGTATTTTGACTTCGGATTCTGTATTATAAAAAAATATCCCTTGCCCAAACTCTTCTCCTTCCTCTTCTTGATTACGCCGATGCCTGCTATTGTGACCTCCCACAGATCCTTCTTAATAAACTTGATCGTCTGCAAAACATGGCCATACGGTTTATTTTCTCTTTAAAAAAGTTTGACCGTATTACAGAGTATAGAATCCAACTCAAATGGCTCACTATCGGGCAGCGACGTAATCTCCACATCCTTTCTCTCCTTTACACTGTACTGTTCCATCCCTTCTCCCCAGAATACCTCAAAACTAGGTTTAGTTTTCTTGGCTCCAATCACTCCCTCAGTCTTAGGTCGCAGAGTGATAATAAATTAGAAGTGCCACTGAGTCGCACTCAAATATATGGAGGCTCTTTTACAGTCAAGGCTGCAGTCCTCTGGAACTCACTTCCACGGGAAATACGTGAGGCCAAATCTATTTATATATTTAAGCGTCGTGTTAAAAACTATTTTCTATCGCTATAAGTATGTATATATGTATGTGTATTTGTGTGTATGTGTATATAAAATATCTGTATATATTTATGTATATTTGTATATGCTTATGTATATATCTATGTATTTTTATGATATATTTAAAAACACAGTAACTCATTTGTAGTCTATACCAATAGTAGATTTTATGTATTTTTATAACTTTAAAAAGTAATAAAATTGATACATTAATCACCTTGTACACCAACCACTTTCCTTCGTCCTTTGATCTTTTTAAGGGTGGGTTGCCTGGTAGAGATCACCTGTGGTGATAAGGCCGCCTTTATACCAAAATTGTAGTGTTCCTCGACTTTTTATTTTTGTTTTCTGTTTAATTATAAGTTTTATACTATAGTTGGTGTAATAAAGTATTAAATAAATAAATAAATAAATAAATATAAATTTATCATTGTTGAATAATATTCCAAATAATTTAAAACATAATTCTAATTCAATTATTTCTACATTCATTTGAAATTTCATCATTTTAAACATTTATAATTTCTTCTTTAATAGATGAAATAACTTAATAGAAATATAAAATGAAACCTCTAACTGTACAATTTGTGTCCATAAAAAACATAAGGTGTGGTTAATGGATCTACGTTAAACGTTCATACCTTTCTATTTCTCAACGAATCGGAACGCATTCAGACTCTTACGTACGAATTGCATGAATAGACCTTTCAGCGAACGATTTTTAATGTTAGGAACATTCGGCCATATTGCAGTTGTAGCAATATCCATTGAATCGATCTGACCCGCGATGAATGCCGAGCGATGTGCAACGGTTTGTGATACTCCTTATTGGGCTCGATACAATGTTGGCACGATCTGATCCACTCTATGATGCTGTTCCTTCCATTCCTAATAAAGTTTTGCGTATCCCTAACGATTCATTTCCACAATGTAGTTAAGGAGTTTATAGTAAATGCAAATTTTCTAGGCGAAGCGTTGTTTTTATGGTGAATATTATATTTTATTATCCTTCAGAATATGTTCATAATGTCACAAATAAAAATTTGCACTATCACTGTCTGTCTGTTTCTTGTTAAAAATGATTTATGAAAATCAGTCAGTCAGTCAGCACATCCTGCTTTTTTGTATAAATAAGAAGAGATATAGGATAATCTCTTCTTGACTGACTGAAAGCAACGTTTTAGCTTAACCAATCACACTTACAATTATAAAAATATAAACTTACTATAGAGATTTCAAACAATAATCTTTATTTGTAAGCAAAGAATAATTGCAATACGATAGCGTCTTGTCTAATTACATATTAAACTAGCTGGTGCCCTCGAACTTTGTCTCGCCAAGAGATGTTTATGCACCAACAGACGAGAAAAAACTATTATAATCGAGTCATTTCCGTATGTTTTTAAAGTAAAGCTGTGCTCTTGGTGTTGCATGCCAGTTAGGTAGGCAGACGGACTCCAGAGCTTTAAAATAATCACTTCTCATTGATGTTGACCAGGACGCTTTTTACTCCCACCATACCAAACGTCAAAATACATTGTAAACTGACGGAGTTTCATAGAAACTTAGCCCCCCACCCCCCCTTTTTCACCCCCATTTTCAAAAACCCTTATTGCGTCATTCATAAATTGTAACCAAATAACCAAATATTAATTTTAATCGAATTACTATCTAAGCTGATGGAGTTTGATACAAAATTACCCCCACCCCTTTTACCCCTAAAGAGCAAATTTCCAAAAAAAGATAGCCTACATGTTAACGAGGACTAATAGCTACATAACAAAAAAAGTTTCATCAAAATCCGTCCAGTAGTTTTTGTGTGAAAAGCGGACAACAACAAACAGTCAGACAGACATAACATTTTTAAATCATATTTTTGGCTTTTACTGGTTGTATGAAGATCCCCCCATCTTAATTTTTCTTCAATATCTATAATGTGCAAACACAAGGTTGTTATGATTTTATTATATGTATAGATAACAAATGTTCGCAATAAATAGGTATTCCCGTAATGCTGACAGGTTTGCACTTTCAAAGGATTTTTAAATCTGTTTGCCCTAAATTTTATCTTACCGTGAAATCATGCAGATGAGTCGAGAAAGGTAAAACGAGTCTCAGTTAAATGTAGTTGTAGCATATTTAAAAACGTTGTCCTATAAATGTACTTTTAAAAATAATTTTTTTTTTTCAATTTTCGCTAACCTATGAAAAAACCGCAGGAAAATTCTAAATGTTGCTTATTTATATTGTCTACGTTAAAATTCCTGTTTAATTAAACTTAGGTAATTATTTTTTCAGTGTAACGTGGACTGGATTCATTGTATAGATTTCCTTGAAAAAAATAATAACCAAATTATTGCTAACTATAACAAAATATTTTAATCTATGTAATATACTAAAGTGACTTTTAGTTTGTTATCAATTATTATATTAAGTTCTGTTAACTGGAATTGTAAGATAATCAACAACTGATCGTGAAATCTCCACCGATAAATTAAAATTCCACAAAATGCACGCTTCGTGACGCCGACTTAAAGCTTTTTATTAAAAAACTTATCTCAGTATCGGTATAACGTAACACTGAAATCAATTTACTCCATTTTATTTTACTAAAATTCAAAGCTGACTTTGAATTACTATATCAAGAAAATAATATATTAGTATAATATAATTTTCGATGCACTCCATCGATGTATATTTAAAGGGTGTACGTCAAATACAGAGGAACTGTAACTGTCTGGCCGTTCATAAAAGCGATAGGATGTCTCTTGGGTGCGGAGATCAAAGCACTTGTGAAATTCTCTTTGCATGTCAGAATGTCATAATAACATTTTTATTTATATTGTGCTGGCTTTGTTTTCTGTATTCGTATATAGGACGACATAGAATTGTATTGTTTGTTATATTTGACATAATAATGCTTTAATATTCTTTTGTGATCATTTTATTAAATTTGCATAGTATGTTATTTGAGGCCTGTCGTGATGCAGGGGCAAAATTGTGTGACTGTAAATGCGACAGGTGGTGGTCCACTTGAGAAAATGAAATATTTCCAAATAAAATACTTAATGATTTCATTTTATTTCTCTAGTAACAAGGCAAAGCACTTCGTTTATTTCCACCACTCAACTCGCAGTGCCTCAACTTGCTGAATGTGGGACCCGGGACGGAGTGTCCTACAACAGGTTCCTAAGTTCCATCTACCTACCCTTGCATGTGCGGGATACAGCGTGTACTCAAAAAAAAAAAATAGGGCTGTCATGGTGCAGGGGAAAAGCATCTGAATATAAATACGACAGTAGCGTATTCAATCCCTATATAAGAATATTATTGTAATTTTTAATTTATCTGCTCTGACAGACAAAGCGCTGCCTTAAGTTGTGCCTTACTTACTTACTTAGCATTCACGCTATGTTTCTAGCGGGGTAGGCATTGAGAACGGAGCGCCAAACGCTGGGGTCTCGGCATACCTTTTTCCCGTCGTCCACTGGAATCAGCCTCTTCATACATGTCCTCTGAGGGGTCCTCGTGTTTTTACGTGACCTTCCTCCAGTATCGTTGATACTGTGTTTTCGAAGGTCAACCGAGGTCTCCCCCTCCCTCTCTTACCACTCACTTTTCCTTCATAAATCTTCGCCCTTCAAAACGTAATTTTACAAAGTTTGGCGGAAAATTGTTAACTTATAATTTTAACACAAGGAGCAGACCTTTCTTTGATTCTCTGTGTCTCTACTATACAGGGACAAACACGTTGACGTTATGTCCACGAGATACAGCAAATCAATTGTCCTCTAACTCTCCCTCATTTATAACAATAGGTTGGAAGATGAGCTCTAGCGATGTTGTTTAAATAAGTATTTAAGATATCTTATTTGGGTTAGTAATAATGAATTTATTTCTTTAGTTACTTTGATATTTTTATCATAGGTATAGTCATATTAATAAAATATTAAAAACACCATGAGCTATTCATACGTTTTCTGTTTAAAAGAAGGTTGATATTGATAATGGGAGAGCCGCATGGGGAGCAAAATAAAATTTGGTGTACGCTTGCCGTCGGAGATTGCCAATGAGGTTACGATAAGACGAGTGCGGCGCGTGCGTCTGCATATTTTTTCCTCAATTTTTTCAATTTAAAACGTATTATCTCAATGTGGCGTTTGTTATCAAACAATTTTTCCCCTCTTGGATTCAGTTTGTTTTGAATATTATGAATATATCGAGCGCGACATAATATTTTGTTTGGTTTTAATTTTGAATATCTAAAGTAGCTGTTATAAATTGTTTTTACACAGTAAAGTAACATATTTCTTTAGTATGCACAGTAGATTTTTCAAGTAACGCTGTTTAAAATCGCTCTATCTTAGAAATAGGCAATATTAGAAAATTATAATCTCTAAACACGTAATATGTATATATATATATATATATATATATATATATATATATATATATATATATATATATATATATATATATATATATATATATATATATATAAAGCTACAAAAAAATAATAATTACGCAGACCGCGAAAAGATTGTTTCAGAATGTGTATATCTTGTAACATAACTTTTCGTCCATATTACTAATAATAATTATGTTCTCTTTTGTATGACGAGTTATCTACGTAGACATACACTAGTTATCTATAAAATTTGGATTCTCCCTGTTTTCCATTTTTTGATAATTTACACTTTATATAAATAATTTTGACTGAATATATTATATCCGTTTAATTTAAATACAATAGTGTTTTATTTTCATCCTTTAAAACGTAAAAAAGAAGAATAATTAAATTGAAAAGCGATTTATAAAGCGAGAATACGGTTTACAAACAGCGCAAACATTTTTCCGGTCAGAGTATACTGTTCGGTCTTTTTACTGATGCACCGATTACGTGAGCAATGAAACTGAATAATAAATGTTAGTGAAAGCAAGGTTCCCGGCTGAAGATTTACATTTAAAATTGACTTCGTAATACCTCACGTTTGATGGCACACTACTTTTATCTTACCCTCAAAATGCATAGCCATTATTTGAATCGTTATGGCCATTTCCCAGCTATGAAATTACTATTTATAATTTACTACTACAATATTTTATTTTACTCAGAAATGTTTCACACTGAATTTATTTAGGTATATATATGTATAATACACCACAAAATGTTGTAAAGTTTTTTCCAATATTTGTTCACGATCCCTCGTTAACAATAATATATATATATATATATATATATATATATATATATATATATATATATATATATATATATATATATATATATATATATATATATATATATATATATATATATATATATATATATATATATATATATATATATATATATATATATATATATATATATATATATATATTATTGTAAATTTATTAACTGAATGTCTATGGTTAGTGGGATAAAAAGTAATAAGAAGTACATTATATTAGATACGTGTTCACAATCTGTTCAATAACATTGGCTGAATTGCCATCACAATAAACTTTTTTCGCTTCACAAAACCGCATGGCACGTAGGCTTAAAAAGAACAGATAAAACTTAAAAAAGCGCAAATACAATCGTGAACTGTAGAATACACAACATTAATCCTTTAATGTTTTTAATCGATTGCGCTCAAAGAGTTTTGTATCTACGTGGGTTGAAAGTGAGCATGTCACTAACATATTCGCCCGCACGCCCCACGTTATCTGACCCCTACACGCTTATGGTATCGCACCAATTGTTTATTTCTATGGATAATCTTTACAAAAAATATCATTATATATAATAATCGATAGCAATTTGAAGCCCCTGTAACTTGTTTATGTCATTGGAAGATTGGGGTGTGTATTATTTATGTAGTTTTATTAAAGCTTTATAGAATGGTTTCTTTGGATGGTTTACTATGAGATCAGTATTGAAAGTTTAAAAACGAAAGAAAGATATAAATACGTAATCAGAATTGAATATACTGTCGTGGCGCAGCGGCACAGCGGCATGACTGCAACCGATAGATTGTGGGTTCGATCCCTACTCGAGGAAATTGAAATATTTAATATTTTTATTTTAAATATTTAATGTTTATATTTCTTCGCTCTGGTACAAGGCAAAACGCGGCGTTGTGTACCGCCACTCAACACGCAATATGTAAGAATTATTAGTGTCATAATAACAGAAACGTGTTTAAAGTTATATTATTAATATATATCTATAAAACTTTACAATATCTCATATTTAATCAAATTTATTTTTACTATCATGTGAACGATGACAAAGCGTGATGGGACTTTTGTACTACTAGATATATAAAGTAAATATAGACGTTTACATGGCTTGGTAAAATTTTAATTATAAAAATTGCAAGACGGCTATTTTCATTTTTAAAATGCGGTCAGTTCGTCCACTGAATCCTTTGTGCGTATAAAGAACCTTTGTTGCTATCCGCTAGCAATTTACAGAGGCCCGTTAATGTCACCCCAAAATGTTATAACAATTTTTTTACAACGCCCCTTGAAAGCAGTCTCAAACATTGCTTACACACATATTCAAGCGTAATAACCTTAAATTTGGACTTTGTACGAAGATCGTTATGTAAAGTAGGACCTAAAACAACTCTTGGCGAACATTAAATGCTATCAGTTGGGTCCGTTTCAAAGGACTCTTTATATTTAAATAATTGTACACTTAGCTCTGAACTTTATAAACAGAATTAAATCTTAAAGTAAAGGTTTCTGTCCCTCGATAAAAGGTGTAAAACATTTACAAAACCCATTAGGTATACAATAAAAATTATTGCTGTAGTCTATATATTTATATTTATATTTATATTTATATATACATATATATATATATATATATATATATATATATATATATATATATATATATATATATATATATATATATATATATATATATATATATATATATATATATATATATATATATATATATATATATAAGGTTAAAAAGGTTTCTTCATGTTTCACCTCCATTGAAGTAGGTGGGTGTAACGAGATACTTTCTATTTAACGTAATATACTTGTAAAATAAAGAACAATTTTATCATTAACTTTTAGACAAGCCCTGTAATTATGTATCGAGTTTGATTCCACAGGTAATTAGACAAAACAGATAATAATTATGTTTATTATTACTGAATATATAAGATCCGAAGATTAATATGGATGGATTACTGGATAAATTGTTAATCTTAACTTTTAAAACGAATTTTGTTAACTCTTTAATAAATTACAATTACAATAAAAATAAAATAACAAAATAAGATGAAGCCGAAATGTGAACTTTTATATCATCTAAAAAAATAGTCATATAAGACCGTCTTGGCACAGTGGCCAGTGTGTGAATGTAAAAGTGACCGCTGCGTTTGCTGTCTATTTGAGTACTCTGAATATCTTATATATGACTCTGAATATCTTAACACTAGGTTCCTTTAGCGTACCCTGCTATGTGTGTAGGACGCTGCGTGAAGCCATTTCCTATGGACCATAATTAGTAAAGCATAAATCGTATCGTTGTCAAATTATTCCCTATTACATGTCTAAATGTGCAGAAATGGCGATTGTTTAGTATAAATGCTGCCTTAATACAAAATTAGGCGTAACATTTCAGCGTAGCAACGGCACGGCGTAGCATTGTTTCACGAGAAAAATCTCCAGTCTTTTATTTTACTATCCCCCTTTAATCTTCATTTTAAGCAAGCGTTAACAGTATTGCTTCTAATGCCAACAACAAATATAAAGGTTAAGTAGAAGCATTTTATTATATTTTGAGTTCTGTACCTAAAAAAACGGTGATATCATATATTTTTGATAGTAAATAGCTAATGAACTTTGTTTCGTTATAGTTACAACAATATATTCTATATAGTATCACATTACCTCTTAATAAAGACAGGTAAATGTCGTTGTTTAGTAGAATAAAGTACTTTCTATTAATTTCAAATTCAAATTCAAAATATTTTATTCAAAATAAGAAGTTACAAGCTTCGTTTTTTGAACGTCAAACAATTTACCACCAGTTCACTAAAGTTATTGCCTCAGACCTGAGAAGAACCGGCGAAAGAAACTCAGCGGGACATGTCCTTTTTTTTTTTTTCTATTAATTTCCTGTTCTATTAGCCTAGGTATATCTAGGCTGTAAGTAATTGAACTTTATAAATGGTCCTTCGACTTTTGATTAGGGAACATTAATGCCAAATTTATCTTGCGATCAATAGACAATATTAAATAATATGAGCCCAGGAATCGAATCCACAATTGTTTTTCTCTACAGTCACTCTCTATGGCATAACTCCACGAACGCCTCATTTTATTATTATTATCATTTTCTAAATTTAACTGCCTTTCAGTATCGATACAAAGAGTGTATACTGTACACTGTACACTGTACATATATCAGAAACAGAAACAAAGTTAATTATTAACAAAGATATTATCACGTACAAGGATATGTTAGTAGGAAACACAACATGGCCGCATAAGGCGAGAGCAATATCGCACTATAACCATGACGTACGTTACGCGGTCATTATTGATATTCTTTTATATACCCATTTACCTTTTCGGTTCGCCATTCCAGCACGACTCATTTTTATGACTTATTTTATGTGTTTAGTTTTTCTTTATAGTGTTATTTTCTTGTATTGTATAAAACACTTGTACTTTAAAATTAATTACTTCTTAAAGATTTTCTTTTTATTCATGTTAGAAAGCCTTTCTCAATCAAATTGAATAAATGAGGGTAACCCAATTACCAAAATATTGATTAATCATTAGCAAAATACATAAAAGATTCCTTATATAAGTCTATTTCATCCGCTATAATTCTGCTCTTCCGTGTTGAGTGAATATATTTATAAGGTAATATATATATACGGTAACCGTAACATGATTGATATTTCTTTACATTACCAATCTTAAATTGTATTTGACACTATATGATTTTTCAATATTACTTAGGTAAATATGATAGAAACAAAAGCACTTTAATAAATAAAATTATTCCATCACTTAGCGAATACTATCGGATGCAGTGGCAGCTGTGAACATTGGACTATCATCATTTTTCTTCAGCTCGCTGTTTGATAGCAAACTATATTAGAAGCATTCACTTTCAAGCTAAAATTTACCTTGAAGCAGCAATAGTATTTTAAAACGTTCTTCGTCTGTTTTTAGAGGACGGATTATTAGTATTCAGAAGTAAGGCTTATACCTATACATTTTCCATAAAATTTTAGTAATTGCAGCATACAAAAAAGCTCTGTACAGGTGTTATTGATTATTGACAAAGAACGCTATTTTGTTAAGTATAATCGTACACAAAAGGTGTCGACTCATAAAATAAATTGAAATGCTCCGTCGATCAAGATTCGCGGCGGGACGCGGCCGCTCGAAGCTCCAACAATAAATCAACTTGCCGCTTTTATGTAAAAGAAAAACCCGAAAAGTCGTTTATTTGTTATCGAACTACATTAAGAACGTTTTCAACTAATATGTTTTTATAAATATTTACAATCCATCGATTAAATGCCTGTCTGTTTCACTTTGTAGGCTTTCACTGATATTAATCTATATGTAGGTATATATGTATCTCTAAGTTGTATAAAAGGTATTTAAATTTTGTCTACGCGAAGAAAAAAAATAATTGTACTTATGAAATGTGCATGTTCATTATGGAGGCAGGATTAGATAAAGTTGCTTTTCTCTTAGCTTCACCAGGCAAAGGCAACCCACTGTTCATATACTTCATTTTATATGCACCAACCAAATTTAAAACGCCATACTTTGTTTTATTACCAGAATGGAAATCGTACCCATAACGCGTTTACCGACACAACAGTCACTGCATATGTAACGGTGATTTCCGATAACGGCGATAAATTTTCTTCTATTTTATATACTTTTACTTATTATATCGTTATTAACTCCACATTTTTTATTATAAAATATATTAAAACATTTATAAGACCGTCTTAACATGCCAGATTTCAATAAAGAAGCTATAAGCCGTTGTCATAGAGTAGGCCGCTCAAAAGGTGACAAACACCGTGCAATTCTAGTGAAATTCAAGCAGCTGCCAATTAGAAGTCAGGTCTGGTTTGCTGAGACTAAGCTTAAGGGCTCTGGAATTACAATCTCTGAATTTCTTACTAAGCCTAGGCATGATGCTTTTATGGCGGCTCGGCAACATGTTGGTGTTTCCAATTGCTGGACTAAGGATGGAGTAATCTTTTTGATTGGTCCTGATAAGTCAAGACACCGCATCACTTCTATTTTTGAATTAGACAACATATTGAGGTTGCCTGAGGAGCAGGTGCCCCCTGGTGGATCCGGTTCTGCAACTGCAGTGACTTCTAAAATAAGGGCAGCTTCTTCAACACTTGCTAACCGGCCTAAACGTAATATTAAAAAGTGAAATGGTCTCGGTATATTGGATCTTTAGTGTTTTACGGGTTTGAAGCTTTTTTACTTCATATGTAATAACTGTGTACTTGATTTTCATTCCTTATTATTATTATTTTTTTTTATTTTTTTATTCTTTTTATTTTGGCCTTTAACTTTTGGTGAGTACAGTGTAATTATTGTGTGTGAGTAACTGATACCCACTTTACTTTATTATTATTATTATTATTTATTTATTTATTTTTTTTTTTTTCTCATACACTGCGCCTGTTGTTTGTTTTGCTACAAGGACATTTGTAACGACATGGTATAAGTCCAGCGATGTTCACTAAATACTGAACTTTTTAAATATTTTTCTTTTTTCTTCTTTTCTTTTGTTTTGTATACGTTAGTATCTTAGTCTTAGATATAAACACATTATTAGGTCTTGTAATATTAATGTAATATAATTAATCTCTGATTTCAAGTGTAATGTTTAATATTTATTAGCAATAGTAAGTATAATATACTACTTCCACTTATTGTTTTTACAACTTACGCATATTCTGCTGTCTATTTTTGACAATGACAGCTGTCACATTATTTCGTTTACGTTCGTAAATATGGACTGTTTACTGTTAATCATGTATAATCTGTTTATTTTGTTTTAACGTGTAACATATTATCATAGCTATATCTTGGCTTTAGCTTGTTAACAAAGTTGTATTTAGGCAAACTGTGTTTATTTCATGCTGGTAGGTGTATAAATGTTATATTTTTTTATTATTATTATTTTTTTTAAATATTATTTCTTAGATAAATTATATTTTATTTATACAGTATATTTATATTTATTAATACACTTTACTAATATTATCAATATATCGTGTATTGTAGTTATGAATAGCGACAGTTTTAACTCAGATGACGATAATCCTTTCTATCCTTGTGACTCAAATTCATCAGACGACAGTTTTAAAAGCCCTTCCATTCCTCTTAATGCCACTCTTAAGTCCACCTTCTCTCCCTTTCCGAAAAACTTTAACGTTATACACTTAAACGCACAAAGCATCCCTGCTCACTATTCCGATCTTTTAAGTACGTTTGAGTCTAAGGACTTACACGCAATTTTGGTAGTAGAAACTTTTCTCAAACCTTGTCTTCCCTCTACATCATATTCCTTACCGGGTTTCCATTTAATAAGAAATGACAGAATTGGTAAGGGAGGTGGGGGGGTAGCCATTTATTTGCGCAGCCATATTCCCTTTAATATTTTGTCCAAATCTCCTTCAATATATTCGGAATCCGCTGAGTACATTCTCATTGAGTTATTGTTCAGCTCCTTAAAGTTAATACTCGGTGTTTTCTATAGTCCCTCGTTGCGCATAGACTATTTTTCAAATTTTGAGACATTGCTGGAGAATCATGTCCCCAACTCAGATCATACAATAATAATGGGTGATTTTAACACCTGTCTGATCAAAAATGACTCTCGAAGCAAACAACTACTGGATATCATTGATAGCTGCAACCTTAACATCCTTAACTGTAAGAATGCAACACATTTTTTTCCTAACTGCGTACCATCTTTACTTGACCTGTCCATAGTGTCATCAATTGACTATGTTAGTGCACATGGGCAACTCTCGGCTGACTCTTTCTCTTACCACGATTTACTGTACCTATCTTATAAAATACGCCCGCCAAAAATCAAACCTTCTGTTGTTATGCGGCGCAGCTTTAAAAACTTTAATTATGATAACTTTATGGCAGATCTTAGATTAATTGACTGGGATTCTGTTCTTAATGCTGCCACAATTGATGACAAAGTTAATATATTCAACTCCATTTTGATCAATTTATTTGACACACACGCTCCACTTCGGCCAATTAAACTTAAGCACCTACCGGCACCTTGGCTGACTCAGGATATTAGGAATGCAATGACGAAGCGTAACAGAGCGAAATCTAAGTACAAACTTAATCCTACTTTAGAAAATTTAACAAAATTTAAATATTTACGTAATAAATGCAACAGACTTTGTCGAACAGCTCAACGAAATTACATTTATACTTCTATTAATAACGGTAATTCTGCTAAAACTTGGAAATTCTTAAATGCTATGGGTATTGGTCGCGATCGTCAAACCACCTCGATTGCTAGTGATGTTGACATAGATTCTTTAAATATACATTTTAGTTCAGTCCCATTATTAGATTCCAACATAAAATCAAACACTATTAGTTCTCTTAAATCCACTCTGAATTTCAATCTAGAAATATTCAACTTCACACATGTGTCTTGTAAGGAAATTAGAAAACATATATCTGCTGTTACTTCTGAAGCGATCGGTGAAGATGGTGTTAGTCGAAAAATGATTTGGTTAACTCTTGACGGAACTCTGACTATACTTAACCATATAATTAATTATTCTCTTTCCTCTGGTTCGTTTCCAAATTGCTGGCGAATGGCCCATGTTATTCCTATTCCTAAAATTACAAATCCTACATCCTTTTCTCACTATCGACCTATTTCAATCCTTCCCTTTCTTTCAAAAGTGATAGAGCGTGTGATTTATAGTCAACTCTCATCTCATCTCTCTAAATACCAATTCCTTAGTCCATTCCAATCTGGATTCCGCTTGGGACACAGCACTACTACTGCACTGATAAAGATTTGTGACGACATTAGATATGGTATCGACAATCAGCAAATAAGTATAATCGCTCTATTAGACTTTTCTAATGCGTTCAATTCTGTAGATCACGATATACTTTTAGCTGTTTTGTCATCTATGAACGTTTCCTCCGGTGTTATCGGTTGGTTTCGTTCTTATCTTTATGACCGCGTTCAGTGTATTCGATATAATAATAAATATTCTTCGTATTCTCACCTTCGAGCTGGTGTTCCCCAAGGTGGCATCCTGTCTCCTCTTCTCTTTTCTATTTTTATTAACTCCATCACAAAATCCCTTACCTTACCTTTTCATTTATATGCTGACGACTTACAAATATATGTCACGGCACCCATTGATGATCTCCATAGTGCTATTGCTACCCTAAACTCCAATCTCCTTACCGTTAGCTCGTGGAGTAAATCATTTGGGTTGTCAATAAACACTTCTAAATCGCAAGTCGCTCTCTTTGGTAGTCGTCAGCAGCTATCCAAAATCCTTTTACCTTCCCTTTCTCCTGTGGTGTTTGGTGGAGCTAAGTTAGAGTTTTACAAGAGCATTAAAAATTTAGGTCTCATAATGGACAACTGCTTTTCGTGGCTACCCCATATATCAGAGGTAAGTAGAAAATTTGTTGCGGTGATCTGTCGTTTGAGACGTTGGAAAAACCTCCTTCCTATTAAAACTAAAATTTCCCTTGCTCATACTCTTCTTCTTCCTCTTATTGATTACGCCGATGCATGCTACTGTGATCTGCCGCAAATTCTTCTTAATAAGTTGGATCGCCTTCAAAATATGGCCATTCGGTTCATATTTGGGTTAAAAAAATTCGATCATATTTCTGAATATAGGATCCAACTTAAATGGCTTACAATCAGGCAGCGACGTAATCTCCATATCCTCACACTCCTTTATACTGTTCTATTCCATCCTCACACTCCTGAATACCTTAAAACAAGGTTTACCTTCCTTGGTTCCAACCACTCTCTTAACCTCAGATCACAGGACGACAATAAACTAGAATTGCCACTGAGTCGTACACAAGTCTATGGTGATTCTTTTACGGTCAAGGCTGCGGTCCTTTGGAACACACTCCCGCGCGAACTGCGTCAGTCTAAATCGCTTTATATTTTCAAGCGTCGAGTTAAAAGCTATTTCTTATCACTGTAAATAAATATGTATGTATGTATGTAAATGAATTTTATGTAGGTTTATAATATGAATATGTATAGATGTTCGTATATTTTGTTATTATTTATACGTTTATAGATATTTATGTAAAATAGTGTGTAATTTATAGCATGTATATTTTTAAGTAAGTTTATTATAGGTACTAAAATAATAAGATTTTTCTTTGTTATACATTTGTACGCCTATCAATTTCAATATTATTATGTTCTCTGATTATTTTACGGTAAAGGTTGCCTGGAAGAGATCACCTATGGTGATAAGGCCGCCTTTACACCAAAACTTTGCTTTACTTTTCTTATACTTGTATATACTTTTTATTTTTTGGTGTAATAAAGTGTTAAATAAATAAATAAATAAATAAATAAAACATTTATAAGAAAGTACGTCTTATCAAGTTAGTGCTTAAATAAAAGTTGTTTTTGTTAAAATAAATAAAACGTTGTATAAATATTCTTTGAATAATATTTATTACTTGGAATTAGCACGCTTAGATCGCCATGAGCTAATTTTATTTAACCATATTTATAATTTTGCTTACCGAACGAAAACTAATATATTCAGATATTCTACCTCATTTTATGATTGTCAGTGATATTATGAAAACAAATAAATAAGATGAAGAATATATTTTCGAAAAGAAATTTTTTTGGTTTTGTAATTGGTATATTCGTATTGGTAAAATTAAAGTAACTTTAACGTATTAAAGTTCTTCTATTATATTACATTTTATTTACATAATGTATGTAAAAATATGATATTTATTATTTACTATATATGTTCACAGCTTCACACTGTATACCACATTGTGCAAGGTATGCAGATCTAATGATTTATTTAAAAAAGAAACTGATTACTCTACAGCGTTTTGGTCTGTACCCTTTTTTTCAGATCATTGTTTATAGAGGTATAGGGTATTTTTGCAATCTCTCGAAACTGGTGCCATCTTGATGTTTTTATTTCAGCCGTAGAGCGTAGGTGACGTCCATGTTTATGTCTTCCAGTACACAGCTGGTTCTGGTTGATGTTAAAAATTTGTGACTGTCTGGGGTGAAACATATTAAAGAGTTTATTTTATTCTATAATGGATCTGACTGACTGACGTCTTCTATTAAAAGGTTATTGACCATTACTGTTACCCCAAAATTACTAATCATGGTTGCGTCTACTAACAGGTGCTTAACCTATGTGATTCTTCTCTTGCCCTATTTACTAGCAATGCAGCTATAGAGCGGGTTTTACATTTTCTTATATTCCCTATACACTAATAGAAAATCAAAGTTCATTAACTGCTTCTGTCGTACTCGTAACAGCCACATCAAACACCACACATAAAATTTTGATTTGGCCCGTCCAAATGCCACAGTCGGGAATTTTAATTTTACCACATTCGGGAATCTTCATTTTAGGTACCTTCCAGGCAACCAACGATATGACTTCCAGAATTATATCCATTCTTACTTTACCCACGTGTAATTTTAGGTTACTACAAAATAGTCATTGATAGACGTGGTGACTTTATACCACAAATTTAATTCCTGTTTTTCGAGTGTCCTTCTTTGGTGTGTTCATATAATTCCACTAAGTTTGAAAGTACGTTGTAAATATTATTATCTGCACACTGATGTCTCTTTGGGTATAATCTCCAAGATTGGGTATACATTTTCAATGTTACTTCCTCCGTCCGTCCGTTTCTTTGTCCGTCATCCACTAGAAGATCCCTACCATAAAATATACTCAGTGTTTATTCTGTGGATATGACATTATACTCCTGAGTCACTTTTGGTAGTTATATTTTGTGGGGATAGGTGTACAGAAATAGTGTGTAGTGTACAATAATGTTTTAAGAAAAGTATTCTTCATTATAATTGGAACAATAGCTTCAGTAACGTACGTCTATCGCCATTTTAACTATTTTACTTTATTTATTACTTATTCTACCTTTATAATTGATCTAATATCTTTTGCTCTTTTACGGCTTTCCAACTTTGTACTATTCCTTTTTGATACGTACTAGGTTTAAATATGTATTTTTGAAATAGAGCTCAGGTTTGACAGCCAGTTTGGCATTATAGGAGGAACAGATCACATGTTAGTTATCCAGTTAGGTCATAGATCAATATTATTTTATATCTATACTAATACTAATAGCCCAGAAAGGGATTACAGCAATAATTTTACGCATGACTTAGTTCATGTGACAACGTTAGATCACAGCTCGACCGACCCAAAGTCAATTTCCACGACAATACCTCTAAAAGCTAAAACCAATAACGTTATGGTTTTTTTTTAGAAAAATATGGTTTTAATATATAATTATTTATATTTCTGGCACAAGCGTGTGACTTTACACGTTGTGGGTTCGATCCTCACTCGAGAAAATGAAAGATTTAATATTCTCAATTTAAATATTTAATCTTTTATTTCTTCGCTCTGGCAACGAGGCAAAGCGCTTCGTTGAGTTCCGCCACTCAACCCAATATGCCTCAAATTCGGGATTCGGAGTGTCTTAACACTAGGTTCCCAAGTTCCATCTGTTTACGCTGTCCTGTGTGGGGTTTTTCGGTACAGGTAAAAATACTTATATTTATTATAAGCACTTTGCTTATTCAAAGAACCATATTAAACTTTCTTTTTCATTACAATAAAATGGAAAAAATATCCATCTAAGTATTCTTGCTACATGTCCTAGCCAAGAAAACTAATTATTTTCTTAATATAAAATGAATGAAGCTAGTGGTTAAACATTCTTTATCTCAGTTGAAACACCTTTTCCTTTTGTTAATGGATATTCGTTCTGTTTCGGATTACTTTCTTTTAACGTTTGTGAGTGTACTCAACGTAACTTAAGCGCACTGTTTATCTGACCCTACTTGAAGAGCAACTAAAAATTTTATAAACGTAAATACTCATTTACTTTTACAATATAACAGTATTTATTTATACATAGCTTCACGCTGTATCCCGCACGAGGCAGAGTAGGCAGAGGGAACCCGGGAACCTAGTGTTAAGACACTCCGTTCCATTTCCGTTCCCCACTTTCCGCCGAATTTGAGGCATTGCGTGTTGAGTGGCAGAATTCAAAGCCGCGCTTTGCCTTATTACCAGAGCGAAGAAATGAAACATTTAATATTTATATTGAAAATATTAAATATTTCATTTCCTCGACTGGGGATCGAACCCAGAATCTGTCGGTTACACTTACACTCTTGTGCCGCTGCGCCACGACAGGCCTCAACACGACCCTGCCTCATGCGGGATACAGCGTGAAGCTATGTATGTATGTATTTATGATTAGTAAATTTCGTATATATTTTAATTTTAGCTGCCAAATTGTCTGTGAATACTAATAAAACTACTTGATTGGTTGTGATTTATTAGTTATCAAATTTAAAATATTATATATATTATAAGTCATAGAAGCTAACACCTAAAGAAATATTTTTTATATTTTATGAAATATAAAGCAACAAGTGTTTAAATGATAAATTATTTTAAACAATTCGTTCTTATTAATTTTACAATTTCATGATCATGAACACAATTACCTAACTCAGCATATCAATTTAATGAATACCTTGGAAGATAAAATAGGTTTGAAATGCAGAGGTGCTGTCTCTGCATTTCAAACCTGTCGCTGTACTTCAGAGAGTATAATGTCTAAGGAATATAATTATGCTTATATTAAACATAGTTATATTCCCTAAAAGCTTTAAACGAATACTCGTATAGAACGACAAGATAAAATAAATTGTAATGTATGTAAAATATATTCCATAATATTACACTTTTATCAATACCAATTGTCGTTGGAATTTGATAATATTTAAATACAACAATGGTAATAATTTCAGAAAATACAAAAAACACCAAACAAGTTTCATTTTTCAGATTAATCCAAAATTTTTATGGGAATTACGACAATCTCATCATTACTGATTATAGATTTAATAAATATTTTAAATGGTGATTTGTTAAAATAGAGATAAAAAACGTTAATAAGGAAACCAATAATACTAAGCGGTTTTTTATCATACTGTGTAATTGAAACTAAATTATGCGTCATGCAAAAGGTACACGCCATTATTTCATATGGGATTTAAGTAATATTTCTAAAAGTCTTTATACACGTGAAACTACATATAATTTATTATTTATTCTAGATCGCAGTAATAATAATTTGCACGCGATACACTTATAAAGTGATTGCTCTATAAATTAACTTTATCTAACTTATAGTTGCACTAATTTAAAATTGAACGAATAAAAACATGTAATAAAATATATTTTAGATACATTATTCGTTTTGTTTTTTGTATGTATAAAGACTATAGTTAATAAGTAGGAAACACATTATTTCCGATGAATTTTCTTAATACAGAAATGTAACATTATTGTTTAATCGCAATCATTTGGGTTGAAACAAGCTTATAATTTTAAAGAAATATTTATTGTTCTATGTACAGTAATTTTTAAATAGGAAAAAATAAATTTATTTAGATTTCCCCGCGAAAATCATACAAAATGTTAAGAAGATGCACAAATACACGTGAATTTTTTATTGTGTAGCTGGATATTTGCTGCGCTCCAAGGAACCGTAGACCCGAATATTTTATTATAATTTTAGCTTAATACTTGCACGCGATCTGGAGATAAATGGTCTTGACAGGCGAAGAGACGGACAACAAAGTTCTTTTTAGGGTATATTACCCTTATAAGACTTTAAAGGGAACCCTTAAGAAGCTTAAGCTTCGCTCTTTTTTCCATAAATCAGCGTAGGAAGAAAGAACCCAGTGTTAAGACACTTTGTCTCTTTTCAAGACACTTTATGTTGAGTACCGGAACTCAACCGACCGATTGGGGATCGAACCCACAACAGTAGCGTTTACTATTAGGCACTGTTCCACTGCACCTCACTAAACATGAAGTAATAGATGGTATTTAAATATAGGTACAATAAGTTTATCACGTATCAATTTATTAATTTACTTCAATGACCTCAAAAATGTGTGCTTAAAATATATATTCCGTACTTTTACTCTACATAGTGTCATTGTTTCGAGTGACGTGTGATTACACACTAATTGATGGTTTCGGTAAACTGCTCTCTTCAATTAATTTGTTATAATGTAATGAAAATTTGTTGAGTACAAACAATATATTTCACTATCAATTATGTAGGTATATTTAATTATTTTCCGATAGCAATGAAATATTATGATTCACTATATTCTATAGTGTTTATTTATACAAAGCAAATTTAAATTTGTGATTTTGCCGTAAAATTTTAACATTTAATTTATTATTAAATACTAGGTATTTATTTTATGATTTCTTTTATTTCCATAAAAATGACTAAAATGTTAGCACTTAATATATGTTTAATCTAGCCGACTGTCATCAATATATTTTCTAAAAATATTTATTTTTAGTATTAGTTAAAAGGTAAAAACGGATTGTTATATCTCTAGCCCTGTCCCTGACCCTTTGTGAAGACTATTTATCTTGAGATCGCGTTAAAGTATCAATCTGAAATTTATAACAAATGGGAAGGTTCTAACTAAACGCAATCAAAAGATACGAACAATTATTTATTGTTTCAGTACAAAATTCGCCGCATAATAAAAATGTATAGGCTACTTCTTGTGAATGATATTTGGTAGGAAGTCAGCAATAAAGTAGTATTAAACTATTACAAACTTCTATTTGTTGATCATTCTATACAAAACCATTGAAAATGCTCACTAGTTAATATTTGTCATATTTAAATAATTCATCTTCCCGTTGACCTAGAATCCTGAAATTGGAAAGGTACCTTCGGTGGGAGAGTGCACTTGTATAAAAATAATCGACAAGTTACAAATATTTATTTTACAAAGAACAAATATAATAATAGGAAAAGCTTTTTTTACAATTACAATTTAAATATTCTATGAAACAAAATTTTATACCATGTTTTTTTTATGAAAAAACTTAATATTTTTCATAGTTAAAATGTATAAATGTAATATAAATAGAATATTTTCGTTTAAATATTTTATAAAAATATTGTGATGTAGTATAACGTAGTGATAATATTTCAATTATAATTTTTTATATCTTATTTTGTACAATTTGTTAATAGTAAATATTTTTTGCTTCCAAATTTAAAAAAAGTAAAGAAGTTAGTTCTATAACTACAGTTTTCGCTGGCCAATTTGTAAAAGTGTAAAGTGGTTGGCAATTCTCTTCAGGTTAATAGTTTTTCCAATACTTTGGATCTGAAGTTATTTAGTCGCTAAGATTTCTTGTCTTTTTATTAATTTAAGCTAAAGAAAGGTTGTCCTATACTAAATACTGATTTAAAATTTAAACGGCAACTGGCGTGGCGTAGTTTCAACTAGTAGTCCCTCTTGGCGCTAGATTTTATTTATTAATCAACTACTTATCTTACCATTATATTACGAAGATATTTCAATCTTAATATTTTCTGCTCGACGCCCTCTGGGAGACCTAGATTTATGTGATCAGTTATAAATTACTTTAACAAAATTTATTACTGACCAACAAGAACAGTCATACCACCACAAAAAGATTAATGCAGTTTAATATTTAAATAAACATGGAATCAATTTTAATCTCAATTTAAGAATTCATATTTTTTTTGCCGAAATTCATCAAAAATCTTATCGTAGTGGTAGATGAGCTTAAATAATTAAACCTACCTTTAATGTTCACCACAATTCACTGAAACTGGCACCCACTCTGTTCATGGCCACTAAACATTTTCACCAGAATCACAGCATCCAGTCTTAAAACACAGTTTTTAACGCGAGCAGTATACACATTGCTACGTCACTACGGAGTACTACGCGGGTTTCCTCTTGGTTAGGAGGACCTCCTCTTCAGTCGGAGGCAGGCGTGGATTTGAGACCCAAATGGTCCTGCGGGGCTATTTATAGTAGATGGGGTTGGGGGGCGCGCAGGCGTCCAACACCCTGTTGCTTCTTAGAGTTGCTAGGTATTTTCATGTCGATATCGATTTTATATTCTATTTTTTTTACACTTTTTATTAACATGTGTCAAGGCCGCTTGAATTTTTTAGCATTTAAAATTGAATTCCATACGTAATACATTGATATGATAACTGCTTAATTAAAGTCTTATAAGAAGGAGATATGTGACAAAATTTTCTAATCTATTTTAACCTATTAAACTGAAACTTAGCTTTTATTTGTATTATAATAAAAGCTGTACAGCAATACAAATATATATTTTTTTCATGCAATTTTTGTTCACATATATAAATCATAAATAATTTACTAAAAACTGCATGGATTGTTAAATATACCTTTTCTGTAGTAAATACATCACTAATATCCCTTATAAATACAGTTTCATGATTTATAAGACTTCTTTCTAAATTTAATCAAATAATTAAAATATAAAATAATGCTTTGTAGTGTTTAAAAATATTATTGTGTTATTTTTTTCATTAAATATAAAATTTGTATTTCAAGAAACATAATCAAAAGTAAAATTAATATCGATAACATAATAAAAGTACCGATGTATTGTTGTGCAACAACACTATTTGACCTACACTCAAACCCCAGCAACCTGTAACACCCCAAACCCCCTATCGTTTAAATACTGACTTATCAAAAAACTTATGGTTTAGTTAGATGTTGATACAAGGTCTACCTCTGTCAAATAAATAATTTAATGTTTTTTTGTTAGGATTGTAGTTAATGGACTTTAAAATAAATTATTTTGTAATAAAATATAATGTTAATTTTTAGTAAAATAGCAGAAAAATAGCAAGAACTATAAAAAAATTGCAAAATAAAAACTAAATCAGTTATTTGATTAATTTAAGTATTACTTATAGGTATAGAGTTACTTTACTTACACATATGAAATATATGTTACGCGAGATTTTCACTTAACACTAGATTAATGAAGTTGCAAAAACAAAAAAAAATATTGTTTTTGGTGTATTGAATAGAAGTTAAAAAAATATAGAATTTAAAAACTATTCTGTACAATTGTTATTTGCTTGTCTGTTTGTCAGTTACTTTGTATTGTGCAATAACTATTTTTATCACAATCTAGTGTTTATAGAAATAATAGAAGCTTGAAAAAGCGAAATCATCTGTAATACTGATAACTACTGCGTGGAAAATAATGAAATTTGGCATAGTAATAGCGCAGTACAACTAATTATTTATCTTGGTGTTCAAAATGATTGATTGATTTTTTGACTTTCCGTCAAAATGACAAAAGTTACGAAAAGTATATTGTTTTATGTTTCTAAGATTTTTTTTTGTAAAAAATCTACGAAAGATTCTGAAAATCATCATATATCGTTTTAGGTTGAATTTTAACTGCGAATAATTTTCAAAGGACTTCTTTAGCTAAAAAAAAGTTCAGACCTATTTTTTATCGTTTTCGTTTAATTTTCTATAATAAGATCAAATAGAAAAAAATATAAATGATATAATTTAGGTTAGTGTTTATACTTTAATAAATTTGCTTCGTTTATTTTCTAAAGTTACATAATTTGTCGATCATTGGTGCTTGTTGCTTACTGCTGCTGGTGCACTTGTATATGTAAGATTAACAATAACATGAAAATGCATAGGAAGAAACATCGTGAGAATTTATATAATTTTCATCTACTTTTTTCAAGATCTATAAAATATGTCAGAGCTTCTATTTTGAAAAAGTATATATGTAAGTATTTACTTTCAACTTTCATATGTAACATATTTTAGACGGACATATTTATGAGTGATAATGGTTCCGAATTTAATTTTCCTTAAGGAACCCTAAGACAATGTTCAGTTTTCAATATTATACTCATAAGCTACGTGATATAGTGCAGTGACTTAGGTTTACCAGTTAAGCGCAATTTACTTCGCCGATGTCATAATGTCATATTCAATCGAGTAGACCTACACAAAGAAGGTTGTTATAACGTTTGAAAGGCGACATTGTATATTACTTTGATCTACTCAAGTTTTATTATGTTTAATATTTTAACATAGAGCAAATACAATATGGAAGGCGTTACTTTTTTCAGTCATATTTACAGCGCAAAATATTTAAACGAAGATTCTATAAATATGCAAATAATAAATATAAATCTAATGAATTTGATGATAATAATAAGTAATATATATGTGTATACTTTATTTATTAGACGATTTCTTTAATAAAAAAAAATCCAAGATGAGCAGGTGCGCGAGGTTCGTTTGATGAGAATTGATCACAGCCGCTTACCACATTGTGTAACATAAGAGTAGCTGCAAGTGCGTTACCGGCCTTTAAGATAGTGACAGACGCGCCTTTTTGGAGATACAACTCGAACTGACCGAAAATCAACGCCACAGATAGGCCATTCTACAGTTGTATGGCGCGTGCAAGGAAGTGTCTACAAATTCAGCGGCCGATGTAAAGAGTTTGACTAACGATGTAATAAAAATATGTTTTAAAATAAATGTGCAGCAATTACACAATCATAATGGGCATAGTTAATTATTTACTAATATCAATTAGATATGAGACAAAATTTTCTAATCTATTTTAACCTATTAAACTGAAACTTAGCTTTTATTTGTATTATAATAAAAGCTGTACAGCAATACAAATATATATTTTTTTCATGCAATTTTTGTTCTCATATATAAATCACAAATAATTTACTAAAAACTGCATGGATGTTATATATACCTTTTCTGTAGTAAATACATCACTAATATCTCTTATAAATACAGTTTCACGATTTATAAGACTTCTTTCTAAATTTAATCAAATAATTAAAATATAAAATAATGCTTTGTAGTGTTTAAAAATATTATTGTGTTATTTTTTTCATTAAATATAAAATTTGTATTTCAAGAAACATAATCAAAAGTAAAATTAATATCGATAACATAATAAAAGTACCGATGTATTGTTGTGCAACAACACTATTTGACCTGCACTCAAACCCCAGCAACCTGTAACACCCCAAACCCCCTATCGTTTAAATACTGACTTATCAAAAAACTTATGGTTTAGTTAGATGTTGATACAAGGTCTACCTGTGTCAAATAAATAATTTAATGTTTTTTTGTTAGGATTGTAGTTAATGGACTTTAAAATAAATTATTCTGTAATAAAATATAATGTCAATTTTTAGTAAAATAGCAGAAAAATAGCAAAAACTATAAAAAAATTGCAAAATAAAAACTAAATCAGTTATCTGATTAATTTAAGTATTACTTATAGATATAGAGTTACTTTACCTACACATATCGAATATATGTTACGCGAGATTTTCACTTAACACTAGATTAATGAAGTTGCAAAAACAAAAAAAAATATTGTTTTTGGTGTATTGAATAGAAGTTAAAAAAATATAGAATTTAAAAACTATTCTGTAGAATTGTTACTTGCTTGTCTGTTTGTCAGTTACTTTGTATCGTGCAATAACTATTTTTGTCACAATCTAGTGTGTATAGAAATAATAGAAGCTTGAAAAAGCGAAATCATCTATAATACTGATAACTACTGGGTGGAAAATAATGAAATTTGGCATAGTAATAGCGTAGTACAACTAATTATTTATCTTGGTGTTCAAAATGATTGATTGATTTATTTGACTTTCCGTCAAAATGACAAAAGTTACGAAAAGTATATTGTTTTATGTTACTAAATTTTTTTTTTTGTAAAAAATCTACGAAAGATTCTGAAAATCATCATATATCGTTTTAGGTTGAATTTTAACTGCGAATAATTTTCAAAGGACTTCTTTAGCTAAAAAAAGTTCAGACCTATTTTTTATCGTTTTCGTTTAATTTTCTATAATAAGATCAAATAGAAAAAAATACAAATGATATAATTTAGGTTAGTGTTTATACTTTAATAAATTTGCTTCGTTTATTTTCTAAAGTTACATAATTTTTCGATCATTGGTGCTTGTTGCTTACTGCTGCTGGTGCTCTACTATATGTAAGATTAACAATAACATGAAAATGCATAGGAAGAAACATCGTGAGAATTTATATAATTTCATCTACTTTTTTCAAGAACTATAAAATATGTCAGAGCTTCTATTTTGAAAAAGTATATATGTAAGCATTTACTTTCAACTTTCATATGTAACATATTTTAGACGGACATATTTATGAGTGATAATGGTTCCGAATTTAATTTTCCTTAAGGAACCCTAAGACAATGTTCAGTTTTCAATATTATACTCATAAGCTACGTGATATAGTGCAGTGACTTAGGTTTACCAGTTAAGCGCAATTTACTTCGCCGATGTCATAATGTCATATTCAATCGAGTATACCTACACAAAGAAGGTTGTTATAACGTTTGAAAGGCGACATTTTATATTACTTTGATCTACTCAAGTTTTATTATGTTTAATATTTTAACATAGAGCAAATACAATATGGAAGGCGTTACTTTTTTCAGTCATATTTACAGCGCAAAATATTTAAACGAAGATTCTATAAATATGCAAATAATAAATATAAATCTAATGAATTTGATGATAATAATAAGTAATATATATATGTGTATACTTTATTTATTAGACGATTTCTTTAATAAAAAAAAAATCCAAGATGAGCAGGTGCGCGAGGTTCGTTTGATGAGAATTGATCACAGCCGCTTACCACATTGTGTAACATAAGAGTAGCTGCAAGTGCGTTACCGGCCTTTAAGATAGTGACAGACGCGCCTTTTTGGAGATACAACTCGAACTGACCGAAAATCAACGCCGCAGATAGACCATTCCACAGTTGTATGGCGCGTGCAAGGAAGTGTCTACAAATTCAAAGGCCGATGTAAAGAGTTTGACTAACGATGTAATAAAAATATGTTTTAAAATAAATGTGCAGCAATTACACAATCATAATCGGCATAGTTAATTATTTACTAATATCAATTAGTTTTTTGTTCTAATAAAATTATCACTTTTGAGACAAGATATCAATTACTGTCTTGTTCTAATAAAATGATCACATTTGAGATAAATTTATGTGTAAATATTTCAATAAAAATGTTGTAGCAACTTTTCCAAATTAAATATTTTAAATCATTGTCACTTTTTCAATTATCAACTGATTTAAATAAAACAATGACATTTTGTTGAAGAAAGATTGCAAAAATATATTAGTAAAAAATTATTGTGTCAAAATCTGGTAAGCTGACAAGCAGACAAACGGACAGATAAATTGTTTTTTTTTGGGTCCTATGTCTATGAACATCCCCTATGATTTTTTTTTAAATATATCTAGGGAAGATATATTTAAAAGACCGTGACCATGTTCAGTTACAGATTTTTTTGAGTATAGATAAGATTATAAGAATTAATATCTTATAATGTATAAATATGTGTATATATATATATATATATATATATATATATATATATATATATATATATATATATATATATATATATATATATTATATTTTTTAGATTATAAGAATTAATTTCTTATAATGTATAAATATGTGTAGGGACAACACAAATGGATCAAAGCAAGCTTTGACCTGAAAATTACAATACTATTTTACTCATTACAATAGTTTATACCACCCATACATTCTTTAGATTCAAGTATTGCTTCAAGATAGGTGTTTTCATATTAGAGACAGCTCATATTGTCAAATTCCTTTACAAAAATGGACAAAAAAATCAATTACCCGAATCTTGCTAATATAATTGCTAACTGGGCTGATTTTTTTTTGACTGGTATATGATATAAATTATTTCAATCTCCGTCTCATTTCCTTGGAGTTGCCTAAAGATTTCCAATAAAAAAAAATCGGCACTATTTATCGGTCTCCCCCTACTTCTCTAATGGCTCACTTTTCTTTCACAAATCTTTTTTGCCATTTTTTCTTCGGCGAATAGATTCCTTCTTTAGCTATGATCATAAAATGGTCCAGTCCCAGTTCAGCAACCTTAAACACTTACCTGGTCAAAAATTTGCTTGGAGTAAGCTGATCCACTAGGAATTGCTCAATTGTAGTTTTGCCCTTCGTGGTGTGTGTGGGTTTCGTGGTCAAAACATGTATATATACATACCAGAAAAAAGACCTTTACTTGCAAATTTTCAATATAAGCTTTTCAGCTTAAATAATTTTCTTATCACTATATGGCATAGCTCCCTTGTAACTATTTAATGCAGTTCCGCCCTATCTGTTCAAGTCACACCACATATTATTAGCTGTTCATTTTCATTAACACTACCTAAAACGTCTCTGACTGTCCCCCAAAATCCAACGAGTTCATCTAATGGAGATGAGGATCAATACTATTAAAATATTTATGCACCTAAAGCAGCCTCTGGTGATCACCTTGTATTCTACCGCTACTCTAACCAATCGAGAGGACAATAACAGACGTAGGTGACACCTTGAGTCTCTCACTTGCTTTCTGGTCACCATTTTTAAGATAGATCAACTTGTTGTTACGAGATAACTGTCTTGATATATTCTCTATGAAGTCCTTTTATTCAGTTGTTACTTTTGTTGCTTATATCAAGTTTCTTTTTTTTAAGTTTGAAGTAATTAGTTAATAGATTTTTATGTTATATCCACATTTATCTAAAGGAGATAAAGCATAAAAGAAAACTCCGAAGGTGACTAAAGAATTCGAATCTGTACAAATTTTATATTATAAATAAAGATTTGAGAAATGTTGTTTACATTTTGTGCCGAGTTGATATTAGTAGACTGTATGTTTTTAGATTGTGTAAGTTATTAATGTAGAAATTAGTTTAAGATTGAATAAATCTTTTTTGGATTTATATCTTGTGCAAAATGTTCTAACTATCATAGAGGTTACCATAACATTATAATAATGAATTAATGTTAATTACAGGAGTAGCTACCGCCGTTTTAATGATGTGGGGCCCCTAACACACTTAGGCGAAAATTTGTAGATTGTTATCCACAATGTCACTTAAGCTTGTGATTCCTGGCAAAAAATACATGTAAAATATTTGCCATACATTCCTATAGAGTTTTCAATTCAGAAATTGTAAATACCAAACAAACAACCAAACAAACAACTTCGGTAATTGCCAAATTCCTTTATTTGGTATTTCATTTAAACAATATTTATGCCTTTTATTTTACGTTCTAAGGTGCATTGTAATACTATATAATCTAGTTCTTCTTCTTCCTGGCATTAATCCTGCCTTAATCTAGTCCACACTGCTCAAGTTTGACATACTCCGTGGTTTTAACAGATTTTGTGAGCGATACCAAATTATTTTTCTTCAAGTGGTGAAGAGTGATGAAGAATAGCAATAATTTTATTTTGGTGCTTTCTAATAGTACCGATTTTTGTCTTAATTATGGGGAAAGAAGCACTTTAATATGCTTAAGTTATGTCCACAGGGAACATATATATATATATATATATATATATATATATATATATATATATATATATATATATATATATATATATATATATATATATATATATATATATATATATATATATATATATATATATATATATATATATATATCTTTATATTTCAATGATTTAATAAATTAATATGCCGAAAGACAATAATAATTGATCTGTCTAAGGCTTTTGACTGCGTAGACCACGATACGTAATTACGCAAACTTAGCCATTATGGAGTCAAAGGCAGTGCTCGTGATCTCATTGCTTCGTACCTGAGAAACAGCATTCAGCACGTTACCTTAAATAATGTTAAGTCTTCCGGTAGCATTCTGCGGATGGGTGTACCACAGGGATCGATTCTAGGGCCTCTTTTGTTTTTAATTTATATAAATGACCTCCCCTTTTGCATTAATAATTTATGCGATGTGGTACTATTTGCCAATAATACTTCATTAATTTTTAAAGTAGATCGTTATAAAAAAAACTATGACGAAGTGAATAGTGCGCTGTCGCAAATACTTCACTGGTTCAATACTAATAATTTAGTATTAAACGCACAAAAAACAAAATGTATAGAATTTACTATGCCGAATGTTAAGTAAAAGAAGCTTAATTTAAGCGTGGATAATAAAATTCTCCATTTTTGTGATACCGGTGGTATTCTTGGGAGTAACCCTAGATTCGAAACTACAATAGGGCCCCCATCTGTCTTCTCTTGCGGGCAGACTGAGCTCCGCTGCATATGCTGTTAGAAAAGTGAGGCAGCTTACGGACGTTGATACTGCACGCCTAGTCTACTTTAGCTATTTTCATAGCATATTGTTCTACGGAATATTACTATGAGGCAATTCTGCAGATATCGAATCTTTATTCCTAATTCAAAAAAGAGCAATTCGAGCCATTTACGGCATGGGAGCTCGGGAATCCCTGAGAGATTTTTTTAAAGAAACGGGTATTCTTACGGTGGCATCACAGTACATATATGATAATATAATACTTGTTCGGAAAAATAGCCACAATTTATTAAAAAACAGTGACCGACATGATATCAATACAAGAAGTAAAAAAAAGCTGATCACTCCTAGTTTTCGTCTTCAAAAAGTTAGTAAATCTTTTATGGGACATGGTACACGTATGTATAATAAAATTCCACAAGTAATTTTAAATTTGCCACTTCAAAAATTTAAAGTGAATGTTAAAAATATATTGTTAGGCAAAGCATATTATTCTATTTAAGAATACTACAATGATAAGAGTGCGTGGGATTAAATGCTGTTGATACTCACTCAGGAAGCTATGTTATATATTTACTTTAATTGATATTTTGAAAAGAGCAACTGTTGAGTTTCTTGCCGGCTCTTCTCAGCAGACCCGCCTTCCGAGCCGGTGGTAGCTTCCTGTAAGGACTGACACCACAGACACTTATATGTAACTTGACGATTCAAAAGTGCTTAAATGGCCTAATTGAATAAAGAATATTATGATTTTTTTTGATTTTAATCTATATTCGACTTGAATTGCTTGCCTAGCACAATTTCTATTAGGAAGTGATAAGTTATAATCAATCAATATTAATTTTAGTAGTGAAATGAATTAAATTTTAGTTTAATGCAAACATTTACGTTTCTTTTGTGACAAATTTGTACTCATGACACCCTCCTCCCTCCATACCAACAACTTGTGGTCCCCTTCATGGTACGCTACGCCACTGGTTCATAACTTACGTTAATTTCATCAAATAAATATTAATAAAAGACCTCAAATAAAACAAAATGTTCTAGTACATAATAAATCCCTGTTGGGAGTTAATTTAGTTTTAAAAGGAATAACGTGATGTGCAATGATGCAATATCCTGTAACCAAGAACAAAGGAAAGACGGTTAAGTAAAACATCTAAGGAGCTTACAGCCATGCATCATAGATAAGTAAAAATATTTATATATATGTATGGGTAAATCATGCGCGTATGAGATGTAAATACATACATTTTATGTTTTGCTTTATATTATTACTTAATAACTAATTTATGCTTATTTACATTTTATTTTATTATACACGACGTAATTATTTTCCGTTATAATTATTTACAATGGCTGTAACTTCAATTCCTTCTGGGGGTATAAACTTTTTTTATCCGTATAATTTTCTTTTATCCTACCGTGTGATTCCGGCTTAGAATAGGATCACCCTGGTACTGATGGTGTCGTAAGAGGCGACTAAAGTGCGTGTGGGAGAGTCACGTTGCCAGTAATGGAAACACGCATGGGCAGACTCGACCGGATTATCACCACCCCCGGCATTTAAGACCGGCGTTAAGTAGTGGCTTTGGCCAATGCGTTTCACATTAGGTAATGCCGGGCCCCGGTGCCCTTCCACCTTAACGACGGCAACGCTCCTGTAGCTCCTCTGGAGTTATTCAGGGCCGTGGGCGACGGTGATCACTTACCACCAGGTGACCCGTACGCTCGCTTGCCGTCTTTTCCATAAAAAAAAAAATCCTTTCTCTTGGTAACAAAACAAAGCGCAGCGATGATTTTTGTCATTTAAAATGGAATACCCAAAATTAGGCGGTGTGTCGAGAACAAAAATTCGTAAACTAAGTTCCACTACTTACCATTCTATATCCGAGACACAATATATGACCTGTCGTGGCGCAGAGGCACAAGCTGTAAACGACGTGTTGAGGGTTCAAGCCCCACTTAAAGAAGTAAAATATTTCATATTTACAATTTAAATATTTCATAATTTTATTTCATCTCTCTGGTAACAAGGCAAAGCGCGATGTTGAGTTCTGTTAATTAACACGCAATGTCTCAAATTCAGCAGAAAGTGGGGAACGGAATGGAGTGTCATAATACTTGGTTGCGTAGTTGCTTCTGCCTACCCTGCCGTATATACCGTAAAGCTAAAAATATATCATAGCATTGTCGACAGGGTAAACTTGGATATCTATCACTTAGGTTCCATTAAGATACTTCTATCTCCACTTCCCACCGAATTTCGAGCATTGTTTCCGGTACAGAAGCCAGCACTCAATAATAAACGTTGCGTTTTGCCTCGTTACCAGAGCGAGGAAATAAAAATATTAAATATTGTATTCCCTCGAGTGGAAATCGAAACCGCAACCTGTTGCGTTTACAAGCGCACGCTTGTGCCCCTGCGCCATAACATCCCTCTTGATTTAAATATATAAATATTAATTTTAAAAACAAATAAAAAAAGAAACTGGAAAGTAAATATTTTGTACCTACAGCTCTTCAATACAATACGTAGAGGTAGATTGATGATTTCATTATTAAATCTATTCATGTGTGCATCAATTTGGAGCAACGAAAATACTGTAGAATTTTTTTTGTTATTTTATTTGCTGAAATTTCTGATTGAATAAAAATTATGTAGTTATTTTCTTTACTAAAATTTCCGATTGCATTATAAAAACAATACTAAATTATAAGAATAGATATCTTAATATTAAAAACTACCTAGTGTTAAGTACATCCTTTATAACTTTATCTTAATTTTGATACTTGAACTTGACCTGCGGCTATATTAAACTAGTTATATGTTCGATTTGATAATGCATGCTATTCGCTTGCTATGAATAAGTTAATTTAGCGTTGAAAATCAAGATATATGTACGAGTATATTATAAGCATCTGTGGATCCTAAAAGGTAATTTAATTTGCTAAAATTTTAATTTCAATATTGACAATAATCAGAAACATTTAACTACCCAGAATTTTATTATTTAATGTCGAGGTTGTCTAATAACAATAAAAACGAAGCGTTACTTTTTTTGAAACTCTTCAAGGAGTTGGATATCAAGAAAAAAATAAGAATGTTTGTTCAAATTCATATCATTATATATCAGCTAAGCTATAAATTATTTATCAGCTTATATTGTGATCTAATATGTGCAAGTAAGTGCATGATACGCACGTGTTCTACTGTAAAGCACTGTTTCAGGCATTTTGACATAAGCCTCTTATTTATTTATTATTGGTGGTATAAGCTCGTTCAATATCGACAGATAGGAAATTGATAACAGTCTCAGTACCAGAGAATTTATTAGTAGTTAACGAGAAGTTTATTTTTGTTATAGTATGAATTTTAAATAATATTCACTAAGGAAAAATAAAGTAAAGAAATATATATAATTCATTTAAAATTTTAAGAAAACCTTCTTACATGTCAACTTAAAATATTTTGAGCAAAAAAATATATATATTTAGTAAAGTTACAAATATTGTAAGTAAGAAAATTATAAAAATTCCCCACTAACTGTCGAGAGGAAGCTAAAGTTTTATTTCTAATCCAATATTGTTTTTAAATCTTATCGTGAGTAGGAAGGTAAGCATTTTAACAATTTACAGTCTAAGAAGTATTTACTACAACTTCATTTTATATTACTAGTTATCTAGTGGAAAGCAAAGAGAGAAAATGATTTATGCGTTTATAAAAAATATGAAAAGACAGAGTCCACTTACGTATTTAATCAGATGCACAAATGTTACTAAGCCGATAAAATCTAATTGAGCTCAGGATTAGATTCGCATCTGCATACAGGTCGGCGCCAATACTAATGTGTGGTACTTAATGTCCCTGTGATTGCTTTCGCGCTAATGGCATTGTGATTACAATTTCATAGTTGAAATATGTTTTAATTATTTATCACCTACTTAAGACTGCGGATTAACTGTTTTCCAGCAAGAATGTTAAATTTTTACACAGTAAGTTGTTCAATATGTACATAATTCATATGCTTAAACATTCCCGTTTGTTTTAATTCTATTTCACAATATACCTACAAAGATTAATCTTTTGAATACTAAATTCCAACGGCCATTAGATAATTAAATATTTAAACTTACAAACTCGTTACTTTCCTAGGACTACTGAACTGTACTGAATAAAACTATATTTTTTAGTTACATATTTCTGTATACAGTTACTCTATACGTTTAATCATTGATATATTATGAAAAGAGAAATTAATATACTAACATAATTATTATACTAACATTTAAAAGTCAATTAGTGGATGTGGTACAACATGGAAATTTATATATATGTATGACTTATCAGTGTGCTCCAGCTAGCGTACTAAGGTAGATCAAACGTTATTAATCCGTTAGAGAGCTAGCGTAAATGTATAATTATCATTATTGAACATAAACTTTCTTAGTTTACTAAGATGGGTATTTAAGCAAAGGAAAATAATGTTAGAGGTATAATATAGTAGAATAAATCTCACATAGTAAGTGTATAAGGTTTTGTTAAATGGATATTTTTTTTATATAACTGTAATTGGAATATTTAAACCTAATTGAGCAAGTATTGTGGCTTGTTGCTCGCTAGTTAATATTCGCTATTGCATGCTTTACAAATTGAACGGTTACAAAAATACTGATTCATCATATACTCGTATGAGCATTGATGTTACACTCCACCGCGACGCAAACGAATGTAAAGGACATGTATTGCAGGCAATATTCGTATTGTACGTTTTCGTTATAGTTCACTGGACATTTATCATCATTATGTTACTTGTTCGTTGTTTTGTGGTACTTTTAATTGATTGGTAATGTCATAATTAACGTTGTTGATACATTATTTAAATTGAAATATATAACTACAAGATTTTGATTGCGGCTCTGTCCACTTTACGGAAAGTAAATAAATAAAGAATATTTTTGATTTTAAAAATGATTGTCATAACCAGTTAATTTTAAGATTAAAGCTTTTTATAATAATTCATTCAAATGCGGCACGCGATGCCTACGCTACGATGTACCACGCTCGACGTGACAATTACTTATATTTTATAACAGTAATATCTGCTAAAATATTTTTTTGACATGCTGTAAAAAACATTTCACATAGCTTCACGTGAAGTGCTTTCGCTTAGCTTTCCCTATATCCTTAGCAGGGTAGGCAGAGAGAACGGAGTGCCAAACGCTACGGTCTCGGCATGTTTCTTTCGCCTCGTCCACTGTTGTCAATCTCTTCCTACGTGCCCGTCGGGGGAACTTCCTTGTGCTTTATAAGCGACAATACTCTAGTATCGTAGATACTGGGTTTCTGAAAGTCAACCGAGGTTCACCCTCCCTCTCTTACCACATACGCACAACTTATCTAATTCATTTAATTGGGTAATAAATAACGTAGTGCGGGTTGTCCTTAAGAGATAGATATATGCCATTGCGGACGTTTTTAGAACTTTTAAACGTGAACAATTCTGTCCTATATCATTTTTGCCTAAGTTCAACGGTTTACTAAGCGTACGCAACAAAAGTTCTGGGGTTTGCCGGTTTCTTCAACGTTTTTTTTTCTTCATTATAATTTTCTTCAATGAAAAGATTTTTTCAGATCCAACCCAAAATTTTCTGATAGTGGCGCGTTTAATCAAACAAGCAAATGAACGAACAAAGCATCCAAGTTGATGAATCAAAACCTAATCAAGTGCTGATTGGACTAGCCCATCCCTTAATCAATCAATCAAATTACGGTCACAGGGTCCAATAAAGCTCCTGGTCGTCGGCCTTCCCTGTCCAGAAGAAACTAGCGCCCTACACTACAACACAATCCAGCTGGATGGATTGAAGACCTAAAAAAAGTTGCTCAGCGATCCGCGGCCTCCATTGTAACTTAATGTGATTTAGAATTTAATTATAGAATTTATTTACATATTGTGAAGCAATTGTGAGAATACTTGCATTTATGAAAACATTTCGCAATGAGTCTATGCAATGTTATATTGAATTTATATCTGCAGCACTGCCCCATAGGTAGCATTCCATTCGATAGAATGACATGAAAAGCGTAGGCTATCGTAGGCTAGTGTAGTAGGGTGGTATCAACATATCTGTCTTTTACATATAGATTTTTTCTGTCCATCGTGGCTCAAGGACACAAGCGCGTGACTGTAAACGATAGGTTGTGGGTCCTCACTCCAGGAAATGAAATATTTAATAATTTGGAGATTAAAATATTTAATGTTTCTGACGATATAGAATATGTATTATATGCTATCGACCGCTTTTATAAATTTGGCAGAAAGTGGGGAACGGAACCCAGTGTCTTAACATTAGATTCCTAGGGATACAGCGTAAATATAAAAAAATATATAAATAAAGAAGTCCTGTATAGCACATAACGTAAGATTATTATTAATCTTCTATACAAGTTGTGGATGTAAACTATATGGTGCAGTCTGTAGAATTTTTTAAAACTAAATGAGGGGGCGATCGATACATAGACTAAGATAAACCTATTAAATTTGACAATTACGCCAATGCAATAGAGCGTTCGTCAGAGAGAGTCACTACATCTGATCGTGATCTACAGTATATATCTTTCTTACAAGTACATATAAGCGAGCCCCCGCGTAGCCACGTAGCCGGAAGTACTTTTCTTTAACAAACGACCTTAACAATTTTTAACTTTTCAAGTTACTATATAGGTAACATAACATTTTGAGATGTGCTAAGTAAGTGATACATGTTATTATATAACTATAGATTTTTTTAGAATTTACTCAAATTTTAGTTCTTCGCTGTAATACAATCTAATACGTTAAAGACATATAATACTTATTGATAAATTAATTATAGTAAATTCGTGCCTATTTGACGAATCACGTAGAATATGGTGATTGAAATTTCATATTCATTAGAGACAACCAACAATCAACCATTGCTGATTTTAGCTTATTTAGCTTGGAATCATACAGTTGATCAGGAATTTCGTTATTGTAATTGCAAATTATTTTATTTCTAATATTTTTCAGAATTATCTCAAAACGAGTTTTGTTTTTTCTTTCTTGTATTCACACAAAATACTTGATCTAAGCTACATGATCGTAGTGTCCACTGACATTTTTACTTTAAATAAAATTAAATTAAAGACGTGACGTGGTGTGGTTCAACATGGCATCAGATTCAATTCTCACTTGGAAAATTAGTTATTTCGTTATCATTCAATAAGGCAAAGGCGTTAAATACTTCTACTCAAAACACAATGCCACGAAGTCTGGGCTGTACGTCGGGGACAGAGAGTTTCAGTACAAACTTCCCTCTACCAACTGATCTATAAACTAACTTCTGACTATATATGGAATATCAACAAGCTAAATACACCGTAGACAAAATTATAGCAAAAGGGATATCTTGTTGTAATTAAATTGCTTATGTACTTAATAGTTTAAAGTACGTAAACGATTTACAAAACAAACGCGTAAAAAGAGTAAGGGGCGAATTCACCATGGCTTGTTGAAGTTCCGGCAAGCGTTACCTGTCAGGTACCTAAGCTAGAATTTTTGATTTCACAAGTCTCCGAATGCAATATTTAGTAGGTTGCTAAAGGTGTCAAACGCAACCATAACCATTTGATTTTTTGATGTAGTCATAATCCGAGAGCCTTAGAGCATTAATTTGTGTTTTGTGTAGGTGTCAACAGCATGCATAAAAATGTACTTCTACTTAGACCACAATACCGACGAACATTTTTAACGTATTATGCGATATATCGACTAACCAATCCGAGGCTTAATTGTTTTCTTTATTAAAATAGCGAAATAAAAGACTTTTAGCGTATATATTAATTAATACTTAAATAGAAAATTTGTTCAAACACAAAACACAGAGCAACATGTGTCTCGTTTTTGAAAACATATTTGAAATTTATAAAATATAATGAGTTGCTCCTGACAAGTTTGATGGTAAAAGTGAAAGATGTTATTGTAGTAAAATGTTATCTGAAATAAAATATTAAATATCAGACAACTATTTGAATAAAGTTTTATAACCAGTGAAATTAATATCTCTATTTCACACGACTGTATTGAATTTAAATTAAAATGTATTTTAATTACAAATGAAAATGTAGGTTAAAACACAACCGGTATTAAAATAAGAATTTTCAATACGCACATTGTTACTATATAGCCAATAAATAGTAATTATATCTCTTTTATGCATTTCTCTCTCACAGATTAAAATTGAATAAATGTATGTACTATCCGTCTATGTATGTAATATTCGTCTTTATACCGTAACAGAATGTAATTCATAAATCCTACTATTTCTAATACCACTTCCGGATCTGTATTAATATTTTGATGGACAACAGCGCCAATAAAGCCAGCGGTAAGCTTAAAAGCAGTACCGCTGATAATAATTGGACTGGAAATTTCACTTAACGTGGAACAGCAAATTCGTATTTCAATAACTAGGGTGTCTTTGATGCACCGGACGTTAAGTGCAAACAGGATATCATTCAAGCGTTATTGGAACATAGCTAACAACGTAATTGATATGTCAGTAAAGTTTAAAGTTAATTAAACTTCACAGAGCATGTGTGTTTCACTTAAAACTTTTACCAATTTATGGAAAATTGATACATAATTTATAAATTTATGCATTTCTGTTATTTAAAAAAATAACAGAAATGCAGTGTAATAAAATATAATTACAGTTTAAGTATTCATTCTATGTACATGCATGCATGCATGTGATATTATTATGTTTACTGATATTCTTATTTATAATCTAATTCCTATACAATTAGTCTTGCCAGAATATGAGTGTGAATATTTAAAAACGTGTAAATTTTATATAAATTATCTTAAATTACTTTATTTTCTCTAAATTTAATATGTAAATAAATAGATGACAATAATACAGCCCTGCTAATCTTAGTATTTTCTAATTTGTTTAAAGTTAACTATAATAAAATAGTAAAAGCCTGTCTGTATATTTTTTACTGGCAATTTTTTTCGTACCCCTCTAGTAATTAAAAATAAAATTGAATACGTATCTTTGGGATAATTTCAAATTAAAACAAATATGTATTCAAAAAAGTAAAAAAAGAAAAATCTTTTATTCCTTTCACATAAGACACACAAACACACACACACACACACGTTCACAACCACATACAGATACACACGCTCACATCAACATATACGACATAGTAGGTGACTGAAAAGGTTTAATTACAGGTGTATTCGGTAAAATCTGAAACAATGTAAATATCCAATGAAAACTTTGACTGTATTTGTACATGAAAGCACAAAGGCCGGAGTGTTATTGGAATTTGTCCATTTTAACAAGCGCACAGGATATTGGACTACGTTACAAGATAAATAACTGTTTTCTTGTTTATACTTACTGGTTAAATAACTGAGTTGAATAAGGATTGATTCAAATCCTGTTACAGTTATAGTATTTTTATCGAGCAAGATTCATATTGTAGAGAAATATGTAGTAGTTTTAAAATTTTTTGTTAGTTTTAATTGAAAAATATTTATTTATTTCTAAATAACATTTATTTTGTGACCTCTAGTGCTTAAATACTAGTCGTACCTTTCCTAGAGTAGTACCTTTTTTGAATAAGTAAGTAAGATTATATAAGATATGTATTATTATTTTTTTTAACATCTATAGTTTTCGCAGCGCGTACGAAGGTAATTTAAATATATAAGGCATATACAAAAAGTTAATTTAAATATATACTTTTTAAACTACCAACCGCTGTATGTATTTTTATTATTCAAGAAGTAAATTTTAGATTTTAAAGTATAGTATATACTTAAAAATGTAAAGCTTACTTCTTGAATAGACCAAGTGTTATTAATATCACGATGAGTTTAGCTTACAAAATACAAGTCCATATATAGGCTGTGAGATATATATTGCTATTAAAAATAAAATAAGGTATAGCAACAAATTTTAAAGTTCCGCCGAGCTTAGCAATGCCTCGTCTCGCCGTGAAACTTTCCTAATATATTCAAATTTCTCCGTACGGACGTTCTACTTCAACTTAAAGAAAGTTGTGTAGGTACACAAATAATCACGTCAGCAATACTTTGAGCTAGTTATTTTTTTCTACTCAACTGAATGAAATATGAAGTGTAAATTTATAATTTTAATAAAAGAAACGGTACCGATTATAATATTAAAATAATAGGAAAAAATAAGAATGTGATGAAAGAACCATTTAGTTATATTTTAACAGTATTAGGGATAAAATTAAAGAAAAAAAAGATAGGATAAAATTAATTTTTAAAGTTACCGAACTTTCAATAAAATGATTATTCAATTTATAATAACTCAAATATGTAGGAACAACTTATGTGAAACTGTCGCCTTTTTAAGCTTACGTTTGACTTTTGGCAGCTCTGACAGCTTAATAATTTTCATATAGTGTTGTGTTATATAATTTCTGTTGTCCTGCTTTGCAAAGTATGTAGCTCTAAGTAATACATTTTATTTTATAATCTAGTAATACTGACAATAGATACGTAGTCCATATATATTTTTTACGTGATTTGTGCTATATCGTCCATTTAAAGGCATATAAGCATAGAAAAGAATATAAAGAAGATCACGACAAACAGTTTTATTGAAAATTACAATGAGAGTGGAAAAGCATTTAAAAAAATCAAAAGGTTTTGTTCATTCCAAACATCAACGAAATGCACTGAAACTTCAGTTATTATTGGATAACTTCGATCATGCTCATCGAAACAGCCTGTAACAGGTGGTATTTTGCTGCAGGCGGGCTTACGTCTAACGGCTCGGTGACTGATGCTTGATATTAAACCTACTATAGTACACTCCGATCTTAATAAGCGTTGTTATTAATTTACGCTATCATTGACTTTATATTGACCATTAACTTATTTTAGTTGTAATTTTTATTATTTTCAAGGTAACACAGCAAAGTAGTTGGTTCGTAGCTTCACGCTGTATCCCGCACGAGGCAGGGTAGGCAGAGGGAACCCGGGAACCTAGTGTCAAGACACTCCGTTCCACTTCCGTTCCCCACTTTCCGCCAAATTTGAGACATTACGTGTTGAGTGGCGGAACTCAACGCCGCGCTTTGCCTTATTACCAAAATAAAATGTTAACTATTTCATTTCCTTAAGTTGGGATCGAACCCACAACCTGTCGGTTACAGTCATACGTTTGTGCCTTACGTTTGGGCCTTATTAATTTATTTTAACACATTTTAAAAAACAATCTTTGTCTTGTAATTTTATAGTCTAAGAGTTCGAAATTATGTTTTTATACGCGTATTATAAAAATAATTCACAATTTACATACTGCGATATTTTGTCTGTCCGACAACTTAGTTCTTGTCGTAGCGAAACAAGTAACAGATATACGATATGAGTAATAATACTCTGCAATTTACTTTTAATTTGCTACTGTAAAATTTAAAGTACCTAACTGTACAAAACACAAGTAAATCTTATTTAAAATTAATTAATGTATATTGAATATCATCCGGCAACTGTTAAGTTTCTTGCCGGAGGTTAAAAATTGAGGTTGTAAATATGCACTGTGTAACTATGCAGTAACGTTAATTACATTAATTATACTGAATGAAGTACAGGATTAACTTTGATTCGTATGTTTGATTTCAATATAACATCGTAGAGCTGAGTTAGGAAGTAAATATATAGGTATTTGCCTATGTTATCACTAACTCGGTGGAATATCACGACTGTGTACCTTGGACGAAATCACGGTTGTAGCAATTTCAAGTTTATGATAAGTTCAATACCGTTTTGAAACTAGACGACATATGCGGTATTATTGCAAGTAAATAAATTAAATAATTTATCATTATTACAATATCTATATTAAAAAAAGTTACTTAAAAGAGTTGAACGCGTGTAGTTTAGTTAACTTTGACCTTTTTACTGTATATAGATAGAATCATGGCCGGCTGGAGTGTATCTTGTTTTCAAAACCTATAGCAATTGAAATATAATTTTTAAGGTTTAAGATCCGAGGAATGTTAATTAGAGGAATGCAGCATACTACTGCAGGCGTAGGGGGACATTGTCACTCGGTCTGCACTGCTCTCGAAAATATACCTGAGTAGTTTACGTGTACAATTCGAACTCTCTTCTTCTTGTTCTTCTGTTTTACGCTCACCTTGGTAAAGGAGCTCACGACATGCGTTAATAACCGGAAGTCCAGTAATCTCATTGACTATGTCAAACCATCGGCAAGTGCGGATCACTTGCCGAGGGTTTGACGTAGTAGACCTCTAGGTCTTCTACCGTCTTCTTTGTGGACTACAATTAATTTGCCGAGATTATCACATTGTCTTCGAACTATATGGAAAATGTATGAGAATATTCTCTGATATCAGATAATAGAGAGTCTGGTTTTGATTTTCAGCTGGCTGAGGATTGAGGCCTCCTACTACTTTTGACAGCATCGATTCCAAAATTCCTATTTTTTTATGGACGAGACCCGTGACCATCAAGTGACCCGTACGTTCGTTTGCCGTGCAAACGAACGTACGGGTCACTTGATGGTAAGTGATCACCGTCGCCCACGGCCCTGTGTAGCACCAAAGGAGCTACGGGAGCGTTGCCAGCCTTTAAAGTGGATGGGCTTCGGGGTCCGGCATTAGTTAATTTTGGAATTAAGTCGCCCATAAGCAGTCTCCTTAGTTTCTTAAGTTAGTAAGATAGCTCTTAAGTATATCCCGTGGCTGTACATGTATATACGTTTACTAGGTTCATGTGGCAGGGCTTTAAATTTATTTTTGTTGTTATGATTCGATCGCTTACACAATTATATTGAAGGATACATTTGCTAATATAAGATTACACGGACAGAGCAATCCTGTCCCCACTTTCATTGTCTGGCTCGGAGAAATAGGCAGTATGATCAAAGGGATGTGGTTAATACCTGAGATTCTTACGAGGTTTCTGTTAGACCTAATATGTTTACATAGTAAGCTTTTTGTTCTTCTTCTCCAAACATGACAACCATTTTTTTTCTTTAATTTAATGTAGGTTCTGTACAGTGTAGACTATAGTCTATATATAAACCAGAGCAGTGAAAATAAATATAAGTCGTAGTAACAAACTATTGTTAACGATCATATAAAAGACTGTACCGGCATTGGACTTGGCTCAGGCGTTGCTTGGTACACCAATAGTGCTCTGCTGTTAGCAGTAACCCTATACTACTCTACTATATGGATAATAATATTTATTTTAATTATAAATGACTTTCCTCAACATGAACGAAATATGAACGAAGAATATTTATACGGGCAGTCGTTGCGCAGAGGCACAAGAATGTCACTGTAAACACGACAGGTTGTGGTGATCTTCACATGAAAATTTAATATTTTCAATTTAAATATTTAATGTGTTCATTTCTTCACTTTGGTAATAAGGTAACGCGCGGCGTTAAGTTTTGCCACTCAACACACAAGCCTCGATTAGGCGGATAGTGGGATACGGAACGGAGTGTCTAACCACTAGGATCCCAAGTTCTCTCTACCTACCCTGACATGTGCAAAAGAGCTGATAGACCAATACGAGTGAGAAATATGCAACAAAAAAATGTTGTAGTAATATTTTTACTATGTTTTAAAGTGTTATTCCACACTTAGGACAGAAAATACTAAACTTAAATTTAAAAAGCGTATAAAAATTTGAACGAAGCAGGATTTGAACCCGCGCCTCTGGAATACCGTTCCAGATGGTTCCGTTCTGGAACGGTATTCCAGAGGCGCGGGTTCAAATCCTGCTTCGTTCAAATTTTTATACGCTTTTTAAATTTAAGTTTAGTATGTTGTAGTAATCTAAGCGTAAATCTTTATACAAGTAATTTCGTAACTACGCGAATTAAACGATGTCGAAAATATTCTTTTTAGAGAGAATAATTCCTTCATATCATAAATAATCCGTGAAGCTATCTTAAGGGTTAACACAGCGCATGCGCGGAAGTTCTGAGTTCACTAGTTTTTCCTCCACTCCATAACGTATTAGTGTGATGTCTGCAACTATAAATGGGCTATTCAATACGAAAAGATTTTTTTTATCTAACTACTAGTTTCTATGATTACCGCGTCTAACCAAACCTAACTTATACTTACCATAATTTCTTTTTTTACATTTAAAAATGGACAAGTTTAGTTAGTTAGTTCATTTAAAACAAAATTACATGCATCCGAAAACTTAAAATTGTCAACGTTGATAACAATAGGTAAATATTAACACAGAATACTGGTTGTTATCGAGTGCCACTCATACTTGACCGTTTCTTCTCTCAAGGCTGCTTTAAAGACATAATCTTTAGAAGTTACTCTTGAATAATAATATACCCCATATTATGAATTTATATATATATATATATATATATATATATATATATATATATATATATATATATATATATATATATATATATATATATATATACAAAACTAAATTCTACCACCGCCTACGGCGTTACAAAATTTATTAAATAAGTAATCTCGTAGTTCAACCAGACGAAATTGCGTAGTATATATGAAAAGAAAAGTTCACCCTCCTAAAACGTTTATACTTAATAAACATACTTACTGTGTTATATAGGCCAGGTTCCTGTTTAAATTCCTTTCGTGATAAGTTCGACGCGTTTCTGCATGATTTCCCCGTGATTGTTATTCCTCCGAATAAATTCCGAAGTAAAAAACCGAAACAAGTAATTTCGAGTGAAATTTTTACGTATAGCTTTTTTGAGAAAAAATACGTTGCTGAAGCACTTTATACTGCACTTTCATATAATTAACGTTGAATTAAAACGCTTTTTTCAATTAATAATAGTGTGAGTAGTGTTGTGGGACTAGCTTTATTGTAATCATAATATTTTATGTATCTGTATATATACCTTTTTGTAGCTGATAATGGTTATTTCTGTATTATTCTTTAAATACGCCCTAATTAAAAATAACTCATACTTGTTTATTTGTTAATTTCGTCGTCCTCACATTTCTCTCAAACTAGACTACGTGATGATAATGTAACAGTGTAATTTCAGTTTTTTTTGCTTATGTCTATACTAGTACTTTAAAGGTTATAGCTATATAAGTTGCTACACATTTTGGCGTTTTTATAATATTTAAGGATTATAATTAATTATAAAAATATATTATAATAACAACCCGATTGTGGCTTCTCTCGCTATATAACCCAATTAAGTATTGAATGCACTGAACAAATCTCGTGAATATTAAATATATTATACATGTTTTCAGCGCACACTAATGATATCTAATGCAAAAATTATTATAAACTTGAATTATGTTTTGTATTTTTTTTTCTTCATACAACCCTACATACGTGTTTTGTTCCTTAAAGCGGTTTGCTATTTGGTGACAACTTTCATTTTCAGTCATCAATCTGACTTATTAAAATAATTTTAAACTACTCTAGAGAGTAGTAATAAAAACATTTTAAATTAAAATAACTGACCATCATGGGGCTTTTTTTAATAAAACAAATTTATTTTAACATACCTATTACACATATTATCACGTGACCTTTTATACTTTTATTATTGAGAATCTTTAACATTAACAAGATTTTTTGTAATAGGTACGAATAGTTCTCTTACAGAGTATGCGAAATCCATATTTAAGCAGTTTCAACATTCTAATATCTTATAAACAATTTCTCAAATTAAATAAAAAGAAGTTGAATAAAAAAACACCCTATTGTGAAAAAGTAAACTAAAAAGTCCTCATTGCTGCTTAATAAATTGCCAAATTTTAAATGAATCCGACATTTCAAAGTTAGTCAAAAATAACATTCAAAGTTTCCGTTACTAACATATATACATAGATAAATACTATTGAAGCTAATGAAATCGTGTTAATATGCATATGCCAATTGTAAATTTAAGTTTGTCAATTTTTATGAGTTGTAATTCCCGTTGACCTACAGTCAGTGGATGACTCTGACTCGCACTTTACCATGCACTCGCCATCGATCTTTGATAAACGGTCGTCGGTGAAAATCACGTTTCTGTTACAAATATACATATTTTGAAATATTTAACATTTTCAAATTAAACATTTAATGTTTTCATTTCTCTGTTCTGGTAACTAGACATGGCGTTGAGTTTCGCCACGTGCCACGTGCAAGATGCAGTGTGATGCTGAATAACAAATAAAATATTTTATTTGAATAAATGAAATATTATATTTCCTCGTGGGAATTGAACCCACAACTAGTCGTGTTTACAGTCAAACGCTTGTGCTCCTGCGCCACGACAGGCCTCAAGTGTTTATATTAAATGTTAAAAAAATATATATTATATAAAAGGAAATGATATATCCTTTGGGAATTGTAAATTTTATATATTTTTTTTATGAAATATTCATACGTACGTTGTATTATATCGTTATATCAACTAATATATGACATAAAAAGAGCCATGTTTGAAACACATTGGAAATAAAAATGCAAATGTTTTGCATTCATATTTTTTGTAGTAGTTACGTTTTAATAAAAGTGCATATAATTCTTTGTTTTTCAATATAATATTAAGTTTAATTTATATTTTATTTACTTAATCAATATGATTATTTTATATGTTCCTTTATATAGACGCTACCGTGATTATTTTACATGTTCCTCTGTATATATTAAGCTATCACTATAAAAAACATTTAAGAAACTAACATACAGTAAGAAGGTAGACAAATATAAACAAAGAATAAAATACTAAATGGATTTATAGCGTCTACTATGGATATATTGGCCGACCTTACTAATATTTATTTATACATTTCATGTTCAAAGTTAATATTTAATATTTAAATATTTAAATAGATTATCAAAGTAAAATAACAACTGTTCGTTCAGCAATTATACTATATTCAAATGTACGAGCAGACCTTTTAATAATATATTCATTAACATGATAAACCAGTACTATAAAGTTGAACCGACAATTGTAATACTAATACTAACTCTAGGCTTTTACAAGTCTCACTGTCCTAAGTCAGACACAGCTAACGTGCAATTTGTAGCTATTTATATAATTATCATAAAATACCTAAAAATTGCACATCATTTTAATTATTTTTCAGCAGACTTGAACTTATACTTATAGAAGAATTGTCAGAAATATTATTTCATAATCCGAAGGGAGGGAGTTTTCATTCTCACAAAGTTTTTGACATGCTGATTACTCGTAATTTCGAATTACCTCTTTGTATATACGTTCAAAATAGTCTGTACATACCATTAGTGAAACATGATTAAACTGAAGTTGCCTTTGAAACTGATTAAATAAAAAGCATTCCTTAGAACTTGCCATGAACGTTAACAGAATTATGATGGCGATGCAATTTACTCCGTTAACCTACTAAAATTAGTAGGTATGACACACTTGGGCAAATTCTCTAAGTTGATTTTGATTACACGTAGTTATATGAAGTAGGAAATTTACATAGTGAAAATATTAAGAAGAAAATAAAAAAGCACTATGTTTCTTTAATTTATATCTTTATGAGTACGTTCAAATATAATTTATAAGATCTCTGAGGCTATTTTTAATTACAAAAATCTCCAAGTAGCTAGTATGCTCAGCACAGACAATTCGAGGTGGCTCTTTAATAATTTTGGAAAAATCTTATACATAAATGTAAAGACCGTAAAGATATTGAGGCCTGTGCTGAGCTTGAGCATTTCATTGTTGTAGGTATGTACAGACCTCCTAAAAAAGCTTAGAAGAAATACAATCGAAAAACTTCAATATTTGCAGTGTATTAATAAGCCCAACTTATTATATGGGTTTTTTTATGTTATCAGAAAAGAGTTTAACGCTGCATTTACTTCTAAAATAGTAAAGTCCAGGAGTTTTTAATGATTTGGCTACTGTGGGAATTCATAAGAGTAGACAAAGGTTAAACGAACTTTGAGTTGAGTTAAGGTTAAACGAACTTTGAGTTGAGTTAAGGTGAAACGAACTTTGAATTGACGAACGCTGAGTTTCTTTCGCCGGTTCTATTCAGGTCTGAGGCAGTAACTTTAGTGAACTGGTGGTAAATTATACGATGTTCAAAAAACGAAACTTGTAACTTCTTATTTTGAATAAAAATATTTGAATTTGGATTGATGCACAAGGAGATCTCGGTTCTTTTGTTGGTGACGTTGAGAACGACGCATTACGCAATATTGAACTTGGCTCTCATATATTTTTGATCGAATGTTACTTTAATATGCCACAATTATCCGTATACTCTTTATTTTATTGATACATTTATAGTATTAAAATTTTGTTATATAAATTCAAAACGAATATATTTTCAATTTACCAACTAAAAGAAATGACTTATTTTTGAATTTAATACATACCTACATTTTTGAATTTAATAATACATACCTGCACCGGTGTCACCGGACAAGCTCCACAAACATTTGGGTATTGAAAAGTACACAATAGACTACTGAGAACCTAAAGTCATGTGTTTTAGAAAATAAGTTGTGTCTTACGGGTGTGGGATGTTACTCTATATTGACTGGCAAAAGTCCGGGAGGAAATTTAGTTATGATTCAACATTACTTTTATTCTTCTAATCATACATAACTTTGGTATACTTCGTTAAGCTATTAAAATAATATGTATATATTTAAGTGTATTGATTTTATATGCTCGGGTTTACGGCATATATTTATTTACTTATACAATTTAAACCACACCAACTGCGCTTATACTCTGAAACTCCTAAGGTTATTATGATATCGTGTAATAATACCAAAAGTAAGAGTACACGTGCATCCCCTTACATTATTATTGCGAGGGTTCGCTGATACAATATACTTGTACAGTGAGCAGCGGAACATACTTTAAACGGTGAACACCAAAGTGGGCGCTATGTTGATTACTGAGTAGTGAAATTGGAAAAATGTATTTTCGTTGATAGGTAGTACTTTGTGGAACATCATTCATAATAAATGTTATTTAGAAGAAGGTACCATTGGCCACTATTTTAATCCTCGACGTTTTTTTATTTATAATTCAAACATATTGCTTGTGACGGGGGTTGGATTACTAGCAATTTGGAATGGCAGATGTATTTTCGTCTAGTCCAAAATAAAAGTTCGTAAATATATTTAAATAAAGATTATTCTATTGTTTTATTATTTTAAATAGTTTTTACATATTAAATATTTTGTCAATATGGTTTAAGAAAATAAATTAAATAACGTAATCTTCTTCTTCTTCTTCTTCTTCTTCTTATATATATATATATATATATATATATATATATATATATATATATATATATATATATATATATATATATATATATATATATATATATATATATATATATATATATATATATATATATATATATATATATATATATATATATATTTCAAGTGCACTATAACAAATATGAATAAGACCCTATTTTTAAAAGCTTTTATTTAGTTTGACTTGCATGTTAACAAATTTTTCAAGTTTAATTTGGCCCACTATCCGATTGAGCTGAAATTTTACATGCAGGTCCAAAGCCAATGACAATGCATGTTAATCATAAACGTGACCTGATGCTGCTGCGAGGCTCGGCTCCGTACGAGAAATCTCCTCAGTGGTAAATAGTAGGGACATCAAATTTTGTATACCCACCATGAAATAGATGCCACATACAGAGTTGTCTTCGAACTATGGAACTCTTCAATATTCGACTGCTGGGACTTGAAATTTCGCATACGCATTCGTTTATGATACTCAGTTGGTAGGCTTATTCTTAAATTTAAAAAGCGTATAAAAATTTTGAACGAAGCAGGATTTGAAACCGCGCCTCTGGAAAACCGTTCCAGAGGCGCGGGTTCAAATCCTGCTTCGTTAAAAATTTTTATACGCTTTTTGAATTTAAATTTAGTATTTTTATCCTAAGTGAGGAATAATACTTTAAAACATAGTAAAAATATTTAAAAAAAAGGCTTATTCTTCTATAACATATGCCAGAGGAGTAGGTTCCTACCTATTTCTATAGAATAAAGTTAATCCTAATAATAACTTAAGGAACGGGAAAACCCGTTCCTTAAGTTATTCTGTTGAAGGACTCTCCGTTTTATAGACAGACTTTCGTATTGATCGATAACTATCGATTGAAACAAAAAAATATAAAATAAAATAATTTTAAAAAACTTTTAAAACAAGCTTTTATTTAAGTGCCCTAAAAAGATCATAATAAAATTTTAAATCACATTAACCACATTCATTTATGATTTTACAGAATTGAAATTGTAATAAAAGCTTGTCGCGATGCCTAAAAGAAATCTCTACATATTCAGGCAGATGAAATTTAAATTAAGAAACGTTCTGACAGATCAACTAGGTACAGCGATGAATTTCAGACCCGATAAATCCTATGTGTGCAAAAAAGTTATTCAAGGTTAAAGTTCCACATTTTAAGCATTAGCGGCAGTTTTTTTTTAATTACAAACATTATGAATTGCTTACAAATTTAGTAGGTACCTACCTAATTACAATATTTCAATTACAAATTGAAATTATCGCGACAAGCTTTTATTATAATTCCAATTCTGTAAAATTATACATGAATGTGGTTAACGTTATTTAAAATTTTATTTTGATGTTTTTAGGGCACTTAAATAAAAACTTGTTTTAAAAGTTTTTTACAATTATTTTATTTTACTTTTAAAATGCTATTTCTAATGAATAGTTCTTTTTTCAGTATAACGATTTTAAAGTGAATGCTAGAATAGTCTAAGTTTGACAAGTGTATTTTGAGGCAGCTGTATGTTCACCTTAAAATACTTTAATCTATTGAAATTAAAAAAAAGTAATATTTCATCAAGAATCTTATCAAAAATCCAATTAACAATACTGTGCACTGGGCTTTAGCAACTCAATCACAATCATTGAATGTCACCCCACGCAGAGAAATTGCAATATTTAATAGTTTGTTTCGCAATAGGTGCGGGGACACAGCTGTGATACATTAGTTACGCCACTACTTACTATTTGGTTTTTTATTGCATTCCAAATATCTAAAATCATAAGTAAATATTATAATATAGGTACATATAGATTGTCAAAGGATTGTTTAATTTGGATCTTTTTGTATCAAAACGGTTACCATGGTTATAGGTACATACTCATAAATTATATGAGTCTAACCTTAAGCTCTACTTCCAACCGCATAGGAACTATTCTGGCTCCATGGTCAAATCATTCGAAGATTCTGTTACATTATTATGAAAGCTGCGTATATACTGTCATAATTCATGACATATTTATTAAATATAGGTCAAATTAGTTTCTTAAGATTTCCTTAGTTACAAGGTTACAAATATGGCAGTATGTCGTGTAAGTTCCCTTTACATTCTACCCTACCAGTTATTTTTAACTATCATACAAAACGTCACAGGGTCTTGGACGAACCCGTCGTCGCATCATCACCCGCAAGCCAGCCAGCCAGGTCCTGCAGGAGCCGTGCAGCCTCCGTCCATACTTCTTCTCAAGCAGCCAAATAGAGCTTGTAAGCTTCTCAGGGATAGAGTACCCTATTCCCTCCCCATCCAGTGTCGCTGTAAGGGTCATAAGGGCTAACAGCATTTCTCTCACGTTTTAGAAATAAAATTAGAAAAATGGACGGGCAATCTTGGCTCTGGTGTGGCTCGGTACATTATTATATTATTGCCGCAAGTTATTTATAGTTACTTGTAAATTTGTCGAGCTGTGCTGTGAGCTGAGTGAAGGTGAGCTTAAGCCTATGACTGTGGTCGGAAGCCCCAGGCACTACTCCAAGCTCTCATGTAAGATCTTGAATTCGATAAAGTATTAAGTATCAATGCTTCACTTTATTCATATAATTTAAATCGTGCAGATACTACCGCTTCTTATGTCTGTCAGTTATACGACCACCTTCTATTCTACCATTTTTACTTTACCACGCCTTAGTTTAATTTGTTCAATACCGAAATTAGAAGTGGAGGAAACTCCACTCTCACTCGGTTATAATATTTATAACCGAGTGAGATATATTATTAAAGGTTAGCAACGTACCTGTCGCTTCTCTGATGTTACAGTTGCGTGCAATTTGCGTAGTTAGACGACGGTCACGCAGCAAAAACAATGTTGATAGCGTCTAATGAACAAAATAATTTTAAAAGAGTAAAAAAATAAAATTTTAGGATTGGAAATATACTGTAAGACTCAGACTGGACCAGTGGTTACGACTGAAAGGTAAAAAAGGGATAGAATTAATTGCTCTCTATCTAAAGGTTGTGAAAGGTGACCGAACCAGTACTCATCGCTGAAGTATTTATCGTTATTATAGTTATGTCAAGCAATTATCGTTGCAATAACTTTAATCACTATCGTAGTTAAGACAAATAATTATCGTTATTTAGGCAAAGGGTCAAATACACCGTGTCCGTGAAATGTCTGTACAGTTTTCTACCAGAACTTATAAAAAATAATGTACTTCTTAAAAATATTTTTTACGTATTATCAAAAGCTAATTAAATTAAATTAAATAATAATATTAAGAGATTTTCTTTAAAGAAGCACAATTATCTGTTTATAATATGACACTGGATTCTTGAACTGAACTTGATACAGGAGCGAATGACAGCATAGTATGGAAATTCGTTGCTAAGTATATCGATAGCTCTATACATGTCTTTTTTTATATTCGCAAATAGGTAAAAAAAAACGTGCAAAGACTTTTCGAAGATTGGTAATTTAATTAATTGATTGTTATTATGTTTACATTTGTTGAATTCAATTATCGAATATTATACTAGAAAATGAGAGTATCAACCAATTACCCGAAAATGTAATGATGTTAGCTCATTGATATAATTTGTTACAAAATAAGATTAGAATTTCTTTTCTCAAAATAAACGCTTTATATTAAAAATAATTGAAAATAATTATGTAGTAAATTAAAAGTTGTTACTTAAGTTATTTTCCCTTTTTTCCCTTTAAACCAAATATTTTATAAAGTGTATTAAGAGTATTTTAGTTTTCTGATTCTTTAAATAATAGTAAATTTGTAAAAAAAAAACAAAAATGAGAGTATTGTGTCTTACAGGATGAGGATAGAAAATTTGTATTGAATTATATGATAAACAAGATACGTTTTTTGGACTGAATTCTGTCTAACCCTAAATATATAATTTCCAGATTACTACTGTATGTAATGAATCGTCAGGTTAGCCGAACGGATTCTGTGAGATCAGCAGCAGATAGAAATAGAACAGTCTAAAAGTCCATACTAAAGTGATAATCTCGACAAACTGATTATTGTTAACTAAGTAGAAGGTAGAAGACTAACAGCCGGTTGCTGAATTGAGAATTTGACGTTAAACAAATGTCAAACCGTGCTCAACGGCTAATTAAGCAAATTTTTGTTTCTGATTTGAGTTTTCTCAAACCATAAACAATATTTGAGAATTTCACTGATCACCGTGCTTAACTCATACTTTTGAACGTATTTTGCGTTTCACAACTGAGTAAAACTCGTTTGACAGTTCTCAAACCATACTTAAATCAGTCAAAAGTTAAGCGAGCGTAATTGGCTACTTAACCTGTGCTCAAATACTTTTCTTGCGATTTTTGTGAAGAAAATGTTTTTGTTTTGCGTCGATATTATTTATCTATCAGTAGACAGATATTCTTGAGATAATTAGCGATGACGATACATCGTTGTCGTCTTTGGAGATACCTCAACTGCGTCCACGCAACTACGACGCTTTCGCAGAATACAAAGAAATGCACCAGATTTCTTCACGAACCTCAATGAAGAACAATTTATGAGTCACTTCCGCTTCACCAAAGGGTTCCGTCAAATTTGTTCAGGGCCAAATCAAGCCAAAATGTGCAAAACATACAACACCGGCATCACATTCCTCATATTGTTAATAAGTTGATATATGATATAATTATTGATAGTTTTAAAATGTAATGCAATAGGAAGCTTTCAGACAGTTGGCTGTGAAGTAATGAAAGTGACATGTGAATTAGTATTGCTAAGTAGTAAATATTTTCGAAGCCCACTGTTAGAGAAAGACCAAAGGTAGCGTAGGGTAACAGTAGATTGTGCACACAGTTTAAAATAGCTTTATCAAGAGGAAACAGAGCTGAAAAAAAGAAAGGGACATTTTTCTGTTAAAATGTTCAGGTTGTATTTGGTGCTAACTTAAAGATTCAAACCTTTGTAGCTAGTTTGCAGCTCAGTGGCTATCAAGGGCTTAAGATTTTTGATGCCACCTTTTTTGAAATCAACTACACCTCAAGAAGCATCCAATTGAGCCCATATAATAACAACAAACACAATAGAGAAATTTTGGTGTCTTAAAAAGGGGATTTTCGTGCCTTCTAGTGTTAAAAGTTGTTTTGTGACTTGTTCTGTTTCAAAACATAAATACTTATCTTGATGGATACGTTGAAATGAACTTGATGAAGCATTAAGTACCAAAGCCCATACACAACATTTTGCTGTGAGAAGAAGAGATTTTACATCATATAATTATATACCTCGCATTATTTGAGTGCCTTTTCATATGTGTTTTATAACTGTAGTGTTTTGAATTGTTTACCTAACTGTTGTGTTATTATAAAAAATAAGTTATAAAACATTTTAAATTTTTAACATATAAGACATGTTCGTCTGAATTTGGACTTTATCTGTTAAAGTGAAATCAGTAAAATATTAAGTGTTAAATTGAGTTATTGTAAATAGGTACTTTGTAGATTTTGTCTACATAAAAGACTAATAAATAAAACACTTCTTGAATGAAAATTGTTTTTTTATTTTAACTAATTAAAATGTTACAAATCAAAGATATGGATAATATTATAAAATATCAACAAAAGTATATAATATTTAAGATCAAGTTATTTGTAAATATTTCTTATAATACTATTATATCATATGGGTTTTATTGGAGTAACTACAATTGAAAGTATTTAGCAATAACTCTGTATAAGCAGGAGTAAAGGAACCACTACCTGATTGGGAGTAGAAATAATTTCAACAGAACTGACAACCTTTTGCATTACATTTATTTGGAAACTCTCTCTCTTAACCTCCCAACAAATCTGCTTATAGTTCTGGGACTGATTGCAGATTCACACAGAAAAAAAAAAAAATATTTGGAAAAAATAGAAAATGTTAAAGAACTATTACTGTTTTGTTAAAGTAAGGTAACTCTTTCATTCACATGCTTATTTTAATATTTTAATAGATCATTTACAAAAAAAAAGGTCAATAATATTAATTTCAACCAGTCTACAAGTTAAAAAATATTCTGTTTTGAGAATATTACATTTTTTAGTCACTAAATAACATGCTTTTTGTAGTAACCAGTATTTATAATTGAAAATACTTATTACAGTGGATTCTTTTAATAAATATATATTTCTCAGTTTGCTTGCTTGGCTACCAGTCAATGGTTGCGTTAAAGAAGTCTTCGTTTAGTTTTTGAAGACGACTGCTCAAAGATTTTTTTTAACATTTATATAATGTTTATTATGACATTTTTGTGATTACAATAAAATGATTTTAAGCACTAGTTTATTATTATTATTTATTCGTTTTCCATTAAAAAATCTTTTCTTGTGCGGTGTTAAATATTGTTATTTGTGCTGTTCGTGGTGAATTTATTTTGCTATTGTATAACCACATATTCTCTATTTTTGTTGTTGCATAAAATATTCTCCTGTCTTCTTACAATCAAAATTTCGGCATCTGAAGCATAATAATTAAAGATAAAAGTAAAATATTACAGCAATAATATTGCAAAAAAAAGTTTACACTGTTCTCAATATTTTTACAGTTAATATTAAACTTAAATTTAAAAAGCGTATAAAAATTTTGAACGAAGCAGGATTTGAACCCGCGCCTCTGGAATACCGTTCCAGCGCTCTGACCAACTAAGCCATTCGTTCTCACCGAGCTCCGTCGAAATTCTTATACGCTTGTTACAACTCATTTATGTTGTTAGCATCTCTGTAGGGAGATTTTTACAAATTTCCGCTACCCAAAGACAACTCGTAAGAATTATCGTTTGGCAAGAGAGAATACTATTTATTTTTTTAATATTTTTACTATGTTTTTAAAGTGTTATTCCACACTTAGGACAGAAAATATTAAACTTAAATTTAAAAAGCGTATAAAAATTTTGAACGAAGCAGGATTTGTACCCGCGCCTCTGGAATACCGTTCCAGCGCTCTGACCAACTAAGCCATTCATTCTCACCAAGCTCCGTCGAAATTCTTATACGCTTGTTACAACTTATTTATGTTGTTAATCTCCCTACAGAGAGATTTTTACAAATTTCCGCTACCCAAAGACAACTCGTAAGAATTATCGTTTGGCAAGAGAGAATACTATTTATTTTTTTAATATTTTTACTATGTTTTTAAAGTCTTATTCCACACTTAGGACAGAAAATACTAAGCTTAAATTTAAAAAGCGTATAAAAATTTTTAACGAAGCGGGATTTGAACCTGCGCCTCTGGAATACCGTTCCAGCGCTCTGACCAACTAAGCCATTCGTTCTCACCGAGCTCCGTCGAAATTCTTATACGCTTGTTACAACTTATTTATGTTGTTAGCATCTCTGTAGGGAGATTTTTACAAATTTCCGCTACCCAAAGACAACTCGTAAGAATTATCGTTTGGCAAGAGAGAATACTATTTATTTTTTTAATATTTTTACTATGTTTTTAAAGTGTTATTCCACACTTAGGACAGAAAATATTAAACTTAAATTTAAAAAGCGTATAAAAATTTTGAACGAAGCAGGATTTGAACCCGCGCCTCTGGAATACCGTTCCAGCGCTCTGACCAACTAAGCCATTCGTTCTCACCGAGCTCCGTCGAAATTCTTATACGCTTGTTACAACTTATTTATGTTGTTAGCATCTCTGTAGGGAGATTTTTACAAATTTCCGCTACCCAAAGACAACTCGTAAGAATTATCGTTTGGCAAGAGAGAATACTATTTATTTTTTTAATATTTTTACTATGTTTTTAAAGTGTTATTCCACACTTAGGACAGAAAATATTAAACTTAAATTTAAAAAGCGTATAAAAATTTTGAACGAAGCAGGATTTGAACCCGCGCCTCTGGAATACCGTTCCAGCGCTCTGACCAACTAAGCCATTCGTTCTCACCGAGCTCCGTCGAAATTCTTATACGCTTGTTACAACTTATTTATGTTGTTAGCATCTCTGTAGGGAGATTTTTACAAATTTCCGCTACCCAAAGACAACTCGTAAGAATTATCGTTTGGCAAGAGAGAATACTATTTATTTTTTTAATATTTTTACTATGTTTTTAAAGTGTTATTCCACACTTAGGACAGAAAATATTAAACTTAAATTTAAAAAGCGTATAAAAATTTTGAACGAAGCAGGATTTGAACCCGCGCCTCTGGAATACCGTTCCAGCGCTCTGACCAACTAAGCCATTCGTTCCCACCGAGCTCCGTCGAAATTCTTATACGCTTGTTACAACTTATTTATGTTGCTAGCATAAGTTGTAACAAGCGTATAAGAATTTCGACGGAGCTCGGTGAGAACGAATGGCTTAGTTGGTCAGAGCGCTGGAACGGTATTCCAGAGGCGCGGGTTCAAATCCTGCTTCGTTCAAAATTTTTATACGCTTTTTAAATTTAAGTTTAATATTTTCTGTCCTAAGTGTGGAATAACACTTTAAAAACATAGTAAAAATATTAAAAAAATAAATAGTATTCTCTCTTGCCAAACGATAATTCTTACGAGTTGTCTTTGGGTAGCGGAAATTTGTAAAAATCTCCCTACAGAGATGCTAACAACATAAATAAGTTGTAACAAGCGTATAAGAATTTCGACGGAGCTCGGTGAGAACGAATGGCTTAGTTGGTCAGAGCGCTGGAACGGTATTCCAGAGGCGCGGGTTCAAATCCTGCTTCGTTCAAAATTTTTATACGCTTTTTAAATTTAAGTTTAATATTTTCTGTCCTAAGTGTGGAATAACACTTTAAAAACATAGTAAAAATATTAAAAAAATAAATAGTATTCTCTCTTGCCAAACGATAATTCTTACGAGTTGTCTTTGGGTAGCGGAAATTTGTAAAAATCTCCCTACAGAGATGCTAACAACATAAATAAGTTGTAACAAGCGTATAAGAATTTCGACGGAGCTCGGTGAGAACGAATGGCTTAGTTGGTCAGAGCGCTGGAACGGTATTCCAGAGGCGCGGGTTCAAATCCTGCTTCGTTCAAAATTTTTATACGCTTTTTAAATTTAAGTTTAATATTTTCTGTCCTAAGTGTGGAATAACACTTTAAAAACATAGTAAAAATATTAAAAAAATAAATAGTATTCTCTCTTGCCAAACGATAATTCTTACGAGTTGTCTTTGGGTAGCGGAAATTTGTAAAAATCTCCCTACAGAGATGCTAACAACATAAATAAGTTGTAACAAGCGTATAAGAATTTCGACGGAGCTCGGTGAGAACGAATGGCTTAGTTGGTCAGAGCGCTGGAACGGTATTCCAGAGGCGCGGGTTCAAATCCTGCTTCGTTCAAAATTTTTATACGCTTTTTAAATTTAAGTTTAATATTTTCTGTCCTAAGTGTGGAATAACACTTTAAAAACATAGTAAAAATATTAAAAAAATAAATAGTATTCTCTCTTGCCAAACGATAATTCTTACGAGTTGTCTTTGGGTAGCGGAAATTTGTAAAAATCTCCCTACAGAGATGCTAACAACATAAATAAGTTGTAACAAGCGTATAAGAATTTCGACGGAGCTCGGTGAGAACGAATGGCTTAGTTGGCCAGAGCGCTGGAACGGTATTCCAGAGGCGCGGGTTCAAATCCTGCTTCGTTCAAAATTTTTATACGCTTTTTAAATTTAAGTTTAATATTTTCTGTCCTAAGTGTGGAATAACACTTTAAAAACATAGTAAAAATATTAAAAAATAAATAGTATTCTCTCTTGCCAAATGATAATTCTTACGAGTTGTCTTTGGGTAGCGGAAATTTGTAAAAATCTCCCTACAGAGATGCTAACAACATAAATAAGTTGTAACAAGCGTATAAGAATTTCGACGGAGCTCGGTGAGAACGAATGGCTTAGTTGGTCAGAGCGCTGGAACGGTATTCCAGAGGCGCGGGTTCAAATCCTGCTTCGTTCAAAATTTTTATACGCTTTTGAAATTTAAGTTTAATATTTTCTGTCCTAAGTGTGGAATAACACTTTAAAAACATAGTAAAAATATTAAAAAAATAAATAGTATTCTCTCTTGCCAAACGATAATTCTTACGAGTTGTCTTTGGGTAGCGGAAATTTGTAAAAATCTCCCTACAGAGATGCTAACAACATAAATAAGTTGTAACAAGCGTATAAGAATTTCGACGGAGCTCGGTGAGAACGAATGGCTTAGTTGGTCAGAGCGCTGGAACGGTATTCCAGAGGCGCGGGTTCAAATCCTGCTTCGTTCAAAATTTTTATACGCTTTTTAAATTTAAGTTTAATATTTTCTGTCCTAAGTGTGGAATAACACTTTAAAAACATAGTAAAAATATTAAAAAAATAAATAGTATTCTCTCTTGCCAAACGATAATTCTTACGAGTTGTCTTTGGGTAGCGGAAATTTGTAAAAATCTCCCTACAGAGATGCTAACAACATAAATAAGTTGTAACAAGCGTATAAGAATTTCGACGGAGCTCGGTGAGAACGAATGGCTTAGTTGGTCAGAGCGCTGGAACGGTATTCCAGAGGCGCGGGTTCAAATCCTGCTTCGTTCAAAATTTTTATACGCTTTTTAAATTTAAGTTTAATATTTTCTGTCCTAAGTGTGGAATAACACTTTAAAAACATAGTAAAAATATTAAAAAAATAAATAGTATTCTCTCTTGCCAAACGATAATTCTTACGAGTTGTCTTTGGGTAGCGGAAATTTGTAAAAATCTCCCTACAGAGATGCTAACAACATAAATAAGTTGTAACAAGCGTATAAGAATTTCGACGGAGCTCGGTGAGAACGAATGGCTTAGTTGGTCAGAGCGCTGGAACGGTATTCCAGAGGCGCGGGTTCAAATCCTGCTTCGTTCAAAATTTTTATACGCTTTTTAAATTTAAGTTTAATATTTTCTGTCCTAAGTGTGGAATAACACTTTAAAAACATAGTAAAAATATTAAAAAAATAAATAGTATTCTCTCTTGCCAAACGATAATTCTTACGAGTTGTCTTTGGGTAGCGGAAATTTGTAAAAATCTCCCTACAGAGATGCTAACAACATAAATAAGTTGTAACAAGCGTATAAGAATTTCGACGGAGCTCGGTGAGAACGAATGGCTTAGTTGGTCAGAGCGCTGGAACGGTATTCCAGAGGCGCGGGTTCAAATCCTGCTTCGTTCAAAATTTTTATACGCTTTTTAAATTTAAGTTTAATATTTTCTGTCCTAAGTGTGGAATAACACTTTAAAAACATAGTAAAAATATTAAAAAAATAAATAGTATTCTCTCTTGCCAAATGATAATTCTTACGAGTTGTCTTTGGGTAGCGGAAATTTGTAAAAATCTCCCTACAGAGATGCTAACAACATAAATAAGTTGTAACAAGCGTATAAGAATTTCGACGGAGCTCGGTGAGAACGAATGGCTTAGTTGGTCAGAGCGCTGGAACGGTATTCCAGAGGCGCGGGTTCAAATCCTGCTTCGTTCAAAATTTTTATACGCTTTTTAAATTTAAGTTTAATATTTTCTGTCCTAAGTGTGGAATAACACTTTAAAAACATAGTAAAAATATTAAAAAAATAAATAGTATTCTCTCTTGCCAAACGATAATTCTTACGAGTTGTCTTTGGGTAGCGGAAATTTGTAAAAATCTCCCTACAGAGATGCTAACAACATAAATAAGTTGTAACAAGCGTATAAGAATTTCGACGGAGCTCGGTGAGAACGAATGGCTTAGTTGGCCAGAGCGCTGGAACGGTATTCCAGAGGCGCGGGTTCAAATCCTGCTTCGTTCAAAATTTTTATACGCTTTTTAAATTTAAGTTTAATATTTTCTGTCCTAAGTGTGGAATAACACTTTAAAAACATAGTAAAAATATTAAAAAATAAATAGTATTCTCTCTTGCCAAATGATAATTCTTACGAGTTGTCTTTGGGTAGCGGAAATTTGTAAAAATCTCCCTACAGAGATGCTAACAACATAAATAAGTTGTAACAAGCGTATAAGAATTTCGACGGAGCTCGGTGAGAACGAATGGCTTAGTTGGTCAGAGCGCTGGAACGGTATTCCAGAGGCGCGGGTTCAAATCCTGCTTCGTTCAAAATTTTTATACGCTTTTGAAATTTAAGTTTAATATTTTCTGTCCTAAGTGTGGAATAACACTTTAAAAACATAGTAAAAATATTAAAAAAATAAATAGTATTCTCTCTTGCCAAACGATAATTCTTACGAGTTGTCTTTGGGTAGCGGAAATTTGTAAAAATCTCCCTACAGAGATGCTAACAACATAAATAAGTTGTAACAAGCGTATAAGAATTTCGACGGAGCTCGGTGAGAACGAATGGCTTAGTTGGTCAGAGCGCTGGAACGGTATTCCAGAGGCGCGGGTTCAAATCCTGCTTCGTTCAAAATTTTTATACGCTTTTTAAATTTAAGTTTAATATTTTCTGTCCTAAGTGTGGAATAACACTTTAAAAACATAGTAAAAATATTTTTACAGTTATGTACTTGCCTTTCTATAATTAAACGCAGATTTTTTTTTTTCAAAGTATCGTTAGGTTACTTCTGACTTTTATTATTATGCCAATTTATTATTCTTTAAGCTAGAAATAGAAATAAATAACTTCGTTGCTTATATTTTCCTCAGTTAGATATTAATAGTCCGTTTCACGTAAGAAATGTACTCCATGATTTATTGTTTTTATTATAAATAATTTTTATTTTTATATGTATTTTAAGTTTTTATATTTTATTTAAGTTTTTTATAGCACAACTACAAGAAATAATAATATTACATATACGTTACACATTTTGGAATGTTAATTTTGGTTTTACAATTAAAATAATACATAATTTAAAAGATTACCGGTAAGTATCGGTTTTTAAACGTATATCGGAACGTAAAAGCCGTGCTCAAAGGGATTTGAGCAAATGATCAGTTAATTACAGTTTAACGAATGTCCGTTTTGAAGTGTGAAACGCAAAAAAGTTAACTTCGTGCTTAAACATTTGACAATACTCAGATGAGTATTCGCGGTTTTCTCAATTCAGAAACCGGCCATTAGACGCTCCGATGGTGACAGATTGTCGATGGTTGCATGGATGCATTAAGACAAGGTAAAGACATAGTGGCATGAAAGCATTTCGTAAGTTCCTCTACCAGTGTGTACCAGAAAAGTCACCAGTAATGAAGAAAACAATAGAGAAGAAGAAAAGAGATCGACGTCTGCACAGAAGCAAGAAAGCATAACTTCTTAGGTGGATCCAGATTAATGCAGACCGAGTGTCAGTGTCCCTCTACGCCTTCAGTAGTCTCTTGAGTAGTTGTTACCATCTGACGATTTTTTCATATTCAGCTGCACGAAATCCCTCTAAGAACCATACTAAACATTCACTCATAAGCTTTATAATAATCTTAATAACATAGGCAGTTCCTCCTGAACAGCGCAGAATGCGACGGCAATTGCAGTTGTAATAAAAAGTTTTTTTTTTAACTTCACGCTGTATCCCGCACGAGGCAAGGTAGGCAGAGGGAACCCGGGAACCTAGTCTGTCTCCGTTTGAGTCAATTTGAGGCATTGCGTGTTGAGCGGCGGAACTCAACGCCGCGCTTTGCCTTATTACCAGAGCGAAAAATGAAACATTAAATATTTAAATTGAAAATATTAAATATTTCATTTCTTCGACTGGGGATCGAACCCAGAACCTGTCGGTTACAGTCACACGCTTTTGCCACTGCGTCACGATTCACTTAACCGAGCGTACGTGATTAGTATATTAAAAATAGCAATTAGTATGGACTTTTCGACTTCACGCTCTATCTCATATATGGCTGGGTAGGCAGACCCTTTGCAGCAAATAACAATCTATGACACTATGAAAGTAAAAATTGATTGATAAATCAATAAAAATATTTAAAAATATAAAATCTAATATGCAATACATAAACTAAAAGATATGTACACCCTTACAAATATAATAATAAAGTAAACTTATGAATTAAATGGACATGTCTATATTGACGATATAAATGCGATAATCGTTGTTACTAGCAAGTAAATGCTTTTTATTTGGGTTTTAAAAAATATTAAGGAAAGGTTTTTTTCTGGATAGGATCAGGAATATATTTCATATTCACCTAATAAGAGAAAGTCGAAAAGAAAGTCATGGAAACTTACCTTTACGACGGATTATTCAAATTCATTTAACGTATAAAATAACAATAGTTTTAGCAAGACAATAGTGTCCGATATCACTTATCTATCTAAATCACCCTATTCTAATGCTTCGATTGCTAGAAGATAATCACTATAGTCCGTTATCTTACAATGTATGTTTAACTCTATTCCTGTCGTAATATAGCAGTTTTAAAACTCTTGTGATAGTAATTTGAATATTGATAATTTAAATATTTGTTTGATATTTCTAATAATTATGTCGTTATTTCCGTATCGTTATCCTTTGTAACGACCGATTCGTTACATTATTTTGCAGAATACAGCGTAAACCTAAAAAAAAATTAATATGACTTAAAAAAGGATTCTTCTTGTAAAATAAACAGCAAACAAATTATTGGGCATGTCGTGGCGCAAGGGCACAATTATACTACTGGAAGCGCAATAAGTTCCGGGTTGGATCTTCACGTAAAGAAATCAAATATTTAATATCTTCATTTCCTCGCTCTGAGCGAAAAAAAATATTAAATATTCCTCCTATTTCCTCGAGAGGGAATCAAACTTATATGCTGTCTTACTTACAGTCACACGCTTATGCTTCCGTCCCATGACAGGCTTCTTGTAATTAACTTATATGATATAATAATTATTATCTGTTTACACATTTATGGTATATTTAACTGGCATAAGCTGATTAAAAATATATATGAGTAAAAAAATACTTGTACTTAAACAAATATATCACCACTATTTCTCAATACTTTTTGTCTGTACCAAGTTTCCGACCCTATCGGTCTCTCTACGGTATGTTATTATTTGGATGCGGTAATGTAGGGTTTTAGAAGCCCTTTGAGGGGAACTGGGGACACAAAAGGCAGGTAGCTTAGTGTCCGCGGAAGCGGATCGCACTTCAATGCTATTGATACAATTTTAGCGATAAATACTTCTTTTATGACCTCTTATAAATCATAAAATCTTCATTGAGTATTATAACATTCTTAGGGTTTTTTTCTTCGTACTAATTGTTCTTGTTTCTTTCGAAGAAGCTATTATTATATATTATTACTTTTTAAACCAACATTTTTTGCCTACAGTCTTATTTAAAAATAATGTAAGAAATTTTAACAATGATACAAAACTTTTGGGAAGGAAGCACATCACCTTTTTACCAATTGCTTAAAATTCGTTCACTGTCAAAGTTGCCCGTTAAAAATATTTGTAAGAATGCTCTTCTCAACAACTTATCGATAGTTTGTTACACTAAGTGGAAAAGTATTGGATACTTCTTCACAAGTTTGAAGATCTACTACTACTTTGTAAAACTTTTCGATAATACGCAAACATGGCAAGTTGCAACAGAATAAAAGTAAATAAATATTTTACTACGCTCACATACTTTTCTGTAATACGGCACACCTGATCGAAGTCACCTTCTAAGTTATGGCAGTCTTTAAGAGGGTAACTATGGTTTTATATGGGAATGGGGGAAAATTGCTTTACTATTGGTGAAAAACTTTTAGAGGTTCAAATGAATTGATTTTTATAAATCATTTATCACAAGGTGCGTTTTTGTTACACCAAAGCTGAAAGTATTTCAGTAACTCATTATAAAAAATATACGATGAATAGCAGCCTGTTATGCCACGTCTCAAATATTATATAATCCTCGTAATTTTTGTTTCATTACGCATGTTTTACAATTGAAATGTTTTGGACCATATACTGTTTATTACAGTTTCACAGAAGATTAGTAATATTTTTAAAATAAATAGCTTTTTTATTTTAATAATATTACTACCAACTAATACTAAAAATTCAGGCCAACGACAGCTTGTGAGTCCCACTCGAGGAAATTAATCATTTAATATTTCATTTCTCAGCACACTAGATTCACAGTGTCTTCATGTACCTATTACACGTCAATTTTATATGAATATGACACATCTCAACATATTTGTAAAGTTCCATTAGCTATTTCCGTACCAGGTGGACCGCTTCTGATAGGTATTGCTATTATTCTGTTGGGAGTGAGTTACAATGTATCGAGATCTAGCTGGTTAAAGTAATCCCTTCTGGTCATGCTGTGATGACACCAATTGTATACTGACATATTTCATTATAAAAATGTTCATTGGCTATTAAATAGCCCATCGCTCTTTTTTACTTGCACAAATCTTTATAGTTCTGCACAAATTCATATTTATTATTGTAGGATAAAGTCATACATTATAATATTGTTCGTTCGAAAAGTTTCGTCATGTCTTCTAACAATAAAGGATTTATAGCAGATATACTATATGACTACGATACTATATTCCTGGTGGATGTGGTAAAACTGCTAAGTGTTTGAAAGGAAGTAGAGTAAGACTGTGTATATTTTCTTTACGTCGGTAATACGTCTTCTGGATCGTAAAATCATCCTGCGGTTTACTAATATTTATCACAACATCCTTATGGTTTTGATGTTACAAATAACATTATCAAAGTGGCACCTCGATTGTCCTAGATTAAATTTACATTTGCAGATGCTCCTTCAAGTCGTCTTTGGCTTATTCTTCATCGACAAACAAAATTATACCTTAAAATGTAGTGTTCTAAAATAACAACACTTAGATTAATAATAATAAAATTTAATTATATTCGTTCTGGTAATGGTATAGGTACCGCTTGGTGTCGAGTTTCATCCAACACGCAATGTCTCAAATTCAGCAGTAAGAGGACACTGGAACGGAGTATTTTAACACTAAATTCCGAAGTTCCCTCTGCTTACCTTGCTATATTCAGGATACAGCGTTATGCTTAAAAATATATTTTATTTATTTTAGGAACACAGTCTTATAATCTAACAATATTATTATTGTATTAAACACAATTACTTTGTTAAACATAAGAAAAATAATACATATATGTAAATTGGTTATCATAACCGAGCCATCTAAATACACACTATAAAATGTTAAAGAATCGATAAAACGATAAAAATATTAAACTAAAACTATCATTTATATGTTTTAAGAACTAAATTGCCATAATGATTATCAGCAAAATTATAACGATTGTTTAAAAAAGTGTCGATTTAAATTTTGTGTAGTGGGCGTAAATGAGTTAAGCAGCGCTTTTCAATGTAACCCTTGGGAAATCAGCTACATGTCTATACAAAACATAAGAATAGTTTTTCAATTCATTCGTATTGTATATTTGTAAAATCGTTTACATTATAATGCAAATAAATGTAAAGATTTGTATGATTTATTAAAATAGGAATGGGAATCCACAATTGTTTTAATCACGTAATTGTAAAATTATTGACGTTAAATTAAATTTGGAAAAAACGAGAGACTCTGCGGCAGTGAATATTACCACAAAATAGATGTGACCTTTTTATACATTTTCTTAATCACTTAGAGTCTTCACGTGAAGGAGAATCTGACAGACCAGTCATCAAAGTAGTGGCTAAGAAACGAGGGAGGCCGAGAAGTCCCTTAAGGCTACTAAACAGGAGGAGGACAGAATTAGGGCAGAAAGTGAGGTGCAGAAAGCGAGGCGGCAAAAGCCATATGCATGGCGGTGGACGAGCTAGCTCAGCGTACAGCAACGGAGGAGGTAACTCAGTTGCGAGCGCATAATAATAAGCTGCGCTACGAAATGTCGGAGTTGCGGAACGCGGTCAGTCTATAACGGGCTGACCTTCAAAAGCAAGGGGGCCAAGTGGTGGAACCTTGTAAAATCAACGAATCGTGAGACGCCAGTATCGCAAACGGGTACAGATGGTGCAGGAGGAGAAAGACCGACTGTACCAAGTCTATGTGGAGATGAGGACGCGGCTGCAGGAGGCAATCTGTCGTGCGAAGGGCGAGTCGCACGATCAAATGATTGCGGGGATAGACCGAGACCCGTACGGGACGTCTTACCGGATGGTGATTGGTAAGCTACGGGCTTGGGCTCCACCACTGACGCTCCGACCGGATATTCTCCGATGGGTGCTGTCGTAGCTATTACCGCAGCGGGTCAACTTCTCACCATTTTCTATGGCCCGCTCTGCAGTGCAAGAGGAAAAAGACAGTGTCGCACCACCAGTGGAGAAGAAGGAGCTCGAACAAGCTATTCGCCGATCTCGACTTAAGAACACCAAGCCTGGATGGCATCCCCGGCCGGGAGTTAACTCTGACCCTGAACACCATGGGGCCCACAGTGCGAGGGCTATTCACTGCCTGTCTAGCTCAAGCATCACCTTTGGCCCCGAAACTGTTGAAGACGGCGACGAGCTTGGCATACCTTTTGCCCAATGTGGATGGGCCTAGCACCTCGGGCCGTTGGCTGTACACGCGACTACTCTGACGTCGGTCTATTGACGGCGTGGTGTGGTATTATAGGTGTGGGAGTCCCGGCTGGCAAAACCATCCGCCGGCCGGAGGACGATTGAGGCTGTTCGTCCAGTCTTCCGCCAGTGGTTAGCAAGGCGTCAGGGCTCCTAACAGGGCTCCTCCATTCCGCACCACGCAGGTGCTCACGGGGCGTTTGTTACTTCGGGGGTTACCTGTGTCGGATCGCTGGGAGGGAGCCCGATGCCCGTTGCCACCACTGCGACGACTGCCTCGATGAGACGGCCCGTCACACGCTGGAGGTATGTCCAGCCTTGGCGTCTCAATGTCGCGCTCTGCGTGACGTCATTGGGGTCGACTTTTCCCTGCCGGACGCAATCAAGGCCATGGCGGGTAACGAGATGTCGTGGGACGCAGTCTCGTCTTTCTGCGAAGTAGTGGGGCGAGGAAAGCATCAGCCGAGACGGCATCCGCCGTAAAAGACCAGGTCGCCGGATGGCGGCACATAATCGCCGCCTTCCGTTCTTGGGGAAGCTGATCGCCTACTAACCTGGCCCGAGAAGGCGCGCGCAGGTTGCTCCCGCGCGTCACTCTGAGAAGGCCATTGAAGATGACTTCACCACCCCTGACTCCGCGACGAGCCTAACAGGCTCCCGCCGCCGCCACGCTTCACGGAAAACTGTAGTTCCCGTGTAGTGCGGCCAGTGGCGGTTGAGGAGGAGCATCGTGAGGTTTTAGTGGGTATTCGGTCGGCCTACATCTGCCAATCTGTGAGTCCCACTAACCCTCTTGAATCCCAACACGGCCGGGTATCCGTAACAGGATTTCCTCACGTTAAAAAAAAGGATTAATAAGGAACTATTAACTTACTTAACTGTAAGGTCATTCCAGGTGAAAGCTTAATGGCCTAATATCGTCTTTTCAATTTGACTCAACTTTAATGTCACTCCAAAGAAGAAAATAGCCGAGAAACGTAGGCCTCCGATCAAGTGGTAGTTGTCGAATGGTCCGATGCAGACTGACTTTCTGGCAGAGGTAAAAAGTCAAAATAGTCGTAAGGAGAACACTAACACCAAGACTGCCCAGAATGCTTGGGATCGGGCTCAGTCGGCATTCATTGTGGCGGGCAGAGGAGTTCTTGGCGTTGCTAAGGGAGGACGTGTCATTGATAGGGAGACATGGTGGTGAAAGACAAAGCGCAGGCGGTGGCTCGTGACGAAACGTGCCAGCAAAAGACTTTCCTGACGAAACGTGCCAGCAACAGAGCTGTAGCCAGAGCCAACAGTGAAAATTTTTCACCATTATATGATAAGCTTAAAACTATGGAGGTGCAGAAACTCATATACAAACTTGCACGAGCCCAGGATAAAGCGACGCAAGATATCGCAAAATGTCTTTGTGTCAAAGATTCCCGGACATGTTGCTCCGTAATCATGCTTCTGTGAAGGAGAGATGGAGAAGCTACTTCCAGGATCTGCTGAACACTCAGCATCCATGCAGTCTTCATCACGACCCGTCGCCTAACCTTGAACTTATTGCCCCAATAATCTTTAACGAAACTCGGAATTGCCTTCGACGCATGAGGAACGAAAAAGCGGTGGGGCCTGAGGAAATTAAGATCGAAGCGTGGTAATCGTTGAGCTTACATGGTGTGCTCATATATATATATATATATATATATATATATATATATATATATATATATACATACATATATATATATATATATATATATATATATATATATATATATATATATATATATATATATATATATATATATATATTATAATACTTCCTTTGTGTGAGAAACTGGGTGGTTGGCACTGAGCTCTCTTCCCTCTGCATACCCTGGCACTGGCATTTTAAAGTTAAAAATAAATATAAGTACGATTTTGGAAAGGTGAATAATTAAATAGTTTTAAATTATTCAAGTAGCCCTCAAAATGAGTGGCCAAGGCGCTTTGTGTTGTCACGCTGATGCTCGGAGGTGAATTGGGCTCATGGGAAATCAACAACGTGTCCGACGCACAAAACATATATGCACAAAAGCGTTCTAAGCTCTCTCTCTCGTATACGAGTATATTGTGAATGTTAATCAATATTAACCTTCACAATATTCTCGTATACGAGAGAGAGCTTAGAACTAAAAACAATTTAAAATACCAAAACTAAATAGATTTCACTTTTTATAATGAATTGAATTATATGATATTTTAAATTGTCGAATTTTATTATTACCAAATAAAAGTTTTATATATAGCATATTGAAAAAGTCATGTACGAGTACAATGTATTTTTGAATATACCTACTTTCAACTTCACTCTTTATCCTACATATGACAGGATAGACAGAGGGAACTTGGGAACCTACTGTTAAGACACTCCGTTCAACGGAACGAAGTGTCTTAAGACTAGGTTCCCAAGGTGGGAAAGTGGGGTTCGCCCCACTTCTCCACTTTCCGCCGAATTTGAGGCATTGGGCGTTGAATGGCGGAACTCAACGCTACGCCGCGCTTTAAATTGTTACCAGATTGAAGAAATAAAAACTTTTAATATTTAGAATGAAAATGTTAAATATTTCATTTCCTTGAATAGGGATCGAACCCATAACCTGCCGCGTTTACAGTCACACACTGTGCCCCTGCGCCACGACAGGCCTCAAACATATATTGTATTTAATATTGTATACATATATAACAAAAGGCTAGAAAGATTAATTGTGCAGGTGTATGAAATATGTTAAAAAATTATAAATATTAAATTATATATCTTGTAAAGATATCTACATATTGTTCATGAAAACATGCTATTAAAATAATATTTATGTTATTTTAATAGTATTTCTATATGTAGTAGATAAATGTAAATATCTTTAAACGAAAAAATCCAATTAATAATTTAACAGAATTATATTTCAAGCGGCAACATTCGCACCTTTAAATAAAGAAATATGAGAGTATATTTGCCGAGCTACCTTTAACATGGTGACAAATATAAAAAAAGTAAAAGCAAAATGGTAAAAGTATACATTTGAAAAGTAATTTCTGATTGTCAGTTGATAGTTGATAGAAGTTGTAATATTGTGTTTAATATTCATGGTGATGTGGAAAGAATCAAATAACAAATAATATGTTCGTTATATTTATTTAAGTCACATTTACCTTCACAATCGTTCAAAAATACCATTACATTATGTAGAAAATAATCATTTTAATGTATATTTTTCATACAAAGATCTATCACGTTGTGTAAGAAACAGAAGACATATTTTAAATTAAAGTTACTTTTAACGTACTTACTTATATTCTTTATGGCGTTTTGCTCATCACTTGCCCATATTAATTTTAAAATTACGAACGAAAGTAATAAAATGACACTTAGGTAAGGCACTAAGAAACAAAATTTGTATACTAAATAGATAAAAAAGAAATATGTCATACAGCACAAAATTTTATGTTTCATAGTAGAGCTCAAAGTTACATTATTAATATCAACATAGGTTATGTATTTTATTTTCAAAAGAAATCTAAAATAATTTAACGTCAAAGTAGTCTAATTGTTATAAATCAATATAGTTACAAATCATTGTAAGGACTCTGAAAACGCAAATTAACTGGAACACAAACGCAAATAGGTGTATTAAAAAAAAATCGTATAGCTAAAGCGAGCGGAAACACGAGCGGGTCGCTAGTATCCAAAAAATGTATATTATATGTCACTGTTTTTACTTGATATTATTTACTGTTTTTACTTTATTTCCTTTTATTGACATTTGGTTGATGTCATATCACGTGCAATGTCTATTGTCTCTAACACAATACACTGAATTTCACAAAAAAATACTCGCTTTAAAAATCCATTTATCTACGGAGCTACAAAATAGAATTGCGAAACACATCTCACAGGAAGGCTTGAATATTTATTTCCTCTCTAGTTTGACGCCAACACATCATATCGGCCGTCCGGGGCACGTGCACAGGTGAACGATTTTTAGCCTGGAAAACCAATTCTGTCGTTGTTCCGATCGGGCCCTTCATAATTGCACATAAAGTACTCGGTTGACGTAATGACAAAATGGAATGCATCTCATTTCCAACAAAGTGAAAAGTGATTTGTGTTGTTATGTAATATTGAATGTTGATTGATTGATTAGTATGTGATAACCGAATAATAGTTTATTTGGGTTAAGTGCAATTGTAATTTTTATTCATAAATGCTTCGTTGACGAATCTGTAAAAAGCATTTTTTACACGTTTCCTGTCTTTTTCCAATTTCGCAAGGCTTGGTAGAACTGTTACATTAAAAAATGACTTGATAGTATTTGTCATTTGCTGGAAGGAGTTTATAAAATCTAAACTTTTGATACATATTTCATTTCCCTTTTGAGCTGTAACTACCGTCCATGAAATGGTTAAAATAAAAAGAATAAACTGAAAAATCATATCTATTGAAACGACTTACAAGTTTAAATATTTTTTTCTATTTGCCTACAAAAAAAATGCCATCTGCAGTTATATAGGAAAATTATAAACAAAATATTATGACGACGTGATTATAGTTTAAAGTATAACATTATTTTGTTTAATGTAAATATTGAATTAGCTTCAATTGTTCAAGTTATTAAACAATTTCTAAGTACAATTATTTTTTCTAGGTCTTATGATAACTGAAGGAATTGAAAATACATGATTGTCTTGGACTAAATCGGGAAATTATTATATTATATGAGTAATTGATAAGCAAACATGTAACAATTACTTTTTTACTGGGAGAAGTGCTTTGACCAAAATACATTTTTGACATTTTTAAAGTGTTATTGTAGAATAACAAATAGAGACTTGGGAAAGAAGTAGTAGTAGTGATACTCTCTACTCAGCTTCACACTGTATCCCGTACATGGCGGGGTAGGCAGAGGGAACTTGGGAACCTAGTGTTAAGACATTCCGTTCCACTTCCGTTACCCATTTTCCGCCGAATTGACTCAACGCCGCATTTTTGCCTTGTGTCAGAGCGAAATGAAACATTAAATATTTAAATTGAAAATGTTAAATATTTCATTTCCTCGAGTGGGGATCGAACCCACAACCCATCGGTTACAGTCACACGTTTGTGCCGCTGCGCCACGACAAGCCTATAGTAGTAGTAGTGAGTTGTAATATATTCTCATTAAGATATATCCAAAATATCATTCGATTATTACAACATACTTATGTTGTTAACAATTCTGCAAGGATTTTTTTAATATACAAGCAATTGCTATCTTGATCAGAAGGTAATCTCGTGCCATAAATCGTACGCCGTAACGTATGAATATTTCTATTTTTAGAGTTACAATTCGAGTCTTAGTCAATATAATGAAAAGACAAGCTAAGATTTTATATACATTTTGCCAAGTAATGGGGATATAGTTTGGAAGTGTGTTTTTGCATTTGAACCAGATTTATTATCTTTTATAATTTTAACCAAATCTTAGACGAAAATATGATTTTTTTTATTTTTATTTTTTTTCAATCCGACGCATTTAAGTTTACCTAGATACAATTCGACTGGGGGCGGCATTGGCCAGGAATATTTGATGTTCAATTGCCCAAAAGTTTTAAAACCACCACTTCAATCACTTGATCTGAATAGTATCGAAAAAGAAAACTAAAAGAAAAGTGAAAAAAAAATATTGCTGTGTGTAAAAAAGACCAGTTGCATGCAACAACGTTGAAAAGAAATTATAAAACAATATGGTTTTCCCTCGCAATGTCAGTTAAAAAAAATAAAAATTATACATTTTCAATCATGAAGAAACATTTTATTTTAAAATTACCCAGTGCCCGATTATCAAAGAAATATAACATTTCTTTTCTACTCTTTTATAAGCTATTAGTTTTAGGTTAATTCAATATAATTTATGCTATTCATTGCTAAACATTAAATATTATGTCTAGTAGTTTTAAGTGACTATACAATATTTGTAATCGAGGCCTTTCGTGATGCATGGGCACAAGTGTAAATACGACAGATTTTGGGTGGTTTGATCGAGGAAATGAAATATTTAATATTTGAACATTTTTAATTAATTCACTCTGGTAACAAGGCAAAGCACGGCGTTTGGTTCCACCATTCCACGCCCAATGCTTCAAATTTGGTGGAAGGTGAAATGTCTTATCACTAGGTTCCAATTATCCTTCTGCCTGCCACGTGCAGGATGTGTCCTGCACGTATCCTGCACTTTTTTACAAAAAAGTTTTTTTATTTGTTTTGTTATAAATGAAAACGAATTATGACAAAATAAAATAGAGATCGCATAGTGTCCGAATATTAGAATTAGTAAGTGTACTTAAGTCACTTAAAACATAAACTGTTTCAATCTCTAAAGTCTTTAATGAGTAAACAAACATTATCTATGAAACAGTGATATTTACGGTCTATCGCTTCACAGTAATAGGTGATACAGACTCAGACTTCCTGCCAAAGGAAATACTGTGTAAATAGAATTTATCGCCGTCGTCGTGTTAATTAAAGGAATACAGAAATTAATATTATTAATATATCTCGTGAACAAAGAAATTTTCCTTAGAAAAAATATGCTTTCAAAACATTTTCACAATATTTACATCATAATGGACAAGTCTTATTGTAAATTAAAACTTTTTCGAATTTTTTTAAGAAGAACGCGATCTGTTTTGCAAATTATGTCTTCCTTATTTACGTTTTGCGGGTGCGTCCATCGATTTCATTTTTTTTGTTTAGATCGAATGGGTATATAAGGAATATATGTATGTATATAATAGTTTTAGAAAGGCACTTTACTTTACTAAAGCTGAATAATTTAAAGTACATATTCGGATGGTCGAACATTACTTGGTGTTCTATTTTAGTAAATCGTGTTTTTTTTTTGCAAATAATATTTAAATAAGAATTACATATTAAAAAGAAGAAAATAAATGGGATTTTTGGACTGCATTTTTATGGATTGGTTGAGATGAACCAGCGAAAGAAACTCAGCGTGACGTTACTTTTTTAAACAGAATTATTTACAGAATCACATTTTTAAGTGAAAATTATACCTTTGTTACGCATTGTGTGCTATAAATAATTTCAGACTCGGTACAATCGAGTTACACTAAGAATAAGCCTATTTCTTGTATAAATATTATGTATATCACCGATTTTTGTAAATTCATTAATATTTTTACTAGCTTACATAACCTTTTTAAAAAAAATTGATTGAGATGAAACAGTCAATATAGAAATTTCTTTAAAATTTTCCCTAAATTAATCTTTAGGGCATAAATAATTTAGGCTCATAGATAAATTGCGCGAATAACTCGCTTCTGCAAGGCAAAGATTGCCTTAATAGCGGCTGCATTACTGCAAAGTAAAATGCCGTAAGCCATAATACTATGAAAGTAGCTAAAGCAAACAAGGCAAACCGTTTCCACCTCAGTTAATAATCATGGAACATACTATATAAGCAATTAAGAATAGTTTCCAAAGGAAATTTATTTATGTGTGTATACATAATATAAAAAAAACATACAAGAACTTATTAACGCTCGTGTAATAATAACGTATAACGCTTAGTGCGAACTATTGGTTCTGACTAACAAGGATGTAGACAAAGACTGTTAAAAGGAAGTGCTATAAAAATAATATTAATAACATCTAATTAAACCGGCATTATTATACTGAATTATATGGCAGAATAGAATCGAAGCTAAAGGAAGGACGGCTAAATGTTTTATATATTTATGTACTAAAATAAAAAAAAAAGAAAATGTGAAAATTGCCACATACGTGTCCATCATACAGGTAATTTTTATCTTATCTTTCGTCAGTCTAAGGATTAAGTTCTGAAATAACTAAACTTGAGCTCAAATAGAAGTACCTAAAAGTTTTCTCATTTGACGAGATTACTAATAAAAATGGGGACGTTCCTTCCATACATACGGTCTTCAAGACTCGTTAATGAACACAAATATTGGTATTGGTGAAAATTTTAATTCATCTATCGGTCATCGAAAATTATAAATTATAACAACATATTACCATGCATAGAATAATAATATTACGATCCAATTATATTTAAAACGTTATTATGTATTTCTTGTAATAATTGGATAAATAAGTTAATCGAGTCAGAAAAGTCGCTCAAGATTCTTTGACTTGACAGCACCTACTGATACATTCTGGCATTATACATTAAATTAGCACATAGTTAAATTAGATATTATGAAACTAAAAAAATAAATTAAGTTATAAATAAAGCAAAAAGTCAGTGGAATTCTAAATAGCTTAAGGTTATATTAATATTCAACTATTATTTAAGGAAATTAACAAAATATTTTTACTATTTTTCAGTTCACCTACATGTTACATTCAGAATATTTTGTTAATTCTAAATTGAAATTTAAAAAGCGTATACAAATTTTGAACGTAGCAGGAATTGAACCCGCACATCTTAGAAACTGGCGCGGGCTCAAAACCGCGACTGCGACTGCGACTTTCAAAATTTGTATTTTGTATGTACTGACGTATTTTCTGTCCTAAGTGTGGAATAACACTTTAAAAATAGTAAAAATATTTTGTTAATTTCCTTAAATAATAGTTGAATATTAATATAACCTTAAGCTATTTAGAATTCCAGTGACTTTTTGACATTTGTCAAAATGAATGTGACTTAACTAATATTATTAGCAATTTAGAAAAGGCCGAGTTAGGATCGATTTTTAATTTGTAGTTCCAAGCGATATCAAAATTCAAAGAATATTAAAATCAAATAATTTTTAGTTACTCTAACAAAGTATAATATTTTTTTCTTTTATGACACGTCCGTTTGGCCGTTCAATCTAGCTTATCTATTCCCCCCACTGTTTCTTATTCCCAAGGTACTATGTCCTCTGAACTGACGATGGAGGTCTGCAAATGGGGGAATGGTCTGAGGCTTTAGGCGGATGGGACAGTAGCCGGTTTAAGCGTCTTGAAGAGTCTTAGCGTCCATCAACACTTAAAGTTTGTAATAAATATCTCGTGACGATGATGAATTTCGTGGTGCACGTCTTACAAAATCAATCACCTTAAGCCAAAACCAATGAATGAATTTGCTAGATTCTTATCAGATCTTCATTTAATTTTCAAATTGGCATACAGTTCCATTTTTCTTCATAAATCGGTAGTTTCTCCCCTTAACACCGCACAATGGTGCGATCCAGACTTATCAGGTCAACTTGTTGTCCATGAAGAACGATGTATGAAGAGGTTGATGACAGTGGACGAGGCGAAAGAGGCCGAGACCGCAGCGTTTGGCGCTCCGTTTCTCTGCCTACCCCGCTAGGGATATAGCGTGAAGCTAAGTTAAGTTAAGTTAAGTTGTTGCCCATGTATTTTTTAAAATAAACATATTTTAAAATTAATAGCGTTGCGCAAATACTTCAGCCTTCAACGGTAAAGACCCTGTTTGGAGTATTGACGACTTGCTATCTGTTTTCTAAGTGCAAAGATATACAGCTGCCCCGCTATTACTTTATTCAGGGAGAAAAATACACGACATGACTTTGCTAACAGTGGATTCAGACCATTACACGCTTAACTTGGCCATCATTTGGCTAAAAATCTGATTCTGTTATGTATAGATAAAATGGACAAAGTCATTACTTGAAGATCGGAGAGTACAAGTTTAGTCGATTAAACTTTTTATAAATTTTATAAGTGTGCCTTAATATGGCTGGATCAATCCATATTTAATCACAAATCCTATTCAAGGATGCTGGCGTATCAGCTACCCTAGGCAGCATTGGATCTGGCAGGCAGAGAGGCAAAGACCTCTAAAAATTTGTTTGACAGTCGATTCCTCGATGAAATTCTAGCTAAAGGAAATTTGCGGTCTAGTATAACTTTTGCAAAGTTATATTTGCTATTGATTAAATTCGCTCATCCGCTCATAGAAACAGTGACGCAATTATTTAATTCCATCTTGTGATTTGTTGATATTAAGTGATTTATATAACTGAGAATGGATACGATTGTTATATTTTGATGATAAATCTAGAGAAATATTTAGTAATAATAATTCTTCTTTAGTTTATTAAAATACCTAGTTAAGGCTACTGAATAACACAATGCTGCTTATTTAATTATATAATTTGTTAATTTCTCATAAAAAATATTTTCACTGCAGTAATAGATCACCGAATACGCTTTGTTGAATTATTTAATAGTTTGATCTTGCATTTGTTGAATACTCTGTTCTTACTCTGGTTTTATAGTCCTCAAATAATCTTTGGTGCAATCACATTGGCGTCTATCACTTCCACCAGGCGATAACAAACACTTCTCATTTAATAAGCTTCGAATAAGGGACACTCAAATTAATAGCAGCGTTTTACCTGAAATAAAACGTTTGATAATTTACTTACCTTATATGAAGCTTACGATCAATCGCTGCCTGGTGTTTGCTAAAACGCAATGAGTATTGTAAAATGCGGCTCACCTAATGCACCGGCACTGCCAAGTAGAAGTGACGTCAGTGAAGAAGGCGGGACTTAAGGAGGAAATAGTCAGGCGGGAAACGTAGTACCTATTTCATTTAATAAGCTTCGAATAAGGTAAGTAAATTAATAAACGTTTATTTCAGGTAAAACAAAACAATTCAGGTAAAAAAAAGAGAATTTATTTAGGTTATGAAAGTTAGTGTGTGTGTGTGTGTGTGTGTACGTGTGTGCTAAGTCTTGATTTATTTTATTATATAGGAATGAATGGACAAATTCGAAACCACTTTACTATTAGAATCATAAACAATATCAGAGTGTTTTTTTATGATAGTATAAGGTACAGTTAAGTACCTACAGTGTTTATATAGTGCTGATGTTGAATATTAGGTTTAAAGAATTTATTCTCAAAAAGACATAGTCACTTACATGAGAACATACATACAAAAGTTAAAATACAAAAAAAAATAGTCGCCATATTATTTAGTACTCAATTAACGATAATAAGATATTATTACAAGTGTGTTACATTGTTAGTATATCAATTATTTTCTAAAATATGCTGTGAAAGTTGAGACTTAAATTCGTTAATTGAGCTTGCATTTCTTATAGTAGACGGTAATTTGTTGTAAAGTTGTGCTCCCTCAGATGTGATATCCTTCTTTGCAAATTTTGTCCTAGTCTTTGGGAGAATTAGTAAGCTAGGGCGACGGGTGCTACGCGTACTAACTTGTTTCATAAATGACAATTTAGAGTGTACAGATTTATTAATAATTTTTCTTATAAGAAGGCAAGAATTGTATATATAAAGTTGTTTTAAATTCATAATCTTCGTTTCTTCAAAAATTTTAACTGTAGATGTAGATAACGGATATTTAAAGAGTATTTTTATTATTTTATTTTGTTTTCTTTGAAGTTCTTGTAATTTTGTTTTGTTAGCATTACCCCATACTTCAATTAAGTATAATAAATGGGACTTAACCAAAGAGTTGTAAATATTATAGTGTAGTTTTTGTGGTATGCACCTAGAAATATTCTTTAATGACCCAATTAAAGACGAAAGTTTTCCTTTAATATGGTCTATTTGATTGTGAAAATTAAGATGATTATCTATTCTTAAGCCAAGATATTTTTCACAGGTTTTTTGCTCGATTACAATGTTGTCAATAGTTAGCGGATCATGTTGCAAAATTATTTTATTTTTAGGTTTAAATATTATGTAACATGTCTTAGAGGCATTTACAGTTAATAAGTTATGGCGGTACCATTCATGTAGAAGATCTAGATCTTTTTGTGCTTGAGTGATAATATCATTTATTTTGTTACCAAAATAGAACAAACATGTATCATCCGCATACAAAGTTAGGTGACCGTGTAATTCCAAAGATGCAATATTATTTATGTAAATCAAAAAGAGAAGCGGCCCTAAAATGGATCCTTGTGGGACTCCACAAGTGATAGGCAAAGTGCTGCTTTGGTCATTTCCAATTTTAACAACTTGCAATCGGTTCGTCAGATAGGATTTTAATATTTCAAGAGCAGCACCTTTAATACCGATGTTTTTAAGTTTATGCAATAGAAGTTTATGGCTTATAGTATCAAACGCTTTTTTCAGATCGATAAAAACTCCTAATACGATATTTTTCTTGTCTATGTTTTGTCTGATTTTTGTTACGAGATCTACAATTGCAACAGTAGTACTACTTTTAGCCCTAAAACCGTATTGTCGTCCAGATATAAAATCAAAAGAATTTAAGTACGTAGTTAAACGACTGTGAATCAGTTTTTCTAATATTTTAGAGAGAACGGGTAATACGGAAACTGGGCGATAGTTACCTGGATCTGTTTTAGAGCCGGATTTGTGAATAGGTGTTATTTTTGCAATCTTTAATAAGTCAGGGAATTTTCCTTCGTACATAAGATTATTAAAACACTGCGCCAAACTTTTTGAAATCAAATCTCTTAAACATTTTACTGCTTTCGTACTAATTTTGTCTATGCCAGAGCTCGAATTTGAATCTAAATTATTAATGATTTTTTTAATTTCATTGGAATTACACGGTTCTAATGTCAAAAGTTCACAGCTGTGATTTTTATTGAATGTATGAATGGGGTGTAGGATATCATGGTAGTTTGCAGGTATTTTTTCAGCTAAAAGACAACCGATTGTAGAGAAATACTTATTGAAAATATTGCAAATTTCATTTGTATCGGTGATTACTTTTGAATCTAGGATAATTTTTGAGGGAGTACAACTTTGTTTCGTTTTATTATTAGATAGTTTATTCACTAAGTTCCAAGTTCTTTTGAGTTATTTGCGCTATTTGTAAATAGTTTACAATAATATGACTCTTTCGTTTCTTGTATTAATTTAGCTGTGTCATACATTTTTAAATTGAAATCTTTTTTTATCTTCTGATCTTCCGGATTATTCTTATATTGTGCCCATTAATAGTTAGTAGTAATATTGAAAAAGAAGAGAGTATCCAGTTTTGAGAACAGATCTTTGGGCGCATTCAAGTGTAATTAGTGCTGATTTGGATACACACCCTTGATGTGATGCAGTAAAAAAGTATTGACTGACATTCTTTCTTTCTTAGCTTCACGCTGTATCCCGCACGAGGCAGGGTAGACAGAGGGAACCCGGGAACCTAGTGCTAAGACACTCCGTTCCACTTCCGTTCCCCACTTTCTGCCGAATTTGAGGCATTGTGTGTTGAGTGGCGGAACTCAACGCCGCGCTTTGCCTTATTATCAGAGCGAATAAATTAAACATTAAATATTTAAATTGAAAATATTAAATATTTCATTTCCTCGAGTGGGGATCGAACCCAGAACCTGTCGGTTACAGGTCACACGCTTGTGCCGCTGCGCCACGACAGGCCTCTGACTGACATATGGTGCAGTATACCATTCTTAGTACCGTTGGACTTGCAACATATCTTAATTTCCTAAACACATAAATTAATTTACGAGTTCTCTCTGTAAGCTGATCTATATGATATTTGACACTGAGTGTACTGTCTATTATAACACCCAAGTATTTAATTATAGTGACATTTTCCAGAGATAGGCAAGATCAGTTATTGGGGCTCATGGCATTGTAGGAATGGATCACTAAAGAAAAAAGTTCAATTTTGGGATTTACCGTCATGGAGAAATGAATGTATTTTGTCTAAAGTAAGAATGTTTTGTGTGTTAACATTGACCTTTAGTTTGTTTATTGGTCAACCAAAGAGTGACAGAGTTCAGCCCTATTTGGGCAGATTCGTAAACTTCATTCCACTAATTAGTACTAAAAAGAAGCCCGGTGTCGTCAGCAAATATAATATTTTTTCGATTTTTGAGCTGTAAGTCAGATCATTTACGTAGGCGAGGAAAAGAGTGGGACCTAAAATACTGCCCTTTGGGACTCGGCGATGAAGTAAATGACTCCTCACTAACAAACCTATTAACTCTAACTCTTTGGTACCTATTTGTCGAATAATTTGAAAAGAGGTCCAGTGATGTACCACTTTTTTCCATAGGTACAGAGACCGTGTCAAAAGCCAAAAGAATTGTTAAAACTTTTCTGTCATTATAAAGTCAGTTCTTTATAATGACAAATTTAGTTCAAGCTGTGCTTGAACGTCACTTGTTTATTTTTGAGATCTAAAACCAAAAATCAACAAGTGAATGTTTCATGCAATAGGGAAGACCTTATGTGGTTGAAAGCACTAATCTCAAGAACAACTGCTCTGATTAGTTTTTTTTGTGTTGAATATTCTACCCAATATTTCAATAATTCTATAAACTTATATATTAAATCACGCGACAACAAACTATGTTAGTAAAGTGCAGATTGAACTCGCTCATCAGCTCAGGGTTTTCTATACATTTAGCACTTTTAATTTTAAGAGGTAAACTTAAACTTGCCGACGTATGCATGTATTTTGAATTTTATACAAATTGCAACTACGAAGCAATTCATAAATGTTCTTAATAGTTGAATGTGTTGACTTAGAACTTTGATTTTTTCTCTGCTACAAGGAACTGTGTACTCAAGTGTACCTGACATTAGAAAATTTAAAGCCTAAATTACGTTATGTGAAACAACAAGCCTGGAAGAAAACTTAGAGGGCGAGTTTATGCAGCTGTGATCTCTAATAGATTTACGTCTCAATAAAAAATACATTAGTTTATCTAATACTCCACTAGCATCGTTGCTTAAAGAATTTAAATCTTATCTCTTTTAAAAAAACTTCTTGAAAGCACAAATTTTGTATTGAAAATAATGAAAAATAGTTAAATAATTAATCTTATTCACACATACAGTAATAATGTTAATCACAATTCAATTATATTCATAATTTACTGGATAAGTTAAAAAGTTGACTGGCAACTTTATTAAAAAAACAACTAAAAAGCTAGCTTTGCTCGAAATTATTTGTTAAAAAGCTAAATTAAATACACCGTAATCGCATAACTTGCTATCCTCTCGGCCTGTTTGAGAAAAGTTTCTTTCTTAACGACGTAAACAATTTAAATCTAATGCAAAATGCAGACCGGGTCGGCGACTGGTCCCTCGCCTCCCCATTTCGCTACCTGAACCTGTGTAAATAATTCAACTTAATTCTGTACCGGCTCAATCTTACTTACGACTTTATTATACCATTATCATTCTAACAATTATTAAAAAACTTAATTTGTTTATTTCATGTATAATTTGATTTATTAATCAAACTATTTTCATGTAACAAATTCTTTACTCGTATTTCATGAAACGTTAAAAAGTGTTCACTTCGACTCGCACTTGGCCGTTTGTCTATTTTTTTATATACTTATTTATTACGAATTTAAAAGGTTAGAATATGACACAAATAACGTTTTATGGAATGGAATATCACTATTAGGTAATGAAAAATAATAAAATAAGTAAAAAATATTGCTGTAAGTCATACTACTTATTTATTGTCTCTTAACGTTAAATAGATTTTTTTATCCTAGGAAAATGAAAGTTTTATATACATCCTCTTGGATTTAAAAAAAATATTAAATTATAGATATTATAAAATACCACATAAATATTATTTACTTTAACTTTATGTTTAATTTTAATCAATAATACAATTTACAATTAGCATGAATGTTAAATTCAATATCTATATCTAAAATCAATCACCCACGTCTAAAATCTAATATGTAACACGCTAATATTATGGTATGAGGCGAGACGATGTGTAAAAGCAGATCGAGCAACCAACACTGCTCATGCAAAATGCAGTGGCGCACCTTTCCCCTCCCTACTACACACCCCCCCATTTATAAATGATTCTGGCTCAATTTCACCGACGCTCGGCCGCTCCAATATTGTTTGACTTGTGGATACTTACACACTTTCTGCTTCAAGTGTATGTAGATATGTAGATTATGGATATTTCTAGGCAACTGTATTTTATTTATTTTGACCGTTATTTTAATTTCGAATTAACATTATATTTCAATATCATTATAGTAAAACACAATTAATAAGATTTTTTTGTTATATATATGCAAATTTTAACATTTAAACATTAGAAACAACTTAATAAATTAGTTCAATCTTAATTACGACGGTGACATATACGCCATATTATATAATACATAAATATATATATATATATATATATATATATATATATATATATATATATATATATATATATATATATATATATATATATATATATATATATATATATATATATATACATATATATATATATATATATATATATATATATATATATATATATATATATATATATATATATATATATATATATATATATATACATAAATGAATCACATAACCATACTCCCTTTTTCCTTGCGTATACTTAGAAGATGCTGTTATAAACTTATAGAAATCTATTCTGACTATTACTGACATAATTGTATAACAACGTCGCGAATTTAAAAAGGAAAACGTACATATTAAACTGAAATTGTCCAAAAAGCCCACGCTTTAGCACTAATAATAAAAACAGATGGTGATCAGATTATAATTGATCCGAGCCGTTGGTCGTTTGTTACAGTTGAAATAAGCCTGAGTTCGTGTGTCCTGTGAACCACTGAGTGAATAGCGATCGAGTCGTGGTCGCAAATTATTAATGCATGTTTATTATATCATGATTTTTCTATAGGAATCTGACAAAAAAATAGGCAAAGATTTGAAATATAGTTTTTAATTTAATGTAGGATGTAGGATTTTTTTACATCTATATACATACATATGAACATACATATACCATATAGAAAAATAATATATTTTTTAAGCAGTAAATCAGTTCCATTGCTCAATGATTATATTCTCTATAAATTTCAAAACCATTTCAATATGTGAATGAACATGATATTAACTTGATACGTAGCTTCTAAATGTCGTCCACAACTTTGTTGAGACTCTTTACCATATTACATCCGTTTGCCAGTGACTGCGATTAAATAAAATATAATATTTCTACCGACATTCTCATTTTAATATTCAAATACTTATATTAAAAGCTGCTAAAAAATTTACATAATACCACGTTATTTATTTACAAAAACATAAAAAAAAATAATTGATTTTGTAGATTAACAAATTTCAAAAATAGTTCATATATTCCCAAAACGGCTCGGTTTTTTTAAATTTTACAGGGCTCCTTAAGTAGGTCCAAGCCGTAATTTTTTTATTATGAAAAAAAGAAAAACATTTACTTCTGCTATAAAGTATATTTCAATGATGATTTAGTATTCCTTTTGTAAAAATACTAAACTACTGAACCTACATATATTATAAATATAAGTTATTTATTATGTTAAATTAAGAGGCCTGTCGTGGCGCAGCGGCACAAGAGTGTGACTGACCGACAGGTTCTGGGTTCGATCCCCAGTCGAGGAAATGAAATATTTAATATTTTCAATTTAAATATTTAATGTTTCATTTCTTCGCTCTGGTAATAAGGCAAAGCGCGGCGTTGAGTTCCGCTACTCAACACGCAATGCCTCAAATTCGGCGGAAAGTGGGGAACGGAAGTGGAACGGAGTGTCATAACACTAGGTTTCACTTTCGTTCCCTCTGCCTACCCTGCCTAGTGCGGGATACAGCGTGAAGCTGAAAAAAAAAAATAATAATTCAAATATAAATTCAAATTCAAATTCAAATTCAAATATTTTTATTCAAAATAAGAAGTTACAAGCTTCGTTTTTTGAACGTCAAACAATTTACCACCAGTTCACTAAAGTTACTGCCTCAGACCTGAGAAGAACCGGCGAAAGAAACTCAGCGGGACATGTCTTTTTTTTTTAATCAAATTTTACATCATATAATCAATTGTGACAATGATACATTTGAAATAGCCTGGAGCGAGCATTTTATTCCCAAGGCGTGTTATCATTTATGAAATCGTTAATTTGGTAATAACCTTTAACACACAAACGTCTTTTCACAACCTTTTTAAATTGTGAAATAGAAAATTCTCGGACGTTTTCTGGGATCCTATTGTAAAAGCGTACACCCTGACCCACAAAAGAATTACGGACTCGATTCAATCGAGTTACAGGTGCACTAAGATTAAACTTATTTCTAGTATTAATATTATGTATATCCCTTATCTTGGTAAATTCATTAATATTTTTATTAACATACATAATATTTTCAAAAATGTATTGCGATGCATTCAATTTATATCATTCAAATAGTCACAAATATGTAAACTCGTATATTTGGTTACTACATAGCAACCAATAATAAATTAATTAATTAAGCTTCGGTGTCTCGAATTCATCTCGCCAACACGATTTAAATTAAATTAATAAATGAGAGAAAAACATTCAACAATTAAAAGTGTATGAGAGATTTTTTTCAGATTCACGCTGTATCCCGCAAATGACAGGGTTGGCGGAGGGTGTTTAGTGTCAAGACATTCTATTCGGTTCCCTACTTGCCGCTGAAATTGAGGCATTGCGTGTTGAGTTCTAATGCCGCACTTTACCTTGGTATCAGAGCAAACAAGTTAAAATATTAAATATTTAACTTATAATAAATAAATAAAGAAATAATAAATGGGGATCGAACCCACAACCTTTTAAGTTTAAAGTCACTCGCTTGTGCTCCGACAAGTTTCTAAAGCAAAGGTACAAGAAACAAGTCTTATATCTAAGACAGGTTGTGAGTTTGATTCTCGTTTGGGAGAGGAAATACTACCACTTGGTCTTAAAAACTTGGGCGGAACGTTGAATTCCCTCTGCCTATCCTGCTCTAAGACAATAAAAAGAAATTCAAGGGTTGATTGAAGTCAACACTTCAAATGCATATACATAGTATTAAGGTATTGTATTATCCGACTAGCGGCCCCTGTACTGCTTTGCCCTGTCAAGAAATCTGGGAAATCTTAAGTATTGTATTTAAATTTGTACTGTCGCATTTAATATAAAATGCTTTTAACTTTAAATATATAATTATTTTGAAGTTGCAGATTATGATTATGATTATGTATATAAGGAAATATTTTTTTTTGTTTTGCTATTTAGCGCCAAATTATATAAATTTAATAACAAAAATTATAACTTTCACATTTATATAGATAGGCGGTGGGTATGCCCACGGCAAATTCTGTGGTCCAGCCGTTTCGGATTAGTCCAGTCATTCAAAAAGACAAGCAGAATTTAAAATATGGTTTTGGATTTGGTATCCTGTAAATAAGTCATATGTTTGGAAAAACATAGCTATTTTGAAACCACAGAAAAACACTTCAATTTTATTTATATATGTATAGAGTATAGACATATAAATGTATAAATAATAATGTTCAGCGTATAGAAAATTAAGCTAGCAGTCACCGAAGCCTACCCCTGTGGTCGCAAGACGTAGACACTATTCAGAACCTTATTAGTATATTTTATATTTCTAGAATTAAAATTTGAGTTGCTTTGTGGTTTTTCAATTTATTAGTAGTCTGCCTGAGACCTACAATCCTACGTATAAATAAGTATATGTAGAAAAAGAATAATAAATAAAAAACTAGGTAACTGCGAGTCGTACTCGTCCACCGAAACTTCCGTACCTATGTCAGGATTGTATGTCAACAGGAACCGATAAAAAGCGACAAGCATAAGTTTGGGCCATCCATAAGATTCCATTAAAAAATGTTGTTTTTTCTTCAGGTTTACGCTGTATCCCCCACATAGCGGAGTTGGGTAGGCACAAAATACCTCGGAACCTAATTTTAAAAAAAAGTTAAGTGAATTCCGTTCCATTCTCCACTTTCCGCAGATTTGAGGCATAGTGTGTTGAACGGCGGAACTCAACGCCTCGTTTTGCCTTGTTACCAAAGCGAAAAAATTTAAATATTTAATATTTATTTTGAAAATATGAAATATTATCTTTCTTCGAGTGGTGCTCGAACGCCCAACTTAGCTTTCACAGTCATACGCTTGTGCCCTGCACCAAGACAGGCCTTTTACAAATTGGTAATAGTTATTAATATCTTTATTTGTACCGCAGGTTCTCACCTAGAATAATAAAACTAGTACGGCAAATATTCTACAGATTTTAATAACGCTGCAAGTCAACAAAGGTTTACGGGGTTTTCATTTAGGATGAAATAAATTGCAAAGTATATATTATAAGCGTGTAAAGATTTTTATTTACATTTTTAATTTTTAGTAGAAACGAGAACTTACACGTCAATGAATAAAATTATTTATATGAAACATAAAAAGGATGAGAGAACTCATAATTTCATTTGTCTCATTAAAATTCGTCAACTTTTAGAATATAACAATCCTAATTGTGGTACAGTACCTCCCAAAGAAGTCGGACTTACGCACCCAAACAAACAGTAGATCAGTTTTTAATTATATTTCTAGATTTCTCCTATTATAATATATTTGTCTTTAAATATAAGGAGGCCTGTCGTGGCGCAGCGGCACAAGCGTGTGACTGTAACTCACAGGTTCTGGGTTCGATCCCCACTCCACGAAATGAAATATTTAATATTTTCAGTTTTTAATTATTTAATATTTCATTTCTTCGCTCTAGTACAAACCATTGAGTACAAAACGTTGAGTTCCGCCACTCAATCCTCAAAAATGGCGGAAAGTGAGAAACGGAAGTGGAACGGAGCGTCTTAACACTAGGTTCCCAAGTTCCCTCTGCCTACCCTGCCATCTGCGGGATACAGCGTGAAGCTGAGTAAATATAAGGCCACCTCACAGATCTCAATTTTGTGAAAACCAAACAAAAAGCTAATTTTTAACTACGTAGTTATATGAGTACATAGGAGCAGCGACCCTCGGACATAGTGACTTTCTCCTGCTATATAAATATATTTCATACTAATAGTCACTCACGCACTAACTTAAAAAAATTACAAGAAAAATTTAAATACAAACAGGATATGATTTAAATTTTTTCATGGTTTATCGCAAATGACGAACCAAAAACTATGAATAGGTATAAAATTAATTGTCTAAGCCATATATTTGAAATCAAGCTTCAGTTTGTCGAGTTAAATGTGTGGTACACAATATTAATTCGTTATTAATCACGCGGAAACCCGTCTTAACGGCGGACATCAAACAGGTCTCCTACACCGGTGTCGGTTTAATTAAAACAGCACCTTTGAGAATTTAATTTAATTAGCGCGAAGCAAAATTTTAGGGACCACCTCTATTTTATTATTCCCCTATTATATTATTTTGCGCTTCATAATAATATTTTCGTATTAAACGGTAGCTCTGTCAGAGACCTTCACGAATGCATTTGTGTAATATCATACTATATACCTCCCTTTGAAGATTACCATCAAATCGCTCAAACGGTTCTGTCAAAGCTTAATAAAGGAGTCGAGTTCGAGTTTACACGCTGAATTGACTGTATTGGATATTATACTACGCAGCTTTAATATAATTAATATTTCGTAAACGGAATTTTAGAATAGCTGCCTCCATTTCTAAAATAGCATTTCCATATTAAAAGATGATGATTTATTAAATTTGTCTTTTATATTAATATAAGTTTAAAATAAATCTAGGAGGTTTTAAGTTATTTGAAGATGTAGCTCAGTTTCAATCAAAGTTTGGGGAGAATGCATCCGCGAAAATAGGGTATCTAAATGCAAAACAAAAGAATCAAGATTTATGGCAAACTTAAATCAATGTTACGTAATTTACTTACACTATCGTGGCATGAAAAGTCGTTATAATATGCCCACGGCTAAAATGATACAAATCACTCAATCAATAATTATTGATAATATATAATTATTAATTATTATATATAATTATTAATTATAATTAATAGAGCGTATCCAAACGGGAAGACATTAAGGAGGATGGAAGGATGGAAATCCAATGGTCAGGCGTGGTCCAATCATCGTACACCATCAATACGTGGTACTAAATAGTTAAAAGTTTTTTTGATTAAAGAAACTATTTTGGTCATGATAGGCCGGTAACCAACCTTGCAAAAAATGTTTTTTGAATATAAAGCCTGACAATAAAAACGAAAACAAATTTGTATCAAGAAAATGTCTATATTTTTTGATAAATCTCTCTACATATAAAACTTAATTAAAAATCATTATTAAAAATATGTTAGAAAACTTCAATTACGTAGAAACTTAAAGATTATTTGATTCATAAGCTCAGAATCTCAAATAATGTTTAACTTATGCTAATATTCTTTTTCAATTTCCGCAATCATAATTCCAACTCTTTGCTAAAAGTACCCGTGCCACCTTCCGGTGCGCAAGGGGTGAATAATAAAATTGTAACTAAGTAGGGGACTGTTCGACAACAGCGCAATATTCGAATAATTGGATCGACACTGGCAGCTAAATTAGTAAGCGAAATATGCATAAATTACTTAACTGTTTGCTGGTTATCAAATAATATAATAGTCAATATAAAAAAATATCTATTTTTCACGATACGTCAATCTGATAGTGTAAGTCCCCGTGACCTGCCAAGTTGCCTAAGAATAAGAAATAACACAAGCAAATTATTATCATTTTAATAGAAAAAAATCATTCATAAAGATGATTTCAGAAAATCTTGAAGAAATATTATCCTTTTAATTTCTCCAGATAAATTCGGTAAATATTTTACACATTTAAAAAGTGCTCGCATTATATTTGCATCTTGCTTTTAGTTAAGTCAAGAATTTGAGACCTGTCGTGGCGCAGCGGCACCAGCGTGTGACTATAACCGACAGGTTCTGGGTTCGATCCCTACTCGAGAAAATGAAACATTTAAAATTTTCAATTTAAAATATTTAATGTTTTCATTTCTTCCCTCTGGTACAAGGCAATATACGGCGTTGAGTTCCGCCACTCAACAAGCGGAAAGTGGGGAACAGAAGTGGAACGGAGTGTCTTAACACTATGTTCCCAATTTCCCTCTGCCTACCCTGCCATGTGCGGGATACAGCGTAAAGCTGAGTAAGTCAAAATATTCATCTTCATATTCTGAAACTGGTAAAACTTGCACATAATTTCTTAATACTGCTGGCTAATGTATGAATGATGACCTCTTCGTTGTGTGTACTATGAACTCATTTTGGCTTCTCTGTAACTAGTACTGGCAAACAGTGATGGATATAGAGAGATAATAAAAAATGTTGATCTCATGTTTTTATTAAAGACACTAAGTTAACAGAAACATTGTGTTAGCTTTAGTGCTATAACTTTTTTAACGAGTAGTATAGTTTTGCTAAAATATTAACGAGAAGAATGCAAGAAATCCAAAATGCTGGTATAGGAGGCTTGAGGAGGCTTCAGACATAAAAGAGGAGGATATAATTTGATCGTTAGTCATTGCATATTGGCTAAAACTTAAACCTAAACCAGAAGGTATTTTCCCTGTTATAAGCAGATTCAAATTATGAGAATGTTAGATTCAGACTTTGGTCACCCCTCTGACAAAAGGAATTTTCCACATGAACCTAAATGGAAAGATGTTAGATGAAGGGAATAAAGTGAGAAGTTTACAAAGTATATTTAGTATACAAGTGCAATACGAAATAGATGTGGCACTGCTGTAAATAACAGAATTAACGATATTCTAAAATCGGTCAAGTAGTAGTCGGACTCACGCATCGAGGGCTACGAATCGATCTGTAGATTACAAGTCAAGATGTAAGGGCTTATAACAGTTGATAAATTAAAATTTACGCTTACTCAACCTTTTCTTTTAATTTCTCTATATTTTTTATAAATTTTTAAGCGACTTTTATACATTTAAAATACAATTTTCATTATTATTCATATTAATTTTTTTCTCGTAGCATTATTATTTCGAAATATGAAACCCACGGGCATATACAAGCGTGATCCGTTTCCAAGAATGAGTGGGAAAGGAAGAGGAAGATGTTCTTCCTGTATAAAAATCTTTACAATGCGGCAGTTACGAAGAACTTTATGCATAGTAATGTACAAAAACACATCTTTCTTCCGCAATTCTCAATATTTGGATATTTGAAAACAATTGTTTTATGAAGTTTTAACAGTACCTAGTCTTATTTACACTGTCTATCTAGACAATATGTTCTTTGCGATACGTGAACATACTATATAAATACCGATGCCACCTGCAAAATATCCCTAGCCGGAGACACCGATCTACTGCCGCTACTACTGTCTGGGTCTGGGTCATCTAAATCTTATTGGCTGTTTCGATTGAACACGTCACCGAACCAAGAATGTGAGGTGATAACTTACCATCAGGTGACCCGTACGCTCGTTTGCCCTTATCCATAAAAAATAGTACTTTCTTTCCTAAGTGTGATATAACACTTTAAAAAAATATTTAATATAGCATTCTCTCTTGACAAATGATAACTCTAACGATTATCTTTGGGCAGCAGAAAATTCTAATAACCTCCCTACAGAGATGTTCAAAATTTAATATTTTTGAAATATAAATAAAAATTTAGAAGAGTATTTTCATGCGCTCATAATTTAAACTGCCTAAACTCGGTCGGTATGAGTTGTAAAATTCCTATTACTATGAAAAGTTTTGGCAGAAATTAATTGCAGCTTTCAAAATACTACACTGGTTACGATTGGTCACATTCTCAATGCTCCTAGATTGAATTAGTAGTTTAGGGATTTTGTTAATTTTTGTATTATTGATAAATTAAAAAGTCGGATCGGATAGCCGATAGACGCGGTGTTATGTGTTACTAACTAAATTTAAAGATTTAATTATACTCATTCAAACGGATAGTTTATATTTAATATAAAATTCTATTGGAATATTAAAAAAATATTTTCCATCTAACACAGTTATCTTCTAGTCATATACGACATATTAATACAGGAGGGCTTGTCGTTGCGCAGGGGCACAAACTTGCGACGCAATAGAATGTGAGCTCATATAATGGTTCTGGTAACAAGACAAAAAGCGGCGTTTAGTTCTGATAATCAACGCGCAATGCCTCTATTTGGCGGAAAGTGGAGAACGAGGCGGTGTGATTTGACACTAGGTTATCGTTCGCTCTGCCTAGACTGTCTTGAGCTTATACAACGTGAAGCTAAAAAAACTATACAAAATGAATTGTTATTATACTGTTATCTCTATAAGAGAACCGAAAAATATCGGACCCATGCTTACTTTATAAATCAAAACCTTTACAGATTTTAAAAAATATTTTTGGGATGGCTAAGTTGATACTATATTCAAAGTTTAATGTACAAAATTTTATTTTTACGCGCCTAACTGATGTAGATCAAGAGTTCTTTATGTAACATTGACCTATATAAAGTATAGGTACATATACGTTAAATATACGTTAATCATGAACATTTTAAATAAAGACAATCAACGTGTAACCTTCACGTTGTTACATCCAGGTACAGATATAAGCCCCTGGTTTAATTAAAATTAGCTTTTAAATGACTAAAGACTATAATTAAATAAATAATTATTTTAATCATTTAGCAATTTCAAATAATTTTAATCGTAAACTTGTTTATTCTTATTAAAAACAATATTATGCATTGACTTAACTTTCACTGTTATTGTAGTTAAAACAATGCTCTCTATCTGTTTAATACATATCAGCATACAAATCGGATGTGGCTTTGTTCTACATAATTCTCAATTATGCCGATGGTTTAATTGTTGTAGCTCTATTTCTAAATTACTATTATTATTTTCTATAGCCATTGCTGCATATATTACAATTTAATACACTAACTTACACGACAGAAAGTTTTTAAATAAATCTATAAGTATATATAATAAAAGGTTAGAAATTCAATGCCAATGTCAATTTTGACATGGCATTTGCTTTAATCCTAAAGCAAATTGCTTTAAACAATATATAGGAAATATATTAAATGTGAATTTCAATGTTCCTAGGAAAAACAAAATTACGTCAATTATTCGCAAGTGAACCCTAAACCATATAATTTTAACAAAATTGTTAAATGAATCAAATAAAACTATTATATAATATAAATGCCACATAAATTGCTATAATGAAAAAAACTTTTATGTTAATCTATTATGTAAAGTAAGTTTTTTGTAACGAATTATAATTATGAATGGTTGTCCCTTTTATTTTTGTCTTTAGGTGCATATCCCCTTTGATTAAACATGGGGTTGGAAAGCCCTGGATGGCTTATTGTAAAAAATATATCATACAAGGTTTAAGCTACAAATAATGCTGCGGGATTTGTGATATAAAACCAATTTGTTTACTCAGCAAGTTTTCTATAAAAATATATTACTATAGGTAGTCTTATCGAATATTTTATATTATACTGGTGACACGCCTGCGGCATTCCTCTTTCACTATGGGATTATTTATTAAAATAAATTACATACACTTTTAGAGATTTCTACTATATGATTACTGAGCTCTCTCTCTCAGCCTCACACAGTATCCCGCACATGGCAGGGTAGGCAGAGAGAACTTGGGAACCTAGTGTTAAGACACTTCGTTCTACTTACGTTCCCACTTTCCACGGAATTTGAGGCATTGTGTGTTGAGGGGCGGAACTAAGTGTATTTAAATAGAAAATATTAAATTTTTCATTTCCTCGAGTGGGGATCGAACCCGCAACCTGTCGGTTACACACTTGTGCCGCTGCGCCATGACAGGCCTGACTATGTGATTCTTTTGATATATTTGTGTTACAATAAAATTATTTCCATGAGGATTTCGAACATAATAACCGGTCAAGCACCGAGACCTTAGTAATTTTATGATGGTAAGTGAGTTAAAAGACAACACGGACATGTGTCGTCGACGACATTTTCTGCTTTTATTATTTTTTTATTTTATTGAGTTCTGAAATATATTTTTGAAATAAAGTTTTTCAGAAAAGTTGTTGGGTGATATGAAGTTAAGTTGTCCAAATCAGGTAGTAGACTAGTGGAAGTCTCTATGTGAAATAGCCATTTTGAGGTTGTACTGGTTTATATCGACAGAAAATTAATTTATATAACTGTTGACTGATGGTTCTTGTACGGATCTACGAATCAGATGTAAGATGTTAGGGAAGTATGCCGAGATAGATCCAACTGTGTATTTTGATGTATTCCAAGGAAGCAAGGTTGTGGTTAAACTGAGAATATTTTAACTAACATTTATATTAAATTATTTTTTATTATAATTTTAGAGTCTATTAATATAATTATTATAATATAATAATTTTATTATTATAGTATAATAGTTTAGTTATTAAAACAAAAGGTGAAATATGATTTTGAAGTGAAAAACTACAAATTTGAAGAAAAAAAATAGAAATTTGAGGTTTAATTCGGCCAGTTTGGAGTATTAAATGATTCATTTAAAAAATAAAGATTTTTTATTATGACACGTACAACTATGAAGGAACTTATATTTCAACTTGATTTCACATTAAAATAAGAAAAAAAATGTCATTTGAACGTCAAATATTAACATACTTTTGACGAACATGAAGAAAATACAAAATAATAGGAAAAGAAATAAATAATTAATTGCTTCTTCTGTGATGTTTCTAAAAAAGTTAATGAAGGGAGTTCCCCCAGACCCTTGCCAGCAGAAGGTTTGTGGTCTTTAGACAGAGACGCAGTAACACCATGTCAAATAGAATGCGTGAATAGGCTTGGAAAAACTGTACAAATAGAACAAGAAAATTATTTATTACGTCATCCTGAGGTGCTTACATATTCTAGTACAAATCATAGAATAAAGAAAGTTTGTATGTTAAGGTTGATATTTCCTATTACGACTGGCATATGCATAATATATTAAAAGTATTCTTAAATCATATTCATTAAAAATTGAAATAATATATAAAAATGTTATAATATACTTTCTTGTAAAAAATGTATGAACAAATTTTACATTATTTTTTTATACGGTTTCTAAAAAATCATTTTTATTTCCTAAGTATGGTATAATACTTTAAAGTTATTATAGTATAAGATAATAGTATTTAATTTAACTAATTTTTGTAGTAATAGTAAACAGAAAGTCATATAATATTAATGAATTTGTAAATTTTATCAGGTGAAAGCTATGTTAGAATTGCTTATTAGTAAAATGGTTCAAAAAAACAAAAGAAAAGACATTTTAAAAGATGTAGCACAACACTTTACCAGACCTATGAAAGAAATAGAACAAGAAGTAAATGAACGGCTTGCTCAACTGGACTCAAAAAAACAGGTAGTATGTACATGACTTATTTGTCCAGATCCTTGTAATCCTTTAAAATTATTTCGCATCAAAAGACCGAATAATGAATATTATAATAAAATATTCTGATGAATAGAGTGATAATTTGTATTTTTTTGTAATTTTTTGTATTTTTTGTATTCTTTCTTACTATCTCAACGATATCTCCATAACACTCATATGTTAAATGTAGTGAAACCTGTTATTGGCTATACTTTTTATTGTATATTATATGTTAATACTATATTTATAAGCTGTTGGTTTTATGAATAAAATAAAAATAAAAATAAAAATAAAAATAAAAAAATAGAGTGATAATTTTATATTGAGGCCAGTGTGACGCAGGAAGGTCCTACTGCATCACATTCCATTTAATGCAGATTTTATCCTTGCTCGCAGGAATGTGGTATTTTATTTTTGTCGTTTTAGTAAGCCAAATACGAATTAGTATTGATACGACTTTGTATTGATACGACTTTGTATTGGTTTGAGCTAAGAATCTTGACACTAGTTTCTCTCTATATACTCTACTATGCGGATAATTTTGAAGGTGAAAATATACAGAATTAAAATGGACAGATGACAGCGGCGGACACCAGTTCGTATGCATTCCACCGTTATGTTTAGATTATTTAAATGGTTAAACAAAATATACCTTTCTCTTATCTTTATGCAAATATTTTGACCTCTTTTTAAATGTTTTTAAATAAAATTAGAAAATTCAACTGTTAGGTCTGATTTAGTGATTTATTTTTTCAATAGAGTTTTATAAATTTTTACGTTTCATAACAAGATGTAGAGGCTTTAAAATTACCGTGCTACGTTATATAAACTTTGGAAATAACATCAAAACAAACTTCGTTTTAACTAAAAAATATTGTACACTGTAACTAAAAAATATTGATGATGATGATCCTTAAGTAATTTTAGAATCTACTGATATTTGATTAAAATTATGTCTTAGAGGATAAGCCACTTTAATACTGATTTGGTGATATGTTTAGTGTAGGTATTAGAATTTCTCATAGCAAACTACTACATAAGCTAAGCCATGAATCGGAAAATGCACTCAGATGGTAGTTAATATCAATGGACACAGGCTGTAGAAAAAACATTTTGAAAAAAACTGTCCAGATATATTTTGTATATTTAGAAATAATGTTGCTTACAAATATCCTAAAACATATAAATTAATAATGGCAGACATTTTTACATCTCGCTCTAATACAATCAATGAGTGTAATATAAACCGTAAATGGGAGAGAATATCAACAATAATGACGCGCGCGGCGACACCCCTTTTAAAGAGGGTCCGGGAAAATTTAAGTCTGAACGTTTATTTAATGGAATCAGATACCGGCCGGTGCCTCGGGCGGTACTAATTGCGTTGCACATCATCAATGCATATATTTTGCCTGTCTGTGAAGAGAAATTAAAATTGATACGTCAACAACATTCCTTTGTGAAGTATTTATATATTAATAAGCGCACTCGGAAAGTCATAATCAAAAAACCGTGCCATATATCCATAATTGGCGTTGTCGTGGCGCAAGCTCACAAGAGTGAGACTGTAAACGTGATAATTTCTATTTCCCATTTAGTCTCCACTTGGAGAAGTGAAATACTTTATATTTATATTGGTAACGCGTCAAAGCGTGGCGTTAAGTTCCGCCACTTACACACAATGACCTACGGAAAATAATAAGTATCGTAACACTAAATTTCCGGGTTCCCTCTGCCGAACCTGCTATGTGCGTTTACAACGTAAAAAAATATAATATTATTTCAAATCACTAGTTTGGGTTCACAATATTTTTTCTTTTACTTAAACGGATACAACATTTTGAGCACAGTTGTAATTTAGGTTGGTACACCCCTCGATGGCTAAATCTGTCATCAAACTTCATTTAACCGGCCAACGATTTAATTTAATTATAATAATACTACCATGTTGAGTTTTGATTGTATCCCTGTCTTATAAAATCCTCACTAAAAATGTTAATAACCATAATACATTTCAGGGCTACTCCCGAAATATACCTCCATTATACGAAGATTCCGATTTGGAGGATGATATAAGAGATCTAATAACGACTCATTACAAAACCAAGCCACCAATTTATCCTTCATCATCGACTTCCACGTTAAACACGCAATCGTCGTCGTTTATTTCTATGATAACTTCTGACACAACATTGCCCACGCCAGGTTTGCCTTTAGTAGTAATAAATTTAAGATAAAATGAAATAGGAATTTCTCCAATAGTTTATAATAATAAGGCAAAAGTGCGGCGTTGAGTTCCGCCACTCAACACGCAATGCCTCAAATTCGGCGGAAAGTGGGGAACGGAAGTGGAACGGATTGTCTTAACACTAGGTTCCCGGATTCCCTTTGCCTACCCTGCCTTGTGCGGGATACAATGTGAAGCTAAAAAAAAGTATACTTTAAAATTTAAAGTCGTCGTCGTCTTTTTCTTGTTATATACTTATTCCTCTATTTCACTATACTTTTTTTCTTATATAACTAATACTATATTACATATCTATATAGACAAAAAAGTAAAAAAGAGTAAGTGTTTATATACGTAGGTAGGTATATATTATTAAGTAGGTATATATTGTCAATTAAAATCAAGAAACCAACGCTATGTTATTAATTTACTGTCAATGTCACAGTATTAATATACTGCATGATATGCTACACCTAAGTCCTTCTAATGTTTAATTCTTTACTTTGTCAGTTTTATAATGTAATCCATTTATTGTTTATTTTTACAGAACCTATACCAACACCGGAACTAACTCTTTCGGAAACACTTTTCATGATGGTGTCTAACACCGTCGATAAGGCAATTTTCCTACGTGTCGATGACACTATCTTGAATTTTGATACGGCCTACATGGAGTTAATGAAAGCTGTCGAAAAATCGATGGATATACCTGTTACTGAGATCAAAAAAGATATTGCAGACTTATTTAATAAAGCTTATGAAATGTTTCAATTTAAAATTATAGAGAAAGAGCGAATACGTAATGTTTTTTTTATTAATTCTGATTTTAAAAGTTTTGAAATATAATCAGTAATTGTCTCTTTATAATAAATATTTATTTAAAGAATTCTTTTCAAAACAATGCAAGATTTGTTATAAATATAACATTTGCCCAACTTAGACCTTTCTGTAGGTATTACTGAAATATAGATTACAAATTACCATATCAGTGGTAACTATGATTTATTAAGTTTTCTTAGAAAGTCTGACAGTGTTTTGCTTTTGTTTCCTAACTCACACTGAACTAAAAATAAACATTTAGCCACTCACCCGCTGCAAGAATAATATTCAAAATTAATTAATTTTCTAGGTGGTTTCTAGAATACAGTGTAAAGTTTTACTTCATGACGTACTTGATGTCAAAACATCTTAAGATGTTGAAGCTGTCAAAAACACTTTGGTTTAAAATTGTGAAATTTCTTAAATATAACAAATACTGTTATTATTATGCTACTTATTACAAAATGTCAGAAAGTGAAAAACTTTTCATAAGTATTAAGCGACTTTTAATTATATACTTGCTTTGTTTTTCCAGTTGCAGAAATTGCATGGGAAAAAAGAATGAGGAAAAAACTAAAGAAAACTTTGAGACGGTTAAATAATTTTAGAGGTAGTTTGTCTTATATACTTTAGCTTATATAACTGTTTGTATTTGATACACGTGCGCCGCATTAGTTACTAATTAATTATGAGGGCTTATTGATTTTATGCATATTTAATATATTTCTAGGTCACGAAACACCATCAACGCCGAGGAGTGAGATTTCATCCCATGAGAGTTATAAAATACCGCCGCCTCGCCCGTGCATATGTCACCCGCAGTTTAACTATAATAGATATCCAAAGGTACTAAATTTTATCTTTAAAAAATAATAAAAATATGAAACTGTTTATAAAATTAATTGTGCCTTACTGTGTATCTACAAATCACTATAAAGGTTTCATTATTTCACTTTATTTAACGTATGAAACCCTAAAAAAACCTTCTATTTCTATTTTATTAAAAAATATTAAATATCAGTGTGTACATGCTTATGTAACAGCAATCTAAGGCTTGTCGTGTTGCAGGGGCACAAGCGTGTCACTATGAAAAACGACAAATTGTGGTTTCGAAACCCACAAGAAATATTTAATATTTTTAAATTACCTATTTAATATTATTAATATTGTTTTTTCTTCACTCTGGTAACAAGGCAAAGCGCTGCGGTGAATTCTGACACTCAACATGCAATGCCTCAAATTTGGCGGGAAGGTATCATAATTTATCTGATGAAATTAATGTCATGATGGAGAATTCATTTCACACATTGGGAATTTATTACATTTTTAAAATATAAGCATTATTATATACTGAACCTAAAATCTTATTGGCAGGATCGATTTGGCATATACCTACAAAGCGAAAACACGTTCCACACTGGTAATATAACGGTAACCCCAGCTATTTCAGAATCTAGTGAAGATGGCCATAGTGACAAAGATTCTGTACTCAGTTAATATGGAATTCATAAAATGAACTGCTTAATAACCTCTTGATGAACTAAAGCGTTTGATTGTGATATTGCTTTGTTGAAAAAATATTATGTTTATTTATTTGTGTTTTATTTTACGCCGTAATGTCCGACGTAATTTTATTATGTATGTTATTTAAATAAAAATTAAACTTGGGAACATTTTATATTCGTTTTAGTATCCAAAAAACACTAAACCGATTTTAGACATTACATTCACAAATATTAGTGAAGAATTAATAATAATAATAATAGCCTATATTTACAATCTTACACATTACTTAAATTATATTTAACAAATTGCTTATATTTAACTTCCTGACACCAGAACGTGAAGATTGTCTTGCTTTCCAGCATAGGAATGTATATATAGTGAAGAACTAATTACGGGCAAATGTGATAAAATATTTAATTTGAAAATCAATTAATTAGTTATAAAAATAATAAAGTTTAACATTATATATAAAATCTCAGATGCAACAGTTATAATATATAATTATGGTAATTATGTATCAAATTTAGTCATCTTGAATACAGAAGATTTTAATACATTTTTGGCTCATTAATTAAATTATAATATAATTAGGTGGTAAATCAGTTACTCAGCTTCACGCTGTATCTCGCACGAGGCAGGGTAGGCAGAGGGAACCCGGGAACCTAGTGTAAAGACACTCCGTTTCATTTCCATTCCCCACTTTTGTTTACTTTTACTGTACCGTGTGACATATATCTTAGATAGCACTATTTTAAGAAATCCGAGAACGTTCAACCAACTTCACCTTTACCATTACTAAAAATCAAATCTTTGGTACCTTTTTATCGTGACGCCAATTTTTTGTCATTCAACAATTTTGTTTGTTTTTTAAGCAAATCTCTAGTAATTATCTAAATTTATCACATATTCGTCGTACAAAATGCAAGATGTTACCATAGAAGTACATCCTTCCCCACAAGTATCGTAAACGAGATCATAAAAAAATACTAAAACATTCCTACCACAAACGGTTCATTCCCAAAACAAACGCTTTTATGATAAGCAACCTTTACTCTTGCGTTAGTTCTATGAAAATCGGTATTGTATGTAATGAATCTATGTTTTACAACTACAAATAAAACATCAGTTTTTTTTTAAAATCGATATAATTAAGCACTCAGTACACTCATAAATAAATTATGGATGCTTATGAGAAAATGAAAAAAAAAAAACAAAAAAATTATTCTTTCTTTAAACAAAAAATATTTTTTTCTTTAACTTTTTCTTAAACTATTTAAATACTAAATCCAAACTAAAAGCAAATTATTGAATAGTCTTGTGTTGGCTTAGTGCTTTCTATTCTAGAACGTTCTTATTTAGATTATCGTTTTGTAACAGAACACAGCAACTCATTTTAATATTTCCTTTAAAGAATATTTTTATATAAAAAAATAATTTTATTATAAATTATTTATAGGGAATTAAATAACTGATATACAGATTGAGTTTTACATTTGAGACTTCCACTACGTTTCAATGGAGACTACTTCTTCCATCGTTGAGTATAACCACTAAATTAGCTTTTCCTAATTGTTACAAAATCATAATTTAAAGATAAATAAAAATAAAGATAATTGGAAAATAAGTTAAGGTTAGTAAGCAGTGGCCTTTTTCTTGCACATTGCCTCCGATTTATCATCTTTAGTTTCGCCAGAGAGAATAACTTTGAAGCTAAAAGGCTTGAATGGATACCCTGCGCCGGTGTAAAACTTACTCATAAATTCCACCCTTAAACATATATTTTATCATTGAGAAAATGTGTGAAAAAATGCTTAAAAATATCAACGAATGCCGAATTATAAATAAAATATATAAACTTTAAATTTTATTGAAAAAATATGCTAATATATTTAAATACACATTAAAGGCGACCTTTGTGGGTTCGACTCCACTAAGGAGATTGAACTATTTTAATTATTTCGGCTTACGGTAAAAATATAATAGTATATTTATATAATAGTATATTTAAGGAATAAAACCTAAATTATTTGCTACAAATTGCCGCTTAAGTGATACAAATATCTAATAAACATCTTAGTTATGGGTAGATATGAGCTATAATAAGTACATATAAATTAACTTTAATGATTTTAATTACTTTGTTAGTCAAAAGTATAACGTTATATATCTCAACAAGATCTCACTAATTTTAATTAATATTCTATTTTAATTGTTGGAAGTTGGAAGTCTGTTTCCAAAAAGGAACAATAAATAAATAACCATGTAAAGTGTTATATGTTGTTGAACTTCCGTCAGGTTTCATCTGTCATTTAATATTATGTGATTTAACGACACATATTACACAATTAATATATACGTTTATAACTTACCAATGCAATCGCAAAGTATGAAGAAATGCTGAAAGCCCTTCCATTACCACTAAAATTGAAAGACTGAATATAGCCCAAATGGCAAAAATAACAAATATTTTTGGTCCACCAAGCATAGACGTTTCTCGTAGGCCAAGTTTTGCAAACACCATGACCCACAACATCTCCGAGAGCTCTAAAAACAATATTAACATAATTCATTTACAATTTTTAAAGTGTTATTCCACACTTAGGAAAATCTCCCTACTAGCTCTAGATGCTAACAACATAAATAAGTCGTAACAAACGTTTAAAAAAATTCGACGTCACTTGATGCGACCGTATGGCTTAGTTGGTCAGAGCGCTTGGGCGGTTTCAGAGTCGTGGACTCAAATCCTACTACGTTAAAAATTTTATACGTTTTTAAATTTTCAATTGTAAGTGCGAAGTAACACTTTACGCACGCACTCGAGGAAACAAATATTAAATTTCATATTTTCAATTTAAATATTTAATATTTTCATCTCTTCGCTCTGGTAGAAGACAAAATGCGGCGTTGAGTTCCGCCACTCAACACGCTATGCCTCAAAATTCGGCGGAAAGTGGGGAACGGAAGTGGAACGGAGTGTCTTAACACTAGGTTAAGTTCCCTCTGCCTACCCTGCCATGTGCGGGATACAGCGTGAATCTGAGTAAGTAACACTTTAAAAATTGTAAGAATATTTAATAAATAGAATTATCTCTTGCCAAACGCTTGTAAGAGCGCTTGGACAGGTTTACAAGAGATGCAGATTCAAACCCTGCCACGTTCAAATTTTTATACGAATATATGTATAACAAATATTTTGTAAAAAAATAAAAATCAAACAAAAAATATATGTAAAAGACAAACCATAAAATTTAGACAAACATTTAACGGACCCGACAGGTAATAATACGATAACAAAGATTAAAATATTCTTAACTATATCTATTATTATTTTTCTTAGGTTTTAGTATATGAAAAACTAGCACTTATGCAGTTATACTTCTCCATAGAAATGTCAAAACCAACCCTAAATATACCAAATTATATGGCTTACGTTTAACCTGTTTAAAGGAGAGATAGAAGAGACGAATTTCTTTGTACTGAAAACATAATTGTCAGTAATTTATATCTAATTCACTTCGGGTTATCATATTTGTCATTGCTAGACTTCCAATATACTTTCACATTTATGTCTTTTTAAGTTTTTAAGAAACAAATTTTTCCTAATAATACAAAATTCTGATCTTATCGTCTCCTTAATATGTTAAAAGCAATTCATTTAGTAGTAGTCGTGATTCTTATCTATGCTTCACGTTAGCTAATCTGGGATATTCATTCAATTCTAAGACATTAGATAAGATTTAGCTAAAATACGTTTTAGCTAAAATGAAGAATTAAGTTTATTTTGGGGAGCAAAGAGCTTACATATATTTTTTAACCCGACATCGGCGTGTGATAACTGGTTAAATTTATTTTGCTTATATTTTTTAAATTATATTATTAGTGAACAGCTACAGTGGTAGCTACTTGAATAAGGTAAGTGAGATTCATCTTCGGAAGTAGTTATAATTTTGCAATAATGTAAACATTTTTTTAATTATTTACCCAAAATTTATGCTCTTAGTTTCAGATCTTTGGTGATGAATAATATAACATAACGCCACATATTTTATATGTGTCTCTTTTAAGTTTTTGATAAAAATTAGGCTGATAAATGAAATTGGTTTAATTTCGTTCGATTAAATCAGAATGAATTTCGTTCGTCGGTCGTTAGTACTACTCTCGTAGCTTCTCTCTTGAAAAACATAATATATTATTGGATTAACAGATTAACAAAAATGGGTCCATAAATACCACTCTCCACAGTATGTTAAACACTTTTCCACTACGAGTACGCAGGTTTAAATTTAAAAAATGTCTTCTACTAATCTTTCTACATAGCAATAGTCATAGTTGCAGGACTCATTGACAACTTTGGAAGAAACGAAAGAGGCATGCCGTATACCGTGTTTTGCTTTTACAATTTATATCACTAGGGATATCGTGTAAAAATAAAATATCTAAGCATATAATTTTGCCTGCAAACTAATCGTAATTTACTATTAGTATTAAAAGGTTTTAAATTTTTTCTGCTTCACGGTTGGTACCCCTATTGTTAAGACACTCCCCTCCGTTCCTCAATTTCTAATAAGAAACCTAGCAAAATAATAATAATAGTGATTACATATTATTATATATATTTTTATTGTTAGGTTTATAATAAGTATAGCATTACTATGTTGTCGCAAGTATTTATATTATATTTCTTTGTATAATACTCACGTTCATGAGCCAAAGACAACGCCCACAATCGAAGATAAGATGCAGTATGAGATATTGTGCTCAAAACAAATTCTATAGTGTGCACTGCTTGGTGAATCATCAGTTCACCAAATGTAGTGGTATATTTAGCTACTTCCGCCAATACTTTCTCTTCAGCCCTCCTGTTAGAAGAATCTTTTCGCTGATATCTTCTGAACTGACTTACTTTTTTCTACAACAATTACATAACTATCAATTTGAGGGTGATTAAGTATTTACAATAATAATATTAATTAAAATTGGGGTATGTGGAATGCTGCTGTGCTGTGCCCGATGATAATAAGTTAGATAGTTTGATTAATTTCTACACAAAAAAAAAACATTTTTTTCACAATACGCTACGCTATAGGTTAGTTGGAAAATGACTAGAACAGTTCTTTTGCCGTATACAATTAAGAATATTACTGTATTATTATAATCTCACCAATGCTTCTTCTTTCTTTTTTTTATATGCCCTTTGAAGATAAACTGGTGTCCCAAATAACAGTATGGGCACGCAAATAACACCAATAACAACCAAAATACGCTGAAATTTTTCCTGACTCTTGAACATATAAGCATCACAGTCTTCTTCTACAGGCTTTGTTGTAGAGAGCAACACCATATCGATAAACAAGATTAGAATTAATGGTGAGCATCCCGCCCCTCGCTTCAGTTCAACTGTAATTATGAGTAAATAAATAATATTGTAATATTAACAGATTCAAATCGGATTAAAACGGGGTGTCTTAACACTAGGTTCCCGGGTTCCATCTGACTACCCTGCCTCCTGCGGGATACAGCGTGAAGCTGAAAAAAAAAAACATGTATATTTACATATGTAGATATTATAGATTACTTTATCCATATTATTTTACGTATTTATCAATATGATTACAAGGTCAACAGAAAGAAAATGTTGGATTTCTTTTCTTCAATAAAACGTCACATTTACCTTAACAAAGTGAGTATTTAAATTAAAAAAAATATGTACCATATTTTCCACTGAACATGAACCATTTCATGTAAATGAGTACAACGAGCCACATAAAAAGGCACGACAGGAAGAGTACTTGAGGTATGAATTGTAAATAAATTGCATAGTATCTTTTAAAATATCTGCAATGAAAAACATTGATTGTGTTAAAATCTGTAGCCTTAGACCCCAGATGCAGCCAAAACCCTTTGTTAAATTATAAAACCTGAGAATTTCCATGTCAGAATTTCAAAACCCCTTAGTTCATTAGTTAGTTAGAAGTTTGTAGGAAATTGTAATTTGTTAGGTCTTAGAAAGGAGTCTAGCAGGGAGTTAACATCATGTTAAATGTCTTGCAATGAATCACGCCGTTTTTAAATAATAATTTAGCAAAAGTTAGGTTTCATATTATACACCTTATTTTCGTAATAACCGCCAAAGTAATCACCATCCAAATTTCATATACCAAGATGGGTAGACAAAAAATTACCTTTGCAAACAAGTATTATGTACTTGCAAGAGATGAAGAAGCAACTGTGTGTTAAATTTAAATTATGACTAATGTAATATAATGTTAAATTTTCCGATCATAAAGAGCTGCCTAGCAAGGTCGTGTCAAGTGCACAGTAAATGTCAAGGTGTATTCACAAACTGAGCGCACAAAAGTTATATGAAATAAACGACTAACTAGATATTATTTCATGCTGTAATTATACTAAAGTTTGTAGATTGCAGAACAAAGAGAATCTAATGATGAATAAATATAACATAATATATAATATATATAAAGTATTATTTTTATAAGACAATGGCGGCTTCGGTCGCTTAAATTTTTCTATTTTTTTTAAGACATACATTGATAACTAAAATTGCAGCTAAATTATTAAAAATTTCGTACAAGTTTCAAACTAAATATTTTAAATAACCATTTGCTTTTTTTACTTGCTAACCCATTGAAATAAATCAGTCACTATATGTTGAGAGAATGTTGAAAATATAATAGTGAAAACGCAAAGTGTACTCAAGTCTGGTTAACTGTTTCTGGTATCAGCACGTACAAATGCACAAAAAAACAAACAAACAGATACGCGAGACTAAAATTTAAATATATATTTAAGGGGAATTATAAATAAGTTCCGAACTAAATCACCACACAAAAGAAAAAAATATATACATATGATATTTTAGATTAATTGTATTTGTATATAATGTTTATATAAGTATATATCAAGTAATTTAAATAAAATCACGTTTGTGCTTTTTTTATTTAATTAAATATGTATATATGATTTTGATTATACGGGACATGAAACAATGTTATAAATTTGATATATTTTAAAAATTATAAGAAAATTAATTCTCATGGTCGCTGTAAACAAAATTTGACGCCGGTGACGTCCGTTCAATAGCCACAGCCGTGTTTTTGACGTCGTATCATGTTTTGTTTTTTGATGTCGACTGCCGGCAGGTGAACAGTAAGGGAGTATTGGTGCTTTGTAAAAAAAGTGTAAAGGATCGAAATGCGGGCGAAAAATTTCCGTTGGCACATAACTGACGGGCGTGTATTGTGTTTACATAGCACTAGTCGCAGAGCCATATATAAATATTTGTATATAAAGACGAATATTGTCAGGAAATAAGAGGCGTAAACTTAATGGGGCTATCATTTACTTCCTAATTCTATTACTCTCTGGTTTCCTCATCAAAGATAATCTGTATAAATTATAAGAAAATAAAATATATTTTTATAATTTGCATGTATATAATTTATTTTTAGTTCACACGATTAGAAGATAAATTATTCGCAATCATATTTTTTTTACTTTTAGGTGGTGATTGCATAATTTATAAGATTTCATTAATTATATTATAATAATTAGCAACATTACAGATTTTCTTGTTAGATATACCTACTAATTTGGAGAGAAACAATTTTTATCATTATAGAAGCCAATTTGTTAAAGATTTTTCTAGCTTCAGACTGTTTCTCACAAATGACACGGCAGATAGAATTTAAGAACAAACAGTGTCTTTTGTTAAGACACTCCGTTCATATAAAGACGTTCTCCACTTTCCGCATAATTTTAGACATTGCAAGTAGATTAAGTGGCGGAATTCAATGACCATGTTTAACTTAATATCAGAGTGAAGAAATGAAAATATTAAATACTTCTTTTCCTCGAGTGGGAATCGAACCCACAATTTATCGTGCTTATAGTCGGGCGCTTAGGCACAAGCGCCACGTACACACACAAATACATAATATAAAATTGTAAAAGAAATCAATTTAAATTCGAGGCCTGTCGTGGTGCAGCGGCACAAGCGAGTGACTGTAACCGACAGGTTCTGGGTTCAATCCCCAGTCGAGGAAATTTAATATTTTCAATTTAAATATTTAATGTTTCATTTCTTCGCTCTGGTAATAAGGCAAAGCGCGGCGTTGAGTCCCGCCACTCAACGGAACGGGGAACGAAAGTGGAACGGAGTGTCTTAACACTAGGTTCCCGGGTTTCCTCTGCCTACCCTGCCTAGTGCGGGATACAGCGTGAAATCAATTTAGTAAACAGCACATATAAATTCTACAAAAGTCTAGAAACCTATACAGAAGCTATAGGATATTTCTTTGTTTTGTTATTTCTATGAAGTGCCCTTATTGAAACTTCTATTGAGCGATGTGTGACAAAAGGAAGTAGTATAAAGTTGCGGGCGGCAACTACTATTTTTATGTATTATTATAAAGTTAAAATATTTTTATTTCAATAATAGGAACAGTATTTTAATAAAATCTTACGTGTGGTTAAAAAGGCTCAAAACTAGGCCAAACATCATGTGGACGATTCCAATAATAATAGACATTTTCATTTTCAACGAATTTAAATACATAATTTTATTTTTCGCCAACTGCAAATGATATATGTGGCTTAGAATAAATTTTAATACTTATTTTTTTTCATTTACGCTGTATCCTACACATGGCATGGTAGGCACCGGGTACTTGGGAACCTACTATTAAGACGCTCCGTTCTTTTCCCCACTTTCCGCCAAACTTAAGGCATTGCATGTTGAGTGGCGCAACCCGACGCCACACTTTTGCTCTGACCCAGAACTAATGAATAAATAAAATCTGTATATTATTTTTTCAAGTTGCGATCGAACCCAAACCTGTTGCGTTTACAGTATTAGTACTTGTGCCTTTGCGTCACGACGACTTTTGGGACACAACACAACAAGCCTCTAACTTTATTATACGTACAAAATAAATAAGGCATTATTGCTGTTTAATGTAAAAATAATATATTACGTTACAGAGTTTTAAATAGCACTGTACTAGAAACAATAAAATTATATTTATTACCGCCCAAATTGGATCCACGCCAAAGATGTAAGGAGGATTTGTTTCAAAAACCGGATTTAATGTTATATACTGATAAGTCTCCAATTCTTTTCGTTCATAAGTGTTCTTCCAATATGGATTCATGAGAATAATTGATTTTGAAAAGAATACATTATATAAAAAACCAGTATAAAGTGTAAACATTCCCATCATTAAAATCACGTAGCGACCTGTAAGCTTTCAGTAATTACAAAATGTTCGTTAAAAATAAACTTTGCATAAGTGAAATAATATGAGTGTCCATTCAATTGATTTACTTCAACTCCAGTTTTCACAATATTTTATACACTTGTGGTCTTCATATTAATGTTAATGATTCTTTACTTCTGCTTAAATTATTTTATTTCACATTGTGTAATATATGTTGTCAAGTTTCTCTTCTTTCGAGCTTCACGCTGTATCCCGCATAAGGCAGGATAGGCAGAAGGAAATTGGTAACCTAGTGTTGAGACACTCTTTTCGTTTCCAACTTACAGCCGAATTTGAGTGCGGATCTCAACGCCGTGCCTTAGCCTTGTGAACTAAGCTAAGAAATGAATATTAAATTTCTTCGCTAAATGAAATACTTAACTTACTTACTTAACTTAACTTTCATTTCTTCGAGTGGGGATCGAACCCACGACCGACGACGAAGTATTTACAGACGCTTGTGCCCCTGCGCCACGGTAGGCCTCAAGTAACCTTATTATTTTAAAATATTACTATGCCCCCAAAACATTATAATTTTCAGATTGGATTAAATTAAATATAAATTAAAACCGACATATTTATTTAGGGCTTAGTACAAAAAAAATACAGGAGGAAGAAAACTTTAGATAAATCAAATATTCTTATTCTATTACACCTTTCCAAGCGCTTTTGAGACGTCAATTAATATAAAAATGTTATTGTCAGTTCGACGGAAAGTTACCACCGGCTCGAAAGGCACTTCTGCTCAGAAATGGCGATGAGAAATTCTAAAGTTCCTCTTTTGATATATAATATTTATTGTATTTTTATTTCTCGCGTTACTGTCAATTTCCTATGAAGTATCAATTAATTAGATATTACAGCTAAATATTCAAATTAACAATGGTGTAATACCGTTGAAGATTTTCTTCGCTGGAAGCTCTCAACAAATGAAGAAGATATACAAAACATGCCTAATTTAGAAAGATCATTCATTTTATTATTACCTCCGAAGAAAATATTCCAGATTTCATTTTTCGATGTTTTTTCCATGTTTTCTTTTTCTACTGTCACCATCCAGACCGCGAATGATAATAATATAACGCCATGACATACATCACCGAACATCAAAGCAAACAAGAAAGGAAATGTTATAATCGTATATAGACCTAGGGAAAGGAATACATTAATAAATTAAAATAGTTTATTTAGTATTACGAAATTGAGAACTGTCGGGGCGCATCGGCACAAGCGTGTGACTGTAACTGAAAGGTTCTGGGTTTGATCTCCACTCGAGGAAATGAAATATTTAATATTTTCAACTTAAATATTTAATGTTTTCACTTCTTCGTTCTGGTACAAGGCGATCGCGGCGTTCGGTTCCGCCACTCAACACGCTATGCTTCAAATTCGGCGTAAAGTTGGGAGCGGAGGTGGAACGGAGTGTCTTAAAACTAGGTTCCTAATTTCCCCCTGCCTATCCCGCCACGTGTGGGGGCAGCGTGAAGCTGAGTAAGAGTGAGTAAGAGTGAGTAGTATAGCGAAAACAATAATTTGATGGATGTTTAAAAACGAACCTCTCTTTACCATTAATACTAAAGACAAATACAAAAATGCCATAATAAACTGATTTATCACTTTAACATGTATCAACAAATGTACGCAAAAATATCGATAAAAATATAACATTTAAAAATATATTAGTATTAAATTTATATTATACAACTCGGAATGCATACTTTCAACCACGTGTAAAATATGAATTTTTATGTGCAATAAAAATATTTACATCTGTAATATCACTAGTATTGATTAAACAAAAATGTATCGTTATTATTATTTATTTTTATTTTTTTATCAATTTATTCAAAACTTTGTTTAAAAAAATATGTAAACTTTTATGTAATCAGCTTTGATTGGCGCCCCTCATGACACAACGCCCCAAATTCGACGGAGATTGGGGAACGAAAGACAAAAAGTATGACCTGTCTGTCGGTGTGTTTGTCTTAGTATGTATATTTGTCTATGACACCGTAACTGAATGGGTCGATTAGATCGTTTTATAAAGAATTTAATTTAAATTGCGTTTATAGTAAAGCATATAAGAGTTACCTGGATTTAGTTCTCTGTACGTCGAGTCGCCGTAAGCGTTAATAAGCGCTTGAAAACCTTTTGTAAACTTGTTAGTGCGATGAAAAGTGGGTGGCTCGTCTGCGTCGTCGGACTTCAATACAAATGATTCAACATTCGCTTTCGCTTTTGCCTTACAAGAGAAATATTTACATTGCCTGAATTACCTTTGATTATATATTTATAATAATATATATTTTAACGAACACAAGGACGTAAAAAGGATAGAGATACTCCATGCAAGCCTTAAAACATTCTGGTTTTGATACAAAATGAAAAATAAAGAAAATTAAAGAGAACACCAACACAATAACTACCGACACACGAGCCAACATATCTTCTACTTTGGGTAAATCACTATCTGGAATCCAGCATTGTCCAATGAGACATTTTTTGGTTATATCTAAAGTAAACATATTCATCGTATGGTAGATTGCCTTGGACTTTTTTATTTGGACCATCCACGTTTCCCATTGCCTAGCAACTGTACGTAGCGCTTTGCATCTGTAGTACTTCATTTTCTCCATAACCTGTAACATTAGTAAACGAATTTATCTCTGGACGGTATCAAATCGAATTTATATGTCATTTTTATAGGAAAATGATTTTTATTCTTCGGCTTCGCACTAGAAAATTGGAAGACGGCAGAGTAGGCAAGAGGGAACTCGGAGCTAACTTTTAAGACATTCAGTTCTGTTCCCCACTTTGTCGAATTTGTGGCATTGCGTGTTAAGTAGCGGAATTTAACGCCGCGTTTTACCTTGATAACAGGGCGGAGAAATTAAAATATTAAATATAATATTTCCTCGAATGGTAATAGAAACCATAGAAACCACAACCTGTCGTGTATACAGTCTTTTGTATACAGCCTTGGGCCCCCTATACGCCATCACAAGCCTTAACGATACTTTTCCTTCAGCCTTACCTGATCTGAATGTACCCGATTTATAAAATTTTTATAATACAAAATATATTATAAAATTACTTTTAAGTAATGCCCAAACATTCTATTATAAAAAAAGAAGGTTAACATATTAAGTAAAAATACATAAAATTTCAAAGTGCCGAGCCGAACAGAGTGTCAACACTACGTTACCTCTGCCTAACCTGTCATGTTCAGGGATACAGGTAAAGCTGAAAAAAAAAACCTAAATGTAAAATCATATTTTTCTCTATAAATACTATCATTTTGAAAGAAGTTGAAGTTCTGCAAAGAGCTTGTTTCACAATGTGTACAATTCTTATAAGGCGAGCTCCAGCACATGTAATTAGTTATTCAGTAAAAGCAGTCAAAAAATCTTTTCCATATTCACTCGTTAAGCAATGAAATGGATATAATCTTTTCGCCTTTTCTTCCTCGACCTACATAGCAACTACGACCAAGTTATATGTACATGCTTGTTATATTTTAAAGAAAAGTAATCTACCATAAAATTCTCTAAGATTGAAATGTTTTCACACAAAATTAAATTTTGTATGAAAATGTAATATGAAACGCAAATATACCGGCCTTTAGTAGAATCATAAATATATTTATATAAAAATATGTTTGCATTCTGTATGTACTCGTTTACTTTCTATTATATTTCTGTTTCTTGTTATTAAGAAAAGAGAAAATAGTGGAAGAGATGGCAGAGTAAAATGAAAAATAATTACAAATACAAATCAATTGTTATAACACTTGATTATCTAATGTAACCCACATTACATAGATAAATCCAAAATATCAAGACTAAAATAACATCGTTTTACGTAAAACAACATGTGGCAGCATATTTAAGACGATATATACGGTACGTAATAAAAATTAGCGTAGCTCATCGTGTAGCGTATCATCTCGTTATAACGCAGGTAAAACAATATATTACGCTTAGGTTAGATAGAATATACGGTTGGCAAAATATATGCTATCAATATTATACTTCTTCTTCTTCTTCTTCTTCTTCTTCTTCTTCAGCTTCACGCTGTATCCCGCACTAGGCAGGGTAGGCAGAGGGAACGAAAGTGAAACCTAGTGTTATGACACTCCGTTCCACTTCCGTTCCCCACTTTCCGCCGAATTTGAGGCATTGCGTGTTGAGTGGCGGAACTCAACGCCGCGCTTTTGCCTTATTACCAGAGCGAAGAAATGAAACATTAAATATTTAAATTGAAAATATTAAATATTTCATTTCCTCGACTGGGGATCGAACCCAGAACCTGTCGGTTACAGTCACACTCTTGTGCCGCTGCGCCACGACAGGCCTCATCAATATTATACAGGTCCTTAAATAACAGAAAAAAGGAAAATCTCTGGACATAGACAGTAAAAAATATACGAAATGGTTATGAGGTACCTTTTCCTTCTTTTAATTTTTCTACAAAATATTACTACTGGCCAGTTCTGTTATAATTACTATTATTTTACCTTTTCTAAATCTCCAATTCGCAGGTCAAGCTGCACACTCATATCCATTCTTTCATCAAAACTTTCTGGGCAATTGTAAACATTTACATGGAATCCACTACATACTTTTTCCAATCGACCGTAAAGTTGTTCGCCTTGGCATATAGCTAAAAAGGCCACTTTACGAATATCTTGACCCTATAACAAATACATCACTCATTAAATATATATATATATATATATATATATATATATATATATATATATATATATATATATATATATATATATATATATATATATATATATATATATATATATATATATATATATATATATATATGTAAATATAATATAAACTATTGCACGGGTCTAATTGAAACCCGCAGGAATAATTAATCTAAACAGCCTTTGCCTATTCTGCTCATACTAAAGTGCGGCGTTGGGCTCCGTTTCCTAATAACACATTTCCCGCTTATGTTTAAGCGGGAAATGTAAATAAAAAAAACTATATTAAATCAAGTTTTATCCATAGTTTTTTAAACAATACACTGAAAAAAATGACGTAACAAAATTATCTAAGCTAAAATTAATAGTGAGTATTAAAAATATTATTTTAAAAACTTATAATGCAATTTCCATGCCAAAGATACTAAAATAGGAAACCATTAACGTCATTATAAATTGATGTTTACCTGAAGCATCTTATAATTACTTTATGAAGTGCGGTCCTTGCAGTAACTAAGTTTTCTCATGGTTAATAAGATTTTCTTATAAATATGTGCTACTCTACGTCCGACATTTACGCCTACATTATAACAGGTTATACTAACTATAATTTGATAACACTGGCTGTATTTTAATGGAAAACAAATTGGTATTTGGAAATTTTAGTTACGGTTAAGCACTAAATTCAAAATTCAAATTATGTTATATAATTATTTATTATAGTATAAAGGCCAACATGGAGCGCCGTAACAATAGTGTCAAAGTAGACATAAATTAAATAACTTTAAAATGCTTGTTTAAGGTAAAACATAATATAGCTTCACGCTGTATCCCGCGCGAGGCAGGGTAGGCAGAGGGAACCCGGGAACCTAGTGTTAAGACACTCCGTTCCACGTCCGTTCCCCACTTTCCGCCGAATTTGAGGCATTGCGTGTTGAGTGGCGGAACTCAACGCCGCGCTTTGCCTTATTACCAGAGCAAATAAATGAAACATTAAATATTTAAATTGAAAATATTAAATATTTAATTTCCTCGACTGGGGATCGAACCCAGAACCTGTCGGTTACAGTCACACGCTTGTGCCACTGCGCCACGGCAGGCCTCATTTAAGGTAAAAATAAATTTATATTTTTAACTCGTGGCACTTTATAAGGATATGTATATACTTAAGTGAAATTTAAATAGTTACTAACCACACCTTAAGTGATATTTTAATATACCATAACTGATACCAGTTACGCTATCTTATATTGGCATGAAAAAAAATATAATTAAAGCCCGATCCAAGCAATTATAACAGTACGTAATGAAATTGAAAAATTAGCTTTTACCTACATTGTCATAAACGTGTACATTATCATCAGATTGCATTTAAGTTTATTATCTATACTAATATTATAAAACTGAAGCTTTGATCACACACACTATTCTCAGAAACTACTAGTGGATGATGAAAAAAAAACATTGTGCATTGTATCGAGAAAAACTGTGAGCTGTATTACACCGTCACGGCCCAGCACGACAACTAGATTTTAATAAAGATGCATTTGGAGAACTTGTTATGCCAAACATCAAATTGAATAATCAATATTAAAAGTAGGTTAGGTTGCGGTAGCAATTCAGAATATAAAATTTTCTCTTTTTCTGACTTTTTTATTATTTGAGTGATTCGTCTAACAATAAATATAAATACGCCCAGTAACTGTTTCATATTGTAAAAGGTATTTATTAATAGTTAATAATTAATAGCTATTAATATAATATAATAAAATAACCGATTGAGGATCCTGTAATATAGTATCCTGTGTAGCTCGCCTATAGTAAATATTTCCATGAGAAACTCTCCACAGCATCATTTCAAAAGGAAAGCTCCGATTGCGTTTCACTACACCAGTAATCACAAATAGACGGCCCAGTAACCCAGTGTCACCACCGGCGGCCCTAAAACATATTAAAGAATTTTCTAATTAAAACAAGTAAATACTACGTAAGTAAGTACATACTCGTACATCGTATACATGATAAACAATTGCGAAATGTGATTATGATTTTACTTCTCATTAATTTTAACTCGTTATTTGCAGAGATTACGATAATTGGCACTTTGCAATCAAGTATAATATACGAAATATAATATGAAGATTAATTATTAATATCTTGTTTAATGTAACGGTTGGTTTTTGCATATTTAATACATGTCATATGTCACTGCTGTAGAGGATTTTAAGTGTGTGACTGTAAACGACTGGTTGTGAGTTCGATCAATTAGAAAAATTTAAGTATTTCATATTTCAAATGAAATATGTCATATTTTATTTTTTTCGCTCTAGTGAAAAGGCAAGACGCGGCGTTGAACTCAGCCACTCAACACGCAATCAAATGTGGCAGAATGTGGGGAACGGAAAAGTGTCTTTACACTAGGTTCCCAAGTTCACTCTGCCTAACCTGTCATGTGCGTGCTGCAGCTTGAAAGTAATATAAAATATTTAGTATATTTTTATGCGACGCTTTGTCCTTCTAATTATTTTTTTATATTTGAGTATACTGATTAAAACAGTTGTGACTGTTTACCTGATCTAATGTATGAGGCCTGTCGTGGCGCAGCGGCACAAGCGTGTGACTGTAACCGACAGGTTCTGGGGTCGATCCCCGGTCGAGGAAATGAAATATTTAATATTTTCAATTTAAATATTTAATGTTTCATTTCTTCGCTTTGGTAATAAGGCAAAGCGCGGCGTTGAGTTCCGCCACACAACACGCAATGCCTCAAATTCGGCGGAAAGTGGGGAACGGAAGTGGAACGGAGTGTTTTAACACTAGGTTCCCGGGTTCCCTCTGCCTACCCTGCCTCGTGCGGGATACAGCGTGAAGCTGAAAAAAAAAATAAAAAAAGACTGTATACACCCTGGTTGAGAGATCGACCCTACCAGTGAAAATGATTTTTTTTATCCCTCCCTCTGTAAGACCGCCACACGCGTACATTAACATGCCTCGTCCAATAAGTTTTCTTTGCTCACTGTTTTACAAGGGAATAAGAATCAAACTGCCTTTAAAAATCTTACTTTCCAATATCTTCCATTAAATCGGATTCTCCTAACATTGGACCTATGTGTCTTATAACATAGCTCATTTCAGTCAATTCTAAGTAATTCTTCAAGAGCTGAGTTTGATTTTCAGACATGTTTAAAACATCACCTTCCCATTTTTCCAGTATATTCTAGAAATTTAATGAATATAATTGTTTTTTATGTATATAAAAGACAAAACTTATAATGTATAAAGCTTTTGAAATTGTATACCTTACTTTATTTTAAATTATTTCAAATAAAATAGTGATATTATAAGGCTCTACAAACTTTGCTTCAATTATGTGAAGCAGAAATATGATCGCTAATCATTGGTTAATTAAAATACCACATTAAGATCTTAGAAGCTCCGTTTTACGTGCATATGCTATCGATCTTCCGAAATTTACTTTAATATATTCAAGAAAAATTTAATAAGTAAGACCATCTTACAATAGTCAACAATAAACTTACTTCTAATACAGTTATTTCATTTAATGGTAGTGCTTTAGGGGCCATACTGTTATATTCAATTACTCTGATTTCATCTTTTAACATTTCTCCTTCCATGTACAGAAGTTTGCGTTCCATTTCTGCGCACCGACATAGTTCCGTAACATAATTTCTTTGGAATGGCTTAACATCCGGTGTCATCTAAATAAATATGTAAAGGAAAGTGACTAAATATGTAACTCTTAATATGGAATACTTGCAATTAAATCAAACAGAAAAACATACACGCATATTAAAGAATATAATATCTTTCCATCGATCAAGAACTTTTGAAAAAAAAGTTGGCAAAAAAACAAGAAATAGAAGAAATCAAAGGGAAAAAAAACAAGTCCAATTTTAATGATGAGGATTAATGCTGTTTCATACAGTCAATTATTTATTAAGATGCCTTTATAGAGAAAACAGTTCCAGGTTCTGAAGGTTGTATTTTGTGTGTCTACCACTTATCTTGTAATATTTGAAAATAGCTTGATGGTATATGAAAGTTTTCAAAGTCTTGAATAATGTAAAGTAACATTTTGGATGGTGCTTATAGTATTCCATGATTGGGGTACCTATTCCTAATTAAATTTTTTTGTGCTTTATAAATATCCTACTTAAAAGTAATAATTATAACTAAATTTTGTTACAAAATAATGCACAAACATATAATTAATATAAATAATAAACGATTTTTAATTATAACGTTTGTACAAATTCTGCGAACAAACAAAATGGTATTCCATATTTGGTCTATTTCTTTTTTATTCAGTGTTTCAAATTTATATTTCAATTCCTATCAGTTCTAAACGCCGAAAGCACAAATACAGTGGAAACAACAAAATTGCTTTGTCTAGTCTTTCCAAACGACTGCACTAAAATGCAAGCGCGGTGCAGGTGGTAAGTGAAATATACTTGATAAATCAGTCAGACATCAAAATAAAAGAGTAGTTACTACAAAAACATGAATGGAAAGGATGAACGTGGAGTAAAGTAAATTTAGGCGCGTTTTAGATACATTTTATGTATCATGTATCCGTATATAGCGGATGCACAAAGTGATTGTAAATACAAAATATGAAAACAGATATCGGAATACTTAAAATGAGAAATATATCTTTGAAAAGAATTATTAAATAAAGGGAGATAGACCTCAGATCGACAGAAGTCAGGTGATTATAAAATTTCCTTTCTAATAGAATGTTTATAATGAGTACGAAGTATGTTTATACTAGGTTCCCAGATTCTCTTTGCCTTCCCTGATAAGTTCACGATACAGTGAAAAGCTAATAAAAACTACTCTTTTATTCTACATCAGTTACTTAACTTATATATTAAATTAAAATCAAATAAAAAGTATTTAGTATTTATTAATATTTACTAATTATTCTGAAATTTAATAAAAAAAATGCTACAAAATTATTTAGGATTTTCCAATAGACTTTAATAAATAAACAACATATCTTTATCTATAACGTAATTTACGTAAATATTTTCTTACAATATTGTGAGTGGAATTTCTCCATATTAACATTTATCTATTTTTCATAATATATATTACACATATCTAGATGAAAATACGCTATAAATTTAATCGTCTAACAACTTTGTAGCCTCTATAAAAGGTTTTACGTATCCAATGCTTAAACTGCACTTACATCAATGAATTGTGCACATCCCATTTCACCTAAGTAATCGACTATTTCAAATGCGGTATCCGGCTGGAGATACATATCACAAAATGTCATCGGATCACTTCTTAACATACAACCCATTGTGGATAACAAATAGCTACTATAGATATACAATTAATATTGTAGATCAATTACGTTTCTGTAACTTTGACAGTTTACAAAGATTAATTTAAAATCTTTTGGAATTATTTTACATTCATTTTTTATTGTACACGGCCAGTATTTTTTAATACAAATTTATATTTTAATAAAAAACGTTATATCATGTTTATTAGCAGTAAATAAAACTATTTTTTAAAATGATCTAGTGTTGATTCATAAGAATAAAATATTTATTTTACACATATGCTATTGTATGAATTATTTTATTTTTTATTTTTCAAGTACCAAAATTTGTTAAATTTAAATTAAACTTATGAAAGGAAAATATAAAATATTTATTTTTTCATATGTAATATAAATTAATTAACTTACTAAAGCACCACTTTTGTAGGAGCTTATTGCAGCTGTTTTATTACAAAATGCTCTAGTTTTCAAATTGAAATATTTAGCAACGTCGTTTAATTAAACCGACCTCTATTATACGGACCTTTTTTGTATCTTTAAACGTAAATCAACAAAGCTTTCGTTAGAACAGGGTCGATTTTTCGTCTAACTCAACGTACTTGTGTTATTCTTGATCCCTCTTGGGACCTGAGGCAGTCGAATAATTTACTGTTACACAACTAACTTCTGAGGTGGGCTCGTGCCTCCCAAAGGCAAGTTAGCCTATTTTCTGATCACATGTCATACGCAATTGTGAATACTAAATGAACACAACAACATATTCGTACTTACATATTTCTTAAAAAGAATACAAAAAATCTGTAAGCAAGAGTTTAATTTTATCCACTGAGTTCGCAATTCTACTTAAATATTTCAATTTCATTTTACTTTAAATTCAGCACATTTGGTATTTATCAACTCTTTAACGAAGTTATATACAGCTCGACCTTTTAATTTAAAGAGACTGCCTAAAATGCGTAAATGGTAAATAGATTCATTTAATATTATAATTGCTGCGGTGTCCAAAGTTTGCGCATTTAATGTAGCTTCGAATAAGCCGGTAGCAAGACACGAAAGTGAGTTTAAATTAAACTGAGAGTGTTTTAAAATTCAAATGGTTGCAATTTATTTATAAGTGATAAATATACTTCAAACAGTCTTACTTAAGGATTGTACTTTCATGAAATGTTAACAGAATATATATAAAAATATTTACATAATTGCTGTCAGCTATGCTGCAGTATGGACTATTGTTTTTTTAGCTTCACTTCATATTTATATTTATATATATATATATATATATATATATATATATATATATATATATATATATATATATATATATATATATATATATATATATATATATATATACGTATATACGTATATATATATATATATATATATATATATATATATATATATATATATATATATATATATATATATATGTATATATATATATATATATATATATATATATATATATATATATATATATATATATATATATATATATATTTAAAAACGATACTTTTGTAACCAAGTATTATTTAAAATAAAATCTGTGATTCAGAAAAATAAATAACACCTTTGTACACGTAACATATTCGTATTTTAAAGTTTTCGTTAATTCAATATGCCTTTGGTATTGATACTGGACTGTATTTACTATACACAAACGCCAGGGATTTATCATTAACCTTGTATTGAAAGCCTTTTGTAGCCGTCAGTGTTTACTGTTTTGTAATCAAAAAGGTTTTATTGAAACGCATTTCTAGAATTCACGTCATTAAATCAGGTACCTTGTGGTGACTGAAATAATATAACATTTCACAGAATTTCATTTTAATTAGTGTGGATTCTGAAATTCTGTATAATACAATGCAACCAAATTATTCAACGTTATTACATATCACAACATTGAAAGCTATACTTCGTTACGTTGGCTAATTAAGTTAAGTAATTGATAATAAAAATATAAATTTATATTTCATATTGTCTCTCAAAGTTTACTTAACCAAAATTTCAGTCAAGGGGAGGCCCAAAGGGTATATGAATTTATATATTAATTTCATTAATTTTGGACCTAAGTTTAGTGGAATAAATATTTATTATATATTTATTATCGAGCACTCAATGGAATTGGCTACAGTTGATCTTAGTTTAAAGCTTAACTATGTTATACTCGGATAAAGTTCAAGTTTGTAATTAATGTGTCCTTTCTTGTACGTGTTAGTTTACGTCTCCAGGCGAATCCGATATTAGCTTGTTAACTTGTATACATTTGGCTAGTTCTTGCCTGTTGCAGCTTACTCAGAAAATCATGTTTTAATAATTGTATTATTGATACTTCAAATGAAATTATTCCATAGTCAACTTGCACAATATTAGAATATATTGAAACCGTATCAGCTATTTTAAGTATTATAATATTTATAATGACTAAATCCTACTTGTCAGCTTTTGTTTAGTACATAATATTGACCGACCCCAATTGATTTTGCTTGGACTTACTCCTTGCCAAATTTATAGCTATGGTAATTTACTCAAACACTTTTCTACATTGTCATGATAGCTTAAATTTTCGTAATAAAAACTTTTGCTACGGAGGTATTTTATTATTTCTAATTATTAAGTTAGCTTTTACAGATTTTTCAAGTCAATTTAAAATGCTCATTATGGCCTACAAATTTATAAAAGGTTTGTTTATTTATTTCATACCGCTGAACTACACTTTTATTTCCTATCATCACCCTGAATCATTTTGTTGTAATAATCTTAAATGTATACGTTAAATACATTTTTTTATTATTTAGAAGGAAAAGATAATAGACGAAATATGTATTGTTAATGATGGTCTTATTACTAAATAAATAAATATGTGCTAATTACGAAAATGTATTATAACATAAAAGTTTGTGCTTTCATTAAACTTAAATAGAAAAATCGGAATCCTGTACGGAAAATAGCCACGACTTTTTTGAATTCATATAGTGCCGATACCAAAGTTTGACTTTTAAAACAGCTTTAGGCTTTATAGACATTGTATGTTAAGTGGCAGACTAGCAGACCTATTTTAGATGTCTATTCAAATTAATGCTGTTCATATGAACTACGAGCCTGTCGTGGCCTAGGTGCTCAGAGTGCGAATTTCGACAGGACATGTCATTCATTCGCTCTGGTACTAAGGCAAAACGCGGCGTTGAACTCCGCACTCAACACGCATTCGGTGGAAAGTAGAAAATGTAAATGTCTTAATGAGAACGAAATATCCACACGCCGCGGCCTACACAGCTATGTGCGGGATATATGCAGCATGACCATCCCGCGGTGTCAGAGCTCAATGCCTGATATTAAATTTAGCCAGAAAGCTATTAGGCGAGCTCTGTCTTCCTTGGACATCCACAAGTCGAGTGGGTCAGATGGCATTTCTCCTCTTGTGCTCCGTTCGTGTGCTCCTGAGCTGACACCGGTGCTAACGCGTCTATTTCGGCACTTTTACTCAGTTGGCGTAGTCCCAGATTCGTGGAAGAGCGCTCTTATCCACCCGATTCCGAAAAAAGGCGATGGTGCCGATCCAACTAACTACAGGCCTATTGCTATTACCTCCCTGCTCCCTAAAATTATGGAGAGCATAATTAATAGCCAGCTCTTGGTTTACCTGGAGGATCACCGATTGATTAACGACCGCCAATATGGCTTTCGTCGGGGTCGCTCAACCGGTGATCTTCTGGTTTATCTAACCCACCGCTGGGCTGCGGCTATTGATAGCAAGGGAGAGGGCCTGGCAGTTAGTTTGGACATGGCAAAGGCCTTCGATCGTGTGTGGCACGGAGCGCTCCTTGCGAAACTTCCATCTTACGGGCTTCCCGAGAATTTATGCAACTGGATTGCTAGCTTTCTCACTGGGCGCAGCATCAAGGTCGCTGTCGATGGTTTTTGCTCCAAATACATGCCCGTGAACGCCGGCGTCCCCCAAGGCTGCGTGCTGTCCCCTACGCTGTTTCTTCTGCATATCAATGATATGTTGGAGGACTCTAACATACATTGTTATGCAGATGATAGCACTGTGGACGCTGTATACTCCGGCCATGCAAGTTTTTCTCGGGGAAACGTCGACCAGTGCCGAAATCAACTTGTGTCCTGCGTTGAGGCATCCCTCGAGAATGTCTCCGCATGGGATGAAAAGAACCTTGTTCACTTCAACCCCCAGAAGACACAAGTCTGCGCGTTAACCGCTAAAAAAACCCCATTTGTCGTATCACCAGTTTTCGAGAACACTCCCCTTAAAGCCGCGCCCTGTATCAGTATATTGGGTCTCAGCTTTTCGAACGACTGCCAGTATCGCGATCATCTGGAAAGCAAGGCCAAGTTGGCCTCGAAGAAACTGGGGGTCATCAGCAGAGCGAGACAGTATTTCACGCCAAAACACCGTTTAGCCCTGTATAGGGCCCAGGTTCGGCAAATACTGTTCTCACCTTTGGGCTGGTGCACCCCAGTATCAGCTTGAACCATTTGATCGCATACAACGTAGAGCCGTTCGAATCGTTGGGAACCCAGTGATCTGTGTGGGGCTTGATACTTTGGCTTTGCGTAGAGACGTATCCTCCCTGTGCGTTCTCTACCGCATTTATCACGGGGACTGTTTGACTTGATACCTGCCGCCGAATTTTCCAACCGCACAGTACGTCACAAACTAAAGTACCATCCACATCATCTGGACACGTGGCATTCGACTACTGTGCGGTTTCGTAGGAATTTTCTTCCACGCGCCACACATCTGTGGAACGACCTACCCGTGGCAGTATTTCCAGGTCGATACGACATGGGTACTTTCAAAAAGCGCGTCTACCTCCACCTTAAAGGCCGGCAACGCCCTTGTAGCTCCCCTGGTGTTACACGGGGCCGTGGGCGACGGTGATCACTCACCATCAGGTGACCCGTACGCTCGTTTGCCTTGTCTTTTCCATAAAAAATAAAAGCATGATGCCGTAGAAAAAGGAAAATAATATTTATAGTTCGAAGGCAAATAAATATGATTTTTAGGTACTGTTGTAATGAATGGTTGGCAGGTAGAAAATGATTTATAGAACTAAACCCTCCTTTTGTGCATATATTTAGATTAAATTGTATACAACAAACAAATATATAAATAAATAAGAGCAAACGATTTATTATTTATGCATTTGTTGGAAATACTGTCTCCACATCGTTATCTTCAGTTATCACCATATAAACCACAAGCGATGTGCTAATGATATAACGGTAAAAGACTAGCTACATCTTATTCAAACCACAAGCCTCTAATAAGCGTAACACGCTTAGGCGCACATTTAGCATATTAATAGAATATTAGTTTTGTATATTATAATCGAAGCCTGTCGTGGCGCAGCGGCACAAGCGTGTGACTGTAAACGATAGGTTGTGGTGTGGTTCGATTCCCATTCGAGGAAATGAAATATTTAATATTTTCAAATTAATTATTTAATATTTTCATTTCTTCGCTCTGGTAACAAGACAAAGCGCGGTGTCGACGCGCGGTCCCGCCTCTCAACATGGAATGCCCGAAATTCGGTGGAAAGTGGGGAACGGAAGTCGTGGAATGTCTCAACAGTAGACTACCCTGCCATGTGCAGAATACAGCGTGAAACTAAGTATATAATAATACAACAATGTTTTCATAAACGTATTTTTTTATATCAACTTTAACAAAACTACAAAAAATATATTAATTTTCGTTCTTCGTATTTTAAGCATAATGATGGATAGTAATTTTATGTTAAGTCTTAATTAAACGAAATGAGCAACAATTCTTATAAATTGCCAAGATATTCTGTGATTTAATAATAGTTCCCGGATAATCGAGCTTTGGTAAGTGATCTTGTTACGGAAATAATATTTAATAACCAATAACATGTTAAAACTGATATCATGATGAAATCGGACTGGCATCATCTGGTATCACCTTGCCTCCAGGAGCTTAAAGTCTCCTGGTTCTGAGACTGTCTGATTTTCCACCTTATCAATTATAATCTGATAATTAGTGTCTAGGTTAAGCTACCATATTTTAATGATATTTTGAAACAATTTCTCATTGTCTGAAATGTGCAAAACGAACATTTTCAAAAATAAATATACACATATGTATTATATTATATTAAGCGTTAGAGTACGTTACCATAACTTTTTCAAGCCTAACTCTATTAAAATTGATTATTTTATAGCATATTTTTAATAAATAAATATATTTTTAAAAAATCCTGTTTGTGGCACCAGGATAACGCCCATTATGTAAAATCAGTAATTGTACCGTAATTTTGCTAGAAATTTTCCAGACCGCATAATGATTGTCAGAAATCGTATGTAACATAAACGTAGTTAAATGTAAGCGAGCGGATCTGTGTGACGTATTTCACATAGACAGATTTTGGTTCATTGAATTCTGGCATTCAACATGATGTGATCTAATTTGAATGAAGAGCGGAAAACGGAGTGTCTTGTCACTATGTTCTTTCTGCCTATACTTTTAGTTCTGGGTTTTGGATGAGTTTTTAATATACGATATACTGATTTCGGGGTGTTTTACACGCTGCGGCGACGGCAGCTATTTATATTACTATAAGCTATCTAGGCTTCGCTCGCTTTGGCTACACGATTACTTGTTTAAATCCAAACAATCAAAATTATTTCGTGTTCTAATATCTATATTAAATTTAAGTATAATACGAGTATAATTATATAAAAAACTACTTTCTGCCAACTCAGTGAAATTGGTGTTCTGTATTTTTTTTAAATTTGTAGCAATTGTCAAACAAAAAATATTTATACTAATATAGCATGTTTAATTGAGAACTGATTGAAATAAAACAAAACACTGTCGTTTAAAAAAAGTCAAATGTGCCTTTTAGTCGGTTAAGCCGTTTTTGAGATTTGCGTGTACAACACAACGAGAACAGACATTTTTTTTATAATTCAAAAATAATAATAATATTAGCAATAATTCTTCCTCAAGTCCAAATAAATAAAATTGTAGGACACTACATATCTATATCAGCTTATAATATTTATACAAATATTATATGTAGCAAGACTCTGTTTGGTTGAACGCGCTAATCACAAGACTTACCGGATGTTTTTGTGTTGAATATCTCAATTACGGATTAATGAAGATAGTGTAAAAATGATGTAAAACGAGACAACTTAAAACTTAAAAATTTGGGGCCACTCACAGCATTAAATCTAAGCAAAACCATTAAAATATAAAATATACAGCGAAATGGTCCTTCCCTGGAAATTGTACAGCATATACCCGTCTCCTAAGGTAAGGGAATCCCATAGTAATCACTTTTATGTTTTAAAAATCCCAAAATTTAAAAATACAGTTCCTAAACTATTTTTAACTGTACAAAATCAATTTTAAAAATATTCTTTATTCAATTACAAGCACTTTAGAATCGTTAAGATACATAGAAATGTCCATAGTTTCAGTCCTACAAGTTACCACCGGCTCGGAGGTGAGTCTGCTGAGAAGAACTGACAAGTACATCGATCGTTACTCTTTACAAAATATGACGTAAAGTAAATATATAATATAATTAGCACCCTGAGTGAGTACCAACTCCATTTAATCCCACGCATTTTTATCATGGTAATAATCTTGAATTGAATAATATGCTTTGCTTTTTTATAATAATATGTAATAAGCTTGAATTGAATAATATGCTTTGCTTTTTTATAATAATAAGTTACAACGGGGGCTTTACTGGCTTGTGAATGCTAGGAAAGCACCCGGAGGATACATCATCATACAGACCTAGTAGTCTTTTACTTGTACTATCGAAGTTGCTTGAGAGTAACCTCCTGAGCAATATATTACCTATAATTAACAAAGATATGATGATACCCAAACATCAGTTTGGTTTCAAGCAACAGCATTAAGCTTTCGAAAAGAAGGAATACTGGTCTGCTGCTTTCTTAGATGTCCAGGGATCCACAAGGGTTTGCTCTATAAAAGAAAGACGTTCCGTATCTTTCAAGTAAGACAAGAATGGCGGGAGTTCCAAAGGAATCTGTCCTTGGCCCTGTTTTGTTTACTATGTACACTTCAGATCTCCCAGAAGTACAAGAAGTAACTACCGCTACTTTTGCTGACAACACAGTAATTCTTGCCAACAAAAAAGATCCAATTGTAGCATCTGCCGACATAAAGAAAAGCCTTGACAGGGTTGATAACTTGATTCGGAAATGGAGAATCAAAGTCAATACAACCAAATACGTACAAGTCACTTTTACTCTTAAAAAAAGTAGCCGTGTTCCAGTAAAATTGGGTAACAATGTTCTGCCACAGACCTAATGTGTCCGATATCTCGGTTTGCACCTGGACAATAGATTGACCTGGAAAAAGTACATCAAATCAAAACGAAACGAGCTAACCATACAGTTCAGAAATATCTACTGGTTGATGGCACGTAACTCTAAATTGTCAATCGATAATAAATTTCTGAAAAATACAAAATGATTCTTAAACTATGGAAGTATGGTGCTAACTATGGGGAAGTGTTTTTTAGTTTGATTTAAACATAATGCAAAGGCTGAAAAACGGAATTTTAAGAACCATTTCCAATGCATATCATATGTTCATCACCACCACAGAGATCCACGAAGCTCTGAAAATGACAACAATCAAAGAGGAGAAAAACTAATAGGGCACAAATATAAAATACGGCTAGAAAACAACCTAAATGATCTAGCTTCTGCGTTGGCAACCATCTCCTATACAAAACGACTGAAACGCCTTGATATAATTAGTAAGAAATGATGAAGGACGAGGTGTTTCCTGGAGAGGAGCTCCTTGGAAATGATAAAATAAAAGAGAAAAAATCTGCTTATAGTTCGGGATTAATCAGATTGACACAATAAAATATTGTGTCTATTACTGTTCCTTCAGTAATTGTGGATATTTTTTCCGAACAAGTAATATATTATAATATGTGTACTTAGAGCAGCTGTAAGAATACCCGTTTCTTTAAAAAAGTCTCCCAGGGATTCCCGAGCAGTTCCGACAACAACTCTTTTTTGAATATGTATTCGTTATTCTGCAATCTGCAACATTGCCCCAAAGTAATATTTCATAGCACAATATACTATAAATAGCCAAAACAGACTTGCCGTGCAGTATCAATATTCGTAAGCTGCTTTACTACACAGCGTAAGAAGCGGAGCTCAGTCTGGCAGCAAGGAAAGACAGGTCCCCATTGAAGTTTCAAAGGGGACCTGTCCTTTTACATTAATCATCTATATGATATATATAAATTAAAAACAAAAAAGGCCCTAGAATCAATCCTTATGAGACACATCCTCCTTCCTTATATGGTATGTACGTGAAAAGAACGCTGATTTTTAGATGTGGTAAGAATCCAACTCTCTTGGAAACAAATTGGAATCAACACATATATAGCATAAAAGCTGTAACCAAAGCCCGCAGTGAGAGTTTATCATCATTATATGATAAGCTTGAAAGAGCAGAAGGTCATATACACACTGGCACGATATAACAAAATGTATTTGCGTCAAAGATTCCCAGGGCATGCTGCTCTGTTATCATGCTTCTGTGAAGGAGAGATGGAGAAGCTACTTCCAGGAGCTGCTGAGCACTTATATTCCGCGGTGGGTCTTCATCAAGACCCACCGCCTAACCCTGGACTTGTTGCTCCAAAAACCTTTGATGAAACTCAGAATTGCCGGAAAACCGGTGGGACCTGATGATATTCTGAAAGAAGCGAGGAAATCGTTTGGCTCTGGCTCTTCGTGTGCTCATGTTTACTAAACTTTTTAACCGTATCTTAAACACTGGACAGATGCCACACCAGGGGCGGCTTAGTTTTATTACTCCTATTTACAAAGGAAGGGAATGTATTCAAGATTGTGATAGTTACAAGGGTCAGCGCATGATCAATATCAGGATCCGCCGAGAGTTGACTGTTTCTAATTCCGAGTCTCAATATGGATTTCAGCCAGGATCAGGAACAACAGTTTGAGGCTTATCGTTGCGCAGCGGTACAAGCGTGTGACTGTAAACAACCAGTTGTGGGTTCGATCCCCACTCGAGGAAATGAAATGTTTCATATTTTCTATTAAATATTTAATGTTTTAATTTCCGACACACAACACGAAATGCTGCTAGAGCGTAAACCGCGTGAACCTCTGGAAGAGTACGCTTCAGAACGGCAGTCTTAAACCAAATTTGTCGAAAACCGAGTGAATGGTTTGCGGAAGACTAAACTCGAGTACTACCCATATAGGTACGGAATCAGTCGTAAAGTCGAATAAGTTCAGATACCTTGGATCCATTATGCATGAATCTGGGGCATCGATCACGATGTTCATGGATGTATAAGCGCTACCTGGGCCAAATGACGGAAGGTCATTGGCATGTCGCAGAATACCGACCAAATTTAAGGGGCTGATATCCAGAACCATCGTTCAACCGATTTTTTTATACGGCCAGTTCAATCTCGGCATACTCAGAAGCTTCATGAAGAATCACGATCAAAACGACAATGATTCGAGGCAGTCTTGGAGCCCGTGACAGCGGATAAGCTCCAAGAGCGTCGCCTGAGATGGTCACGTTGCGCACCGGCCTCAGAACTATATTTGCCGTGCTATGAGATATAGGACATAAAAGGCAATAGTCTAACCACCGATGCTTGTGATAAAGGACATAAATGGCAATAGACCACCGAGGGCGTTAAATGTCGTGCAAATTGGGGCACATTGTGGAGAGTGGAGTATAGCATTTCAAAAAATGAATATTTTAAAAGATATCACTTACTTTTAGAATACAGTAGCACAGTAAATACAAATAATATTTCTGCTACTACCTGCTTTCTGCTTTTACCGAAAAATTATAATTATATAACATGTTATAATATTTTCAAATTTAAAATATCATAATTTAAAACATTATTATAAAATGGAAATTATATAGTTTCTATTATTATACCAACAACATACAAACATATCAGTATATCAACCATGATATCAATTTATAACTTTGTTTACATTATTTACATTATTTAAATACTTCATTTCATAGTTTGGATTTTTTAACTAATGTTTGATATTAATTAATTCATAATCCTCCTAAGAAGACTTGTAGTCTACGACGATATACGTGTAACATTTATTCCTTACATACATTATGTACTTAGGTTACGGAATTTTATGTTCATTCCTAGAAATAGAGAACGTTTTAGCGTTAAACAAGTTATTTCCGAAAGCTCGAGTGATTCCCTCCGTTGTAATTGCACAGGCACAGTACTATGGCCTTTAACAAGAACGCTTCCCATCTACCGTCGCGTCTAAAATAATAAGAGGGTGAAGCACGAGTTGTGTTAGGTTTACAAATAATTATTTTATTTACCTTGATATTGTGTTAGTTACTTTAATAAAAAACTATGCAGAATTCTACATTTTGCAGCTCGAATAAGGTAAGTCTATATTAATTTCTATATTAGTGTTTATATTCTAAGCAGTTGATTTAATGAAATGTAAACAGTAAGTACGATACAGTTTTATATTTTAACGCTTAACCGTTAAATACTCGTATTATTTAACAAACACTAATCATACATTCAGCTGTTCATGCTTTGCAAAATAAATGTTTAAATGTTTTCCAGAACGTTTAATTATCTACATAGAAAGATGAACTGAAAAACTCTACAGAAAAAAAATTAAAAATCTCTAAACTACTCTACTCTCATTTTGGTCTGCCACTTATATTAAAAACTAAGTAAGTTTTACCTTTTTGCTATTTATATAACAAAATGATTAAAAATAACAGTACCTCTAATCTCTTTACGATAGTATTAATTATGTTCAGTAAAATATATTGCGCTGTGCATCACATACAATATATATTTTTTTAACGCATAGGCATTGAGTATGTGAAAACGGACAAATATGTTGGTTTCTGAGCTATCAAGCTACGCAGGACTGAACACAGATTTCACTTATTTACAGGCTTTGCCTACGTACTACGAAGTTATCCGTTTGCCCGTCGTGACTTCAATACAGTTGAATACATTTCTCTACAATTTCCTGTCACAGCTGGAAATAGAAAGGTTATTTGCTAGACATCTTGGAATTTTCTATTACTACGTATTTCCGATCTTGGAGTATTTTTATAATAACGCGTATGCAGACGTTTTCTACTTTGGTTTTGTGACGTTTCATAATAAATGTGAAGTTTCCTCTTATTGAGTATATGTTATTATAGGAAATTCACTGATTGAATGTGAACTTCCTATAATAACATATACTCAATAAGATTTATATAACTTTTAATAATATAATATATATCCTGTAACTAACATAAAAATATTTTTTTTGTTTATATATAATAAAATACCTTTAGCGTCTTGACTAATTACCAAACATTATCAAATCCATGCGTATATTTATTTATCTCAAAATGTTTTACTGGACTAATCTCAAAATGTTTTACGTGAGCAATTATTTCGCGAAAAAGTAAATAACTCCGTAGAAAATAGCCAAAAATAACAGTTAGGATGTTGATGGAACCTAGCTGGTGAGGAAAAGGAGATGAGTTATAACATAGATATGTACTGTGTGGCAGATGTTGTATAGTACATTAATATAACCCTGCCTGTTATCCTGCCCAGAAGGTCTTATGCTGAATGCTCGGAATATAATTTTCCTTAACCTTTATCAGCTTTGCTTTACTAATGTCTTACCAAGTTTGACTGGTTTTATCCAGCTGCTAAGGTGTTTAACACCAGAGATAGTTGTTGATTTTTAAGTATTAAGCAATTGGTTAAAGTAAATAAAAATTGGTTAAAAAACTATGTTTCTGTGTTAAGCAAATAATTGTATAATATATACTTCTTGTTTTCTGCTCTAATCTTATTTTCTTTTATGTCTGTTAGTATCAAATCTAATTTAGGGTTAGTGAAGAAATATGAAATATAAAAACTTAAATGACCTGTCGTCGTGATCCGTACGTAGTAAAATAAATAGAGGTATAAACCGTTATCGTTTTCTTACTAGGAAATCAATTGAAACAAAAGTCAGTATATTTTGGTATGGCTCACGGTTAAACATAGTCTCACCCACGCTGCTCTCGCGGTGCCAGTCTTCTACTGGTTGCCCAGTCCTATCTGCCTTCTCGAAGCTTTTACACGCAACAGGTCAGTGTAAATATTTAAAAAATAAATCAATAATTAATTTAGGCCAATTTGCGAATTTCATTTATACCGCGTTCACTTTGAAGCAGTGCGATTTAAAAAAGTTTTTTTAGTGATAATTATGAGCTGTGTATGTTAATAGTGTTAATAATTTGTTAAAAAAATTGAAGCATTTGAAGCTGTATTTATAAAGTACATTGTCTTAAATTGAAATTTATTTCGGTCTTACGCTACAATATTCACTCTGTGCATATACAATACTCTCTTGTCCGAACAAAAACCGGGTTTCGTAACTAAAAATATCCCCATATCGAATGTTTGCGATATCTATTTTGGAATTTGTTCCACTCTGCGGCGTTCACGTTGATGTTTTAAAAGCAACATCCATCAGAAGAAATTGTTGGATACATATTTAAATATTACGTTCGGTCATAATAAAAGTTGTTAGACAGACATAGAAGTTCAAATGGGATGTCCAATATTTATAAAAAAATTCATTCATTCGAATAGTTTTTATTCATATTTACGCAGTCGTTTCATGCCAAGAATTTATTTATTATCATGTGGTTGTATTAAATTACGTCGAATAATATTTGTTTATGATGTAGTAGATTAAATAATGAAAAGAAATAAACTTAAAAATTGTTTGATGTAATATCTTATCTATCTTAACACGTGGAAACCTAATGAACTGTCTCAATCGAAACACGATATTACGTGATTCTAAAAGATTCTATTTCGTCAGTCCTAACTAAAATCAAGTATTGTTGCCAACGTGTACTTTTATGACAGCCGTTAACCTGTACGTTCTTTTAAAAAAGAATTTACTGCTGTCTAAAGTAATAAAATTACAGTGAATATTTTTAATTTTAAACTAAATAATAACAAACAGTCTTAATGTACATTTTTAATTGAAATTTGTTGATGACAGGTTTTGCTAGTGATAAAAACAAGCTGGACACTTTTCATTAACAAAAAAATAATTTCTTTTTAGAAAGTAGTTTTAAGTTTATCAAAACAGAGTTACATATAATAATGTTCATATTAATTGCAATCGTTTGTTATATCATAAAAACAAATATTAGCATTCAGAACAAGTAGAGTTTTATTTAAACATAGATATCTAAACAAACGAACATTAGACTTGTCAATATTAGCATCCCTAGTATTTCGTTAAATAAACTGAAATTTAAAACCATCCGCAATTTCATCATAGCGGGATTGAAATGCCAAGCTATCAAAATAGGAGCAGACTGCAATAGGAATAAAATGATAACAGGTGAATAGGAAACGTGCGGTTGCTTCTATGCTATGTAAAGAAAATAGAAATCGTTTAATTTAATTCAGTAAATTTTTATTGTAACATTGTTTATTATTAACACCTTGGTAACTCGGTATATATATATATATATATATATATATATATATATATATATATATATATATATATATATATATATATATATATATATATATATATATATATATATATATATATATATATATATATATATATATATATATATATATATATATATATATATATATATATATATATATATATATATATATATATATATATATATATATATATATATATATATATATATATATATATATATATATATATATATATATTATATATATATATATATATATATATATATATATATATATATATATATATATATAATATATATATATATATATATATATATATATATGTATATATATATATATATATATATATATATATATACATTATAGGAATTACTCATATGGATTTTAGGATTATTTTTTTTAAACTTAAATATAGAACCTGCAATAATGTAACTGTTATTTTCATTATAAATCCTTTTTATTAAGCTTTTATTCTTCTCAACCATAGCATTAAGTAACAAAACTAATATTAGCGAGGAAGTCAAAAATAACGCCACCGTACAAAATGGGCCGGGACTCGTTTGAAAGCCTAAAACACCCTCACAGACGCACTCACGTTATTAATCTGAGAGCCTTTGACGCTACAGTATATTTAAATCGTAAGCCTTAATATCCATTATGAAATTTTGCGCTAATTATCAGCTCAGCAGGATTATTTCTATTATTGTTGTGAAGAAGTCTACGTTAAGAATTGGTTTATGATTTATTACAATGATTTGTTTAATAAAAATGGTTTTGTTTCACAGAAAACTTTCAATAATGAGCCGCGTAGGAAGAGGAAGGCGCACACGCGTCTATGATTGTAATTACAATAAAGGAGAAAGCTACTATCGCCCCGTTTTGGACCGACTTGATGGTAAAGTGCCTCTACCCAAGGAACCTGAGAAAGATAAGATCAGGTCTGACGTGGACAACCGTATCCGAAGCGCCCTCGATGACATCGAAGCTCCAGCTGAAGAACTGTTCGATTCCAGAGGTGCGCGCGCATCTAGAGGCAGACCATTACCATCTTCCTTTGAAGACGGTGATTTGAATGATGACGTAAGAACTATATATTATAGTATAAATATTTATAATGCTTATTTTTTTTAAATGTTATTAATAAATGTCTATAATTTCGGCGGAAAGTGGGGAATGGAAGTGGAACGGAGTGTCTTTACACTAGGTTTCCGGGTTCCCTCTGCCTACCCTGCCTCGTGCGGAATACAGCGTGAAGCTTATCTTTTAATGGCGAAAGTATTCTACCTCGTTTTCCACATCAATCATTCTTTAATAATATAGAGAACCTGTTGAATAGTCCAATTATCCTGAAGGGCTATTTTATTTCACCAATATATGCGTGTCGGCATAATTTCTTATAACTGCGGTCATAGTTACCGAATAGAAGTAGAGTCCGAATTAGAATATGCCATATAAATTTTTAGTTATATCCATTTGCCCATATAGGAGAAACCATAGTTAATAAGCTAGTGTTATTAAACTAAATATAAAGCATAGGATAGTCAGTGCTATTGAAGTAGAGTCCAAAACGCCTACAGCAAAATAAACATACATTATACAACATCGTTATAAAATATACATTCGTTACAACTGTGTTATACTTACTTCACATTCTCTTACTATACTCGAATAGAAGTGATATAGAAAAGAACAAAATATTTCATAACTTAAGCAAAGTTTAAAGAAAAAACATTTTGATATGGCTTAGTATTTAAAAATGAAAGACTTTAAAATTGCATAGATTGACAATCATAAGATTATGATGATAATTTTAATACTTAAAATAAAGTGTTTTAAATATAAGCGTTTATTTTAATTAATGTTATTAATAAATGTCTATAATTTACTAATTTCTAAATGTCGAGAAAAATAATATAAATCGATGAATGTAATTTAGGTGTTTTGGTATAACATAATAACTATTTAGTTGCAACTACAAGTATCTATGACTTCCATTTCTGTATCCAGGTCGAGATCAGTAACGGTTATCGATAATTGAATATTACATTATAATGTTATGTATCTTTATGAATATTGCATTGCAAATCAAATTGATAATGCTTACTTATTAGAAATATGTATAGCAGCCTGGTTTGTAATTTAATTAACTAGTTTTACCCCTGGCTTCATTCAGAAAGCTCTTTTATTTGAGTGCTTAAAAATATGATTTTGTTTAATTTTCCCGGCATTTTTTATCGTATGCAGTCATTATACTCTTTGTAAAGTTTTCCGCTTTGACGAGTTTTCAAAGTGCCGTGACATTCTGGACTGTTGACATGCATCTGACACTTTACGGAAAAGTATTTTTTGAAAGTTCAAAAGAAATAACGTCACTGTGTTCAAAACACGTTTCATGTTTTGACGTACCGATTAAAAAATGTTCCAACAATGTAAAATTAATAAACCTCACCTGCGCTTTACGCTAGAAATTATGTATTTTGTATTTTAACAACTATACGAGTATATTGAGGTCTGTTGCAGGCCAGGGACACAAACGTGTGACTGTAGACGACGAATTGTGGATTAAATCTCCACTCGAAAATTTTTTTTTTCTCAAAATAAATGTTTAATTTTAAAATTAAAAATAAACATTTCTTTTTAAAAAGAAGTAGTCCGTGGTCATGGGTAGACTAGTAGACAGTGTTTCATTTAAAATGTGTAACAATCGCGAAAATCAAAGACAACATTTCTTTGCTCTGGTAACAAGGAAAAGCACGGCGTTGAGTTCCATCACTTAAATTCGGCAAAATCTAGGGAAGCCAACGGAGTGTTCTAAATACTAGTTTAACTCTACTTAACACTACCCTGGCACGCAGAAAAACAAAATATAATTTTACAATGCCTTCAATCTTATTTCCATGTAAACCCAGGTTGAACATGCTATACAGGATGTACTCATACATACATACATTGCTCTTCCCTACCGCTTGTCGGATAATATATTTAAAATTCTTATAACTTTTACTTAAATTGTCCATCACATTATTTTAACTATTTTTTTAAAAAAAATTGATAATGCTAATATTTTACGCAACCCTTTTTCCAATAATCCATAAGCTGAAATTTATGTTCACACTTCAAAAATAGCTATCTATTTGATTTTATTGGATTCAATTATTTTATTGAGTCAGAAGTAATATTAAGACTACTTATTTTTTTATTACGTCACATGTTATAATTAATAATTAAAGGTTTCGTACAAGGCAGGGTAAACCGAAAGAACTTGAAAACTTACGTTTCCCACTTTCCGCCGAATTATGTTTTAGGTATTGTATTTTGAGTTTCGGAGCTCAACTCTGCGATTTGTCTTGTTACCAGAGCGAAGAATCTAAATATTAAAAATTCCATTTCCTCGAGTTGGGATTGAACCTGCATCATGCGGCATTTACATTCACCAGTTTTGCCCCTGCGCCATGACAGGCCAAAAAATATTTTCAATCTTATATTAATTAATATATCAACTACAATTAGCGTATTAATGAGATTTACAAAATGGCTATCGCACGTTGCGTTTAATTTAATTTGCAAACTCACCAATAGTGCAATAAAATTTTACATCTTAATTGACTGTCATTTTAAACCTTCGCGTATAAGTTTAATTATCTGCATATGCGATGACTTGTTTCGCTTAAAAATGTAATTATGGCTCATTACCGTGTAGGTGTCAAATGTAGATAATATAACAAACTTTGGCATCGCAATCAAATTTATTTCTATTTTGAGAATTGTGTCATTTCTATATTTAGTAAACACTTCACAATGACTAGATTGGTATTTGAAATGCGTAATAAATATTTGTGTACGTGCTCTTTAACGCCTATGGAATTTCAAATAGACGGTATTTCTTTATGGTAGGTATAAAATTATTAAAAAGGAAATTTCAATTATCTTATGTTTTATACATATGAATTGTATGTGTTAATGTATGGCAGAATACATCAATTTCTTCTTATAATGTACTTATTTGTTCAGACCACTTAGTTTAACCACATTAGAACTGTCATCAAATTTACGTTCCTACCAAATATTTTCTCGAAGGTCTATCGACATTGAGTCGATCTGAAACATATGTTCATTTACATTCGATTTTATGACCCAACCAGAGCATCATCAACATAGAAATTGGTTGAAATCCTTAGAGCATAGCAATAATACAAAGAATAATAAGCGATATACAATAAATGTGAGAACTTTGCGAAATGAATACGGATAACGACGCCAGGAAGGAAAGGCGGGGAAAGGTGTGTGCTGTTATGCGTACAGCCGCTTTGAAAACAATATCTTTATTAAGAGTAAAACAGTAGAAGTTTGCAATAAAAATATAGTAATGACATTACTATCTCGACCTGGAATATCCTCGTGAGATTTAAGCTCGAAGCTTTTAAATAGTCATTTATCAATGTTGGTGTATTTTGTCTAGATATTTTTACCACTAGTGTAGCTATTTACTTTTTAAACTAGCTCTGAAGATATAAATCTTACGAGCGGTAGGTGTTTTATTTAGCCTGATGTACGTTCAATGTACATATACTTGTACATACTTTGTATTATATTCATTATTTTCTTATAAACTAAAACTTTATTACGTATACATCACATTTTAAAAATTAAATTTGATTTTGGTTAGTTTAAAAAAATATACTGATACAATAATATAGGTATTTAATTATACAGTGAAACAAAAAAGTCACCTTAAAATGTTTTACAAGCATAACATTTAGACTATGCAGATTTTAAAGCGGTTAACACAAATAGACAGTGTTTCGAGGAATTGTGTATATTCTTGAAGAGTTTTTTTAGGGTTCGGAAAAAACTATTATCATAGCTGTGTTTTTTTTAAATATTATAAAAGTATATAACAGGTAATATTATGCTATATCTTAAACCTCGAAAAAAAATATTTTTTACATTATCATCAAGTTTAACTGCAAAATGATTAAGGTACTTACCAATAATCTTCTACTATATTTAAGCAATCTACCACAAAAAGAATTCGTCAATTAGCAGCTGATATTACTCTAATTAGCAGTTTTATTTTTCCTTATGATTTACTTTTATTATTTTCTTATCCTAATCAACAATATTACTGAAATTTTGAGGCCTGATGGGTTGTGGGTTCGATCCCCACTCGAGGAAATGAAATATTTAATATTTTTAATTTAAATATTTAATGTTTTCATTTCCTCGCTCTGGTACAAGGCCAAACGCGGTGTCGAGTTCCGACATTCAACACGCAATACCTCAAAATTCGGCGGAAAGTGGGGAATGGAAGTGGAACGGAGTGTCTTAACACTAGGTTCCCAAGTTCCCTCTGCCTACCCTGCCGTGTGCGGGATACAGCGTGAAGCTGAGTATTAAATATTTAATTTCCTGGAGTGGTCATAAAACCTGCCTTTTAATGTATTTAATAATAACAAAATATTTTGCGTAACATGATTACTTTATCTTTCATTTCCATATTACATCTAATTCAGTTCAATACGCTTCGATACATTCAATAACCATAGTATAATTATTCTCTTGCAATTGCTATCTCGAGTCAGGCCCTTTGAGCTCTGAAGATTGTCTAGTAACGTTGATTAACTAAGAGGTCCTAGGATTATCAGGAGGAATTGATTGTAGACTGTAGTTTCAAACTTGTGAAGTTTCTATAAACTGTAGTGGTAATTAATTAGATAGATTGAACTTCACATACCGCGGTTTACTAAGACTTGTGTTAGGAAATATGAATAAAATTACTTTGCTTTGCACCACACTATGCCCGCACTACCTTATGATATCCTTTTGGAGTTTTAATTGGTTGCCTGGAAGATATCACTCCCAGTGATAAGGCCGCCTTTGTGCATTCGGTAGCTAGAAAATATCATTATTATTATTATTATTTTTCTTGTTTATTACCTAAGTGTGCAATAAAGAATTATTATGTTATGTTATGTTATAACTTTGGTAAGCTGCCTATTTGAGACATTATCTCATGTGTTCTAAAAAATAAAACACTATTCTTAATATCTTTATTATTATTTTCGTTAACAAAGCGAGATAAATACAGTATTTCAACTATACTGTTGTTCAATTTTCGCTCACGTTAGTGATTCCGTGTTAAATGAAGTTCCAAATCACAATCACGTTTCACGCGACAGCTACGTACTATACAATATACACACATATATAATAGTATAAATGAATTAATATCGGAGATATATATAGCGTTCATCTTTTTCTGTGCGCAATATTTATTTATTGAAAGCAATATGAAATAACGTGATTTTCATTGTAATCTTAAAATTCAACCATAAATAGGGTATAAATTTGAAGTTTACGGTGAATATTCTTGAATATGTATTAATATTTCATAATAATCAAAACCTAATCTATAGCCATTATGGCACAGTCTGACTGTAAAAGTGAGAATTATAAGTTCAACTCCAATTCGGGGAAATGAATTTTCATCTCTGCGTTATAAAAAATCAATAAATACTAGTTTTATATTCTATACATATTGGTAGTTATTTATAGAGGTTCCAAGTAAATGGGCAAACAATTTGTAAACTGTTGGAGTTTAATTTAACTATAAAGTTACATTGTTGCATTGAACAGTTATAATTAAATCTTTCAAATAAATGAAGTACAAACGAGGAACAGATATTGAATAAAGGAGATGAGTTCTATTAGAATATGTACGTTTACCTCAATTTCTGGATTTTATTACATGTGTTTCTACACATGTAATAGTGGTATTGGTTCTCAAACGTGTTTGAGACATACCAGTTCGTAAAATGATATTTATGCTTTGTATAAAGTATTACTTATTATTTATTAATTTATTAATTTATTGAACGCATGATAGTTTTTACATTCATTAATGCACGAAGTTATAGAAATATTAATAATTATAATATCTATCATACAACATTTTAAAGTGCCAGTCACATCATGTACTGAAGTGGCACAGAGTGGTGACTATTCTAATGCTATTAACTTAATCAACATAAATTATTACAACACCATTATTGAAACACAAAACATAAACAAACACAAAAAATGCAAATATCTTTGGAGAAATAGGAACTCATGAGACTATTTTAATTACATTCGAACATTTCTAGTAATCTTAAAACATACATTTTGAAATTTTGATAAACTGTCAGCAAAAATATGAACCTGCCTGAACATCTTATTATAGGCTTGAGCGAATCATGATACCGTTTTACATTGGTTATGTCGGGTGGTTGATATAACAAACCAGCAATTACCAGCCTGTCACGCCTGTCTAGGTGCTCGCCTCGCAAACTCATATTTCCTTTCCTTAAACATTTGGACAACAATATTCACTTCTTAGCATAGCTTAGCAGCTTATAAAACTTATAAAGTATCGATTATTGTATGGCTTATAAAGTATTGGTATTATTATTAACAACACCAAAAAATTCAGAAAAATCCACAAATATCATATGATTCTAATTTACTTAGAAGTATTATATATTTATCATGAAAAACTCTATCAAACGCCTTAAAATTCATATAGATTGCATTTACCTGGGTATCCGCGTTAACTGCATCTTTCATTATCTCCTTATAAAATGTGACTAGATTAGTATGTATACTTGTGAATGGGAATTATTTTGGCGTGATTTTCTACAATACGAGCTTAGTAAAGGGCTTACTAAAAATTTTAATTCGAGTAAAAAGACAGCAATTTATAACTATAGTAGATTTTGGCTCCCGGCTTTGTCAACACACCGTATTTCCGCCGTATTAAACTACGACTAGAAAAGGCGGAAAGAACTTAGCGTAAAGCGTCACGTTGTAAGTTTACATTTTAACTGCGGAATTGAACACCGCTTTGTCTTCTAAACAAAGCAAGAGAATGTGAATAATTCTGAGAGGTAACTGAACCAACGCAACAACACAGATGCAAAGCCACTGTTCCGCGACAACCTCTATATTGTTATAAGTACTATACAGATAATGTCAAAGGCTATAAAATATTTTGAAAAAGCCAAATCAAAAACATCACAATTCAGATCATAATAAATATATGTACATTATTGTGAAACATGCACTCAAGCTTTTTACGAGAGTGTAAACATTTTAATGTACTTCATTAAAAATCCATTAAAAGCATCATCGATAAAATATTTTCTTGTCCATTATTTACAGCTTCATTCCAATATTGGAATTGTTATCTTTTGTAGAGTGAATAAATATTTTCTCATTTATTTATAATAGGCACCTACATATTGTACATCACAGAATCTGAGAAAATAATTTTAATAAAATCTTGTTAATTGATAATTTTAAAAGTACTTAATTAAATGTAATACAAGAATTCACATAGCAATGTCACTTATTTTGGATATATAAAATCATAATAATACTAAATCGGTATAATTAATGAAAATATTTCACTATTAATACAGACAGAAAGTCCAAAAAGCAATTTACGTTTAATTTAGTATTTTAGTTTACCAACCACAAAGCTTTGTATTATCGTTTTATTTAATGTGAAATGGTAAAGAGCTAACATCGATGGGGCTTTGAGCTATCAAACTACTGAATATTCGAGATTTACAAAGCATTTATGACGATGTCATTAAAACTATACCTAGAAGCTTAGCTCATGTGAAGCTCGCTCGCTTGTTCAATAAAACTATTTATACAAAACAGGGAGTTCACGAAACAATTTTCATTTGTATGATTCCTATTCATCCTTGTACCTTTGTATGTTACACTCATGAATAATGTACTTTCACACTGCTACCTATATGACAAAATAATGCCACTTCTAGAGTAATTGTGAATACTTGACATATAACTGATGACAATCTTAAATAAAAATATATATGTCGTGTAGACGTCGCAATTATTTCACACCGCATAAATAAGTACTTAAAGTATTTATGTGGCGTGATCAACAAACACCGCTGCTAGGCGTGTCATATAAGAGGCCGCATGGGCATTAGACGGACAGCTAACCGACTATGCTGACGCCATCACTAAAGCAATCAAATCAAAATATGCAGGTCAGGTGACACACAATCGGAAACACACACGCTACATACACCGTTGGAGACGAGGTCCAATTTTAATTTTAATTTCTGTGGCCCAAACGAGCCGAGGCGTTAGAGGAACCCGCAATTAAAAATCCAAAATAGGTCTCAAGAGCCCTATCCATTAGGCCTAGCTCGGACTGAGCGAAGCAAAATCCTCCACAATAAACGGTGTCTAAACGGCCCTTGCGGTCCGAGTTCGGAGTCCGAGCACAAGAGAGGCCCTTGCGACACTGTATTCTCTATCGTTGGTACCTTCAACGGTAACCAAGCTAAGGTCAAAGCTCTCTTAGCTTAAAGTTCAATAGAAAAAGGAAAAAAATAGACAGCCTGGCTTGGCTTTGTCGTAGCTCAGTACACTACTACTACTCGTACTTTGCAGCTGGCTAACCTCTCACCTCTTTATATAATTCATTGTATAATTAATTATTATTATTTCAATTATAATTATAAATGTGGTTAAAGCCTATGTCATTATAGTATATATACAGCGCTGCAGCCGGTGCTATTTTTATATATAATATTGAAATCATAATTATGGTGGAAATGGCCCAATTTATTTAAATTGCGTCTTCATATGAAATATCTATTGTGGTATCTTTATTAAATTTAATCACAAACCCCTATTTTATATATTTTATTTAAAATACTATTTATTCAATAATCACAATAAAATATTTCGGTTACACAAAAAAAAATATATTAATAATTTTGTATCTTCGTAATTCCAGATTGCTGATTCACTAAAACGCCTCCGTGCTGGCAAAATGACTTCACGATTCACCGAGGATATTGATTTCGAAAATAGCGTGGCTAGTATTGAAAATCGAATGAAGATATCTGATAAGATTCTCGAGAGCGTTGGACTTGGCCAAAGTGAGGTCAGTAGTGCACGAAAAGCATTAAAGGAGAACGAGGAACGCACAGAAAAACGTATTGCTCGCAGAATAAACGAAAGTAACGACGGTGCAATGACTAGATGGACGGCCTTAAAAGATTTTGATGACGAAAGCGCAGCTGTACAGCGGGCGAAGGCAACAAGAGCTCGGTTGTCCGATTTGGAAGATGAAATGACAGAGCTAACCGAGAAATCTGCAGCAAGGGAGAAACGCGCAGCTCGACTCAAGGCGCTTGTGGCTGATACTGAATTATCAGACACGACCGTAGCTGCCTCTAAAATAAGCATCCGTGCTGAACGGGAAAAGAAACAAGTCACTTTCTAACGCGACAGAAATATGTCAACAGTCCCAAAACTCTTACACTCTAGAGATGATTTGGACATAGATGTACTTGCTAAACTGTGTATTCCTGCATTTCTCATTGTAACACGTTCTAGTCGATATCTTTTATATTATTGCATATAGTGAAAAGCTTTGTATTACCCTGGTTTATATATATAAGTCTTTAAATAATAAATATTTAAAAAATACATACTGTATTTTAGTGAAAATTTCCAATTCAACAGAAATAGTAAAATATTATTTATTTGCTGAAAAAATATTTCCATGAATAAAGTAAATTTTAGAAAAACACGACTATTACATTTTATAACTAAAAAAATATTTACTGTCCAGTACGCAGTCAGCGTATTAGCATTTATGGCAATGAATTTCAGATATTTAGTTTTATACTTCTAAACATTGTGGATTCAACAACACACTTATTATATTTAGATATTTTAATGAACATGTGTTTGATTACAATTTAATATATAATTTTTAAGTAATTGTGTTTTATCTGCTTATTAATGAACTATACTCGTAATAGTAAAATATGACAAACTGAACATAAGATTTGGTTTGAGATTCAGTTCCTATTTTTGTATTAAAAGTTTACATTTTACCAAAAAGCCTCAATTTAAGGGTTCCATACCTCAAAGTAAGAAAATGGAACTCTTATTTTATAGCTTTATTGTCCATTTGTCACCTTAATACTTAATTTGTCTAGAGATTGTGAAAAATATTTATCTAGAAATCGCGTAGATTTATCAAGCAGATATTAATTCAGGACTATTTTCCCTTATAGCTCAGAAAAGGCTCATCTAGCTTCTAAATCATAATTATTAATGCAATCAAAAGCTAATGTGTAATGTTTGCAGCATTTCATATGAAATTCGCCGTGTAACCAAAACCTTTAAGACTATCCTTCATGCCAAATTTCAATTAAATAGTTATGAATCTTTTCATGAAAGGGAGAACTCACAAAACAAATAAAAAACACACCAATAAATGGAAACCTATACTAATTTTATAGAAAAAAATGTCTTCCAAACTACAACATTACATTTATAGTTTATTTCATACAAAGTGAGAAAATTAGTTATTTTTTTAAGTTGTACTTCCTGTTCGCATATATTCATAAAACAAGAAGCATAGAACCCTCGATGGGCGAGAACCCTGACCCGATGACTCGCACATGACCAATTTTTTTATATAAAGATACATGTATTTTTATTTTTATTTTATATAATCCAAATATCTTGTTAACAAATATTTTTCATGAAAATTCTTTTTCATTAACAACTAGACTTAACACTTATGTAGTAAGTCATTTAATATTTATAGAAGAAAGTCATAGTTTTAGTTTTATGGTATCCAAATTCTCTATATAAACTATTATATTATTCTTAAAATTCCATTCTTTATCTTTCTCTCTAACATCCGAAATATAAATTCGGCAAAGTACATAATTACTAAAAAATATATGTTGTTTTTTTTTATTTATGAGTTGTTTTACGCCTCAGACTTTAATCATTTATGCCTTTTCCCTTACTGTGTGTTTCTTAATTACCTTATTGGAATAAAGAAAGATGAATCAATCTTTCAGTAAATTGACTGCGTTGAGCTTGCGTGCCTTTCTCTCTCTCTCAGCTTCACGCTGTATCCCGCACTAGGCAGGGTAGGCAGAGGGAACGAAAGTGAAACCTAGTGTTATGACACTCCGTTCCACTTCCGTTCCCCACTTTCCGCCGAATTTGAGGCATTGCGTGTTGAGTGGCGGAACTCAACGCCGCGCTTTGCCTTTAACAGAGTGTATACCAGCGTGCCTTTCAAAGTTTATTGTTATGCTTGATAATACTACTCTTCGATCTCCTCCGTATCGATGTTTGAATTAGTCGATGATGGTGCAGTAACATTTAGATTTATGTAGATTTAGAAAACAACTACTTTGTGTTGCATTCTGTAAAACATCGAAATTAAAATCATCGAATACGATATAACTGTTTTTACCTTATTTACAAAGTTTTCTCAAAACACCTTCCATTTTGTCTTTAAATATTTCATAGTTATGTAATGGCGGTCGATACACGCATACTATAAGACACTTTTTGAAACTCAATGCATGACAATTCAATAGTACTATCGACGTAGAATGCCACAAAGTAAATAAAACATTGTGATCGTTCTCCTTATGCTCTGCTTGGTACCCGGTACATTTATCAAACTTTGTATAGCTATGGTCATTTATACGAGGGAAGTCTGACAAGTTTCCTAACTAACAAAAATATAAAACATTTATTCTGTTTTTTTTATTTTAACATAGCCTCTCTCTTTGACGAAAATCTTTGTCCTCTGAGCGCAATTTTTCGATAAGTGAACAAAAAGTAGTCGCTTGGGGCTAGATCTGGTGTGTAAAATGGCAGATGGTTAAATCGTATTCGTAGACTTTCACCATGGCAACCATTGAGATGTGGGACGGTGCGTTGTCTTGGTGAACGAAGATCTTCTTTTCCTGCAATTGTGGCCATTTTTTCGCAAGTTCTGTCTACAGCTGGTCAAGTAATGATGCGTGGTATGCTCTTGTAATGATTTATCTTTTTTGAAGATAATCGATTAAAATAGCTCCTTGACTACGCCAAAATAAACAAGTTTCTGCTTTTTTTGCAGCCGGTTCCTCCTTTGCATGCCACTGTTTGGATTGTATTTTTGTTTCGGGCGTGTAATGGTGAACCAAATTTCATCTACAATAATTAATCGGCGTCAAAACTCGGATTTATTTCGCCTAGACTGTGTCAAAGGCCGTTGGAAATGCTCATTTAAACACGTTTTTGGTCAAACGTGAGTAAACGCAAAACGCGTCACCCAAAGTGCAGACAGCTTAAATGTTGATTTAATGTGTGAAAAATAGGTTTTTTTTGCATGTTCAAAACCATTGATATCTTTCTCACTTTGATTTGGCGGTTCTATCACCATTTTGAGAACTTTGGTAAATTCTATGTTCTTTTTTATTTATCGCTCTGATAACAAAGTAATGCTCGCGTTTCCGCTACCTAACTCGGCAGAAAGTGGCGCATTGAATTAGTTTAATGGGAACAGAATGTCTTAATATAAAGTTACCCTCTTTTTACCCTATCATGTCATTTCTAAAGAAAATAGCTCATTCAATGTTGTGTTAGACTGTATTGATACTGTATCTTTCTTAGTCATATAACCCGTTGATAGGCATGATATAGTAGTTAAATATTAATTGCTTATATACCAATGTCAAACATCATAACAGATAGCAAAGTCATTTCAATAATAAAAGAATGTTTTCAAATACAAGTAAGCATAGAGAAATCCCCATTTAATACAATTTAATACTAGCGAAGAAATAAAAATATATTAAATATTTCATTTTCTCGAGTGTGGTATTTACAGTCGCACGCTTGTGGCCATTTATTGTGAGATGAATTTTAATTGAAATTAAATTTTGTCAGTATGCAACTTAATGAGTCAGCACAAATAACAGTCTGCTTAATGTCGCAGACAAAGCAACAGCCTCTCCGTAATCACCAATTTTTAAAGATTTGGTATGACCAATTTTGACATAATATGTTACATTCAATTTATTGATGGTGTCACCACCTCTCATGGTTAAAACAAGGTAAATCAGAATATAATACAGTTTTTGAATACTTAGGTTAGATTTAAATTTATAATAAACTTAGATTTGCAAGAGTTCTACCCTGGTAGAGGCAAGTGCAGACCATGATATGTAATAGATAAGAGAAGGAAAGAAATAAGAAATGATCAATAGCAATCCTATGATTCTGTATGGGATTCTGAAACCCTACGAGTTGGTTATCCATAGTGATGAGTGCATCTAAATAGAGACTGTAAAGATTAATATTACCAAACGTTTATAACCATCGAAAAGATACCATTATAACTTCGCTTCCAAGCAGACAGCCACGTTATCGAAAGGGCAGCAAAAAAGAAACAGAAGTTCATAAAGTTAAATATTAAGTAGTGCCCATAAAACATTTGAGTTGAAAATTTTACTAAAACAATAAATCTACAAAGAATAAAAATGGTAAATAAAACACGTTAAAATTAACTTAAGTTGCGTATAGTTTATAAGATTATGCCAAGGTACGCGCTCCGTCGATGCTACATCAAAGGAATTTATTGAAACTTTTTAAAGGAACTATTGCTATTGAAAATTTTACTAAGATTAAAATTAAATATTTCAAGTATATTTTTACAAAGGATGTTTTCAAAAATACATTGCTATTTAAATTTGCTGTACTTATAAGTTATATTCTTTTTAATATAATCATTCCTAAATAGAAAATGTTAGAAAAATATTTCTTTTATTAACAATAAAGATTATATAATAGTAAAATATTAACAATTTTATAATTCATTATTTTCTTATGATGATAATACCCATTTCGATTACACTTAGGGTCGTTATATATATATATACGCTATAGGGTCGTAGTGGTGAGATCTATCAACTCAACAGCGTCGTGTACAGACAGGGTCTTAAATTCGACTAGCGTTGACTCTAGTTCTTTCATACTTAATTGTTGTGTTTTTCTAGTCCCTTTTTTGTATTCATTTTAAATTAGAATATTGGTCATATACAATCTTAAATTACAATATTGGTTACATTCATCAAGATTAAAAACCTACATAAGTCCATACTTATGTAGATTTTTTATCAAGACAGAGAAGAAAGAAAGAAAACGTTCTTACATACATATCGTACATGTGTTTGTTTACGTAGCGCACGCACGGAATTTATATATATACACATTGTGCTCGTATTTGCAAAGTAGCGATACAAAATCAATAAACAATGACCATGGGTTCAACCGTCAAAACATTTACAAATAAACACGCATGAATTATCTAAAAATGTTTGCACATCATTATTAATGAAACAATATTTGTTGGTATATTTTGTGTTCTTAACAGAAAGTTCGTTCTGCCTATTCTGCAATACGGAAAATTATGTGAAGGATTTAAATTTAAGTATTTCTACTTTAAAAAACGGAAACCCTTATAGAACTATGTTGTTGTTCGTCTGTTCTTATACTTATACATACATTATCCGTCTTTCTAGACATATCAAGCAGGAATTGATATTACCTAGATGGTTGAAGCACAGATAAAATAGGGATTCTTAATCACCGCAATCAAAAAGATACTTAATCAAAAATCATAGGAACGAGGTGGACCTACGTTTGACAAGAAATTAGGTCTTATAATAAATACATTTTGTTTGGAACGCTGGAACTTGAGAACCTTGTGTAAAGATATTTCGGTCCCCATTTACCGCTGAATTTAAGGTATTGCATGTTGAATAGCGGAATTTAACGCCTCATTTCGCCTTTTTACCACAGCAATTTAAAAATTAAATATTTCATTTCTTCGAGTTCCCTACTTGAACCTGTACAATTTACAGTCGTGCACCTATAAACGCTACAAGTTCAATCCCTACCACAACAGGCCACGACGGACCTTAAATTAGGTATATTTCATATAAATTATATTAATTTTATTATTGTGTTAAAAAAATGTGTTTTAATAAAGTACTATAAAATCTATATATTACCATATTATGCTGTTTAAATTATATGCTGCTAAAAGCTTTATATACGAATTGATTCATAAAATTTTACTTCTTATTACCAGTTACCAATATCCGCTTTGTCTAATTACTATCGTTGCAGATTAAAATAGACCTCTCATTAGAATGACAAGGTCGATATTCGATCAATTGGGACGGACAGCTTTTATAAAATGAACTGTTCGTCATATAAAGAGTGAAACACTAAATTATTTATATTTTTGTATTATTTTAATATCTTATCAATATTATTATGATGATATGATATTTACGTAAAATATTACGTTTGAAACGATATTTTATTTTTACAAAATATTTTTCAAAATAATATTATATTTACAATTATTTTAAAAATTCATACTAGATTACAACAGCAGAGAGCGTCATGATTTCCCCTCATTTATTATTCGACAAAACCTTTTACAATATATATTTTAAAATATATGTTTTTTTATTATCATGGTGATTTCAATAGCTTTTCAGTGTACTATTGTTATAATCCTTCATATATTTCAGACGTCTATAGATTTTATTTATTATAAAAATTCAAAGGGTACCTTACACAATAGAGATTGTGTTCTGGTAGATTGTGTTTTATAGTCGAAAAGCACAATTATTATTTTTACTTTTTTAAAGTGTTAATCCACACTTAGAAACTATACGTTTTCTAACTAAATATCTATACTGTTTTCAGTTCTTTTAAATAAGTATAAAAAATACTGGTTTAATACACTGGTTGAGATTGACCATGTACAGCTCTTGCTGGTGTCAATTTGTGTGACAATAATAGAGTACCAACCAGAGTACCAACTCCTTACTGATTATTATACTACGTATATAGTAGGAGTATGAAATAATTATTATTTAAACCGTAGACTTACTGTGCTTTGTAATTTGATACTGAAAAAGAAGTTTGATCCGATAATTGCAATTATTAGTTGTATATTAAGTAATCTTATTTTGGTAGCTGATTTTTTTTCCTTTTTGATACATAGTATAAAAGAATCGACCTGTATATTGGCACGCATTATTAGCGAACCGTCTCGATGATTGAAGCCAAATTATTTGTTAATACTCAGTAACGACACCTTACAAAAAATAATATTTGATGTATTATTTGTAAGTCGTACAGTAAAATTGTTTTCTTCAGTCATTTTTATTATTACTATTTTTATAATTTCATTGAATATCAGTGTATATAACAGATCTATAATTTTAAAGAAATGTAACATTTTTTGTTTATTAAGTAAATATTAATATTTTGTTTGTTATTTATTGTAAAGAATATATAATTACAATTATAATTAAAAGAAAACAGAGGCGCACAATTTCTTGTAAAAGTGGAAAATGGGGACTATTAAAGTAAGTTTAATTTTGAATGACAATAACTTTGCATAATATTTGCATTAGTTTGGCAGAAAAAAAAATACTCTTTTACCCTCGTAAAGTTTGTTGGAAGAACATGACCCTCATTCTTTAAGGTTTTGATAATTTGCAAACCTAATATATTCAAGGAAGGAAAAAATACCTTTTAAAATAAAGTTAATATATTTTGGTTAAATATGTTTGATATTCCTTTTAAGAAAAAATGCTGATATTCAGCGGGTTGAAGCGGCTTTCAAGTTAGAAATACTAAATAGCAAACAAGCAGAAACTATTAATATTTTTATGTATTTTTATAACGTAACTATAATCTGCTCTATATGTATGTGTGTATGTATGTTTGTATGTATCACCACGTTACCATTATAGTAGCTTAATATAAACTTCAAGTCAATTAGTGCTCATTGAGACATCTAACCAACTGAATAATAAGCTTTACTAATGATGTACTTGCTTGTCAATTACTCGATTGATCAGATAGTAAATTCACTTCAAGCTTATATTGAATTGACACATCTTAGTGAAAGGCTTAGCTCAAGCTTGGTAGACTTACAGACTCGTTAACAAGGATAGAGTAAGTGGTATTTAGTAAAGCTAAATATTTGATTTGATGCATGATTTGATGATGACATAAAATATTTGATTTGATGATCAAATCAATCAGCGCTCTGGAGTTACCTAACTCATACGTGAAGCTACCAACCAAGCGCGCTCAACGCTCTCAGTGATGTTTGGTTGAATAGATACCATATTCCGCAAGAGCAGCAAAATGAGAAGAATAAAACAAAATTTAATTAATGGTTTCCTTTGCCATTTCACTAGCAACTGATTGATTTAAAAAAACAAATTGAATCGTAAGGTTTATATCAACAAGTGAAATACTAAAGAAACATGGTACTATGTACCATTATTAAATAGGTAAAATGATTACTAGATACTAAATGTAATTTAAAAAGCGTATAAAAAATTTGAGCGAAGCAGGATTTGAACCCGCGCCTCTGGAACGGTATTCCAGAGGCGCGGGTTCAAATCCTGCATCGTTCAAATTTTTTATACGCTTTTTAAATTTAAATTTAGTATTTTCTGTCCTAAGTGTGGAATAACACTTTAAAAACATAGGTAAAATGATTACTAGATTTAATGAAAAAATATAACTCACCGACTAATGAGTGTATAGTTTTTTTTTGTAAAGCAAACAAAAATCGCAATGTAAACCTTTATTATTCATCACATCAACAAGTATCTTCCTTTTTATCTATCTATTTTCACCGCTTCAATCTTGAACACACACACCTAGTTCTTAAGCACAATGACATTACGTCCATCTTATAAATTTTCCTGTCAATATATAATATTATAATATGACAGCAACAATTTATAATAATTGGTGGCGTACACAGCGTAACTTGTTGTTATGCTTATCAACTGAAATGTCAGATTACCTTCCGCATTACACTCGCAGCCCGGTGATATGCGAGGGCAAAGAAACAAGAGTAAAAACTTTAAGGTCTCGAACATCGTTTTCGTAAATTTACAGTCACGACGAAAACGTTTGAAACGTTTCGGTGGTGACTTAAATAACATTGCTTATTTTAAATGGCTTACCTGTAAAACAAATAACGATGACACTTGCATATACTCGTATATACGTAATCAGTGTTGAGGTCAAACGCTTAATTTTTGGTCAATGTTACATTTTTGACATAGTTTAAATTTATTAGAAACAGAATTCGATTTGAAGTTAACACACTAACATTATTACACTTAACATTTTTATCCCTTTCAGACCTGATTTTTTATTTTTTAGAATTTGTTTGAGCCGATTTTATTTCAGTTAGATATTCGCCTATTGAGCATGGAAAAACAAAAAAAAATTGATTATTAGATTATTTTCCGAGAAAATTGATGTTTTCTTTATGTGATCAAATGTGGACATTCGGCCTAAGTGATTATAATAACTGATGTATGGGTATAATTGAACAAATAACAAATAGCTTGATTTTGGCCATTTTTATTATTACAAAAGTATGAAATTCAAACTAAAAATAATTAAACATCTTCAAAACAAAAATAAATCTTCTTACAAAATAAAACAACATAAAAAATCTTCTAAAAAGACAACAAAATAGTAGGAACTTTAGTTACTTAGGTATGAAAACTTAGGAAGCAATTTTTGTCTTTAGTCAGACATAAGTGCACTTTGCACTTTATGCATTTGATGCGGGATTTCCCTTTACACCCCGTTAACTTACAGCGCGTTCCACAACCATCGTCATGAGCTGGAAAGTGACCAATACCATCTCGAGCAATTTCAGTTGACGGACGTACTTCTCCTGGTCTTCTAGGAACAACTACTGGTAAAGGACTGCTCAAGCTACTTGGACGACCCCTTTTAGCACCTGATATTTTGTTTCGAAGAACTAAACTTTCAGCTAAGCGTCGACGAAAGTGAAGAAGTGCGAGCCGTTTTGCTTTTGGTATCCCAAGCAAGTCACAATCCATATCATACTCGCGGTAGGCTTGAGCAACTGCCAAATCTGATGCGTGGAATATCATACGCAAAGGCCACTTCTTTGACTTTATAAAAGTTCTATAATAACTCATAAGTTGATCAAGGAGATCTACCCCTCCCATGGCGTGATTGTACTTTTTTACAATTTCAGGCCTCTCGACTTCTATAAATCTCTTCTCTGTTTTGGACCATCTTTTCACCATATCTTTTTCTCCTATACCAACGAAATTGGAAGCTAAGTTGGCTGGTTTGTTATCAAGCCATTTCACCATGGTGACATCTCCATCCGTACTACAAATCTCTTCGGCAAAACCCCTTGGTTTCTTTTTTATATCTTTGTCACTAAGCAACGGTGGCCTTGTAAATCTATTGACACGCGCAGTGCAGGTAGCCATTATGCCTTTGTGTTTCAAAATTTGGAGCATGTAATAAGACGAGAAGTAATTATCGCAATATAACTCATGACCTCTACTGTCACCGACTCTTTTCATTAGATGTAATACTACCGCAGCTCCAAAGCCTACTTTCTTTATCAGTGACCTGTCTAATTCTGGAATAGAATTTTGATAAATAATAAAGTCATAGGCACGGCCATTTTTCCCACACAAAAAGAAAAGCTTGATTCCCCATGGACAAGGTTTTCCTTTGATGTACTGCTTAGCAGAATGTTTCCCTGTAAAAGGAACTATTTGTTCATCGACACACAATTCTTTTTCTAGCGGTATTTCTAAGCATCGGCTTCGGATCGCATTATAGATTGGTCTTACTTTATAAAACACGTCAGTGCAATTAGTAGGCTTTTTCATATTATCTACTAAATGGAGATTGTTACGAAGTTCAAAGAACCTATCTCTTGCCATATTGTTAGTGAAAAGTGGAATGCTAATATGATTTTCCCAGTACATTTTCAAAACTGGATAGTTGAAAACTCCCGTTGCCATGTGCAAACCAAATAAAATTTCAATTTCATAGCTGGACGTAGGCTTAAACCTGGTTTTTCCTGACTGTACTGCATATAAGTTTGTCATTTCGGCCATTTGTTCAAAAAGCTCTACAGGAACATATCTATTATAATAACAAATGGGATCTTGCACGATGGGTTCTAAAGCTATTGGTAGCAAGAAATCCGTTGGTATTGTGTTATTTATTTGTCTATGCCTCCACTTTATGTTCGGTTTTGGCGTAAGGTAATCGAAAAGTTCAGCATTCGGCGTAACTTGCTCCTCTTCGCCCTCCACAATATCCGGCTCTCTTGGCGCCTCAGGCTCGGACTCGTAATTGAAAGCTGACCTTTCTTCGTCTTCACTTTCGTCTTCTTGTTCGTCAGGGGGGTCAAGTGGGGTGTACTCTCTTTGATTCTGAGTTACTACATCGGCTCCCAACCTAACGTGTCTCGCAAATGGGACATTATTATTATTTCCCACATCCTCATCATCCGAAGATAGCTCAAATTCCGACTGGTTATCCTTTTCCAAAGCTCTCAAAGCATCCCTCGAAAACATGATTATAATTTGATCATAAATTTACCTGTAATAAACACAATTTAAGACTTTACCACGCAAATTTTATAATTTATTATAAAATTTGCGTGGTAAAGTCTTAAATTGTGTTTATTACAGGTAAATTTATGATCATGAAAAAAATGAAAAAAATGTTTAACCAATACCTACTGTCCACGTTTGTGGACATAACGAATATTCGCGATTTATTGTACAAATAACTAAAAATTTTGATGTAAAATACTTTGTTCTTTGCCTATATAGTATAACTTATCCATTTATATTTATTTCAAAACATATCTAGCAGAAAAACTTGAAATTTCAATAAAATAAAAATGACTTACCTACTCAGTTCAAAGTTTCGCTGGTAACTGACCGAAAATGGCTTAGAAGTGCACACACGTATCAATAGATGCCGCTAGTTGTTTCATTTTTAATAATTTAGAATGTTCGCAAGCGATGACAACAGTTTTTATTTACGTAAAATTTAAATTTAGTAGTAAAAAGACTCAAAACTTTTATGTCCTCAATTGTGCACGCGAGGTCTGAAAGGGTTAACGTTTACACAAAACCTAAAAATGTAAGGTGTCAAAATTTTTAAGGCGTCTGTTAAATCTGCCTGCTCTCTAAGGAAATGTAAAATTATTTTATAATTTTAGTCAAGACGTCTAGCATTGGACAGAGCAGAGTATGGGAAGCTAGCGGCCAACCTTCAGGATTGAAGAGGCACCCAAAGAAGAAGAAGTCAAGATTTTTTTAGCTTTAGTATCTAATTTAATAGTAGTTGTAATACAATTGGTAAAAATATTTTACTGTTTTTACTATTTTCGAAGTTATCCATTAACACTTAGGAAGGCTGTATTTAGAAAATGTAAAAAAGTTTTAACGTCGCGGGATTTGAACTGATACCTCTTGGAATCCATTCTGAATTTCAAACTGCGTCGAAATTCTTATATGATTATTACAACTTATTTATGTTGCTAGCAACTCTGTAGGGAGATTTTTACAAATTTCAGCCAGCGAAAAATAATTCCTTAAAATTTTCGTTTGGCGAACGTTTTATACGTTTCCTAAATAAGTTTTTTGAATCACAGGTTTTATCACAAATTATATCTCTATCAAAATCTATCAAATACTATATAATTTTATGTACTACATATTTAGATAACATCGTAACATGGTGATAGATTATTAAATGTTTGTTATCGAATCGAATACAAAAGATTCCCTGTTACCAAATAATTAGTGGCCGTAAATTAATCAGAGTTAACAATCACGGCAGGGTATCCCTCAAACGAAGACTTTAAATAATAATATTTATTATTATAAATCATTGTAACGATGACGAGCGAAACTATTACCATTTTTATAAGACCAATATTATTTAGATTGCTTGGAGTCGAATATTCGGTAGCTTTGTACATTTAATATTTTAAGGTACACAGTTAATATAACGATAACACAAGAAAAGATTCAAACTTGCTACGGTCCGCTAACTGAATAATGACATAAATGTTAGCAGTGTTACGCTTCAGAAGTAATCACTTCGTTATATTGCTCGTACTTTGCCTCTAATCTACTTGAACGTAATAGTAATTAATTTATTTCAGAAAAACTTATGTTACGGTTAAGATATAAACAAGCCAGTTATACATCCTACATAGTGAATTATATTATAAAACTGAATGACTTACATGGGTATGTTTTAATCTTTACAGCTACACATTTTGGTCTTTACTTTTAGCAAAAAAAGAGAAATTCTATATAAATTCTAGGTACGGAACCCTAAAACAAGTTAAAGTTGAAATGTATATATTGTACCTTAAACATTTTAAAGTTGGTATATACATTAATATGATTTATTTTAAATATTAATTATTAGTACTCTTACTCATATAGCAATGGCAAGCGCCTATGCAAATTATAAGAGCAAAATGGTAATTTTTTTTTGTGTCTATCTGATCAGTGCTTCTTTACATTCGTGAATTAAAAAATAATATTAAATGTTTCTTTTTATTGTAATAGCTATATGTACACTGTATGCACCTGTAACATAATTGCAAACTTTACGTTAACGTTTTATTCAACACACGACGGTTATGAGTTGATAGCATACATGTATATCTCGAAAGTGGGACAGTGTATGGGGAACGGCGAGTCTTAGTACTAGGTATCCCTCCATCTACCTTGCTATCAGCGGGACATAACAGAAAATAAGGAATTAAAGCTACTTAATGCTAATTACTATACTAATATTGTAATAGGGAATATGTACGATATTTTTATCGTTAAATTAATTGTTTCTACCTTCATCAACATTCAACTCAGAAAACAATAAAAACTGTCCAAAACATACAAATTATTCTTTAAATTTAAAATATTAACAAATGTTGACCCGCACGGACACCACGAAATTCGTGGCGCTAGTGAAAGACGTCATTGACCATATACCGCGTGAATATAATACTTATCCCATATTTTATATTATAATTTCCAATCAGATCATGAAAAATGCTTAAAAATCTTTGAACAAGTATTGAATTAAAATGATCAAAGACACACTAATAGAAATACACATGATAAAGGTTTTGTCGTCTTCGCAATGCAAAATTACGACAAGATTGGTGAAAATGATGAAGGTATAGAAATAATTATTTATGCACGAAATTTATATCCTATTATATATTATTTCTAAATAATAATTTCTTGTTTAAATCAAAAACTTTACGATTAACCGAATACATAATATTACCAATAATAAGCAATATATTTTGTAAAAAAATATATTACGATATAATTAATTTATGTTTATATTATGTTAAATTATAATTAATATACGATGTGACTCGATAATCCAATAACACATATAATTCCAGTACATGAAATATGTGCCGTTATGTTTACAACATCACTTGTCCTAACTCTTTATTTTTAGCAATCGTCACGAATTGACTCATTAACTGTTAATATGTTATGTAATTAAGGATGCGGAGACGCACCGTAGATATCAAAGCAATAAATTTAATACATATCGAAGAATTCAAAAACGAAATCCTTATAGGACCACTTTGTTGTCTGTCAAGACCATATATCTCGAAATCGCGTCGTTCAAGCTAAAATTTATATGAAATATCCATTTCTTTTTAGAGACGATTACATGAGTATTAGAGCATAGAAAAATCAAGTAAGTAAATGCAATCAAAAAATACATGCATTTATGCAATGCGTTTGCTGCATTTGGTATGAAATTTGCCGTGTAATCAAAACCATAAAAAGACTTTGCTTACAACAGAATTTGCAATATAAATAAAGGAAAACATTCATAAACTGAAAAATTACATTTCATAAATTCTAAATATAAATAACAACTATTGTAAATGTATAATTGTAGCTCATTTCAAATAAAATGAATGCCCACAATATTGCCCACAATATAAGCCACTTTGAAACGTTGTTTTTCTGTTGACCCGCGGAGCTTTTGGGCAAGTTCGACTTTCACTTAACTCGAATTTTTACAATGATTTTATTTAAAAAAAAACCCGAGTTAAGTGCGAGTGTAAATGTATTTTGCAAAGTCTGGATAAAATTCCTGTTTTATTTTATTTCTGTTAAATGTAACAACACATGTATTTAGAAGTCCTATGAAGTCCTATGAAACTTGGAAACCTAATGTTAAGACACTCCGTTCCACTTCCGTTCCCCACTTTCCGCCGAATTTGAGGCATGGCGTTTTGAGTGGCGGAACTCAACTCCACGTTTTGCCTTGTACCAGAGCGAAGAAATGAAAATATTAAATATATGTTTGTCGTGGCGCATACATAATTATATATGCGCCACGACAAACCTCACATCACATGATATAATATATAGTAATACATCGTAAAAAAGGAACACAATAAAGTAGTTATATATGACATTGTATATATTGCTCAAATATTCTATCATGGTTTTTCTAGTCATCCTTGTCGTATAAATTTGCTAGTCTTATTTTTTGTGTATTCTCGCAAGACGTCAAAGTTTTGGATGTTACAAAAAGAAATTTATCACATCATATTTATCTAATTCATTAGACATATAGATTTTTTTGGTTAATTTATTATCATGTAATAATAATTTATTAGATAATTAGAAACATAACACATTGTTTCAGCTTAGCCCTGTATCCTACACATGGCAGGGTACGTAGTGGGAACCTAGTATTAAGACACTCCGTGTCGTTCAGAACCTTCCACCGAAATTTGAGGTATTGCGTGTTGAGTGGCGGAACACAACGCCGCGCCGCGCCGTACCAGAGGGAAGATACGAAAATACAAAATATTTCATTTAAAAATATTAAATTTTAATAATCGCTTCGAGTGGGTATCGAATTCACTTTTCGCGTTTACACCCCGGCTCCACGACAGGTCCCAAATGGATATAGCATAACATCTAAAGATCGAGATGGTTTGTGGCTTCTATAACTATATTGTATCATAAAATGTATTTACGTAGTATGTATGATACAATACAATATTATGCACGTTGAATATTCTCGCTATTGTAATAAAAAATCTTTGATATAATGAAGTAATAATTATTTTAGTTGTGTATTAACTAAACTAAATACACCAAACACCCAAGTTGGCACCGACTTCAAAACTAACGGATTTTAATTTAGAAAACAGGTAGGAATATTTTGATATTGTATGAGTGCGCTGTGTATATAAAAGACATGCTGAACGCAACAAATGAATACTTAAAATAAAACTATAAAGAATTACTTTCTGTACATGGAAGATGTATTAAAAAAATCGAAGAGGATGTTTATCAATGAAATAGGACCAAAAATTGTAATTTTAAAAAAGATTTTCGGTTCGGTGTTAAATGTAGTTTTCACTATTATACTCGTATTTTAGCAACCATCATTAAATATTTAGTGATTTTCTATTTCAATCGGTTAGTAATACAAAAAGTACTAATTTTAAATATTTAGTTCGACAATATTGATAAGATAAATTACATTTAACTGCAATTTAGGTTTATAGTAAAGTCTTAAAAATGATAATATTATTAGAACATGATACTTTCATGTTGAGATTTATATGAATATCTACGAATACTAAATAAAAAAGTAGTGTAGTTTAAGCGGGCAAAGGCGCGAGCGGGTCACTAGGTATTGCAATAACTCTCGTCACCTTGAAAATGTTATAGCTTCAAATATTTAAACTAAAAATATTGTAAATATACAGCTTAAAAAATATTTAAGTTAATTTAGGCACTAAAAAATGAAAGTTATTACATATCAAACACATAATACAAATTCTGTGAATGAGTAACAACTAAATTATTACTTACTAATTTTATAATAAGGATGTTTAAGACTAAAGTAATATATTTTATGCTTGTCTCAATTAATAAAATTTACGAGTATATTAGTAATAAACAAATATACATCTTGTTGAAAATTTATCTTGGCATGAAAACGTTAATGAGAAGCCAGAACTCATTAAATTAAGTACACCCGCAATTTAAAAGTAAAGAATCAGATTTTTTTATAAACTTTGATATGCAATATGATAAAAGCATAGAAATAATTATAACGAAGCGCTTATTTCAAACAATAAAGCATGAGCGCCCTCTATACTATCAGTATCAGTATAACTATTGGTATGGACAAGATTAAGCGTTTCTCAAATGATGTTATGGTAGCAAAATCAAAATCGGACTGTCCAACAAATTAAAACATTTTTTATTATCTAGATTATTAGACAAGAAGTTTTATGTGGCTTAAGCAATTGTTTTGAAATTTAATTAGATTTAAAAATAATTGGCACCGTTACATGTTTATTGATGCGATAGAATTGCGCTAATTGTTTATTTGCTTTGTACCACATAATATTTATATATATATATATATATATATATATATATATATATATATATATATATATATATATATATATATATATATATATATATATATATATATATATATATATATATATATATATATATATATATATATATATATATATATAATGTATATAACTGAAGTGTTACTATTAATTATGTCACAGATTTCATGTCTAAGACAAGTGACATAGTATTCTTATAATTAAAAGAAAAATGTTAAAGCTCATTACGAACTTGGCCTTTTTCCATAAAGTTTTTAAAATTATTCTTCAATTATACTGTTTTATATAAATTCTCTGATTTTCAGAAACACATGTGTCAATTACAAATTACGCGTTTGGCATAATATATGTATGTATATACATCAAAGAAAAAATATAATTGGCGAAGTAATTAGCCATGAAGATGTTAGATTGCACGGTCAGTGTATTGACAGAAAATCATTGGCAACTAATACCACTGGCTTACGACAGTCAGGTGGGGTCAAAGTTAGATAAATTGGGTGGCTGCCGCGCTACCAGGCAACGCCTGTGCCAGTCGTTTACGATCACCCAACCTCTTCACACGTTCTTCTATACTAGTTAGGTTCGTGGCAGTGATAAGTTATTACTAAATTGTGTTTATTTTGAAATTATTAATGTTGTATTTGAGTGCTTGAGACAATAATTGCCAGTGATTATTCTATCTCACAGCATTCCTGGCAAGATGTGGGATGACGTGGTAGAAGAAGATAAGCCAGCAGAAGCAGCGCCGGCAGCGGAGGCACCCGCTGACGGTGTACCACCAGAGGCGCCTCAAGCTGAGGTAGCAGAACCACCACCACCAGAAAACCCAGTCCGCGGCACCGATCCAAAACGTCTAGTTTGCAAACATTGGGTCAGGTACGGCTAATATTTTATATAGCATTAATATTTTATATATATATTATAATATATTTTATATATTATAGCCTAGTTTTGTAAGTATATTTTACTACGATTATAGTAGAACAAAGTTAACATTGTGTTGTTGTTAATTGAAATACATACACATATATATACATAAAACAATATCATTTATGTGTTTATCGACATAAAAAAATATTAAACTGAAAATATATTAAAAATTTTCAGGCCAAAATTCTTTCAGTACAACTACATTTATGATTACCAAAAGAACTATTATGATGATTTAATCAACTACATAGATAAACGTAACCACGGTATACCCGTCGAGAGGCCAGTCCCGCAGACTTGGGGCGAGCGTGCACTTAGGACTTATCTCTCAAAAGGCTATAGTTATAGCAGCAAGAAGTACAGCAAAGATACAACTCTACTTCACCACATCTCAGTCGGTGCCAAGTTCCAACGGGCCCACACGAAGTCCCTTATCTCGAGGAAGTATTCCAAACTTGGAATTAATTCCGTATACATATAGCTTGCATTAACACCCGCTTGACGTTGCTGTGCGGACGTAGCTTCCATCTCCGATCGTGAACTTTATGTCAATGTTACAGGATTTCGTTGTCGTGAATCAACTCGCGCTACCCACTTTAGCCGCCCTACAGACACAATTATTACATTCGGAGCTATCCGCATTCCTCTGTCGATGTGAATTTATTTCAACGAATAAACATTAAGTACAAATATATTTTCTTTTACTTATACCTTTTCTTTTTTCTTTCTTTCAGCTTCACGCTGTATTCCATACATGACAGCGTAGGCACAGGGAACTTGGGAACGTAGTGTTAAGTCACTCCATTCCATTCCCACTTTCCGCCGAATTTGAGGCATTGCGTGTTGAGTGGTGGTGTGACATTAAATATTGAATTTGAAAATATTTAATTTCCTCGAATGTGGGTAGAATCCACAACCTATTGTGTCAACAGTCGCAACGACAGATTATAATTATATATACCTCGCATGCAAAATTGACTGACATAGCTTTATTAATTTGCTTTATTATTTTGATCTATGATTTTAGCTATCACTTAACATATTTACTAATTATATTTCTATAACGCAAAGCGATTTACTTCACGAAAAAATGCAAAGCGAGGTCAGTAACGTCAACTGAGCATTAAGAAAATCAATGTTAAAAATATAAGACTTCATTAAAATTAAAACTTTCTTGCTTATAGTAAATTATAATAGATATGTGAAATATCATGTAAAAGCGCAGCACAACTTCATCAGCCTGTGTTATTAGTGCTTACTCATATAACTAATTTGCCGCCAATTAAGTATCGTAGCGAAAACCGTGCCGAAGTACCAATAACTATATTTAGTAAATATATCTACTATTAAAGACTTTATTATATTGAAATTAGCGGAACATACAACACTAATATTTCTTATAGATTCCGTAAACACAAATAAAAAACAGGGCGAAGATTCTGGCACTTGGGAAACAGCGTAAGTGACGGTAATATGACAACATGACGACCGAAAAGTTTCAATGTCGCGATATCTAAAATAACTTATCTTTGACAGTTCAGTGAATGTAATCATTTGGAAGCGGGCCAAAACGTTAGGCTACCTAGCAGGTAGAGCCGGCAATCGGCCAAATTGAACATAATTAAATGTTACAATGACCAACGGAGCCTAGACTTCGACGACTGTCACTGATTGTACCGAAATAGAAGACCAATATGTGTCATCAATTGGAAACTTTAATGTTTAACAGTGTTGTATTATTAATATATTTATGTAATAAAATATTTAATATTAAATTATACAATGTTGACGAGCGGCCGTATTGATTTCAGATATTATTTTGTATCTACTTATATGCAAAGATAGTATGGATAATAAAATAAATGGGTATCACTTATGGAAGAATGTCGTGGCGCTGAGGCTCCAGCGTGTGATTGTAAACGCCGCAGGTGATGGGTTCGATCCCCACTCGAGGAAACGAAATATTAATTATTTTCATAATAAATATTTAATGTTGAGTTCTGCCAATTAACACGCAATGCCTCAAATTCGGTGGAAAATGATGATCACAACAGAGTGTCGTAATTCTGGGCTCCCAGGTTCCCTTTACCTACTCTGCCTAGTGCGGGAAACAGCGTGAAACTGAAAAATAAAGAAAAAAATGTGACTTATGGTTTAAATAATAATCAATAATATTATTGTGAAATATTAAAATGTGTAATATTAAAATTTTTAATAATATGAAGAGAATAGTATAAAAAATACTTTGTTTTAGTTATTGTTTTAATAAAATAGTGTTTTTTTTTTTTTTATTTCTCCTCTCCAAATTATTATAATTGTGCTATACAAATATTGTGTTAAATTTTTTATATTGATATTCTTTATAATCATTTCGTTATTCCGACGTTGTCTTTATTTTAGCCTATTCCCATGAAAAAAAAGTAGAATCTTCTTTGGCCACAACCGCAAAAGGACTTTGACTTGACAACTGTGATGTATGACACCTATAAATAATAATAAATTACGCCGACCGTGCCATCTCCACATCAAATGAGTAATGTCAATAATGCGATGTCATATATCCAAAGACAATTAATTTGCTTTAATCATTCCCACGAACTCAAGCCGTTAACACAATCAACGACGAGAATCTAAAAATATACAAGCTTGCAATATACAAGCGAACTATTTCAAATTCAATGTCACTATTATGTATTTAAGAGAATAATGTATTCTGATTTCATGTTTATCAAAGATATTTCTTATTAACATAGAGGCCGCCTGCAATTTCTTTTTGCATATACTTATAAACTACACATTACATTATTACAAAACTTTCATTGATATATATCAAGCTCTATATAGAGCAAAATTTAAAGACATATATATATATATATATATATATATATATATATATATATATATATATATATATATATATATATATATATATATATATATATATATATATATATATATATATACATACATTTAAACTTTAAATGTTCCATTAAGGTCCTTCGTCAAAGGTATCTCTCTATCTCATTGTTTTATATATCAATAATGAATATAACGCTAATTGAGTTTCACTAGTGTAACAATTATTTATTTTATTTATTTATTTAGCTCAACAGAAAAATCACCATCATCTAATTATACTGAGTATTCTGTATGGACTAAATGTTTTTAATAGACAACACCATGTAGTCGAATAACAATTGGTATTGATGACATATTTATTATGTGTGTGTTGGTCATGTTACAATTATATGTGTGTATTAATTACTGTATGAACTTGGAAATTTTTATTTATGCGTAGTATGTATAGATACAGAGAAATCATATTTTATATGTTTTAAGATTTTATTTTTAAATCCTAAATTGTGGTACTAATTCGAAAATGGTTAGTTATTGCAAATATATAATGGTGGGCGGTCAGTACACGCACAGAGCAAATGTAGTTCCGTAATTAATTTAACAGTGCACACAGATTGATGTTTTTTTAAGGAAGCCAATATTTTATTGTGTCTATTTATTTAGCTGTCTGCCATAATATATCTAACTAAAGTTATTTTTCCGCTTCTTCTTGGTCGGTCAGGTTTTCTTGAGACATAGGCCTCCTCAAACTTCCTCTCACTCTTTGATGGACTAGCCTTCTCCAATGTGTTACAAAATAAATCTGTAACTCAAATCTTAGACTCTTGTAATTTTTCTGATCTAGATCAGAAAAAGTAGTAGAAGTAGCTCTCCACTGATCTTTTCTTTCGATTTTCACCATATTTCTCTCCATACTTTGCTGGCACACCTTAAGCATTTGAGATAAGTCTTCAATGTAATTTATATTTGATAGTAATATAAATAATAAAAAATAATTTTACCTATACAACAGTACCCATACAAATAGAACTTATTTAATCAATTATTGATACCAACTATATAATATAGAATTTCTAGGTAGTTGTATTGTGGTGTTTATTATTAAGAATCCGTTGCCAAGTAGTAAAAACCGAATCCTAATAAATTTATCATGTCTTATTGTCCAACAACTTGATTTATTCCGAAACCATCGAAACACTTGATCGGTAAATATATTCCATGAAGCGCTATATGCCCCGATAAAAAAAATAAAATAAGAGGCAACCCATTATAAGTGCACATTGTAAGTGCCCATTATCTCTGACCGCAGATATATCGGGTGTATATTGAATATTGACGTACATTAATGTACTATACGTTAAAACTTTATAAATGTGCATAAAAAAGTATCAGCCTAAAATATCGTATATTTTTTATATTCTATATAAATCAATATTCACCTAGATAAAACATACTACATATTTTATTTATTTTTTTGTATAAGGAAAAATATTGTATTGTTTAAAATAGTTATAAAAATATACCTTTATTTTTTTTAAGATGATGTATTCAATTTTTAAAATGTTAAGAATAATTAGTTAAAAAACGTACAATAATTTGGATTCGCGTCTCTTGAATCTGACTAAGCCCTCTGACCACTAAGCCTTACTTGACTTTTCTTCAATATTTAACTCAAAGCACACGCACGCTCGAAAGTTCTTGAGTTTGCAAGCTTGTTCAACATTTGTCATTTTTTCTTCACTTGTGAGAATAATAGTAATGTGGTGATGTAATATAACCCTCATCCTTTCTTGATAACTGGACTCTCTAATACATAAAGATTTCTTCAGCTTTAACTAATATTTTTCGAGATTACTGCGTTCAACTGCACTTTACAATATTTATACAGATAAAATCATTATAAGATGCACCACTGAAAGGGAATACTTTTAATGTTTACAGAAAGCTTGAGAAAACTCTTAAAAAGTTTAAGCATTATAGAACGAAAACAGATTTTTGCTAGGAATTTTGAAGGTGATTCCGTGACTGAGTAAGGAATAATAAAATTTAAAACACATTTTTAATAGTAAATTGTTGTATTATTATTATTATATTATTATTATATTATTGTATTATTAAAATTTGTGACTGTAAACGACAGGTTGTGGGATCGATTCTCATTCGAGGAAATGAAATATTTAATATTTTCAAATTAAATATTTAATATTTTAATTTCTTCGCTCCGATAATAAGGCCAAGCGCGGCGTTGAGTTCCGCCACTGTGTAATGGAAGTAAAATAGAGGGTGTTAATACTAGGTTTCCAGATAGACTCTGTCTACCCTGCCATCTGCAGGGTACTGAGTGAAGCTGAAAAAAAAAAAAAAAAATGTAGTGCATAAGACGGAATTTTTATATATAAAAAAATTGAAAGTTTGATTTGAAAACAAGGAAAAATATTATAAATGTGCAGCTATTCCTACTCTATCATAAATTTCAGTATATTAGATTTAATAATTTTCTTTAGATATTAAAAATAATATTCAAATGTAATGTTTCACAATATCACAAATAATAAAACATGGTACTTCGCTTTGTTTTGGCCTTTGTGAGACGTAATTCTTCCTATATTAAAGCTTATGTCCGACTAGACAATAATATAACATTACGTACTGCGACCTTGTTTTTCTGTTTTAGATAAATCCCAGAAGTTTGGCTGGGTCCAAAAACATGTTTCAGTTATGTCACATGTGGAAATATATATTTATTAAAATTCCTTCATTCTAGGCCACTTGCCTCACAATATATTTTTATCCCGTGCTCAACAAAACAATTGTCAAGAACTCTTTCGCCAATTGGAAAGAGTTTGGAGACAATGACATTTATAAATTAATGTATCTACTTTTACAATGCTATATGCCAAATAGATTGACATCATTAGTAATGAAATTGCAGATTAAAAGATTTAAGTTGCTTACGAATTATATAATACTAGCTACCCACTCGCGGCTTCGCTCGCTTTAACTGCGAAATATATCATTTTGAACTCCTATCTAGTTTAAAATTTGATTATAATGTTGATTATAATGATTTTTTATATGAAGATTTTGAATACTTCCTAATATGAAGATTTTATATAGTTTCTAATGTGAAGTTTTTTACATATAATAAATCTGTAGAAAAGTAATTTTTGTACATTGAAGAATTTGAAAAAGAAAAATAGCCAGCGTGTGAAAAGATAAGTAATAGAACCCATTTCTATCATTTTTTAAATTTTTGTCTGTTTGTCTGTTTGTATGTTTGTTTGTGCGCGCATCACGTAAAATCGACGAATTCAATGCAGACAATGTTTATATACAAAAAATATACGCAACTTGAGGTATAACTTAGTTTTTGTTTCATCAAAATCGGTTCACTCTATCAAAAGATATGATTAATTTAGTGAATTCAAGAAGTAAAATATTACGTTACGAAACGACATCTATACTAATATTATAAAGCTGATGAGTTGTTTGTTCGCTTGAACGCGCTAATCTCAGAAACTACTGGTCTGATTTGAAAAAATCTTTCAGTATTAGGTAGCTCATTTAACGACGAAGGCTATAGGCTTTATATCATCACGATAAAACCAATAGGACAGGAGCACCAATTAAGATTGTTTCTAAATCGGGGGATTTTTTCCTAATTGAGAGTGCGTTGCGTAAACGGTTAAGGTTTCGCAAAAATCATTTATGATAGAATTGTTCTCCTTTTAAAGTTCTTAAAAAAAGTCCACGACAGGATATATCTGTCTTTTTAGGTTAGCTTTTATGCTAACCAATTTGTTTTAAAATAATATATTATTTGCGAAGGTGGTAATAATACATTATTTGCGAAGGTGTTTCTATAAACAATTCTTAACTTTCTCAAACCCCTAAGTAATAAGGGTTGAACAAACATAACATGTTTCCCTTTTTATGACAAAACAACGTTTGCCGGGACAGCTAGTTTTTAATATTTTCTAATGAAACCATTTCAAATTAAGGGTAGGCAGTAGGAACTTGAGAACTTAGTGTTGAGACACTCTGTTCCCATTAATACTCGGTTGAGCTTCGAAATCACAGTATCTATGATATGATACTGGAGGAGGGTCACGCAAAAAGCATGATGACCGTGGACGAGGCGAAAGAGGTATGCCGAGACCGAGAGAAGCTTAGTGAAGTGAACTAAAAAGAAAGCATATTCCGAATCGGTTTCGGATTTTTTAATTAGATTTTTTCAGCTTTACAGTGTTTCCTGCACGTGACGGGGATGGCAGTGGAAACTTAAAATTCTTCGTTACCATTAAGGTACTTCAGTTTCCACTTTCCGCCGACTTTGAGAAATTACGTGTTGAGTAGCAGAACGTCCCACTTTGTATTGTTACCAGAGCAAAAGTATGAAAATATTCAATATTTCATTTATACAAGTGATGATCGAACCTGCAACTGTGCTGCAACCTGCAGTCGCACACTTGTGTAAATGCACCTCGACAAGATTCATATTTCCAAATAATAACCATTATATTTGTAGAAACCTACAGATATTTTTTTAGTCATTAAAGAAATAACTACTGTTTACTTTATTTCTCTAGTAGATTTTATAATTTAAGCAATTTCATGATTGTACAGTGTGTATACATTTTACTTAAAAAATAAAGACTCATTAAGGTGCTGGATAAATTTCATAATGCAACAATGTATTTTAAATGAATAGTTTTTTAACGGAATTATATCATATTTTTTTTTTACTTACAAAACTTAGATCGTTATGTAAAGCATATTATTTTACACATTTAAATTGTTCAACGTAATAAAACATGTATATAACGATTCTCAGCTATTTTTATTGTTTTGTGAACTATTTGCCATAACAAATGTTGTTGATACTTTTCTTTACGTCAATATATGCTATAATAATAAAAGAAACATTTCAGGAAAGAGATATATATACTGTCCCACAGATAAATGATGATAATGACGGTGAACAGTTTATTCAAAATATAATCCATGGAAAGAGTAAGTATTTCACGCTTACATATATTTGTTATACGTTGTTAGTTTAATAGAATGGAACGCAGCACAACGATCGATTTCAACAATTATTGAATTCTTTTCTCTTTATATATTTTAACATAGATTAGTAAATCATGTAAAATTATTTATTTTTTTGAAACATTTACAGCTATTTAAGTTGATGTTGAATAATCGTATAGAATAAATGCTAAATGATGTAATGACATTTTATTTTTATTTTTTTTCACTTTTGTGTGAAAGAGAGAAAGTAATTTTATGAAAGTCTGTTCTCCACTTAAAATACTAAGTGGTTAATTTGTATTATTATAATTATCTCACAGTATATTACTAGAGTATTATAAAAATCATAGCAATAGTAATTAATATATTTTTTTTTTCCTTTTTGGAATACCTCTTTCTAAAATTTATACAGTTGTGGATTGGTTGTTTCGTTACGACCATAAAATTAAAGCATATGAAAAAATACTCCGCATAATAAATAGACTCTATAGAAAAGAAAACTTAAACGATCATCACTTTATTTGTCTATTCCTCTGTCTGTCTGATTGTTTTTGTCAAGATCGATAAAAGTAGAAGATAAAGGTACGAGCCTTAAGTTTGTCAACATTTAGAACTTTTAAATCCCTTGTTCTTCGCTTCTCCCTACAAACATGTAATTAATATAGAACGCCTAGGGATTTTTTTCTTACTTCTTAGCTACACGCTGCATCCCGCAAGTGGCAAGGGACTTGAGAATGTAGTTTTAAGACACTCCGTTTTTTTTCCACACTTTCCATCAAACAAGCCTTATTCTCTAAAACTGACTAATTGATAATTCTATGAGTTGAGATCAGGACTAGATGACGGCGAGCCTTCACCTCTGATGAAATCGAAACGTTTTATTACCCGGCGTCCAATCCTAGTGACAGGACAATTCCTGGTTATTGAAAATGGTGTTGTTCAGGAGTTTATCTTCTTAATAATTTATCTTGATGCACTTGTGCCAATGTTTTAAGACCTAGCTTCATAGCTTCTCTTTCTTACTTTCCTTTTGTGTACTGCATATGTAAATGTATTGAATTTGAAAAAACCACCCTATGATTTTATAACTATCTGTTATATCTATGCGTTTCTCAAAGACCTACGAGAATGTCATCAAATCAAAATCTTTTGCTTTCGTATGGGATTTCTGAGAACTATTTTTATTATTGATTTGATCGCGATTTTGTATCAACACTACGGGAACCGTTAGATCTTTTTCTGTCACACTCAGAAGAGCTTTTATTGTACCTATCAATAGACAAAACCCAAATAATAGCAGGTTTATAGAGGTTTTAAAAAAATCTATTTGAATCCTATATCTTCTTTATATAACGCAATCACAACGTTTCAGTTCCCTTAGTCACCCTATTCCATTTTATCTATAAATAAGAAAATACATTAGCGCAAAAATAAGAAAATACAATGAATTTTCGTATAATAACAGATCCCAGATTGAAAAATAATATTTGTTTATTTTTAATTGTAACAATATTTATGGCCATACCAAGCACTTTTTAAAATTTTCCTCGTTGAGTTATCTAGTTTATACTAATAATCATTCATTTCCCTGTAAAAATAATATTGATTTTAGCAATCACAAGCCTTCCTGAACAACTAATATTCACTGCACCTTATAAAATTTGTAAAGGAGGGTGTCAAGCAAATAAAGATAATTTCAACATGGTATTCCCATTATACATTGGTCTCAAGAAAAGTAAAACAATGTTCTCAAATATCTATTCTAGAGACTATGAAAAAATTTATTCTTCACTTAAAAATGCTCCATTTAAGCCATATAGTACTATGATGCCGTACACTTTGTGTCCAACTCAATATTATGGAAAACCAACAATATCCCAACCAACCACAACACAATCGACAGAATCACAAACGACAACAACACCACTTACAACATCACAACCAACAACAACACCAACAACATCACAACCAACAACAACACCAACAACAATACAATCAACAACAACACAACCAACAACAACACAACCAACAACGACACAGCTAACAACAACACAGCCAACAACAACACAACCAACAACATCACAACCAACAACAACACAACCTACAGCATCACCACCAACAACACCACCTACAGATACTCAACAAACAACATCACAACCAACACTGCCGACAGAATCGGAACCAACATTAATACAACCAACAACATCACAAACAACAGCATCACAACCCATAATAACAGAATCAACCATTACAACCACAACCAAACGACCTTATAGTATTGACTGCGAAGTACTAAATACAACAGCGCGAAACTGTATGTTCAAATACAGCAAAGTTTCGTGGTATGATACAAAAAGATATCGAAGAACTAAAGCGAGGCCATTGAATTATTACTTTTATTAAAAATATATATTTCTTAGTATAATTAACTTGATTTTTTTTTACATACCATAATTTCAGGATCAGAATCATTTGATAAACAATTTTATTTTACCTGTGTAAAAAAAAGTAAATCAAAAGTGTTATTTTTTATTACCATAAAATAATCACAATGTTAAATTTAAAAATTTACTAAGCATCATTCTAACTAAATCTTACTATAAATATATTAATAATACTTTCGTTTCCTAATAAATATCTTTAATAATATTACGATAACATATATTATGAAAAATCTGGAGCTAAATATTAATTTCCAGGTATTTAAGAAAACCAAATTTATTTATCTTATTTAAGAAATCAAAAGTCCATGGTTCAATATTTATGGCAATCTCAGATTATAAGAGTCAGTTGTAAGTGGAAACAAAATCAGTTTTCGCAGCAAGTACTTTCCTCCAGTGTGGAAGGAATCCACTTGATTATAGTTTGATAATTGAATGATTATTTTTAATTATTATACTATCTATTACCGGATTTCGAACTCGGGTATATTTTTAACAGGAAAGGTGGAGAAATCCTAGATTAAAAAAACACCATTCATCACTCTTGAATCAAACAATGCAAATAGATGCAGTACTGGCACTTCGCTTCTCTCACGGACATAATCGGAGGAAGAGAATAGGAGTTTATAAGTTCGCAAAGTGTTACCATTTTTGACACTTTTTTTTTTTTTCAGTTCAAGTTTTAAATCAGTTCAATTTTATTTTTTTTTTGTTTTCGATCACGGTTTTTTTTTCCTGTAAATAATCTATAATTGCACGACGTTAATCTACAAGCCCTATACATATAAACTACAACTAAGCGATATCAAAGTAATATTTTTATGTAGTTACAGAATTTTTTTAATTTATTTTAAATTATATTTTGTCACAAAATATTTTTCATAATTTTGAAGTAAGAATAACCACTTGAATATTCTAGACATAGCCAAAACTTTTGTCCGCTTTGGATATTAATCTATATATCTAATTTCAATTTAGCCTTTCTGGCCATCTTAAAATATGATAAATAAATAATCATATTAATACTTTATATGTAAAATTTCTGAAGATTGATGTTTGTCCCACTTTCACGCAAAAACTACTAATCAGACAGATGTGATTTCATTCAGAAATGAAACTTCACGGTAATATAGCTGTAACATGTATCACAATAACAAATAGGTTGCAATTTATGTAAAGATTTTGTATAATTTCGTTATAGTCCAACAATAACTTTAAGCTAGTGAATCCGCGTTTGGCTGACTAACATATTGTAGTTGATCTCACTTGAATGCACCTAATTATTAAGCCATAATTTTGTTGATAATCTTATATGATATATTACAGATATTATTCCTCTAGATGTTAAAAACAATAGTTCTTAGTTCTTGACTTTCCGTCCTAACTTGTTTCTAGTACTTGCTTCGTACACAGAGCCTTAAGTCTAACAAAATCAGGGAAATATTTATTTAAATATTTTCCCTACTCAAATTGAAACTTAAACCCACGTTCAGATACATCGTGCCTACGCTAAGTTACCACAGATATAATAAAATAAATTTTATTATTATAGTGTTTATGGGAAATAAAGTAAAGTCAAATCGTTTAAATGATGAAATACGAAACTTTAAATTCTTTGACAAACTTTTTAATTCATTATACATCGAAAAGAATCAAAACACAAATGAAAACAGGAAGAAGAACTTGACAAAGAGAGGTGTTAAAAGAAACAATTATGAAATAAGATCAATATCAGATAATTTAAGTAAAGACTGCAGTTGTTTCCCCAGAACCTTACTCGTTCCGGCTTTTATAACTTATTCTAAATTCAACAGCTTTATTGATCGAATTACAGCAAAAAATTAGAAAATACGAAATAAATTTCAGTAAAATTACGGAATAAAGATCCATTTTGCGACAGTAAATTGTATTTTGTATTTGATATCATTTAAATGTTACTATCTAATAAATGTGGCCTGTCATGCAGAGGCACAGTAAACGCGACGGTCTGTGGGTTTGATTCCCACTCGAGGCAAATAAATATTTAAGATTTTCATTTCCTCGCTGTTCACTGTTCAGTAAGTTCCGTCGTTCAACACGCAATAATTCAATAAATTGGCGAAAAATGAAGAATGGAAGTACATTGGAAATGGGAAAGTTTCTTTCATCTCCCTGCTGTCTGTAAAATATAGTAAAGGCAAAAAATACAAAATAACACTAAAACATTCTAAAAATGTGTTAAGCAGTATATTATACTGCTTCACCTCCGTAGCCAAACGAAAATAATTATGAGTTGTGTTATTACACATTGCTACAAATAAAAACTACTATAGTGTAATATAGCCAACAAGTTTTCCTTGGTAAAAGCTCCATTAAACCAAAAAATATTTTTCCCCTTCAACCAAAAGTTTCTGAGATTAGCTCGTAAGCTTTATAATATACATATAAATATAATCTGAGACAACATGAAAATAGAAATAGAATTTCTCTTTGCTCTACACATGTGAGTGTCTGCATCGAACAAATAATAATGATGATAGTAATCTCTTTATTGACAGCAACATATATCTTTTTCCATTTAATCCGTAAGACAAATATCAGCGCATGTAATAAACAAGCGGCACATGTTCCCCCGTGTACACTATTGACTGGTAAAACTTTGAATAGGTTAAAAATAAAAAAAATCAATAGTATTTTTTTTACCTGTCTACATGCAACGCACATTTTAAAGTCATAAAATATTACGATTATATTATAAAGCAATTGTTATTTATTTTATGGCGTCGGTTGTAAAATTGGAAAACGAATTACAACCAATATTGTTACTAGTAAAATTTTTAATAGATTAAAAATATTCGGCATTTCGTGTAACAGTAATACATAAATTGGCAATAAGGTGCGACTTTTTCATTATATACAAGAATATTGATGACATTCAAGGTTCTTGTACTCAATCTATCATGAGCTCCTCACCGTATGGCCTCATATTAAAAAAATGAATCTGAAGTGGACAGTTTTTCTTTCTACACTCTAAACACACACACAAAATATTAATTAATAAGCTGATAGTCACCATCCAATTCAAAATATATTTAAAGAAACATATAAAAAATAAATATTATATACAAATTACTACACCATTTTACAACTTTGATATTCACAAAGAGAAAAAGCAAAATATTAAATGTTGAAAATTACCAAGAACTTAATTGGCTGAATATTGCAAGCGAGATCTCTTCACTTGTTTTTTTTATAAATTTCACATTATTCGTTCGTAGAAACATAAGTACATTTTAAGTATTTTATTTTAAATATTTATTTGTTAGTAAATAAATAAATAGTTTCAGTCGTTATCAAAAAATATTCTGAAAATATTTATAAATGTAATCCATCCATTCATAATATTTTTGTTATTATGGGTTTCTTATCTTTTATACGTCATTAACATATTTTCTTTTTTGTTCATATTGAACCATGTTGCTTATACTGGAATTGTTTTGAAAGGAATTAGTAATGAGTTCTGCGAAAACGCCATAAAATTTATGGTTTTCCTACAGACTAGTGTTTTCCTACATTGTTTTTAAAAATGATTGAAATCGTGGTCCATCGTGGGGCAGGGGCAAAAGAGTGTGGCTTTAGACGCGGCAGGTTTTGGGACCGATTTCAACGCGTTGAAATATATAATTAATGTTTTCGCTCTAGCAAACAAGGCAAAGCTCGGCGTTTAGTTTCGCCACTCAACAGACAATACCTCGACACCGAAATCCGGCAGAAAGTAGGCAACGGAACAGGGTCTTTACCTAACCGAACTGAACCTAACTATTAGGTCCTTACATATGAAGTTAGCATTTGGTAAGAGAAACAATTTTTTTAAGTACATATCTACATAATTTATTATAAAATTTATAATAACACATTTTAAAGTCATAAAATATTACAATAATATTATAACGCAATTGCTTTTTGTTTTACTGATGGCATCAGTTGTAAAACTGGAAAACGAGTTACAATAAATATTATTTGATTTTGCATCCGACGAATGGTTTCAAAATGAATAGAGCTGTCATCATTACTGTTCTTTATTTTCATTTTTGTACTAGCTATAGTACCACTGATATAGAAAAATTTCTGACAAATACAGAAGGTAAATGTAGTCTTAGTATTATTATTCTTTGTTAAAAATCATGTTATTTTTTAACTAATTTATTTTATTGTTATTTTCAGTTTCATATGTTTCCATATTATACATACTTTTTTTTGAGCTGTATTGCATATTGTGCTTTACAATAAGTTAAAAAAAAAATATATGATAATTTATTTTTTAGCCAGCTGTGCTCCGAATTGTGACCGCCCGCCAATAGTTTTTTTACCGGTATTTATAAAAATTTATAGGTATCCTAAAAATAGCACCGACACAATAGAACTTCCCGAACCAATGCAAAGTCGTGCGAAGTGATAAAACAGATTTCAAATAAAATTTAATTAAGGTAATTATATACCTATTTATAATATCATACAGATTCAAAAATCTAGCAGACATTTTCCTGTCCAATAAGGAAGCATAAAATATATGACATTTTAAAAAATCCTTATTACACTAAAACCATCACATTTTAGCTTGACCTGGTCACTTTGAGTTCCGTATAAGATCTACTTCTCGTGTATTATAATTTGTTAAAAAAAATACTTGGACAGGCTAAGCTATTTACGTAAGGGTGCCAGTTTTGTATTTTATTTATTGTACCCACTACATTTTAAATATGATTTACCTTAAAACAGTACCACTGTTTAGGGGTAGGGTAACAAACTTATGTACAAAAAAAATATAATCAGATCGCGTGGCGTAAGCTGAGCATTTACCAAAAGTACAACTGAAAAAAAAAATTATTAAACATAAATTTAAAAAAAAAAACATAAAAAATATATTAATTCTGCTACACGAAAGTTGCATCCTCATCACATCCACTCTCGTCCATTGTGTTGATTGTGTTATTAATGAATTGTTCCATAATAACATTACGCGTTGTGACTACAATTTTTTTCTACTATTATTACTTTGTCAAATACTTTATTCTATTTTTGTACAGCGATCGTGCCAACTTTTTCTTTTACTTTTAATAAATTGTCATACACATAAAAATATTAGAATTTAAATACCTTAACTTATCGTTGCTACTAGTACAAAAGATGTAATTACGTCAAATAAAGGATGCACTTCGCCTCAGGCCGGTAACCAGCGTTATTACTGGTTTAAATCAACGGATGCGCAGTGCTTCATCAAGCCATCGTTATCCTTACACTATCTGTGAACCCATAATATATACCCATATAACACACAAATGCCAAGTATAAACATCTCGTAGACTGTTCTAGGTCTATAGTTAAATGTATAAGATACACACAATATTTTTTTTACCAATGTGTCCGTATTTTAATTAGATCAGAACTGTATTTCAAAGTCACATGCATATAAGGCCGTGTGATTCTGGCTTAGAAAAGGATGGCCCTGGTGCTTAAAGTGACGTAAGAGGCGACTAAAGTACGTTGTCAGCAATGGTAACACGCATGGGCAGACTGGGGCGGATCGTTACAACCCCTGGCATTTAAAATCGGCGTTAAGTAGAGGCTTTGACCACTGCGTTTCGCCTTCGGGCTTCGGTGCCCATCCATCTTAAGGACCGGCAACGCACCTATAGGCTCTGGTACTACACGGAAGCGTGGGCGACGGTGATCACTTACCATCAGGTGACCCGTACGCTCGTTTGCCGTGTCTTATGCACAAAAAAAAATATACTATGTAATAATTGAAAGGCTTCAAGAGCGAGAGATTTATAGTTTAATGTTGTTGTCTTTACAAAATAAATTCTTTACAAAATAATAAAATTTTAATAAATTCTAGCCCGAATGAAACGATTTATGTATTGTTGTGCCACTTAAGAAGGTATGTTAGTATCCATTATACCTACTTCTATACAGATTTAAGTTCAACGTCATGCGTTGAAAAGACTTCAAACATAGTTTGTTGACAAACGATAAAGCTGACAAAGAACTTAATATATGTATTTGTTAGATATATACTCAAAGAAAAATGTACCTATATTGTAATAAGATTTATATTTCAATATTAGTAGATTCACAATATTCCATACCCAGGCCATTGTCATTTTAAGAGTTCAGTGTTTATGACATACACTGACATTTATTTAAAATAAAAATAAGCTACACAAAATTAGTCTTTTAAAATATATCAATTGATCATTTATTCAACATCCATCTTATATGCGAAAGTAACTCTCGCATACCTATAAAAAACATTTGAAGTATGAGGTTGAACATGAGACAATTGTCTCTGTTAATAAAAGAAAATCTTAATGTATTGCTGTTTTCTTCTATTCTTTACAAGCGTGCGTCATTGTATTTCAGCTCGCATTAAGTCAATTACATCACATGGCAGGTGGTCTTTAAAATTCGTTCAGTGACATTCTTCAAAGAAACACGAGAACGTAGCTGTAAACAGGTGTTAACAATACCCTGTTGAAATAAACTGACATTTCACTCTGGTGATATTATTGAAAGATGAGCTGGTATGTAATAAAATATGAGATAACATTTTTACATTAAGTGGGACTGGGCCTTTTTGTGTTGCAATGTAGAGTTATATATATATTTTTTTCTATTTATATTCTTTTTATATATTATGTATGTATTTTGCGAAGTTGATAAAAGTGAATTATTTAGTGTGCTAATAAATAAATTATTTATTTACTAAAATATTTTAAACACGAAACTAGCATTAACCGTTATTATATTGAAAAGATAGAATATTTTATTTTAATCATTTATTATAATATTTATTCTTGATCCTCAACGTATCTAATAATCAAAATAGTAATATCCTACGTAACGCTAATTATAGTCAATATTCAACAAATACAGTAACAGAGCAATATTTACAAATACGATGAGGGGGAAGGGCAACTTAGGGGTGATTATACGTGGCGGCCTCTCAAAACACGGATGAGCAACGCACAAATTTGCTTTTGAAACGTACTGATGAATTATTTCAACACAGAATAAATTTCACGCCCACATATATTGGCGTGAAGGTGCGGATTGTATTAGTTTTGTTCACATGCTATGGTTGCAATTTCACTACATTGTCATCTGAGAATTTGCTTTTGAAATTTAACCTTCATTATTTATTTATTGCTCTTATTCATTTATATATACATAATATATTAGAGACTCGGTCGTGATTTCACTCGCTTCAACCAAATAATTAGGTATTTGCTAATCTGACTTGAGTATTTCCGTAATTAATAAAGCTTTCACTTTAAAAACAATACTTATCAAAGTACGTTGAGACTGTTAGTTTAAAGTGTTATTTTCTTATTTATGAACCGATTGTTAAAAAACTAAAAAGGCAATGAAATAGGTTAATTGTTTATATATATATATATATATATATATATATATATATATATATATATATATATATATATATATATATATATATATATATATATATATATATATATATATATATATATACATATAAAATGAAAATGCAAATTGCCAGTAACAGATGTATTTCCGATTGCGTAAATAAATGAAATGTTGTAATGTAATCTTTTATATACACAAAATACATTATGAGGGTTTAACTATAACTCAAGTAGCCTCCCGCAACCTCGTTTTGTGACAATATGACCACTCTAGTCATGCTTTCATTCACCATCAAATTGTAAATTACCTAAAAAAAAGTAAGTAGTTGTTGTACAAAATTGTTTTCCAAAAACGTCTCCCCACTACTTAAGCGCAAAAAACCTTTTATTTTGTATTTAATATAAATAATCGTCCTGTCTTAAAAAAATCGTAAAATTTCTACAGAGGTGGTAATCCAACAATTTATCAATGTTCTTGAGGCCTGTCGTGGTAACCGACAAGTTGTGGGTTCGATCCCCACTCGAGGATGTTTTCATTGATTTCATTTCTTCGCTCTGGTACAAGGCAAAACGCGGCGTTGCGTTTCGCTAATGTACACACAATGCCTCAATTCGGGGAAAACGGGGAACAAAAGTGGAACGGAGTGTCTTAACACTAAAAAAGGTTCCAAAGTTCCTTCTGCCTACCCTGCCGTGTGCAGGATACAGCGTGAAGCTGAGTGAGTATTAATGTTCTTAAAATTCATAACTTATACGCATATAAAATGCATATTATACTACAGGATTATATTGCTGAGCTGCCCATTATTTTATGGAAATTATTTGGAAGCATCTATTACTGGAATCACTTATATGGACAACTTTGACGCCGCGCAACGCTACAGGGACGTGAACGAATGCAATCCTTTTCACTGGCATCCGCTACATTTACCGGAAGAATGTTTACAAATGTTTGAAAAGTTATTACGCTCCGGACTACATTCGCATACACCGTACAGAATTGTTAAAGAAAAACAACAGCACACCGAATCTGTATATTCGAGTTACTTAGATATTCCAATTTACAGATCTAAATCCCAAAGATCACATGATGAAATGGAACCACTGTCGCCATTTCAAATATTGTTCAACTTATTAAGAAGAGATGTTAGTTCTTTACCCACTTCACCAACGTTAGCAATTTCCCCGTTTCTTGGTATGATAGCTTTGTACCAACAACCAGTGTCCTACAAAACTGTTGACATGATTAATAAATTAAGTAAGGCTTACGCAAACTCTTACCATTGACTCGATAATTATATCGTATTTGTAAAACGTGTATTGTATTAAGACAATAAAATATATAAAAGTATTTTTGTATTTACCCACATTTCTTATTTAACATTAACAATAGAATATATTAATTAAGACATATATATGAATTTCAAAAGATATTTCTTTCACAAACAGCACATTGCGGCATTTTATAGATACTAATATAGTGGGTTGATACAATTTATTGTATAGTATATAATGATAGTATGTATAGCATATAATAGATTGTTAATTTAAGCACACCAATCATTTCTTTGTTAAAGAGATTTTTTTTTTTACGCCTGAGTAATCTTACTCAGTAATAATATATAAAAATAAAAGAAACTCTTTAAGTTTTTACAAAGTATTTTCTTACACTTTCCTGAGAAATATTCCTAGCCATGAAATTTGTTGTATAATGGGCATTTAGTTATATTTAATAATATTTATAAATGAAATTATAGAGATTCAGTATTTAATTCCTTCCTTCACTTAGGAAGGATTAGCTTTTTTATATTTACCATGATATTGCGTTCAGTCGTAATAGAAAGCTTATCTTATTTTTCTAAGAGTCATTTAATGCTTTAAGCATTTTATTCTTCAGAGTAGCTTTTAAAAATCTTTTATTACTCACAAATTCCACTGTCCTGTACATTTCACGTTTTAAGTTCTCTCCTTTCTCCTAATATCGTTTTCCTGAATGCTTTGCGACTGACTTTTAAAACTTATAGTGTTTGAGTGACCTCTTTGTCGTTCGAGTCATTTTAATGAAAGTTCTTTAGAGACTTACTGAACTCAATTATGTTTGAGTAAATCGACTACTGCAGTAAGTTTTTAGTAATACAAACATAGTTTAAAATAACATACGTTGTTTATTTTTTCTTTAGTTTATTCTTTATTCTTTCCAACTTCTTAACTCAAAGTATTTGATATATTTAACATGTTTTTTAAATACATACATATATGAAATTTTACCTATATCTAAGAAATTTGAATACATTACCTTTTATGATGTTTTGAGTATCGTTACTTGTTACATAAATATTTTTACGAAATACTTAAAAGAAACACGAAATTCATCATAACATCAGTACCATTGAAATCCATTGAGTTTCATTAAAGTGCAAAGTTTGCCCATTTTCTATGCTCATTGTTCTATGAAAACAATAAAAGAGACCCTATTGTCCGTTCAAAAAAGTCCTTTCATTGAAAAGAATCTACATAGAGAGAAATTCCACTTTAAAATCACAAATACAATCATTGCAATCAACAACTTCAATGATGAAAATTATGAGAAACAGCATTTATTCACACCAAATGGTAAGTTCACTAAGCACATATTTAATTAAAAATGGTAATTTATCATTTAATTTACCTTCCTAGATTTATTTTTTTTTTCAGCATATAATTATACTTTTGATGATGTCGTTTATATCAAAAACATCGAGTACTTTAGCTGGGTTGACATATATGGATCCTTTAATTAATAAAGAACATGACAACAGACCTAATTTAGAAAATCCTTGCAACCCACTATATTGGTATCCAAGAAACATTCCAGAATACTGTCGAAATAAAATAAATATGGACGTGCCGCAACCGCCACAATGCCTTTCGAGCACCACCGTACCCTCGTCACCACAATCAGCGCCAGCTGTTGATTCTCCGTTAATACCAAATTTACAACCTGTACCTGTACCAGTGCCTGTGCCCCTGCCTTCTTTTCTTCCAATGCCACCACCAGGGCTTATGCTACCACCTCCTGTGCCTGGACAATTTGGGATGGTCCCAGGACTGCCTGGCATTGTAAGCCGAGACGGTGGTATCAATATAATGCCATTCTCAGACGCCTATACTGATATGCTTGAATCACACAAAAATAAAGTGATAAGAAAAAAATTGAAAAAGATTTTAAATCGATTTAATTATTATTAAGCTACGCTGTCAATACGTTAATCAGATATCATGAAAATGTGTGTATTTTATTAACACACAAATGATGTCCTAATTTTGTTCTAAATATTTAACAGAAAATAAAATATTTATATTATTAAAATATATTTAAGACTTAACAATATTTTGTAAAGAAATCTCCCATGACCTGAAAGTTATGATAGAATCAACGTAAGCCGTTCACAGAACCAGGTAACAATAAAATGCCGCAATGTTCTGCCTTGTGAAAGAAATTACTTTTCGAGTTTTTATTCGCTTAGAAACTGATTTAATCTCACAAAGGTCCAAGCCCTCATCGTAGTAAGAGATGCACCGAGAAAATACTGAAAATGTTATACTTATAGAATTCAGTAAAATGGTTGTACGTAAGTACAACAACGGATTACATAATGAATAAGACGAGACTGAATTTACCTACATATTTTTTTCTCTTGAAGCAGACAGATCAGGCAGAGGGAACTTGGTAACCTAAAACATCCCGTTCCCAATAAGACTTTCGTTTCTCACCTTCCGCCGACTTTGAGCCATTGCGTGGCGAAGCCTCGAGCCGCACTTTGTCTTGTTACGAGAGCGAGAGATCGAACCACAACCACCTGACACGTTGTGCCACTGTATCACGGCTAGCCTAAAATTATATTAAAATTGAACGTATCTTCTTGATTTTTTATATCGATTATTAAATATTAATCAATAAATAAATTAAACAATAAAATCTGAATATGGAATATTACTAGTCATACATTCAAACTTTTTTTTTTATAAAAGCAATTTTTCATGAATTAATAAACAGTTACAGCGTAAACACACAAAAAAATAAAATGGTAATAAAAAATAAGCAATGCCTTGGACTATGATTTCAATCCAATCGGATTTTTCCATTAGGCCGCAGACCAAAGCAAATTTACAAACCACTGAAAATTTTATTCTATCAGAGTCGGCACCGTCACCAACTTAATGGAAACATAATGTGATTTCACAGCACCATAGCTTAGTATAGAAAATGCAAATGTAAAGAACACAAAACATACCATGTACACAATTTATTACAAATACTCTATAATTCAATAATACTTCAAATCGGATTAGAACACAATAACTAACTAAGTATAATATGTTAAAGAAGTATCATAGAAAGTTATTAATAACAATATAATGTTACACAAAAAATGAATGAGCAGTATTAACTATATTCCTTATATAAAATATTTCTTAAAATATCCTTAAAAATAAGTGGACGGACTTTCTGAGGGCCTCTGTTTTATATATATACAATAGTTACTTAATTTTCCGTTACTGTGATCTAAAATGATCTCAATAACTTCATAATAACATTTTATTTTTAATATTACATTACATATCGATTTTGAATCGTAATATTTTTTATATTTATTTATATTTAAGTGGAATTTACCACGTCTCTAATCCTATTTAAGTATCATGTCGCCGCCGAGAGGGTATTCAACCACTATATATTAAGTCTGAACCTGAACACGAGGTATGAGCAGATCAATGGGGACAAAATAGAAATATTTAACTATCAAAAATTCTTTTGAGAACAACTTCAGCTGCCTTTGATCTAAAAAAAAGCTAATTTTTACAATGTTATTCTAAAACTGCATTTATTGCTCCTAAAAGTTTTATATTGTTATCTATTATTAAAGATTTGTAAGAAGAATAGTTAAAAAGACATACAATTAGTCAAAAAGTTAGTCATTACAAACATATATTTTTATAAAATGTATGAATCAGATAAGTTAAGGTTAATAATTCAGTATTATTAATACGAGCAATATAACACATTAATAAACGTTTAAAAATACGCCTTTTCTAAGAAAAATGCTTTACAATCTTAAAACATAGGTACACGTATTTGAAGAACGAAGAATCAGCGCCTTTTTCCGCTGATTTCCACGAAAACTTTAACCACAAACACAGTTTTAAATTCCTTATCGATATTAATATAAGTAAATGATATGCTCATAAACCCTTAGCGTACCTTTAATATAATGACTCTATGAAATACAATTAATTAGAAACTTAGTTAAAACAAACACGTTTATTATCTAGAGGGATTACTTTAAATCGGGACTAATCGACAACTGTATTAAAATTTATTTAAAAAACATCATCCGGATGCGAACATCACATTGAAAAATATTTGCTGTTCCACATTTTCAATCGAGAGGTTCGACTGTAAACGACCACAGAATTTTCAATCAACCGATGGTCATAAAATTATAAATAGCTCGTATCCTTTTTAGTTGTTTTAATGTGGTTTTCGTAATAGTTTTATTTAACATTTAACAGATAATGTTTTGTTTTTTTTCCACAAAAAATAAGGACTGCTGTTCTTATGACATTAAATTATGTTAAAGCGTTTGTATTGATCAAGTGCTAAAATGTTACTAGAGGTCTTACTAACGCTAGCATAGTATCTAAAGTAATAAACTAATTGGAATGTATCGTATGGACGGTTTATAATCTTATAAGTAACTTTAACTAAAATATATTATCTAAACAAGATCTATACAAAAAATAAATCTTTAAGTAAGATGTAAGTAGATTTTTTTCAATGAATATATTATATTAAAAAGAAATCTTTTACATCTGTTTTTCCATCTTATTTTGCTTATATTTAATTTTTTCATAATTCCCGGTCTTAATTTCGATGTGGTTTATTTCCCGTAATTTAAATTTGTTTGACGTTGTTGATGTTAAACCAAGTGACGGACACGGGGGAAACGCAAAACGGAAGGACTGGCTCTTATGAGCGTAAGCTAGGTATATAGTTAGTTTTTAGTTTACTCTTCATTTCATAGAATTTAATAACTAACTAATTAAATATATATATATATATATATATATATATATATATATATATATATATATATATATATATATATATATATATATATATATATATATATATATATATATATATATATATATATATATATATATATATATATATATAATACAAAAGCATAAAATTCTAAAAGTTGAAACCATTTACATTTAATACTTTAATCCCACTTTATAATCATATGAAATACCCAATATATGGTAAACAATGTAGTTCTTACTAAGTCGCTCTAAGCGATTAAATGCACTTTGAGAGACAGTCCACTAACAAAGCCGTCAACATGTATATATAATGTATTTCTATTACATGTTACTTGTGTACCGCTGGCACACATACAGTTTGTATTTGATGGTATATGTCTTGAATATGACGAAAACAGGCCATAAGGAAATCTAACTCATATTCTAATTATTTGTGCTTCTGAAATACAATCTGGATAAAGTTAACGCAACGCTCGTTGCGTTGCGTTTATTTTTTGTATTACATTTTAGTACGCCGCAATTTTAGTCAGACATATATTTTTATAAAAAATGCAATGAGTGTAGTGTCGCTGCAATATCACACATTAACATCTTACACACTGATATATATTGGAATAGGAGATATAATTTTTTTTAGAAGTCTCCTGATACAAGATCATTAAGAAAGATATTGTGTATATTATAGATAAGACAAACGATTTCAAATCTTATCTTATCAGAATTTACAACGAATCACAAAAATGAAAGCTAAATTGACAAAGGACTGGAAGCGCAAATATACATTTACGTACATAACACAACTGTTTAAAGTAAAAGCAAATGTCATACATAGGACGTCCACAAACTGTAGTCGTACGTACGTACAAAGATGAATTATGAAAAAGTTACATCAAATGGTTATACATATATGTACACATATATGTAGGTATGTGATAAATGAATCTTGTAACTTATGTCTCTTAATTGAGAGCAAGCGAGATTCACTGGGCTATTTTTATAACTTCATACTTCATCATACCTACTAGGTGTATTAATACTTCGATTTACATAAATATACACACAAGCAATAATAAGCAACAACTCCAATACATACAACAAAGTTAAAAGTGACAATTCATATAATAAAAAACTATTTCAGCTACGCTGACTTTATTCTTTACATTACTAAACTACACAATATACACATCTTTAACAATAAAAATCTCCCAAAAAGTCATTTAAATATAATATTGAAAATTAAGAAGATATTTAATATTTTAAATATCTGCATGAAACAGCAAATATTAAGATAGTTCGTGTCGTAATGACTTTTACATTTTAATTACTACACCGAAGGGTTTCAGTCTATTAACATTTCTGGCAATAATCCGTAATGAAATACTTTATAAATAGAGTGACTGATAATATATTACTTGTAATTATTCATTAGAATAATATTTGAAAATTACTGTGAACGAGCGCATTCATATTAATTTGTTACGACATGCTCGGCCGGCAGTATCCATCAAAGAATAGTAAATATTTTTAACTGCATTATAATTCATAATAACTAATATTATGAATTAGATAATTATGTCTAACTGTAATTCCTACAATATGACTAACTTAAAGTGATTTATTTACCTTAAATCGAAATAAATACTTTCTCAGGAGACGATTACAATAATGTGCTATTTCAGGGCTTTTTATGCTATAATTTTTTATTAGGTTGTGTTTATGAATTATATTTAAAGTTCTCTATATCTCTATAAAGTTTATTGATATTTGACGATACCTTATGTGAAATATCTAGTTTTCTAATACTAATTTGTGATGTATTAAACTATGTGATGTTTCGTAATTTGCTAATGAGCCAGGGATATTGATCGATGGTACGATGTCGAGCGGACATTTAAAGATAAATTGATTTAGTAATAAACACGTTGAGTTGAACGTTCATTTCCTTGCGTTTTGTTCTGTATACATATCACATATCCTAAAAAGTTATACATTTAATATATCGTTAGAATCATATAAAATGTTTTATAATAAAATTTTATATATCATTCTAAATCTTAAGAACTTCCTTATTTATATTTGCAATAATTTTAAACTAACTAGGTGCACATGTATGTATTTCATACAAATTATACACTTTTTAAATATTTAATAATGTGATACGTTTGTTAGTTATTATTTATTAACGTGACTGTTTCTCCGCCAAACGTCACAGCCGGGCCTCAGAATCTATGACTAGAGGCTGGCTGCTCAGGAGGCGTTACATTCATTCCCATATTATCATATGAAAAATCTAATGTTGTATCTTCAGCGGGGTGTCGATTGCTTAATGTCGTGCTTATCGTCTTCGGGGTCGTTGCGCCAACGCTTTTCTCGGTTTGGGTTCTATTATCCAAGTCCCTAGCGTTCAGGGGCTGGGGGTTGTGACGCTTTGGAGGGTCAGGGTTTCGTATTTCTAGTTTTAATTCGGGTTTCGGTTTCGGCATTGCCATTTCAGCGTGCGGATTGTGATGTGTAAGATCACCTGGATATTGCTTCACACGATTCTGTAAAGCAAATATAAGCTTATATAAATTGATAGCCTTGTCTAGCTCTCAGTCACTGTAACTTTTTTCACAAAAGTATAACTACTAAAAGTCTTTAGGGCTATCCAACTATGCTTTGATAAGAAATTCACAATAAGCTGTCATAAAGAAGCAAAATTAATATGTATGAGTAAATTAATAGAAGTGATAGAGGATACAACATAATCTATGTATATATAAATGGAAAGCAAAATTATAAACTGACTTTAATTTTATCAAATACTTTATTTCACTATGAGATTGTTTTCTTTTTTTTTTCTTCGGCATCACGCTGTACCCTGTAAACTTAGGAACTTAGTATTAAGGCACACCGTTCCATTTCTCACTTTCCATAAATATGAGGCATTGCGTGTTAAGTGACGGAAGTCAACGTCGCGCTTTCCCGTATTACCAGAGCGATAAAATAAAAATATTAAAAATTCCATTTTAAAATAATAAATACTTCATTTCTTCGCTTGGGGATCGAAGCTACAACCGGTGGCGTTTACACTTACACGTTTGTATTCCTGAGCCACGACAGGTCGATGCTTTGTATATTTTTTTTTGTTTTATATACATAGATATACAAAAGTAAATATATTAAAGTATAATATTTTTTACCTTTGAAGGCTGAAATTTCTGCTTAACATAACGCCAAGACAATTTTCCCCTGCATAATATAATCACGATGAGAATCAAAACTGCGAGAGCAACGCTGCTCACGATGAGGGCTGTTTGTGCTTGTCGCTGAACACCTTAATGAAGGAAATCCAATTTTTATTGCAATTATCAAAAATATATTTTTATCTACAACGTTTTATTTAATTTATAGCAATTTAATAACATTTATATCAACTTTCACAGCATAATATTCTTATAATTATAGTATCTTTATATTCGCAAAAGAATGGTTTGGTAAAACCAAATAGGGTAGAATAGGAAGATATAGCTTTGTGGTAACTCTCTGTTCTCCACTTTCCTTATAGATGAAGATAATATGCATTGTATGGTGAAACTTTAAGAAGACTATCGATTACCATACCTATTTTTTTTTATTATTATTTCTCTGAATGAGAATCGAACCCATAACTTACTTTACATTAGCTACATACCTCATCAGGCCATGATAGCGTCATATCTGAAGTAATTTTAAATATGTTCAGTCTTAAAATAATGATAGTAGAAAAGCAACATCAAGAAACGTGAAAATTTCGCAAAGGGCAATAAAGCTGACAGTGGATCGTGTTAGAAATTCTACACTAAAGGCGCGAGAGTGTGTAAAAAGTAAAGTACCTAATATTAATTTGTCTTAATATTCCATTACAACTATTATTATTGGTAAATTGAAATAAGTGATTGAGTTATATAAGGTAAATCAATTTACAAATAAAGTTTCAAAAAAATAACAATGGCATACATATTTATAAAAAAAGTGTTCGCATATATATTTGTACAACTACAATTTACTAACTATAGCAAACAATATTGTATATAGACAGAGGGAGGAATTTCACGAATAATTATATTCATTTCTCTTATTGCTATTAGGTATACATATTAAATTCGCTTATTGCTATTAGGTATACATATATTTTATGCGCGTTACGTTCGCTGTGGAACTGTAGACAATATCACTTAGGAAAATCAATATTTTTTCGCAGTTGCAATAAAATCTCTATCTACTCTTTTGACAAGATAAAGATAACCTCCGGTAGCACTCACATATCTATAATTACTAAATTTTAATACTATATCTATGTATTCATTTTATTGTTCTACGTGTCTAATACGTTTTTTAAAGATATAGGAAAGGATTATATATATTTTGTCAGTTTCACAATGTATTCTGCACATAACAGGGTAAGAAAAGGGAACCTGGGAACCTAGTGTTAAGATACTATGTTCCGTTCCGCACTTTCCGCCGAAAATACTAGCAAAAGCTCTAGCTTATCACATCGTCACTATAAATTTTCTTAAAACAGATAAACATTTAAGCTTACCGCTAATGTCCGAAGGTGGCGCAAATCCTTCAGATTTCAGCATATATCTTAAATCCAACAAGTAACCTGAAATATAAAAAATTTTATGTAATAATGTGCTACTCCCAGTAAACACAATGATAAAAAGTACACAATGACGTAAATAACTGTACGTATTATTTTATTCCTTTACCTCAATAATATAATATTAATAAATTAACTGTCAGGATTCATCAGACGCTGGAAATGTAGGCGTGATTAGTCGTTAACTAAACGTCTCTGTCTGTTAATAACTCATTATACCCGAGCACGGTGCACAAACATAGTTACTAGTACTAATTCCTGATGTGCTCCCACTAACTTGCAGGGCATATAATATGTATATTATATTGGCGATTCGATATCAAAATGTACATACACCACGCATGCTGATCGTAAGTATATCTTAAATGAACATACAATTGCCACAAAACCATGACTTGTAGTATTGTAAAATTAAAAATCAAATAATTTGACTGTAAAGCAACTGATGCAAGTGTGACATTATTCTACTACCAGTGTATAATTGAAAATTTTCTCACTTTTTACAACTTTTCTATATAGAAATGTTTTCAACTAAAAGTAAAAATTATACACGTACGTTCTTTACTATAAAAAAATAAGTATAAAGTTATTTCTTTTCATTGCATCTACTCATTAAAAGAGCGTGTGACTAAGTGAATATAATTTTCCGAGTAGGAATGTACAATGGCCGAGATACAGCGATGAGCTCTACAACATATTTTATTTTCAATTTGTAAAGGAAAGTTAGTTAATAGACACGATAAAATTTAGTAAACAATTTCAATAGAAGTCCAAAGGTATGTTGAAATATATTTGTCAAAGGAATATTACAGTGCTCTATCTGCTTTTTACTCGTATTGTTCAAACTGCAGGTGGATACCTATTTCGTCATGTTGGTCGACACACACAGGTACATATTTGATATTGTGGTGCATTCACGCGAGTGCGCATATATATACCAGTTCATGTTCTAGTCAGCGGACCATGACTTTATGGCCATTGTTGCCACCCCTACCAATAACCTGTTGATTATTTTAATTGAGTCAACTCTTATCCTACTTAAGATAATATTATAAAAGATATTTGAAATTTTGACTTCATTCCTACTTTTTCCTAAATGCTACTGTCTTATAGGCTACACTTATTGTAGATTGATATTGACATGATTGAATAAAGTTATAATAATATCAGTAAAACAACAAAATTTAGTGAAACAACATTTATCCATTATTTTTTATAAATTTAATATATTAATATGTACTCCTAAGTTTATAACTTTCAATTACCGCTGCATAAAACCAAGTTAAAGTTCGCAAACTTACAATGCCTTATCGCCCCAACTTAGACTTTAATTAAACGACCCCTTCACTCAAGCATCCGATTTTACTTCTACGAGTAATCATTGCTTGACCGTTCTCTGCAGTGTGTGCTATTGCTATTTGTTTTTAGTATTTACTTTATGATAAGTTTTTTTTTATATTCACGCTGTATCCCGTATATGGCAGGGTAGGCACAGGCATATAGTACGTAAGGGGAATTTAGAAACTTGGCCTTAAGACACTCCGTTCCATTCCCCACTTTCCGCCAAATGTGGCATTGCGTGTTGAGCGGCGAAACTCAACGGCGCGCTTCGCTGTATTACAACAGCAAAGAAATGAAAATATGAAATATTTCATTTCCTCGAGTCAACTATCCTCAAGTCCCACAACCTGTAGTTTTGTGTACATTGAACACATGCTTGTACCCCTACGCCACGGCTCGCCTCAATAAGTTAGCGTATAACATAAAAATCATAGCATGACAGTCATCAAACGTTATCTATAGTTAGTCAGTGTTATTTATGTATATTATTTGTATTCTATTTTACAAAATAATAAATTTAAACAAAATTGTTTTGTAATTAATGACATCAAAGCTCTTGGAGCGATATAATTATAATTAAACAAATACGTTTAAGTTCGCTATATTTATTATTACTAGCAGCCTCCGCACAACGTCGTCCATTTCTTTTTACTTAATGTTTTTTTGCTTTATTTAGGGAAATTTGCTAGCTTATTTTAGTATCATTACCTGTAATTAACTTTTGAATTCGTATTTTAAATCTTTTTGAATTATATTTTATTTTACTCGCCAAAATCGTCACATTTAATAGAAAAATGTTTTATTCTTTCATATCTATATAATGCGTAAACGCGCATATCAAAACGCTGATTCGTCGTCTTCGTTTAAATCTCGCCGGAAATTCATATAAAATATAGCGCAATATTGTAGTGAAACAAGCAATAAAGTTTGTTCGGCTGTTCAGCGACAGCTCAGTTCATTACCGGACAAACAGAAAAAAACAGAAAAAAACATTTTCTAAATGTTCCTTCATGTATCAGTTACTGCGCAACACTGGTTGTTGACCAGATGTTCCAGATCTTCAACTTTTATATGTAAAATGGAAAATACTCATAAAGCTCATCAACTATTGTTATGGAAGAATTTGACTATGAGGCCTGTTGTGGCGCAGCGGCACAAGCGTGTGACTGTAGCTGACAGGTTGTGGGTTCGATCCTTACTCGAGGAAATGAAATATTCAATATTTTTAATTTAAATATTTAATGTTTTCATTCCTTCGCTCTGGTACAAGACAAAACGCCGCGTTGTGTTCCGCCACTCAATACGAAATGCCTCAAACTCGGCGGAAAGTGGGGAACGGAAGTGGAACGGAGTGTCTTAACACTGGGTTCCCAAGTTCCCTCTCTCTGCCTACCCTGCCTTGTGCAGGATACAGCGTGAAGCTGAGTGACTAATCCCCCTTAACAATAGTTGGGCAAACAGACGAACAGACTAAAGATTTAAAAATAACAGATTCTATTTGTTTGAAAACCCAGATGTATTATATGTATAGACACAAACATTTTATATTTTAGTATGAATGATAGTATTCAGGTGATGTAATTACATTCGTGTCAAAATCAGCCACATCGCACGAAGCTTCATTTTTGATAACAGTAGCGCAATGTGGCGGTACGTTCCAGGTAATAGTTAGTGGACAAAATTAACGATAAAGGCATTGGGGGCCGCCAGAACAATGGTTATGAAATTTTGTCGTAAACTACCTTCGGACAAATTTGAAATTGCTCGCTATAATTAAAAGCCAAATGATGTGATTAAATTTGTAAATACGTAGTAACCAAATTGTTTAAACTACAACGTTCGCTTATTAATTTGTGATTGTAAAGTCTCAATTAATTCTTGACAGTATTTTACTTATATATTCCATGTTAAAATTTATTGATTGCATCAAGTACAATAAATTGAAAACAGGCTTGGAGGCGATATTTGACCTAAACCTTACATTCTTCAACTGGCGTGCGAGCGAGGTAATACCAGTTAGAGAAGGCAAACCATATTGTAGGCGGCTTGCGGTCACGAAACTGGTTGTAGCAAATGTTGCAAAATAATAATTTACTCTATGACAAGGAACAATTAAGCTCATTTTAGTTCTTATATTATACGAAGGCCTCATTATTATTGTATGTACATGAGTATTAGTCATCGTCATAACTAAAGAAGTATACTCATCTTAGGTTATATTGTTATATGTTTTACATAATATTATAGAAAAGTTTTAAGAACAAACACGTTACAGCATCGTTTGTCTATTGCATGATGTGTAAAACTACATCACCGTAGTTGTAAAGTTCATTTTACATCTAATAGGATTATTATCACTTAGATATTTTGTTAAGTTGCAACGAAAATAACAGTTTGGGCATATAAAAAATTCACGCTTATAAATACGTTGCTATAAAGTGTTACGACCTTATAGTCTAACCAACCTTGACACTCCTTGATGCAAAGGCCAGAGTCGTAATTGTGGTGTGTCTTGTTGCAGACGACGCTGCAAGGCGCACAGCGGTTTGTCTCTGGTGAACAGTACTCCTCTAACTGACACGTGAGCTGGCCACACTTGATGCCATCCAGCGCAAGCTGGGCTGATGTGGCCCCAGCCATCGCCAAAAGACAAGCGAAACGAGACATTTTCTTGCCTGAATAAAAAGAATTAGAAGTTATTTAGAAATTTGTGACTATTTAGGTTTCAAATACGTAATTGTTGAATATTTTTTTTCAAAATATCATGGATTTTCCGGAGAGCATTTTTATATAATTAGCCAAAATTTATTCATATGAAATTTTTAAAAATTACGTAACTTTAATTAACCTAGAGATATATATAAAATTGGATACCTACAATTCTTGCTAGAAAGTAGTACTCTTTACAATTGAATTTGGTATAACAAGCTATATTTCATTTCAAGTAAACTTCATCGGAATAACTTTAGATATTAATTTTAGGAATTCATGACGTTAAATTTTAAGAATAAGGATTTCTTAATATATGGGCCTACAAGTATGAGTCATAGTCGCAGGTAGGCAGGTAGGAAGCCAACGTTTGTACACAGCGGCATGAATAAACAGTGCCAGATAGATTGATATACAACAACACAGGTGTATGTCCCCCTTTTTTTACCACTGTATGATAGATGATTCAAACGTTTAAATTTAAATGTTATTTTTAATTTCTGCAAAAAAATATATAATTAAGTACATCAAAAATAAATATCTAACTACGGTATAGATTTCATAGTAACCGTTTTTTATGTTCAAACATTTATAAAATTTACGTGAGTTCAATACAAGATTAGACATTTTTTTACTATATAATAAATTGAATATGTCATCGTCGACTTAAATGAAATATAAAAAAGTATTTTCGCAGTTTTCTGTACTTCTTTATTTACAAATACTACAAATAAAAAATAGATAAAACAGTTATTCAATTTATCACAGTACAAGAAGCAGTATGCATGAGTGCTGTTTAAGGATATGGATAGTAAATGATTATAATTATTATGAAATATACATACAAAAGCTAGTATAGTGATACTCCATGAGGCCAGATTACTCCACTGAATAATGAAAGACAAAATAGAAAAATGTCATTTCTTAACATAAATAAGTAAGTATTATAGAATATTACACATATACACATATTTAACATATCACATTCAAGGAGGAAACATCGACTTTACAATTACAACTCTTTTAATCATTGTATTCAATTAAGCAAACCAAGCACAACAATGAGCGGGTCACATAAATTTTACAATACTGTTGCCTAGTAACGAGCCAAACACAGCTTTAAGTTGACCTACCTGTAATAAACAAGCTACTAGACCATTTTAGCGCAGCGAAAAAAACCTAGTGTAACAAATAGCGAAGGTTGTGTGTTCGGTCCACAGTCGAAACAGTAGTATTAGTAATTATTTTCCTTTTCCTCTAATAAGGCAATGGGCAGATAAAGATATAAGAGTTTGAGTGTATTGTATCCAGAAAAAAGATGTGCTATATATAAATATGCTGAAATTCGTTAAAACTATCTATGACTTAGTTGTTGCGATCAAAAAGGTGAAAATCTTTTAAATCCAATTTCTGTGAATGATTAGTGAAATGAGTGTTATTCTTTGAACCAAGACATACACCGCAATCGTGTACAGTGATAAATAATTACGGTAGCTGTCTATGTTATTCTTAATAGATATCTATTTAAACTTTTTAAATATTTATTTTGATTACATTCTTTTAAGTAGAAACAGCATACAAGGTTATGATTAAAAAAAATAGAGTTGGTAAATTATGAAGAAAATATAAAACATGACATATTATGCATATTTATATTTGTACAATTTGTAATATCTATAATTTTTAATTACCTTGAGACACAAGTTGTACCTCACGTATAGTAATGGACAGTCAATATGTAATCTCGATTGGAATTTTATTTAAATGTTTTAGTGTTATTCAGATACAACTAATGGTTATTAGTTTCACCAAAAATTATGCATCAAAAAATATGTAAAAGTATTATATATAATGAATACTGTTTTCTGAAACACTAGAGGGATAAGTCAGAGCTTAATAGAGTACTATGCATATACGAAATGCCGATATGAACACACGTTAGAATACTAATATCTCGTAGCAGCAAAGCTTTTGAGGATATCCGTCTGTAAATTTAATCCAAGCTCAGACTGATATATCGGCTCTATGTAAATCATTGCAGTTAGATATCAAATTAGAACCAAAACATTAATGGCATTTTCATTCGACATTTTAGCACAGTTAAGGCCAGTTAAGTACACATCATATGTAGAATGTACACGATATTTCTGCCAGTGAACATTTGGAAACAGGATTAAACATTATATTACGTTTATGCAGCGAAATTGTCTGTAATATAGCACTAGTAATTAAGGTACTCCCTTTAGCATTTATTGAAGCGTATTCAGCTTTATGACCGTCCAGGCAGGTTGGTCATTCAAAACAGTTCAGTGCAATATCCGGAGGAGCCGTGTTCACCAATAGTATCCTGTCATCTGTCTAGTGATGTCGCTTTACAAATGTCTTCGTGGGGTTACATTACAATTAAAGTGAAGTAAATTTACTCGTAAATTCATATCAATATCAAATGTATGCCTCATTTAAAAATATTTATCATGCATTTGCTGGATAAATATTATTTCTATCAAGTTATAATAAACAAGGAAAGGAGCAAATACATACACGGTTTCGAAATTGCATACGTAACATTATAAAATTAAAATAAAGTTTTGAACGTGCTTGCTAGCGCAGATTCATACAGCCTTTACGGACTCTGTGAAGATACCATTCTTGCATACAAATGAGGCTAAAACAATAAATACACCATTGACATTTCGAGTGCCTTCATATTGATGCAGCTTGCCTCATCACTTTAAAGCTATCGTTATACAATTATTATTATAGTAGTAGTATTTTTTGATGTCGCTATTTATAGTTATCCTTAACTTTTATTTAAAGTGCATGAAATAACAAAATTATCGATAAATTGTATTCATCTTCTCTTTTACAACAACAGAATGAACTGGACATTTAAATAATATTGATATAAATTAAAACTTTTTTCTTAATATATTATTTCTGCTCTATTTTTATACTTATAAAAGTATATTTATACATAATTGATCAAATATGTAAACCGCGGCCTATTATTAAGAAACGTTATCGTAATAGGTTGACAAATGTAGATTTTAACAAGTCAGCAATAACATTCTTTGATCTCGTAGTTATATTTCCTGGCCTACCGCGGTACCGTAAAGCAGTTCATACTTACTTTTACGGAATTCATTTTCTCCTTAACTTTTAGCTTCTTAAGAAACGGTACGCTATGCAAAGAATTTTTGTCTTACCAGATGTAAATATTTTTAATAGAGTAATTTGAAAAGTCAATTTATGTAGAACTTTAAAGTACTTATATATGACCATATGGGAATGAATTATTGCAAAAATCTTTATTACTCTTAGAAACCTAATATTACCCCAACAATTAGGTAAAACGAAGTATCATTAGACTTGTTATATTTTTTAAATATATCTTTTAATGAATGTGTCTTTGTTGAATTATTAGCCTTTGTCAAATCTATAATTTATTTGGAAGGTGTATATAATATGAAACCCTAGTAGGAAGGCTAAATATCTGATGTTAAATCCCAACAGCCCATCCAATCTATAAAAGATATTTTAATCTCACATTAAAAAAAATTGGTAAACACTTAAGTTGGTAACCCCAACCTAAGCCTTTAAACATGTGTAAAAATAGCCTTAAGAAAAGTAGTTCAGGATAAAGGGCATTTTCTGATGACATCATAAAATTGAAGGCTTAGAACATCCCAAGAACTCGGAAGCAGCGAAATAAGGTTGATGTATGCGTCCACTTTGTTTTTTTTTTTAAATATACCGCTCTACGTCTGTATAAGTTTATATTTAACTATTAAAAGAAATAATAGTGTAAATTTTTTTTTCTTTGCAACTATTATTGCAAGACGATTGGAATTGAAAAAGAAATACGCGGCAAGGGTCCACCACAAGAGAAGACTTCGCAAAGTAAACTGAGAGAGGGAACTAATAATAAAGAAACTGTAAAGTAATATGAGGAAAGGGGAGAAACTTATTATTTTACAATAATCACATTTCAAAAATGTACGTTTTACTTAAATTTCTATAGCAACAGTTATAACGATACACTTTAACCTCTACATAGCTTCTCTAGCTGAGAACAACCTATGTTCAATTACATATTTAATTCAATTTTATATATATATATATATATATATATATATATATATATATATATATATATATATATATATATATATATATATATATATATATATATATATATATATATATATATATATATATATATATATAACTTTAATATTAGATACACTTATTAACTGTTTTCCGCTAAGACCGGTTGTCGTTAAAAGATTGTGTTTACTATTTAATCAAAAAATTACCTTCTTTTTTTAATGTAAAAATACGACATGTTGGTTCATGTTTAGGTACATTTATAAAATATTATATACTTTACTATAATTTATTTTAAAATGAAGTCTAATAACTGAATAAGGAATCATAAAACGTATATTTTTAAGAATATATTAGTATCACAATTTTAGATGTTTCTTACTAAAAAATTACACTTTTATACAATAATCACTTACCTTTATAAAAATATACATTATAGAACGAATTTTTATCTGACTACGTTTTCAATGAGTCATCCAGGTAAAATGTAATTAAAAACATCTGAGATCACAGATTACTCAAGTAAAAAGAAACTTCAAACTAAACGTTTTTTTTCTTATGCTTATAATAGTTTAAGGTTAACATTCTCCAATATGTATATAGTAATTTTACAAAAATATAAAAACAGCAATCGACTAAGCTAAAGAATTCAAATAATCATCCACTCGGCATTGTAATAAAATGACGAGTTACTGTAAACGGATATACGGACGTGATAAGTAAGGCTTTAGCAAAGCAGTTTTCGTTTTTAGAAAATTACTTACATAACATGTAAAATATACGTTAATAAACTTACCCTAAGCAGTTATCATTGTGATATGAAAAATAGAACACTTGATTACACTGCCAACTTTCTAAAGTGAATTTAACACCGTTTCAAAGCCTTAGAGGCTCGGCGGCCAATCGTCGAGGTAGGTGACGGAATGCGACTCTTGCGCAGGTAGAGCTGTGTCGGTGTTGGTAGAAACTTGCTTTGTGTGCGTGAATGTAATTATTTACATTGTAGTCACAGAGAACCTAGCAAGTGTGTGTTTGATAGCGTAACGCGTTGTAACAGGTTCTCTTGGCGGGCGGATATTTATTTTAAACTACAAATGAAATTGTATGAAAAATGCATTATTACGATGATGAAGAGAGTCTTAAGTGATTATAAAATTTAAAAAAAAGTGACTAATATTGCCACAGTCTATACGACTGTATATATCAACAATATTTTAACATTATATTACACAATTTGACTTATGTCAAATTGTGTAATATAATGTTAAAATAGAGATTTATTAAATCTACATTCAAAAAAAATTATCTGATATACATTTATAACTTTTATATAAAATACATTTATATGTATTTTATATAAAAGTTATAAATGTATATCAGATAAATTTATTTGAATGTAGATTTAATAAATCTCTGGAAACCTTTACGATAAAGTAAAGATGACTCATCGTTCGACATGGCAAATTCTATTCAATTATTTTTCAATAATAATTTGATTGGCATTTGTTTCTTTTAAATTGTATGTTACATTTATAAATTAGTTGCTAAATTATGATAAATTACCGATAATGTAGCTCAATAAATATTCCATATATATATATATTATATATTATATATATATATATATATATATATATATATATATATATATATATATATATATATATATATATGTATATATATATATATATATATATATATATATATATATATATATATATATATATATTTTTAATATCCAGAGGGTGTCTTCGACATATGTCTGTCCGATATGTGTTCTTTGGCATACGGGTACGCGACCCCGGATCCTCGAGCCACCACTATTATACCTGCATAAAGTCCATAAAAGTGGTGTCACTCCTAATTATCCTTCCACCACTTCCACCAATCCCATTCCTCTTTCCCGCGGTTTTTCCCTGTGAAGGGGTTTTGGAGGTCAGATGGCAGTCGCTCCATCTAAAAACCGCCAACCGCCACATTTATGGCAAAGAAAATAAAAAGAATGGGTACGGCTAGGGCGTCGCCGCTAAACGACGCGCAGGCACATCGCCCTACACCTGCGACAAGTGGGCCAGGGCTACCGTGTCAAGTACGGGCACGGCTAAAGACGCGAGTACCCAGACGAAAACTCCGCTTTGCAACGTGGAATATTGGCTCTCTTACCGGACGATGCAGAGAACTCACAGATGTACTCACGAGACGTCGGGTCCAGTGCGCTTTCCTCCAGGAAACTCACTGGAAGGGCAATAAGTCCCGTAACATCGGACAGGGTTACCGGCTTATATACACTGGGTCACCTTCTGGTAAAAACGGTGTGGCGGTAGTGATTTCTGAAGAACTTCAGAATGGACTTCTCAAAGTTGACCGTCGCTGCGATCGATTGATGCGGGTAAAGGTACTGATTGAGGGAGTTACCACAAACTTAATCAGTGCCTACGCCCCCCAGGCGGGCTGTAGCACGGCCGAAAAGGAGTCATTTTGGGAGCAGTATGAAGAGGTTCTACTTGCTATACCGTCTACCGAAGTAATTATAGTTGGAGGAGACTTAAACGGCCACGTCGGTAAGGCTGCAGACACGTATGAACGTGTTCACGGTGGTTTTGGATATGGTCTTCGCAATACAGAGGGCGAAAATATTCTAAGAACCTGTATTGCGTCTGATCTGGCCGTTGTGAACACATTCTTCCAAAAAATTCCTCAGCACCTTATCACGTATAAAAGTGGGTCCCACTTAACTCAAATTAATTACTTGTTGACCAGACGGTGTCATATGGGCAGGGTTACTGCCTGTAAGGTCATTCCAGGCGAAAGCTTGACGGCCCAACATCGTCTTCTTGTCATGGACTTTAACGTCACTCCAAAGAAGAAAGTAGCCGAGAAACGTAGGCCTAGATCAAGTGGTGGTTTCTGAATGGACCGATGCAGCCCGACTTCCTAGCAGAGGTAAAAAGTCGAAATCTTACGACTAACACCGAGACTGCTCAGGATGCTTGGGATCGAGCTCAGTTAGCAATCATTGCGGCAGGCAGACGAGTTCTTGGCGTTTCTAAGGGAGGACGTGTCATCGACAGAGGGACTTGGTGGTGGAATGACAAGATGCAGGAGGTGACTCGTGAAAAGAAGGCTGCCTTTAAGAAGTGGCAGAAATCCAACTCTCCTGAAGACAGACTGGAGTACATAGTAGCAAAACGTGTCAGCAAAAAAGCTGTAGCCAGAGCCCGCAGTGAGAGTTTATCACCATTATATGATAAGCTTGAAACTGCGGAGGGGCAGAAGCTCATATACAAACTGGCCCGTGGCCGGGATAAAGCGACGCAAGATATCGCAAAATGTCTTTGCGTCAAAGATTCCCAGGGCACGTTGCTCTGTAATCACGCTTCTGTGAAGGAGAGATGGAGAAGCTATTTCCAGGAGCTGCTGAACACTCAGCATCTGTGCAGTCTTCATTACGACCCACCGCCTAACCTCGGACTTGTTGCCCCAATAACCATTGACGAAACTCGGAATTGCCTTCGACACATGAAGAACGGAAAAGCGGTGGGGCCGGACGAAATTCCGATCGAAGCGTGGAAATCGTTGGGCTCTCTTGGTGTGCTCATACTTACTGACCTTTTTAACCATATCTTGAACACTGGAAAGATGCCACACCAGTGGCGGCTTAGCTTTATTACCCCTATTTACAAGGGAAGGGGCAGTGTCCAAGATTGTGGTAGTTATAGGGGCATTAAGCTTATGAGTCACACCATGAAGCTCTTCGAGCGCATTATCGATATCAGGCTCCGCCGAGAGTGTACTGTCTCTGAGTCTCAATATGGATTTCAGCCTGGATCGGGTACTATGGACGCCATTTTTGCCCTCAGAACTTTGATGGAGGCATACAGGGAAAAGAGGAGAGCTCTGCATGTGGCTTTTTTAGATCTGCAGAAGGCCTTTGACTGTGTGCCTCGTAAGTGTATCTGGTGGGCATTGCGTTTGAAAGGGATCCCTGAGGCCTATATTGAGATTATCAAAGATATGTATCACAATTCCGCTTCCATGGTTAGGACTGCTGTTGGCGACACCATACCTTTCCAGATTACAGTAGGGGTTCACTAGGGCTCAGCTCTTAGCCCATTCTTATTCAACTTAGTGCTAGATACTGTCTCGGCTCACATCCAAGACCAGCCTCCGTGGCTAATGATGTATGCCGATGACATAGCACTCGTTGAAGAGAACCGGCTGATACTAGAGCGTAAAGTGAACCTCTGGAATGGTTCGCTTGAGAACGGCGGTCTTAAACTAAATGTGTCGAAGACCGAGTACATGGCTTGCGGGAGACCGGACTCGAGCACTATCCATATAGGTACTGAACCAGCCGTTAAGTCGGAAAAGTTCAGGTACCTCGGATCCGTTATGCACGAGTCTGGAGGCATCGATCACGACGTTCACGGTCGGATAAGCGCTGCCTGGGCCAAATGGCGGGAGGTCACTGGTGTGGTCTGCGATCGCAAAATACCAACCAAACTCAAGGGGCTGATATATAAGAGCATCGTTCGACCGGTTCTTTTATACGGCAGCGAATGCTGGCCAGTACTATCTAGGCACACTCAGGAGCTTCGTGTCACGGAAATGAAGATGCTGAGATGGATGTGCGGCGTAAAGCGGTCTGACCGCATACGTAACACATTTATTCGAGGTAGTCTTGGAGTCCGTGACATAGCGGATAAGCTCCAAGAGCGTCGCCTGAGGTGGTATGGTCACGTTGCGCGCCGGCCTAGGAACTATGTCGGACGCAAGTGCCTTGATATGTCTGTCCCTGGAGTGAGACCTCCCGGACGCCCAAGGAAGCGCTGGTTGGATGTCGTGATGCAGGACATGAGAGCCAATGGTCTAACCACTGAGGACGTAAAAGATCGTGCAAAGTGGAGTAGGTTCAGTAGGAAGGCAGACCCTGGCACAGCAAGCCGGGATTAATGCCAGGAAGAAGAAGATATATATATATATATATATATATATATATATATATATATATATATATATATATATATATATATATATATAATTGTAACAACAAATTCAGCTACAAATAAATACTAATTTCTATTATATATTTATAATTAATTATTAAATAATTATAATATATATATATATAATTAATTTCTATTAATTAATTTACTGTTAAATAGTGGCTATGTCTCCTCCTTTCCTCTAATAATTATTATAATAAAAACAAGTACAATATAAAATGGCTGGGAATTGCAAATAATTTTAAATAATATTATTTTCCCGAACCAGAATTAGGCCCAGTACTTATAGTTATAGTGTTTATTATAAAAATATTTTATTTGGTTACATTAATTTTTTTTCAGCTTCACGCTGTATCCCGCACTAGACAGGGTAGGCAGAGGGAACGGAAGTGAAACATAGTGTTAAGACACTCCTTACTATTCTGTACTCTCTATCGAATTTGTGTCCAGTGGCTTTGAACTCAACCGCGTTGAACTCAACCGCCTCGGTTTGCCTTGTCACTAGAGCGAAGACTGAAAATATGAAATATTTCATTCCCTCCAGTGAGGATCGAACCCACAACTTGTCGTTTAGCCAGTCACTTGTTTGTACCCCTGAGGCATGACCGACCACATATTTTACGTATATACCAAAAATACTAGCTATTTTAAAGTTTGACCAATGATTAAACTTCCTTGTGATGGGGATAATAGTGTCAAAGAACAAAATCAAGCGAGCTGAATAATATTAATCCGAAATATAGTCATAAAAAAAGAAAACATGCGTTTTAATTATGTAATTTATTTCGACATTTAAGTAACAAATTAATAATAGCCCTAGTAATTCTGTATTCGATATTTTGGGATAAATAAAAAAATTATATATATGTTAATTACGTCATTTATTTTGGACAATAATTAGCAAATTACATATAATTAACATTGATATAAAGATTAAAATTAGTTAAACTAACTTAACAAAAGAAACCCAACATACTCTCAATGCATTGGATATAACTCTATATGTATAAGGCATTAAACAATAATAATTTGCATATAATTCTTCTTCAACGCAGTTCAGTATGGAGGACTACTGTGAACGCCCTCTGCCCCACCTAGGACTTAGGACATTAAGTCAAGTAAGTTATATAATTCTAACAGAATGTATTATCTTATAAAATACATTAAATACATTAACATCATTCGTTACATATATACTAAATTCTGTAAAACCGATTTGGCCCTTTCCGTTTTTTTAAGTAAATTTGTACTAGGATAATAACGGCTTTATATAGCATAAGTATATATAATATTATAGCACAATGAAATATGGTCATATTGTACGATGTAGTATATTTTTTTATATTTATATTTTACTGTACTATTTCAAATTTCAACTACATATATAAAGTCAACGTCAAAAAACATATTTTTACGTTTAAACTTGACATAGCACAATATAATTCAATATATTAAAAAAATATATCTCTTATATATAAATATTTAAATTGTTTTCATCATAACTTATTTGCATAATTATACATGTGTATAATAAGGAATCATAAAATGTATATTTTTAATTATGATTATGTAATCATATTACTCAATTTCATAGTAAACCAATATAACTTACTAAAAATAAAATTAAAATTTATAATATTAGGCAACAACTAACTAACAGTGAAAAAATTATATATATATATATATATATATATATATATATATATATATATATATATATATATCTCTATATATATATATATATATATATATATATATATATATATATATATATATATATATATATATATATATATATATATATATATATATATATATATATATATATATATATATATATATATATATATATATATATATATATATATATTTTCACACATTTACAATTGAAGTATAAATGCCAAGTGAATGCCTACATGTGCGTATCAGCATAAATATGTATAAATTTGTTCATTCACAATATTAATGCACACTTAGTCTTACAAAATGGAAATAATTTAAATTTAATTACAAATAAATAGTATATTCGTAATACAACAATATATATATATATATATATATATATATATATATATATATATATATATATATATATATATATATATATATATATATATATATATATATATGTGTGTGTGTGTGTGTTAAAAGTTACAAATATACTAGTACTATAAAACATACATTATAAACTAATGTATTTTTTTATTATATTCTTTATTTACTTAATTTAATTATATTAATTTTCGCGCTTTTTTAGAGCTGAAGCGAGGAAATGAAAGTCATTTGTTGCCTCTTTATTAAATCAACAACCGACACATCTGCAATCAGGCAGTATCGTTGTGCGACGACGGATTGATTACGTACCATTTAACCTAATTCCAATTTTATTATTTAGAGCACACTTTATAACACCGCACTTTATTCACTTCATACTAAAACATTAGTAATGTTTATACAAGTTTCTACCGCACATATAAAAATGATATCTTATCTTTATGAAAACTATTATTTAGACCGTTTTTACAGTCTCTATAAAGAGTACAGACAACGTATGTAAATTGTGATGCACCTTCTGACACGTAGAGGAGTTCGAAACGGCTTTTGTTTTTATTTTTGTATAAATAACAACTTTATATTATTTTATTATTTTATGGCGTACTAAAGCGTAAGCAATAATTGCGCATGTTCTACTAAGAAAAGACATAACTTATAAGAAAATAATTGTATATAATTTATGACGCTTGTACTACGATGTAGAGGAACTGCCAGCGTCCTCTGCCGGCGGCAGTGGTGCATCTTCTTCATATATCATCACGAGTTTGCTGTATTCTCGTTTCCGACGGCGGATTTGCTTTAATAATAATATAAATAGATTAATTTCTTAACAAATTCTATTTTGTTAATTCCTTTGTTAGTTCTATTTCGGTAAGATTCCATAATCAAGAAGAAAATTACCGACACATATCGCAGAGGTGAACAAAAAAGATTTATTCGTCAGTGGCACATCTATTTCTTATTATACGTATTAATTCTAATTATTCAGCTTCACGCTGTATCCCGCACTAGGCAGGGTAGGCAGAGGGAACGAAAGTGAAACCTAGTGTTATGACACTCCGTTCCACTTCCGCTCCCCACTTTCCGCCGAATTTGAGGCATTGCGTGTTGAGTGGCGGAACTCAACGCCACGCTTTGCCGTATTACCAGAGCGAAGAAATGAAACATTAAATATTTAAATTGAAAATGTTAAATATTTCATTTCCTCGACTGGGGATCGAACCCAGAACCTGTCGGTTACAGTCACACTCTTGTGCCGCTGCGCCACGACAGGCCTCAATAATATTATACGTATTATCTATGGATTTATCTAATTAGGACACATAATTAAAAGCCATATATGAATTCGTATAACAACCTGAATTTCTTGTTTACTTCCGTGACTCTTTCTTACTTAGTGTGACTTGTAATCCTAATAATATTATAATTGTTAAAGTTAGTAAAGATGGATGTTTCTTTTACGCAAAAACTAAGGATTTAGATAAAAGGCAATGTAGCTTATACATCAGAATTATACCCACACAGATTACAATTTAAGTAGGCCTTTTTTACTAATTAACAACAAGTTTGTGAGCGGGTGCGCGATTAATACTAATATAATAAAAAGTAAAATACCTTTGATGATTTAGCTGAGGTCTCTTCACCAGAACTGCTGGAGCTGGTAATGCCTTCTTCTAGTGTAAGCCTTGCGGCGACTCCCTGTAATTGTAAGTCTAGGTACAGTTGTCCCAGCTGCTCGTTGACCATTGAAGGCTGAAAGTGACATGAATGAAAATTTAGAAATTACACATTTTGTTACATCATCATGCTGTGTCCTCCATATGGAGAGATAGGAAAGATAGAGGAGCCTATTGTTAAAAATTCCTTACGCACTCTTAATTGTCTAAGAATTGCGTGATGAATGGAGTAACACACACTCACGCCTTATCTTACAATACAGTAAAATTGAACACATGATTATCGCGTTTACAGACAGACCCTACACTGCTGATCCAAGATAGTGTCTTATAGATATATTCGTTGTAAAACCAACTGGCATATTTCTCATAATTCATTTTATTGAAATAATAATTATAAGCGCATCGTAATAGTTAGATTATATGTATTTTAATGATACTGACTTGTTCGAAATTTTGTAATTTTTCCTTATCACGGGTCAACACCTCCTCCATATTCTTTGTGAGGATTTGATATTTGTAAATAAGCTCTGAGGTTAGACACACCTGCAAAATTAAATTCTTATTAATATTATTAACTATACTTTTATGCAGTTTTGAATGTCACTATTTGATATTAAAAATATTTTATTTATGCTGCAATTTTTAATTTTATACATACACCCATATATATGTATGAAAATACTTATATTAGAAAACGTATAAGTGGTGTTAAATAAGTATTCTTATACATACATATGGGTAAAAATATATATTTTTTATTTTAACGCAACGATAAACAGTTGCGTTAAAATAAAAAAAATACTTTGTTCACAACATTTTTGGTTTTTGGTGTGTATAATATTTTTTTAACACTCTTAGTGTTTACTTTGAGAATGTAAAAAAAATCGACTTACCTGTTCCATTTTGGTGACTTTCATGGGGTTTGGATCATTTGTATTCCTTGTATCAATGTTCTGCCTTAGTACAGAATCCCCCGCTCGCCGTTTCTTCTGCCACAACTGTTGATGATCGGAATTTCATGAAAACTTAAAATTATACACGCGATATTAACGTCCAGTATCCTGTACCGTACATGCATAGAGAGCCGCAGAATCCATTTTCCAACACAAACAGTTCGCTAAAATAACACGCAGCTGCCATTGTCGATGTAGTATCCTACAAAAAAAAAGCTAAAAGCTGTTAGTGTGTACGTACCGTTCCTTCTTCCCTATTTGTATTTTTCACATCACTTTCTTCAGTACTTCCGGATTCAGTCTTGAAAAATGACGAATAGAAAGAAGAGTAGCTTGACTCCTCGTCAGTCTTGTCTCTAGTGCCATCGCTATTACCACGGTGGCTTTTCCTTTTGGATTGATCTTGTACTAGTTGCTCAGTGCTCTGATGGCAAAATATTATTATTTCCATATAGTAATAAAGGTTTTCGCCTGTGAGTCTCTAGAAACTAACAATAAATCAATATAATACTAGACTTTCTTCTCTTAAACGGCTTTCTTTTCTCTAAAATTAGAATGAGTATATTTTGGAAGTAGTTCAAACAGATACAATTACAACATAACTAACGGGAATTAAGCAGAACCGAGAACATCTTTAATTCGTTAAGTAATCATGAAAATAACAAGAGTATAGTCCATTAAGTCCTAAGTCCAAACACCACGGCTAAATGTAAAGACTTTAGAAGATTATTTTTAAAACTGCATAACTAATTAACTAACGGTAAAACAATGAAAAATACCCAATGTTCGGAATATATTGTCACAATACCGTCTATAATTATGTAGGAATAATGGGGCTTAATAGAAAATATGCTATGCCAATAAAACTAACACATTAGTATTAGTATTGCTTACACATATTATTCAATAAACAACGATTTGATGAAAAAATCTATGATAATTTGATGTGAGAATAAAAAAAAACAATATAATAAGCATAAGCATGAACATAAATGTTCATGCAAGAAAGAAAGTTTAATTCCAATATAAAATTCACTTTTTAAACAATCTATCTTATCTCATGAAGGCAAAATAGTGCATGACGCCTTATAATCCAAATATCACGAGTTGTTTTTTTCTAACAACAATATCCTATTAATATGGTTATTTTCGATTTATTATTATGAAACGACATTGGAAATATGTCGGATCTATTAACATTAAATATAATAATTTATTATAAACCATATTTACTTGTGCTATGCTGACTTCATGTAGAAATTGATCAGCTGAATGTGCATTTGTTATATATTTGTGGGTAGTATGGTAGTATGTGCGATATATCTTGTAAACACCGTCTAATGATGTTTTATCTTAAAAAAAAATGTATACATGAGAGCAAATGGATATCAACTTACCCATGCCCAGGAAGGTAACATAACTTTGTAACTTGAATAAAAAGTATTAGACCACCTAATGCCATCTCTACTTTATTACTGATATTATTAATTGAATTGAATAATTCTGGTATGGGAACATCTGAATTATTTAGAGTCACAAGATTTTTTTTAAATTTTTGGATTTTTTATTATTTTTATGTATACAAGAAGTATATAATTTGATGCTAATTTGTATCTTTGAGCTATACTTAACAGCCTGCCATACGCTTGAATTAAGCCTGCCTGGTGTGAGTAAGAGTCATATGTTTATATTTTTGTTCATGTTACTAGTAACACTACATATAAGTTACCGAAAGCTGTAACATAAATGCATGAAATAAATATTTAACAAAAATCAACTAAAAAGAAACTATTTACTAACATAAATACCAACACAACATTTAGGCCTATTTATATTGTCTTATTCTAACCTGAACATGATTGAATGAAGTTCTCACTTCAGAAGTATAATTCTTTACCAAACCTTGTAAGTCACTGCCGCCACTCGAACTCTACAATACATTGAACGAACTTTAGCGATGAACTTTGAAAAAGCGTTTCTGAATGCTTGGACTACTTTTCATAGATATATTATATTATAATTTTATACAAAATCATTTAAATTAATTAGATTTATTAGAGTTAATACTCTAAATTGCTTACCGCCCCTTAACGCGAAACATTTACCACAAACATCAATAAAATCAAATCTATGTAGTCCAGACAAGTCAAATAGTAACAATTACATGAGAGTTATATAACAATCATAGTAGAGTAAACCATATACATAGCTATTCCCCACTTAATATCAATATCAAATACATTATTATGAAAAATAAAAAAATATGTACGAATTACTATATTTTACTACTTTTTTCTTTTACACAAGTTAATTCATCTACAGTATCAATAATTTATAGACAAAAAAAATATTACAAAAAATAAAATAATACAAAGAAAATTATTCTTTAAAAAAATAAGTATAGTGATTGCCCACAACTAAAGAGACCATTGAAATTTAAAATTTCACATAAATTTCAATGAAATATTAAATTATAGCGAAATGAAACAATAAAAAATCTATCAATTTTATTGTCAACATTTGCTTGAAAACAAATTTGTTCTTATACTCAAGTATCACATTCACAGTACTTAACAAAATCCCCCAATATGGTTGTATTAAAAGAGGCAATCACTATCAGTGGACTAGCTGTGGTTTACCCTACGTATAAACAGAAGTTTCCATCAATGCCATACCCTATTCGAGGCGCCAACAGAAGAATGACTGACGTCGCACGTATTTATCCCGTCTTGTTTATTTGGTTGTGGTTCCGCAGTCTTCTCTCGCCAGGAATTCGTGGGAAACCATTTGCCGGTTTTCATTGGCAAAGTAAGCTTACACGCCTGCGATGTATTTATATTATACGATTGACTTATAATATAGTTTTAATATATCAAGCTTTTGCATTAACATTTGTTAAATGATCTAAAGAAGCGACATTATTATTAAATAATTTTTAAATTGAATACTTATTTGAAGTAATTATGGTGTGTATTTATTAGATGTTACGGGGTATAAAAAGCAAAGTAATAAGATCCATTTACATCATAATGTCTGAATATCAACGTTACTGTGGTAAGTGAATGTGAGATTGAATTTGGCGTCCATACATGCCTGAATACTGAGACCATTCAATACACAACTATTAAATGTCCTTAGCATTAGGGCATATACATAAGAATTGAATGTCCTTAGTGTAAGGGTTTATACATTAGTTATTTTAGCTTATACTAAGCATTAGGCCTTATACATAAATATTGAATGTCATATAAATGAGTATTGAATGTCCTATGTATTAGGGCATGTATTATTATTCATAATAATTTAATAAGCAATTAACTCATTTAGCAACTCACTTAACTACAGAATAATACGTTTACAAATAATAAATATTTAACGTGATATTCAGAGAAAATGATAAATAAAATACATATATAAATGAAATAAGCACAGTGAAACTATTCTTGACAGTAATAATGATAAATGCAAAGCACATATTTATATCAAAATTTTATAAGCAATTAACTACCAGTAAGCATTTTTAAAAATAAGCTAATGCAATGATATGAATTTATTGTTTTTGGAGTTATGCGCACAAGTCTAAGAAATGCATAAAACATATAAACTATAAACTTATAAACGAAAGTAATTTTCGACTATCAGACTAATGCCACAATGAAGTATTATTACACACACAGCAACATTATATGCACAACAATAAACATGCCTTGTTGTCATTTGAAACGGTTATCACGTTTTGTGATTTGAAAGTAGAAATAAACTGAACTTATTCATTCTTTCGAATTTAAAACGATTCTTAGGGTTATGAAAATAAGGTTAGTTTTCAGTAATTTTATTATAATAATATGAATTTTATTATATGACAAATTAAACAATTAGATATTTATGTACATACATGACAATTTTATTTGTCTAAATATGTACTGCTTATATATAGATCATTCTTTTTAGTTTACGACTTAATATCCTATACCTTAAATGATCAGCTTATTTAACATTTTGCGCGAGCATCATTTATATTTATGTCAAACACACAGCTAACCCGACAACAAAATCAACTTATCTCTATAGTATGTGTATTATCTACACAATTTACATATTAAAATGTTTATTTATATTCAACAAAACAAAATAATACGTTTACAAATTACAAAACACTTAACTAACTAATTATGTATAAGATTCACTAAAAAAAAAACATCCAATGAAAAAAATTGTTAAAAGCAGTAATTAAAATCAAACGCTATAAGAAGAGCTCTGATTTGAAAAGTATTAACAATGTTAAAATGAGTTATATAAGTAAAATAATAAATATGTATATACTTTATATGTATTAAATCCCAGAGAACTTTTCCTATACATGTTATATTTGTTAAAACTTTGTTAATATAAAGCAAGCCTCTTTTGTCATATTAAGCACAATATAAAATATTAAAAAACTCACTTCTTCATAATTTCTTCCGGAGAGTCCCAAGGGGTGGTGATTTTGCATGTTAGGATTAACAAAATTCTGTTGCATCGCATACACTTGGGGGTCCATGGATGAATACATAAATGGCGACCCATAGACAGCTTGACCAAACATCATGCAGGGCACTGGAAACAATGTATAGTAGACAAAAAAAAATGTATAATAATATATAATAATACATTTTTAAATTCTGCAACATATGTGAATATATAAATAAGCATACATACTTGGATGTTGAGATTGATACTGCATGTTACTATTGGTGACTGTGGGTCTGGTAGCAGCGCTTGTACTTGTTGAATTGATATTAAACATGGGGGGGCCCCCTTCAGTAAGGTGTGGAAATTGTCCTCCATTTGGATTCGAATTTGTAGGATCTGGTATAAAACAAAAAAATATTATAAGATTAACACGAAATTTTGAAGGTAGCGGGACTGGAAAATCTTTTGGATACGATATTATCGTATACGTAATCGATGCTTGCCACCCGTTTTTTTTTTCTTAGTAATTTCTTTATATTATTTAATTACAGTGTTATATTTTATATACAAGTCTGTGGTTGACTCTCATATGAATTATATCGTGATTTTACTATTTATGTTGAAGCTCTATATATTTTAAATTAATGTTAAAAATAAGTCAGTTTTAAACGTAACGACTTTTTTCCTACATTACAGTAGGTGTTCTGAATAACTCGACTAAATATATACTTACGTGCAAATCCTTGGAATTGTGGTGTATTGGTGTTACTGCTGCTGGTTGCAGTTGTACACAGAGGCCGAGTGACCGCTGGAGAATAGTACATTGGAAACATGCCTGTAATGAGTTAATTTATTTATAATCCCTTTTTTAAGTTCCTTAAGCAGTGGGAGGAACCATGGGAAGATTCTTCGTTCAACATGCATTGATAATGTTTAAATTATGTTAAGCCAAAAAAAACACTTCCTAGATGAAACACTTTTAACCGGATTAATCGCGTATATTGAAACATGTTTTTTGGAAACCCGACGTTTCGAACACTTTACAGTAGTCCGTGGTCACGGGTAGACTAAAAACATGTTCCAAAATCAATATACGCGATTAATCCGGTTAAAAGTGTTTCTTTTAAAATGTGTAACAATCGCGAAAATCAAAGACATTAACACTTCCTAGCTTTATATTATTAGGTACATATTATTTACCTGGCATGTGCATGGGACTCATTATTGACATTTGTTGTGGTACTCCAAGGCCGAGTATAAATGTGTTCATACCATTCACAGAACCACCTGCCCAAGGTGTATTCACTGAAAATAATGTTAAATATCATTTTTAACTGCTTAACTATATATTAAAATCGAGCGTCCATTAAAAATAAAATATATACTCTCAAAAAAAATCAATAGAAAGTATTTTATTAAAAGATTAAGAATAGTATTTTATCTTTATACTGTATCTCGCACATATCAAGGTATGCAAAACGAACCTGAGAATCTAGTGTTAACACCCATTCCTAATTTTCTGTAGAATTCCTTAGGCTTCGAGTGTTGAGAGGCGTCTCAACGTCGTGCTTTACCTTATTACCAGAGAGAGTGGAAATAAAAATATTAAATATTTCATTTCTTCGAGTGGAATCGAATTCAATACCTGTCGCGTTTACAGTCACACGCTTGTCTCTGCGTTACGACTGGCCTTACAATAAGCCCATTAAAAACAACTAATTAATTATTTCTATCAATTTAAGATAATTTAATGATATTTAATTGCTGAATATTTGGTGTCAACTCAAAATTCCTTCATTAATATTAATAAATTAAACCATTAAAGTAAAAATAAAACAATGAATGTTTGACTTTCACACAAAAACCGCTGAACTAATAAAGGTACATATCGAAATATAGCGAAAGTTATAATTTATGTAAACTTATAACAATATTATAATAATAAGATGAAGGGGGTAGAGCCGTGGATGATTCTCTTCTCTAGTTGATTGATTTTATTAATATGACTTACCGGTTGGCGTAGAAACAGCCGTAGGTTGACAAACACTAGCTGGATTTGTGCTTTGTCTCCTTCGAAGCCGTGGAGATGAGCAACGATGCTTGTGAGCACTTGCTTCTTCTAACTGTTTCGAAGATCGTTTTGTAGCGTGAGGCTAAATATAAGAATATTTTTTATAAATAATAGGGCTGTCGTGACGCAAGGACACATGCGTCCGATAGAACGCACAATAGGTTGTGGATTCAATCCCCACTCGAGGAAATAACATATTTAATATTTTCATTAATTCTCTCTGACAAAAACGTGTGATGAGTTCCACCACTGAACGAGCAATATTCGGCGGCCTCAAATGAAACGGAAAGTAGGGATTTAAAGTGTCTTAATAGAAACGGGTAGCCTCGACTCTAGGTTCCCAAGTTCTTTTTTTTGCTATGTGTCGTATACAGCGTGAAGCTAAAAAGAAATAATGTATCATATTTTTTTTTTCTTTTAACTTTGCGTGTTCGTCTTACTAGAGCAAAGAAACGAGGTTGAACCCAACTTATTGACACTTGACACTTCCTCTTGGCCAGTGCTGTGACCACATGTCACCACAACATTCTTTTGCACCTATATAGAAATTCTCATACGTCTCTAAAGTTGCAGATATTGATTTAGTTACGTCATATCTTTATTTATGTATTGCAATCAAAAATTCATACTTTTTATTGTAAAAGTGATTGAGTGAATTCACCTTTTTTAACCTCAAATTCGAGAATTCGAGAAACGCATTTTTATATCTTATATCAATTAAAGTAATGAAAACTTAATGTACATAATCATTTATCATACCTGAGATTCCAAAGTTGACACAGCCGCAGTGGTCGACTGATAAAACGCATTGCACCTTGCAAGATGCTCTTTTTTCTTCTGTCGTGTTTCATTAGAAGACTTTTCTCTGTCCCCCTTGTTACTTGATCTATGCTCCCGATGTATTTTTACTAGTTCCTTTTCCATTTCCGCGTTATGCCTAAAGTTAATCATATTTATAGAATACATATAATATTATGTATTAGACATAGTGTTGTCGTGAAGTGATGGTAAAAGCGTGTGACTGTAAACGCGAAAGTTATGGCTGCGATCCTCACTCGAGGAAATTATATATTTAATATTTTCAATTAAAAGTGGGGCACGGAACGGAGTGACTTAACACCAGGTTCCCAAGTTTTCTCTGCCTACCTTATCATGTGCGAGATACAGTGTGAAGCTGAAAAAAAAATGTTATAACGAATTGATCAGACTATGCGCTCTCCACAATAACAACTTTCAATTTCATTTTACAAATGTGTTTTTACATTAGTGTACATTGAGAAGAATTATTAATAGGGTTATTTTTTTAGTATACTTTACTAAAAACTTAAATTATATAATAGTATAAGAAGCGGGCTCATAGTGAGTCTTCTTAATATAAACGTAGCTGATTTGATGCTTAACATAGTTGATGAATTTCATAAATTATAGCTGATCTTTTACCTTAGATGAATATCGAGGACGTCATCACCTATCTCCAATTGTTTGCAGACAACTAGGATCTTATTAAAATACTCGTATATACCCATCTCGTTTAATTAAGTTCAGCCGTTAAAGAAGAATAGGGTGACAGACACACGAACACTATAATTAAACGAGTCTGAATATACTCCAAGAGATCCAAGTGACGCGTACCACACGTGTTTCCATAGCAACGTGTTAAGTCACTCATACAAAAATGTACTGATAAGGTAGGTTGTGTTATATTTATCTTATTTTTTTATTATTTTTTTATGGAAAAGACGGCAGTGATCACCGTCGCCCAAGGCCCCGAATAAATCTAGAGAAGCTACAGGAGCGCTGCCATCCTTTAAGGTGGAAGGATACCGGGGCCCGGTGGAAGGATACTAATGCGAAACGCAGTGGCCAAAGCCACTACTTAACGCCAGTCTTAAATGCCGGGGTGGTAATAATCCGGTCCAGTCTGCCCATGCGTGTTGCCATTACTGGCAACGTGACTCTACCACACGCACTTTAATTAATATATGTTTGTAAGAATAAAAATTACAAATGCACTTACTTGGTAAGTAAAGACTCAGTTAGACGAACTTGTTGGTAGTCGTCCATGCTGGATTGACTACAACTTGCTAGGACTACCGCGCTGGAGTCCGACAAACTGGTACCTTCCACATAATCCCCTGAACTACACCCCATTGATGACAGGAAATTGCTAGAAAATGTTATTAATCAATAGAAACGAATATAACATATACACTGCCTAGATGTAGATGTACTCATATCGATTTAGATCACCAGTAAATAATTTCTATAAAAAATTTAAGCTAACGTGTTAGCTATCAAGATACATAGACCACGTATCAAAAAAAAAACCAAGGAAAATCTATATATCCACTGTGCCTTGGGACTTGCGCCCCAAATAAACATTTTTGTAAAAATAAATTCCGTAAGTCTAATTTATAGTCGAGTGTATAACTGTACATATAGAATAAATCTGTAGAATATCAGAGGCGCTATTATTTTACAGTTATAGTACTCTAAAATAAAAGCGTGTATTTAAAAAATACAAAATATATGTAGATGTACCTACCTACTAGCAGCTTCAGGCTTTTTAATCTCCATTTTCGTTTCAGCCAATGGCACAGTGTATTCTTCAAAAGGTTCGTGACTATCAAAGTATCTGACAAGAGCAATGATTCAATCATGAGTTAACATAATTCTACTTCATATATAATATAACACAAAAATATGGTGCTGTGAATGTCTTACATACACATACAGAGACAGCGGAGAACAAAGTGTACGACACTTTGTATTCTGTTTCCGAACAGAATTTCTTTTCTGTTTGCTACAATTTTAATGGCAACTGGCAATAATGCAAGTGGCATAGTAAAGTAACGGTATCAAAGTTTTCAAATGGGAATTAGTTGTTAATATATTATATGGTTATTAATATACAAATTGGTTAACTATCTCAAAATGTGACAAGAAATAAAATAATATAATTATCTATATTAGGCCATCATGGCTGTAAATGCAGTATAGAAAATGTCTAAAAAAATAGACGAGAAGTGTGGAACAGTTCGTTTAAAAACTAAGTTGCGTTTACCTTTGGAAAAATTATAGAATTATAAGAGGGCCCAAAATGAGAAATAAAAGTAAATGTTTCCTCCCAAAATGTAACAAGACACAAAAAATCACATCAATCCATTGAATATTATTTATTACCTTTGCAAAGTTTCATTGTAATTAAGCTGATTGTAGCTTATCGGTGTTTCCGTACTAGATTTGCTGTCATTGTAGTCATGGTGTGGTGATATACCGCCGAGCATCACGGAGTCACGTTCCTACGTACATAAGCAAATCACGTTAGAACTAAATAATAAACATTCGAACTTTTTTTTGAAATTAATGGTGCAACCAATTGTACCATAGTAATGAGTTAGACTTTTTTACTGAGAATTTATATATGTTTGTATAAGCACATACTTATAAGTTTTTTTCATTATTTCAACTTTAGGCGTAGGCTGAAGGTATTTATAGAAAATCTAGTGTTAAGACGTTCCATACCTCACTTTACGCCGAATTTGAGGGATTTTGATTGCGTGTTGAGTGGTGGAACTCAATGAAGCGTTTTGCCAAGTTATCCCATAGCGAAGAAAATGAAAATATTAAATGTTTCATTTTTCCGAGTGGTGATCGAACCTACAACAATATCATCTTGTGGCATTTTTGTTTATAATTCGAAGTTGAATGGGTTAAAAACTATTTTTGATATATATGAATATGTTCTCAGGAACTAATTGCAGAGCACATAATTATAACTATGGACAAGCTACTCAGGATATTAAAGGTACAATTTGATAAGTTTTAAGTCGCTGACTAAATATTATGTATGTGAGTGTCGAGCGCTTTCACCTGGCTATCCAAAAGAGAATATTTTTTTAATCTCGAGCTGAAGGACTCTTTTTAAGAGAACAATAAGTAACAATCCAATCCACACAAAATCAAGGTAATATAATAGTATAATAGTGACAATTTAGGTAATAAACATGTAATTACACATATTTTATTTTGGATAAAATTATGTTTTCAAGACATTGCATGTAGAATGGCGAAACTTAATGCCGCGTTTTGTCTTGTCAGCAGCGCGAGAACATCAAACTAATATTCTCACTCACAACCATCGCGTTTGTTCAACGCTGTGTCTCCACGACACACGGCCCCATAATTATAAATTTACGCACATATTAACTTCATATAAATTTTATCATGACATAAAAAATACTGCAATAATCTACAATAATGTGTTAGAATTTGTATCACCACACTCAGATGATCACCGACCACTTAAAATCTCTTTCTCGATAGACCGAAGCAGCCATAATAATTGAATGAATATTGCGTTTGGCTGTAACTTCTACACAAACTTTCCTACCTACTAATTCGCTATGCTTCAAGCAATCTTTCGATTACTTTTTTCACTCTATTTATTTAAAAATATAGCACTAATATAATGACATTTCAAATAATTTCGAAAATACAGGATTAATTGATTACTTACGTAACAACTGTGATCTGGATCTTGAATTTCCAGTCTAAGCTCGTCATCTCCCTTAGGGGTGTCCTCCATTAAAGTTTCCATGAAGGACGCGAGATCCTGACACCGCTTGCTCATCTGTTGTTTGGCCGCTTCCGCCGGCTTTGTTAAGGCCTAAAATATACAAATCCATGTAACCTTTTATACAAATCATTAAAAATAATACCAAATGTAATTCCAAATATAACGGGGTCCTAATAAAGAATTTCCGTTCGGAACTCGGTGCCGTGGTTAGTCAAAATTCATTCCCCCAAGCGAAATTCAAACAACCGTTACATGTATGCTGCAACGCAACGCTATGGTGCCTCGTTAAATTTAATAAAGAAATAATCTGTTGTAATACAAACATATTGTTTAAATTTTCCAAAAAACATTATGTCTTCGATAGGAATAAAAAGCGTTTACGAGGCCCGGATGCAGATATGCGACTAAAAGATTTAAAAACAAATGCAAGCTTTCGTAGAGTCATCAATGGCAAGGATGCTTAATCTGAGCATTGTATGACATGTGATCGCCGCACTATAATTTCTTGTAATTAAATATTTGCATAATAATCATTTTCAATGAATTAAGATGAAGTCGTAACTTTGAGTAGACGAAATAAAATGAATGTGACAAATAAACATATACTAGTATTTTACATGTATCTACTCGTATAATCTTGAATACGTAATATAGACGTATTATTTGCAGCTTCACGCTGTATCCCGCAGACGGCAGGGTAGGCAGAGGTAACTACGGAATCTAGTGTTGAAACACTCCGTTCCGTTCCCCGTATAACAAATTTAAACTTTAATAATAAATTTATTAAAGCCTATCATGGCAGAAAGGCACAAGTGTGCGACTGTAAACGTGACAGGTTGTGGGTTCTATCCCCACTCGGTGAAATTGAATCTATATATGTATAATAAATTTGTAACTAAGACGTCGCTATTAAACTTAAAAGAAGGTTGCTTAAAAATATATGTACAAACTGCATTTAAATCTGGTTAACCGTTTCTAAAATTAGTCTGTACAAATGCAAAGACAAACACATAACAGACTCACTATTTTGGGCCCTATTACATTAATAATATATTCTATATACCTTCCATGTCGAAGGTATATTAAATATTTTATCACGCAGTACCCTAAAATCAACAAAAAGTGAGAAGCGGAACAAATATCTCAACACTAGGTTTCTAAGCTCGAAGATTAAAATCAATATCTATGATTAAATATCTTCTATTCTTTTCAAGAAAAGATCACAAATATATTTTTAACATGGTTTTATTAAATAATATTAAACAAAATATCACCTCATTCATAATTCTAGTAATGTTTTGCCTCAGCGTTTGTGCCATGTTTTTCTCTTCGTCCGACAGCTTTAAATTGTTCTCAGAATCCGGCGATTGGAATACATCAGGATTTAACGGTCCCTAAAAAAAAAAATAATGTCTCAGTTGCAGAAACTTACAAATATTGTGTGTAAAGATCAACGTCATGAATGTATTTCTATGCTACATTATGTCTAACTGGCATAATAGTATGATCAATTTAATAAATGTTATATTAAATTAATAACATTAATAAACCACTAACCTCAGTTATAAAATGTTTTCCTACAACGAATTCCAGTTTTTTTGACCAAGGATTAATAAACGAGGACCACTCAGTTTCCAATTTTAAATAATGTCCATTTTGAGCCAGCATCCTGTAAATAAATGTATGTATAAAATATAATTTTAATAAGCCCTGTTTCAAACGTATCGCCTAATTTGCAAGACATTGTATGTTGACTGGCGGAATTCGAAGTCGTTTAATCTATTAGAGCCGCGTTTAATCTATTAGAGCGGCAAAATAAGAATAATTTAAACATTCCCACGAGTTAGGATCGTACCTACAACCCCGCCACGTTCCCTAAGCAACGACAGCCTCAAACAAAATTATAAAATCTGAAAAAAAAAATTTGCGAAATTCACAATTCAAAACCCAAGTTGTGGGTTCGATCTCCACTTGAAGAATTGAAATATTTATTATCAAATGAGATATTTGATATTGTTTTCTCTGCTCTGGTAACAAGATAAAGTGCTACGTTGAGTTCCGCCACTCAACACTGCCTACCCTGCCATGTGCGGGATACAGGGTGAGCCTGAGAATATATTTGCAAGCTAGTTCAATAATACGTACCTATACGGTTTCGACCTCGATACAACTCCTTCCTTGACAATAGTTTCGTATACTTGTCGTAAGTAAACCAAATCCCCTGGATGATACAATTGCAAGGCATCTTTCTCCATAATGTCCTGCGGTAAGTAGCCAAGGTACGGGACTGATTCAGGATCTATATATTCCAAACTACCACTAGCTGAATGCCTTATTACGAAGGGCACAGCGTTTGTTATTACTTCGTTTGGTGCTAAAAATTGGATAATATTTTTAATAATTTAATTCAACTTATATTTCTAAAATAAATATATAAAATAAACTATATTACAACATGACATACCAAATGACCTTTCACAACTAAAATGTGTTTTAATATAACAATACTCAATATAATAATAATAATATCATCTTAACTCTGTATCCCGTAAATAGTAATCCCGGTAAGAAGAGGGAACTTATGAACCTAGTGTTAAGACACTCCGTTCCGTTTCCTGTTTTCCGCTGACGGCGAAACTCAACGCCGCGCTTTGTTTGATTACCAGAGCGAAGAAAAGAAAACCTCATATATTATATAACAAAACAGTATAATAATAAATAAAATATTTATTATTATTTCTCGAGTCGGGTATAGGAAAGTTCAATTATTTTTCTTAGTAACATAATGGTATATATCTCATGCTTGTAAACGTGTCTAATATCTACATTAAAAGTTTAATATAGACTTTCAATTAAGGAAAGGACAACAAAGTGGGTGGATCGTATCGGCAGCTGCAGAGAAACGTGAATGAACACGTGCGTTTTACTAAATCCATGTTTTTCACTTTGTAGGCTTCGTCAGGGACGTACAGTAAGATATGAAATACACGTGCACACAATATACTAAAATACTTACTAAATATTATTTGTAGTTTTACATAAGTTTTTTTATATCAAATTTAGATTTGGATAAAACCATATACATATGTACATATTACTCGTATTGTTAAATTTTTATTCTTCACTGTGACGACATTGAAATATAAATAAGTATATTAGAGTGGGCCATAAAAATACTTTGTTTTTCCTAGCTATAGTTAAATTACTGTTCAGGACAATGAAAATATGAGCCTGTTAAAAGAGTATCTCTTAATTTTAATATTTAGAAGTGTCTCATCGCGATTATCGATTTCCCAAATAAATAAGAAGGGGAACTATAAAAAACCAATATTTCTTGTAGAATTGAAATGATCTTCAAGAAAAATTTCATATTTTTGTTAAATTTATTTGTTTAGTTTTTTAATAAAATCTATTGATATAAGATACTCGGTATTTTTCCTAATGTATAGAAAAATCATACCTTACTCTAAAATATAGATAGGCACTTACATTTGAAAGCAGAAAAAAATGGCGTGGCCTGTATCACTAAGTAGATGACCTGACCCTCTTCATCATTGATGTTCTTAAAGTAAAATTTCAGCATGAAAGGCATGAATGTGACCATTCGATCCTTTACGCCAAACCCTGATGACAGCCCTCTGTATCGTCTAATACGACAGACCATTGAGCATACGTGATTGCCTAAAACAGGCGCTGTTAAACATAAAAAAAAACACACGTTAGACAAAAAAAGCATATAGCACCTTCGAATTTGACACAAAATAATGAACACATACATTTAAAGTATCGAACAAAATGAATATCAGAAGAAATGGATTCGTACTAACCTTCATATAACAATTTTATTATACTGTAACGTATTGCCATATAAGTGTTTAGCGCTACGCTAACCGTTTATAGAAGAATAATAATAAATACAATATGATGAACAAACTCACAGATACCTAATATCTGTATATAGACGAAGACGACGCGTTCGTTGGCACAAACCATGAACAAACGTCGATTTGCGTTGGGACCATATGTTATTGTAATAGCGTGTCAATTATTTGATTATAATATTTATAAATTTTACTCGTAATCGTAACGAAGTAATGATGTATAAACAATTACTGAGATGCTAGTAAAGGAAGTTCTCATAAAACTTGAAAAATTGAAAATTTTCCTAAGAATATAAAAAAGTGAATGTTGTTTAAGATAACATTTTTAAACTTCATATAAGTTGTCAAGTTTGTGTACAGTCCAAAATACGTAAATGATGGAAAAACACAATAGATCTTGCGATTTATCGAAAAGAAAATCCTAGACACAACGTCGACACAAATCCTTCACTTCACTTTTATTCTTGTAAAAAAAATAAAAAATTAAGAGATTGAGAAATTAAATATTTGAATTTTATTGTATAAAAGTCGCTAGTTACTCATAAAGTAGTAAGTAGCTAAAATTTGGAATGAAAAGTTTGCTTACATTTGAGTCATACCATATATCTTATATAACCGCCTGTAATTTAACGACACACGCCTTGTGCGCTATATTTATAATTGTCATCTAAAACATTAGATATTTTAATAAAAAAAAAAAATTTTTCTTGTTCAATTGTTCATACAATATGCTTCATAAAGTAGCTGCTGGCATTACTTTCGTTTTTATGACAACCAGACCCACATATAAAATTCTAAATACATTGAACGTTTAATCTTTGTTGTTGTATTTTTTTATTTTATTTCTCCAATGTTTGTATCCAAACACTGATTTTTATTTTAAATGGTCTTTAGGTTACATATAATCGATTAGCAACCCTTGTCTACTTTAATAAGGCTAAAGAATAAACTTACCATGTCAAACTTAGGAAATGGAGTCTAAGTTGCATATTTTACGACCATAAGAGTTACGAGGACATGTTTTTATCAAGTGAGGTTTTCATATTTTTAAAGCACTGTCTCTCTCTGTCTGTGTTTTACTATAATCACTGTGAAAAGTAACATAGTTAGAATATTAAGCAAAAAGCTTCGAATGTCTAAAACAGATCCAGAATGTTATAAGACTGAAAAGAATGAACAATATTTTTAAAAATGTAAAGGTCCTATAAAGGTGGGGAAATCATGCAAGGTATTTCTTACATATCGTCGTTTAAAAGATGTCGCACGAAAAATAATAATCGTGTTTTTGGCGGGATATCATTATTTTTTGCAAAAAAAAAATATTATTAATAAATACTGTACTTTGTCATTATCAAAATGCCTTTACTTTCCCGTGTTCCTTGACACAATTTTCAAACTATAACGTTCTTATTAGTAATTAATAGTTATCAATTGTTTTTTTCCCATTATGAGGTATATTTCGTACCAAATATGAGGTTCACGGGTCTTCTAGATGTAGATTAAGTTTTTGACGAGTGAATAAGTCAATAACGAATGAAGATTTAAGTATGTATTGTATTTTAGTGTTAACATACACAGTATGTTATATAAACATATTATGTGTAAATAACAATATATAGATAAAAATATCTATTAATATTTCAATTATATTAACGTTAACGTTAAACGTTATGTTATCAGTAACAATTTGAGTTAAATTGTTAAAATTTTACATACTATTCAAACTGTCTTAATGGATTTTAATAAATATGTCAAATTTCAAGTAACTACTTGTAGATTAGATGGCTTACGCTTTAATAGGTTACGTTTCATATAAATAATTAAAATTACGCGTTTTGAAACTATACTTTTGCAAGTCTTAGTATATGGCAAAAAAATGGAATTAAAGATATTGCCTGTGGAGTCGCGGAACTCAACGCCACTCTTTGAAATATTTAATTTCGTTCACAACTGTGTTTCATTAATCCACAACTGTTTACAATCGCACGCTAATGTCTCTTATTAAGTTGCATTGATGAGTAGAATGTCTGTAGACTTTTACTCTGATATTCTAAATAAAAACTAACGACGAACGAACTTCGGCTTGAAAACGAATAATAAAGTCATTAGACTTTTTTTTTCAGCAGGATAATTAATGAACATAATAACTATTTCAATGCTTGTGGTATTCTAAATATTAACACAATATAAAATTTACGCATATTACTAGAATTAAAAAGTAGTAGTACAGTATGTCATTGTCCGAATAAAATAGTCTTTGTCCTCCAAACGACATTTTTTTTTTTTAAATTATTATTATTTATTCAACTAAGTCGTAGATTTACCTTGGTGTTGAAAAGCTTCAATTGATAAAATATAACCATACAAATTAACAAACAATCCACGAAAAGAATCCACTAACTTTGTCCTTGTAAACTTTGTTGGACTTCCTCAAAAGTCCAACAAAATTCCTCAGCCTACTTTATTTGGTTCTTTTTTATTGCTTTATAAAAAGAAACCATACCAATTCACTCATTTACACGCTGTATTACGCACATGGCAGGGTAGGTAGAGGTAACTTGGGAACATAGTGTTAAGACACTCCGTTTCATTTCTGTTCCCCACTTTCCGCCCAATTTGAGGCATTGCGTGTTGAGTGGCGGAACACAAAGCCGCGCTTTACTTTGGTTCCAGAACGAAGAAATGAAAACATTAAATATTTAATTTGAAAATATTTAATATTAACTTCGAACCCACAACCCATCGTTTTACAGTCACACGCTAGTGCCGTTGCGGCACGACAGATCACAAGACAAGAAACTTTTCCCTCCTTAGTGGTAGTGGTGACGCGATTCATCAATTTGATAAACAGTGACCACCACTTTTTCCCTCTTACTCGAATTCTATAATTGGCAATCCCATTGGCATGGAGATATACACCTCCTATATTTTATCATAATCTCCTATAACCTGGGGTTGTGGCACATTCACCATCTTTTCTATTTTTCTATTGTAACGTTTTCCTGTAACGAATGGTTCTATTTTAACGTTGTTAGTCGTCACATTCACCATAGACTTATCATTACCTCGCACCAACAGTACTTCATGTTTTTGGTCAAAGCTATAATCAAATGATCCTCTCTCTTTTTTTTTGAAGACTTTAATATTTATTAACGGTTTATTCATTGTTCTATTTGCTCTTATAGTACCCAATTTGCAAAATAGCCTTTCAGAATGTAAAACAATTTATATGAAGAAAAGATATTACCGACAAAAAAGCGATGATTGCGTGGGTCTTCAATACGGACAAGAGGTCCAGTGTAGTATTTTCTCCCAGATCTAGGTCATATCTAGCAACGTTACTATCATTTTCGCCGTATGGAATAAACTGGTACATATAACCATTTGAACTATACAAGCACCGTAACTTAAAAAGTATAATTTTACTTTGATTATTCTTTTATATGAGAATCGGTGGATCTCGAGATATGAGATCCACTATTTGTTTTAAAAATAAAATCAAAATGTATTTGTATTTAAAAAGAAAACATTAAAAAACACAATATAATAAATTTGAATCCATCTCTTAGCTATACTTCTCGATACAGGCTTACATTTCATCGAATTAATTACTAATTAATAAAACAAAAAAAAAAACACAAAATGTTGCGCTGGTGTAATGATGGATAAAAATGGGTTAAAGAAGCAACGCTAGCACTTTTCGCCAAAGTAAAATCAAACAAAAACGACTCCAATAAGAACAAAGGGACTCTTGTTATCGTGTTCAAACACTTAGAAAAAACGTGGCCGAAGGATTCGCATCCTCCAAAATTTAATATGATCAATAAAGGTTTGAGAAACTTTGTTCTGTTTATTTACATTTTGTCTCGAGCCCAAATGAATATATTGTAGAATATTTTGACCAACACTTTACGATACAATTATTTGACTTTAATTCGTATAGAATACCCATTACCTGACAAACACTAACTAGAGCGCGTCGTAGTTCAAAGACTATGGACAAGGTATCGGAAACTCCTGTAAATTATTTTAGACTAAAAAATATATGTGAGTATAAGTTTAAGTTTATATCCAGGCTCTTTGTAATATACTACATGCAACGGCCAGAAGCAAAAATACAGTGAATCGGCTCGACGGATTAGCTAATAAAATTACCTTTCGCTTGCGTACCATTAACATTTTTCGGAACTGCCAGGCCTCTGGTGATCTGCGACGCGAATGTGTTGCGATCCTGTGAAAATATTAAATCATGAGTAATAGCGAAAAATATATGTAACTCTAGGAACATTTTGTAGAAAATGTATAAAAATATAAAAGTGGCGGGATTCGAACCCACGCCTCTTGTTTACCAAACAAGCAATCTATCCACTCAACCATATTTCTTATTGAGCTACAAACATAAAACTCTTATAAGCTTGTTACATCTTATACATCTCGTTAGTATCTCGTTAAGGAGATTTTTACGAATTTCTGTTACGTAAAATATATTGCCCAAAAATGCTAGAAAGAAAGCTATTTATTAAAATACTTTTATTCATTACATTCAGAGGCGTTAATTAATAATTCTTAAGTTGTGGCATAACACTTATTAAAAAAAATATATATGTCTAACTCTGTTAAATACAAGGAGAAAAGTCACAAGTAGTTTATTAAGATATTTAATAATCGTCAACATGCAGTAAGTGGTTTTATCAAAATAAAATTTGATTAGATACAAAATAAAAAAGAAAACGACTAAAAATGTGTTAAAATAAAATTTCCGACGGCCATCTTTACAATCCGGCTGATAAGTACTATATCTAATATTAGTCAGTCAAAAGAAAGGTCAACAAATATTAATTATTAAATTACTACTAATTATTTGGATATAAAAAATAATAAATAAAATATCTACCCTGGGATGAATAAAATCTATGAACGATCTGCCAATCCACAAATCCTTAGGGAATCCAAGTGATGTAGTAATGGAAGACGCTGTATACATGACGACTCCATCTTGCATAGATATGACACATGAAAAACCATCCTAAAAAATATTGATCCTATTAATAAATATTCATTTGTTTATTTAAATTACCAGCACAGCTAGTATCTAAAAAGTAATAAAGGCTGCCGCAAAAATAGGCGACAGTAACAATCTATGTACGCAACGCAAATGCCTCAAATTCAGCGGAAAATGGAAAATGGAAAGGAATATCCTAACTCAAGGTTTACAAGTTTCCTCTGTACACCCTGCCTTGTGGGAGATACAGCGGCAAGCTGAGTGACAGAGAGAGGTATTCATTCCGTCCGAAACTATGGCTCCAAAAAAATATATATGTATCTATATTAACTTTAAATTAATCCTATGAAACTAAGACAACTATAATTAAAAAATATTTATATGGAAAATATATTGAACTTACTGAAGAATGCACTGAATTTCTTCTGCTAGTTACATGCACTGAAGCCTGAATTGGTATATTACAGGAATTTGCCTAAAAGAAAAGAGTATGTTTGAAAAGAGATTAAATAAATAAACATTTATTTGACATATATATATATATATATATATATATATATATATATATATATATATATATATATATATATATATATATATATATATATATATATATATATATATATATATATATATATATATATATATATATATATTAATCAGTACAAAGCCTGTCAGACAAGTTTTACTTGCCAATTAATTTGTAGTTAGACTAATTACAAGTTTCCTTTAAGATTAGAGACTTAATGATACAAATGAATACAAAATACAATTTACCTCGTCTTTTCCACAACTTTTCTCTGGACTCGAAATATCCATACTTTCAGGGCCTTTCTCCACTTGTACAGTTGATGTTGGAGGTGTACGAGCAACTGTAGAATAACAATACACGGAAGATAAACATGAACCTACTATCCACTTGTTATATGTCTACTATTCTGAAAAAAATCACCCCACCACCATCGAAACGACGGAAATTTCTTTTTACATACCAAATCAAATCTCCTTATCACATTTTTATATAAATTTTCTACTTTACCTTACATAAAATGAAATTCGATAGTGTCTGTAATAAGCCCCGAAATTAATAATTGAGATAATCGAAAGCTGATCCATCGACTTCTGTAATAATAATAATGTATTTATATCTTTCGTTTGAGTATTTTAATTTCATATAAAAAGAAACTTTTCTGAAAATTATGTTTTTTGTTATTTAATTATTAGAGTCGTGTCGTAGTGCCCCTGCACCAGTGTCTTAAATCAGGGAAACAAACGTCTTAACACTAGGTCTCAGGTTGTCTCTGCCGATCCTTCTTACTGTTGGATACTGCAAGCCTATTTATTACGCTCAATCGTTACAAATTTAAATTCCACTCAAAATCTGGTGTTTTTTCAGCATTCACTTTAATAATTTCGATGTAAGCGCAAAAAAGATTAAAAAAACAATACAAACAAACAACATGTAGAAAATTATGCGTCTGATTACTGTTCACTTGTAAATGTCCTGTAGTGGAATACGTTACATAATAATAATAATTAACATAAAAAGCAAAGTTTAATTTATGACACTCACCATCTTTATTATCTTCTTTCGGCGATTCAAAGACGGGTGCAGGAGGCCATTCATTTTCTTTCTTTGTTTCTGTAGGTTTTGTCTCTATCTTTACTTTCTTCTTTTTCTTAGATTCCTTTTCCTTAGCTCTTTTTTCTGGCGGTTGGCTCAAGTTGTTGCTAAAAACAAAATTTAAATTGAATCTATTCCATTTATATCAGTTATATTAATAATCAGATGAATAATGTCAATTGTTCTATGAGATTATTACTTTATTCAAGTGTTATTTAGCCATAGCTTCATTAAAGCTGCCAGGAGGTTATTGAGTATGACTGTACTGACGACTGAAGCACCGAGACTTATTATACGTTACACATATAATACAGTATCTATCTATCTAAATATAGAACAATGAGAACAATAGTACTACCCAACGCATTTATGAACTACATGTGTAAAACTTAACTTTTATGTACTAGTATATTAGTAAACATGTCTTACCACACTCAACATGAGTTACCCAAGTTCCCTATCTACCCTGGCATGTGCGGGATACAACGTGAAGATGAGTGAGTGAGTGAGTGAGTAAACATCAAATATGTACTCAATAGTCATTTACATTTCATTATTTTAGTGTATGTTTCATAATGCATTTATCTGGCAGTTTGGATCTTTGATAATTGCGTTTGGAGCATGCCAGTTGACCACATATACTATGGATTTGTTGGTTTACAAGGTAAATAATCACTATGAACAAGTGTCATGAGATAAACACAACTATGGTTGTGCTGCTGGAGCTCCGAAGATTCTAGTTGGTGATAAATAAAGACTTAAAATAAATCTGTAACAGACCACTATCTGTACATGGAAGATATTTATATTTAAAGAATCCTTATAGAGGATGTTTATTAATGTAATAGGACCTGAAAGGTGTTTTTTTTTTGTTAATGTTTGATCTCAGAAACGACTAATCAGATTTTAATGCAGTTTTCACTGCTACATTTTGCCAACATTCCTTCAACATTTGGTGTTTGTTTTATTTAAATTGGTTAATAAATAAAGAGTTATGTCATTTTAAAACATTTATAATAATAGATTGGTACAAAAAAAAATCAAGGTATAGATATGATATTAAAAGTGATAATGTTAACAGAACAAGAAAGTCAATGATTAAGATTTTAATTAATAATTAAAATAGTGTCCATGCGGGCGATGCCCATGGCGGGACACTAGTATAAAATAAACCTCTACACACTTGCTGGAACAAACACACAAAGACATTTCTCTGTTATACTACTGAAAGAAAAACCAGATTACATAACCTGAGATATATTTGAATCTGTTGTTCAATGTTCTTGTAATATCTGATTATTTTATATTAATACAATGATTGACATTGTACCAATTTTTAAAATGTTTGGCAGAACGCATCAACACTAATGAATGATAACAGCTGTACTGGCACAAAACATATCTTTTTATATATTTATTTACATTTTTATAAAAAAAAACTTGTTTGTACAAATTAATAAAATTATTATATCAAAATAAGTTTTGCTTACCTATATCCAGAAGTGGATGGTTTACCGCCATAACCACTGCTTCCACTTGAATTACTTCCAGAATGTGTAGATTTTGAACTATGACTAAGAAACACATGAATAATATTATTTTTTTTATAGTTTCCACAAAATTTTTAGGCATTACATTTTATATAGCGTAACTTAACGCCGCGATTAGTACCTTACCAGAGTGAAAAAAGAAAAAAAAAATATATATATATAGCTTCTCATCTAAGGGGAATCAAACCCACAATAGTTTAAAAAAAAGGTTTTTTTTAATATGAGCATAGTATAACCTTATATCACATATACTACACTAATGTAAATGAAATGAGAAAAAATGTTTTCTTTTCAGAAACAAAACAGTATTATATTCAATTAATATTAAAATTATAAATATATAAATAGCATATTTATCTTTTGAGTGAATTATGTTCATTATATATAATAATGTCTAGTACAAATACAAATACGGGTACAAGTGATTAACATTAATTTCATTAAAAAAATTAAAAATTCTATACTGAACATTTATAAAACTTTAAGTAAGCCTTAAAAATATCTGTTTAAAATTGACAATAAATATTGAACTTTCTAAGCTTCCTTACAAAAATTTTTTGTCTAAACTACTGTGAGTTGGATCCTATTCAATGACATAAAATATTTAAAATTTTAATTTTAAGTGGAGAACGAGAGTGTTATAATGAGAACCGACCTATACCTTACAGCTAATTTGGTAGTCTTAAGTCTAAACTTAAGATTAAAAATTTGCTTGAAGCTAACCCAAATAAACAAATGTATAAATAAATAAATATATACATAACATAATTATTTAATATTCTAGCCCTTAACACATACCTTCTTCTGGATTGGCTGTTACTACAGCTGTTTGAATATGCTGAATCTGATATTTTAGCATTGGTCTCAGAGTCATCTAAATTGTCCATAATGATAGTTTAATTACTGAAAAAAATATTAGTTCTGTATAAAATAAAATATATAGAAAATTAGCTAAATATTTTTGACTATAAGTTTAAAAATTATGTTTTTATAGTTGGAGATTCTTTCAAAACAAATCATAAAAGGAATTTCTTTAAAAAAAAGTTTTAAAATTATTTTTTTATGTTGAAGTATATAAGAAGTTGTTAACATTAAAACATTTTATAAATTTTCAAAAAAAAAATTGTAAACAAATAATATCTACCTACAAGTTAAACATAAAACTTGTTAGGCCAAATGATTATTAAATGTACTAAACATACTTTTAAATATAAACATTATCAATACCTAAATGGATGTTTTTTTACTTAAAGAATTTGAGATTATAATACTTTGTTTTTAATAAATATTTTTGGGTTATCATTTCGCAATTAAGCATTTAATAGCATAGCATAACATATCAAATCGCCGTTGCATGTGTGTAACTTTATTTAATTTTAAATATTTAAAGATTGTACTTAAAACTTTTAAACTAATTATATTTATAAGAAAATATTAAGGGTAATTTCCGAAATTTCAAATACACTATAAAAATATTTTAAGTGGACTGCTGAATTAGTTATATTAAATTAAAAGAAGATAAGACAACGCACAATACCGTATACGTTAACAACATAATAAAAGATTAAAATAAAAATAATAGAAGAAGAATAAAGTTTTAAATAATTTTGTAAAACTTTATTCTTCATTTAATATACTCACATTTATACTGGACAATTTGGTAATGAGAACTTCATTACCCATATTTATCAGTCGCACAAAGATACTCGAATTGCTTAATTTACAATTCGCATTGACGAATTAGGGAATTAGCACAATTAAAACGTAATGCTTTAGTTTAATTAAAATAATTGCTATCTCACTTATGTATACATAATATTACAACATTTCACTGAATTTTACTTATACAAATTAATTAGCAAAACTTTGTTTTATAACTTCTTACCTGCAGTTGAATTAATAGCCCATGTTTCTTATTTCAAAATGCACGTAAATTATAATTCAATTCTTTAGTCCTTCTAAATTATCACTAAAAACTTCTTTTCAATATTATAAGGTTTTTAATGGTATTTAAAGCAGAACATCCACTTACATTTGTTTACGATACAAAATTTCTCACGTTGTGTTCGTAACGACTACTATGGGTACATTAGGCTATGATGACTTTGAGTAAAGTGATGCCCAGTGCTACATCGATAGCACGACTTCTTTTAAAGATGTCCAAACATTCAAAATTATATATTTCAAATAATAGGCATAACGCAATGTGATTTTTTTTTGGATAAAATATTCTTATGTTAACGGTCTTTTCATTATATCCTCTTCTTTACAAGTCAAGGGTAAAGAAAAATATAAAGATCAAGAATATTAGAGGAAGCCACTTACTGGCTTTAATATTATGTATTTAATACATTCTATACTTATAAAAAAATGTACTAATTAAATTTAACAACGTACATTTAAATTTTGTTCTGCCACAAATGTTGTATATTATATAGAGATATAGTATATTAAAAGTATATCGTATTTGTTATTCTTATGTACTTTCTAATTGTGCATTTTTACTGGAATATTTTGAATTCATAACCAAAAAATGTTAATAATATTATATCATCTTGTGTATATGAAGGCTTTGTCATCAAATATTAAAGTTATAAATTTGTAACAGTAATGCATTAAAACAAACTTTAGTTTCTTATCTTTTATATATAGTATAGCTTATATATATATATATATATATATATATATATATATATATATATATATATATATATATATATATACTAAACTGAAACAGTAAACGGTGATATGTGAAGTTTAAAACTATTTTATTATCAGTAAGCTACGTTTAGCTTCCTGATAATAAACTTAATTTGCTTAGCTCTTATTATAAGTAAGTAAAATGAGATGATTTGTTCGTTGTTGTAAATGATGGACTTTACTAATTATTGTACAACATGTAATGCCTGTACAATGTTAAGACATTTTACATGTATAAAAGTCTACAAAATAATTCGTAACGTATATTTGTAAATTGAAATTCATTTTGATTGATTCCAAGTTTTGTAATTTGTTTTATTTTTGTAACATTTTTTTATGTTGCATCATTAGATATATCTATTGTGTTGTACTTAAAAAAAGCAACTGTTCACTTTAAAATAACAAAAACTAACAGTGTCATTATTAGTTATTCATAATATACTATTATTTTTTATCGAATTTATTATAGACATGTACACCACTATCATTCACGCACAATAACACGTGAGCGGCAACATAAAGTGAAACAGATATAGTATACATGTCTCATGGCGTGCGCCCGAGAACGTGGCATCTGAAAGGAATAGCAAAATTGCAATGCACACAAACTAGTGGTAAATCAATCGTCATCAAACTCCTTGTATACGTATACATATTATAAATATAAAGTCACACGGGACGGGAACTGTACGGACGGAGGTTACAAATTCATAATTAAATAAATCCTCCTGCCACGTGACGTCTCTCCTAACAGATACTCAATTAATTCTTTATTATTCGTATTATTTTCTCAGCAACATTTTCAATCATCGCCATAACGTCGATGAATATTGCTGTCCTTTTCTTAGAACTTGTCTCAATTTTATTTTTCGATTACGTTAAAGAAGAAGTAAGAGTGTCCATGTAGGAATTTGCAAGTGATTCGTTTGTAAGTCACTGCGCATATAAAATTAAATTAATAAAGAATAGGTATTTTTATTTTAATTACAAACTAGCATCTTTGGGATATCTTTTATGTACCTACCTATATGGTAATACGGCAAAGCGCGGCGTTGAGCTCCGCCACTCAACACGCAAATTCGGCAGACAGTGGGGAATGGAAGTGGAACGGAGTGTCTAGGTTCCTGGGTTCCCTCTGCCTGCCAAAAAAAAACTTCCTTATTATGAATTTGTAACCCAAATGTGTGAATTTCGTAAACATATATCTATGAGCATATGAGCATATGTACTTCAAATACTTCGTGGCGTGCTTGTAATCTACAAGTCAGGCCCTTCTATCTGATATTGGGTCATCGTATTACGTATCGGTGGACTAAGCGTACTGTCAACCGTCAAAATTGAAGGAAAAATATAATTATAAAAGTAGTCCGCATAAATCATATGGGACTTGGGAACAATAAATCATAGCAAAAGGATAGATTTCTATACAAAAACATACAATCCACAACCTTGTCACATCGGATATATTTAATTTAGATATTTTTTTTATATTAATAATTACACTAAACTTAGTCCGTACTCTTTTTTATCTTATTATTATATCTAATTTACTTATTGTTATATTAATTGCAATATTATTTATATACACAATTAATATACACATAAATATTATAAGAAAGTATTATTTTTATCTTTACATTATAAACTTATCCTTAGGACTATCTAAGGTGTATTCTAAATGAGTGTTTTGTCACTATTAGGCATATCTAATACTATTATAATTTTTAATTATTAATATAATTTAGGTTTGGTGATGACAAAATGTTGTACAATTAGGATAGGGGTATCACCGCTGTGGTGGAAGAGATGAACGCAGCGTTCTTGTAAAGCCATCTTTAAGTTATATTCGATGATGCTTTTTGTCATTGCCCCCTTCCCATCATCTTTGCTTTCGCTGAAGTATGTGCAACTGTTGGTGTGCTGCGATATTGCTACGACAGCGTGCAAAACGTTAACAGCAGCTGCAGCCGCCGTGTACCTTAGAATAGGATTACTCTGGTAATGATGGTGTCGTAAAAGGCGACTAAAGTGCGTGTGGTAGAGTCACGCTGTCAGCAATGGCAGCACGCATAGGCAGACTCGATCGGTTTATATACCACCCCCGATATTTAAACCAGCGTTGCGTTCCAACCAGCGTTTGATCGTAAGACCAGGTAGGATGATGCAGGTGTTAAATTACTTTATAAATATTAGTACCTACACATGTTAATGAAACTAACAGAAAAAAATGTGATAAATTTTTACAAACCAGTAAATATTGTTCATGATCGTCGTTAATGATATTTGGAAGAAATATGTGTGTGAAATATGTTATTGATAAAATCTTGTTTTCGTAAAATAAATATTTTTTTGATAATTTAAATAATTTTGTTGAGAATCAACAATAATAACTCACTAAGCAATATTTTTTTAATACTTTCAAATCAATATATTTCATCCCAGCCGGGTGGCTGATAGATGGGATGGGATGGGTATTCCATCCAAGCTACAAACACACAAACGAGATTATTGTACAACCACAAGTTAAGAGTATAATCCAAATTGAGTTACTTAAGAAAAAAATACTTGTTAGTTATTAAGTGGTGAAAATAGGCGGAAGATCTCCGACTATTACTCGTAGCTTTTAATAAATAATTTTGTATCGTTATTTCACGTTTGCGAAATGTTAATAAGGAGAATTGAATTACTTACTCAGTATAATTTATTAAGAAGCAAGAGTGCAAAAATATCGTTTCCATAGCTCGGAATGAGTGTTTTGTACTTCGATCAACTATTCATAGATTAAGTGTCACACTCCAAAAACGGCCCGACAAATAAGAGCACAAACAGAATTGTGTTCTTATTCGTTTTTAGTATGTTCCAACCATAGCCAATGTGCGGACGTGACAAAATGCCTCCGTGTGCTTATAAAAATTGTGTAAATAACCATCGCAACAGTAAGGTTTCAGAAGGAACATCTTTCTTTCGGTAAGTACACGTTAGAATTAATTTTATAATACTTAAAAATCAATATTAAACAATTAAATAACAATATTCTGTCGTTTGACCAATATTGGCGATAGCACTACCAACGATTTCGTCAAATAACGGTAAGTTTGGGCTAAGAAATGCATAGAGAGATGTTTAATTTTTTTTTATTATATTTATAATAACTTTATATATTTTTTCTTAGGCGACAATAGATACCCATTATGCACAGCGAAATGAGTCAGTAGGAAAACTATAATACAAAAAATATATATAAAGTTATTATAAATATAATAAAAAAAAATTAAACATCTCTCTATGCATTTCTTAGCCCAAACTTACCGTTATTTGACAAAATGTAGGTAGTGTTATCGCCAATATTGGTCAAACGACGGAATATTGTTATTTAATTGGTTAATATTGATTTTTAAGTATTTTAAAATTAATTCTAACGTGTGCTCACCGAAAGAAAGATATTCCTTCTGAAACCTTACTGTTGCGATGGTTATTTACACAATTTTTATAAGCCCACGGAGGCATTTTGTCACGTCCGCACATTGGCTATGGTTGGAACATACTAAAAACGAATAAGAACACAATTCTGTTTGTGCTCTTATTTGTCGGGCCGTTTTTTGGAGTGTGACACTTAATCTATGAATAGTTGATCGAAGTTTAAAACACTCATTCCGAGCTATGGAAACGATATTTTTGCACTCTTGCTTCTTAATAAATTATACTGAGTAAGTAATTCAATTCTCCTTATTAACATTTCGCAAACGTGAAATAACGATACAAAATTATTTATTAAAAGCTACGAGTAATAGTCGGAGATCTTCCGCCTATTTTCACCACTTAATAACTAACAAGTATTTTTTTCTTGAGTAACTCAATTAGGATTATACTCTTAACTTGTGGCTGTACAACAATCTCGTTTGTGTGTTTGTAGCTTGGATGGAATACCCATCCCATCCCATCTATCAGGCACCCGGCTGGGAGGAAATACATTGATTTGAAAGTATTCAAAAAAATATTGCTTAGTGAGTTATTATTGTTGATTCTCAACAAAATTATTTAAATTATCAAAAAAATATTTATTTTACGAAAACAAGATTTTATCAATAACATATTTCACACACATATTTCTTCCAAATATCATTAACGACGATCATGAACAATATTTACTGGTTTGTAAAAATTTATCACATTTTTTTCTGTTAGTTTCATTAACATGTGTAGGTACTAATATTTATAAACTAATTTAACACCTGCATCATCCTACCTGGTCTTACGATCAAACGCTGGTTGGAACGCAACGCTGGTTTAAATATCGGGGGTGGTATATAAACCGATCGAGTCTGCCTATGCGTGCTGCCATTGCTGACAGCGTGACTCTACCACACGCACTTTAGTCGCCTTTTACGACACCATCATTACCAGAGTAATCCTATTCTAAGGTACACGGCGGCTGCAGCTGCTGTTAACGTTTTGCACGCTGTCGTAGCAATATCGCAGCACACCAACAGTTGCACATACTTCAGCGAAAGCAAAGATGATGGGAAGGGGGCAATGACAAAAAGCATCATCGAATATAACTTAAAGATGGCTTTACAAGAACGCTGCGTTCATCTCTTCCACCACAGCGGTGATACCCCTATCCTAATTGTACAACATTTTGTCATCACCAAACCTAAATTATATTAATAATTAAAAATTATAATAGTATTAGATATGCCTAATAGTGACAAAACACTCATTTAGAATACACCTTAGATAGTCCTAAGGATAAGTTTATAATGTAAAGATAAAAATAATACTTTCTTATAATATTTATGTGTATATTAATTGTGTATATAAATAATATTGCAATTAATATAACAATAAGTAAATTAGATATAATAATAAGATAAAAAAGAGTACGGACTAAGTTTAGTGTAATTATTAATATAAAAAAAATATCTAAATTAAATATATCCGATGTGACAAGGTTGTGGATTGTATGTTTTTGTATAGGAATCTATCCTTTTACTATGGTTTATTGTTCCCAAGTCCCATATGATTTATGCGGACTACTTATAAAAATATATTTTTTCCTTCAATTTTGACGGTTGACAGTACGCTTAGTCCACCGATACGTAATACGATGACCCAATATTAGATAGAATGGCCAGACTTGTAGATTACAAGCACGCCACAAAGTATTTGAAATACATATGCTCATATGCTCATAGATATATGTTTACGAAATTCATACATTTGGCTTACAAATTCATAATAAGATAGTTTTTTTTTGGCAGGCAGAGGGAACCCAGGAACCTAGACACTCCGTTCCACTTCCATTCCCCACTGTCTGCCGAATTTGCGTGTTGAGTGGCGGAGCTCAACGCCGCGCTTTGCCGTATTACCATATAGGTAGGTACATAAAACATATCCCAAAAATGCTAGTTTGTAAATAAAATAAAAATATCTACTCTTTATTAATTTAAGTTTATATGTCCAGTGACTTACAAACGAATCACTTGCAAATTTCTACATGGACACTCTTACTTCTTCTTTAACGTAATCGAAAAATAAAATTGAGACAAGTTCTAAGAAAAGAA